>CM077310.1:5010000-7510000 GCA_039655065.1 Glossophaga mutica | reverse complement strand
GGCAGTCCTTCCGTAGCAGGTGGCAATCCTTCCGCATTTCCGGACAGTTAATCAGGCAGTACTTACTGAGCCTCTGACATAAGACAGTCAATGTCAAATCACCACTCACCCCAACCCTGCAGATGTGGCCCTGCTCACCAAAAAAGGCACAAAACTATATCTAGTTTTATAAAAATTAGCTTTAGTTTATAAAATTTGCATAAATAATGCCACCGATGATTGTGGGGGGCAAGAACCAAGGGATGCGGTTAGTGAGTTGTATTAATCAGCACAGTGAGCGAACATCCATGGTACCCGGTCTTCGTTAGACACAGAATTGGGCAGAGAGAAAGCAGATGGGTCAGACGCAGCCTCTGTGAGCATCTTCCATCTCATGTCACGCTCAGCCTCGCTGCACTCTGGCCACACCAGCTTGCCTTATGATCTTCAAGCACACCAATTCTGTCCCTGCTTCAGTGTCTTCGCCCTTGCCCCCCGCTCCACCCAGGCTGCCCTCCCTTCTAGTCTTCGGGTGTCTTTTGGGTCTCACCTGGAATGGCTCCTCCCAGGAGAGACTGCCCTTTGCCACCCCTCCCTCAAGCATTCTCACTTTTATATCATCTTCACAGTGTGTGTCTCTATGTGACATCATGCTTGTTAGTCATTGTTTACTGGTTTATTAACCAATACCCTTCCCTGTATTCAAGGTCAGAGACCTTGTCTATCATACTTGCTGTGTCTTCAAAGTCTAGAAGAGTGCCTGGCATGTAGAGACAGTCAATAAATATGAATGAAAGAAAGAAAGAAAGAAAGAATGAATGAATGAATGAATGAATAATGAAGTGAGTTTTAGAGTTACATTTTCTCCTAAAATATATCTAGCTAAATCTGTTGAGCCCAACCTCAACTGTCCCCTCCAAGAACAAGATTGGTATAATTCCTGCCCTTGCAGATCTTATCATCTAGGGGTGAAAGAAAATTCTAGTGGATTAAAGGACATAAGTGGGATTCTTCCCTCGGGGATCATGCAGCGCGTGAACTCTAAGAGACACCGGGAATATCGTGCCCAAAATTCCCGAGCATGTCGCGAGTGTAGTGTTCCACAAAGCAGGATTCGGAAGGCACTTGTCAAGCCCGACTGCGGTGAGCTTCATCGGAGGATGAACCTGACACCGTTACCAATGTTTAAAGCAGTTAAGATTTAAAAAATGTGGGTCACCCTGGATGACGCCACCCATTTGATCTCTGAAGATTCCTGTGAGAACTTCTGTGCCTTGGCTCATCCTTAGGACATGGAGTTGTCCCTGCTCTGGGATGTGGGCACCTCCATTAGGGCAGCCCGTTATCTGGCTGGTCGGCCATGGGAGGGGCCTGATCCGCCTCTTTGATCAGGTTGTGGCTCTGTCTTTGTCACCATTTCTCACGGGAAAATGAACTTCTTAGAGCAGAAATGTCTGTGGATAGAGTTCAACCACAAAATATACACCCTCCCCACACAAAATTAAGCAGAAAAATCCAATTTTTAAAAAAAGAGTCCGCTTTCTCTCATCCCTGTTTGCGGACATAGGTAACTGCTCCTTTCTGTGTATTTCCAGACCACTGTACATAAAACTATCTATAGCATTTACCTCTGTAGTTATTATTCATGGTAACCGTGAACTGTTCCTTATTTCTATATATTTTTGCTTCCTTTCCCAAAACTCACAGGGGTTAGGCACTGCACGCATTCCTGTTTTAAAGACGAGAAAACCTTAGCTGAGAAAGGCTAAAGAATGTGCCTAAAGGACACAATGAGTAAATGAAGCATCAGAATTGGAATCTAAGCCTCACTGATTCCCAGGCCTACGCCCCCTCCACATTTCCCAATTAAAGGCGTACGGGTCTGTTGCCTGTAGCTCGGATTTTCAGTTTCTTGAGTGACATCTCTGAGTTTCATACAGCAGCTAACACGGTTCATGGTGCTTCGTGAGCGCTCAGCAAAGACTCATCAAATGAACTATGAGAGGCAACATGGCACAATGGAAAGAGCTCTGGGATAAAAGGCAAACAAAACAAAACTGGGTCCTTCTTCAGCTCTTGTAACTAGTCCACCATGCGACCTTGAACAAGCTCATTCCTCCCCTCTGAACCTTTGTCTTTCCATCTGTAAAATGGGAAGATTAGAAGAGACGAGATGATTTCTAACAGGACCCTCCCCTCCGAATCCACGTGACGTGATATGGGAGCTGATGTCACAAAAAATATATGTGTATATATGGATATATATAAGAACTCCCAGGAGGAGAGAGCTGAGGTTGTCTATTCCTGACATCCTCAGTGCTTAGGAGGCACAGAGTAGATGCTCATTTAGTGCCACTGAATGAATGAGTGGACGCCAACACCCATTCGAAGCTCTGCAGAGAATACCCACTTAACACACACCGAGTCCCAGAGAGATGCAAAAGCCATTTCATTGTGAGGGAATGTGGGACCACTGGTGAACCACAGCACTGACCCAACCCTTCAAGAGTGAGAGTAGCTGGAGCCCAGCCAACAGGGGCAGATAGATGGAAGCTGGGGTTGCGAGGCCTCCCAGCTCCCCTCCCACCCCACCCACTTACGAACTTCAAGTTCCTGGGTCAGCTCTTTCATCACCAGCATGTGGCCTCTTGAAAACATAAATGAGAAACGTCCAAGTCTAGTTTTGCAAGGTCTTGCCCCATCCCTCACCCTCCCTGAAACACAGGAAGAAGGGATCAGAAAGCCAAGAGACATAGCATTAGGAAAAAAAAACCCTTTGTGGAAAATAAATAAATAATAACTACATAAAGATGATCCGAGACATGCTCTTTTTAGTTATAAAAACATGTTTTCCTTGCTTTCTGACCCTCAAGCATTTTGGAGTTTGGGTAGTTGACCCGGCGCGCAGTGTCTGCAAATGCTTGCAAGTTCATTGCCCTGACCTTCTTGGCTGTGAAATCTTAACACTGGCTGCTGACAAGTACTTTGGTTTCAAAAAAGAAAAAAGAAGAAGAAGAAAAAGAAAGAAAGAAAAAGAAAAGGAAAGAAAGAAAGGGAAAAAGAATCCATCCTTTTTCCCCAAATATCCTCATCACTGAATCCACACTTTGGGTTTGGGTACAGGTTTTTCTCAGATAGCCTATAGATTTCCCAGAAAATAGCCAGGGTTTGCTCTTCCCATGGACTCGGTGGAATTCACCTGAAAACCTGGTGATTATTTATGTTCTAGCGAACTTTCGGTCAAGCCACCCAGGGCTTTACATTCACAGGAAAACTGACGGATCCAATCAACTCTCCAAATGCAGTTCTGTAAGGTCTTATTCACTTGGATGCCATCAGTTCAGAATTTTTGGATAATTCAGACAGTCTGGATAGAAGTTTCCTCTTGCACAGCTCTACGCGCCCCCGAAAAGAGAGTTTCTTAACAAATTGATAATGCAAAGCAGACCGTTGGAGCTGAGAATGAGCTGTCTTCAATTTCTTCAGAATAGCATTCACTGACAGGCAATCAATGATTAATTACAAATTATTTTTATCAAATAATTAAAATGAATTCCAGGCCATTCACCATACCTTGGGAATAATCTAGAATAGAGGCTTCCCACCCATCGGGCATGGGCTCAAATTCCAGCGATGCGACTCTTGAGTTTAAGTTACTGTTAAGTTACACCAACTACTTCACTTCTCTGAGCCTTGACTCTGACATACGGGGAAGTGTGTGTGATGGATATAAGAAGTAGAAATCGCATAGGTTAAGACAGAGCTTCCAAACCAGTGCTTGGGAGGATTTCGGTCCATAGGATGGTAACTCATGTTGCATGAAAAAGGAATCCGTGGTTGAATAAGTTTGGGATAAACTAGGCTAAATATGTTTGCTTGCTTTTTGTTCGTTTATTTGTAGGCCTTTCAGAGCCTTTACTATTGTAGTTTATGTTGTAAAGTTCCAAAGGGAGGATAGACGAAGTTCTCCCCAAACGTCTTTCACCAGGGAATCCTTAATGTTTGACCACTTTTGACCTGTGAGAGAGCTCCCACTGAACGCGGTTTGGAAAATGAAGAGGAAACCTAGAATCTGTGGTTTGAACTCTGTCTCCCCTAGGGGAGCTGAGTCCTTATGGAGGCACCCACCCTCCATCCCCAAATCCTTTTGGGACCGAGGCCAAGTCTGTAGGATAGAGTCCATGCCCAAGGTGTTAGATTTTGGCTTATGAAGTTAGATTCTTACAGATTCCCCATGAACCATCCCGGGAAATGTAATGAGCGGCATTTTCCTGGAGGTACCTGGAAGCTATTATAGCTGGTTGCTGGGATCATCTACATCACAGCCTCAGGCCCAAAATCTTTCAAAAAATTAAAGTAGTGGATTGGAGACAGAAAGCATGGCAGGGAGGGAAGGAACCTAACTCCTAGCATGTAGTGAGGGTGTTAAGTAAAGAAACACTTGGAAAATTATTAAACTGGCCAAAAAAGAAAGAAAGAAAGAAAGCAAAGAAAAAACGTAGAGCATGAACTAGGGACTTCTCAGTTTTCCTTCTGGGACACTGTGGTAAATACATCAATTTTTATCCTCAGGGGACAAAGAAAAGGACATCTGCGAGGACCCTGAGATGGTATTAGAGGGTGACGTGAAAGAATGACATTAGCCCCTCCCCTAAATAAGGCTGAAAAGGGAATTAGCAAGTTAGTGTTCCCACCGGCACGGCGAACTTGACAGCACAGCCCATTGTCGGAACAAAATAAAAGTTCCAGACGCTAAGCCGTCTTCATTCACTTATTCACGCATCCAGACCGCTGTGTGTTCAGCACGTGGGGAGTGCCCAGGCGAGAGAGGGGCCCAGCCCTGCCCTCGGGAGGGTTTACATTCTAACAGAGGCGCATGGGAGAGGAAGTGGCCCGCACCAGAGCCGCACGTGCTCCTCCATATTTCCCGGGCACCCTGGAAATTAGGTGGGCATCACGTGACTTGGTTCTGCCCAGTGGGAAAGTAGGCAGAAGTGGTGCAGCCTTTTAGAACACCCCCGTGAGACCCTCCAGTCCTTTCTTCCTCTGCTGTGAGGACCTCGGGGCTGTCGTGGAATAGCACCGAGACAGAGAAGGGCTGCCCAAGTGCACTGGACCAGGACATTAAAAAAAAATACTTCTATTGAGCTAGGCACTGAGGTTTGGGGGTCTGTCTGTTGTGACAGTTGAGTCCACCCTCCTGACTAGTAGGAACAGAGAATACGCACGCGCGTATATGAAGCTGGGAGGGAACGTAAAGCGGGGGAGGGGCCAAGGACTGGGGGAAGGAGAGGCAGGCTGTGTTATTCGGGATCTCAACAGGAAAGAGCGCCCTTGATGTACGGTCACGTAAACAGGGTCTGCTTACAAAGAAACCACTGACAAAGGCTTGTGTGTGAGGGAATTGTGGGGGAGAGCCCAGGAACCCAGGGCCAGCAGCGCATTTCTGTGACTACATCCGTGCTTAGAAGGGCTCAGGGGAGGGAGGGATGGAAAGATGGCTTGGAGCAGGCAGCCTAGAGGGGAGCAATGGCCTTCAGTGAAGGGACGCATCCAGCTCAGGACATCTCATGGTGAGGGACCCAGAGGATAAATCCTCTAGTCTCATTCTCCTCCTTCCCTCCGACCCCAGCCAGGGCTTCCCGTTGGCCAAACCCAACCAGAAACCAGAGGGTAAAGAAGTTCGTTGATGCTGTTCCTAGAAATCAGTCTCCAGAAGCACAGAGTGGGGTGGGAAAGGGTGGAGGGTGGTCTAGAGGGGAGGAGGGGGACACACAGGATATTTGGGACTGAAACACTATTTTAGAAAGAGTCGTTGAGAAAAATTTGGGGAGGTCTATTCCTGTCAGGGGTGACCTGTATGAGAAAGTGACACAGAAAGGGAGATTTGAATGGGGGGTGCCAATGAACTTTGCAGGGGTTGGGGGGGAAGTATTTCAAAGCTAGGGAGCAGTGAATGCAAGGACCTTGAGTGAGATTAGCTGGACGTGATTGAGTAAAGAGAAGGAGGCCTGCTGTCAGGAAGTGAGGTCAGGGGCAACGTTGAGCTTCAGGAACAAACGTGTGTAGAAAAAAAGAAATTCCTGGTGCCTAAAGATGGGACTGAAGAGGTTTGGGATAGAAATTAAAAAACAAAACCAAAAAACAAAAAAACTGGGTCCTTCTTCAGCTTTTGTAACTAGGCCACCATGTGACCTTGAGCAAGCCCATCCTTCCCCTCCAAACCTTTGTCTTCCCATCTGCAAAATGGGAGGATTGGAAGAGACGATTTCTAATACGATCTTTCTCTCTGAATCCACATGACATGTTGTGGGAATTGATGTCACTAAATAAATAAGTAAATAAATAAACATAAACGTATATGTATACATATACGTATACATATATATGAACTCCCAAGTGGAGAGTGGGGTGTCTATTCTTGACATCATTTAAATGCATCGGGTTAGGGAGCAAGGGGTGTCTATGGAAAAAATGACAAAAAACAGTGACACCAAAGCAGGATTTCACCCTGCAGATTGGGGCACCTGGAAGGAGACCCATATACCGGCGATGCACCCTGTCTGTTCCTCAATCTCCTTTCTTGCTTTGTTTCACAACTTCATTGGGAAATAATTTATGCATCATAAAATGCATCCACTTAAACAATTGAATGCTTTTGTAGATTCACAGCTGTGCCACCATCACCACCCTCGAAGTTGAAAATTTCTCCATCACCCCAGAAAGAAACTCACCGCCACCCGCAGCACCAGGCAACCAGTGACCAACTCTCTGTGTCTGTAAATTTGCCTTCTCCGGACATTCCTATAAATGGACTCCCGCGATATGTGATCTTTCGCATCGAGCTTCTTCTACTCGAGGTGATGCATCTGAGGTTCATGTGTGCTGCAGCGTGCATCCGGGCCTCTCTCCTTTTTAATTATCTAATAGTATCCTATCACGTGAATACACCACAGTCTATCTGCTCATCGGTCAATGGAGACTTCAGTGTTTTTTTTTTACTTATTGACTCTTACATAAACATTTTTATATAAGTTTTATGTGGCTATGTTTCATTTTTCTTGGACAATTGCCTGAGAGTGGAATTGCTGTGTCCTCTGGTAAGTCTGTGTTTGACATTTTGAGAAACTGCCAAACAGTTTTCCAAACTCTCTACTCCTTGTCTTAAAGAATATGTGAAATGCATGAGCCTTCATCTCTGTCCACAGCTGATTGGACCGAATAGGAGCACATGACCCACGCTCAACCAATCAGTGCTCACTTCCTGAGATCTTGGTCTGGAGACATGGGTGCATGTGTGGTTTTCTCTGCAGTACGCATGTACTGGAATGGCTGTGTCCTGCCCATGTGCAAATAAACGAATAAAAGTAGATCACAGGGAAAAGAGGGACACTGATAGCCAGAGAAGCAGAGATGAGAAGCCACTCGAACCAGGAGAGATTGTCAAAGTCATCCTAGGTCCCGAGTCTTGGGGGTCCTTTCTCTTGCCTTCTTCCACAAACCCCACTATCTTCCAATGAATTCCACTTTTTGGTATGATTTATGGTAAACATTTGCTCTCAGCAACTGAAAATTCCTTGACTAACTCAATACATTATGGCTGGTACAATGACTGGGTAGAAGAGGGGACTACCCTTGTCTCTTAAACTAAAGCAATGGGGAAAAAAAGCATTTATATGGCACTATGTAGGCATGACATGTATGTCCTGGCCTTCAAGTAGCACATAGTAGGGTCACCAAAGTTTTAGCAAACTGCTTGTAACAGAAGGGACAGAGAAGCATGCTGCAAGAAGATTAATATTTTTTAATAAAAAGAGCTTCTTAAAATGTTGTTCAAGTAGGTTATCTCACAACTTAATAAAAACCAATAATAACATAGTGAACAACTGCCAAGATTGTGAAGTTCGGATTCGTTACGTTCTGAAAGAGCTGGAAATAAAAGACACTGTTAAGCACCAAGCCTTGTGATTATGTGCTGCTCTAAAGAACCGCAACCAATTCTCCTGCTGACTAATCCTGCTTATCTGTCGGGAACTGGAGACAGAAAAGTCACAGGAGTGTTGGGTGGACGGTCAGCTTCTGAGGGTTGGCCTGTGGCTTCCTCTCCTGGGTTCCCCTAGGAGTCTGCCTGTGTGACAACAAGGACTCCCTTATAAATCTCTTCTTTGGCTCTTCCTAACCTTGCCTGGGAGGAAATGGGGGAGCAGGGGAGAAAACAGACTTCACCGTTGTAGCCAGTTTCTCCTAGAACAGTGCCAGGTGCACAGTAGGAGTTCGATTATTATTTGTTGAATGAATGAATGAATGACTAAATGAATGAAGGAATCCAATTAAAGCATCCTTTGCTTCCTTATTTCTAGGTTGCTGTCAACTCTGAGATCTTGCTCGATAGTTTGCTGATAGAACTAACAAGGCAATGGATGGGGGAGGATTCAGACAGATGGGGGTTAGGAGCTTACATCTCAGCGAGGGGCATCTGAAATGGTTTTTCTCATCTGAGCTAGTTCTTCAATTTGCATCTGGTTTGAATTCAAAGCAGGGGAAATCCATTTTCAAAATGGAACCCAAGGCCTCTCAGCTCAATCCTTTCCATACAATTACAGGCCTCCCCAAATCAGGGTGGCAGTCCCCAGTAATACACAATTAATTCTGTGAGCTATGCACATGTCAAAGAGACACAGCTGCCATCCCAGTTCCCACCCTCAGTCACACACAACTGGAGGTTCCCAAGAGGGTCCTCAGGCTGAGACCCTCCCGTGGGGCTCCGCTTGTGGACACAAATGATGCCAAGCCATCCTGGGTATCCAGGAAACATTGTGGCTTTCCAAGTCTTGGGCGGTATTAGCCTAGGAACGTTTATCTGTTTTGATTTTTGCACTGTTCCCAAGTTGAGGACATCTGTGAAGTGTTTTCTTGATTGCAAATATGGGCCCTATTTAGTGTGTTTTGCTCCATCTAAAAGAATCACCAAAAAAAAAAAAAAAAAAAAGAAGGTCATCCAGAGAAAGGGAAGAGAAGCTGCCCGGACAGGAAATACAATGAGAAGGAAAAAATCGAAAAGCAGGCGTGATGTCGCATCTACAGCGATGTGCTCCGAACACCGCTAAAGACCATGTGTGCGCTATTGGGCGGTAGCAGCTAGGGGAACGCTGAGAAAGAACGCACCCTGAAACCAGACTGAGCTGAGCTACCATCCTGGCTCTGCTCTTGAGCTGGGTGACTTTGGACTAGTGACTTCACCTTTCTCAGCCTCGGCTGCCTTTTCCGCAAACTGGCAAGAGAGTGGTAAGAAACAATGACAGGCGATAGCTGCTGAATGTTTACTCTGCACCATTCCCTCACCTAATTCTCACAGTCAATCTCCGAGCTATTATTCCATTTGATAGAAAACCAAGGCTTAGCAATAAAATAACTTGCCCAAAGTCAGAGTAAGTGGCTCTGGGAAAGAAGCTCCTAATCATGGAGTTAATACAAAGGGTTGATGTGAGAATTCAGTGAGAAGATTCAAGGAACATGCTCCCTCTGAAGCACAAGTAATGAAAGCAAAATACACAAGTGGGACCACGTCAAACTGAAGAGTTTCCGCACGGGAAAAGAAACTATTAAAAAGATAAAAGGCCACCTCTGGAATGAGAAAAAATATTTGCAAACCATGTATCTGATGAAGGGTTAATATCTAAAACATACAAGAAACTTCCACAACTCAATAGCAAAAAAAGAAAAAAGGCAAAGGAACTGAATAGACATTTCTCCAAAAAAGACATACAAATGGCCAACAGGTACGTGGAAAGGGGCTCATCGTCACTAATCATCAAGGGGATGCAAATCAAAACCGCAATGAGATATCAGCTTCCGCCTGTGAAGACGGCTCTTACATAAAAGACAAGAGATAAATAAATGTTGGAGAGAATATGGAGAATTGGGAATCCTTGTGTACCGGTAGTGGGAACGTAAATTGCTGCAGCTACTGTGGAAAACATTAGGGAGGTTCCTCAGATAATTAAAAGTAGAACGACCATACGACACAGCAATTCCACGTCCAGGCGCATCTCCAGAGGAACTAGAATCAGTGTCTCGGAGAGAGAGCCGCACTCCCAGGTTCGCTGCTGCACTGTTCGCCATAGCCGAGACACAGAGGAAACGAAATGTTTATCAACGATGAGTGGATAAAGAAAAATGTGGCATATACGTCGAATGCAATGTTACTCAGTCTTTAGAAGAAGGCCACACTATTATTTGTGGCAACATGGGGGGAATCTGGAAGACGTCATGCTCACTGCAAAAAGCCAGATACAGAAAGACAAACTCTGAAAGATCTCACTTACACGCGGATCTAAAAGAGTCAAACTAAAATAGTCATCGCCAGGGGCTAGAGGGAGGCAGGAACAGGAGTGTATTGTGCAAAGGGTGTGACGTTTCACTTTTGCAAATTGAATAAATCCTAGAGAGCTACAGCACAAGAGTTAGCAATACTGTATCGTGTACTTACACATTTCCTAAGAGAGTAGACCTTACGTTATTATTAGCTTATCCGAAATAAACAAACAAACAAACAAACAAATAAATAAAAAGGCAGCGAGAACTTCTGCAGTGATGGATGGCATTATGGTACAGGGGTGGTTTTTACAGTGTACACTGATCTCCAATCTCACAAGTTGTATACATTCAAGATGTATAGCTTTTTGTGTATCAAGCAAATGTCAATGAAGTTGCTAAAAAAAGGTTCCAACTACTTATACTTACCGCTCCCCCAAATAGTCCTACCCCTTAGGCTTGAAATCATTGCAACAAATCAATGGATAGATAGGTAGATTCACTGAAACACACACACCAAAAATCTTGCACATTCAGAGCTTCAGGGAAAAAAGGAAGGTGAGCAGAAAGGAATTTGCGGACAATGAGAGCTCACCACTACAATGAAACCATTGATATCCACCAGGAGAGATCCGAGGGGGGGAGAGATTTGATGGAAATGTGATAGATGTGAGAAAAGACTAATAAAGCCCCTATTCTTCGTGAGAGCCTGGCCCCTGAGACACCAGGATGTGACATGGGAACATCAGCTCCCAGTGGGCCCGTGGGTCAAGGCCAGCAGGAAATACCTGAGGGTCAAACTAACAGGGGAACGTTCCATGTTATTGACCGTGACAATGAACAACTGTAAAGCATCAATTAGGCCCTTGGGGCTGAGATTTGGACTTAATTCCAGGTTCCCAGAAGGCATTTCACCTGCAGCCATGTAGGTTCGACACCATTTACGGAATTTCTGTGATTTCTGAGTTCCAGTTTAGGGGCTTGGGAAACAGGACACGGCCCTCCCCAGCCACCATGGCACTTAGAATGCCCATGGGGACAATTCAGAACCCAGTGGGCAGAATCAAAAGTAACAGTGAAATGAAGGCAAACTATAAAGCGCATGAATGCCAAACAGCATCCACACAGAGACACCATGCACATACAAGAAACGAAGAAGCCTTCGAGGGAAATTCTGCCGATCTGGAAGCTTCAAGGAACTGGAATTCCTTTCTCCGGTGTCACTTTTAGAATAAAAGAATGGATCCGAAGAAAAAAATGAAGCTGGATCCAGGGACTGAGTCAAAAGAGGAGCTCAGAGGGTGTCCGCCCGGGTTTCCAATACCTTCTGCGTGTCTTTCATCCACGTCCACCAGACTGCGGGTCTCATGAGGACGGAGGACATTTTCCTGGTCACAGCCGCACCATTTTAAGGCCCAGCAAGGTGCATTGCACTTAGTAGGACTGCAGGGAATATTTATTTAATAAATGCTGATCCCCCAACAGGTGTTTCATAGATATTTAATCATCCAAGGAAGATTTTAAGTGTGGTCATCACTGACCTTGGCCAAGGGCAAAAAGGAAGAGATTCTCAATGCGGAGGCATGGCAGGTTAAAGATGGCCATCAGTCCTTTGCTGGTCATCCCGCCAAGACCTGAAACCTAACTCCTTTCCTCGGAATCTGTGCTGATTCCAGTGACCTTGTTAGCCAATAGAATATGGCACAAGGGCCATTTCCAAACTTCGGAGGCTAGGTCACAAGAGGCCTTTTGAGTTCCACCTGGGCCTCTTAGGACATTCTTTCTTTGGGCCCTCAGCCGCCAAGGAAGAAGCTCAAGGTGCCAGAGGCTCCCCGCTGGAGAGAGGCCGCTTGCAGGCAGGCCAGCTACCAGTCTCTCCCAAGAGCCAGCCTTCCAGCCAGTCTGTCCAAAGCACCAGAGAAGGGAGTGAAACTGGTCCAGGTCCCCTAAACCAGGGCTCTAAACACTCTCTCCGTAAAGTGCCAGACCGTCGACGTTTGAGGCTTTGCAGGCCAGACAGTCTCTGTCACAGTGAATCCACGGGGCTGGTACAGCCTGAAAGCAGTCGTGGGTAGCAGGTAGGAAAGTGGGCATGGCTGTGTTCCAATAAAACTTTATTTATAAAAACAGGCGCCAGGCTGGATCGGATCTGCAGGCCGTAGTTTTCAGACTAGCCCAAGTGACCTCCGCTGATGCTGCGTGAAACGGAGCTGAGTGCTGCCCAAACTCTTACCCACCAAAATCACTGAAAAAATAAAACAGTTTTTGTTTTAAGCTGCTAAGTTTCGGGTGGTGTGTTATGCCGCTGTCAACGGCTGGAGCCACAGCAAAAAAATGGAACCAGAAAAGAAGTTGCAGGGGATGAGAGGGAGGCAGGGGGAACTCCCAGTCTGTCCCCCACGAGCACACGGCTGCTGCCCCGAGTCTGAGGAGTGGAAAATAAAGACCTTATCATGCAGGACTGGATTATGCTGCCAGGAAGGGACGAGGTTTGAGCCACGAAGGACAGGAGGTGTTGAAGATCGGGAAAGCACACCGAGGAGAGGGCAGTTGTGCGCTGGGCGCTTCCTTGCTGCACAGCCCCAGGGGGCACCGCTGGAGTCGCAGGCTGTGGGAACGGTGCCCCGGGACATGTTCCTCACAGTGTCCCTGGCTCAGGAAGGGCAGGAGGTAGTCTATTCCGTAGGCTGAGGAGTCAGACAGAGCTGGTGTCACATCCAGCTCCATCTCTCACTGACAGCATCATCTCGAGCCAGCTACATAACCTCCCTGAAGCTCACATTCCTCCCTTTCCATGGGACTTAGCTGACAGGATGCTTGTGAGAATTAAATAGGACCATAAGCAAACTCTGGCATGCAATGACTCCTCAATCAACAGAGCTTCTATGTATACATGTGTGTGTGCACATGCATGCATGCACACGTGTATTCATAAATAGAGGGAAGGCCTACGGGTGTAATCAGAAGATGCCGCCCAATGGGGCTAAAGTCACGGGCTTTGCAGAGCCTGAGTGTCCGGAAGTCGCCAGGCACGCACAGAGCCCTCCCTCCCTCCCTCCTTCACCAACCGCGAAGCCCTTTAGCACATTATCTGATGTCAGTGTGCTGAAGAGTCGCCCTGGGGTCCTTGTTGACCCTGGTTCCCCTCTTCCCTCACAAACAATTCCGATTCACCAGATCTGGGCTGGAATCCAGGGATTTTAGTTGTTATAACAAGCCCCCCGGGGTCTGCTGATCCAACAAGCCATCTGGTCACACTTGGAGAAGCTGCTCTCTGTGAGCCCCCCGACAGGAGGACCAGCGCGGAGAGGTGAGGCGGCCTGCCTGAGGGCGCCCCGCTGCGCAGGGGCGGAGGCTGCGCGGTGGCCGAGGCGGGTCCTTCACGCCAGGTCCCAGCCTCCTGACATTACCGGGGCCCCTGCCTCCCCTTACCCTCGGTTTCAGTTACCCGCGATTTCAGTTACCTGCAGTCACTGTGATCCAGAAATAGTCAACGACACATTCCAGGAGGAAACAATTCATACGTTATAAACGGCACGTCGTCTGAGCAGCGCGAGGAAACCTCGCCCCGCCCCACTCTGCCCCATCCAGGGTGTGACTCCTGCCTTCACCCCCATCTCCGCGCTGCAGAGGCTCCCCGCCCACGAGTTTCCTAGCAGCCACCTCAGTCGCCAGACTGACGGTCACAGTATCACAGTGCTTGCGTTCAAGTCACCCTTCTTGTACTTGATGATGGCTCCAAAGGGCCAAAGCAGTGATGCTGGCAATTCAGATGTGCCACGGAGAAGCCAAAGGTGCTCCCTGTGAGTGAAAAGGTGTGTGTGCGTATCGGTCCAGGAAAATCAGCGTATGCAGGGTTCGGCACTATTGGCGGCTTCAGGCCTCCACTGGGGGTCTTGGCACGCACGAAAGTGGGGCTCCCGTATGCAACACCTGCCTGCCAACCAGGTGTGATGACAGTTCTGTGCTTTCCTGTGTCCCCGGGCATCGGGCAGCTGCTTGGTGACTGTTGGTTCCACAGAGCCGACATCAAGTGAACCCAGTGTCAGAGTTGAAAAGGGGTTGGGGGAACTTCCCACCCAAACCATCCCACTGCACAGGCGGACAAACTGAGGTTGCCGTGCGGATAAGCAGTTGCCCCCATCCACACAGAGAGGAAAAGTCCTGGATTCTCAGCCCAGCGCACTCTCCTCTCCCCCGGTGCACACTTGGTGCCAACATGACGTGCTGAGTAGACCTGGCGTGGGCGCTGGTCAGTGTGAGGCCAAGAGTGATGGAATCCCAGCTCGCTCCCACTATCTTATAAACCCCGGCGCGGGGTTAACTGTGGCGAGAAAGCGGAATCACCAAAATCAGCATGAAATCGGTCCTTTCTTGGTCTGGAAAACTGTTCTCAACCTGTCACTCTATTATTCTGTGTTATGACCCTGAGATCAGTCTAAACAATCCCTTTCTATCATTAAAAAATGTGTATATATATATATATATATATATATATATATATATATATATATATTCTGTGGCTAACACCCCCGGCCCCTTCGGCGAAGGGCACAGCTGCCAGGTGAGATCACAGAACGTGCAAGGGGGCTGCGGCAAGCTCCGTTTATTTGATTTGGACAACCCTTCATGCAGAGGGAATTCAAGACAGGAGTCGGCACCCTCCGGACTTTTCTGGACAATGCACAGCCCATCCTTTCATACACAAAGGGTTGTTTTGTAGTCTAGACACACACTCACACACACCTGCACACGCGGGTGGGATTGTGTCCACCAGCCATATACATGTGTGTAAGGCCAACTATTGTGTAACTGGGTAAAATATAGAAAACCACTCTTCGCCTTGACTTCTCAAACCCTGAAATGGGGGGGAAATCACATAGCTACCTTATAAGGTTTTTGTGAGGAGTCAATAAGCATAAAGATTTTGTAGGATTTCGGGTGCCTAGTAGATGCTAAATAAACCAGAACGGGTCACCGCAGCAAGAGGGACAGGAGAGCATGGATTCGAGGTGTTCAGCATCAGAACCTTGACTACTTGGGTTTGTCATCATCGCTCCCACGCTTATTAGCTCAAGAACTTGGAGGCAAAGCCTTCGCCTCCACGTATTCCAATCTCCTCACGTGTGAAATGGGGGTGATAATAGTAGTCGCTGCCTTCCAGGATGGGGAGGTTGAGAGGGTCACCTATGTCAAAGGCCTGGCCCGAACAAATAAATGCTCAATAAATGGTCCCTATGGGGGCACTATGTGTAGTTAGTCTGGAAAGGGGATTTCGCATTTAGTTCTTTAAACTGTAAACCGATGTGTAGATTTCTGGAGGATTTTCCACGCAGCTGGGCTGCAGAAAGCTGACTGGTTGTTTGGCTAACCAGCCCCGAACCACCACTGTGTGAAAAATGGAAAGCAAAGTTCCGTCTGGAAACCAAAAACACAGAATTTCCTTGCCTTGATTTCCCTTTGGGACACCCATAATGCTTTCTATTTAAAGTGGGGGTGGGCTGGGAAAAGTTAAATGAGTAACAGAGGCAGAGCCAAGAAGCCAACAAGGGAATTGCCTCTCTTCCAACAGCAAACAGAAAACCCAGTAATTTGTCCCCGAACCATTCTCTCAGAGGGCTAAGGCTGGAAGGGACCGTGGCCTGGGCTGGGCTGGAGATTTCCAACTCTGGCTTTGATTAAGAATCACCCTGGGCCCTGACCAGTGTAGCTGAGTTGGTTGGGCATCATCCCTCAAGGCGAGGGGTAGCTGGTTCAGTCCCTAGTCAGGGTACATGCCTGAGTTGCAGGTTCAATCCCCAGTCAGGGAGTGTACAATGGGATGCTTCTCTCTAACACTGATGTTTCCCTCCCTCCCGTTCTCCCTCCCTTCCCTTCTTTCTAAAAATAAATAAATAAAGTCTTTTAAAAAAAAAAAATCACTTTGGGAAGCCTGTTAAAAATACAGATTCATGGGCCTTGGTGTGGGGATTCCGGTCCAAGAAGGCTGGGGCCTGTGAGTCTGCATTTTAACATTGTTTGCCCCAGGTGAGTCCAAGGTGGAAGCTCTGGGGTCGCCTTTTGGGGCCACTGGTGCAGCTTGGTCGCCACAGGTGGGGAAACTGAGGCTCGGGGAAAGAACATGACTGCGTTCAAGGCCAGCTGGTGACATAGGAGAGCCTCTCCAGCCAGACGTCCTGGTCCATCTACACTCTGCCCCTTGGGAGTGCTTCTGGAGAAAGCTGCAGTGTTTTTTTCTCAGGTTGGCTGTGTCCTTAGAGCAAACATAGGGAATTCTTCCCTTCAGTCTCTGGGTCACAGAACACTATGTGGCCCCCTGCGAGAGACCGGCTGGGCCTCCGTCCATCACTTCCCCATTTTTCCCAGAGGTACCCCCCTACACACACACACACACACACACACACACACACACACACACACACACTTCTTACCCAGGCAGAGTTCCTAAAATAGCTAAAACCAAGCTGAGAAATAGAAGCTTTTTCTTTTCTTTTTTGCACATTTGTAGAAGTAGCCATTAAAAGTATTAGCAGACAATTAACACTGAATTGACTGGGAACTTTTTGGTGGGAGGAGGGTTGGTTGGCAGATACTGGGGTGGCTTTAACATCTCTGATTACAACTACCGATTTGGGGCCTACCCTGGTACTTAATGCCGCACCCAGCAGTGCAAGCGCTCAGTTAAGTGGCTATTAGAACTTCGATAATCGGGCACCACCCAACGCTATCAAAATCTCAGCCCTGGAAAAGCCACAAGACAGGGCTCTTTTGCCCCTTTTTGCATGAGGCTCCCCAGGATTTGGAGCAGATGGGATTCATGTTTCAAAGCTGTAGGAGATATTTGGGTAAGTACACCTGATAGTCTAGGTTCTGGGGTCTCGGGAGACAGAGAGTTTATGTGTATGTAGTTTATGGGGCAGCCTTTGTTACAGCCCTTGTCATGGAGGTCCCAGCCGGGACAGGAAATAAGATAGTATACAGAAACCCTGAGAAGGAGCGCGTATCTGGTGACAGGCACTTCTCCAAGCCAGGCTGGCCCTCTAACAGGCAGGCGGGGAGAGAAGAACAGCTAACAGCTCAGAGTGAGGGCGTGGCCTTTCTCTTGTCTGTTTATTGACCTTCCCAAACTTCACCTGGCTAATGAAGTGACTCTACAGATGCTCAGAAAGTGTTTAGCAAAGTTCAACTCGTATCTCTCTGTCTCTCCAGCTCAGATTCCGGAGGCAGGAGCAGTGGAAAGCTGATGCTGACCGTGCAGAGTCGGGAGATGGGCCTGAATTTGGTGGCTAGTAGCTGCCCACCTGTGTGGCTTTGGGCAAATTGCTTAACTTCTCTGAGCCTCGATTTCCTCTTCTATAAAATGGAGTCACTAGTGGTGCCTAGGGATGTCGTTAATGATGCACTGTAAGGACGCCCTCGGCAAACTGTCCAAGTTGTAGTCGTTATGATTTTTGGCTTTATTAATACTTTAATTTGGACTTTTCTGTTTCTAAGGGAGAGAAACCCAACCCCGATGGATTTAAGGAAATAAAGATAATTTATTGATTCACACAATTAAAATGTCCAGGGATAGAGCTGTCTGCTTTCAGATGTGATTGGATCCAGGCACTCAGATGACATCATCAACTTTTAGCCTCTCTCCCCATCTCTTGGTTTTCTGTTCTTCTGGATTGAATTTACTCTCAAGATGGCAGCTTCATTTCTACACCCCATCCCCCCGGCAAGCCCAGCAGAAAGCGCACTCCAGTCGTCCAAGAGTTCCAGTAAAAACCCTCCTTTCATTGGCTCCGACTCTGGCAGCTTGGCTCACCAACGACCGTGACCAAAGGGAAGTGGGGCTCTCAGGGGCTAGGCGAGGTCACGTGCCTGGTCATTGAGCCTGCGCTTGCAATCACATGACCGAAAGGTGGAGGAAGGAGCGTCCTGGAGGAAAATCAAGGTGCTTTCGGTAAGGGAGGGAAACTGGATTCAGGAGAGGTGAGAATAAGAGTTCCGCTTTCCACACTGAGTTGGCTGGGTGGGGTGGGGGGAACAGGCCTGACCCCAAAACGGAGGCAGTTCCAGAATCTCAGGAGCAGCTGCAGAAGCAGGACTTGAGGCGAGGCCAGGTTAGCCCAGCCTAACCCTCATCCTCATTCAAAGCTAGATCCCAATGGCACCGGGAGACAAGACCAAGGAACTGACATACAAAGAATAGGAACTTTCTGAATTCGTCAGGTTCTTAAGAGGAACAGAACCCACAAAATATACGAACAGAGAAATTAATATGAGACTTACGATAAGGACTTGGCTCACATAAATATGGAGGCTGACAAGTCCCAAGTTCTACAGGATGGTTGGCAAGCTGGAGGCCTGGGTGTTCCGGCAGTTTTGTTCCAGTCTGAGTCCAAAGCCCTGAGAACCAGAAGCATTGAAGGCACAGCTCCGGGTGAAGATTAGCAGGCTCAGGATCCAGGAAGAGCCAGTGTTTCGGTTTGAGTCCAGAGAAAAAAGCCAATGTCCTAGTTCAAGGACAGCCAGGCAGGAAGCATTCTGCGAGTGCCAACCCGGTTGTTTTATTCAGACCTTCAACTGATTGGATGAGGCCCACCCACATTCAAGAGGGCAATCTGCTTTACGTAGTCTACTCACCTCAGTGTTACTCTCATCCCCAAACACCCCCGGAATAATGTTTGACCAACTGCAATCAGGGTGACTATTTACTCCTCTACTTCTTCCTCAAGCACCTCGCTTAGAACACCTGCGGCCAGGCCGGTGTGTGAAATGGCTTCATCTACTCCTTTCTCGTTAAACACTCTTGAGCATAATGATAACCCCTTATCTTATCCTCAAATCATGGTACAATGACTAGCACATTACTAGCAAGGACACAATGCTTGCTGAGTGAATTAATAAGCGACTACTCTTAACAGCCTGGTAAGCAGTCGCATCCATGTCCACCACTCTGCCCACAGCTCACTTCCTGATAAAGAAAGATAACCAGATTCCAAAGGGCTCTGGGTTGGATAGAGCGTCGGTGTATTAAATGTGCACTTGTGAACCTCCATCCACTGGCTGGGAAGTTCACGTAGAACAATGGCTGTGCGAGATACTTTAAAAACAGCCGAGTGCCAGGGAGAGATCCCAAGTTGTTATGATAACAGTATCGACAGTTTAGGAATAAGAAAAATGAGAGGCTGAGTGCCTCAGCCAAGGCCATTCTGGCAGGAAATGGGAAAGGCAGGAGTAGAATAAAGTTTTTTATTTTATCTCCATATTTTCTACCTGTAAAAGAGCATCTTTGGAGGGCAAGGAAGCCCTGAAGGCATGGCCCCGGTGCAGAAATAGCAGACAGTTCCAGCCTTTCCTGGAGTTTGAAGACAACAGGGTTGGAACTTCGAAACCCCTAAGAACAGCAACCATTGGAAAGCCCTGGATGAGGTCCTTTCTCTGGATCGTCTGTAAATGCGCGACAGTTTCTGATGGGTCTTTCAGCTCCAACTCACCGACGAGGAAATGAAACCGCATAAGCGTAAACCACTCGTCTGAGAAGGGGCTGAACTAGAGTCCAGCCCAGAGGTGGCTAATTCCAGAACCTGCCATCTGTTACATTCAACACCTCTCAGAAAAATAAGAAAAAAACTGATATTAGTAAGCAGCTACGGTGCGGACCCGTTTTCATAAGAACCCTGCAAAGCTGCTTCAGTTATAATTGGCCCTACACAGACGAAGAGATTGCTTCGTACAAGTTAAATCCCTTTCCCAAGGTCAAAGGTAGAAGGAGATCTTGGCCCTTTTGGACATGGGGGTCATTTCTTTCCACGTTTCTTGGTTCTGGCTGGACATCAGAACACAAAAGAGCTTTTCAGAAACTATCCATCTCCGGACGCCGTCCCTTGAAAGTCTGAGGCAGCGACTGTGACCACGAAGAAACAAGCGTGGGAACCGTATCGGTGGGTAAGGCGAGAAGGAGAAGACCGGTTTGTCCAAGGCTAGGCGTAGCAGAGAAGCGCCGGCGGGTTCTCGCACCTGCTCCTCCGCTCTCCAGGCTTCCCCGCTCCCGAGGAAGCGGAAACCAAGGGCCTGGGTCTGCGGGGCCCGAAGACAGCAGAGAGGGACAGTCGCACGGGGGCCCGTGAGGCCTGAGCCTCCCTTCAGGTGGGGACGCCCAACCCGACTCTCTGGGAATGGCTAAGCGGGTGATGGCACCCTACGCCAATGCCCGCTTGGCGAGTGCGAAAGGCGGCAATCTTGTTCTAAACTCGTAGGCGTGGTGAGCAAAAGCAGCGTGTGGGACTCCATAAACACTCTGGCCCGTGTGCATTCGCAGTAGGAGCACGCTATTGTGCTTTTCACGGCACATGGGTATGCACCGTGGTACAGCACAGGGTGGTGTGGTAGCTGACACGGACCTAGTGTACAGGTACATGTATGTGCACACATACAGCGTGTGTATAGTATGTTGTGAGTGTATCATGTGTGGATACGGTAGTATGTAGGATAGTCTTTATTATGTGTATATAGAAAGTATGAATATTTTATGTATGAATACAGTGTGATCCTGTTGTCTATGTAGCTTGAATATATGGAGATATGTAGACGGATGTTTGCCAAAATATTAACACTGATGGGGGCCTGGGGGGCTCTGTCTTCCTTCCTTCCTCCCTCAAACGTTTATCGAGGTCCTACTTTGTACCAGACATCGTCTTTCTTCCTCAATCCTACCTTACACATCTTGGAAATTCTAAAAGCATGTATTTCCTGGTACTTTGATTAGCAGATAATTTCAAAATAAAAGGGTCCCCGGTCAATATTCCCAATAACCAGAGATGGGGACATCGGTGATATTCGAGGAGACTCCGAAGAACAGGAGACAGACAGTGAAAGGCAGGCCAAAGATAGAACCGCCTGCCCCACCGCCTCCACACCCAATGGTTGGTTGGGGTTCTTTGTTTTGATGTTTTTGGTCGGGGGTCACCACCTGCAGATTTGTCCTGAAACAAAAATAAAGCCATTCATCTCCCTTACTGCGGTGTCCCATCAGCGCAGGACAAACCTCAGCACTCCAGGGGGGCCGGGGTGGTCAGAACACTTATCTGCCTCGGCCGAGCAGAGCTCCCCGAAGGCATCCTTCCCCGCACTCAAGGGTGGGTCCTGTTTATGCCCTGGCACACACTGAAATGTCGGGACACATGCTCTGGGCGAGGTGGGGCCCAGGGAAGGCTAAAAATGGAACGGCGGCTTTGATCCCCAGCCAACACCAGTGACGCTCGGGGTCGGGGCCAGAGCGAGACGTCATGTTCCCTTGCTGTCTCCGCAGAAGGCACAGGCAGTGCCCTTGTGACTCCAGATGCTGACAGGGCCCCAGCCTGCACCTCGGAGGGAAGGCCCCAGGCTGGGAGTCGGGCCTGGGGAGCAGGGAGAAACGGGCCTCTCGTGGAAAGGCCGGGGGACTTTGTCCACGTCTGCTGGGGAGCCTCCCGGAGTCAGGTCATTGCGATGGAACCCTCCCCGGAAGACCCGCTGGAGAGAAGACCGATGTCGGCTCGCCGAAGGGCTCAGTCCCCCTTCTAGCTGATCTGGGGCCATCGTTTTGTCCTCACTTCCCTGGATGCTTTCACTGTGGTCCTCAGAAACCCCACCCGCCTGCACACGCTCCCCTCGAACAGCAATGCGCGTGGAGAGCCTGGCCCGTGCCCACACACGGGTGGGTGCTGGGGCCCCCGCAGAGAAGAACGCCTGGACCGCCCTTCCGAACCTTGAGGGGTGGTGGGCAAGGGAAGCAGGGAAACGACCCCTGAGGCGTGACGGGTGAGGAATTTTGAGGTGGGTGAGTGCCGGGTGCAGGAGACCACAGTGGGGGTGGGCACCCAGTCTCGGTCAAGGACAGCGTGGTTAATAGACTTTGCTGGCTCACAGAGTAACGGAGATCTGAAGTACAGAAGGAAGAAAAGGACACGCGTTTTCCTCCGGTGCCGAATACTCACACATCAAACAGAATAGTGAATCTGGGCCTGACAGTCAGGTCTCGATGGAAAGCAAACTTCAGAGAAGATCCATTATCAAAGATGTCACATCACCTCTGAGTGCCAAGATAGGACCGATGGTCCAGGGCTACCTGGGCGTAGCATCCCTGAAGCGGTCACGGCATCTCTGGGTTAGAGAATTATGTTCTCAGAGGATACGGCCCTCTGGGCCTGGGCCCAGCAGAATGGAGAGAGAGAGAATGCTTCAGAGGGGTCAAAGCTCGAGTTCTTTAAACAGGGTTGTTGTTTTTTTTCCAGATCTCCAAGGGTGAGCTCTCTTCTTATGAGCTCCCTTCCTACTAAAGACTCTAAATACTGTCCAGACGTCCGTCCTCCTCACCGGCCGATCCAGTTCCCGAGAAACCACATCTGTCTGGATTGCGCTTGTATGGCCGCTGCCTGTCGCAATGCCTGCTAGGTAGTAGGTGCTCAATAAATGCTTGTACTGGGCAGTACCAAACACTTACCATTATACATGAAGTGGTGGGTGTCACCAAGGAGGGTTCTAGAATTTTCTTCTTGACCAATAATATTGGTCATTTTTTAATCATTAGGATTTTTTTTTAAAAACTTTATGTTTTTCATAATTAATACTGTTTACTTGCTTTAAATAAAACCAGTTCTTATGTATTCAAGGGCTCATGGAATGTCAGCAGATGAACAAAAAGCTGGGACACTCGTCCTTTGCACCCCGAAGTTCTGGCACAGGTGGCAAGAGGAGAGAAAAGATGTCTCCCGCCTCACTCGTGACTCTTGCTATGGCAGCTGCCAGGCACCATCATAAATGTCCTTAGTGAGTGAAGCTCGTTGTCTCTGGAGCAACAGACGGAAGGATGAAATCTTGGAAGCCTCCAGAAACAAGTGTCCTAAAACCCCACCTCTCCACCGTGGAGAGTGGCGCTCACAAAAGAATTCTGGAAAAGAGCCTAGAAGACGCCCCCACCCTGGCAGACAAGAAGCAGGGTTTGAGCAAACAAGGTCAGGGACTCGACAAAGAGTGACAAAACATGACTTTCTTTGTCTCCCACTGACAGGTGACACCCTCCCACAGCAGCGCCTCCCCAGCTCGGAGCCAAAGGTCATATCCTCCTGCGGCTGAGCCACCATCACGCAAGTTTCACACCCAAAGAATTTGGCTTTAGGGGGAAATCTCATCTCCCTCCTGCTGTCAGAGGAGCTGGGTGTCAAGGAAGCATGCCTGAGGGCTGCGTGTGAGAAAACAAAGACAAATGAAACAGAGGCGTTGATTACCACAGAATAAGGATTCCCAGCCACGTTGGGAAACAGGAAAGGACTGGTCTGCGGCTGCCCCTTGGCTGGGCACATTTGGGGTGTATCCATTTTGGTCTTAATCTCCGAAGGGTGCTCTGGTGGTCTGTAGCCGCGGTGGGGGCTGGGGCATCCACGTTACCCAGTGATCACGGCACCACGCCCTGAACATCACCTGGGTCTTCGTGTGCTGCCATCTTCCCAGAGGGAACAAGACATTTCTTTTATTTGTTCTGTTTCTTACTTTCCTTCCTGGGAAGATGGAACTCTTGGGTTGGCTCCCACAGCCTGGCATGCGCTGACACTTCCCGGCTGCGCCACGTTAGACCAGAAACTGTTCTCATCTGGAACGTGGGCTTGCTTGTCTGCGACCTGATAATCTAGATGCCCACAAGTGGGTCATTTCAAGGATTTCATGAAGTAAGTCGTGTAAAGGGTCCGATAGAAAAGTGGCCAATACCATTTCTGTCTCTTTTTCTGCCCCCTCCCAAATCTGAAGTCTTCTTATGAACGGCCAGAAACTACTTAGTCAAAATTATCTTCATCAGCCAAGCCTGAAAGACAAATGAAAGAGGAAGTTCTCTCCTTGCCATGGAAGAAGACCTGAGATCTGGGAGTTCAGAATATAATTACCATTCTTGCGTTACGGGGCAGGGGGGGGTGTATTTTCTTCTCAACAATCACATCCGTAATGGAAATGACAGCCTGTAACTGAGAAGCCGCTCTACTTGAAAGCCACTCATGAACTATCTGGAGACTTTTACAGAAAGTCTCAGAATTCTGGAAACATGAAAGTAAAAAGAGGGGCAGGAAACACAGGCAGAAACAGGGATTTCTAGCTTATGGAAAATTTTGGGTTTTGTATACCGGACATATAATTGGGTAATAAAAATAGAAATAATCAGACTAATAGTAATAGATTCCATTTCTTAAACACTAAGCATGTGCCGGGCCTTCTACTGAATACTTGATGTACACTATCTCATGCAACCTCCACGCAAGCCTCTGAGGAAGGCATTAATGTATTCTACTGGCGAGCAAGTAGTACCTTGAAGAGAACATACGTCTCCCCCTAAACCACAGCCTGGGAAGCAGTACGAACAGGGTAATGACAGATTCACACGCACACACACACTCCGAGACCCCACGCCACAAGCACAGATGCATGTATTTGTCCACGCTGCATACGTACAAACACATCACGCGCACAGGGATCTCCCATTTTTCACACTCAGACACTACATGCGCACAGATATACCCACTGTGCAGATACACACCTAGCACACATACTCACATACACAGCACACACACATTCCACAGACACACACACGCCCTACGTATACATACTTACAAATGCAACACACGCTACTCACACATGCCACACCCCCTATAGACATACATACCATATGCACACTCCACCCATACACGTATTAGACACACACATTCCACCCACATACATCCTCCACAAAGAAGCCACGTGCACAGAAACTAACACCTACCCTACAGGCACGCATACACACCTGCCCCGCACACACGCGCACACACTCGCACACACTGCACTGGCCAGCTGTCTGGCTAGCACCCTTGTTCTATATTTTTATGTCCCTGATTGGCAGGTTGATCCTGATAAAATAAACAGACGATGACTGAAATTCCTCAAATGCCTATTAATCATTCTGTATTTGAAATCTTTATATGGTACAATTCCCGGAGCAAGCCTCTACTCTCTAAGTTCTGTCAGCTTTTGAGATTGCGTTTCTGGAATAATTCTCTCCAGTTAGAAAGTTAAGAGATGTGTGCTTTCTCCAGGAACCAGGAGATCAGCGCTCCAGTTCCAGCCTCTGTCCTAAGCAGCCTGGAAGTTCTCACTGCCTGCCTGGGGCTCGGTTTTGTGATCTGTGCAATGGGAGACCCACACGCCCGCTGGTCTCCCTCCCTCCTCGGGGCTCCTCTCCAGTCCGAAGGTCATGAGACTAACAAATCTCCCCCAATTCCTTCTACCTCGACAATTCTGCAACGCTATGACTTCACGTAAAACGAATGCAGATGATAACATTGAATATGGAAAGTCTGATGTCCGGAGCAGCAGTCATTGCGTATCGCCCCAAACCAAAGGTAAATGACCCCTTGGGTATTCGTTTTCGTACTCCCTGTGCTGAAGTGCCGGGCAGCGCACGTTGGGGATGAGGGGTTTCGCACCGTGGTCTGGGCCAGCCTCCAGGACGTGGTACTGTTGCGTCCTCCACCCCTACCAGGGGAATGTCCCAGATCCCAGGCCTCTGGCCCCACGCCTTAGATGGAAGTTAATGGCCAGAGCACTGAGAGACGGGCCCTGTGACAAAACACCATCGTGTTTGGTTTATTCATTACCAGCTAACTTAATGCACCTGAATTAGTCTCTTTCTGGTTTCATCACATGCCAGTTCATCTTCCAAATTCAACTACTTGCACTGGTGTCTGGCTTGAGAAGATTAAATAAAAAAACCAAGCCGTTCTGTGGGACCTTGCACAAATAAACAGATTTGCATTGGACTAGACTTCGGGTAGCCAGTGGCATCCAAAAGGATGAAGCAAGCCAGGGAGCCAGAAGACACGCTCTGGTTTGGTCCTTCAGGATTAGAGGGTGCTACCTTATTCTCTGGTCTGGCTGAAAGTGGGGTGAAGCAACGTTCCACCGGAGCAGTTACGGAAAATGTGGTTGGTTACAAGCTACACTGTGACTGCAGATAAGGCGAGAACCCTCCGACTCAGAGTCACGATGGCAGTGCTTGGAGTAATCAATCAGAAGAACTGCAAGACATATGCTCATTGAAGCACCTCAAAGTGAAAACAGATGGACTAATGTGTATTGATTTCCTACTGCTTGTTGACACCCTTTTGAAACGGAGGCAAGAAAGGGCATTGGGGGGAGTGCTTTAAGTGGAGAGGGTTAGATCACAAGACTGAGAGACCCGGGGCCAGGACTCTTTGGTGAACTCTGAGACTCGCTTTAGATTGTCACACTGAAGTCTTTTGTGCCAACAGCTGAATGAAGGGAAGATGCTGGGGGCAAGGGTGGGGGAGGACCCTTCACCACCTTCCTGATTTCTCTACTCTCATGGGTTTACTTTTATTCTTTCATTATCTCAGCTTCTCCAGCTTCCAGAGAGACCAACAGTAACAACGCAATAACCCAGGCTGTTCAGGCAGGATCTGTCCTCCCCGAACAAAATGCACGTCCCCTTGTCCTATGGGAGCCTCTGGTTTCTGTCCCCATTGGGATTCGGGAGCCCACAGTTCAGGGACCTCACAGTTCAGGCCCCACAACCCCCCTCCTGGTATTCCCCGTGCACTTTTAGTCCTATTCAAGGGGCATTGCTACCTCCCTCCTCGCTGATGCTCTGGAGTCCTCAAAATGCCAATATAAAATGGGGGGGGGGGCTACAAAGAAGTGAGGGAAATGTGCCTGGGTCCCTTTTTTTATGATCCCACGACAACCTGTGCCTTTGGTTCAGGCTGGGGGGCTGCAGATGGCGTGGGATCCTAAGCCATCCAGGAGAGAGTACGAGTTTCGGATCAGAGCTTCCTCCTCATAGAAAAGGCACTAACGACAGAAGGAACTATGGCGCCGGTCAGTTATCCTTAGGGGAATCTTGAATGGTACTAATCTCAAATCAACCCTGTCATGGCCAAAGTCAGGTTGAGGATGACTGTTTCCATTCCCCCTTGCTGTTTTTTTCCTCACCCATTGCATGATGGGTGACACAGGAAGACAGTTTCTTTGGCCTTTAGTCCAATGTCATTCCTAATATGGTCACATGATTACAAACAGCGCCAACAGATACTGCCGGGTAGGTCACAGGGTCTCGTAAAAAGGTGGATGAACCGGTAGAGGATTGGGCACATCTGAGAGCTGGATTGTTAACAAAAACAAGAAATGGACCCACTTGGGCAGAAAATGAGGAGGAAATCTTGGAACTTTCCAGAATGATGATATCTGCTAACTGAACCTGAATCATCCAGCTACCTTCCCCCATCCCAGACCCCGGGAGCTTGTTTTATCATTTGCTAAATGGACAGAATAACCACTCAATATTCGGGGACAAGGGGTCTCTCTGGGCTTTCCTCCCTCCTCATCCTTCACTCAAGGAATTTTCCAGATAAATCACAGTGCTAATCCCCTGGCCTGAGAGTTATGGGCTGTAGGAAAGCAGGAGAATGGTGACGTGGGACTTAGGTACAGAAGGAAGCCCTGCATGAAAAATGAAGGGTGAATCCACAGTCTGCATGGATCTTCCCGAGAAAGAAGAGGGCTGGGCTCGGAGCCGTGGGGACCGGAGGGACCTGCAGAACAGGCAGAGAGAGGAGAGAGCTCAGGGCGCTGGGAAAGGGAAAGGACAGGTCCACGGCGTAAGGGAAAGAACAGGAGAGAGAAATCATTGTTCCGATTACAGGTGACGTGGAGGAGGCAGCCTCAGTAGATCCCATATGGCCCCTTCAGACCTACGGAGCGATCACTGCCTGGCTAAGAGGAAACTGGTGATTCCTACGGCGTCTCGGAGCCTGGTAATCCCCTTCCACGCTCTCGTCGTACCGACAATGCAGCTCCTAGACTCGGTGCCCACCGTGCGGGCGGGGAGGACAGCCGCACACCCGCAGCCTGCACTCCAGGGCTGCGGGCTCTCCTCCCCTGGTCCGGGGACCAGGTGCTTGGATGGAGAGACGCCAGAGAGGAGAGGCGGCACCTCTTGGCTTCCCGTCGTCCCTGGGACCTCTTCCATTGTCGGCGTGTGTGCGTGTGTGTGTGGGGAAAGTGATATCGCATAGACGTACCTCGTGTCTATTTATCCGACACTAAGTCCACTGTTGACAGAGAGGATGAGAAAGGTGCGGGGAGAAAGAAAGACACGGAGACACGAAGAGAAATAAAGGAAAAACAGAAGCAGGACTCTGCCCACCACTCTCTCTATTCAGTGAGCACCCTACCCCCGCCCCCCGCCCCCGGGAAGGGCCTCGACATCGAATGTGCCCCTGGGTCCGTCCTAAGGTGGCAGTGTGACTGATCTTCACAGGTCACTTCATCTTTCAGGGACTTTCTCACTGACCTTAGACGTCCCCGCTCTCTGTGTGCTTGTGCGTTCGCGAGGGCAGGCTGGGTATCTGTAGCTGTGTGTTGTGTTTCAATGGGCACGTGTGTTGTTTGTGCACACATGTGTATACATAGTGTATGCCCTCACTAGTGTGTATGCAAATGGACTGTTGTCTGTACATAGGCGTGCAACGCGATAGGTACCGGTTGTGAATCTACATATATTGTTGCGTCGTGCGCCATGAATGCAGGTAGCCGGTGTGCTGGTCAGGTGCACCCATGTGTGCCGAGGGCAGAAGCAGAGGGTTCAACACCGAGAATGCGGGCAGCTCCAAGGAAAGAAATTCCTGCAAAACTCTCAAATGTACTTTCTCCCTCCCTCTGTAACACTCAGGTAGCTCTTCGGGCTGAATTCACTCTCTGGCGCTGCCTGGAGCTGCCGGTTACGAGGGCATGGCGGGTGTCTACGTGTGCACCTGGGAGCCTGCGAGTGTGCGCGACTCCCCTCCTTACACGGCAGGCTGACGCAGGACGCTGTGATGGGCCTCCCAGATCCCCCTTCACGGATGAAGGACTTCTCATCATGGCTGGGGGTGCTGTTGAAAGATGGGCCTCGGGACTCTGTTCTCTGGGGATTTCCGAGTCAGAAGGAACCAAGATGCGTGAGGTCCACACTCAGTGACTGATCGGCGTGAGGGTATAAGAGACTCCTCTCCCACTTGGGACACCTCGCCTGCAATGACAGAGCAAGGACCAAGTCCGAAATCGCTGAGTCACTGTGTGCAGCGGACACTGGGGGTCCCTGGTTCTGACTGCCCCAAAGGGGGACCTTCCGCGGAAGCGGGCTGCATCTCCAGGCGCTGGAGCCCTGACGGGAAAATTCCGCAGGCTCACCTCTTCTCAGCCAGGTCGGAAGGCCAGCAGGGGGTCGTGAGCAGCCCTCCCCACAACTCTCCTCTGCTTCCCTGGTCTCGAGGTGCTGCTTCGTACAAGGCCCCTAGTTCGGCGAGACTCTGAGTCCCGCGAGGAAGTGCAAAGTTGTCTCACGGCAGACAATTAGAGAGATTGGCTCCTGGAGCCCGGACACAGCGCCCCACCCAGCGAAGCCCCAAAGGGTCCCTGGTGGACCATTTGCCGGCTTGCATTTCTCAGGGGCTGCTTCAGCAGGTGGCCACGACAGGTAGTCAATAGGGACCTTCTGGCCGAGGACGGGGGGCTCTTTGGAAAGGTCACATCCAGGGGCCGGAGGGCACGGCTCAAGAGGTCACGGGGTCGGGACCCGTCACTGTGACAGATGAATCTAAGCATGTCTCTCTCTCTTTCTCTGGAAGCAGGGCCAAGCCTCTTGAGACAGGGGAGATGGGAGGGGGTGGTGTTGGGGGCTCACAAAGAAAGCAAGTCTGGTGTCTGGCCGGCACCTCTCAACTGGTCTTCATTAGGCGGCCCGACAGCCCTCTCTTCTGCCGCCCTCTGTCCCTAGCTGATGGGGTGCTGTCTCCAGACCTCTCAACTGTTCCTCATTAGGTGAAACAGTGCGCTTTTGTCCTGCATGAAGCCTTCTTTGTTCCGCCAGCCCAGCCAAGCTAGAAAGCCAGAAACTGATACAAAACAATGCCACTCTATCCTGAGGGGACCCCTCCCTCCTCCCTCTTCCTCTCCCTGGCTGGACAAGGGCGACTTCCTCCCCCCAGTCCCCCCCCCCCCCCCCCCCCCGCCCAGTCCCATCCCTGGATGTCTAGCTGAGAACGCATTTGCTGGCGTGGAAGAAACACATCTAGGACTGGCCAGCAGGTCCCAAATTGGGCCGCATGCGGGAATCACCTAGAGATCTTCAAAAAGGCCTGTGTCCGGCCCCCACCCACAGGCGTTCGCACTTGATTGGTCTGGGGAGGGACCCGAGCATCGGGATTTGTAAAACCTCTCCCCGGACGCAAATGTGCAGAGAAGTATGGGAACTGCTGGCGAAGACAGAGACCTGGTCTCAAAGATCCGTGCCCACCATGCGCCTTTGCACGGGGTAAAGTCAGGGACGGCACACAAACCATTTCACATCTGGCGGGGCATGGTGCCACCTGTCACAACACGTGCCCGTGGGAAACCGCCCGGAAGGCCACACCTGCGTGAGGGCCAGGTGAGGACCAGCCTTCTCCGCAAAACGGATGCAGACTCAGCCAGGGCGAAAGCAGAGGGGTGTCTTGCTCTTGGCTTTCAGCATCTTAAATGGTGCAGGAGGGTTTTCAGATCCTTGGGGGCTCTGCCTCTCTTCTTTCTCTCTCTCTCTGATTTGGTGCCCCCACCCCCAGTAAACCTCCGCACCCACAAAGACAAGACTGGTGGCAGGGAGACTCGGTTGGTCAGAGACAGGTTGTCTGGCCAGTTCCCATTCCCCAAGCGGCGCCGAAAGGGTTATTCATGCAAAAGCTATTAAGCTCTGAGAACCTAATGCGTCTCACACGCAGTACCTGCTGCTGGTCTTATAGGCTGAGTAGGAAGATGGGGTGTCATTTCAAGACAAAGGAAGGCTCTCTTCCCCCATCACAGCGGGCCCAGATCCATAACCCCTCCCGTGATCTACCGGTGAAAGTCTCACCTCTTTCTCACCGAGACCTGGAATGACGATACTGGAGATTTATATAGGCCACAGCCTCCTCCAGACTGGTTTTAAAAGCGGGCGTTAGGTAGCAGTGCCAGATTTCACAAGTGAAAATACAGAACTCTTCATTCCACCCGAATTTCAGATGAACAATGAATAATTTTTTTTTTTTAGTGTATGTCCTACGCCATGTTTGGGACACACTTACACTAAAAACTCTTAGTTATTGACCTGAGATGCCTGTATTTTATCTGGCAACTCTAAAGTGGGGAAACATTAAGAGCTGTTTGCACGTTGGTGCGAATTTATCCCACAGGTTTGCCCTTTGCCTAGCACTGGGATGGACACACCCAGCGGGGACAAGGAGCTGATCTTCTAGACTTTGGAAGTGCTGTTCTGAGGAGGATATCATGATGTGGGATCATTGGGGCGTTGAACTCAGGGTCAATTTTTTCAACGAGAAAGAAGAGACAGAGAAGCAGGTTTGTCAATGATGCAGAAGAAATGGCTATGTGGCTGAGTCTTCAAAGTGACCATAGTTTCACGGTCACTACACAGAGACCAAGCTTTCTCCTTCTCGGTCTTCTGCTTCCAGCTCGTCCATCAAACCAGTATGCCTGGTGCTAGGCACCTCGTAGGTGCTTGACACATGAGCACTAGCCCAGCACTTCGAATGAGAAGTCACGGAGAGGGACGAGGGACTCAGAGCATCAGAACAGATTTAGACCATTGACACCCGTTCTCCCACCAGGCAGGGAGCAAGTAACCCAAGGCCATGCAATGGCAAAACTCTCGCGCCTACGGAAAAAGTCTCTTGGAAGCACTCACATCACTGATCTTTCCTGTTCACCCCCAAAGCTGAAGTCAACAAACTCACCTGCACACCACCATTCTCCTGCAATACTGAGAACCCATGGCCCCTTCCAGGCTGCAGACGTTGACCAGGGAGGAAGTCAAGAGCCACCCTTGCATGGGAATGCCCACCTCTGTGCACGTTCCAGACGGCAGTAGGAACCTGTTCATCAAACGATGAAAACTCCCCCCGCTCTCCAGGAAGAATGACCACGATGTGTTTGCAAATACATGTCTTTAGGTTTAAACAAATTGCATCATTATTTTTATACTTTGAGGGGCGTCCATGTGAAGGGAACAAGAGGCATGCTCTGGCATTTGTCCTGCGGACGATACATGCCTGGGTCTCATGCCGTTTCCGCATCTTCTGCCCAAGCCAACTGGCCGGCCCCACGGCCTCTCAGCGGGAGAGGGTGCCAACTCCTACCATTCTATTTTCATACTGTTTGATGATAAAAATCGCTCCAGCAGGACGAACAGCAGTGAACAAAAACAGGAAGCAGCCCCCTGATTAGATAGGGACGGGGTAGCTTGTGGAGTGAAAAACAAGATGACTAAAATGATAAATGAGGGGACCGTGGACACTGCCGTCCCCTTCCCAAACAGGCCAAGAATATACGGAAAGAAGAAATCGGGGACGAAGCCGTGACTTGGGCTGTAAGTAGAGGTGAAGGAGGCTTGCCCTGTGGTATCACTTGGCGCGTGTCTTCCGTGAGTTGCCTCTTTTGTTAAGGCCACTGGGATGACCACCCGGTTTTGAGCCACTTCTTTGGAAAATCCTGCCTAGGAGATTTAGGGCTTTGCTTTGAAACGTGGAGGTACATTGAAATCTGTGGTCTCGGAGCTTTAACCGAAACTGTGTCGGCATCTACTGTGTCATCTTACCACTCTAGGATGCTGATTCTCAATCGGGCGAGAATCATTTTGCTCTCCAGGGGACGTATGGCAATGTCTAGACACAGGTGGGTTTTACCCAGCTGGTGGAGTAGTATTTGACATCTCCAGGGTACAGCCAGGGATGCTGCTGAGCATCCTACAATCCCAGGACAGCCCCCACAACAAAGAACTATCCAGCCCGAAATGTCAATAGTAGCAAAGGAAAGACACCCTGGTTTAGAATAAGTCAAACTATATAGATACAGATATAGATAGAGATACAAATATAGATAGTAGAGATGTAGGTATAGGTATAAAAATAGCTACAGGAACAGGTATGGGTACGGACATGAACATGGACATAATGTAGACATAAACACATTGAATTCCTTCTACAAAGAAGGCAGAGAGAGAAAGATAGAACATCATTTCTGATAGCAAAGGCTTCCCAGGGATAAATTGTTAGAACAATGGAACTTAGACACTTGCCCCTATGGACCCAGCAGCTCCAGGCCCACTCTGAGTGTGGTCCTCACCTGCTCCCCCAGCCACAGCTTCCCGAAGTGAGCGTGCATTCAAGTCCCACCCATAACGCTTCCTTCCTGCCTGGCCTTTGGCAAGCTCCTTATTCTCTCTGCATCTCAGCTCCACGTCTATGAAATGGGCATAACCAATGCTACCTCACAGAGCTGCGATGACCATTAGAAAGGAATGTCATGAGTAGTGGCCAATGCATTGCCTAAAATCTGGTCAAAGGAGGGACATTCGGTAAGTTGTGTTCATTAGGAATGTTAGCATTATCATTGGTATCATTGTCATCATCATCATCATCTTTGGATTTAACATGTCTTTTAGATACATGCCCACAAAATCCAAAGGGGTTCTTTGCAATTGAGAAGCACAGCTAAGGGCACCAAGATGCTAAAATAGGACTCTCTCCCTGTCCCAGTTTCAACTGAGGCTCCAAGGAAGTAAGGACCAATAGATAAACTCTTGGATTGGTTTCAGTCCTTAAAGTGCCCTTACCAGGAGAGGCTGTGACTGAGAGGCAGCCAGCAGGCATCACCACTTTGGAGAAAGAGCTGTACTTCCCACGGTCAGGGGACAAAGCTGGTGTGAACGCAGCCCGTGGCGCCAAGAGAACCGTGTGGAGGGAGAGACAGCCTGGAGCCTTGAGATAGCCTCTTGGGCAGCGTGTCGGCCATTTTATCCCACCCAGTCTCTTGGAAATCCCGCCCAAGTCATCAAAGCTCTAGCAGCTTCATTTGGAAGGTGGGGATGTTTGGAATGATTGCTTTTGACCCTTAGCCACGACTCAGAAAGTCCCATTTGATCACTTATTACACCAGAATGAGTGAAGAAGAATTGAACTTATGTCATGGCAGGAACGCCTGTATTTTAATAACCCAGAAGTACAGGAACCCACCAGATGACAAATAATATATAGATACAGGGTTGGTCTTGCATTCACCACCTGTCCCTTGTCACTGCTGCTGTGGCGAAGGCTAGCACAAACCAGAAATGCAAAAGACTAGGTTGCATTCTCAGGCTGATGCCCATTTGCGAGGGTCGCTGAGCAGGCTGGACAACCTGTCTGATCCTTGATTTCTCAGCTACAGCAACAGTGACAACTGCCTTGCGAGGTGGCTGTGAGCACAGCAGCATGAGAACGAGCTCCATACAACGTCAGATCCCTGTGGATAAATCACCGTGCAAAGGCAAGCTGCTATTATTTATCACATTGTGTCCAAAACCGCTGTTGCCGAAGACTTGCTCATTGCAAGAGTCTCAGAAGGTGCTGCTCTCCTGAGTACGTCCTTCCTATACAAATGAGTGAAAACATCTGCTCTGGGAAGGTTTCTACAGAGGGAGTTAGAGACCTCTGAGGTCTGAGAAGGAGGGAGGAATTTACCTTTGTGCTGGACAGGGGCTTGCCTCATAACTAACCCTGTACACGGTTATTGAACTGAATGAGCATCCATACTTTGCCAGCTGAACTAGAAGCATGCTCCCTCTCTGTCGTACTACATATGTGGGTCACACTAGCCCAGAGCGCCCCGTCCACAGCCCCCAGTGCGTAGGCTGCAGGTCATGCTCTCTCAGCCCCAGGCTGATCTGGGAAGGAAACCTGACCCTCAGGAGACCAGCCAGGCACCCGTGTGTCACATAGGGCTCTGTCCAACGAGACCTGGCGCAGACCATGAATCCTGTTCTGAAAACTTAGAACTGGGAAGCCAAGCTGCCAGTGGGGGTGGGTCGCGGGGTGTAGAGAGTTCATGGTACGGAGCGGTGAGGTCGTGGCCACAGCCACCCAGAGCAGTGATGGTAGAGGCACCACGAGGAGAATCAAGTGGACCCCAGAGGGGAACAAAGAGGAGAGAGGCCGCAGGGCCCCAGCAAAGGAGCAAGGGAGTGTGTCTTCCCACTTCCCAATCTAGATCTCTCAAGGCGTCTTCCTTCTCCCCCTGGAGCTCTAAGACTATCCTACTTATAATAACAATTAATAATAAAATATTATGATTCTCTATTATTGAGAATAATCTTCAAATATAATTCCTATTAACTTGAACTAGTTTAAGTAGACATGTATTCCTCAGACTCCAAAGAGTCTTAATGAAAACAGCTGCCTATGTGAGCACCACCTCAAACGAGAATCATCCAGTCTTCAGAGAAGGGGATTGTGGGAATGATAACCAGCCGAGAAATCCATGCCGGGCACCCTCCAGGTGGGCAAACCAGTTAGCCAAGCCGAGTATCATTCCCACAGAGAAGAACAAACACCTCCACTGGACAGACTCTGGAAAGCCTGGTGAAATAATTCCCTGGAGTACAGTGATGTCTTTGGTCCCTTACGCTGACACATGTATGTTCTTCCCCAAATGGAGCTTAATTCTGTGAGAGGGTTGGGCTTCAGATGCAAGCAATATCGATTCACTTCATGTCCCCAAAGGAAACGCTATGGACTCGCTAACTCCTCGTGGCCCCGCTAGAGACCAAATGACTATTTCTGTCCTCTTGCATAATGTAAATTTCTTAATGGCCACTACGCAAAAGCCAAAAGTTACAAGAAGGCAGCATAAGAAGGTATAATGGAACCTGTTGCTATTGCTTGCCTAGCATCTGATGCCTAACCTGTCTTCTAGAAGCTGTATTCTGTTTCTTTGGGAAACCTAGTCCCTGAGGTTCACATGGGCTGAAAAGCACAGACATTTGTAGCCTCCTACCCACTGGCGTAGGTATGCCACCCAAACTGGGTATCAGAGACTCTCATCCCGGTGGCCGGTGGAGTAGGAGAGGGGGAGGGATTAACGCAAACCAGCCAATCTTGTTCCTTGCCTGGAAGTTTTACAAAGGTACCAGAGAAAAAGTAGCTTTTTATTCTGGAGTGATTAAATTAGGATAATATAAACTTGAAACGGCCTGTGATTATGACTGTCTCTTTCCTCCTCCTTCACTGTAGGAAGAAAACTCATTTGCTGTGGAAGAAAACAATACCAAAATGGAGACAGACAGACAGACAGACAGACAAAGAGAGAGAGAAACTGTTCGAGTCTTTATAGTCTTGAAACCAGATCCACCTTTGAACCTCACTGTTAGATGAGCCAATAAATTGCCTTTCGCTTCTTCTTCTTCTTTTTTTTTTTTCTATAATTGGGTTTCCGCCACTTGCAACCCAGGCACCGTCTAAGGGAGAGCCTGAGAGCACTTGAGTGAGGGAAGCCAGGGATGACTGGGCATGAGTTCCCACTGAGAGCACAGTGAAGGTTTCAGATCAGCCCCCCTCCCCAGGCCTGACACACAGCCCTCCCCGTAAAACGAGGAGTGCGGGCTCATACTTTCCACGGCACTTTGTTAAACAGGGTGACGTGAAAAAAAATACCGTCATGGTCAAAATCATTGTTGAGTGAAATAGCGACTTAAAGGAAAGTATTCTTCTTCTTCTTCTTCTTCTTCTTCTTCTTCTTCTTCTTCTTTTTTTTTTTTTTTTTTTTTATTATCGCAGGATTTCTCACTGGCCTCTCCAAAAGAAAAATGTCAAATTAAGGGTCCCACTTAAAAAATAAAAAGAACGCTGCTTTGAACGTGTTGGTCAGGGGCTTGTTCCTGGGCCAGTTCCAATCACCATTCACACCCCATCTCAATGTTGACACACTAAATTCATTATTTACGACAATTTATGCTGCGCCTTATGCTGGCGTTAGTGAGGAAGAGGAGGCAAGCGAACAGGGGAGGGAAGGCCGGTATTGGAGTGGAGGGCGATAATTCTTCTGCTCCTTGCTTTTCAGTCACTTCCAGTTTAGCAACTCAGGAATCTCTCTGCGTCTGCCATATGCCACGCACCGTGTAACATGCTGGTGGCACAGAAATAAACAAGACACAGTGCTCGAGTCCAGGAAGATAAAGACACAGGTGGCCACTGTCAGAAGGTGGGGGGAAGCTCCTTGGAGAAGAAGATCCCCCCCGACAATGTCAGGAAAGGGGAGGAGGGCACTTGGAGTTTATGGGAAATACAACCCAACCCACCCCCAAGCTATTCTACGTTTAGGAGTGACCAGTCACACTATTCTGAGGACCCTCTTCTGAGCGTGTCTGCTGCTGCCCCTTCTGTTGGCCTTCGAAAAGCCACGTGGTGCAATTCCGCTGCGGAACAGCGATCCGTGGAGGTAATTGACATAGATTAAGCTATGGGCAGGCCGTATAGATCATGGGCCCCGATCTAATTCCTGCCTGGCCCACTCAATTACGCAGGAGCTCCTTACTGGAGAGGCAGGTGTAGTTACTGTAAATAAGTTCAAGTTTGGGCACGGATGTCACTGGGTAACTGCATTTGCCCTGCCTGGGTGATACATAAGGAAGCCATCAGCAGTGCCATTGTTGCGTGAGCGGAGACTTGGCAAGCCTCTTCCAGACAGCTGGTATCTGGGTGACCTAAGGGTGGGCTCACGGAGAAAACCCACTCAGTGGGCCCTTGATTCACAGTGCTAAATTTTAAATGGATAAAGAAACATGCAAGAAAAAAATAAGTGGTTGCGGCCCCACTAACAGGGCTGTAAGACAGGCATTGGCAGGCTTACGACAACTGTGAGGCAGTGAGCCAGGCTGGTCACAGGGAGTACAAGTGTGGGGTCAAGAGTCCTATTAGTGCCATGAGGGAGGATGGTTTCTAGCTGTGCGACCTTAGGCCAGTCATTTAACCTCTCTGAGCCTCACTTTGCACATCTGCAAACGGGATTAATCATGCATTCCCATGCCACAGAGCCACTGTGGGTCTAAAGTGAGAGAGAAGAATGAAATCCTTTGTATCTGGCAAAGTACAGTACGTTGGTGGGTTGGTACCGTGAGCAAGACTTGGGAAAGGTGGGGTGAGATGGGGAGATTTGGCTGGATTCGGTTATGAGACTGTGAGGGGGGCAAAATCATCAAATCATCAAGACTATTCTGACCCAGAGCACAAACTTCCGGTTCTCAGACGAGTAAGTGGGGAGGACCCAAGGCACAGCGTGGTGACTGGAGTTCTACTACTGTACTATGCACTTGCAAATGACAAAGAGCGTGGAGCTGAAATGTTCTCCACACGACAACGTAATGGTGATTAGGGGTATAAGCTGTCATTTTCCCAAGGTTTGTAGCGAGTAAGCAGCACACTAAGCTGTAAATACTGATGGATTTGGATCTCTCATCCATGCTACAATGCCTCCCAATTCCTCTTCTATGTTCGAGCAACTCGCAAGAATCAAAAGGGAATTTAGCATAATGAAAATATGTCGTATATATAGAATGAAATATTACTCAGCCTTAAAAAAGGAAACTGCCATTTGTGGCAACACGGATGAACCTGGAGGGCACTGTGCTAGATGAAATAGCCCAGCACGGAAGGACAAACATTACAGGATTCTGTATCTGTGTGGGATCTAAAATAGCCAAACTCACAGAAGCAGAGAGCATAGTGGTGGTTGCCAGGGGCCAGGGGCAGAGGAATGGGGGGTTACTGCTTCATGGGTATAAAGTTTCAGTTATGCAAGACGAGTAAGTTCTAGAGGTCTCCTGTACAACATCACACCTATAGTACACGCCTGCAGACACTTCAAAACACGTTACAAGTCATGCTAGATGTTCTTACCAAAATTTTAAAAGAGGGATTTAGTCTCCCCAAGGAATAAATGTTGAACTTAGTGGCAAAATAACTTTGCTAACCCTTAATACCTTCAACTGTTAAATGAGTAGTTACCTTAGCGGGTCATGTGAGGATTGAATGACAAAACCCATGCAAAGTGTTTGGCATCATGCCTGGGACATACTAAAAGCCCAATTAACGTTTGCTCTTACTGTTGTCTTCAGCAAGCAGCAGCAGCATCCTTATTCCTCCCGCGCTTACCGAGGCCGCCAAGAATTGATGCTTCTCATCACATCCTCCCTTGCACAGCAAACCCTGCCAGCCAGCTAAAGCTAAAAGTCTGACGGGCAAGTCAAGCTCTCCATTCCCACCTTGGAGGAAAAAATATACCATAAACTTCACAATCTAATAAAACATTCAGGGGACCCCAGGGGCTTGAAAACTCTTCAAACTGAAAATCATGAAAGCAAATGATTTTTATCATCTCTAACAACAGTCCGGTTATCACGTCAACCCTGTTCTAATTCTTTGAATGAACAAAGGTCGAATCAAGTTTCGGCAAGTCTGCTGGGACGATCTCTATTGATAGATAGGAAGATAGATAGATACTCGGATACCGTAATATGACACATTCCCTTCACATTTGACAGTTTGCTGCAGGATCATAGAGAGGGTACTTTTTCAAAAATCCTGGAGGGCTTCACCAGTTTTCCTTAGGGCCCCTCTTAATCCTTTGATACGCAAATCATTCTCGTTTGAAGCACCTGTCGTGTCAACTGGCCCGATGCTACCACATTCTCATCCATCAAATGCTTTGCTTGTAATTAGAGCTGCTCGCCAGCAAAATTTTCATCCACTCTGTGAAATGCTGCATCTTTTGCAAGATTTGCAATTCCGCTTTGCACCCCGTTTGCATCGTGTTTGCATAGTACGGTCAGACGCCTAGCACATCTGGCAGTCCAGGAGGGAGTGTCCACCAAAGGTGTCCGTGCACTGGTGTAAAGTGGGTGGGGTGAGCGCTCTGGGGAGGGAAAGTGTGTCTAAGTGATGAGTTGACTGGTAATTATTTTCATTTCGTGACAGTTGTGGCTCCTCTACCTAACTCTTCACCACGTAGGCTTAGACAATGCATTCCCGATGAAAGGAATCTCCTAAACTCTGGTTCTGACCCTTGGGTGCCCAGGATATCATCTAGTGTTTGCTGCAGTTAATCCTCTTGGCTAGAGCTGCACTGAGTGAGTTTCACAAAAACAAAGATTTCTTAACTAAACCCTTCAGACCCTTGAGCTCTCATACTTACTCTTTATTTCAGATGACTTGCTTAGTTCAGACTTGCTTGAATGGTGTAAATGTCAAAAAATGGTTTTAGTAATCATCTCAGTAATAATCCCTCATATAGTCAGGCACCACATAATGATGCTTCAGCCCATGACAGACTGCATGGATGAAGGTGGTATACTGTATAGACTAGATGTGTAGTGGGGCTATACCGCCTAGGCTGTGAACGTACACTCTATAATGTTCACACAGCAAAACCACGTAACGATGCACTTTTAACCCACAATGCATTTGTCAGAACATGTCTTCATCTTTAAGGGCCATGACTAGAGTTGACGAGCACTGCACATAGTACAAAGAGTATTTACAGGCACAGGGTATTCAGTATGTAAGAATTTGTTACTCACTTCTAACACGATAATGAAATTATTTCAAAGCAAAAACTTGTCTGTGATATAAAAATTCACAAGTGAATGGCCACGTATAAAATGAATTCCCCTTCAAACCTCATTCCCCATGTAATTGACTCATTTGGTGACTTGGAGCAAATCATTTTGGTGTCTCTTGCATCAGTTGAACACAAAATTAGCCCCAATTGAAATTTGCCTGTTAGCTGAGGTAAAACATGGTAAAGCTTTTCAAAAGAACCAGACATTTCTCACTCAATATCAGTTTTCCTTTTCTATTGTGTTGATAGAATAATTGGATTATAGCTACAATACCGATTTCCAGCCTCCCTTGCAGCTAGGTGGGACTATATGATTATGTTCTGGCCAATGGGGCAGATAAAAACATGTTCAATTTTCTGGTCTTACCCTTAGAATGAAAGGACATTATTTTCCTACCTTCCTTTTCCTTTTTGCACCAGCTAGACTTGGTGGTGAAACAACTAGAAAAGTGTTGACAAGGAAAATACACTAAGGATGATGAAGAAAAAAGACAGAAGAAACCTGAGCTGCTAAAAATCCCAAGGTTCCCAGCTGCTGCACCAGCTAGAATGGGCTCTTATGTGCAAGGGGAATAAGTATCCACCTCATTTAAGCTACAGTTATTTAAGGTTATTCTTCAAGCATTGAACCACACCTTACATAACATAGTGTCATTTTCCTTTCATCTGCTACACAACGAAATATACTTTCAACTTCCAGCCAAGATGGAGGCATAGGTGGACACACTGTGCCTCCTCTCACAACCAAAATTAAGGACAACAAAAATTTAGAACCAAAAAAACAACCAGAAGAGATAGAAAATTGTACGGAAGTCCGACAATGATTCACCCAGACTGGTAAGAGGGTAGAGTCAGGGTAGAGTCGGCAGCTGGTGGAAAGGGATTGCAGCAGAAAAAAGCAAAGGCTAGTGGTCCTGGACACACAGGCTGCAGTTGGCACACCCAGGCACACAGGTGGCGGTTACCAGGTGCAGGGAGGCAACGAGCAGACCAAGCAAGGCGCACAAGGCATCTGACCTCCGTCACACATTAGTGTGCAGATAAACCAGGCAAAAACAGGCAGTGAGACAGACTGCGCAACCTAGGGCCCCAGTGCTAGGAAATAAAGCCTAAAAGCACCAATTGAAAACACCTGTGGGGGTTGAAGTGCCAGGAGAGACTCCCAGCCTCACAGGAGAGTTTGTTGGAGAGACCCATAGGGTCCTAGAATGTACACAAGCCCACCCACAGGGAAATCAGCACCAGAAGGGCCCAATTTGCTTGGGGAAAGCAGCAGAAGGGACTGGAAACCAAGAGAGCATGCAGCAAGTGCCATTGTTCCCTCTCAGACCCCCCTCCCCAAATACAGCATCTCAACTCTGCAACTGGGTTGCCCTACCCTGGTGAACACCTAAGACTCCACCCCTCATATGTAACAGGCAGGACCAAACCAAATTAAAAAAAAAAAAAAGAAAGAAAGAAAAAAAATGACTCAAACAAAAGAATAAATCAAACTACCAGAGCCAATACTTTTAAGCGACCAAGAGATACCCAACCTATCAAATGCACAGTTCAAAGCACTGGTGATCAGGATGCTCACAGAATTGGTCGATTATGCTCACAAATTAGATGAACAAATGAAGGCTACAATAAGTAAAATGAAGGAAAACACACAGAAAACCAATAGTGATGGGAGGAAAACTGGGACTCAAATCAATGGAGTGGACCAGAAGAAAGAAACTAACAACCAAACAGAAAAGAATGAAGAAACAAGGATTCAAAAAAATGAGGAGAGGCTTAGGAACCTCCAGGACAACTTTAAATGTCCCAACATCCGAATTATAGGAGTACCAGAAGGGGAAGAGGAAAAGCAACAAGTGGAAAACTTATTTGAACAAATAATAAAGGAGAACTTCCCCAATCTGGCAAAGGAAATAGGCTACCAGGAGTCCAGGAAGCTCAGAGGGTCCCAAAGAAGATGGACCCAAGGAGGAACACACCAAGGCACACCATAATTCCATTAGCTAAGATTAAAATGAAGGAGAGAATTCTAGAAGCAGCAAGGGATAAGGGGACAGTCACCTCCAAAGGAGTTCCCATCAGACTGTCAGCTGATTTCTCGAAAGAGACCTTCCAGTCAAGAAGGGGCTGGAAAGAAGTATTCCAAGTCATGAAAGGCAAGGACCTACATCCAAGATTGCTCTATCCAGCAAAGCTGTCATTTAGAATGGAAGGGAAGATAAAGTGCTTCTCAGATAAGGTCAAGTTCAAGGAGTTCATCATCACCAAGCCCTTATATATGAAATGGTAAACGAACTTATCTAAGAAAAAGAAGATAAAAATATGACAGTAAAAAGACAGCAAACTCACAGCTATTAACAACCACACCTGCAACAAAAGCAAACTAAGCAAACAGCTAGAACAGGAGCAGAACCACAGAAATGGAGATCATATGGAGGGTTAACAATAGGGGAGTGGGAGGAGGAGAGAGAGGGGTAAAGGTACAGAGAATAAGTAGCATAGACGGTGGGTAGAAAATAGGGGGAGGGCAAGAATAGTGTGGGAAATGTAGAAGCTAAAGAACTTATGACACATGTACATGAACTAAAGGGGGGAATGTGGGTGGGAGAGGGTGTGCAGGGTGAAGGGGAATGATGGGGGAGAAATGGGACAACTGTAACAGCATAATCAATAAAATATATTTAAAAAGGAAAAAATATATACTTTCCTTATGCAATTCTCACGTACAAGACAAGTAAATTAGAGGCAGTATCAAGGCGTGGCTAGAAACACAGGTTCAGAAACCAGATTAACTTTCTCCAAATCTGGCTCTACGGCTTCTGGGTAAAGTCTTAAGAGAATAGAACAGGGGATAACTTATCTAAACCTTGGATTTCTAATCTATAAACTGGGCATAATAAGAATAGATGCTTCACGGGATTAATGTAAGTTTTAATGATATAAGCCTTAATCAGATAATCTGTGGAAAGCATTTAGCACATCATACCAAACATTCAATCCCTGCCAGTTCTTCTTATTAAAGAGAAAAGTCTTTTCAGGGCTGGAAGAAGCCCCAGTGCAAGTCCAGTTTGGGGATCTGAAGCTAAAGTGATGCCGATAGGGGCTCGTTCACCCAGGTTTTTACTCATCCACTAAGTGAATTTCCTTCTGAAATGGAAACTTCCTTTTCCTCTTAGAAAGTTCCCAAATTTTCAAATGAAGAAAAAAAAAGGAAAGACCATGATCTCTCACCCTTTTTGATGCACTTTTGATTTGGGCAACGGGTGTCAAGGGTAGGGGGTAGGGCCAGACAATAGTCGGTGACCCCACCTTTCCAAGAGAGCACAATGGTACTGATCCCTTTCACCACTTGTGCTAGCCCTGTGCCAAATCGCAGGGAACTACATTTCCCAAGCTCCTTTGCCTTCTAGCTTCCTGTCAGGCTCACCCAATGGGAGGCACTGGTGGAAGACTGCAGGGAGGCAAGAGGAAGCAGCCAAGATATTTCTCGCCCCACCCACCTATCAGCTGTGGCAGCAGCTACAGCTACTCTAGGACTTAGCTTCCACCTGGAAGCTCTGGCCCCTGGGCTCTAGCAATAGAAGCTCCTCTTTTTGTCCCTTTTCCCAGGGGTAGTAGTGATTCCTGCTATTGGAATCTCTGAGTTTCCTCACTTTCCCCTCTTTGCCTCCTTGGCTCTTCCATCCATCGCCTGTGAATTCAGTTCCCAGCATTAAATTCTCTCTGCTTGAAGGACCTTAACGAGGTCTGCCTTCAGTCCAGACCCTGGCAGATACAACACGAGAACTCCAATGCCAAATACTCTGCCTCCGTGTGCTGGGGATTCAGTGCACCTCTGTTGAGTGAATCAACACTTGGAAGAAGATGCTCACTTAATCCTCTGAACTCAGTCCTCTGACCACTCTGATCAGCTGTGAGGCTAAAAACACCCCTTCCAAGAGACTCGCCTCTGCTCGCAAAGGCTCTCAGCTGGCCAAACCACTGAATACATCAAAACGTTCAACTCTCAAAACCCCCTTTCTAGTCTGGTCCCCAGAAGTAGTAAATCTCAAGCCCTCTCCGTTCCTGACCTCCCAAAGGCAGTGAAGAATTTCTGCTGGAGACCTTCTCGTGATAGGCTGATTCAGCTGAGAGCAGGGAAGATGAGGGGCCGGAGGAGCAGCGCGGGTCGAGTAAAAGCACAACTTCTCTGAGAAGCTGTTTATCTTCCATGGGTCCCCGTGACACGGCTGGGGATTAGCATAGTGCTTTTAATATTTGTAAATATCTGTTTGGCCCCAAGACTTCTCTCCCATGGAAACAGCTAATAAACCAAGCTGCCTGAGTTTATTCCTCTGGCCAAGGCACATTCCAGGGTCTGATTACATTGCTGTGTTTTTATGAAAAAAGAAGAGAGGGAAGAAAGAACAAGGAGTCAGGGAAGTGACGGGGGAGCCCGAGCTGAAAGCAGGAAAGTTCGTGTGCCAGGGTGCGGAGCCAGAACCGGGGCTGACGTGGGAATCAGTGCCAGCCCTCCCCCTGGGACAGCAGCAGCCCTCGACCGGGGGTTCCAAATTGTTAGGCACATCCAGCTCAGCCAGTGGCCACTTTACCAGGCCGCCACACGCAGCCCGGACGTGGTAACTAGGTGGGAAAGGACCTAAGTCTCTCGAAGGAGAAAAAGAACTGCCAGGCACCGTCCGTCCTGCTGCCCGTGGACTGCACTCCGATTAGCGAGGCGCACTTTTCGCCTGGTTGCTGTTTGATGGTTAAGAAGCCCAGAGCCCAGGCAGCGAGGAGGTTTCCCCAAGGTCACAGTTAACGCATGTCCAAGGTCCCACCCATGTTCATGCCACCCTTCCAAGATGACACATTCCCTTCAGGTACGGGTGCTCTGGCGTTTTCCTTGGAGATTATTTGACTTGTCCTAGTAATTGATTTCAGGTTTGTCTGTTTGTTTGTTTGATTTCCTCCAGGCTGACAAGCCCAGGTCACTTTTTCTGTGATGACACTACAAGATTTTTAGCCTTGGATTTTTAGCCTTGGAAGTGACCGTGAAGTTCAACCCACTTATGCTAATGATAGCAACGTTCACTATTTACCAAGCACCTACTACGTGCTGGGTACCTTGCTCTAAATACTGTACCTCTCTTATTTCATATGGTAGCCTGGACCCAAGAGCTCCCCAGAAAGCTAATCCCACAATTTACTCACTCCATAAATTAAAGACCCTACGTTCCAAGAGTTTGCAAAAAAAAAAAAAAAATGACCCACTAGATCTTGTTCAGGGTGGAAAAAAAAAACACAGTATAAACATGAGTCCATAATAGGCCCTGGGAGATCCTGGCGTTAGGAAAAGCACTGCATTTTTTTTTTTAAACAAGCTGTTTCCCGAACTTCTATCCATAGAATCCTTATTTCCTGAAACCCAGTTAGAATCCTGCTCCCTTTATAATCAGTGAGAATCTCGACCTTGTGTTAATTAATATTCCCTGGCCAATTTAACTCAGATGAAGAAGGCCTCTAGCATCATAGAGTTTTTAACAGACTTATTTATGAGTGGCTGCTTAATGCTTTCTTAGCTGGAAAAAGGACAGGTGAGAATCGTCCATGGTGTTAAGAGATTTAAGACCATGATGAAGTTTCGAGGAGGTAGGTACAGTATCTTCAAACACATCACTAACTCCTCGCCCGAGCCCCAGTCAGCCTCAGATGCATCATGGTCGATATTTAAACAACTACAAAGGTGAAGGTTGACCCTGAGCATCCTCCCCATCCTTCTCCATAGTCCGTTTGAGATGTTATCTGCAAGGAGTAAACAGGCCCGGCCCTGAAGTCTCGGCCACCCCAGTGTGATGTCAAACAGCTGCCCAGGGCCCTCCGGGCAGCTCCCATCTTTCTCCCCCAGCACTTATAACAAGTCAAGCTCGGAGGGGAGGCGGGGGGGCATTCCCTTTGAAGTTCAAGGGAGCGCCGGATATGGTACGTGTGGGAAGGGACACTGAAATCCGTGTCTCATGGTGCCCTCTTTTCTTCGAGATCTGAATGTTTCGGGAAGAGAAGTAGAGTTCAGCCATTCCAATAGCAACAACAGTAACTGTAGTAACCCACATGATATTTATAAAGTGCTCAGTAGTGTCCAACGTAAGCGCCGTGTACCCTTGTTTAAGTGTTTGCTAGAAGGTAAGAACAGCAATGGGTCCCTTCTTACAGATGGGGGGACCGAGGCTCAAGGAGGCAGAGGACACGCCCAAGGGTGGGGGCAGGCTTTAGTTTAGTTCAGGACTGGTATCTTAGTGCTCAGGGTGGGGCGAGAGCAGGTTTCTTGGCTGACCAAGAGGCAAAGAAACTTACCCTTCTTCTCCGTACCCTGGAGACGCAGACTTGACAGTTATGAGGGGAAGGAAAGGAAGCTGCCATGTCACTGGTACCTGCCCAAGTGGCAAAGGGGGCGAGGGGGCACATGTTGGTGGCGGGGAGGGTGGAGCTGTGTCCTGGCAACTGCAGGTCCCCACGGAGTGTGATTTTACTCCATCTGCTCGTGGAGGGGAAGCCAGGTGTGACAGGTGCCGTAACGAAAGCACCCAACCCAGGACAAGACCTGGGAAACAGGGCGGGACCTCCGAAAGTCGGGCGGAGAGAGCCGGACACGGCCGCTGTGTGTTTGCTGTCTGCGGGACCACCCCTCTTCCTGGCGTCCCAACACGTGCCGCCTCAAGCCGCCCAGGAGAGAGCTAGATGCCAGCTGCAACGTCTTTTATGGTGCACCCCATTCTTTCCACAGCACCCTATTAGAAGCATGGGTCGGCGCCCCGTTCAGTAAGGGAGGGGGCCGCACAAAGGCATGGGCACCAAGAACAACGGCCATCGAGTGCCATCTCGAGCCTGCGACAAGCACCCACTCCGTGCCACACCCGGTGTTGGGTTTCTGAACAATACAGAGAGTCCCCAGTCTGGTGGGGTGACAGGCGTTCCTGACAATCACACAAAGACATCGGGATTAGCACGGGACTCGGGGCTGGGCGACAACTCACACGACTCTCTCAGAGTGTGGCACAGAGGAAGGGCCGAGCCCTGCTGGGAGGCGGTGCCCAGGGTTCTGGTCTCTTGTCGTTTATTTTCTGTGTCTGAGTCTCACCTGAAAAGTGGGGACACTGTCGCATGGATGTAAAGATCTTGGACGCACGCCCAGAGATGGCTGTCTCCTGAATGGTTGGATCCAAAATCCAACATCTCTGAACATTTCAAGAGAGTACTTCGCTGCAGGCAGATTCTCGAGGCTGCCTTTGCTTATGTTTTCATCAGCTGTGACAGACATTCTGTGAATTCATTCAACAAGCATTTGTTGAGCATCTACTAGCTCCAGCCCTTACTCTCCTGTGCTAGGCACTGGCAGTGCATCAGTGAGAAGGGCAGACACACGTGCCCGCCCCCACGGACTGTGTGATCTATTGCGTGGCCAGCATGTGGGAGAAGGTGGCACCCGTCCAACCTGGCCCTACCTTTCCCTGAGGGTGTCCTGGCGTTGCGGTGGAACCCCCTTACTACTCAGCATGTTAACCAAAACCGATCAGGAGCTCCAGGAATGCAAGAAATCTGAACGAATCACCTTGCCCCCCGCGGCAGCCAGGGGCCAGGGGAGTACGTGGGCAGGGACGCTTCAGGGCAGTGGGCCCGCCCCCTGATAGTCAACAACCCGCAAACTGGAAGTGCACCCCAGCTTAACGTCGGCCCTGGCTGCGGTTCCTGCTGGGCTCTGCTCTTGTTTTCCCCATTTCTTCTCCACGGAGGCCAAGCCACTGAACATCTCCAACCTCAAATTTAAAAAAATGAATGTCCTAAAATCTACTTACAGGGCAAATGTTCAATGATCCCTGTAACGGGCTGAATTATGTCCTTCCCAAAAAATATGTTGGAGTCCCAACTCCCAGTACCTGTGAACGTGACCTTCTTCGGAAAGAGGGTCATTGCAGACATCATCAAGTTCAGATGAGGTCATTCTCGGGTGGGACCGGACCGAACGCAGTATGAGTGGTGTCCTTATAACAAGAGGGAACGCAGACAGAGGTACACATGCCGGCGAGAAGGCCCCATGGAGAGGGAGACCGAGACCGGAGTGATGTGTCTACAAGCCAAGGAATGACCAGGACTGCCGGCCACCCCTAGAAGCTGGAGGAGGCACGGACAGGATTTTCCCCTGGAAACTTCAAAGGGCGCAGGGCCCTGCCAACACCTGGGTTTCAGACTTCTGGCCTCCAGAAGTGTGGGAGCATCCATTTCAGGTGTCTCCAGCCACTGAGTTCGCGGGCCTTTGTTTCAGCAGGCCCAGGACGCAAACTGGGGGTGGGCAGAAACTTCGGATGCATTTCTCTCTCTCCCACCATTCCCATTTTACTGACGAGCAAACAGAGGAGACCAGAGAGAGGAAGTCATCTGCCCAAGGTCACCAAGAAAATGGGGCCAAGCCGGGACCCATCTCTCAGCCCAGGGCTTGGAAGAGAATGCGTTTTCTTCACCATCACCAGGCCACCATCTGTGTGGATGCTGCTGTCATGTGTTATTTCTGCAAGGAAGGAGAGGCTCGGGAGGAGTGCGTGAGTTCTCCAGTGCTGGCAGGCGGTCTGCGTTTGCTGGCTTCGAGAGAGAACGGCCAGGCTGCGGGTGCCGTGGAGGAACAGGCCAGCGCGTGCTGTGAAGCGGGTTGTGAGCAGTGACAAATGGCTCCGGGAACAGGGCTGGCACGGCCCGGGGAGGTGGATCAGCAAACCACAGCCTGTCGAGAACATCCACGAGTGCCATGCGGTTTCTTAATGCAGCTCTCTGCGCTCTCCGCCAGGGTGCCAGGGTGCCAGTGAGCCCGGGGGCACTTTCCAAGCCTGCCCATCGTGTCTTGAAAGGGGGGCCAAGGGGAAGGAGAGAAGGAGGCAGAGTTTCTTCTGAAAGCCTCACAGACTCCATTTCAGGACGTGTAACGATAGCCTTTTATCCCAGCGCTGATTCCAAGGTGCACACTTGCTTCAATTCATCTCTTGATTGAGCGAACACCGGTGAAGACCATTATACATCACGTTTCAGGTGTAGGGTATTATCATTCAGTGTCTGTACACACTGTAGCACGCTGGCCGCCAACTGTCCAGTTTCCATCTGTCACCGTGTATTTGAACCCCTCCACCGGCCTGGGCCCCCTCCCGCCCCCCCTCCCTCTGGTAACCACCATTCCGCTTTCTGTACCCATGAGTTTGCTTTCTCTTTGTTTGGTGTGTTTGGCTGTTTCCTTTCCGTCTCATGTGAAGCCAGACTGTTTTTGTCCTTTTCCATCTTGCTTATTTCACGTAGCAAAATACTCTCAAGAACCCATGGTGTTGCAAGTGGCACCATTTCACTGTTTTTATGGCCGAGCGGCGTTCCACTGGGTGTCTGTGTCCCATTCTTTGTTCGGTCATCCGCTGATGGACAGAGAGAGGCTGTTCCCGTATCTTGGCTATTGTCAGTAATGTTGGGCTGGACCTATGGTGCATGTATCCTTTTGAATTAGTGTTTTCATGCCCTCTGGATAAGTCACAGGTGAATAATTTCTGAAATGCCCAAAGAGGGCGGCCTGGGTGACACCCAGTGACAGAAGCAAGACCTAGGCACTAGAGCCAGATTGAACGGGACCGGAGCCCCGAGTCAGCCCCTTGCAGAGGGCTTCTCCGGGGGTGGGCACCCGGGCCGAGTACTCACCATGGCCTCCCCTCCCTTCAGTCATGATATTGACCTTAAAAAGATGAGACAGCCTGAACCTGCAGCCCGCCCTTGCAGCCTGAGCCTCCGCTTCAAGATGCCGTTCTGATCCAGGACAACCCAGGGGACCCCTCGGCTGGCAAAAGGAATGCAGTGGGCTAAGGCTGACCCTGACTTTGAAGTCAAGAAAGAGCTGAGTTCCGATCCTGGCTCGGATGCTCACTGCCGTGGAGCAAAGTCACACCACCCCCTGAACTTCGGATCCTTCGTTTGCAAAACGGGGTGGCGATCCCTTCCGGGAAGGTTAGGGGGTGCAGCTCAGAGCTTCCGCTTGGACTGCGAAGTCAGACAATCGGTGGACACAGATCTGAGCCCCCACCCCCACTTGCCACTGGGGAACCTTTGGGAAGACTCTCAACTCTCTGTGGCTCAGTCTACGAATCCCCAGCAGGGACCAGCAGTGGCCGTCCACGGCAGGGACACACCCACACCCTCTCTGCACCGTTCCCACGCAAGCGAACCCAACGGCTTCCAAACTGTCAGCACCTATCATTCTTTGCCTGAGGGATTTGTGTCCCCAGCACACTTGGTTGGCACGTGAGGCAGGGTGGGAGGGCCAGAAAGCAAGACTTTCCCACCATGACCGACTAGGATTGACACATAACGACCCCAACTTCCTCGTTCTCAGGAGACACAACTCTGGGTGCATTCTACCCACGCCTCCTACAGGTCTCCCTGGGGACTTTGCCCCAGCTGCCCACCACAGGGATGCTGGTAAGGGGCACGGGCTGTCGTGTGACTAGCTTCTTTCCTGTCTGGTCTCACTGTGTTCCTTCTTTCAGGAGCTTCCTGAGATGTTCCAAATTAATGTGTCTCATGGCCTGCTCCTCCCAGATCCCGATCTCAGCGCTACCTCCTAGAGTTACTGGGAGGGTTAAATAGACGAGTAGGTGGAAAGTTCTTAGAAGAGCATCTGCCACGTGGTCAGATCATGATCAAGTTAATCTGACCACCGCAAGGTTTGAAATAAGCTGGTGGGTGGCTGGGCGTGGAGTAAGCACCGAAAGCATGGCTGTGCCGTCTTACAGATGTGGAAACTGAGGCTCGGGGGCCAGCACATCCAGCAATGGGGGGAGTTCAGATGGCAACCTGACTGGTCCTGCTCCTCATAACCTCTCTCCGGGGGAAAAGAAGAGGCCAAGCTGTGGCCGCTAGAACAAAGTAGTACGTCCACCCTGCGCCTCCCTTTCCCTGGTCTGCTGACAATCCAGGAGCTCGAACAAAGACAGCTTTGGAGCCTCCAGCCCTGCAGATATGGGGCACACAGAGACAAAGCCGTGTCTCTGCGTCCTGGCCATTGACCCTTCCCACAGCCATCCATCATCCTGAACGGGGATTTTATGCACCCTCCACGCCAATCACCTCTTCAATTACCTCTCGGGAGGAGGGAGAGGCCCAGTGGCATCTGATGTCACGTTTGATTTAGGGTAAGTCACACCAGAGAGGGCATCTGAGGTTAAAGAACAGGGAATTCTGGGCCTGTTTGTAAATCAACAGGCTTGAGGTTTTCATTATTCACCTTCTTAGAGCATGGGGCAATATGACTCACCGGATCATAAAAGAGATCAAATAGCGTTGTTGCTAATAATTCTTTCCCTGACCCATTCCCTGGCACATTTGGTTTGTAAACAGTGTTTTAATGGCATCCCTTGGACATAATAACATCATTTCTTTATAGCACCTTGGCCGCCTAGCCACTCTTGGCTGTAATCGGGTTTAGGTTTAAATCGGCCTCATTTGTGGGAGCTAATGTTGTTTGGTGTTTCAGGAACTACTTAAGGCCGGGGATAGGGCTCTTTCGGAGCACAGCACTCTGGTGGGGCTGGCCTGGAAGCCGCGGCCTTCCCCCTGAACCAGCCCCAGGACCCTGAGCTCTGAGATACATGAGTCCTGCCCCCACCCTCTGGTCTCCAGGGAGGATCTTTGTTCTTCCTGCAAGGGTCCTTGGCAACCTCAAGGTTGGTCTCTAAAAGTGTCGGGAATGTCAAATGAGCTTTCGGCGCCACATCTGGTTTTATGGGTAAGACAGGCTCGTTCATTAACTAACCATCGTGCGGAGCTGCTCCAGGTTTGGAGGCAGTGAGAAGGCAGCGTGGCGAGGGCAGTGGAGAGGAAGAACACAGAGCAAGACCGAGCAGCTGAGGGGTCATTAAAGGGATGGAAACTATCCCTCGGGACAGGTTTTCCTAAACTCCAGCCACGTCTGTGCCTCCCTACAATTTAGGCCAGATCTGACTGCTCCTCTTATTAGTATCCACTTTGTGTGTGTTTTTGTTTGTCTAAATTAACTCACTTTAGACTCTTTTAAATGCTTGCCAGAAATAGGAGGTAACCATAAAAATACGGGTCCATGATCCCTAAGCCAAAACCCCAGGGCCAGATGTGTTTCAGGATTCAGAAATCTGCACACTTTTGAAAGGGAACATGGTGTGGACACCCCCCGGGCTGCACCCAGAATGAAATACATTCATACTTCTACAGCACAACCCATCAACATTCATGTTAAGTCTGATTTTAAAAATGCTATCAAGAAGCTCATGCTTGCTTGGGCTAAGTATGGTTATTCCATGATTTATGAAACTAAATATCTATTTTCAGAGAATTTTGGATTCTGGAATTTCACATTAGGGATTTTGAACCTCTCCATCAGAGGCAAAACAGTATGGTTTTATTCTAGCTGGATATGGTGGCATGCCTAAAGAAATAATCCAGAGACTTCCGGTCAAGATGGCAGAGAAGTAAGTGCTGTGCTCCCTCCTCCCACAACCACATCAACGTTACAGCTAAATTATAGAACAACCACCCTTGAAATCCACCTAAAGACTAGCTGAACAGAGATCCTATAACTAAGGATATAAAGAAGAAGGCATGTCGAGACTGAACGTTAGATGTCAACTGTAATTGGGGGAAATAAGTTTAAAAAAGAAAAAGAAAAGGGGGAGTGGGGAGGTGGGGACCGGTTGAAAGAAGATGAAGGGATTCATCAAAGAACATGAATGAATGACTCATGGACATGGACGATGGTGTGGGGGATGACTGTGGGAGCAGGGGTGTGGGCTGGGTGGAGGGGACAAAGGGGGAAAAATAGGTGCAACTGTAATAGCATGAACAATAAAACATTTTTTTAAAAAGAAAGAAGCCAGGAATGAGATGGTTCCACATTATAGCATCACCTAGAGCCCTTCTCCTAGACACAGTGGGACGCAATGGGAGAGAAACAGAAGGACAAGGACTTGCTCAGGGTGGATTTCAGTGCTGCCTGACACCAGGCAGGGACCACAGTGGCTCTTATCCCACACGAGAGGGCAATGCCTAACTGAAAAGAAGGCTTGTAAGGGACACATGGACAATAACAAGGAGGGATGGGAACAGGGGAGGGAGATGGGGAGTCCTGGGGTGGTGGGGAGGGGAGGAGGAGGCAGAAAACTGTACTTGAACAACAATTTTTAAAATTGTTGTTTAAAAAAAAAGAAGAAGAAGAAGAAGAAGGTGGTTTGGTGGTATTAGCTAAACACGAATGTTCAAACCAAAAGGGCCTTAAGAAACCATCTGTTCCACTGGTTGCCAAACTTTTTCTGTAAAGGACCAGACAGTAAATGTTTTAAGCTTTTTGAACCATACAGTCTCTTGTCACAATGTGCAACTCTGCCCCTGCAAAAGCAGCAGCAGACAATACACAAACCAGTGGGCATGGTTGTGTGCCAATAAAACTTTATTAACACAAACCAGCTGTGAGCCAGAGCATGGGGATCCCTAATCTGATCCAGTCTTTAAGGCGAGGAAACCAGCTCAGAGAAGGAAGTGATTTGCTCAAAGTGAATTAATGGCACAGGCAGAACCAGAGGTCCGGTCTTTCTGTGTTGACAGGCTGATAGTCTGAAGAAGAAGAGAAAAAAAAAATCTCAGCTTCTGCCTTCAACTCTGGGAATAATGTTAAGGGAAAGTGACCCTAAGAAGTCACTTTCCACATCCAAACAAGATGCAGTAGATTTAAAGTTAAGCAGAGGGGGAGGTGTGAATGAACTTTTGGAAGAACATACTTAAGGCCAAAGATCAAACCCTGGAAAGGACATGGGTGTATACCTGTGAAAAGTCTAACCCTAGACATCTTGGGTGGGAAGATCACCATTTAACCTAGGTGACATTTTTCTGCCCCAAGCAAAGGCAGTTTCAAGCTTCCTTATGACTGTAGAATAACCTGATCTACAGAGGGAACTGATTTAGTCTAAAAGACCCCAATCAGAAGGAAGTTTCTCTACTCCATTCAGCTAACAAATATTGATTGAGCTCCAGCTGTGTGCTGACCCTGTTCAAGATGCAAAAATGTATCAAATGTGGTCTTTACCTATCAGAAATCATTTTTCATTCTCAGGGAATAAGGTACTCCAGTGATAGAGAACAACCCCTGGTTAAACTTTGCTGAGAGAAGACAAGACTTCAAGGTGCCATGTTCATGGTGAAGAGAAAGGGGACAGACAGAGGAGAGTGGGGACAGTCCCCCGTCTCTCTCCCATCGTAACTGCATGGGCAAACAGCCTTTGGTAGCTCTGAGGGCGTCCCCCAAGCCCGGTCATGTCAACGGCAAAGGGTGCATTATTCGAGCCTCTTCTCCCAATGTCTTTCCACCCCACACAGATGGTGGTAGCAGATTCGGGATCCTCCCTCCTATCAGTTCAGGGGAGGGGACTTGAGAAAGGTGAGCAAGGGGCGAAACAAGGGAAACAAGGAGATGGACAGACCCACAGGCAGAGAAAGAGTTTGAAGACAAGAGACAGAATAGACAAAGAGGAGGAGAGTAGGGAGAGAGAGAAAACCCAAGGGGGGTAGAGGAGGGGTGGTGGGGACACCAGAGGCATCTGTTCCCCTTGGGAGGGCACTAGGGGACTTGACGTGGGAGAGTGGAGTGAGCCTACCCAGGTCATAAGACCCCTGTCTCCTACAGAGAAGGAGGCAGACAGTGACAAAGTGGGAACAGTAAAGAATCACGGCTGGCGTCTGGAGAGAAAGATGGTGGGTTAGCCTGGGGGCAGCAGATCGAGAAAGAAGAAAGAGCACAGCAGCCAGAATGCGTGAGAAGGCCCGCCCTTGGACAGTGACGGGCTATGGGGGGTCAAGATGGGATCGGGCTTGTGCCCATGTTTCTGGATCTAGGAACGTGGTGTGTACTGGGATGGGAACCCCAAGAAACAAAGCAGGACTCATCAGGAGTCAAAGCAATCGCGGAAGCAGCCTTGAAGGAAGACGACAAGAGGAGAAGGAGAGAGAAACCGAACTTCGAGGTGCCATCTCATTAAATCCTCCTGACAGCCCCATGCGGGCGGCATTATACTCCCGTTTACAGATGTAAAAAAACGCAGGGGCAGCAGGGAGGTTAAGCGATTTGTCCAAGGGAACACGGCGGCAGATCCAAACGCTTTTCCTCGCTCCCGAAGCCTGGGACCGTTTTCCTCTATCAGAAACGCACCAGCTGAAAGATATACGCGTCCCATGCCTTCTACCTGGGGTGCCACACATGCAAAGGAGGGAGGCCGTGATCTGGTTGTGGATACAAATGAATCCCAGGTCTCTCTGGACACCAGATGGCAGACACCTGGTCTCTAGTTCTAAGCCCAGGCCTTGCCAACAGGTGGGGCTTCCAAAAATAGGGTTGGGAGGGATCCCCTCTTTTATCATGCCAGGAAGAGGAAACAGAGTCTGTGTTCAGGCTGCTGAGCTGGCGTTTGGGGAAATCAACCCTTCGAGAAGGAGATGAGGCAGGGCAGCCGAGCTCCTAGCGTTGGGTCTCGCTCACCTAGCAGCCTTCCTCCAAATGACCCCGGGGAAGAGTTGGCCGGTCCAGTGAAAGCCAGGCCCCTGCCCCCTTGAGGGCAGCCACCCTGGAAAGGGCCGAAGCAGTGAGAGAAAACCCCGGGTAACAGGATAATAACAGCTCCCCTGCACGGCTGCTTTCATCTGGGGATCTCAAAGCCACCCAATTAATTTTCTGAACACCCACTACACCACCGGCCCCGAAAGAAAGTGTCATTAGCATGCTTTTATGAGCAAGGAAATGAAGAGGTTAGTTGCCTGGCTCTAAGCCACAGAATAGTTGTAAGGCAGAAGCCAAATTTCGGAGCATCTTCCTCTGATCCCAAGGAACTGGAGGGAGAAGATTCATTTGGAGAAGGGGCACTGATTACCTCTCTCAGTCATCCGTCCGTCCATCCATCCATCATTCTATCATTCCCTCCTCCCATCCATTTATTCATCCTTACATTCGCATTCACTCATTCATTTGTTTTGCAAGCATCAATGTGACATCCCGCTATATGTCAGGCATTGTGCGAATGAGGATCTAGCTGTGCAGTTCTGATTGGACGGGGCAGGTCTCAGCCCATTGGTCGGGATACAATACCAGGAAGTCCTCTCTAAGGGTTGGTTCAGAAGGCAGGAGCATCGTGCAGGGACCTGGCAGCCCAGTCGTGCTTTCCCCCGAAACCAGTGTGCATGGGGGGCGTCTGTTAGCTGCTAGGACTGGCTGCTAGGTCCTGCTTACGATTTGGGGCCCAGCTAACCACAGGGAGAGCTTCCTGAAGACACTTCCTTCTCGAAGTCCACAAGTTACAGTGGAGCGAAGCCGTTCTGTGAATCCTCACCTATCCGGCTAGTCCCTTGCACTGCCATCCCTGAGCCCCAGCCAGCGGCCATGCGCAGCTCTCCACGTGGAAGGATGAACCACCAGCAAGGAACGAGACCACATTCCCACGCAAAGCCGCCGCCACCCATACCCTCTGCCATCACACCCGTCAGGCCTGACGTCGGAGTACCGCCAGCCCCGGTGAATACTCCCGGAGTGAGCAATCCCTGCGGAAGCCGCCAGTGAAATAGGGGGAGTCCTAAATGGGCCTGGCATGTGTCTCTGCCTTAATAACCCTTGGCACGTCCCTCGCACCTTTCATCCAGAGACTCTCAAAGAACTTGTCCAAACGTTAATTAATCTGGCCCACAACACCCCTCCTATTATTAAGCCCATTTTACAGATGAAGAAACAAACATGAAGAGATGCCCGTTGAGCAATGAGCTGGTGGCTCTGTCCCCAGCCCAGTGACAGGCTCGGAGTTAAAAAAAAAAAACTGAAGTCCAGGAGGCGGGCAGCTGGGCCCTCAAGAGTCAGCCGTCTTGCTTCCAGCCTCCTGGGAGAAGAGCGGAGAGGGAGAGAAGGAGAGGAGGAGGAAGACGCCGCACACCTTGCGGAAGAGAACCGGACATAGCCATCTCTAGCTGCAGTACCTCTCCCCTGGCGGATTTCACTAAATGCGTTAATGAGTGACTGGAAAGATCCCCCATTCCTCTGCTCTCATGGACTGGCCCAGGAAAGCTCCCCGGCCACACAGGGCCCGGATGGGCAGCAAAGCAGAGTCAAGGCTGCAGGGACTTGCCACGAAGGACAAGCCGAACAGTCGGGCCTGGTGGGGCTGTAAGTGAGGGCACAGGGCTCGAGACACAGAAAACTAGGAACAGAGAAGGCCAGCTTTCTCCAAAATACAGGCGTTTTGGAGCATGAAACGAGACAGCACGTGCGAAGCCCTCAGCACAGGGCCTGCTCCCCCCGGCAGGTGCTGCGTAAATGCTATAGTGCCTCTTAGTTTGGGAGCGGCAGCTTCGTGTCCTGTTGCCACTGCAGCCTGAGGAAATGTTTAAGGTATGTTGAAATGGGGTTGGGGACAACTACGTGGAGCACAGAGGACTCGGGGGGCAGTGATGCTATTCTGTGTGCTGCTCTAACGGTAGGTCCATGCTGGTACCGTTTGTCCAAGTCCATAGGATAGACACGGCCAAGATGAACCCTTATGTAAACTGTGGACTGAAGTGTCAGTCCACCTATTGTAACAAGTGCCCCACTCCGGTGGGAATGTTGATAGTGGGGGCAGCTGGGCAGGGGAGGTGGGACGTGGGGAGCAGGAGGTGTATGAGGAACCTCTATACTTACACTCAGTTTTGCTGTGAACCTAAAATTTCTCAAAAAAAAAAAAAGTGTGTTAGTTTTTTAAGGGAGGGGAGTTAAAGGAACAGGTAGGACCTAAGTGAGCTACACTTTCGCTCATTCCTTGAGCTTTTATTCATTGAAAACCTACGTGCACCAGGCGTGCATATACAGAAACAAACAAGGGGGGAGGGCAGAGGGCAGTCCAAATAGATAAGTAGGGTGATTCCAGGGAGTGGCAAGTACTATGGAGACAGTAACAGAGCAATGGGGCAGAGAATGGGGACCAGGTGGGTGGTCGGGGGGCTGGCGTTGGCCTCCAACACGGTGAACTTGGAGCAGAGACCCAAGCGATGAGAAGGAGCTGGTCATGCAAGAACCAGGAGGAGCGTCTCAGGCAGCGGAAACGGCCGATGCGGAAGTCCTGAGACCAGAACAGGTGTGGCAGGTCCAAGGGACCCGTGGGATGCGGGGGGAGTCCCCGGGGAATTCTGGAGTCAGGTGCTTGTGGCAGCTACCTGGTTCCTATGGTGACCTCGGGAGCAGGCTGGGTACTCGGCTGGGTCGGAGGTAGTGAGAAGGGGATGGGAGTTTGGGGAGCGGCTCACTGTAAGAACCTCAAAGCCAATGAACGACGCCAATGACTATTCGAAGTTTGGACACGATGGCTTTCCACATGGGCAAAGGGTCCAAATGAACACTGCTCATTGCAGAAATGCAATGTGCCACTCGCTCCGTTTTAAAGCGTGTATCTAATCTTCTAGTGGTTGTTTCCCTGCCCTGACCACCATGCAGAACGTTGCAATGAGCACAGGGGTGCTTATATCGTCTGTGAATAAATGTTTTCAAGTTTTCTGGGTAGATCCCCAGAAGAGGGATTGTCGGGTCCTAGGGTGGCTCTAGTCTTCACTTTCCGAGGAGCCTCCATCCTGTTTTCCAGTTTCTGCTCCCACCTCTCTCTCCACCACCTCTCCAACACTTGTTAGTACATGGTGACAGCGGAAGAGCTGACTTTGGGTGGTGGGCACGCGTACAATACACACAGATGATGTGTCGCAGACTGGTCCCCTCGAAACTTATATAACCTTATGAATCAATGCCACGCCCGGAAATTCAATTTAAATAAATAGATAGATAAATAAATAACATAACATAACGTAAAACCTTAAATGACCGAAGCAAAGCTGCAGCCCCTGAGTTGGGCGCCATCTGAGACACGATACTTTGTAGCAGGCATCATGAGGCACTGTCATTTTCAAAGCAAGAAAAGGATGCCGGGGTGTTATGCTTATTTGTCCCCCGCCGCTTGGGAAAAGTGAGACGGAAAGGATGATAAAATGCCCAATTAAGGATAAAAATTCATTTAAAAGTAAACTCGCACGTAGCGCTGTAATCACACATCCGCGCAGGCGCCGAGACTAACCAGCAACGTGGAAAAATGAAAATGTTTTTGTCTTTAGGTATTGGGATTACAAGTGACTATTATTTTCATTATTCCAATTTTTTTTAAAAAAAACTACTGTCACACCATCTTTCTAATTTAAAGGAAAAAAGGGGTTTAAACATACTCCGGCCAATCTGAACGGCTCCTGGAGATGGATTGGCAGCAAGGGGGCCATTTCACAGCTTGTCCTAATTTTGTCTCATTCCTCTATACCCCAAGGAGGTTGTTCATCATTACCTGGCTACAGAATTGAATAGGTGTGAAATCCAAGCTGATAGCAATACATCACTCCCCATTGAACTTCAAAGCTGAGGCCAAACTGCCTATAAAAATAGTTTTCATGCCGGGCCTTAATCTCTTTCATACATTTTTGCCTCTTTCTTTTTTTTTTTCCTAAAAGTTTTACCATTCCTTGGGTGAGGACAAGGTGATAGTTATGCAGAGCATGAGTACCCCTCCAAAGCCAGAGTTCCCCAAGTGTTACTTTTGGTTCATCACGAGGCCAGGCCTGAGCTGCATCAGATAATTTTATCACACCTCGGACTAACAAGGTTCTAACGCATAAAAACACACACTCACAAAACCACAAAAGGGGCTCCTTACCATGGCTGCCTGGGCAAGTATGTATCGGCTACCTATAAGGGCAGATGGTTGAACTGTAGGAGCATGAATTGCTTCACTGTCCACGGCGTTAAACCCTTTAAGCTGTGCAACAAAGAATCCAGAAAGAGCCTAGTGTGGTTACCGCCCTGATGACAACACTCCCTTAGATTTAAAAAAAAAAAAAAAATTTATTTTCTGGGGACTGAGGGGTTCATTTACTACCACTTTCTTGATAGTACTAATTTTTATTTTTAACAAGAATAAATTACAGAATACAAGCTTCTGAAACTGGAGAGACATTTTTAGCAAAAGAGATGTCTACATGCAAATGTCGGAACTTGTTATAAAGAATAATAGTAACGGTAACAAACATGTATAGAGTACTTACAATGTGCCAGGCACTACTCTAAGCAGTTCTGTATTAATTGATTTCATTCTTAGGACATTTTTTTGAGGAAGATAAGCTATCATCTTTTTATGGTTAAGGAAACCGAGGCACAGAGAGATTAAACCACTTGCCCAAGGCTACACAGCTGTTAAATAGAGGAGGTGGAATCTGAACCCCTGCAACCTGGTTCTTATCTAATGATTCTTTTTCATTTCTGAGCACCGTCATTATCACTGATGCTGCCGCTGCCAGCATCATGACTGTTTACGGGGGACCTCTCACCCACGCTGCCTTTTAGGATAAAGCTGCAGAGTGGGCTGCCAAGCAGCCTGCGCTGCCTTCCTGCTATCTGAGCCCATTCTTATAAAAAAGGAGATCCTGGAATGTATTACAACCAATAGGCTAAGACCCGGCCCATCCAGCCAGAACTGCACGGCTATGTCCTCATTTGCATTTTTAACTGACCTATCAGAGCATCTCTACAACGACCACTCAGAATGCATGATTTTGACCCATCAAGACCAGTGCTATTTGGGCCGGTCAGGCCGTGCAAGTTTGGATCCCTCATTTGCATAACCACCATAAAAATGGACCCATCAGGGACCAGGGCAGGGATTTTCTCTGTACACGTGGGCCTCTTCTCCATCAGGGGAACACGCTTTAGGTGCCCACTGTTTGAAAACTATTCAGTAAGTCTCTCCTTCCCCCGACACCAGGGACTCCTGTTGGTCTTGGGTTGGTGGCAATGCCTTTTTGTTGACGGTCGTTTATTTCTGTAGTGGGCCTCATAGTGTTTTTGCACATTTGTCCTGTCCGCCTCGCTGGGTGTGATAGAGATGGATTGAGCAGCAGTCACATCTTCATTCCGCCAATGAGAAGAACGGCACCCACGGAGGTTAAGTGAAGCTGTATTCATAACTTAGAAACGTATGTTCGCCACCCCTAATCCATCTCAGCATCGCAAGACTTAGGCATGAGATCAATCTTATAATGAAGTTATAAAAAAATAAATCTCCATTTTCCTGGTTGAATGTGTAAAAAAAAAAAAAAGAGGAAGAAGAAGTGGGAAGGCACTAAATAAATTACACTGACTTCCAACTAAGAAAAAGGAAGACGCAGAAGAAGGATGCTTCCCCCCAGGGGTACCCGTTTCCAGACGAGATCCAAAATGGCGGCTGTTTTTAACAAGTAAAGAGGCAGCGAGCTTACCCTTTAAATGGTCAGTTACAAAGGGTCAGGAAGAAAGGGCTGAGAAGGAGGGTTTGGAGACAGCCTTTACGGAGTGAGTAATTACTGTGTGGAGTGGGCAACTCCCCTAGGAAGCAGGGAAAGTTGTAACCCTGAGCGTATTTGAGGAAAAGGGAGACAGGCACTTATAGGAAATAAATGATGTGTTCTTAGGGCGCGAGACAGGCTTATATGAATTGCAAAGACCTCTGCTTTCTGCAGATGCAGCTTTCAAACTGTGGGTAGGGGCTGGAACCAGACTGGCTGGATAAGAGACAGGCTCCTGTGGCGGTCCCCTTCTGTTCCAGTCGGTGTCTGCCCCCTTGGCAGGGTTCCCGTCGGCACGTTGGAGCCCACAACGCCTGGTATGGCATCGCACCCCCTTCCCAGTCGGCACTGCCTGTTTCTCCAGTCTCTGGACCAATGATTTCCACACGCATGCGGATCTGCAGCTGGTTCCCCTCATGCATCATTTCTTTTTAGTTCCTCCACCTTCTTACTCGCTGTAACCACCCCCCCGCCCCCCCCCCTCCACCTCACCTCCACCTCCACTCGGAGTGACCCTGCTGCTCTGTGTGTCTGGCAAAGCCTCATTACTCAAGGAGGCTTGGAGTTGTCACCACCTCTGAAAAGATTCTTCCACCATTTCCCTGAGCAAAGGGTGCTTTTTCCTCTGTCCCCTCCCATCCCAGCCCCTTATCACCTCCCTAATTTAGACTATTGGTGTCATCAAATTGCATCTGCTCCCGGGTCTGTCTCCCCCACTGAACTGAAAAGTCAGAGAGCAGCCAACCAAGCACAGCACAAGTAAGAGACCGACTCTGGGGACAGACCACCCAGCTGACCGCGAGCAAGTTCCTTCATTTCTCTACGCCTTGATTTCCCTCTCAGTAAAATGGGGCTAATAATAGTGCTTACCTTACATAATGGTGGCTAAAATCAAACGAGATCACGTATATGCCTACCTGTCATTACTACCAGCTCACCTCTAGATTCCATGTCTGGCACTGTGATTGGCCCTAGAACATACTTAATAAACATTGAATAATATTAATACTTAAATAATTAATAGTATGTAATAAATAAATAAAATTTCAATACTTAAGAATAGTAAGAGCAATGATTTCCAGCATTTATTTTAGCCGAAAATACAGGGCCCGGCAGAGGTCAGGCTTGTTCGAGTGGGGTTGGGAGGGTAATGATATGGGTGTCATAATTCATAGTTTGAATTTGAACATGTCACCTCAAGTGTCATACGGTGTGCTTGAGTGTGATGTTGTCATGTTACAGACTTACACGCTTATGACTTTGTAATAAAAGGTTCGTGATACAAAAGGGGCATCGTTGGTGCCGGACTCTGTATTTCAGTTCACCCTAAAACTGACGGAAAAATAGTACAGAGAGCGGCTGTAAGCCCATTGATGCTAAAGACGGATTACCTGGGTTTAATTCTTGGTTCTGCCATTGTCTGGTTCAATCCCATATCTCCTCCTCCTTCCTCGTCGCTCCTAACATGTTACAATTAAATGAACATCTGTGAAACGGTTCCTTTCACATACAACGCACGGAACTCTAAGCTCCCCATGAAGGCCAAGGCCGAGCTTGCCCCGTTCCCCAACACACCCTCACCACCCAGCCCCACCAGCCACAGAGCATACCCTCGGTGCATATTAGTTGAATTAATTCAACGATCACTTGATGGAGCTTCCAGCTGTGGATTTCTAGGCTCCGACCCCAACCATCTGACCGGAATTAAGAACATGAACTTGATCCCAGGAGGAGCTTGCCAGACAGCAAAACACGTAGGCATGAAATGCGCAGAGCCAAGGCCTTGCTCCCTGGTGTCGCCCTGGGGTCCCACGGACCACACGTGTGCTGCACATGGAACCCCATTGACGTCACTGGGGATTTCACGGATGGAAGAAATGAAGAGCCGGCAGCAGGAAGCATGAGGGGCCAGGAGCGTGCTGCCGGGCGCTGGTCACTGGCTGCCCTTGCGAACGTAGGAAGGGTCGAGAACTTGACGCTGGAAGCTTGAGTCGGTTCCCTAACTGCAGCCTGGCCCCACTGTTCCATCCTGCCTCGCCTCCCGCCTCCCGGGCTCTGGCCCCGGCCCCCCACTTCCCTCCCACCAGTCCCCAGACAAAAACAAAAGACCCATTACGAAGTTATTAGCTTCGTCTCGCATATCCTGCGGAGTGAGACAACTGCCAACCCCACTTCGACTTAAAATGTTTAACAGATTTGCCCACATCTAATTTCTGTCACTGTGTTTACAGTACAAGGAACCCGGAGAAGAAAGCCGGGGAGGAAAGTCGCAGGGTTGGGGTTGTGGGGGACAGTGGAGGGGGCGAACACTAAACGCCAAACTCCTTCAAAGGGCGACATTCCTCCCCGCGGTCGGCAAACACTTCCTTTCTCCCCAGCCACCCTGCAAGCACGCTCGGCATTCGCCAGAGGTCTGTTTACTTCCAACACCATTACCGGCAGAGGAGACAGGCGAAATTAAGGCCTCTGCTCTCTGTTCTCTGCGGCCCTATTACCTTTTCCCTCCCCTTTACCCCCTTTCATCAGACGCCTCCAATATATGAAGGGGTAAAAGCCTTTAATGGGATTTTGAAGATCTTAAAAGCCAGGCGGTTTGTTTAAAAAGGAAAAAGACCAAGAGTGGAGCCGAGCCTGGGATCCCTGGGTCCATTTCTTGCAAAAGGGGGCAAACTTTGTTCTATTTTTTCCCATCTGCCAATTCAAGGGTTGGGTTTGAGGTTTGTCTTGGAGGGACTAGAAGACCACACAGAGCTGCCAGGGGACAGCCCCCTGGCCAGGGAGGCTGACGGTTCCCGTCCGCCGCGCTCCCCAGGCCTGGCGCCTCTCCCGCTGCTCTCTCCGGACGCTGTCTCCAAGACCCGAATGGGCTCCGACTTCCCGACCCTGGTTAGCCAATCCTAGCGGTGGCCGAGGGAACAAGGAAAAGGGGAGACTCAGTCAAGGTCAGGGGAAATACTGCCTGCTGGCCATCCAAGGGAGTGGGTGTTGGCTTCTTCATTCCCTGAACCTGGGAACACCCCTGTCTCACGTGACCGCAAAGTTTGCTTCGGAGAGGGACTGGCTTTTCCAAAGTGATAGCTGTATTCGCTATTCTCTTTCCATTTCGTTGGCATTGCTGAGTTGGCATCGGACACCTTGGGCTTCGTTGGGCCACAGTCGCTGTGGAGAGCCGTGCGGGGTTGAAGCATGGTTGATCAGTTACACTGCGTTTGACTGAGATGCCGTGGTGCGGTGCGCCGCGACACAGACGTTGTTGGGTCTGGCGCCATGTGAGAGGGGAATGGTGGCGTGTGATCGTGTGTTTCCACGGTGTTAGTTTGATCCCTGGGGTCGTGCTGAGCTGAGGTCTTGTTTCAGAAGACATGATGGAGGCAATGCTGTGTGTGTGTAGGGGTGTGGCAGAGTTGGATTCTGACGTAGTGTGGTGTTGTGTGGTGTTGTGTGGTGTTGTGCTGTGTTGTGTCGGGAAAGCTGTGTAGTGAGACCATCAAGGTTCGGTTTGATTCACCAGAGAAACCAACTCTCCCAGCAACAAAGCCCAACCTCCCCTCCTACTCTCACCACGTGGCCCCACTGCACAGAAGCTGAGGGCTTTCGGGAGACATGAGACAGAACTATGTCTCCTGAAATCCCAGGGGAGACCTCAAGGTCATCAAAGCACAATTACCCAAATTGACAATTGGCTGAACACCAAGTGCAAAGCCGCGGGACCCCTCTGCAAAGTGCGAAAGGGCCTTTCATTACCACGTTCTCTGGTTTCCCTCATCGCGCAGCAGCCTCCCCTCTAAGTACAGGGCGCTTTCAGGCAGCTCTCAAGTCCTGTCTCTTCCCTCGTGCACTTCAAAAGCATTTTCTAAAGTCACTAGGACTTGGGGCAGGGGTGAGAGCTGGGAAGACAGAGGTGACCTTCTTCCCCAAGAAAATGCTGTACACCAGTCAGCAGGCACACATGCCTCCCTTTCCCAAAGTGACTGTCACAGAGCACCTCACCCTGGGGACTTGAACATTCCTACATTGCTTTCACAATGGAACCAAGTCATGCCAGCGCCAAAGACGGTAGCAACAGCCCCAACAACAGCAGCTTCCATTGATGGCGGGCTCACGGTGGGTCAGGCACTGAACTAACCCTGCAGACGCCTCATCTCATCCTTCCTCACAACACCTCTGGGAGGGAAGCATTGTTAGCTCTGTTTGACAGCTTCGTTCAACAAGTCATTCAACAAACCTTTTCGGAACCACTCCTCCGTTCCAGGCACTGTCCTAGGTAGGCCCTGGGGAGGCAGCAGTGATGGACAAAACAGATGGACATCTCCGCTGGCCTGCAGGTTGCAATCTAGTGGGTGGGGAAACTGAGTCACGGAGACGCTATGCCTGTTACACTCAGCTCTGAAGAGTAGAGCTCGGACTCAGCCCCAGAGCTACTGACTCCAAAGCCAGAGTGGTGCCCGCCACGCAGCCTCCCTCTACAGAAGTCACTAATCGGATCACTCGGGGGGTGCCGGCTTACTTTGGTTTTCTAGTTTCTGTTTTTGTTTTTCATGCCGGTCACTGTACCATGGACGCCTGTTTCTTGGTCATCGTCCATTAGACGTAAACACAAATGGCGCCATGGATAACCTCTGCGGCGCCCTCGTGGAGGGGTGGGGTTTGTGAGTCCAGACAGAGAGGCCGATGGGGAGGATGGAATTGGGGTTCAATCCCGGTTGGGTTACAGCTGGTATCTCAGAGCTGCAAGGGTCCTGCTCAACACATGAGAAAGAACGAGGGCGAAACCCTGGCGGGCACAACCCACTCCCAGGCCAGAGAGGGCTGTTGTGATGGAAAAATGCAGGGTGGTTGTGGGGTTTTTTAATTTATTTTTAAACTAGGGACATTTTGTGTGGGAGGTCGGGGCTTCCCTTCCTCCTGACACTGCAGGAGCGAAGGATGAGTTATATAAAGAGCAAGGAATCCTAGCTTCAGGGACCAGAGTCCAAGTCCCCGCTGCACCTTTCCTGGAGCCTGGGCTGGTCACTTCGCCTCTCCGAGACTCAGCTTTTCCATCAGGTAAATGGGAATGTTCTCAATACCCAAGTGAGTGACAGAGCTGTGATAGGGATGTTAAAGGACAATATTTATGAAAAGTGCTTTGCACATTATAAAAAGCTACGCAAGTACTAGAGATAGATGATAGATAGATAGACAGATAGATAATCTCATTTTCGTAACCAAAGTATCCCATTTTCTGGTAAAATAAATACATTGTTCAAGGAGATAAACCAGCATTCCCATCACCACCAGATCCCACCCCCAAACATAGGAACACTGGGATTCAAATTTAGAACGGCCACTCTCCAAAACCCCTACTTTTTCCTCACTTTGTCAAATTCATTTGACCAAAGGACTCCCTAGAAAAAAGCCTGCTCAACGGGATTTACAGTGAAAGGCCTGGCCCGTCCTTAGCGCCCTTCTCCTCAACACAAACAGACCCCCAACCCTGGTCGCACCACTTACAGAAGCCACTGAAGGGAGCCAGTGGCCTCGCCTGCGCAGCTTCCCGGAGTTAGGCGGTGAGCGAAGTGCCCGCCCCCCTCCCCTCCCTCTCCTCCCGTCCCCTGGCCCTCCCTCACACCAAGAGGGTTTCCATGTGTTGGCAGGGGGGTTGCTGTGGTGGGCTGCCCCTTGCTACAGCCTCCAGATGTATTCTAGTGCCTCCAGTTCTGATCTGCATCCCCCCACTTGCGGCAAGGACGCTCATTCAGCACGGCTTGCCTCCCCAGCCAGACTCCTGGCTCTCGTGCTCAGAATCCCACCTCCTCTACTTAATCTCTCGGCCACCTTGAAGAGGTCGTGCAACCGTCTGCTCATCTCAGTGCATGACCCTACCCTCCACCCAGCTGCCCCAATCTGCAAGGTGATGTTGAAGTTGTAGTCCCTGGATCGCCACATCTAAGTTCTACCAACCCAGCCTCCCAAACATTCCTCACATCCATCCACTACCCTCCATCCTCATTGCCCCTGGCTTTCACTATGTCCATCCTGAGCTTGGATTTGGCCCTCTTGCTTCCACTCTTGCCCACTCCCCTCTTGCCTCCTCACCGCAGGCACGGAGAGCCTTTTAAATATGCATATCCATTCCCACCTCCATTCATGCCCCCCACCTCCCATCCAAAATCCTCCATGGCTTCATACTGCTGTAAGGTGATGGGCCAAAGTGGCGAACTACGTCAGCTCTACACTCTGGGCTCCTACCACGCTTATGGCCTTGGCCAGGTGACCCAGCTTCTCTGCAATCTGATCTTGTAACCCATACCTATGGCTCAGGGCTATTGCAAGTATTAAATGAGTTAATAACTAAAAAGCAATTGGAAAGCGTCTAATGTACAGTAAGTACTCAATAAATATTATTTATTGTATCTTCTTCATCATCATCATCATCATCATTATTTGAATAAAGTCCAAAGCCCTTAGCATGAATACAGGACCTGTTTAAACCTATTTCTTGCCTACCTAGCTGAACTTATCTCTTGCCATACCCCTTCCATTCTATGTATCAACCATTCTGAACCTCTTTAGTCTTTGAATTCATCCTAGGGGCAATGATTTATGGGTAAAGATGGTCATCACACTGATGTTTACAATAATAAAGTTTTTTTAAGCTAAATATCCATCAATTATAAATGGTTAAGGAAAATCGCGGTATAATCAAGTATTCAAAATCATTTTAAAGTATGACTAATGAATTTTTAATGACAGGAGAAAATGCTCACGATATGACGGTCTGTGAAAAACAGCTCGAAATTGTATCCACAGCATTATCTCAACCCGAAGGGAATAAATCAGAATGTTTAACAGTGGTTATCTCTGTACTTACATGAGGTGAAAATTTTTCTTTATGCTTTGCCTATTTTCCAAATTTTACAGGGTCAGCATTCCTTTCATACAGGAGGGGGCAAGATGAGGGAGGTAGGGAAAGAAGAGAAAGAAATTTGCCTCCTTTTTGTTTCAGATTTAAGTGTTCTAGTATTAAAGGTTAATTTCGTCCAAACTTACTTACTCTCCACCCGCCAACCCACACACATCCAATTGCCGCCATTTTCCTCATAAAAACAATATTCTCACTTCTGGTCTTAAACAACTGAACTGAAAACTTAAAGAAATGCCAATTCCCCTCCACAAGCTAAACTAATTTGCTCCTGTCATAGGATAAAAGAAATCTTGAAATTAGAAAAAAAATTACAATCTGCTCCATTTTAGAATAAAATCTAAAACAGATCCAGTCACACGCAGGGTGCAAGCTCATATTAAACTTAGAAAAATGGAAGCAAACAAGTGACTTTAATCCCAGGATCTGGGGAACACTGTCCCTATTCTTAGAAACCGTTACCTGGCCAATACACTGCATTGCTCAAGAGCCCAGATACCTTTTAATGTGTTGTTTGGTGATAGGGTGTGTGTGTGTGTGTGTGTGTGTGTGTGTGTGTGTGCGCTTTTCTCTGAGGTCGACCAGATGTTCTGAGATCTACGGCCTTAATATCTGTCCCTAAGATGCTGAGTAGACCAGATGTCTGAACACATTGTGTGTGGGTGTGTCGAGATGTGTGTGTGCAACAGGCAGAGAAAGAAAATAAAAGGGTAAAGTAACACTAACTACTTCCTTCTTTTCAAGGTAATTTTGATACCTCCTGTGCTCCGGTCGGTGTAACTTACAATTTTCTCTCAATCTGCTTCCTCGGTGGGAACAGGAGGTTCCCAAGCCAACTGGAATGGGGGCAGAGGGCGGGCGGGGGGCTGGAGAGCCATGCAATGCTTTCTCAAGATAGACGCTCCAGCACCTCATTCTCTTAAAAATGTCTTAAAGTAAAAAAAAAAAAAAAAAGCTCTGCTGCTCAGGCAGAAAGAGAAGCTAATATTCTTGCAGAAAGGCAAAAAACTTCATACTAAAGGATGCAGGAAAACATGGCTAATTATCATGATGGAACCCTAATGAATGAACATATTATTCCCATTTCCCTGTGATTTTATGCTTGGTTATGAAGCATTTCAAGAGGATGGGATGAGAGAGACAAGCGCGGCGGCTGGCATGGTTACCTTGCCATTACAAATAACTGTATTTACGATGGTATTATACAGTTCGCATATTTTTCTATAATAGTGCCAATAAAAAGATGGCATTTTCCCAGTCTGCTCCCCGGTCACGTTTTATGTCTTACTTTCATCAAGGGTCTGTGTGCTCTTAAGCAAAAAGGCTAATTTTTCACAGTGTTCAAGGGGAAGGGAAGTTGGCTTTCTTTCTCTGTAGCACTCACTGCCATTTTCCGATTAGTCCCCACAAAGGCAAAATCCTGTTCTTTTCCTTCAAGGGGAAGTGCCACCCACACGCACAGGCTACAATAGCTCGTGCGTTTGAGTCCTCACTGCCCACCCAGGACCTGGGGGTTGCCCACGTCACTTAGGAGGCTGGTACTCTGGCTGTGCCCATGCGGGGGATGAAGAGACTGAGATGCTTCGAGGAAGTTCCCCAAGGACACTCAGTTTGATCCACTACTGCGGTCCCTCAAGGTCAACGCTGCAGGCAACACTCTTGCTTCTCTCTCCTTTGTCTCCTTGTTGTCACTACTCGTGGTGGATAATATGCTAATAGGTAGCACGGGCTTCCATCTCCTGGGAACTTTAACCAGGCACGTGCTCTTTTTAGATGAGAGGGAAAGGCCAGTTAACTTCCCTCAACCATACTTCTCGCTGTCTTCTTCCACGTGTCTACCTGCGTGTCTTTGAAATAAGTAACTTCACCCATTTGAATATCAGTTTAGTTTTCTTATTTATAAAAGAGAAATCTCCTAATTTTGGCACAGAATGTGGGCTTGAAAAATACGATTCACTCATTTAAGTAATATTTACTAACCGTGTGTTAGGTGGCTGGCAAGATGCTAGGGGCTGAGCGTAGCCCCTACTCCCTCTCATGGAGCACACAGTCCGGTACAGGAGACAAACACACGAGTGACCGACACAATCGACTGTGATCGGTGCTCTGATGTTAGTACCTTACTGTAGCCTTTAAGGTTCTGACCAGCCTCTGAAGCATTGACAAGCAAAATAATTTCAGAGTTTTCTAGGAATATTTCTTCATAAGTACTCCCTTCTAAGATAAGACAAAACAAAACTTTGTAGAAACACACAGGGCTTCTGCCAGGCAATTTAAAGTATAAATTGTGGGGGCAGGAATCAAACATACTTTAGGACAATCACAACAACGACCAACGATGATCACGTCGACAAATTACTACTCCTGTCGATCAATATCTTTCTTTGTAAATGTGTACCTGCATGTCTAAGCACCAATCAGCAAAACTGAAATGTGGAGAGGCTCATCTGAGCCTTGAGTGATGGCCAGCCAGTAAGAAAAAAAAAACATTTTTCAGTACTCAGCAAGACTGTACTCTTCAAGATATTCTCAGACCCTCTCCACCTTCAAGTCTCCATGACCCAAAACAGAGTTCCTCAACCCGGCCCTGTTGACGTTCTGAGCCAGACAGTAATTGTGAGGCTGTCCTATGCTTTGTAGAAACTTAAGAAGCTTCCATGGTCTGTACCACTAGACACCAGAAGCACACCCTTCCCCTAGGACAGCCAATAAGGTCTCCAGGCATCACCAAATATCCCCACAAGACGGGGGGCTGCCAAAATCACCCCCAGTTGAGAACCATTGGCACCTCTACATTTTGAAGAGCTAAGATCATCTTAGAATCTAGCCCAGGCTGGCCTGATCTCTTCTCAGATAGCTTTTCTTTCTTGAGTCAGGGATTAGGAAGGAAGTCATCAAATATTTCATTCATTCATTCATTCACTCACTTGCCTCTTCATTTCCTTGGTCAGCATAGATTAACAGATAGTAGTGGCAATACTCACACCTGCCCTGGTAGAAAACTATTGAGGATGTTAATGATATTCAAGCAAATACCATCCAGGATACGACCTGAACTACCAATGCCAAACAGAACACTTGAGTTCTTACCTTGACCCTTCCCCTATTTCCTGATCCAATTGCTGCTCTCTAGGACTCAGTTTCATCATCTGTAAAATGGACTTGGTGTGTGTTTCTTAAACATCAGTCCTTTGGAGACTAGCTCCAATATTTTGTTTGCTGCAGTCACCATCTGTATAATCATTAACTTATTTTTTCCTTAAAAGAACTCTTTATTTACTTACTCTCACAAGGCAATTGTTTATCATTATTATATGAACAAATCCAGCATTACATCCATAAATGAAAGGTAACCTTAAAAAAGAAATACAGGGAAAGGAAAACAAAGCTATTAATTCCAGCTATAAACGCTTGTCAGTGGGCGTAAGCATGGTGCTTGCTTTCTCCATACTACAAAGTGGAGAACAGAGATTTTTAGAAAAGTGTTAAGGACACACCAAGCCCAAACTTGAGACTTTCTCTCCGCCAGTAAGAAATGAAAGAGGGCTTGCCAAAGGGGAAAATGCTACGGGTGTGATCCGGAACCGTTCAGTTTCATGCTCTTGGGTGATCTTGAATCCCCCACACCCACCAAGGGGCGTGCTTGCCACCTCCGGGGAAACACGGGACCAGCTGCATCCATCTAGTTCTCAGCGGCTTGTTTTGTTGGCCTAGCTGTGTGGCCTCATGCAGATGACTTAACCATTCTGACCTTCGGTTTTCTTGTCTACAGACTGGAAACGCCATCGCTGAGCAATTAATACACACGGGACCTTGCTCTGATTTCCAAGTTTCTTCTTCGGATCTAACATTCCAGGGAAAAACAAAAAACGAGCGCCTCGATAGTCTTTGTAGATGGCCTTCTGAGTCATCCTTGGAAGGTGGCATAGCAAAACAAACAAAATTAAAAGTCTTTGGCATCGCTATAGACTGATCGTGTCCACCCCAGAATTCCAATGTTGAAGCCTAACCCACAGTGGGATGGTACTTGGAGGAGGGACCTTGGGGAGGGGATGGGGTCATGCAGGCGGGGCCCTTAGAATAGAGATTCCACAGAGCTCCCTGGCCCCTTGGGCTACGTGAGGACACAGCAAGAAGACATCTGTCTGTAAGCTAGGAAGCAGTCCCTCACCAGACATGTTGACCTTGGACTTCCCAGCCTCCAGAACTGTGAGGAACCCATTTCTGTTGTTTATAAGCCACCCAGGCTCTGGTATTCTGTTACAGCAACCAGAAGGGACTCAACCAGGAGCTCGCCACCTTTAAGCCAAATGGCATTAGCCAATCACTTCCCACACAGGCCCTTGCTGAAGCTTCAGTTTCCTTGAATATAAAAATCACAGAGGATAATAAGAGTTCCTTGGAAACTGCCACGTGACAGATACGCATATTAGTATCGAATTCAGAGCTACTGAGAATTAATTGCCCGTCATCCCGTGTTCTCAGTTGTCCCCAGTCAGGTAACAGGATGACGAGAGGTAGAACCTGTCGGGCGCCATTGCTGAGGAGGGCAGCAGCCCCAAGAGGAATACGCCAGAAGGAAGTGCACCTATTTGGAAGCGGGGTAAAAAACTGTGCAAGGAAACCAGAGGGGTCAAGACTGGGGGCTGGGGGAGAAGAAATGGAAGAAGGTGTCAGGAGTGAGGAAGGGGTGACTTCGCAAACTTGCCCTCTGGCACCGGGATCCTTGGCAAGCTCTGCGCTTTTGAGGTTCAAGTTTGTTTATTCTTGGCAAAATGCAACCGCCTGTTTCTAAGAGAAAAGTCTTTAAAAGGCTTATAAAATCTACTCAAAAGGCTTTCTGGACATCAAATAGCTCATAAAAAGGAACATTTTTGATGAGTTAAGTGTAAATGAATCAGAAACATGCGGATTCCATTTTGCCTAATCTGCCCGTGGATTTAGGAACTCAGGGGACAACTGCTCAGAGCCACATTCTTCAGGGGCTCTGTGGACCCCTAAACCTTTGAAAGCCCTTGAATCCCCTAGGGAACTCAGTCCTGCCCTCCTGAACCGTGGTCTCCCAGGAAGGACCCCGCTGGAGGGTTCGTTCCGAGTGATGAGGGGAACGAAACAGATAAACATAGCCTATTTACCACGCGCTGGGGCCTTTGCACTTCACAGCTACCATCTGCTGAGCCCCCCACCCCAGGATGGGGACACCCTTTACGTCACCCAAGAGGCAGCAGAGTACAGGGGATGTGACACCAAGAAAACAAGGCGTTCATTCCTCCCAGCTCCCCCAAGGACCAGCTGTGTGAACCTGGCCAAGTTCAAGTCACACCCCCCAGGCCTGAGCTTCCCCATCTGTGAAACAGGTAGACTAGTGGCAAGGGCTCCGTTTGAAAATGGTTGTCATCTAGCTCCTCCAGCGCTGGGTGCCTAATGAGTCCTCACTCAAGACTGGCCATTACGGTGACACTTCAACCCTGCGGGCCAGGCACTGCTCACGGCCCCATTTTCAAGTCAAAGGAATGGAGTCCGAGGATGACTCAGAGACTCAGCCCAGGTCCCCCTGGAGCAACAGACCCATGGTTTTGACCAAGAGTCTTATGATTCCACAGCCAAAGGGCTGTGGCCGCACTCCACTACTTTCCCGAAGGACTACCTCCCGAGACCTGGAACCAATTTCCCACTCCTCGGGGGACTGGGAGCCCCGCTGCAGCCCCGCGCCAGTGGCTGGAGGTGAGCTAAGACGGGCCTTCCTCCCGGACTTCCAAGGCCTTTCCGAAGCCAAGACAGAGCTAGCTCCCCACCCTCCGTCAGAGGTGTTGAGAGGTCTCCCTGACTCCGAAGTTTTGCTTTCTCGGTGTGATGGGTTAATGGAACGACAGGGGAAAAGGCCAAAGAAGAAAGGAGGGAGGGAAATTTGGAATCACGCTACATTTTCTGTTCACGGTTTCTCTGACTGATGCTGCGTAAATGTGGCTGTAAAAAGCCATGAAGCAAAATCTGAAGTAGGGGAAAAAAATCGAAGTGTATGTAAATTGGCCAGGTGGATAATACTTGGCGTGTGGTGCATGTTTTCACACATGGTTTTATCAAAGGGGATAATTATGGCATATGGAAAATGGTACATATTGTTTCCACATGAGAGATAAAGAGAGTGTTGTAAGTGATTAGAGGGACTTAAGGGTGTGGAATGCTCTGGTAATGAGGGCTGCTCATGTCCTTGAATCGGAGTGTTTTTGAGCAAGAATCGCAGAAGTCTTCCTAGTGTGCTATCGGCAGAAGGCTTCCAAACTTCTTTTCGAGTTGGTCCAAACTCACGAAGTTCCATCCAATTGCTTAAGCAGCCTTCCTTCCTTTCCTGACTCTGTTTTGTCAGGGAATGATCAGGGCAGGTCTTTGCATCTGGATCCTTCCCCAATGACAAAACAAAACAAAAAAAAAGCGACCCAATAACCATTACACAGGAGACTTGAATAGACATTTCTCCAGAGAAGAGCTACAATCAGCCAACACACACAGGAAAAGATGCTCAACATCACTGGGCATTAGGGAAATGCAAGTCAAAACCACAGTGAGATACCGCTTCACACCCACTAGGATGGCGATAAGCAAGAAGATGAAAATTGGCGAGTGTTGGCGAGGATGTTCAGATCCTTGTAAGTTGCTGGTGGGGATGCAAAGTGGTGCAGTGTCTATGGACACCCACCCGGCAGTTCTTCAAAAAGCTAAACACAGGTGACCGTGCGACCCAGGAGTTCCACTCCTCGGTATATACCCGAAAGGTCTGGAAGCAGGTACTCAAACAGATTCGGGAAACCGATCTTCTTAGCAGCAAGATTCACAATAGCCACAGGGGAAGATAACCCAGGTGTCCGTGCATCCGCAGACGAGCACAGAAACAGAAAGCGTGACATCCACAGGATGGGCTAGTGCTCAGCCGGAAAAAGGAATGAAGTCCTCACCCCGGAGACAACACAGAGGAACCTTAAAGGCATGATGCTGAGCGAAAGAAGCCCAACAAAAAAGGGCCACATGTTACTGAATTCCACTGACGTGAGAAATCCGGAATAGGCAAATTCATGAAGGCGGTGAAGGCAGGCGTGACTACCCGGGGCGGGGGCAGGGGTGGAGGGTGACGCAGGTCAGGGCGGGGCTCATGGGGAGAGGGCTTCACTGGAACCGGGTTTCTCTTTGCAGCGATGAGTTCTTTTGGGAAGTAGATAGAGGTGCTGGTCGCACAACGTCGTGAATACTCTAAGTGAATTAAACCCTCGAAAATGGTTTATTTTCTTTTATGTATATACTTACTTATTTTTAGAGAGCGGGGAAGGAGGGAGAAAGAAAGGGAGAGAAACATTGATGTGAGTAAGAGAGAAATATCCATCAGTTGCTTCTGTACACGCCCTGACTGGTGCCCAAACCCGCAACGCAGGCACATGCCCTGACCGAGAATTGAACCAGCGACCTTTCGCTTTGCGGGATGACACCCAACCAAGTGAGCCACACCAGTCAGGGCAAAAAAATGATGAATTTTACATGTATAAGTCGAATCAATATGCTGTATACCTTAAACTTATCTAGTGTATAATGTTAGTTATAGCTCAACAAAAACCAGAAAACAATTTTTAATGGTCAACTTTATATTCTGTGAATTTCTCCCCGATTAAACAAATAAGGTAGAAAGAAAGACCGGAGCCCACTACTCTGCCCTTCACCTGCCAGCACCAAGAACACTTGACTTTGTATCCGCAGGTCTCGGTCTCTCGCTCAGCGCCCACAGCTGTGGGCCCTGCAGAGACAGCCTCCGACAGACTAACTTCTCTCTTGGAACAAAGCAGAACCGGCCCCAGTCGTGAGTAACCAAACCGGCTAGCTCCTTGGAAAGCTTTCAGTACAACTCGGCTGCACAAGACCTGAATTTTCACAAACTTTTTTCCTTAAAGCCTTACCTTTCTAATCCTCTAAAAAAATAATTCGGACAGATAGACAAGGAGCTGGCCTTTGGGATCTTTGTCAGACTTGCTTGGTGAGTGACCTCACTTGATTGATAAGGAAATCAACATCCCTGAAGGAGTGCGCGTCCTTATAACTGGGAGGTGACCCGCTAAGGTAACGGAGGTAGATGCAAATCTTCCTCCGTCGTAACTCACTCTGAGCCCCTGGGCAAGTCATTACCTCAGTTGTCCCATCTGTAAGATGGAACAGCTGTACCTCAAGGTGTCGTCATGGAGTTAAATAGTGTTTATGCAGGAGTTGCTCAGATTATATGATTTCTTTTCCTTTCCCACTACTCCGGCCTGATCGGAGGGATCTAACATGAGGTTAATTATGCCCAACAGGGAATAAGACAATCTTACCGTAGACAATTTAGACGATGAAAATAAACTACAAGATGTAAGGACAGAACAGTCAGCCATAACCCCAGCGTCTAGGGAAAACTGAGCAGTGATATTTTGGAACATGTCCTCTTAAACATTTATTCCCTATCCTATCACATAATATATAAATATGCAAGAGTAGAATCGTATAGTACATTCATGAAACTAGCTTTTTATTTATTTTATTTTATTTTTATGGTGTACTTATTACTTAATACAGCATAAACATTTTTCTTTGTCATTCCACTTAAAGATACACAGTGTCTGGGACATAGTAGATGCTCAACAAGTATTTGTACAAAGAAGGAATGAAGGAAACAAGGAAGAGTGGAGGGAGAGAGGGAAATAGGGAAGGAGAAAGAAAGAAAGGAGGGAGGGAGGAACAGAGGGAGGGCTGGAAAAGAAAATAATTTCTAACAGCTGTTTAATCTTCCAGTGCATAAATAGAGCTTAATTTCTGACCCAATCTCTTGCTGTCACTGTTTAAGTTGTTCCCAGTTTTTGCTGCCACCGACAATGCTGCAATGACCTCCCTGTCCTCACGGTTCCGAGCACTTCTCCAGTTATATCCTCAGAACAAATCCCCGGAAGTGGGATTTCTGAGCCAAACAATTTGCGCGTTTTTAAGGAACAAAGATTTATCAATTTGCCCTCAATCAACAGTGTCTGGGGGTGCTGGAATTCCCTCTCTGACATGAGGAAAGTGTTTCTTAAAAAAAACCTGTACAACAGAGGTACCCAGGACCCACCACTGCTCATCACGAGGTCTCTGAACTGTCATCCTATTTCACTGAGTCACGTGAGCATCTTTTCCTACCTGCAAGTTGGAAAACTCATTCTTCTAACCCTTCCTGTTTCTTGGGACATTTCCAAAGCAAACCATCTCAGACTTCAAGAAATGAGACCAGTTGACTGGAGAAAATCTTTTCCATTTCTGGTTTTGGTGTTTCTGAGAGACCGCCCCAGAAGACACGCTTCCTTCTTTCTGCAAAATTAAGAGGTGTAAAAAGATTCTCAGCACTGACTGCCAGCCCCCGTCATAAGCCACTGGTTTTAATATTGGTTTGGCAGCTCCAATAATGATTTCTTTTTTTTTTTTTAAGTACCGGACCTGGAAGCTAACTTCAGAACGTGGCCATGAACTTGGCCATGAACCTGGCCATGAACCCAGCTATGAACTTGGCCATGAACCTGACTATGAACCCAGCTATGAATCTGGCCCGAGCTATGATTGTTAATACTTCACACATCCCTCCCATCTTTTAACCAAGACCCCTTTCCACGGCCATTACTTTTGTCTCTCCACTCTCCTACAAGGAAAATCTCAAGGCGCCCAACTTATAATATGAAATAAAAACCTAAAGATGAGGTCTGCCCTATCTACAGATAATACTAATATAGAAGTGGTGCGGTTCCTGGAGCCCTTTCAAATCTTTCCACGTAGGAGAATACTGTCTTGGCCAGTTTATAGATGAGGAGACAGAGATCCAGAGTGGAGTGGCGTCTTCGGCCTCGGTCACGTTGTCGTCGGCAGCAGAATCGGAACCGGAGTCAGGACTCCTGGTATCAGGTCCACAGCCTACGAACGCACCTATGCTCCTGTCACCAACCTGTCCTTCAGACGTCCCCTGAAACGTGACCCTTTCTTTCTCTTTAGCATCAGGGAGTAAGGAAAACAGAGCAGCAGCACACAAATTTGCTAGGGAAGCCCTCGGAGATGCTGGACCTGGGCAGGGAAAATGGATCTTCTGCCATTTTTCCAACCCAGTGAGCTGCTTAGAGACAGCACTCTTCCTTTGCCTTTTAGAATATTTTCTTTTTTTGAGATCATTTCCCCATGCCGCCCCAGGCTCAGCCGCCAGGAGCGTGTGGCCGCTGGGATGTGGTCCATTCCAGCTCTAGAGCCTATCTCCACTCTTCCCATCCTCGGCGCTGCTCTGAAATCCCAGCTCTATCGCGCATCTGGCGGACCTCAGAGACACGACGTGAGAGGACAGCAAAACTTCAGGAAGCATCCTGGTGTCTTCTGGGAGAGGATGGGGCTTCTAAATCTTAAGCCTTATGTGCAGGGTCCCTGGGGGCCTAGGAGAGAGTGGGGGTTCGGAGGACCAGCACCAGGGCTGTGAAGTGCCTCCAACAATGACCCATGACAATGACTAAACACTAGAATAAATAAAAGCACTCTCCTCCTTCCCGAAGTGGGCAGGGGGAAGACAGAGAAAAAAAGAAGGCAAGCAAAAGTTTGCTTCCCAGTGCAGGTTTATAAAGGCAGCCCTTCGGACCCCACGGCCCGTTTAGTTTGTTACTTTCCAGCAGTAGGTTGGCCTTGTCCCCCATTAATCGGCTCATCTGTCCATGCATTAAACCCAATGTTTATTATCTGCACTGGAAAGGCCAGTTGCAGAGCAGCACTTGGGCCTTTGTTATTCAATGTACCTGCAACAATAAGTGGGTGCTGAAGGGGCTGGACTGCCTTTTCGTCCCCGTCTTCCCTCCCCACCCCCACCCCTTGCCGAACCCTCCGTGCGGTCAGTTAGCCAGCGGGAAACCGCAGGCTCAAAGGAACAGGAGAAGCTCCACGCAATGAAGAACCCACAGAGCAGAACCCCAGGGGGAGCGTGAGTGTGCGATAAAAGTGCCTGAAAATGCCTGAAGAGTCTAAGTAGTGCCCACTGCACTTGCTACACACCTTTGACAATCCAATATGGAGTCGCCGTCAGCCATGACAGTCAGGTCAAGCGCTAGGTCAAGACTGAGGTAATGGGGTGTGACGGGAACGCCCCCAAACCACAAGTCTGGACGCTCAGATGGGGACTCCATCTGGGGACTGATATGGGTGGGGCCTCCACCCCTGGGGAGGCTACAAGGACTCAGAGCTCCGCCCACGCAACACTTGGAGAGCTGCCAGACTCCACTCCACCAGACACATCACACCACTGCAGCCACCTGGCTTGCAACCGAAACCTGCCTCTTCACCTGCGGATGCCGCCGGTGGCCGGGACTTCACCCCGGACTCTCGCTCTGCCCACTTCCACCGCATAAGCTCCCCCTCTCTGCGTGTAACCTGCGTGTGACCCTGCTGGCTTACTGGGGAGTCTCCCCTCACAAACCTGGCGTTGTGCAAAGACACAAGGTGTGTGAGTGGCTCCCCTCAGGATGCTCCGGTGCTCACGACAGCCATCTCCCTTCAGAGGTCTGTCATATGCTGTGTCCCAGGCCTCAGCCACAGCCTGTACTCTGCAGGATCCAATAGGGTAGCCACCCACCATCCATGGTGACTAAACGCTTGGAGTTGGCCTGCTCTGATGGAAAATACACTGTCAGTGTAAAACCCACACGGGGCTTCGAATCCCTAGTACATTAAAATTTTTTTTAAAAACACCTTTTTTTATTTTTTTAATGTATTTTGTCTTTATATACTGGCTTTATACTTTCATACTGAGTTGAAATGGTATTTTTGTTATATTGGGTGGAACAAACTGTGTTAAAATGGAAGTCGCCGGTTTTGTTTTCCTATCTGAATGTGGCTACTACACGATGTCAAAAGGCCTGTGTGGCTCACGCATTTCCTTGGGCCGGCACCGACCTAGACTCTCGCTACTCAAATGGTGGTCCCTGGACCAAACGCATGGGCATTGCCTGGGAGCTTTTGAGAAATGCAGGTTCTCAGGCCCCACCCCAGACCTACTGGGGCAGAATCTGCGTTTTAACAAAATCCCTGTGCACATTAAAGTGTGAAAATCATGGAAAGCCATGGTCTCCCCAAATGATTTCCATGGGCCACTAGTATCTGTGAAAATACAGTTTTTATATTTTTATTAAATGTGGGGTGAACGTTATGGGGAACCTTAATTAAATAAGTCCGACAAAGCTCAAATAGAACAGAATCAATCCTTTCCTGCAAGACCTATCCGGGCCTTTAGTATGCTAATGTGCCTAGTGAATTTCCCGGAGGGGCACCTGGGCTGCAAGGCTCCCCAGCTACACCCCTAAGGTCCACTAGAACGTAAGCTTAAGTTACCTCCCCTCTCTGCATCTTGGTTTCCTCATCTGCAAAATGGAGATCTTAATGCTACTGAACTCTCTTAACCAGCCTCCGCTAATCCAATCGCCAGCTCTCCTTCCCAGGAAAACTGACTGTTGCCCACAACACCCTTGAACTTGGAGACTCCTCCATGGAATCTCATTCAAATCAGCCTGCCCAGCTAGGCTGTATGCTCACCCAGAGGTACTTGTGTTCATTCCCAAATCTCCTGGTGCCGGTTGCCATAATCGTCATCGTAAAACATACTTATGGGTCGTGTCGAATTTGATTCTAATGAGAACTACTGTTTTGATGAAAACTGATGGGCACAGCTTGGAAACAATGAAATGAAGGTGCTTCAAAAAAATCACTTTTGAATTTGGTGTGGAAAAGACAAATGCAAGATACTGGGGAGAAATTTTGCAAAATTCTGAGAAGACTCTGGTCTCATGAATTAGAAGTTGGAAGTGATGCGGCGTGAGTAACCTGAGCAGGCGCCCTGGTTTCCCAGCAGAGCCCCAGTTTACACGCACTCCCCAGTGGAATTGTTAACGGCGCCCCCTGTTATAGACAAATTATGTGTCACCCCCTTATTGGATGTGAACTTATACAAGAAATTCCACTCAGCGAACGCCCTGTGTACAATAGAATGGTACACTTATAGGTTGAAACATGAGGCATCCCTTTTGGGATTCCCTGCTTTATCTGACATTTCCCAAAAATCTGGTCCCCTGACCTGGTTGGGTTGGGCTTCTCTTCTGTCTTCATTGGCCTGTCAAGAGGATTATGGGTAATACATGCAAATATCTAGGCTATGTTAGGTGCTCAATAAGTGGTGACCATTAAGAAAAGTTAGAAGAGCCCTGGCTGGTGTGGCTCTGTGAATTGAGCACTGGCCTGTGAACCAAAGGGTCACCAATTCAATTCCCACTCAGGGAACATGCCCGAGTGGCAGGTCAGATCCCCAGTAGAGGGAGCGTGAAAGGCAACCACTCATTGATGTTTCTCTCTATCTAAAAAGAAAATAAATAAAATCTTTTTTAAAAAGTTAAAAGAACTTCCGGCCAAGATGGAGGCGTAGGCGGACACACTGTGCCTCCTCTCACAACCAAAGTTAAGGACAACAAATATTTAGAAACAAGAAAACAACCAGAACTTATAGAAAACTGAACTGTACGGAAGTCCAACAACCATTCATCCAGACCGGTAAGAGGGGCGGAGTCGAGGCAGGAGAAAGTGGAGGTGCGGCCCCAGGAACGCAAGCAGCAGCGGCTGGCAGTTCCCAGGTGCACAGGCGGCGGCTGGCGGTCCCCGGGCCTACAGGCAGCAGCTGGCGGACCCCGGGCACAGGGGGGCAACTGTGCAGACCCAGTGAGGCCGCACAAGGCGGCTGGCTGACTGACCAGGTGGTCTCACATTCGAGCGCGCAGACGGTCCAGGCGGAGGGGAAGTGGCGGAGGGGACTGAATCCAGGAGAGAGTGGAGCAGGCGCCATTGCTCCCTCTCAGGCCCCACCCCCACATACAGCATCACAACCCAGCGACTGGGCTGCCCCCGAACTGGGGAGCGCCAGAGGCTCCACTCTTCACTACGTAACAGCACGTGCGCGTGCGCAGATAATCCAGGTGAAGGGGAAGCAGCGGAAAGGGCCGGAGTCCAGGATAGAGCGGAGCAGGCGCCATTGCTCCTTCTCAGACCCCGCCCCCACCTATAGCGTCACAACCCAGTGACTGGGCTGCCCCGCCCTGAGGAACACCTAAGGCTCCACCCCCTCACTACGTAATAGCCGCGACCAGACTAAAACCAAAACAAAAAAAAAACCCCACCAAAAATGGCTCAAACCGGAAAACAAATAAAAGCCCCAGAGCCAATTCCTCTAAGCAGTGAAGAGATAGCCAACCTATCAGATGCACAGTTCAAAGCCCTGGTCATCAGAATGCTCACAGAATTGGTTGATTTTGCTCACAAACTAGATGAAAAAATGCAGGCTACAATCCGTGAAATGAAGGAAGATGCATGGGGAACTGATAGAGATGGAAGGAAAACTGGGACTCAAATCAATGGAGTGGACCAGAAGGAAGAAAGAAACAACCAAACAGAAAACGAGGAAGAAACAAGAATTCGAAAAAATGAGGAGAGGCTTAGGAACCTCCGGGACATCGTTAAACGTCCCAACATCCGAATTATAGGGCTCCCAGAAGGGGAAGAAGAAGAGCAACAAGTGGAAAACTTATTTGAACAAATAATAAAGGAGAACTTCCCCAATCTGGCAAAGAAAATAGACTACCAGGATGTCCAGGAAGCTCAGAGAGTCCCAAAGAAGTTGGACCCAAGGAGGAACACACCAAGGCACATTGTAATTACATTAGCCAAGATTCAAATGAAGCAGAGAATTCTAGAAGCAGCAAGGGAGAAGGGGACAGTCACCTACAAAGGAGTTCCCATCAGACTGTCAGCTGATTTCTCAAAAGAGACCTTCCAGGCAAGAAGGGGCTGGAAAGAAATATTTGAAATCTTGAAAAGCAGGGACCTACATCCAAAATTGCTCTATCCAGCAAAGCTGTCATTTAGAATGGAAGGGAAGATAAAGTGCTTCTCAGATAAGGTCAAGTTCAAGGAGTTCATCATCACCAAGCCCTTATTATATGAAATGTTAAAGGGACTTATCTAAGAAAAAGAAGATAAAACTATGACAGTGAAAAGACAACAAACTCATAGCTATCAAGAACCACACCTAAAACAAAAGCAAACTAAGCAAACAGCTAGAACAGGAACAGAACCACAGAAATGGAGATCATATGGAGGGTTAGCAACAGGGGCATGGGAGGAGGAGAGAGGGGGAAAAGGTACAGAGAATGAGTAGCATAGATAATGGGAAAAAAATAGACAGGGGGAGGGCAAGAATAGTATGGGAAATGTAGAAGCTAGAAAACTTATGACCCATGGACATGAACTAAAGGGGGGAATGTGGGTGGGAGAGGGTGGGTAGGGTGGAGGGGAATGATGGGGGAGAAATGGGACAACTGTAATAGCATAATCAATAAAATATATTAAAAAAAAAATAAAAAAATAAAAAAATAAAAAGTTAAAAGAGACTTTTTGAGGTAGTTGGTTCTGAGACAGTTGGTCCTTTCTTTCAAAGGGGAAACTGAGGACCAGGGATTAAAAAAACTCACCTCGGTTATACAGCATTGCAGTGTCAGAGCAGACACAGCCCCAGCTCCCTGGTGCAAGCCCAGCTGTCCAGCACGCTGGACGGATTCAGCCTTTAGAAGGCAAGGGAAGACCCTGGAAGAGGCGTTCTCACAGCCTCCCTTATGACGTCACACTGGAATCAAAGTATGCTTGCTTCTGGGTTCTAATCTGAGTTCCCATGACTGCGTCCGAATCCTGCAAGAGGTTCTTCTCCAGGCCGAGAACCTTCTCCAAGAAAAAAGAATAAAACCCCAGCACTGAAAATAATAGCCACCATTATTTAGAGACAGATTCAATGCCAGGCACTAAGCTAAGTTATTTTCATGCTTTATTTCTCTAAGTCCTCACGGGAATGCTGAGAAGTAGATTCCCTTATGATTCCAAGGAAGTGACAGACAAGGTGACTCTACAAGGCTAAGATACCTGCCCCAGGTCACTGGCCGACACTGGAGAGCTGGGATCGGAGCTCAAGTTATTTAGCTGCAAAGCTGACATTCTCACTGGTCTGATCTCCACTGCCCCTTCCCTCCTTGGAGACAGCCCCCCAAATGTGCCCCATTCAGAATGCCAGTGTCACAACAAGGTAGCTATTGTTACCCCCATTTGGGGAATGGGAAAATGAGGCCCTTTACCTGGACATGCAGCTCCTAAGTAGTGAGAACAGAATTGGTACCCAGGGAGTCCAGTTCCTGGCCACACCTTCTTAACCCCGATGCTACCTGTGCTGCGTGACTCCTACCAGAGGTACTGCTGAGGCCCTGCTGAGCTCAAGCACTTTTAGACAAGATGCAGTGAAGGGAGCCAGGTCCCAGCCCCAGCCCCGGCCCCATTCCCAGCCCTCCCTAGCCAGACAGGGCACAGCTCCCCCTGGACCACAGACAGGTTCTCCATCCATTATGAGGATACGGAAAACATCAAGCTTTGCAACCAGCTCTGCAATATTCTAGAACCGAGAGAGGGAGGAGAAGACTTGTCACCCCTGCTGCACCCAGGGCCACGCCTGGCTGGCCTGTTTCAGATACCACATAATTGATTTTGTTTGCTTGGAGGGAAAAACAATGTTTGCAAACCACTAAGCGAGAACATGTCTTCAAGCTTCCAGTGAGAGCGAAGAACAGAGGGAGAAGGTAGTGGTGGTGGTGGTCGGGGGCGGGGGGGAGGTGATGTCAAAAGGGAGGAGGCTCGGATCTGTTTCTGGGTCATCCACGCAAGTCGAATGCCACGTGAGCCTTTGTTTGGAGCAGTGGAATGATGGGAGCCTGGCTCACCTGGGGGTGGTAAAGATGGGGACAAATATAGTGGCCCCAGGACAGAGGAGCAGCGGGTCCTGCAGGCAGAGCCAACAGAGCGGCAACCAGGCCTCTGTTTCCTGTCACAAGTCAGCTCACCACATCCTCAGCCCTCACCTGGCCCGCCATCCCATTTTACAGACGGTAAAACTGAGTCCCAGGGAAGGCACATGACTCCCCAACATCACTGCTTCCTTCATAGCCTCACGGGCACCAGCCAGGTTCTCAGAGGTCGCAGGAGACCAGGGTCCCTTCTGTGCTGAGAAAGTCTTGAGAATATTCACAGAAGAAGAAAGGTCCAAACAAGGTCACGCACCACCCAGTGTGCAATTTAATGTGTACGTGCAACAAATTAGCATGCTGGACCCCACCCAGGAGCCACAAGGCCACGTCCTTGCACTATTCATGAGGTAGTGAAAGGATTTATGAAAAAATAAAAAGATGTGCGTGTATAGCTCTCAACAAGGGATGTGTTCCAAGGACAGGACATAAATTTCAAGTTGTGTCACGAATATGTCACCTCCTTTCAATGCTGTTGGGACAGTTCAGTGTGCAGATGTCCAACCATTTGGGGATAAGCTCAAACATCTAAATTTGCAACCTTTCATGAACATGAGGCTGAGCGGAAATAGCACCTCGAGCATCCGTTTGAAGCCACGCCTTACTGGACAAGAAGCAAGCAGAAACTAGGGCAGGCATCTGGGCTCACAGACAACCAGGCTACGAGGAATCCTCATGGGTACCACGAAGCGGAGACAATGCAGGATGCCGTGATGGGGGAATGCTGTGTCGGGCAAGCTCAGAGCAGAGACGAGAGCAAACCAGAGAAACAGGCAACTCCCAGCCTGGAAAGCCATTCCGCCCCCAGCACCCGGCTGTCTCGGGGAAGCTGATTCTGCAACCCAGATGCGCCACAAGCTCCCGCCATCTGAAGCCGGGACGAGTCACAGCACCGAGGGAAGAGATCTTTGCAGAGGCCAACCCTGACAGTTTTGCAGACCGGTGACTCAGCGACCCTCCTGCCAAGGAACAGGCTTCCTCCCTAAGAACCGGGACCCCCGTGAGCCCCACACACCCCACGTCAAGAGAGTCAGAACATATTAGAGCAAAGTTTTGCTCCCCAGAGCCTCTTGTCTCAGCAAAGCCAACTAATTCAGATTTAACCTCCCTCTTAATAGGCCGCGTTGCTGAGCCTTCTAATTAATGCCACATGTTTCCTTCAGCTGTCATCCTGAATAAATGTTTACAAAGCTATTAACGTACTGTATTTGTAAACCGGGACCGCTCGGCTTTGGGGAGTCATGTGGTATGCATTTTCTCCTCAAAGATGGAAAAGGCTTAGCAATAATAAATACATTGTTTTGCAGGGATGGGAGCAAGGCGTTGCCTGAAAAAAAAAATTTATTGCGAGCTTCCTGAGACAGCGTGGCTGTGTGTACGTGAGGAATCAGAGCTTTTCCTGAGTTCAGAAGAGTTGCAAGAGGCCGGATTTGGCCCAGGTGGGGCTTGGACTGGGAGAACTCCAGGAATAGGAAAAAAAAAATTGATTTGCAATCTGGAGATCTGAGTTCTGGGCCCAGCTCCTTTGCTCCCCAACTTTGTGACACCAGACAAGTCACCTTTCTTCTCAGGAACTCAGTTTTTCCATCTGGAAAATGGGAGGTTGGGCTCTTCCAGAATTCTCCACCTTTGATCCAGGATTCTAGCTTGATTTCTTCTCTGGTCCAGGCTCCAGAGAACGCCTGACATGGTCCAGCTCAAATTCTTCAAAGGGGCCCCACGTTGGGATCTTCCAGAATTTTCCACCTTTGATCCAGGATTCTAGCTTGATTTCTTCTCTGGTCCAGGCTCCAGAGAACGCCTGACATGGTCCAGCTCAAATTCTTCAAAGGGGCCCCACGGCCCTAAAGTCCTAACGTCTTAACGTGAGACACCAGACTCCGCATAATCTTCCCCCTTGCACTTCTCCGGCCCCTGCTGGAGATCTGATTACCCTGCTCCAGACACCAGCCATCCGGAATGCATCGCCACTTCCCTAAAAGGGGCTTGCTCGGTCTCACTTCCAACCTTTGCCTGTGCTGGGCTCTCCACCAGGTCCTCCGGCTCCGTGCCCTTCTCACCTGACCTGTCTCTGTCCATCATTCCCGTCTACACTTACAAGACACTGTCCCTGAGAGACGCTTCTGAGACTACCTGTCCTGGGGCGGATCCCCAGCCTTCACAGACGCACCCACAGCACCCCGAACATCTCCTGTCTAGGGACAGCGTTGTAGTTGCTCGCTTACGGGCCCGCCCACGAGAGTGTGAACTCCAAAGAGAAGCGCAGATGTCTATTGTGTTCGATGCTGTATCCCCAGGGCCTCACACCTGGGGAATACCGAAGGGCGTGGTGCGAAAGGCGATAGGGGCCGGTTACCGGCGGAGACGGAGACGAGACAGCGGCGATCTCTTAGACGCTGTCCAGCTCCAGGTGTTCGGGCCCAGGTACGTACCGTCTTGCAGCGTTCTTTCCATTGCTCTCCGTATTCAGAGTAGTGGACTCAGGCGAAGTAACTTCCCCAACACTGTGCAGCTCGTCTGGGACAGGAGCTAGGATATGGGTCCGAGTCGTGCGTAGTCCCTAAAAGCTCAGACTTTTAACGACGGTGATACTCAGTCCCTGAGCAGTGCCACCAACCCTGAAGCCTCCTGGCACCTGTCCCTACCCACCCACCCACCAGAGTCTGGGGCCTGGCCCGTCCCACTTGCCGATGTGAACGGCTTTCCCTCGGCTCCAGTTCTCTTCCCATGTCTGTCCTGAGGGTCGCCGAGGACGTGCTGGGCAGGGTGGCAGGTGTAAATGACGGAAAGGCGATGAGAACTGAAATTAATCGGAAAAGGGAACTAGAGGGATGTAATTCTGTCAAACCAAAGAAGGAGCAGGAGTGACAGTGGCCTTGGAATGCCCAGAATCAAGGCCTCGGAGCCGGCAGTCCTCTGGCCCTTCACTGGAATAACCGGCAACAACGAAAACTGCTGCCCTACCAGCTCCACTGGCAAAGTCCTGGGCAAGCAATTTGATCGGCGCGTGGCCGCAGCCAGGCGTGAACCGCTGTGACTGGCTGTCCCTGCCAGGTGAGGGGGGCCATTTCCCAAAGGAGATGCACAGAGATGTTTCTAGAAAAGCGTGTGCTGAGCAGAGCAAAACACCGGTTGTTCACGACACAGGTCCTGGGCTCTGGCTGGGGAACAGCCCCTTGTTCTGGGGTTCACCGTCTGAGGGAAAACAGACAAGCCAACACGAGACTGAAGTCCAATGGGGAGCTGCTACCACAGAGGAAAGCAGACGAGGAATGTGTTTCCAAGTGAACTCTGCCGAGCGGTGCGCGCGTGGAGGCGGAAGAAAAGCGGAGCTGGGTGGCGGGGGTGGGGGGGTGCGTCTACAAGCAACACAAGACCATGTGCTCACCGATGGCATCAACGCTGCCTAAGACAGTCCTGGGCACATAACAGGTGCTCAGTAAGTACTTGGTGAAGGTCTAGGGTGTGAGTGGCAGCGATGTGTTATGGCTAAGAACGAGGCAACGGCCCTGCTTTATCACGGGGCTTGAGAGGCAGACTGGTTTAGATTCAAACCTCGACTCCAGCCCCTTCCGGTTGTGCGAACTGGGCAAGTCCCTCATCCACTGCAGCCTGTGTCGGCCTGCACAAGTGGGAAATAACCCACCTGCCTCCTGCTGTTGAGAATGGAATTTAATAGCTGCTCAAGAGGACCCGGGATGGTGCTGAGACACCATGACTGTCCCATCTGGCAGAGGACAGATGCCACTGTTCATAAAAGTGTCTCACTCCCTTCCCATGGGGGCATCTAGCTGGAATCTTCTTTGAACAGCAGTTTACATATTCAGGTTTTCAGCGCAACTCTTGGAGAGCAAGAAAAAAAACTCGAGACAAAAATTTTTGTAAGAGCTAGTGGCCATTAGAGTAGAGCACGATTTTCCTGCAGAATCTCCATGGTGAATTGAAAACGGCTTCCCCTGGTTTCATTCCAAGCAGCGGAAACCAGTGTTGCTGAACCTCACGGGAGCCGGCCCGGCAAGGGGTATTTTGGAGCTTCGGGCTTGGCCCTCTCTATTTAAAAGCTAGTGTGAAATACCCACCCTGCCGAAATAGCAGCGCTTCTAAAATTGTCACCGAGGTCCTCAAAACCCAGAGAACATAGCGGGTCCCTGACACTTTGCTCTGACAAGCCATACGCTCAGTATTTTGGTCCACGGAGCTAGGAGTCTGTATTTTTCACAGATGTTGGCAACCACCTGAAGGTAACACACGGCCACAGCCAAGACGAAAAGAATAAAACTATGGACTTAATCAACGCAAATTTTCTCCTGGTTTTTTTGTAAGAACGATCCTTTCTCTCCTGCCTCCCCCATCCCTTCTGTCCCTCCAGTTCCCTCTAGCCCTCCGTCTTCTATGGTAATAGAAAGAAAATATTCATCCCCACATGTGAGCATTAACCGCACAGAACTCATCAACAAACAGAGAAACTCGTTGCTCTCCTTTCCACTTTGGACAACAGTCCTCTCTCATGTGCCTGTTGGTCCTCCTAAGTTAACAGGTCCCTCCGGGACCTGTCTCCTGGCTATCCTGCATTCAGGATTCCTGGGCTAGGGTCTTGGCACAGCCAGGTGTTGTTGCGGCCACACGAAGAGGACCCCACACTTCATGCCCAGACTTTCAACTGCTAGGAGCCTCTCGTTTTGCTCCAGGAACCTGGGCTGATCTGGCCATGAGCCCAGCATTTAACCGAAGTCCAGACCAGGGCCGGCTTCGTGGGTATGTAACTGTGCCCCCTCCGAGGCTGGTCTAATGCTTGGCTGTCACTGTCTTGAAATTCCAGATCATTTTTGAATGGAAGGATGTGCATTTTCATTTGGCACATTTCACATCCCATGGTGCCCTAGGCCCACAGACTATGGAACCAATCCTGCCCCAGATTCATACCACCCATGGCCCTCAGAATAACTTTAGGTGCTACAGGCAAATCTTTCCTTAATTCAAGTAGTTACATATGCATTTCTACACGTGTTAGAACAAGTGTGCTAACACATAGAGAACAGGGGTCAACCACCCCTGCCTTAGTGCTATTGGGAGGGGATTACATTTATTTATTGAAACAAAAGTGAGTCCGTTTAAAGAAAAGTAAGAGGGGAATTAACTGCAGATGCTACTCAAATGTGGCAAAAGAATAAAAGGGAGGGAAGCAAATGAATAAACCAGATTTGAGAACTGCCAACTTTAAGAACCCCGCAAAGTTTTCTCCCCACCACCATCAAACCCCTGATCCAAAAATATCACCCTCACCACCTGGCCACAGTGCCTGGAGTCCTTGTATCACTGCTTCTCAGGAGGTACTGCACTTCACTGTATGCCCTGGCGCAAGTCCCATCATCCCTTGCACCTCAGTTTGTTCATCTGTAAAATGGGCCAGCTCTTTTATCCTGGGAATCTGGGATTCTCCCGAGTTGAACCAACGGTTTGGAAATGCCAGTCTTCTCATGGGCTACACCTGTGCCACTGGAGGAGGTTGGAGAAAAAGGTCTGTCCCAAGACCCCAGCCTTGGAGATTCCAAGTCAGGAGGTCAAAAGTAGAACCTGGGGATATTTTTCACCCTCTTCCTCAGTAATTCTGATCAGCTGTCAGCTCTGAGAACCACTGGGTTGAAGTACTGAGAATGGCTCGTGAATCATTCAACAAACACTTGTCAAGTAGCCCCTCTGGGCCTTGCACAGTGCAGAGTAACAGAAAAAGAAGACCTCGGGTTCTTGGGGACCCTGCAATTTCTGCTTGCAGGAAGAACTTGAACTTGACATAACATCAACTTCCTGTGTGCCACCTACCATTCAAAGAGTTCTATGTCTGATAACTGGGACACACTGGATTTCTAAACAAATGGCCACAGCATGTTGTCCATCCAGTATGCCCTTCCAGAACTCTGTCATTCCCCACCAACCAGTGGAGTCTTTCTGCTCCCCTGAAACTGGCGGAATTTTGTGACTTCCTTGATGAGCAGAAAGCAGCAGAAGTGACCTTCTGGGACCTCCAGGTGAGGTCATAAAAGGCAATTTATATTTCTTCTCCCTGGCTTTCTCTCCCTTGGGAGCCTCATCTTTGGAATTGAGCCACCATCTTGTAGGGAAGCCAAGTAGCCACGTGGGGATGGCACATGTAGGTGTCCTGGCCATCTGACCCAACTAAGACCTCACCGATCACCAGACGACTACAGCACCCCGCCCTCCAGCTGGGTGACCGCCCCATCTGTCACCAAGTGCAGCATAGAGGTTGACCCCAATGAGCCTTAACTAAGCTGAAGATTTATGTTTAAAATAAACATTACTTGCTATTTGAACCACTAAGATTCAGGGTGCTTTGTTACACAGCAATGGATAACCATAGCATGAGCCCAGGGGTGCTCGACAACCCTACAAAGAATGTATAATTGACCCACTTCATACAGATGAGAAAACTCGGGCTTGCCGAGGCAAAGCCACTTCTCCCAAGCAATACAGCCAGAATTTGAACTAAAGTCTGTCAAGTTTCAGTATCCACATTTTTCTTGATGTGATGGTCAGCAGGTCAATCTTGAGGGTGTAGAGTGTTGGAGTTGGGAAAGAATGGAAGGAAACAGTGGAAGAGAGAGGCCAAGGAATGAGCTTAGAGAAAGAGCAGGGGACACCAGAAGCAATAAGCAAACTTGAGGTTGGCATTAAGATCATTCACAGCCAAACTCTTGACCTGGGTCAGCCAAGGATGCTCCCCGCTATGCAAATGCCAGAGAGGAGTCCATTGCTCAGCACTCCACACCCAGGGCAGAGGGCCTGAGAGGGCTCTCTTTGTCTCCCCACCTCTTCCTTCAACCACAAAGAGCCCAATTCACGCAGATGAGGTGCTGCGGAAGCAGAGAGTAGACCAGAACATCTTTCCCATTGTACCTCATTTCTCTCTCCGGCTTACCTGAAAGGTGGAGCCCTTCAACAGATTAGGGGACTGAGAAAATGGGAGTGTTTCATGTCCTCAGCAGCACTGCTTTCTGGTTTTCCATTGTCCTCGCATCCCCGCATCACCCCAGGCAGATGCTTTGTAAAGGTAATTGTGATTTATGAAGTGCCAGACACTGAGCTGGGTGCCTGCTGTGCGTGACTTCATCTGCTCCACGTCAACGCGGGTCCTGGCGGAGGTGGAAGGAGCTACGGCACATTGCACGGTTGCGTGCCGGACACTCACAAGCTGGCTTTCCCGGCCACCTGCTGCTCTGCCAATGATACTGATTCATTATGATGACCACTTAGCACCCCCTCCCTGTAAGATCATACCACTTCCTTCTAGGTCCTACGACATCCTGATTTCAAGAGGAGGAAACTGAGGCACTGACAGCCAAGGTCACACAACTTATAAATGGCAGGCAGGGCCAAGGTTCAAACCCGGACTCTGTAACTCCATGCTTGTAAGCCTATCGCTCCTTCGCCTTGGTCTCCTCAGTCTCCCCCATTTCTGTCTCGCTGTCCCTGTCATCTCCTCACTTCACTGCAGTCATTCTTTGCCTTACAACACACGAAAGCCCCAACATGGGTCAGAGCCCTTCGGATGTCTTCGACCAAGAGCCTCGTAATACTATTACTGCTGATGGCTTTTCATTCCTGATGCCAAACCTGATTTGGAGTTCACGAGGCTGAGGGTTTCAATCCAGGCCCTGTGGACAGGCTCTGGGAGCCCTAAGTGACTGTAGCTGACAGACAATCTAATTATTATTGACATTTGTGTCTGATTGCTCATCAAGGAGGAGCTGTCTTGTGGGCCAAGTCATTCTATTACCCGGCCCCCTTTCAGCTTCCCCACTAACGACAAAACACATACTCACCATCAGTGGCAGGCCAATCAATTGTAATCTCACTCTACATCTATCAGAGTCGCTTTTGTGGGCTCGGGTTTGGGGGTGGGTGGGGGAGAGGGAAATGCAAAGGTGGAGGAGTGGATGAAAATTCTTGTGCAGTGAATTGGAAATGGAAGTATCTACACAAACAAAAGAGTAGATTGCATTATACAAGATTATGCTCTGATAGAAATGCTAGTGGGTGATAGGAAGGTAGAGAAAGAGAGAGAGAGAAGAGAAAGAAATGATAGATGGATAATAGATAAATAGGTAGATAGATAGTAAATAGATAGTAGATAGATATGATAGATGGATGATAGATTGATTGATAGATAGATATAGATAGATGATGAATCAATCTATGGTAGAGAGAGAGAGAGAGAGAGAGAATTCTATCTATATCTGTATCTATGTACCCTACCACTTGGGAAGGTAATTCTTAAGAGTCAGGTCATTTATCAGTTCATTCTGCTTGGTTGAAGCCCCACGTCCCAAGATCGTGTCCATTTTGTCTTGAATGACACTTGTGTCAGGTTAAGCTACCTTGATCATAATCAATCCAATGGGTGGATGAGTTACCATGTCCCTCCCCCACAAAGGGGCATCTCCCATTCACGTCACAAGTCTTTCCCTCAGTTTGTTTAATTCCATTTTTCTAGCATCTCTCACTGGCCAGATTGCCCTCTTTCATGTTATCTTGAGAAAGTTTAAACCATCCACCTCCACCAAGTGTTGGCTGCATCTGACTTCAATGCTTTCCCAATTTCTCTTTAATTCCAACGGTGTGAGAAGACCTCCCAACATCAGTCAGACAGAGTGGGAAAGCTCTACACTGAACCATCCGCACTTCTTGGACCCTAAACAGTAGCACAGTTGTCTGGAATGGCTGGGCACGTTGACTGGTCACTGCAGGGATACAATGATGACCCTGACCTTCACAGCAACAGGGCCGAGCGGTGCCCCTCCTGGCTTAAAAAGGGGGGGCGGGGGATAATGGGCACAGTAAAACAACAATGACTTCACCGCACTACTGGATGACACGGTGTTGGTGAGGATGTGGGATGACTGGATCCTTCTGCCTCACTGATGGATTGTATCCCCCAAACTCCTTTTCCCAAGATTTGTTCAGGTCCTAACTTCCAGGAACTCAGCTGTGACTGTGTTCGGAGACACGTTTCTTAATGAAGCGAACGAGTCAAAATGAGTTTGTTGGAGGTGGCCCGAACCCAGATCAGGAGGGAAGAACATGTAAAGCCGCAGGGAGAAATCAGGCATCGACAAGACATGGAGGCAAGTCTCAGAAGAACCCAGCCCTGCCAACAGCTTGATCTTGGACGTCTAGCCTCCAGAATTGCGAACCACTAACTCTCTGTTGTTTGAGCTGCCCAGTCTTTGGTTCTTTGTTATGGCAGCCCGAGCAAACGAATATATAATGGGCATGCAAAACGATACAGCCACTTCAGGAAAGAGTTTGCCGCTTATTATAAAGTTTACCACACACCAACAATATAACTGAGAAATTTGATTCCTAGATATTTACCCAGGAGAAATTAAAGCATGTTCATACAAAGACCTAAAAATGAATATTTATAATTATGTATAATAGCCCAAACTATTGATACAACCCAAGTGTCTATCAATTGATGAATAAATAAAAAACTGTGGTATATCCATGTGGTGGAATACTACACAGTGATAAAAAAGGAACAGATGCCTATCCAAAATTTGTAAAGAACTTACCAAAAACACAAACAACCCAAATGAAAAATGGTCACAGGACCTGAACAGACACTTCTCTGAAGAAGACATACGGATGACCAATAGACACGTGAAAGATGCTCAATGTCACCAATCAGAGAAATGCAAATTAAAACCACAAGGAGATATCACCCCAGTCCTGTCCGAGTGGCTATCATCGATAAATCAAGAAACAAGTGCTGGCGAGGATGTGGAGAAAGGGGAACCCTTTTGCACTGTTGATAGGAAAGCAGACTGGTGCAGCCACTGTGGAAAGCAGTATGGATATACCTCCAAAAAATTAAAAATGGATCTTCCTTTCGACGCAGCTATCCCACCTCTGGGACTATGTCCGAAGGAACCCAAAACACTAATTTGAAAGAACATGAGCACCCTTCTGTTCATTGCAGCGTTATTTACAATCGCCAAGATATGGAAGCAGCCCAAGTGTCCATCAGTAGATGAGTACATAAAACAACTCTGGGACATTTACACAATGGAATAATACTTGCCTGTAAAAAAAAAAAAAAAAGAAAGAAAGAAAGAAAATTTTACCCTTTGCAACCATATGGATGGACCTGGAGCACAGTGTGCTGAGTGAAATAAGCCAGTCAGAGAAAGACAAATACCACATGATTTCACTCATATGTGGAATCTAAAGAACAAATTGAACTAACAAGGAAAACATAAGATGGAGAACAGATTACAGCTAGTGGGGGGCGGGCAGGTAAAGGGGTAGAGAGATTGAGCGAAAAGGAAAAAGGACTCATGGACATGGACAACAGTGTGGTGATTGCTGAGGGGTGAAGGATGTAAAGGGACTAAATGGGAATGGGAAGAATACAATAAAGATTAAAAAGAAAATTAAATAAATAAATGTTCTATTTCTTGATTACAGTGATGGATACATCTCAAATTCATCAAACTGAATCTTAAAAAGAGCAAATTCTACTGCATATTAATTACATTTTAATAAACCAAGCTTTAAAAAATAATGAGCAACCCACTCTGGCTGGGTGGCCCAGTTGGTTGGAGCGTCGTCCTGTGCACCAGCAGGTTGTGGGTTTGATCCCCAGTCAGGGCGCGTACAGGAGGCAACCAATGGATGTTTCTCACATCAGTGTTTCTCTCTCTTTCAAAAAAATCAATAAGCATATCTTTGGGTGAGGGTTAGAAGAAGAAGAAGAAGAAGAAGAAGAAGAAGAAGAAGAAGAAGCAGCAGCACCAGCAGCAGCAACAGCCATCCTTTAAGGGGTAAAGATTTTTTTAATTAATAACATCCAATATTGGTGAAGAGGCAGGAGAACAATTACTTCCATGTACTCCTTTTGTGTGTTTAAATTAGGAATGTCTTCTTGGAAAGCAAATTGCAAATTCTCCATCAAAATGTAAAATATCCATTTTTGGGGGCCCAGCATTTCCACCTCTAGAAGTCCACCCTGCAAAATGACTTGAATATTTGCATAAAAAAGTATGTCCACAGCAGTGTCGTTTTTCATGGTCAAAAATAAGAAACAGTCCATGGGAAAAAATCCATCACAGGAACAGAGGCTCAAAGCCACACACCCAACCACTGATGTCGTTACCTTTGGGGGAGAAGAGGAGGAGGCAGGGAGTGGGGATGGAAGAGGGACCTCTGCACATTTGACTCGGTATCCTTCTGTATCACTTAAATCTTTTATACCAAGAATGAATTTGTACATTGTGTGATTTTTTTTCAACCCTGGGGCCAGAACTTCCATTTTAATAAATAATAAAATGCTTCTCACTCCGCCATCCTGTTGAAGTATCTCCTTTCTTGCTTCCTTTGACATCTGCACTTAGCGTTCCAAGTAAATTAATTCGTTGAGATGGGTGCAGGCTATTCTTTTATTTAAGCAGACTGGAGGCAAAGACATTCTTTTTAAAAAAAAAATTGTGAGATTCTACTAGTACATGATGTTTCCAAAATAATGGCAACAATTTTGAGGGTCATTAAAAGTAAAAGAAATTGGCTGACCTCACGTAGGTGCAGATGATCAAGAACCTCACATGCCTCTCAGCGCTTGGCCCACTGACAGGAACAAAATCGGGATGAGAGGAGGCTGGAGAAGCCGGGGACCGTTTATGTCGTGGAGGGGGGTGGAGGGACGCTCAGGCAAAGAGCAGATGGATTGATGTTAGGTCCAGGTTCCCCTGACCTCACAGGGTAAATATAAAACAAATCAACTTCAATTAGAGTGAAAAACACCGAGTTCCTTTGGAACAAGGCTACGAGCGGGGACTTTGACTTTGCAAATACAGGGTGTGCTTGCAACACGTGGCCTCCGAGGCCGCCTGAGGACCATGTGTAGCTTGGGCTGACCAAGTGCCTGGGCTTCCTCCAGGTCCCCATCCCGAGAGTTGAGCAATCAGATATTCCCTTTGTTCTTGAGCTCATCAGCCTTGGTGAAACCGGAGATTTGCCGAAGTCATTGGAAAGGGGAAAAGAAAGCAGGTAAATCCTTAAGTTACAGTCTTTCCCCAGGGATCATTTCTTCTCCCCAGTGAGAGAACTGCACCTCACCTCAGGAGTTCCTTGGGTTTTTCCAGGGGAATGCTCGAAAAATGATGATCTCGTTGAATTATTTCTTTGTAGATCTTAAGTCGAAGTGGAAAATCAAATGATGAGGGAAACATCTACTCACTATGGAAGTCCTAATGGTTACAAAGAACCATTAGGCATCTTAGCGTCTTTGTCAAACCTTGTAACTATTCTCCCATTTTATTTGGGGCTTGGATAGGGAGGGATTCCATTACTTTGGAGCCAGCAAAATTTTCCTGTAATGGGCCAGAGAGTAAATGTTCTAGGCATTGCGGGCCCTGCAGTCTCCGTCAGAGCTGCCCAGCTCTGCTGCGCAGATCCCCGAGGGTTTCAGGAGCTGTGTGTCAGGAATCAGGATCCAGACCAAATATTTATTTTTTATTATAACGCAGTTGGCAGATCAACAGACAACCTGGGGCATCTCGTTAACTTCTGCCGGGAGGGTGAATTGGTACAGCCACTTCAAAAAGCTGTTTGGGAGTCTGTGCTGAAACGGAATATACTCCTACCCCCAGCGCCCACACTCTCAGGTGTACGCGCAAGAGAAATGCACAAATGCGCATATACAGAAGGCCGCAGTCACCCTATGTAAAAATAGCCCCCAAACTGGAAAGAATACAGATGCCCAGCCACAGGAGGATGGATCAATCAGCGGTTATCCTTATGCAATGTCATAAAATGCAGCAACGCGCGGGATCGGCCCGCACCACGGACACTAATGAGACGAGTGGCGCAAACATGTGGTGTGCAGAAAGAAGAAAGCCAGACGTAACAGAGGACAGTCCGTTCCGCCGTGGCCGGACCTCCACGTACCTGGCAGTCGCTGCCCTGCGCCAGACTGCTCGACGCAAGCCACAGGCGTGTGGGAACAATGGGGCAGAGGGGACAACACTAAAAACTCTGCTGACAGCACATAAACAACTAGAAAATTAATGGACGTAACAGCATGGTTTTCCATGCTAAATGGTTTGAAAACGCACCAGTACTGCAATAAACACAGCCTTCGGAAAAGTCCTGAAGTCTGCCTGTGGACACGGCGTCAGAAGGGCTGCAGCCTGCGGCTCTTGTCGGACGAGGGATGGAGACCATCTGAAGCGAGGAAGCTGTGGCGCCAGGTGTGGGTGGGCCTGGCTCCCCACAGATGCAGCACGCTGAGCTAGGGGGTCGCTGGTGGCCGTGGTTGCGTTTGGTGTACTCCTCTGTCTGTGGTTCACTTCCACTGTGCTCTTTTCTGCATTTGTGTAGTGCCCCTCGCAACACAGTCATGGGCAAGCCACGGCAAAATTTGCTCGGGGCTCCTGTCGCTCCCTAACATGGTGATGCTGCTGGAATAGATGTGCACCTGCTAAACAAGTGTCCCAGCGGGACGGACTATACATCGTGGGTGATTCCATTTTACAGACGCTACATAGCCAGACGAAGCCCTGTCTGCAGGCAAGTCGGGGTCATGGTTGCCCTGTCCTGCGGTGAAGGAGGCGGGCAAGGAGGGTACTCCTGGGAAGCTGGGGATGTGGCCTTTCTGGGAGCCACCCGTGTCCTGGTTTCACTGTGTGAAACATGGTGGAGCTGGGCCCTTCACCAGATGTGTGCCCACTTTGCTGCGTGCCTGTCAAACCACAGTAAGGCATTCCCAATGAATGAATGTAGAATGCATGAATGAATGAATGAATGAACAAATCAGAACCCAAAAGAAAACAAAGCAGCAAGGAAAACAGATCGGTCAGGAAATTGCTCTTGTCTTCTGGATAAAATAGGATGGTGGTGTGGTCCAGAGTGTATGAGAGTAGATTGAAGAACCACCTAGCACCTAGCAAGCCGTGATGATGGACGTGAGGAACACAGACGTGAAGAGTCCTGGGTGACCCCCAAGTTTCTCTCTGGGGTGAGGGATCAGACAGCCACAGACTGGGAAGCTCCTATGTCAGATAAATCTCCTGGTCCTCCACACCTTCTGTCCGATGTCCCTGCAACTTTGGACAGAGCCGACCAACGTGGGAGCAAGTTCACCCTGCTGCTAACAAACATCCAGATCCTTCTCCCATGGTGTCTACGCGTTTCCATCCTCTGTCTTGAAACAGGATGATGGCAGAGCGATGTCCTCTCACGGATATACCTTCACAACGTCGTAAGCATGGGCTGCAGTGAGAACACCAGGGTTTAATGAAATCTTCGCATGCATTCCAGAACGCCGGAGAAGCCCGGTTTCCGAAATGTGCCACACTTCCAGGCAACGTGGCACCCACTGTACTTCTTTCTCTGCCTTTAAAAAACCTGGCATCCTCCGTTACTCATCCCCATATGGTAAATAATTTGGACAGTAAAGTTTTAAAGTTGGAGACCTATAAAGGAGTGCAGGAAATCAAAACCTCCTCCGTTTCATGGTTTGCGATGACTTATTGCTCCGTGGTTTTGGGTTTAGAAAGAGTTCTTCTTTTTTAATTAATTTTTAATGGCATCTGCTGTTTTTTTTTTGGTTTTGTTTTGTTTTTTTGCTACATCGAGAAAAACTGCAAAGATCCAAGCTCGGCCTATCACTTAATTGTCTTCTTTATGGGGGGAATAAATGAGTTTAGAGCTGACTGCCGTGAGCATCCAAACTCCTTCTCGGCTGGTGCACTTTGAGTCTGAGTAACTTAAATCACAAACCCCTGGGGGCCCGGGACTTATCTTCTTTATCTCTTGTAAAGGGCTGAACAGACTGTGGGTATTCAACAAGTCGTAAATAACGCTATATTATATATCAATAGCATGTGCAGTCTGGTTGGGAAAAGCCGATTCTGATAAAATCAAGGCCCCACCATCACCCAAGCCTTGGATTTCATCCAAATGCACCTCGTGGGAAGGCTTTTGGAAAATCAAGAGGAGGGTTGTTTGTTTGCATTTCCTCTATCTGTGTCGATGCTTCTTCCGAGTAGGAAGGGGAGAGCTTCTTCTCACAGCAGAAGGACCTTTTATTCTTCCCGAGCATGGCCCACGATCCCCCAGGTCTGACACTGCACTGACCTTCAATTAATCTCTGTTGAATAAGTAATAAGAAGAGTTGATATCTATGAAGTGCTTCCTTTATGTCGAGCATCATGAAGGGTGTCCGGCCTTTTGGCATCTCTGCACCACACTGGAAGAAGAAGAGTTATCTTGGGCACAACATTGAGTACATTGCGACAGGTAATCACAAAAAAAAAAAAAAAATCTCATCATCTTTTAAGGAAATTTACGATTTTGTGTTGGGCCGAATTCACGGCCATCGTGCGGGCCGCAGGTTGGACACCACTGCGCACGGAGCGGCTCAGGCATTTCAGCAACGCCATGAGGCGGCGTCTGTTGCTGGCCCCATTTCACAGATGGGGAAATGGAGGTTCAGAGTTTAGTCACTTGCTTGAGGTCACTCAGCTAGTGAGGGACACAGAAGGATTCTAACTCTGGCTCAGAACCATTCTACTGTGCTGTCTCTACACATTGAATGTGCGTCAATTGAATACGCCAACTTTTGTGCCTGAGTTTAGAGGGGGAAAAGGGAGAGAATTATTGAGACTCGAAGGGGGAACAAAACTTGCCAAATGATTCTTGAGTGGGTAAGCATCAGAGGAAGTGGTGGATGCTGTACGCATCTCTGTTGATTTGCAGAGTATAACCAACTTTCCTTAGTGTCACAGAAACGTGGCATTGGACATCAGAGACCATTTAGTTTATCCTTTTAACCAACAGAAAACTCTCTTCCATGGAATGTGTGGCTTCTGCTTGCATGCCTCCAGGGACAAGAGGCTCACGACCTCGAGTACTTTGAGGAGTTCATAGGGGCAGGTTGCCCTTTTCTCGCCTTTAGACCCAAGCAAGAAATGGATGCCTACCTGCTGGTACTTCACAAGAAACACAGACCCATTCACCTAAGTGAACCCCCTGCTTGGTTTGTCCCCTGGAGACACAAAATGGTACCAGAAGTCACGAGGCTCCCTACCCACCCCAGTCTTTTCTACCCCCAGTCCCATGGTCACAGTTCTTCCAAGGCAGGACAAGAGAGCAGTGTGCTGTGGTGGATTCTTGGAGGAAGGAAAAGATCTTCAGAGTGCTACAGAAATACCCAAGCAGCCTGTAAGCCCCTTGCCCTCCCTTGGTCCCCTTTCAACGGCCCGTGGCTACCCTTCTGCTTCTCTGAACACTCCGGAGCTCCGATTGGACTTCTCCCAGGGCCACGGCCCTGACTCCCAACATGCCCTGCTTCCCTTCTACCATACCCAGTCCCCTGCCCATCCCCTTAGGACCTGCCCACTTGCTGGAGTGGTGACAGGACCTGTCCGTGCAGCCGGAAACCCACGTGAGCACCCCACACGATGGCTTCCCGCTAGCTGCGTGGCCATTCTGGCCTCAGTTTCTCCGTTCCCAAAACGGGCTTTGTCCTTCCGAGGGAGACAGCCCGTGTGAAGGAACGAGTGGCCGGTCCCCAGCGTGCACAAAGGCTCGGTCAGCACTGGCTGCCCGCTGTGGGACCGTGTCATTGTTTTGCTGCCATGCGGTGGACCGGCCCGAGGAGAGCCGAGGGCCCCCTGCAGCGTGACTCAGCGGAGACAGAGCCTTCCTCCCTCCCTGCTTCAGCCGCCTGCATCCACCTCGAGCCCAGCTCCGGGAGCCTTTCTCCCCAGGCCCGCATCCCGTATGCGGCTGAGCCACCATTCCGAGGCAATTCCATATGATGCCTAGATGCAGGCCTTCCTGATTAAATCCTGGACCAAAAAAAAAAAAAAAAAAAAAAAGGGCCTGCCTCTCCGGTACGCACGACCCCTGCGCCTGCGCCTGCGCCTGCAGAGCTGCCCGAAGTGGAGCTGTCCTTGTTGATTCTCCTCAGGCATTTGATGGGGTAGGATTTCTGCATGATCCAAACTCTGAAAGGTGCGTCGTTCCTACCAGCCGATGACTGAGGCGACTGCCCAACAGGGCGCTCGGTTCTGGAGCGCCTTTTCACCTGGCACAGATGCGCCCTGTGCAAAGAAGGGTCCAGCTAACCACGGCACCCGCCCGGCTCTCATTCTAGCCCCGGCTCAAGCTGACAGCCGCGTGTCGTAGCCAGTGCCGCGAACGCGTTGTAGCTCCGCCCACTTACTAGCTCTGAAACCACGTTTCTTTGTTTCCTGGTCTGTAACATGCTTCTCCCCACTGACACAGGAGCTCCCAGCCAGTGCGAGGTGGTGTGTCTCCTTCACTGTCACTTCCCCGTGCTCGGGACAGTGCCTGGTGCACAGGACGTGCTCGGTAGATACTCAGATGAATGGACTTCCAGACCGGCAGGCCTCGGGTTAGCCCCCGGTAAAATTCAGATCATAGCCTCTGCTGTGTAGTGGCTATAAAGATTCCAGAGGAACATCCTCGAATGCAAAACCGTTTAGTGAGGGGTGTCTGGCTAATTATAACTATTTGGTAAATGGGTGCTATGAAAATAGACACCTGCCATCAATGGACTAATAAGTAAAGAAAATGTGGCGCGCGCGCACACACACTTAACCGAACATTATTCAGCCATGAAAAAGGAAGGAAATCCTGCCTTTTGTAACAACGGATGGACCTTGAGAGCATTATGCTAAGTGAAATAAGTCGGACAGGAAAAGGTAAATCCTGCATGATCTCACTTATATGTAGAATCCAAAAAAGTAGGACTCACAGAAACAGAGAGAATGGTAGTTACCAGTGGCTGGTGGGGGGCGGGGAGGGGGCGCGTGGCGCAGGGAGGTGGAGATGTAATATACAGCACAGTGACTATTATTAACAATTCTTAAATGTTCTCACCACGTGCACACAAAGGGCAATTGTGTAATGGTGTGAGGGCATAGAGGTGTTAACTGACCTTATTATACTAATCACTTTGCAACATATACATGTATCAGATCATCTCCTTGCACACCTTAAATGTGTGTGTTACCTGCCGATATCCCAATAAAGCCGAAAAGCGATACTCAAGTCAAATGAAATGGAACTGACTCACAGCACTCAGATTGCCACATACAGTCAGGGACACACCCAGACATTGGTACAGGCACCTGCGCAGACCCACGTCCACAGAGACACACAGAAAGCCATAGGGATCCATCACGGCCATGGCTCTGCTCCCTCCGTCCCGGGGTACTTCAGTGCCCCCCTCGCCTGCCGCCCCCCAAGTCCTGTGTTTGGAAAGCTGGGCGAGGCGGGGTGATTGGCCGAGTCTCCTTCCGCGGTTTCGTTTTTCCAAGTGCGGTTTCGAAGCGACATGGGGAGTAACGAGAGGAAATAATTCTGCTCATTGTTGAACAACCAGAGTACCCCGTTGCAATGTGTATAACAGATGTGTGTGCGGGGAGAGGGTTTCCACACGGGAGCGTGTGCTCCGTCTCTCTCTGAAGACATTGCTATTTTTCTAAGGGAAGGAAGTGGGACCCCGCTCCGGGGCTGTGTTGAGGAAGGCGGCCCCGAAGCACGCAGCAGCTCTGCCCGCAGGGCGGCTCCTCCCCAGAAGGATCACAAGATCCGTGTTGACGTTAAATTCCTCGAATTTATGTAATATCACAGAGTCGGGTTTTTTCTGTCCTTGCTTCCAAAAGAATGTCAGAAACAAAGAAAGAAAACTTCGGACAAAGCGAAATTCCCTTCATAGATTCGTCCAGATGAAAGCAAGATTGTGGCCACCTTTGGCCAAAGAATGCCATAGAACCGCCCTGGCTTCCAGCACACTGCACACCGTGTCTCCCTTTAAGGAGAAAGGCCAGCCCCCTTCACCCCTTTCCTTACTGCTGACGGCAGTCTTAGGTTTCAGATCAAGGATGCTTTATCTTATCTCTGGTCTTTCATCTCAGGCCTCACTACAGAGGCCTCTGCCTGGGACCAAGGTCACATTCTTTCTCCGTTGAGAAGCTACCAGCTTCCTCTGGACCACAGAGCACAACTGGCTGGGGGGAGCTGGAACCAGCCCCCGGACCTGCTTTGTTTGGCTCGCAGAGCACTGGCCTGGACGATAGGTTTTTTTTTTTTTTTAAATGTGTATCATTTTCCAATGTTAAAAAATCAGAAGCTTTCACATAAAAAAAATTCCAGTTTTTCAGCTTTTCTTGAAAACTTGAAAGTCCTGGAAACACGCAGCCTACATTCCTACAAGGTCATAATCAGCGAGAGCTAAGTGGCGGGTGGTCCCTGGAGATGGGACTCTGCATTTTTCCGCAGTCCCCACCATTCCCTACCGTCCTTACATTTTGTCTCCATGTGGGTTGCTCTTTATCACTGAGGCCCCACCGCTGCTATACTTACAGAAGAATTAAAGGAACAGTAAAATAGTTCTTGTACACACATCCCTTTCAAAAGTAGAGAAACAAAGGATCACAATGATTAAATAACAAAAGAAAAGCTGAACACTTACTCGGGATAGTCTAATAGTCTATCCCGAGTCTATAGTCTAGTTCATTACAGGAATTAATTCAGTTAATCTTCACAACAACTCTCTAAGGGTTAGTAAATGAGGGATATTTGAGAACTGTAGTTGTCAGTCGCCATTTTAGAGAATGGGAAATGAAGACAGGGAAATTAAGGTAGACCAAAAAAGGCATGGTTTTCAAGGACGTGGGATGCCTTTCTGTGCGAAAATGAAACCTGCCTTATATATACATACATACATACATGTTAAGCATCTTCCATGTGTCTCTACAGGCCCCCTCTCCTCCCTTCCCCACCCTGCTCTCTGCTGCTGAGATGGACCCTTGTGCCTCTGGATGGGTGTCTTCTTAGACTTCAGGTTGGACTTGACCAACAGGAGACACGGGGGAGAAATGCGAGCGGAGCGGAGACGGGGGGGGGGGGCCTATTCCCCAGCGCCATCGCCAGGGGCTCACTGAGTCTCTGCAGGTTGGCTGAGCCCCTCTGCCCAAGGTCACAGCTCCCGTCGGGGCCTCTGCATAGAGCTGGCATCTCCACTAACGTCTCCTTCAGGCCAGGGGAGGAAGCAAGTGCTCCTCTGCGGTACTAGCCTGGAGGTACCACACTATTCCCTCGATGTCCATCCCGTTCTTCCCAGACGCCTGTAAGCAGCATGCTGAGTAACCCCCATCAAATGGCCCAGCTGGGGAATGGCATCTGCTTCCTGCCAGGATCCCACCAGAGGAGAGCACCGCCGATCAGCTCCACCCACGTGTGCTGCCTGCCCAGCCCTAGAAGACATTTGGGCTCACTACCCCAGAGCTGAGCTAAGCTTGATAGACGGCATGAGAAGAATCCAATACGCTCAGCTGTGGCTCTCAGAACGCTCTCTTTTCTACCACAGGAATCAGTAAGACCTTGGATTCTAGTGATGTCCAGAATCATGCCCATCGGTTGAAAGGCTGTATGGGGTAAAGAAAAGAGCACTGGAAAAGGAGTCAGGGATCTTGGATCCTGGGCAGCACGGCCCCTTTCGGATACACAGTTGCCCAGAAAGCCAGGCGATCCTGCAGAGTATCATGGCCACAGGCTGAGTCCCTCCACACCCTGACCAGGGAGGAAGGCGGCCTGCCCAGATGTCTCTCTGTTCGGTTTCCCTGTTCACCGCCCATCCCCACCTCCTCTTAAGCCTTGGATAAATCTCCCCTCCCCTCCCCAAAGTTTGCAGTTGTGCATCGATGGCATAAATGTTTGTTTCTCAACAAAACGTAATTTAAACACTCTCTATGTGGGAAAGGAATGCCTCTCTTAACAGAAAAATCAATCAACGTTGTTAATAAACAATGTACGTGTTCTTTAGCATCGCTGGGCCCTACAAGTCCCGCAGGGTCACTTGGCGCTTCTTTGGAAACATGTTTCTGGATCATGCTGGCGCCCCTGGCCCGGCCTCACCCACCAGTCCCTGGGAGTGAAATTAATCACACCGCCAAGCAGCAGATGAACTCCGCACGGGGCGAAAGGCCCCGTGCAAACTAACACGCCTCTCCGCCAGCAGCAGAAAGAGCGAGAACATGAGTTCACTCATTCTTGCGCACACGTTTGCCAAGGGCCTTCTCAGCGCACAGCCCTGGGCTGGGTCTGCGGCTGCAAAGCAGGGGTGAGACAGTCCTGGACCCCTGGGGACCCACGTGCCAGTCAGCGTCCACACACCTGAAACCCTGCTTCGATGGGACTTTCAAAGTGCGAGAGAGTCACAGCACAGGGACTGGCCGCAGGGACCTGTCCCCCCAGCTCTGTCTGGTGTGGGGGCCAAGCAGACGCGGGAGGGAGGGTCCTGCAGGCAGGGAGAACGGCGCAGAGGCACAGAGACGGGAACTCCAAGCAAGCCGGGGAGACTCCAGGAAGTTCCATACTGCTGACGGTCCGGGGTTCCAGAGGCCACGTGCGCTCATCCACCCCCATTAAAACCAAAACTCCCTGTAGGCAAGGATGCCCCTGTAGTGTTCATGACCGCAGTGCCTTTCACGTAGTAGCTGCTCAGTGAAGGCTGGCGAAATGGCTCCAAATACCTAGGGAGAACTTTTGAGATCACACGTTCTGCTAGGGAATGAAACGCTGGAAGGAACACAGGCCTGGCCCTCCATGTGCTCCCAGAAAGAGAGAGGGGGATACAGGCAAGAAAAGGACCACGGCAATACGAGGCGAGAGATGCCGGGATGCGAGAGCTGCTAAGGGGGACACCTTGGTGAATCGAGTTAGAACCCTGGAGAGGAGAGTGACATCTCAGCAGGGACCTGAAGGGCAAACCAGAGTTAAGCAGGAGCAGTGGGGACAGCAGTGGACACTCCAGGCCGTGGGGGCAGCACATGCGAGGGATTGGAAGTGAGAAAAAGCATGATAGGATGGGCTTCCCAGAGACAGAGGACCTACAGGTGCTGTGTTGATGAGAAAGCGCATCCATTGGGCGAGAACTCAGAAGATAGATAGCTAGACAGACAGACAGACCAAGATTGACAATGAAAGTCCAATCACTACTGAGAGGCCACCCCCAATAACCAAATCTAGAGAAGTCACTCGGTTGTTCCTTCTTAATAACCACGTGTCATCTTTGTTCTTGATGACTTACTACGGGTCAGCCACTGTGCTTTGAAGGTGTTGAGTTTTCAGCCCTAAGGTGAGGCCACCACCTTTTCCCCGTTGTCCAGACAAGAAAACTGAGGTGGGTCCCTGTGTGGAGTTCACAGGACTCGGTCACACACATAACAGATCTGAAACCAGGCCCGTGAGAGCGACAAAGGCATGTTGTCACCAGAGAAGGCCGCAAAGAAAGGAACTGAAGAGGCCGAGGGGGAAGTGGGTCGCTTGGTCTACGCGCATGTCTTCCTGGCCCATCAGAGCCAACGGAAGCTGGGGAGGCAAGCAGCTTCAATGGGCACCCGTAATTAGGATGGAATGAAGGTGGGGAGGATGGAACAATGGGGCTCATTCTCCACCCTCGGGCAGGGGGCGGGACATGGCCGTTGCCATTGAGACCAATCAAAGTGATGGGACCAGAGATCAAAGGCCTCCCCACGATTTTCTCCTCCGGTGGAGTCGAAGGGTCAACTGTGGTAGCTACTGGAGACCCAGAGAGCACAGCTCATTGTCCCAGGGAGAGAAGAGGCGGTGTCTGAGCATCTGCTTCTACAGCTGGGACACAGAGACATGGCCTACGGGGCGTATCTGTGCCCTTTAATGATCACTCTTAATTACCTTTAAGTTTCTTTCCACTGAGCTTGTGGTCAAAAACTCAAGGAATAGATACCAACCAGGTAGGCACTAAAAGCGAAATTCTCTCCCTCCCGATCGGGGCCCCTGAGCCCTACTTGGAAGCCTTGGTTGTTCCTTGGGAGGACCGGGTGCTTCTAAACAGAGGAAGGAGGGAGTCGGCAGTGTAGAGCCCTTAACACTTTCTGATTTATGTTTTGATTGAAAAAAATATAAGTAAACCTTAAGTAAAACCGATAGACACCTAATTTTTTTTATTGTTGTTCAAGTACGGTTTTCTGCCTTTTCCCCCCACCTGACACCTAATTTTTAAACCTAAAATAATACGCACAAAGTTTAACCATCTCTTAAGTATGTGCTCATCTCTCTTACAGACCCTTATCTCTGTGTATATAGAAGCATACGTGATCGTCATGAAAATAATAGTTCGACAATGAGGAAATCATTGGAGGAGACCGTGAAGGTCTATTTCATCCTTTTTAAAGGTTTCATGGAATTCCTTAAGACTATGGATTTTTTTTTTAATCTGATGGACAGGATCGATTGAATCTAGTACTTTTCTTTAAAGGGGAGGATCGAAATGTTCCAATTTTATGCATCCACCAGTATCTTCCCAAACAGAAGGCAGGGTAGATCCCTGGAGAGTTCAACGTGAGGCCACCTCGAAGCTTGACCATTTGGACAACTGAGTCAGGGAGGCCACTCGCCTGCAGGGCAGACACGAAACTTTCTGATCAGACTCCCTGGACCTGTATCCCGGCTCTACCCTTCACCGTCATAGGGCCCCAGGCTCAATTTCAAGATCCTTACCTCTCATAAGAGCTTCCCTGGTGTCTTCCTCATAGAGTATTCCTTCAGGAGAAAATGTACAAACCCGTGTACCCTAGCCTGCTGCCTGGCTTCTAAGTGCCCAGAAAATGATCGCTATCATGCCATTATTATTATCATCAAATCATGACTTCCTCTAGGATGCCTATTTGCTAAGTCCCCTCTTCTGCGTCCACTCACTCAGCACATGCCGAGAGCCTCGGCTGTGTCCAGCGGGGGTCCGCCCTGGGCAAAGAGGAAGGCACACGGCGAAGGGAAAATTCGAGCCAGCTCCGGATTTCACTTTACGCCTCTGATCTGGGGCTGGCCTAAATCAGCACAGGCCCTTCCAAAAAGAAAAGGAAAAAAAAAAAAAAAAACACTTACCTAGAGTTCAAAGTCACTACTGTGGCTCCAGAACATTAGGACATGGTGTTTATTTCCAAGGATCTGGGAGATGTGCCCAAACAGGAATGTTTCGAGAGAAACTTTAAGGTAGGGCCAGGAAGAATGTCCAGAGGCGTTCTGTTCACACCCACTTCTAGACCCACGGACCACTGTGTGGGTCTCCAGGCCTCGGTGAGATTGAAACAACAGCAGTAGTAATAACAATCATGGTGTTAGCTACTATTTAGGAAAGGTTTGCTGCGCGCCAGGCTCTATGCTAAGAGCTTTCCGTGCATCACCCCGCTTCATCTTCACGACAGCCCAAGAGACGTGAAGTGGTTAGATCTATAGTTACAGACGAGCCATCTGAGGCTCAGAGAGGTTGAGGGGCTTGCCCAAGGCCACACAGCTGAGACGCGGCCTGACTGGGATTCTGATTGTGAAGTTCACGCTCTGGAGTTCCCTGCTACCCACGAGTCAAAGAGCAAAGATTCCACAAACTTGCAGAGACCTGGGACTTCCCTAGGAGGGACCCAAATCTGCGGCTTCCTTCTCCACGCCCCCGCAAGGGCCACCGCGAAGAACATCTGCAGAAGACACAAAAGCCAACAGAGAAAGCCAAGTGGTCCCCTCTCCTCGGGGAGCGCTCTGGGCTGTGCGCGCAGGCTGCAGAGAGCGGCGCAGAAACCCGAGTCACCGAGCACGCGTCCCGGAAGACAATAGATGATATTGTGGGCCAGAGGCAGCTGAACCTGAGAACCCTGGGGAACCGGCCACAGCTCTGTAATCGGGCCTGAGAGCGGCATTCTTTCAGTTTCCCCGGGTTGCTGCGAATTCCCCCGGCCCACGAAGCAGGTACGACTCGTCTTTTTGATATAAATACAATGGGCTGTGTGGCGGGCTGGGCTGAGACCTAAGAGAAAATAAAAAGTCAGCAGCTCAAAGCCTATCACCTCCAACACACATCTGGAACGCATTTTCTATTGATATAAAAATGGATGCGAGGATAATGCATATGGGTATTTATGAATCTGGTGTATTAATCACCAAGGCCACAGTGAGAAAGGGCCTCTTTACCCCGAATCCGGCCCCCGGGATGAGCTCTCGGAATACCCTGGAGATGAGTTATCCAAACCGAGGCCTATGTCCGGTGACGAAATACTCAGGCGCACACCCTCGCCTCCGCCAGTCCTGTCTTCACACTCGACGGGGCCAAGTAGTGACTCGTTCTCTCTAGTGTCATCTTGGAATCCGGTGTCATCTGAAAATATATGCTGGTGAGGCCTGCCGATTCCAGCCCCTTCTAATGAAAGCTCAGACTTGACCGAAAGCCAGGTTTCTTGGGAAACTGCATTTTGCAAGAGAGCCGGTGGGTTCTCACAGCTTCATTAGGGCAGGAATTAACTGAGGAGAGAGGGGCAGGAGAGAGGGTTGGGCTACGAAGCTGCAAGTAAAACAGACTCAAGGCTCACTGTGCAGTTTCTCCCAGAGCTTCCGCCGAACTAGAATAAAGGATGATGGTAGCTCATCGAGGTTCACAGGGTCTGGTCTCCCAGCCCATCGCTCTGTTTAAATAGTATCATCTTCCATCTGTTAGACAGCTGGAGCTTCACCTGAAAACTAGTGAGCGGTCTGGGAGGGTCTTCAAACACTGGGTGATGCCTGAGAAATGCTGTTAGGAAGATGCAGGCTGTCCTTGGGAACTGCATTAGGTTTTGAAATTTCATGTTTCTTCTGTGCCATCGTCCGGTAGCAGGCTCTGGGGTTGGAAGCAAGAAGGGTTAATAAGATCATTGTGAGGGTGCCTGAAATTTACTTTGGGAGGGTGGTAGCAGCAAGGTGGTATAGGTCTTCAAGAGACAGGAAGTCATTCTTCGGAATAATGAAAACAGTGGACATGGAAAGACTCTGTAACCTACCACACAGATTAAGAGGACATGAACAAAGCTAACCCACGCTCACAAAGACATGCAGATTCTTTAATCAAGCTGTTTCCCTTGTGAGCAGCTCTATTTGGTTTGTTCTACAGTATAAGAGCGGCTCAGAGCTGTTTATCTAAGAAAGTTTGGTTATTGTATCAGTCAGGATGGGCCAGGTTGTGCTGCAGTAACAAACAATCTGAAAATATCTGTGAATTCAATCAACAAGGCTTCTTTCTTTCTGTATCTGTGTTTTCTTTTGGAATCAGCTGGAAATTCTGCCCCATATCATCTACATTCAGGGACCCAGCCTAAGACAGGAAATAAGAAGTCACTACCCAAAACATTGTGTGTCACTACAGCACAGGGGACTAGAGACTGTCATGATACATGCCAACTCGTAAAGTTTCCACCCAGAAATAACGCCATGGCCGATGCAAGTCACGGGGCTGCTTTAAGAAGCTAGAAAAGCATCGCATCATGTGCCTGAGGAGGGAGAACGAGAAGTGCTTGGTGGACAACACTAACTGAAAATGCACGCATGCGCATATATCCACCCGCACACCACGCACATCGCACCCCGGATGATTCAGTATTTTCTAAAGGAGTCGACATAGAGTGAGGCCTCACGAGGGGAGTTCCTAGGACATGCCATGGAAACCATGGCCAGGACATTGAGCAGGGCCTTGGGGAGTACTAGAGAAACCGTGTCCAGTTTGGGGTTATAAAATAAAGCTGCAACAAACATGTGCGTACAAATCTTTGTTTGAACATACACTTTCATCTCTCTTGGGCAAAAACCTAGGAGTCGAATGATGGAATCCTAAGGCCTGAGTATGTTGAATTCGTTAAGACACTGCCAACCTGTTTTTCAAAGTGGTGGGACCTTCCACATCCCCACAGCGGCGGGTGAGAGTTTCAGTTCCTCCCCACCCTCCCTGCCCTGGGTGTGGTGAGTAGTTTTTACTCATCTCGATTGAGAGGGCGAAGACACAGCTAGAGGAGTGAGGGCTGGGGAGAGGCCACTAGCACTGCCATCCCCAAGGCTCAGAGTCACAGTGAGCAGCATCCAGCGGCGTCAGGGAGACCTGACTTGGGTATCAGGACGACACTAGCTGCTGTAACAAATAAACTAAAGGAAAAAAATGTTAGTGGCTTAACACAATGGAGGTTCATTTTTTTTTTTGTGCTCACATAAAGGACCAGGGTGGATATTCCTCCACACAGGGACTCAGACACCCAGGCCTGTTTCACTCTCAGGGCCCACCCGCCTTCGGGACCTCAGAATCCCTGAAGCCAATCACTACCGAGGAAAAATGAGCGTGAAAAGGTCCCCCTGCTTTTGAAAGTCTCTGGTTCAGGAATGGCACACAGCTGCTCCCACTGAATGGGTAAGAGCCAGTCATGAGCCCTACCAGGTTACGGGGGGACTGGGGGACTGGGGGCAGGGGGCCAGAAACCATCGTCCCTGCCTCCAAGCGTTAATCACCTCCACGTGAGGATTCCTTGCTAAAGAAACAGTGAGAGGTCACAAATTTTCGTTGGATACCGGGCCATCTCTGCCACACCTGGCCTTACCTGACAAGAGAAAACACCAAGGCTGCCCTCAACCCCGGAAGGGCCAAGGAGCAACCCCTCTTCTTGACTTCTTGACCCCCAAAAAACTGAGCTCACTCCAGTTCAGCTGGAGACGGCAAATTGCTGGCGTAGCTTCCCCATGACTGCAGTTCCCGGGCTGCCCAGCCACTTCCTGCTGGCTCCCCCAAGACCTTTCGGTTCCTCCAAACAAGTCGGGGGGCTTAACCACAACAATTTGACTATGCTTGACAGCGCCAGCTCTCGGGGCCAAAACATTGTGTTAGCAGTTTCTGTTCACAGGAAAGTGGGTGGGTCTACGTCCAGCCCCTGCAAGGCTGGGGGTGACCTCCTGCTTTGGTAAGAGGACTTGGGAGTGGGAGGCAAGGGTGTCCAGATCCTCTGAACTTGTCAGGTTGACTCATAACCAACTACAGCCCAGCGCAGCGCAGAACACTCAACGCGCATCTTCGTTATTACCTACAACACGGCTGTGACGCTGAACCAGGGTTGGGACGAACACTGACCAACTTGGTCCGCTGTCTTCCGCATGTCCCTGGACCATGCCACCTCTTGCCTCTCTAGACTATGGCTCTTCTTCTAAGCACCCAGAGACATCATGGGTACTATCTCAGCCTGCTCTGAGGACATTGCCGAACTCTGTTGGCCAATGAACTTGTCAGGACCTTCGGGAAACAGGATATTCTGCTTCTTCCATCTCTTCGTCCAGATTGCACCTGGGAGGTGGAGGATGAAGCAGCGGCCACAGCCCCCGCCGCTGAAATGGAGATGGCATCGATGGGGCCAAGAATGAATTAAACCTGTCCTGCGTAACAACACAAAGGTCTGCAGAATACAAGGCATCCTCTTCTGGATCCTGAATGAGCCACCAGAGCATCCTGGATGGAGGAACGTTGGGACACACGTGGCTGCCACAGGCCTGACCCAACAGGCCCCCAGAGGAGGAGCATCCTGAAGACAAGCCATCTGAAATCGACTGCGCGATGCTGCCCCTGTGACTGTCCCTCGCTGAAGCTGGGCCACAGACTCTTCAGAAGCTCCGGGAGTCAAAGGAAAATAGTCTGCTGCCTCATTCGATGGCTCTTGCAGCTCATTGGATGGTAAGATCCATGCGTTTCAAGAACTATATCGGTTTTGTGGTCCTCACCATCCTACAGCTTGCCTTGAACAGATGAGGCGCTTCGTAAGGGCTGACCGAGTGGGAAAAAATCGTCACTGCAGGAGTAGAACCCAGCGGCCACTACATAGAACTGGCAACTCTTAGGTGGAGTAACACTGGCCTTGAGAACCTAGCATGCTTCAGACACCACATTTATCTGTTCATTTAGCACTCCGATAACCCTGGGGAAGAGGTGCTATTGTTGAACCTGCCTTACAGTGTGAAGAAACTGATGACCTAGCAGGTGAAGTGACATGCCCAAGTTCACACAGCTTGTCCGTGGTAGAACATACCAGGATTTGAAGTTGAAGTTGTCAATAGCCCAATCGTGAAAGTTAAGGAGGGCAATACATGTAAAGCACATAGCTTATTCTCTAATACAGGCTATTTTTTTAAATTTTTTAATTAAATTGAATTTATCGGGGTGACACTGGTTAACGGGATCAAACATGCTATTGATACAAGTGTTTTTATTGTTATTATTTATTCAAGAGATGGGAACACAAGACCCAACTCGATACATGGCAAGTCAGTGGCAAAATGTAAAACTCAGGTCTCTCAACTTTCAGTACCAAGCGTACAGAAAAATATTGACCTGTACAAATTTTCATTCCCTGGGGCATCCAGAAATATTATTACTATAAAGTACTTGATTCCTTTGATGGCCTTTTCCCAAGAAAGTAGAAGGCTGATGCAGTGGGAAAGCAGAGAGGTAAATTTTGCTGAGAAGAGTTAGAGGAGAAGTCTGGGGCTTAGGAGTTGGGACTCACCGACAGCAAAAGCCAGTCCTCCATCCATTTTCTGTTTCACCACAGCCCACATCGGGAAACAGCTTATTGCCCCTGACTTTGTAAAGTTGACACTTAAGCCTCAACTTCGACCCGAAACACTACAAGTAAGATGAGTCCAGGTGAGCTCCCATTCCTTTGCAACCTGCCAAGTGCCCAGTTCCCAAAGTTCTCAGAAAATGCGCAAGTCATCTTCCAAGACTGCCTACAGCATTTCCATCTGACTCTGCTCCTCTGCCCACCAACAGGGCATTGGAGGCCTCCCGGCCAGAAATTCAGAGGGCTCCAGTGTGGCTCTCTTACCACTCACGGCTTGCTCTGTGGTGCGGGGAGAAGAGCAGGATGCCCCAGCACACTCTTTTCCCTAGGAGCACAGTAACTCTTACTTGCATTTCAGCCCATGCAGCACGGGGATGCAATGAATTTGCAGAAACCCTCACAGATTTGCTGGATCCCCCTCCAACAACAGGTCAGAAATTCACACGGTGCCACTTCTATACCTTCATTCATTTACTACACAAATATTTGTCCAACGCCTATGTGCCAGGGATTCCCTTGGGCACTGGGAATACAACGATAAGTAAAACCTCAGAAATCCCTTCATTCTAGACTTGCTATCCCACTGGGAGGCTGTGGGGTGAAGGTACACAATAAATAAGAAAGATAAGTCACATATATCACATGGGAGATGATGAAAAGTGCGAAGGAGGAAGATCAGAGAGGGCCAGCGAGGGTTTGCTACTTGATGAAAGGTGGACAGGGAAGATGACATTCGAGTGAAATCTTGGGGGGAGGGAGGAAGGGAGGGAGGCAGAGGGGCATGTCAGGGTGGAGCGCTCTGGGGAGAGCAAACATCATGCATTAGCCGCTGAGTCGGGAGCTTATCTGGAGTGGAGCATGGGTGCCAGTGTGGCTCGAGTAGAGGAAAGTAGGAGAAGAGTAGAGGGAGGTGGAAATAGGTCAGTGATGGAAAAGGGGAGTTGTCTAAGTCATAGAGGACCAGGTAGGTCATTGATACTTGCCTTTCATCTGAATGCAGTATGAGCCCATTGGAGGCAGATGGATGTTTGGATGGATAGATGGATGGATGGATGGATGGATGGATGGAAGGATGGTGAGTGGAAGGATGGATGGATGGATGGGTGGATGTTTGGATGGATGGTTGGATGGAAGGATGGTTGGATGGAAGGATAGTGAGTGGATGGATGGATGGATGTTTGGCTAGATGGAAGGATAGATGGATGGGTGGATGGATGGATGGATGGATGGATGGATGGATGGATGGATATGTTTTCCAGAGCAGTCAGGATCCTTGGTTGTAAACAACTAACCTTACTTGAGGCAAAAAGTCAATGTTTGGGATACTGGGTAACTCACAGGACCTACAAGAAAGAGGTGAGCAGAGAAGTGACAGGTTCCCCCATACGCTGTGACTGGGTGTCTCACCTGGCCCCCCACATCCTTCTTCATCCTGCTCCACGCCCAGGACGCCGACCTGGGTGGGCTAACACAACGTTTTTTCTGAGCTGGCAGGAGATCAGAGAGAAGGAAGAGTGTGATGACAAGGTATTTATCCTCCTGTCCCCTCTCCACAAGGTCACCACAGGTTGACTGTGCCCTCTACCCAAGGCCACAGCTGCTATCAGGAGACATCTCTTCACACTCTCCAATTTCCAAAAACTGCTCCCTCCCCTCACTCCTTTAGACCTAAGGGTGGTGACACGTCCAGTTTGGGGGGACTGTACCATTTCTTTTCCTAAACACAGGCCACACTTTTGTTAATTGTTCTTCCGCCTAATTGTGAAATCCCCCTCAAATTTTCAAATTTTGATATGGCATTTGTTTGTTGCTGTTTTCTGCCCCTGTTGATTTTTTCACCTTTGCTTATGTTTGGTGCCTGGTTCGGTGTCTATTAAAGGAATAGATGGGCAAAGAATGGATGGGTGGATGGATAAAGGAATGGATGGATAAGTGGATAGATGCATGAATGCATGGGTTTGACAGAGCCATCGGGATACTTGGTTCCAAACAGCTAACCCCAATTGAAACAGAAAATAAATACTCATGATACTGGATCACTCATAAAACCTACAGGAAGAAGGCACCCTACGGGACCAAGCAGCAGACTGGACATCAGAAGGAGCTCTATTTGAGGCTTGCTCTGCGTTTGACTTATGGCAGAGCCTAGGGCAAGTCCCTAGCTCCTCTGATGCCACAGTCCCTCCCCAAGGCAGAAAATATCAAGGTGAATCATGTGGCCGCTAATCCACAGGCTGGGGCGGGGCTGGGGCCAGAGATCATGATTATTAAGCTCTGCCTGATGCCAGGATGAAAGGGAGTCTATAAAAGCAGTTGAGCTATTAGGGCGGAGGTGGGTCGGGTCCCGGCTTCAGGCGGTGGCTAGAGAAGGCCTGGGGATCCCTCTACATGAAAGTGTGGCTGCAAAGGCAAGCTGTGATTAATCAGCACTAACATTAGCCCTCCCATTACCAGCTTGCTGGCCTTCACCAGGTGGAGGCCTCATAAAAGCACCCTCCACTGTAACCTGAAGAAAATCCCAGGCTTATAACCCCAGTTAGCTCAATCCGTCCACCCTTCAAATTCCTCTGCACTAACAGGAGTTGTATGCCTACTGTGTGCCAAGCCCTCCCCACGTGGTATCGCATATACCCTTGTAGTAACAGCCCTGAGGGTTCAGTGCTGTCTCTCGCTCTTGACCTGTAAGTCAGGACACTGAGACCCTGGGCAATGAAGCGATGGCTGAACTGTAACAGAGCCGGGACCCGGATGCCAAGCCTGGAGCTCCTCCCCTGTCCCACACCTTCCGGGCCTTCCCTGACCTGACGCACCGTCTCTGGACACATGAAGACCCTGGGAGGCAGGGGAAGTCCAGACAGAAAAGGGATCTGGCCATTGTGTGTTCTTTCTCTCCCTCCTGCTCTTTCCACTGGATTCCTCTCCTTTGTTTCCCCACCAAGCTTCGGGTTTCTGCCACCTGTGAGGACATTGCACAGGTTTCTCAAGGACAGAGAGTGGCAGGATCTTACCAATGCCCAGAGGGAGGGAACTGTAGAGCGTGTGAGGGGTGGAAAGGAGGTGAGTCTTTGTACAGATTCAAGAAATATTGGGATTTTCCTCCAGCTTTGTCCTCAACTCCAAACCCATCGATCCCTCGTCTCAGGGCTGCCAAGTCTACTGGAAACGTTCTACACAGAGAGGCATGCCACGTGGGGTTTTATGTAAGACCACCCACATCTTGAGCACCATAACTCAGTCTTCCCATCTGTGGAATGGGAGCAGCTCACTTCCTTAAGATGAAGAAAGAGCATTAGAAAACACTTCTTTCTCTTCTAATTTTCCCCAAGTAATTGCATCAAACCATGGCTTTAGCAATTCCTTCCTTCCTTCCTCCTTCCTTCCTTCCTTTTTGAGCACCTACAATGCGCCCAGTTCTGCTCTAGGCCCTGGAGATAAAGTCAAGAATAAGACATATCTACAGATGATGTATTATGGAACTGTACACCTGAAACGTATATAATTTTATTAACAATGCCACCCCAATAAATTCCATTTTTAAAAAAGAGCAAAACGTGTCTGTCTCTCTGTGTACAGAGGGGCCCTTGCCTCCTTCAGATTCTCCCAGAGCTCTGCGCACCAAAAGGCTGCAGCGCTACAATACATTGCAAGGTAGAAAACTACTTCTCCATCTTGGAGCATGTGGGAAGAGTAGCGTTGTTTGTTTTGTTTTGTTTTGTTTTTACTTGATTTAATCCAGCTAACGTTTCCTGTGTCCCCACCCACACACCAGTGTGTTTAGATGTGGTCCCGTGAATTCCTTCTGACCCACAGGCTTTGTGGGTCCCCAAGCCACCATCCTCCTCCTGCTTCTGTTTCTCCACCTATAAAATGGGACCATGATCGCCTCCGAAAACAGCATCAGAGTCACGAGATGAAGAGACCAGCATGCTTTGGGCTCCCTGAAAAAGGCTGGGGCCAGGAGGTATGGGGGCTGCCATGTGGCTGCTGCCTGTGACAATGTGGCTTCCCCTTTTGCTCACAAGAGCCCAAGAAGTCCAAAGGGACACTCTGGTCCCCCGTGGTGAGGCATCAGAAGAGGGCAAGGTCCCAGGGTTATGGGCTGAGGGAAGGCAGGGTGATGCACGCGCTTTTACTTCCGGGTCACCGGTTCCGATGCAGCCTGGCAGATTTCAACTGAAAGTTACTGCCATCTGCTCCGTGACCTCAATCCATTTGCTGCTGTGCACATTGTAACTGGCAGGCCCAGCGCGCAGGCTGGCACTGACCGAAGCTGAAAATGGGTCATTCCCAAGAGCCCCAAGGGCTGGTCTGGGCCCTGAACTGGGGCTTGGGATAAGCAGGGAGAGATCTGGAACTTTCCATCTAAAATACTAGCTGTAAGGGTAGCGTGGGTGAAGAGTCTGGCCCACAAGGATGCTTTGCGGCCTCTCCACCACCCACCCCTTGGCTCTGGGTCCCAGCAAGTCACACTATGTAACACCCCCATTCGCAGGGACCAGATGTCAGATAAATCGGAGCTGAGCATAACTGGGTATAAGGTCGATTTCACATAAGAATAAAAGCTGTTTATTAAAAGCCTACAGTGTGCCAAGCAAGGAGTTGGGCTCCTTAACCCATGTCACCTCGTGCAAACCTCAGCCCAAATCCAGGAAATGTACTCTCACTTCCAACTTACAGACGAGGAAACGGAGGCTCAGAGAGGCACAGAAATTACCCAAAGTGACACAGCAATAGGTGGTGGGTGAGGACTGGGACTCAAGAAGCTATTGTTTGATGCGTACAGGGTTTCAGTCTGAGATGCTGGAAAAGTTCTGGAGGTGGATGATGGGAGCACAACCGAGTGAATGTTCTTTTTTTTTTTTTAAGATTTTTTTTTAAGTACTTTTTTTTTCCTTTTAGATTTTATTTATTTATTTATCTTTAGAGGGGAAGGGAAGGAGAGAGGGAGAGAAACATCAATGTGCGGTTGCCTCTTGTATGTCCCCCGCCGGGAACTGGCCTGGCAACCCAGGCATGTGCCCTGACTGGGAATCGAACCGCGATCCTTCGGTTCGCAGGCCCGCGCTTAATCCACTGAGCTACACCAGCCAGGGGTGGCGTATGTTCTTTCACACGAGTGCATGTTCTTAAAGCCACTGAGCTGTAACCCTCCAAACAGTTAAAATGGTAAATGTTGTTATGTAGATTTTACTGGAATATAATTAATTCATTAAAGATACCATCCAAAATGGAGAATGAGGTACCAAATGCACATTCCCTGGGACCCCGACAAATTCACTCTGAGATGTGATGATAATGAACAGTAGCAGCACCCACAGTGACGGAGTTAAATGGGGGGTCCGTTCGGTGGGACACTGCACGGCAGAGGAAACACGACGAGTCTGTGTTGCCATCAGGAATATCGTTGAGCAAGAAAATAAAATAAAGTCGCTGGCAGACTTAGACGTACAGTAGGAATCTAACACACGCACACACGCGCCCACACACAAACGTTCCCTCTATTTTCTGTTTGTGTGTGCGTGAAGTTGGTGCTGCTTGTTTGGAAAACACAAATTTGTGGCAATGGGATTGATATATTTGGGACCAATCCACACAGAACCAAATTCTGTGTCTGTTCATGCAGGATCTCCTCCCCAAGAAACTCTGGGTCAGTGCCAAAAATCGCGCCCAGCCGAACTGACCCACGACAAACACCCGCAAACACCTACCGGCCGCCTCAGCCTGCTGTGGGCGCTCGGACACCCACCCGCACCTCCATGACGCCATCTGAATTCACGCAGCCTCGTTCAACCGTTTCACAGGGAGTGGCAAGCTGCAACCCCCCCGACGCCAAGGGAACATCAGGATTTTTCCCATGTCGAGTTCCATATTTTTTTATAGCCTGTATGCATTTTTTTAACCATTTCACAGATGTAAAATAGTGCTGTCATTTTTATGAGGTTCCTACTTTTTTATGTCACTGACCAAGTTTCTGGGTATTGTCCTTAGCCCTATTTTTCTCGTAAGCCCTATTTTTACTGTGTGAGTTTGCCTAACACAGTGATTTTAAAAGTGTTTTTAAACATCACGTTGTAGCAGAATCAATTCTACAAACATAACTTTTTCTAAATACATGCATGTACATACAAATGCATACATATGGGTACATAGATAAAGTCTGAATTGACAGCATTAGTGTATCATTGGTGTGGGAGTTGGAGGAAGAGCTAAAATGGCTTTTGTCTTATCTGGAGAGATTTAATTTTTTCCAAGGAAGGTTATTAAATTTAATACATACAAATATGAAATCATCATGCTATTCATCTGAAATCGATATAATGTTACATGTCAATTGTGCCTCGATCTAAATGAATCGGTGTTATTAATTTTATGAACCGTGTGGCTAAATTTTTCATTTTAAATAAAGGATCTATCATTTCTGTACTCATGTTTATAGCAACACTGGTCACAGCAGCCAAGAGGTGAAAGTGACTCAAACGTCCACCAAGGTGGACAAATGGATAAACAAAGTTTGGTCCAGCCACACGATGGAGTGTCCCTCAGCTTGTTAAAGAAGGATCCTCTCACTCACTACGACCTGAACGAACCTGGAGGACATTCTGCTAAGTGAAATGAGCCAGTCACGAAAGCACAAACACCACGTGATTCCACCCAGATGAGGCACCTAGGAAGTCAAATTCGTAGAGACAGGAAGTGGAGTGGTGATTGGCAGGCACTGGGGGAGGCGGGAACAAGCAGTTATTGTTGTTTAATGGGTCCAGAGTTTCAGTTTTGCAAAATGAAAAGAGGCCTGGAGATCTGTCACACGTCCAAGTGAATGGACTTCACACCACCGAACCAGAGCCCTGAAAATAATTAAGATGGTAAATTTTACGTTACGTGATTTTTTAAAATCACATGAAAAAGAATTGTCTCGGGATCCACAGTAACAAAGTGGCATGTCACATGAAAAGTCACTGAATAAAGCAACACACACACAGGCTACCTGGAAAGATACGGAGCACGGCTTACTTCCCGCAGCGTCTAGAGCGATGCTTGGCCCCCTGTGAGAGAACATGATACTGGCCGGTTAACTCCGGCCAGTCAGCCCATAGGGGTGGTTGGCTGATTGATTGGTGAAGGCGCGATGCCCCACCCAACGGCCTAACATGAGACCCGAGTCAGGAGGACGCCATAAATAACATGCTAACGATACGGCTGTTCCGTCTGCGGGGCCAGGCATCCAGCAAAGGGCTGGTGGCTTTGCTCCTGTGAAACCAGAGCCTGCCCGGTTTTGCAGAGGTGAAAGGTGCCCAGAAGCCGAGGACCCGAGCACACATGCGGACGCAGGATCGTGGGGCCCGAGGGCTGCAGGTCAGCCAGCACCTCAAGACCCGGTCCCATTCACCACCCCCAGATGCCCCCGGTGGCCCTGCCAGCTGCTCCCGGAGAGAGGCCCAGGGATGAAATAGCAAGCCTGCGTGCGTGCGAGCCGCAGAGAGGGAGGACAATTTTGGCAGGCCTGCGTGGGAAGCTGGAGGAACACCTGCCTCTGGGGTGTGTGGGAGCAGCCCCCCTTCCTCGGGGCCCTGAGTGATCCTCAGACGTGCCCTGGGCCCCAGCCATCACCTTCTGCAGCAATCAGAGTAATAGCCCACATCTGCCACGCTGATGAGCGGGAGACAGCAGTCGCGAGCATTCGTGAGCCACGAGGGGAAGGAAAGGCCACTGCCGCCAGCTTGTCCCTGCCAAGGGGATGGGGAAGCGCCATGTCCTCACTCAGAAATCCCTTCCCACCTCTGGGCCTGTATGACTCTCAGGCAACCTTCAAGATTCAGCTAGTGCCTCCTCCTCCAGGAAGCCTTCCTGGCCTGCCTTTCCATCCTGTCCCCCATAGCCAATAGATGAAGCCCTTACATTTGCAAACCCGACCCCATGCCCAGCCCCATGCCCAGCCCCCTGCCTGGCACGGAGTAGCTGGTCAAAGCAAGATAAATAAGGTAGGAGGGAAGGTGAGGACTTCCACTGCGGAGCCACTGAACTGAGAGACAAGAGTTGGAGGAACTTAAAGCCAGCAGAGATCTAAAGGGACCAAGAGCGTCCTCAGTTTCTACGCTGCTTACCCCTTGCCTGAGAATCTGACTTTTTAAAAGAAGGTCAGGACCTTCTCCTACAATGCGCACGCTCAAACACACATGCAACATTTTCAGGGACCGTCCTCATAATGTCACATAGAGTTACCATGCGATCGAGCGATTCTACTCCAAGCTGCACACCCAGGAGAAATGAAAAACTAGGTCCACACGAAACCTGGGGCGTGAATGTTCGCAGCTGTCTGCTTTACACTAGTCAAAAGGTGGAAACAGCCCACACGCCCAACCACGGATAAAGGGATAAGCAAAACATGGTCCATCCACGCAGGGAATATTACTCAGCCATGAAAAGGAATAAAAGGCTGACACATGCACTAATGTGGACGAACCTCGAAAACGCGCTGCTGCCCGAGAGAAGCCAGACACCAAAGAACACGCACGGCATGATTCCGTGTACATGAAGTGACCAGAAGGGGTACGTCCATGGAAACAGAAAAGGCAGACTCATAGTTGCCAGGGGCTGGGGCCAGAGAATGGGGACTAACATCTTAAGGGGTGTGGGGTTTCCTCGCTGGGAATGGTTTGGAACTCGATAGCCAGGAGGGTCGCCCAATACTGTGAGTGCATTAAATGCTACGGACTTGTTTGCTTGCAAATGGTTAACTTTATGTTATGAGAATCTTACTTAGATCACAAAAAATTGCAGGGACCTCAGCTCATCCCTAGCCCCACCTCATCCTAAACTCCTGAATAAGGAACCCAAAGAAACATCAGGGTTTTTTTCTTTCACAGCTGGAGAGGGTCCAGAGAGGAAACAGAAATAGCTTCCGCTCTCGGCTCTGGAGCTGGAGCAGGGTCGGTGCCTTTTTTATGTCTTTCCAGGATGTGCTCAGGCCTCTCCCTGCCTCAGTTTCTCCATTTGCAAAACTGGAGGCTTGGGCCAGACATGATACCTGTATCATATAATCTATGCTAGTATCTGGATGTGCATTCATTTCTATTCCAATGGTTGTGATTTTAATACGTACTATAGAAAAAAGACAATTAGCAAGTCAAAGCCCAAATGACCAAGCCTCAAACACATGTGTGTTTACATACACATGTACGTACACATTTTCCGGTTTTTGTAAATTTTTTATTCACGCTGTTTTCCTCTTTTAAAAATTGTTACATTTGCCACACCAAACTCAGAAGGCTTGAATTTGTCTGTCTCCTTCATTGGGGAGGAAACCGATGCCTGCTATTCTTGAAATAGATGTTTTTGGGGGTTTTTTCCCAAAGACAAATATTAAGAGAAGAATCCTACAGGTGATGTAATCACGGGAAAAAGAGGGCGAAGAAAGAACGTGACTAACTGGAGTTCAAGACAGGCTGCATTGCCCCAGCCAGGTCACTCAGCTGGTTGGAGTGCCGTCCCGCACGCACACCCAAAGGTTGTGGGTTTGATCCCCGATCAGGGCACATACCTGGGCTGTGGGTTTGGTCTCCAGTCAGGCCGCTTGTGAAAGGCAACCAATCAATGTTTCCCTCATATCAGTGTTTCTCTCTCTCACTGTCCCTCCCTTACTGCCTCTACAATCAATAAACAATCCCCTGTGAGGAGGAAAAAAAAAAAAAAAAAAAGACAGAGCACATGGCAGCTGTGATACTCTGTGACCCCATGACAAGCTCAGGGCTTCCCCTGCTCCTAGCATGGCTATTTAGGGTCCCAGCCTCAGACGCCCCAGGCAGATTGGCAACGAGACAGGTGAGGCTTTGAGAGGCCCTCTGTCTCTGGGAAACAAGCAAAATTTTCTGTCCAAACAGCCCCACACTCCACACTCTGGTTGCTTAGCAGCCACAGGCTCCACCACGGGCCTGTCCCCCTTCCCCTGGACCTCCCCTGTCCTGGATCCCCGTTGCCTCCCAGGATACCTAGACCCTAAAGCCACCTTTCAGTGCCAAGCCCCGAGCTGGCTTCCCCGGGCTGGGTGGGGGTGGGGGGGTGACTTTAAGGGAAGATTGTAGATGTGCCTTCTCTGGAGGAAGCGTCTGCACTTAAACCATGGCCAAAAAATGTCTTTAATTAAAGCCCAGGGGCATACCTCTCTGATGGTGGAATTTGAGGCCATGCGACAGGTGGCAGGGGGAGACATTTATGAGCGGTGGGGGACTTTGCCAACATCTTCTAAGCACATCCCCAAGGCAGCTGCCGGCTCGTCCCATATTTGAATGAGCACATGGCTCTTTTCCTGGGCAAATTCATCTCGGGGTGGGCGAGTTCCGCCTGGCTGAGCTGGCCGACGGCTCCCAGCTCCTCCAGAAGTTACCTTTGCCACACACCCTCTGTCCCCCGGGGTCGCCCCGCACTTGGTGTAGTGGAAAGAACTCAGACGTCCCGGCCAGGCAGACCAGAGTTTGACTCCCTGCTCCCTCCCAGCCGGCCCACGCAGCCACCGCGTGTCCCTCCGCTGCTCTGAGCCCTGGGCGCCCCCATCTCCAGCCTGGGGCGAACGCTCAACCCTGCAGTTTACGTGGGAAGCAGCTGTCATGTATGTAGATCCATCGCTGGTGACACACAGTAGGTGATCAATAAGCAGTAACTATTATTTTAGGAAAAATGTGAATTCCCTTCCACAGAGAGCCCACTGACTGAACTATTGGGAACCAAAAACAGACAAAGCCCAATAAAATACAGTGCGCTCGCCCACGCACGTGTGTGTGAGTGTGAGTGTGTGTGCATGTGTGTTTGAGGGGGCTGAGAAATGAAAAGATGGGAGTGATGGGAGAGAGAAAAAATACTTTTTTATTCTTTTGGTTACTGAATCAGGCAACAATCTTACTTATTCCAAAAATCAAATTAAGTCCTGACCGGTGTGGTTCGGTGGGTTGGGTATCACCCTGCACACCACAAGGTCAGCGGTTCAATTCCCGGTCAGGGCACATGCCTGGGCTGGGGTTCGGTACCCGGTTGGGTGCGTACAAGAGGCAACCAATCGATGTTTCTCTCTCTCTCTTTCTCCCTCCCTTGCCCTCTCTCTCTAAAAAAAAAAAGAAAGAAAGAAAAGAAATTAAAAAACTTTAAAATCTTTTTAAAAATTAAATTAAAAACTGCACACGGAGTGGGACAGTGGCCTCATTCCCGCGTCACTTCCGTGTCCTCGTCCCCACGCCGGGCCCGGACCACAAACCCAGGCATCCCTTCATTGAATCATTCGGTTTGTCGAGGGAGAGACACGGAGGGCCACTTGCGAACGGTCTGTGAGATTCCACCAAGCAACTGGTCTCCCCGTCGCTAATGAAGTTAATCCCGCGGCTTTGTCTTTCTCTCCTTGCCTGTGTTCCTCCTGCGGAATCCGCAGGGCCACCGGAGAGAAACGGGCGTGGCGACCCGCCCAGCCGGCCTCCCCTTCGGCTGACAGAAGGCATTAATGCCACAGATAAGCGTAACCCCCCTCCCTTCCCTCTCCGCCCCCCTCATCCCGCCACCACGAAACGCAAGTAATAAAAACCCTGTTTTGTTTTCAGCTGACCGTACAGTACGTGTTCCAGGGTAAACAGATCCGCCTGTGGCTTCACCCCACCGCCCCCCTCCACCATCTCCGCCTCCCCTTCCATGTTGGGCTGTTTTGATATGTCATAACATTGTGTCTGTTTATCTGAAATATTTCCACTCAAAACACTTGTTTCTTCAACCCAATTGACATGTTGATACAGCTCCTGACAGCTGAGTGACTCCGATTGAAATAAAATATAAAGTAAACACATTTGCATAGAGTTTATATACAGCCTGGGCCTGAGGAAGCGGAGGAAATAAGGAGATTAGAATCAGAATTCCTTATCTTGCATTGCCCAGCCTCCTTTAGGGGCCCCTCCCTTCTCCTTTTCCAGCTCTCTGCTCCCGCAGTGCCCCAGGAGTTCAAAGGTCGACCTGCCATTGGGGTTGAAAAATCTTCCTTTGCACTTTCTGCCCCCGCGCTGTTCCCCAGCTGGTGCATTTGAAGGCGGGGGTAGTTTTCTTCATAAATTTCTTCTCTCCTGTGTTTTTATTTTTTCCTTTTTTGAGATCTGAGAGTGTTAGCCAGAGTGCCTCCAAGTAGATGATCTGTAGGTCTGGGCGGAGTCCTTCCTTATTTTGAGACTCTGTGGCTGCCAAACCAGCAAGTTGCCCTAAACTTGATCCCTTGGGGTTCTCCCAACTTTGACCTTGCATGGATACTTCTTGGATGTTCAGGAGACGGCCTGTGGCACACAAGGGAACTCTTTTTCCTGATCTCCCCGCCATGTCCTTCACAAATGCAACTCCATGTAACCCTGCCCCCCTTCCACTTTTGCAAAGGAATCAAAGCAGCACTCGGGGAAACCCAGGGCTAGCCAAGGCCTCCATCGTGCGCCTCAGTGCCCAACGGGGCCTCGCGCAGCCTCAGGATCCTACTGGACGTGGCCCTCCGAGGAGCTGCTACAGACGGATCAGAGCCACATTCCCAACCACTCCTCTCACCCAGTGGTTCTCAAAGTCCAGCCCCTGGGACAGCAGCGACAGCAGCAACAGCATCACCTGGAAACTTGTGAGAAATGCAAATTCTTAGGTCACACCCAGCTGCTGCCTCGGAAACCTGGGGGTGTGACCTCTGGGGCCCCGCTGGCCCTGGACTACAGTGGGAACATTTACACCAGGGCGACTGGCCAGAAATCAGAGCTTCTGCCCCTCCTCCATGCCCCGCCCCCTAGAGAGCCCATTGTCAAACCTTTACCAGCTCACCGAGGGCTAGGGCCCAGAAGTTTGTGTGGATGCTTTCCAAGCATCCTGGAAGCATGCAAACGTCTGAGAAGCACCGCCCTACGTACAAATCGCTGAGTTTCTGTTAGAATTATCTGGCGCTTTTTAAAACATATTAATGTGAAGTCCCCATCTCAGGCCATCAGAACCTCTGGGACAGGACCAGAACCCTGATTATTTTTTAAAGGTCCTTGGAGAGTGACCACTGGGATCTCGTTTAAATTCGGGTTCTGATTTGGGGATGAGGGACTAGCCAGCACCGCTGGTCTGAGGACCACCCTTTGAGTCGCCAGGCCGTCAACCCCCCTTTACGCTGTCCCTTCTCCAAACGCAGTGCTTCCCTCTCGAGCCCATCCGCAGATCGACCTTTATCATTCACCCCAAGAAAACAACAAAGGGGCCCTGACTCACCTGCCCCCCACAGGGGTGCACCTCACAGTGGGGATTTACATGGCCTGCAGAGAAAATGAGTATCAAAGCACAGCATTTGCCTAGAGAAACCCAAAAGCTGTTGAAAGGGCTCAGAGAGAGATTCAGGCAAATATGTTTGCATACAGTTAAACTGCCAGCAGGGTGAGCAGGGCCACAGTTATAACTCACCGGCAGGACAGCTGAGCTTGGCACAGGGCAGGCGGCCACCCTATGAATGCAGAGTCTGTTCAACAAACCCCGCCCCTTCCTGCTGGGGCCGGATGGCAGGGAATTGGGGCCACAGTCTTGCCCATTCTCTGGGGACCAGCTTGCAGGCAAATGGGCAGCTAAGAACCAGCCTTCCAATCACAGCACTGGCCAGGCACCTTGAGCCTGGGACCGGTGCATGAGGGCGCACTGTCTTCGCTGCCTCACCTCCTCACCTTTTCCCCACACTGTTCCCTGCACCCAAGATGCCTTTCCCACCCAGACATAAACTGAACACCTAAATGGGCCACCGACTGCACTAAGGATGTTACATGAATTATTAGTGGACAACAATGCCCCCAGCTATTACTGTCAGCCTTTCCAGCAGGTCGGGAAGCGGAGACTTGGGGAGGGAAAGGGGTTTGCCCAAGACCTCGTCGGTAGTCCAGAATTAAACGCAGGTCAATCGGCCTCACAAGCCAGTACTCTTAGGACACAGCCTTCGAGGGTTCGGTCCAAGCACACCCTCCTCTAGTTCTTCCAGTTACTCGCTGTCAAATGCATGGGCCCTCCCGTGTGCTCCCAAGCATGCTCTGTGTAGCCTCTAGCATAGCGCCTGCTGCACTTTCTGACTTTGCACCTCGGGGCCTTTGCACTTGCCATTCCTTCCGTCTGGATGGAAGGCTCTTCCCTGGTCTCAGGTCTTCACCTCATTCGAGTCTGTGTTAGTTTCCTATTGCTGCTCTAACAAACCGCCACAAACCTGGTGCCTAAGAGCAGAGATGTACTATCTTACAGTCCTGGGGGCCCAACATCCAATCTGGTTGGCCAGGTTGTGTTTCTTCTACAGGCTAGAAGGGAGGATTTATTTCCTAGCCTTTTCCAGCTCCGAGAGGCTGCCCCCATTCCTGGGCTCACAGATGTCGCCCCGACCCCCATGGCCACAATTGTGCGTCCTTCTCTGATCTTGACCTTCCTGTCCCTTCTTAGTAAGGATCTCGAGATTACACAGATAATTCCCCCATCTTAAGATTCTTAGTCACACCTGCAAAGGCCCTTTTGCCATGGGCGGTGACACATTCGCGGGTTCCAGGGATTAGGGTGTGTAGGTCTTTGCAAAGCCATCATCGTGCCTACCAGAAGTCTCCTAGGTCTAACCCAAACCAGCATCCTCCCTTACTCTTTGCCATCCGCCACTCCTTGTGTCCCCCAGAACCCACGCCACCACCAGATCATCCTGTCGTTCTTCGTCTCTGTTTACTGTCAATCTCCTTCACATAAGGCAAGGACCCTGTCTCCTGCTCACTGCCCACTCCTCAGGGCATAGGACAATGCAGGCACACAGTAGGTGCTCAATAAAGGCTTGAAAGTGAACCACGGGTGAGGTCATCAAGGACTGTTGAACTACCTTCCTCGCCGGGCTGCGGGGGCCCCCAGGACCCACTTCCTGATTGATGGCTCTGCCTTGATGGGGAGTCGCGCTCAAATGCGAAATGGCTGAAGCGTCCTCCGCAGCCCGGCTGTCCCGCGCCCGCCAGCCCCCAGGCAGACAGACAGACAGAGTGCAGACCTCCATGTGCGCCGCCCCCCTACATCCGCACGCAAATCCACACGCTAGACCCACACAGCTGAGGAGTGTCCCAACGCCCCGGAGGCTCCTGCAGGGGAAGCCGTAAACATGCAGAGGAAAATGGGGTGTTGGTGACGTCACTGCCGCCCTGCGGGAGCCCCGCCCCGCGTTCTTTCCCAGCCCTGTCAAACAGCCCAGCGATTTATCCCTCGCCTCCCGTGGGCCTGTGACCAAGCATGTGAAGGGAAATGACACTCTTCCTGCAGCGGTGACGTGATCTTTTTTCTGCCCTCAAATTCCTCCCAACCAAATTCCACCCATTCCTCACCCCATAGAGGGTACTTAAAAATACGATACTGCAGAAGAAAACGATGGTGAGAGGAAGAATTAAATCTGACTGCTTAGCTTTTCTGCTCAAAACTCTTCTTCTGTAGGTCTGATTTTCCTGGTATTGGCTCTTACTAGCTGTGTAGCCTCAAACAAGTTGCTTAACCTCTCTGTGCCTTGGTTGCCTTAACTAGGATCCTTGGATAATAATAGTCACCCACCTCAGCAAGCTGTTGGGATAGAGTGACTCCACACAGGTGAAGCACCCAGGCTCGAGCCTGCCACAGGGTATGTGCTCCAAACCCATGGAAATTAGTCTGGTGGTTCATCACAAAGTTAAACATAAAATTATCATATGACCCAGAAATTCCACTCTTAGGTAAATACCCCAGAGTAGTAAAAACCCATGTCCACACAGTGTACATGAATGCTCAGCACAGCGTCATTTACAACAGCCAAAAGGTGGGAACAGCCCAGATGTCCATCGGGGGATGAGTAGATAAATAAAACATAGCATATCCATACAATAAAATATTGTTCAGCCATAAAGAATAAAACACTAGAGGACCTCTGGCCAAGATGGAGGCGTAGATGGACACACTGTGCTTCCTTGCACAACCAAAATTAAGGACAACAAAGATTTAGAATCGAGAAAACAATCGGAACTGATAGAAAATTGAACTGTATGGAAGTCCAACAACCATTCATCCAGACCGGTAAGAGGGGCGGAGTCGTGGCAGGAAAAAGTGGAGGTTGGCCGACCAGGAGCACAGGAAGCGGCTAGCAGACCCCAGGCATGGGCACAGGGTGGCAATGGGCAGACCCAGTGAGGCCATGCAAGGTGGCTGGCTGACCAGACGGTCCCACATTCGTGCACAGATAATCCAGTCGAGGGGGAAGAGGTGGAAGGGACTGGAATCCGAGAGAGAGCGGAGCAAGCACCATTGTTCCCTCTTGGACCCTGCTGCCACATACAGCGTCACAACCCAGCAACTGGGCTGCCCCACCCTGAGGAACACCTAAGGTTCCACCCCTCACTACATAACAGCCACAATCAGACCAAAAAAAAAAAAAGGCTCAAATGGGAGAACAGATTAAAGCCCCAGAGCCAATTCATCTAAGCCATGAAGAGATAGCCAACCTATCAGATGTACAGTTCAAAGCACTGGTGATCAGGATGCTCACAGAATTGGTTGATTTCGCTCACAAATTAGATGAACCAATGAAGGCTACAATAAGTGAAATGAAGGAAAACGCACAGGGAACCAATAGTGATGGGAGGAAAACTGGGATTCAAATCAATGGAGTGGACCAGAAGGAAGAAAGAAACAACCAAACAGAAAAGAATGAAAAAACAAGAATTCAAAAAAATGAGGAGAGGCTTAGGAACCTCCAGGACATCTTTAAATGTCCCAACATCCAAATTATGGGGGTACCAGAAGGGGAAGAGAAAGAGCAACAAGTGGAAAACTTATTTGAACAAATAATAAAGGAGAACTTCCCCAATCTGGCAAAGGAAATAGACTTCCAGGAAGTCCAGGAAGCTCAGAGAGTCCCAAAGAAGCTGGATCCACGGAGGAACACACCAAGGCACATCATAATTACATTAGCCAAGATTAAAATGGAGAGAATTCTAGAAGCAGCAAGGGATAAGGGGACAGTCACCTACAAAGGAGTTCCCATCAGACTGTCAGCTGATTTCTCAAAAGAGACCTTCCAGGCAAGAAGGGGCTGGAAAGAAGTATCTGAAGTCTTGAAAGGCAAGGACCTACATCCAAAATTGCTCTATCCAGCAAAGCTGTCATTTAGAATGGAAGGGCAGATAAAGTGCTTCTCAGATAAGGTCAAGTTAAAGAAGTTCATCATCACCAAGCCCTTATTATATGAAATGTTAAAGGGACTTACCTAAGAAAAAGAGGATAAAAAATATGACAGTAAAAAGACAGCAAACTCACAGATATTAACAACCACACCTAAAACAAAAACAAAGGCAAACTAAGCAAACAACTAGAACAGGAACAGAAACATAGAAGTGGAGATCACATGGAGGGTTAGCAACAGGAGAGTTGGAGGAGAGAGGGGGAAAAGGTACAGAGAACAAGTAGCATAGACAGTGGGTAGAAAATAGACAGGGGGAGGGCAAGAATAGTGTGGGAAATGTAGAAGCTAAAGAACTTATAACACATGGACATGAACTAAAATAAAGGGGGGGAATGTGGGTGGGAGAGGGTGTGCAGGGTGGAGGGGAATGATGGGGAAGAAATGGGACAACTGTAATAGCGTAATCAATAAAATATATTAAAAAAAAAAAAAAAAGAATAAAACACTATCCCTGGCTGGAGCAGCTCAGTGGATTGAGTGCCAGCCTGCAAACCAAAGGGTCGCTGGTTCGATTCCCAGTCAGGCACATGTCTGGGTTGCAGGACAGGTCCCTAGTGGGGAGGCACATGAGAGGAAACCACACATTGATATGTTTCTCCCTCTCTTTTTCCTTCTCTTCTCCTCTCTCTAAAAATAAATAATAAAATACTAATACCTGCTACAACATGGATGACCAGTGAAAATATTATGCTAAGTTAAAGAAGCCAGTCACAGAAAGTCACCTATTCCATAATTCCCTTTTTACAAAATGTTTGAAGTAGGCAAATCTATAGGAAGAACAGAAAGCAGATGAGGGGTTGCCTGGGGCTGGTAGGGGGAGGATGAGCAGTCGTTACTTAATAGGCCTGGGTGTTCTTCTGGGATAATGAAAAAGTTTTGGGACTAGATAGAGGTGGTAGTTGTGCAATATTGTGATGTACTACCCACCACTGAATCCTTCTTTCACGGCTGCCACTCTGCTCAAGGTGTTCCTTTGACCCTCGATTTCTCCGTCTCAGCACTGGTGACATTTTGGTCCAGATAGTTTTTTTGTTGTGGGGGTCATCCCTGTTCACTGTAGGATGTTGAACAGCATCCTTGACTTCTACCTACTGGATGTCAACAGGACCCCCAGTTGGGACAGCCAGCTATGTCTCCTGATAGTGCCAGATGCTGTTTGGAGGGGCAAAAATCTCTGCTGGATGAGAACCTCTAGCTTCACTGAAAATGATCTCACTGCTTCCCTACCGTGGCACAAGCATCCATGCGCCCCAAATACTCCCCTTGGTGCCCTACCTTTCCTAGTACTAGGTTGAGGCCATGTGACAAGTTCTAACCAATGAACTGCAGGTAGAAGCTTTGTACTTTAGTTCCATGTTGAGACAGTGAAACACCCATGTAAGATTCCCGAGTGTCTCCCTTCTCCTGTCGATGACCAACGTGGCCACGTGTTCCACATGGCAAATCGACAGAATGGAAACCATTCCCGCCGGCTGAGTCCCTGAGTCGCTGTGTGGAGCAGAGTCCTCACCAAGCAGTGATGGATGTGCAGGATTCACAAGAATCTAACTCTGTGTGTCAAACTGCTCGAGAGCTGTCTGTGACCACGTCATACCTCGCCTATCCTGATTAATACACGTACCTTAGCAAAACTCCTCTTCCTCCTTCAGCACCTAACCTAAAACTTGTCTTCTCAAAGAAATTATTTTTCCAATCCTCCAGGAAAAGTTACTCTCTCTTCCTTTTGTATTCTATAGCTTAGAGATGCTTCTATCACTACTCTTACCGCAAGTATGTGCATCTTTGAAGAGTCCCAACCTGTCCACACCCTCGTCACTGACAGCCTTGTGGAAGAGGTGTGCTTATGTTAGTTAGTTAGTTAATTGTTAGTACTATGTAACCTCACTTCATCAGCCCATAGCTCACCAGAATGAAAATAGACCTTTTACCCTAGCCGGACCAACCCATTCTTTCTCCCTGAATCCAGAAACATGGAAACACTGGTCAGTCTGTATCAAATGCTGGAAGTGAGAGCAGTCAGGTATAGTTGGGGCTGGAGTGGGCACTGCCATCTGTTGGGTGCTGAACCAGAGAAAACTATGCTGCAAAAAAAAGAAATAATAAAACAGGTGCACACAGAGAAACAAAGATTAGACATCATATGGTCCTAGGGAGACAGAGAAAGTGACATCTAATTCTGATCTTCCAGTTTCTCATTCCGATCCCTTCCAAAGATGGCCTCATCTTGCTAGGAACTCATAAGTTAGTAGAGGGCTTTGTTTCCTACAAACAAGAAATCTTGATTAAGACATTAATGATTATTTCTAGAGTACGTTGCATAGCTTTTATTTATGTCTGCTTGGGAATCTTTTCCACCCCCATTTCTCTGGCCTCTTGACCATGTATATTGGGTGCATTCCCTAAGCCTGGTCTAGCAAAGAACTCCACACTATTATTGTGATTGGACAAAGGAGGTCATAAGACCAAAATGGGGCCAACCATGAATCCCAGATGAATCCCAGCTCTTCCCTGGGATTCATATACTGATGCTTGAAAGAAGATTCTTTCTTTGCCACATGAATCAAGGAGTAATTTGAAGATGCTGGAGGTCAGAGATAATAATTGAGAGACAAATGGAGGACAGAGAGGAAGAAGAGAAGTGAGGAAAAGAAAAGGGGTCAATGAATCCCGAATTCAGTCCTAGGTCTTAATTCCTTCCTTCCTTCTTTCCATTTTGTAAGGCACCCTGCTCTCCTTTTTTTTTAAAACATCAATGTGTGGTTGCCTCTCATGAGTCCCCTGCCAGGAACTGGCCTGCAACCCAGGCACGTGCCCCGACTGGGAATCGAACCGCTATCCTTTAGCTCGTAGGTCCGCACTCAATCCACTGAGCTACACCAGCCAGGTCCCTACTCTCCTTTTGAGGTATCTAAACAGTTGAATCCCTTTTGGGGACTTCAGCTGGTGGGATCTGCCTTTCTATCAATTTCTTGTTCATCTTTGTCTGCCCAACACAATTTCAGTGTCTTAAAGACAGGCACCAAGTCCCATTCATCACTACAACCCAAAGGTCCTGCTCATAGGAGTCGCTAATTGTTACCGAATGAAGTCTTTAGAACCACGGTGACACGCAACATTCCGTGCATCGGGTCACCTCATCGTTGTCATGAAAGCATCTTTGACATCATAATGAAAGCTGCAGTCTTTAGTGTTTCAGAGAGGGTGGCCTTGAACCAAATAGATATGTCTTTGAATCCCATATTCTCAGCCTCAGGTAAGTGACACAGCCTCTCTGAGTCTCGGTTTCCTCATCTATATAAAGGTGATATTAACCATACCTACCCCATAAGACTGTTGCAAAAATAAAATTATAAGATAAATGTGAAGTACTCTGGACAGTGTCTTACACATTGTGCTCAATACCATTAGATGATGATGATGATGATGATGATGATGATTATTACTATCTGATTATTTTTAAATCATTTAAAAATATTCTGGTTCTTTCAGTTCTCAACCTGAACTCCAGGGAGAGCTTAGGCCACCAAAGAGCTTGGGCATCTGCAGATTCCAAGGGAGGAGAGGATCTCAAAGGCTCTTGTCCAGTTCCCTAAGGGTGTTCAAGGTCTGAAAGACCTTCAAGGTCACTAGTGACTCCCCAAACATAAGTCTGTATCTGGTCCAGCTATGCCCCTTCTGGGTATATGCCCGAAAGAACTGAAGTCAGGAACCCAACCAGGTATTCGTACACAAATTCTCACAGCAGCATTACTCACAGTAGCCAAACGGTGGAAACAATCCGAACGTCCCCGGGTGGATGAATGGAGAAACAAAATGTAGTGTTTACAGAATGTGTACGATGGTATACACATACAGAGAAAGGAAATTCTGATACCTGCTAAGACTGGGATGAACCTTGAGAACATCATGCTAGGCGAAATTTGTCAGTGACAAAGGGACAAATATTATCAAATCCATAGAGACAAGGTAGAAGACTGGTGATTGCCAGGCGCTGGTGGGAGGGGCCATGGGGAGCCGGTGTTTCACGAGGACGGAGTTTCACTGGGATGCTGAGAAAGTTCTGGAAATGGGCGGTGACTGGCAACGGTTGCACAACAAACTGAATGTACTTAATATGCCTGAACCGAACACTGAAAAATAATTAAAATGGTAAGTTTTACATGATGAATATTTTGCTACAATTTTTTTTAAAGTGAAAAACAAAAACACGCCCCCCGTACATCTGTGGTCCTCTGAACTTCTCAGACCAAATGCTGGCCCGTCGGTCCCAGGCCTGCGGAGCACCCGGCGTGCAGAGCGGAGGGAAGGAGCCCCACACAGCTGCCCCCCCCGGCCGGCCCGACAGAACCCCGTCTTCCAAGAGCAGTCTGGGTTCAGCCAAGCCCCAAACACGTTTCGCCTACAGCACTCCATCCTGGCAGTAATGAAATTACATGCGTGTGCTCACAGGGAAGGGGAGCGAGGATGGTTTTCATTTATTTACACTCAGCAACTCAGAATGCAGTAGGGCAGTGGCCGTCTGGTATGGGAGGCGTTGCTCCAGGCCCCTGCTGCACAGGCTTGGTCCTCCGTGGGTAACAGGAAACCAAGGTTAGCTCGGGACTAGCCTGTCTTGAAAGCCTGGGTGGAGAAGGGGACCTCCTGGAGGAACGCCTTCCCCCAGGCACGTAGGTGTGAAACAAGGCCCTGGTTCCCGGGACCCAGCAGCTGCCCACCGAATTCAGAAACTCAGACTCATTCTGCAAACTCTCAGCAGCACTGTGGCGGGGACTCATTCAGGAAGAGAGAAAGAACTTGATCAAGAACCTGTGAGGTGCACCCTGGCCAGCGTGGCTCAGTGGGTTGGAGCGGCCTCCCACACACCCGAAGGTTACAGCTGATGTTTCTCTCCCTCCCTTTCTCCCTCCCTTCCCACGTCCCTAAGGAATAAATAAATATAATCTTTAAAAAAAAAATAAAATCAATAAAAAAATTTTTTGATTAAAAAAATAACCTGCTAGCTGGGCCCTTCCCACCTCTCTCTCTCTCTCTCTCTCTCTCTCTCTCTCTCTCTCTCTCTCGGCAGCATGCCCATACCTTTTCACCTCTCCTTCCTCCAGGTGCATTCTCACTACCTTTTCCCTAAGCTCTAAGGGTCCTTCTTTTGCCTCTATAATTTGTTTCTTGAGCCCATGCAGCCCAGCTGGCTCACTTCATCCAAGACTCACTTCTACCTCTGTGACTAAATGAACTTTTGCATGAATTTGGCGCTGGGTGGGTAGGGGGAGCTTCTAGGATGCCTGGGGCTTTGTAGGTGGTCTTTCTATCCGATGCCATTTTTCTGCTGAGGAAACCAGGCTCAGAGAAGTAAATTGATTGGATTAAGATATTACATGGAGCAACTGGGTTTGAACTCAGATCTGATGCCAGCATCTACATTCTTTTGGTTTAACTACCTGTTGCAGTTATTACGGCTGGGTAACAAATTGCCCCGAAACTTGTGATGCAAAAGAACGACCATTTTGTTATGCTCACAGACTCTAGAAAGTCAGGAATTTAGAAAAGATAGGGTGGGTACTATGAGTTGAATGATGCCCACCCACCCCCACAAAAAAATACGTTGAGGTCCTAACCCCCAGTGTCTCAGAGTGTGACCTGATTTGGTAAGCAGGTTAGAGTGAGGTCCTTAGGGACACCCAATCAATGTGACTGGTGTCTTTATAAAAAGAAGCTGGAACGTGCCCAGAGAAAAGACACATGAAGACACGCAGCATTGAGGCCACGTGACGATGGAAGACTGGAGTGACGCATTTACGACACGAGGAGTGCCAGGGATTCCTGACAAACCACCAGACGCTGGATGACGTGAGGGAGGATTCTTCCCCCACAGGTCTCCGAGGGAGCAGGCCCTGCCAGCACCTTGATCTTGGACTTCAGGCCTCCAGAACTGTGAGACAATAAAGCTCTGTTGGTTTAAGCCACCCTGGTTACGGCAGCCCTAGAAATCTAAGCCAGGCTCCCACAGAGGTCAAGGGCAAACTGAGGATGAGGGTGCCAGGTCTTCACACCCCCTTCATCCAACCCCCCCCCCCGCCTTCCTTTAATCTGCTTTACATCAGGGTTCAGGCACATGATTTTATTTGAACGGGAATCTCCACAGTTGCAAAAGCACTTCCATTTTACGAGACAGGGGCTGAAAACGGAGGTCCAGGGAGAAGCAGAGCTTGCCCAAGGGCACCCAGTGACTCAGCCGCCGTCCTAAGGCAAGAACACAAGGTTTCTGGCTGCCATTCCCGTTTCCTGTCCTCTCCTTGGGGTAGAGGCCCGCGGCCGCGGCCGGAGGAGGGGAACACGCGCCGCCCCACGTGTTCTTCATGGAGGGCACCATTTTGCACCGCCCCACTTCAAAGCCTCTCGTCCCCGACCTGGCCCCCCTTTTTGTCACGGCTCCTAGAGTAAAAGATGGTGCCCTCATTGCATCAAGCGCCCGGGCTCCAAGGCCAACAGGCAGGAGGTCTGCGCCGCCCCTCCCAACAGTGACCTTCTGGAACGCCCTTTCCGCAGAGGGGACTGTGGGTGGAAGCTGCCGGGGGAGGCCGGGGGCACAGGGTTAGGCCCTGATAACCCGAGATCAAAGCAGCCTGTCAGCAGTCTCCGCTGAGAGGCAGCCAAGACAAGCGACGCGGCAGCTTTATCTCCCCGCTGGCCCACGAGCGGGGGCGGGGAGCGCTCCACGGTTCCCGGAAACTATTTCTGGACGCGCGGGCGGCGGGCAGGAGCGAGCCTCGCGGTGCCTCCGCTCGTTCCAGGCCGGCGCAGGGCCGTCTCCTGCCCTGTCCTGAGCCACCCGCAGTTTCCTCCGGCTCACGTGCTCGCGTTTTCCTGCCCTTTCATCCACGATTTTCCATTTTCAACTCGACATGTGCACACACACACACACAATGAAGAGCGTTCTTCTCTCCCCTGAAACACTGCCATCGGGCTCTCCCTTTCTCCGTTTCACGCGCAGGACCCGGAGACCAGGGCAGCCGAGAGCGCGCGCGCACACACACACACACAGCTGCCTCCTCTCCTCCCGGGCTTGTCCAGCCTCGCAGACATCTAGGTTTCTCCCACCCTCCCTTACGCACGTACGTTTGCCCATGCACACGCATGCACACACGCACACACTCACACCTGCCCCGGTTGCCATCTCCAAACTTAAACAAGAATCCAGAGACAGCTGCCAATTAAAACAATAAAAACTCCCCTCTTTCCTTTCAGTTATTATGAATTCCAGGACCGTTTCCACCAGCTGATGCCCGGACATTTTTCTTTTCCTGCAAGGTGCTGAGCCCCGCTCTGTCCGCAGCTGAAGGAAAAGCCAGCCACGGCTCTAGCTTCAGCCAATGACATCTGTCAGCTGGGCAGCCCACAGCCGGCCGGCGCAAACACTTCCACTGTAGCCCGGTTATCTCCATCCACACTCTTGCAAAAGATTCCAGAACCTTCCACGCACCAGAAGTTTGAATCTCCCTCTCTGCCTTTGAACTCACAGGTGATCTCTTCAGGAACACAGGGGGACAGGGACATCGATACACCTGCTCTTTCTGCCTTCATCACCTGTAGGCTTCAGACGTGCCGCAGAGGAGCAGGACTGGCAGGGACGAGATGGAGCGGGCGGGGAAGATGCTTCAGGGAGCCACGCGGTTGCCCGGAGGCAAAGGGAAAGGGGACAGTATTTACAGAGCCTCACTGTGTGCTGGGTACCCGCTTCCTGCTGGGCTGGGAGATGTCTCCAAGGGGCTGTGGGTCACGCCCCCGGCACCGAGCCAGGCGCACATGAGCACTCGGTTCTCCCTTTGAACCACCCTCGGATACCCCGCCACAGAGAGCCCCGGGCCGTACGTGAGGAGAAGGGAGCTCAGAGGGGCTTGGTGACACCCGATCGCAGCCTGCAAATGCCAGAGCCGGTCGCTCCCTCCCCAGTTTTCCTGCCAGGATATTCAGTCCAACCAATAAAATTTCAACTTCTGAAATGGCAAGTTTTATAGGTCAAAAAAGGGACAAGTATACTGGCAAGATCATAGTGGATGTGTCCAGATCCCAGTTCCGATGTGTGGGGAAGAGGTTTTCCGTCGCACCGATGAGCAACCGACAAGCAATTCTCCGGACACCAGCTGGGTGTCCTATAATGTAACTCTTCCACCATCTGCTCAGAGCTCGCACCCAGAGCTCGCACCGGATCCCACAGGGGAGGGGCTCAGTCCCACAAGACTGCCCCCCCCCGACCTGTGCTTCTGATGGGCCAGCCACAAATCGGGGGTTCCAACAACCCCCTCCAACTCAGGATGCCAATTTCAAGTCCAGGTTGTTACGTGTGCATCTAACAGACTGGCTATACATCAGAGATTCCCATGACCCCCTCCTTTGGATTCAATCAATTTGCTAGAGTGTCTCACAGATTTCAGGCAATCCATTTATTACCAGCTTTTTATAAAACAATGTAACTCAGGGACAGCCAGAAGGCAGGGGTGCACGGGGCCAGGTATGGGAAAGGGGACGCAGCGCTTCCGGGCCCGCTCCAGATGGGCCACTGTCCCCAAATCTCCACGTGTTCCCCAGCTCCGAGGCTCGCCAAACCCTCTCCTTTTGGGTTTTGACGGAGACTTCATTGCACCGACACAGCTGATTAAATCATTGGCCACTGGTGATTCATCTTAATCTCCAGCCTCTATCCCCTCCCCAGAGGCCTTGAAAGTGGAACTCCAAGTTCCAGCCCTTGAATCACATGGTTGGCTCTCTTGGCAACCAGCCCCCATCCTCAGGTGCTTCCAAAAGTCACCTCCTTCACATAACACAAGACACCTTCCTGGCTCTCATCACTTAGGAAATGCCAAGGGTTTCAGGAGTCTGTGCCAGCACCAGGGATGAAGCCCAAGTGTATATTTCTAATCATAAATCACAACATCACAGCCTCCGTGGGCCTACCTTGTCTCCCCGGGCCCTCATTCTCACTGGTGGTATGTAGCTCTCCTCTCCAAGGCCTTACTCAGAACTTTGGGAAAGCAATAACTTGGGTAACTCAAAAGTCCAGGAGTGGACTCTTGCCTCTGTTGAAGCTGGATCCGTATATTCAGACAACACCATGGGAACTCTCACTCCCCACGTCCCATTTAGGTGACTGTTTCCATGACAGGTTTTCCCCTCCTGGTGGCAAAGAAGACCCCCAAAACCTCCAAGCCGACAGGCCAGCCATCTAGCAATCCTAAGCAAAAAGGTTTCACAATTCTTAACCACCCTACTAACAACAGTCTCTAGGCCATCCATACACCAAACCTGATGGCCAAAGGTCAGGATGCTCGGATTGGTCAGGACTTGGTCATGTGCCTGCCCCAGGCCACGCAACTTTATCACATGGGCACAGAGCAGAGGAGGAAGAGTTTCCAAAGGGGAAACAAGGATGAGTTAAGCATAAGGGGCGGGGGGGGGGGGGGGGGGGGGCGGGGAGGGGGGCTGAGCAGGAAAATTACAGATGGCTCAGTCCCCTAGCAGCCTAGTTAAGTGCTCCGGGCCACACATACCTGTGTCTGAAGCCTGTCTCTGCCACTTGCGAGGCCTTGGGCAAATGGTGATCTCACCGAATATCAGTTTTCTCATCTGCAAAGTGGATGGAAAACTAGTACTGGCTTGCAGCTATATGGAGGTTAGAAAGAATGCAAACGTAATAGGCGTCTGTTGCATTGAAGGTGATTAGTACGGTATTGTTACTTTCAAAAACTCTCAATTCTCAATACCCGTCAAAATCCTCCTCCCTGGCTTCCAGGGGGGATCTTCTGTCTTCCTCCAGTCTCCTTCTCATTGATGTTGCTTTGCCTTTTTGTTGCGTAGATTAAATACACACACACACACACAGAGCCGAGCCCTCCAAAAATGAGTCACGTAGAATAGAGGAGGAAGAGGCGAAGAGTTGAGAAATTCATTTATATTGAACTGTAAGCAACCAGAGGCTAGCGTAGTAGAAAATATGCAAAAGGCTTGAAGAAAGAAGGAGGATGTTAAAATCGTCATTTTCCCAATCGTATCGAGACATCTCTTTCAGCCCCAATGACAGGACGCACCGCGCATCTGTCAAAGCTGTGCTGTCTCCAAGCAAAACCCAAACAAATCGAGTTTCTGCTCAGTGACAGCAAGCAGGAGCTGAGGTTGCTATCGGCTTCAATCCAGTTTTGGTTTTTGTTTTTTGTTTTTTTTTTTGGTCTTTTCTTTTTCTCTCCAAGGGATTTTGTTTTTGTTACTGTCTTTGTGGCATCTGCTGCTATTTCTCCCCTTTTGTTCTTTTTTCCATGAGAGCGGGCCAGGACCTCAGCCTGCATGTACCAGAAAAGCCCCCTGTAAAGCTTCCAGCATCCCCACGCAGGCCCCAGCCTGCAGGGTCAGGTCTGCTGGTCAGGCCCTGAGGGTCCGGCCTGGGAGCCGACTGTCCCTGCAGGGTCCATTTGCACCTCCTTCCCCACGTGGCCGGGGCTGAGGAACGCTGGGATTTGGCGTCCTCCTCGGTGGTAAGTGGTTGAGCTGACACCTGGCCGGGAATGGACAAAGGGCCAATGAAATCTACGGCCAAGGAGTGAGAGAACGGCACCATTTCAGGGATGTACCTGGGCCCTTCCTTGGGCCTCCAGGGCCCAACTTGGAAGCCGGTCTACGCTGACTTTTCTTTGTGAGCTGGATCTTGGAATTTCCCCCAGTATCGGTGGAGCCCCACGGCTGGCAGATCAGCAACACCAGGGCGGGGGGCTGGGGGGGGGGATCTTGGCTGGATTTACTGACGAAACTCCTCCATGCTGGTGGCCAGTTGAGGCACCCGCGTGCCTCAATGCGTGGCCCCACTTCCTGCCTCCCAGGGCAGCCCCAGCGACCCAGAGAACAAAGCCTGGGGATGCAAAGAACACACTGAAATCTCCCACCCTTGAACCACCAGGCATTTACCCCTGGAAAATCTGCAACCGAGTCAGAGCAGCTTGGATCAACCAGACCCAAGGAACAGAGAGGGAGGAGCTCGTTAAAATACTTTCCAAGTCAGTGGCTGCAGATAAGCCACGGAGAGAGATGTGGGCCTGATCTGCAAAGCTTTGGGCATGCATGGCCCCGTGCGCGCGTGGGAGCCACAGAGCAGGACAGTGAGGATCAGATTTGCCTTTCAGAAGATCACCGGGGCTGCGGCTGGAAGAACGGGTGGAGGGGGCAAGGGTGGGAACAGCTGACCAGTTAGGAGGCTCCTGCGGAAATCCGTGTAAGGAGGGAGGTGATCGGAGCCAAGACACCGGGCAGAGAAGGAGGACAGACAAGTCAGCCACTCCGAGAACTACTCAAGGAACAGGATTAGAAAGCCAGACCGTTTCATACGAGGGAGATAAGGGCTGAGCAACTAACCAGGGGCTACAGTGTTCCCCCTGCCTTGAGTTTACGAAACATGAGGGCCTGTTGAAAGCTCCTTTTAAAAAGTGAGCCCGTGGACCTCTCATGTCTCTGTGGGTCACCATGCTTCCTCGGCCGTACGTGTCCTTGTGCTTCCTCTGCAGTCTCTGAAATCAGACTGCCTGGGCGCGGCTGTTTTATTCGGGGTCTTCATGAGGAGCAAGCAGGTGGGGGCTGGGTGCATTCAATGGTCCTCTCTGATGATCTGCTTAGTAGGTGAGAAGGATTAAGGGGAGGACAAACACCAAGTGTTCGGGAAGAGGTAGTAACGTTTGTGTGCTGTTGGGGGGAATGCAGATCGGTGCAGCTGCTGTGGAAAATCGTATGGCGTCTCCTCGAAAATTAAAAATGAAACCACCTTATGAGCTAGTGATTCCACTTCTAAATATATGTCTGAAGAAATCCGAAATGCTAATTTGAAAGAATGTGCGCTAAAGCCCCTTACGTTCACCGAAGCATTTACAATAGCCACGCTATGGAAGCAGCCCAAATGCCCATCGGTAGATGAGTGGACAACAAAAGCTAGGGTACATATGTGCAATGGAATACTACTCGGCCATAAAAAAAATATTAAATCTTGCCATTTGTGGCAACATGAACGGACCTAGGAGGCATTATGCTAAGAAAAATAAGCCGGTCAAAGGAAGACAGATACCATATGGCTTCACGTTTATGTGGAATCTAAAGAACCATATAAATGAACAAACAAGACAGAAGCAGATTCATAGACACAGAGAACAGACTGATGGCTGCCAGAGGGAAGGGCAGGGCTGGAGGACTGGGTGACGAAGGTGAAGAGGTGGAGAAGTGCAGACTTGTAGTTAGAAAACAGTCACGGGGACGTAAAATACAGCATAGGAAATAGAGTCAATAATCCTGTAATGTGTATGAATGGTGCCAGGCCGGTACTGGTAAAGGGGGAGCCCTTTAGAAGTATATGACGGTCTAACCACTATGCTGTAGAGCTGATACTAATGCAAAAATAATGTTGAATGTAAACTGCAATTGAAAAAAATTTTTAAATAAAAATATAAAACAGTTAATAATAAGGGGATGGGGTTGTGAAGGCTCCAGAGTGTTTAGGAAGCCAGTGTGCTGATCCAAATAAGAAAGGGGAGATCAAAATGCAGCCCACGGCAGTGGCGTCAGAAAAGCAAAGCTGAGCTGGACAGACGTTGCTCTTCATAGAACAGAGAAAAAACACTTTCAGGGTCCCAGAATTTTAATGCTTAATATTGAAGAATCACTCAGTGGCCCTCTGCCCTCCAGTGAAGGGCACACTTATTTGTCAACGTGTCCCCAAATGCCAGCCAATGAATGGGACAAGTGGCTAAGGCTGTGCCTCCTGTAAATTTTACCAAATGGATTGTACTAAGCCAGAGCAGGGCAGGAACAAAAGGAGTCCCCGAGGCTAGTAAGTTCAGCCTTCTGGAGTCAACGAGGAGCTCACCACTCAACCTGCCTCACAGAGGAAGCATCTTCATGGACAGGGACCAACCCTCCCTGTCTCTCCGGGACTTCCAACCCCAAAACGAGGCAAGTCCCAGGCAAACCAGGAAGAGTGGCCCACTCCAACCACAGGTCCCACCCTGATCCCCATGGCCATTTTGAACAGTGTTCCTTTGCATGTTCTAGTGATTTCAGAAAACATCTTGACCACATGAGGGTCAACTTTGTTGGCAAGGAAAGAAGATCAATTCGCTCTATCACATCCATTCCATCCATCTTTTGCAATGGAGTAGAAACTGGCATAGCCGCCGTGGGGAGTGTGGGCTCCGAAGTCAGATACCATGGGTATAAATCCTTACTCTCCTCTACCAAATGGGAGCATCCCTCAGCCTTGCCTCCTGTGTAGGAAGAACGGATGGGAAGTGCTGGACACAGTGTGGGGCTCGTGGAAAGTATTCAAAGCCATGAGCTGTTGTTATTAGAACTTTCCATCTATCCCCAGCTCATCCCAAGACCTCTTGATCTCGAGACACTTAGAGCTTTTAATCCATTGTCAATTCCTACTTGATGCAGCTCTTTGAGGAGCTGGGTGATCCCTTCCCCTACAGAGTCCCTCAGCTGACCGAGCCCACTTGCAAGGTTCCCCTTTGCAAATTCCTGACTGAGGGGATTTGGAAAACCTTTGACCAAAGTGAGGGAAGTGATTGCATATGAAAGAAAAGCCATGGAGCCTTTACTAAGAAGGAGTGAGTAGGTTATCTCTAAGGGAAGGGAGTTTTCTAAGATGTTTGTTGACTGAGATAACAGATGTAAAAAGCATGTGAGCAAAACTGCTACCACCATACATTTCTCGTCTGACTATTTCAGGAGCCTCCCTGCTGGTCTACTGCCTCCGCTTTTTTTAGCCAAGAGTCTATTCACCAGCCCTCAGCCAGAGGGATCTTTTTACAATCTAAGGTTGTCAAGGACTAGAAACTGCCCAAGGTGCCCACCAGCAGGAGAAAGGATAAACTGTGGTATGTCCATACAATGAAATACCACCCCTCCAAAAAAAAGGAAGAGCATCCCCTCTCAGATGCATTATGATGAGAGAATTAAGCCTTACACATACTGTATGATTCCATTTACACAAAGTTCTGGAATAGGCAAAACAAATCTATGGTGAGAAAAATCTGAATATTGGCTGCCTAGAGCTGGGGTGGATGTGATGATGAGGATGATGATGGCGATATCCTCTCTCTTGATAGGGCTTGGGTTGGACAGGCATGCCAAAAATGTGTCAGAATTCAAAGAATTAAGATGGGTGAATTTCACGGTGTGTAAATTTTTACGCAAAAAAAAAAAAAAAAAAAAAAAAAATCCCTAAACAAATATCAAGCCTAGTAAGTGATATGCACGCAGAAGTGCTTGTGGATAAGGTAACTGATACGGCAACTTTAAATGCAAGAAAATAATGAGATGAACTGATAAATGGATAGAGAGATAAGTAAGTGAGTAGACGTGTGATAAGGCAAAGAGAACAAAACGGTTAATATAAAATCCGCTCAGTGGGTATATGGGTGTTCCATACACAGTTTTTCAACTTTTGCATATGTTTTAAATGTTTTCATAATAGAATTTGGGGGAGGGGGTGGAAGGGAACTCTGTTACTCCTTTTTAAAATAGCTTCTCCTTTTAGTCAGATGCATAAGCCAAAGCTCTTGCAAGGTCTGCAGGCCCTGGACCCCTCTCCACTTCCAGCTCCCTGCCCCCACTCCCACCACCAGGGACTGGTGTCCTTTTCCACAGTGTTGAACGGCTCCCAACCTTTATTTCCAGCCTCAGCAGCCCCCTGACCCTTCCTCAGACACACCCACCCAGTTCTGGCCTTGGAGCCTCCGCAGTGCTGTTCCCTCTGCCTAGAACACTGTGCCCCCCAATTTCACAAGCCAGAGCCCCTGACCGCTTCAGGTCTCTGCCCCCACGTCACCTCCTGCCCACTCTCTGTGAAACGGCGCTGCCTTCCTCCTCCCGCCGCTCTCCCCACTTGCCTGTTTCAGATGCCGCGGTTCTCCACGCGTGAATAGTGGATCACGGCCGACACATCTTCATTTGTTGGTTGTCTGTCTCCCCTCACAGCAAAGTAGGCCCTTTGCGTGGCCAACACCTAGAATGGCGCCTGGAAAATGCGGAACTCCACCAGCACTGGTTTAATAAACACGTGACCGAATGTGAGCTCCAATACAAAGAGCTAATCTTTACTGAGCACCGCCATTGTGCTAAACCATTTACTTCCCATTGTCTCATTTAATCCTCACGACAGGCCTACTGCCCTTCTTTGAAAAAAGATTTTGTTTACTTTTACAGAGAGGGGGGAAGGGAGGAGAAAGAGAAGGGGAGAAACATCCATCAGTTGCCTCTTGAACGCCTCCAACTGGGGACCTGACCTGCACCCCAGGCATGTGCCCTGACTGGGAATTGAACCAGCGAACTTTTGCTCTGCAGGACAATGCCCAACCCGCTGAGCCACACCAGTCAGGGCCCTACTGCCATTTTACAGTTGAAAAAGATGAAGCGACTGATCCAAAGAAGAGTGTCAGGACTGAGAGAACCACACCCAGTCCAACCCGGTGCTTCTGGCTCCCAAACCCAGAACCTCTCCACCTCATCGCAGGGCAGGGAGGGTCTAGAAAGAGACAAATAGGAAGAAAAACCTGTCACTGTGTCACAGGGCTGCCTCAACTGCAGACACAAAAACCCACATGCCAGCAGACCTGGGGTCATCAGACTTTCGACGATCAAACTTCCAATGGCACCTGGTGTCCCTGTCCCCAGTCCACAAGGGTCAAATGCGGTGACCAGCACTACTGGGCTCCCAACTGATTAGCTCTAGCTCCTCCACTTCATGGTCTTAATAAACCGCCTTTCAGTTGCAAAGATGACCTCGAACCCCCACCATTGAGCACCTTTCTTATGCAGTTCCCCTTATACACAAGCTATATCAATCAACTTTAACAATATTCTTCTAAGTGCTCAAAAACGTTACTTTTCTCCATGATTAACTATTCATAGATGATCTGTCAGTGATTTGGGTATTCAGGAAATGAGGGGCACTTCAACCGATGCCACATATAGGTACTGAGGACCTACTATGTGCCAGGTGTTGTATCACGCACTAGAGGACAAGGAGGTGGGAAGTGCACTGTGTCCCCTGCCACTTACTGTGTGACCTTGACCTGCTTACTCGGACCCTCTGAACTTTCGCTGACCCATCTGAAAAGTAGAGATAATTATACAACATGGATAAAAGGGTCTGACGCAGTGACCAAGCCAGGTAAGGACAGTAGATCCGTGACATTTCTGTCCCCTGCTGCCTCACACCTCGGGGGGATGCTGAGACACTCTTGGGTAATTCCGACTGCTGGGCAGACTGGGTCAGGTGCTCTGAGATGAAGAACGGACCACAGACTATTTAATTCTGTGCCTAAGGATATTTACACAAAGGAGGTATTGTTGTCTACCCATTACAGATAACACAACAAAGTCCAGAGAGAATGAATAACTTGGCCCGTATAGTGCAGTTCTTAAGTTTGAGAAGAAGCCTCCTAGGTCCTGTCGTACTTGTCTCATGGTAGAGAAAGATGACTTTCAAATGAGGAAATCCAAGAAGACTGCTTGGAGGAGGTGGTTATCTTAAGAGTCTACCATCACAGTATGAACATTTGTTTTCTCTGATACTAAACTTGATATCCCACTAGGAACCTACCTCTTGGATTTCACAACCAGAGCTTTGCTACTTTCCTTCCTGGCTTCGGCTTTAGCCAAAGTGGACATCAGCAAAGATTACCATCCTCTGAACACGAGCAAAACATTCAGATATACAAGGACCTCCCCCGAGACCCACCCATCCCTGTTCCCCCACCGTCCCCACACCTGAAAAGATTTGAGAAAGACTCTGAAAACTCCCCTCCACCCACTGGTTAGTTATGTCAGGCTTACATTTTGTCACTTGGTGACAGGTTGCTTTTCTTTTCTTTTTTTTTTTTATTAAGAAGGAAATCCAGCAACTATGAAGACATTGTCCTCAGGACAGATACCTCACCATGCTAATGTGTACTTTCTGGTTGTTTACAATTACCTGTTTGTTTGAAAAGGATTTCTTCTCTCCCTCCCGTGGCTCCTAGCTGTGTATACGGTGAAAAGGATAGGGCTGGGCGTGTAAGACTTTCTTTCCCCCTCGGCTGTGTTTATCCACCCAAGAAAATATTTTAAGTGCTTTGTTTCCATTATGCTATTCTGAGCCCATTACTCGGTGGGGTGATTAAAGATTGCTTTTGGCAAGAGAAGAGAAGACAAGTGTTTGTTACTTCCATGACTGTTAGCCTTTCCCAGGCAGTCTTCAAAGGGAAAAACATAAACACGTGGCATACAAAATACATATCGGCTTGGTAATGGGAGCCCTGGAGAATGTCTGGCCCTTCACCTTTGCCTGGGATCTGAGTAGCTGGGACGGGAGGCGTAAAAAGAGCTCTTTCTAGAGCATCTTCGAGGCTACCGACTTCTTGGGGCTCTTCTACGTTCCTCCTCGCCTGTCTGTTCCCTGATCCTTTTTCTGTCGTTCTCGCCCGGGGTCTTCTTGAGAACTTCCCTACCCTCCCACCGGTAGCTGGATGCAGCCATGGACGTGACAGATGGGCTCTCTACTTTCTTGGGGCTTGAAGTCTTCTAGTGCGGTCCACGGACACTGACGAAAGAGTCCCAGAAGTCTGTGCCCCTTGCGATGAGGTTCGCAGCGTGTGAAGCCCGTGGGAGCGGGAATGGGAACTTTCCTGGTGGTCGGGAGGACTTCCTTGGATGTGCAAATCTGACCGATAAGCAGGAGCTGGGGAGGGAAAGACTCTCAGCAAAAGGCAGCGGAGACAGGCGACAGCCCGCTTGACTCAAAGGAGGGCAAGACGGTGAGCGGCTGAAACCCTGAGAACAGGGCTCAGAGTAGCTGGGCGATATACGCAGGAGGTCAGAGAGGTCAGGGAGGTGCACCCCCCATAGCATAGCCACCTAATAGGTGCCAAATACAGGTGAGTGGACCTCAGAATCCAAGGAGGAAGTGTCCCTGCAGATAACAAGGAGGCTGTCGCCGTTTTCTTATCTTAACAGCTGGGTGGCCTGGAGCAAGGTGTTCCGCCGCGGCCAGACTCCGCGTCCTTATCTGTCAAATGGGAGTCACTGGTCCGGCACCTGGTTGGAACTCAATGAATGTCAGCTTCCTTCTTCCTTCCCCGTTATCTTCCATGAGTTGGTCTTTCTTTTTTTTGGTTCATTTAGCATCTTGGGAGACTTGCAGGAAGCCAGAAAACTCCTTCATCATGTCTGATCATGTGCTCATTTGAAGGACTGCCCAGGACCTGTCTGCCCGCCTGGCCAGGGGAACTACGGCTGGCCGGAAGGCTTGTGACCCTGGTCCTCCGGACAGGGAGGCTCTTTGCAGTCAGCCTCAGCTCCCTCCCCAGGATCTGGGGGACATTATCCCCTCCCTGGCCTATTGTGACCAGCAGATGAGATAGAGGCCGGTGAGGTCTTCAGACTTGGAGGGTCGCTGCTTCCCGCCCTAGGCTGGAGGGTCTGCAAGGGTGGAGATAGATAGGATTATAAATTGCTCAGACGCATTTTCCCTGAACTCCCTCCTTCAAGTCAAGGGCCTCTCAGGTTCAAAATGGCACCCGCAAGTCCGGGCATGTCCAGACAGCTTAAAACGTCTAGGAATTCTCTCTCTTCTGAGGCCAAGTGGGCAGCTTCAGAAACCCCGACTGCTCCGGCAGAGTCGAAGCGCTGGCTGGGGCCGGCCATGTGCTTCCTCTGCTCCAGGACCTCGATCGCCATCGTCCCCACAATCCGGTGAGTGGGGATCGGCCTCCCCGTGTTTACAGATCCGATCAACTGAGCGGCTCAGGGACTTGCCCAGAGTCTCGGTCACGAAGAGGTGGACAGAGCCAATTGTGAACACACCCAGCTCTTCCCTCTCCAAGCGTGTCTTCAAGGCGACAGCTCTCCTCCATGCACCCCAATTTCATCACCTGGGATCCAGAAAAACTCTGGAATACTCAGGTCGGATGAGGGCCTCCAGGTGGGGCATCTTCAGGTTTCTGGAGACTTCCAGGCTCCCAACAGGTACCTGACATGGCCCATCACCGTGGTCCTCTTCCGACCTGGATCTCTCAGCCAAACTCACTATGGTTCCCGAAGGTGTGACCACCATCATCATAATCATCATGAGCCCCATTTATGAAGCACTTACTAAGTGCTAGACTCTCAGCTGAGTGATGTCAAGGATTAAAGAGCCCTACAAAACAGCTGTCAGCATCATCAGCCCCATTCCACAGATGGGGAAATGAAGGCTCAGAGAAGGAAAAGTCTTTGCTCACGGACACCGCCTAGGAAATGTCCGAGCCGAACCCGAAGCTCGGTCTGGCGGGCCCCAAGCCCTCTGACCCGCACGGCGCCTGCCTTCCGCCTCCACACTTTGACGAAGGTTTACGCCCCAGAAGACTGCACCTAAATCCAGGTACATCTTGCCCTGCCAAACCCTGGGGCCCAACCCACGCTGGTACATGCCTCTCCGCCGCCACCCCAGGCCTCAGTTTCCCCACCTGTGCCATAGGGAACCGACCGGAGGCACCCCCGGGGTCTAGCTCAAATCCTGGCAACTATAACTCAACAGAGAAGCGGCAGCCCCCTCGTCCCCACCCCTGTCTCAGTCCTGCATCCTCCTGGAGACATTTCTCCCTTCTTAGGAAAAATGGAGGAGGACCTCCCCAAATTCACCGTTTCTCTCAGTGATGGCAAACGGAGGGGGAGTGTCTGGAGTCCCAGGTGAAGCCCTTCTGGCCCCGCAGTGGCTCGTGGGGCTTCCCCCTCGGGCTGCTTTCACTCTGAAGTCCCCCCCTGTGCCTGGCGCCCGAGTGCAGGTTCCTGAGCTCGCTGGCAGTCAGAGGCCCGCCCTGCAGGAATTTAGCCCCATCTTGACGGGGAGCTTTGAAGAAGAGTCGGAGAGAGCAGGGGCCCACCCCAGCACCGCCGTACACCGCCTGCCTTTCCCTGCCCCGGTGGGAGATGCTGAGGGGCCCAGCATTTCCGAAGGGCCTCCTACTCTGTGTCGGGAGCTACGCTCCAGGGCACAGCGCGGAACAGAGAAACGAGAGCCCTGCCCCCTCGGAGCTTTCGTGCCAGTGGGCGGAGTGGGAGAGGACAGGCAGAGAGTGAGCAGATACGGGCGATTTTCCGAGGGACCTGAGGCTGGGTCAAGGCCCGGGAAGTGGCAGGAACCGCCATTCGACAGGGCGGTCAGGGAGGGCAAGGGCATCCGAAGAGAGACTTGGGCTCGGAGACCACCGTGTGCAGGCCTAGAGAAAGCGCATCCAGGCAGAGGGAACCCCAGGGAGGCTGCTGTGCTCCAAGGTCAGAGTGAAGGTCCGTGTGCCCGAAAGGGAGAGGAAGGAGGGATGAGGTGGGAGAAGGGCGGAAGTCAGGTCGCAGAGGGCTTTCCAGGTCACAGGACAGACTTTGGATTTTATTTTGGAGCCACGGAAAGCCCCTGGAGGATGGGAAGAACTTTTTCTCACTTTTGTACAAAAACAAACTGCCGTAAGAGACCATCAGACTCTCCCAAAGTCCCACTTTACGTTCCCACGAGCAGTGCATCGGTATTCCAGCTGCTCCACGTTAAATCAGCACTTGGAATGGTCAGTCTCGTTATTGAGCCACACAGTGGTGCCTCGTTTTAACGTTAATTTTTATTTTCCTGATGACTAACAGTGGCGAGCCCTCTTCCCATGTGCCTGAGACCATTCGCAGACCCTCCTCTGTGAAGTGTCTGTTAAGATCTTTTGCTCATTTTTAAATTGGCTCATTTGTCTTATCATTGAGTTATAGGACTTCTTTTAATATTCTGGGTACATGTCCTTTGTCAGATAAATGATTTACAGATATTTTTCTCTCAGACTGTGGCTTGCCTTTTCATTTTCTTAACAGGGTCTTTCAAAGAGCAGAAGTTTTAAATCTTGATAAAGTCCAATTTATCATGGATTTTCATTTTATGCTTTCAGCTTTCTGTGTCCTAATGAAGAAATCTTTGCCTAGTCCGAGGTCACAAAGCTTTCCTGGTGTATTTTCTTACAGTAGTTATCTAGTTTTAACTCTTGGGTTTAGTTTGATCCTACATTTTTTACATTAAGTTAAAAAGTTAAACATAGATCTCAGCAATTCCACTCTGAGATATATACCCAAGGGGGGAAAAAAATCATACGTCCACAAAAGACTTACACTGGAATGTTCCTTTCATCATTATTACAAGAGGCAACACCTGGCCGGAACCTAAATGTCCATCCACCTGGGAATGGATATAATGTAGCACATCCATATGATAGAATGCTACTCGTTGATACAAAGGAATAAACTGCTAGTTCAAGCAGCAACATGGATGGATCTCAAACACAGTGCTAAGTGAAAGAAGCCAGACATTAAAGACTTCACACTGGAGGATTCCACGGATGCGAACTCTAGAAGCGATCAAGTTCATCTACAGTGACAGGAAGCAGGTCACCCGGGGTCTGGAAGGCACGGGCGGAGGTGGGCCGGTGAGTGAGAAGCAGCAGGAGGAAAGCGGGGAGGTCAACCGCACGTGCCGCATCCTGCCCGGGTTCGTTGTTCCACAGATGCACACGTTTATCAGAACGCATTGAACTGGACACTCAAAACGGGTGCATTTTACTTTTGACCCCAATAAAGTGGGCGTTTTAGTGACGAGCTGTAGAAATGATGTCTGAGAGTATCGTTTCATAAAAGTGGACTTTTCAAAGAAGAGGGCAAAACAGATGCTGGTGCAGTGCGTGAGTCCAGGCTGGGGACAGGAGGGAGAGTTAGGTCACTCAGTCATCCCGCGGGGAGTGAAGATGACCCGGTCCAGCGCGGGGGAGGCAGGTTATGATCATGGTGTTATTGCTGTTGCTTCTTTCACACCTTGGGCTCCAATAAGCTGGGGGCGGGATCTCATCCACAGATAAGTGGACCACGTCCCCCTCCCCTCAGAGGACTGCCAGCTGGATGTGACCAATCGCTGATACACGTGCTCTCACACGCACTCAGGAAACCATGTCACTGGCCAAGGTGATTCGGAGACTACCTGCGACCCCACCCCCTTGCTCCCAGGCCCCCTCTCCTCTGGTCCAGCCCCTGCTCCTCCTTTCCAAACCTCCTCCTGGACCTCGGGTCCAATGACCATGGCAGGATGCTGTCTGAGAGAGAGACACGCCTCTTAGTGTCCCAGAGGTGCTGCACCGAGGTGCCACCAACTGGATATCAAAACAGAAAGTTGTTGTCTCACGGTCCTGGAGACCAGAAGTCAGAAATCAAAGGGACGCCAGGGCTGGCTCCTTCTGGAGGCTGCAAGGGAGGGTCTGACCCTGGCCCCCCTCCTGTCTCGCTTGGTGACTGCTGGCCTCCTCGGCTTCGTAGCTGCTTCGCCCAGTCTCCGCCTCTGACCTCACAGGGCGTCCCCCTTCCTGTGCGTCTGTGTCTGTTGCCATCTTCTAGGGACGCCAGTCGTCGGGAGAGGGCCCACTCCAATTCAGGGTGACTGTGACCTTATCTAAACTCACCAGGCCTGCAAAGACCCCATTTCCAAATAAGACTACAGTCACAGGTATCTGGGTTGAGGCTAGAACACATCTTTTTTGAGGGACAAAATTCAACCCGGTACACGAACTTTATTTTCCTCTAACAAGAAATAATTCAGTTGGAAAGGAAGCTCAGGGGCCCAGCTGGATGGAGAAGAGGGGAGAGAACACTGGACTGCGAGTCATGGAGATTCTGGGTTCAAATCTCGCATCTGCCATGAACTTGCCGTGTGATGGATGCCTGACAATGTATTACCTCTCCCTGAGATTGAGTTCACTATTTTTTTTTTTTAAATGAGGCTGTTAATTCCTGGCTGGATCACCAGGCTCTTGAGAAGTCACAGATGTGGAGCACCTTCAGCATACCAGGAGCCACGCATAGCATTTTATAATATTATTTACTTTAAACCTCGCAACGACAGTCCTGGCAGAGGAGTCTGTGCAAAGGAGAACACTGAGGCTCAGGGGGTCACGGAACTGGAGGCCGCCATATTCAACCAACCCCCTTCCCACCCCTGGGCGACCTGCCCCCTGCTGCTCCATTTTCTGGTAGAGGCCATCCTCATTTCTTACTTGGATTCTAAAAATGGCCCACAGTCTTGCCCTTACCCCAAATCTATCTCAGAAGCCAGAAGGACATTTTTTTAACTTTTTTTTTAAGATTCTATTTTACTTATTTTTAGAGAGAGTGGAAGGGAGGGAGAAAGAGAGGGAGAGAAATGTCAATGTGAGAAAGAAACGCTGATCAATAACCCCTCTAACGCTCCCCAGCTGGGACCGAACCCGCAACCCAGGCAGGTGCCCTGACCAGGAACCAAACCTCTGACCTTTCTCTTCGTGGGCTGTTGCCCAACCAACTGAGCCACACTGATCAGAGCAAGGACATTTTTTTAATGAAATTTTTAATGAAATTGCCTTGCGTGAAATTCCTCCGTGGCTCCCCATTACCCTCAGAATAAACCCTGAATTCCCCGAAAAGGCCAGCCAGGTCCCATGTGATCTGAGCCCAGCCAGGCTCCATCTCTCCCTGCCCACTTCCCGGGATAATACCTACGCATCCTTCAGAATTCAGCTTAGATGTCACTTCCTCCAGGAAGTCTTCTTTGCCTGCCCCTCGGATATGAGTCAGGACATACTACTTAGTGCTCCGAGGCCACTCTTCCTGTCATCGTAACACTTAGCAAAGTGCATTTTTATTGCCCGTTAGCTTGTCTATCTCCTCCAGGGGACAGGACCTATGCCCAGGCGTTGGCACACTGTGGCTCATATTTGTCACATGTCATGGGCCACAGATCTCTGGATCACACAAGAAAGGATTAGAAGCCACTACTGGCTGACTCCAGGGCCTGCGTTCTGCCACTGTGCCACACAGATGCTGGCAGAGGCACAAGGGCCTATGTGGACAGTCAAATAGACTAGCCCAGACAGGCCATGCCCAAGTGTGCAGGGGCCTGGAATGTCCAGCATGCCTCCACTTTTCCCTCCCACATCCGCGGCAGACATTGCTAATGGATCCCCGCACACCTCACTGATCCCAGGCTCAGCACAGGGACCCCATCACCTGACATGAAGTCCATCTGCACATTTGATCCGACATCCCCATTTGGCAGGCGGGGACAGTGAGGCTCAGAGAAAGCACTGGCTTTCCCAGTACCCCAGGCAAGTGCACGTGAAAGCAGAGACAGGCTGTCTCCCCCCCGCCCCACCACCCCCAGTTCAGTGCTGCTCCCCTGCCCCCTTGGCCTCTGAGGATCAGCCCCTCATGCTGTGCGGTGAACCGACCCTGAGCGTGTCTAGAGCAAGAAGCATTGTGGTGAAATTAGGGCCAGGCGACCCATGGCGGGCTCTGCAGACAAGAGCAACTTTGGGTGGCCCAGGGGCCTTCCTTTCCTTTTCTTAAGTTGCTCAGAGGCAACTCTGGCCTGTATGGCATTCCTGCGGGTCCCGCCAGCCACCTGCTCATGGCACACTTGCCACCACCAAGGAACCGAGAGCACAGGTACCTGGGCTGGGAACCCTCCAGGGACGGGGACAATGACTGGACCAAAAGAATGAAAGACTTTCCAGGTCACACACGCTGACACGCAATGCCCCCTTCTCCTTCTTAAAAATAAATAAACCTTTTATGTTGGAGTAATTTTAGATGGACGGAAAAGTTGCTAGAATACTACAAGAATCAGCGCCTACCCCTCATCCGGTTTCCCTAATGTTATCGTCTGGCATTACCATGGACGTCACTGAAAATGAAGAAACCAGCATTGGTTCCTTGCGACAAGCTAGGCTCCGGACTTTCTCTCTCCATCTCTGTGTCTGTCTCCCTCCTCCTTCCACCTCTCTCTCAAATCAGGAAATAAACACTTCAAATAGAGAAAGGGGGAGAGAAAGAGAAACATCACTTTGTTGTCCCACTTATTTATGTATTCATGGGTTGCTTCTGGTCTGTGCTCCGATCAGGAATCGAACCTGCAACCTTGCTCTATCGGGACGACATTCTGACCGAGCTACCCAGCCAGGAAAAAGTTTTAAAATGTTTAAACTCCAGATTTGATTCCGACTTCACCCATTTTTCTGTTCCAGGATCCACGCTGCACGGAGCATTTTCCCTTTGGGGTAAGTACCTTCCCGAAACTTCCCCCCTTTCTCCTGGCAGCTGACTTCCCCTCACTCAGAAATGACTGTTTGCTTCTTGTTTTATTCGGCTCTGATTCATTTTACAGATTGTGGTTGGGGGGGGGGAGCTTCACCTGGTTAGTTCTAATATCGTGAATGACCCTCCTCCACATTCGTTTTTCCTCTTTCTGTTTTAAAGTCTAGTTCACATCATCAAAATGGCCACTGGCACTTCCTGGAGAACTTGGCAAAGCATTTTACTGTATTTCTAAAAAAAAGTCCCGTTGGTTTTTTTTTCCAACCCTTTCCCACCCCAAACTTTGTTTGTTCTTTTATGACTAAGGATATTTATCTCCTGCCTGCTTTAGAAGTTTATGAGCCTCTTTTCCTTTGAAATCCAGGCCAAGGTCAGTAGCCTTTCAGCTGTGATGTCATAGTGCGTTGCCTTGGTTACTGCTATGACATCATCAAGGCTGGGGGCTTGGTGGGGTGGTGGGGAGAGGGTCTTTGAAACAAACCTTTTCATCTGCAGTCCGTGAAGAAACTGCTGCTTCTTCGGGGAAAAGTTTTGAGAAACTGCGAGAAGCTAAAGGAAAGAATTAATATGATTTACTACCCTGCCGCCCTAAAAAATGCCACAGACCCCGAGAAGTCAGGCCACAGTCAAAGGCTGCAGGGGAAAAGCATTCCTGGAAACCAGAAACCTAGATTTGCAACAAGGCCATCCGTGAGCCCCATGAAACCCACATGTCCACGCACACGCACACACACACAAGAATCGACCCCATGCACCAAATTGCCTCTGGATGGAATGTATTTCACGAGGTGTCCCTTGGTCTTTAATCGAATCTAATCTAATCTAATCTGTCTCTCCCTGGGCATAAAAGCAAAAGTAAAGAAAGGAATTACAAGCCAGGAACGACTGGTTTCAAAGGCTTTTTTTAATAAAAGGAGAAAAGAAAGAGAACAAAAGCAGAGGGAACACTCAGCAGACAGTTTTCATGCCATTAAAACAGCATCTTGAAACATGTTCATCTCTTTTTTTTCCCCCTTTTTCCTTAGGGTCAGGGGAAGGGGGGAAAATGTGTTTTTATTGTGAACATGTGTCAAGAGGACTCCGCCACATAAACTCCGTGCCCACAATAAGTATATTTGTGTAGTAATTAATGTGAGATCAGACGCGGGTTTTGCCAAAAGGCCATTGCCAGCACGGGATCTATTACGCGGCCGAGCACCCAGCCTTCCAAACGAAGTGTGCACGGCGCGCTGTAATTAAGCCTCCTGTCATCTGACGGCGGAGCGAGCAACAGCGACTCCCAGACAGGATTATACCTAAAACACAGTTTCCAAATGTTTCTTCTTGGCAAATCTTTTAAGGAAACTCTAGGCAGCAGGAATGTCAAGACATCTGTAATTAGATCTCCAAGAAAAGGGCGGGGGGCGGGGTGTGGGGCCAGTTTTTATTTTGTCTCTCCTGGAGACCCCATGTAATTCCCTGGCCTGCCTGTCAAGGGTCTGATCCACCGCGCGCCCTGGGTCCTGGGTCCTGGGTCTTGGCGCTCGCTCTCTGCTAGGGGTCCTCTGCAGTAACGCGTTGGCCACGCTGGGTGTCCCGCAGAAAGGTTACGGGAGCAGCGGTGAAGGCACAAGTGGCCACGTCCAGACGGTCCCCGGCCGGGCCCACGTGTAGAACTCGGTGATTTCGTATGTCTGAGGATTTCGGCGCTGCTATGGGCCTGCAGGTCTGATGAAGAAAGCAGAAAGGAGCTCGGTCGGTGGGCTCCAGGCCTGCGTTTCGGAAGACATTTGTACCGCAAGGAAAACCTACACGAGAAGGAGTGAAGGGGATCCCTCCGCCCATTCGTTTGAACTCTTCCCGGGGAGGTGCGCGCTGCGCGTGGCGCAGATCCCCACCGCGAGCTGCCGCTGGGAGCAGTTCCGTGTCTGTCCCCAGTTCCCCACGTTAGTCCGGGCCTGCCTGTGTGTGAACATGCTTCTGCCCGCGCGTGGACCTTTGGCACGAGTCTGCAAACGCATCGCGTGTGCGATCCTTCCCATGCGCGCGACCGGGTGCTGTCTCTGAGCCTGCTGCCGTGCGTTTCAGAGGCTGCGACGCATTCGGCTCACGCTGCGGCATTTGTAACCTCCTGCGCGCAAAAGGACTGCGAAAATATACTGTATTCATGATACGCGATGCTCTCTACCACCCAAACACAATCTTAGGGTGTTCGGCATGCGAAACAGATCATAAATCTCAAGAAAGAAAGAGGAAGGGCGGGGGAAGGAAGGCGGCGGCCGAGGTGGCAAGGAGGGCCATTGGATGCGGGGCCTCTGCTCTGTAATGAAGCCGCTCTCCAGGGCTCCGTCTTAGAGGCAGTTGTGGTGGGACCGAGCCTAGTGTTCGGGGTTTTGGCCTCTCCACCACTCCTCCCCTGCTCCGTGCTAACAGTCAAGAACAGATGGGCCCACTTCATAAATGCTGGCCAGCTGGGGAGGCTGCAGCCGGCGCCCAGCAGCCTGGCCCAAATGCTGATGCCTGAGGAGGACTCTGGGAAGAAGGCTGGGGATCTTACAGACAGATCTTGAGGCCGGCTTGCTTCTAGAACTTTCTCTGGGTTTCCCCAAAAGAGGGCTGTTAAAGAAAAGATGGAACACCTATAGCTTTGGCTTTGGGCATCCAGGCAGCTGGGATTCTACTGAGCAAGGACCGGAATCACCAGGAAGATAATAACCCAGGGGCCCCTGGACAGAGATGGAGCTGGCATGGGTGGTTAGGGTTCAGGGAAGAGGGGTGAGGCTGGGCCTTTCTTGGAAACGGGTGAAAAGGGGCAAGCTATGGTTGTCACACATGGAGCTGGGTTTTTTTTCCCCCTCCAGAAGATTAAAAAGGCCACTTGTTTTCGGAAGTCTCAACCTGGCCTGTAGATCCCTCGCGCGCGTCCATCTGCGGTGCTCCCGTCTCCGTGGGGCTGCTTGGAGAACACAAAGGCAGGAAGTTCAGTTCAACACAGGCCCGGTGACATCTCCATCCGGGGCGTGTGTGTGTGTGTGTGTGTGTGTATGTGTGCATGTGTGCGTGTGTGTGTGTGTGTGTGTGAGGCCTATGTGTTCTCCTCAATCAGATCATTGCTTGATAGAATTATTGTTCCTGCAGCTTTAGAAACAGCTGGAGGGATTCTAGAAGAATCATTTAAATAAAGCTGCTCATAAACCATCCACTGTGCAGTTTGGGAAGCAGATGGAACCTGTGGCATTTGGGTTTGTTGTTTTTTTTTTTTAAGACAGTCTTCTCTGATTCTCCAAATGTGTTCATCTCGTATGCGCCCCCCCCAACACGCACATCACTTGTGATTCACACGCAACATCCACGGGGGAAGTACAGACGTCATGTACGTGTCCTCAGCATTAGATGAAAACCAGGCATCCCCAGAGTGTCCCCTTCCCGTCACCGTCTGCCCCCGCTCCCAAAAGGGCAACCATCATCCCGTCTCGCTCTGCTCATTTTTTATATCTTATATAAATGAAACCACGCAGCATCCTTCTTCAGTATCTGGCTTCTTTCACTCAAAATTAAGTGTGTGAGTTTCACCCATGTTGTTCTGTGTAGTTATAGATCAATGGTTTTCAACAGGGGGTGGTTTGATGCTCCCCAGGGGACTTCGGGCAATGTCTGGAGACATTTTTGGTTCACAGCTGGGGTGCAGCTCGCGGGTCCAGGCCAGGGATGCTGCTCCATGCCCTCCAGTGCACAGCACAGCCCCCCCGCCACAGAGCATCTTCCGGCCCAGAATGCCGACAGTGCCGAAGCCGAAGACTCCAGTCTAGATCAATCGCCCTCGTGGTTTTTCTTTGATTTCTCTGAAACTCCATTTTTAAAGCTTCCTGGATCCTCATGCACGGGGGAGCTGGCTTCAACTACACTCCAAGTTCAAAGCTTTGACTCAGAGGCAAGTTTACTGACCTCTAGTCTTATTGCCAAGGTGGGAGCAGGGAGGGTAGTCAAAGAAGGCGGAAGGGGGCAAAGATAGGTCATCCCTTAATGATTTCTCAGTCTTGCCTGGTGACGAAGTTGATCAGGTGTCAGCAAGCCACCCGTGACTCTTTGGTAAGCAAGGGAAGGAAATGACAGAGAGCTTTTTCGGAACAGAGCCACACCAATGTACACAGACATAAACAGACAGCCACACAAGTCCAAACAGAGATCGCCCCCCGTGGCTCTGAACACACACACTCACGCACACACACACATGTACACTCACTGGCCAACACACGTCCACAGCAGCAGTCCTGCCAGGCCCAGGCCCGGACAGAGGAGAAAACAACCACCAGCACTGCCCTTCAAGGAAGCCCTCTCCTAGTCCGGCTACTGAGATAGCTAAGATGGCCACGTTCAAGGAAGCCCAGCCAGGGCAGGGCCGTCGTCTGTCCTGCCCACCACCACGGACACCCCCTGGGCCTCAGCCAGGCTTCTCGGCCTCGGCGGTACCCCTGTTTGAGACGGGGTCACTCCTCACTGCGGTCACAGTCCTGCGTGTTGCAGGGCATTCGGCCTCTCTGTAAACTGGACGCACCCCATGTCGTGACAGCCGAGACTGTCTCTAGATTGCCCTGGCTAGAGGGCTTGGTTGGAATGCCATCCTGTACACCGAAAGGTTGTGGGTTCAATACCCAGTCAGGGCACATACCTAGGTGGCAGGTTCTGTCCCCGGTCGGGGCGTGTGCGGGAGGCAGCCAATCAACGTCTTCCGTCGCACGTTGATGTTTCTCTTCCCCTCTCTCTCTCTTTCTCTGTCGCCCCCTTCCTCGTTCTATCAAATCAATAAATATATCCTCGGGTGAGGATTTTCTTTTTTAATTGTCTCTAGGTCTTGTCCGCTGTCCCTTGGGAGCATTGCCCCCGGTTGAGAATCCCTGATGTTGCCCAGTGCGGGGCTCGTAGAAGCGGCCCCCAAATGTTTGTCGATCGACCAAGTGAGCCAGCCACTCTCATTCTTGCCTGAAAATAAATGGACGCTCACAGAGACTCAGCCGACCTTTCCCCTTCAGCGTCCACGTACACCAAGACTGAAAACCACACCGAGATGGCCCGGGGCCCCTTCCTGTACCAGGATCTGGGGACTGCGCAGGACAGCAAGGGGTGCCGCAGGGCGGGAGGGGCCGTGGCTCTCCTCCCAGCAGCCCTTGCAGAAGGGGCCCCCGGAGGGAGGCCTCCACCACATGTGCCATTTGATTGAGGGACGCGAATGCACTTTTCCGGCCCCTGATGGCGTTTTAATTGTGTTTGGAGCATTGTGCTCCTCGCACACCAGCTGAATTTGCTGTCGCATTCAGAACTGTTTTCAACATTCCCTTCTCTTTTCTCTGGCACGTCCACAGAGCTCTGGTTAGCGTGGGTGGGGAGGGGCGATCTGGCCCAGAAACCGCATGTACAGAAGTCTGTACGCACCCCAACCAGGCCTTCCTTTATGCGCTGAACCTCCCGAGGACCCGTGGGTTCGTGGACAGGCCGGGAGGCAGGACTCCGGGCAGAGGCAGATGCAGGCGTGGGCGCGTCCACCGTCGGCGTGGAGAAGGCGGTACTCCAAGGCTACGCATTCATTCAGCAAACCTTCTCTGAATGCCAGTGTGCACCGGGCGCTGAGGGGGCAGGGACGACAGCTCTGTGTCTTTTCTCCAAGTGGCAAGAGGAAGAAAGAGGAGCAGCTCACGTGGCACTTATCAAGTGCCAAGCTCTATTGTTTCCAGTTCGTAAATATCCACTCACTGAATCCCCCAAATAACGCTGAGGTTGGTCCTGTTACGACTCCCAACGTACAAGTGAGGAAATTAGAGCTGAATGAGGAAAAGGAACTGGGCCAGGAGGACAGGATTCTCCCGTGGCGGAGCCGGAATGGAAACTCAAGCAGTGGCCAGCGGTGGTTCCGTCTAGGGGCAACTGGGGCCCCCAGGCTGGGCAATGCCTGGACACGTCCATCGTTCATCGCAACCCAGGGGGTGGGGGTGGTGCTACTGGCATCCAGAGAGCAGAGGCCGAATGCCCTCCAACGCACAGGGCAGCCCCCCACCACAGAGAATCGTCAGCCCCAACAGCCTGTCGCACGGAGCTTGAGAAAGTCTGGACCGGAGCGCTGATGTGCTAACCGCTGGGCGCCAGCCCAGGCCTGCGTTCGGTGTCCTGGGAACACCCTCAGCCAGTGGGTGGGACGCCCACAAGCACATGTGAATGGAGTCGGGGGGAGTTCTGCCAGCGAGGACAGGACCACGGCCACAGATGAGGGTGGGACCATGCAGGCGAAGCCCCGGTCTTCGCTTGGTCCTTTTAATTTCGGTGACCTTGGGTGAGTTACTTAACCCCAGTTTCTCCTCTGTGACCTGAGGATATCACACCCCATAGGAGTGCTGTGATGGTGAACTACCCTGTTAAGAAATCCCCTCGTGCCTAACGCACCCCACCCACACGGTTCCTGGGAGCTATTATGAGGCAGGAAAGGGAAGGATGTCTGTCAGTCGGGGGACGGGGCCTGATCGCTGCCTCAGAGCGGGGGGCACTGTCTGCAAAGGTCCTTGGGAAAGGGCATCAGCCTTGGTGCCTTCAAACCTGGACTGACCGACTCCTGAAAACACTGAGGTTTACAGGAAGTCCTGCTAAAAGGTCAAGGGCTGGACTGGTTGAGCGCTCAAAACCAGGATGGCCCCCCTCTGAAAGGAATCACCAAATTCTGCCAGTAATATGTCCCCAGTTGGCTTCGCTACAACTGCTTGAGTGCCCAGTCCAGCAGCTCCAGGCTCCCCGCAAAGGGCGGGCTCCTCCCTCGGGAAAGCGCTCAGGTTTCACTTCAGCAGTAGGATCAGTCATATCTTCTCATTCACACAATAAACATGAGGTTTTAATTGCACATTCAGGCCTCTCTTCCATAACTCTGGGTTCAACTCCTGGCCCTGCATCACACTTTGTATGTTTTCTTGGACTGATCATCAAACTTTTCTGTCTGTGAAACTGAGTTAAATTATACCTACCTCTGGCAATTTTTTTTTCGGCCAACAAAGTAAGGGTTTGTTAATTGAGGAAACGGCCCCAAGCCAGAGTCTCATGGAAGCCAAAGACCTGGCTTCCCACGGCTTCCAGGGGATGGCTTGTACAGGGAGGCACTCTGGCAATTTTAAAACCTGTTCTCAAACCTTTTGACACTCCCCTCCTTCAAATATGGGTCTCTGTCCCTTCCTCTTGAGTCTAGGTGGGACTCCTGGGAGCCCGGAGCTGCAGTGTGAGAAGTCTAGCTTAAGGCAGCCATGTTGTGAGGAAGGTCAGGCCTGGCGTAGACACTCTCCTTGGCAATGGAAATCTCCAAGTCACCCCCGCTTTGATCCTTCAGATAAAGTAAAAGAATCTTCACATAATTCTAGTCCCCAGCCATCCAATCGCCACCATCAAGTCATCGCCAAGTCACTTACAGTCTTCCCAACAAAGCCCTGAGACCCAGGAGCAGAGCGACCAGCTCTTCTCACCGAATCCTCACCTAATTCCTGACCCACAAAACCTGTGAGTTGTTGTTAAGCTGCTAGATGTGGGGCTGGTGTGTTACACGCAGACAGTAACCAGAACGCACACTCCAACGATAGTTGTAAGGCTTAAGTTAGCTAATACGTGTCAATGCCCTCCCACAGGACTGGGGCACAGGGTAAGCTCCCAAAGGACATTAATTATTTCCTTTATCCTTTTATATTTTTTCCTTGTAGTCAGTTACTTTCTCCCCCACCCCAGGTTTATTTGACAAGCGCAAGGAGAATAGGTTTCTCTAGCTACTTCCACCCTGTCGAGACCATGGAGTCATTTGGGTAAACAAAGTCTTGAAACAATCCTGATGGATTTAGATTGGGCTCTAAGCTTCCAATTCACAGCAAACCTGATCACAGACTCTCCACACAGCTTTAGGGCTTACCGATCACACGGTCTTCAGGGCTACGGGGCAAAGAAAACCCTCCTCCCTGCCCCAAAAAGTTTAACTCAGTGGTAGCCCATGATGTCTAGTCACAGAGCATCTCAAATATGCAGGATTGTGATGCTACAGAGTGCCTGCTCTTGGGGAAAGTGTCCCCAGTCAAGATTTATCCACGGAGCCCTGAAGAAACGCCCTCTGGTAGACCTGGCACAAGACTTTGCTTGCCAGCCTGTATCCATAGATCTGTACAATAACTGGAGCTTAAAAAGTGCCCCCTCCCCACCCTCCATCTGGGTGTGATGGCCAGGAATCACGCCAGGCTCTCCGCTGGAGCATCCGAGGAGGAATTCCTGGCCCCTGCACTGCAATGCCCAGTGCTGATCCATTTTCACGTAAAGAAGTCCTTCCAACAACCAGCACTTTACAGACCGGAAAGCACCTCGCCCAGAGTTGAGTGGAAAGCCCAGTCCAGCTTGGGAGGGTCCAAAGGTGTCTCCCAAACCAGGAAGCCAGATCAATGTGAGAAGAGCGTGGAACAGGGTTTAAATGAGACGTAGGAAGTCAGTGTGAATGCGGCCGGGATGGGGATGGAGGCAGCACCCCAGGACAGGCCTACCTGGGGGTGAAAATGTCTCAGGAGCTAAGGCCATCGGTCAGCTCATCCAACACCCACTCCCAACATCCTTCTCCCCTCCGCTTCTTACTCTACAGCCTTGAATAGAAAACATTCATCTTCCTGAGCAGGCCGCATGGCTCAGTTTGGGCCACTGTGTAAGCAGAGATCTGTTGTGGGGACTAGGGAGACAGTTTCCATTTCTTATCAGGCTCCAGAGGAAAGCCTTCCGGTGCCACTCCCTGTCCTCCGTGTCTTCGCGCAGACATGACGCCCGGAGGTGAGGCCTGATCTTTGAGCACGCAGAAGACAATCACAAGAACAAAATGTCAAAATGCTAAGAATGGTGGAATGAGAAAACAAGAAAGCCGGAATCCTGATGACGTCACGGGGCAGCTGAATCAATGTCAGCGGCAGCTGACCTCTGAACTCCTTCATCATGTGAGAAAAATAAACCCTTCGTTGTTTAAACTACTGTGGGTCTGGCTTTCTGCTACTAGAGGTCTGCTTAGCGGATTCGTACATCTCTCTGGCTACACAGAGCTGTTGGCAGGCATGGGGCACCTTTGCTTGGTGGGCTGCGGGGCAGGACGTAAAAATCTGACCCGATAAAGTATCAGCAACACCTCAACTAAGCCGTGAGAAGAGGTCTTTGGGAACCACTGGAAGCAACCTGGCCGTCCACACTGCAGGGGGTGGGTTAGTTAGACCGCAGTGCACCCCTAACACGGAACCCAGCTCCACCCCCACAAAAGGAGGACGCAGAGACAGATTGGTTGACATGGAGAAGCCCCTCCTATGTGAGGATTTTCACAAGCAGGTTATCAAACTATATGGAAAGAGATCTCTAGAAAGAGTTCACGAGAAAGTAAACAGTGGTGGCCATTTGCCTTTCTGTTGCTATGGCGCTCGTTATTTTCTGTATTAAGTATCTTCTCAGTTTTGCTGATGAAAACGGTCATGCGGGGCCGGCGCCAGGTAATCTTGTTTTCACGTTAAAATGCGTAGACCATACGCAGAAGACTGGAAAGATATATCGCAGAACATGAAGAGTTAGCCCCCTGTGGTAGGATTACAGGTGATTTTCATTTTCTTCTTTTTCCTTATCTGCCTTTCCCACTTCTCTTGATAATGAATATATATCACTTGTTTAATTTTTCAAGTTTTGTTTCTGAAGAGCTACTCATCTCATTATGCTTGCCAAAGCCTCAAAACCTCCACTGGGAAATTACGTTAATCCCAGCAAGGTCTTCTTGTCCTGGCGGCAGACCCCGAGCCTGCCGTTCTGTGATTTTAAGTATCCAGGAGGATGTAAAATTAGGAGACGGTTGAGTCCCCAATTTCTGGTCCTTGTCAACTTTATGAAGCTGGCAGCCTGGAGAGCTCCCGGCATTGCTTAATCCAGCCAGTTGGTATTGCCTTTAAACCCCAAAGCAAAAGAGAGGGTGATAAGAGGGAAATCCCCCTTCTGATACTAGTGATAAGGAATTCTCCTTCCCTTCTCCGGGAGGATAAATCATGCTGACCCACCCTCCACGGGACACCTCTTGGAAGAAAGAAGAGCCGTAAAAATATGGCAGGCCGAAGCTCGTGCAGAAGGATGACGGCATGACATCATGACAGAGAAATTTACGATCCATTCAGCAGAGGTGGCTGTCAGTTTGGGGGCCCTCCAGAGTGCAAGCGTGCCATAAAGAGGTCAACAACCCAGTGGCTCCCCTGGGAGAAAGCGATCTCCCCCCAGACCCAGCCTGTCACCTAATATCGGGGAGCAGGGAATGCCCCGGGGGAGAAGGCATTGGTTTATCTACACCTGAGAAACCGAGGACGGAAGGAGGAACGCCAGGGAAGTGGACAGAGGGTCCTTCTCTAATGACTGAAGGCTCTGGATCTTCCCCCCCCCAAAAAAAGTCTCTCTGGTGCCCTAGGGGTCCTGGAAAAGTCAGCCCAGAGAGGGACAACCATGGAAAACAAAACCCCCCAGGGATGGGGGCAGGAAAGAACGTGGCGAGTCCAGTTGCTGCTGTCTAGCAGAACTAACACGCGGGCCCGTGACCTCTGGTTCACGTCAATGCCACGGATCAAAAGGAAGCAGCTTGCTCCACCCTGCCCAGGCCTCCCATCCAGGGAGGATTCAAAGCTACTCGCTTCGTGGCTGGTGTGGCTTCCATTAACCCAGAGGTTGGCACTGCTAACTTCTTGAAGAGGTGAGCAGCGAACGTCATGAATCACGAGAAACCAATAGCTCAGGCCAGCCTTGGTGACCTTTCAAGCAAGATCTTCTTACTCCAAATGAACATCGTTGTGCGACCGCAAAGACGAGCGGTACTGGTTTGCGTGCCCTTCAATTCCAACTGCAGACAGCGGGTCTGCAAAGACTTGGAGATGGGGTGCCCCCCACTCTTCCCCCAGCATCCCTCCGCTACCTCCCTGGACCAAGCACACGCCTTTCATCCTTTCTTAGGTAAACAGCAAGGACGGTGCAACACTGCGGGGGTGGGGGTGGGGGCTGCAAGAGAGCATTTTCCGGAGTGAGACCCTTGTCTGCCCAAGGATTTACAACATCGAAACCCATGACGGGCTGATCTGGATTTCCTGCCCACGGCTACAGACGCAAATGACCATCAGTGCCCCTCCCCCAGCATCCACTCGGGTTCTGAAACACAATAGACCATCTGAAAAGGGTGCGTGCGTGCGTGTCCATGTGCCACCCTCTCCTTCTAATAGGCAGCTTCCGTGTTGCCCAAAGTTCTGCGTGGAAATGGATACAGGGCATTTTGGGATCGAGGGGGAATCCTCACTTGAAGAAACCAGATCAGTTGCAGGCAGTGCCTGGGTTCAGCAAGAGGCCAGTCTACCCAGAAACATAAACCAATTCCAGCCAGGCCTAGGTGAGGACTCACCAGACAGACGCGTCGGCCCCACGTCGACTCAGCTCGGATGCGCACGCTGAAGCCCGCCCTGCGCGCGCACACGCATGCACAAGCACACACTCATTTCGTGCTTAGCTGTCAGAAAACTTAAGACACTTATATGGGGGTGAAAGGGCAGAAAGGGGGAAACATTATTTTCTGTTGTTCATTACACCTTATCCATCCTACATGTGCTGCACTCATCTTAGATAAAGTTACGGTTCGATTTTATTAGGAAGCCCCGGGAGTGTGTAAAGGGGAATTTGGGACGGAGACAAAGGAAACGGCAGAACTGGGGAGACGGCAGGTGGGGAGCTCATTTGTTTTCCTGCTCAGAAGCCGACTCAGGCGCTTTCCGAGCCACTTCCAGGACTGAGTCTACACATTCTTGGGGTAGCGCGCTCTTCAAGTGCCAGGTGGATCTGCCGCCCAAACCCGCTCAGTCCTGCGTGGGCTGTGGGCTTCCTGAAGGAGCCCAAGGGGAGAGGTGGGTGAACGCGCCAGCCAGGGGGCTGTTCCGTTCAAAGACAGAGGTGAGGCCATCCAGAGGCGAAGCTTAACAGTTCAAGTCCACATCCGGTCTTGAACCGATCGTCCCGCCAACAGGCAGCTACTGGTGGGAATTCTTTTCTTTCTTGACCCTCCCATGAGGCAGATGAAGAAGAGCCTTGGGGCCAAACGGCAGGGCCCCTTGAGCCCCTTCACTCTGGGCTGACAAGAAAACTGGAGTCGCCTACCCTGGCAGGGGGGCGGGGAAGGAACCAAGATGCCCCGCCCAAGGGGGGCTCCAAAATGACAGAGAGAGAAGGCTGTCTCACTCAGAGATGCCACACGAGGAAAGACCCAGGACGACAAAACCTGGATGTAAACGTGGGGCCAACTCTTTCCCTGAGCCTCAGTTGCCCCCATTTGGAAACTGGGAGGAAAAAACCATCCGTAACAACAGTGATCGCCCCTAACGGCAGGGATTAAACCGTCAGGAGAACGCGCGCTTCCTGCGGTTCTCTAAGATAACATAATGGGAAGCACATCAGAGCCATAAATCACGGCGCAGATATAATTTATTGTTATTAATATGATCTGCCCTGTCCTTCCCCAGCCCCCTGGGCTGCCAGGAGAGTCTGTGCTCTGTCATCGTGCACTCGAAGACAGGCTGTTTTGTCCCTTCTCTCTTCTTGTTTCTAATCACAGCGCTCTAATTCTCCAGCTGAGGTTGAATTCAATTCTCAGCCATAGCTGGATGCCATATATTAGCCCCTGTCCAGGACAGCAATCTGGCTTCTGTCTTCTAAGCACCCTCGATCCGCCATATGTCCCGGGTTTGCTGGGGCTCAGACCCTGGGCTTGCGTGGCCGACTCACAGAGATGCAGCCGGAGGTACTTCCACCATCCCCAGTTTACATGTGGGGAGACCACGTTTCGGGGGAGACCACGTTTCGGGCAAGGCTGCTAGATTTCATCCCAAGGGTATCTGCCTCCAAACCACCGTGGTCCTCTGCCTCCTGAGCAGAGAGCATCGCTCCATCACGTCTTCAGACGACTCAGGGGGGCAGCCCCCTCCCCCCCATCACTACAATGCTCATTTCACATACCACCGAGACTCAAGAGCAGGGGCCCTTGGAGGTGGGGGATCTGCAGTCTGGAGGTCAAGTAAGCCTCTGCCAACCCTCGTTCTGACTTTGACCAGCACGGAGGAGGGAGAGGGAGACAGGGAGGGGGCCGCCTGCAGTTGGAGTGTCTCTATCTGCCCATCAGAATGTTTCCTGGAGGTTCTGCCAGGAATTCAGGCCTGTGGGCCCCACTGTGAGTCTTGCCAATGACTCCAGAGCCCTGGTTCCCTTTGATCCTCTGCAGTCCATCCCACCCTCCACGGAAGCCTGAGGTCTAATTTGCGATATCTCAGCAGCGTCCCCAAGGGCGCCAGGCTGGCAAGGGACGTTGAAGGCCTGATGACGCCGATAGGGAATTCAGCGTTCTGGGGGATCGATACGTGACATTTTGAGTATCCTATCTGACCACTCATTTGTGCTGCGTTTCTGGCTCTGGCGTCTTGCCTGCTGTGTGACTGTGTTCTGGTGTCTCTGCGTCTCTCTGCAGGTGCTTTCTGGCATTTCCGACCTTCTCCTCTTTACTTCTGCGTGCGAGTAACTTTCTCTGTCCCCCTCTGCTTTCTTCTCCCTTCTCTGTCCTGGTCTCTCCCTCTCTCTCTCCTGCTGTCCCCCCATTCACTCTCAGACCCGCGACCTCTGTCTCTTTCCTTGTCCCTCTGTCTGTCTCTCTCTGCCTGGTTCCCTTGTTCTCTCCTGCTTTTCTTTCTCGCTGTGTGTCTGCCTCCATTTCTCCTCCCACCCCGTTCCCTCTGCCTCTCTTTCTCTCCATGCGATCTGTCTGTCCCCTTCTCTGTCCGCCAAGGCACCATGCCAACCCAGTCATTCCTCAGAACACCTTAGCAGAGTTGGTGGCAACAGCAGCTATGGAATGCGGCTCAGGTTGGTGAGAGTCATCCCAACCCGGAGCCCACCCGGGCACACAGGCTTAGGGGTGAACCCATCCAAAGCCTGTGTTGCCTTCTCTGCATCGGTAAGAACGAGTCTGGGGTCACAGAGGACCACGGACGTTCTGAGTATCGGAAGGTGTGGGGAGGGAGAACGCTGCTGAATGGGGAATCCTGGGAGGGTTGCTCCATGGGGTGAACAGCCGCCACTCTCCCTGAGAACCTTCCAGACTTGCTAATCAATTTCCATCTCACTCTTCCAACATGGCCGGGGCTGCCAAGCCCACACGTGCGGATTGGCTCTGAACGGTCATGCTTTTCCACCACTTGCCACAGCCAAAAATGTCCCTTTGGCCAAACCTTGGAGCTCGTCTACATTTTGGAACTTTACAAGCCAAATGCATCCACACACCCGGAGGACTAGGGTCCGCTCCTGCAATGCTGCCCACCCCCCAACACACACACACACACACACACACACACCCAGATTCAGTGTTCCCAGGGACCCAGCAGGGAAGTTTCTACTTCTCAGAAGGCCAGTGAGTCTTATTCATCCCATCATCAGAAACCAGAAAATGAGGTGCAGACAAACACAGCAACGCGCCCGAGGTCGCAAGGCCAGGATAACGGCAGCCCCGCAGAGCACCCCGGTTTTTACGTCTGGTTTTCGATTGCTGCTGACTTACAAATACGAGCAGCTCTTCACGGTAGGAAGGAGACTAGGAAACCAGGCAGAACTTGGGGTTTTTTTCTTCCTGATCTTCCTCTCCCCACTGGGGCCTGTTTCCACGCCCAGCTTGCCCAGTCATTTTGCTCCCAGAACCCACACCAGTGCAGAAACAGAATTTCTCTCCTCTAGAAAATGGATTTTTTTTTTTTTTTTTTTTTTTTTTTGCTTGGGAAAAATACTGTGTGGGTTTTTTTCCCCTTTCTACCTATGGGCAAGAGGCATTCCGGATACTTGGGTTTTGGAAGGCAAATTTGGCATCCGGGATGGTTTTCTGCCTTATTAAACTTTTCAGAAACTGTATCCCTCTTAAACAGCCTGGGGGGGCTCTCCCCCCACCCTGTCCCCCCTCCAAAGGACCCTCTCGAGGGGCCTCCACGTTCCTTCATCCCATCTGTCAGAGGCCGAAGCCAAAACACGTCCCAGGAAAAGCCAGAGAAGGAGGAGGCGAGGCGGGGGAAGAGATGTCTAATCATCCCCCAAACCTTTGAAAAGTATCTCGAGCAAATCGAGTTTGTCTAAAACGCATCCAGCATTTAACGTCTAATAGGAGCTGACCAACTTAATGCGCCCCATGCGCTCAGTAAAAGGGTTCTTCCCCTTTAAGGGCCTGTTGACGTTAGATGAAGGAGAAAAACAGTTGTTATGATTCCGAAACTCAGGATGAACCCAATTAATCAATGCTGAGATGATTTGAATCATGTGGCAAATGCTTGGTCACCTCTCTGATATCCTATCCCCACCCCTTGGAAGATGCAGACATGATTGATGTCACCTGTGACCACCGCGTCTCCAGGCAAGACCCCCCCAAACACGGCTGACGGAGAAACAAATTAGATCCAAAGGCTGGGGATCAGTTTCAGAGGGGACAGGCCCCGGGCTGGGGAGGGGGTGGTCTCCAGGGGTGCCTGGCCTGGCCTGTCTGTCACAGGCGGGCAGAGGATAGAGGCCAGACCAGACGGGGCTGGGAGGGGAGGCCGCTGCCAAGTCTCAAAGCGCTGGGCCGGACCCTGAGCACGCCTGCATCTTGGAGAACCTTTTTTTTTTCTTCTTCTTCTTCCTTAGTGTAAAAATAATTGCTCAGGCTCCCCCTGCCTCTTAGGGTTACAGTCAGGCGTGTCTGCCCTGGGCCTTGGCGGGGAGGGAATGGGTCCGAGACGGAGAGGGAGGGTGGCAGGAGTGTTAATCACAATGATTCTGATTGCTTGGAAAGTCTCTGCCTGGTCCACACACACACACGCACACACGCACACGCACACACACGCGCGCGCGCACAGTGCTTTTCGCCCAACTCCGAACAGCTTCTGGAGTCGAGGAACTCCACAGCGGAGCGCACTCCCCTCCTCCACCCGTCTGCTCCTTCAGTCTTTTTGTTCCTTCCCCTCTTCTGTGTCTTTTATCTCTCCTTCCTCTCCTACCATCTTTCTTTCCTTGTTCAACATTTCCAGAGCTCTGCAGGCACCCCCAGGGACTTCTGGGAAGAAGGAGATAAGGTCCCCACCTTCGGAATGTCCAGGAAAGATAAGCCAGGTGACAGCAGCATTCCCCAGTTCCTCGTCTCTCACCCACTGCCCAAGTGTGTGCTGAACTGCTTGCTAAACCCGCCTTCCACCTAGAACTCTAGCGTGACCCTGAACCCGGGGGATGACCCGCTGTTCACCAAGGCGAGCCCTGAGATACTTCCCCGAGAGGTCTTCCTGAACCATCCAGCCATCGAACCCTCCCTCCTTGGAAGTCAGTGGAAACACAAGACCCAGCACACAGGTGCACTGGACATCCAGCGAATGATGGAAGGGCGCTGCCCACCTGTACAGTTTACATCCCCCAGTGACTGTACAATGTGTCCATTTAAAAATTATGCCTCGCCCTGACCCGTGTGACTCAGTGGGTTGGGTGTCACCCTGCCATCCGAAAGGTCGCTGGTTCAATTCCCAGTCAGGGCACATGCCTGGGTCAACAGCCAGGGCCCCAGTTGAGGGCGTGTCACAGGCAACCGATTGATGTTTCTCTCCCACATCAGTGATGTTTCTCTCCCTCTTTCTCCCCCACCCTCTCAAAAAACAAATAAAAATCTTCTTTGAATATCTAAAAATAATAATAATCAAAAATAATTACACTGTGCCACCTTCCGGAGAGGATGTCAGATTTGCAATGCAGATTCTGAGGCCCCAAAGAGATGGATTCGGTAGCTCCGGGGTGCAGCCCTGGAATCTGCATTTTAACCACCTCAGGAGACTCAGATCGATGCACTTCTCAGACCACTCTGAGCTCTACGTGGACCACGGGGAGTCACTGAAGGTGTGGGAGTAAGAGCATGACTTAATGGGCCTCAAAGAAGGTCCTGCCGGCTGCAGTCTGGAAGACGAAGTGGCAGACCCAGGGGAGATGAGTTAGGAGACCGCATAAGGCCGGCAGTTCCAGAGCTCTCTGGTGAGTTTCGAAGGGGGTTGGGCACCTCAGAGCGGTTTATCTGAGGTATTTTAGGAGAACTAAAGTAGATTTAAGGCCAGCTTCCCTGGCTTCACCACCTCACGGAAGGAGGGGCTGGTCTGGTCGCCAGGCTGGAATGGATATGGGAAGAGTGGATAGAAGAAAAAATATATAATGCCCCCTTTCTTTGTTATTCCTTCCCTGCTCCATTGCTAAAAGCCCCTGAGTGGCCCCCAAACCTTCCATTCCAGCAGCACCCCCACCCCAACCTGCAGGGTCTGGAGGCACCAGACTCCCAGCTTGCCCCTCCAGAGGTTCTCAAAAGAGCATCTGGCTGGGACCCTGGGCCCTGGCTGGAGGCATCTGTTTGCAATGTTTGACTCAGTAGTTTTATTTCTGCTCGGCGATGTACTATAAACTATCTTGTTACAGGGCGGGCAGGCCGGGCGCAGATCCCCCACCCTGCAACCCCGCCACGGGACCGAAGCTGAGCGCCGGGAAGCTGGTGGGGCTGGGCAAGGCCCTGCTGCAGTTCTCCCCAGCCTGGGCCCCTGCTGTTCGGGTCCCAGGGAAGCTCCCGGCGGACCCCCGGAACCGACACCACTCAACAACACCCACACACGCGCACGCATGCACACACACAGACACACACGTGCATATCTTGTCCGTGTTGGGAGGGTGCGGAGATAGTTCAGAACTCTTTGTGAGCAGGACGGATGCCGGTGAAAACCTTGACTTCTGGTGTCAGCCGGCCTGGGTGTGACATCTCGCCATTTGATTGGGGGCGAATTCCTTCGCTGCCCAGGGCCTCCGTTTCTTGCTCTGCGCCCTGGGAGTCACAGCCACCCCTCCTGTGTTACAGGGCTGTTCGGAGCCTTCCGCCAGGCAGTATCTGCCAAGTGCTCGGCACGGCCCCTTCTGTGTGGCACACGCTCGATGAACATCGGCCACCGTTACAGTCACTGGGACGGTTGATGAACAAGAAAGACCATCGGGCTATTGGGAACAGCACCTGGGTACTGTGTTTGCCCTCAACCTCAACAGGGAAGGAAATGCGCCTTCCCCCGGAATCCTGGGGCATACACAAAAGGAAACCAAGGCTCCCTCCCAGGATCGCCTTTGGGGTAGAGGATGGGGTCCCCAGTTTGGAGTGGGAGGCAGACAGACCCTTTGCCTGACTCCCCAGAGAGACAGACATCGGGGTCAGTTCTGAGGCAAAATGGAGGGACAGGCCCCCAACCATCTGATCTCTCATATCAAGGGGGGGGGCGCTTCAGGGGTGAAAATAGGGCAGAATGTACATTCTGGGAGGCCCTAAGCTTGCCCCGAGCTCACCTGACCACACTGGGTGGGGGTGGGGGGGAACTGGACCTCTCTACCCCGCCACAGACCCTGACTTTGGACATTCCCAAAGACAGAGAGAGGGGCAGACCCCACGCCCAGCGCCCTGAAGACCTTCCCCCGGCTCTCCCTGTCCGTGGTGCGCCCTGGGGAGCCTGAGACAGGCCCCTTCACTTTCTTGTTTTTCCCTCGATCTTTCATGCCCGGCCCAGCGTTGCGCACATGGTAGATGCTTAACAAATGTTGGATGTGTGTGTTTTGACATGTGCGTGCTGTACTGAGTGAAGTCTGTGGGTGTGTGCCTGGTGGTCTTTCGTGAGGATGCATGCGCACATGTGTGGCGAGGATGCTTGATCTTGAGGAGATTGTGTGACCCCGTGCACACGTGTGCGACCCTGCAGCTAGAGGTGAACTCTCTGAGCTCCCGGGGAGCATGCTGCAGACAGCATGGGCGAGTTTTCAAACTGCAGATGTGGGTGCTGGGCTTGGGAGAGCAGCAAACACTACTTCCCAAAGCCACTTTCTCTGCAAAGGAAACTAGCTCCATTACCAAATGTGGCCAGAGTCCCTTATGCTGGAGTCCGAAGGGCAGATGTCGCCAACCCAGGACCCACTGGGATGGCGCAGTCAGGGACCCACAGAACACAGGACGCAGAGCCCTGCCCCGGAAATGAATGTATTGACATTAATTGGGTTCTCTCTCTCTCTCTCTGTATTTCTTGTTGTCTCTCCCTGTCTGAATCTCTATTTTTATCCCCCCCAGGTCTCTCTGCGCCTCCCTCCACCTCTCTTCCCCGAGAGGTTTTCTCCCTGTCTCTGAACCCCTGGCTGGTCTCCGTTCTCCCAGCGCTGGTGCCCCGCCCCTGCACCTCCCCCCCCCCCAGTGGCTCCACCTCCCTGGCCTGGGGATCGTCACTCAGCGGCCTGGCCTGAAACAGCTTCTGCCCCTTTGTGGCCCCTTTGTTCGCCGCTCTCTCTCCTCCACTGCCCCCACCCCCTCATCTCCCTCCAGGCCTGCTTTCTCCTCCTTCTTCCCTGGCCCTCGAAAACCAGGCAGGAAAAATGCGCACCTCCAGGAGTCTCCAGGCAGAGGATGAGCCTCAGAGCTGGACCACCCCCCACGCAACCCCTGGGGCCATTTAGGCGACCACCACTTCTTTCACCCTCACCCCTTCCCCCGAGGCCCAACACTCCTCTGGACGGCCCACAGCTGGGGAAGGGCAAGTTCCAGGAGGCTGGTGGCCTGACCGCATTCCTGATACAAGTGGCCGTGGCCAAGCCAGAGCCCCTCTCCGGGTCTGCTCAATAATGGCTGAGACCTGATCGGACTCTAACTGCAGGGATTGCGGCTGATCCAGCGCTGGCTGCCCACACCTCCAGCAGGCCCCCCAGTAGAGCTGGTGCACTAACGTGCTCCTCCCAGCTGGGACCCCCACCGCCTCTGCCTGTCCCCTGGGCGGACCTCCCTCCTTGGCATCTTTACCCTCCCACTTCCTGGAGCAGATAAGGAAACCTTGAGATTTCTGTACTGAAAAGGTCAACTCCCCCACTGAGTCACCGGGAAGGGGAGTATCTGTAAATCAGGCCCAGGGCCTTCCTCAGCACACGTCTTCAGGGACTGATAGCATCTCTTCAGGGACTGATAGCATCATTGCAGGGACTGATAGCATCTCCCTGAGAGCATCATTGTTGCAGGAACAATGCGCTTCCTGGGATGGCTTTGGGTGTCCACCATCCCCCAGCTCCGGGCTCCATTTCGAGTCCCCCTCCTCCTCACATAGCCTCTGCACACCCCCTTCCTCCCTCTCTCTGCCTGCTGATCCCCTTTATCCATCCCCCTCTCCGTCCCTGGGCCACTCATTAGCTTGGGCAAGAGTCTTCACCTCTGTGACTCTCAGACTTCATAGTGTACATTGCAAACAGGTGGCTTACAGTAGGAACGAGAAGTAGAGCCCTTAAATAATAGCAGTAATAACAAGGGGAGGAGGTGGGCGGGTTGAGCGGGCATGTGCTACCTCCAGGTGGGATGTGCTATCTCCAGGTGGACCTAAGACTCACATAAGTTGCCCTGGTTGGATAATGCAGGTATTAGCGCACAACTGCTTCTGATCTTAGAGACCACCCCCCAACCCAGGCCAAGCCCTTCACCCTCCAGCCCCCGACCCTGGTTGGGCTCATCGGTCCGGCAAAAAGGAGGCCTCGGGAGAATTCCAGGGATGGGCTTGTAAACCACTTCTCACATCAGAGGCCACAGAAGCCACCCCTGGACTGGGACGAGAAGTCTTTGGGGAGCCTCCAAAGAAAGGGTCCTTCTTCAGTGTCCCAGTGAGGGTCCCACCTCCACCTACCCTCTGGAAGTCTGGGACTCCTGATTCCACAGAACCCTGGGTGTGGGGACTGGTCCTGCTCGGCTCCGAAGCTGCTTTTGGGTTGTCACCTCCCGAGCTTCTCAGGACATGAAAATCACCAATGACTGAGCCATTAAATATTCTAACCCCTGGACCACCAAGATTTTACAGCTGGAGAAACTGAGGTCCAGAGAGGCTGATCAACTCCCAAAAGTGGTAGAGGAAGTTCAGGACCAAAGGGAGCCCAAGGTCAGCCTCGGGCTGTCTCAGGCCACTCCCTCCCCTGCTTCTTCCCTCCAAGCTGTGGCCAGTGCCCTGGCCTGCCCTGGGTCCCACTTCCGTTTCCCCTCCAGACTTGCAGTAAGGTCATGCTCCACCCCTCACCAGGCCTCATTTTTCCCCTCAGGAGGGTGGCTCAATCTACTGTCCTGACACCATCTCATTCTGTTCTGTTGCTTGGACCAGAGAAGGTCAGACCCCACCTCCCCAGATGTGCCAAATTTACATGAAGCAAGCTACCACTGAGAGCCTCCTGCCCACTGGAGCTCCAGACTCACTGCTTTGCTGGCTCCGTGAAGCTGGGCACATGGCTTAACCTTTCTGTGCCCTTTAAACTGAATAATTGAAAGTCCTACCTGTAGGACTATTCACATAGAACAGAACTATGCATTCCGCATAGCGTATAGTAAGTGCTCAGTTAATGCTGGCTGCTATTATTGTTTGTACTCATGAACAACACCTGATCTGTGTCCCCCCGCCCCCACCTTCAGTTTCAAGACCTCCCCAGCCAACCCCGTCCCAGTCTACCCGACTGCCTGCTGTGCCCTTGGACTAAGAGGAGGCAGTGCTCTGAGATAGAGAAGATAGCTCTCTGCTTGCAGATTGGTGCCCCAGGCTAGCTGCCCAGAGCCAAGGCTATGCACCCCTGCGGTAGCTGCCTTTGAAGTCACTGCCTTATGTAACCCCCCTCCCCCTATCTCCCTGTTTGTCGCCAGAGTGACCTCAGGAGGCAAATGTAGCCCAGGGTCCAGAAAACCTGGGATTTTTCCTCCTGCGACTCAGGAGAAGGGTCAGAAAGACTCTTCCAGAGGCATAAATATTGGTGGTTAGGAAAGCAGAGACCGGGTTCAAATCCTGGCTCTGGCTCTTCCTCGCTGTGTGACTTCGGGCTGGTGACAACTACTCTGTGCCTCAATTTCCCCATCTGTCGTGTGGAAAGTAGATAATTCACAAAGGCATGGCAGAAATATTTGTGAGAAATAAATGAGTAGAAGGCTTACAACAGTGCATGACACACAGTAGGTTCTTAATTAAGAGCAGTGGTTATAAGTACTTAACGTTATATTAAGCCATAAGTAACAGTAATTTTTGATATGAATTGTGTTTACTTGAAATTGGATCTGAATCCCCATGGAGTGGCTGAGAGAAACTTGACTTCACCGCCCAGCCTCAGCTGCCCTAGTCTGTGAAATGGAGGTAACATGCCCTTGCCAGAAAATGCTGGAAAATGAGCGAGGCCATCGATGTTAAGAACAGCTCAGGATGCTTAGCACGCTTACTTCCTCTGAGCCCTTACCCCTGCGCGACTGCCTTCCTCCCCGAGAGTTCAAATATGAATCAAGGACTGTTAACGCTCCAACTTCATAAACCTTAAGAAGAGGCGCTGGGGGGCGGGGCAGGGGAGCTCAGTTATGCGAATGTTTTGCCTCCCCTCCTCCAACTCGTCCTCCCCACTGGTCCACAGGCATCTGCTGAAAGGCTCCAACCCTCAGGAGCTCCGGGGTAACCGCCTCCGCCTCCCTCCGGGGTGCAGAGCGCCATTCGCGGGCACGGGAGGGAGGAAGAATGTTTGCCCAGCCTTCAAACGAGTTGGCAGGCAACAAGAGGGAAAAGGCCGCTCCGGGGAGAGTTCAGATTTAAATTGCACGGAGGGAAGAACGTGCAGATCAGCTCTGAAGCTCATAAAAAAAAAAAAAAAAAAAAGTGAGGTGACTGAGAAGAACAAACACGCCTCCATTAGGAAAATGGAAAAGTTCGTAAAATGCGCTCTTCAAAGCCTGGCCGGAGGGTGCGGGGGAGGGGAGGAGCAGTGGCCGCAGGGGCAGGCCGCTGGTCCTCGGGCCGTTCTGATTCAGGGGTCTGGAAGGGAGAAATTGGCCCAGTCTCCCTCTTCTCTAACGGGGCAGGCTTGGGGTCTCAGGGCGGCAACTCCCAACTGGATGTCGCTGGCGCAGGCGAGGGCCGACTGCGAGGTAGGCAGGGCTGGATCACGCACTCACTGGGTCCTTCGTTGGAGGTCGGGGCAACGTTGGGGCCTTACTCAGAGAACACTTGGAAGGACTACAGGGACCTCCAAAGTGGCGTCAAGACAGCTCCCTCCAAACCCTCCCCCCACCCCCGCCTCCGATTGTCCAGGCATCGCCATCTCTTTCTACTTGGTGGAAGGCTGGTGGCGACGCCCCACGCCAGGCGGGGCGCTGTGCGCTCTGCGCTCCTCTGCGGGAAGCGCTCTGCGCCCCGCTGGGCGTGTGGGGAAGGCCCCTCAGTCCAAGTGCCCACGCTCGGGCCTCTGTAACGTCCTTTAGCTTTACAGACACCCGCGCGTTACTCGCGAGATAATTCCCGGCCGCTTCGGAGAAAAGCCTGGCCATTAACCGCACGCCCAGCTCGCCCTGCCTCGGGTCGCACCCAGCAGAGTGTCCGCAGGAACGGCGCCAGCTCTGGGTCCCCGCAGCCCCTCGCCGGCGAGTGCCCGAGCCAACCTCTCTTGCTCGGGCGTCGTCGACCCAACAGGAGAGGAACTTCTCTGCGCCGCTGACTTGAGCCATGCCGAAAGTGGGTCATGACGCGGGGCTCTGTAGCTTCCTAGGCGCTTCTGCAGCTTCCAGCCTCGTTTGAGCCGCCCCGATCCCGCGAGATTGGGGAAATTGAGGCTGGGAAACCAAAGGGCAGGCAGCCTGGAAAAGACCGAGTTGGCCTGATCCCAGGGTTGACAGGGGGGGCTCGATCAGAGATGCCGTTCTGACCTCCCGGAACGGGGTGGAGCCCAGGGCTCCAGCCAGCTGAGAAACTCGGCCTCTGACCCCGATGCTCCGTTAAGGACATCCTCCTGGTGGTCATCTCACCCGGCGGGGGCCAATTTCTCTGACTCCCTACCCCGCATCCTCTCCTCTCCCTCCCGCTCCTACTGAGCTTCCTACAATTTCTTGGCCAAAGCCTCACAGCCAACAAGGGAGCACAAGCCCAAGCCTCTTCATCCAAAACCGCCTTGGAGAGGTTCTCAAACCTTAGCAAGTACCACATCACCTGGAGGGCTCCTTAAACCCCCCCCCCCCCCCCCCGAGTCTCAGCCCCACCCCTCGGAGCTCCGGAGGCGAAGGGCCCTAGTTGGGCCGGATAATTTGCATTTCTATAGGGTCTGGGGTGTTGCTGGTGCTGCGGGTCCCTATTCTGCACAGGCCCTAAACTCCTCTGCTGGTGAATCTGAGTGTACTGCGTCCTCCCAGACTAAACGCCCTGTCAAGGCAAGGACGCCAGCCTTCTCTGTGTGTCCCTCCCCAGCCCTACCACAAGGCTTGCCTACCATACGTGCCTCATGAATATTTGGGCGCAATCACGATTGTTCAAGATGTCAGTGTTTGCAGGTGTTTCAAGAGAGCCTGGCCCTTTTCTGGGTACATTAGAAGTAACAGTCGGTTGTATACTAGCAACAACCTGAGAAATTAAAACAATGTCCCCATTTTTCTGGAGCCTCGGGTGGCGATGCCAGGCACTGAGATCAAGAGAGAGGGGACTCGGGGACTTTCTTCCATGTGGAAGCTAAGGTCAGCCCAAGGCTCAGCAATGGGAGTCTTCCTCGACACTAACCTGGCGCTGTCTTAAAGAGACAGTAGGGAATGGCTGGGCTCTCTGGGCAGGTCATGGCAGAAAGGGAAGACCTGCACCCAAGAAGGCACGCCCTTCACATCCCTGAGGTGCCCCTTGAAGTGCTTGGCCAGCCTGTCAGCGTGCCTGAGGCTGGGAGAGACCCAGCCACCCCAGTGCCCTACTATCTTCACTAGAGCCCCATACCCCCCCCCCCCGCCACCTCAAACCCTTCCAAAGGCTCCAGAACCTAGCACTAGTGTTTAGGGGGCTCAGTTCCAGAGGGTTCCACAGTCTAGGGCCAAGAGCACCTATCCAGCCAGTGGTGGCGGGGGAAGGATCTTGGCCTTCCCGGCACAGCGGTGGCCTCACCTGGAAGGAAACTCACCCAAGCAACATAGGGCAGGGGAAGAGAGTACCCCTGGAGAGCCGAGGGCACCCCTATCTTACAGCCTCTAGGTGGTTGCGGGGGGGCCCAAGCTTCTGCGTTCGAACTGCATTTCGTCCCCAAGTTCTGCACACAGCTAGGTGTTCCTGGGCCACATCGTAAAAAGATTTACAAGACTATGTTAAACTGGCAGTAAAAACAATTAACTTTAATGGCACCTCAGGTGGGTGGCTGGGTGGGTCAGAGGGAGGAGGACTGTGCTTCCTCCTCGAGGGACCAGGAAGCCAGGTGAGCGAGACCTGTTATCAGGCAGCCCTTTGGGTTCAAGTTTAAATGGAGAAGAGAACTGGGCATGCCAACCACAGAAGAGTTCAAGTCCTGCTTGACCCTTCGTAGCTGAGTGAGCCTGAGCAAACCTCTTAACTACTCTAAGACTCAGTATTCTCACCTATTATATATGGGGATCTAGTGACTGGGAAATGTGTAAAAAAAAATTATTCACATGGGAATTCGTTAAAAAAATGTCTCCTTCTCATGGTTGTGAGGATTGCAAATGATAATTATTTAGAACAACGTGCCTGGCATATACGCTTATTAAGCGTCTGCATGTGGGTGAGTGTGCATGTTTAATAAGTATTCGTTTCTAGAAGACTCAGGCTCCCCAGGTGTCAAATTAAGTGGAAAGACCTCTCCTGCCGCAGAGGCCAGAGACCCCTTGCTGGACCCCTGCCTCAGCCAGCACCACTTACGTAGAGGTTTCCTGCTAAAATTGACCTGCTTGTCCGGCCAGTGACCTCGGAAGTGACCCCATGCTCGGGCAGCCGGCAGCCTCAGGCTTTGAGACTGGCCTGGATTTCTGGAGAGCTGGCACGGAAATGAGAGTGGCCGGGGGGAATAGGGGCAGGGTCTCTGCCTCCCACGGGTCCCGGTCCAGTCCGGAAAGCCCTAATCCTTCAGGTCTCCCTGGCCTGGAGACAATTAACTGTCCCTTTCAGAGAGACCTCTGTCCTCTCTCTGTGTCTGTGCCTGTGTGTGGCCTTCTCAGACAGCCAGGACTGGGGGGGGGGGGGGACAGGCTGGACACCACCCACCGGCCTGTTGCGCTGCTGTGGGCAGTCGGTGGGGAGACAGAGGGGGCGGATGTCCACATCTCTCCACGCTCCTGCCCCAGGGGCCAGCTCCGTGTTGCAGCAGAAGCTGACCCTGCCTGAGACCTCTGCTCACTAGAACCTCGTCAGGCCCCATCCGTGCGGCCTCTGGCTCTGCCCATCTCTGGGTCAGCCGCCCGGGGGGGAACCCTCCGATACGCGCTGTCTGGGAGGGTGCTTCCAGAAGGGTATCGTGTGAATCAGCAGACCGGGGAAAAGTCGCCTCACCCACGTGGGTGGACACCATGCTGTCCGTTGAGGACTTGAATAGAGCAAACAGGAGGAGGACGGAGGATGCCCCCTTGAGCTGGGGCATCCATCTACTCCTGCCCTTGGACACCGGTACTTTGGATTCTTGGACCTCTGGATTCAGACAGGACTGGCATGATCAGCCCCTGGTTCTCAGGCCTTCCGATGCGGACTGAACCACGCCACGAGCTCTCCTGGGCCACCAGCTTACAAACGGCCGATCAGGGGACTTCTCGGCCCCCACAGTTGCAGGAACCAAGTGCTATAATGCATATGTAACCTACTGGTTCTGTTTCTCTGGAGAACCTTGACTAATACAGATGGACGAGCTAACCATGTTGGGGAAAAGCCTTGTGATCTGAACTTGGGCATGAATCCTAGAGCTGCACTTAGCACTCATAGGACCTCGGACTTCCCACTTCACCTCTCTGAGCTTGGTCAATGTACCTGCCGAAGGTGCCCGTCAGGGGCCGGTCCTATGCTCAGCCGCACCAGATTCCCTTTCCCTCTGCCCAAAGGGTGTGGTCATTTCTCCTTCCTGCCCCTCGTTCTCCTCATCCCCAAATGAGAGAAGGGCAGCAGAGCGCCCTCAAGCAAGAGCTCTGGACACAAAATTCCCTGATTCAAACCTGCCGCTGCAACTTCCTAGCCAAGCTACATTGAATCGGTTACTTTGCCCCCCTAGGCCTCAGTTTCCTCATTTATAAAATGGGGTTACTATTATTTAAAAACCTTCTCATAGGATTCCAATGAGTCCATACATGTGAAGTGCTTATAACAGTGCCTGGCACGCAGCGAGCCCTGAATCAGCATCACCTATCCTTATCTCGTGGCCAGGAAAATGAACTTGGGCCCACAATGTAGGGTTCTGGCTGGAAAGGCTAGAAGCTTACCAAAACTCAAGGCTTCCCCACTCGAGATTGATTGTCTCCCTAAAGGATGTCTCACCCATACCATATTTCTCATCTTCCTTGTCAGCCAAGGCTGTATTTTGTTTGGGGGCCTACTTTGTCCTCTTGTGACTTGGGAGCAAATAGTCATTCATCTAAATCAATCATGATCACACCATTCCCTTTATCATGGGTGTTTTTAGGAATCAGCCCAACGACAGGAGGACTGCTGGAGGGGGCAGAGGAGGATTGGGGACAAGTTCTAGGGGAGATTTCCTCTGTTATTGAAAAGTCAAAGAGGAAGACATTGTCCTTCTTTTTCTGCTAAATGATGTATCTGGATGTGATGCCTGGAACTGGAGCAGCCATTTTGTGACTATGAGGAAAGGTGACCAAAGCACAGAGCTGATTTGCAGAGAACAGCAAAGGAAAAAGACCAAAAAAGGCTTTTTGAGCCATCCAACTAACTAACTCTCCTCACTTTTGGAGTTCCTGTCATGTAAAAACAAACAAACAAACAAACAAACAAAAAAACCAGCGTTATGACTTTAAGCCATTGAGTTAGCGGTTATTCCTTGCTGCCAAAGACTATTCAGCTTCCATCCAATTCTCTGGGAACTCTTGGGCTCAGTACTCAATTTCAAGACAGTCTTACTTGGAACCGCCCTGCCCTGGCGTGAGTAATCAATCCCAAGTGGAAGGAGGAGGCCTTTGTGGCCTTGTTCCCATCGAAGGTCCCCGCTGCACCCAGCCTTTGATCAGCCAGCCCCGGTGCTGGATACGGGAACGGGCCAGTCTTCAGTTTGGTTTTGGAAGTTCGTCATGGAGGAATAGATAACCAGCACAATGACCTTCACCAATGTGGGCCTCAAATGTGTAGACGAACACCTGCCAAAAATCACCCTGGACGTGAACTGTAGGAGACCGTTCTGCGTGGCGTGGGCCCAGCTCCCACTCGGAGATGCACAGGACCCACGCCCACGGATGGGTTCTCCCGTGGGGAATCGGGTCTGCATTTGTACCTAAGCCGCTTTGAGTCTTGCTTTTGCTAAAACTCCCTCACCCTGAATTAAGACAGCAAGTGCTTACTGTAATTCCTAAAATCCATGCTAAACCTTTCTAGGATGAGTGTAACCGGTTCAACCACTTTTTCCTTTTTCATTTCCAAATATCCTTCTTCTGCGATGTGATTAGTGGCATTGGCTCCTTTGTTGTCTGTAAAAGGTAACCCCCTAAACCGAACCTGTGCGCAGTAAATAAGGACCATCATGTAAGGTGACCAGAAACCCAAAAAAAAAGGCCTGTCATGGCGGAGGCTGAAGCTTTTTGCTCCCCTTGAGAGAATAGCCATGCTGTCCTTTTTCGTCCATCGGACTCGGTCATCCACGTGGACATCCTATTTGATCCATAATGACGCGGACACTGCGGGCCGGGGTCTGCACTAGTGAACGTGCTCTCACACACAGCAGATGACCTGGCACAAAGGTGCTGTGCAGCTGAGACTGGGAGCAGGACGGGGCACCCTGAGACACTCAACACCCAGATCACCCGCTCCGGCTCGCCACACCCCAAGAAACTCAAGCCCAGGCTTCATTTAGATCTGATGTCCAAAAGGAAGCCCACACGACCGCCACTATCAGCTTCCCCTTCCATTCCAATCAAAGAATTAATTTCCAGAGAGCAAGACTGCCAACAGCAGAAATAAATCACCGCCAGGCAGGAGATGAACATTACCCAAAGAGAAATAATTAGGCAAAAGTGTCTCCCCCTCCCGCACCCCCTCCAAACCAATAACAATTCAATTATTCGGCGGACACCATATAAGTGATGAGACAGCCACATGGCGTGCCTGGGTGGGAAAGAAAAAGCTCTGGGAAGGAGCTGAAAGCTCTCCAGGAGGACATACTGAGAGACACAAAAAGGAAGCAAAGGGGCACGCCCCTCCCCGGGACTGCGTGCACAGACAAAAGGGATCGTGCTCACGGTCATTGGCATAACGCTTTGTTACACGATGCTTTTACGTCCATTATCGGGTTTGACCCTCTGAGGAAGCCGAAGATGTTGACTGAGATGATGTAATCCAGCCCCTTGGACAGACACAGGGAGAGGCGCCCGGAGAAACCTCCCTGTGCGATGGAATGAGCTCCCCATCGGGAGGGAGAAGTTGGTCTGTTCGTTTATTCCGGGACTATTTTGCGAGCCGGTTATGCAGTTAGGCACACAGTCAGGTTCCGGGGAGACATCAATGAACCAAATAAACAAAAATGCCCACGGAGCTTATATTTGAATGTGAAGGCAAATATAATTTTAAAAATAAACACGAGAGGTAAGGGCATTGACTGGCTTGTTAAAAGGCAAGAAGGGCTCCGATAGAAATCAGAGGGAGGGCTGTGGTTTGGGAATGGGGCGGACGGCAGAGACCTCAGCGAGAACGGAGTGTGTGGGTACCGGCTCGAAGGATGCGAAGGCGTGAGTCCCACAGCCATGGAGGGAAAGAGCACTTCCGGCGAAGGAAACTGCCGGCCCGTTGGTGTGGGACCCAGGCAGATCGCTGGGGACTAGTTCCCCATTTCAAAGGGTTGGTGGGAACAGATACTAGATTCAGGCATCGGGAGGCATGAAACAGGCTGAGGCAATAAAACCAGTGTGTCCAGAACACTTTACTATGGAACATCACTCTGAAAGAAGGGGAAAAAAAAAATGGGCACTAGTGAGAAGGGGGTGTGAGGAAAAAGAAAATGGCTGTTATGTGGTTTTGTTTTATTTCGGACTGGAGATATTCGAATGCATTATGAGAGAAGCCGGACTCCGAAGGTTATGTCGTGTATGATTCCATTTATTATGTGACATTCTGAAAACTGAGCAGTAGTTTTCTGGGGCTGGAGTGGCAGGGGGACTCGGGTAGGGGCAAACAGGGGCTGACTCAGAAGGAGCACAAGGGAATTTGGGGGGAGGGTGCTAATGGAGATGTCTAGATCCCCACTGTGGCGGTGGTGACAGAACTGTACGCATCTATCAAACTCATAGAACTCTACACCGCCGCAGCTGAGTTTCACTGTACATAAATTACGCCTCCATTTTTAACGTTTCTGGAGCTATTAGAACACGTTTGAATGTCAAGAGAAATGCTAACGTGGAGAGGGAAATTCGTGAGGTTCTAGAGAAAGGGTTTAAGTAACCGAGATAGATACAAACGAAATGGTTGGAAACCCAAGTCCACCCCTGACTAGCTGAGTGACCTTGAGCAAGTGCATTTATGAACCTCAGTCTCCTCATCTGTGAAATGGGTGTCAGGCTCCTTGGAGCTGTTTGCAAAGATTACGAGGTGCTGTCTGCCAAGTGCCCCGCCAAGATGCCTGGCTTACTGTTTAAAAAATCTTCCTTCATCTTCCCCTTCTCCTCCTGCAGTAACAAGTTCCATCAGGTACCCCAAACTGCAGAATTCGTATTCTAGTCCCAGGAACTTAGAGACTGCAAGAGAGCAGGCAAGGCCCACCGTGGTTGCCATACTGGGTGCCTTTGAAGGCGGCGCCCGGCACTGTGCCCGCCTCTTCCCAGGAGCGGGCTCCCTTACCCCTTCCGTCATGCCACAAGACTAGTGATTACTCCCACCCACCTCTGAGCCCATGCTCTCAAACTCCCATCTGTCACGTCACTAAGTAGGTCTCGGCTGTCACTCCCAGTCCCCTAGAAGAGAGGCCATAGATGACGCTATTTGCCCAAGACTATACGAACTAGAGAAAATCCTGGTCTAAGACACAGGATTTGAATGAATGCTGCAAGAAAAGAAATTCTTACCACTCTCTCCGGTGACATGTCTCAACAGAATGAAGCTCATCGTGTCCTGACTCTGATGTCCCCAGCTGGACTCGGCATCCTGCACCAGGTGGCAGAGAGTGGCAGTTAAGAGCACAGCCTCTAGAACCAGTCCGCCTGGGTTCAAGTCCCGCCTTGCCACTTGCTAGCTCATATGACTCGAGGCAACTTACGCCATATCTCAATGCCTCATTTTACCCATGTGTGAAATGGGGGCAGTGACCGAACCTCCTTCATAGGGCTGTCCCAAGAGCGAAATTATTTGTGTGTGTAAGCTGTTTAGACCCTTACAGCCATAGCTACGCCGGTAAGCTTGCCTGCTCTCCCCAGAACAAATCCTCTGTGGAACGCAGATTATCTCGGGGGAGAGAAGAGGAAGGAAGTAACAAGAAAATGAACTGCTCTCTGGCAAGAGACGCAGGTTGGACACACGCCACGCACAACCTCTGCGTGAGTGTGTGAAGGACAAGGAAACTTTGCAGCCTGGAAAAAAAGTAGCCCGACTGATAGCAAAGACGACCCTGCCCGAGACGTGACGGAGGCCCGTGTGCCATTTTTCTTGCACACCTGTCCCTGGCGTTCACAGGGCTACATGGTGATACTGCTCATGTGTCCACCTCAAGGGACCCAGGACAGGTTGCAAATGAAATCGCCATTTTTATTGGTCAAAAAGAGTTGGTTACTGGCAATTTCATAAGTTGCAACCTCATACGATTTTGGAACTCTCAAAAAAATATTCTAAAGATGTTTGTCATGAGCTGAATCCTGTTACCCACCCCTTCCCCAAAACCCTACACGGAAGCCCCCGGGATGTGGCTGTATTTGAACACAGGCCCTTTAAAGAGGTGATTAGTTAAATGAGGTCGTCCGGGCGCCCCTCATCCAGTCTGACCGGTGTCCTTGGAGGCACAGATTAGGACACACACAGAGACACCAGCGCGTGCACGGAAGGATGGCTCCGTGAGGACACAGGAGAAGGTAGCCACCTGCCAGCCAAGGAAACAGGCTCAGGGGAAACCAGCCTGGCCAGCACCTTGATCTTCAACTTCAGGCTCCAGAACCGGGAGAAGCCCCATTTCTGCCGTGTAAGCCCCCGGGCCACCCACTCCCAACTCCCCTGCTCTGTGCAGCACCTCCCACCTCCTCGTGAGTCACAGGAAGTGCCGGCAACGTGGCTTGGTGTGAGCGGCCGTCCATCACACACATGTTCAAAGGCAGAGAGCAGCATCCCGTCTTCCAGTGGCTTTGCGTTCCTTCACCTCGCACTGGGTGGGCGGTCAGTGAGGAGCCTGCCCCAGCCCACCAAGACCGGGGTGTCCATCTCGGCCCTGGCCTTTTCTCGGTGAGCGGCCTTGGACAGACTCAATCTCTGAGCCTTCCTTTCTTGATCAACAGAGAAGGCATAGAAACACCTCCCCCCTTCGCCCCCAGGGCTCCGGGCAAGTCAGACACCGAATATACCGAGGACATGCACACGGAAAAGAATTCAGTGAACCGGGAACTTCACGATTTCCTGTTTCGTGGTTCTCTAACTCGGAGAGAAGATCTCCACGCTAGGGCCTTTCTGCTGTTGTCGCTGATCCACAGGGCCCATGCCCCATGGCGGAAGGAGAAGCAGGGAGAGGAGGAGATGAAGAAGAAGAAGACTTCTCGGTCACTGCGCGCTTCATAGGCGTCTGACACTGTTCTCTTTACGGTCAGTCTCACTTCATGCTCATCGTAAGTCTCCGTGTTACAGATGAGAAGACTGAGACCCGGGGAGGTGACCTTGCATCCCCGCCCTCACCTGGCCGGTAAGTCGTGAAATCCACTAATGAAGCGAATAAACACAGCCTTTAAAATAAGGCTCTTGATAGAAGAGGAGCTCTGAGTGGCTGGAGACACGCACACTCCGCATTCCTCTCCAAGTGCGACAGCCACACACTTGAGCCTATCTGGGTGCTGACAGGCGAGGAGAGTGTTGAGTGCAGGGCCCGGTTCCAAGAAACACCCAGTGCACCCACTGAAATGCGCCCAAGAGTCCCCTTTCTTTGCGGAAAATAGTCTCAAGGTCACCGGGTGTGTTCCCAACAGGAGGAGCTCAACGAGGATGGGGGACCAGGCTAGGTCTGTGCTGCTTGTTCTCCATCCCCCTCCCCCAACCCCCACCCACACAGAGATCCACGCTCTGCCTGGTGGGCGCGGGGGGGGCGGTACCCTGGCTGATACATCCCCAGCCCCTGGCCCTCTGGCTTCGGGCTGGGCTCAGCTTATAGAGCACGCTGGTGGCAGACAGGAGGGAGGGTGGACTGAGAGGCTGTGTCCGGGTGTCTGTTCCCTGCCCCTCCCAGAAGTGACATGTCCTGACCACAGCTCGCCCAGGGCAGCCCGTCTCCAGGGTTCCAGGGTTCCCGGGTTCCCTGCCTCCATCTGCCCCACCTCTGGCCCCCGCAGCCCTCAGGCTGGTGACGGCTCCAGAGGGCTTTAGCGTCCTTTGCTGAGTCCCTTAAACCCGCTCACGTCCTGGAAAGAGCCCCTGTGTGACAGTCTTCCGGGCTGAATGGTCCGGTATGAGTGGACCTTGCCTGATCTGAAGTCAGAGATGGGGCTAGGAAGGAAAGAGCCTGTTCCCCATGTCTCTCCCCAAGCCAGTCTCAGGCACAGGTAACGGAGAAGAAGTCAGAAGATCTTTTGTGGGCTCAGGTACCACCTCTCTCCAGGTCTCCATGCGAGCGCAGCCAGACCTGGGTGAGGAATAGACGAAGTCTGGAGAACGGTTCAAATCCTGCTACGGCCTGGCTAGGAGGCCACTTAACTGTCCTGAACCTCCGTTTGCTCATCTGTACAATGGGAGTAATGTCCTCCTGGCCCTGGCTGGTGTGGCTCAGTGGATTCAGCGCCAGCCTGTGAACCAAAGTTTCACCGGTTCAATTCCCAGTCAGGGCACATGCCTGAGTTGTGCGTGGGCCAGGTCCCCAGTGTGGGCTGTGCGAGAGGCAACCACACATTGATGTTTCCCTCCCTCTCTTTCTCCCTCCTTTCCCTTCTCTCTAAAAATAAGTAAATAAAATCCTAAAAAAAAAAATAATGTCCTCCTTCCAGGACTATTGAGTGGACAGGATAGTGGATGGAAAGCAAATCACATCACACCTAGATCATAGCAGGTGCTCGGTGAATCCTTGTTCTCGTGTCTCTTCCCACTCCCTTCTCTGGTTTCCCAACTCCCAGTTCCCGCCCTTAATCCAATAAGTAAGGAGGCGAGAAAAAAATATATAACAATCATCATATCAACACATTAGGACGGCTTCATGGCTCATGAAGAATCGTCATGGCAGTTTCTTTTCGTCAGGCAAGTGGAGACTGTCAGAGGTGAACAAACAGAGCTCACATGTGTCTCCCATCGCCTGGATCAATAGCAGAAGGCATCAGCATTCCGATCAAAAAGCAAGAAAAATCAAGATTCCAAGAAACCGGAACACCTACATTTTTCCCGATGCTAGTTGCCGATCGCTCTGAAACCAACCACCTCAAACACAGATACAAGAACCACGGAGAATTATTTCTGGTCACCGGACTGCTGCTGCAGAGTCGCAGGGGTGAGGGCTCCCAAGGCCGCCTCCCCCAGACGCCCGGAGCTCGGCAGCCAGCTGAAGGCTGGGCCCTGCCTCCTCACGTGTGCCCATCAGTCAGCAGGGAGGTGGGGCTTCTGTCTGTGGCACCTGGACCACAGCAGGTGAGAACAGAACTGTAGGGTGTCTTGAGGCCCAGGCTCAGATGGCACGCAGCATCCTCTCGACCATATCCTATTGGCCAAAGCGAGTCACGGGGTCGGCCCAGGTTTAAGGGGAGGGAAACAGACCCCACCCACCTCTTGATAGAAGGTGGAGGCAAAAACACAGTGTAGAGGAATGTGGGAGGAATTTTTGCAGCCGTTCTTGAAATCAATTTATCTTCCTGTCCTCCAAGTCATTTGCTGTGTGGCATACGGCTGGTCTCCTAAATTGGTTGTCCCTCAGTGTTATCTTTGGTTCGCTGGAGAGTCTAATCCTAGACGTACGCACCTCTGAAGGTTCTGAGGTATTCACGACAGTGTCTCATAGGGACAATACAGCAAAGGTCAACCTACAGTCCGATCTAAGGCCACCGTCATTATCATGCAACAAATCTCGTATTTCTCTGTAACTTGGTGGGAGGTTAAACTTCCAAGCAGGCTCTTGAGTCAAGAATCATACAGAGTCCATTAACGGCACCCAGCTCTCCTCCTTTGTAGGTCAGGAAACCAAGGCCCAGAGAGGTTGAGTGACTCACCTCAGATCACACAGGCAGTGCAGGAAGAAGAGATTGCCCCTGGAGCCCGATGCCTGATCTCTCCCTCTCCTCCCTTTCAGCCCTTGAAATTTCGGGAAGCGCAGTTCTGACTCTGCTCTTTTCATTGGAAGTGCCTCAGTTTCCCCCGTCGGCCTGGTGAAGTCCGTCATCACCCTCAACACACACCTTTCTCCCAGGTGTGCTGTGAGCGCTAATGAGTTAACATGACTGACAGCCTGCAGAACCTCTCGTGAGATGTAATTACAGAGAATTACCGTCCACAGCCTTCTGGGAAGGATTTTGTTGGGGAGTAGGTAAATAAATTATATCCTGTGGTTCTCCCCGCCCCATGGGCTGCATAGCTCTTGCAGAGAACGCTCCCCAGTGACGGAGGTGATGGAGTCCCTTCGCTGGCCCAGCTTCCCGCAACCGGGGCCTCCCTTCTGGCTCCGAAGACTCCCTGAGCTGCTCGCAGCCCAGACACGCAGCTGTAGGATCTGATTCATCTCAGGGTGAAGCCAGACCCCTCACTGGAGGCCCACGTGGAACGCCCTCCCGCCTCGGCCCCAGCCCCAGGTGAGCAGGGTACTAAGGGTTAACCATCCTCTGCAGGATTCCTGGGTAAATACCATCCAGCTGCCAGATTTATTGCCTTTTAATGTCTCCCGTGTGGTTCCATTAGCCTTTCCTTGGGATACCGCTATCTTTTCCATCTGACGTCTCCCTACCCAAACTCTATAACCCCCAGGGGAGGTATCCTCCCATTAGCTCCTGCACCAAGGCCTGGGCATAAAAAGTCACTGGTCTTCCCAGTCGTCCACCCCCGCCCCCACCCTGCATGGAGTATTTACTTAGATCCTTCTTATCTTTTCCTGAGCATCTCACAGCTTCCCATAAGCTGCCAATCTCTCCTTTTCCACTTCTGAGAACCTCTCGCTAGCAATGTGGCTGCTTATTAAATTGACCTCTGCCTTGGTTGGCTCATCACCCCTCCTCCCCTAACCTCTTTCTTCTGTTTTGACTTAGCCACTGCCCGAACCCAGCTCTCAGGGGTTCCACAGCTGGCCAGGGCGCTCCCCTGTGCCAAGCCTTCGGTGATTTGCCTTCGCTCAGGAACAGCGTCCTGATGCTAAGCTCAGCATTGCATAGGCTGTTGGCAGCCCTGTCTTCACGGCCAAGACGCACGGTCTGCAGCCAGGCTGGCCGACCGTGAATCCTGACCCTGTCCCTTCCCTGCCGCAGGACCTCGGATAAGTTATTCGACCTCTCTGTCGATCGAGGAGGCAGCAGCAGTAGCAGCAACTTCCTTGGTGGCGAAGGTGGGTGGGGCTGGGGCTAGGCTTACAATACTCGTCCCGCGTTTAACACGGCGCAGAGGAAGGCTCCATTGATACGAATCCTCATTATTTGCCAACCAGCCAGGCGCTCAGGCCTCACCCTGCCTGGTGCGGCCCATCAAACCATCTGCCATCCTCTGCACACGCTGATGCCCCATCCGTCTTCCTGTGTGCGAGGCCGTCTGTCTTGAATATCCCCACGCCCCCCGCCCCCCACCAACCTGGTGAATTCGACTCACCCATATGACTCAATTCAAAAGACCCCCCACCACCCCTGTGAAACATTCCCCTGTGTCCCCAGAGTTCATGTCCTTCTTCAAGTCTCCACAGCTACAGCTGGCCCTGTTCGCATCCTGACATTAGAAACTTCAAGGCTCAGCCCAGGGATAGCCTGCTCTGGGAATCTTCCTTGGCATCGCACGACTCATGCCCGGGGCCTGCCGTATGCGTGAGTGAAGGAATGATGAATGCCACCCACCCAACCTTATTCTGTTCCCTGCCCCAGGTGTCCCCGGCCTGAAGGCAGGCCATCTCCTTTGGGCTACGCTGCTGTGCACGAATTCTTCCTCATTTGTTTCATGCCTTTATTCTCTTTCTAGACAGGTCGTGTCAGAGCGCGTAAGCTGTTTGTCTTAGACTTATAATAGCTTTGACCTGGAGAAATTGTGCTCAACCCCTTTCTTTTTTATTTTATTTTTTTTTAAGATTTTTTTAAGTACTTTTTTTTTTCTTTTAGATTTTATTTATTTATCTTTAGAGGGGAAGGGAAGGAGAGAGGGAGAGAAACATCAATGTGCGGTTGCCTCTTGTATGTCCCCTGCCGGGAACTGGCCTGGCAACCCAGGCATGTGCCCTGACTGGGAATCGAACCGCGATCCTTCGGTTCGCAGGCCCGCGCTCAATCCACTGAGCTACACCAGCCAGGGCTCAACCCCTTTCTTCATTCATTGATTCATTCAACAAAATGTCCTGAGTCTCTACTATGTGGCTGGAAAGACCCTCTTCTGCTAGGGACTGGGAATACACATGTGAACCCGACAGAAGGTTCCCGACCTCATAGGGCTTTAGGGTGACAGAGAGATAACAGTTAAAAGAGCCCATAAAGATACAACTCTGATAAGTGCCCAAAAGTTGTCTAACGGAGGGCTTATGTCTAATAGGAAAGGTCAGAAAGGGCTTCCCAAGAGAGGAATCACGGCAGGAATAACGACGAAAAGAAAATCAGGGGGTCTTGTATCAGTCGGCCACTGCTGTGAAACAGACACCCACGGAGAAGCCCCAGTGGCATCGACAAGCAGCCTTTGTTCTTAGGTTGCTCGTTCCCAGCTGCAGGTTGGAGTCCAGCCTGCTGCACATGTATTCATTCTGGGGGGGACCCAGGCCACAGCTCTTCAGGGAAAGTTCTTCAGTCGGCAGAAGCAGAGAGCAAGGACTGGGACCCGGAGACAAACTGAGTCGGGGAAACGAGCAGGACTAGACCCTCGTGGATCTACCCGAAATCTTTGGTCTTAAGAGCAACGGGAAGCTATTGAAGGTACGTAGCATGGTGGGAAAACAATGATTCGCTTTGCACTTTAAAGTCATCCTTGGGGTTGCTTCAGGAGAGCAGACTGGACAAAGGCAAAAAATGATTTCCAAATCCACATGCCTGCCCTGGCTGGTGTGGCTCAGTGGATTGAGCCCTGGCCTGCGAACCGAAAGATCACCAGTTCGAGTTCCGGTCAGGGCGCATGCCTGGGCTGTGAGTCAGGTCCCCAGGTGGGGGCCTGCAAGAGATAGCTAATCAGTGTCCTATCTCTCTCTGTTGTATCTTTCTTGCATCAATGTTTTTCTCCCTTTCTTTCTCCCTCCCTCCCCCTCTCTAAAAATAAATTAAAAAATAAAATCTTTAAAAATAAAAAATCTGCATGCCCAATAGCAGCCAATGCTGCATGCATCTGTGTGTGTGTGTGTGTGTGTGTGTGTGTGTGTGTGTGTACCGCCATGTTGACCTGTCCAGTTCGTCCTTGGAGAAAGGGGAGCCCTGAGATTCATCTTCCCACACACCTGAAGAGCAGGTTATCTCAACGTCGGCTGTAACCACAGTTCTGTTGCTCTGCCCCCTCCCCAACCCCCACCCGCACTGGGCTCCCAAGGAGTCACACGTGTCCAGCCTGGAGAGCGGGAAGATGTCTGCATGTTTCACAAACATCAATTAGTTTCACTCCCAAGATGTGTTTCCATCCTACCAATAACAGCTTGCAAGCACCCTGCACTTTAAAGTGTGCTGAGGACTTCAGCCAGGGGCCCCAGGAGGTAGAGCGGAAAGCTTCGGCCCCGCTTAGTTAGGCGGTGAGGGTTGGAGAGGTTGGCTGGTTTCATTCGCAGTGTCAGGAACGGAAGAGTCCAAAGCCAGGTATTTGCCCTTCGGACCCACAGCTTGCTTACCTCGCTGCCTGTCTGACTTGGCCGTGAAATTCTAAGCAGTGTGTCCAGGGGACGTGCTGTTTTTCTAGGATTGCTTGACCAGCTGGGCCAGTGACCTCCCCTCAGAGGCAGGTTCAGAAACAGGTCTATCCCCAAATCTCAGGGCTCCCCCAAATACCACAGAATCTCCTTGGCCTACAAACATTCCTGAGAGACCCAGGCTTCCCTCAGTGAAGGAACACATCCATCTTCAGGAGAATCAGCCAGAAAAACCTGTTTGCCAGCAAAACCTCACCACGTTTTCACAAAGGCGCAGGAAGCCGGGGGCCGTGTGTTTTAAGCAGCATCAGCCTGGGGAACAAGGAATACAGTCGGACCGTCTCTGCCCCGTCACTGCGAAAGCACGCATCGGTCTCCGTGGTTCGTGTCTGCGTTAGGCCACCATGGGGGAGAGAAAGGACCACGCAGGGTCAGGCAAGGCCAGCCCCGCAGGGCTGAAGAGTCTGCAAGGCTAGGGTGCAAACTCCAGCTGCTTCTCTCTCGTCAGCCTTTTTGAACGGGAGGGGAGATTCGCTGCTGGCCTGGGCTCACGGCCTTTACAGCCATTGCAGATGGATTTGGGACAGCAAAGCCGTGGAGGGCACTGACCACAGAGGGACTCAGAAGGCTCCTTTTAGGACCCGCCCACCATCACAGGCCCAGGGAAGTGGCACTCCTGGCCAGAGCCGAGCTCAAGGACTCAGCTGGAACCTTTGGGGGCCAGCGCTCTTAAACACGTGGCCAAATTGCTGAGGGTTTCAAGATGCAAACTCGCCCTGGCAAGTCTGTCCATTTAGCAAGGTCTGCCTGCAGTGTAGGCAAAAGTCTTGAGGTCCGGCTGATGGGGTTCTGCATTTATTATTGATAACGGTGCAGGGAAATGGTGTGTGTGTGGGTGACACCTGGCCCGGCCCACTCACTGTGTACGTAGCTGCTGGTTGTCACTTACCCCTGGCTGCCGGGTGCTTCTGTCTGCCTCGTTTCGTCTCGTTGAGTCTCTGTGTTTAATACGGACGGTCCCTTACATGTCAAAATATGAGCTATTAGAAGATATTCCATGTGTATAAACTCACAACAAAAAGCAGTGTTTTGTATGAAAAAAATAATGCATGGTGGCATGAATAATAGATTTCAAACATAAAAGAGTGATGCAACACAAATAAAAAGGAAGTCATTTAAAATACGAAAAATAAAAAGTGATGCATTTGGAAAATCTGTGTGTGTGTGTGTGTGTGTGTGTGTGTGTGTACACACATGCGACTGTACAGATTCACGTCAGGATCTATCCTCACTCAGCAGAGGAACTGGGAGAGAGAGAATAGTTTTCACTTCGCCGTTTTGTACCTCTTAGACTGGATACTCTGTACGCGTCCAACCTACTCAAAAGGAAACAGTATTCTTTTCTTAAGTATATGCATGGGAAGGGGAGTGATTATGAGAGTGGGGACTAAGCTCTTTCATAGATTTCAGACTCATGCCATGAGCAGATTTCATTTTCTTCACCACACACACAAATACCTGGGCTTCTTCGTTCATGGGTAACGCGCCCACATGCTACACAATCCCAAAGAGTTTACAGTTAGAAGTGGGTTCAGCTACAGGTCTGCTTTGCGAGTTCCGAGTTCCGTTCCCCCCTAGGAAACCACTGTCTCCAGTAAATATTTATACGAAAACAACAGGGTCCTGTCTTTATTTACAGAACATGACTCCGGGGTCTGAGCTTGGGAAGTAGGCTGATGGGAATGCATATGAAAAGGGGAGCACATTACACCTTCAGAACTCGAAGGCAGCTGGGACTTGAAGGGCAGCAGGCCTGGGGGGCAGCCCCAGGGTCTCCACCAATGCAAATCCACATCCAGCTCTGCAGGCTTTGACCCCCAACTGCTCCCCACCCCACCTTGCTCTGGAACCCAGCACAAAGGCCAGCTGATTGATCCCAGAGGAATGTGGGGAGCCGTCGTGGGGTTCCCCTGGGAGGGAATCCCAGATTGAGCAACCCCCAGTGTCTTCCCACTGATTTTTCTTCTCCTTTCCCCACTATAAACAAATGATTAATGCCTTGCAAAAAGGCTGAAGCACACCTCCCCTGCAGCGAGCGCGCCCCTGCCCCGAGTCCCAGCCTTAATTCTGCTGTTAACACTCCTCAGGCGCAGGGGTGAGGAGTAAATCCCCTGCTCTACCAAGCGGACCTGCGGGCGATGGGGTTTGTTTCAAGTCTCGGCCCAGCCAGTGACCTCCTCCCGTTTGCTCTGAGGGGCTGAAGTCTTTTAAAATTAAAAATGAAAAAACCAAACAAAAAAAGAGAGCTCACCTTTCCCTGAAGCGGTTTCCGGTTTGTAAACCTCGAAGCCCAGGACCCCCCAGATGGAGGCGGCTTTGGCGGAATCTTCCTTTCGTTCCCCCAGCTCCCATGAGCAGACGTCCCCCCACCCCCACCCCCCCCACACACCCCCGCCAGGCCCGGGACATGGACAGACATTTTCAAGCTTTCACAGGCTCCGCTCCGGTCTCTAGACGGAAGAAATTCATTCTTATCTTCCGACAGAGTTGTGCACGCCCCTGGCTGGTGAGCAGCCCGGCCACTGAGCGGGGAAGACCTTCTAGAAACACGCATTTCTTTGTGAAGGTGATGCTTAGAAAGGGCATTGTCGTGCAGTTCAGTAATATCTGATGCCTCAGTGCAGCAGAGGTGTACACCGCTGAAATGTGAAAACACAGAGGCGTTGGACAGTGCCTGCTCAAATCTTAGGGTTAAAAAAAATACAAACTTTTTAAAAAATGTATTGATCTTAGAGAGAGGGAGAAAAACATTGACTTGTTTCATTTCTGCAGTCATTGGCTGCTTCTTGTATGTGCCCTGACCTGGAATCGAACCCACAACCTTGGCGTATCCCGATGATTCTCTAATCCACAGAGCTACCTGGTTAGGGACAAATCTTCATTTTTAATGATGTGGTGTCCTCTGAAGAACTTTGGGAGTACTTCAGCTAATAAATGAAGAGGAAATGAAAGGTGAAATATCACCATTTTGCAACACAAGAGGAAGTAAATAATGGTTCCACCCCGAAAGTGGTCACCGGGTCAACCAACAAAGAAGAAAGAAATACGATGTACCTCCTGAGACAGAGACCCGCCACCACCGGCTGTCCAGTGAGTTCTCCAAAAGAATCAACCGGGAGCCCTGGCTGGTGTAGCTCAGTGGTTTGAGCACTGACCTGCGAACCAAAAGGTCGCTGGTTCGATTCTCAGTCAGGCCCCCGATGGGAGGGCGCAGGAGAAACAACCACACGTTGATGTTTCTCTCCCTCTCTTTCTCTCTCTCTCCCCCCTCTCTAAAAATAAATAAATAAAATCTTAAAAAAAAAAGAGGGTCTCATCAAGCACATCCTTCTAAAGGCTAGTTTACAGGAAACAGAAGGGGCAGAGAAACATCAACAATGGCACCACCAGGATGCGAAGGGTGAGAGTCAGGATGAGTCCCTTATTTCCACTCTAAGTGTTTTTAGAAAGGGGAAAAAAGAAGTGGGAGGTGGATTCAACACAATGTGGACCCCTTGGCTGCATCCCAACTGGAACAAACCAAGTATAAGGAAATAATAAAAGTAATGGGGGCCATCGGGGAACATTGAGTCCTCGCGGGATGTTTAATCAGATTTACGCAATCACCGCTCTGGCGGGAGTGGGGGCAGCATAGGATAACAGTGTTGTGGTTGTGTGCCTTCCTTAAACTCATCTTATCTTTTGGAGACACGCGCTGAAGTGTTTCCAAATGCAAGGCTGTGGCGTCTGCATTGGCATTTAAACAATCCACTGTGGGTACAAATGAAACAAGTCAGGCCAATGATGGAATCACCGAAGCCAGGTGGCGGGGATACGGGAATGCATTCTACCAGCATCTCTCCTTTTTTATGTTGGAACCGCTGTAGCAAAACAACAACAGCGAAGTTTCAAGACCACTAGCGTAGCTCACAAAACTCAGAAGACACTTCACCCCTCCTCTGGATGACATGCTGCCAAGGAAGAATGAGGAAATCTACTTACTTGGCACCAGCTCTGTGCCAAGCATTAGAGTAAATTCGTTCTCATAAGGGATCTTGTCTTTCCTGTTCAGCAATTGCGAGAAGCTGATGTGATTAGCCCCATTTTGTAGAACAGCAAATTGAGGCCCAGAGAGCCAAAGTGACTTGCCGTATGGTGCCAGTCCAAGAGGAAGAGCCAAGGATGAGCTAAGACAGCTAGCCGTGAGGATTTCTTTCTTTGTGACCTTGCCTTGCCCTCTCTGGGCCTCCGTTTCCCTAGCTCTAAGACTGAGCTAATGATGCCGAAGGGTGAATTTGACTTTCTGCTCTTCCTCTGCCGTTCGCCATTACCTTCCCATTTCTTCCTTTCTTCTGTCTTCCCACGGATGTGTCCGAGGCAGCCTGGTGAGGAAGAAAGGGAAATTGAGTCGTGGGTTCAAATTCTAGTTTTACTTGAAGCTATTTGAGTGACCTTGGGCAAGTCACTTAACCTCGCAGAGCCTCCCCTTCCCCAGCAATAAAATGGGGGCAGGGGGATAATAACCACCGCTGAGCGCTGCTGGAATGGTGAAGACAATGGACAGGCAGCGGCCAAGTTCAAAGTGCAGCACAGGGCAGGTGGTCAAGGAAGTCTGGGTCTCCTGCCCCTGCCACCCTTCCCCTGGCTTCGCCCTTCCTCCCCCAGGTCTTGGCTGCAATGTCACCTTCTCGGTAAAGCTTTTTTTCCTGACCACCCTTTAAAATGAACCTCTCACGCTGCCCCCATTCACAAATCCCTTTCCTGATTTTTTTTCCTTGTGACTCATCACCGTCTAACATGTATCCGAGCTCTTTGTTTTTTTCACATCATTCTTTCCTCAAGTAGAAGGACCCTAGGAACGAAACATTTTTATGTGTTTATGGCTACAATATGCTCAGCCTTAGACACATAGCAGGGGCTTGGTAAACATTTACTGAATGAATGAATGAATGAGTGAATGAGTGAATGAATGAATGAATGAATGAATATTAGACCTGGTATTGGTGCACAGAGTAAACTGGCCCATAAATGCTTTTGTTCTCATTTTGCTAAGACCCCAGAATCCACTGAGGTTCCCTCCTTCAACTTGAAGCTACACCTGATTTGTCTGAGGATGGTCTGACAGTTTCCAGCGTCCTCATTTCTGCCTGTGCCTTACAATGGCCTCCTGGTCGAAGTGCCTGCCCCAGCAGGTCCGAGTTCTTTAGGCTGCATTTCTTCATCCAAGGGCAATGAGTGCTGCTGTCCCAGGGCCGTTTGCAACTTCCCTTCCCGGAGCACAGACTGTGTCTTCGTGTAAAGGCACGCTCCTGACTTAATCTTAGGGGAGGACTACCCAGTGCCGAGGTGGGACCTGTCCACAGATCCTTTGGGGCAAAAAAAGGCAGCAAAGGCGTCCGGTGTTGGGGGAGGGAAGGAGGCAGGGATCCTTTATCTAGGTGCAAAAACTAAGGGGCCAGAGGGGCCAGAGCTGCCCAGAATGTCACCCCAGAGGTGGAGTATGGGTGTGCTGGGATGAAGGTGCTGATGGGCGCTTTTGGAGAAACTCGCCCTCTCTGAGCTCAAACCGCATGAAGCCAGACCTCTGGGGTGTTCGGGGTGAGATAGGCGGGGTGGGGGGGTCCTGGGCCCACTGAGAAACGTATTCCTTAAAATGTTGCTGATAATGACTTCTCTTTCTGCCCTGGCTTGTCCTATGAGCAGATTGCGTCAGCCTTCCAAACTATGCCTGTTTCTCATGACAACCTTCCTCTGCCCCTACAGAGACCAAGAGCCCAATTCACTCTCCCTGCACTGTGGCTTCCTACGCTGGGGTCCACCCACAGGCACCACAGGGGTATGGGAGTTCCCAGAGGGATGCAGCAATCTGTGAACGGGCACGGAGAAAAAAAATCACACTTTCTTTTTTACTCAGCTCGCAGTAGAATGAGCATTCTGTTCCATTTTGACTATAGGTAATAAACCCGCAGGAGGATTGGCAGTGGCTGTAGAATCACAATACTGCGTGCGACCTTTTCCTAGTGAGTGACTGGTGTGTGTGGCTGAGATGCCCACTCTGCCTTCAGAAGTACAGTAGTAAGGCTGCTGTGTCATTCAGCGCTTTTATAAGGAACACGTGTTGATTATACTTTTCTTTTTTCTCATACTGCTTTTCACTGGTAATCCTATGTCTTTTAAAAATCTTATTCTGAGGCAGTAACTGTCCATTTCAGCCGACTGTGCGATGGGGCCCCAGCCCCAAACGCGGGGGAAGCCCCTCATGGCGAATGAATGAATGAAGGTGTGAATGAAGCAAAAGCTCAGCCGGGATTCCGAGAGACGGGAGCCACGGAGCCCAGAACCTCGAATCTGCGTGCAGGAGCCTTAATGCTACTGTCCTGGTAAGAAGCTCTAGGAGAGCAAGTTGGCCCCCCCAAATGTCCCAAGGGGTGCGAGTGTGGGAGCTGAACACCGCTCTCCATGGCACAGGACCCCAGATGGGGAAAGCAATGTCGCTCCCATTCTTTTGCAGTCCTTCCGACGGAGTCCGGTCTCAGGGTAGGGCTAACCTGTCTTGAACACCCTTGTCCCCCTGGCAGAGGTCACCACAAGCAAGGAGAGAGTGGGCCTCGGGCTCAGAGCCTGGAAGAGGCCCTTTTCAACAAACGAGCCGTTCTGAAAAAGCGAGTTGCTTGTTAACATATACGTTAAGGAAGTCATCGTGAAGGTGAGAGCAGGGTACAGAAAACGTGAGTGTGCTGTATCTCAGTCCCCACCCCCCACCTACCCCAGCAAGAGAATCGAGGCCCAGGTAGACGCTCTGCTCCTGCTCATTCTCAGGCAAAGTGCTGGGCTTTTCCCTGCGGCTTCTCTGGCAGCTGGTGACCTGTCATGTGCCCCCATCTCAGCCTCCTAGACCTCTGTGGGGCCAGGGGCAGAAAGCGGGGAACTCCAAGTCCCCAGCATGGGTGTCAAACATGCTCTCCGAGTGTCCTGGCTCCAAGGTCCCCCGTCCTGAAGGGCCCAGCTGAGTGGGGCTTTCATCAGCCTCTGAGAGGTGGTAACAAGTCTCAGGGCGGGCTGCTGGTGCCCACTGCCCCCACTTCTGCGGGCCAGGCCGAGTGCTGCGAGGACTGGAAGCAAGATTCCAGAGGCATCTGGATATTATCAGTCGCTCAACTGTCTGGCCAGTGGGGTGGTGTGGGGCTGGCGGCAGGGGGCAGGAACTGGCTGCAGGGTAGAGTCAGGAATCCCACATGGATTCCTGGGGCCAGACCAGCTCCTGGGGAGGGGCGGGCGGGGGGGGGGGAGGGTAGCCTGATGAACTGGCTGCAAACCCCGCACCACCCTACTCAGCCCTCATTAGGCGGCAGCACCAAAGGGAGCTAAAAATCAATGATGATATTTGTCTGACAGAGGAAATGGAGAGGGAGGGGTCCATGGGCAGGGAGGCGGCAGGGTGGGGGTAGCGGCGGTGGCCAGGCAGCCAGACTGCTCCACTGGGCAGCACTTGAGGACAGCCACAGGGAAGGGGGGGAGGGGAGGGGAGGGGAGGCAATGCTTGCCCTCTGGTCCACTTGAAGATTCCTGCTTCAAAACTAACCCTGATGGCTTCCAGACAAGTCGGCACCAAGGGTCATTTCTGGAGGCTGTAAGTGTTGTCGATGGCAGCTGTAGGGACAGGTGAAAATCTGTCCGGGCATTCCTCCTCCTACCCCTCCCAGCTTTCTGCACCTGAAGCAGGTCCCATTTATCACTGCAAACCCTCTCAGGAGGCCTAAACACACACACACACACACACACACACACACACACGTCCAAAGTGCATGCTCACAGTTAGTGCTGGGCCTGCCCTGTGGGTACTTTTTTTTTTTTTTTTTTACTGCTCCTTTAAAGCAGGCTCTCTCAGCTGTTTGTTAAATAAAGCAAAGCAAACACAGGCCTTTGCAATGACAACAGAAAGAAAGAAAGAAAAAAAAGAAAGAAGGAAGGAAAGAGAGAGAGAAAGAGAGAGGTGGGGGAGGGAAGGAAGGAAATAAATTCTTTTATTTGCTACTGTTAAAAAATGTCCTTTTAGCCCTGGCTGGTGTGGCTCAGTGGGTTGAGTGCCAGCCTGTGAACCCAAAGGCTCCTGGTTCGATTCCCGGTCGAAGCACAGGCCTGGGTTGCAGGCCAGGGTCCAGCCTGGGCAATGTTTCTCTCACATCAATGTTTCTCTCCCTCTCCTTCTCCTGCCCCTCTCTCTAAAAAATAAATACGATCCTTTTAAACAATGTCCTTTGAAAATCCCTCTGTCCTCACACTGGAAGGCAGTAAGGGAGAAGGCAGAGGGGGAGGGAAGATGAGCTGTGGTTTATTTGAACTAGTTGGTGTGGCGAGTCAGGAGGGGAAACTTCATCTTGACCAGGCTCCTATCTAACCCCCCTCCTCATCTCTCCCAGCCTCCCCCGCCCCATGGAACAAAGATGTGCTGTGTCCAGAGCGCTGGGCACTGCTCCCCAGACCCCAGATCACATCACTCTCCAGAGGGCGCAGCTAGGAAATTGCTCAGGGCCTCACCATCCAGCCAAATGCACTCTGGGAATCTGGAGGACTCGAGAATGGTTCCTCTTATTGGCCACCTGAATCCTACCGACCAGACCTGCCTCGTGGGTCAGAGTAGCTGCCACTGGGGAGGAGAGAGGCTTCCCTATGCCAAGCCAGTGGTGCAGGGAGAGCGCCGTATCTTCTTCTACCCTGACTTGCAAGCTCTGGGCTGCACCCTCCCCCATCCTCACCCCTAAGGCCTTGTTGGGGGACCCCTGGAAACCCCTAGTGAATGATCACTTATCTCCTAAGTTGCTGGTATCCGATGCTTTCTATGGTTTTGAAAACCATATTCCCCAAGGGCTAGGGCTGCTGCGGGAATTGGTCCACCGGAGCAGCTCAGCCAGGATTTAATGGAGGCACCCCACAGGGCGCTGGGTAATCTTCCGCGCCTGTTAAGTAGTCCATCGGCGGCCAGGTGTGGCTGGCTGGGCTGCCCGGGCCTCACCGGGCTCTCCATGGGCCCGCTGCCTTTCTTCCGTCTCTTTTGAGGCATTGTTTTCCCACATCCCTTCCCGTTCCCCACTTCGTCATCTGTTGCCTCTCTTCTCTGTCTCCCTCTCTGTCTCCTTGAACTTGATGCTTACTCTCTGCTGCTGCTTTTTATTTATTTTTTTTGTGCCCTCTCACCCCAAACTTCACCTGGGCTGCCTCTCCTTGTCTGTATGTCTTCCTCTTTCAGTCACTGTCTGTCTGTCACTCCTCTTCATCTGTCCTGTCTTCCGTGCCTCTCCCAATCACTCTGGGAGCATAAGGGTCTCTGTCCCTCTCTCATCGTCTGTCCCCGTTGTCTCCTTCCTCCCTTCTCCCCAAGTGTCCCCTCTCTGACTCTGTCTCCCTCCACTTCCTGTCCTTGTCCTTTTCCATCCCTCCATCTTTGGTCTCTCACCCACCCCGCCCACCCCCACACCTGGCTCCCTCCCCTCCCCCACCAGGCTCTCCGGTTGGGACGGAGTGGCTCCAGGGAACTGAGGAGGGGCAGGAGTGGTGGGCTCCTCCTGCTGACTAGGAGTGGAGAAGCTGCAGTCGGGTCCTGGGAGTGGGGACATCGGTGACACACAGCTGTTCTGAGAGGCGGGAGGCCTCCAGCACCCCACCTGGGAGCCTGAAGCCCCTCCGGGCCCTGGTCACACGCAGCCTCCTGATCACACGCAGCCTCCTTGTTTACAGAGCTCATCAATGCAGGGGCTCTGGCCAGGGACACTCCGAATACCCTATGTTGTTCCCTCATTTCCACAGTTCTCTTCCCTCTGTAGATCTAAGAAACTCTTCTCCTCCCCGCCCCCCAGGAGCTGGTCTGGCCCCAGGAATCCACGTGGGATTCCTGACTCTACCCTCCAGCCAGTTCCTGCCCCCTGCCACCAGCCTCCCACCACCCCGCTGGCCAGCCGGGACATAGAGATGACCTGGGGCAGAAAGCTGGGATCTGGTCTCGGAGCTGACATCTTAACTGCAGTGCAAGGGTAGGAGGGAGCACTCTCTCCCTTTCGGCTGTGAGGTTCTGGGATTGAGGAAAGGGGCCACAGAGTCATCCAGCCCTGAGTGAGAAGCTTAAGGAAGGATCTTATCGCCATTTAAGCTTGGGAAGGAGCTTCGGCAGAGCTGGAACAGAACTGGGCAAGGTCGCACACGAGAGTAACACTAACAGAAAGGGGGCTAAGCCTATGCAAGGGAGTCTTCTAGGAATGTATGCTTTCTCAAGTATACTCTCAGTAGATGCAGCATATACTTGGAGAGAATGGATAAGATGGATGGGTAGAGAGAGCCTGAGGCACGGAGTTTAGGGTGCCCAACACTAGGTGCCAGGAGTTGGGCTGAGTGATGCATACAATTTTTTTTTTCATTTACTCCTAGCCATGGTCCTCCATGGCACCTGTCACCCCCATTTCTCAGAGGAGACAGCTGAGGCTTAGTGGAGACCATGGACCCGTCTGAAGTTCCAGGGCACTCTAACAGGGCATCTCTTAAAGCTCAGTAGATGCGACAACGCTTTGCTGCAACGCACCACTTGGGAGTCAACAGCGATGACAATGAAGCAGGCAGCGCACGAGGAACAGTCCGACCTCACCCGAGCCTGCGCCCGCTGGCTGGGACCTGGCTCGTCCTGACCTACACGCAGCTGAGCGCACCCACGCCGCGACTCAGCTCCACGGGCTGTGGGGCGTGTTAGGGAAGGCTGGGGTCACGGTGGTCGGTGAGCTCCCTTCCTGCAGCCGGAAGAGACACAGCGCCAGTGTTCTCTCTGCGTCCGCGCTTGGAGGTGGGAAGAAAGAAGTCCGCGGAGACGGGGTGCGGGAAAGGCGGCCATGGGTCCAGTCTTGACCCCTGCCACACCCGGGTGCTGTGGTTGTGCCACCAACCAATCCATTCAACATTCCTTTGCCCTGAACCGTTTCGTCGGTCACTTTCGGGATCTGAAAGGAGGGAGGAAACTGAGGCTGAGGCTCAGAGCACTTGGCTCCCAGCGCGTGCGGGAAGCGCGCCAAGCTCTTGTGCGCGCCAGGCAGGGATGTGGCGGCGGAAACCACAGTCCCGGGCCTCCTGTGAGAGGCGGGAAGCGAAGCCAAGCGCAGCGCAGGCACCTCGGGCCCTTGAGCGAAGCCAAAGTCGGTCAAGCGGGCAAAGGAAGAAAATAGAAGCGCGGTTCGGGGCTGCTGTTTGGAACGTATGGGTTCACCCAGTCCTCTGCTGGCGTGCCCACCAGGACCTCGTGGGCTCGGCTTGGGGAGGAGCTGGGTGGGCGGCAGAGTAGGGAGGGCATGCAGTTGAATAGGTTTGCTCCTGCAGCTCGGATCCTGGTGGTCGGTGGCAGATGGGCTCGACCCTGCACAGCTCCCAGCAGCGAGAGGCAGGCTACCTAGATAATTGGAAGAAAGAGGGGGACGTTCTGACCTCAACTTCTGAGTCTGGCTCCCACTGCTTTCAAGGGGTAGGTGAAGAGAAAGATGGTGGGAGGGAGGCCAAAGCAGAGACAGAGCTAGTCAGATAGAAACAAATGACCGATGGGAGTGACATCCAAGAGAAGTCTGAGAAAGATCAGGGCCTTCGCACCCAGCTGGTGGAGGCCAGGTGATCCCTGTGGCCCTCCTCCTGGCCAGGCCAGGCCGGAAGGACGAGTGATGCCCTGCGGAGGCCAAAGAATGGGCACCTGATGCCTGATTAGAGGGTGGAATCACCTCCTCCTCCCTTAGCTGTGTGACGCAGGGAAAATCAATCCACTCTCTGAGCCTTGAGTCCCAACCCTGTATCTCAAGGAAGAACACTGGCCTGTGGCACAAAAAGGCCTCGAAAGAACTGGGTGTCGAGTCGCACCTGCCCTCCCTCCCCTCCAGAAGAGCCGTTTCCGAAGGAAACGCCAGGATCTTCGCTGTCTGGGGCACAGTCTCGGATGGAAGGAGGTGCTGGAGGAGAACTGTAAGGTGGGCACACAGCAGATGCCCAATAATTGCTCCTGTGCTGCAGGTCGGCCTTGATTCTAAGTCCCAGTCCTGTGCGGACACAGGTCACTGGTTGCCAAACCCCTTCAAAGCCTTGAGTTATCGCAGAGGGTTTTCCTAACCGACCCAGGAGCCAGGATCCAAGGCGACCCAAGGGCGAAGAGTCCCGCCCCCGGGGGAACACACAGCAGGCCCCAGGGCTCCAAAGTCAGTGCTCCCTCCCCATCCCCGCCTCGTCTCCCTAAGCCAGAAATTCTCCTCAACCTCAGCGCCGTCCTCAAACCACCCGTCCCAGACCCTGGCAGACTGAGGCTGGGGCATGGAGAGACGTTCCCGGCGGAGAACTTGGAGACGGACGACGCACCAGGCACAGGAGGGAAACACGGGCCAGTCGGCAACCCGAGCGAAGTTCAGGGAGCAGGAAAGACCCGGAGGGGGGGCGATGGCCAAGACCGAAAAGGGCAAAGGGAAGCGAGAGGAAGGAAAAGGAGAAAGGAGACGACGAGGCTAGAGCCCGCGAGAGCGCGCGAGCCCGCTCGGGGCGCCGGGCGCCAGCGCAGGGCAGCCTCCGGCGCCCAAGCTGTGCTCCCCGCCGCGACCCACCAGGCCCCAGGGGAGTGCCCCGCCGACCAATTTGTCTTCACAAAACCCGAGCCCCAGGGGCTTTGCCAGGCCGCTGGGGCTTGATGCATTTCTTGACTAATTAACGGGAAGCTACGTTGCCGCTTCTTTCAGGGCCCAATTAATTCGCTGCGGGCGGTGGGGTGGGGGCTCTGAGGCCGAGGCGCCGCCTGGAGCCCCTTTGTGAAGGGGCTGTCTGGACCATATTGATTCTACACACACACACACCCCTCCTTCCTTCGTACAAAAAAAAAGAAAAGAAAAAAAAAGTCTTGAAATCTCTGGATTTCCAGAGTTTAAGGTTTGATCCGACTCGAACTCCCCCAGCCGCCACCAACGGCGTGCGCTTTCGGAAGGAAGGCACCCACGGACCAAGGCGGTTTCCGGACTGTCTGCGAAAGGGTGGGGTTTCTCCCCCAGGAAGGAAACAGACGCTGTGAGCCTCGTGTGCGCGGGACACCCACTGCCTTGTTGTTAAAAAGCCAGACAATGACCTCGCCGGTCCCCGGGTTGAGCCCCAGCGCCCCCGGAGACGAGCTGTGGGGCCTAGGGCAAGTGGGGATCACAGGGAAGGCGCCCGGCTCCTCGACTTGCTCCGTCTGATGAGCCGACGGGTGGGGAAGCTCTTGAGAACAGTCCTCCCAGTGAGCATTTCCGAAATGATCTCTCCGACCTTTGATAGCGTTTGATAACAAACCCATTTCGGAAAGCGGGGCCTGCCACGCGCTGATCCCGCGTTTGATTCCAGGACTGAGAGACGCGGCAGAAGGAACTCTGCTAGTGAGGTCCTGAGCTCTCCGCGGGCCTGGGCGGGGCGGGGCGGGGCGGGGCGGGGCGGGGGGGCGGCGGGGGGCTTGGAGCGCGCTCTCCGGCCTGGGTTCCCCAAGGCTGTGCCGGGTGGGAATGGAGGCTTCTTCGCCCACCTATCCCCCCCTCTCCCTCCAGCTCCGTAATGAGGAGCAGTGAAGAACCTTGCATCCTGAAAGCTTTTGGGAGGAACGCCCCCGCGGGAAGCAATGAAGGCGATTTCGCAGCGGTCCTTGAGGAGCGCATCGATCGGACTGACCTCAAGGTGGGTCAGCTTGACTCCTTCATCGATCAACCGAACGAAGTCCGGGACACAAATACCGACAGAAGGGAATCCTGGCCATCTTTGTCAAGCTGGTGGCAAGTGACTGTGCGCAGGTGACCCAGGGCGGCCCCATTCCCACGCAGCGCTTCGGGGAAACGAGCTGGCCAGGCCACTCGCCCCTATTCCATCCGTGATTCCTTGTGTAGTTCCGCTCAATTTTTAAAACAAACAAACAAACAAAAAAAACTAAACAAGAGTTAATTTATTCAATCAACAAGCATTGGCAGAACACACTGCAAGTGGCAGGCTCTGCTGGGCATTGGGGGTGCAACGAGGGAAGGGATTTGTACAGAAACTTAAGCCCCCGCAGGAGGAGGAGGGACTGTGGAGGCTTCTTCGCCCTCGCTGTTTCGCACCGCAGGCCTGCGGGAGACGCCCTGGCTGTCGGAAGTGTGGCGGAGCCGCCCCGGCCCGGACAAGGTGCATGCGCCGAATGGGAGAAACGGCGGGGGGAGTCTGTACTTAGATTCCTCACCACAGCCCCGCGTGTGGATTTGGAGAAGTCCTCTCTGTGCCTCCACTACCTCGCAGGTCAGGCCAGAGGTCCGTGGGGGTCTCCTGGGCTCCCAGACGTGCCTCTTCCAGGGAGTGAAAACCAGCCAACCCTGCCTCTCTTTGGCGAAGACCGAGGTCTGCCCTCCAGCCCTGAGACCTGAAAAGTCAGCCTTCTCTCACTTTGCTGCCTGGGCCTCTATTTTCCTAATCTTTAAAATGGGAACTATACCATCTGTAAAAAACCGCCATGAAGGGCAGTCAGCCTCCCACCCTGGAGGACCCCTCCCTTGTTCCCTCCCATGTCTCCAGCTCCTGGCGGACTACCTGGACAGAAAAGCCCCTCATTCGATACTTGTGGCGTGACCGAGTGGACGTTTCTATCCACACCAAACTTCTCTCCCCGTTACCGTCTTTTCACTGTCTCCTTTCATGTAGCATCTGAGGGTGCAGCTAGTAAGTTTGGTGCTGGTTTTTTTTTTTGTTTTGTTTGTTTTTAAATGCATTTTGGAAGTGGTCATGTGTTTTCAAAGGCGCGGGAAATCCAATCCCCTTTTGCCGTGTCTCGCCCTTTCTTTGTGCGCTTTCAGGAGCACCTACCAATGCCCAAGCGCTGCATCCGAGCTGGAGACACAGGTGCCATCTCTCCAGGAGTGTACCAGAGACATCGCATTAAAACTCCTACCCAGACCACGTAGCCCATTCACTTCTTTAGTTATGGTTGATTCCCTGCCCCTCCCCCCGCCTTTCTAGCATTTTAAGTAACTTTTGACAAGACTGCGAAGTTTAACACAACGCCTGGTACACAGTAAGTGTTCGATAAATGTCGGATGCATTTGTTCTTCTCCACAGCATCGCCCACAGCTCCCCTTTGGCTGGGGAACAGCCAGTCTGAGATCATAAGTGCATTCACGGAAACCCTTCCAAATAAAGGCTCAGGGAATGTGCAGGGTCAGTCCCCAAGGCACCCTATGCTGGTGAGATCAGAGTGCACCCTGACCCTGAGATTCCCGATCCCAGGTACAATTCAGTCTGGTAAGGCCAAACACTCCCATTGGACCCAGCACACATGGGCCTGGTCAGCACCGAACTGGCCTTTGCAAAAAGGGACTTGGGACCTTGAGCTTCTATTGTACAAGATGAGTACCCTTTTCGCATCCCCACACCTATCTGGCTGCCCTCTTTCCAAACCACAGCACACAGCACACGCACCTTTCCAGCTAGAAAAGAGCTAGTGTAGGTGGCTCCTAAGAAAGACAGGTGCTAGTTCGCCCTAGAAACCTCTCCCCCACATCCCTGTTCTTGCCCCACCTCTCTGATCCAACGTCCAGATTTGGCGGACTGTGGGAGACCTACCACCGCCCCAGCTTCCCGGAACAGCTGCGGCCTCCGGGTGCCACCGAGGAAGTTTGAAAGGGAAGTCCCCACCCCGTGTGTCAGCGGAGGTCCGCCCAGGCCCTGCGCCGCACGCGGAGGTAGACTGTCCGCCCCCCTCCTCTCCCCTGAGCGCCATCCAGCGGCAAGGCGCCAAGGGCACCCTCCGCAGAGGTTCCTGGCCAGCCTCTAGGGTAGCGAAGTGCGGAGGTTTCTCAAGGGGAAACGGCCCCTTCCTCTACCCACTCCCGGAAAGGAGGGCACTTCTGCCTCCTAGCCTTTCCACGAACTCCCCCGCGCTGCTTGAGGCTGAGTTGGGTTCACCCAGGGTTCTCTTCCCACCCCTTCTATTCATGCCCAATACAAGCGCTGAGTAGGAGATTTTTTTAGAGAAGAAAAAAGCAAAGAAAAAAATAGGGAGAAAAAAAATGAAAAAGCATGTGTTTGCGCCACCACTGCCTGGAAACTTCCCCGCGGCGGCGCCGGGTTTCATCCGGGGCCGGGTGACGCTTGCTCTCCCTTCCATGCGGGCGTGTTAAGTCCTGCCTTATTCCAATTCTGTACCTGTGACCTTCTCCCGGCTGCAGTCAGGCGCCGTGACTCCCTGCCCCTGCATGCAACCCAGACGAGACACCCCCTCCCCCCTGAGGTCCCGGTGGGTGTCGACCCCCTTGGGACTCCAGCGTGGCAACGTGGCGCTCACGGAGTCCTAAATGCAGAGGAAGACGGACGCTACTCTTTATAGACCCAGAGTGTTATCGCTGATATTTTCGTGTGGGGGGGAGAACGGCTGTGTACACACATTACCTGTACTATAGAGCGGGTTAGTGCAAGACGAAAAACACCGAAAAGCAGTTTCTTTCTAGGAGGGGGGGAGCCCTATTCTCCAATTCCCTGGTAATTTGTAACAGACTCGATCTCTCGGAGAGAAAAGGAACGACCGTGTAGCTGCAAAACCAATTTAACTCCGTCTGTACTGATCAAGCGGGAGGGTGCTCCTGAGGTGGGATGGCAATGCAGCTTTTAAATGAGATTTAATTTCATATTTCAGGCTGCTCGGAGTGTCCGTATGTACACACAGAACATTTTAGAAATGCCCACACATGGTCTCTTACATTTCAATACTGCAATGGAATACAGTCGTAACGTTGGACCCGCGCTCGGCTCAGCAACCTCCCAACCATTGGGGAGATCTAAATGCAACCTCTGGAAAAAGTGGGGTGGCTCTACTCTCGGAAAGCCAGACTCACCCCTCCAACCCCCGCCCCCCTTGGGATTCACCATGGGTTAGTCTTCTGATACCCCAACCAAAGAAAACTTCCTTTGCCCCTCGCCCAGTCCCTACAACTAAACAGTCTTTTCAGAACCCAACTCCAATACCCCTGCTACACAGGAATCTGTTCTATGCCCCCCCATCCATAACCCACACTCAAAAGGCCTTATGGAGTCCAACAATTCTCGAATTCTAGACAGAGAAACGCAACAGAGGGGGCTGCCCTGGTTACTCACAGCATTAATACACAGACATGTAAGGGACTGTAACATCACATTTTAACTTATCTAACAGAAAAAAGCCCTAACTCCGACGCACAGCCCTCCCCACCCTCCGTCTCTCTACAGTGGTGGGGGGAGGAAGGGAGGTTGAAATGCAGTCTCTTGGAAAGTTGGGGGGGGGGGTGAGCCAGGCATTATTTACACCTGCAGACTTTGGATGGCTGGATTCGGCCCCAATTGGCTTAATTGTAAATCTTTTCCGCATGGCCCCAACTCCGGGACCCAGCGTCTGGGTTTAATAATGCGCCCAGCACCCCAGCAGGGCCGGGCTGAAGGGAGAGAATCCCCTCCCCACCCCCACTCCGCGCAGCGGTAATTAGAGCAGCCCCTTCTCCCCCCACCCCCTACTCCCCAAACCTCGCTCGAGGTACCAGAAGACCAGACTGAGACATGTGGAGAACTCATATTTTACCATCTGAAGACAAGAGGAGATATTTCAAAAGCAAAGGCACCCTCCAAGCCAGAAGTGGGAGGGAGCGCCCCCCCCCCCCACCGCACTCCTGGCCCCTTTGCGCATCGGGCTTGTCCGGGGGCGAGTGAGAAAGAGAGGCGTCTACACTGGGAGCCAGAGGCAGCCTCAAATTTCCTCGGCTGGCAGCGCAGGGCTGACCTGTTTATAGAACTTGCTGCTAAGAAAACATGTGAAAACACACCCCGGCGGTTGGAGAGGATGAACGCGCCCTCCACCCCACCCTCTCTTCCGCACGAGAAAAGTCCTCTCCCGGCTCCGCTGGGCTCCCTCGGAGTCTCTCGCTTTTCTCCCAGGAGGCGACTTCCTTCCGATTGGGTTTCAGTCACTTTTTAAGAGGCGGAGAGCGCCTACACTTCTCTTTTCTTTCTCGTGACCCCCACCCACCCTACTTAATTAAGATCGTGACTCCCCATCCCGGAGTGGCCCTTTGCAACCGGCGTGGAGAGGGAGGCGGCAGTCGGTGCTGCCGAAGACGGTCGGACACTGGGCGGGGAGAGGGTCGGCGAGGAGCGCCGCGCGCCCCGTAACCTCGGTTTTCGTTCCCGAAGGGAGCCGGCCCGCCGCGCCTTCCTCGCTCCCATCCGGGAGCCCGCCTCGCCCCGCCCCGGCCGCTGCCGCGGGGAGGCAGGTAACTCGCGCCGGGAGCCAGTGCCCGCCGCTCGCCGCCTCCCGGGCCTGCGGGGACCTTGCCGCGGCCGAGGGCCGGGGCAGGCCAGGCCATCCGAGCCCCCTTTGCTCCTCCGCGGGCCGGGGCGGCGCTGGGTGCCGCATCGGAGCCCAGCCGACCCCGGGTCCGACCCCCGGGCTGCAGTGTGAGCCGAGGGAGCTCCGCGCGGGGCCAGGCCCGGAGCCGCTAAGAGGCGCGTCCAGCTTCCGTATTTGGAACCGGGGTCAGGGAGACGGCGGTAGGCGAAGTCGCCCAGCGGGGGCCGAAACCGACGCCAGAGCCCCTCTTGGGGCGCCCTGGGCTGTCGCCGTCTTCCTAGGGCCCCAAGGTTTCCTTTTCCAGAGAAAGAAGGGCGCCGCGAGGAAAGGCGCAGGCAGGTTGCTGCATCCGAAAGGCCGCTCCTCTCTGCCGGGCCGCCCGCGGATTTTTAATATTTGGCTTGGAAATGACATGAACGGAGGCCCGGGCGCCAGCAAAAGCCACTCTTAGGAAAACCGCTCTCCATTCCAAACATTCTCTGTGTGTGCGCGCGCCTCTGCCTCCCTCTCTCTTCTTCCTCTAAAAGAGAAATAAAAATTACAAACTTAAGGGAACTTTTACACCCTTCGTGTATTCAACCCCCAGGCCGGCGGCTTGTATAGACTTCTGGGATCTCTCAGGCCACAACTTGCACCCCAGCCTCCAGCTCAGGTCGGCAGACAGAACCACCCCTCCGCCCCCACCTCCCTGTCTGTTCCTCGGGACTGGCACAGGATGCGGGGCGGTGTTATTTGCAGGCAGGGGTGACCGGGTTGGGAGCAAGCCTCACAGTCACACTGTCGAGGCCTCAAGTCTCTCACTGACCTGGAGGAGGAGGCTACCGGGGACTGTCCAGTAATTAAGACAGACGGAAGTGCAGTGACCCTCCCTCCCGCCTCCAGGTACCTGAGTGGCCCTGGTACAGGGTCAGTGATCACAGAAGGCAGAGGGGAGAAAGAGTTGGTTCTTGGTTCCAAAGTGTGAGTTGTGAGTTTGGCCAGAGTTTGCCTGCGCCGTGAGACAGCTGCTCAGTGACGGGCCAGGTCTGGAGTCAGGATTCTGAATTCAGGACCCCCAAATCCTGGCCTTGGCAGGCTTTCCTGCCCCCTACATGCCAGGCATGCCAGAGAAGCAGGTGAAATCGCCCCCCCACACACACACCACCCTGAGTCCTAGGCCACAGAAAGGTTTTCTTCTCCATGCAGGGAAGAAGGGCTTGTATCAGTTTTCAAAATAACTGTATATAACCTGGAACTTTAAACGTTTACACACCTCCAATCCCAGAAACTCCATGCTCCCAAGCAAGTGCCCCCCCCCAACACACACAACAGCTACATCTCTTTGGGGGGGCTTCACGGGATATGAACGGTTCGCTAAGCGTGTTGTCTCCTTTCCTGCCCCCTCCCCCTGCTGGATTTGGGAGACATGCAAACACTACCTTTGGGAATGCAGGCGGACTGGATGGCTGGCGAGAAGCGGAGGGAGGCTGCGGAAAGGAAATGGAGAGAAGGAAGGGGACAACCACGGCCGCCTCCCGCCTCCCCTCTCCGCTCTCCCCAGCTCTAATTGAAACCCAGTACGGGAAATAGTAATGGATATTGTGCTCAAATCGAGGGAACGTGTCTGCAGCTACGAGGGGACAGTTAGTTCAGCAGATTTGGAGGAGCCGATGTGTCTTTGCCCTGTCAACCTTCCTGACAGTAGCGGCCATTTAATTTGTCACGCCCTCTCTGTTACCGAGTCCCCTGCTCCCTCGGAGGGTCCCGGCTGCTCTCGCAGGGTGAGACCCCACTGCCCCCTGGCACCTAACAACAACACCAGCGATAATGGGAAAAGCAAAAGCAGGGAACCTCAAGATAAGAGGTGCTGCTGAACGACCCCCTCAGTCTGCCACTGGGGACTGCACCGTATACATAGGGATAGTTTCCCTCCACCCTTGTTTAAAGTGTTCTGCCCCCTAGACCCCCATCCCATGAGCCAGAGTCCTGGCACAAATCGCAAAGGGACCATTTACGCCCTTACCTGGCTCCACGGAAAATCTGGAAAGAAAGAGGAGGCTGAATAAAGAAAGGAAGGTGTGGGGTGGTCAGGAGTCCCCGAGGCCCAGGTCAGCTCAGGCTCGCATCTCACCGATTCTGGGTCAGATAAGAGGAGAGGAAAAATTCCCCGGCCTCTTCCTCATGCATTCATTTCTGCTGGACTAAGAAACAGCGCCCATTCTGTTATCTTTCTCTTTCTTTCTTTTTTCTTTTTAAAGTAACTGGGTAAACACACACAGAGAGAGCATTGAAGATGTGGACTGATCTGAAATTAGGAAACCACAATTAGTTCCTTTTCCTGAGTGAGAGAGAAAAAGGGGGAAAACCTTCCCAGATGTGTAAAAGGCACCCTTCCCCCCCACACACCCACCTCCTCCATTCACCCTTGTGTCCCTTCCAACTTATCTAAATCACTAGCCCTGTACGAATTTGCCATTTTGCAGGACGGTCAGCTTTGATGAAAGGTAGGTGCTAATAAGAATAATGCGGAGGGTGACATCTTTTCATTTTGCCTCTGCCAAAAACCTATTTACATGAAAAGGAGGTAGGTATGATAAGCACGGATGGAGTGTATAAGGAATGATGCTCTAGGAAGAGCACAAACCAGCTGGCGCCAAAGTGAGCCTCTGTACTAAAAATACTGCTTCCCCGAGCTAGACAACTTTGACAATCTGCTCTCCCTCACACATTTCAGGCTCTTGCACTGAATTGCCTGATCAATAATTTAGAGGGCTGACAGAGGACAGGGAAATGTGTCTTACAGGAAAGCCCAGTGCTTCTGGGGCAAGACAGAGGGTAGGAGCAAAGCCCCAATATGACACCCCCCACCCCCAACTCTGGACTCTTGCCTTGGAAAGAGGGGAGAGGGAAGAGAGAAAGAGAGAGAGAAAGAAAGAGAAAGAGATCAGAGCATTGGAATAGGGGTGAGAACCAGCTCTGGGGAAAAGGGTGACTTGGGGGCTACCAAAAGGAGAAGGCGACACTTCCAACCCAGACAAAGGGGCCCAGCCCTTTCCTATCTGTTAGGCACCTTATCAGCACCAGCCAAGGGCGTCAGGGGAATGTGTTTGTTCAAACGCCAGTTAGGAGGTCTCTCCAGCCTGTCATAGTTACTGAAAAAGGTGAGGGAGAGCAGGAGGGGGGACCAGAGCCCACCCAGAAATACAGAAGGGGCAGGGGAGATCCAGAGAGGACCCGGAAGCCAGAGGAAACAGAGAGGGGGAGGGGGAGAAAACCTAGAAAAGAGGGCGTGTGAAAAACAGAAAGAGCAGGGGAAGTTAAAGGCCAAGGAACAGAGACAGACAAGAAGGAGAAATAGAAACCAAGAACAAGATAGACTGGAGAGGGGAGAGGGGGTGGAGAAGAGGAAGTCTAAGGGAACAGAGGAAGAAAGATCACAGGTCTGCAGTCCTAGAATCTTGCAAGGAGATTAACAGGGAGGCAGGGGGAGGGGGTGGGAGAGGTGGGCACCCTGTCTCATCCACCCTGGAGACTTGTTGCCAGCGTCTGGGTGGAGGAAAGATGGGGAAACTGACCCTCCTGGAAAGACACTGACCCCTAAACCTCATGACTTTTCTGAAAGAAACAAAGTTCTTCAAAGGAGCTGGCGGGGAGGGGGTGTGAATGCTGAACTCCCCGGAGGAAAATCAAGCCTTCCAGGTCTGCACAGAAGTCCTCCTTTGGGTTCAGAACTGTGTGGGGGAGTCAGGATTTGGGCAGCACAGGGGTCCTGGTGTGGGCAGGGGCTGCGATTTAGAGGGACCTTGCCCACCAAGCTTGGTGCTCCGGGGGGCGCTGCTTCCCTGGGATCCTTGATAAGAAGATCCGGTCCCCAGTCCCCGCCCCGCCCTCCCCCCCACCGCAGTTGGGGTAACTGAGGACTGAGGAGAATGGGAGCCCTAGTCCTTTCAAATTTTCTCACTATCAAAAGAGCGAGGTCCAAGGCGCATTGGGCAGAGACGTTGGCCGGGCAACCAGAAAGCCCCTTCTCACTAAAAGTTTATGTATTGACTGAGCCCGTAGGAAACTTCTTAATTAGGCCTCAGAGCCCTGGAGAAACACGGATGTTCTTATGTCAACAGAGTTCCCAATTTGGCGACACCTCGGACTGAAAAAAGCTCGGCGCGGCAAACAGGGGTGAGCGTTTAAGAGGGAATAAGCGTGTAATAGTACCTAGCCAGACCTCACACACATGCTAAAGGGAATATTTACAGCAAAGTTGCCAAAGTAAACGACCCCTACCCACCATCCTTTCCCTCTCCTCCTCCCCCCCTTTTTGGTAAAACTTCAGATAAACACTCTTCGGTCACAAAAGGGTCGGCCTGTCCCCTATACAGTTGGAGGGAGGCGGTGTTGTAGGAAAAGTGAGATCCGGCCCACGCTTCCCCTGCGTTTTGTGGGCAACACTAGTACCCCCGATGCCCGCAAGGCCTGGGCTGAGGGTGGCTGATGTGCTCTCGCGTGTGCACAGACGAAGTGGATTCCGAGACTTCTCTGCCTCTTCCCCTGTCTTCACGTCTGCACGCAGCGCCACCGCTACGCGTCCCGCGGAGCGGCCACTAACGCAGACGCGAAGGCTATTTTATTACTAAAACTCCGGCCTACGAGGAAGTGAAGAGTCTCTTTGCAAAAGATGGAGGAATATTTGAGGACGCCAGGAGTTCCGTGGGTCCTTTTGGGTCCGAACTTTGTCCCTCTTCTCCTGTCCTTAAAGTACCGCTTCTCGGGCTCTGCAGAAGCGCTAGCTCATTCTGTGTTCCCGTGTGACTTTTGTTGACAATGAGGCTAAGAGGAGGAGGAAGGGGGAGAGAGAGAGAGAGAGAGAGAGAGAGAGAGAGAGAGAGAGAGAGAGAGAGAGAACCGAGGGGGTCTGCAGAGAGGAAAATAAAAAAGGACCGTGCAGGGCCTGCATCTGGAGCCTAAAACCCGGGCTGGGGGGCGCCAGCCTTGTGGGTTCCCCTGGCGGCCAGGCCTGGCACAGGTCCTTGCAATACGTTAGCCAAAGTTTAACTCGAATCCGGCGGCCACCAGGCCGCTTTTGTTTGTTTGCAAATTAATCACCCAGCGCACGGCCGGCGCCAGAGTGGGTTTATCACCCACCGGGAGGGGGGCGCGGCGGCCCCGCAGAGACAAAGAGGAGTTCGCACCTTCCCGCTTTTGATCCCAAGTTACCGAGGCCTCCCTGCATAATACGAGCCTCCTGGGGCCGAGTCTGGGAGGTCAGTCATAATTGGCGGAAGTTTGCAGACCATTAGCAAGATGTCGACATTTTCGATTCAGAACCCCGCAAACTTTCTTCTTCTCCTCCCCTCGCTTGCGCTCTAAATTGGGAATGGGGGGGTCAGGAGCGGCAACTGGGGCGACCCCAGGGTTAAGTGAGAGCTACGGGCAAAAACAGGCCATTGAGGGAGGGGCATTATGAAAAGCAGAAAAGACTGGGTCCGCCGCGGGGCCGAAGGCAAGTCGAGGTATACACAAATGAAATCTGCGAGATCCCCTTCCACATCCAAAACAGAAAGGAGGCCAGAATGCCTCGGAGGACCAAGTGAAATGCCTCCCTCCTGTGCAGCGGGCCTCCTGAGGCCCCGAGTGCGTGAGGACAGTCACATCGTGGTTGCAGAATGATTATTATTTTTTTCTCCTCGGAGTGGCAGGGCAGGGACTGGCCCACGGGTGCAGGCAAAAACCGATCGCAGGGATTTGGGGCCGCTCCAGAGAGCGCGGCGAAGCTGCCCCAGGCTCTGGCGGCGAGCAATACGGAGGGGGTGGGTTTTTGCCTCCCGAGACTCCCGAAACCCTGCAGTGACCTCAGTGGTCAGTGCGAGCTAGGCCTGGCCGCCAGGGACGCGGGTGGGGGAGTTTGGAGCTAACACCCTGGGCCCTGCTGCTTCATTTCTTTTCTCTCCATCTTCCTAGCAGCCGGCAGAGAGGGACCGAGAGGACGCCAGAGAAACACAGACCTAAAGGAAAATAAAGGGGGCGAAGTGGCGAGCCAGACTGAGTTCGCAGAACCACTCCATTCTCTTTGTGACTTAAGGGAATTCTCCGTGCTGGCGCCAAGCGCTCTTAACCATGTGCGTCAAAAATGCGAGGCTGGAAAAGCTTGTCGCCTCAAAAGTTCCGCCCCTATCTCGGTGCGGTTGGCCCACAAAGGAACAGAATTACCCCCTCCACTTGCTCCTACTTCGGAGTCGGGAGCTGGGGGCGTAGAGGGGTACGCAAGGCAAAATGGAAAAGAAGACGGGGCGGTCCACTCGGAGACACGCACAGGTCTTAATCCCTAGGCCCTGAAATCAGCCCTTTCTTTAAAAGAACAGTGTCCCCAAGAATTCTCTCCAAGCAGGAATGCCCCCCGCCACCCCCCAGAAGCGAGAAATGTGGTTTAGGGAATCCTCTGACCCGGGCAGGGACCTTCGGTCACAGTTACCAATTCCGAGACAGGTTCGATCTGGAAGATCGGTCTGCCTTCCTCCCCTTCACGCCCCCACTGTACCTGAACTGGGACCAGGCTCTGCCCCTCCAGGGTGGGGGCGTTTCACGGTGTGTTTTACAAACTCACCCCGGACTACTGGCGAGATAAGTCCCGGGTGGAGAAAGAACTCAGGCACCCAGATAAGCGCGATGCCTGGAGGAGATACGAGGCTGGCGCACCTCCCCCTCCCAGCTCCCGACTCGCGGCTCCGCTCGGAGCTGGCCTCGGAGGGGAGGGCAGCGGCTCGGCCGAGACGGGCCCGGAACCCAGTCCGGCGCCGCGTTCACTTTGTCCAGATCTCCAGTCTCCCCTCTACACTCATAAACGCGTTCAGGTGGAACTCGAGGAGCCCGAATCCAGGCCGAAGACCAGATCTAAAAGGGCTGCTTAATGCATTTCACGAAATCCCCAGCCCGCCTTCCCGAGTGAGCGCAGACAGGGCCGGCGGCGCAGGCTGTGTACGTGTTTGCGTGTACGTGCTTTTCCCGCGGGTGGCGTGGTCCCAGGGTGCTCGCGCGTGTTTGCGTACTGATGTGCTGGGGGTGTTTGGGTCTCCGCACCCGGGTTCCGGTAGGCCCCGCACGTGTGTCCTGAGATCTGGCCGCGTCCGTGTGCTCGTGGGTCCGCGAGCCCACATGCAGGGGAGACCAGTAGCGAGAGACACCCGAGCTCGGGAGCCCTGGAGCGGCGGCCGGGCGGAGCTTGGCTCCACGTGGGGCTGGAGAGCGTGCAAGCCTGGAGTCTGGGCGCTCGCCTCCCCGCGGCTGCAGGCGGCTTTTGTTGCGCTTAGCGGCCGAACGGCAGCTCGCAGGAGGCTCACTCGTCCGCCTGGCTCGCCGGGGGCTGGTTACTAAGAGGGTGAACGAGAGAGAGAAAAGGCCGCGGCGGCGGGGAGGCTAGGCGAGCCGAGCGCGCGAGAGGCGAGCGCCCCTGCCCGGCGCCCGGCGCTCTCTCCGCCTTCCTGGCCCAGCTCGCTCGCTCCCTCCTCCCTCCCCTTCCTGCCTGGCCCTGCCTCCTCCCTCGATCTCGGGTTGGATGACTGAGGCATTTCAGACTTGGGCTGAGCAAGAGCAAGCGAGCGAGCTCTAGGGCTGTGGCGATCTCTCGATAAGCCACCTAGAGGCGACTCAGTGCGCGCGCTCCTCGGTGGCGCCCGCCCTCCCTCTGATCATGTTGACATATTCACAGGACAGGCAGTAGTACCGATGCGGCGCTGCGACGTTACAGTTTCCGACACCTTCTTTTTATAACTCGGCTCTATCCCCCCAGCACTCGACCTGTGAAAACCACGCCTATGCAGCAACACAATTGGTCCGAAAGCGTCAAAGAGCCAATCAAGAGGCCCCCGGCTCCCCGCAGCCCAGAGCAGAGCCCGACCTTCTAGAGCCGCCGAGCAGACGCCCGGGGAATTCTAGAGGCGGAGGAGGGTGGCGAGCAGCTCCGGCTGGCTGGCTCGCTCCCTCCCTCTCCTCGCGCTCCCTCTCCTGCTCCGTCTCTCTCTCTCCCTCTCTCTCCCTCTCTCCCTCCTTTTCCATTCCCCCCCTCCATCCTCCCTGCCCTGCGCGTCTGGACGCAGATTTAGGAAGCGAATTTGCTCACGTTTTAGGACACGGAAGACGACAGGCGCGAGAGAAGAGCACTGCGGGACTCGGACGGGAACCCAGACACTCTCCGGAGGCTCGGAGCCGAGGCAGGAGGCGGAGGCGAACGGAAGCCAGTGCGCAGTTCAAGTTGTGATAGCGCTGTTAGAAGAGGGCTTAAATCGGAGATTTTTTTTTTTTTTAAAGGAGAGAGACTTTTTCCACTCTCTCGCGGGCGGTTCCAGCCGAGTCCAGCGCAACTGCAGGCGCCTCCTGCGAGAAAGAGGGAGAGGAAGAGAGATAGGGGGCGGGGGAAGAAGAAGGAGAAGAAAAGGTAAAAAGTCTCCTAAGAGAACCGTTCGCAGTGGCAACAAAGAACTAGGGGCTGGGGCGCGGCCCCCGGGACCCAGGGCCGGAGTGTCCGTTTCGAGCAGGGCGGCAGGGCTCGGGCGCGAGGCGAAAGCCTGCCTGCTCCCGCCGCCTCTGAAACCGACTTGCAGGAGCGGCTTTTTAAAAACGCAAGGCACAAGGACAGTCACCCCAGCGGCTGTGTCTCCCCGTTGCTCGCCTTATCCTCTTTAAAAGCGGCATTCTCCCCAAAAGACACTCACTCCCTCTCCCTTTGAGGTGCTGTAGTTGTGATTTTTTCTTTTTTTTTTTCCTTTTTGCTTTTTAAACTATGCGCTGCTGTTAGAAAACAAAAACCAAACAAAACAGCAGCTGCGGACTTGTCCCCGGCTGGAGCCCAGCGCCCCGCCTGGAGTGGATGAGCCTCTCCATGAGAGATCCGGTCATTCCTGGGACAAGCATGGCCTACCATCCGTTCCTACCTCACCGGGCGCCGGACTTCGCCATGAGCGCGGTTCTGGGTCACCAGCCGCCTTTCTTCCCCGCGCTGACTCTGCCTCCCAACGGCGCGGCGGCGCTCTCGCTGCCGGGCGCCCTAGCCAAGCCGATCATGGATCAATTGGTGGGGGCGGCCGAAACCGGCATCCCTTTCTCATCTCTGGGGCCCCAGGCGCATCTGAGGCCTCTGAAGACCATGGAGCCCGAAGAAGAGGTGGAGGATGACCCCAAGGTGCACCTCGAGGCCAAAGAACTTTGGGATCAGTTCCACAAGCGGGGCACCGAGATGGTCATTACCAAGTCCGGAAGGTAAGCAAGCAGAGGGCCCCGTTCCCCAAACTCTCAGAGGATTTTCCCTCCCTTTCTCTCTCTCCTCCCAGACAGTCTGTCTGGCAGTGCATTTGACTTCCAAGAAAACTTTCCTTCCCCTGGAACTGTGCGAAGGCTCCTGGGCCTGCCCCCGTGGGAGGAAATTTCAGCTTACCTGGGTGTCTGCAGACGGGGGATTTTCCTATCCAGTCTGCAGCCTGGATAGATGGAGTTTTTTCAGCAGAGTTCAGACCTCTCTGCGGCGAGAAAGAACACCATCTCCCTGCGGGGAGTTTCACTGCTTAGCCCTGTGGGAGACACGCTTATGGTTTTGTTGCTGTTGCGTTTTTGTCTGTTTCATTTTGTGCTCAGGGGGAAAAACTTAAAGCCCCTTTCTTTTGTGTGGTAACAAGAGGCCTGGCACCAGCTCCCCTGGCCCCTGCCGTCTGTCCTCCAGGCTGGCCTGTGGTTCTGGAGGGGGCCTGAGCCCTCGGCTGCCAGGGTCAGGGAGGAATGGAAGGGCAGCTGGGCTTGTTTGTCCAGACCGCTTCCTGTGTCCCTAATCCAAGGGAGAGTTCAGGGTGCAATTTGGGGATCATTAAGATTATGTTTGCAGACCCAAGAAGCCCGTGGGGAGACCGAGACGCATGCTTCTGTTTTGTAAATACTATGAACCAGAGAGATCCTTCCCTGACCAAAATCTGCCTGTCACGTAAAGTCACGGATTCTTTTTTATTATTATTATCATTCTGGCATTGAAGTCTTTCAAGGCATAACGTTGAAAGAATAAAAATAAAACGCTGCTCTTCAGGGCTTCAGCTTTCTGTGTCTTTTCAAGTTGCATGAGGGCTAAAGTTGGGCATAAGATTCCTCAGACCCAGGAGACATTTAGCTGGTTTCACAGCACAGTGCTTCCTTGCAGTCGAGCGCGTAGCTGTGCCAACACCGGTGGGAACAGACAGACCCCGCGGCCCAGTCTGGCAGTGAGGGCCCGGGGAATGTGTTGAGCGGCTCCCCCGCACACTGGTTGTGAGGCCTGGGAGTGCACTGCACGCTAGCAAATGCGTTGTAAGAACGCACCGAAGTCCAGTTTCATTTTTCGCCAGCAGCGGGATTGCTTCAGAATAAACTCGACGTTCATTTCCTTGATGAGTTAAACATTTTCTCATCGACGGGTGGTGGGAAATTCTAGTTTTAACTGACCGCGCTTTGAAAATGCTACCCCAAGCGGTTTAGCATTACACACCCACAGGAAAAAGGCAGGAGCAAGAGTTTCTCTAGGAAGAGGGCCATCTACAAAGTCCCCCAAAACAGAAAAATATGTAAAGACATTAGGAGACGCTGAAGAGAAATGCGGTGCTCTAATTCCCTTATTTTGAATCTTGGGGCATTTGACGAGAAATTCAGCCTATTTAATACTTCTGCTGCGATAGAAAACAATTTTGCACGCAGCCGCAGTCCTCTGAAGCCTATACGTTCATCCACACATTTTCCATTTGATTTAAGTATTTTAGGCCAAATAGAATATCAGACCCGAGATTCTAGGCGACTTATTTTTTTTTTCTTCCCTTCTCTCTTACTGCAGGCGAATGTTTCCCCCATTTAAAGTGAGATGTTCCGGGCTGGATAAAAAAGCCAAATATATTTTGTTGATGGACATTATAGCTGCCGATGACTGTCGATATAAATTTCACAATTCTCGGTGGATGGTGGCGGGTAAGGCTGACCCTGAAATGCCAAAGAGAATGTATATTCACCCCGACAGCCCGGCTACCGGGGAGCAGTGGATGTCCAAAGTTGTCACTTTCCACAAACTGAAACTCACCAACAACATTTCGGACAAGCATGGATTTGTAAGTTTCACCGCTCCTTTCAGTAAAATGTTATCTTTCTTCACTCTAGCTAGGGCCCTGTTCTCCGCATGCCTTGTGTGAAATCGTGAGTTTCTGCTCCAACTTCTCTCTCCTTTTCGGGTAGCCAACATAGGGAACTTGTTTGATCGGCCCCAGAGCTGCTGAGAAAGCAGTCAGTCGGGGGTGTTTCTCTCCCGAGAACCGGAGGCCTGGCGCCTCTAGAAGAAAGGTACCTACCGGCTCCTGGTCTGGGGCAGTTCTAGGTCTGGGGAAATGCCCGGCCTGACGGTGAAGTTCAAAAGCAATCGTTAAGCTCTAAACTCGATTTTCCAATGATGTGGTCATCAGGGTTTCACGATAGTCTTCTCTTTTTTAAATCAGCCATGGTATTTCTCGGGAGAGTGTTAACGTTCGAAGCCTCCACTGCGTTGATTAAAGGGTGTGATTCCATTTTGGGACACACATATTTTTTTTCTTTTACGCAAAAAAGAATTGGGCTTAGGTGAAAGTCAGCCTTACTAGCAACAAGACAGATCTGCGGTGTAAAAACTGTGTGTGTTGGGAATGCATACGTATGTGTACCTGTGTATTCAGGGGGAGCATACTCAGAAACTTTCAGAAGACTTAGATGGCTCGTAGAAGTCAAGCAAAGGACCTTTTGCCCCCAACCCCTACCCTCCCCAACATTTCCATAAAATAAACAGTGATAAGCGAGGAATAAGCAGAAAGATTAGGCCCAGGAAGAGGCGAAGGGCATGGAAATTTCTTCAGCGGGCAGGAATTGCATTTGAAGTCCTTGATTTGATTAAGGCATAAATATTCCTCTCTAGAGTTCAGCCTTTCAGGGCTTTAAGTGGATTGGGCTCGTCAATTAGTGGACGCTTAAAGGACTGAATCATTTTGTAAATTAAAATGCATGTTTTTTTCTATCTTTTAAGACTTTGGCCTTCCCAAGTGATCACGCAACGTGGCAGGGGAATTATAGTTTTGGTACTCAGGTAGGCTAGGGTTCAAGGTTCCAAGAAACCTGAGCTGGTGAGGGTGGGGGGCACCCTTTGGAAATGGCCGAGCAGTGCGGATTCTGCGGACGGTGACATTGGTGGAATGACCAAGCACCCAAAGGGGTGCTCTCTGGAGGTGGGCTTGGTACAGGCGTGGTACCCTCCCGTGGAATAGCTGTCAGCCCGGCAGGGCTCGGAACGTCCTGCTTGTCCCGCTAAATCACTTTTTGCTGTGTCTCTCCTCCCCCTGCCTCTGCAGACTATACTGAACTCCATGCACAAATACCAGCCCCGATTTCATATCGTGAGAGCCAATGACATCCTGAAACTTCCATATAGTACGTTTCGGACATACTTGTTCCCTGAAACCGAATTCATCGCTGTGACAGCCTACCAGAACGATAAGGTGATCAAAGACGCTTCCCCCACCTCCTTAGTGTCTTGTCCTTTAAGCTGCTTTGCATGAGGGTGAGAAAGTCCCAAGAGAACTGGGATTGGGGGGGAGTCTTGCGTTTTCGTCTGTGATTTGACGGTCAGCCGAGTTTTGGGGAAAAGAGGCGCTGGCACATTGCAGAGGCAGAAGAAAAAAAAGAAAGAAAGAAAGAAAGAAAAAGAACTTGACCGGCTGGGATTTCAATGCTGAGTGAAAAAATACCAAACCGACTTTGCCAGTGAGAAGTTCCTATAATAACCACTATCTGTGAGGCGGCCCGCCCCACCCCCACCCCCACTCCTGACCTCGCGGCTTTCTCCCATTTGTTTCCAGGTTTACTCTCTTCCCCTTCAGGTTAGAAGGATCCAGAAGTCAGGTTCCAAAGGAACCAGCTAACAGTTTAAGGCAAAAGCCATGGGGGATCCTGGGAGGAGAAACCCCAGTGGAGATCAGCTTCTCTTCCTTAGCCAGCATCGCGAGTAGCTAGCTGGTCTGGTTTTTATTACCTTTTATGCTGTTGTGTTTTTTATGGTGTGTGTGTGTGTGGTTGGAAAAACCGACTCTGATCACAGGGTCATGCTAATTGAGTTGTCTGAGGCTTCTGAGAGGAGGTGACCAGAGTCACCACTTCATTTGAAGTTGTTTTTTTTTTTTTTGTTTTTTTTTTTCCTCCTCCCTTGGGCCTGAGGCCGGGGATTAGGAGTGTCCCCAAATGGAACAGCAGGCAGCACCTGGTATGTAAAGTTATGGTGGCCTGAAGGTCATGGACACGCAGCACAGAGACACCCAGCGACGGTGGCTGCTGATTCACCAGTCACCAGCTTGGCTATTAGCAGGCCGTTGCGGGGGTGGGGGTAGCAATGGAGGACCCCCGTTCTCTAACTTCTGAACCCCAGACCTCAGTGAATGCCGCTCACAGGACAACACTCTTCATGTTGAATTCACTGTCCCTAGGGCTGGGTCCTCTGTGGCTGGAGGATGGGGGTGTTTCAGGTACGTTTCCTTAGTCCGGAGACAAGGTGTCCTGGCCCCTGGCCCTGCCAGTCTAGCACCCTGAGATTTATTCTAAGAACAAGAATCCAGCCAGGGGGCCCTTTTCTGCCTCTTAGGGACCTCCGTAATATTATTTCCCACCCTCCCCCAAAAGGGAAGGGGTGTGAGAGATGACATACCCTGACAGTTCCCCCTCGGTCTGTAGAATGCATGCTCCCTCTTGCCCCAGAATCCCGTGAGTCTTTAAGCTGTTACTGAAATAATAAATTGTAGGATTTTCGATTAGACCAGGAGGCCATGGGCCTTCCTTACCGAATGGTGGTGGCAGAAGCATACAGATGCAGACAGATGTTTCCAGTGGTCATTCGGTCCTTTTAAATCTGTAATTGCCAAGATTACAACCCTCCAGCACCCCCCCCACCCAGCAAAGATAAATAAATGAATAAATGAAACCCGCTCCAGCACAAGGGCTATCAAAACCCCATGAATGATTTTTATCGGCTTCACAGAAAAAGGTTGGAGGGCTCTTGTGTGTGTGTGTGTGTCGTGTTTGGGGTCGGAGAAAAATGTTCCACCCTGTATTTTATGATTCATTGCACAGTATGAAAAAATGCAAAATGAAGGCATACTTTTAAGGCCCACAGGTTGTCCCTTTCGACAATCCTGACTTGTCCCTTTCTGAGCCCCAGCTGTTGGCTGCCCAGAGCAGAGAATGAGGCGTTTCCCAGGCGGGGTCATTTCGGCCTGGGATCCTGGTTTGGCTTCCACGGGAGGTGAAAGCCGCCGTCCAGCCTCCTTTGATGTGTACCCCAGGGCCCTCCGAACCTCTGCCGTCACCCCCACTCCCGTTCTCTTTACCTGGGCACACCCCCGGGATGTCCCCTGTTGGCCGTCAGATTTCTAGTCAACAGCTAAGGTGGGGGAAACACTCCCAGAACATTCTAGAAAAAGGATGCCAATGTGTCTTTCTCGCTTGTGTGTCCTCCTTCCAGATAACCCAGTTAAAAATAGACAACAACCCTTTTGCGAAAGGATTCCGGGACACTGGAAATGGCAGGAGAGAAAAAAGGTGAGCTTGAGACGGTTCTCTCTCAGGTTAAGTTGGCAAAATCACTTTGCTGGGCCCCAGGTCTCCACGGTGGGGTGCCGGCACTTACAGTGGGGAGGGGAGGGGCGGGGGGACTGGTCGACTCTCAGTGCCACGTGCTTGCTGATTTCGGCGCAATATTTCTTTCACGCCTCCACGTCCCCTTCGAGGAAAGTCACTAAGCCACACCCTGGTTTCTCTCTGGAAGGAAGGCCTCAGGGATAATCAATTACGTACAGGTGCTTATTAATTCCGAATTAATTGAAGTTACTCCTAGGCAGGTCCCAGGAAGGAACTAAGCCATTCACAAAATGCTTTGGAATTTTTGCAATCTCCTCTTGCAAATACCTCCAGACGGAGCTGGGGCCCCTGGAGAGCTCTGGGGCCCCTCCTTCCTGGGCACATGGGTCGTTTTGCACCAAGCAGACAGCTGCATAGTATAGGAAGGAAAGTCTCCCTTCCCCCACCGCTTTCAAAGAATTTCTGAAATCCAGCAAATCAACCCAGATTTTCCATCTATTCCCAGAGGGAGGGGCAGGCATGAAAAAAAATAATTGCTACCAGCTAAATAGATTTTTTCCCCTGCAATGAATGAATGTGTTGATGAGCCGATCAGAGAAGTGCACCATGAAATAACCGCTTCCTCCCCATTTCAGCGACCAGGGGGTGTTGGTGTGCCACACGTTGGGTCCCCGGGGCCCCTCCCTCTGTCAGGCCGGCTGTCCCACTGTCTCTGGCCGGCTCCAACCTCCCCTCCCGCTTTTTGCTTTGCAACAAAACTGCACAGCCCAAGCCCCTGCCCTTTCCCGAATGAAACCCCGATCTTGAATAAATGCCACCTAAGCTTTCTTCTTTCCAACACCCTTGTGCCACAGTCCTCAGCCCAGTTAGAATGTCAGGTACAACGTGTGAACCTGTGTGGCCATCCCCGGGGGACCAGCAGGTTTCAGAATTGTGTTGTCCGTGGGTGCAGGCGGGAGAGGGGTGTGTGCGCTCCTTGAACCCCGGGAGACACACGGGTTTGGAGGGGGCGATGGGGGAACGTAGGTACTGTTCTCTGACACTGGGGGTGGGCTTCTGCTGCAGAAAACAGCTCACCCTGCAGTCCATGAGGGTGTTTGATGACAGGCACAAAAAGGACAATGGCACCTCGGATGAGTCCTCCAGCGAACAGGCAGCCTTCAGCTGCTTTGCTCAGTCCTCCTCCCCAGCTGTCTCCACCGTGGGGACATCCAACCTCAAAGGTAAGCAAGCAAGCAAGCCTGGGCACCTTGCCTTCGGGACTCCAGGGCTTGGAGGCCTGGAGGAGTTGGGGGTTGGGGCAGGCACCGGGAAGCTTGCCCTTCAGAAGCTGCAGACCCTTCTAGAAGTCCGTAAGGAGGAACCAACGTTCCAAATGGGTGGCCAGGTGTGTCCCCTTTCCTGAGCTAGTGTAAGGAGCGCTTAGAGCCCCTTCCCTCTAACCTTAGTCGGGAAGGGCGGTGTCTTTCTTGGTGGGGCAGGTTAGAAAACATGCCTGGAGCACTTCTCTCTCTCTCTCTCTCCCCCCAACTGTCTCCCAGCAACTGCTGACTTTTTGCCATCTTTGAACTCAAGAGTAAAATTGTTGGGCTTGGGGGAAGCCATGGTAGGAGGCCAGGGATTCTCTGCCACCTACAATAAGGAGGCAGGGAAGGTGACCAAGAAAACCTCCAGCGAGAGAGCTGCATACAACCTGTGAGAAGGGAGACTCCCCAGTCCGGGAGTGGGCAGGGGGTTGGGAGAGGAGGAGGAGGTGGTTCAAGTCCCCAATCAGTTTCCTGTGTTTAAAGAGCAAAGAACTATTTATTTGGAAAGATACACGTTCTCGCAAGGAGAAGAAACCTGTTTTTTGCATTTAATAAAATGGAAGGCCTTTGTGTCTTCGATCCATTTAATCATAAAATAAGATCCCATTTTCTTTTTTCCTGGTAGGACACCCACAGAGGGTGTAGTGGAAGGAAAAAGAATCTCTGATGGTCTGGGGGACAAAAGGGGGGCTGCCCACCCCCCATCTCCATCTGCAGGGACAGAGGGGGGCAACAGAGGCTCAGCTGAGTGTGTGCGTTCTGGGCAGGGCCTCCGTTGCTGCCAGGGCCAGCCAGTTCAGATGTCAGGGCACTCTCCAAACAAATCCTTCCAAAAGCACCAATTTGTGGGAGGTACAGATCGCCATCCCTGAACAAAGGCCCGGATGGTAACTAGGAGGTGTTCCCACAGTGAGCGTTAGTGAGAATGAGTTTTTCTTTTTAAAAAGTAAATTTGCAATCAAAAGGTGAGTAAAGGTAGTCTGACCCAGTAGGAGCTCAAACCATGCTTGTAAAAAAAAAAAAAAAGGTAAAATCTATCACAGATTTTGGGCGAGGTGGTCATGGGGGGAGGGGTCAGTCTATCTAAATCCTTTTAAATTCAATGTTAACTGATTGAATTTTTCCACTAAAGTTATGAAGTATGGTCACTCCCGTTTTGCAGATGAGAAAACTGAGGCACAAGAGAGGTTAAGGGGCATGCCGGGTGGCACCCAGCTCATAAGCAGCCGTGCCAACATTCATGCTAGAGAATTGGCTTCCGCTGGCCCAGGTTGGAGCCCTTCCACCTCGCTTTTGTTCCTTTCTTTTGGCAGATCTGTGTCCTAGCGAGGGTGAGAGCGACGCCGAGGCCGAGAGCAAAGAGGAACACGGGCCAGAGGCTTGCGACGCGGCCAAGATCTCCACCACCACGTCGGAGGAGCCAAGCCGCGACAAGGGCAGCCCTGCGGTCAAGGCGCACCTCTTCACGGCGGAGCCCGGCGGCCGGCCCCGGGACAGCGGGCGGCTGGACAAGGCGTCGCCCGACTCGCGCCACAGCCCGGCCACCATCTCGTCCAGCACCCGCGGCCTGGGCGCGGAGGAGCGCCGGAGCCCAGGTCGAGAGGGTGTGGCCACGTCCAAGGCCGAGGAGGCGCGCACTCTGCCGGCCAAGGAGGCCTTCGCGCCGCTCACGGTGCAGACAGACGCGGCCACCGCGCACCTGGGTCAAGGCCCCCTGCCCGGCCTCGGCTTCGCCCCGGGCCTGGCTGGCCAGCAGTTCTTCAATGGGCACCCGCTCTTCCTGCACCCCAGCCAGTTCGCCATGGGGGGCGCCTTCTCCAGCATGGCAGCCGGCATGGGGCCCCTGCTTGCCACGGTGTCCGGGGCCTCCACCGGCGTCTCGGGCCTGGAGTCCACGGCCATGGCCTCCACTGCCATGGCCTCCGCCGCCGCGGCACAGGGACTGTCGGGGGCGTCTGCGGCCACTCTGCCTTTCCACCTCCAGCAGCACGTCCTGGCCTCTCAGGTATTTATTGTCCTTCCTCCTGCCTCCTCTCCAGCCCCTGTCCGCCGCAGGCTCTCTCCTTTCCCCTCCCGTTGATAGGACTCAGCCAGCCCTCCCGGCTAGTAACTTCAAATAATGATGATAGTTCCTATGCGCAGGGTTTATCTTCTAGATTCATCATAACCTGACACCCTCCCCCCATCTTAAAATATCCTTTATGTTAAGGGATGTTTTAGTAGGGTGCGTAGGTAAGTAGTAATAATGATAGCTATACGTAGCACTTCTGTTGTGCCAAACACTCCTGAGTATTTGATCTACCCTGACTTCAGGGTACTAGTATCACCTCCACTCTATAGAGGAGGCCCAGAGATGTTGAGTAACTCATCCAAGGTCACACAGCTAGTAGGCGATGGAGCTCACTCCAGAGTCTTTTCTACGGTCTGTGATTTTAGCTTCAGAGCTGAAATGTCTCTGAAATGTCTCATAGCCAGTCCTCGCTCAGGAATTAAACAAGAGGAAAGCTGAGGCTGCCTGGGGAGGGAACTGACCCTTTAGATGGCGACTGAGCCTTTTCTCCCAACTGGAAGCTTTCCTCTGCCCCCAGCCCAAGCGGGCTAGCCTGTCCCCCAAGGGGTTAATGGTCTGAGCACACGTGGGGAATGTCAGAGTTGAGGGACAGCCTGGCAGCCTCTGTGTGGTTCAGACAGCTGGGGGCGGCCTGGGAGAAGTCTCGGGCGCTTGGGAAACACTGAACCGGTGGCAGGCTCTGTGGGGGTTCCCGCACACCCCTGCCTTATGTTTTGTCTGAACACATTCGTCTCCCTTCCCTGGGCCAAGAGGCAGGACTGGCCTTCTTGGGTGTGTGTGGGGGGGGGGTGAGAAAAGGGTTGTTTCCTGGCCTTCCTCAGTTCCTGCCATCCCCTGCTTTAGCTCCTCCTGGGACCGAGTCATAGGTGGGCCGGTGGCATGTGGGCAAGGGGCTGCGTGGGCAAACAAGGATGAATGGTCCCTCGGGGCAGGGGACGGAGAAGTGGTCCAGGTCTGGGTCCCCGGATTTTACTTTCTGCTTCTGCCACTTGCTAGCTGACTTCCTACGCACCCCCCACCCCCCAGCTTCCGTTTCTCTACCTGTAACACCAGCATATCAGGCCAGGAGACTTCTTTGTCTCTGTTTATAGCAACCCCCTACCCCACCCCCCACAATGTCCTTTTGCTTGAGATCTTTGTGCAACTTCTGGGGCTGGAGTGGAAGGGTTCGAGAGGGGTTCAAGAATGAAAACTAATTACGTCTCATAATGCGTGCCCTCGGGCGTCCATGCCGCTACCACGCGGGGTGGACTGACTGTGCCCCGTTGAACAGGTGCAGGGCCTGCCCCTGATGGGAGGGTCTCTTAACAGCCCCGTTGGCCAGACGCCCTACCCAGCATATTGAAGGCATTAGCTCATTTAATGTCCACAGAGTTCCCAATAGTGTATGAATTATTTAATATTTCCCTGTTGTTCTTTTTTCATATCAGAAAGCCGAGGCACAGGGAGTGAAGTGCCCCGGCTTAGGGTGACACAGCTAAGATTTGGATCTAGAGAAATAAGTCGGAGAGTCCTCCGCTCCCGCCCCCCCCACTCCCCACTCCACCGGCTCCCTGCCAGTCCCCCCACCCCTGCCCAGAATGAAGAGTGACTTCCTCCAGTTCCGAGGTGGTAGGGGTGGTGGTTGGAGGGGCACAGACAAGGTTGGCCCCTCCCCGCCGCGTGGCCCCTCCCCACCAGGCGGCCCCTACTCGGGCTGACACCCCGCGTGCGTCTCTCTTCCGCCCGCAGGGCCTGGCCATGTCGCCTTTCGGAAGCCTGTTTCCTTACCCCTACACGTACATGGCTGCCGCCGCCGCCGCCTCCTCTGCAGCGGCCTCCAGCTCGGTGCACCGCCACCCGTTCCTCAACCTGAACACCATGCGCCCGCGCCTGCGCTACAGCCCCTACTCCATCCCGGTCCCGGTCCCGGACAGCAGCAGCCTGCTCAGCACCGCCCTGCCCTCCATGGCGGCGGCCGCGGGACCCCTGGACGCCAAAGCCGCTGCCCTGGCCGCCAGCCCGGCCTCGGTGGCCGTGGACTCCGGCTCGGAACTCAACAGCCGCTCCTCCACCCTCTCCTCCAGCTCCGTGTCCTTGTCGCCCAAACTCTGCCCCGAGAAAGAGGCGGCCACCAGCGAACTGCAGAGCATCCAGCGGTTGGTCAGTGGCTTGGAAGCCAAGCCCGACAGGTCCCGCAGCGCGTCCCCATAAACCCCTCCCCAGAAAAGTCTCTTCATTCCAGTCACGTCTGCAGTGCACTTTGTTGGTTGTAAAATAAACGACGGGCGTGCGGTGGGCTTAGCCCTGCTTTGCGCAGGCCTGTCTGGGAAGGGGTGCCGGACTCCCTGGAGAGAACGTGCTAGGAACAAGCCCTGTCTTCTTGGTGTGGTTGTATACCCGGGATCTGGCTCAGATTCTGGGGGCTCAGAAACCTCAGTTGCATTGAGTCGTTGGGGGCGGGAGTTAAAACAAGTCTGTCCACAGCACCCCAGGCGAGGTTGGTCTGGGAGCCTGGGAAGAAAAAGGTAGCCAGGCCCACCGGGAGGAGGGGGTGTTGAAAGGCTTCTCTCCCAGTGCAGATTTATATATATTTTTCCTTCGCCGTGTCAAGTGGAAACAAAAACAAATAAAATTAAAAAAAAATACCGGGGGCAAATGAATACACTAACATGATTCTGTTTGTGAAGATTAAAAACTTTATAGCGACTTGCGTATCAGTTCTAAAATAAATTACTGAGCAGCATTGTTTTTTGGGGGGGGGGGAGTCGCTGCCAGCTTTGTTTAGTCTCTTTTAAGGAAATCTGTGTCTTTTTAATATTCTTGTGATGTTTTAAGAGCCACTATAGGTCTCTTTTTGCATGTTCCACAGTGATGTATTTGTGGTTTTTCAGTTTGAATGCTTGCTTTTAGAGAGAAAAGAACATAACCCCACACCTTTTCCCCAGTCCTCACTGGCGACCCCAAGGGGGAGGGTTGAGAGGGAAGGGGGTGGGGAAGACCCACCAAAAAGTGAGTTTATTTTATCTAGGCTCTGTAGCAGGATTCGTGTCTCTGGCGGTTCTCTTTCCTGTATATGCAATAACAAGGTTTAAAAAAAATAATAAAGAAGAAGCAAGACTATTAGCAAAGTATTTATGTAATTATTTGATAACTCTTGTACATAGGTGGAATATGAATGCTCGGAAAATGGAACTTTAATTTATTGACATTGTACATAGCTCTGTGTAAATAGGAGTGCGGCTGTCCGGTTCTGTGTTCCCGTTTGCCCTGTAGTCAGTTGGAGGTCAAGGTCACAGGATCGCTTTTAAAACTAGAAAACACACTTTCTGCACCAACACCCACACACTTGCAAAAGAGGTGTCTGCAAAAAAAAATTTTTTTTTTGTTTTCTTTTTGAATGTCCAAGAGTGAGGAAAAGTGTTAGTGCCTATTTTACCCAAAGTTGGGGAGGTCGTACCACTTCCCAGCTCCACCTTAAAGTCCTTAAAATGTACCCCCCCCCAGTGGTTCTGAGATGGCTTGGTGGACAGAGGGGTGGGGACGGCAGAGGCTGTGGTTTGACTTTCTAATTTTTCTTTTGTATTTGTATTTGCTAGTCTCTGATATCTTCAAAGCGAAATGGAATTGACTACTGTCTTCAATATTGATGGTGTTTTGAACTGGTGCCTGTACAGAGAGACACTCACAGTTCAAAAGTCAGGTGCTGAGAGCTGGTTTAAAGACAAAAACTCATGAAGGTATATTTGTGTTATAAGTGTTGATGAGTTCTTTGGTTTTCTGTATCCCCCCCTCTTTAAAACATCATTGAAATTTCAATAAATTTTTATTGAAATGTCTCTGGGCCTTGAGTTAAGTGCTTTCTTGAGGGAACTTTTGGAGTCTCTCCTCTCCTGGCTTCCTCTCTTCCTTGCCCTTCGCCTTTAAGTAATTAAGACCGCCCCCACTGAACCAAAATGAGATGTCACTCAAGTTACAAAGCTAAAAACAAAAGTCCCTTCCTCCGCGGAGGGAGCGCCGCTTCCATCTGAAATTACTCCGCCTTTAAATTAGGGAGCAAGACGAGAGAGACGGAGGGGGCTGATTAGAACTGGGCCGGACAGCAATTGCAGATGCTTCGGAGTTAATGGGAAAAGAATGCTCCTCTCCCTAAGCCGGTGTTTTCCACACGAACCCGACCACAACTACGTTGGAGAACTGCGGACGTTTTCGTTTTAGCGTCCCTCTCCCTTTTCACCTCGATCTGGGAAATCCAAGTCAAAAATATCCTTGCACCAGTGTGGAGGGGGGGAAAAACAAAACAAAAAAACACCTAGCAGAATCTCCTCGAGGCCAGGCCCGGCTGGGCCAGGCCGCGACCGCCAGGGTGTAAGAGGAGTGCACGAGACCAAACGTCCCCTCCGCCGTCCCGGGAGTCTCCGACCGACTGAGCCAGGCCGGCCCAAGGCGCCCCGACGAGGCCCCGTCCCGAAGTCGCGCCTGCCGAGCTCGGCCTGCTCCGCAGGCTTGGCTCTGGCAGCCGCGGGAGGAGGCCAGTTCTCCACCTCCCCACCCCCCGCATGGGAAAGGTAATTCCAGGGCGCACACTTGAACCCCTCCGAGGGGGAAGTCACCCGGCAGGCCCACACCCTCCTCCAGTCTCCCCTCCAACCAGCCTCCAGGCTGTTTGAGGAGTTGCCTTTTGAAGTTCAATTTATCTTTGAAACATTCAATAAAAAATGGGAGGCCGTGACTGTCTTTTGGTCGTCTAGCCTTCTCACCCGCAGCTTCATTGCGGAGGGGTGTGTGTGTGTGTGTGTGTGTGTGTGTGTGTGTGTGTGTTGGGGTTGGGGGGGGGCGGTGAACGAGAAGGTTCTCCAGGCTTTTCTTGCCCCGAGGGGCCGTGACGTGAGGACCCAGCCGGAGCCTGTCCGGCTGCTACCCTCCTCCCCCCTCCCTGGAGCCCGCCAGCCCGGCCCCAAGTCCCTGTCACCTTCTAGCCTCTCGAATGGCTGGCGAGGAGGATCCCCTCCCCTCCTGCATCCCGTACTTGGAAGAGGATGAGGTCGGGACCTTTTGGAGAGGGGGGCCAAGCCCCTTCCATCTCCAGCCGGGCACGTGGGCCGCCCCACAGCCTCTCCTGCTCGGTCTCCCGGGCAGGGAAGGAAAACAACCGGGGCACTGGGGGGTGCGGGGCCTTGGGGACCCGTGGGGAGCTAGCGACTCCGCGGGCCAGGAGACTTCCAGGGCGCGCCTCGGTGGCTGGCCCCGAGACGACGAGCGGAGCTGCGCCCCGCGAAGGTGCTCGTCGGCCGGTGGCGCCCAAAGGCGCTCTCCCGAGTGGGGATCGAACAGCCTCGGCCTCAGAGAGGGAAGGAATGCTTTTCTTGCCCCGGCTAGATTTGCAGATTTGCTCTCCTCCTCCCCACCCCACCCCCCAAATTCTCGGACAGTGCTCAGGCGTGTGTCCAGCCTCCCCACAGCTGGCCGGGTTTTTTTTTTTTTTTTTTTAAATCTCCTTTGTATCTTATTTGTATATAGTGATGTTAATGAGTAACTCTTGTGGCGCTGATGGACGGGGGTGAATGGCTCGCAATCTCTCTGGATTTCGTTGCCTATTACTCACCTGGCGCCGGTCGCAATCTCGCCGCGGGCTTTATGGTGGCGGCGGCGGCCGCGGAGGCCACTCCGAGCCGGCTCCTTCGCCTTTTTTCCGGGCTTCGAGTGCCACCTACCTGTCTGGCCCACGAATGCGCCCCGGTGGCCGCCGCCGGCTCCGCACCCCAGCGCCTCCCGGGTCCCAGAACCTGGGCGGGTCACCTCTGCCCCTCGCCATTCTCGCCGCTCCCGGCCAGCGCCCCGCGCCTCTACCTCTCCCCGCAGCCCCCGCCCCCGTCGGAAGAAGCTGCAGGCGGCTCTTTCCTGAATATCACCTTTCACTCCAGTTGGGACCTCAGATGAGAAAAACAGCCCTTCCCGCCTCTGGGTTTCCAAAGAGCGTAAGGAAATTCAGTGAGGGGACCCTGTCTCCTAATTTTCTCTCCAAGTACCTTGCTTCTCGGTGTACAAGTCTGCAGCCGTTCCCCGACCCTGCGGGTCAAGGGCTGACCTGAGTTCATGCCGGGTAGACGGAGAGAGAAAGGATTTCTCTTTCTCCAAAATACAGAACTCATTCTACCCTGGGTGCAACGTCTTTGCCTCGAATGTTCCCTCTCTCTTTCTTACTTTGGAACTCTGGATTTTTTTCTTTCTTTCTGTTTTTCCACCGGCCGCGTCTACAGGGTCAAAAACCACCGCTCGCGGGAGCGGCAGTCTGTAAGGGCACCGGCGAGGGTCAGCTACCGCAGCCTGCAGGGCCAAGCGACTGGGTGATTTGTAGATTTAAGGTGACAAATACGGGTGCCGGCCAGAGCCCTCCGGCCCCCGCCCCTTGGGGAGGTCGGCTCCAAGCCTGGTTGCGCCCAGGCGTCTGAGACTGGCGGCGGGGGCGGGGGGCGGGGAGTGGAGGGGGTCGCCTTTTGCTGCGCTTGGAGCCGCGGGTGCAGGCGTCCGGGTTCCTGCTGACCTCCCGGCGCTAATTGCAGAGGCCGAAGGGCGCGCTCCGGCAGAGGCAGGGGTCACGACCCTGCGTCCCGCCTCCCGGGTCCAGGCGACCCCGAAGGAGCAGGGTGTGTGCACGCGGGCAGGCGCGCGTGTGAGCGTGGGCAGAGCCTCCCTCTGCTTCGGTCCTGAAATCCACCCGTTCTTTGTGGGGAAAGTTCCCGGCGCGTAGGCCGTTAAAAAAAAAATTCCATCCAAGAAGAAAAACCCTTGTCGTGACCTTTCCCCTAAGCCAGCAGACAGGCAGCCGCCTTCGGGCTGCCAAGTGGCTTGAAATGCCTCGCATCCGCGCGCTTTCTGCCTCGCTGGTTCCCAAATTTGACCTCACGGCAACCAGCCAAGAGAGTGGCTGTTGTCGGGGTGTAGATGCCAGGCGGCGAGCTGCGCCCCGGGTTCTTATATTAATAGCTCTAGCTGTTGGCCCCTGTGGGCAGGGTCTTGCGGGGGGTGGGGGGAGGGCTGCGTTCAAGGGCCAGGTCGTACAGGTGTTAGCTGTAGATGTGTGTGCGGTGTGCACTTGTGCCGGTTCATCTGCAGACGTCTCTTCCAATTTGCATTTAGAAGTTCATGTCCAAGACAGTTCCGGATGTAGATGCATTTGGTTGTTTTATAATCAAGATGCGTATAATCAAGGCAGTATATACATTGCAGATGTTGGCGTTCCAAGTCCACAGAACAACAATAATAAAAATAGCTGGCATGCAAGGGCCGCGGGCGCGTGCCCGGCGCCGGGTTAAGCACCTCACAAAAGAGGTCGCCTTTCATCCTCACCACGAACCCTGTAAGGTGCGTGCCACGTCCGTTCCTGTGTTGTCAAGGAGGAAACCGAGGCACGGAACAGTTAGGTCACTTACCCAAGGAACTGGAGCCTGGGTTCCAACCGCAGGGGGCTGCAGAGCCCACTTTCCTCCCTGTTCCTAATTCAGGTGGAGGTGCGCGGTCCTGCGGTGCTTGAGGTCAGAGGGCGAGAGACCTGGGGTCATGCTCCGGCTTCGGGCGTGTGTCCCATGCGGGCTTCCTACAAAAACAGTGGGATTTCTTCGGGCATCTGTCGTGGGATGTGAAAATGTGGCTTTCATTCCGGCGTCCCACTCCAGGGCGCTCTCTCCCCGGTGCCCCGAAGGACCCGTCGGGGCTTGTGTTCCCAGGCAGATGAAGCGAGAGGTGGATTGGGGACAAAAGCCCATTTCACAATGCCTGCAGCAGGGGACTGGAGCAGATCCCGAGTTCTCCTCCGGTGTCGGTGTCCTGAAGGACTGGGGATTTCAACCGCGGCCTGCGGGCGCCAGGACAGCAGGGCGCCCCCTCGACCTCCAGGGTTTTCGTCTACCCGAGGTCCCACAGCACCACCTGGGCTGTGGGTGTCTCTGGCCTTTCTCCGCTGGCCTCGGACACTCCCTGTGTCCTTAGCGTTTGCTGTGCTCCACGGCCCAGGAGCGAAGGCCGGGGACTGCAGGTGGGGTCTCTTTCCCAGTTCCACCCTGTCCAGCTTCCAGAAACCTAAGCACATCTACTTTTTTTCCTGCCCTCTTTCCTTCAACTCTTTGGCCCCAGATGGGAGCCGACAGTTCAGCTACTGGGAAGACAGGTTCTGCTGAGCCGCAGAAGAAGGGATGTGGAGAGTGCAGTCCCTCCTCCCCCCCCACCCCCCATACAGAATGGGGTGCCTGGTTTGCGACAGAGCGGCCCAGGTTCCCGGGCCTGCGCAGTTGTAGGCCCCCAGCATCTAGGGAACTGAGGCCCAGGTCAGGCTGCACGCTAGGCAGGGGTGAAACAGACACTGCTTGGGTGGGGAGTAGGGGGGCCCTCTTCCCTGCTCCCAGGACGCTTGGCGCTTTCTGTCCCTCGGCTGGGAAGAAGTCAGGCGGCCTGTGTGTCTTGGCTTGCACAGCTGGGGTGCAGTCCCTAGAATGGGGGGGGCGGGTGGTAGGAGCTTAGTGAGGGGGCACAAGTACGGTCCCAGCCATTGGGCTCCCACCCCAACCCCCTAGTCCGCGGGTTCCGGTCAGCCAGCCTATTTGAGCTTTGAAATGCGATCCCCGTGCCACTTGGATTTCCCGCTAATGACCCGAGCTCTGGTTTCGGGCGGGGGAATTGTCCCCGGAGGAGAGGGTGGCTTCCCCAGCTCCACGCCAGCCACCCCCCACCGAGGCACTCCTCCCGCAGCACGGCGGGCCCACAAGGGCAGCCCCCTGCCCCTCCCAGGTCCCCAAAGCGTCAAGGACACCCCAGGCACGGAACCGACACTCGTGCGTGAACTTCCTTCCTGCCACTTTTGCCCGTGGCCGTCCACCCCAGTCCCCAGGGCCGGCATCTTGGACGTAGCTTTTCATTTTTATTTTTATGCCGGCACCAGGTACCCTTCCCTCCTGTAGTAAGCTCAGGGGAGGGTCAGCAGTCTCTTACTTCAGTCTCCCCCACCCCCGACCCCCAATCTGGGCACTGAACCCAAGTGGGAGCTGGTGCCGCGAGTGCGCCTGCTCAATAGTGCCCCCCGTCACCCCGCCAACATTCGGCCATTCCCCCAGTGCCCAGAAATCGCACACAGAGGTTTGTTACTGTGCATATATACAGACTGTGCATACATATATATAGGCGGGGTGACTCTACAGTTGTCCTCAGATTCTCAGCCATGTGTGAGCCCAACCAAATTAAGACCCACTCGGTGCTCTGAGACACAAAGAAATGAGGGTGGGTTTGGGGTGGTCCCTGGAGACTCTTGTCTGGGTCAGGTCGAATTTAACGTCAGGGACTAGTTTCTTCGGTCTCCATCTCCCTCACCTCCTCAAAGAACACCATCCTTTTATGTATTTTGAATCTAAGCCTCCAGACCCTAAAGGCCCCAGGCATTGTCTAATTAGTTGACTAATTAATGATATTAACTTATTAACTAAATGATTAGGGACAGTCATTATCACCCGCAGTGAATTCTGTGTTAATTTCCTGTTGTTGGAGCCACCCCACCGGACTATCACAGGCAATAAAAGGAAACCACTTTTCATAAAACAATTACTTTTTACTGCATTCCTCCCAACTCAAGATCTAGGGGGAGAGGAGCTGCAGAGGAGCCCCTTATCGGGGTCCCGGTTGGGGGTCCCCCCCACTCAGAGCCACCTCTCCATACATCACAGTGACTTGCTGATGTGGGCGGATTTCATCCCCGTTCTTCGGAAGGACTTTGGTTTTCACAGAAGGGGCACCTGGTGGAATGGGGAGTCTGCATTTTGGAAGGTAGACCTGTCCGTGCGGGGGGGCGGGGTTGGGGGTCGGAGGGTCCCCTGGCCCCTGAGCCTTTTCCTCTGGACAAAAATCAACGCGGTGCAAACGGGGACCCCATTCAATGCAGATAATTCTCTTTATCTTCACTGCCCCGCAGAGCCTAGAAGCAAGTAGGGGCTTACCCAAAATGTGTGCTGGGGATGGATCTAACCCCTGGATCCCCTGGGGGCGCAGGGACCCCCTGCAGGGGAAGGCCGAGGGTGTCCCGGATGCATTTTTAAATGTTGCCTGCGTTTCTGCCAGACTTTCCTCTTTTGTTTCTTTCACTTTTTATTCAGGCAAACATGGCAACTCACAAGCACGTAAAGGAACGGCTCAGACACTGTGGAATGTTCTGGGGAGAGGGACTCGGTTCCTCTTTCCTTTCCTCTGAGAAAACAGGATGCCAGGGGAAGCCCCCAGCCACCCAAGTCCGGCCTCCATAAATCCCTCTTGATCAGACTCGGCGACTTCGGGATGGATTTCTTCCTGGTGTCAAGGCAAGATTGATTCCCAATATGACCATGGGAGCTGAGGCTAACTCCTCTTCACAGTTCCCCCTCCCCAAATCAAGGAACCCCCCACCAGCCTCTATTCTGAACTTTCCCCCAAGGCTGGCTCACAAGTACACCCCAAGCAAAGTGTGGGTGCTGAGACCTGTGCATGGCGACAGCCTGTGTCTGCTTCAGGGAGCCCAGGACATGGTGCTTCTTCTCCACTTATTGATCCACAGGTCATTTCTGCGCTGGTTTTATTTGACGTGAAAGGCCTTATTTATTTCTTGATATATCTCGGTTTCTGAGTTGGAGCAGAAACCTAGTCATGTGAGACAGCTCAAACAGAAAGAGGGAACTACAGTTGATTAAAACTAACTCTTGGTTCCTCCTGGTTTAAAAAAAAAAAAATCAACCTACCTGTTTTGCAGAGCTCCGGGGAAGGAGGTGAATAAAAAGCAGCTTAACTCCACCGAGCTCCCCAGCCTTTGCTTGGCGTTCCTTTGCCGCCATCTGCTGGTCATCTGGGGAAGTGCAGGGGGGGCTTTCCCAAGGCAGGGAGTGAGGTTCACTCATGCGCTCATCCATCCATCCATCCATCCATCCACCCAGCCATCATTCATTCATTCACTCATTCATTGAGCGAAAATAATCATCGCTGAGACACGTCTTGTTCTCACGAGATGTGCATTCCAGTGAAGTGGGCTTCAAGGCCCCCCCCCCCCGAAAGTCAGGTAGGAAGAAGCGAGGTGTCAGAGGAGAGAGCCCCGTCCAGCCTGCCACCTGTTCTTACGGGGCCTGTAAGCTAGGAAAAGTTTCTTCGAATTTCTAAGTAGCTGGGGGGAAAAATGAACTGACATGTGAAAATGACTTGATATTCACATTTGAGTGTTCATATTGGAATCCAATCATACCTGTTCATTGGCATATTTTCTAGGGCATCTTAATCTCTGTAATGTCAGAGTGAATTGTTTCGACAAAAACTGAATGACCTGCACAATCGTAAATAGTTGTCATCTTGCCTTTTGCAGAAAAAGTGTGCCAACCCCACATCTAAAGGAAGAGGTGGTGACTAGGCCCATTTAAAAAAAAAAATGGAAAATTGCGTTACAAATCCCAGGAAAATCTGGGGTGTGCTTCCTGCTTCATTGGGTGGGGTGGCAAAAAAAAAAAAAGGCAGACTAGGGGCCAAGTCACTTGAAGGCTGGGCTCTTACTGGGTTAAATGAGGCTCCAAATAATCATTGTAAAAGTTGCTTTGAAATAGAAATGAGCTGCAGCACATGAAGGCATCCAGCACTTAGTGGGTCCTCAGCAAAACAGCCGTTCTTTCACGGAGGTCACGCTCCCCAGGGCAGAAACTCGGGAGCCTGGAGAAAAGGTTATAAGATGAGGGTGGTTCCAGTTTAAAATGACAGCGCCCAAGTTCAGAAAGAACAGATTGCGGCAGTCAAAGCAGGGTGTGCGGTGGTGGCCGGTGCAGACCCAAGGTGAAACCAGCTTTGTTCTCAGTTCCACTCCAAATGCCCCAAGAGCCGGAAGCCTGAAGCTACGGGACAAAGGCCGAGCCTGTCTGTGAATGACTTTTTTTGTGATTTGCTTTTCTTTGGGCTGAATGGGGGAGACATAAGGTCATGTTTATTCCTTTCGAATGCTTGTAGCAATTCCACACACAAAGGAGGGGCAGCAATTTCTTTCTCTCTCTCACTCCCAGAGCACGCCTTCACTCTGAGGGTCAGGGGAGGAAACTGAGGCTTGGAGAAGGGAAGCAATTGGCCCCGGGTTTGGCATCCAGGCCAAGACTTAATCGCAAAGCTCGGGGCTCCTGGTCTGGGCCCTTTCCATAACAAAGCCTTGCCTCTCTTTCGGCTGGGGCCCACCGCCTAAGTGAGAGTTGCCTTATTTATCCTTTGGAAGCCCCAGGATTTACGGAACCCCCGTCAGAGCTGAAAGTGGAGGCAATTACCCAGATAATTTGGGTAAACGTCCGGGTTGTGCTGTGAGTGCTTTAACATCCGTGTCTGAGTTATTGGGAGTAATTGTTCCCACTCCTCCTCCTCATTGTGCCGGGAGAGGCGGTTCTCCCCTGACAGGCCCTGTTTGTTTTGTCCGGGCTGAACAAGGCCCAGAGCAAAGGAGAAAGGGCCCCGAACAAAACCCCAGGGAGGGAGGCAGCCGGGCAGACTCTGGAGGGCCAAGCCACTTTGTGTTTGAGGTCAATAACCTTTGTGTTTCCATCAAAACCCCATCCGGGAGGCACACTCGACCCCTGGCAGGTCTTAGTCCCAACATGCGCAACATCAAAGTCTCAATAGTGCGTGTGTGTGTGTGTGTGTGTGTGTGTGTGTGTGCAGGGGCAGGCAAAAGTAGGGTTACAGTTGTAATACAGAGAAATAATGCCCTCATTCATACATAGCAACACAAGAATACACTGTGTCGTGTGCTCACAACTGGAAGCCTGCCTTTGCCCCACCCCTGTAGGTACGTGCACGCGTGCGGGCGTGCAAACAGAAAAGTAAGCAGATCAAGGAGGATTTTTAAAAAAAAACTGGAAAATAAGTCTTCTCTAATCCCTCAGAAAGCGAGTGAGTTTTGCAGTCAGATACTCGCGTTCTCTCCCCTCCCCCACACAGCCGTGCTTCCAGTTTGCTTAGGAAAACCTGTGAATCTGGAGAGAGTGCCTGCTGGGGCCTCCCCTCCCCTCCTCTGGAAACTGGGCTGATCACGCCGCGTGCTCGACAGGGTTGTTGGGGGACGGTGGAGATCAGCACAGGGCCGGGGACCTGGCACCCGTGAGCCTGACGCACGCCTGCGACCCCATCTGTTAAAACGAACGCCATCACAGGAGTTTCCAGAAACAAGGCAACTCGCCCTGGACCTCCCAGCCAGTTTCTTTCCTGGTTGGTAGGCACCAGGGCCAAACAGGAAGGCCGGTGCCCCGCCGGCCCCCGAACAATGGGAAATCCATGCATTAAAGTTTTATAGACTGCGGTAGCCTGGTTCAAAAGGAGCAGGCTCTGGGGAAAAGCCAACGGGTGTCCAATGACATCGAGTAGAACCAGGAGCCCCGAGTACATAAGCTTCTTGCCTCTGTTCTTATTTATTTACTGCGCCTGCTCAGGCCAGTCAGGGCAGCAGGGGTGGGCGGGCTTTAGTCCGGGTCCTAGATAAGGAACTAGAGGCCCTGGAAGGTCAAGGTTTCTCGCCAGGACCTGAAGCCGTTTCAGAGCCAGGGAATTCAGCGTGCAGCAAAAACAAAACCAGCTCAGCAAAGCAAGCAAAAGGGAGTATGAAAACGTGCAGTGGAAGTCAAAATACTTGCCGTGACCGTAAACATCAAATAGGTGTGCTCTACCCCAACTGCACATTGGATTCACCTGGGGAGCTGTTAAAGTCTCGCGATACCTGGGCTTCACCGCAAACTGGTTGAATCAGAGTGTAGGAGACAGGTCCTGGCCTCAGTATTTTTTTAATTTAATTTATTATTATTATTATTACTTTAAAGATTTTATTTATTTATTTTAGACAGGGGAAGGGAGGGTGAAAGAGTGAAACATCAATGTGCGATTGCCTCTCGTGCGCCCCCTACTGGGGACCTGACCTGGCCGGCAACCCAGGCATGTGCCCAGACTGGGAATCCAACTGGCGACCCTTTGGTTTGCAGGCCGGCGCTCAGTCCACTGAGCCACATCAGCCAGGACCAGCTTTCTTTTTTCTTTTCTTTTCTCTTTTCTCTTCTTTTCTTTTCTTTTCTTTTTCCTTTCCTTTCCTTTTCTGCTTTTTCTCTCCATGTGATTCCAAAGAACAATGAAATCATTTGGAGCTATTGAGTGGCCCTATAGGGTACTCGCAATCTCATTGGTAAATCATGTTTAGGAGTGAAAGAAGAAAGCAAATATTTTCTCCATTATGAGTCAAAAGAGGCTTTAGAAAGAACATGAAAGAAGACCCCTAGCCCTAAAATTCGGGTGATTAGGTTTCCTCCCTGGGATCCAGCCTCAGTGGGCTCCTGCTGCCCAGAGACCAGGTGTAGAACTTGCTGGTGGTGTGTAGACAAGCACTTTTCTGGGGGATGGCCCATGGTCTTCACCAAAGTCTCCAAGTCAGTGGAGAGTCTGCCCTTCTTGCCAAAAACTGAAAAGTCACTTCTCTAAGATTCAGTCAAACTGAGCGTATCCCAGGAAAGGGGTTGTGGAGGGCTCAAACCAAATCTCCTGTCACTAAATCTGCGGCTGTCACGTCCGGCCCTGGGCCAAGGTCGTGGCCTTACCTTCTCTGAGTCTCCTGGCTTCCACCAACCCTGGGGACCAGGCCTGCTCGAAGCCTCGTTCTTTCCTGGGTTCCCACGACCCTCTGGCCCTCGGGTCCTCCCCTGCATCTCTGGCCGTCTTCCCACTCCAAGCACTGGCAGGCTCCTCCACTCCGGCCATCCCTTACAGGGTGCGGCCTCTTGGTTTCTGTCCTTTTAGTCCGCCTCTCTTTTCAGTAAACGTGTCCCACTCGTTCCCAGCGCGCCCGCATCGTCAGCACGCTGGCCGTTGCGGACTTGCGGCTTCTCTGGGGGAAATCTTGCTTGTGAGCTCCAGGTCCGTGGACCGACCTCCCGGGCGTCTCTACCTGGACATTTCGGTCACACCTGGAAGGCGGGATGGTCTCCCTGAGTGCGTTCCCCATTCTCCCCCTGCCAAGAACTGAGCACCTCCGCTTCTGCATCTTCTGTATCGCTGGCTGATGTCTGTCTAGCCCTCCGTCCATCTACTCAACGCTCCATCCCTCCATCTATCCATCCACCCAACCATCCACCTAACAACTACCTCCGAACCCCTGCTCTGTGTCGGGTATTATGCTGTATGTTAAGAATACAGAGATGCCCGAAACAGATACATCTCTGTTCTCGTGGGATTTACATTCTCTAGGAACAGACAGTCCCTAAGCAAGAAAACACACACACGAATATAAACTCACCTATTGTGAGCACTTCTCTGAAAGGAGGGAACGAAATTTCAGGTAAGAGATGGACTTGGACCCTGATTCACAAACCTGCCAGCGACAACTGTGTCCATCCAGAATCCAAGAGTAACTTGGACACTTTAGGACGATGTAGGAAGGTTTCCTCAGGGACGTGTCACTAGGGCTGGGCATGAATGAGAAATTGGGGTTGACCTGGGGACGAGCAGACACATGTTCATGGGTAAGTCATCAGGTGGCCAGCAGATTCCCAGGAGAAATGGAGGAGTCACCTATCCCATCCGGGCATCCTGGAGAGATACAGACCTCCGAAAGGAGCCCAAGAAATCAGATACGTGCCCAAAACAAGAGGGAGAAATGGACTGCAGCCAAACAGATAGCATTATCATAGCTATGGAAAGATGGGGTGAAGTTCCTTTATTCATTCAACACGTGTCTATTAAGGGTACTGCATGCCTTGCTCTGCTACTCATGGAGCTCACGCATGCTCGGCTCCTGTTTAAGGGAAGGAATATCAACTCCCCCCAACTCCGGGAGTTCTTAACCTTTTTTGAGCCATACACCCCTGGTGAAGCTAGAGGATCTCTTCTCAGATGATTGTTTTTATTTTTATTTTTTAAAGATTTTATTTATTTACTTTTAGAGAGAGGTGAAGGGAAGGAGAAAGAGAGGGAGAGAAACATGGATGTGTGAGGGAAACATCAATTGGTTGCTTCTCGTACACCCCCAACTGGAAACCTGGCCCGCAACCCAGGCATGTGCCCTGACTGGGAATCGAACTGGCAGCCCTTTTGCTCGCAGGCTGGCATTCAGTCCCCTGAGCCGCACCAGCCAGGGCAGGATCTGAATTTTAAAATGAGTGACTCTCTAATTTAAATGGTGATTTTTAATTATTAGAGATTAAATTGGTGGTTCTCTAATTCAGAGGTCTGCAGACTTTTTCTGCAGAGGTCCAGAGAGCCAGCATTTCAGGTTCTGTGGATTACGCAATCGGCAAGGCAGCCGCTCAGCAATGCGGTTGCACCAGCAGCCTTCAGGCAGCACGTGAACAGATAGGCGTGACTGTGTTCCCACAACATTGTACGTTCGGCCCTGGCTGGTGTGGCTCCATGGGCTGAGCGCCGGCCTGCGAACCGAAAGGTCTCTGATTCAACTCCCAGTCAAGGCTCATGCCTGGGTTACCGACCAGGTGCCCCAGTTGGGGGCGTGTTAGAGGCAAGCAATCAATGTATCTCTCACACATTGATGTTTATCTCCCACTCTTTCTCCCTCTTTCTAAACATAAATGAGTAAAATATTTAAAAAATGCCCTTAAATTTTTTACATAATCAGGGGTGTCCACCCTGTGGCCTGCGGGCTGCATGTGGCCCAGGACGGCTCTGAATTCGGCCCAACCCAAAATTGTAAACTTACTTAAAACATGATGAGATTTTTTGTGATTGCATGTTGCCCTGTATTTAATGTGTGGCCCAAGCCACCTCCTCTTCCAGTGTGGCTGCCAAAAGTTGGGACACCCCGGTAGACACTAAAGTTTCATATAATTTTCATATAATTTTCACATGTCATGAGATATTATTCTTCTTTTGACTTTTTCCAACCATTAAGTAAAAAAAAAAAAAAAAGGTAAGGACCATTTGGAGCTCAGAGGGCACAACAAACAAACAAACAAACAAACAAAAAACACCCAAACAAAAACCAGGCGTTGGGCCACTTTTGGCTCAAGGCTGTAGCCTGTCATTTCTTGTTCTAGAAGAATCCCATTTTGAGGATGGAATTTGCCCTTTTCTGATAACATTCCAAAAGCATTATCACATCTCTGGAAGATAGCAGTATGTGAAGGGGGCTCAAGAATAATTAAACTGTGGTTATTTATTCCTAGACATTTTCAGCAGAATTGTGTCCCCCTGCAACTCCTGTGTTGAAGCTTGAAACCCAAGGACCTCACACGTGACTGACTGTATTTGGAGACAGGACTTTTAAAGAGGTGATGAGGTTGGAATGAGGTCATTAGGGCGGGCCTTCTTCCACTGTGGCTGGTGTCCTTCTAAGAAGAGGGGATTGGGACACACACACTCACACACACACACACACACACACACACACACACAGGAATGACTATGGGAAGACATTGGGAGAAGATGAACATTTGTTAGCCAAGAAAGAGGCCTCAGAAGAAACCAACCCTGCCAGCCCCTTGACCTTGGACTTGTAGCCTTCAAAGCTGTGAGACAATACATTTCCGTTGTTGAAGCCGTTGGGTGTGTGGCCCTTTGTTTTGACAGCCCTAGAGAACGAGCACGCTAAGTGCTGGGTGTGCTTGTCCTACAACGTCCTGCTTCCCCTCCCCGATGGCCCGTGAGCGAGGTAGAGCAGTTCTCCTTTCCAGGTGGGGACACGGAGAATGGGAAGGGCGAGAATGAGTGTCCAAACCCACACAGGTGAGAAGTGGATGAGAGTTCCAGGGTCATCGGTCTACTCTGCGTCCCTGTGCGTCACCTAGGGCGTGTCCCCAGAGGACCCACAGGAAGTGTGATGGCGATGGAATGCTTCGGCGGGAGAGACCTGTCGGCGGGGACGGGCGCTGTCCGTCGGGATTCCACGGCCTGCCGTGTGTCGAGCACCCAGAGGGAGCAGCGGGCAAGCCCCTTCCCTCCCTTGGGTCCTCAATTTTCATCCCTTCGAAGTGGGTACGTTGGACCAGGGGCATCCCCAAGGCCCTTGGCAACGGTATTGTAGGAAGAGTCATGGGCGAGTGTCTTGCCCACTTCACTCAGCTTCTTCCAGAAACTTCCTTATGTTCCGTGACCAACCCCTGGAGCTACGGCGTCTAATTGGCTGAAGGCCATGAGGCTTTGGAGGAAAAAAAAGGAAGGCACGCATTTATAGGAACCCCATAACCTCATCTGCTCTTTCCTCTGGACTTCAACCACCACCCCCGTCCCGTTTCCTTTCTGGGGCAGAGTTCACTTTGCCGCAAGCGCAGAAGGGGCTGCGGAGGTCCCCTCCCTCGGCAGGAATGCCAGGATCCACTTTGTTGTCGGGCCGCGTGGGCGCCCGCACACGGGGGCGTCTCTGGCAGGAGGGTTAATGAGTTTCCCATCTTCGGGGTGGTGGGTGCTTCCTTGACTCCACACCCTCTCTGTCCCAGGCTGGAACCCTGTGCTGGGCCGCCCGGCAGCCCGGCGGCTGGAGAACAATCCAGCCTTTCTGGAAGTGCCCGCGGTCAATGGGAGCGGGAGGAAGTGCCAGGAGCTGGGGCGGGGGCAGATTCTGCTGACTGGCGGGGAGGCCCCCCGAAGCTGGCATTACAATGGCTGAGCCTCGCAATGCGGGCCTTGTTTTCCGCCCCTTGTCTGAGAGGCAGAAGAGAGGCCGGGCGGAAACGGGGTAAGAATGCAGGGCCATTGTCCTCACTGGGGGGGGGGCTCCAGCGGGCCCCTGTGCCGACCCACCCCCTGCAGGCCCTTGGAGACCACTTCAGACAGAGCCCATCTCCAGGGATCAATGAACTGCAGGTGGGAGGGAGGCGAGAGCTCGGGCGCTCCGTGGGGCTCCGGAGGGTTAAGGTGCGGGGCCGGGGCGGTGGGGAGGGTGATGCTTCCCCACGGTCCCCTCCTTCTGTAAAATGTCCACTGTCTGTTTTGGGAAGGTCCCCCACTATCCCACTGAAATCTCAAGACGTGTGGTGTTGCAACCAAGGAGCAGACTCAGAAATGATGTGTGGCAGGTATGAGGGACAAATGCCATTTTCTGAACAGAAGTGGTCCAGTATGCTGGTCAGGATGCAGTCTGTGTCTTCACAGGGGCACGGAACCCCAATGTCCTCACCCCGTTTTCCTTAAGCCGCCCACACACCAGCAGTGAAGGTGGGAGCCCTTGCTGAGGGGGCCAGCTGGGAGAAGAAGTTCTCGTGGGGGCGGAGACTGACTCAGGGTGAGGTGGGAGCAGAACCCTTACTCTGTTGACACATAAAGCACAGACACACATACGGGACACTTCCGACGTCACCCAAGCAGTGCTGAACACAGAATGAATACCGTGCGCAGACAGTGTATTACAGAATTGTAGACCTGAAACCTGTATAATTTACTGACTCATGTTACCCCAATAAATTAAAAAAAAGAAAGGAAGAAAAGAAAAGAAAAAAGATAAAGCCCTGGTCGAGTAGCTCAGTTGGTTAGAGCGCCATCGTAACACGACAAAGCTGAGATTCGATCTCCGGTCGGGGCGCCTACAAGAAGCAACGCATGAACGCATCAGTAAGGGGAACCGCCGACGGACGCTTCTCTGTGTCTCCTTTCCCCTCACTTTCTCTGAAAAGTCAGTAAATAAAACTTTAAGAAGACACAGACATGTAACATCACGATCATCTGGGATGTTAACATTTCATGGGGTGGAGCCATTTGGGAAAACGGTCCACAGACACTCCTTCAGGGGTTCACTAACGAACCGTTTGAGAAACGCTGGCCGAGCGACACAGACTCGGTCATCGGGTCAGCCTCTTAGCTTTCGAGCTGTGTGTCCTTGGGCCAGGGACTTAACCTCTCTGAGCTCAGTGTTTTTACACGTAAATCCTTATCACAACTACAGAGACCAGAACGGCACGTGGCCTTTAGCAAACGCTCCGTCACTCTTTGTTTTCTAAATTTATCGTTAGGAATGCCGAGAATCCGCTTTCTGTCTTCCGTTTGCCTGTCAGATGACACTGGCTGGACCCACTCTCCTGGCACCAACCCCCGGAGCTCAGTTCTCAGACCTCAGCTAAGAGAGGCAACAGTTAGACCACTGGTCAATTCAGGTTCCAGGGTCAGGTGTGGGGGGCCCCAGGGACCCAGAGGGGAAGGACCCAGTGCCCATCTTCAGGCGCCACAGGCTGCCATTCTGCCCTGACTGTTTCTCATGCCTATTCAGAAAAGGCTCTGGGAAGGCCTTCCTGGAAACCTGAAGTTCTGTCTGTTACCCGTCGATGTACTGTGGGCACCCTCCTCCTTAGGGGACGTATGTCCTGGGGGACCTCTGAAGCCGCTCCCCGTGGGATGGAAATCTACCAGAACCTTCCGTCCTCCTAGGGGCAGACTACGTGCTGAGTCCTTCGGAAACGTGCCCATGTAAACGTCACTACTTTCTGTCACGTACAATCCTCGTTTGCAGACGGGGGAACGGGCTCGGACAAGTGATGTGACATCCTAGGGTCGCACGGTCGGTCCCAGCAAATGAGATTTGAATCCAGATTTCCCAGATTTCAAAGCTTTCTACACAACCTTGTCTTCCATAGAGAGCCTCCGAGGTAAGTAGAAGAACGAAAATTAAAATAGCTCACTTTTGCCGACCGCAGGAAGCCAGGGTCGGCCCTGAGCCCCACTGCAGACAGACGCCACGGCTTCAGACGTCCCACTGTGCGGCGCGCCGCTGGGCCTTGCGGTATTTCACGATCACAGCAACCCTTTTATTCCCATTCTGCAGATGGAGAAACTGAGGCCCAAACGAATGAAAGCCCTTTGTCTAGAGTCACACAATAGGGAGGTGGGAGAGAGACAGTTTGAATCTAAGTCTAAGACCTAAACGTCTGCTTCTAACCACTTCACTGTGTCCAATCCATTCATTCATTCATTCATCCATCCATCCATCCATCCTTTTTTTTCCTTTTTGTTCCACCCATTCACGCCTCCACTGGTTGAGTCCTATACATGCCCTGACCAGGAATCGAACCTGCAATGTTGGTGCATTGGGATGCTGCTCCAGCTAACACAGCCTCCTGGGCCAGGGCCGTCCATTCTCTGCCATTGGAGCAAATCTGTACCAAGGGTTGGACGGAGCACGGTGATTGCTGCAGCCTCTTCCTGTGGCTCGTTCTCTTGAGGACTTTCTTTCGTGGCTTCTCATTGTCCCTCTGCATTCCCCTCGCCCTTCTGAGTGGGGCTGGGACGCAAGAAGCCCGTTGGGAGACCCGGATGAGACGGAGGCTGTGGACGTGCGGCTCCTTCCTCTGTCTGGCCCGGGGAGACTGGCCGACACGAAGTGCGCGGCTCGGCGGGCCGGTGAGCTGGACAAAACCCTCACCCCTCCAAGCCCCTGTTTCCTCACCGGTTCAAACAGGGGTCTCGATCCCGGGCCCCGGGGGTGTTGTGACGGCAAAAGGGAATTGTGTGCACAACACTCCTGAGAAAATGCACGTGGGGGGGGTCTTCCCCTGGGAACAGAGGCCCACCGATGTGGGCCTTTACTGGGGCCTTGAGCAGGCTCAGCCGAGAGGGTAGCGGGGGCTGGGCCGAGACCAGCCCCTCCTCGGTCCCCGTGTGTCTGTGGAGTTCTGAGTCGGGTCACTGTACTTGGTGACTGCATTTGGGAGAGTCCCACATAGCTGAGTCACACACGACAGGGTCCTTCCCACTAAAATCAAATTTCCTTCACTCACTCACTCACTCATTCATTCATTCGCTCGCTCACCCACGTAATCATTTTCTCATTTATATATTCACTCATTTATTCACTAATCCATCACTCACGCATGCACGTACTGCCTCATTCGCTCGCTTACACACTCAGTCGTTGGCATATCCGTCCACTGGTTTGTTCATTCTAGAATATTTAATAAGCTGCCCTTCATCCCTCTCACACATGACCCATGGGGGCTCGGGCTGGCAGCCATGAACAAGATGGTCAAGGTCACTGCTCACATTCTGGAGGGGGCGGGGAGGGCCGAACCCAGGAAAGGCCAGCTTGATAAATTCAGGTGGTGGTAAGTGCTATGAAGAAAGTAATCAGGCTGATGTGTGAGGACAGGGTGGGGACAATGCCACAGTCTCGCCTCTAACAGGGGTGTCCAACCCTCGGGCCGCATGCGGCCCAGGGCGGCCAGGAATGCGGCCCAACACAAAATTGTACATTTACTTATAACCTTTTTTTTTTTTTTTTTTTTGCTCACCAGTTTTCATTAGTGTATTTAATGAAATAAATACGATCAGTGTACTCATTTGTGTATTTAGTGTGAGTCCCAATGAAACTCTTCTTCCTCCAGTGGGGCCCAGAGACTCCGAAAGGTTGGGCCGCCCTGCTAGGAGGGGTCACGTGAGGCCGGAATCTCTCCCCGTGGCAGACACCCAGGGGAGGGGCTGAAGTCGACCTCAGAACTCTGTCTGCCCCCCTCCCAATACCTCGCTGCTTCGGTCAGTAACCTGTGATTCAGACTCATTGTTGCTTTTTTTTTTTTTTAATCTAAAGATGAAAGAAGATTTAATAAAAGGACCTACCAAAAAGAGCTTTGTACGAGCCTGGCATATCTTATTTTTAATAAAAATGCTATTGTTTTGTCATTGAATTCACTTCTTTACATGATGAAGAACATTTTCTTTTTCAAACCCATACCCACAACACCCACCCCCTTCATCGATTTCCTGCTCGCAAAGTCTGGGGAAAGGCTGTGCCCCCACTACCTGCATAAGAAGAGGGACTTAATTTGCAACTTAATTTGCAAGTTTTTTTCTCTTTGAAGTCTTGCGATGTTCACCTTAGCAGTTTCAGCTCCTCCAAGATGAGTTCCGAGAAGTGGATGGGCAGGAGGGGAGATCAGCACATTTTGTAAGGTTTGAGTTACTTTTCACCCACCTGATCTTCACAATTTCTCCCAGAAGGAGAATGCCCCAAGGGACCTTTCTCTTCTTTTCCCTTTTCCCTACTGAGCAGGGAAGAGTTGAAGACTCTCCTCAGGGGATCCCAGTCGGCCTGCTGGGGAGGGCTTAATTAGGGCTAATGATCTCTTGTCTTTGCGAGGTCTGCAGCAAGACGCCAGCGGGTCGGCCGCCCAGCCCAGGGAGGAAGAGGCTTCCCCGACACTGAAATGCAACCACCTCTCTTTGTAAACAAGAGAAGGGCAGCTTTTTAACTGCCTGGGGATGGGCGCACCAGAGCCCTAGAAAAACAAAGCTAGGAGACCCTTGCGGCCGGACCCGGGGGCCCAGCCTGCCAAAGATTTCCCAGCTTCTTCACTGGCTGCCTCTGCCTTCAGGAATTTTCAAAGAGGAGAAAACAAACATTTGTTTATGCATGCTTCTTGTTTCCTGAGATCTCAAATCGCCTCAAGGCCAAGGGATCGCCTCAGATCAATGAAATGTGCTCTTTAGACTCCACCAACCAGAGGGACGCCTTGGTTGGAGAAACGGAATTTAGGGGACAGGGGGCCTTTTAAAAACTATATGTTTGGGAAAAGCTGGAATGTGGTCAAATAGAAGGAACTCCCCCAGCGGAGCCAACCGGTTTCAACAATGACCTTAACTTTGGACAAGGACCTTTTTAGCCTTTTGGGTGTCCCTCACCCCACATCTTAAAATTCACCCATTTTACATAATACACGCAATGTTATGTAGCTGAGTTGAGCTTTGGCAAGCTGACAAAAAGTTACAGTTTGTTGACATGCAGGCATTCATTCATTTTAATGTGGCAAGTCTCCCCGCCCACCCCCCACCCCCCATCCCCACCCTTGGGGTGGTCTGAGGAAAGGTGTCCCTTGTCCCCGATGGCTAGACTGGCCTTGTTCTAGATAAGCAACAGGGCACCAGGGTTGATCAAAAGAGCCACTCCTCTCATTCAAAACCTCTCTGACAACAGAGCTTTAGGGCTGGGGGCCGGGAGGAGGAACTGTCAAAAATTCAGTCCGAACTTTCCCTTCTCCCAGTGGGGAGAAAAAATCTAAGAACGCTCTCTGCGTCATGGGTTACGCTGAAGTCCTCGCCGTTGACCTTTTGAGAAGGCGTAACCCTCGCGCCATGTCATAGCACTAGTGGATGTTATTCCTCTTCCTCTAGTTTTTGCTGTTTTTACTAACGAGTCAATGTTATTTTTATCCCCCCCCCCTTTTTTTTTCATAAAGAAACACAGGCTCAGAGAGTTAAAGTAACTCATCTCAGGTCACACAGCACCTGCCGGCCGGGTCTGAATGCAATCTCTGCTCTGACCCATTGGCGGATGATAAACTCTCGGTGACCTCTGCAGGGAAGAACCCAGCCCCAGGAGTTCAGAATTTTATCTCCACTTAGAGACACACCTGTCATTCATTCCATCTTCTCTGAGTTTTGGTGTTCCTGTTAAGCAAGGATCATAGTAAGGGCTGTTACCTCAGGTAACAGGGATGAGAAAGTTGTTAATCATCACCAATGGCTTCCTGAGCTGTTAATTATTTTTCTGTCTCCACTGCTATTTTCATAGGGAAGGTCAGGACGAGATGAGAAGGGGAATAAACCAGGAGAATGAGAGTGCACGGCCGAGGCAGTGAGATTCTAGCAGCTCAGGGTTAGGGCCCCCACTCTTGGCCGACTCTTTCCGGTGCAGAGTAGGTGCTCAATAAATCTTTATTGGTCGGGGAAGGGAAATCCCCAAAGGAAGCATGGGTTCCTGACCTGAGACCCGCCTCGCCCAGGGGTGCAGTGGATGGGTTTGGGGGAAGGTCTGTGAGTTCCCAGGGGTGGGAGGCCACCTACCAGCTGGGTTCTGAGCATGTGCCTTTTCCTGGGAGGGAAAGACCAGGGGTCTTCAAAAGGCCTGTGATTCGCCAAGACGTGGCGTGGCGCCTTTCCGCCGCCTTCGCCCACAGAATGTGCCTTCTGACAAACTTTTCCTCAAAGCGCACCGTGATGAGAGGAGCCGTGGAACGGGGCTTTGGGAACGAAGCTGCGTGTGCCCAGATGTGCGATGAGACAGGCAGCTATGTGTCTGTGTGTATATGCCCCTACAAAGTCTTTGTTTCTCAAGCCCTGTTCCACCGCTCTTATCTGTTTATATATAAATAGCACATGTACAATCAAATTCAGTTTCTTGCAAAAACAATTACATAACAGCAAAGAAGGACACATCAAATCAGCACGATTTCATCAAAAAATGCGGGGTTCACATCCCCACTTTTCCTGTCCTTGCGTTCAGAAATTGGACCAAGCGTTGGCCTCATATTTTGAATGCAGTCATCATTTTTATTGTTATTACTCAATAGAATGTTTCCTGCGTTGCTAGGCAGATTTCACATCCATCATTTTCTTCATTATGTAACAGTCTACGCCCTTATGTAATAACTCATTTAACACGCGGGCTGTTGTGAGGATTGAGTTCATGTAAGAAATGAGCTCGGAACAGGGTTTTTGGCACATACTAATTGCTCAATAAATGATGATATTTTACTGTTATCCTCACAAAGAGTTTATAAGGTAGGTCACCCTCATTTTACAGATGAGGACACGAAGGCACACAAATGGGAGGTCGCTTGTCCTGGGTCACACAGCTGCTAGCCGGGAGTGAAGGCTAAGAACCGTCTGGGGGCTGAGGATTCCGAACTCCTGGGTCCTCCATCTGGTCTGGCTCCCGCCTTTGGGCAAGCCTCCTCACAGGACAAAGAATTTAGCCTTTGATGTGCTGATCCCATTTGTTTGCATGGAGATCAGAAAAGGATACTGAGATTTATTTATGTAGTTCCTGACTCCAAAAGGCCTCTGGAGATGAGAGAGATTAGCTGTTTCATTCCATTGTTGGGTCAGAGTATTGTCCTCCAAGGTCAGGACTCTCCTGCCAACCCTGCCAGTTCCGTGACCTCAGACGTCCACGAAAACTTCCCGCTGGAATCTGTCCCTTCGTCTCTGAAGTGGGCACTTTCTCCCCTGAGGGGGCTGCTGCACTGGTACCAGGGAATGCCATCGACCCTCATCCCCTCCCCCGTCCACCCATTCAGCACCCCAAGATCCAGTCCCTATCCCAGAAACTCCATTCCTGCCTTCCTTCCCCTACCCCTCCCTCCCCTCATCTCCAGAAGCAAATCCATTTGTCCTCATCTGTAAAGTGAAGATAGCGACCCGGTCAGAGGGTTTAATGAGGATTCAATCTACGATTACTCGTCATTATTTTTGGGGTTGTTAGCCAGAGTGCTGTCCAACTAGAGAGCTAACGCTAACTGAATCGGCCTGCTAAGATTTGTAGTCTAGCAGCTGTCTTCTCTGACAATTTCCAGAACATCACCAACCAGCCCTGGCCCCGTAGCTCAGGGGGTTGGAGCATCATCCTGATGCACCAAGGTTGCAGGTTTGATCCCCGGTCAGGGCACGTGCAAGCAGCAGCCAATGAATGCATCAATGAGTGGAACAACAAGTGGATCTCTTTCTCCCAAATAATCATAATTAAAAGAAAAAACAGCATGGACCACATAACCACGTTTAAGTCCAATTCTGCGCTGGATTCAGAAGAATTTCTCTTGTGTTGAGTCAAAGAGGCCACCAAAAAGCCCAGTGCTCCCGGAGGGCACCAGACAGCTCCCCCGAGAGGCCTGGCTGGCATCGAGTCCGGGGGTCCTTCGTCAGCTCTTTTCCTTCCCTGGGAAATAACATCCTGTTGGGGATGCCTGGAGCCCCTAAGCCTCTCAGTGTCTCTGAACCTCAGGACTGGGAGTTCCTTGGAGGCTATTCCAAGTGCACTTTCTGTGTTTCTCTCCAGTTCTTCCTGGATGTGCATTTTTCTGGGCACTGACTGTCTGCTGATTTGGGGCACTTTCTGGGTTCCCAAGGGGTACACGTGCAGAGAGGCCTCCAGCTAACTGACCTTGCCGCTCACCAACCTTTCGGAGACCCAGTCAAGATGGAATCCGAACGCTGAAGCCTCAGACGCCAGTTGAGCCGTTCTGTTGAAGACAAGCCTCAACCAGCCCTGTTCTGGGTGTTTCCAACATTCCAGCTGATAAGGACTAGACTGAACAACCTGCCCAGAAGGCAAAGTGGTGGAAGGTGTACCAATGACTAGGTATGGGGCATTTTCCAGAAGCTTCACAACAGCCTGCCAGGGCTGGCAGGCAACAGAACCCTATGAATAAAGGAAGATACCGAGGTTCAGAGTGGTTAAGGAACACATCCAAGACCGCTTACGTGTGGGCGCGCACCCAGAACTTGCCGCAAGTCCAATGGGCTCCAGCTTCTGCTCATTAGTTCTCTGCGCGACCTCCTCTCCCCAAACCGGCCTGTATTTCAAATCAGCTGTTGGAAACCAGGATTTTTAGGAGACACCTATGTATCTTTTAATGGTTCCGAAGTAAACAGGTCCCACACTGTTTGTGGATGAGAAGGAGCTGGGGGACTGTGGTTTTCTCCAAGCTTCCTAGACATTGACAAATAGGCAGCCAGTCTGGAGAGACCTGGGAGGGCTAAAGAATAAGGTCCCAGGTGATTCATGGTCGTTGATGGTTGGCTGGCACTGGACAGATAGAAGCTCTTTCACCTGCCTATATTTGTGTTCTCTTTGAATTGGAAAAACAAAAACAAGGATGAGCTACTTTTAGAACATAAAAAAATACGTTAAAATGTTCAATGAGGCAGAATACACAGTATGCTCCCAAATTAATTTTTTAAAAACTATTTATGCAAAGACATGAGAAAACATAGAGCAAAATATCATCGAGGTCACCCTCTGGGTTTATTTTTCTTTTCAGGCTCTTGAGCGTTCTCAGAGGTGCCTGCACCCACTCTGGAATGGGGGGCCCCCAGGGGCCTCATTCCTGGGCCCACTAGCTGTGCAACCTTGGGCAAGCAAGCTCGTCTTCTGAGTTTCGGTTCGTTCATATGTACAATGACATAATAGCAGAAATGTTGTCATGGTAAAGATTTGGAACAATTAAAAGAGATAAGGATGCCAACCAGCCCTGGCTGGAGTGGCTCAGTGGACTGAGCGCCGGCCTGCGAACCAAAGGGTCATGGGTTTGATCCCCAATCAGGGTACATGCCTGAGTTGCAGGCCAGGTCCCCTGTAGGGGGCGCATGAGAGACAGCCACGCGCTGAAGTTTCTCTCCCTCTTTCTCCCTGCCTTTCCTTCTGTCCAAAAATAAATAAATAAAATCTTTTTTAAAATAAAAAGGATGTCAACCAAAGCACTTTAATAAGGCTCAAGTAAATGGCAGGAATTATCTTTTTCATCAAACACATATTCTTTCTCTTTTTAATATGAAAAGATGATCAAAGCCAACAAACGTTACTTTTAAAAACTCCTGAAGGAGGGTTATCAGACCATGCCCCCGTCCCCCTCCACGCACTCTCCTCACTTCGGTGGCCAGGACAGTTGTGCCGCCATGTGCCTGCCGAGGCCCCTAAGAAGCCAGGGACAAGCACAGTGGTGCCATGCGGCTCCAAGTTCAGGGCCAACTGCCGGAAACCCAGAGACTCCGCGGAAACACGAACCCGCGTTCGCAGAGGCGCTTGCGGCGCTGAGAATCCCTCCGCTGTCGGAAATCTCCGGGGAACGCACTTGCTGTCCTCGAGGTCAATCGGTACCATTCTGTGTCCCCGGTCCTTTGGCTCAAGCTGATAAGGAATTTGGTGTTCCCAACAGCCAACCCTTCTTGCTTAAAGGTCAGAGCCACCTACTGAGATTTGTGTCCCTTCAGCCCTTTTAAGGGTGAGGACATTGAGGACGCAGGTCACCAGCTGGTCCAAGGTGCCGCAGGTGTGAGTTGGGTTCCGACTCAATGGGCATCCATTCAGGATGACGGGACACCGCGTTACCGGGAACCTGGCTGCCAAGCACCGCGGGGCCCGGGGACCCGCTGGGGAGTCTCTCGCACGAGCGCGCCACTCGGGAGTCTATACAAGTGTAGTCCTCGCCCTGCCGCCCCCACCCCGCCATCAGCATGGTCCTCAGACCTGGCCCGTTTGTTCGCTCTTTCCGGGGTCCTTTGCCTCTGTGGCTGGCCCCGTGTGTGTGCTCAGAGCAGGCCTCGGGCCCGTCCCCTCCGAACGCTCCCGCAGTCCCTGATCCGCCCCTGCTGGCGTCCCCTGAACCGATCGGATCGGATGGCCCTGACCCTAGATCCTCCAGCAGCTCCCCTCCGCCTTCCGGGAACTTTTTACCGTCGCTTTTGGGCAGCTTCTGCTCTGGCCTCTGTGTTCTGTGATCTCAGCTCATTCCCCCGCCCCCCCCCCCGCCCCGTCCAGGGCAGCCCACACCCCAGGCCCAGCCCCACTCCAACCCCCCCCCCCCGCCTCCCCCCTCCCCACCGAGCCCTCCCCAGCCGTGGCCTGCGCTGCTTGCCCCCGGAACGGGCTGGGTGTTCCCTATCTCTGGATGAATCTGACTTTTCCCTTTGTTCTCACGGAGGGGTGGGGGTGCATTTCTTCAAGGAAGTGTTCCAGCCCTTGGAGCTTGCCCCCTCGTAGGAGTTACGGTCACCGTGGGGCCTGCCCGGTTGGCTCCTCCCCCTCCAGATTTTAATCTCAGAGGACAGAAACCGAGGCTTCCCCTTCCACGGAGCTTCAGCCTTTGGCCCTCCACCTGGAACGCAGCGCCGGGTTCGTGGTGTCCGATGGAATTAACTGAAAAGAGTTCTGAAGTTCTCCCGTGTCTCACAGCTGGGTGATGGGCGAGATGGCCGCCCCCCCCCCCCCCCTGCATCGAACGCTCCTCAGGAGGGGCTGGAAGGACCACCCTCCGCGCGCCACGTCAGGGCTTCCGTTTTAGAACACGTGTTTTGTTTTTGCGCCTAGGAGGTACCCAGTTTAACCAATACTTAGAGAGGGAACATAGGTGGGCAGACCACCCCAAGTCTCCCTGCGTCGTCGCCCCCGCCCCCGCCCCCGCCCCCGAGGAGCCCCTACCCTGGCGTTTGGGATAATCATGTTCTGTTTTTAAAAATACGTTTTTATTTTTTTTTTAATCCGCACCCAAGGACATGGTTATTGATTTTAGGGAGAGCAGAAGGGAAGGAGAGAGAGAGGAGAGAAACGTGGAATAGCTGCCCCTTGTACCTTCCTTGACTGGGGACCAAACCTGCCAAGTAGGCATGTGCCCTGGCCGGGAATCGAACCCGGGACCTTTCAGTTTACAGGACGACGCTACAACCTGCTGAACCACACCTGTCAGGACTTTTTCTTTTTTCTTTTTTTCTTTTCTGTCATCTTACTCTCAATGTCAGCCTCCCTAGGCAATGTAGCTTAAGCGTGCCTCTTTGGCTTCTGACCTTTATATCAATGGAATCGTGCCGTGTGAGTCTTGGGTCCGGCTTCTTCCCCGCAGCATGTCACCTGCGAGATTGGTCGCAGGGGTGGCTGCGTGTCCTCCGACTGCGCTGCTGCGCGGTCCCTTGGGTGGATTTGCCACGTGTCCCTGGGTTGCGCTGTTGGGGGGCTCCAGGGCCGTTTCCTTCTGGAGCTCCCTGCAGATGAGGTGGGAACCCCATCCTCGGCTCCGCCCGCCGATGCGCGCGCACCTCAGTGTCTCTCGGGTACAACCCCCGAAGTGGGGTTGCTGGGGTGCAGGATGCGTGTATGTCCAACACACCATCCCCTAAAATGGTCATTTGCCCTTGGTCTCCTGGGCACAATGATCTCGATGTCGCAAAAAAAAAAAAGGTGCATTATGAAGAGGAAAGAAAGAAAAGGAGGAGGAGAAAGAAGGCTTCTAGTCCACGGTTTCAGGTTGCCCCAGGGTTTTCCCTTGATCTGGCCAGACAGGGGAGTCGGAGTGGAGTCCGGTCTCTGGTCCTGTCTCGGGGGGCCTGGGACGGCATTTGGGCTTCTTGGGTGATTCAGCAGGGAAACGTCTTCCCAACTGAGGTCCCTGGTGCTGTCCCCCCAACCCCCAGGCAGCTCCAGAAAGGGAGAGGGGAGGCTCTCCGGAGCAGGGGTGGGGGGCAGAAGCAGGGCCCCAAGATTGCCTTTGGGTTCCCACTTTTTTGCACAAGAGAGGGCTCAACTGGTCCCTGGGTTGTACTTTATCATTGTCCCAGACGGAAATAGCTTGTGGTCCTTTTCTAATTGTGAAGATGGCTTTCACACCCTCAGGAAGAAAAACATCAGAATTCTAAGTATAAAAAGGTAAGTCAAAATGATCGCCATTTAGCCCTGACCGGCGTGGCTCAGTGGGTTAGGCGTCGCCCCTCAAAGCGCAAGGTTGCCTGTTCGATTCCCGCTCAGGACGCATGCCCGGGTTGTGGGCCAAGTCCCAGGTTGAGGGGATGAGGAAGGCGGCCCAACTGCTGTCTCTCTCCCTTTCTCCCTCCCTTCCCCTCTCTCTCTAAAAATAAATGAACACAACCTCTAACAAAACTCACCACTTAGAAATAGGTATGTGTATATACGTGTACGAATGTGTTTGTGTGTCCCTGTGCATATCTCTATATACACACGTGCTGTATACGCAGCGTTGATAGAATTTGCAGGTGGGTGGTATATTAGATACTAGAGATAACCTTGCTGCGATTGGGTAAAACAATATCCTTGCTCTTAGGGGATGCATGCTGATGTCTGCAACTTACTGTCAAAGGGTTCCGCAAAAGTAACACTCAAAACGTGTACAGCTACATGTAGGTGTGGCTATAAGTATAGGCATAATTATAGATATTAAGCAAGTGTGGCAAAATGTCAGCAATGCCAAATCTAGCTAAAAGGATTATGAAAGTTCGTTGTAGTATTTCCACCACTTCTCTGTCAAATTTCAACATTTTCTCAGCTTTTTGGAGCTGTAATTGACATAGAACAACATTGTATAAGCTTAAGGCTCAAAATTCAATGATTCGATGCATGAATATGTTGCAAAATCGTCACCACACTAAGGCTGGTTAATATATCCATCCACCCGTCCACGTGATTACACTTCCCATGCGTGGTGAGAATATTTGAGATCTACTCTCCTAGCAACTTCCTCCTACATGACACAGTATCGGTACCTGTAGTCACCACGCTGTGCGCTAGACCCCTAGATCCCTAGAACTTACTCATCGTGCATCTGGAAGTGTGGGCCCTTTGACCAGCGTCTCCCCACGGCCCGGCCCCGCCTTCCTGGCAACCACCAATCTACTCTCTGCTTCTGTGAGTTTGGTTTTTTTAGGCTTCCCACCTACGAGTGAGCTCATAGGATCCTGGTCTTTCTCTGTCTGACTCATTTCACTTAGCACAGTGCCACCAAGTTCCAGCCCTGTTGCAGATGGAGAATTTCCTCGATGGGTGAATGTCCCATTGCATGGCAACACCATGCTTTCTTTATGCTTTTTCATACCTTGTCTACGGGGAATAATGCTTCAGGGGACACGGGGGTGTTGCGAGCCCACTTACCATCTTCCGTGTTTGCTGTCACGGCCATCCTAGCAGGCGGGAGCTGCCTCTGTGGGTTTGCGTCACAGTCCCCGACGATTAGTGACGTGGAGCATCTTTTCACGGGCCCGCTGGCTGACGGTGTGTCTTCTCTGGAAAAACAGCTGTGCAGGGTCTCCACCCATTTTCTAATCAGACTATTTGTGTTTCGTATTGAGTCGTGTACGTTCTTTATATATGTTGGATATTAACCCCTTACTAGAAAATACATTTTGCAAATACTCGGTCCTGTTCTGTAGGTTGTGTCCTTATTTTGTTGAATTGTCTTTTAAAATCAGAAGCTAAAAGGGACCTCTAAACCCCACTATCCAAAGACAACCACTGCTGGTGTCTGCTGAATTGCCTACCCGGCTCCTTGAGGTTTCACAGACATGCGCACATACGTGCAATGTCACATGTATGGGGTTGCGCTGCTCTTGCTGGCTTGTCAGTTACCTTCTGTTCAACAGTGTATTGTCGTTCTCTCTTCATGTCAGCGCCAAGGTCGAGGCTGGCCACGCCGTTCTCGGTGGCTGCTTAGCATGCTTGATGTGAATCCTCTTTCATTCACTTAACCAACTCCCTTCGGTTGCTTTTCCCTGTTGCCGGATTTTTAATCTTTCCCACTTTCCCACTGCCGTGAACAACCCTGCAGTGAACACCCTGCGCGGAGCTCTTTGCTTCTCTCCCTCCCTGAGTCCTTCAGTAGAAACGACCACTGCTTTCCTTCGGAACGTTTCTCACTGTGTGCGTGATGTCTTGTCATTCTTATTGAGATGTATTTTATTGCATCGTACTGAGCTATACTCGGCGTGTCACGTTGTATCGGTTTCAGGGGTACAGCGCAGTGATTTAGTAAACGTTTACGTTGTGAGATGCTCCTCGCAATAAGTTTAATAAACACCCATTACCTTCCATAGAGTGTTTTTCTTGTGGACCTGTTCTCTCGGTGACTTTCAAATATACCACACAGTATCTTTAACTGAAGTCGGCTTAATCAATGACTACTTATTGATTTTGGATTTTTACTCTTTCCCTGAAGTGCTTTACTTGAGATTATTGTGTTTAATTTTCACCACAGGGTCACAGGGTCCATATTGTCACGTATCCTTATTTTATTTTTTCAATTTCATTTTTTATTTTGATTTTGTTCAAGTACAGTTTTCTGTCTTTTACTCCCATCCCAGCCCACCCCCCCCATATTTGTCCTTATTTTAAACATCGAGGAAACTGAGGCTTCGCAAGGTGAATGACTTATCCAAAGTCTCACAGCCAGTTCTATCTATTGAATTCCAGAGGTCTGGGGCCCTTAAACAACTGGCTCTGCTTACAGCGAGACACACCTGTGATTTTCTTCTCTGATCCAACCCAGCAAAGGTAAGGCCCATAAAATTCCTAGGGCTCCGTCCCAAAGGGGCGTGGCCAGAACTGGGGTGGGGTGGTGAGGCTGGCAGCTTCTGCTGGAGCTCTGCTGCCCCCTCGTGGCAAGCCTGTTTCATTGCTTAGAATGGTCAGTCCCTTTGCTTGGGCGAGTTGTGGTTGAATTCACACCCTGTAGTCAACAATAACACTAGTAATACAACACTTATTAACAAAATATCTTTAAGATATTTAGCTAGATTTACATCCACTCTCTATTTATTTTTTAAAAAGATTTTATTTATTTATTTTTTAGAGAGGGGGAGAGAGAGAGGGAGAGAAACATCAATGTGTGGTTGCCTCTCACATGCCCCGCACTGGGGACCTGGCCTGCAACCCAGGCATGGGCCCTGACTGGGAATCGAACCAATGGCCTTTTGGCTCACAGGCCAGCACTCGATCCACTGAGCCACTGCAGGCAGGGCCCAAAGCTTTTTTTTTTTTTTTTTAATTTTTATTTTCATTGTTGATCTTGTACAGTTTTCTGTCTTTTATTCTCACCCGAACCCACCACCCCAACCCTCCCCACCTCCCTCCCATCTCCACCCCCCCCCCATAGTTTTTGTCCATGTGTCCTTTATACTTGTTCCTGTAAATCCTTCCCCTTTTCCCCTGAAATTCCCTCCCCTCTCCCCTCTGGTGACTTTCAGCATGTTCCCAATTTCCATGTCTTTGGTTATATTATGCTTGTTTGTTTGTTTTGTTGATTAGGTTCCTGTTAAAGGTGAGATCATATGGTATTTATCTTTCACTGCCTGGCTTACTTCGCTTAGCATGATGCTCTCAAGTTCCATCCATGCTGTTGCATAGGGTATGAGCTCCTTCTTTCTTTCTGCTGCATAGAATTCCATTGTATAAATGTACCACAGTTTTTTGATCCATTCATTTGCTGATGGGCATCTAGGTTGCTTCCAACACTTGGCTACAGGACTCACTTCCTGGGGATGGGAAGAAGGGGGAAGGCCAGGTGAAAGGAACTGCGTGAGCAAAGGCAAGAGGCGTGAGGTCAAGGCACTTCTGACTTTGCAATTCTATAGGACAGAAAACAGTGATGATGATGATGATGATGATGGTGGTGATGGTGATAGTGATGGTGATGGTATAAAATGTGTTAAAAATGATGATGATGATGGTGGTGATGGTGATAGTGATGGTGATGGTATAAAATGTGTTAAAAAGCTTGGTTTTTTAACACATTTTATACCATCACCATCACTATCACCATCACCACCATCATCATCATCATCATCATCACTGTTTTCTGTCCTATAGAATTGCAAAGTCAGAAGTGCCTTGACCTCACGCCTCTTGCCTTTGCTCACGCAGTTCCTTTCACCTGGCCTTCCCCCTTCTTCCCATCCCCAGGAAGTGAGTCCTGTAGCTCACTGAGAAAAGCGGCAGCATCTGAATCAGACAGAACCAGGTTCAAATTCCACCTCTTCTAATTCCTAACTCTTTCAGCCTGTGTCCAACCCCTTACTTTCCCGAGCCCCACTTTTCTCATCCGGATGTTGGGCATCATGTGGTGCAGGCCACACAGTACCAGTGTGATCGGATTGAATCGCGGCAAGCCTTCAGTTCTCGATAACAGTGACACTCTGTCCTGCGAGGCTGGCTCCTGGGGGTGGAGGTTGGGGGTGGGGTCGGGGTTTGAAGGGGATGGTGGAAATACTCCCCTTGAATTTTCCCATCATGAGCCTCCCTGTATGTTAATCAGCACATATATCTGAGGCTCAGTGTAAGACACGACTTATCCCCAGAGATGAAGGAGTTCCCGTAAAATCTTGGGCTTCCAAACAAGTATCTTCCCACACTCGACACGTCCCACCCCCACAATCTAAGGCCTCTCCCAGGGAGACAGCGGTGGGGGACAGGCCGTGGAGGAGCCCCAACGTGGAGGGACAAGAGGCTTCATGCTGGGTTCTTATTTGGGAGAAGAAGTCCTTCTGACATGAAAAGTCTAGGTCCGCGCCACCTGTTTGGGGGCCTCTTGGCCCCAGTGGCCGCTAGGTATTGTTGATTCTTCCCAACCTCATCTTGGGTGGGTGTTCCCCATCAAACGCATGTGGGTGCCGCAGCCAGAGAGGCCAGGGCAGGAATTCTGGCTTCCCCGCTTACTTGCCACGTGATCTTGGTCAAGTCATCTTACCTACTTCTGCATCCATAACGGAAAGGCATGTACCTTGTGTAGCTGTTGCTTAAAGATTCAATGAAGCGATCTCTTTGCCAAGCATGCTGACACCTGCTGTCCCAGATATGTATAGCTTTGGGATACACCGCCTTAAAACGTAGTGCCTAAAACAATCCATTTATTTTGCTCACAGGTGTGCGACGTGGCGGGGCTCGGTGAATGGAGACCGCTAGTCTCTGCCCAGCTCAGCACCAGCTGGGTGGACTCCAATGCTGGGATTATCAGATGACTCACCCACTCACTCCTTTGTCTGGTGGTTGGTTTCTGAGCTGTCGTCTCCCAGCTGAGACCACCTGCTAGAACACCTACCTGCGGCCTCTCTGTGTGGCGCAGTCTTGCTTACCACATGGAGTGTTAAGGGTAAGAGTCCCCAGAAAGAGACAGCTCAGGTGGAAGCCATCTCTTCTTTTACGTGCTTATCTCGGAAGCATCAGTCCTGCCACATGCAAATCATTGTGTCGGTCACAAAGCCTGGTCGGGTTCAAGGGGCGGGGCAGTAGTTCCACCTCTTGCTGGGGGTGTGCCAAGGTTCTAGAAGAGAACGTGGGACCAGAAATATTGCTATTGCTTTAGCAGGAAAACAGAAATTGTCTCATCTAGGAAACACTGAAGGAAGACTAGCTCTTAAGATCACTCTCTCTGAGCCTTACATTTTTCTAATCTGCAAAACAGGAATAAATAGTACCTGCTTTGTGGAGAAGTCAAAGAAATTACGCATGGTAGCTGAAAAGGTCCTGGTAGGTAGTAGGCACTCAGTAAATGAGCAACGATAACAGCGACTTCCAGTTACTGAGCCCTGGGCACCAAGCACTGTTCAGAGCACCGCATTGTGTGTACGCCCCGCAACAACCCTATCCCGTGGGTTGCATTATTATTCCTATTTTACAGATGAGGGGACTCTGGCTCAGAGAGGGTAAGCAACCTGCCTGAGGGTCACACAGCTGGTTAGTAGAACTTTCAGGATTCAAATCCAGGCTGCGTGGCTTAAAAGTGACAGCTTTCATATTAAAAGATTTTTTTTTCAGTTACAGTTGACATTCAATATTATTTTATATTAGTTTCAGGTGTACAGTGTAGTGGTTAGACATTTATGTAATTTATGAAGTGGTTCCTCAATAAGTCTTGTACCCACCTGGTGCCAGATGTAGTTATTACACTATTATTGACTCTATTCCCTAACCATGAACGATTTTAGACCAGAAGGAAGCCAGACTGCCTCTTGGTGATAGAAGCACTCTAAACACACAGGTTTATACTGTGACCTGGGGGGAAACTGAGTCCACACACCCAAGGGCCAGTATGGAAAATGTGGCTGAAGGCAAAGACTCACCTTCCTGGTGCCAGGGAAGTAAAGGCTGAAGTTTAATTGTGTCCCCCAAGACTATGATTAGGAGGGCCCACTAATGACACCTTGACCTTTCAACTAGTCCTCCTGCAAAGGCACATAGTGCGAAGCCCTAAAAATTGAGAGCTGGATGAGGGCCAATGACCTGCCTCAAAGGGGCAGAGGTTTTTTCTTTGTAGCAGAAGATAGGACTAGGTGGGAGCTAAGCGAACAGAGAAAGAGGTTTCTAACTATTAGATCCCCGAGAACTGAAAATGGACTTCCTTGAAAGGTCATGAGCTCCCCGTCACTGGAGGCATTCAAGTACTTGTTGTGAATAATGTGGAGTTGTTATATTATTTTGTTGAGGTGAAGCCTGCACTGGAAAAGAGTCCCTTTTCAAAGCTGGTCTTTTAAGAGCTTTTCCCTCAAGGAAAGAAAAAGGGCTTGGTGGATTGGGGTGAAAAACCAGGAGGAAAGGGACGAGCATACCCCTCCAGTCCAGGATTTTGGCTGAGTCACAGGTGGTTGGAAATAGAGCCAGTTTGTTCTACTCTGACAGCCAGCTGGCATATGTCTAGCAGCCCAGGGGGGCTCACTGAAATGGATTTCATTTAAAACTTTCCAGCTTATTATGTCTACAGAGTTTGTTTTGTTCGCAAAAGAATAACAGAAAAACTCAGGAGGAAGAGGGTTCATCTCCATGTTTCACAGGATAGCTCACCTGCTAATCCTCACAGCTCCTTACACTTCTCCTGGATAGCACCTAACACGCCCCCTAGAGGATGATTTGTGCAAATGCGTGTTTGGTGTCCTCTGGCCCCGCTGTGTGCTCCTGTCAGTGTTTCTGAAGGGCAGGTTGTTTGCAATGGAGGGCATGGGATTTCACGGAAGTTAATTATGTCACCGATAATGTACCTGTTCCCTGTAAGTGCGTGGCCATGTCACGCCTCTGGATTTCCTCGTTGGCTGCCCTATGATTGCGATGTAAGTAGCAGACTCTGGGGGCGCCTCGTCGAGTCCCCACGGCACCCCTTGATCTGAGCTTGCTGGGGACTTCTTTTTTTTTTTTTAAGATTTTATTTATTTATTTTTAGAGAGGGGAAAGGAGGGAGAAAGAGAGGGAGAGAAACATCAATGTGTGGTTGCCTCTCACGTGGCCCCCACTAGGGGCTTGGCCTGCAACCCAGGCATGTGCCCTGACTGGGAATCGAACCTGTGACCCTTTGGTTCACAGCCCGCGCTCAATCCACTGAGCTACGCCAGCCAGGGCTGGGGACTTCTTAATGCAAGGATTTCCATTGGTGGCTTTCTCTGACATGCTCGGCTGGTGCTCAGGCCTCAAGTGCTGGGGACTTGGCCCCCCTGAGAGCATCCCCCAGCCAATGATAGACAAGACTTGGAGCGAAAATACCCCAGCTTCCTCCCCTTGTGGGTGGTCCCTCTGATGTATGTTCTATACATTGCTCAGCAGTTTCTGCCAGGATTCAACCTCAACAGCCCCAAGGAAACACCTGCCCCTTAACACGCCCCCAAACCCTTTGTTGGGTGGGTTTTTCCTCCCTCCTCCCTAGAAATGCTTCCTGGGGTCGCCTCCCGAATAAACCACTTGCCCTCACCTCCTTGACTCAGAATCTGCTTCCAGGAAAGCCAAGCCAAGACCACCCGTTCCCTCGCAGTCACCACTCTGTCCCCACCAGCTCACCGGCGGGATGGCCACCCCTCCTGGTCTGTGCCCTGGGCTCACGCTGACTTGTCCCCGGTGCCCAGGTGCTGCCGCCAGCAGTGGCTGTTCCAGTTACAAGGTGGTAGAGAGAACGTACGACCAACTATCTCCGCAGGTCTGGGCTCCAATGCTCACTCTCTGTCTGTGGGGGGGCTGGTCTGAGACATGTCACTAGTTCCCCAACTTTCTCGCCTTCTCTTCCAGGGCACATGGGAGGTTAAAACAAGATCACCTTTTTTTTTTTTTTTTTTTTTTTGACTTGACATTACAAATAATGAAAAATAACGTGCCCTAACTGGGGATTGAACCCTTGCCCTTGGTGTATAGGGATGATGCTCTAACCAACTGAGCCACCCGGCCAGGACCTCAGTTCTCCAGCCTCAATGGTTACACAGGGCTAAGTGGCTACAGTACGGGAAGTCTTCACCACTGCAGGAAGTTCTATTGGGCAGTGCTGCTGGGAAGCAATGATTGCTGACTTCCCGAAGGTCCCGGGACACCTGGAGAATTTAGGGAGCTTCTCCCCAGAGGCTCTTTCTCCCTCCCGTGTTCCTCCCACCTGTGTGGTTTTGTACAGGGCTCCAAGAGGTTTGTGAGTGACTGACAGCTCATCAAGGCCCTCTGAAACAGTGCATGCTGGAAGCACCGTAGAAGTGTAAGGCAACGCAACACACTTCGGGAAAATGTTCTTACTGAGCCCTTATCGTGATTCTCAGAGTTCGAGTCTGTCCTTATTTTCCTTTGGCTGGTGAGGAAATAGACCCTTTAGTGACTTGCCCAAGATCACACAGCCTTTAAAGGGAAGAGTTGGGGCGTGAACCAAGGTGTATCCAATTCAAAAGCCCAGGCCTCTCACCATCTGTCGTGACCGTAAAAGGAACGAGAGCACCTCTAGTTGTGGGTCAGCAGACCCCGCGCCCCGGTAGGGCCCCATGTGCATAACCAAGGAGCCTGACCAGTCTGCAGACTGTGGCCCCAGGCCTCCAGAACTTGCACCCGAGCCTTCCCACCTGCTTTCCCCCCACCTCTCTCCATCCTGGGAAGTGAGGCAGGGGGCCCACCGTCACTGGCCCCACCAGGACCCAGGATGGAAGAAGCCAGTGATGGCAGCTCGGTTGTCTCCCGCCCATCAGTGCAGAGAAAGTTCCCAGCGGCTAGCTCGTGCTGTGGTGCTGATTAAGCCGCCATTTTCCTGTGCTCCCTTTGATGCCCGAAATCCCTTTGAAAGCCTTCCTTGCATTTTTGCTTTTGATTTTATTTCCCCAGCTTCAAAAATTATATTATAGCAAATTTCACTGTAACAGTCTAAGGAACCAAAAACATTTCGAGAAACTTGTTAATTTGGAAGCTTTCAAACAAATAGGGAAGTAGAAAGAATAGTTTCACGGAACTCCAGGTGACCTCCACTCATAACTGATTAATCTGTGGCCCGTCTTGTGGTTCTTTCTCTCTCTCTCCCCCCTTTTTTAAGCATTTCATTTCTCCATTTTTGGAGAGAGGGGAAGGGAGGGAGAAAGAGAGGGAGAGAAACATCGATGTGTGGTTGCCTCTTGCACGCCCCCCAACTGGGGACCTGGCCCACAACCCAGGTGTGTGCCCTGACTGGGAACTGAACCAGTGACCCTTTGGTTCATAGGCCGGCACTCAATCCACTGAGCCACACCAGCCAGGGCATGGTTGTTTATCTCTCCACCAAGATAAAGCGCCCCCCCCCCAAGATACTTGGAAAGAAATCGAAGCAGATATTAACTACCACTAATAATAATAGTGAAAACTTTTTCTTCAGCAGCTGGCTGATGAGGGGTGATGCTGGACCAATCTCAGCCACAATCCCTGAGACACCCCCCCCCCCCAAAATGAGGAGACTGTAGTCGCCTCCGTGGACAGGAGGCCCTGCCCCAAAGTGGGGGGTTTCCAGAGCCAAACAGCAGACGCACGGACCTCATGGAACCCTGACCTTGCGTTGAGCAGACACTGACCACCGAGGTCTTTGGCAATGTGCCACCTCCTGGGTCATCTAGGGCTCCGGCGCTCACTGCAGACCGAGACCGCCCCCGAGCCATAAACTGCAGGGCTGAGGCCTTCCGTGTGGAAGGCTGGGCGACTCCCCGTGGCCTGGTCACCCTGCGATGTTGAAATTTGTTGCTTGCTTCGGGCTCCGACCGTGGGTGTAATTATTGCCGGGGGACCAGCAATTACCCTTCTGCAGGGGCCCGGCAGGAGCGCTCCCGCGGGGCGTCTGCGGCGGGAGGAGACGGTTTGTCGCATTCCGGCGGAAGTGACCGGGCAGTCTGCTCTCAGGCCCGGGGGCAGCAGGCAGAGGACGCGGGGGCCACCGGGGGTCAGCGCTCCCCACCGATCTCATCAGGAGTGGACGTGGGGCTCTCACGGAACCTTCTGAGCGAGAATAACGTCTCCATCTGCGGCCAGGAGCAGACCTGCACGTGTCTGGAGACAACGCCGGCCTCTCCGCCCGTGGCCTTGACCCCGGTGGAGTCACCCGCACGAGGCCGGCACCCACTTCCACAGCATGCTCCCCACCGCGCACGTCCCGCTTTCGGCCGGGAGGCGGCCGGGACGGACCTGAGTCGGGCCTGAACCCCAGACTCCCCTTCGCTCACGTTTCGTTGGGCGGGAACCGTGGCCTAAGCTGTATCAGCTACATCACATTCTTTTTCACAATATATGTTTTTAAAAAAATTTGAGTTGAAGTATTTTGGGAAAGTAATTTACAACCAACTGGAGAATTTGAGGTGTGAAATGGTTGAATTTCCAACGCTTCTCCCTAGAATGGCAGGCGTAGGTCGCTGAGCTCCTATACGAGGGGCAGTAATAATTGCATTTCGTTTCTGACCGTGTGCATGTTTACACACGTATGTTCACCCACATGAAGTGTGTTCCTTTTACCTGATTTCGTGTGTGTGTGTGTGTGTGTGTGTGTGTAAACGGAGAATACGTACATACATCTATATGGAGAATCAGGTCAGAAACTAAATATAGTTTATATGTGCACATACGTCTGTCTGCATATATATATACGTGTTGCATACGTATATCTGCGATTATTTAATTGCCTTTTTTAATGTGACACCTGGCGAGGCCATGTGGGTTGATGAGAGGTTAACAGACTTCGAAAAGTCTAGAAGGTGCCCCCATGGCCTCCAGAACAAGCGTGATGCATTCTTCAAGGTCAAAGCCATGGTTCGGAGAGGCAGCGTGGGTGGCAGTTGGGAGCCCCAGGACCTCACAGACTTGGGCGGAGAAGCCTGGCCCCCCTCACTCTCTGTGGGGTGTCGGCAGGCTCTGGGCCTCTGCATATTTTTTTTTATTTTTTAAATTTTTGTTTGTAAACTAGGAACAGTACTACTTCCCCCTGGGATTCCGGGCCGTCAAACAAGGTGCCTGCGAAGCATCTGTGGCGTCCAGCACCTGTGCCGACCGACCGCTCGCCACGCTCACAGGTTGGCCGATGTGGATCGGTGACCTGCACCTCCGACTCCGGCCACGTGGGACGTGGTCCCAGCGTGTTTCAGGGGTGGGGAACGGAGAGCTCCAGTGGGGAGGGAAGGGTTAGGGCAGTCATGTCCTTTGACCCCTGACAAAGGGCTGCCCTGAGGCATCCTTTCTACCCCTACTGAGGTGAGGATGGGGGAGGTTTCCTGGCAACCAGGGGAAAATGGGCAAGTGAGCCCGTGAGAAAAAGGATGTCCTCCTGTTATGTACGGGTTTGCTTTCCTCCTGAGTGATGCCACTCGGCGGGGGCCACGAGACCGCTCGTTAGAGTAAATGGCAGCGGGCCCTGGACCTGAAGTAGCAGCGCCAGCTGGCAATTGCCAGGAAATGGTAGGTTATCGGTAAATAACGATCCCTTCTCGTTTCTTTAGAAGTCAACAGGCCCCTGCAGGTATTATTGTCCCAGGCTTTCTCATGACCTCTTGGTGACCCCCCGCTCTTACACTGGCAATGAGCTCATGGAGAGGGGGCAATCTTTCCAAGCTGACAGCAAGCGGCCCCTGGTGGGGCCGGAGCCCAAAGTCTTAATTCACTCCATGTCCGCCTCCATGCAGGGTCCCTGCGGCTCTGCCCGGCCTTCCGGAATCTCTCAGGAACGGTGCGAAGAGAGCAGCGGGTACAGGAATGATTCCATCCATGGCCGACTTACCAGGTGCAAGATGCAAATGAGCGATTTGTCCAGCGGGAAGGGAGGAGTTGAAATGCTGCAGCACATTTATAAGGAATATTATACTGGCACTAAAAACCATGCTTGGGACCTATACTGTGGACTGCAAAGACAGCTGTAATATTGTATATGACAGTAATAAAAAATGTTGGTTAGAAGATAGCATATTTATTTATGTATTTTAAAGATTTTATTTATTTGTTTGTTTGTTTATTTATTTTATAGAGAGAGGGAGGGAGACAGAGAGGAAGAGAAACATCAGTGTGTGGTTGCTTCGTATGCCCCTCCAACTGGGGACCTGGCCTGCAACCCAGGCATGTACCCTGACTGGGAATCGAACCAGTGACCCTTTGGTTCGTAGGCCAGCATGCAATCCACTGAGCCACACCAGTCAGGGCAATAACATATTTAATATTATAAAAACGTATGTATGCATGCGTGTCTGCAAGGCTGTAGGTTAAAATGTTCACAGTGTTTGTTTATCTGTGGGTCTGGAAGTACAAGGGCCCTTTATTCCCCAAGTGCATATTTGAATTTTCTGTTTCTGCTGCAACAAACTTGTATTTCTTGTGCCATTAAAATAATAAAAACAAATATAAAATGGAGAGAAAAGGCCAACTAATATTAAAATGCCATCTTAATTATTTGTCAAAGTAATAAAAGCAAATGTGAAGTGGGCGGAGAAGAAAAATCACTTAAAATGTATATCAGGTTTAAGAAGGCTGAGGTGGGGAGACACCCTTGGTTTTCAGCTATGGTGGTTGAATGAGAAATTATGCCCCATCCGTGGGGAAGGGAAAAGGAATCGGTTATCAATAATAAGAGCAGGCAACTTTTCAGCTCTTTAATAGGTCTGGCAATTTACGGAGACTAAAGACAACTCTCACAATAAAACTTGGAGCGATTAGAATATCATGGGTTGAGCACTTGACCCTGTCCCATGTTCCCCCAAACTCTTGACCACGATAATGAATTTAATGCTCCCCCACACCCTGCAGGGTGAGTGCTGCTACTCTCACCATCTTTTACAGACGAGGACACTAAAGCTCAGGGAGTGTGAGACTGGCCCGAGGTCACACAGCTCCCAGGAGTCCAAGGGCAGGCTGGCTCAGGGTCTGTGTCCTCCACTCTCGCTCTTATTCTGTGTATGGATGGATTTCCGCTTTCATTTTATGGCTGGAAACCCGGAGGCTTAGGGAGGGACGGTTAGCTGCCCAGTGGTGCGCTAGTTGGTAAGTGGTAGAGTTGAACCCAGGTCTCCCTGCCCCCTAACTAACTCCCTCTGTGATCTAGTAAAGGAGTTGCTGTTGACAGGGAGAGAGGAAGCCACGGCACGTGGAGAGAGATCACGGAAATGCTAGTAGGAACCACATCGTGCCATCTCATGCCTATCAGGATGGATGCTATTTAAAAAAGATAAAACAGAAAATCACAGGTGTTGGCAAAGGTGTGGAGAAGCTGGAACGCGTGCGCGTGGCTGGTAGGAAGGTGAAATGGTGCAGCCACTCTGGCAACCACCAGGGCAGTTCCTCAAATAGCTCCACACAGAATTAGATATGATCCGGCAGGGCTGCTTCTGGATATGCACTCAAAAGAACTGGAAAGCAGGGGCTGGAAGAGACACATGCACGCCCAGGCTCCTAGCCCCAGTACTCGCAATGGCCAGAGGAGGGGGGCCAGCCGAGTGAGTGCCCAACAAGAGACGGACGGACAGACAGCACGTGGCCCGGCACACAATGGAACGCTACTCAGTGTTCAAAGGGAGATTCTGACGCCTCCTACAGCAGGCGGGACCCTCCAGGACACGGTGCCGAGTGCAGTGGGCCAGTCACAAAGGGACAAGGGCTGCCCGATGCCACTTGTGGGAGGTCCCTAGAGGAGTCGGGTTCACAGGGATCGAAGGCAGGATGGTGGTGGCCAGGTCTGGGGGAATGGGCTGCTAGTGTTTAATGGGTGCGGAGTTTGAGTTTTATAAGAGGAAAAGGATTCTGGGGGTGGCTGGTGGTGATGGTAAGTACTACAACAATGTGATTGTACTTAATGCCATTGAACTACACACTTCCAGTGATTCAGGCAGCCAATTTCGTGTGATATGTAGTTCCCTATAATATTTTGAGAAAAGGAAGCTCAGTGGATTGAGCCCTGGCTTGTGAATCAAAAGGTTGCTGGTTCAATTCCTGGTCAAGGCAGGTGCCTGGGGTGCAGGCCAGGTGCCCAGTTGGGGGCATGTGAGAGGCAACGATGTTTCTCTCTCATTGATGTTTCTCTCTTTCTCCGTCTCTTCCTCTCTCTCTGAAAATAAATAAATAAAATCTTTTTTTTTTTTTTTTTAAGTAAGCCAAGGGGCGATGAGCTATATGTTTCAGAGTATGTATGGACAAGCCCGAAGAGATCACACTAAACCAGCGAGAGTTGGGAGAAGGAGAGACCGGGGCTGCCCCCCAAACGGATTTGTTTCTTGCCAATTTGAATGAAGGGATTTTGAGGCTGGAGAGATTTCAAGAAGCTGTAACAAGACCTAAGCTGCTACCAGAAGGTTCTGGACTGGTCAAGCCTGAGACATTTCCAGTGACCGCTCCGGACCCCTTTGGCAGCCTGGGGAAGCTTGGACTCCGTTAGAAAAACGTTTTTCAAGGCATAAAACACACGGGAGGAAAACAAATTATGCTTAAAAAGTCATCAAAAGTTTTGAAACCGTAGTCATCAAAATTACAAGAAACGCTGTAAATATGTAAAAGAGAGAGAAGAAAACAACTATTTATTACGATCGACTGACTATGTGCCAGGGCTTCCTACATGTTATTTAATCCTCACAATATCCTCTTGCGGAAGAAGGAATTACAGTGCTTACGATGATGATTACCATCTTTATTATTGTCCTACCCCTTTTACACATAAGAACAACTGAAGATCAGAGTGATGAGGTGACTTATCAAGGTCACACAACGTGCAGGTGATGGACGGGGTTTGAACCTGGACCCTCCTGCCTGACTCCAAAGACCTGAGAAGAAGCACAACTAGAGAAGAATCGATAACAGTAAAGGAAACGCATGGTGATGGGGGTGGTGAGGAAGATGCTGATAAGGCAGCTGAGGCTTCTGCAGGCGCCGTTCTAAGAGCCGTCTCTGTCTCAGTGACACTGTGAGGCAGACACTGGGAGCATCCCCGTTTTACAGATGAGGATACCGAGACCCAGAAGGGTTCGGCAGTTTGCCCTTGTTTATCAGTGAGGATTCAGACCCAGGCGTGACTATGCTGGATGGCCTTTAGATGAGCAGGAATGATGATCTGGCGTTGCCTTATTTACTCGTTTATTTAGATTGCGAGCCTTCCCTATTAGAATGAAAACTCCGCACGAGAAAGTTCCTTGTCTAGTTAGTTGATGGCTGTACTCCAGGGCCCAGCCTATGAGTTGACATTTATTAGGATTTGTTTTGAAAGAACAGGTAAAGGAATGACAGCTGGGGAAAGCAGTTAGAGGGGGAATGAGCACCAGGGAAGACCACCAGACACCGAATGACTTCTGCCAGACGGAGCTGGAAGTAAACCAAGGCGTACGGTCTTCCCTAAAATTTCATATTTGAAGTGGAAGGGACGGACCTTGGGAAGCACTGGGTCCAGCAGCTTATTCGTAAGCGGGGAAACCGAGGCCCAGACTTTCAGAGACAAGTGACACAGTCCAGTCTAGATTTTCTGTCACAGAACCCTACGGCTTACGGCCCCACCTCCAGAATCCTGCCTTCCAGGACTGACTTCACGACATCCCAAAAGCTGCTTAGTTGCACCCCTGGGTGGGACCCACGGAGGCTGTGATGTGGAGCCCTTTCCAACAGCAGCTGCCCCTCTACGAAGGTCGGTTGTCAAGCCGGTGGTGCTGAGACCTGGGTGCGCGGGGGAGCCCGGCGAGGAAGGGGGTCAAGCCTTCTCGTTTTCATAGCTGGGCAGAGAGAAGGGAGGCAGACGAGGCCCTGTAAGCTTCGCATGCCAAGGGGTTCATTTCCTTTCAAATAATTCTCTCAAGCTGTATAAACTTTCTGCCTGAAAAATAAATGACTCCCCCCTTAAAGTAAACACTGACGCCATCCACTTGCCTGCCTTCACTGCCTAGGAATGAGGCTCACCCGTTACTGCACCCAGGAGCTCCCACCAAAAGCCTGCAACCTTGCATTTTGCTCCATGACCCTCAGTGCCCACTACGCTCCAATCCCATCTCCCCAGTATGAACCAAGGGGGAAGGTGCCTGCAGGCGGAGCACATAATAATAGCCTTGTGCGGAAGCAGGGGGTTAATCTATGAACCCTAAAAGCCAAGCCGCCTTTCAGACGCGAAAGGGCAACTCTAAGGGAAAGGTGGGTAGGTGTCAGCATCTCTGACAGGACAGGCAGTCTGGCTGGCAAGCCCTTGAGCAGGGGTTGGATTATTAGGCGATAAAATACATGAAAGAGATTAAAAAAAAAAAAACACCTGTTGGTGTCATCTACTTATTTGTCCATTATTAACTGAGCCTCTACAAGGTGGGAGGTGCGGGGCAGGCAGAGTCTCATTGTCCCAGTTCAACTGGAAAGTTATAACGACGTGTTCATGTCTTCACAGGGACAGCCATGCTCTCTGAACCAGCAGGGACAGAAATGCCCACCAGAAGAGTTCGCACTCATAGGCAAAGCTTCAGGGCGTCGCTCCTCCCAAGGGCCCCGGAGGACGGTGATGGTGTTGTCTTCGTTACCGAGGGCTGTCTGATCGCCATTCTGCAGAGAGGAGCCATGAAATCCCAGGAAGTGCTTTTTTGTTAAGGGTTAGTATAACGTTATCTAGCGCTCCTTCTGAATTGTGTGCTGTATTTAAATGTTCTGAAGACACAGGAGTCTGATGCTTACGAAGCTAAAGTGAAGGCATCTTTAACTCAGCCATTCATTTATTTAGGAATTCATACACTTGTTCGGTGCACATGTATGATGGGATTTTTTTTAACCAGGCAATCAAACGAGTCATGTGTCTAGTTTTTCCTCCCTCCCTCCCTCCCTCCCTTCCTTCCCTACCTCCATTTCTCCCTCTCTTCCTTCCCTACCTCCATTTCTCCCTCTCTTCCTTCCTTTTATCCTCCCAGCATTCTCAACCTCATTGCTTGACTTTCCAAAACTTCCTCAGGAGTGCTCAGATGTGCACTCCACATCTCTCTTAGCCCCACCAGGCTGTGCACCCTCAAAAGCTTGGACTCTCTCAGAAGCAGAGCCCGAGACAAGGCCTCAAATGTCACCGTTTATTTGGGAGGGGACCCTGGGAAACACCTGTAGGGAGGTGGCAAAGTATAGATAGGGAAAGAGGTCAATAGAAGGTGTATAATGTCAGCTACCCCTGTGGGCAACCGAGGCTTTGGGAGACAGGGTAGGACATGCACCTCAGAGCTATCCCAGGTGAGGAGCCAAGGACTGGAGACATTATCCACAACTCCCTGCTGACTATAGTGGTTGGCCCAAGAAATGGACACATGACCCAACGGGACCAATCAGAGCTTTCCTTGGGATTTTATGTGAACACAAAAAGATGGAAGACCTCCTTCTACGCTGTGTTCAGGAGTTGAGAGGATGACTATGCCATGCTTACACCTCCTTCACCACATAGAAGACACACCTCTGAAAAATATGAGGATGAGCCGACGCCCAGGGACAAGCAGAGCTCAACAGAAAGGACGGAGGTCCTTGCGGCATCATTTGCATCCCTGAATCAGTCCACTGGGGAACCAGCTGCTGCTTCGGCATTTCCCACAACACAAGCTAATCGTTTCCACCCCTGCTGAGCACATTTCTATGGGGTGTCTTTCCCTCGTTGCAGGGAGTACCCCCAGTAGAGACCTGAAGAAAACACCTTCTTTTCTCATCTTCTCTGAGAGAAGATGGCATTCCACAGCCGAGATACCTTGACTCAAGGCATTTCATTGTTTCTCATTGACCACCTAGAAGAAGCACTTGGGCTACTAGTGACAATCGTCTTTTGTTTTGACCACTGTCCTCGCCTTCCCGGGAGACATGGGCATCAGTCGGGGAGAGAGCCGAGTCAGGGAGCGAGCCAGGCCCACTTTGCCTGGAACGCACGGCCGGGCGCTGCCACCCTCTCAACACCCAGCCTCACGGTAAACGCGTCAGCCTTCCCGCTGCGTGAAGGAGCATTTTTGCCCGCTTGCAAATCTGAAGTCTCTTGCCTGCCTTCTCAACCCCACGTGGGTCCGATATGTCTGTACGTACATGAACCCAATTTTTAATAACAATCACGACTTTCATTCTTTGAGAGTTTATAGGGTCTCAGTGACCTAATCATGTTGCATATGCTAATTCAGTGGGTCACCGTAAAATTTTATGACATAAATAATAAGATCACTTACATCTGAGTAATGAGAAAATTAAAACGAGGAGAAGTTACGTGTCCAAGTTGAACATATGGCGAGTGGTGAAGCCGGGCAGGGAGACTTTTCCTTTCTTTTTAATTTCTTTTTGGCTTCTGACTGGGATGAGGTTCGAGCACAAGCAAGGAGAAAGGCCAGCTCCATGCACCCTGGGTACCAACTTCCCAGCTTCTCCTGTCACCGCATCTGCTACGCTTCTTTTATCTCTGTCTCTCTCGTTCCTTTCGGGGTATTTTAAACATAAATCCAGACCTCACTTCACCCATGCCCAACAATGCCGTCTATATCTCTAACCACAGTGTGGTTAGCACTCTAACCAAATTAACAAGAACATATTTAATCCTTACGACCCACTGAGTTTGGGGATAAGTATTCACCCATGAGCTCATCACCGCCATCAAGCCAAAGATATACTCATCACCTCCCAAAGTTTTCTTCTGCCCCAATGATGGTGTGCGGTAGGAAGAGAAATTAAGATTTACTCTCTCAACAAATATTTTTTACAAAGATTTTATTTCTTCATTTTTAGACAGAGGGGAAGAGAAGGAGAAAGAGAGGGAGCGAAATATCCGTGTGTGGTTGCCTCTCCACACTGAGGACCTGGCCTGCGACCCAGGCACGTGCCGTGACTGGGAGTCGAAGTGGCGACCCTCTGGTTCGCACGCAGCCCACGCTCAGTCCACCGAGCCGCACCAGCCAGGTCTCCAGCAAACTGTATGTACCCAGTACAGGCGTGTGCTGCATCTCCCGAGCTCATCCATGTTGCATGGCTGAGACTTTGCGCCCTTTGAATATCACCCTCCCGGCTCAGGTCCGCTTCCTCTCAGCCCCTGGTAACCACCCTTACACTCTCTGCTTCTGTGAGTTTGGCTGTTTTAGAATTCCGATACAAGCGTTAATCGAGTGTCTGGCCTTCTGTGTCTGGCTTATTTCACTTAACACAATGCCCTCCAGGTCTACCCATGTCGCTGCAAGTGGCGAAATTTCTTTCTTCCCTTTTGTTTCAAAGGCTGAATAATATTTCATTGTAGTTTATCCATCCGCCTGTTGATGAACATTCGGGTTGTCTCCGTACCTCGGCTGTTGTACATAACACCATAAAAACTGGGGGACACAAGTATCTCTTCCAGATCCTGATTTCCATTCCTTTGGATATATACTCAGAAGTGGAATTGCTCAATTATATGATGGTTCTATTTTTAATTTTTTTGTGAGACCTCCATACTGTTTTCCATAGTGGTTGCATCCATCTACATTCCCACCAACAGTGTACAGGGTTCCTTTTTCTTCATATCCTTGTCAACAGGCCTCTCTCTCTCTTTAAAAAATAACCGATAGCCCTGGCTGGCATAGCTCAGTGGATGGAGCACGGGCCTGCAAACCAGAAGGCCGCCGGTTCAATTCCCAGTCGGGGCACGTGCCTGGGTTGCAGGCTGGGTCCCCAGTAAGGGGGCACTTGAGAGGCAACCACACATTGATGTTTCTCTTCCTCTCTTTCTCCCTCCCTTCTCCTCTCTCTAAAAATAAATAAACAAAATATTTTTTAAAAAGGAAAAGAAATGAAAAAAAATAACTGATAGCCATCCTAACCTATGGGTGAGGTGATATCCCATTGTGGGCTTGATTTGCATTTCTGTGATGATTTTTTCTGTTGAGCATTTTTTCACACATCTGTTTGTTGCTTGTATGTCTTCTTTGGAGAAATGTCTATTCCAGTCCTTTGCCCATTTTTTTATTATTTCTTATTAAGTTAGGCAAGAAAAAGAAATAAAAGGCATTCGCATCAGAAAAAAGAAAGAAGGAAAAAAATTTTTTTTAATTTATTTATCTTTTCAGAGGGGAAGGGTAGGAGAGAGGGAGAGAAATATCAATGTGTGGTTGCCTCTTGTGTGTCCCATGCTGGGAATTGGCCTGCAACCCAGGCATGTGCCCTGACTGGGAATCGAACCTCGATCCTTTGGTTCGCAGGCCCGCGCTCAATCCACTGAGCTACACCAGCCAGGGCAGAAAGAAGGAAAACGATCTCTGCATGCAGATGACATAATCTTATATACAGAAAAACCAAAAGACTTCACGAAAAAACTAACAAATTCAGTCAAGTCGCCAGATACAAAATCAACATACAAAAATCAGTAGTGTTTCTATATATTAACAATAAACTATCCAAAAAGGAAATTAAAAAAATCCAATTTACAATAGCATCAAAATAATAAAATGCATAGGAATAGGCTTCACAAAGGGTAAAAGACTTGTACACTGAAAACCACAAAATATTTACAGACAAAATTAAAGAAGACATGAGTAAATGGAAAGATACCTTGTGTTCATGGACTGGAAAACTTAATCTTGTTCAAATGCATATGCTCCCCGAAGCCATCCGCAGCTTCAATGCTATACCCATCAACATCCCAGTGGCATTTTCCACAGAAACAGAAGAAATCACCCCGAAACTCATAGGAAAGCACAAAAGCTCCAGAATAGCCAAAGTGATCTTGGGGAAGAACAAAGCTAAAGGCATCACATGCTCTGACTGGAAAATACATCAACAAGCTATAGTGATTAAAACAGTGTGGCACTGGCAGTGCCCTCGGCGCTCCCCCCGGTGTGTCTCTTGCTTCAGCAGCCTTTGGACGGAACAGACCCAGGGGCGCCCCTACTCCCAGCCTCCGACCCCGCCCCCCCCGACCTCTCTCCCAGGCACCGCCCTCGGAACCACCTCGGCCATCCTCAGCCTCCGAGACCAGCCGGCGCCGGTTTTCCACCGCGACTCCTCGTTGCCCAACAATCACGAGCCCCCAGATTCGTCAGCGTTATTCCACCCGGGTGGGGGCGCCGTCACCCGCCCGGTCACCCAGCGTCTGCGGGGCCCCTGCACCCACCTCGCTCCGGGCTTCCATCTGGACCTCAGCGCCGAGGCTCTGCAGGGCCTGGGCCGCTTCTTCTTCGCGAGCCCGCCGAGTTGAAACAAACGTGAGGGCGCCCGGCGTCTCTTAAAGGTGCAGAACCAGCGCTCGGCGGCCTGTTCTCTTCCGGGAGGCGCTGAAGCCTTCCCAAGATGAGTGGGGTGACACTCGGGACACACCGCAGCCACCACGGTCCTGGACAGGAACCTGACCCAGGCCCTTTTGGACCTGCCTGCCCTGGGTTCTGCCCGCACAGACCCTCAGCTCCGTGACTTCCTGCAGAACCACGTCCTGGATGGGCAGGCGAAACTGGTCCAGAAGATGGGTGACACCTGACTCACCTCCGCAGGCTGGCCGGCCCCGGGCTGGGCTGGGTGGTGTCTCTTTGAAAGGCCCCCCTCAGGCACGACCGGGAGCCTTTGGAGCCCAGAGGCCTTTGAGGGGCCCCTCTGTGTCCCCTGGTGTCTGGCTTCTGCCTGAGTCTCTCCCTGCGACCGTTGGCGGCCTTTTAACCACCCCGGAGCCCTCTCCCATGCACTGGACCAAATGGGAACAGTAAAGCTTTTTGAAAGAACAAACAAATAGTATGTTACAGGCCTCTGCACTTAATGGAACAGATCAGAGAGCCCGGAATTAAACCAACACATAGGTGGTCAGCTGATCTTCAACGAAGACACCAAGAATACACGATGGGGAAAGAGCAGACTTTTCAGTAAGTGCTGCTGGGAAAACTGGAGAGCCCAGGCAAAAGGATGACCTTGAACCCCTATCTTACACCCTACCTAAACATCTAGTACGACTTCTTTCACCGTAAAAGACAGTCTTCCCTTAAAAACAAATTCTGCATGAAGGCAGAATGGTCATAAAAACATTAAGCTCTGGAGTCATTTAAAAAAAATAAATTCTTGACATTTTGAATGCTATCCTGCCTTTTCTTTGCCCTGTCCTGACTTTTTGGTCACTTCGTGTATTTTATCTGGTCAGTGGTTTTCGTGCCGATGGTCTCTGTTTTGTAACCATAATCTCACCTTCTCTAATCTTACTTTTGCTTCCCCCTTCTCTCCACACCCACAATCTCAGTTTTGACTGACATTTAAGTGTCTGGGTTGGCATACGTGTTCTGTGGTACATGTTTGTTAATTTAATTGTTAAAAGATTTTCCTGCTGATGCACCCTCACAAGTAACGCTGCAGCGAGCCTGTTACATCTGTGTAGTGGTCTGCACACTTTTTTGGTGGATGGGGCAGAGGGTTTGTAGTAAGAGAATTTAAAAGTTGCTAGGTCAAAGAGATAAATACTTAAAATGGTTACAGATCCTGCCGAATCGTCCTGCAGGAATTTATGTCACTTGGGACTCCCTTCAGCCCTGAGGAAGGCCTGTCTCCTTGACCCCTCCCATCGCTGGTGAGCCTCCAAAGTTTCACTTTGCCAACCTGAGAGGCGGTCTAAGTTCTAGTGAAGGCCATGGTGTCTGGAGACAGACTCTCTGGGTTCAAATCCCAGCCCCGCCCTTTAGTACGCGTGCCATCTCAGCCTCTGTTTCTCATCAGTGAAGTGGGAATCGTAAGGAAACTCAAATCACAGCGTTATCGTACAGATGAAAATAAGTCCTTTTTTTTCCATGTAAAGCACATGGAATAAAGCTTGTCACAGCAATATAAATAATGGAAGTGTTTGCTTTTAATATCACAAAGCCCCCAAATAGCATCTTATCATTCAACTCGCCATTTTATAACTCTTAATGCTCAGTATCAGAAGTGGAGATAGTATCTTTTCAAAAGTAGAATATCCAGCCCTGGCTGGTGTAGCTCAGTGGATTGAGCGCGGGCCTGCGAACCAAAGGATCGCGGTTCGATTCCCAGTCAGGGCACATGCCTGGGTTGCAGGCCAGTTCCCAGCAGGGGACACACAAGAGGCAACCATACATTGATATTTCTCTCCCTCTCTCTCTTTCCTACCCTTCTCCTCTAAAGATAAATAAATAAATAGAAAATATTTAAAAAAAAGTAGAATATCCAATCTTGGAAAACAACAACAATAATAAATCCGTGATTCTATACAAATATGCATTGAAAAAAAAAAACCCTCCAAAATACTAGAGGCAGCCACGTGCCAATGCCTGGAATCTTTGGGAGTGGTGAGGGTTAGGGTGTCTCTCCCTGCCGCTACAAAGGAAGTATCCAGAGCCGGTTGGCCGAGAGCAAGTGCTGCAGAAGTCGCTCCTCCGGGTCCCTGCACAGGAGCTGAGGATGCGCGGGGGGTGGCCCGCAGCCCTAGATGCGAGGAGCCGCTTCAGTCTGTGGGTGGTTCCCCTCCGCCGCCGAAGAGTCCGTTCTTTCTGGCCGAAGAGTCCGTTCTTTCTGGGCCATAACTTCGCAGGTGTGAGAAGTGGGCGGCGAGGCAGGAGAATTAGCCTGTGTGTCTCCGCCCGGTTTAGCCCTGCGCTGGGCAAGGCCGCCTCCCTTAACGGCCGCCCGGCGCCCTGCGTCTGCACACCCACGTGGGCAGCAACCCCGGGCAGGCTGAGCGAACTCCGAAACTCACCCTGTAAAAGCGAGCTAATAAGACTTACGAGGCTCCCCGCCAGCCTGGAGAGCAGTTCTTGTCTGTCTGGAGAGAGCAGGTGAGTGTCTGGGAATGCCAGACTCTGCCTTCCCGGAACATTCTGGAAGCTTTCTCCCGCAGCTCAGGCTATGGAAATAAACTGAGACATCCCTCATAGTTCTTCTCATTCAGATGCTGTCTTTCTTTTTTAAAAAAATATATTTTATGGATTACGCTATTACAGTTGTCCCATTTCTCCCCCATCATTCCCCTCCACCCTGCACACCCCTCCCACCCACATTCCCCCCCATTAGTTCATGTCCATGTGTCATAAGTTCTTTAGCTTCTACATTTCCCACACTATTCTTGCTGTCTTTCTTTTACCTTTCAGTCGCAAACCACCCACCGGAAGTCCCAGCAGCTGGAAGTGCCATGAGATTGCATTCACCTAGCTGAGCACGGGGCGGTGAGGTCCGGCGAGAAAAATACTCACCGAATTGGCCCGAGGATTTCAAGGGGCGGCTAAATGAACAGCCGTGGATATCAGCCCTCCACGTTCCCCCCCCCCCCCGGGTTCAGATTCTTTCTCCCGCGGTGATTGCAGACCGGCGGGGGACTTAACCTTTCTGAAGGCAGGGTCTCTCCACAGGATGGAGACAACTATGTTGACTTCATTAGACCTGCTGCAACACGTTCTCAGCAAACGCACAGAAAGTGCCTGGCACGGGGCGGGCCATGCGCCACACACTGGACGCACCGTACTGTTAACGACCAGTTATCGGACGCTTCCTATTGGCCAGGTCGTGGACACGGGGCCTCAGTTCACCCCCTCCACCGCCCCTCCCCACCCCGCCGTGCCTGTTTCAGTTTTCTCCCCGTTGTGCAGAAGAGAAAACAAAGGCTGAGAGAGAAGTAACTTGTTGTGGATCACACAGTGAGCTGATCGGAACCAGATGAGACACATCTCTGAGCGCCTAAGAGTTTCAGTACCGAGGGTCTCACTTCCCGCCCCATTCTCTGCCCCAGGTCCCCGTGCTACCCTGTTTGACCTCGGCAGGGACATCTATGGGTCAATTAAAATCCGATCCCTTACTGAAACTTACTTGGAAAAAACCGACCTCCACGCTCTGTCACCCAGGGGCCCTTATGAGTTACAAACGCTGTACAATGAACTCACACAGAAGTTTTTATTTAAAAAATTTTTTTAATAACAAGGTGTGAAGTTTATGGATCACCAAACTCCAGGATTGGCCAGGGGTTCCTTACTGCTGCGTAAAAACCTAGTCGTCACACTCTTGCAGCTTCTGGCATCTCCTCTCTTGCAGTTTTGCTGTCGGGTGCCCGCCAGCGTGCAGTGGTTGGGGGGGAGGGGTTCAGGGACAGGGTAGCAGCCGGCCCCAGCAGGGCCTGGGGGACAGGGCACAGCATTTAGTAGAGGCAATACACCCATTCAGAGCACCTAGAATTTCTCGGCCTTCGAGAGCCTTCCCTCCTTGCTTAATTGACTCTTTAATCAATCTCTCCCACTTTTTAAATAATCTGACTAGGTCAAATCCTATGAAATTGCAGACTAAAGGGAGAAATTGTTTCTCCACTCACAACACTTCTGGCTCCAAATGTGTAGGTTTCCACCCCAAGCAACGCTCCTGTTCTCTGAGGACACCCACTGGGTGTCCTACCGTTTAACTTCATCCGGACACTGAGGACCGGAAGTAGTGCAGACCGGACAGATTACAGGGCCGAGGCCGTGAGACCGCCCCTCACTTCCCATGTTGCTCGGGCCGGTTAATTACTGTTGATGCTAACCTTCAATTTGTACTCTGTGGTTACTAGTGTTTCTATTTCAACTCATGGTGTATTAATGCCATGGGGGAAAACACTCAACGATGTAAAACAACAATCATTTGTTTTTAAAACAGATTTCATTTATTAATTTTTATAGGGGAAGGGAAGGAGAGAGGGAAACATCAATGTGTGGTTGCCTCTCGAGCGCCCCCTACTGGGGTACCTGGCCTGCAACCCAGGCATGCGCCCTGACTGGGAATCGAACCCGCACGTCTTTGGTGTGCAGGCCTGCTCTCAGCCCACTGAGCTACCCCAGCCAGGGCTCAACGATCATTTCTTCTCACAGAGCGATGGTTCAGCGGAGTCCCAGTCGAGTGACCCTGCTTGGATTGGGTGGGGGTGGCTCACCCCAGCTCCAGGAGGACAGACGCCCCTGTGCTTGGGACCCTCCCAGACGTCACCCTACACATCTCGTCACCTGCCTGTCCACCTGGCCCGTCACCACATCCTCACCGTGCCATGACCTGGGACGCATGGGCAAACGTTTCCCTGGGGTCTGCGGGTTGCTCTTGGGTGGCGTTGAAGCAGGGGGACCTCCGATTTGTAGACACACCAGACAGACGCCGTGGGACCTCCTGCGGCAATCGGCACCCGAAGCCGGGGGTGGGCAGTCTCTGCACCCCAGCCCTGCACCTGCGGGGCCTGCACCGGCTCCGGTCAGCGTGACGGTTGACTGGCATCGTGGAGGCCCAGCCGGAGTTGCCGAGGGGGGGAGGCCAGCCCACGGACCTGGGCGTCGGCAGTGCCGTGAGTGGACGGTCGAGTGAGGGGGTGGGAGCCCGTGTGTCTGCCCCACGCACGGGTCTTCCCGCTCTGGTTCTTCCTAATGTCTTGTAAGGACGCTGCCCGTTGTAGCAGGTTAGAGTCCACTGGTGACCTCGTCGCCACCTGATCAGCTCTGTGAGGACCCCGCCCCCGGATACAGTCACATCCCGAGTCACTGGGTGTCCAGACTGGAGCCTACGCATCTGGGGGAGAGGCGATGCAGCCCCCGACCCCAGCCTTGCTCACGGCCCTTCGAGGTAGCGATGGCCTAGAGGGTGGGTGAGAGCAGTTCACCCGCTCGCCCGCCACCGGTCTGGGTCCCTAATAACACTCCGGGGCCCCAGCCAATGGCAAGGGGTTCCTCTTCCTCTCTTTGGCTCTCTCCATGGCACCAGCAGCCCGCACGCCGAGATTTCGAAGTGGGGGGTTCGTAAGTGTTTAAAAAATTACGTTATCATTCGTCTTACGATCACGATATGAACAATTTCTGTCGTGCAGTGTGTACGTTAGATCGCACTCTGTCACATGCAGGGTGTCTGCACCTCTGCCCTGACGTAGGCCGCCGGCAGAGTCCGGTGGCTGCGTCTCCAGGTTGCCCACCTGGACGACAACCCCCAGACCAGAAGGCAGTGACCAGGACGAAGTTCAAGAGCTCAGACCTGGGACCAGGTCTCCTCGAGGGGTCTGCATTCTAGCTCTGCTACTGGCTGTCCCATCCTGGGAAGATAATTAACAAATTCATTTCCTAACCTGCGTGTCGCCGAGGCATCGGCACGGGGTTGGGGCTGGCGGTCTGAGCTCCCCGACTTCGGCACCTCCACCGGCTCTGTGGTGTGAAGCCAGGCTGGCCGCCGGAACGAGCCTTCCGTCGGAGCTGCCAACATCTGTGGCTCTGCTGGCTCCCCCCATCACTCTGTGGCTCCCCTGTGGCCAAAGGGGAGATTCCTGAGCGAAGGAAACTCCTCCCGTAGAAGAAGGAGAGACACACAGCGCTGGGAAAGTTGCTGAGTTTTAACCCCAAATCTCATTTCTGCCATGGCCTTAGCAAACACAGGGGCTTGACTTCTGAAACACACACACACACACACACACGCACACACACGCGCGCGCCCGTAGCCTTGTGTGAGTACCGAGGGGTTGGCTCAGCACCAGGCGTCTTCCTTGGCTGCGGCCGTGGGTTCCAATCCGGACAAACCCACTTGCTGGTTGTATCCAGGAGCAAATAACTGGATCTCTCCACGGGCACCCGCCAAATGGCAATGATAGTACTATCTTCCCCATCCAGGTTTACAAGACTTCATTAGCCAACAGTATTAATTATTTTACATCACCTCTACACCGTTAGCTAAGAGGAGCTTTGTGGTAAATATTTAGCATGAACCAAAATCATCGGGATTTAGAAGAACGAGCCTTAGACTAAAAATCTGGAGGTGTGAGATGAGGCTGCTCCCCACCTCTGGGTGGGAGCTCATCACTGCCAAGGGCAGGCCTTGGACTTGACCTGGGCGTTCTCACTGTGCTCTGCAGTGCCTGCTCCCGGAGGCAAGAGCACGGGGGAGGAAGTCTCCTCCCTCCAAATTCTGAAGCTGCTCCAGTTTTCAGACTTTCAAAGATCATCGTAGATTCCTGTGCAGTTTAAGAAATAACTCGGACAGAGGCCACATCCCCTCACCCAGTGTCCCCCAAGGGTGACCTCTTGCGCAACGATGGGACGCTATCCCGACCAGGCAATCGGCATGGACACAATCCACTGGCCTCACTCGGAGTTCACGACCTCACACGCGCTCGTGGGCAGGACTGTGCACTTAGTTCTATGCGGGTTTATCGCACGCAGACCCCTGTGGGCACCGCGGTCAAGATACAAAACCTTCCTCTCGAAGATCCCTCCTGCTGCCCTTTTAAGAGCGGCCACCAGCGCCCTCCCCGCCGCCGTCCTGACCCCTGGCAGCCACCCATCTGTCCTCTGTGTGGATTTCTCACATCAAGGATGTTGCGTACGTGTAACCACATAGCACGGAACCTTCTGAGAGTGGTTTTCCGTTCACTCAGCACAGTCCCTGTGAACTCCGCCAGAGCCACGGGTGTGACGATGGTCGGTTCCTCGTCATCACCGAGTGGCCTCCAGAGGCTCTGGTCGGAACTGTCACGCTGTCGGTCTGGTTGGAGCAACTTCGCTGGAACAAAGCTTTCCTCGAGCTTTGAAAGAATCTTTTGACAACCCTTCAAAACGTAAGAACTAGGCTGGAAGATTCGAAGACCCTCATGGTCACACGGATAAATGTTACCTACATATGGAAATTCATGGGGCTGTCCCCATGTAATAATGACTCAAATCCCATATCCTGTCCTTGAAGAAAAGGTGACTTTTTAAAAAAAAAAGATATTCTCTATTTTTAGAGAGAGGGGAAGGGAGGGAGAGAGGGAGAGAAACATCAATGTGTGGTTGCCTCTCAATCGCCCTCTACTGGGGACCTGGGCCACAACGCAGGCATGTGCCCCAATTGGGAATCAAACAGGTAACCCTTTGGTTTCCAGGCCAACACTCAATCCACTGAGCCACACCAGCCAGGATGAAAAGGTGACTTTTCAAAGACAGAGATGCCTTCCATTTCTTGCCTTCCCCGCCAGGGAAATGGCTGCTGTTTATCTAGGATGGACAACTATAAAGATACTTTCTTTTCACAAACCAACAGCTGGGGCTCCTTGTTAATCCATGGAGAGGACTACTGAGCAAATTACAAAGAATACAAGGAAAAGCCCATTAAGCGTTTCTGGGCCTTGCTTGGCTCCTCTTTGGTTGCTGTCCCCAGCGTTTGTCGAGTAAATGAGGGTTCAGCTTTGATGGTGCAAATGCTGGAGCTTGAGATACTCAGATAAGAAAAGGGAGTGGCGTCTCGTGTGAAGTGAGTAATTAACGGGCACTTGGTAACACCTGGTGCCCACCCACTTCTTCGGTCCATCACCACCACCTGCAGGGACATGAGTCACGGTCCATCACCACCGCCTGCAGGGACATGAGTCACGGTTTGGAAGGAAGATGGGAAGGAAGGTGGATGTTGTTCCCCAAGGTAAGAACTCTGCTCACCATTCTCTCCCTGAGTGTTGTCGCAGATTTCATCTTGTGTCTTTGGCACCAGCCGTACCAGCTCTGGGTCTGGACGGTGCTCTTCGTCCCTCACCTCCGTCTTTGCCTCTCTTCCCATGTCCCCCAAGGCCAGTTTCAAAGCAGTCACCAAGTAGTAGAGAGCGTAGAGATGACTGCTTCCCTTCCGCGCGGTATATTATATCTTCGTAAAAGCACGGTTCATCGTGGAAGCTGTCCAGCGCTTGAGGTGTGTGCCCGAGCACGCGGCGTTGGGAGGACCTTGCACATGGAGAGGCCGGGGCCGTGTCTCCCACTGTGAGCCGCCGTCTCTAACTTGCTGTACGATTTCAGCTCTGTCTTTAAAATCTGAAAGCAGTGGACAGTGTGTTTATGCCGTGGATGTGTGGGGGGAAAAAAGAGTCAAGGAAAGAGTAAAAAAAATAAAACCACTTATATAATGCTAGCAACCCAAGCGTCACCCCGTTCGATTTGGGGTGAATTTCCCACCCTACGCTTTCACGCACCTTGATGTTTTAAAAAGTGGAATCGTGCTGTAGTACCTGATGGTCACCCCTTTTATCCACACAAGAATATGGGGTGAAATCTTGCCATATCAATGGATTTGCTTCCTGAGTACCATTTCGAATAACTGTAGCTGCTCAGCACTAAGTCTTTGAAGCAGACTGCACTTTAGACCAAGGCCAACGAAGTTGTGCATGTGTGTGTGCATGTGTGTGCACGTGTGTGTATATCCACACAGTTCTGAGCTCCAGACCGTGCTTCCCACCTGAGCTGCCAGCCTCCCAGGGTGGATGAACAGGTGTGAAAAGAATGAATACTCCTATCACCAGACTGTGTGGGGTCAAGCTGGAATGAAATGAATTGTTTCACTCTAAGAAACTTGTATTTCTTTCTTTTTAAAAGGAATAAAGATTTTACTTATTTTTAGACAAAGGGGAAGGGAGAGAGAAAGAGAGGGAGAGAAACACTAATGAGTAGTTGCTTCTTGTACGCCCCCTACTGGGGACCTGGCCCGAAACCCAGGCATGTGCCATGACTGGGAATCGAACTGGTGACCCTTTGGTTTGCAGGCCGGCATTCAATCCACTGAGCCACACCAGCCAAGGCAGGAACTTCTATTTCTGAAACAAGCAACTGTAACAGTCTGATGGCTGGACTCCACACATATCCACGCGCCCAGAAGCTGACAGGCGGAAAGGTATCATCGTCGTCATGGCTACCATTGCTAGATGCCAGGCATTTCTGTTTCCATTCGTGACTCTTTAGAACCTGGTAACTCTCCTAGAGGCAGGTGCTATGGATAGTATACTACCCATTTTTCAGAGAGAGGTTGAGTCACTGGCCTAAGGCCACGGAGCTAGGAGCTGGCATTCAAAGGCAAACCCCTAGGCTACCCCCTGGTGTGCCGGGGTCCCAGAAGTTTGAACTAAATTGACAAAGGCTGTGGTTGAGCAACTAGGGGCCAGGATGTGGGCTGGGCAGTTTACATCACGGCTGATTCTTCCTGGCTCTGTGACCTTCAGCAGGTGTCTCAACCTCTCTGAGTCTATGTTTTTACCTGTTAAATGGAGGTAATAATACTACTCATCTTGCAGGCTTATGGGGAAGATTAAGTGAGTTAATAGAGGTAAAGCATTTTCTACATGCTCAATACATAGTAACTGCCCCAAACACAGTAATATTTTTAGTAGTGGTATCATCGTTATCACAAGAATCGTATATTGAGCGCTTGCTGTGTATCAGACATTGAGCTCAGCAAATTGCATACATCACCTTATTTAATCATTTTATTAACCAGTGAGGCGATCATCAAGGTGGATTTGAATTAATTATTTCAAGTAGACATTTGGCCCCCGTTGTACAGGGGAGAAATTAAGGCTCAGAGGGGTGGAATAGCTTGTTCAAGATCACACAGTCACGGGGTGCAACATAGGCCCTTCAGCTTTCCTGGTAAAACAGGAAAATAAAAACCACGCACGCACATGCAGAGCATGTACAGTATACGCCATACCAGGAATTTATATAAGATGATGCATATACGCGTCCCCATTAGGAAACTGCGTATTTAAAAAGCCTTTATATTAATTTTCCTTGTCTTTGGGTATAAAGGAGATCGTACGGGAGAAGTGCTTTCATACTTTCCCAAGTGCTGTAACACGCTGATTCGTTTAATCCTACGAATTCAGTGTGGCATAGAAGTTTCTGCGTTTCCCAGACGCAGCACGGCGGCGGAGGGCCTCACCCAAGCTCCCGCAGCCCGTATCCAGCGGGCGGGATGGTCTCCATCCGCCTGGCTCCGCATCCCGTGCTCCTCTGCGCCCAGGCCCCTGGCGGAGGGCTTGGGAAGGACAAGGGGAGCCGTGCAGATGGAAACTAAGAGATCCCCCTGTAAAGATGCAACTCGCCACGTGGCTTTGTTTTTTAAATAAACCTTTCGTTTCACAATCGCTTGAGAGTTACGGCAAACTTGCAAAGAAGACAGAGTTTGCACACACCCGAGATCCCAGTTCCTTTGCTTCCCACATCTTACCTCACTCGGGTGTTACGGTTATCCCAGATTATGAACAATGTTGATACATCGTATTATCGCTACAATAAAATTTGCTGCACCTTTTGTAGAGTTACTATTAACTAAAGTCCATACTTCATCCAAATTTCTTTAGCTTTGACCTAATGCTTTTTTTTCTTTTGTCCTAGGACCCCACCCTGGACACCAGGTTGCATTAGTCATCCTATCTCCTTGGGCTCCCCTTGGCTGTGCCAGGGTCTCAGACACCCCTTGTTTTCAATGGCCTTGACCGCTGAGAAGGTCTGGTCAGGTGTGAGGGAAAAGGAGCCTCCGTTAGGGTTTTTCTGTGCGTTTCCCACAGTCACGCTGGGGTTACGGGACTTGGAGAGGAAGCCCACGGCCATGAAGCGCCACCCTCATCACACGCGACCAAGGGCACGTGCGTGACTTGCCATCGTTGGTAATGAGCTCGATCACCTGGCTGAGGTGCCATCTGTCACGTTGCTCCTCAGACGGACTCCACTGTCAGTCTTCGTTCCCAGATCCCCCCTGTAACCTTGGGAAGGACGTCGGGATGCCCAGACCTCGCTCTTGGGTTTGGGGGCACAGCCCACCGCCTGGGTGGCAGATCATGTCCACAGATTTCTCGGAATGCTCCTGCATGATAGAGTTGCCTCCTCCCTGGCCCGTGACTTCTCCTGCGTCCCTGGCATCATGTGCAGAAGCCAGTCAGAGGGCTCAGCACTGCCCGTCCTGATTAGATCCTTCCCTGGGGAAGCACTGCCAGAGAGCTGGAGGCGCAGGCTCAGCTGGGCATGGGAGCCGGCAGAGCTCTGGCGAAGGGTCAGACAGCTGGACGCCAGCCCTGGCCTGCCACTGCCCAGGGATGGCTGGGGCCAGTCACCTCCTCTCTCTGGGGTACTAGGGTTGCCCTTCTAATGGCTACTGGAATGTAATAAAGTAGCCCAACTTACTGGTTTAAAACAACTGCTGTAGTGTGCCCTCAGTTTTATGGGTCAGGAGTTCCAGAAGGGCTCGTGGGGTCCATGGCAGGTCTCTCACGAGTCTGCAGTCAGACGTGGATGGAGGTCGGGCATCCAGAATGGCTCGTTCCTGGGGGTGGCGGCCTGTCGCCTGCCCCGCTGGGCTGCCGACCAGAGCGTCTGCGCATGATCTAACCAGCGTGGATGGCCGTCTCAGGAAGGTGATGCCTCTTATACGGCTGCTCAGGGCCCAACTAAGAATGTTCCAGAAAATACAGTGGGAGGTGCCCCAGCTTTTACGACCCAGCCTCAAATAAACGTGTAGCCCCACTCCCACCAAACTCTATGGGTTTTAAACAAGTCACTAAAGTCAGCCCACATTCAAGGGCAGGGAAGGTAGACCCCGTGTCTCTTTGGGGAAAGTACCAAAGGACTTGTAGCGAATTTTAAAAACCCCTCCAGGGTGTCAGTTTCCCCATTTGAAAGTCGGGGATTGAAATAAACTTAGCAATGCCTAGCCACAGTATTTTTAAAGATCTTGCTATCTAGATGAAAACCTAATTTTTTCAGCCTCAAGTGAGAGCATTAAAAGTTTATGGATTCTTTTTGTTGACCTGCTCCATGCCAGGCCCCAGGGCCAGCCTGGAGACAGAGTCGCGATTCCTGTGACCTCAGAAGTAGGGAAGTGGGAGGGCCCAGCAGCCAGGAGGGTGAGCTGTGCAGCCCCACGGCCTGCGTCAAAGGTTAACTCTGTCATTTACTTACAGGAGTGACCCTGGGCAAGTGACGTCCTTGCACCGTGCCCGGCCGTCGCCTCATCCAAGAACTAGGAGCCCCGACAATGCTGATCTCGTGGGTCCGTGTAAGATTAAAAGCAACGCCACAGACAAAGTGCTTAGAACAGCGTAAGCACTTGACTAATAGTGGCTTTATTGTTGCCATCGAAGGTTTGATCCTTGCTGTGTTCTCTCTCCCTTTCATGGAGGAGGAAGTATGCTCGGTGGGCTGGGCGAGTACCCAGCCTGAGCTGCAGTCAGGGCCCGGATTCAAAGCCCGATCTTCAGGCACCAGGGCCTACACGCCGCTTCTTGCAAAGCAGAGAAGGCATTCTTGACTCAGTCGCCCTACAAACCCGTAAATGGCGCAACTCTCATTGGATAAGGCAGAGCCGGGCCTTCTGCCTCCCGTTCATTCATTTGTGGCTGCATTTCTTAAGCAATACCCTCTGTGGTGACAGCCTTTGGAAATGAAGATATTTACAAATTAGCTAAATTGGACCTCTTGTTCTCTGACTTTGTACTTGGCACAAACACTGGCTCTATTTCTCTGAGATGGGGGGGCGGAATATCCGTCTGGGCGGAGGTCTCAAGTGCGCCATCTACTGACGGAAACTGGCAAAGAATGTGGATACAGCTTTCTCAGGCATGCCGGTTATTTCAGCTTGAGAAACCATTTCTTTCCTCCCTCCCTCCTGCCTTCCTTCCTTCCTTCCTCTTTCCTTTTAAGACAGGCTTAATTCACTTTATTTTTCTTAGATGAAATTGGGTGGTGGCCGAAGCTGGAGCCGCAGTCCTCTGCACAGAAGCTCTGGGGTGGGTCTTTACAAGCTGGTCAGTGAATTCCTGATATAGAGTCTTGGTGGACACGGTCTCCTCCCAGAGGTGGGAGGTGAGACAGCTGTCGGTCTTAGACACGGCATCGAAGGTGGCCTTGACCAAGTCGCCCAGGGTGGCAGTGCAGCCCTGGCTGAGGTGTGGCGGTCGTAGAGACTGGCCATCAGCAGCAGCTTCCTGGGCACAGAGGCCGAGACGATGCCAGCGCCCCCTGGGTTCGGGGACGAGGCACACAGAGCAGCGCCACAGCGGCCGGTCATCTTGCAAGGGACAGTGAGAGGCCTGTCGATCTTGCTCCCTCGTGTGCAGGGACTGTCCAGCACTTGGCCAGGACGATGGCCCCATGGAGGGCAGTGCTACTTCCTCCGAGCACGTAACACCCAGGCCATCACGTCCGTTGTAGTCCCCAGTGGTGACAAATGCCTTGTACCGGGTTCTCCGGTCATCTGCGTCTGCTTTGGCATGAACATAATCTTTTAAAAACCTCGTCCTTGAGAGACATTCCCAAGAAAAAGTCAATGAACTCAGATTCCCTGATGGGAAGGGAGGAGACAGCTCCTCTCCAGGGACTTGATCTTCACCTCCTTGACCAGGTGGCCCAGCGTGGTGACGGGGCTCTGCGCCTCGTCCCTCTGACCCTGGCGGCCCTGATGCCGCTGCCCAATTCCCCATGGAAGCTGCGACCTTCCATGCCAGCGCCCCCAGGCCTCCAGGCCACCCGCATCTTCCACCACCGGGTGTTTCTTCAGAGAGAAAGCGAGGACCCATTCCTGGCATTGGTTAAACCTGCACACCTGGCTTGTTGCAAAAACCAAGAAGGCCCACCTGTGCTGTCTAGCTGGCCAGACTCAACGACACTTGTTAAGAAAAATAATTGGTATTCGATGAGCATGTCTGAGTGTGGACTGTTCTAGCCGTGTGCATTGTCTCATCGAATCTTTACAGTAGGAGGTGCTAACATCACCCCCATTTTACAGGCAGAAAAGTGGGCTGCAGAGATTTCAACTCGCCTGCCCTTGCAAACATTTATGTCACAGTCCGACTCAAAGTTTCTCTCACTTGATTTTTTCTTTGTAACCTTTATAGACCGACCGGATGGACTACGCAGTGTGTGTTTGCTTGCCTAATAATGGTCTCAATTTTTTTATTTTTTATTGTTTTGGCATTGATGTAAAACTTCCTCCTGGCCATACTGAGGGCTGGGACTGAACTTTTTTTTTTTTTTTTTTTTTTTGGCTAGTGTCTCCGGGCAACAGACACAAAATAGGAAAGTATTAAACAGAACTCAGAAATTCACTCATCATTTCTCTGCTTCTGACAAGGAAATGCAGAGGAGAAGTTACCAGTTACCTTGGACATTCAGGTAAACAGTTTTTTCCTAAGTATTCTATGGGTTTTGAAAATGAGAGCAACGATAGGGGACTCACAGTTGCGATGGCGAGAAGGGAAGGCGAATTAGTGACACTCGTGGATAGTCTCCGGTCCCCAGGGACCGAAGGATGTTAAGTGTATCATTTTCCTGACCCGTGACGAGTTGCGAGCTTTGTTTGACACTGTCTTCCAGTTCACCAGAGACAAAGTCACGTGCCAACTACATCTGGTCTCATCATGTGACTCTTGCAAACACAATTTAAAAACCTTGTTATCAGCGGCCTGGCTCCATTTTTTCCCCTCTTTTGAACCTCTACCTTTCTTGGTGGGGACAGAACAGTGTCAAAAGAAGACTGTAAAATTGTGAGTGAGGATACCTGGTTAAAAAAATTATTTTTTAATGATGCAATATACACATTCATGTATGCGGAAAAGATACAGCTCCGTGATTTACCACAAAGCGAACATGCATGTAACCACCAATCCAGGTTTCATGTGACACACCGGGAAAGTCTCTCTGCCTTGACCTTCGTGTCACCATCTATTAGCAAAAAGTGTCTTCCCAACTGTAACCAGTCATCTTCAATGACAACGTCTCCCTTCACTTTGCTGGTTGGACTCTGATTAATCCAATTCTCCATTGTTGGACACTTAAGGGGCTTATGGGATATTTTCTCTGTGTTATGAAAAAAATCCTTCAGCAAGTAGCTTATCCTCAACCCTCCTCATTTCCTTGGTGATGAAGGAAAATTTAAGGAAATTATTAAGGAAAAATTCCTAGAGGGAACTGCTTAATTTTTAGAACATTTGCAAGACACGCCTTTAGCATGAAGAAGAAAAATGACGTTGCTGAAGAAACTTGGGCAAAAAAAAAAGACACTTGTAAGTATGAAGATGTTACTTCGAGGGATAGGCAGCTAAGAGGAAATCGGGCAAAGAATGGTCTACTTTGGAGGCTAGCCGATGTTCTCAGAAAAATTGCAGTTTGCCATTTTCGAAAACTGCAGTTCAAACGCCCCCGCTTTCCCAAGAGGATCTGAGACTGCGCACGATGGAAGAAGCAGTGCCCGGTGAGTCGAAAGCCAATCCTAGCAGAGCACCAAGGCAACAGACGAGTTGCACAATAGCTTTTCAAAAGCACTCAGCACTCAGCTCAGAGTGAAAAAAATCTCTTTTCAAGTGCAGCCAAACTTTGGCCACTAGAGGGCACTAACAATACACATTTCCAGCCAGCGCCTGGCGCTGTGGGATTTGGGGTGGGGCGGCCTGTCTTCTTTATCCCGTCTCCCAGAGCTAAAAGGGGTGGGGGCGGGGGTAGGGAGATGGCCCCGAGCTTCCAGAATCCTTGCTGGGCGGGGTCCTCCATCCTCCAACTCGTGAGGACTTTCATATTCTGCGAAACAGCTGGTAGCTTTAACCACGAGGGAAAAATCTTTGGGCATAAAGGGGGAAAGAAGACTGCTCAAAATAATTTCTTTTTAAGTTCTTAATTAATTTTCCCACTTCCGATGAATCAGCTTCATCACTGAGGGGCATGTCACTCCTTAATTGCCTCTTTTTGCTTCGTTTGGCCTCCGATGAGGTACTCTTGGATTTTGTTTCCCTCATGGTGAAGGAATTTAATAATATTGACAGCTTAATGGGTAGCCAAGCATCGTAGCGCTTGTAACTGGAGCGGCCCACAATTATTAGTAATTAATGTGAAACAGCGACCAGTGTTTAGGAGGCTGCCCTGGCAACGGCGTTCCGGGTCTTGGACTCCAGAAAGCAACGACAGACGCCCAGACCAACGGGAACCGAGGGATGGGTCTCGCGGGGTCGTAGATCCCAGGAACTGACAGCTTTTTCAGTCCCCAAATAATGTGGGTTTGCTTGTCGCCATTGATAAGACCCTGGCCCCGGGGAGGGGGGGTTCTCGCTAAAGTGCACAGCCCTGCTTCCCCTAGGTCAGGACGCTCTGGGAGCCAGGGTGGGCTCTTTTGGGTGGGTTCTAGGTCTCCCTATTGACGAGGGTGCAGATTTGGACTGTGGCTTCCAAGAGGACCCGTCTCCTCAGTGAGCAGAAGAGAAAGGGAGAAATCAGTCATTGGCTTTCAATTGCTTTCTAGCTTTTTTGAACATTATTTTTTCCCCATTTACACTATATTTCATTTTAAGCATTGAGATGCAGTTGATACCTGACATTGTATTTGTTTTGGCTGCACAGCATAATGATTTGATACTCGGATCTACGGCCCAATAGTCACCACAGCAATTCTAGTGAACATCCCTCAGTACGTAGAGTTCCAGTTTTCCCCTTGTGGTGTGAGACCTGTGACAGTCCACTCTCTAAACGACTTCCAGACACACAAGACGGGACTGTGACCCAGCGTCACCAGGCCGCACGTCAGGTCCCCAGGATGTATTTCTCTGATAGCTGGGAGTGGCTGCCTTTTGACCTCCCTCCCCCATTTTGCCCATTGCCATCCCCCCCCGCCCCCCGGCCCCACTCTGTAAGTGCATTTTTTGTTGTTGTTCTGGTTGTTTTTCAAAGATTCCACGTACCACCGAGATCACGCAACACTTCCCTTTCTCTGTCGGACTTATTTCACTTAGCACAATGCCCTCCAGGCCCGTCCCTGTCCTGGCAAACGGCAGGACTTCCTTCTCATTTTTTTCTTAATTGAAAAGGTGCCTGGCACTCTCCTGCATTCCCCCAAATTAGAGAGGAGGTACAAAGACAGGAGTTTGAGCCAAGACTTGGAAAGTCATGGTGTACAACCTCTTAAAAGCCCCTTTTATGAGCAAACAAAATAGCATCACATCCAGAAAAAACGCTCCTTCCTCTCCCCCTTTCGGCGGGGAAGCCATATGTCTTGTTTTCAGCGGTCTCCTCGTTTACCCTCTCGGAGCTTCGGCCTCTCCGAGGTTGAGTCTCTCCGGTTATCAGCAAACCACAGGGGCCCGATAACTTCGGAAGGGGCACATTCCAAAAACGGAGCCACCTATCTTCATAACTTCCCGTCGTGGAAGACGAAGAAGAAGAGAACGCTTTGGCAGAGATAAATGGCTCTGGTTTTAATTCAGGCCTGACATCCATCTTGGCAAAAACGAAAACCAGCGTGGAGGGATTAAAGCGTGGCACGGAGGTTAGACTCATTCCCACAAAGGAAAGTCTGGGCAAAGATAAGCCTGGTTCTTTGGAGCGCGGGATGTTTTGACTGCCCCTGCTTTGATTTTTCCTCACATCCCTTTCTCTCTCCGTAGACGTTTCCCCGCAAAGACTTCCTCTCCTTGTTTGAATGTTTATCCCGTTGAAATGCTTGGGTATTGAAACCACTAACAAATCTCTCCTATTGCTCTTGGCTGGAAACTTCTGAGGGAGAACTCGATAGGGACGTTCTTCGACAAGCAAGCCCGTGAACTTTGAAGTCGCCAGGCAGTACCTTTAGACCCCATTAGAGCACAAAGAGAAAGGAACACATTTAATCAAAGAGCCATGGCCCACACCCTCCCCCTTCTCGGCGCTGCACCCCGCCCCCCCTCCCAGTGTTTTGAATCCGCTGAGTGTTGCGTGGATGTCAGTTCCTAAGTTTGTGGTTTGCCGGAGGGGTTCAAAGGCACCGGCTGGTAGTTGGAAGTAGTATAACTCAGTGGAATGTCTTGATCGCGTCCCTTAGAAACACACTCTACTATGAGGCAACAGGTCAAGGATGGAGTCCAGAAAAATCAAAGACTGCCCGGATTCTGTGAGGGAACTTTGCTCCTAAGACTGGGCTTCACTGCCCCTGGGCTGGAGGAGTCCTCTTTCTCTGTGGTGCCGGCTTCTCGCCCACTCTTTCTTGGCTTCCAAGGAGATGGACGGGTCTTGGGGACGCAGAGCCTGATGGTAAAAAGCTTCAACAGAGTCCCCTAGTTACGGCTACAGAGAATTTTCATACAAATTTTAACTTTAGTGTGTGTTCAGAACCCAACACGGCATTTAGAACTGAAGTAAGTTCACGGGGACCCGGGTAAGGATGGATTTAAGAAAATACTGTTAAAATTCTTTACAGGGTCCTGTAGATGTTTGATTAAAGATAAGCAAACAGGACTGAGAGGCAAGCAGAGACTCTACAGAGCTGAAGTGGCTGCCCTGGGGCATGTCATACTTTCTCATGATGATGGTGAAGATGGTGATGCCACGTGGTGTTGATGCCACTGGTGATGATGGTGATGGTGGTGGTGCTGGTGCTGGTGATGATGGTGGTGGTGGTAGTGATGGTGATGGTGATGATGGTGATGGTGATGGTGAAGATGATGATGATGGTGGTGGTGGTGATGGTGATGATGGTGATGGTGAAGATGATGATGATGGTGATGGTGATGGTGGTGATGGTGATGGTGAAGATGATGATGATGGTGATGGTGGTGGTGGTGATGGTGATGGTGGTGATGGTGGTGGTGGTGACAATGGCACTTTTGGAAGTGGTAGTTGTGGTGATGTTGGTGGTGGAATATGGTACTGATGGTGGCATTGGGGCATTGGTGGTGGGAGGTGCTGGTGGTGGAGATGAGGGTGATGGAAGGAGTGCTGCCAGTAGTGATGGTGATGATTGTGCTGTGGTGGTCAGAGTGGTGTGATAACGATTCGGGGCGACTGTGGACATGATGAAAATGGTCATGATGATGGTGGGATGGCCGATGGTGGTGATGACGTTGGTAAAGTTGGAGATGGTGATGGTGATGGTGATGGTGATGGTGGGGTTGGAGACGATGATGGAGGATAGATGCCAAATCTGAGTTTTGCTTGCACCGAATTCTTCACACCACAGCCTGTGGTGTTTTAGCAAAGGATGTTGGAGGTACAAGCTGACTTGTAGGAGCTCACAACGAATGTTGTAAGAGTGGCATCAAACTTTAATGTTTAATTGTTAAAGCAAGTTTATTGTTTTCTTTTCCTAAGGAAAATAATAAACTCATAATGAAGCAAACATGGAAAATATATCTAAGGATAAAGGCAAAGGAGCAAGTATATCTGGGAGGTAAAATTTCAGAATGTATTTGCTTCTGATTTTTAACATTTATGTTTTACATAAGGGTTTTACCATATGTTGATTTTATCTTTCCAGGTAAAGGAATAAAATTTCAGGATGTCAATAAAAGCTTTAATTTTGATGGCTTAATAACCCCGTGATGGATATATAATTGCTTGAATATAGTAGATGAGAAAATTGATAGGCTAAGGAACTCGCCCAGCATCCTACAGAAAATGAGCAGAAGAGCCAGGATTCGAACTCAGGCTTCTTTGATCTAATGTGATGCCTGTAGCCAGTATCTAACACTGTCTCCTGAGGAGGGCCATTAGGATCGTCATAGAAACACTGTCTCCAGAGACGACAGCTCAAGAGCCTTAGAAAGTGGTCCTTTGGTGACTTTTGTAAATCAAGCTTCTTGGCCCACCTCACCTGGGTTCGGTTCCAAAGGAGACAGTGTAGACATTTCTTAGGAGGATTCTAGTGAACCCGGGGTCTAGTCTTCCCAGAACCACAGGTGCTTGAGACCGGACATGGTATTGGCAGGTTTCCACCGCAAACCTTCTCCTTAGTGCGCGAAACCCTTCGTAGCAACCCAAGTAGATGGTCCCTGCTTGGTTCTTGATTACTGCCTTGACAGGGAGCTCTGGCTCTCACAGACAGCCATGTATGAAAATGTACACAAGGTCTGTTTAGAAGGTATCCAGCCATGTACTGTGTAAAATAGAGACATTTATTGAAGAAGATACAAGATACAAGAAACATTGTACACAGGGCAATAACACCCCAGACACCTTCAAAGTAAGCACCTTGGGACCTCACACAGTTCTCCTAATTGCTATCAGCTGCCCAACTGTGTTTTCCTGAATCTCATCAATGGCCTGAAATCTCTTCCCTTGCAAGGGTGATTTTAGTTTTGGGGAAAAAACAGAAGTTTCAGGGCACCGAATCTGGGCTGTAGCGGGGCTGAGTCACCTGGGTGATTTGATGTTTCACCAAAAAACTCTGCACAAGACGGGATGCATGAGCAGGTGTGTTGTCCTGATGAAGCTGCCAATCACCATTGCCCATAACTGCAGCCTTCTGAATCATCCAAATAGTTTCCACAGAGGTATCTTCAAGCTTAATGCAAAATCTGATGCAGATTCGCTGCTCTACTTACTCAGTCATTTTCAATGCAATGGCCACACAGCACACACGCTCACTCAACGGCATCTACTGCCCCCACTGACTAGTACAGTGGAGGCGTCACTGTTCACGCATGCGCATTCCAGTCCACTCTGCTTGGCTGCCAGGTGACATCGATGTTGCACAAACTGTTCTTGTTATATTAACAATGGCTGGACTTTTTCTGGACAGATCTCGTATATATTATATATTTAAACATCTACCACTTAACCGCATATCTAAAAATACATATACTTAGAGAAATCTAGCTTTTAAAATCTCCGTCACATTTCGAGCCCACACAATTCCCACGTGACCTTCATCAGTTACACAGAAGGAGGTGCTTTCTTCTTCAACAGCCCAGCTCTCTAGATTTACTTGGTGGGCTGCGATCTTCTGTCCCCAGGGTTAACAGCCATGAGCTGCTTCCTGTGTCGGCCGTGAGGTCCGGCATCCGTTCATCTGGCATTTCCTGTCCCGCACAGACAGCGGAGCCCCAGACCCGAATCCTAGGGGTGGTCCAGTGAAGCTCAGACGCTCCCCTGTGAACGCAGTCCAGCACAGCCCAGAGTAACACATGCAAATAGCTTCATCGAGATAACGATCCGCGTACCACACAGCTCACCCGTTTCAAATGTGCAGATCGATGGTTTTTGGTATAGTCGCAGGTATATGCAATGACCACTCCAGTCCATTTTTAAACATCTGCATCTGCGTTTTCAAAACGAAATGCTGGACCCTTTAGCTCCCATTCCCCTAGGCTCTGTCCCTCCCACCCCAAAGCAACCACTGAGCTACTTTCGGTCTCTACTGATTTCTCTGCTCTGGACATTTTATATGGAAAAAAAAATCAGGCAACATGCAGCCTTTTGTGCCTGGCTTCTTTGCCCGAGCATCCTGCTTCCGAACTTCATCTGTATTGCAGTGTGTCCCTGCTCCATGCCTTTTTCTAGCTCCACGATATTCCATCAGACGGACGGACCACACTTAGTACCTCCATTTGTTCACGAACGGACAGTTGGGTGGTGTCCCCCGAGACGCTTTGACATCACTTGCTGGTGGGTTTCAGGGACCCAAACCCCTGGGTGCCTGTCACACCCACTGCGAGGAAGCATCAGATTACAAAATACGAGTGGGCTTACCTTCACGCCTCCACCACTCTTCCCACAGGGTTTAGGATTTTGGATTCTTTTATCGTCATCCCAGTTTTGTGGTATCCTTCCCAGTTTGATGTCCTCTCCAAACAGGGCTGTCTTCGGGGTTGTGTTGGGAATAGGATGGGGAGAGGGGACCCAAGCACAGAGCTCGAGGCTGAGACAGTGTCTTCCCACGGAAGTCCCCTGGATGTCTAGTTCCGTGAGATAAATAGGTGTCATGAGAAAGGGGGTTCTCCACCCAGAAGGCATGGACCACTTCAGCGCCCTTGTCCGTTTCTAGCCAGGGACCAAGGCGTGGCGTGTTTCGGAGGTACCGGGGCTCTGTGGGTCTGAGGAGATGGGGGCACGGGAACCCAGCAGGCAGCTGGCACTGTCGGATTTGGGGGACTGTTCCCCTGTCTCCCTCTCCCAGGTTGTAGGTTCCTCATCGCTTCTCTCCCTCGTTCTTGGGACACATCTCCCATCATCCTCCAGGAGCCGTTGCCAGGGACCATGGAGCCTTGGCAATCATTTTCCACTCGCGTTCCACATCGTGAGAATCCATGGCCACTAGGGTGAGCGTGCACGCCTGTCAGAGTGGCCTCCTGGGGCCCCTCCGATGCATTCATTCACCCACCCCACTTTGCTGTGCTTTGACAGAAAGAAAACTGGCCCAAATATCAGCGATGCTAACCTGGCCATGGCATTCTCCAGGAGGTCTTTGTTTTAGTTATGGTTTAAATCAGACGTTTTTTAAAAGTGAAAGATCAAAGATTCAGGGGAGGGGTGAGAGGGACGGTACTGGCGGAGCATGGAAAGAAACGTTGGCATGGCAGAGAAGGCAGGCGGGCTCGGGACCTTCCCATCGGAGACCCAAACGTCTCCCCACCGTTGCCTCGTAATTGCAAGGTTTGGAACGTACATCGCAACAATTTATTTATATATTGTTTACATGTATAGGGATATCCTCTTCCCCTCCTGCTCCTCCTCGTTTGCTTCTGCATCTCTGTTTCTCTGTGTCTTTCTCGGCCTTTACACTCTGACAATAACCTTTGAAAGGAAATGTGGGACTGTTTACAGATGAGCAAACTGAGTCTCAGAAAAGGAAGACACGCCCCCTCCCGCATCCCCGCCCGGCTTGTACAATGACAGAGTTGTGCTTGGCTGTTCCAGCATTTTCCCTCTGCTCGACCAACTCCGTGGGCAGGAGGGCAGGGCATCAGCTAGTTACCACCACGGTTAATGCTGCATCACGGGCACCGCCCCTTCCCACCCCAAAGCAGCCTCCCGAAACAACGAGGACAGGATTTCATTTTGTTTTCTTTGTCTGACCTGCTTATCTCACCTGCTTTACTGCTAGCTTCCAAATGTGCGCATTAGAGGTTATTAGGAGACTTGGGGACACCCTCTGTCATTAGTTAATGCTTTAGAGAGGGTCTCAGTCCCAGACCGCAGCGCACGGGCTCTTCGCCCCATGCATCACTGACCGCCGACAGGCCTTTCTTGCCTCCCTCGCCAGGGCCTGCCCCGGAACGGGCTGCAGAGCGGAGGGGTCGGAGACGAGTTTAATTTAAAGACGAGCCCCCCTCGCGCTGCCAAAGGAAATGGCACGTCAGCTGCGTCAAAAATAGATACTGTTGCGCAGATATATGGACGGGGCGCTGGGCGCCGCCCCTGCCATTTATTACCCGGATTGCCTTTAAACGTCAAAACAAATCCTTCTCCGGTCCTTCTCCAAAACTTAAATCATCGAGAGAGACAGGGTCGGCCTCGGCAGCTTGGAATGCTGGAAGAGAGGGGGAGGGGTGGGCGACGGGGGGAGGGCTGGGTCAGCGCGGGCTGCCTGAGCGGCCGGGGTCTCCGGGTGCACGTCCTAAACGCGGGTTTTCCCTGCCGTCCTCTGCCACACCGGGCACATTAGTGTCGCCATCGCAGCCGCGCGCCTCCCGACGCGTGGACACAGAGGCGGGTGTGGGGGAAAGCGGCCACTTGCCCTATGTGGGAGTGTGTACGGCCGGTCAGTGGTGAGGAAGGCACCTCAAACATAACAAAAATGATACCAGTCAACACTCGCCACTGCTTTTTCCGTGTGAGACATCGGATGCTCATCTCATCGAGGGCTGGAGCAGCCCTGCCAGGTGGGTGGTCCCCACTTGACAGGTGAGAGGGCCCAGGCTCAGAGACGTCGTGGTACCTGCTCGAGGCTGCACAGTGCTACTCCGGGGCAAGACTCCCCAGCACACGGTCTGGAGGCCGCGCACTGGGTACCTGACCTGAAAGCGGAAACCGCAGCTCGTTAGGAGGGAGAGGAGATGCTCAGCCTGTGTTCGCATGGATGCTTTACAGCCAAGGGACCAACAGACGGTGCCCAGTCATTTACACCCATGAGGGAAACGGCGCCTGCGTGGTGGGTAGGGCCTGGGGGCCAGAGCCAGACTCCTGGGCTTCGAGGCCTTCCGTTTCCTAAGTTCGCGCCCCCGGGCACGGGAGCAATCGGTTTGCTCCTCTGGGTCCTCGTCTGTAAAGTGAAGACAATGACATCGTCTTGCTCAGAGTGTGCTCCAGAGACTAACAGGAGTGCACGCTTGTCAAGCACTTCAATAGCTTGAATAGTTTGAGGATAAACTTTTAATAAACACTAGCTGTGCTCAGCACACAGGTATCAGGATTATTTAGCTTTTGGTCCTTTTAGCTAAATGACTTTCTGGCTTCTGCGTTAAAGAATTCTAAACTGCTGAGAGTTTCCTGAGAATGTGGGGACGATAGGTAGGTAGATAGATAGATAGATAGATAGAGAAAGATGTCTTGTAGCATTTACAGAGTTAAAGGGATTGTTAATGTTCTGGGTTATTTACATGTATAGGAAAATACAGGTGTTTTCAAGGCCTAATCGATGATTCTATATGAATATACTTTTAAATTTTCATGTATTTTAGAAAGAGAGGAGGGGGGGAAGGGAGAGAGCATTTGTTGTTCCACTTAGTTATGCTCTCGTTGTGGCTGATTCTTGCATGTGCCCTGACTGGGGATCGAACCCACAACCTTGGTGTTTCCCGACCATGCTCTAACCAACTGAGCTACCCAGCCAGGGCGTTTGTATATTTGTCAGGCATACTTAAAAACAGACAATAGAGCTCCAGGAGGAAAACAACCCACAGTCCATCAACCGGTGGACGCATGCCTAGACCGTGGTACCTCCACGTGACGGAACACTACTTGGCCAGAAAGAAGAACAGAGCGCGGATACCTGCGGCGACATGGCTCTCCGGACACCTACGCCGAGCGGGAGGAGGCCGTGGCAGAAGACCGCGTGGCGGTGGATCCGCATACAAAGTCCTGAAGAGGCGGGGCACTAGGAGAGGAAAAGCTGGGGTGTGTCTGCCCGGGTCTGCGGCCCGAACAGGGCGGGGCTGCGAATGGGGTCAAGGGTCCTTTTGGGGACAATGGAAATGTTGTCCCCCAACAACATTCACATAAAACATGCATTTTATGGAGTACGAATTTGTAAAAGAGAAACTTCTAAAAATGATACCACTGCCCGTTATAACTTGGTGATTGGTATTTCTGTGTTCCTAACAATAGCATATATTTAAATATTAGCATTCTATTCTATGTTTTTAAAGTATTATTTTCTTTTAATAAAATATCATAACACAAATGCATGGGTGCTCTAAAAAAATCCTGGACAGCCTTGGCTGGTGCGGCTCAGTGGATTGCGTGCAGGCCTGCAAATCAAAGGGTCACAGGTTTGATTCCCAGTCAGGGCACATGCCTGGGTTGTGGGCCAGGTCCCCAGTGGGGGCCATGTGAGAGACAACCACATACTAATGTTTCTCTCCCTCTCTTTCTCCCTCCCTTCCCCTCTCTCTAAAAATAAAGAAATAAAATATTAAAAAAAAAATCCTGGATACTACAGAAGTGTAAAGTGAAAGAGAGAAATTCACCTTTTTTCTATGCCTTTTCTCCCCAACTCTTTTACTCAGAGCTGACCGTATCTACTTCCAGACCTTTTTCTAGAAATGTGTATGATATGCCTGATCCACACGGATGATACGTGATACATATGCATGTACATAATGTGCATACGTATGTGTGCGGCCATACACACATACGTGAGAAAGAACAGGAGATTCCACTGCTGTCCTTTTCCGGGCGTGTGCTCGCGGCACACGCACCGCTCCGTGGCTGGAGGTCAAGTCCCACCCTCTGAGCAAGCCTGGCACGGATCCTTGCACCGCGAAGCCACCTCGAGCTCTTCTCTGGGCACCAACCCTGTCTGGGGTCCCCTGCAGCTCCCCGGACCCGTGCTTACCTAACTGTTCACGTCCTGTCCCGAAGTGCAGGGCGATCAGGCTCTGCGGAGTTTTCGCGCAGGACGGGCTCCAGGTGAACCCCGGATGCACCGAGCAGGGGCCCGCGGCGTGAGCTCCCCTGCGCCACCCGCCTCCCGCAGCCTGTCGCAGGTTCGGGAGCAGGAAGGGCGTCCTGGGCAGCCCCTCAGTCAGTGCCTCTCCACATCCGCTCTGCGGACACTTGGGGCCGCACGACTCTTTGGGGGGGGGCTGGGGGGGCCCTGTGTATGTAGGGTGCTGAGCTGCTTCCCCGGTCTCTACCCTCTAGATGCCACGAGCATCCACACGTCGTCCCCACCCTCCACGGTGACAGCCCGAACATGTCTGCGGACATCACTCCACATTTCCTGGGGGGACAACGATCATCCCCCATCGAGACCCACTGTTCTGGAGAAGCCGTCTTTTCTTTGTCTCTCCTGTGCAGTGTCTGGGTGCTTCCGGGGAACAGGCGCTCGACATGCGGCCCCGGGGATCTGGTTTGCTGAGGAAACGTGTGCATTTCCACTCAGGACAGAGTCGCTTCCTGGTGACAGATTCATTAGTGGCCAGAATGTATGATGTCTTATAAAGAAGACCCGTCTTCATTATGAGATTACAAAAGCGTTAGATGTTTTTTTTCGGTTTAAAAAATAGAGCACCACAATTACAGTTGATTTATACAGTGAGAGGGCCTGAAAATCCCATCCCCCTAGAAAGCCACCATTAACATCTGCTCTGTAGACGTGCATACACACGCGTGCACACACACACACACACACACATGCATACTCGAATGCACGCGGGTACCACGTGTCTCCATACCTGAACAAGGGTTTACTATGGACATTCTTTTTGTACTTTAAATTTATTTAAAAATATTTTTATTGAAAAAATAAAATATTTCGATCGATTTTAGAGAGAGAGAGAGAGAAAGGGAGGGAGGGAGGGAGGGAGGGAGGGAGGGAGAAAAACACCAGCCGGTGGCCTCCCTCACTCAGCACGTGCCCTGATTGGGAATCAGACCTGCCATCTTTTGGTGTCGGGGGACCACGTTCTGCTGACTGAGCCCCACCGTCCAGGGCACTATGGACATTCTTCGGCAAGTGGCCCCCCACATATTCACAGCATCTTACGTGTTCGTTTTCGCCACACTGAAGCTGTCTAGCAAAACCCCCCCAAAACTCAGCGGCTTGCAGCGACTCTCATGCATCCTCAAGCTCTTAGATCTGTGGGTCGGCTGCAGCTCAGGGTGAATCCAGGTCTGGCCCATCCAGAGCACGCGATCCGCCCCACGTGTCTTACTCTGGAGCTCAGGTGAAGGGGCGATGGCTGCCCTGGGAAGGCCCTTTCGCTGCCAGATCAGCGGAGTGCCACAGGGCAAGCGCCTTTCAGGCTTCTGTGCGCCTCGCACCTGCTCACATCCCATTGGTCAAAACGAGTCACGTGGACAAGCCCCCCTGCAAGCTGGCCCCGCCCACCTCGAGACTCCAGCGAGGATGCCTTGTGTAAAATGACCTCAGCGGACCGTGTATAGTCATCCAGACTAACCACTTAATCTCCCAGACTCACAAGAGATGCGCCGTCCAGGCTTCAGGCCCTGCCTGGTCTGGGGCTCCAATCCACCCTCCCTCCGGCAATGTTCCGCCCCTCCGTAGCTTCGCAGTCATTACGGGCGCCCACAGAATCTCTCTGCAGAGACCCTCTTGTCCAGCTGCACGTCCAAGTTATATGACACTGGGCAAGTGACCAATCCCTATGCCTCGCCTCCTCGTAGTAATAATAGTATTAATAATAATAAAAATAATATTATTTCCTCACAACAATAATAATAATAATATGCAACCTGCAGGGAGTTGGGGGGAAGAAAGGGGGTCACTCACAGCAGTCCACCACCCGCAGTGCAGGCTCCCAACATGCGGGTATCACAGTCACTCTGGAGCAATGTAAAAACCTCCGGGCCTGCCGTTCACCATCCCTGCCCCCTGAAGCCTGTCACCCCGTCCCGTCAGTGTCCCCATCTGCGACCTGGGAATAACAGTCTCTGGCCTGCCTCTCTCCTGGGGTGAATTAAGAAACTGAATGTGATGATGAAGGTGAAATCACGTGCTAAGTACTCAACAGGCACGTCAAATTCGCATGAGGACTGTTTTTCTTTTTCTTTTCCTCTATGTGTAGGGCTTCTCCAGCGAGCTTTCTTTTCGCTCGTAGTGTCTGACAAGTTGAACACCAGCCGGGGTGTCTCGGGGAGCTGGGCAGCTTGAAAATGGGGCGTGTGCAACCTGGACAGGGGCCGTCTGTAAAAGCTCCAAGCGGCAGGAGAGGGCAAAGGCTGAGCAGGAAAGGGGCCGGCCATTCGCATCAACTCGTCCACGTGGGTTAACTCACTTCTCTGTCGTGGCCGTGCCAGGAGCTGGAGAGCCCCGCTGTACCCACGAGGCAACGGAGGCACACACCGTTCAGAAGAGAAGGAATGTGCTCTCGAGCTGCTCCCTGAGGTTGCGACCCGCCCCTGTCCCTGGAGACCTTCTGTACCGGCCCATCTGACCTGAGAACAGGACCCGTGTGAGTCTGGGAGGAGGCCTTCCCGGGCGCTCAGCGCAGGGAGAGCCGGGGAAGAGAAGGCCCAGGAAGAAGTCAGAGGCTCCGGAAAGGAATCCCCAACCAGACAGCCTGAGACACGGTGCACACCCAGCGGTTACAGTGGGATGACTGGAGGGAAGACTGGGGTGGGGGGGCAGATGGTGGTGGGGAGAGGGGTCCGCGGGCACTTCCGCTTCCGTGCGACTGTGGCCTCCGGGAGTCCAGCTCCAAACATCTGCTGAGAGCCTGGGGTGGCTGTCGGTCAGCCTTTGGGAGGCAAAACTGGAAAGGGAACAGAGAAAAGGCTGACATGCCTGTGTCTGTCAGCACGCGTAACCCAGACGACTGTCCGAGGACAATGGCTGGGCTCCCTTCCTCCCTTCCCTCACACACGTTTTCCTTTTGGCCAGCTATGACCTGGACCCAGACACTAAGGGGACTCTTGGGGACATAGGGCCCCCTCAGCCAGGATGACACCCCACAAACCGCCACATGGTCCAAACGGGCATCTGTGAACTTGGTATGGAGACCCCACTCTGGGACCTGCTCCCGGAGACACTGGATCTATAAAGAAGACACAGAGCATCTTTTATGTCTCTTCCTTGCAACCTTGCAGGAGAGGCGAGACCCGGACCCACGAGCCATTCAGAGACCTGGCGGCAACACAGTACACAGCCCGATGTGCCTGCAGCCACACCTCTGCAGCCTGCAATGCGGAGACGTCCGCTTCCTCCGCAGTTTTATGATCTTCCACCGCGACAGGGAAAAGCAAAAGTTGGCAGTGGGCGGGCGCTGGCCTCTCCGCATGGACGGAGGGAGCTGTTGTCTGCCGTGTTGCGTAACCTCCCTGCTACACCCACGCCCTTGCCCTGTGACTTATCAGCACTGCCAGCCGCAGTGGGCGGGGCACGTTTCTCTGACCCACTGACACGAGTCTCGCCCTTGACTTGCTTCGGCCAATGACATGTCCGTAGACGAGCTGTGGAGAGACTCCCAAATGCTTGGCTTCATGTGCCTTCCACTCTCGGTGTGAAGAGCGTGTCCTGAGTGGTTTTGTCCATGGAGGGCCAGAGAGAGGATAAATCCAGCCCGATTCCAGCTCGCAGCCTTACACGGAGCCCTCCCCGCTGAGCCGGGCCTGCACCCGCAGCGTCGCAGTGAGCTCAGAGGTTCTCCAGCCAGAAGTGTTTGCTGCGGAAGCTGTTGGATTCTGGGAGGGCGTGTTAGGCAGCGTTCCTGGAGTGGCAGCTGACTGCGATCCCTGTCACTCACATGGAGACTGGCTTGGGGAAACCTGAGATCCACTAAAATGTCGTGATCCCCACGGAAAGGAATTCAGAGAGACGAAGTGACGGTTCGGGGCAGCGGAGGGACGTACAGGAGCGCTCTACAAGAGTGTGTGTGTGTTTCGATCCCAGTTTGGGGGATGCTTCTTCGCCGACACTGCTTCCTCTGAGGATGGCTGGGTGAGCCGTGGGGAGGGCCTGCAGGTGTGAAACAAGCCACTCTGCTTGTTCGTAGGAGCCCTTTCTGGCCAGAGCCAGTATACAAATGTGCCCCGCCCTGAACATCGCTCAGTCCCGTATCTTAAGATTTTTTTCATGGCATTTATTACTGTTATGTTTATTGTAGAAAATTGGGGATTAAAGCAAAACAATGAAAAAAATGAAATAACCCAATTCCACCACCCAGAGACAGCATGTCTAAGCTTATTGGCATCCAGCCATCTGTATAGATATTTTTCCTAACAAAATGGGGATCACATCGTCTCTACTGTTTGACAGCAACCCACCCCCCACTGAATATACAGACCACATCTATTCACTCTTGGAGATAGTTTCCTAAAATACGAAATACGGTGGCAGAATCTAGCCAACCAGTTTTCTATTGCTGGGTGTGCTAGTTATTTCCATTCCCTTTCATCGTAAACAACACTGCAATGAACATCTTGCAACTAATATATTGAGGTAGGGTTCTGAAGATTTCTTTACGACGAATTCCTAGCAGCAAGATTATGGGGGTTCAAAGCTTTTCCAAAACATGTTTCAAATTTTCCCTCCAGAAAGGTTGATCAGCTGGTACTCCTATCTTTAGTTTTTAAGAATGACGACTTGGATTTTTACAAAATGAAAGCATCTCGGAGTTAGTCGATCTTTTCACTGAGCAGTAAAGTTCACCAAAACCTTACATCAAGGGTTCATTCATTTGCTAGGTCTTTATTGGGCGTATACTGTATGTCAGGTATAGGGGTGCGGATCCAACAGCAAAGAGAGCGAATAGAAGTCTCTGCCCTGGATGTTTGAGGTCCAAAGAGAAGCCAGCACTCCGAGAGCGGAGCCCGGCACAGCCCCGCACAGCCCGCTCACCGAGGCCCTGGAGAAGCCACTCCGCTCTCCAAGGAGCTCCACCTTCCACGCTGTTTGCAAAGCTCCACTGTTTTCAACCTACAGACCCTGGAAGAGAGTAAGTCGAGGAGGTAGGTAAACACCCTTCGAGTGAAAATGAGAAGTCACTCCAACTTCCGGCCCGCAAAGTGAAAGGGAAAACCCTCCGCCAGGAGGTCCAGTACCTTGGGAGCTGCCTGCCCGCCCGCGCAGGCCACCGCTCCTGGTGCTGCCGCGACTTCGGGAGCCACCGCGGAGCACTGGGCGGGGAGCTCGGGCTGATGTCACCTGAACCGGGGTGTATTTACAGTTTCACGTCCACAGCTGCCTTTCACTTCTCCTCTTCGGGTTCATACATCAAGGGGCCATCTCGGCGGAGCCGGCGAGTGCCGGCTGAGTGGTTTATGGTGGCGCCTGAGCCGGGAGGTGTGTTTGCAGGCCTGCCTGGCAGGTCCCTAGGTGCGAGTTTCTACGATGCTGGGCCCTGGGTCCCCAAACCAGGCGACCATGGAGCCTGCTCTTGTCTCTTTTAGGGTGTTCCCTCCCCTTTTGCATCCAGCCCCTGTCCTCCATGTCCACAAAGCCACCTCCCACCCCACCTCTTTTCCGTCTTGAGTCGTAGCCAAAGAAAGAGGCAAACCTCTTCCTCGACCTCCCTGGACCGAATTCAAAAGCCCTTCAGCTCACACCTCCACTGCGCCGACCTTTTGACTTTGGATTTGGGGGAAACGGGAGGTAAAGGAGACATGAATCTAGCAACTGAGCGTGACCTCTGCGGCAGTTTGGGCGAGGGTGGGGAGGGGCTCTCAGGGCTTGGTGGGGAGAGGAGGGCAGAAGGGGGCGGACTCTGGGGAGGCTTCATGCCTCCCACCCTGTGGGGTTCGGCCTCCCTCCTCCGTGCCGGCCTCTGTCTCAGCTGTCTGGGCATCTTTCACACTCCAGGGCAACAGGCCGTGAGATGCTCAAAGATGGGGGCCATGCACGCATTCATTCATTCATTCATTCATTCTTACATTTGATGAAATGCTACCCCACGCCACCATGCACCAGACAGCAGGTTGCAGGGCTGAACACTGATTCAGTTTTTCACTCAGTAAAAGTCCACTGAGTGCCTACTGTGTGCCACGCTCTGGGTTCGGCTCCAGGGGTGAAATGTGAAGGATGGGCCCTAATTTCCTGATGGTCTGCGGAGTCAGGAGGAAAGATGGCCAGGGAATTTCCATTTGTTATGAATAGACCCTGTGGGGAGAGAGCTACGTTCTGTAGGGACGCAGAAAAGGGGGTCCTGGTTGGGCTGTGGAGGCACCATGGAAGACTGCCTGGAAGAGAAGGGCTTCTTGTGGACTTGTTTTGGGGAAGGACTTCAACTCACTTGTCTAGCTCAATGGTCAATACCAAGAATGCCTTGGCCTCCAGATAGACCACATGGTCCCCCTAATAATAATTGCATTCGCTTCCATTGGATGAAACCAAGGGTTGGCAAGGGTGTGGAGCAGTGGGACCACCCGCCACCGCTGGTGGCAGGCAGGGTAAATGGTACAATGTACTGGAGTGCAAACTGGCAACAGCCAAACAATTCTAGGATGCACAGACATTTCTGCCCAGCAACCCAGCACCGGCTGCCGTGCTCTCCAGAGAAACTCCTACCCACACACACAGAAAGCCACACGCACAAGAACGCTCATTGCAGCGTTGTTCGTGGTATTAAAAACCCGAAAACTCTCAACGTGGCCATCAACCCGGAATGAATGAATGAACTGAGGTGCATTCATTCAGCCAAATGTGCTCGAGCAGTTAAAACAACCAGCCAGACATGCAACACAGAGCGAGCTCAGGAACAGGATGCTGGAAGCAGTTTGCACCAGGATATGGACAGGACAATACTATTCACACGAAGTTTTAAAATGTGTGAAACGAGACCAGGTGTGACGCGAGACCATGTAATGTTTAAGGCTACAGCCACCATCCCTGGTGAAAATCTCAGGGTGCGAATGATAACCCGAAAAGTCAGGAAGGTGGCTCCCCTTGGAGAGTGTGGACGAGAAATGCAATCAGAAGAATTACTTGGGAGAAACGCTGTCTGGAAGACTTTACTTCTTACACTGGGTGTTGAATACACGAGAGCTTATTATAGCATTTCTACTCTTTTCGTGTGCCTGCCGTATTTCAAGAGGCAAATCTGCTGCATTACGTCCATTACGTCCTTCGCTCCTTGTGAAACCCTGTGGCAAGAACGCATTCTTCCCCCTCCAGGCCCTTCCAACCCTCTCTGTGATTGTGGACATGGGGAAAGAGGTTCCCAAGGTTTGGGAGAAAGAACACCATGGCTAATAGTAATTTCCACTTCTACTTATGTGGATTACCTCAGAATTATCTCAGCAGCATGAAGAGGTACTTAGGATTAATGGACCCATTTCACAGAGGTGGCAACTGAAGCTCAGAGAGGGGGCAGCTTGCAGAAGTCACCCAGTTGCGCAGTCCTGAGGCAGCGGGGCTTGAACTCACGGCCCAGAGCTCCTATGCCAGGGAAGCACAGAGGGGAGGGGTTGAAAGGGTTGCCTCTGGAGCCACACTCCTGGGTTGAGCTCCAAGCTCTACCTTTTCCCGGCCCTGGGGCTTTAGGCCAGCTCACTTTCCCGTGCCTCAGTTTCTTCACCTGCAAAGTGGGGCTAATTATAGGAAATTCTTCATAAAGTTGTCATAAGGATTAAAAAACTTGCAAAAGCTCAGAATGGTGCCTGACATGCCGTAAATGCTACAAACATGCACATCGAAACTGTTGCTAATTATGCCTGAACTCTGCACTTCTCAGGCCTCCGGAAGTCAGACCCAGGTAACCTTCAAGCCGCCCTATGACCAGCGTTGCTGGGGGCTGGTTGGTGGTCCAGGGCTGGCTGCCCAGTTTAGGGGAGCAGGAGCCTTTCAAAGGAGCACCTAGTGTGGCCGGCGGATGGAAACGGATCGGGGATGGCGTGGTGGACTCGGCATTCCCCGCCTTCTGCGTTTCAGTGTTTCCCCCTCACCATCACTCACCGGCTCTATAAACAGATTTCTCACTAATCGGTTTGCCTCCCCTTTGAAGTCGCCCCATCCATTCTCTCCCTGCTCTTAGCCTGCTCCCCTTCCTCTCCAAGGAGGACTTTGTGTTGGCAACAGTCCCCCCCCACCCCCGCCCCGGACAGGGGCAGAGACACAGATCACAACGTGCCCCAGCTGGTCAGTTTAGTTCAATCCAATGCATCTTTTCAAAAAAGCACCTACTGGGTGCCTTTGAAGAACTTTGCTGGGGGGCGGGGTGAACACCACAAGGGAGAGAAGGAGAAAAGCCTGACCAGCTGCAGGGGAAGCCGGGTGTGGTCAGAGTGGAAAGCTTCATCTTTGCTCTGAGCCTCAGTTTCCTCGTCTGTGCAATGGCGACAATAACGCTGACCTCACAGGTGTATGGGAGGGGTAAGTGACGCTCTGCACCTGAATCACGAAGCAGGTGCCCAGCGCCTGGAACTTGCCCATTTCTGTTGTCACTGGTGCGATGGAGAAGGAAGACACTTGGGCCACGTGCAGCTTCCGGTCTGGGGGATGCCGTGGACGGAGCAGCCCCGGACAGCAGCGAGGAGCCCGGGAGAAACCCAGATCTGGAGAGAAGACAATCAATTCCAGTTGGAACTCTCTGAGAGTGTGGCGTGGCTGAGTGCGCGCCACATGGAGATATCCAGGAGGCATCTGGCAGCGCGGGTCTGGAGTCTCGGGGCTCACGGCAGGGGATGGCCACGACTCCGGGGGCCTAGACGCCCAGCGTTCCCAGGGGGCGCACAAGCCTGCTTCGAGGAGCTCGCATCCCTCACCGTTCGCAGGGGGACCAGCTTCTCGCCAGCCCCCCACCACTGCACGCACGCACGCACGCACGCACGCACATCTCGGAGCCGAGTTCCAAAGGAAGCACCCGGTTCAGAAACTGACCAACGATCCTGTCTTTGCCAGAAAAGGAAGTCTAGCCTCATCCCCACGCTGGAGAAGGCGCAGAGGTAGTGTTTCCGGGGGATTTCATTTCTAAGGTTAGATAGCGCCCTTGAGAGACCTACCCTGCCCGGGACACAGGGCCAGCACACGAAATGCATCTTCTTAGTACTCAGTAGGCTGCTGCCAAGGACGGGGCCCAGAAGACAGGGGTGTTCTCTGGGCGGGCTGGCCCCTTGGCCCGTGAGTCTCCTCAACCCATGAGAAGGGTGTGGCTGGAACAGGGACAGAGTGGGGCCCTCCGAGGACTGACACTCAGGACAGGCCCCCTTTACCCAAGACTACGGGTCAGCTACACATCTGGGTGGGTGTGGGGGGGGGGGTGGTGGTGGAGGGGTGTAGCCTGCATCAGCTAAAAGCCATCATATAGCTCATACGCAGAGTTTGGAGAAACACATCTTAACAACCTTCCACACTCTGGTCACACGTGGAAAATAATGCCCAGGCAGGGACCAAAGGGCAGGAAACCTTAAATATTTGACCGGTCGCTATGGAGAACGGTCACCCATTTGCCCTTTTGGGCCACCGTGTCAACTCCACAGCGCCCTCCGGAATATTGTCTTAGTTCTTTCTTCACTTTCTACGGTGACTTTATTAATTTTACAAAAATCTTGAGGGATTCTGAGAAAAGAAGAATTTCTTTAACGGAACAAAGCCAAAGCGGGCCCGTTAGCAAAACGCCGTCAATACAGAACTCTCGGAAATAGGAACTCAAAGCCAACCCTCTCCCGGCCTCCTCCCGTTCCCCGGAGGCGTCCACAGCCCCTGGGGGGCGTTATTTTCTTGCCCCGGCTCCACATGCGACATGGAGGGAAGCTAACTGAATGTGTGCAATAAATACAAAAGTTTTTTTTTTTTTTTAATTCCTGCTCGTTTTGCAGTTTGAGGGGGAGACGCAACAGCCCACAAACATGTGTACTTGGAAAATTCACCAATGAAGATTGGTACTTTGATGCATGGCTTAAGAATTTATTGAGTGTCTGCCTGCTCCATGCAAGGCCGCGTGCGTATTTATTTGTACGCAAGCGAGCAAGGCCTGGCGAGGCCTGCGCTCCGGCCAGCGTCGCACGCTTCCCCGCACCCGGCGTGTGTCGGGGGGACGTCCATTTTTTATCTCAATTGCTTCCTTACCCGGGGTCTGCTGGTAGCTGCCGCAGGCCAGCGCACCCAAGGCCCCTGCCTTTGTGGGACTCCTTGCTCTTTTTTTATTCCCCCCTCTTTGGAGATTTTATTTATTATCTGTCGGGCAGTGTATTGTTTGGAGATTCTGGTTTTTATTTCTCCACTGGCTTTGACAGATACTCAGGGAAAGGGGTGTGGGAGGCGGGGAGGGGGAGAAAGCATTTGGTTTTGTTTTATGATATGCTGCGGAGGCTCTGTTAACTTCTCAGAGGCCCTCGGGCCAGCGGGGCCGTGTGAGTGGAAGGGCACCAGTGATGGTCAGGAGGGCCACTGGTGGCGGGAGTCCTGGTGACACCGGGGTGATGGCGATTCCAGGGCTGGGTTCAAGGCCGGCAGCAATGCTGACGGAGCTCACGATATGCGGCCCGAGGGTGGCCTGGGAGTGAGTGGATCTGCTTGGCCTGCGGGCTCCACCTCTGAGATACGGACTCCGTGGGTGCCCCCACGGACCTCCTCCCTGTGTCACCTGGGGCTGGTTCCTCGGTCCATCCAAGCCTTGGTTTCCTCTTCTGCAAAATGGGCGTGATAATCAGAGCGGGTTATGGAAAGCCCGTGGCCCTGTGCCGGGAGGCTTAGGACTGTAGCCAAGGCTTTCTGCGGCTTCACTCTGCTGCAGGAGAAGCAACTGAATATCTTTTTCTGGATTAACTAACTTTTATTAAACCATGTTACGCCTCCTGGACAAAGATCCAACGTCCTTGCTGTCATGAAAGCCAACATGTCCCAAATCAAAATCACTTCTTTCTTTCCTTGCTCTACTCAAGGCAGTGTTCTAGAAATTCTCCCCAGAGTCTCTGGAAATGCGTCATTCATCCAGCAGCCTCCAACCTCAGCCACACAGGGGCATTTGCAGGGGAGATTTTTAAAAGCACCCACGACTGGGGCCCAACCTGAAGGCTTTGGTTGAGCTGAGCGGGTGTGGAGATCAAACAGTTCCAGCTGGGGAAGCGCCCCTGGACGATTCAAGTGCATGGTCAGGGTTGAGGAGTGATGAGGTGCACAGCCGCCCAGGTGCGGAACACGCTCCTTCCCCTCCGCTCCTCCCCATTCTTGGGGACCCTGTTAACCCCTCTGCCCAGGCTCCGCCCCCAGTCTCTCCATCCTTGGCCCCGGTCTGCCTGTGCCTCCCTTCCCACCAGACGGCTGCACGGACTTCCTATCAGCTTTTGGACATTTAGTGTAACCCGGTCAATTGTCACCCACCTTTCTAGACCCACAAGGCCTCCTCCCACAGCCGGCATCTGATTAACAGCACTTAGTCCCCACGATGGTTTCTTATTATCCACACGATGAAGTCCAAGTTCCCAGCCTTCACCTAGAACCCCTTCCTACCTGGGCTGGGCCTGCCTTTCCAACCTCATCTTCATGCTCCGCTCCTGCCTGGACATCCACTGTTTGACGGGCCCTTCTTCCAAATGCTCGCTCTGCCCTGGCCAACCTGGGGCACCCCGCACACCCGCCAGAGCTCCAACCCCATCCACCTTCCAGGCAACAGGGATTGCTTCCCGGGGACCGAGCAGCCTCATGTGGTACACGCTGTCCAGGTCGGCACAGTATGGTTTTCATTTACACAGCCATCTCCTCCATTTGCCTTGGGAATTCCTCAAGTTCAAGGACTGGGTCTTATTCATCCACATGCTTATTCATCACCCCGAGAAGCAGTTGTCGAGCAGAACAAGCTGTATCACCACCAGCTTGGACTCTGCGGCGCGTCCAACTTCCCAAAGGCCGCCGCGCCGTGGCCTCCACCTTCCGTCTTCCGCACGTGGCCTTGTGCGCGCCAGCCGCCGTCTCGTTTTCCTTCTCTTGAATCCGGCAGGCCCATGACTGCTCCCTCTGTGAGATGAGGCAGAAGTGGGGCTGTGTGACTTCCAAGGCTGGGACAGAGGAGTCGAGGCCGCCTCGGCTTTGCTCCCTGGAATACTTCTGCTCCAGCCCCTGAGGCCGCTGTATCCGGAGGAGGTCAGGCCACGTGAGGAAGCCAAGGTTAGGTGTTCTGTACGCAGTCCCAGCCGAGCTCTGAGCCTCCCAGGGCTCCACATCCGGGCACCAGACATACACGAGTAAAGGAACTTCCAGCAGATTCCAGCTCCAGCCGTCAAGTCACCTCTGGCCATTGGAATCTCCCCAGCTCAGACGTCAGGCATTGTGAAAGAATGATCAACCACCTTTTCTAGGCCAAGCCAAAATTCCGAACTCTTGGAATCTGTGAGCTTAATATAAAAGTTGTTACTTAATGCTGTGAAGTCTTGGAATAATGTGATGCAACGATAGTATCCAAGGGACTCTATTTTTTCCTTTTTGTAAGATACACAACTCTGCACCGGCCTTCCTGCTCCTCCACCATCTCGGCCGGTTCCCACCTCAGGGCCTCCGTCATTGCTGTTCCCTCTGCCTGGAACAGTCCCCCGCAGCCTCTGCCCACGGCTGCCTCCTTATCAGCACTGCATGAATCCAAATACATTCTATATACCACATGTGTTATGTAATTGCAAACATATAAATAACATACAAATTATAATACATTATAGACGTATAAAATTAAAATAATAATGGCCAACGAGCTCCTGAGGAGATGCTTGATATCATCGATTACCTAGGAAATGCAACAGAGACGCTGCAATGGCCGAAAGGAGAAAGGTCGACCATAGCAAGTACGGACCGAGATGTAAAACGACTGGAGTGCTCATCGGCCCCCCGCGGACTTGCATGGTGGTCCAGCCACTTTCGGACCCCGTTTGGCAGGTCCTTGTCAAGGCAGACGTCGGGCTCCCGCGGGGGCCGGCAGAGGCGCGCCTCAGGCTTCCCCCGGGAGAAAGGAAAGCACAGTCCACGCGGGGACTTGGCCACGAACGTTTGCAGTCGTTGCACGTGCAGCAGCCAGGACGTGGGAACCGCTTCCCACGTCCGCCCCCCCCCCCCCCCCACCGCGCGGACGGACACCCTGCGGCGCCTCTCGGCCTGGAGAACGAGTCACGGTGGAAGGGAATGGCAGGGGGCGAGGGGGGGGGGCGGACCTCGAGCACACCGAGCCGAGCGCAAGAAAGCCAGGCCCAAAAGACCGCGTACTCCGTAATTCCGCTGCTGCGGCATCCCAGAAAGAGCAAAACTGGAGGACAAAAAAGACATCAGCGGAAGAGACGCGAACTGCGAAGGGGCCCAAAGGAACTCTGGGGGGCGAGGGAAATGCCCCCTGCCTCCGCTGTGCCGGGAGCCGGGAGCCACACGACCGACCGAATTGCACACTTGTCAGACCTCATGGGACCGTGGGACTCTTAAGGGTTAACTTTAACGCACGTAAACTTAACTCCAGGAACCTGCCTTTAGAAAACTTACTTCTCTAGAGAGGCCTTCCTACCCCCACTCCACCCAAAGGACGGGCGTCCCCCACCGTCCCGCTGTCACATGAGCTGCTTCTGCCTCCTGCGTCCTACTCCCGGCTTGTAGAAGTATGGAGGATGCTATGCCTGCTTGCATGTAAACTACATTGATAAAGTTATTAGAAATTAAATAAAATTACCCATAAAATATAAAACTATATCTATAACTTGGGGCATCATGAAGTGCTGTGTGGAAAATAACGTAAAATCACGTGTGACAGATTGATGGTGGGTGTGTGTGTGTGTGTGTGTGTGTATGTGTATCATTTTCTGCCCGTAAACCTCAAAGTCGTATACATAGTGACAGAGGCATTATGTATAATTTTAGAAATCAGTACGCACTGCGCGGAAAATTACAAGCAAGCGGGCACACACCTCGTATGTATAAAATTGTCTGGTCCCTCCCCTGGCATGGCTACCCCTCCAACGCGGGAATTCTACCCGTCGAGTTCACGCTTTTATCCCTAGCTCGAGCACCTGAGTGTGCATAATAGTCAAAATAAAGATTTCTTGAGTTAATCAACAGGAAAACAAAGGCGCTCGGGGGAAACAGATGGTGTGACTCAAGCTGGATGGAAACCCACGGTCGAATCGCGCACCAAGTTTCGTCTGGGCTCGGCTCCTGCGCAGCCGGAGCCCCCCCCCCCCTCTGCCAGGGCAGCCCCTTCGGGAGAGCGAAACGTCCGTGCCGAGGATTCTGGAGTGGCCTGGGGTCAGGGGACTAGATAAGAGCTTTCCCGGGACAGCTCGAGTGGAAGAAGAAAGCTCCCCGCACCCCAGCGTGGCTTCGGCATATGTTCCGATCAGGTAATAAAAGTTTGGTCAGAGGCTTGCGCCCTTTGGGTTTCATTTCATTTTATTTTATTATTAAAAACTAAACATGTGGAACACAGATAATTGGGTTCTGCAGGAGGCTTCCTTTGGCTCCTGCATCTGAGGAATTTAATGAGGGAGAAAAGAGAGGGAAATATATACATAGCTATTCGGTATATTTGGAAGGGTTGAAAGCAAAGTTGTACTTCAAAGGGTTATTAGGGTAACCTCTCTGGGCAAGTCGTGATCAGTTATGCTGGCCGGATCGTCGTATCGTGGGCTTTTTAGAGGATTTGGAGGCGGGTGGGGGATTGTAAGATTTTTGTTTTTGTTTTTTTTAAATTAGTTTTCAAAGGAAGAGTATAGTGACGGTAGAGCCAAACTTTTAAATATCCTTCTTGGAATGGTCAGAATTGAGTTTCAAGCCTTAATGTGCTCCCAGGGACCGTAATAATGGCTGGAAAATAATTATTTTCCAAGCTCCAGAGCCCCTTTGCCCCACTGTCCCGGACTAGTTAAGTCTCCACGCACGGGGCATGCTGCCCCGTTAACTGTTCCCTGCCCCTGCCCGCCCCCCCCCCCCCCCGCAACATGATGAAGGGGGCAGGTTCTGTATTATAAACTCCTGGGGATCATTCCAAGACCTGCATTAGCAGAGCAATTTAGAGTTTGGCCTTTAGGAGTTTGAAAGGGTGAGACAAACGGGGGTTCAAGTTCAACTGGGCTCCTCAGACGGGTAAATGTGGCGGCTTCTTCTCCTCAGTGCTACGCTGGAGAGTCAGCCACATTTTTGCGCCACGTGGTAGTTCATTTATTTTCACTGCAGAATAATATTGCCAGTGATGAGCTTACTGCAATGTATCCATCTGCCCCAGGACTGATGGATATTTAGGTATTTGTGTCCATGGTAGGGCTATTAGCAACACTGTTGTCATGGAGGTTCTTGTCCATGTCCTGGTGAACAAAGGCACTGTTTGCCCTTGAAAACCCTTAAGCCCTTAGCCCCAGTCCAAAACCCTTTTGGGGTCATGGACATCTTGGGCAATCTGCTGAAAGCTGGGCCCCCTCCCCAAAATGCACAGACATGTGCCGACCTAGAAATGCAGAGGTACCGACATAAACTGTACTGCATGCCACGTTAGGGAGGCCTCACAGAGGCCCATGTGCATGCGGGGACCACCTCCAGGCCCCCGGCTGTACTCTGATCCGGGAAGGGAGGCAGAGAGGCCTTTTCCGCCGTGTGGGGCGAGCTGTATCTTTGAGAGCAGGGAAGGTGGGCTTCCCTCTAAGCCTGCTTCTGAATGCCTTTGTTTTTTCCTCCTTGGTGCTGAGAGGGCTCCAGCCCAGCGAGGGAGAAACAGGAGGCCGGTCTCCCCGGCATAGCCCCAAGCCCCGTGGCACTCAGCGCAGCCCGCTCGCTCTGTGTGGATGTCTGTGTACACACCGAGGGCGAGGCGAGGCCGGAGCCAAGAACAACCCATAATTCTGTACACAGCAGATTGAGTTTCTTGGAGAGTTTGCTCCCGGAGGGAACGTCTGCCGCGGCGGGAGCTGAGCGCCGCTGGGGCCCCGGAGAGTGGGTAAGCGGTGTGTGTCAACGCACCCACTCGGGGTCTGCAGACAGGGCTTCGGGGGGGGCACCCGCAGTGGGGTCCGGCTATGCCAGGGAGGTGCGGCTCCTAGTCCTGGGCGAGGGGGGCTTCTGCTTTAGGGGGCTCTGCTCTTCCTCCCTTATTCTGAGTATGCCCCTCTCACAGGGGCAGGGGGCTTGCAGGATAGAGGCCGCACATCCCCATCCCTGCACCCTCATGCTCAGGGCACCCAGAGAGGGAGGCTTCTGTCCACATGGGTGTCAGCCTGAGTCCAGAGCCTGCATGGTCCTAGTCCCCGGATCCACCTCCGGAGTACGAACACCCCCACACTTAGGCCTGAGGGACGGCCAAAGGGTGGGTATTAGTCAGAGGGGATGTGGATGAAGCATGCGTTTGCACGTGAGGGTGTCCACGCGTGTTCACGGAGCCTTTTGTGGTAAAAACAGGCTGGGTCGGGCATACAGAGAAGGCTGAGTGTCAGCTCTACCTGTGCTTTGGGGACAGGACTCAAGGCCACTTCAGCCTCCCAGGTGATTAGAAAGATACGCTTGTCATCTTGTCAGATGATGGGACACAATTTATTCACACCTTTTTGCCAGCTGCATTTACAACTCTGACGTTGTAAATGACCATCCAGAGTGTGCGGACCTCGATTTGCGCCCTGCCCTGCGGAGCCACAGTGTTAAATTAAGGATGGGCCTGCCCAGGTGAGAAAACCCGAAGGTCGTTGTTCCTCTCCACCTGGGAGGTGCAGCGCAGAGGCAGAGGCAGAGGTGGGTATTTGGGGAGGAGAGCTGGACAAGGAAAGTCCAGCCCCTAAAGCAGCTTCCAGGGAACAAGTGACTTTCCTCACCCCACCCTGTCACCCTTGTAACTCTCCGGGGGTTGGGGTTGGCCGCGGGGAAGTCAGTCCTCCGGGCTCCAAAGACCTGGAGGGGACACGCGAGGTGGGGGTCCGGGAGACCCAGTTCCAGCTCAGGCTTTGCCACTCTCCTGTTGGGTGGCGCTCCGCATGGCGGCTTGGCCGCCCTGGATGCTGCGATTGCCAACCTGTCCGTCCGTCCGTCCGTCTCTCTCAATCTCTCTGCACCTTTCTGTGCCAGTTTCACGAGGTCTCTGTCTTCCTGCATCTCCTCCTCTGTCTCTCTGCTTCTTTCCATACATCCGTCTCTGATTCACCTTCTGTCTGTCCTAAACGGATAAACCTCTCAATGCCTTTCCCCTCAAACTGGCCTTTGGGGGCAGCTGCCCTCAGGGACCCCAGGACCCCCTATGCCCATTTCCCCTCACTCCTCCTTGGAGCCCCAGCCCCGGGGCTGCTGGAGAGTGAGGGGACAGACTGAGCTGGACCCGGCCCCCACTTTCTCCTGCCAGCCCCGCCCGGTGCCTTGCCAACCGGGGGTCTTCAAAACAACAATTAAAAAAAAAAAAAACAATCAGAATTAGGTTTGCCATGACCTGGAAGGGATGCATTTCACTCCTTGGCGGCCCCAGCGCCCACCTGAAGGAGACCGGAAACTCTCAGCCAGGAACCCAGCCTGCATGTTCCAGGGCCTCCCACTGTGCCAGTCCCCAAAGGGCTGCCTTTGAGCACCATCCAGAGGTTTTCCCGGGAAGGGGAGGCACGGAGCCCCTGCCCCAGCATCCGGCGGCAAGAGCCCAAGAGCCGTGGATCTTGGGGACCAGAAGGAAAGGTCGGGGGGCTCTGGGAGTCACCAGTGCGGAAAGGTGGCCACGCTGGAAACGGGCGAGGGCAGACTTTCCAACGCGCCCAGGTTTTCATGCTTGGAGCCCGCGGCCACGCCCGAGTCCCCCCTCTGGAAGTCGCGCCTGCCAGCGCTCGCCGTCTCCAAAACGTGGCTGGGTTACTTTTGTTTCCATTCCCAATAATAATTTTAAAAAATAGGTCAGGATTACACCAGGCAAACACTACGCGCCCAACGCTGAAGTCGGGGACGGTTAAATTCCAATGCAAATGGCCGAACTGAGGGTTTTGCAAAAACTTCCCCGAATTTCGCAAAATCGGTTCCTCCCGGCCTCCTGAGATGGAATTGCAAACGTCGCATGCACGGTCCTAAAGGGCATTTTTCCGAGGAGGGGTCCACAGCTTTCACCCGATTTTCAAAGAGCTCCAGGGAACCCACCACCACCGCGGAAAGGGTGAAAAGGTTATGAACCGTCGCAAAGGTAGGTTTTCAGAAGAAAAAAAAAAAAACCGCCTCTGTCTGCCCACCTCTTATTTTTTTTTTATCTCTCCCTTCTCCCCCCTCCTTACCCCACCTCCTTTTTCCTTTTGCAACTTTTCTTTGACATTTCAAAGCCCCCTCTCCTGGTTTCGATTTGAAGCTCCCGGATAAAATCGATCAATTTCAAAACGGAAAGGATTCCGGGTCTGGAATTCCGAGTCCTCCCCCTTGGACGGGGGCGGAGCTGGAGCCAGAGGCGGGAGGGCAGAAACACTTTGCTTCGGCACCTCATTTCCCGCTGCTCCCCCCTTCCCCCGGCGTCTTCCCCCCAAAAAAGAGGGGGATCAAAGAGAAAGGTTTGAAGTTCTTGGCGCGCGCGCTCTCTCCTGCGCGCGCCCCGAGCACCCAGAACGCCTGCGGGTGGGGGCAGCGGGCCGTGGAACGTGCCCTCCCACTTTGCCGCGGGAAGTTCCCGAATGTTTTCTACCTGCTTCTGCGACCTCAGGTATTTGAAGAAGGCAGTCCGGCAACTTTAAAAGGGCTGCGGAGGTGGCCAGGGTCATAAACTAGAAGACAGAAAGCGACTCTTGGAGCTGAGTCCTAATTCCTGTTTTATTGATTAAGGAGAGGAGCCTAGATGGAGTTCAAAAACAAGACGGAAAGTTGGAATGTCCCACCCGAGTCCTGCTTAACCCAAGTCCTCTCGGCTTCCAAACAGCCTCTGTGCTCTTCACCCCAGCTCACCTCCGTGGGGAAGGGGGGCGCCCAGGCGGGAAGGTGGAAATTTATGGCGGTGGCTCTTACAGGAAATTCGAGGGGCTGAGGCTCAGGGGGTGGGGGGCAGAAGTGAATCTGCTCCCCTTGGTTCCATGTCCAGCTGCAGGTGAGAGGGGGCCACCCTGGCCACGGGCTCTTTCCTTCTTTAAAATACTGACATTTTGTTCATCGTGGATTTTTTTTTTTTGCATTTGATTTTTTAAAATATATTACATTAAAACAGTATTCACCTGGATTGCTGAGTTTCCGCCCCCTCCTTACCCGTTGCACCTGAAGCCTCACTCTGGCCCTGGGTTGGAGAACGTTTGGGGGCCAGGTCACTGTGGAGAGGCTTGGGCACTTGGGAACTGAAGGGAGAGAGGGGACAGGGGAGATGGCCAGGGGACTGAGGTGGCTTCCTGACTGGTACCGCTGGCCAGATCAAGGCAAGGGACAAATGTCATTTTCCTCCCCTAGGATGTGGCACCGTTCGTTTGCTGTGTGACATCTCTGGCCGTGAGGGAGAGCAAGGAGCCTTGGCCATCTGACGAGGGGTCAGAGGCTTGGATTCCATCCCTGGGAGCTTGGGTCACACTCACTGTGTGGCCTGGAGCAGGCCATGCTGGGCCGGGACTGTGGCCTCCTTAGGGGAAAAAAAGAATCTTTTTTTTTTTTTTTTTTAAATGGAACAGACCAGCCAGATACATCGAAAACATATTAAATAAAGCAGTTTTCCAAAATGCCATTTGAGCTCATTAGTGTTTTTCTTCTTTTTCTTTTTTTATTCCCCAAACGCCTCTATTTTATTAAAAGGCCTATAATAATGGCTAAGATTTATGGAGCATTCACCCCAGGTCAGACGCTTTAGCAAGCCCTTTCAAAGCATCATCTCGCTTAGTCCTCCCAGCCAGTTTCGGAGATAGGAAGCACCTCTTCTGCCCCTTCTGCAAATGAAGAAACTGAGGCCCGGAGAGGGAAGCAATTTAAGGTCACCCAGCAGCTCAAAGGGAGCCTGGCTGAGGCCAGGTAGGCTCCCGCCGGAAAGCCAGTCCTTAAGTAGAACTCGTTTGTGAACATTGGTTTCATCTGCACTTAAGGCCATTTAAAGACAGGGGAAGCGTGGAGGGGAATTCAGAGAGGCGAAGCCACTTGCTTGAAGTCACACAGCCAGGGAAGGCTACAGAAGGAGCCTGAGCATCTGCATGTCTGGGCCATCGGCTTGCAGACTGGCCTTCCTTGCCCTGCCCATGTCCCCCAGAGTGAACTAAACCACCATCCAAAAACAGCTGTTTTTTAGCCAGTAACAACCTAGGCATGGACTCTGTGTACCCGAGGCGTTTCAATAAGCCACAGATCCTCGGGCAGAGAGAGCAGGCACTGGGAGTCTGGAGCCAGGGATGGGGGGTGGAGCAGACAGAAAACATAAGAGGAGCAACTGGGAACAGAATGTGTCCTGATCCTGCCTGAAATTCCAGGAAAAAAGGACGCAGCACCCAGCGGCACGGCTGGGGCCGCAGGAGCACGGCCACGAGGAGCCTCCGCGGGTCCGTCCCCGTCCGCAGCCATTCCTATCTCTGGAGTATTTGTTGTTGAAGAGGAAACAGCTGTGAAGTTCAAACACTTCCTGAGTGAAGCAACTCTGTGCCCCATAGGAGCCAGGGCCATCTGATTGTGTGGGACGCCTTAAATGCAGAAGTAAACATCATGAGACTTTTTAGCTTTTCTGGAAAACCTCTCCAGGAAGACATTTTTTTGGAGGTCTGTGAAATCGGGGATTCTACTTGTAGGCTCACAAAAACATGGTCATCAGAGAGCGGATGGGCAGCTGGAAACGAACGGCCTATAAAAAGAAGTCTGAAATACTTTTCCCTGTAGCCAATAATAATAGTACCTTTGATGCATAGAGTGCTCACTCTTAAGTGCTTTAAACACATTTTCTCCCTTTGTCTTCACTCCGCACCTCTAGGTGATAGATAGATTGGGAAACCGGGCCTTTTCACCTGCGAAGAAGCTGCAGCACAGCAAGGTGGAGTGACTCACCCAAAGCCACACAGCAAGGAAATGGAAAAGCCAGGATTCAAACCCAGTTTTTGAGGAACTCCAGACACCACGTTCTCCACCCATTCTGAGAACCTTTTGGCCGAGGGGCGAAGCTGCTGGAAGATACTAAACATTTGGCGAGGCTCTTTGGGGAGCTCCAGAGATTCAAAGTATCAAAGAAATGCCAGCCTCATTTAGGAGTTTTAGGAGCAAGCCTCAGAAAGTTCCTTCAGTCTCGTCTCCTGGCCAGGGGGCTCATTCAAGAGCAGAAGGTTGCCGCCCAGGAGAGATGGGCTGAAATAACTGGGAGACCCCCCCCCCCGAAAAAAAAGATGCTACATGAGACTTCTCATTGACTAGATGTGGCCAGATGAGACACTCCCATCCAGCCTGTTTGAGCCGAGAGAACGTCCACCATTTGCTGAGGACCTACGAGCCAGGTCCACCAAAGTGTCAAATACGCAGTTGGCAGCGATATCAAATTCTCTCTCGCCAGCAATCCCGTGAGGCATCATGGGGCAGCCACGCACAGCTGGGCAGGTCTTGCACTGCACGAAGGGGATGCCATTCACAGCCGGGCCTTCGCACGCTGCATTACAGCAGATTTCCAGCAGATGGCAGGAGAGTGTCTTGTTTTAATGACATCAGCCTATTATGATAAATTTCCAACAGGGAAGTAAGGTGACTGGAGGAAGGTGTACCTTCTTCTAATTTTGTAAAGGCAGAGTATGGCCTCGCGGTGGCTGTGACCAACCCTGACACTCGCAGGAGGGAGCACTGAGGTCAGACAGGTGGAGTCCCTGCCTCAGGGTTGCAGTGAGGGTTAGAGAGGAAGCCAGCTTCCAAACCTAGGACCGTCTAACTGTACCCTGGGCTTCCAGCCCGCTGCTGTGTTAGGGATCCTCCAGGTTGAAAAACACATGACCCAAGAAGATGAGGAATAGTGCAGAAGAGATCACTTCCCGGGACGGCCTATTGGTGGTGTTCCAGAAAGGAGCAGAACCCCATCAAAGTGTAGACTGTGCTTCCGGTCTTTACTGCCCATCGCAGACACAGCACCGACTTCTGACATAAAGGATCTTCCAAACCGTCCTGGAGAGGACTCACATAGACGCTCGTTTGGGCTAAGTTCCATCGCATCCCTAGTCACAGTGTGCTCTACTGCGGCGCACTTGCAGGCCTGCCTTTAGGATTTGAAAGTCTTTTCATCTTGCAGGGATACGGTTCATCTTAATAACGTAGCATCACGACTAATAAGAATAAGGGCTCCAGAGTCACCCAGGTTTGGGTTTGACCTCCCACCTCTCCTGCTTGCAGCCGCTGTGACCTAGAGCGAGTGGTCTGTGTCCTCTGGGCCTCAGTGGCCACATCCATAAAATGGGATCATAACTGTCCCTACGATGGGAGAGGCAAGTGTTCAGCACAACGCCTGGCTTATAAACCTTCGCCAGCGTGGCTGTGAAGCGTGTGTGACTTGCACATGGTTGAATCCTCAGTGTTCATCTGTGCAGCGTGGATGGGTCTCACACCCAGCCCGGCACGCAGGTTTGGGCATTTGGGGCATTTTTACGTGTGTTCTGGTCACCGGCTCTTCCTGGAAGAGTCTCTTATCTGGGGACATGTTGGCATCCCATTCTTCAGCCTCGTTTTTCTTCCCTCTGCGGCGGGAGGTGGGGGATTGCTGGGGTTGGGGCAACCTGGGCGCTTCGTGCAGCTGCCGCCGCCGTGGGTGCCGGATGGAGAAAGAAAATGAGGGAGCCAGAGAGAGAGAAAGGGGCTGGGGGCCGGGGGGGGGGAGATGGTCAATCCAGAAACTTTCACGAAGTCCCAGATTTATTTCACAACCGACGACTTTAATAATTCAAGCCCAGCAAACTCAGCTGAGAAAGGCAAAGTGCCACCTCATTCGGCACCTTGGTGACATTTGGAATTTAGAAGCCTGCCCTCTCACTTCAGCCTGATGATGTCACCAGAAGCAAGGGATGGAATTTCCACATCTCCCCCCGACCCCCCCACACCCCAAAATAAAGTTATTAAGGACACTAGGGAACTTACAATTTTTAACATTTATTATATAATTGTTATGATTATTACCACTCTAATTTATTTCCCTACTTAAAAATGTTCTGGCAACTGTAACTCATTTTAGGCCAACCCTTGCAAACCAGGAGACCTGGGGTTATTTAGAGAGAAAGAGCGTTTAGCCAGGTGCGTGGGTCTCAAATTTCCTCAAAATTGCTGCGGGGCCTCACTCAATATAGAAATAAGCAAAGAACAGTGTGTGTATTATATCAATATTATGATAATGTGCACCGAATGCAGATCATAAGTGATTAATTTGGTCGTTTTCCAAATTTATCCCCGGGGTTTTCGATCCTAAGCAGCTAGTGAATGAACGCATGCACTCACATAATCCCATCTTCCTACGGCTCCGTGGAAAAACACCTCAATGGATGCAACATGAGAGATGAGAAATTGGGTACATTCAGTGGGAAAAGCAGCTTATTCATTGTGGGCTCAGTCCTGTCTCTCACCTGCGTCGGGGGAGGGGGAGGAGAAGGAGGGAGTCAGGAGGCATAAAGCCAATAAAATCGGCTAAAGCCTATCACTATGGAGTATCCTGCCAGTGTTTTAACATTATACAGATGAAAAGCTCTCATAAGGCGACGTTTGCATCTGAGGTTAAACTGAGGATTTGGTATGAAAAGTCTGTGAGCAGAGAAGAATGGACTTTTTCATGGACAGTTAAAATACTCATTGATTTGCATGAATCGAGCCATGGAAGGAATGTTTGGTTTCAGTAAAGGTGCTCCTGTTATAATAATGATGTTTCGAAGGAGACTTTCCTGAGCACTTGCTATGTTTTTGCACTGTGGTCTTCAGCGGGGGGCAGATGAGATTATGTCCCCCGAGGGGACGTGTGACAATATCTGGAGACCTGAATGTCACAGCTGGAGAGACAGGGGCATAGTACTGGCGTCTAGGGGAGAGCGGGTGTGCCGCTAAGGGTCCTGCGATGCCCCTGACAGTCCCCACATCAGAGAACTGTGCAGCCCCAATGTCAGCGACGTGACGTGGAGAAACCCTTTGCTAAAGGCTTTACATGCATGGACTCGTTTCATAGTTGCAACAATTCTTCAGGTTACGCATCCTTAGTATTCCGTCCACTTTGCAGACGAGGAAATGAAGTTTGAAGACACTAAGAGAGTTGTTCAAGGTCACGCAAGGACTTGGAGCCGGGATGCAAAGCCAGGTGTGTGGGGTGCGGAGGGCCCTACCTCCAGCCCTGTGACAAACCACCTCTCTGCAGATACACAAGCACGGGCGCTGGCATGCCCAGCATCTGCCCCGAGCGCATTCTGGAGGGATGCACATCCATCTGTCACAACACAGACACTTCCTTTTCCACTCTGTTCACACTGGAACGTGTAGCAGTCCCATAATCGGAGGAAAACAGGGGTGTTTAAAAATAATATGTACGAAGCCTGTGTGGCAATGCGGGGAAAGACATAGCAGATTTTGAGAAGCAAAACAAACGGATAACGGAGTGTATCTGCCGTGGCCACTCTTGACTTTGCGGGAACAGAATGCTTGGAAGCCAGTCCCGCCCCTTGGCGGAGGAAACGCCCGGGCACCGGGACTACATCTCTGGTCTGAGGTCGGAAGTGAGCGCGCCCCCTCTGGTTTACGCGTCATCTGTTCCATTATTTTATTGTACACTCCTATAGTCTTTTTATTACTTTTCATCTTTCATAAAGTATGTTTACAACAATAGCATAAAATGCTTGTGTGGGTTCGCTCTAAGACGTATTTAATTCTATTTTATGTAAAAGGGTGCAAACATTTGATGAATCTTTGGAGGAGTCTTTTAGAACTATTTACAGATTCTCAAAGCGGTCCCCAAAATAATCATTGAAATCAGCAGGTATTAAGCACTTATTTTGTTCTAAGAATTAGGCTGAGCAGGTCACAAGAATCATCTCACTTGCTGTCTCAGTAACCCTGTGATGCCAAGGCTATTTTTATCCCTATTTGACAGGTAAAAGACAGAAGCTCAGAGAGGTTAAGTCACTTGTCTGCAGACCCCCAGCATCAGAGACAGAATTTGAATCCAGGTCCAGCTGCTTCTTAGGGCTACAGTCATTTACCTCCTAAAAGAGGTAAGAGGCATGGCATTCAGTTATTCCTTAGGACCCTTCCCAGGGGGACATTTAATTCTTCTCAAAGAAGGATTTAGGAACATGTAAAATAGAACTCTGCGCATTGAACAAGGAGCATTGCACCACTTGTGTGTGCTGTCTGGGAACGACTCGGTTTTCTGCTGGAAACCAGGCAGAGAATCGGTCCAGGGGATCTGCAAAGTGTCCGTCTGGGGAGGGGCTGGGGGCAGGGGGGAGGGGCTGGGGGCAGGAGCGAGTGGCTTCCATCAGGTCAGAAGCGGGGGGGACATCGGGACCCAAAGTGGAAAGCGTGGAGGCAGCATTGGGCAGGGCAATGGGTATTTTTGAAGCTGCTTTTAAAAACGCCAGCAGAACTCAGGGCAGCCTGGGAGGGTGGACCTGCCACTCAAGGCAAGGGTTGTAAATAGGGTGCTGGCGAGACTCCTAATTAACCACAAGCCACCATGTCCTGACTTTGGACTATGTCTTCCATTGTGGCTCCTTGGAGGGAGGACGAAGGTGTTAAATATTTAGGTGCGGTGAGAGTGGATGGTGGTGAAAACTTAGTGGGTTATTACCTAGAAAACAGTGACCGACTCTGGTCACCCCCAGGCGGGGCCACCCCAAGGCAGGGAATATGGTGACTGGAGTTCCACACGGTGCCAGGACGATGACTTCACGGCCACAGAATTTCAGGGGGTGCCAACATGCTCAACCACCAAGATGCATGGCATTTGAATGCGCTATTTTTTTAAAAACCAAAATGAATGCAAAATGATCTATGATCTTACATTTCATTTAAATTTTAAATAAACACAAGATCTGACAGGTCCAGGATTCAGGTGAGGAGAAGTAAGGGGTGGGGGAGGTCAGACCCCACTTTTATTAAAAATTGTTGGTGAAGAGTTTTAAAAGAAATTCCGTCCATTGTGTTATTCCATCCTTGCACATTTTTAAAAAATTTAGTTTTGGAGATAGGGGAAGGGAGGGAGAAAGAGAGGGAGAGAAGCATCAATGTGTGGTTGCTTCTTGCTCGCCCCCTACTGGGGACCGGGCCTGCAACCCAGGCCTGTGCCCTGAATGGGAATCGAACCGGTGATGCTTTGGTTTGCAGGCCAGTGCTCAGTCCACTGAGCCACACCAGCCAGGACCCCTCCTTACCCATTTCTGTCAGCTCCTCTAAATAACATGGACTTTTTTTAAACATCACCTCCAGGTTATTCGCACATTAACAAACTTGATGATAATGCTCTGCTACCATCCAATGATCAGTTTAGAATCAAATTTTCCTGGCGGATGAAAAAATTCTTTCATTTTTTTTTTTTTGTGACTAGCACCCAAACAAAGTGCACATATCGCATTTGACTGGCATGCTGCGTGGGTAAATCGGAGAAAATAGCCCACCTTCTGGATTTTTCTGTTTGCTTCCTGCATGTCATTTAGCTGCCTTCATTTTTCCATTGATTTCCTGTTTTTAATGTCATTGATTATTTCTTTAATTTGTGTTATTTTCCTCTGCTTACTTTAGATTTATTTTTCTGCTTTTTCTAGTTTACCAGAAAGGTGGAAGTTTAGACGATCGATTTTAGACTTTTTTCTTTCCTAACATATATATTCAATGCTATAAATTTCCTTCTAAGCAGTGCTTTCACTACATTCCACCCATTTTGATAAATTGCATTTTAATTTTCTATTTGTCGACATACTTCTTAAATTTCTCTTGAGACTTCCTTGACCTGTGTGTTATTTAGAAGTGATGTTTAATCTATTGCGACATTAATTTATCAGTATGTGTTTAATCTATTATTACATTAATTTATTTGGAGTGGGTTGTTTGGTCTCCAAATATTTTGGGATTTTCTACTATCTTTCTAGTTTAATTCCATTAATTTCTAGTTTGGTTCCGTTGTGATCCAAGGATATACGTTGTATGATTTCTATTCTTCTACGCATGTTAAGGCATGTTTTATGGCCAGAACGTGGTCTGTCTTAGTGAGTGTTCCGTGTGAGCTTGAAAAGAGTGTGTATTTCACTGTTGTTGGGTAAATAGTCTGTAAATGTTGACTATATCTAGTTGATGGATGATGTCATTGAGTTCAACGATGCCCTTCCTGATTTACTGCTTGCTGAATCCGTCCGTTACTAATGGAAGGGTGCGCAATTCTCCACTTGTCATGGTAGGTTTGTCTCTTTTTCCTTGCTGGCCTATCAGGTTTTGCCTTCTTTGTTTCCAGTCTCTGTTGTTAGGTGCATATATGTTGAGGATTATTAAATCTTCGAAGGGGACTGACCCTTTTATCATTACGTAACACCCCTACGAGGTCATTTAACTTGTTCCCAAACCCCTTGTGTTTCCAGTAAATACCAGGGAGCTCCAGAGACTTGGAGTGGACGGCGTCCAGGCCCCACACCCGTCATTGTGCCCATTTCACTTCGCTGCACACCAGCCCACGGTCCACCGCCAGTGTCTGCCTTTCTGTGCCTGGAAACTCTCTTGGCTGCCAGGCCCGAGAGGTGCTAGGGATTCGACCCCCTGCCTCAGGGACGGCGCTCAACCAATGGCTTATGGGAATCGCTATATAAACACGCTTGCTGTCCCGTCCCTTGGGTGGGTGGCCTCGGAGGGCCATGATTTCCACTGGCTCCCAGAGTCCCTGAGCTGGGTGGAGCTTTAATTATCTACAGTGGTGCCTTGCTTGGTAACTCCCCCTCTGCTGACCGACTACCTTCCTTTCCCTGTCTCACCCCGTGACCTGTACATCCTGAAAATACTTCCTCAAAACGTTACACGCCTAGGGGTTAGGGGACCGGGTTTAAAAAGGGGGCAGGGATTAAGAAGTACAAACTGGTCGTTACGTAAAGTAGTCACAGGGATGTCAAGTTCAGCAGAGGGCATGCAGTCAGTCGTCATGGTGACTGTGTGCGGTGCCAGGCGGATACGAGAAGTGCCGGGGAGACGGCTCCGCGAAGGGTTTCGGTGCCTAACCGCCAGGCCGCCCGCCTGGGACGAACACACAGTAACATGGCATGTAAACCGTAACTGAAAAACAAAAGCTAAAAAGGAAAGCAAATGTATATCATGCCCTTGAGTTCTCATCTTAGGGCTGCTCTGGGGGAGCTCAAACGAAGCAAGGCCTAAGTAGGTTCAGATCCAGCCTTTTTGTAGGGGCTTCGCCTTGCCTGGGGGTCCCATTTTTAGGTCCATGCTGATTGGGGATTTCAGGCGGCAACGGCCTGATCTCTCCTTTGAAAATTTTCTCACCAGCCTTTCGTCTAACAATCTCATCCATAGGTAACCACCGGCTGCATCCACCTCACTTACTCTCCATGTTTTACAAGACAGAGAAAGAAAGAAAAGTGACAACAGTAATTTGCCCTTGGGTCAAGCCACGCCTGAAGCTGTCTCTATTCCTGGACTTCCCAGTCTCATAAGCCAATAAATTCCTTTCGGCTAAGCCAATTGGAGTTCCACTTCTATCACTTGCAACCGTACAAGCCCTTGACTAATATGAAAGTCACCAAGTGTTCCTAGGGGCACCAGAAAAGGAAGTCACGTGTGCTCACAAACCAGTACATTTCCTATACACACCAAATGGTGCACAACTCTTTCCTTGGTCGAAGTCCTCTGTCTTGAAGTGGCTGTGCCATAGGTGAGCCTCCCAAGATAACTTCTCTTTTCCAAGGTCACAGGGTGGGTGAGCAGAGGTGAGGGGCTGGTCCTTCTCCCAACTCTATATAGTTAACAACAGATCTATCAGTGACATCGACGACTTCTGCCTCTAAAAACGGATGCAATAGAATTGGCACAGGCCACGTTCAATGTTCAGCCCTGGTTTTTCCCCTCTTCTACTCGTAATTTTCCTATTTAATCTTCTTTATTTTAAACATTTATTTTATGTATAACTGACATACAACGTTGTGTTAGTTTCAAGCGTACAACCTAGTGGCCTGACAGTTACGTATCTCATAGAGTGGCCACCATCTGCCACCACACCGAGTTGTCACAATGCCATTGACTATATTCTCTAAACTGTACATTACACCCCCGTGACTTATTTTATGACTACAAGTTTGTACTTTTTTAATCCAACTTTCTCTTTTCCTCACCCCCTCATCCGTTTGTTCTGTATCTTTATGAGTTTATTTGTTTCATTTTGCTTGATCGTTTGTTTTGTATTTTAGAGTCTACATATACTTGAAACCATACTGCACGCGTCTTGCTCTGTCTGACTTATTTCACTTAGCACAATGCTCTCTATCTAGGTCCACCCCTGCGGCCGGAAATGGCAAGACCTCCTTCTTTCTATGGCCGTCTGCTCACTATTGTTTAACCTGAGGAGCCAGTTGCATCTGAAGTTCCTGCTTTCAAACTCGAAACACCTGAAACATTCTCCAACGATTATTCCCCCTTCAACTGCCCCACTAAGGCCCATGGTGGCGGGTGAGCTGTGCCCAGTCACGTCCACCTCTGTGCGGGCGTCCACTTTACGTAAAGGAGCTGAGGACCCCGTGCGCACGGGGACGCTGCCGTGCGTTCCGATCGAACAAAGCCTGGTGAGCGTCTCCGAGTCTCCTTTCTCCCCTGCCCCTCAGCCAGCTGGCCGCACACGAGCTTCTGTTTATGGAGGAAAGTTAAATAGAACAGAGCGAGGAAGAGGAAACTTGGGTTCGGTTTTAAACTTCAATTTCAAACCAGTTGGAAGCAGGTGGCGTGATGGGCCAACTTCAAAGGGAAGGTTGCCCCTGGGCTGATGAAGAACCAGGTGTGTGGAAGGGCGGCATCTGGGGTCCTGATGTGCCGTGGCGGGCCCCGGACTCCCGGAAGCCCTAGGGTGATGATGGGAACACGTTGAGTTCTGGGGAGACCTTGTAGCTGGTGATGTCTGGGGCAGTTCCCAAAGCTACTCCCTTTTAGAAGGGGCACTGGAGGTCCAGGGCACTGGAGAACCCGTCTGAACGGGCGGAACCCGTGTGTCTACTGTGGGCCAAGCATTCGGCATAAGGCTTTTACAGACAGCCATTCCCCGACTCCTCTCAGGGATCCTATGAGGCAGGCAGAGTTCTTCTCCCCACCCCTCCCCATTTCACAGAGGAGGAAGCTGAAGCTCAGAGAGAAGTCAAGCTCATGCAGCTAGGAAGTAGCAGAGCCCCCGCTGAAACCCACAGTGGCTTCACCCAGCCCCTCAATTCCATCGCCTTCCAGCCCAGATCTAGGGATGAACGGGGAAGCCCAAACTGCCGTTAACACTGAAGGCATCATTCCACCCGACAGGACCCCGAGGTCAGACGGGTTTGGGGCTGGTTCATTCAGCCACAGTGCCCTTGAGGCCTTGGGCTCCTCCCTTCTCTTTGCTCAGCCGTCCTTGGCATGTGGAACTTGCCTCCAACAGCTACACCTCTTGTGTTCCCGAGCTGGCTGCCTCGAGCTAGGCCTGACATGGCCGGAAAAAAAGTGGAGGGATGGGGAGGGGGCACTGTGTCTGTGTCTCAGAAGCAAGAAAACTTTCCCCGGAAGCCTCTTTCATGGTACTCTGAGCTGGCTGGGCCCAGCGGGGCAGTTCTCGCTTGGGGTATCTCCTGAGACGACAGTCAGACGACAGCTGGGGCGGCAGCCACTTGAACGTCCACTGAGCTCCATGTCCAACTCCAGCTTCATCTGGGGTCATTGAACAGGTGGAGAGTGGCCGGGCATCTCTCCCCATGCGGCCTCTGCAGGTGGGGAACCCCGGCTTCCTCACCGCATGGCCCTCACAGGCTAAGCGGACTCTCGTGGCAGCTGGCTTCCCCCCAGGTGAGAGGTATGATTGGGAGCTGTGAGGTTTCCTATGGCCTAGCCCCAGACGTCACCCAGAGTCACCCAGAGTCACTGTAACCCTACCCTCTGCATCAAAAGTCAGGCCCGGGGCCAGCCCAGACTCAAGGGCAGGAGGCACCCCCAGGGGCATCAATACTGGGAGACCTGGTCTACCATAGGCCCCTTCCTCCCAGCTAGCTCCTCCTATACATCACTGGCCAGAGCGGGGTCACAGGTCCGTTCCTACCAGTCATCAGCAAGGGCGCTGGGTTGGTAGGATTGGCCAGGCCATTGGGGAAGGTGCCACAATACAGGCTCAACCTCATCGTGCTGTGGAAGTCACCAGGGGGGGCTGGCCCTTACCTCTGCCACCCTGCTGTGAATTCGCTGCGGTTGGTTCTTACCAGGATGCCTCCCCCCAAAGTCCAGACACCTCCTTATCAACGCCTCCAAGGCAGACCACAGAAACAAGAATTGAAGACTTAGCCCATTTTGGAACTGTTGCCAATCCCCTGCTCCAAAATACACAAAGGTGGAATAAGATTCTCTTAGAGTTCTTAAAGTTCAAGTTGATTTCCAAGTGGCATTGACCAGCTTGGTGTCGAGGACTGTCCCAATACTGTATTTATTTATTTATGTATTTGTTTAAAGACTTTATTTATTTATTTTCAGAGAGCGGGGAAGGGAGGGAGAAAGAGAGGGAAACATCAATGTGTGGTTGCCTCTCACGCGCCCCCTACTGGGGACCTTGCCTGCCGCCCAGGCACGTGCCCTGACTGGGAATTGAACCAGCCACTGTTGGGTTCGCGGGCTGGCACTCAGTTCACTGAGCCACACCAGCCAGGGCCCAATACTGTATTTGGTCCTGGACTCCCACGAAGGTCTCTGGTGTCCTCAGTGGCCTTTGCATGAGCTGAGTGGGGAGGGAGGCGGCCTGGGGTCACAGAATGAGAACTGGCCCAGAGGTCCAAAGACCAACTTGCCGGTGGATCTTAGACAAATGGCTTACTAACCTCTATGAGTTTTGGACGCTTCACCCATGCATGATGATAATAATAAAATGCAGAGTTGTTGAGAAGTTAGAATGAGATTTTATGCAGAAAAAACAATGCACAGTAACATGTAAATAGGATGTTGTTGAACTCAGCAACATCATCCATCAGGGGAATACGATCCACATTTACAGACTATTTATCCAACAGCGGAGACACACACCGTCCTCCGAAGCCCACGTGGAACACTCACCAAGACAGACCCCACGGTGGCCCCAAAACACGCCTTGACGTGTATAAAGGAATAGAAACCATACAAAATATGTCCTTAGGTCGCAACGGCACTAAACTGGAAACCAATGGACTTAACCTGGAAAGAAGCTAGAAAATCCCAAAGTACCTGGAGACCAAACCTTCTACACAACACATTCATAAATTAACCTAAGAATAGACTGAACGCCATTCTCAGGAGAGGAGGGGAAGGCGGATAGTGTCATGGGCCCTGGCCAGGGCAGAGTCGGAAGCCCAGGGCTTGGCTCCGCCCCTTCCAGCTGTGCTGGTTTTGGGGAAATGATCCAGCCTCTCTCAGTCTCTCTGTCCTTATCTGAAAAGGGATGGGGGTGATCTGCTGGCCTGACTCACAGAATGGGGGGGAGTTCAGTTGGGGTTAGAGACGGGAATCAGACCTGAAACCCATCAAATGCTCTATTGATTATTGTGAAACAGAGGACAAAAGAGACAAGAGGATTTTTTTCTTATCTTTTCTTTTTCTTTCTAAGGATGAGGTTACAGGAGATGTCGGGGTCCCCAGGAGCAAATCTTGAGACGAGGTTTCAAACACAAATAGTTGATTTGGGAGGTGGTCCCAGGAAAAACCGGGGGAGTGGGGAAGTGGGGCAGGGAAGGGAGGGAGTCGGTACCAGGGACGTTGTCAGGCAAGTCACCCCTGTGAGCTCAGTTCCCCTGGGGAATCCTGGGCATCAGTGTAGACCAGCACCCCAGAGCACTCCACCCTAGGGGCAAGAAAGCTGTAATGTTTACCTACAAAGTTCCAATGGTCCTTGACTGGAGGCTGCCCTGGGGACCTCCAACAGTTAGAGAAAGTCCTCAGGCGAAGAATTTCAGGTGCTGGCAGTTAGAAGATAAACCGGCTTCCTGAAAATGAAAATACGGACAGATGCACGCAGGCACATCAGCGCCTCTATAATCAATGCCCGCAGTTACCTCTTAGATTTAACCTGCTGACAGGACCGAGCGTAGCCTTGGGCGGTTGCAAGGGTTGTGTTCTGCTCGAGGGGTATCATCCCGTTTATTTTAACATCAGCATTTGAGGTTAAACAACGTAATGCGCACAGAGTGCTTTGCCCTGCGTCTGGCGTGGAGTCAGCTCTTGATTGCAATTAGGCATCGTCTTTGTTATTATTCTCCCTATAACGAAAAGGACCCTCACTGAGAAGGGAAACTCGGAATCTCTTCTTAGGTGACTTCTTTTTAAATAAAGATTTTTATTTATTTATTTTTAGAAAGATGGGAAGTGAGGGAGAAAGAGAGGGAGAGACATGTCAATGTGCTAGAGATACATCGACTGGCTGCCTCCTGCACACCCGCACCTGGGGACCTGGCCCGTCGTAACCCAGGAAATGTGCCATGTCCGGGAATCGAACCAGTGACCCTCAGGCTCGTGGGCAGGTGCTCAGTCCACTGAGCCCCACCAGCCAGGGACTCAGTCAACATCTGACTTTCTTCATCCTTGAAAGGAGATCCTGCTGGCTTCGTCCCTCTGTCCATTTTTCAGCGGAGGATCGTGTGTGCTGGGCATTGGGGTCCCTGAGCAGGAAGGTCCCAGGGCAGCCGTAAACTTCGAAAGCACGCCTCACTCCACACTGGCACAGAACGCTCCTCTCCCTCTTCCCAAATCTTGGCTTTCACGCATCTGGAAGTCCTTCTTGTTCCACCCAAATACCCATAAACCTCTTTTTATTGGTCTGTTTTTCCTGCCACCTCCTGTCACTTTACAGAGATTTTAATGAACATATTAAGAAATCCATATCATTGAGGGTGAAGGAGGGAAAGTTATTTTCTTCCTTCCTTTCTTGTTAATCTACAAAAGAACTCATTTTATGTGCCTTTCGTAAGTACTGGAAAATGTGGGCAAGCAAAAGAGAAAAGTGTAAAAATATCAACAGACCCAGGCACCCAGAGATAACCAACTTCTACGTATGTCTTTAAAACACTCTTGTATGCGCAGACTCACAGGCATCCTTTGACTCTTTGTACTTTCATCTGTTTTTAGTAGGAAGACATTCATATGGTTGCCATTTCCAAAGCTGGAAAGGGTGAAAACTCTGCCTCCCGCCTCGGCGCTGGTTACTTCCTTGGGTCCCTTTCTCCATTTTTACAGACACTGGCCCCTGCTTCACCCACTGTTGTTGGTCTTAGCTTCTTCTTTAGCAATGTATCTCAGAGATGGTTCTCCCCTCGCTCCTTTTGCAGGGCTGTATAGTATTCCACCATGGGAATGAACCCCTGGTTTATCTTAACCAGACTCCTACTGCTGGGCGTTCTAAATGTTTCCAGTCTTATGTTATTCCAACCAATGTTGCAATGACTGTCTTTGTAGATATATCATTGTGCGAATTCGAAAGTATGTCTAGAGATGGAGTTGCTGGCATGTCAGAGGGCATGTGTCCTTGTTATTTTGACAGGACATTTGGATATGTTGAAGAAAATACAATCAAACCATTTGGTAACCTGGTTGGGTTTTTGAATTTTCTTACTGATGATAGATAGATAGAGTGTTGTGCGAAAGGGAATAATGCATGAGTAAAGTTCTAGAACCTTGGGGATGCCAGGCAAACATTCCATTTTGCGGACATTTCGTTGTTCATTTAGCCTATCATCAGCTTGGGAATGGTTAGACCATTTCTGCCTTTTCAGAATTAAAAGTCATTGTAGAATTCCAGCTGCTTCGCGGCACATGAGAAAGCCATTTCCAGCCATGAGATTCAGTGTGAAAAATCAAAACAACATTTCAAACCGCCCCTCAGGCATTAAGGAGACCAAAAAGGATGAGTAAAACCTTGGTATAAAGAGTCAGGTTTTCTTTTTTAACCAATAAAGTCTGAGATACTTTTGACTTCTTTCCTTCTCCAATAAGAGTTCAGTGTTTTAACTCATACTACACAAATAAATTATGTATAAATTACATTCCTCTCTTTTAAAATAAACACCATTCCACCAGAAATTTAGATAAATCAAATGACATCTATTTATCAAATTGACTCTTCATGCCTAATAACCCACGGTCTAGCTAAAGGAATTGTTATCTAACAGTTAGGTCAAAAGTGCAAGAGTCCAGACGTATTAATTCTAAGCCTAGCCAGGCCATTGATTAGCTGTGCGGAGGGGAGGGTGGGAGGGACCGGCCTTTGCACACCTCAGTTCCCTGGGTCTTCTCCCCTCCAGGACGACACCGGTTTCCCTGGCCTCTGCTCGTGTGTTTAACGATGTTTGTGTAGCGCTCAGATAAAAGCCGCAGGGTGAGACTTAAGTGGTTGTTAAAATTGTCAGCCCCAAAGTCATTCAGAATTCCAATTGATAACCCGCACTTACAGTGAGAGGAGAATTTGTTTTCTTAGGGAGGCTGGTTTTCCCTTTTTAAAGGCTGGGAAAACTCCCCAAGTTTACATTCAAGTTGGGGGCATTTTTCATTCCCAGAACCTTACATGTTACTTAGTATTATTATTATTACTATTGGTTTTTCCTATAAAATCTGAGTTTCTGAGCTAGCAGAAGGACTGCAAGGAGAGCTTGAACTAGAAGTTCAGGGTTCAGGAACACAGGGCCTCAGGCTGATGGGAGAATCATGGAACTGAGTCCCAGAGACGGGGACCACCTTGCTAAGGCACGTGATAAGTGGGGGTACCTCTGGGTTCAAGACCTGGGTTTCTTTTTTTCTGAGGGTTCCTTGCTGGACCACTCTCAGGGGAGGCCCATCTGCCCATTGAACAGGTAGATAAACAGAGTAAGAGAAATTCAAGGCTTCTTCTAGAATGCCTCATTTTTGTTTTACCTGACTCTGCTCCTTGAGGCCTATTTTCGTATTCTTCTAGACTAACGGTGTTTTAGGGCTTAAACACATCTAGCCGCGTAGGAGAACGGTCAGAACGTTCCGAGTTACCGCTGAAAAGCAGCCCGAACCCCCACACCACAGCCTGGAGTTTTTAGACCTGAGTCCTGCCATCACCGCCCTGGGACCATGGCCAGTGAGTCTCCCCAGGCCTCAGCGTTCCCATCTACAAAATGGGGATGGGAACAGTCCCTACCTTATAAGGTGTGACGATGAAATACAATAATCCACACAAGGTTCGATTACATGGGTCAAACAACAACGGTTAAAAACCTATGCTTTGGCGTAGAGCCTGGCCCCGAGGTGCCTTCAGGAAACGGTACCTGTTTTTGTCATTGTTGCTGCCACTGTCATTGCTGTCAAAAGGTGCATGAGTCTGGGCAAGCCGCGTCCCCTCTGTATGTGACAGTTCCTCTCTCGATGTGACAATTCCTCTCCTGTAAAACAGGCGTACTATTTACTTGAGGTGATTGTTGGGAGATTCATTGAATTTACAGAATTAATAATCATAATCTGTCACATAATAAACCGGAAATAACGGGCGAGTATAACATTTACCTATGACATTTACAGCTAATGAACACAACAGAAACGGCAGGAATGCCACTGGCGACGGCACGCCTTGTCACGCGTGTCTCCTTCTCCCAGGAGTGGCAACGATGCCCGGAGCAGGCCTCGGGCTGCACTGGGCTGGGCGGTGGTGAGCGCGAACCCCGTTGTTGCTGCAGCGCAGAGTCTGGCTGGGGCGAGGCTGGGGCGAGGCTCAGGGCCCAGCGCTCACAGCCCATCCACCCGGCGAGGGGGCGGCAGGCGGTCCTAGACCCACACTTCGCGCAATATGGCGATCAAGGTGGTGCCCTTGTGCATGAAGCCACAAAATGCTAATTAATCGACCAACTGGCTCCTGTGTCAGTTAGTTATGGGTGCCTTGCATGGGCCGGGGGCTGCAGACAAGCTGGCCGCGCAGACCCAGAGGAAGGCGCTCACAGGCTGGCATTGTGGTGGCTGAGCTGACGCGTCCTGATGCCGACTGTGAAATATTTCCACCTTATCTCCCTTTTCTCACAAGCCAGCGCGCAGGCCTTCTGCGGGCTGGACGGGAAGGACTTCGACTCTCCCTCAAAGGTGGTTCCTTTGAGGGTTTCCGCCAGGGAGGACAGCTGTTAACCTTCTCGAAAACGGCTCCGCGCCTAGAACCTCAGCCTCTGTGTAACGGGACCTCTGCCCTGCGTCCCCGTTGCCCCTGGGTCTCTGTGGCCCCCACTGTCAGGGGTTTCAAAGGCCATTTGGAATTACTTAGCCCCAGGGTCACTGGGCCTCCCTCCAGCCCACTGAGATGCCCAGCTTTGCCATTTTCTTGTTGCAGTTTCACTGGGTTTGTTCACTCGTAATAGCAACCAAATGTCCCCCAGGCCTAACAGGCCCCCGCTTTCTCGTCCCCTTCGGCGACGACAAGCCTCCCCACGCTAACTCCTGGCCTCTCAGAATAACCTCTTATTGCAAACCCACCTAATTGCCTTCACCCCCTTTCCAGTCCTCGGCTGGGCCATCCTGGCCGGCTCATGACTGTGCGGTGGTGGAAGTCAGAGTGAGCAGCACCCCCGCACCGTGGCCCTGCTAAGGTTAGCAGGTTTATGAACCCCTAGAATCCAGAAATCTGGCTGCAACGGCAGAGGAAGCTTCAGAAAGCTCTATAACAAAAACCCCAAGGGGAAAATGAACTTGAACTATGTCTTTTGCACACTTGCAAAAAAAACTGTGTGACATTGTAAACATTGACAGAGTCTTATGGAAAAGGTTCAAACATATATAGAAGTAGAAAAGACACTATAATAAACTACTGTAATTTCATCACTAGCCTTAAACATAGACGCTTGGGCAAAGGAGGTAGAAAAATACAAACCCTCCAAAATTCTGTAATCTTGCCTCCCGGTGTTCGTATCTTGCTGTATACACACCATCTTTTCAATGGGCATGCAATACTCACAGAGAGATGCACACATGTAAAGAATACGGGATCAGCCCAGGCTGGTGTGGCTCAGTGAATTGAGCACCAGACTGCGAGGCGAAGGGTCACTGGTTCGATTCCCAGTCAGGGCACGTGCCTGGGTTGTGGGCCAGGTCCCCAGTAGGGGGCGTTCAAGAGGCAACCACACACTGATGGTTCCCTCCTTTTTTTTTCCCTCCCTTCGCCTCTCTCCAAAAATAAATAAAATCTTTTTTTTTTTAATATTTATTTATTTATTTTTAGAGGGGAAGGGTAGGAGAGAGGGAGAAGGAGAGAAATATCAATGTATGGTTGCCTCTTATGTGTCCCATGCTGGGAACTGGCCTGCAACCCAGGCATGTGCCCTGACTGGGAATCGAACCGCGATCCTTTGGTTCACAGGCCCGCGCTCAATCCACTGAGCTACACCAGCCAGGGCTAAAAATAAATAAAATCTTTAAAAAAATAATAATAAATAAAGAACATGGGATCATAAAAATATACGCTACTTTATATCCGCTTTTCTCACTTAAAATTGGATTTTTAGTGGCTACATAGTATTCATCTATGGATGTAGCAAAATTTTATCAATCTCCTATTTTTGCACATCTGAGCTCTTGCCTTTTTGTTACTATATATTTCACTGCTATGGACGTTCTTACAGGTCAATACTTGTCCGCATTTCTAGTTATTTTTTCAGAAAACCCTTCTAGAAGGGAAATAGTCACCCCAACCGCAAATTGCCAAGGTGCCTTTGGTCAAGTTGTTCCCATTTACAGGCTCCCTGGTGCTGTGAACAAGACTTGTTGTTTCCGTTAAGATCAGCTCCCCAAAGCTCCTGGATTGGAAGGCCCCAGAGGCTTGGCATGTATTTCTCATTATAATTCTCCTTCCGCAAATAAGAGAGGCCTGAGGAGAGCAGGACAGAGAGGATGAGAAAGGAGAAGACGCGACTATAGAGGGAAGAGAGAATGACAGGTAGATAGAGGAAGGGAGGAAGGAAGGAAGGAAGGAAGGAAAGGGTGATGGAAGAATGGATGGATGGGTACGTGCATGCATGGGTGGATGGATGAAGGAAAGAAAAGGGCAGTGGATGGGAGGGTGGTTGAACACAGGAAGGAAGGAAGGAAGGAAGGAAGGAAGGAAGGAAGGAAGGAAGGAAGGATCCCACAAGGGCAGAGAAAGAGAGAACAGGAGTGAGAGAAAATGGAAATAGAAGAGATCAAGGCAAAAAGGCTGGATCATCATCTTCTTCGGGGGAGCCAGAACCAGTGGGGCCAGGAGACAGAGAGAGGCAGGCAAAACTCCTGGTCGTTAAGGTTCCTAAACAAAGGACAAGCCACTGTGAGTCCCACAGCTCTCCTCCCAGGCATTCCCCTTTGCTTTGCATTCTGGCCACCCCACCTTCTCTGAACCCATGCCACAGGGACGGGGACTGACGGCCCTTCCCACCTGTCACCAGGGAGACAGTCTAGAAGCCTTCCCTTGGAGCTTCCCAGGTTTGTCAGGAAGGCACTCTGTGTTTAAAAACCATAGGAACAAAAATCACACAAATGCGATTTGGGAACATCACTTTGCCTAATGGTTTCAGCCAACGTGTGTAAGAGGGAAATTTATAAAAATTAAGTGGTGATTTGGTGGCAGGGGGCGGGGGGCGCTGGACATGAGGGGCGAATGAACAGGAAGGATGATCCTTAAACGTCAGTGTGCCCTGGCAGGAAAAACCACATGGGAAGGCAAGACCGAAATAGTCCAGCACACCCACCCCCGCCCCGCCCCCCGCCACAGCTCCTGGTGACCAGTGGGGCTGGTGTTGCCGGCCCTCCATCCTGAAAGGCTGCCCCTCTGCACAAAACGGAGGGTGGATGTGACTCCGCCGTGTCTCCGAGAGACCATTTAAGGCTTTGAAAATCTCCTGCCCTGAAATCAAGTCCGGTGACACTCTCGTGCCAAGAGCGGATGAGCATGTTTTGTTCCTGGGACATCTGCTATCTCTGATTGGAATGTAAGACACGTCTGAGCTTTCCCTCTCCTCTCCTCTCTCTGCCCCCTCCCTCCCCCACTCCTGTCCCTAAGCAGCTCCAGCAGCCCTGAGCGGGACTTGATCCCTCAACACTTCCCGGAGAACCAGCCCCTCCCCGATCCCCTGTGTGTGTGTTTGCTTGTTTATTTGGCAAAATATTTTACCTACAGGGATTCGCGATGAAAAGCCCGTACTTTAAAAACATATCAGCGACGAACCAAATGATGAAAATGCCAAGTGCAGAGCAGTTTATATTGTGAGGTCTATTTGCAGAATGTAAAAAGATACAGAAAGCACAGACTTGGATATCAGTTGCTGGGGTGGGGAGGGGAAACCAGAGACGTATTGGCTAGGGGTCATCGCTTATAGTTTTCCCTGTTTGATAATTTTTTGCCATGTGCTTTTATTATTTAAAAAAATCCATTATTATTATTATTATTATTATTTAAAGCTTGGCAGGTCTGATTCGAGTCTTGCTTTACCACCTAGTAGCTGTGGGGGGGGGGGTGTGCTCGTGACTTCAATCGCCCCTGGCTGTACAGTGGGGCCGTTGCATCGTCCGCCTGTTAGAGCTGCTGCAAAGAGCGGATGAGGCAGAGCGTGCGAAGCTCTGAGCGCTGAACCTGGCACGTGTGGCCGAGACATACTGGCCCCATGATCACCATCATCATCATCGCCATCATCACCATCATCATCATCCTTAGTGTTCGTGTCTGTGGCTATTGTTCTGCCCCTAGAGAACCTGGTGGGTTTGTCGTTTGTTTCCTGAAAGCCAGGAAACCCTTGTAATATCACCAACCGGCTGTGCTTTGAAGTAGGGCTGCCTGCTCGGCCGGGGAGGTTGGGAGCCATGTGTTAGGGTCCTGGGGCGTATAGATCTTCCCCCGCAGATCATTAGGCCCACGTTTGTCACATTTATTTTAAGGAAACTGGTAGGGAGAGGGTGGGTGAGGTTAATTGCGCTATGGATCCTGGGCGGCCCTGCTCTCCAGATGGGGGAGGTTCGACAGAGCCTGGAGTGATCCCAGAGCTCCGGCAAGGGCCCCGGCCCCTGGGCCTGACCACACGGAGACAGCGGACTGTCCGCCTGCAGAGGGGTGGCTGCGATCTCGGCTGTCACCCCTGGCACCCTGGGCTAGCCGGGCACCCGAAGGGTGCGCCTGCGGTTTTCCCAAAGCTTGCAACAGCCCCAGACTTGCCCCTACCCAGAGTGAGTCAGGCGCCCGTCCTCTGAGCCTGCTGCCAGGGCCCGTCCGGGGCCATCTCTGTGTGAGGTTCTCAGGCACGAACTCGTTTCTGGGGCCTGGAACAAATGGTGCGGGGCCTTCTGGGGTCTGGCTGCTTCTCCTTGGAGTGGCAAGCTGCACCCCAAGAAAAGCCAGTGAGGGGCATCCTTCCCCTCCATCATCAAGGTTCAGACTTTGCACACACCTTTGTCATAGACCTACTGTGTGCCTGGAGGAGGTGGACAGAGGGTCGTTTGGGGCTGCAGTTCCCACAGCTGCGTGTGTCTGGGACACTGCTCCCCCTTTTCAAGCCTCCGGTTATTCATCTGAAAAATGGGGGAAGGAATAGTTACTACCAACTCAGTCTTTTTTGAAGGATTCAGACACATACGGGCTCAATAAGTGGTAGCTACTATGTGATTATTCTTACTCAGACCGCATAACAGCCAATATTAGCTTTCTCCTGAGAATCCTTCCCTATCTCTGAAACCCTCCTTCTTCCGAAGGAGAAAACAAATCAATCCATTAAGCTGCGTGCCTCGGCCCTTCGAGAAAATAATCAGGAACACACAGCGGTCCTGGATAAATTGGTAGAAAATTAAGTCCTGGTGGATAGGAGAAGGAGGCGATCTATCTGCCCAATATTGATTTTCTGACCACCAAAAAAACAGTCCTTTCTGCGGACCTGCTAGAACTCTGTAGATTAACAACTTTGGCCCAGGGCTCAGGCACACGCTGCCCCCACCCCGGCCAAGCTCCCCAGGCCCGGCAGAAGGTGTGACTTCAGACATAATGGTAAGGATGGGGGTGGGGGGGGCGGAATGCAGGCCTGTGTGTGAGGTGATTGTAACCAGAAACACCTCGGCAGGCATCTCGCTGGTGTCCTGAGCCGCCGCTGGCAGGCAGCCGGGCCGGGAGCGGGGAGCGGGCCTGAGGTGCCCTGGCTCGCTGCTGACCGCCCCTCCTGGGCCGGGCAGGCCGATAGCTTATCGGGCCCACTCCGGGGGCGCCCGGTGCTACAACCGGAAACGCGGCCGGAGGCCAGTGGATCCTCCATGGAGCGGTCCGCGTCCTCGTGCGCGCCGGCCAGCGCTTAGGCTCTGACTGCAGGTCTTCCTCCATCCGCCCGCGACCAGGTAAGGCATCAGGTGGCCGGGGAGCGACTGACGCACCTCCACCCCCAGGGGACTGTTCGCTCTTGGCTGGTGAAAGGCTGGTATTTTGTGGGCCAGGGAGCGGGGAGGTTGGGGACTGGGCGTGGAGGCGGGAGCCAAGGTGGAAGTGCCAGGGTCAGTGCAGCCTCGCCCGAGGGCTTCAGCGTGGGGATGACAAGAGGGTTCCGGGAGGGCAGGAGATGCTGGGACTCAAGCTGTGCACCCCAACTTGCACTCAAAAGTGCACCCCGCAAGGTGTGCCTGGCTTCCGATGCACCTGGTCACTTTCCCACAGCCGGGCCTCAGGTTCCCGGGCTTTGGCAATAGCGCGCGCGCTGCGCTCTGTGCTCCGTTCCACCGAGAAGCCAGCGTGCGTGTCGGGGTACCTGTGTGTTGGGGCAGGAGGACCTGCAATAGAAACCTATGGCGGTGCATTAGAAACTGACAGGGATTTGGAGTCTGGAGCCCCAAGGTGGAGTGCAGGCTCTCCAGTTTTTACTGTGCACTCCCCAGCTGGCTGCTTACCCTCTCTGGGCCCAGCCTCCTCCTCACCTCGGGGAGGAGGGCGGATTCTAAGAACAATTAAGTGAGTCGTTGGGGGTTAGTAAAATGATGGTTTGGAAGATCATTAGAGAATAGAAAGAACTTTATTTGAAGTGGTTTATTATTGTAGGAAAAATTTGGCACTGCTAGGGCGAGCCAATGGGCAGCTCAGCCGACTGAGATGGGTTTGGCCCCAGAAGGGGGCCCGGGTCAAGCACGCTGAACCACGGCCCGCTTCTGCTCTGAGCAGGTGCCCCCCGCCTCAGGGAAGAGGTTGAGGAAGAGTGCTGGCGGGAGGCAGACATCAGCCAAGGGCGACTCCGAGGCTCGGCTTGGCTCCGGCCCCTGGGGGCCTGCGGTCGGAGCCTGGCCCCTAGCGCGTCCTCTCTAGGGTGCGCCTGGCTCGCCGCGCGCCCTCGCACTGGTCCAACCGCGCGCTCCAGCGCGCGTCGAGTTCACCGGGGACAGCCAGGGACCCGCGGGCAGACTCGCAGACAGACAGACGCCGCGGTGCCGGGCGGTCTCCGGTTGCGTCCGGGTCTGTGAATCAAAGGAGGGGCGTGCTCCTCTCACCCTCTAACCCTTCTCTTCTCGCTGGGAGCACTGAGCGGGCCTCCGACCAGCAGGCTCACGTGGCCTGGAGTCCGGAGTCCTCGCTAGAACACTGGTCAGGGCTTACGCTCCATCTCTTCACTTTAAGCAAGGGACCTCACCTGTCCAGGCACCTCTGCAAATTGTATGCAAAACTATTTAAGTGCTTTCTTTTTCTCTTTTGGTGTGGAGTAGGTACATTTTTAAACCCACTTCCCAATAGGGCCTACATTCCCCCAAAGGTTAAGAACCACCTTTCCCCACCTAGGAGCTCAAGGCCTTAGCATAACTTCATGCCGATTGGAACATTCCAGATTGTGAGCTCTTCTCTGACACATACCCTCAAGGTAGTTGGCTGCAGGAGAGAAAACACGTGCACGAACACCCATCTTAGAACTGTCCTTTCTGAAAGTTTGAAGGGAAACTGAGGCCCGGAGAGGCGTTGCCATGGCCTCCAGGGCAGACTGCTCAGCTCACTGGAGACTGAGAACAGCGGTGGGACCCCAGGGCTCTGAACCTCACGCTGCTAAGAATCCCGAGAGCGTCCTGAGTCCAGAATGTGGCCAGTGCGGCCTCCAAAATGCCCTAGCTGAAGGTGGCTTCCGATCACTGTTGCTTTTCGGCAGCTCCCACTGAACGGGTTTGAAGGACACACGTTTGGCGAAGTGCATGGCTACCGCAGCCTGGGAAGGGGAAAGGCCCAGCTTAGCTCTTTCCTTAATTAGTGGGGTTTTTGACTTTTTGGATGACAACATACCCACCGGGAAGCTGATGAACACTATGAATTTTTCTCTAGAAAAACACACACACCAGTGTATGCAATTTTGCAGAATCTGCAGTGGTCTGTAGGCCATGCACATTGTCAGTGCTAGAGTGACCGGAAGAAGACGCGGAGAGGCCAGCTTGGGGCAGCCCCTCTGCTCACCGGGTCTCGGAAGAAGCTGTCCCCGGGAGTGTGTGGGGTCCTCACGTGTGTGCGCGCGTGCACACACACACACACACACACACACACACACAGCCCCTCGGGCACACTGCACAGTGGTCCCGCAGACCCGAGGCCAGGCAGCCACAGCCAGGCCAGGAGAAGAGTTCAAGTCGCCAGCACGCTCTCAGCTGAAGTCTTTTTCAGCCCCCGGCCCCTTCAGCCTCATTGTTTATCCATCTGAACGGCTCCCCTTCCCCGGCCCGCTCCCACCCCCACTTTTCCGAGGTCGACTATAAAAATAAACTATTTTTCCTTGTTAATAAATCTCCGCCCGGCGCCCTCTTTTAAAGAACTCCAAAAAAAAAAAAAAAAAAATCACTGCGCCCAGCGCGAGCGAGCAGAAAGATTAATCTCGAAGCAGGATTTATGTGGCGCGGGCATCCTCAAACAATTGGACTCATAAAGTGAAATGAGATTCGGAGGCGGGTGGGGGAGGGGGAGGACCTCGGGAACCACAAACACGTTTGTGTAGCTAAACAATGTGGAAACTCTTAAAGACCCTTTTCTGCAGACATCTTGCAGCAACGGCGCTTCCCTGTCAGCCCGCGGGAAAGGGAGAGAGATATATTAACTGAAGACACGATCTAAAATTACTTAGGGGGTTTAAACATGCGGGCAATGGGGGCGGGGGTGCTGATAAACTGTTGTCCATATTTCCTTCTCTCCGTGTATTATTTCCAAGATATTTCACCCCCTTCACAATGCCCCCTCCCTCCCCGCCCCTTCTTTTCTCTCTCCATTCATTACGTTGACTGGAGTGCAGTGGCCGAAGCCTGGAGGGACTGGAGACCAGGGGGCAGGGTCCCGCTTTGCGCCAGCGCGCCTTCCGTCCGTGCGTAAAGACGGGGTGAGATGCGCCGCACGCAGGCGCAGGGGCTTAAATCGGTCACATCCACCCCTGGGCTGACCTTTCTCGGGTCCCTTTCTGCCATAACCTGGGGACACTCTAGGTTCTCAGGGGCGTTAGGGATTCTGAGCAGTACTTTTAAGCAGGGCCTTGGGTAGGATCTCTTCTCGCCTGGAGAATAAGGGCGTGTGAACACAGCTACCCAAACAGTTACGGGTCCCAGCCCTGCTCTGTAAGTTTAGAGCTGGTTATAGCCTCTGCCAGGGGTCTGGGCTTAGCCTGGCTGGACTGCTGGGCTCCCGCTACGCCGCTGGGGGAGAAGCAGACCCTCGGTGCTTTGGGGAGGACTTGTGTAGAATCGTTGTAAGCCTGGAGGAATTGGGGGTCACGGGCCCAGCGCACATGGGCACGCTGGTGCGGGGCACAGGACTGAACAGTCGTCAAGTCCTGGAATGAACCAGGTGTCTTGAGTTTATTAGCTGTTTGGAGCTCCGGTTTGCTTATCTGTAAAATGGGGATATAATTGTACCTCCCCCTACTAGTTCTTGGGGAATTAAATGTAAAGCTTGATGAAAAGCGTAGGTGGCCAGTGAGTGTCAGATGTTGTTGTGGTTATCACTTATTATACTGACTCGCGGGCGCCTGGCAGAGACCGCAAGCCGGCCCTGTGCTTTTACAGAGGGGACGAGGGCCAGGGAGAGACATTCAATGTCCCAGAGGGGATTATGATAAAGTGAGGTTTTTGAAAGGCTGATTTCTGGATTCATTCATGGATTCAATAAATATTCCATTAGTTTCAGGCTCCGTTCTGGGCCCTGGGGACTCGGCTGGGACCAGGACGGTCCCCTGCCACGTGCAGCACCTCCCTTCCCCCATCACTGAGAGAGGCAGTTTTTTAAACCTCCGTGCGGGCGCCTCGTTCGGTGCCAAACTCTTGCCCGCGCACCTCCTTCACTTCTTTCTGGTTTGAGTTGGGAAGCAGCGAACAGAGCCCAGCCCCCAAGGGGGACACCATCGTGGAAGACACACACACACACAGAGGCAAAGGCGGGAGACATTCTGTTCCACCGAGGACGCCACCCCGGCCACCGCTCACCGCCAGCCTGTAACCAGCAGCGCAGTTTTGCGCGGGCCGCCCGGCTCCCGCTGTCGCCCTCGCGGGGCAGGCGTCCAGCAAAACATTTCTCAACGTGTCTGGGCCCGATTTCGAAGTGTGAGGCAATCCCTCCGGCCCACGCCGCCGGCGGACCCTTTATTTAAGCGCGTTTCAAGCCGGGCAGCGTTCGTCAGCGTCGCTTATGTAATCTTTTCTGGGTGCGCGCGGGCAAACGTGCTCTGTGCGCGCCCAGCGACCCTTCCCTCTGAGTGGCCCCACTTTGGCCCCGCCGAGCCTGGGATTTGCTCCGGGAGCGGGGGGGCTTGGCCGGCGATGAAAGTGTCCACCACGCTGTAGTTCTCAGTGCCTCGGGGAGTGTGGCGGAGGCGGAAATTGTAGCCAAAACCGCGCATTTTGAATTAAAACAAAACGAAAAGCTCAGCTACACTTTTTTCCCCTTGGCTCGAAATCGCCGCCTACTTACAAATCCCTCCGTCGTAATTCTCTTGAATTATGCAAGAGAAATGGCCAGTTATCCAGATGTTATACCGACTTATCCAGAATCTCCTGGATTTTGCCAGGCGGGCCACATCTGCTCCTGTGAGGGACCATTGTCCAGATTGTATTAGCAAGAGTGGAATGTTCCATCCTCCAGCTACTACTCCAAAGGATGCACCGTCTCCTGAGTTTTCCGGATACTTCTGGAGTTTTTTTCCTTTTTCAAATATCCCCGTGCGGGAGGGGCTGGGGTGGTGATGAAGCTGGCGAGGGCTGCCCACTCGGGCTGTCCACTCGGGCTGCCCACTCGGGCTGTCCACTCAGGCTTTCTCAGATTTTGCTGGTGTCGAGGCACTTTCTAAGGGAGAGCCCCGAAGCTGGCTCCGTCCCCTGCCCTCCTCCCCCCACAACTCCCCAACGTGCACAGAGAAATGGAAAAGTGAAGCCCTTCTAGCCATCAAGACATTAAATCTCTGAACTGTCCCCAAATGTCCAGATAAGTAAGTGTGTGTGGGGGAGGGGAAGCTGAGCCCAACCCTCCCGGAAAACTTTCTACTTTTCTTTCATTTCCATTCTTTTGAGGAAGGTGTAGATACATAGGTTTTATCTTGAAAGGCAAGCAAAACAAAACAAAACAAAACAACCCCCGCTGGGTTCGTTTGCTTGTTTTAAACAGCCCCCTCGAAGCCAGCCGGGGCTCCTCAAACCCGGCAGGGTTCCCTGGGCAGCGGGCGGGATCGCGGGCCAGGGGTTGGGCTGGTTTTGCCGACTCCTGCGGCTTCGGAAACGGCCGTCAGATCTCACCGGGAGCGGATGTGGATTTGCCGGAGGCGCCCATTTCGGACCGTTCCGTTTCCTGGAGAGCCCCTGCAGCGGGGAGGGCTTCTCCCTCGTCCTGGGCCCCCGACCGTGCCCCCGACCGTGCCCCCAAACAGAGGCAGGTTCCGCACAGCAGCACTGCGAAGGCCCCCCAACAATTTGGATATCTGGGAAGGAAAATGCGTGGCCAGCTGGGGCCAGGGCGGAATAATGCAGACACGCTGGGTGTTGACTCCCTTCCCTTGCCCTTCTTCCTGACGGTGCAGAGTCCTGCTGGGAAGCCAGGAAGGCCGAGCCTCCCGGACGGGGAACCCCCATCCCCTGGAGCTCCTTGGGTATCGGAGTTGGTAATTGTCTTCCAGTTGCGGGGGCCATTTTTTGCCAACACAGTGGCCCCTTGAGATTTGCAACTGTAGAGGAGGGATAAAACCGTGCCTCGTGGTTGGGTCCGAGGGTGTCCCCAACGCTGTCCCCTGTAGCTGCGCACAAGAGGGAGGTCAGAATTTGTGAAAGGACCCCCCCCCCCCCCGCCACTGTCCCCACCAGAGCCAGTGTAGCCACAGGCAGGGCCTGGACCACAGTTGTGTTTCCAGAGACTTTAATCTGGGTTTATGGATCTCCTCCCCCTTGGAAAGGAGACCCTGAACTTGTCTTGCATCCCGGGGATGCTTCTAACTCCCAAATGTTAAGAAGACTGTCACTACGACCTGATCCCCACCAGCGCACCCCCCACTTACCTTCGGACTTCAGTTAAACCTGACACCTTGGGTGGGGTTGGGAATGTAACGATCCAAACCCAGGGTTCTGGAGCCCCACTGCCTGAACCCGCATCTCTTCCATCATTTGCTGAGTGGCCTTAGGCAAGCTGTCTAACCTCTCTGAAGCGAGGACCCTTTGTGAACTGGACGATAACAATGCTTCCTTCAAAGGGTTGTTCCATGAAGCAGGGAGAGGAGGCGATGGCCAGGCTAAGATGGTCTCTGAGCTTTTCTGGTAGAACTAGAGGCCTGTCCCCGCGGAGCGCTCGGCCAGAGAGTGGCAGAGTGCAGGCTGGCAGCGGCCCATCTCAGCCAGATGGTGCAAACTTAATAAAATATATATTTATAGTTGAGCTATTCCAGAAAAAGCAGTGTGTGGTTTAGGATCTCTTCTACCTGACTGGTGAGTGTGGACGCCTGCTTCTGCCTTTACTACCAGTCCCCAAGCTGTGGGTTCCAACCCAAGCGCGGCCTCTTTCTAGCTGGAATACTTTGGGCAAGTGTCTTCCCCTCTCTGGGCCTCCTGCGAGCAGCGGGAGAATTGAGTCCTGCCTCCAGGGTCACCGTGGGGATCAAGCAAGCGAGTAGGTGCATGGTGGCGCGTGGTAGTGAGATGGAGAGATACAGTATCACCGCACATCGTAACAAACACATAAGCACAGCCTAACACAATATACACATCCTAATGGAAGGTAAACGCGACATAATATCCAATATTACGATGTGTTATATTGTATTATAATTCTGGGCACACGTGCGCGCGCTGGGAGGGACCGACTGCCTCAGCCAGGACAGGCTTCGCCACTGCAGCGCCCGCGGGGGACACAGGAACTTGCCCTCCCGCCTTTCCCCCAGCCGTTGTCGTTCCGGCTGTCGTGGCGCATGCAGGCGCTCGGTAAAACGTAAGAACGCCCTCTTTCTCTCCGTGGCGCTGATCGGGATCGGTGGCACCTGGCTCGGGAGGGTTTAACAGGCTCCAGGGCCCTGGGAGACCTTCGCAGAGCCCCAGCGCTCCCGGCGGCGGCGAAGAGACTGAGTGTCTCGGGGCGTCAGGACTCCGGACGGAGCGCAGCAGCGCTTTGCAAAGGCGCCCCACCTCCGGGAGCAGGAAGGTTGCTGGGGGGAGCACACGGAGGACCCTGCAACGCCTATCCGCCCTTCCCCCCTCCGCTTTCCCCAGGGCGCGGGGAGCAGGCAGGGCCGGCGTGGTGACCGCTCTGTTGGAAGCAAGACGGTTTTTCTTTGACGCGCTGTTTCTCGGGACTTAGCCAGTCCTGGAGATGTGCGCCCTGGCCAACTAGAGAGACACAATTTTTGGGAGCCCTTTCTTCCCCTCTGTAAAGGCATCAGACATTCACACACATTTGTTTGCAGCTTAGAAACACTGGTGCGAACACCAAATCGCTTGCACGGGAAACAACTTCCCCAAGAATTATATGCACATAGAGATACTTGCACACCCCAAATCGTCCGGCACGTGGGTTCCGAATTTTTTGCACTTCAATAATCGTTCACACATGTTGTTCGCATTTTCCGAGCCTCGGAAATCTACGCATAATTAACCGTAGACGACAGCAGCAGCAGCATTGCGCACACACAATTCTCTGCACGCGCATAACCGCACACACACTTCTTTATATAAATGCACGTGAGGTCACTCCCGCGGCCGTGGCACAGCCCTGGGCGCGCACCTACAGGCCACGACAGCGGGGCAGAGGGGCGAGGTCTCTGATCTTCTCGGGAAGTCCCCGAGTTTAGAGGAGAAAACTCTCTCCAGCCCTCGTTGGTTCTTTGTTCTCGTTGCTCATTTTTCGGACAGAGGTCGGAAGCCAGGCCATGTTCCCGCTAGGGAAGGCAGGGCGGGGCCCAAAGGCCAGCCACCAGGTCACCAGTTTTGAATAGAGGTCCAGGAGCAGTTCCAGGGTTATGGGCAGCGCGACCGGCAGGGAGCTCTCCGCGCTGCCTCTCCGCCTCCCGGGGGCCGAGAACCAGGTGGGGCCGGGAGGGACCCCGGGCCTGCGCTCCGAGGGCCGGGGGAGCTGTGTTTATTTTCTAGTTATTCTTGGCTGCCTTCCACACGATTATTTGTAGCAGCGAAGGGAACTTCTGGGAGAGCTGGGGCCTTGGGGGGTGGGGTGGGGGTCCCTGTGCCAGACCCCACGAGTTTTATGGCATCGGAGCTCGGAGGGCGAAATTACAGGCGGAATCAAAATGTGTAAATTATAGGTTTGCGTTGTAAAGAGGCCTAAGCGCGGCGGCTCGAGAGAGGCGGGTTGTGGGTTCTACGGTGACGGGCGCCCAAGCCGCGCACGCCGATGCGCTCCCCGGCCGTTTGCGGGCTCCGTCCCCGCGCCTGGGCGCCCTGGCTCTGGGAAGCACTAGTCCCAGACTCGGGGGGCCTCGCCGGCCGGAGAAAAGCGACCAGGCCCAAGTCCCGGGCCTCCCGCGCGCGCGCGAGGCCCCCCGACGTCCGCAGCCTGGGTCACAGGAGTTGGGGCCCAGCTTCCCCCTTGCAGCTCCCGCGGGGACGCCTTTTAGTTCTGCTCGCTAATTAGGTTTAATCGAAAAATGCCTTTATACGCCCAGCCATGAGCGAAAGCTTGTTTAAGAGGTTAGATGTATGTGCTGCCGCCAAAGTGAGTAGCAGGAGTTTCCGAAACATCGCCGGTCGGAAGCTGCCTTGACCATTTCCCATCATTCACCTTTCTGCGGGCCTCTTCTGGGTTATTTTCTCCTCCACGTCCTACCTCCCCCACCTTGTCATCATCTCCCCCTTTTCTCCTCCTTCCCGGTCCCGCTCCTTCCTTCTTTCCTCCCCCCCCCACCCGACCCTTTCCCACCTGGGTCCCCTCCTGCCCCTCATATGCTCAATTTTCTTTCTTCTTTTTCCTTCGTTTTCTCCCCACGTTTGCAGCATTTCAAGCCTCCCCCCATTCCTTCTGGTGTCTTTTCTCGTATTTACACTGTTTTGTATTTCCCCTCTGCCCCTCACACCCTCCTCTCCTTTCATTGTTTTTCCCTCCTTCCTCTTTCCTATCGACTTGAGTGTCCCACTTCTTGACTCAGAACGTGCAGCATTTGAACGCCAGCTTTCTTGGTTGTTGGAAACGCAACCCAAACAAGTCACGCTGGTTTGCAGAAAATCGGAAAGGGAAGGAAAACCTTTCACACCAGCATCCAGGGGTCCTGCACTGGGGCAGCACCCGCCTCTCCAGGACGGGGTATCCCGGCGTCCGGGCTGCCCTGGGTCCAAGGTGTCCTGGAGAGAAGGAGGGGCTGAAATGTTACTAAAAATACAGAGGTTCCCGAGGCAGCAGGACGGTGTGCATAGATGGGGCGAAATACGCAGCCCCCTGCGGTCTGCTCTGCGCACAGCCATCCACGAGTGCGTAACCAGGGTTTGTGTGGGTGCCTGCCTGCGGTCTACTCGAGCCCCATCTCTGTTCTGAGCGCCCAGGAGAACACCTTGCCAAGGGTTAGCGAGAGCTTCGAGGAGACAAACCAACCGCCCAAGGTTAGAATCCTGCGGAGACCACCTTGCTCCCTTCCCAGATGACAGCTTTCTGTCTTCCTCCCCCTCCCCTCTGAGCCCAGGTCTCCCCCTTCTCAACAGCTGTTCTTCCATTGTTGTAGTTATTGGGTAAATATAAACCACATAAAAACACCTGGATGAAAAGCTTGTTCCCTAATACGCTGCTCAGGGCAGCCAACATCCATCTTCCGACCCGCTCCCTTCTTTGCTTTGACAAAGAGTGTAAGAGCCCTACACCCTTGCCCCCTTTCCTAAGTGATGAGAATATTAACATCTGACCACTCTGCCCCCAGAAGGAGCCCCCACCCCCACTACCTTCCCCAAGCTTCCTTATTAATAAGAGGTCATTTCCTCCCAGGCATGAAACCTCAGCGTGCAATTCAGACCAGACAGGGAGAAAATTTTGACATCTCTGAGCCAGGGGCAGCGCCAGGGTAATCGTAGCCTCTCATGCAGGGACAGGCTCCTCGGGGACCCGGGCTGGGGACTTGTGCTTCTAGGGACAGAGCAGAAACAGGCGCTCCTGTGTGCGGATTAAGGAGGGGACTTCGGGCAAGAAACACTGGTAGCAGCGTCACACGTCATTTCCCTGACCGCAGGCTCTTCATGTCTGGCTTTTCTGGAATGATCCCAGCAGCTGCCTTGTTTTTTAAGCCACTGATGGCTGAGCTCTCTTGAAGCTTAGGAGCTAGTAAGAAGATGGGTGAAGATGAAAATAGCTAATTAACTCTGGTGAGGGTGCGGAAGGGAGGTCCTCTCCAACATGGGCCAGGTGAGGGTAAATGGCTACAAGTATGGGGGGCAATTTGGGATATGCATCAAAAATACAAGGCTCGGCGAATTTTGTCTGTGATGTTGATCCTACAATTGTGTATATGTATACACACGCACAATGATCTTCGTACAAGGATAGTCAGTACACGGTTGTAACAGCAAACGTTGGAAAAGACTGGATGGGAACACGAAGGGGATCTGGAGAAACAGCGACGGTGGAAGGAGCGGTGAAATATTACGCAGCGGTGAAAAAGATGGAAGCGCTTCTCTGTGCGCAGATACAAAAAGATCTCTGGGAGAGAAGTGAAAACAGCGGCATGGAAGGTGAGGGGCGGGTGAGGTTCTGTGCACAGAAGGGTGAACAAAAAGGCAGAGTCATCCCGTCGCCATAGTGACTTCCAGAAAGCGAACTGAGTGGTTGAAGGAGAAAATTCTGCTTCTCGCCGTGCAGTCTTTTGTCCTTGCGGTGTTGTTTTTTGCTTTTTGCATGGCTTGCTTCTACCAAAGGAACACTGTCAATGAATTAACAAATAACAGAAAAGGGTGGCTGTCTTCGCGGCCCTTTCCCCAGCAGTCCCCAGATCGCCCACTTCTCTCCTCTTCTGCCTTCCAGAAGAACACTCACCATCCAATGAACCCCCGCTGTGTGCAGGGATTCAGCCAGCCGCTTAAAAAAAAACACGTCGTTTCACCCTCACATTAGTCCTGCCAAGAGGCGCCGTCATGGTCCCATCTCACAGGTGTATAAACTGAGACTCTTGGAGGCAAACCTCCCACCTGCGGTCTCAGCGTCTTCTTCACTGTCCAGTTTTCCTCTTTTTCCAACCCCTCCAGCCCCTCCCCCGTCCTGTAATCTCCACGCTGTCACCCCACCACGCGCGGTTGAATATGTGAAAGGAGACTGCTTGAAAGAGGACAGCCAAGTCCTGACCCACGCAGGCCCGCTGGTGGTAATGCTAACCCAAAGACAGTTTGTCAGAGACACGGTGGCAGAAAGCATTGGGGGGTGGCCTTGGAGTCGTACAGAAGTACGTCAGGCACGTCTCGGCTATTCACAGGAGACCCAGCGGTGGCCTTGGTGCTTCAGGAGGCTTTGGTCCCAAGTCCCGTCCTGTTCCCCCGCTCCTAGCACAGTTGCCATAAATCCTAGCAGCTCTTCATTCCCGGGGCCAGCTGCGCACACCCTGAAAGCTAATGGGGTGTGAGGATACGGCTTTGGGAAATTTCTTGGTTCACATCCGGAGGTGGCACTCAGATTCCTGCGGGGAGTCCTTGAACGTGGGAGCTGGGGGTTACCAAATTTCCTCTTATCTGAGGATGGGGCTTGTGTTTGGGCCGCCTTCGAGATTCGAATGCAGCGCTCTTCTACTACCAGGGAGATGCCAGGAGCCTACTTTTTGGCAAAAGGCACTAACTCATGGCCAAGTCAGCAAATAGCCTTTGCGTATCTATGGCGTCCAGGGCACTACACATCCAAGATGCTAAAATATGTGTTAGCTTCCTACCTACTTGTGCAGCGCAGAAATGAAATGCGAACTCCCTTTTCACATTACACAGTGAAAACGTCTCTGTCTCTGCCCTTTCCACAACGCACCGGTTTCCTTCTTCCTCCGCAGCAATTTCCACTGGGGCTCCTTTCTTGGATATTTTCGGGATATAATCTACGCATGGTTAATGTCTTCTTATGTGAATGGTAACCTTTGAGATGCAGCATACAGCCTAGTGTGTGAGAACTCAGGTGCCCAGACCCACTGACCGGGCCGTGACTTTTTAGCTCTGTGACCTTGGGCAAGTCCCTTGATTTCTCTGCCTTGGTTTTCTCATCTGTAAAATGGGGTTCATACCAGTACCTGCCTCACACGTTTCCTTACGAGGCTTAAATGTGACAAAATGTGCAAAGCATCTAGAATTGTGCCAGGCACAAAGAAAACACGCAGTGAATATTCACTGTTAATATCAGAATGAATGATAGATAGATCACCATACTCCATTCTCTCTGTCTTACTGCCTCATTCTCCTTCACTGGGTACCTTTCTGACATAGGTCATAGTTTCTCAGACCACCAGAAAAGTAACTGAGGAATTAAGTTTTTACCATCAGAGAAAGTATCTTAAAACTCGCAACATTTGAAAAAGGGCAAAGATGCTAAAATTCTCTAAACCCGGCTTCTTCTTGCAAATAGAGAGATGAGGATCATACAACGTAGAATTGATATTTCTGTTACTCGTGTGTGTGTGTGTGTGTGTGTGTGTGTGTGTGTGTGAGATCAGCAGTTGAAGCAAAAGCCTGAACCCAGAATCTGGCTACTTGGAATGTGGGCAGACCTCAATAAAGAAGGAAATTTGTGTTACATTTGAAAATGTCTGTGGTCATATTAAAAAGTAAGGTGGCGTTTACAAATTTAAGGCCGCTGCCCATGTTATAAACTATCTGTTGACTTTTGCAAGGAATTCTTCTGGATAAAAACTCATTCCCTTTTACAAGCGTGCTGAGCACTGCTCGCTCACCCCGACTGCTATCTCGGCACAAATGTCCCGCCTTCCGCAAAAGGTGTTGCCCTGCATTCTCAGGAGGGAACTTGCAGGTCGGTTCTGGGGCTCCCAGGCTGGGGTCTGAGGTTCAGGCGTGTGGTCCAAGGTCTCGGTATCTTACGGAGATGGCAACCAGTGCTGGCTTCTTCCCTGGAGGTGTGTTTGGGAAGTGACTTTGTAGTTCTTTGCAAAGATCATCATACCGCTGGATGGTAAATGATGCTTTTTTTGTTTTGTTATGTTTTCGGTCATGAGTAAATAAAAGCTGTCCCTTCTCCCTGCCGGGAAGGAAGCCAAAAGACAACAACAACAACAAAAAAGTAGGAGAACAAGAAGAACGAAAATATGCTGAGTATAGCTTTTCAGCCACACAAACAAAAATTCTGTGGGCTTTTCCTTTATGCTTGGAAAAGTTCTTTAAATACAGAGAAGTACGTGGTTCATATCGCTAATACCTGTGCACCAGGCCCAGGAAAAGACACCTACTAGCGTGGCCACATGCGCTTCAAAAACAATTCTTTTCATAACAGAAGTAAAACATTATAAAGTTGAAGTGCCTTTCTGTTTTCTAGACTCACTCCCACCACCCCCCCCCCCGCCCTCATCTCTTCCTCTCCTTAGCGGGGTAGCTACTGTCATAATTTCAGTAAATATCTGTACTCCACATTTTTTTTTAAAGATTTTATTTATTTATTTTTAGAGAGGGGAAGGGAGGGAGAAAGAGAGGGAGAGAAACATCAGTGTGTGGTTGCCTCTCACGTGGCCCCCATTAGGGGCTTGGCCCGCAACCCAGGCATGTGCCCTGACTGGGAATCGAACCTGTGACCCTTTGGTTCGCAGCCTGCGCTCAATCCACTGAGCTACGCCAGCCAGGGCTGTACTCCACATTTTTGTGCTTTAATGAAAATATGCACTTCTTCATAAGGGACACCCCAATTGGGCTTGTGTTTCTTAATTCACACAAACCTTATACACTGTGTACCTAGTTTGGCGGTTGCTTTTGTCACCCAACATTATGTTTGCGAGTTGAACTTCTCTTGGTAAATAGACATAATGTTTAACTGCAAATATGATATAAATATATTTTATCCATTTTAATGGCTGCATAGCGGTTTATTATACAAAAGCGATGGCAGCTGACATCTCCATGGGCCAAGCACTGTTCTAAGCGGTGTGTATAACAGACTCCCTTACTTCTCAAACCTATGAGGAAGTTGCTATTGCTCTCCTCATTACCCAGACAAGAAAACTGAGTCACACAGCATCTAATGACTAGCCCAGGTCATTCTCTGTTGAGGGATACTTAAAGAGTGTTTCCTATTTTTCCGCCACGATAAACAATGATACAATGAACATCTTTGTACCTGCTCCTTCGTTTTAGCAGTTGTTTTTCTGTGTGCAAGAGTTGCTACTGAGCGGATGCTCGAAAGAACTTCTGGGACTCTGAGCGCGTACTCTGCTGACTTCCTCAAGCATTTTCCCTGTCACGTCGGCACGTGGAATCTTGGTCAGCCTTCACCTCGCTGATCCTCAGTTTTTTCCTTTGTAAGATGGAGACAGGAGGGCTGGCTTGTAAAGGCTGAGGTGGAGATTAAAGGAGTGCTACGTGGCAAACACTCAATAACTCGCGGCTGTTAGAGTTGGTAATAAGAATATTACTGTTGCATTGCGCAGTGGCCATGCCGGCCAGACTCTTATCAAGGACACACATTCCAAAGTTGAAAAATGATCTTTAGGACTGAGCTAACGATGCTTCTTAGTTGTTATTATTTTATAGGCTTGAAAATAAGCAACAGGGACTTCTGTTAAAAGTTTTATATCAAACCACATCAAACAAGGCAGAGTGAGCAAAATGAAGCAGAGACTTAAATGGGACAGGGCCGTCCTGGGCCTGCTGACGGCCGCTGTGTGACTCCAGGCAGCTCACCCGACCTTTCTGGGGGTCTCGGTCTCAGGTCTCATGGAAAAATGGGGACATTTTCTTGCCTTGCAACATAAGGCTGCTATGAAGAAACAGATGAGCAGGTGGTGAAGTGGGCAGTGGGGGTGTGAATTGGGTGAACCCTGTTCAAATGATTGCAAATAGAAGATCTGAAGTTTATTTAAAGATACTTATCTTCTGTCTCTTAGATTTGGCTGGACATTCAGAAACCATTTTTCTGTTGCATACATATCCCAAACATTTCAGAAAATTTTTATCTTGACTTCTGAAATTGGGAGATAAGGGGAACACATTATATTACTCTTACAGAATGCTTCTCGTGGCTGTGCCAAATTCTGGTGCGTGGAAATATTAAGGCTTTGATTTCCTACATAAACTGATGTCTGCAGTAGAAAGATGGGAAGGAGAGAAAAACCCGCAGCTGCAATGCAAACGGCTGTTTTGCAAACAATTGGTTACTTGATGTCCCTCAATTAGTTGTTTTCAAAACATCATGCTTGACCAAGTTCACTGTCTTTCCTCTGTGTCTCTCTCTGCCACCGCTGCCGAGATCTTAAAGCCCCCAGTCGCCGAGATGTTCAAGCCCCCGACGGCACAGTTGTGTTTAAATTTTCTTCAATCAGTTATCAGCTAAACTCAGCTTCTTTTTATGTCAAAAATAGCTCACTGGTAGCCTGAGTCTAGCCAACTGGCTTCTCTTCAAACTGGTTTGTCTGAGGCTTGGGGCCACAGGAAACGCTCTGGTCCTCAGCTGTAGCTGAGACCCCATTGATGTCAGCTGGAGTCGGGCCATTTTCGTTTGCTAATAAAGCCACAGAGTCCATGGTGAAGAACCGATGAGAGGTGCTGGCGGCTGTGGGTGGCAGAGAAACGGTGCACCCGATCCGTGGGGGGAGGGAGAAAATCGGACGTGAACTTCACCAGTGGTCCCAACCTGCTTTTTCAGCCAAGTCCTAGTGGTACAATGGCTGGCTTAGTTTTCCAAAGGCTGATGATATGGGAATAAATGGGTTGGAAAGAGAGAGGAAAAGAGAGAGAGTAGGAGAGAGAGAGATGGTGGGCGGACAATGAAATAGGTGTTTTTTATTTGTGTAAGTCAGCTGGGAGAAGAATCGAGAGTGGGCGTGGCTCGAAGACAAAAAAGAGAGCTGGTACCTTCTGGTGGGGGAAGGGTTAGCTCCATCCCCTGAACCCCAGCAGGCGCACGATCGGTATCAGGCTCGGCGGAAATTCGACTTCATTATCCTCATCAGTTGGGAGTACCAATTTGGTTTCAGGAGATGCGTATGGGTGTCAGGCTGACACGGCGTGGCCTGTGGTGGCCTTGCAAGGTGTGCGTGTGAGTCCGTGTATCACGGAAATGATTGCTTCCCACGATTCAATCATTGTTGGACTCACGTTGTCATTTTTCCCATATTCAGACACTGTCTACTCTATTTTCCTTTATAGTCACAATTCTAAACCTAAATATCCACTGTGGGCTCATTCTAAGCAATCATGAGTTTGGTGGATTAGTCTGTCTTAGAAATACAATATACATTACAATTAATATATAAATATTAATTTTTTTCCTGAATTCATCTGGTTGCTGCTCTAATCATCTCACGAATGGGCGGGGGATGGGACAATTTCGGGTGAGGGTTAAGAATATAGAGCTTGGAGTTAGACCTGATTTCAATCTCAGCCCCAGTATTTAGCAGCTGTGTGATTTTGTTCAAATTCCTCACCCACTTTGAGCCTCGCTTTCCCCATCAGAAACATGGGGGGTTTACTCAGCATGTGACTGTATTTGGAGGTAAATCTTTCAAAGAGGCAATGAAGGTAAAACGAGGTCCTACAGGTGGACCCCAGCCCACCCTGACTAGTGTCCTCCTAGAAAAGGATGTCAGGACACCTAGGAAACACAGAGGAAAGGCCACGTGAAGACAAGGGGGGAAGGCGGCCGCCTGCCAGCCCAGGAGAGAGGCCTCAGAAGAAAGCAGCCCTGCCAACACCTTGATCTTGGACTTCTGGCCTCCGGAATTGTGAGAAGACACGTACCTGTTGTTTGAACGGGCCGCCCCCAGCCCCACGCGCCTGCAGTGCTCTGGGACAGCAGCGCTGACGCAGTGATACCAGACACAGTGCGCATGCGCGGGAGCCCCAAGGTTGCAGTCCCGCGATGAGCCCTGTGCAGACATGAACTTGGGTTCTCCCCGGCTCCAAGATGATGACGTAAGCCAGCCCACACTCACACGCACAAGGGGAAACTGGTTGAGCCCGTGCCTTCTTGTTACCCTTCTTGGCCAATTCCCAGAAATACTGTCATCCGGGAATGTGTTTATCACACACGGAGGGTGACTAATCCCCAGGGATTCCAACCCATCCTACTTTTTTTGGTCAAGATTCTCGGATTCCGTGAAAGGCAGTCATTTTTAATCAGGCGGGAGGGCTCAGAAGGGCCCCGGACCCCCAAGCAGAGGCTCACGGGGCAGAGACATTGTCGGATGTCTGCCGGGCTCTCAGGCCTGCGAAACTGATGTTCATCTAAGAATCTGTTTTCAGCTCTTCTCTCTTGGCAAACGTCGTTTGTTAACCCTCCACCTCACAACCACATGCTCTTCCAATCACCAACTTGGCTATTTATGTGATTTAATGAATTCCAACGACATTTCTTAATTACGATTATATATCAGTCCCGGGACACTTCATTCCTCACCGGCTGTGGGTGCCGTTTGGCAAGACAGGGTGCGGTGTCATACGCCGTCTCCGCACAAGGGGGTGGGGGGTGGGTGGTCCCGGTGGAAACCACGGTCAGCGGAGGCTCATGAAGGAGGGGAGCTCGGGCTGGCCCCTCCAGGTCAGGAGCAAATTAGAATTCGGATAGGTGGGCAAGAGAGGAGAGGCTATTTCGAGCAGGGAGAGGTTGAGAAAAATCCAATAACATTGTATTACAGTAGTTTGTCATGCGTCCATCTCCTGATGAGACCACAAGGAGACCCGGACGAGGTCTCGGTCATCCGCGTCTCCCCGGTGGCTCCCCGGTGGCTCGCGCACTGCCTCCTGCAGAGTGGTCCTGGACTACGACATCGCGATAATCGTCGGCGCCTGCGCTGTTCTCAACTCACTCCCCTCGGCCCGCAGAAACACAGCTCAAACTGGCTGGAGCAGAAACAATTTAAAAGGGGAGGAGTTTATGGACTCATTAAATCGGGAAAGCTGAGGGCGTGTTGGCTTCAGGCGCATCTGGATCAAGGGCCTCCACTATAACTCTTTGTCTTTTGGCTCGGATTCCCTCTCTGCTAGATGCATCATCAAATACGATGCTTCCAGATAGTAGTCACTGCATGCTCCGTGTTTAGAGCCAACCAGGCCTATAGGGCAGGCACTCTGTGTACGTGTGCGTACACACATATATACATGTATGCATACACACATATGTAAGCACAAATAATTTTTAATGAACCATCCGAGTAAGTTAGAGACACAGTCCCTTTTTTACTCTAAACACACCAGCAAGTATTTACTAAAAAAGAAGGACGCTCTCTTATGTAATCGCAGCACGATGATCAAATTAAAAAAAAAAAAAACAATGTCGAGCCCTGGCTGGTGTGGCTCAGAGGAATTGAATGCGGGCTTCGAACCAGGGGGTTGCCGGTTAAATTCCCGGTCAGGGCACATGCCTGGGTTGCGGGCCAGGTCCCCAGTGGTGACCATGTGAGGGGCAACCACACATTGATGTTTCTCTCCCTCCCTTCCCCTCTCTCTAAAAATAAATAAATAAAATCTTTAAAAATATATATAATGTTGAGTCCATACTATTCCCACATACTAAATCCACATTTCATTTCCCGCGATTGGCCCAATAACGAATCTTCGAAGTCGTCCCGCCTTCTTGCCCCTCCTCATTCAGAATCCAATCCAGGATCACGAATCGCATTTAGTGCACACGTAGCTGTCCTTTAAATCTGGAAGAATGTCTTAGCGTTTCTTTGTCTTCCTTGACCATGACAGTGTTGAAGTGGGCGGACCCGTCATTTTGGAAAACGTGCCTCTATTTGGGTTTGTCTGATGTTTCCACGTGCTTTTTTGCGAGCATGATTTTAATCCTTTGGAAGGTGACGGCTTTTTCATTAGACACCTAATATAACATTGCTCCGAGCCTTCGGTCTCTGTGAACTCGTGGAAGTGGGCTTTGAAGGAAGCCCATCCAAGTTTCCTGTGTTGCTGGCTCACGGTTTCACGATGCTCGTTGGCCAAACTTTTATGGGTGCTGGGTTTTCAAAGGCCGCGTGACTTTTTAGAGCCACCTCGAGCCCACAGGCCATGCTAGGTCATCTTCAGCTAGGTGTGCTTCCATAAATCTGCTTACAGATGTGAGTCCCTCTTAAGATTTGTTCAGGAAGGCAGCCTTCCTGTAAAAACATAAAAGTCTTTGGTTCCCCTAATTTAACCATTTCCACTCCAACCATGACTAGGGCTCCATACTGCAACCTGTCTGAATGTCCTTCACACCCTCTAACCCATTCCAGTAATGGAGGTTTTACTCAGAGGCCGCACTTACACCGACCATGGTGGAGTTCTGAAGTGCTTCTTTGTTAAATCGGATCGCTTGTATTCTCTGAGCCGCCAGTGTTCTCTCTGTAAACAGGAGGCACTAACGTTGCCTCTTTCCTAGGTTGTTGTAAGGATTCGATTTGCATTAAAGTCGGTGGCTGTTTGGTGGAACGCCTGGCGCTGCGTCATTGCTCAAATCGCTTTCTGGATCTCCGGCTACGCTTTGTGCGAGCCTGTGCATCTCTATGTACCCCTCTCTGCGGGTCAAGTTTGTCCTTTACTTTGCAAAGGAAGACCTGCCTGACCCTTGTCAGAGCAGCATTTGAGAGAAAGCTGGGGATGAGGCAGCTGATGTTGAGCTGGGTGAGCCCCTTTTTTCATTTGTGGTCGACCAGGAGGACAGTAGAATATGTCCCCTTATTGGGGACAAAGCTGGTTATTGATTTTGGTCACTGCTGTGACTTTGGCACCAAGAGTCATTCTGGGCAGACACAGCAGACACTCAGCCAATATTTATTTAAAGTATAAGCCCCTGCTTGGACGTTGATTTTGGAATAGGATGGGGTTAGAGTGTGAAATGAATTCCAGGTATAGCTCTGATCGACGTCTGTTAAATCTCTTCTCGTGGGTCCAGAGCAACGGGCGGAAAAGATGCTCTCGGTCTCAGACCGGGGAGGGGGGGCATTAATGAAGCGCCACCGTGGGAGCTGACAGGGTGGTAAGGGAACAGCAGGGAACTGAGGCTGCGTCGATGGAGTCCAAGGGGCTCTCGGTCGGATCCGCCACTTATGATTCTAATTATCCCCAGTCTCTGGCGACTGTGTTCCTCCCTGTGCCAGGCACGCCTCGAGCCTTATCTGTCATCCTCGCAGTAACCCCACAAGGTGGGTGTTCACAGTTTCATCTTTTCAGATAAAGTCATCAAGGCTGAGGAACAACCTATTCGGAATTGACTTTTCTTCCCATTAAAAGGCCTGAACGCTTTGTTGTGGGTTGAGAGAAGCAAGTTTTCTCAGCTTTACACGTGGACCACAGAGAGGAAGGGCGGTAATTCCCCTACATCTGGTTGCCCTCTGTCAGGGCTGTGTGGAGTGCTCAACATGAACATCTTACTTAATTCTTTAATCCTCTCAGCAGTTTTAGGTGGGAGGTTCCCGGACATTCATTTCGCAGAAGGGGAAACTGAGGCTCAGAAAACTTGAGTAATTTACTCCTGGCCCCTCAAGTCTGCCCTTCTAGGCTCTGAACCACGACATCCGAATGCCCTTCACAGGGAGTCCAGCTACCGAGCGCCAGTGAAAATGTGCTTTGGCATTGAGTCTCCCAACACCCTCCGACCAGCCTTGGCCAAGAGGTACTGGGTGGTTTTTACCCACCCAATCACACGAGAGCCTACGAAAAGCGTCATTGTCCCTTTTCCTCTGTGTCAATGAAATGAGATGTTCGATAGTGCATGGGCCAGGAGGTATTGAGATATTGGCATCTAAAGAAATATTCATTGAGTGGCCACGTGAATGCCTCCTTCCAGGTAACTTTCTGGGGCTACTGAGATGTGGAAAATGGGCCGTAGCTGGTGCCCACCAGTTCGACCCTCTGGCCACCCACCTCCAAGCAGATGGTAATGACTTTCTCAGCCAGAATGTGGCCACAGAGATGAAAGGCTCTATTTAAGATTTCCCAACCCTTAAGCAAGCCACCTTGACTTTAGGGCCACCCTTTGAACTACCTTCATAATCCAGCAGGAGAGGAACTATAAGTCAGCTCGAAGTAAGACTGCCCTCCATTAATGCTTAATAACCTCCTGGGGGTCTCTTGGTATATTGCATCCCCTTACTGTTTGCTTTCTTTTTAGGGGTGTGAAAAGGGAAACAAGGCTTTGATATAAATAAACAGAGACTAATATTCCTGGGAAAAGAGGATGTTGTTACTGTGACCCATGCGGGCTGTGCGAACATCTTTCATCATTGAAACGTAAATTGTTGCAGGTAAATTACTGAGGTCTCATAGGAGATGATGGGTCAATACACCCCCCTCACTGTCTCTTCATATAAATCGAGGCAGGGCTCATTTGTGAGCTGGGGCGGAGGGGGGTGGGACTAGGTGGCAGGGCGGGGGAGCGGAAAACTGAGCTGGGACAGCCTACAGCTGCGCTGTCATAAAAACAGTGCCTAGATATCTCCAGGTGTCTGAACCGACACCCTTGCTTTTGGGCTTGGAGCTGCTGAAGACATTTTACAATCTCGGCTTCGTTCACTGCCCCTTGACCGACACTTCCTTGGGAATACAACACGAGTGGATATGTCATCTGGAAGTTTCCTCTTTGCAAAGAGATGAGTCCCACCTCTCCCCAGAGACTTGAGTTGGTTGATCTGCAGCAGAGATTTTGGGTGATCCATCTTGCTCAAGTCTCAGCCCTAAGGATGAATACCATCGTGTGTGTGTACTGAATCTCTTTGTCAAAACTGAGATTTAAGGAATGTCAAGGGCAAAAATGGGGGGAGGGGGGCATAATCATTAGCGATTGAGCACTCCGTAGGTTGCAAGTACCTGACACATACAATTGGCATTGAACTATCTCCCGAATCCATTGAGGCGAGTCCTGAAATTATCTTGACCGTAAATGTGAAGAAACTGAGGCTCAGAGAGTTTGTGAACCTACCAAAGCCACACAGCCTGGAATTGTCAGCGCTAGGACTGGAACCCAGATCTATGGGGTGGAAACCATGTGACGCTGTTTTATCAGTGACACGCCAGTCGCCTGCATTTCCCCCGGGTGACTTTATTTAATTCTTATAACACCTTTCCTCTCCCATCAAGTCCACGTGACAGCCGAGGAGGCAGAAGCTCGGAGTGAGTAGGTAAATCACCAGGGTCGCACAGCGAGAGGCAGATCCGGGTTCAAGGCATCGGATCCTTTGCCGTGGTGGTCTGCAGGGCGCCTGTCACGTAGGCGTTGCTCCGTGATGTCCCTCTGGCCCGTGGATGTGGATTTCAGTTATCTGGAGGCTGGAAACATGCTGACAGGTCTAGGCGTGCTCTGCGGGGGAGGACCTTGTCATGGGTTGAATTTCGTCCCCCCAGATCCACATGTTGAAGTTCTAACTCCCAGGACTTCAGAATGTGACCTTATTTGGAGACAGGCTTTTATAGCAGTAGTGAAGTTAAAATGAGGTCGATAGAGTCGCCCTAATATAACATGACTGGTGTCCCTATAAGAAAGGGACGTTCGGATACAGACACGCACACAGGGAAAACGCCATGGGCACATGAAGGCAGAGATCGGGGTGATGTGTCCGCAAGACGGAGAACCCCAAAGATTGCAGCACACCTCTAGGGTATAGGAGGGAGGCATGAAACAGATTCTCAGATATCTAGGAAGGAACCAACCCTGCTGACACCTGGGTTTCAGACCAGCCTCCAAAACGGTGAGATAGTACATTTCTGTTGTTTGAGTCATGCGGTCCGGTACGTGGCAGTTAGTCACAGCAGCACCAGGATGTTAACACATCCTTGGAGGCCAGGGAGACGGTGAATGGCCCTGAGAATAGACTCATTCCGAACTCGACTGGTCCTCACCGCGGGCAGGAACTTCTGCAGCGGCCACATCTGTGCCTCTGGTGACAGGGTGGCTCATTGCAAGCCTCCCCTCACGAGAGCAAGCCAAAGGACATGACTGATTAGAGTCAGGATTCTCTCCACTTGAAAAGACTGGCTTGAATTTTTACTAGCGCATCTGGGAGCACACGCCATACGGTATGTTTACCACGACCCACTTGCATATGGAAAGCATCACAGAGACGCGCACATATATCTGCTCATTTCTAGTTACAGGTTAAATATCAATTACAGATCTAGGCCAATGGGTGCACCAAATGAATCACACACACAATAGCTAACATGTATGGATCACGTGCCTGGTACTTTCCCTGTATTATCTCATTCAAATCCTCACAAGACTATGAGTGAACATGATTATTATTCTCTTTTATTCCGTGAGAAAACGGATTCCTAGGAATGTCAGGCACTTGCCCATTTGGGCAGGCTCTCCCCGGTATAATAAAATGGTGAGAAACAACACTTGACTTTCCATCCTTAAAAGTCGAAGTCCAGTAGAAAGGCCTCTTTCCTTCCCATCGTGTCTGTCCAAAGTCCCACAGTAACTTCTGATTGGATAGATTTCAAACACGTGCCTACTGCTGAGCCAATCATGGTGGCTGGGGATGGGATATGCTAATCGGCCATCTACTGGGTAATGAGAGTGAGGAAGGGGTTGATTCCCAGGAAAAATCCGGGTGCTGTAACCAGAGGAGGAAATGGACACTGTCCCACTGTGCAGACTGAGACACCAAGGCTGACGGGGTGAAGAGACTTGCTCAGTCTGCACCACCATGTCCACCATGGCACCAACACTTGTGCTGTGGAAAACCCCACCATAGTGTTTCTCAGAAGGATCACTCCTCCTGCTGTACAAAACCCAGGTCTGTGTGTTTTAAGATGAACCAGGAAATTGCTTCAGTATAGACCTGGCCTTATAAGAACTCTCCCTCATTCCTTGTCTTCCCCAGTTTCCATGGTTGAAAGTCGGAAGCACCAATCTATTTTTGATGCTTTAAATAACCAACCTTTGAAAGTCAGGCGCTGAAATTTTGCAATGGAAGCCTTAAAACTCCTTTCCTCGGCCAAACCTGGCCCGTGGGGATGGTCGGGGCTGGACTCAGCTCAGGGTTCTGTATCAGGTATCTACTGCCACGACGATGCTGCGTAACAAACAACCGCCACCACCAGCGGCCGCAGCAATAACGTTTATTTTTGCTTATGTGACTTCGGGTTAGCTGGATGGGTCTGCCAAGCGGGGCTTACTCAGGTGTTTGTGGTCACCTGCAGGTCAGCTGCAGTCATCTGGGGGGCTTTACTGATCTTGGCTGGGTTTCCTTACTTATCTAAGGCCTTGGTGGGGACAACTGGGCTGACTCAGCTCCGAGTCTCATCCCCCAGCAGGCTGGCCCGGCTGTAAATGGAGAAGGCAGAAGGGCCTGAGAGTAGAAATGCACAAGGTATGAAGTTGGTTACTGTCCCATGGCCAAAGGAAGACACAGAGGCCAAGTTCAGAATCAGTGTGGGAGGGGGCTCCCCAAGGATGTGGGCTTAAAGTGGTGTGTGAACTCAGATCGTTAAATGCAATCAATATTCCAAAGGCTCCAAATCTACCCTTTTAGTCTCCTGATAGCAGGGTGATCAGGAAGTGAAGATCATGCCCCAGGAAGCCAAGAAAAAGAATACTCACTGCCAGTAACCTTGACTTTGGCCTCACTGACACAGGAGGCAGCAAACCTCTGGAGGTCGCTGTCTTTATTCAGGTTTTCAGCCATTCACTCAGTGAGCATTTCTTGATGGCCTGGGACCTGGGGGCCAGCAATGACGCAGGGGGCTGCCTCCTATGGGAGCCAGACCGGAAGTCAGTGGTTCCATCCTCGGTGCTTAAGGGCCTCTTTTACATTTGGGGGCGAGGCCGGTGGGGGGGGTGTCTCTGGGCCCTTCAGACCAGGTCTCCTTTTTCTGTCCTCGCCCTGCCTCCCTTTCCCCAGAAGCCTTGGTCAGTGGGGGCCTAGCTTCTCCTTCCAGATCCTGTAGGTTGGTGCTAACGCTCTTCAGTGGGCCAGTTGCCCATGTGACTGCCAAGTTCGGTTCCTGCCTTCCTCTCCTGCCTCCTCCTTCCTGCCACAGGCTTCATGAAGCCAGTCTCTGTTGGACCAGAAGCATTGGCCTCCTTCAGAATGATGCCCTTATGAAGCCCTACTCCGAGCTGTGTCCGAGGTTCGACATTTGTAATATCTCATTTCTTTTCCCCTCACACCACCACCTGAGGCTGTTGTTCTGAGACCCATTGCACAGACTGAGACACCGAGGCTGAGGGGGTCAAGAGACTTGCTCAGTTTACACCACCAGGAAGCAGCAGGGTCTGGATTTAAACCCCGGGGAGACGTCTCGGATCTGAACCCCCATGCCCGGCTTCCTCTCTACGCCCTTTTCACCCCAGTTCTTTGCTCTCTCCAGAGTCCCTGGCCACGGTCGGATCTAGATCGGCTCTAAATATAACATAACGTGAGAAATAGAATACAAGGAAGTCGTTCTCTGTGAGTCCCAGAGAGAAAGGGACAGGCTCCATCCAGCAAGGGCTCCTTTAAGCTGACTCTGCTCTGAGCTCCCGGAATCGCCCCTCCCACTAGAAGCCCAGGTCCCCTCCCTGTCCCTGGGAGCCTCCACCCAGGGGAAACAGGAGGCCAGAGGGTGGGCAACGGGCCAGCAAGATCAGCTAGAAACAGCTCTTTCTTTTCTGCCGGTGACGGGTCCACACCCTGGGTGCATAAATTCTTTCTTTTATTTTTATTATTATTACAGCTCAGGGTCTAGCTTGGGCCATAAATGGATTTAAGAGGCTGCTGGAGTATAGAATTTAATATAGTTGGCACCATTAAATAGTGGCACAGTGAACCCGCTTGGGGAAATCCGGACCCTCCCTCTCCACCACCCTCTTCCTCACCCCGCTTACCTCCCTCCTGATCCCCAGTCCTCCCGGCAAAGGTCTCCTGCAGGCCCGTCCTCCCTGAGGGGGGAGGGCAGGGGGCGATGGGACAGCAGGAGGAAGGCCACGCAGGACATACCTTTCCCAGGGGGTCTGCAGCCCTGGGGGAGAGGGCGCTGGGCAAATGACCAATTAGGGACACTTGGGGAGATGGGACAGAGCTTTCTAGATAAGCGTGGTTTTTTATCAGCCTATAAAAATACCACTTTCACTTATCTGCTGGCTCCTTCTCCAGGCTCCTGGGAACAGATGGAAGGGTGGACAAAAGAAAGACCCAGAGGACAAGGGAGGGGTGCCTGGGGGTGGGGGACACTTGGGGCCGGGAGAGAGGAAGCAGTGCAGGCTTCGGGGCTCAAAAGCCAAAACTCTGCTGTGGGGTTTTGTTCCCTCCACGCTTATCACCGTTCAGACTCTTATTCTTATTTTATGTGTGGAGAGGGGTGAGTTCGACAGTCTTGCGCATTTTCCCAATTCCTTACACACGCCTTGTCTGTGTCTCCAGACCCTTGGCTCCGAGTCCGTCTGTTATGATACCTTTATATATTTTATTCCACAAATACTCATCTAGTTCTGTGTGACAGGGACAGATGCTGCGTTGAGTAAGACAGCCAGTCTCTGTCCCCCGCCTCTTAGAATCCAAGGTGGAGACATAATAAACAAGCACGCAGCGGAAGTGATAGGAGGCAGCGGCCAGCCCCACGGAGAGCTGGGAGCAGAGAGAGTGGCATGTGCTAAGGCCCTGAGGTGGGCGCAAAGGTTGGTGCAAATGAGGAACAGAAGGAAGGAGGTGGATGAAATGTGGAGGCAGAAAGGGGGACAGGATCCAGCTCCTGCAAGGCCTTAAACATATGGGAAGGACTTGGGATTTTATTCTGGAACTTTTGAGATGCCCTGTGGAAGGTCGCGAGTAGGCACTGGGTATGACCTGAGACTTCACTTTCGCTTAAGGACAGGTAGCTCAAGCATTTTGGGGGGCCGGACTTGGCCAGCAGGCAGAAGGGTGGTGGCGGCTATGGAGGTGGTGGGGGGTATCCAGTAATCTTGCAGTGTGGTCTGCATGGGCACAGAAGACGGGGTTCCAGTCCCAATCCTGTTCCGAAGTCTTAGGGAACTTTGACCATTCCTTCCCTATCTCTGCGCCTCTAGAGCTCAGTTTCCCCGTAGGTAACATTAAAGGGCTGGATTAGTCGTTGCTAAGGTATTCCTCAGGTCCTGCCCTCTGGGATTGGCCTGTGTCAAAGTCCCGTGGCCTTTGCAGGAGGCAGGGGGAGGGGACAGGCCAGGAGGGGACTGGTATCTGGAGACTGGCTTCCCCCTGGCCAGCTTCAGGAACCCGCATGTCCCTCCTGAACTGGTGAGTCCCAGCCTGGACGGGGCCGTTGAATGCAGGGGTTCTCTCCAGGGGAACCACGCCTTGCTGTGGGTGTGCCACACTGCAGGAGAGGAGACAGTGAGGGTCTGGGGGAGCCCGTGGGCCCGGTGACTGAATGAGAATCACGAAGGAATGGATGCGAACTTGAACCTGCCTAGGAGCATGTGTGTGCATTCAGGCACACATGGCGAAGGCGTGCGACTCAGGGTGAAGGGCTTTAATTGTGCGTGAGGCTTTTTGTGCCTGACCGTGGCAAGGGAGACTGCCTGTGATGGTGTGTGTGAATGAGTTCACATCTGTGTGCGTGCAGGCGTGAGCCTGGAGGTGGCTGTGTGCGACCTCGATGGTGTGTGTGTGTCTGACCCAGTGTGTACAGGTAGGTGTGTCTGTGTGGCAATGAGCATGAAAATGTGAGTGTAAGACAACAGGTGCGTATTTGCGGGCGTTTCTCCGTGCAAGCGCACGTGAGACTGAGTGTGCGAACGTGTCCGTGTATTTGTGTGTGGTGGGGTCCGTGTGTAGGTGTATCGCATCTGCACGTGTGGTGGGGGACTCTGATGTGATTGTGCGGGGACGGAACTGCCCCCCCAGGACATGCCGTGGTGACTCTGCGTGGCTGTGTGTGCTCTCAGCAACACCCCGTGGGCTGGTGCATCTTGTTGCTTGACCCCTTGGGGACAGAAGGGCGTGACAGGGGTGTCAGCTAAGGCCCAGGACACAGGGCTCAGGCCAGCCCTCTGGGGCAGAAGTGGCCGAAATCAGAAGCCTCGCCGCTCCCAGCACGGGGCTGGTGGAGGGACGGGCTCAGCGGCTGTCCCCCCACCCGGTCTCACCCTGGTGTCCGCAGAGCCCACCAGGCTCACAGATGCTGGGACAAGGTCAAAGGCTGCCTGGGGGTGAGGCGCTTGGCGCCGCTGGGCTGCAGCGCCTGATTACCTGGGACGAACTTCCAGAAGCAAGCATGGTTAGGACTCAGAGTCAACTGCTCTGCCCCGGGGGCAGGTGCATCGTTGGGGTGCCGTGGGCCGGGGTGGGGTGTGCTTGTGTATTCCCTACCCTGCTCCTTCACTCTGCCTGACAGGAAGGGGCTGGGCTCTGCTCCCAGGGCGCAGGGAGCTCAAGGTTTGCATCGGGCACGTCTCTCTCTTTTTCTTTCAGTGCTCTTTCGTATTGGTTTCAGGTGTACAGCTTCGTGAGCGGTGAGACAATCAGATACTTCCACGGCGATCCCCGCGGTATTTCCAGTACAGCATCCCAACTGGCACCGTGCATAGTCACCTCAGTTTTATCGACTGTATTTCCTATGCTTACACTTCCGACCTGCCAGGGGAGCAGGGGCTCCCCCTGAGCCCTGGGGCGTGGGGAGGGGGGCTCCTTTATGGCACGCTCTCCTCCACTCCCAGGCACCTTCTGTCCCGTTCCCAGGAAGTGGCTGTGGAATTTGTTTCCAAATATAGACTCTGGTGGCCCGGGTGCCTGTAGACAACCCCTTGGCCTCCTGTCTGATCGGCACAACTGCGACCGCCTTTCAGGAGGCCCAGGCCGGCTGCTTCCTGCGTGGGGCTGTCTGTGAAATATAATAATCATAAAAGTGGCCAATAAAAATGGAAGGGAGTTGAACACTGGGTTAGGAGCCCAGGGCGGCGTTTGACCCTTGGTGTCGTTTTGGTGGTGGTAGCCGCCTTGCGGGTGGGTGTACACGCACAGGCATTCCACAACCAGACAGACCCAGCCCTGGCTGGGTAGTGCGGTTGGTTCCAGTGTCATTCCGATACGCCAGGGTTTCTGGTTCGATCCTGATCAGGGCGCACAGAGGGTCAACCAATGAGGGCATGACTAAGTAGAGCAACAAAAAAAATGGATATTTCTTTCTCTCCCTTCCTGTCTCCTTTCCTTTCTCTCTCTCTAAAATGAATGAATAAAAAAGGCACGGACCCACACAAGCCTGAACCACACCCACACAGGGCCCATTGTACATTGCAGGCTCAACACAACAGCAGAGAGGTCCCTAAAAGTCCCTCCTCAAAGGACACACTGTCGTCCATAGAGACTTGGGGAGAATGTCATTTTCAGCCACACAGAAGGAGTCACACAGCCCACCTCTCTAGGTGGGCAGCAGACCCCGGATCTGTGTTACGAGACGGAGGCTGGGGATGGAGGCTGGGGCTGGAGCCCTGGGGATCGTGGTGGTCCTGGCCCGAGCTCGGATCCGGGTGTTCTGGGGTCAGGCACTGGCCCCTGGGTCCTGGGCTCTCACCAGGACCCACTCGGACGGGCCCCTGGAGGAGCTGTTGTTGGTGAGCAGCTGGTGTGAGAGGCCTGGGAGAAAGCCTCGCAACAGGAGGCTGGTGTCCTTGCCAGTATCTTGGGGGAGAAGGACGTGGAGTTCCGGGGGGCCCTGGAGATGGGGCAGCCTCAAAGGAAGCGCGTTTTTGTGTGAGGGTGGGAAGAATCGGTCCCTGGCAGAGGAAACTGGAGAGTGGGCACCGCTGGGACCCCCGCTTTGGGGTGCTACTCTCAGCATTTGGATCTCAGAGTCCCCCACCTTCCCTTCCGAACTTGGACTTGTGGCAGCCAGTGCTGCTCCAGGAGCCACGTTGTCGTGACAAACAAGCAGCAGGAAGAAGAGTCTAGAAGAGGCACGACAAGAGGGGAATGACCGAGAGTCCTCAGGACCATCCCCGGGTGCAGATCCCTCTGGGTGCCAAGCATGGGCCCCTAAGAGCTCTGGGACTTTCCTGAGACCTGCCCCTGGGACCTGGAGGCAATGGGACTCCGCTGGCCCCAGGACACTCATTATGTCCTGAGTAATGCAAAGAGAGAAGGGCCACGCCCGTCATGTTCCCTCCACCCTGAGAGCCGAGTGTCTGGGAAAGAAGCACCGGGGTCCAGCAGGCCGGGCAGCCAGGTCCATTTGATGGGTGCCTCCACGCCTCCCAGCTTTGGCCTCAGCAGGCCGAGCCAACAGCCACCTGCGCACTGCACTCCACGGGGGAGGCGGCAGGGGTGCCCTTTCAGCCTCCGCCTGAACACACACAGCCTAGGGAATGTGAGAAGACGGGTGGACTTCCAGCAGAGGCTGCGTGACAGTCAAATCCTCACCCTCTCTGAGCCTAATTATCTGAGAGCTACTGAGTGAGTCAAACTGTGCCGTAAGAGCTCCTGACCGAAACGTTGGCTGTTATTGGACTTCAGATGCCAATGGAGTTTTGAGCCTCAAATGCCCATATTTCTCTCTTAGTGGCTGCGTAGACGCAGACAGGTCTCTGCTGAGAACATTAATGAAAAATCCTGGGGGGGCGGGGGGGACAGGGTCCTGGGTAAGGTTAAGGGAATGTCTGCAGGCTGTCTTGAATTCCTACCGCACAGGAGCGGGTGGGGACACTAGAGGCCAGCCCAGAGCTTTGGGGGCATTCAGATGGCCCATAGAGTAGAAGAGAAGCTAGGTTTTGTCTTTCCTGACCAGCCTGGAGATGCATGGGGTCCACAACAGAGAGTGAAACAGGGGGTAGTACCCCAAAAGAAAAGTCCCTCCCATCCCAGGGCCAAAGGCCACTGCAGGCACCCCGGCCTGGACCCCTTCTTTCCGGGGCCCCTCTCCCCGCTGGTTCCCTCGGTCACTGGGGCGTGGCCAGTCTGAGCTGGTCAGCACCCCTGGGTCTTTCTCAGAGTTCGCTGCTTCCAAAATGCAAACAGAAAACTCGGGCTGTGGTGCTCACCGTCCACCCCCAAAAGAAAGGGGCCTCTTCCCCCTGCAGGTTCAAGAAGAAGCGCAACCCAAAAGTATTAATTTGATGTTATTTATATTGCATCCACACTTGCAAACGTTTTCTCTAAAAGGAAAAGGAGAATAATTTATTCTTGCCCTCAGTAAGACCCTGCAGGTATTAATGCCACAAGTGCAGTTCCTGACTTTTCTCCTTCCCTTTAGGAGAAGTTATTCCAAGTAAGCTTGGAAAGGGTTGCTTGGACGGATGTGGGGAGCCTCGGACGTGGATGGGAGTGGGTAGTAGATGTGAAGAGATCCCGCGAGGACTCCTGGAGTCCCAGCTCCCCGGCTGAGACGTTCGAGGTTCGGCTTCGATGGAAGTAGCCGGCCTGCTGCCTGAGCGCAGGTCTCCAAGGCCATCGCTCCGAGCTCTGAGCGGGGGCTTTTTGCTCAGGGCCGGAACCGTCAGAGATTGCACTAAATCCCGACTTGCTCCTCCGTTGAAAAAACGAGGAGTTTTGCAATCCCTGCCTTGTCGAACCCACTACGCGGGCTCCGGAAAGCCAAGAGCCGCGGGCGGAAGCGCCTTGCAGGCCTCAGAGCGCGCTGCAAACGTGCGCGCTTGTCCCCGGGGCGCGCCGTTGTTGTTCGACGGGAACTCCGGGGTTGCCATGGTGACCAGGAAACCCAGGGCCTTGGCGGAAACAATCGCCAGGGGCTTTTCCACCACTAACCTCTGTCAGTCGCACCCCAGTGTTTTCCGGGTGTGATTGTGGTGTGGCCAGGGAGCGAGGTGTCTCGGGTCCCCGCTTCCGGACCCTTCTGTCGCGGTTGCCCCCGAAGGCCGGAAACCCACACCCGGGGAGGCCAGCGGAGACCCGATGCGGTGCTCGCGGCCCCGGGCTGAAAGGGAAGAAAAATTAGAGGTCTCGACCAAGCAATCGTTTTGGTGACGGATCCCTCCAGTTTGGGGTTTAGCCGCCCTCCTCACCGGCACCCCCACCCACCGCCCTTCACCTCCTTAACGTCATTACTAGAGTTTTCACTCGCAGCTCCAGGAGGCTTGGCCGCCTCCATCCGCCCCCCTTTGCCGGCGCGCGCTGGGCTCCTCCCGCCGCTGGGGCCTGGGGCCTGCAGCCTTCTCTCCCGGCAAGTTTCTCCCCAAAGAGAGGGGTAAGGGATGCAGGTGTTAGCCATACAGATGAAGCTGGCTATTTCAGCGGCAATAAACCAGCTTTTTAGGTTCTCTTGACCCAGGGAGGCTCAAGTCCCCAAAGCCTGGTCAGATTTTGTGAATTTCCAAAACTACTGGTCTGGCTCATTCCGGCCAGGAGTGCTACCTGAATCCTTGGGTTGGTCGGGAGGCGGCAGCGAGCGGAGCCTTCCTCCAGGGGGTTATGGGTCTGGCCATGCCTACCTCCTTTGTTTTCTTTGCTGCTCTGACTTCTGACTCTGCGGTGTAGACAGAGAGGAACCATTGGCCCTGACCCCCTTCACTAAAGCGCTTTATGAAACATCAGATCGGATTCTCTCCGGTGGGGACGCCTTGCCCAGTGAGGCTGGGGCTGGGGCTGGCTGGGAAGGGGCCGGCGAGCAGCCAGAACTGGAGCCGCAGTTTCATCTCTGGTTTTGAATCCGGCCCTTTGAGCAAGCTTAACACGTGTGGATTTAATTTCCCTCTCTTTCTTGCTCTCTTTTCTCCCCCCCCCCAACCCCTCCTTACGAGGGAACAAGAAAAATAGTCTGCCGTGTCGACAGCGCGACACCGTTCCCTTTGCCAAAGAAAATTTGTCTTTCCAGAGCCCCGGAGAGCAGCGGGCTCCCAAGTTTCCACTGCACCCTCCAGTTGAGAAAGGGGGTCTCCAGACAGGGCTCCCCCCGGCCCCCCGCCTGTCTCCCAGACCTGGAGGTATTAGCCTAAGTCTCTATCTTACCGGGCCACAGGCCTGGAATTCAGTAGAGTTTCCCCCACATCTTTGGAGGCTGTGGGATATGCCGATTCAGCAGACGTGGTGGCTGCACCCAGGGGCCTCTCTACAGGTTCTGGGTGGCAGATATGGCTGGAGGGCTCAGGCCCAGCACGGCCCACAGGATAGGAGGTGGCAGCTCCAGCTTCTCTCAGCTCGAGACCCTCACCCTTCTCCTCCACTGGGGACCCTCCCAAATTGGAGGGGGCAAGAAAAGTGCTCCTTTGCATCGCAAGCCTGGCCTGCCACCCCCTTCTGGAGCTTGCCAACCTCCAGCTTGGCTCTCTTCGCTGGGCTTCCAGAACCACGTTCCATTTCTATTTCTCATTTCATGACCCTGAGCAGGGGATAAAAATCTCATGCACCCAACTTGGGTGAGTGGGGAGGAATATTTCTACAGCACAGGAAACGACACCAACCTGAATGATGATAACCGAAATAAGTAGCAATAATACTCGGTGGAAATAGCGGGGAAGAGTGGATGTTCCAATAACAGCAACAGCCGGTGCTCTTCCCAAGTGCATCCGGTCAGAAAGGGGAAGCTAGGAATCGAGTGAGACGTTGGGATGTTAGAGACTGCGATCCTGGAGAAAAATATCCTACAGCCAGATTTCACCAGGCGGGGGGCAGGGGGGGGAGGCGACCCCCTGAGAAACCAGGGAAATCCCCACCCTCCGTCCGACCCTCTCTGTCGAAAAACGAGCTGGTCCAAGTTAAGTTTTGCCATCATTTTGATTGTTGTTATAATTCTTATTAATTTTCTCAGCCCCCTCCACACTTCTCCCTACGATTTTCCCCCTGCTGCAGTGGAGACCCGACTCAGGCAGGACACATCCGGGGAGAAACGGAAAGGGGGTGGATTCTTAAGTGAGTTCTCTTTCAAGAGGAAAGAAAGACGGTATCTTTCTTAAAAACCGGGCAGGAATAAAGAAGAAAAAAAAAAAAACAACCAACAGTGGTTGGTCCTCGCTTTTGTTTTTGTTTTCGTTTTTGACTTTTCTAAATAGGAACCCCTGTTCCCCCATCCGTTGCAGTATTCGAATCCGCAGACATTTGGCGAGATGAGGAAAATAGATTTTTGAGAGAAAAGCGGGCTGGGAACGGGTCAGGGAGGACATCAGTCCTGCAAAAAGAAGAAGGATGGTGTGCATTGCAACTCCCTTTCCCAGTTTACTGCCCAACGATTCAGGAAAGGAAGGGAGATTCTCAAATCTAGCTGAAGTCTTTATTTTTCCTTTGCCTGGGGCGGCCTCCTGAGCGTGTGGGAAAGCGGGCCGGGAAAGCTGAGCCTGCGGGATCCTTTTTGTGAGTCGCCGGGGTGGTTTGGGGGGCCGCACCGGGATTTGAGAGAAGGGAGTCCAACGGAAAGGAACTTGCCCCGCTCAGGGTTTTGCCTTCGCCTTGCTGCCCCAACGGGGCTGAGGCCTCGGTTTCTAGTCCACCTCGGCCCACAGGTCAAATAGCAACTCCTCTCCAGGTTTTGGGCAAAGTTATTTCGGGTTGCGCTTTTGGCATTTGGGAGCAAACTCTACACCCACGGGCCTCGGGTTAAGGAAAAGATGATGATGAGTAACTTGGGAAACGAAAGCGAAGCTCACGGAAGCCACCGTGGCCTGGACCAGAGTGGGGACACGGGCTCTGCCTTGCGGGAAGCAGAGGGGTGTGAGGCCTGGCCGGCCTGGGCGCCCGCGTCCCGCGCTGAAACTGCGCGCTCTCCCCGCGGGCCTGACCTCCGCTCCTTGGAGGGCTCAGTCGACCGCGTTGCTGCACTTTTTGCCGCCGCTCCAGCCACAGAAGAACCAGGCCTGGAGCCAGGCCAGGCTTCGGAAAGCCCTGGGGACTGGGGTCGCGCGAAAGCCGGGATCGAACACCGAAGCTGGGGGCAAGTCTAGATTCCGAAGTCCGGCTCCCTAGGGGGGGCCTTTGGCGGAGAACTTACCCTTCCAGAAAGCCCATCGCTCGCTCGCTCGCTCGCTCTGCGCTGGACAGGCCTAGCTTTCTTCTCCGCGCCGCCGTGGGCGTCTACGCAGTACGCGATTCCCCACTGACCCTAGCGCGTTTCCAGTTGCGCGCGAAAGCTCGCGCGCATCCTTCACGGGGCTGCGTAGAAGTTATGCCCATAGGTGAAAGCAAAAATAATAATAAACGTTATGACAAAACAAAAGAGAGCTCCTCGTTTCTCTGCAGGCCCTGACGCTGTAATTTTCCTCGGCACAAACCGCTCCGCTCCATCCCCACCCCGCCACCCACCGGCACCCCGCCCCCGCCCGGCCGCTTTGCACCCCCGGAGTGAGCTACAGGACCATTCGCAGAATGGACTTTTTCTTAGCTGGAAACACTACAGCCGGCTCCTGTTCTTCCTCCCAACGTCTCCGTGTCATTTCCCCTCCATGATAACCCAGTAATTACTTCTGAAAGTCTGCGAGGGGACACTGAGTTACCGCGTCCCAAACAGGACCAGCTCGAGAGGCGCCGCAACATTCACTTTGCTGAGCGCTCCTCCTCGGGGAAAAATAGTTTTTAAATAATAAGAGGTCTCTCTTGCCTCCTCGCTCCCACTGGAACTTGATTGCTTTCCAATTGTGGGCTGAGGTGGGCTCCCACCTCCCTTCGCAAAAAGGCCCCCCTCCCCCTCCCTAAGAAAATCGATCTTGGCTCAATTTGTGTCTGAAGTTTGCCACCCCCATTTCCCCAGAGGGCGCTGGGTTTGTTTATTTCTTTATTTATTTCCGTGGCCGAGGCGTCCCGGACTGGTGGCTGCGCAGACCCCGGGGACTGATAGGCGAAGACGGAGAGAAATTAACCTCCCGCCACTGCCCCCCAGTCGAGCGTGACAGCGCGGACCAGTTGCGTGACTCGTGACGTCTCCAAGTCCTATAGGTGCAGCGGCTGGTGAGATAGCCGGTATCGCCTGGTTGCCTCTTTATTTTATTGGGGTATGCCTGGTAATAAACAGTAATATTTAATTTGTCGAAGACCACAAACCAACTTCGAGCTGGGAGGTACATGGTGCTCTTGACAGAAGCTGGAAGAAGGTTTGGCCTAAAAGGGGTCTCTTTTGGGGGTCTTTTCCAAACTCTTCACCTGAGCCCCCCCACCCCAGCGAGGCATCACTCCTGGCTTCTGCGCTGGATAGAAGAGGTGGGATTTTTGGAGGTGAGTGTCGCCCTGGAGAGCTTCGGGGAGGAGCAGGAGTAGGTTTCTCTCAACTCTTTCGCCTGCCTTGGGCCCCCTAGCCTCCCTCCCGCCCCAACTCGGCCCTGCTGAGTCCCCCCTCACAGTGTTGCTCCTTCTCCCCGGCGGAATGAGAGTGCGTCCTCTAGCATTTTGCCTTCGGGTGTTACCTGGCACAAATAGATTCCCCCTGGAGGTTTCAAAATCTCAGTTTTGCTTGGTGGCCCACCCCATCTGGGCTCCTCGAACTTGCGTGAATCTGGCCAGGCAATGATTTGGGGGAGTTGAGATTCTCCCTCTGGAGAGGGGCCTGCCGGTTATTTATGAGAATTTATTTTATCCGCAAATCTCTGAGAATTTACAGGGATTGAAGGGGTCTTTCTGGATTTCCCTTTCCTTTTGCCAGAGATGCAGACATCCCGCCTCATCCCGAAGCCATGTTTGTTTTCCGTCTCCGGCCCCGGGGGTCGCCTCCTTAGCAAGCCAAAGTCCTCCGAGCTGACATTTTGGAAGGGTGAGGGTGTTTTCACAAATAAATAAACAGCATCTGTGAAAGGCTGTTTGCAAACAAACCTGGAAGGTGGAGTGAGAACTGTAGCAAACGCCCGGGGTGGTTTTCTCCGCGGTTGCCCCACTTTTAGGGGTTGGACGATTCACTTCGGAATTCCGCAATGAAGTGCCGGGCCTGCCCCAGGACTCTGTCCTCGCGGCCACAGATGGCTACACTGCGGCCGCTGATCTCCAGGATACTTCTCTGCCTCCATCCCTCTACCCAGACCTTGGCCTGCAGGTCCAAGTCTCTGATCTGAGCCCCAGAAAAGAACAGGGTGAGGGGGTGCAGGAACCCTGACATTTATTCCAAGCACTTGGTGCTTCAATCTGGGTCTGCTCAGGCGAAGACCTAGTGACTGTGTTTACGCTTCTATTGACCTCTTCAACCCAACCCTCGAAATAATACATTGTTGGGGGGGGGGGCAGGGAGAGGAGCCGAAAGGAGATGAAAACCCCAGCCAGCCCCCAATGACTGTTTGATTATTTTAATAAAACTGGGCATTGCCTGTATACACATCCAGCCAGGGAGGTCTGGTGGCCCTGGGGGGTGGGGGCCAATGGCGATTTCTCGGCATCTTTGATCTCAGGCCCCCATCCCAACCCACCTTCACCCTGCCTTCACCCCGCAGTCACTGAGAGTCTGGGTGATGAGTGGGGAGGGGGAGAGATGTCAGGGCGGCGAGCGGCGGCCGGCTGGGCCAGGCGGGGTCATGTAGCTCTCCCTCCTGAGGTCAGCGCTGGAGACAGAACCCCGGCAAGGCTGCGGAGGAGGCGTCCTGCGTTCAGACTCCGTTCTCTGCACAGCCCGCGTCGCCGAGATTGCTTCCCGGAGCAGAAGCCGACCGGTTTCTGCGATGATTTGTGCAGGATTTTTTGCAGCCACCGAGCCGCACTCAGAGCAGCAAAGATGGATGGACTCTGGGAAGGGGGTGGAGGGGAGGGGGTGATCTGGAGGTCTGAGTTTGAGAGTTGTGTTGTGATGTGAGTGTTCGGGAAATCTAATGGAAAATGTGGTTGGGGGAGGGAGTGGGAAGGGATAGGGAGGGAGGAAGGGAGGGAGGAAGAGAGAGACAGAGAGAGAGAGACAGAGAGAGAGAGAGAGAGAGAGAGAGAGAGGCAGCGTGCAGTCAGAGCTAGCTGGATAGGCAATTCCAGTACTTTGTAAGCATCTCGGCAGCCCAACGTCACTGAGCTCAGCTGAGTCGGCTTGTATTTCTGAGAGAGAGAGAGTGAGAGAGAGAGAGAGAGAAATCTTACCTCGGATTCCGGAACTTTAACCCTGAAAGCGGCACTCAGAGAGCACTTGGACCGTTCCCACGGCTTCCTCTGGTCTCCCGGCGTTCCCTCCCTGGGGGTTCCAGGGAGGAGCAGGGCACTGAGCTTTTCCTATTGAAGGTGTCCCCCGAGGCTGCTGGTTTGCGTTCTTTGGAGCCCTTCTGGTGCCTGACAACTTGGAAATCTTTAGGGAGAGAGCAGCGCAGAGCGGAGGAGGTGTGTGTGTTGGAGGTGGGCCGTGGCTGCTGAGGCTCCAGCGGTGGGTGCTCTTTGTAGGCAGCAGTAGCCGCTAGTCCGGGCACGCAGTACCCCGCATAAACCCGGAGCCACCATGCCGGCGCCCCCGCCTCGCCGCCGGCTTCCCTGCTAGGAGCACAAGGGATGTGGTGAATGCACCGGCTTCACCGAGCGAGGTAACCTTGCCCGCAGATGGCCCGGGAGGCTCGGGAGGGAGCCCCCCGGCCGAGCGGGCTCCGGGAGGCGCGCCTGGCGGCACTGCAGCTTCGCCTTGGATTCTGCAGAGCCCCGCTCGCAGAGATTTCGAGCGGCCCGGAGCCCCGGGCGCGCGGAGCGGAGCAGGCAGCTGCGGCCGGGGAACGGCGGCGTGGTTTCCAGGACGCGCGGCCTGGTTCTGTCAAACCGCATCTTGCTCTCCTTCGCCAGCCCGTAGCTCCCCGGGACCCTGGCTAGGGCGGAGGGTGGGATTATCCCCGAGGCCCGCGGTGCACGGGAGCGCACGTGGGGGCGCCGCCCCAATATCTTTTGTTGTGAGCCGGCTGCGGGGCTCCCATCACCGCCTCCCGAAAACCCCAAGGGCGTGGTGAGGGAAGCTCTTGGGAGCTGGGCCTCAGCACCATCTCTGGGGCTCCGGCCACTGCAGATCAGGGTGGGATCTGGCTTTTTGCTGGAGAGGCGGCTGAGATTTTGGGGAACCATCCCTTACGCCTCCTTCTGTCTTCCTGGGGTTGGAGGGAGGAAATCCCTACTCGGAAACGTACAGGAGATCGGAAGGAGATCAGAGCAGGAGACAGGCTCCTCCGGGCTTGAGTGGCTCGGCAGCTGCTGTTCTGTGTGTGTTCCCGCCTCCTGTGCCTGCAGACCGGGGCCATTCTGTGCGTTGAGTGGGACCTAGGCGGCGGGATGCACGCCCGAAGCCCAGGGTTTCGCTGGGACCCATTTTGTTCTCGCCAGTGAAGAGCTTGGGCCTGCACTTCCAGCGAGCCAGGCCCAGCTGAAGCTCGGAGAAGTTCCCCTAGGCCTGGCTGCTCGACAAAAATTCCTGCCCCGGGCTGGAGAGCCGAGAAAGCCGGAGAACGCGCGCCCCGGGCGGCCGGCACGGAGCCGGCCACGGGCACCCAGAAGCGCGTCTCCCTAGGAACTGCTGAGCGGGGCTTCCCTGCCTGGCTGTCTTTCTGGCTTCTTTTTGTTTTTAACGTTATTTAAGGTTGGGGGGCAGGGGAGGCCCCTTCATGTTAAAGGACTTCTCATTTTAAGGGCTGTAACTGATAAAGGATGAACATGAATTTTCTTTGGGGCAGGGCTCTTGGTCTGCAACTCTCCCTCCTTTTAAGCTTTTGGTTTTGCAAGAGGCGGGTGATTTCAGACATTTTGCCTGCTGCACCGAACTATTCCGCCCGCGAGTTTTCATAAACAGAGCTCTGATGATCTCCTGTAATGCGGTGAAGACAAAAAATTCTCAGAAGGACACTCGGTTTTTGTTTTGTTTTTGGTTCGTACCCAATGGCTTCCAAAAATACCCAGGCCTTATCTTTATTGGCTCTTTCAGAAGTCCAGACAAATTTGACGGGCAGCTGGCTTATCGCGCGGGAGCCTGCGCAGGGGAGATGCGGGCCTGGCCTCCTCCCGGGCTGACGCGGGGCTTTCACCAAGAGGTTGTGCGTGATCCTAAAGTAATAGGAATGCTCATAGTAACGGGACCTTCTGCAGCTTCCTTCCTCTGGGAGCGGAGGTGCTGGCAGCTGGAAAATGGGGCCCCTACTGCTCCCCCCTATCACTTGAACTAGGCTTCCAACTTCTCTCTCTCTCTCTCTCTCCCTCCTCTCTCTGCTTCCCGTCCGCAGTTCAGGACCCCGCGCGGTCACAGGGCCCCGGGCACACCATGGCCGACGCAGAAGAGGGCTTTGGCCTAGCGCACACACCCCTGGAACCTGACTCAAAGGATCTACCCTGTGACTCAAAACCGGAGAGCGCGCTAGGGGCCCCCAGCAAGTCCCCTTCGTCCCCGCAGGCCGCCTTCACCCAGCAGGTAAGAAGCCCAGCGCCCCGGGGGCCGCCTGCAGAAACCCAAGTCCCTCTCGCAGGGGAGGAGGGACGGGTGCCCCCTGCCCCTGAGTGCTCTCTTCCCTTTTTGTGCCTGCTCAGTTACGCCTTCTTCTGCCCTGCCTCCCCAAATTCTTATCCACTTTATTTTGAAAAGTATCTTTATGGCCAGACCAGAGGATTTTAAAAATGCATTTCGGTTGTGAGGAAGCCTTCATTATTCGGCTATTGGGGAGCCAGTTAACAAGAACCCAGATTCTTCCTTTCCTGATGCACTAGGTGCAGACTGGGCCCGGCGCGTCTCATTAAGGGCCAGGTCAGCGGCCGGTTCAGGCCGGCGTGAGCGATGGCTTGACCCCTCTTCAGATCTTGCGCAGCCTTCGCCTCCGCCCGCCTCCTCCGCGCCCGCGCCCGGACCCGCGCGGCGCACCATTTGTCATGCGCCGGCCCTGGCCGGCTGGCGCACGGGGCTGTGCGGAGAGGGCGCAGGCAGCCTCGGGCTCGCCAGGCTGGAAGCTGGGCGCGGTGCACTCGCTGGGCGCCGGGCGGCCCCAGAAGACCCGCATGAGTTTTAATAAGCTGTCAGGTGGCGCGACGCAGGGTGACGACCAGAGGCGATGTGTGGATATAGCTAAAACCGTTCTTGGGGATTTCAGAGTCCTTCCTGGCTAGTTCGTCGCCTCTGTACTTTGCCCTTCACGGGTCTCAGGCAAACGCGTCTGTGTGTAGAGCAGCAGAAAGCAGTGGGCACGCAGTTGCACACACTTGGGTTTTTTCCCTTTTTACAGAAAGGCACATCCACTCATTAGACGGCTATGGATTATTGCAAAACGAAGACGTTGCATGTACTTCTTTTGCATCACTTTTGTAAAATAACTTAGTCGAAAGCGGACATGTTAAATGGCTTAGGCCGTGCTCGCAGTTGAAACAGCTTGAGTGAAGGAAGCTGGGCGAGAGGGCAGCCTGGAAGGCTTATTCGTACAGACATTTGAGAGTTCACTTTTGTTTGGGACAGCAGGAGCCTGTTAGGATGCATGAATACTTTTTAAATGGGAAGCCGCACCTCGGTCTACCTCTGCATGGCCATGGCGAGGACAGACATGCACATATATAGTATTTCCCCATCTGCATGTCTGCCCGTGGCTCTCTGAGTCTCCAGAAGAATACCCTGAGTGGGTTTTCAAGACCGAGTATTTAGTTCTTTAGCTGCCTCTTGGCTGAAGCGGATTGAGACTGGACTTGGTTTTTCTCAGCCCTGTCCCCTGCGTTGGACATTCTGGAGCGCCCTAAACTGTTGGGATTTTTTTTCTCTAGTCTTGTGTAGGCGACACTGGAAAGGCCCCCTCCCCTCCCGTTATGGAGCACATAGGGGGATTCCTGGGCAGGGGCTGCCCAGCGGTCCAGAGCCCAGAGTCCTCTGCGGTGGGACCAGGGCAGTTTTCAGCTTCTTCACCCACTGGTTCCAGAGGAAAGGAGGAGAAGGCTGTGTGTTTGGGCGGGGGTGGGGGGGGAGTTTGTGGATGGAAGGTTCACCGTCCCCAGGCTCGTCTGTGTGACTTTGCTCCCTTTCTTCTAGGGCATGGAAGGGATCAAGGTGTTTCTCCATGAAAGAGAACTGTGGCTGAAATTCCATGAAGTGGGCACAGAAATGATCATAACTAAGGCTGGAAGGTGAGCTGGTTGCCTCCACGGAGGAGTAATGGAGAAATTGGGGGAGAGAGCGGGGGGAGAGAGAGAGAGAGATTAGATCAGATGGTGATTTGTTTGACCAGATTCTGGTTATAGAGGCCCAGACAATTCCTCCCGTGATCTCCATGAGGGTGGGCGGAATAAATACCTGGAAGGGCCAACTGCAGAAACAGGCATTTCTTCCCACTGGGCATTTCTTCTCCCTCTTACATAAGGAGAATCTAGAGCTTGGGAGGCTGTTATGGGGACAGATTCGTAACCCGAAAAGAGAGAGGAGGGGGGAGAGAGCGCAGGGAACTCGGAGAGGTGCAGAGAGGACCCAGGGACGAGACTGGGTTCAGACTTGATCCCTCGCCCCCTTCCTCCTTCCCACCCTGCCTGACCTTGGAATGGTTCCAGAGTTCCACCCCAGTGCCCAGGTCTGAATCGCTGAATGTATTCGCTACCTCTTTCATTGTTTATAGAAAGCAGGCGAAGCCTTTGAAACTGACCCGGGGCTCGTCCGGGCTCTATATACAGACAGCGATAAACACGGCAGTTTCGCCAAGACACTCACCCTGCAGTTCCTTTTGAAAGTTCGCTGAGTTTTAGCTAGAAACGCTAGACTGCTGGGGAAGGGGTCGAGAGCCGTGCAGCTCTGGATCTCGGTATAGGAGTGTGCTCGCGGGGGGCCCAGGCCTGGAGACGTCCTGGCCACGGCGCTACCCTTACGACTGTCCCTCCGCGTTCCGGGGGGGTGCGGAAAGCTCCGCATCGACTCGGAGCGGGTGTGGGAAGCCGGAGAGGCCGATAGGCCCAAGCCACCGAGTGTGTGAAGGGGGAGGGTGGAGCCGCCTCACCAGACGCCCCCAGCTCTCCAGCCCGAAGCCTCCCGCAATAAACTGACAACAGTGACATTTATTATTATTTGAAATTAAACAATGCCTGCTCCCTCGCTCGGCCTGGGTGAACTAGGAGGCGCGTTCTGTTTATACCAAAGAACTACGGTTTTCTTCCCATTCCGCCGGGGAAGGAAAGCCGCGGCCGGGCCTCCTTTCCCCGGGCCTGAGCGGAGAGGATTTAACTATAAAAGGCCTGCGCGCGGCGTTCCGAGCCTCCGCCTCCGGGGGCGCTCAGTCGGGCAGATAAACACCGAGGCTTCCAACGACTCCAAGGCTTGAAGGGAGAGGCCTCCACTCACCCCTTCCTGCCATGCCTGAGCCAGCCAGGGTCCAGCAGCTAGTCCTTCCACCCGAGGCCAGCCTTGAATATGCTTGCTTTTCAGGGTGCACTCATCCCGAGGCAGGATGGGAATCTGGGGTGCGGTTGTGTGCCCAGAGGGAGTGGACAAGGTGCACCCCGTTTTGGGGCACTGGTTTCCCAACCAGCTGGTCCTCCATTCTTGTCCAAACCCCGACCTTTTCTGAAACCAAGTCCGGTTGGATGTGGAATTTCTTTGCCAAGGGCCAAAGAGTTTAGACTCTCCAAGGAAGAGTGCTTTGGAGAAGTTGTGGAGCATTTAGGAATAAATTCCTGCAAGAGATTTGTGCTGGAGGTTGCCAACCACGCTGTCCTCAGGGGGCGGAGGACTGAAGCCAGGACAAGGACTGCGTGGGCACCCACGTGTGTTCTGTCCCTAGGGGCACACACACACACACCTTGGTGTCCCCATGACCTGGCGGCGCTGCCCACATCCACCAAAGCAGCTGGCTGGGCAGAGGGGGAGGCCAGCTTTTTACCTAAGAAGCCTCCTTCTGCCCCCAGCTTACAAAGTAGGGGCCCGGCTCCGAAAAGAGCATTCATTAAGCAGGAGTCGGAATGGGGGTCCGGTGGAGGCCGTCTTCAAACCCCGGCTCTCCGGGAGCCCTGCCTCCTGGTTTCTGTTTTCCTCCTAGCTGGACTCAGTGGCCGGCCTGGTTTCTCGGCCTTTCTCCTCCCCATGACTTCAAGGGAAACCCGGGATGGATCTGAGCCAGAGCGGAGTGGGGGCCACTTCTGTCTTTCCCGTTTCTATAAGGAATGGCTTCTTCCACGGAATCTGTGGATGTGCTCCCCAGAATAGCAGCTTTACGCCTCCCTCTCTCCCTCCTTCTCTCCCTCCTGTCTTCCTCCCGCACCTCTCCTAGGCGGATGTTTCCCAGTTACAAGGTGAAGGTGACAGGCCTTAATCCCAAAACGAAGTACATTCTCCTCATGGACATCGTCCCCGCGGATGACCACAGATACAAGTTTGCGGACAATAAATGGTAGGCCTCGGAGTGCCACATGGGGCGGGCACTCCCCCACCGACCCACTCCAGTTTCTTTTTTTTTTTTTTTGAGTTCCTACCCTTCAGTGAGGCTTTTCCTGGCCTATCTCGTTGCATCCCTTTGACCTTGCCCTGAAAGGAAGCAAGAGCAGCTGGTAGCCCCCATTTTAGAGATGAATAAACTGAGGCTCAGAGGAAGTGAAGGGCCCGTGTCTACTGCGGCGCCCGTGGGTTGTCGATTTCTTAAAAAGGGTATTGTTACCAAGCACTGGAGGTATTTGGGGGTATAAAACGATTTACAGTTACTTTTTATGAGTTACCCGCTTTGAACCTGCCTTTTTATGAAATTGCAAAATCGGCCCGTGGTATTTGAGTAAAACAGGCAAGAGTGGAGAGGAGAGGCCCATTTCTTGGGTAGGTCGCTTCCACCGCTGCCAAGACTACAGAGGCTTGAAGAGGAAGCCCCCTTTGAAAGTCCTCAAGGAGTTTTCCGAGGCTTTTTTGCACACTCGGGCTCCTCAGAACCCGCGGACTGTGGGCAGCGAGGGGCTGCAAGGCCCCGCGGGCACCCCTGGTGCTGGGGGGGGGGCGCAGGCAGTGAGGGATGAGATGGAAGAAAAAAGAGCTGGGGAGGGAAGCTTGCCTGACACCAGCGCTGGGCCAGGGAGCCCTGAGGGTCAGGCCGTTTGCAGATCACTCTCGCACTCGGCAGCCCAGGCCAGGCGTGTGGACCAGCCGCACTAGGGGCGCTGAGGCTGGGCGTTGCGGCTCTCCCTGGTCTAGGTCCGTGACGGGGAAAGCGGAGCCAGCCATGCCGGGCCGTCTGTACGTGCACCCCGACTCGCCGGCCACGGGGGCGCACTGGATGCGGCAGCTCGTCTCCTTCCAGAAACTCAAGCTCACCAACAACCACCTGGACCCGTTTGGGCATGTAAGTAGTACCTGGAGAGGCCCCAGGTCTCTCCCTTTCCCTCCCTCCCTCCCTCCCTCCCTCCCTCCCTCCCTCCTTCTCTTCCAGTTCCTCTCCTTGGCTTCTTGAACCCACCCTTCTCCTTCCCTTGCCTCACTTCTTTCACCCCTTGGTCTTTCCCTCCCTCCTTTCTGGATCTGGCCTTCCTTTCCCTTCTCTTTCCTGTCTCTTATTTCTCTTACCTCTGATTCAGCTGCTGGGTTTCTCTCCTCCCTCTCCGTTTCCAACTCTCTCCCACTGAGAGGTTCGCCCCTCTGCGGTCTTCCCTGTGGTCCACTACTCCGCGCTCTGGTCTGCATTTCCCCCAGTGGATGGAGGTGGGGCCCCAGTTCTCCTAACCTGGGGCTCACACTGTGTCCCTGGGGCAGGAATGGTGGTGTGACTGAAGCTGCACTGTCCCGGGTGGACCTGGGGGCTGGGCACTGGGTCTGTGCCCCCCACCCCGTCCCATCTGTGATGGGGGGTGCTGTTTTGGTTCTGCATAAAAACGTATTGTCACACCCACTGGGCACAGCACAGGGGCCAGACCATGGTGGGGCCGGATACACCTTCCCCACCTGCTTCCAAAACCGGCCTTAGGATTGGGGAGTTCCTGCGGGGAGGGAGACCCCCGCCCACCTGACCCCTTTGACAGATGGTCACACCCGCACACTAGAGGCGAACTCTGAGACCCTAGTCCTTTTAGCTTGATACTCACAGACCCATTTTCTCCGGCTTCCATCTTTCCCTCTCCCCCAGCAAGGCCCAGAGCAGGCAAATCTAGACCAGGGTCCTACACCTGGGGTCCCAGCGGCCCCCAGAGAGAGGGCCCCCCCCCCCCCCCGGAAGCCTCTGAAACCACACACAGGATATGGAGCGGGCAGCCCCCACCCTCCCAGAGATGTGTAGCTTTTAGCAAATGTTCCAGAGGGCGTCACCCTCTCTTCCCCAAAGAACAACAAACGAAGGACAACACACTGACTTTCAGGAGAGTGTCCCTCAAACCCTTCGGCGGAAAGAATTCATCACCGGCACGGAGCACGGTCTCTGAACTCAGTGTTTGGAATCCTTGGGTTGGCGATGCCACCCGGCCCTCACGGCAGCCAGGGGCGGGGGGCGGGGGGTGGCACTGTGCGCCTGGAGGACAGAACCACGAAGCCTTCGGAACTGGGCGTCCGGGGCAGGGGAGGGGACTTGCCCAAGGTCAAACAGCTTGTGTTTGGGAACAGGACTTGAGGCTCCCTATCCTGCTACGTTCTCTTTCGAGAGAATGGACAGAAACATGGTCCCCAGTTTGGGGACAGGAGGGGACTGGGTGTGAGTGCATTCGACAGGCACGGAGGTCCGTTTGCGCTGGCCCAGATGAGAAAGCTGCTGCTGTAGGGCCGCAGAGGGAAGGGGACCCCAGGGCCATCCACCCGATGCACTTAGAGCTGCTTTCTACACGTGGTTGGTGGGGAGGCTGAACTGCTGGTCCCAGGGGCGGAGAGAAGGCCGGTTCCCTTCCTGCATGGCCAGGGGTGCCCAGAAAGGTGCAGAGGGGGCCGCTCCTATGGAAAAAACCATGCAAGTCTCCTTTTTACTGAAAGCAAGGTGTTGTGTCTGCAAAGTCCCGCGTGCTGGCGCACCCAGAATCAGAATGCTCTCAAGGTGGCCTGGGAGTCGTCCCTGCGGGTGCTGAACTGATCATTGAGGTTAAGCGCTGGGCAGAGACAGGACTACTTTGCGAAGGTCGGGCATTCATCTTCCGGCTGGCTGGCGTCCTTCTGGAGGCTGAGACCCTATTGTGGGGTCCTGCTTGGGATCTTGATGGCAGGAAGCGGGACTCCCCTCCGGCTCCAATTGGAGCTTTCCCTCTGGGGCTCTGTGCGCGCCTTTGGGGTCGCGCTGGGCGGGGCTGGGGAGGCACACAGTCCCACCACGGATATCCGGGCACCCTCGTGGGTTTCAGCTTCTTAGAGCCGCGGGAAGGGAGAGCGAGCTCCGAGCTGCTCCCGACTCTGCAGCTGCCACGCAAACCCACACCGAACTCCAGACTTGGAGTCCCCAGCCGTCCTAATGAAATTAGGAACCATTAGATCGCCCTCCGCTGATGTCTCCACACTGTCCCCGGCCGTCAAAGCAATTTGGCTAAGCCGGGACGATGGCCGCGCCGACCTGGGGGCTGCGGCGGCCCGCGGGGCCCGGCTGCGTCTCTCTGTCGCCACGCCGCCCAGAGCCGGCGTCGCTATCGGCCAGGCGGGCAGCCGCGCTGCGTAGGCCGGAGATTAGAGCGGCGAGGCCGGGATCCGGAGGAGTCACCCGGCCCTCCCCCTCCTCCAGGCCGGTCTCTGGGGTTGGCTCAAGAACCCTGCCCCAGGGTCATCAATGCAAACAATCAAAGACACCCAGACAACCTCCTCCGCTCCAGCCTGCGGTCCCAGGGAAAACGCAGGCCAGACTTTCAGCCCCTTAAACGCAGCGATTCGCCCATTTGGTGGGCACAGATCAGAACGGTTTGACAAATATTAGCGTTAACAGGCTCAGGGAGATGGTAAACCCAGGCGTCATCAGAACAACACCCCCAGTTTACTAGTGAGGATGCTCCTCTCCTACGAATAGGCCTGGAGGCCCCCTACCTAGTCCTGATTCTGCTGGTTGTAGTAGCCCCCCAGCTACATCCCTCAGACCCCGCTTGTCCCTGGGAGCACCCCAAACACGGAGAAAATGGAGAAGCAGGAGGCAGAGAATATCCCCAAGAATGTGGAGGCAACGGTTCTCTCTGGGGCCAAGCCCGGAGATGATTCCAAGTTGTGGGTCCTGAAATGTTGATGAAATCGGAGAAAGAGAATCTCAGGGCAACCAGGCCCTTGTTTGGTGGTGAAGGGGGTGCGGGGGGGGTACTTCCCCCATCATCTCCCCATCCTTAGAGTCCCCCACACCCCATTATTTTCTTTTTTCATTGACTTTCACACATTCTCCAAACAAAGGGCCAAGCCTGTGATTTTTATTCCAGTTCTGCAAAAGCTTGGTCTCTTTGTTTGCATCTCTCAGAGGTTTTTTTTTCTTTTTTGCTGGGGGGAGACATTTGTAGGTCTGATTGTTTGTTTGTTTCTTCTCCCCTTTAATTCCAAACATTGTCACCCAGGCTTCCCAGGGGCGCCACTGTCTTGCTCCCAATTGCCTTGCTCCCGTGGGGGGCGGCAGTACCCTGCGGAGGGAGTTCATTTATTAAGCAAACTTTATTAAGAATTCTGATTTACTGCCGTGTGTGCTTTGGGTAGATTCCTGGAATATTACCCTGGCTTTTTCGGTTGGAAATTGTCATTTTTGAAATGTTTCTTTTTAATGAAATCACTGGACCCTTTTCAAAACAGGAGGGAAAAAAATCGGACTATTTTTTTTTCCAAGAGCCTATACGAAGAGGCTAATTTTGGGGGTGGAGTGCGAGGTTTTATCTGGAAACAAAGGGATTTTCATTTTTCTTACAATCTCATTTTCTTTATTATTTTTAGATTATTCTAAATTCCATGCACAAATACCAGCCCAGATTACACATCGTGAAAGCGGACGAAAATAATGGATTTGGCTCAAAAAATACTGCCTTCTGCACCCACGTCTTTCCTGAGACGGCGTTTATCGCGGTGACTTCCTACCAGAATCACAAGGTAAGTCCGGTACCCAGGCACCGGAGCGCCTGGGGCTGCCTGCTCATTTGCATGACTCCGAAGGGGTCTCCCTCTGAGACTTCAAGCTAAGGGTGCTTTCAGTCTGCACAGCGGACACCAACTCCTACCCCAAGGGGCAGCGTGGCTGGGACAGAGCTGCAGCCTGAGGATTGTAGCTGTTTCGTACTGTATTCACGAGTTTTGCAGATCCCTGCCCCATGCACTCACACGCATGCACGCCAGTTAGAAACAAGCTTATCAAACTGTAGCGTGTGGACACAGCAAGGAGGCATCCCACTACACTCAGGAAATGGTCCGTGAGAAGAACGGTCACTTCATTGCCTGACTCCATGCTCTTGGGTGGGGGCCTGGGGCTAAGCTTCCTGGGGCCACTTTCCTGTCGGGATGCCTCCTTCTTTCCTCCACTCTGCCTTTTGGGTGTATTTCAACTCCCATCGGGGCAGGTGGCAAAGTTGCCGGAAACCTTCGGCTTGGATTTTCCAGACGCATCTATAATTGGTTTCAGCAACTTCTGACCCCCCCCCCCCCGCCTGCCCCCAGACCACATGCTAAAGCAAGGGTTGAATTCTTAAAAGAAAAACAAAAACAAAATTAAGCAAGCATGGCCACCAGCAGCCTAGACCACCGCTCCCAGGACTTAGATAGGATCCTGCAAAACCACAGCTTGGTGAGGTGGGGGCGGGTGGGGGAGGGTTCATGCATGCGGTCAATGCTTCATTTGGGAGAAGGCAGCTGCAGTTTGGGGTAGAGGTGAGACGTTGCCGGACCATCGTGTCAATGTCAGACCCCCACCTTGTTGGAAATCTCTGATTTGGGCATTTCAAAGCCTGACAATGCTATTGGAACAGGGCACCCCATAACCACAGGTTAGGGGAGCATCACCTCTTCTTCCTCAGGAGGCAGAGGCTTGTCTGGACTTGTCATGGTTGATGTTTGTACTTTAGAAACCCGAGGGCACGTGGATCCGTTGTGTTGGGGGCGGGGCGGGGTGGAATGATTTCTAAGGCTTGTAATGAAAAGATCTGGAATCTGAAAAGGCAGGATATGGGCGCTGGGAAGGGCCCGCAGCCAGCCACCCTGGGGTTGTAGACTGTTGAGAGTATTAAGCAGTGATTTGGGGTTAGAGGGCTGTTATAGAGGGAAGTGGGGCGTTCCATATGGGAGCGGTGAGGGCGGGTCACGTGGACAACTTCAGGAGATGGATGTGGGAATGGCGACGCCCCTCCCCCTCCACAGTGCCTATCACCACCTGCAAGATAAGGGAGTTACAGGGGTTGTGGAACCAGGCCGGGCGAGAGCACCCTGCAGCCTCCAGTTTTCCCCAGTGAAGCTCGTTCCAGGACAGACTGGGTATCGGATAAGCACCCCCCCGCCGCACCCCGTGAAACCAGGGTAGTTCCAAAATGCTGTGGAGTCATCTCCAAATTCAGATTGTCAGCGGCCAGGCCAGGCTGTGATGGATGGCCCCTCCTAGGCCACAAGGCCTGTCTGGGAACCCAGATCTTGAGAGAGCTTCTTCTCTCCAGAAGAAAAGTTGCTCTCCCCCCAAACACAATGACTTTTTCAAGGGGCAGGAGGATTTTTCTGAGTTCTCCCCATTTGTTGAACCGACGAGAGCTAAAAACGTGAAGACCGAATGCCCTGAAAGTTGCAAAACCATTTCAGGCTGCCTCGAGGCTGGCTGCTAGAATCCTGTTCCCTGTTACTGCTGTAAACCCGTGTTTAACTTTGTGGTGGCAGTGAAGGATGAAACGTGGAAAAAATAGCAACGAAGATGCTACTTTCCATATATATATGTATGTACTCCCAGCCCAGAGAGAGGCTCCAAAAATATGCTGAGTCTTCCCTCCGCCCCAGGAAAGCCCAGGTTCATGGGGAAAGGACAGGAAGTGGTGGACACAGGCCAGTGACCTGCTAGAGAAACATGTGGATGGTCAGACCCTTTGGGGGAAATTCCTCAGCTTTGTGCAGTTACCGACTTAGGGTCCCTCAGGCGTGGGTAGATCAGGGGGCGTTTCTCTCCCGCTCTGTTTACAGCTTTATTGAGTCATAATTGTCAGACAATAAACTACAGCTTGGAAGCGCCCGGTGTGATTAGTTCAACACGTACGCGCTCAGGGAACTAGCCCCCCAACCAGTTGAGACTGTACCCAGCACCCTCCCCACATTTCTGTTCTTTCTCACTTAAAAAAAGTTTAATTTGCTGGGCTAACATTGGTTACTGACATTACATAAATTTCAGTCTACCAAATTTCTACTTAAAAAAAAAATGTCTTCCCCGGTGGGTACGTCTAGCGATCTCCCTGCATGAAGGAGGGCTTGCCCAGCGGGACGCAGGCGTGTGAGTTTTGAGCGGAGTCTAGGGGGGTCCCGTGTCTAAAAAATGTGCCTCTCCAGACACGCGTTTGGGTTTTCGAGTAGTTGATGACCACACACAGCAATCGCTTTTTTTCTTTCTTGGCCGGTCCAGGGAACCCCATTGAGCTATACGTATAGGTCTTTTTAGCCAGCCCGGCTTCTGGAAGAGGGATTTCATGGCAGACGGTTTTCCGTCACTCTCCGCCCCATGAGGTTTCCTCCGCTTTCCAGTTGTGAGCACGAAAGGCACCTAGTTGCTTTGTCAGGAGGAAGTCTCGAGCAGTCCAGTTTCCCAGTTCAAGTCCAGGGCTGCTGCGCACATTCCCCGCGTGGATATACGATGTGTGACTTAAATCGGCGGGCCGGCCGGGGTGTGATTTACTCTGTCTTGTTACTTTATTGTCCCACCTGGACCTGGCGTTCAGACCCCTGACTTTATGGGTAGGAGCCACCTGAGCGTAGGGTTCAGGTTGGGGCTAAGTTAGGGTTAGTTCAGATCCATTGGACTTTGAAGAAGAAGTGACTTCACTCAGCTTCCCCCAGCTGTAAAATGGGGGTAGTAAAAGACTCATCTGTTATTCCTGGTGTGAGGACTCCGTGAGATAACCCGTGGACGGGTGTCTGGCGGACCCTGGCACAGAGCGAGCACAATGCGTCAGTGACGATTCCATTCGCTGACTTGGTAACCGATCAATTTATTAACAGGGCGACTCCATCCAAAACGCAGGCTCTGGAAAACTTTTTGCTACCCTGGCTGTTTTAGAGTCTGAAAGACTTAGGTTTTCAATAAGTTCTTATTCCCGTGGTTGCAAAACCACCAAAGGTTAGTCCCTGGGACTCAGTTCGTTCACCAGTTGTGTCTATGAGTCCAGTTCCAGGACTATTTGTCCCGTGTTGCTTTGGCTAAGGGAGCAGGGAGAGAAAAACGGTCCATGGGATTTGGTTGCCAGGGCAGTTTGGGAGAAGAGGAGCCACCCATCTGGGGGTCAGAGGGGCTCGGTGGATGACCACGATCTCCGCGTGGGTGCCGAGACCAGGGGGAGGCAGGTACGTGGCGGAGGTCCCGTCTGATGCTGCAGTCGCTCACCGGTGAGCCACAGGCTGCTAACGGCACGGTGCATTTCGCTCAGCCCAGCTGCATGCGATCCCAGGCTGGATTTGGGAGTTATTTCCCCAGATGGCCGACAGCTTGAAAAAGATATTTAAAAACACGAATCTTCCCCAGCGACGTTCGCTCCGTGAAACAGGTTTTTGTGAGGTTTTCACTGGAGTTGTCAGCAGCTCCGGGAGCGATCCCTAGAAATATTTAGGTGTTAAAAAAAGGTCACGTGGGCATTTCATTTCCCTGCTCTCCCAACAATGGCTGTGTATGCGAGCATGTCTATCCCCCGATATTAACTTACTCTGCCATTAAAAGGCATTTTCCTCCTGCTTAAATCATTGTGTAAGGAGCCTGTATTTATGAGGTATGAGCTTTCTGGTTGGGACCAGGAAATGGACCCCTAATAGAGAGACATAATTAAGATTTTTGGCCCTCGTGAGGGTTTTTTCTTTTTTTTTTCAAAAGCAAGAATTCACAACAATTATTCTCATTAATTTTTACAACCTCTGTCTCACTGGTTGGAGCTGGCATTTATATTCGTATTTCCCCCCACCCCCCACCCCTCCCCCGGATATCCGGTTTTATGCTCTCGGCAGAGAGAGTCCCCTCGAAGGACGGGCGGGAGTCCGTTTCAGGGCAGCCTTTGGGGAGAACTCAGAACTCAGACACCGCAGCGTGTATCGGCTTGTGTGTTTGTGTGTCTGTAAAAGTGAGCGAGCGGACACGCAGCACGTCGGAAGGGAAGCTCAGGGACGGGGTTGTTGCATGGACTGAAATAAAGAAGGTGTTTTTATTACGAAATGAGATGGATGTTTTCACCTACAGCTAAGCTGGTTTGGTCACATGTCTCCGGGGTAATTCTTACGCCCTATAGGCGTCTATACGCAGTTCCCGAAGCAGGACATATGTTAGGTCAATACACCTAAGTGCCTGCACGGCGAATCATGCTTACCCTGTGCCATCATATTTCTGGAAGCTGTGGTGGTAAGGGCAAGAATTAGGGAGAAGTAAACTGAGGAGCAAGAAATGGGTTTGAACTTGCATCCGATAAAATACCAAAAATCCCCCCTGTTCTTTTCTTCCTCGGGTAACATTTTTGTCCTGGGCTCTTGGTAGAAGAGCGACCTCATGGGCTGGGTGTTAATTCAGACCTGACACCACATTCCGTTTCGTCTGCAGTATTTTCAGGGTCTCGCTTCAGGGACTGCAGGGGGCGGGGACAGGGGGCAGTGGGGCAAGACCTCATTTTCTAATTGGATCTTCAATGATCTAATTTGTTCTGAACTTTGAGAATCCCTCCCCCACCCTTTGAAAAGAAATGGCTGATGGTCAAACTGGTTGCATTTGATGGGAGAAAACTTGAGTGGGAAAGAAAGCCCTGTTAGGTGATGGGCTTTTGTACTTCACCATAGAACTGGACTCAGGAGTGTGCATTTTAAAGACCATCTTTAAAGGGGGGTTTGTAGACTTTTCGACTCATTCTGAAGAGTCAAGTCAGAATCAGAAAGCTGCAGGAATGGGTACAAGTTTTTAAAAAGTGAGGGAGGAGGGGGTGTGTATACACATAGATACTCATACACACAGGGCAGGGCAAAAGTAGTTGGGAGTACACAAAGCACAGAGCTTATACTTGTATTATGATCTATTAATTATTGTATCATTTTCCATTACAAACGACTGTAAACCTCCTTTTGCCCCATCCTGTATTGGAAAAAGTTTCAACGGATTTTTTTTTTTTTACAGCCGTGTTAGGTTCCCAGGAAAGTGGAGTGGGAGGGTGCTACATACCCCCTGCCCCACCCCCACCCACAGCCTCCCCCGCGATCAACACCCCCGCCAGAGTGGGGCACTTGTTACACTCCATGGACCGACACGTCACAGTCACCCAAAGTCCAGCCTAGCTGAGGGTTCACCCTCGGTGGCGTCCGTTCTGGGGGTTTGGACGAAGGTTCAATGACGTGTGCCCCCATTCCGGTGGCATGCAGAACAGCGCTGCCCTGAAACCCCTCTGTGGTCCACCTGCTCCGCCCCTCCCTCCCCTCCTGTCCCGCCCGCCACTCATCTTCCCGCCATCTCCACAGTCTCGTCTTTCTAAAGCATCCCGTGATCGGAGTCGTGGGACACGTGTCGTAAGTGGGAAATTTACATAATTTCTCACCAGGCACACACGCACCTGTGTGTACAGATAGAGTAATTTTATGCTCACTCTGAAGTGTTGGAGGTAGAAGACCTTCATAAGCCATCTCTGTTAGGAAACAGAGCATACCGGAATGCCTGCCCCCAAACGGACAAATCAGAGGGCCGCTTCACTAGTTACCCGTAGTACAGGGTTCCCGGAGGACCAGACCTATACTACTGGCGGTAGACGAGATGATGGGGGGCAGTTACTTGACCGCGATAGAACCCCAGCCACTTGTTCTCTCTGGATTAGTCTTTCCATTGAATGACCAGGGAGACAGGCTCAGTTTACTGGCTGCCATGTAGTGTGTTACGTGCTGCTCTGAAAGTGTCTGATCCCCCCACCTTGGGACAAAGCAGGCCTGGGGTCCCGAGCTCCCTGTAGGCACCAGGAGAGAGAATTTGGTATCATCGTTTTCTTTGCATCGAATAGCAAGTGATTCTGGCTTGACGTAGAGCGAAGTGCTAGAATGTTTTGTACGAAATACATCGAAGTGAAAGGTGATTAGATTGAAGTAGACAGATGAAGCGGACCGGTGTACAGGTGCTGTCGAGAGATGACAGTGACGGTGAAGGTGAGCCCTGAAGGACTGAGTCTCGATGGCTGCTGCCTTGGAGTGGGCACAGGGAGGTGATACAGAAAAACGTAACTCGCACGCAGCTTTTAGGAAGTAACTCTGGCATATGCTGTAGAGAAACTCTCTCTCATCTGTATCTGCCGCCGTTCCCTCACGGTAGTAGAATATGTCCATGGTTGAGATGGAAGTGCCGGGCCTTGCACCGAAGACCCTGTCCTATGGCTGAGTTTTGTACATGGCAACAAAAATACCCAAGAAAAGATTAAAGAGGTTTGGAAGCTGTTCGACAGCCGTTATATAGATGTCATATTTCTGTCCATTGGTATTTACTTAATTAGACCCCAGGTTCCGCCTGAGCCAGCAAAGGCTCTCTGTGAAACTGCGATGGGAGGCTGAAGCGAGGCATCAGGACTTGGAAAGCGATCCCCAGGCCCTCGCAAATGGAGACCGTGCCGCCGTTGGGGAGGGTGACGCCGTCTGCCCCCACGCACGACTTTCCAAAGGGGAGGAGGGGGACCCACTCGTGAGGCCTCATTGATGTTTGGCACACAACATGCTACGATGACAGTCAACAGCAATAACAAATCAGCTAGAAAGATGCCGAATATGACTTTAATTAATGGGCAAATCGAGCCCAGGCTTTTCTCTCTGTTCCTAAGCAGTCTGATCTAGGACATTTTTTCCCAGAGCTTTGGCCTGACTCAGGCGATGGGTCCCGTTGGCGGCACCGTCTCAGTCTGCACGTCCCCCTCTTTTTTTTTTCCGGCCGCCTTTCTGCAACACAGGCTTAGCTTGCGTCCCAAGGGTCTGTAAACCAACTCTCTCCTTCCTTCAGATCACCCAACTGAAGATCGAGAATAATCCCTTTGCCAAAGGGTTCCGGGGCAGCGACGACATGGAACTGCACAGGATGTCGAGGATGCAAAGGTAAGAAAGGGGGTTCGTGGGCCCCCTCCTCGCCGCGGACGCCCCAAAAGAGCCCAGGTGAGCCGGCCCTCCCCCAGCCAACCAGGTACAGGGAAAGGGGGCCCTGTGAGCCTCCCGGAGCCCAACTTTCTCTCACCCTCCCGTGCGGTTTCCCCTCTCAGGCAAGCCGGGGAGTGCGTCTCGGAAGTGTGGGATGGGAGGTCCAAGAGAATTTGACCTCCCTCGTCTGCCGAGGGGACAGGAGCTATCCTTGTCTCCCCTTCCCTTGCCGTCCCTGTCCCTCTAGCGAAGTCCTCTCTCTTTCTTCCCCTAAGGTCGCCACTGCTGAGTGATTTTTTTTGTCTGGCAATAGCTCTCCTGGTAAATGAAAAGGGAAGTTAATGACTTGATTTTCTGGGGGTGAAGTATAGACAAACTTGCCACCACGTGGTGTCCAGGGCACCGGAGGATTGGGAGATGGTGATAAAAATTGCTCCATATTTTTACATATCCTGTGGTCACAGTTGCTGATATGATGAATGGCAGGGGCTGTAGCAAATGTCTACAGTGGGAATTTGGTCTGATTTCAAGGGATTGTACAAGCATTGCCAATTTTGTCAAACACTCTCTCTACCTCTTGATATGCTTCCAAAATAAGTTACCATATGGCAAGAGAATTAGAAATACATCTTGATCCCTTTGACCAAAAAAAATTTTTTTTTCTTTCCCCTTTTGGGTGGGTTTCATGTTTCAAAATAAAATGAGGTCACTTAGGAAGCTTTTCCTTATCCTTTCTGGGAAGACACAGAAAGAGAGAGTCAGGCAGTTGGGACAGACACGCTTGTTTGAAGGAGAAGGGGGTGGGGAGAGGGGAGAGAGGGGTCTCAGCTCTGTGGTTTTAACATCGGCTTTGGAAATAAACGCATGCCATGGAAATTGTTTTTAGATAGCAGGCTCACCACTTCTAATTTCGCACACTTTTAAAAACTAAAGGGCAAAAAGGTGAAGGGGAATAAGAGGCACAAATTTCCAGTTATAAAAGCAGTAAGTTGGGGGGTGTAAGGTTGGCCATGGGGGCTATTGTCAGTAATAGTGTGATGACTTGTGTGACGGTGACCGGACTCAGTGCGGGGATCCCTTCATCAGGTGGCTGAGTGTTGACTCATTGTGCACCTGAAACTAACATAATATTGTACGGTAACTATATTTTAATAAAAATAAAGACGTCATTATCCTCAGGTGTACACACATATACCACACTCATACATTCCTTCGGTCATAATTGGTTTTCTTCGTAACTGTGGATTAGTAAGATGTTTTTGTGGCTAAAGTAACCAAGTTCTTAAATTATTATTTGAAAAAAACTTGGCGTTAAGTCTGTGTTTTGAAACTGGAGTTGGATTTCATCTGTGGCCAGTGAAAAAGCTGACAGCAAAGGACACGAAGTGGAGAGGGCTCGAACCCTCTGTGGCCCTGGGCTCCAGTGCCAAGTTCGTATTTCCGTCGTGCTCAGACTTCCAGTCTGGGCTGACCGTTACCTGCCGTTCGGGCAGCTTAGCCATCGACAGGGTCTCCGCTCCTGCAGGCGAGGGTCCAGGTTGTGCAGGCAGGGCCTGGATGAAGCCGCCCGTATCAGCTTGCAAATGAAGAGCTTTTCCCAGCCCCCACTTCTTCCCTCCTTCCCACGCAGCCAAGAGCAAACACGGTAATGGGTTTAAGGTGTTGCGAATCACCCCCTCAGAGTGAACCAGTTACCAGGGCCTGCCCGTTCTTTCTTAACTTATCTCAGAATTCACCTCCCTTTCTCCTTCCAGCCCGTCTATTCTCTTTTTAAAAAATATTTTATTTATTTATTTTTAGGGAGAGGAGAAAGGAGAGAAAGAGAGAGAGAGAGAGAAACATCAATGTGTGGTTGCCTCTTTCATGCCCCTAAGTGGGGAACCCTAAGTGGAGAACCTGGCCCGCAACCCAGGCTTGGGCCCTGATCGGGACTCAAACCGGCGACCTTTAAGTTCACAGGCTGGCACTCAATCCACTGAGTCACATCAGCCAGGGCCAGCCCGGCTGTTCTAATCACCACCATCCCCGCCTGACTTCAGTCCAGTTCCCTTCCAGGACATTGGCCAGGCAGCCGCTAAAGACATCTTTGTAAACCACAAATCAGACAAGGTTACTCCACACCTAGAACACTCCCAGCCGAGCGCTTTCCATATAAAGCCCAGACTCCTACACGTGACGGGCCACGCCCTTCCCCTCAGGGCTGGCCACGCCCTCCAGTTCTGCCCCTCATCAGTGCCTCCCACCTGCTTCAACCACCTTCCAAAATCACCGTAATTCTTTCCGTGATTTTTGGCCCTCCGATCATGTGTGGTCTGCCTCAGGCGTTGTCCTCCTGTCCTGCACTTGGCCATTCCCTGCCCATCACTAGGGTCACCTTATAGCTTTTCTTTCCTCCCAGAAGCTTCCTCCGGCCACACACCGCGCCCGTAGTCTTGTCTGCTCCTGGGACCCGTAGGTGCTGTCCTGGGTCGTGCCAGGGCCCTGCACTTCGGAAGCTGATTGGACAATATGGAAGGAGACGCAGGTGGGAGGTATAGGAGTTTAAAAACTCAGGTGTCAGTGATCCTGGGGACTCTCCCCTGAAGTTCTAAACACAGTGCTTAGGTCTTTAGGCAGCTGACTTAGCTCTGGCCAGAATTGGCTGTCCTAACCACCCCCTGGTTGTTGTGGACTGGGGAGGGTTTGATCAGGTGACTTTCCCGGGAAGGCGCTGCAGGTGGAGGGCGGGAGAGGGCAGCTGGCCATCCTAGGCACTGAGTAGTTGACATGCAGGATCAAACCTCTCAGCCTGAGAGCCACGTGTGTCTTCGTGGCTGTGTCAGGAGCTGCACTGAGGAACAAGAGGGCTAGCCAGGGACCAGGTGGGGAGTGTGGACAGGGTCCTTTGCCCAGTTCCCTGGAGATGGCCCAGGGGAAGGACGGAAAACCAAGCCGACTATCTCCAAAAGAAAATTTGGGAGTCAGACACACCTGGGTGCAGTCCTTCCTCTGCCTGTGACCTGAGGCCAGTGATTTGACCTCACAGATCCTCGGATTCCTCATCTGTACAATGGGCATAAATAAATGTAGCTTCTGCTTTTCAGGGTTCTCATAAGCATGATGGGAGAGACTGCTGGGAGGGAGCTCGGTGCCTAGTCCAGGCTCAATACAATGTATGCGATTTGGGGCGAGACTCTCCTTTACTCCCAGTTGCGCTCTCGTTCCGAGTTTATTCTGGGCTGTGGTCCCACTCCTAGGTTGCAGCAGGTAGTGACAAGTGTCCCGGGAAGGTGGCTGTCCAGAGTCAGCGGTGATAACAGCCAGGCAGGAATGGCAGGCTCACTGCTAATCTCCTAATCCTGCTTCCTGTTCGCCTCACACCCGGTGACAGCTGCTGGGGAGAAAAGCAGGGGGGGCGAAGTTTCCTCTCAGCCCGACCACTGGCAGGAGGGCCGAGCGTCCACGCGAAGTCAGCCCACGGGAGTCACTTCTGGATCAGCTCGGCCCGAGTCTGGGCACGCACCGCACTCTCTCTGTCCACCTGTCTCTCCGTGTTTGCAGAGTTACAGATGGTGTCTTAGTGAGCGTCCAACACTCATTTATAGTTTCCAGTTACGACTGCTGATGATAAAAATCGGAGAGCACGAAATCATGTTAAAGGGTGTAAAATCATTTAAAAATCCTGCCTCTAGCAGACTGATTAAAATAGGCACCAAGGTTATTTCTCAAGGATAATCTGTGGCTTAAAAAACGTCTACTCCTGGAAACCGTTATATCCCAAACTGCAGCGCCCCTACCCCGGTGACGAAGCACAGGGACTGAGAGGGCTCGCAGACACAGAGGCACGCGACTGAGTTCGCAGACATTATTGCTTAGGACGGGAGTAAGTTCAAAGGGAGGGAGGGAGGGGGAAAGGGATGAACCGAAGGTCGACTGTTTAAAGAAAAATGTTAGCTGCACAGCAGTGGAGCTGGTATCGAGGCTGGGCAGACCTTGTCAGGGCGATAGGCCAACTGACCGACTTTGGGAAGACGCACCTAATGGCTCAGCCTAATCAGGAAGGTGTGGGAGCGTCACTCACGTTGGAAATGACCTGGACTCTGAGTTTTCATAGAGCTTTGCTTTCTTTGCCCGTTGCTGCAGTTTTTAAGATGTGCTCTGACAAGTTCTGAACTTCCGGAGAGTCGAAGATGCCAGGGCTGGTGGGGGTGGGGGAGGTGGGGGTGGACAGACAGACGCCTTTGTGGAGAGAGGGGCACTAGGCTTTGGAGGAAGAAGGGGATTTGAGTTCGTAGGGAAGAAGGGTTTTCCAGGCTCGAGCAGAGATGTGGGCAGGGAGATAGAGGCCTTGGGGTGTGAAGTAGGGGTCAGATGCTGAAGCTCTCCGAAAGTGCCACCTGGAACGGCACTATGACGGGGTGACCCTGGCATTCTAGAAGTAGAAGGGACCGCAGGAGTCAGCATCTGGTCTAGCCTTGCGAACCTTTTTGCAGAACAGTAAACTGAGGCCCAGGGATTCATTCATTCATTTAGTTTTTGGTCTGTTATTTGTTATTCAGCGAACGTGCATTTATGAAGTTCCTACTGCATGCCAGACACTGGGAGGCAAAGGTGGATCAACATGCTGGGGAACAGGCTCCATAGATGGAGAGGCAGGCTTTGGAGTTGGGGTCCAGGTTGCCACACGGAGCAGCTCCAGGCTCCCCAAATCCACTGAGCCTCCAATTCCTCATCTGTAAAATGGGGGTAGTTATGGGACCTACCTGCAGGGCTGTTGCAGAGATGGAATGAGATAACGCGTGTGTTCTGACTGTAGTTGCTACCTAAGGAAATACTCCCAAGCTTCGGTTGGACTGGCTGGCAAGGCCTGGGCTCTGAGCTGTGTGCTTAGAGCACAAGTTTATGGCCGCTAAAGGGACAAGGGAGTATAGGCTACCCCAGTCCATCCGTGAAGAGCTCAGAGGCCATCACAGGACTGCGGATTCCCTCCAATCTGCTAGCCCTTGGGAGTGCCCGCACATGCTGCTCACGGCGAAAAGACCAGGTGCGGCTCAAGTAGGAGGTGAAGCAACACGTAACAGGGGCACACTTCTGTTGCGTTCATGATGTGTGGGTTGGAAACTTGGCACGGACTCATCCGGGAGGTTCTTGCTTGCGGCCAAGATGTCAGCAGGGCTGCCAGGTGTCCGGAAGCATGACAAAGCTGGGCATCCAGGATGGCACCCTCCCGTGACCCACCGGGGACGCTGGCTTTCAGCTGGGACCTCAGCTGGGCTGCCACCTGGAGCGCATGCATGTGGCCCGTCCAGCAGGGTGGACTCAAGGGAGTCGGGCTGCTTCGTGGCTGGCTGGTTGCCCCTCAGAGAGGCAGGCGGAAGCCCCATGGCCTTTGCCTACGCGTAGAGTTACTTCTGCTGCATTCTGCTCATTGAACAGTCCCAGGGACTCGCTTCGATGGGCCCAGATTCAGGGGGAGGCATAGCGAGCCCCCCTCTAGCTAGAAGGAGAGTCATAACACTGCCCCAGCAGGCATGGGGGCCCTCGGCACGGTGTCTGCCCAGGGTGATGCTGGACCGATGTCGAGTGTGAGATAGGGTCCATGGCCGTGCAAAGCCAGTGGCCAGGTTGGTTTGCCCAGGGTCACACGCTTGGTCCAGGTGCAGAGAGAGGCCTGGCGGTGGGCTGGCTTCCTTAAGTGGAGCGGATCCCCCTCCCGCCCTTGGTCCTCTTGTAATAAAGCCCAGAATAGGAACAAACAGCAAGCATCTCCTACTTGGCCTCGCACGGAGCATGAGCAATGCCTGGCCTTTCCACCACACGCCATCTTTGTGGAACGTTACTGGGGACCAGAGGATGGTGGCCGTGTCCCTCAGGAATGGGTGGTGGCTTCAGAGGTCCTCAGGGAAGAACTGAGGTCGCCTCTGCTTCCTTCATCTTTGTGTGGGCACCTGATGTGCTAGAGGGAAGTGGTCTCTGGGACAGGGGTACCCCCAGAGGCCAGATAGGAGAGCTTGGAGCTCACGATGCACCAGCTAGACCGAGTAGGTGGATTGGTCACTCTGGGTCCAGGGGCACCTCTACTCACCTCCATTGAAAACAGGTGGTTCTCCCCAGCCTCTGTGGTGCTTATACCCACCTCCTCCCTCGGGGTCTCAGACGCCTTCTGCACATCCAAGTCAAGCAAGGGACTCTATGAAAAACTCAATAGATGAGTACAAAGAATATCAAACAACTTCCTAGGCTTCGTGGGACCCCTAAAAGGTGACAGTTCGTCCTAGGGAGCCTTCCCTCCTTCTCCAGCCCCTCCTTCCTGATTTTAAACTCGTGTTCAGCTCCTCACCTCGGAAGGTAATTTTTCAAATGGCAGCCGTGGCGCCCGGGTATCATCATGCTCCAACCTGAAGGCCCGGCTGATGAGGAGCGACTCCCAGCAAGGTTCTGGAGAGCGCCCTGACTCCTCACTTCCCGCTGTATTTTTGCCTAGCCACAGGGCTTCCCCCAGGGAAGCGCTGGTTTCTACGAAACAAGAGGGCCTTGTGTATGGGGAGCAGAGCTGGCCTCCTTGTGAAACAGGTTTGCCCCGAGGGGTCCCGTTGCTCCTGGTTGTCCCAAGGATATGGATGCTCAGAGCAGTCCACCTCCCCTTTTCCTGTTTATCTGCACCCTTGTCCCCACCTGTCTTCTCCCTGCCCCGCTCCCCTGTCCAAACGTTCTGCTCTTCAGGGACACTGGCTGTGGGTGGATCACTCACTCGTTCACTGTGAAGCAGTGTCCCTCACACCGCGGGCCAGGTGTCACAGTTGCCCAGGGTTGACAGTGGGGGCTCTTTGAAAAAGCAGGTCTCTGGGTCTTGCCCTCGGAGGTGCAGAATCAGTGGCCCTTGGGAAGGGCCAGACACTGCCCTTGGACAAAGTCTCTGATGGAGGCATCCCCTGGTCACACCAGGATAATCCCAGGGCCCTAACTGAATGAGCAAGGACACGCAGGTAATAGGTGACCTTATTTTCTGGAAGTAGAGCCCCCGTTCTGTTCTATGGGAAAGGACCCTTTTCTCTACTTAGTGCTCAACTCTGGCGGAACATTAGAAGCACCTGGAGTGCGCTCCGAGGTTTCGTTATGAAACGTGCAAGACTTACGGAAAACATGGAAGAGTTGTGCAGTGAGCACGCATATACCCCCTGCTTAGGTTCTTCGGTTAATATTTGGCAACGTGTTTGGTCTATCACACGTCCATTCACCAGTCCATCCGCCCACCCTCCCATCTATCCATCATCCATCTATCCGTCAATCATCCACCCACCCATCCACCTGTCCATCATCCATCCACCCACCCCTCTATCCATCAATCATCCATCCACCCACCAATCCGTCCATCTACCCACCAGTCCACCCATCCACCTTTTTTCTGATGCATTTCAAACTAAGTTGCAGACCTGAGTACATTCCACCCTTGCGTACTTCAGCATGCTCATCGTGAACTAGGATTCAATTGTTTATGAGTCTTCAGGTAAAATTTACATACAGCGAAAGACACAAATCTCAAGTGCACCATCCCCTTTTTGACAAATGCACCTACCTGGAAGGACCCAAGCCTCCATCGTGCAGGACATTCTTCCACCGCCGCTTCTGCCCCATCGGTGAATTCCTGCCTCCACCGCCCACGGCGGTCAGCGTTCTGATTTTCTTTTACTATAGGTTAGTTTTGTCTGCCACAGAATTTAGTATACGTTGAATCGTTCTGCGTGTACTCTCTTGCATAAGGCTTCTTGGGGAGCCTAAAAAACTCCCGCTGTCCAGGCTACGTGGAAGAAGAACACAGATCAGAGTCTCTGCGGTGGGCAGGGGGTGGGGTGGGTAGGCGTGGCCTCAGGAGCCCCTGTGTAGAAGAAGAGTCCCCAGGCCATCAGGGGACGCAGTCCAGTGTGAGGCGCACTCCCCTGGAGCGATCCCCCATCCCTGCCCCTGCCCGCTCTAAGCCCTGTTTCTCAGCGACCCCAGCCCAGTAATGACTGTGCCCACGTTGGGAAAGATTTTCTTAGCGACCCCTTCCCTTCTAGGTGTTCTTTTTTCTTTTTCTTTTTCTTTTTCCTACGAGGACAGGCAGACTTTTGGATCGGCGCACAGAACATTTAGCGTTCCTGCAGGGTTGTTGCTTTGGGGCGACTTTGTCAAGGTCGCCAAGAAGTCCTTGACTTACCTCTGCGTGTGATTCCTGTCGGAGCACAGGAGGCCCCAACACAGTGCCCTTGAGCACAGGAAGCAGTTGGATTAAGGTCAGGTAGACTGGGCCCCTCTGGCCTTCCGGCTTCCAGAGGGACCAAGGCTCAGCCTCCGACCGCTCCTTTCCACCTTTCCTCCCAAGTCATTGAAGAAAACTATTGAAACTAAACATTGTTAAATTTGTTAAAACCATTAGTTTTATGGGATGGAACTAAAATATTGACCTTGTCAACTCAGTGCAAGGTACCAGGCAACACTGTTCCACGTCCTGTTTCCACGAGCCCATCGGAAGTTCAGTTTGCATTGGCTTTTCTATCTGTAGCTTACATCTAACGTTTACTTCGGGGGATCTCGACTGTTGATACGGGACATGGGTCGTATTGCTCCGCTTTGCAAGGGGAGAAACTGAGGCAAAGGGACATGTCATGAATTATCCACAGAGCTGGTCCAGGACTTTCCCTGTGACTTCAGAGCCAGCTCTGGAGTATTGCCCCAAACTTTTTTTTTTTAATCCAAGACCCCTTCTGAGTACTGATGCAATTATGGACCACTCCCTAGAAAACTGACAAGCTCTAAATATGGAATCATTGGTGATAATCGATGGTGTGGGGGTGGGGGCATGTTCATAGACCTCTGGAACATCCCTTGTAAGATAAGAACTTTCTGCTTCAAAATATAATAATGTTAAAGACAAAATACAATAATATGTGATCTATAAGCTGGTGTTTATTGAGCGGTGTGACCCAAATATATGCTAAGCCTGCCTGTGTACCGTATTATTTTATAACCCCAAGAGGTGGTGTTTCTCATTTTCCCCATTTTATAGACAGAAGACTGAGGCTCAGAGAAAGGACGAATCTAGCCAGTACCACATGGCCAAGTTCACTGGGGGCTGAAGTAAGCCGTAGCCACCCAGCCTGACTTCAGACCCCCCAGCTTGAAAGGCCCTCCCTGACATCTAGAGGTTTAAGAAGGGAGCCTCGCGGTCTCCAACTGAAGTTAAGTTTTGGCCGCTGAAGGACAGAGAGGGAGATGTCTTTGTGTTTCTCGGTGCCCCTCAAAACATAGAGCCCTGGTCGAGTCAGGGAGGGGAAATCTAGGTGACCCCTTGTGTCCCCTGTCCTCCCCAGCTTGCTGGGACGGCCAGCGCTCACCATGCCTTCTCCGGCTTGCTGGGGCGGTGTGAACAGAGTAATAAAACGGTTGTAGATGTGAAGGAGAGGGCGAGTATTATTAGCACTGCGCGACATCCCACCTGGGGTGAACCATCCCCGGCTCTTTGCCTGCCCACACGTGTTACATCAGAATAACTTCCCCAAGCATATTGGAGAGTTAATAAATGGCGAAAGCTGTCGCGGGATTGTGGGGCCCCTCGTGAATTTTAATCACAGATCGGAGTGCTAGCCAGAGGAGGAATCTGCTCCCGGAGAACAGGAATGTTACAGTCCCTAGCCTTGCCCCACTGCGCTGCTTTGGTTGTTTGGGAAAGGCTGCCAGAAACTGAGTAAGCATCGCAGGGCACAACAGCAACACCATCTCCCAGCACGCCAGCGGCCCGGCCACCTGCCGCAGTGAAAAGGCCAATTCAGACTGCTGCAGTGGAAAAAGGTTCTCAGGGGCGTTCGTTAGCTGGCGGCATGCTGTGGGTGCAGCTTGGCCGCGGGTTTCAATATTCCCTTGTAACGTTTTACAACCCAGACCTGGCGACAATGGCGTCATTCATGGCACTCGCTCACGTGGAACAGAGTGTGAGAGCCCGGGAGAAGCCGGTCTGCAGGCTCCGAGCTCCGACACCCAGGGTGAAATGAGGTGCTCAGGACCCCCGGTGGGTGTCCTGTGAGCCCAGACTATGCGGAGCGAGTTGGCAGGATGTGGGCACAGCTGTTGGTACAGCCGATAGCGGTGGGATTTAATGGGAAGCTAAAGGTTCGTCGAACGGGAGGCTCAGTAGATTGGCTAGTAGAACGTGACAGTGCCTGGGCGGGGCCAGTCCCCAGCGCTGTTATCACCAGGGAGCTTTGTATCGCAGGGCAGTTGCGTTGCCCAAGCAGCTGGTGCGAAGGCAGTGATTTCCTGCTATCAAGTGTGGGTTGGCAAGAGCTTTGGAATGTCGCTGACCTGGGCTGAAGCTCCACGTTACCTCTTCTGAGCTGTGTGATCTGGGGCAAGTTGCTGAACACCTCTGAGACTTCATTTCTTCACTGCTGAAGTAAATCCGATCGTACCCTAAAGTAGAGTTGTTGCCAGGATCAAGTAAGGGAAAGCATGTAAGTCAACCCATACAGTGGCTGGGACGTTAGGAGACACTTACAGAACAATGTGGATGATGAAGAGGAGGATGAGGATGAGGATGGTGACGATGGTGATGATGGTGGTGGTGGTGGTGGTGGTGATGAAGGTGATAAAACACCAGCCCTCTGTTGCTGCCTTTCTTTCCAGACACACAAGGGCTTTTCAACTTCCACTTTAATTCCCTTGCACCCTGAATTCGGCAGTGATGCTCTCAAGCTCCAGAAGAATGTAGTTTATCTGCTCATCACGAAGACGTTAGAGATCATTGCTCACTTGCCACTGGTCATGCTGTTTTGACTGGTTCTCCGAAGAGCCCCGCAAAAGTCCCTTGATTGTAGCATTTTCTTCCCGTTGCCTCTCTCGTCTCGTACTGACTGGGAAGTCACTTCACCCTTTCATACCCCTATTTCGACGCCTGTCAGATGACCTCGCAGATGTCGTATTTCAGGCACGGAAAGAGATGTACACAGCCGTCGGTGAGGATGGCGTTTCAGGCTCCTTGGAGAGAAGCCAGCTGCGAGGGACAGGCAGTTATTGGGGTGAAGTGGCTTTCCCGTTTCTGTGAGTGCGAGTAATCAGAGGCAGAATTTGCCCTTTCCAGAGAGTGATTTTGCAGTTTGGCAACGCTGGCACGGAGAACTCCTTGGAGGCCGTTGACATGTGCTCTTGTAAACTCCCTCAGCCAGCATATTTGGGAGTTATTTTCTTTAATTAAAACAAAATAACCATCTCCGTTAAGAATATAAAACTGAAGAAGAGATCCTCCTCCTTTTGTGGGGGCCCTGACAGCCCAGTACTTCCACTAAGCAGGCCCAAACAGAATTTGCGGCGAGATGTGACAACTTCTATTATTATTACAATTCTTCTTCTTTTTCCATGACGTCGCTGGAGCCGCAAAGCGAGAATTCTAAAGCTAATTCCATTCCTTTCAGCCTCCGGGCCCCAGGGGGAGACACTGAGTGGCTGGCGGCGTGGCTGCTCAAGACGGCTCCGGCTTTGGTTCTGAGATGGCACACGCCATGGGAGTACTCGGCTAGGGGACCCCTGGGTGTCCTAAGCGTGTCTGGAGCCTCATGGAAACTTGGCAGACACTTTGCGTCCCCTGCCTGGCTACTCTGACACGCTTTCACATGACAAACAAAGGCAGGGGCCCACAGTGAAGGTTGTCACACCTCTGAGAGGTGGAAATCATGAACCCCAAACCCTGCTCCCCTAAAAGCACATCGTGTTTTAAATATTGACAGAAGTACTGAGGTGTTTGTCCAGAAGTCATTACGGGACTGTTGGGTTAGATATCCAGGGTGGCTCTTCCCAGCTCTGTGACCATGGGCAAGTTGCTTAATCTCTCTGGGCCTCAGGTCCCTAATCTGTAAAATGGGGACAAGAACATACCTACTTCCTATGGTTATGGGGAGGATAAAATGGGCTAATGCAGCATCCTTCAAAATGTGCGAGGTGTAGTGTATTTTTACATGAGATGATTTCAGGTGTACTCTTTGATTTTAATAGATAAGGATTTATTTTAATGGCATTAGAGAAGCTATAATTAGCATCACAAGCCCGTAATTTCACAGATATTATTGCTCAGAGTGAGGCTAAACTTATTTGGATAAAAACCTAATTTAGGAACTGCAGTAAGTTAAAGAAGAGTTGGTTCTGGGTTGTGGCAAAAATCACAACCACGTTTGGGGTTTACTGATAGGTGTTTCTTCGGGGCAGGGATTCTGAACCCATTTCATACCATGGAGCTCACTGCAAGTCCCGTGACAGCTGCGGGTTAATTCTTAGAATGATCTGATTGAATGCATGAAATAAAATGCATAGATAGCAAAGGAAACCAATTATATTAACAGTGATATAATGATGATAGTTGTCATTTGTTGAGCACTCATTCCTGTTCAGTTTTTCACGTGTATTTGCTCACTGCTTCTCTCAACACCCCTTTGAACTGGGAATTTTTATTATTCCTTGGAAAACAAAGGCATGGAGGGGTTTGTTGGTGGTAACAAGTAGAGCAGCTCAAAAGGAAATTCTAAGGCCCAAGCAGCCAACTGTGCAAACTAGGATCATCCCTGACTAGCCTGGCGGTCGGTTACCTACCATTCTTGACTCATTTACCTTTCTACATACATATAGGACTACTCATAAACCTACGTGCCTAATGTATAAGGCATGAAAAGTTAGTGCCCAAATGTTAGTGCCCAAATCCAAGGCATGTGATGCACTTGAGTATAATTGGATCACTTTGCTCATCAAAGACCCTTTTGTTTCTTGTTCTGTGACTTTTCTGGTGGATCCTTCAACCCCGTGGTTCAGCCAGTGGGGAGGGGGATCTGTATCAGAACACCCATCGATGTCGTTTCCCATCTTTTCTCTTTCAGTAAAGAATATCCCGTGGTTCCTAGGAGCACGGTGAGACAAAAAGTGGCCTCCAACCACAGCCCTTTCAGCAGTGAGCCCCGAGCTCTCTCCACCTCGTCCAACTTGGGGTCCCAGTACCAGTGTGAGAATGGTGTGTCCGGACCTTCCCAGGACCTTCTGCCCCCGCCCAACCCGTACCCGCTGCCCCAGGAGCATGGCCAAATCTACCACTGCACCAAGAGGAAAGGTGAGTGTGACAGCCCCCACCCCACGTGCCTCTTTCTCTGCTTCTTTTCTTTCCTTGTGGGGAGAAAAACGTACACAGGACTACATTTATTCGTTTAAAAATACAAGCAACCCCAAAATACGGAGAGATGGTAAGAAATTCAAACCATACCAGCACCACACGCCCCCCCCCCAATTCCAGCCCCTTCCTTGAGGAAAACTCGTGTGAAAGGTCCAGACCTATTTTCTTCATTGACACACACTCACACATACACATAAAAAGTTTTGCTGTTACTTTCAGTAGTGATACCAAACTGTATGTGTTTTGCAACTTGCATTTCTTTAAAACTTCAGACTATGTTGATATCTGAACCTGGAGCTGCCTCATTTTTTTTTTAACCGATGAAGAGGAAGTATCGCCTCAAAAAGATGAAGCAAGTGTATGTTGTCACTCTCGCTAGCAGACCGGAAGGTCGCTTCCAGAGTTGCTGGCTGCATCACGAGCCGTGTCGTTGGGAGCGTCCTTCTAATGGGATGTGCCTCTTCGATTCATGTGCCAGGGTTTCTCCCGGGTGGGTTCTTAGCTCTTCTTTCCTTTCCAGCTCAAAATCAGCACAGAAAGGAGAGGAGAGGAGAGAAGAGGGGAGGAAAGGGGAGGGGAGGGGAGGGGAGGAGGGTCACAACTGATTTTCTCTCCTTTGCATCCTTTTTTTTTCAATCTACTAAGCTGGTGTCTAAGACATTCATAGTTTCCTTTGCCAAAGAACAAATGGATGACTCTTCCTCAGTCATTTGAGTCCAAAGGGACTAGATGAAGGGAGGAAATTTCTGGTGGCCCGTTTTTTGAACCAGAATTGAAGCAGGTGGCATGGGCAGCGTGGCTGAGCTCAGCTTTACTAGAACCACTGCTTGGTGTGAGCTGCAGACAGGCACGGTGAGGACAGGGAGGGTAATGGGGCCCAGAAACGCAGGTTCAAGTCTCACTTCTGCCACCAGATTCTTGTGTGACTTTAGGCAAGGTGTCCTAGCCCCTCTGTGCCTTAGTTTCCTGCTTTGTAAATGGTGCTAAGTTTTGTAGAGCACCAGATACTTATAAGCACCTAGTCAGTGGTAGCTATGATCGTGTAAGTGGCACATATTATGCCAGAGAGCATGTCCCTAAAGGAAGCAAAGAGAAACTCTGCTCACCTGGCAAAGGCTTGGGAAATCAGATACAGGGGGATGAGACCATGTAGCCTAGTGGTTATGCTCATGGTCTTTAGAATCAGATCATTGGGTTGAATCCTATCTCTGCCACTTGCAAATTTTTATGATTAAGAATCAGTTACTTAACTCCTCTACTCATTGAAAAAAAAAACTCACCCAAGAGCATGCCTGTTGATCTTAGAGAGAGGGGAAAGGAGGGAGAAAGAGAGGGACTGAAACATTCCTATGAGAGAGAAACATCGATCTGTTGCCTCTTGCATGCACCCTGACCGGGGACCGAACCTGTAACATAGGTATGTGCCCTGACTGGGACTCGAACCTGCAACCCTTAGGTTTATGAGATGATGCTCCAACCAACTGAGCCACATCAACCAGGACCTCTATGCCTCAATTTTTTAAAAAAATCTGTGCATTTGGGCTTATGGTTGGACCTGTCTCGCAGGCGTGGTGTGAAGATGTTGCAAAATGATGGTTGTATTGGACACAGGGTTGACTCAATGCTTTGCTCGGGCAGGCCCAAATCTGGGTCTGAGTGGCCTATTGTACCTCAAAGCCTCAGCAGCCAACACCACACCTTTGGGAGTCCAGCGCCCAGTGTTTGACCCTTACATGCAAGCTCGGTAATAAGAAGCAATGGACGCCAAGCTCTGGTAGCTTTCTCTGGAGCCGGGGTTACGTGAGGAAACTCACGGTTTGACTCTGACATTTACTCATCTTGCGTTTTGAAGGAGGGAATACCGGTCTTTGGTCCAAGCCTGGGCTGGGGAACTGACCTGGGGGAGGCTGAGGTCTCCAGACTTACCTGAAGCCCGTCCAAGCTCCTTGGAGCTCAAAGGCCTGAACAATATCACCCCAACAGGCCCCCTGGCCCGACTCCCAGCAAGTCCGCTGCCGGATGGGCTGGGGACCAGATGCCTGCAAATATGTCTGCCTCTTCAGACACGAGCGGGGATTATGAATGTCTCATGGAGCACAGGTCCCTGCCTGGAAATTCTGTTTTCTATTATATTTAAGGGTGTCCTGCCTAGGTTCCAGACCGCAACCTTTTCAGGAACACTGTTAAGAAGGTGCTTCGATGAACCAACTTTACCCATGGGGAAACTGAGGCTCAGAAAGGCAAAATCATATGCTGGTGGTTCTTGAAGCTGGAATTTGAACCCTTGCCTGGTCTGCAGACTCTGCCTGGGCCCCGAACCATCCACTCTGTACTCTCCCCTTCGCTTATCTGCTCCAGTCTCAAAATTTCATCCTCCACGGGAGATGTGCTCTTGAGACTGGGTCAGGCGGGCTGATTAAGAGCTCACCAGGTTTGAATTAGGAGCTCTGTCTATTAAATTAATGCCAGACCAAAAGAAGAGGAGGAAGAAGTTAAAAAGAATCAAGGCGCTTTTTTTAGGTTCAATATTTATAGCAGCATCCTTATAAGTGCGTTCCTGGAGGATGCAGTGGGGAGGCTTTGAACGGAAGGCTGGTGACCCGCTTTCGATGATGGGAGCCGTTGACTTTCAGGGGGAACTTTGTGGGAGCCTTGTGTGAGCCGAAGGTCTACTTCAGGTGGCCACTGGGGAGGCTGGAGCTGATGGCTGATGCATTGCAAGAGACCCCCATGACGGACATTCTCCAGTTGTGTGGCCCTGGGCAAGTTGGTTTGACTTTCTGAGCCTCAACTACCTTTTCTGCAAAATGCAGGTAACAGTGGTGCCCACCCTCTGGGCTTGTGAGGGGACGACATGAGGTGACCCATGGGAAGTGCCCAAAGCAGGGCCTGACTTATAAGTGCTCAGTGAACTCGAACCAGCCACTGTCCAGCCCTTACACAGCTCACATGGCCACGAGCAGATCGGACATTGTAATTATACGATTGTCTGGTGACAATGGTGACCGAATGTTGTGAAGGAGACCCCCAAAGTGCTAATGAGCATGAAAGGGGGGATCAGACTCGGGGAGGGGATTGGGAAGGGATTTAAGCTCAGCCTTGTCGTTGGGTAGGAGAAAGGGGAGACAGTACGTGTCTAGGCACCGAAGAAAGCACGTGTGCAGCCCCTCGGGGGGGCGGGGGGCAGAAGGCCAGGCGGCTGAGTGCAGGGAGGGGAAGCCAGGGTCCAGCGAGAAGTCAGCCCTCGTCCTAAGGACTTTAGATTTCATCCTAACACCGGCAGGCAGCCATCGGAGGGGTTTAAACCCGTGAGTGACAGGGTTCGGATTTTGTTTTGGAGCAGTCACCTGGATATGATGGGAGGGGACTAGAATGGACACCTGAGCTCTGTCTGGGGAGAGGTTGTGGGGAGCCTGGGGGCGTGAGCGGATGGCGGCTCAGGCAGGGGTGTGGGGAGCAGAGCCGGAGATGTGGGTGGCAGCGGGATTCGGTGACGGGCAGGAGACAACCAGGTGAAGAACTGTCCCTTTGTCACGATGCGGAAACTGAGGCTCCAAGAGGCTGAGGAGCCAGCCCAGCGTCACCCACCTAGTGAGTGGCCCCGCCCGAAATCCACACTGTGATCTGTGCCCTGGGAGTACGTGGGACAGGCACCCTGCCCCGGTCCTTTCACCCTTCCAGAAACCTCTGCCCTTCTCACCTCCCTCCACCCCCAAAAGAAAGCTCCCAGGGACAGGGAACATTCCAGCCAAGTGCTGTCCGTCCTGCCTGCCCGAGAGGCAGAGAAAGCAATTCATCATCAGCCTCCATTGTAAAGTGATAAGGAATCAGCGGAGGTTTCCTTCCAGTTTGGGATTCCCGTTAAGTGATAACTCCATGGGTGGCTTTCCCCTGGCCCCTGGCTGCCTCCCTCGCTATCTGACTTCCCCCCATTGTCCGTCTCCTTTCCAATGAGCCCAGGAGGCCAGTGCAATGAAATGTCAAAGGGCCAGGCAGGCCAGAGGGCTCCTTGTGTTTGGGCCCAGCTGTCTCCGAACTATCTATCCCGATGGATGGAGCCGGGAAGGTCTTTTATCAATGCCACTCAACCACAGCTGGGACCCCAGGGCCTGGGAGAGCACTTGTCTGTCTTCCTTCCCCCATCCCACCCTGACCAGCCCCCACCCCTTTAGAAACCGAAGGCAACCCACATGAAGATGTTAGGCAAGCCCTTTATTGCACTGGATATTCAAAGGGGAGTCAGAGGTGGGAGGGAAAGGGGGATTGCATGCAGGAAAGGGCTTTGCAGGGTGCGTTTTCTCAGTGCTGTGTGCTTTCTAGAGCGCTTTCGTGTGGCTTCCCTCCCTGGATCCTCACCTTGGTCTTTGAGTCAGGGGAGCTGCCCTTCACCCCCATTCTGCAGGGGCAAGCAGAGGACTAAGGGGTTGGGTTCAATGGCCAACATTACGTGACTGGCGAGGGCAGATCTGGGATGCATTCATCAAATATACGTGATCAAACGTTTCCTTTGTACCGGACACTGTGCTGGGTGCTTGGGATAAGAGCAAGATGACGGAGCTTCCCGCTCCCGTGAAACTTGAGTTCCACTGCGAGAGACGGACAATAAGCAAGTAAATAAATTCAGTGGCTGCGGCTAATGGCTGAGATCTGAACTGGAGTCTTTTGATTCCTAATCAAGGACATTCTCACAATACCATTGCAGTCCTTTCTACTTTAAGCTAAGAACTAAAATCTACCCACCCACCCATCCACCCACCAGCCCACTGGTCCATCCACCCATCCATCCATCCTTCCATCTACTCATCCATCCATCCATCCATCCATCCATCCATCCATCTGGTCCAAGGTTACCACCTTTCATCTTCTTTGAACATGAGCTTCATGAAAGCTGAGAGGCTAAGCCTGTGTAGCATAACGAGCACTGTTTGGTGAGTCCGAGGCCTAGAGTATAGTTCCACTTCTGCGCTGCTGAAGATCACTCAGCAGCAGTGGCTGCTCACCACTCCACCTCTCTGGTCCCAGCCCAAATGAATCCATGTTGCCACGGGAAGTGACCCATGCGGGAATGGCGATGATGTGTGTTCAATGGGATTAGCGATTTGAAGGCAGCTGTGTGCTTCCGGCTCTGGAATCCACCCAAACACCTTCAAGTATTGGATGACCTTCACAAAGCCATCGGCCCACTCTTCCAAGGGAGAAAAGAGGTAAAAGACAGTAGCCCCCAGTTATTTGGGCAGAGAAGATTTAAACACCTTTCGTGCAAGGAAGATGGACAGAAACTAGACTGCACTTCTGATTATCTCAATTCCTACGTGAAATTTCCGTATTATCGTCATGTACAGTCAAGAGCTGAGATTGGAGTCGTCCCAGTGGTTCATCCAAGGTCGCACAGCCAGTGAGAGCCAGAGACATAACTCTGTGCCCTAAAATCTCTGTTCTGGATTCATCATTAAAGCCACTTTTCCCCAGAAGCAATAGCATCCAGAAAAATGCAAGGGACCAGGCTTCCTCCCAGCGCTCCGCAGTGGTCCGTGGCCAGAATCAGGAAGAGCTTTATCGCTCTTCCGAGACACGCGGTTGGACTCAGGACCGCTCTTTTCACACGGCTTTCTGAAACTGAGCTGCAGCCTCGTCTCAGCCAGGGCTCGACCCGTGAGTGCGGCCCCTTCCCTAACCGTGGACGGTAAACATGGCTTGGCTGGGAAGAGGGGACTTTGCTGTTGATTAGTTATCAGCCACCCCCCCAAAAAAGACAGCAATCCATAACCAAAATAAACGCAGAGATTACATCCAAAGCATTTATCACAACCTGAAATTTGCATGCTTGCTTTGGAGTTTCTTTACGGTGTGGTGAGGCTCGAGAGGAATTTGAGAACGCTCCGGACCCACTTTCATCAGCGAGCCAGCACCGAACTTTTCTCAGGACGCCGCATCAGATCTTTGGGGCACTAAAGCCTGGAATGTGTAATTTTATGATTTTCCAAAATGAGCTCCAGCCTTTTTCATATTATTCTTCCTTTTTTACTTGTAACAAATCTGGAAGGGGATCAGAAGCTTGGGAATGGTTAGTTTTGCCTTGGGTTTTGTTTTTTTTTGTGTGTGTTGTTTTTTTTTTTTCTTCCCCTCTTGCCAAGGGTGCCCTGCACCAGCTGCACTTTCTATCATTGCAAAGGGGAACGCCCTGGTTCAACGGAAAACCCAAGGGTTCCGAATCCAGCGACAATGGAAACACTCCGATTTATGGATCTGGGGGTGGAAGCAAGAACGGAGGGAAGAGATCAAGGGAGGAAGTGACCAAGACACACTCGGACAAAAAGTCGAGCGTGGCCGTGTCTTCGAGGTGCCAAAAGGACGCCCAGCTGAACAGTGAAAAATGCGGATGCCTCCACACATCTGGTGTGACGCAGACGGAGCACCAGGGAGAGTGGCTGCCCTCTTCGCTTTTTTTTTTCTGGACAAATCTTCGGGCGTCCTCCGGGTCCCAGATGGGTCCCAGAAAGAGTCTAGCTGAACATAACTTTGCTGGCTGTTCAGTGGTCACAACCCTCGCGTGGCTATGTTCCGTTGGGGAGGTTTTTGGCTTATCTGTGGGAGGCACTGGGAGGATGATGCAAGAGGAGATGAGGGGTGGAACCCACACCAGGCTACCCTGCCCGCGCTGGGGAGCTGTTCCGTAATGCAGTCCGAAGTCCAACGATTTCCTGCGGGGCGAGTGACTGGCTGGGAACTTTTTATCTGAGGACCCCCTCCTGGTCACAGAGGGTCAGCTGCCCACCCTCAGTGCCCAGGGAAGAGTGGAGAGGGGCCACGGATGTGTACCAAGAGCAGGACCGTCACTGTCTGTTGACCGCTCTATCTTCAGCACCTGGCGCAGGACCTGGGCACTTGGTAGGGTTGCAGGAATACCTGTTGAATGACGGGGTGAGTGGCGTTGGTCAGTAGAAACCGAGAGAGCTCGCAGCAAGGTGTGGTAGGCCGAGTCAGTCAGACCCGGCTTTGACTCCAGCCTCTGTCCTTCCCAGCTGCAGTCACTTCCAGGAGCCTCAGTTTCTGCCCGGGAGGCAGGAGGGAGAGCAGCCACCTGGAGGAATGGCTAGGGGACGAGAGGAAGGTCCCTTAGCAGTGGTTCCCTCAGTGACAGCTCCTGCGTCCTCCCATCACCGAGTCCTGAGTCCTGCCCTCACGCCATCCGCCACCACCGTGCATGGCAGGGATGTCCCACTCTTTCATTTTTCTTCACACCCCCTAACGACAGACATAGTTCTTAACATGTATTGATTAGAAAGCGATTGGAAATTGAGGAAAGAAAAATCTCGTTTAGGGGTAGAGCCGAGGCTCAGGAATGAACCTGAGTTGGGGTTTGCACCCCAGTAGGAAGTCCCTAGTACTGCTCCCCCAAAGGAAACACCTGGAGGGGTGTTATTGCAGACGGGGCCGGCCAGGAGGCCGATCGGTGGTGGTGCCCTGGCTCCAGAGCTGCCCTTGGAAACACCCTATCAGGAGATTTACGTGCTGGAGCTCCCGGAATTCTTGGCCGCCTGGTGGAGTGAGGATAACTGACTCTGATCCGGAGACGAGGAAAATCAGTCTCTGTGAGGGCAGATGCTGATACCCCGCAGATCGGAAGCAGAAAAGCCAGGTTCAGTCCCAGACAAGTCTAGACTTCTGAACCTGGGGTCTGGATACGAGGGGGTCCTTGAGCCCCTGGAAGTGGTATGCACACTCTACTCCCCCAACTTTGCGTCTCAGTGCATTTTTCTAGGGGAGAGCCCAGGCCTTTTGTGAGCTCCCAAAGCGGTCAGCCAGCACAGAGGGGTCAGAACTGCCTCCGCTGCCCCACACTAGGGAATGCCTGCGCCCAGAGAACGGAAGGGGCTCGCTCAGCCGCCAAACAGCGACTCGGTCGTTTCTGCTGACTCAGCAGATCCTCAGCAGGCACTTGCTGCTGGGGCAAGGCATCAGGAAAGGGTTTGGAAACACATTCGTTCGCGCTCCCATCCATTTGTCCATCCATCCCTCCATCCACTGCACAAACAGGTGTGGCATGCCTTCTCCGTATTGCATGGTGTTGGAGAGCAGAGACTTTGGATTCTGATCCTACCTAAACGCACTGTTATTCAGCTCTATAAGGCTTGGGCAAGTTTATTAACCTCTCTGTGTCTCCTTTCCGTCCTCTGTAAAATGGGGATAACAATAGGACTCATCTCACAGGGTGGTTGTGAAGATTAAATGTGTGATCTCATGGGGAGTACTTCAAACACCATGTTTTTACTGCTATTGTTGGTTTTATTATTATTATTTTTGTTACTAGGTATGAATCAGGCTCTGGAAATGCCCTGCCTTCATAGAATTTATGCACATTTAGGCTGGGGAGGAAGGAAGATAATTTAAATAGTGATAACTCTCATTTCTTGAGTGTTTCTTTGTAGCAAGCTCTGGACTAACACATGGTCTCTCATTTCATTCTCAACAATTTCCTGTGTAGCAAAATGCTATTAGGACCCTTTCCATCTTGCAGACAAAGAGATCGGGCTCAGAAAGACCAGAGTGTTGGCTTAGAACTCCATGGCCAAGGTCCTCACCGCGACAGTCCCCTTCTTTGCAGCAGGATGGAGCCCAGGGCTTCTGGTCCTAGGACATGTGACTTCCGGCTATCCCTGCCTTCACTGGCCGGGCGGCCGGTCCTGGCCTCATGGCTCTCTCTCCCCTCTGTCTTAGCAGATGAAGAGTGCTCCACCGCTGACCACCCCTACAAGAAGCCCTACATGGACACGTCGCCCAGCGAAGAGGACCCGTTCTACCGCCCCAGCTACCCCCAGCAGCAGGGCCTGAGCGCCTCCTACAGGACAGAGTCGGCCCAGCGGCAGGCCTGCATGTACGCCAGCTCCGCGCCGCCCAGCGAGCCGGTGCCCAGCCTGGAGGACATCAGCTGCAACACGTGGCCCAGCATGCCTTCCTACAGCAGCTGCACCGTCACCACCGTGCAGCCCATGGACAGGCTGCCCTACCAGCACTTCTCCGCTCACTTCACCTCGGGGCCCCTGGTCCCCCGGCTGGCTGGCATCGCCAACCACGGCTCCCCGCAGCTCGGAGAGGGAATGTTCCAGCACCAGACCTCCGTGGCCCACCAGCCTGTGGTCAGGCAGTGTGGGCCTCAGACCGGCCTGCAGTCCCCCGGCAGCCTGCAGCCCTCTGAGTTCCTCTACCCCCATGGCGTGCCGAGGACCCTGTCCCCGCACCAGTACCACGCTGTGCACGGGGTTGGCATGGTGCCAGAGTGGAGCGAGAATAGCTAAAGGGAGGCCCGCTTCCTCGCAGACGTTTGCTAGAGAGAGGGGGGGAGGGAGGGGGAGAGGCAGTAGCAGAGGGAACCCCACGGGCAAGGCTCTCCATCTTACCCCCATGTTCGCGCCTGCACCCGAGAGCCCCCCAGACACTGATCTAATCAGTAGCCCGAAACCACAATCCAAAAAATGGGACTTTGTTGTTTCATCTCAAAACTTTAAAAAAAAAAAAAAAAGAAAGAAAGAAAGAAAAAGAAAAAAGACGAGTCCCGTCCCCGCCACAGCCACCACGCTCATCGACGGGCCGGGGTCACGCCGGGGTCACGCCCCCGCTCGAGGCCCGCCCGGTTCCTCCTTTTGGTCTCCAGAGAGTCTTGCCTCATCGAGGATTTTACCCTAACGTGGAGTTGGAGTCTTTTCCTGCCTTGGTGTTAATGTTGACATTGTTATATAATAAATAATAATATATTTTTTCTTTCAACTTTCTTCACGGGACCCAGTCCCTTATTTTGGGGGAGGTCTGAGGCAAGTATGTTTCCAAGTCTGTACTTGTGGGGACCCCTTCCTATAAGCCGCCCCTAAAATCTAAATTTGCCGCCTTCGCCTTGACTAAGAAATGACCTACCTCTGCCATGTACTATTTCCGGAAAGGTCCCCTATGTGCCCAGCTTTTCTCCGATCTCGTCCGACCTTCCCCATCGTCACGGAGCCCGGTTTGATCTCTGGGGGAGTCAGGATGACCTTGGACTCCATGCGGCGCCGTATCTCACCCCGCGCTCCCGTCTTCCCAGCGCTGGGTCTTTCCAAGCCATCTGTCGCTAAAGCGTGGCCTGTAGCTTCCTGGGCCAGCAAGCTTGCTTTGAAAAACTTAAAAAGCCCTGGTTTACAGGCGGGCAGAACTGTGATAAGCAAGGGGCAAGCCCCGTGCTGACAAGAGTGGCGAAAAAGCCAAAATAAATATTCATCCTGATAAAAAAACAAAGCCAGCCCCAGCCTCCAAACCTCTTGACGACCCAGCTGAATGCAAAAGCCAAGCCCACAATTCCTCACGAAGAGGCAGGATGTGCTCACCGACGTTCTCTCCAAGGAGATCACACCGAACGCCGACACCGAACTGTGGTTACGGAAAGCAGAAAACAGTATTAAAAAAAAGTGTGTAAGTAAAACGTTATTGCAGGGTTCTTCGGATGTAATATTTTACTGGTACTATTTATTTATAAATAGGAGTTCTAATTAAGTAATAACATGAAATCCAGCATGGGAGCTGGCCAAGAGCTTTTAATTTTATTGATACTCAAAACCAAGTTTGCGTTCTTTTCTTTTTCCTTTCGAATGTGCTTTGCTTTCTTGATTTAAAAAAATAATAATTCTTTTTTAACTGACCCTAATAAAAAGAACAGGGTAATATGAGAGGCCGAGTATGTCCAAGTACGTGAGAGTGTGTGAGTATGTTTGTATGTGAGTGTCTTCAAGCAATTTTGTCTTTTTATGTTGCTAAGGGGGGAGGGTGAGAATTAAGTACTCATTTCGTATATTCGTGTGCCAAGTAACGCCTAATAAATACTATGTGCTTAAAAATGTACATGGGACTTGAACACCCATTTTTTCCCCCTGTTCTTTCTACTGACTGAATAGAACGGAACTTAGGTAGAGGAAATAAGGAGTTGTTGTCTTCCAGGAGAATTTTTCACCCCGTCTGCCCTCTCTTGCTCATTTCAAGGTATTTAGAGTCTCTTGAACTTGAGTGTGACGGAGCTGAACCTATGTATCCACTGGCTTAGATCCCTGGAATGGAGGTATTCGTTTTCACTGTTGGAAAAGAAAAACCATCAGGAGTTCCAACTGATCAATAAGTGGTATCGGCCATGCTGTAGGTAACGCCCAATACTTGGTTTTCTGAAGGGTCTCTCTCTCTGAATTCATTGCCGGAGCTGAGTATCTTGGAGGCCCCAATGCACACAACTTTACGGACCGTCACTGGATATGTACTTAGAACCCACAAATGTAGGTTTGTGAGTCGGTCCTATATGACGTATACGGGGCAGTGCAGAGCAGCAAATTGGTAAGTAAATTAGCCCCACAAAATGTTTTTACTCTCAGTTGTCCAGACTGTCATGTCCCTTTGAAACAGGAATAACAGGCATGGTGATGACAAATTCTTCATTTAATCAGATCCCTCTGGGACGTTCCCTAGTCGAAGAATCCCTGACAAATGTGAATTCATTACAAAGACATGACAATTCCGCCTTTTTCACGTGCGGTGGAGAAACTCGGTCAATGGCATTTTTGTCCCCACAGAGAACGAATTAGTACAGTTGCACTGACTAAGTTTGACTGTCCTCTAAAGAGGTATTTATTTTGATGGATACACACACACACACACACACGCACGCACGCGCGCGACTTTTGAAAAGATTGCCTCCCAAGTGCCTTTACCAACGACACAAGGCCATCAGTCTTCCGATTTCGTAAGAGCAGTACAAGAATTCCAAATTAACGTCCCCCCACCCCAGCACTCGAAACAGTTGTCACCCTTGGAAAATCACGAAAAACAATGTTCTCAGCAAGTTTCAAAAAATCAGCAGAGGGACGTGCTCCTTCCGTAACACAGGCAGGGTGACCTCTTTGGGCTCCAAACAATGGAGATAAAGGTGTCAGATGTGATGGTCACATGTCCCTGTAGTTTTACCATTGTTCAGATGCCCAGAAGCAGAACAGAAATTACTCTATTTCTGTAGCGTATTCAGTGGATGCTTGCTCTGGACTGGACATGTCATAAGTACTGGGGACATAGGGATGACCAAGGCGGTAGACCGTGTTGTGTGTCCTCCTGGACCGTATGGTTTAGTGAGAGAAAACAGCTCTTGGGTAATTGCAAAATCAATGGGCTACTAAAGCAGGAAGAGCCACGAAGGCAGAGAGAGCTCACAATGCCATAATGGGATAAGATGAGGGGTCCTAATGTGCTTTGCAGGAGGGGACTTTGGATCTGAGCTCTAAATGATGAGTAGGAACTCACCAGGTGAAAAATTGTGAGTAACAGCATTTCAGGCAGAGGGAACAGCTTGTGCAAAGATCCTGAGGCAGAAATGGTGATGGAGAAATGGGATGTTGGTTCAGGAACGTGCAGTGGTCACCTACTCTACATCCCTCGTTTATTCGATAAGTGCATGTCGAGGACCCGCCTTGTACCGTAGACACCTGTGCTCACTGAAGACCTACCGATGGTGTTGGTTCCCCCAGCTGCAGAGCGCAGACTGGGTCGTGCGTGGGTCGGCTGCTTTGTACTCGGGAGGAGAATGTCACAGCGCCTTCCCGGCCCAACGCTGAGCACCTGAGTGCGGGACTCACAGTTGTGGGGCAGGAGGATCACCAGCACTTCGCGTTGCAGGTCATCAGCATTCCTGAGCTCGGAGACGTCGGGAGCACCCCCAACGTGGCACAGCCGGTGCGAGACAGAGCTCAACTAATCAGGAATGCCCACAGGTGTTCCTTTTCTGCGTATTCCATTATGCAATTCTCTTAATCGTAAACCCTGGAGACAGCCTTCTTATCCCGTAACATGGGGCTGGTTAAATAGAGCAGCATACACTCACACGATGGCGTACCACAAGGCTGTCAGAAAACACGGGAAGATGAGTTAAAGGAGATACTTAACATACATGATGAGTAAAGAGGGCGGTTGCATGTAGCTTCTCAGTTTTACTAAATGCACCTGCATTCGCAGGGGGGAAACCGGGACGTACAACAAATAACAGTGGTGGGACTGTGAGCTTTTTTGTTTTTGAAGATTTTATTTATTTATTTTTAGAGAGAGGGCAAGGGAGGGAGAAAGAGAGGGAGAGAAGCATCGATCAGTTGCCTCTAGCAAACCTGCAACCGGGGACCTGGCCTGCAACCCAGGCGTGTGCCCTGACCGGGAATCGACCTGGCCACCTTTTGGTCTGCGGGAGGACACGCACCCCACTGAGCCACACCAGTCAGGGCCAGGACTGCGATGTTTTAAATTTTCTTTGTTTTATCGGGCTTTTCTCCTTTCTGTGTGTGTGATGATGAAGATGGATTATCTCTGTGGTTAAGAATAGGATTAACTACTGAGATAAAGTCCAGTTCATTGTTTGGTCATTGGTTGAATGGAGTGTCCGAGGGAGGTGGCAAACCCTGTTCCACTTTGAGGGTGAAGGGCCGGCCCTCCGCCCAGGAGTGGCATCAGCCCGGTCCGTGACAGAGCTGGGTACCAGGACGAGTCAGCCAGTCAGCGAAGTGCTAATGACCGGGTGTCCCACCTCCCAGTCAGGAGATGCCCGAGGCTGCTCTCTGTCCCCACTCCCTGGGACTTCCCTTCTTGCACCTCCTGTGGGGTTAGGCTGCTGTCCTGGGGTAAACTACTATTGTCTTGTTAACAAATGCATCACACACACACACACACACACACACACACACACACGCACGGAGCCAGGCAGTTGTAAGGATCTTACCTTTGCTCTCTCACTGGCCTGGCTTATACAATTCACTGTGCCGCTGACTGCTTCGGTGACTGCGGGCAAGCCACTTAACCTCTCTAACCTTCCATTTAATCATCTATGAAATAAGGATAATAAGAGCACTCACCCCAGGGAGTCGCTCTAGGGAGGGTTCCAGGAGACAGTGAAGGTAATGAACCCTAAGCACATTGCCTGGTACAGGAGACAGGCTTGAGGGCTGCTGGCTAAGGAAAAGACGAACTAGCGCTTATCATCATCATTACTACCCATAATGTCGTTCCTCCCCTTCCTCATCTCCTGTCTCACCTGCTTGCCCAAATAAAACACAGCACCAAAACCCATGTTTTAGGGTGTGCTTGAGAAAAACCTAAACCGAGAGAGTGAAACCGTTAACCCAAGGGCTTTTCCCCTTTAGACTAGAGGGTAGGGATGCTTGACCTGAGGAAGGTTTATAAGCTCTGTCTCTGTTTCTCTCTCTATATATCTTGTCTTTCTCCCCCAGAGAGAGAATCTTGAGAGAAATCAACGGAGTGAAACTGCTAGCGCACACAAGTCTAGTCTCTAACTAAACTTTTTTTTAGTTCCTTCTACCTAGATTCCCAAGAGTGTCCCTTTATTATAATTAGGGCTCTCAAGCTGTCCTTTGCCTCTGGGAGTTCCCTTTCAAAGCTGCTGTGGGTGGGTGGGTTGCGTGCAACACAACCCTCAGAGCATGTCACTTACGTGGATGGTTTATCCAAATGGAATTGAGCAGGACTCAGCCTGCCCAGCTTGCTGCCCACGGCAGCCCTGGACCATCGATACTCCCAGTACATCCTTTCCTTGAGGGCTGTACCACAGCTGATCAAAATCTGGACATGGAAAGAACTTGGAGATCTCAGGTCCCAGACCTCTGCCTCTGGAGGGTCTCAGGGGTGTCCAACCCGCAGCCTGCAGGCCACCTGCGGCCCAGGATGGCTATGAATGCGGCCCGACACAAAAATCGTAAATTTACCTAAACCCTTTTTTTGCTCATCAGTTTTTGTTAGTGTTTCGAATGTGTGGCCTACGACAACGCTTCTTCTTCCGATGTGACCCAGAGATGCCAAAAGTCCGGACACCTCTGGAACCATGGGTGTGAGGTAGCTGTGGTGTACTCAGATCCCACCAGAGCACAATGCAGCTCTTCTTCCGGTCGAAGTTTGTCCCTAGAACAAAGGTCCAGCCTTTCCCAACTGTCTCTGCTACCTGCCTCCTTTTCCTGGAGAAAAATACAACTGAAGGCAAAGAGGAGGAGAGGGGGAGAAGGGGAGAGAGAGAGGGAGAGACCCAAGAAAAACTTTTACATCGCTCTAATTTCTGAAACATAAAAGCTATTCTTTTAGAGTAAATCCATTTTTTCCCCATGGCATTAAGGATAGAGAAATTCCTAGGAAAATAATTTGTCAAGTCTCGACTGATCAAAGATACATATGAAAGGACCCCACTTTTTTTCTTCCCAAGGCAAAAACCAGCCCCCATCTACGCTCGGAATGAATCGGCAATTCATTTGCCGACTGTCAGATAAAGTAGCACAATCCCCATCACATCTTTAACTGGGACGGGGCCAGAAGGAAGCAATTCTGTGCCCACCGAGTGGACAAGCTGGGGGTATGTTAGTGATTAGAGGGATCCTGGCCTGGGGAGCTGGAGAGATATGACTCAGATTCGCAAATGCACCATAAATCTCCCTTTTATTCAAAATGTGTGTTTTATAGTCGTTTCCTGGCCAATTGCTGCCTTGAATAAATATATAACATATCTGGACTTAGCTTTTAGGCCCAGAGCTGGGGTTTGTCTTGAGGGCCAACTATTCTTGCTATTTCCAAGAGCAAGTAATGCAAATCTCCTTTCTCCCTGACTCACCAGCCACGTCCTACATCAAACATAGAAACAGAGGTTGGCGCTAATTGGGCCAAGAGAGAGAACGCAACACCTGGCCGACGGAGCTCGGTTCTGGTGCTCTTCAAACGGGCTGCCCATCCTCGCCAGACGCACGCCGATGACGTTGCCCTCTCTGAGGGTCATTGCCTGTATGTGGTTAGACCCGCTACACTCAGATGTCTAGCCAAAAATCTTGTTTTGGAGGCTCAAGGGTTTACCAAAAAACAAAAGAAAAGATTTTAGGGGATTTCCATTTGTTCCTGAAACGCCAGCCGCCCCAACCCCTCGAACTGCCACCTCATGGCCTCGAAGCTGCCTTCTCCAAAGATGGGAAGGGGGCGGAGGTCAATGGCGTTTGCTCTCCTTTTTCTCCCCCTTGCCATCAACTTCAGTTGAACTTGGAGTTCCAGACCCAGAGTGCTTTTGTTGCCCTGTTTGCTGAGGGCTGATTGCATGCTAAGCATTTTACATGTTATCCTGCGTAGGCCCCAAACTTCACTTTGAGCTTCAGAGAAGTCAGTGCAAACATGGAGACCTACTCAGTGACAGGTTCCCCGGTGAGGCGTGCAGGAAGCGTTCCTACCCCCATTTTACAGGTGAGCAAATGGAGGCTCACAGGGGTCACCACTCGCCTGAGGTATCATTGCCACAACAGACAAACCCTCTCACTTTCTCCATTCGCGATGCTGGGCGCCTAGAGTGTGCCCAACGACCAAGCCAACACAGCACAGTCCCTGCCTCACACAGCTCTCAGGCCCATGTGACATTTGGCGTCTTGTGTCCAGATTCCTAAGAGCTAGCGCAGGACCTGGCAGGAAGTGGGTGCTCAGAAACTTTCTGCCAAATTCCCAAATTCCGGATGGGCCGGCTGATCTAAGCTGGAGAGAATGTCGAGTCTGATAGGCACAGAGAGGTCTGTGAATGCCCCCATGGTCAGCGGAGACATCTGGGGAGAGGAGAAGGTTACATCCGGAACAGTCTTCACGTTACAGCCTCAGGCCAGGGTTCCGGTGTGGAGTGAGGCTCCACGGATGAGAATGGGGGTTTGGTGGGGGGACTCGATTGGTGGCCGAGCTGAGTCAGGCGGCCCTGAGGAAACCCCTCCTCTGACTCTTCTTCATTGTGCCAGGTCTGGTAAATGTCTTCAACTTCCTGTGCTTCGGTCACCCTACCTGTAAGACAGTGCTAAGAGGGATACTTGTGAATTCACCTGGTGGGGGCATAAGGAAGGAGCTCTGTGCTCGGCACCATGCAGGCGGCAAACACTCAGCACACACGGCGCTGGTCACAGATATCAGGCACCTCCTGTCCAGTTCCGGAAAGAATCGTAGGCTGCACAACTATGTGCAATGCATACACAATTAACAGCACAATAAAGCCGAGAGAGACGAGCCCACGTCAGTGAATTCCACCGGTCGTATGCGGCAGCTTGCTTTTCTCAAAGTGGCCACAGTGATAATTTTGTCCCGGATCGTGTCCAGAACCATGCTGCCTCTGTCATCAAGAGGGGGAGTCCGATCCTCGCCCCTGATTGTGGGCTGGACCTAGTGGCTCCCTTGTGGCAAGTAAAATGTGTGTGTGTGCGTGTGTGTGCGTGCGTGCGTGTGTGCAATTGGGGGCTGTGTGGTTAATGTTCCCAGAACTAAGGACTCGGCTGAAAACAGGCCAGGCCCGGGGTGAGGGGCAGGTAGTGTGACCTCCTCAGTCAGAAAACCTCTCGAGGTCACACCAGTTCTGTGTAACTCTCCCTCGCCCAGGGACGCTCACTCTTGAAATCAGCCACCGTGCCGTGAGGAAGCCCCCAGGGACAGCCCACGCGTTCAGGGGTCGAAGCCCCAGCCGCAAGCCAGCCTCCACCCTGCGCATATCGGTGAAGGGCCTTCGGGTTGTTCTGCTCCCCACCCTTGGCACCGCGGCGCAGAGAGCTATCGGCCCTGCCAGGCCCTGTCCGAACCCCTGCCCCACAGAACCCAGCAGCATAAGGAAGGGTTTTAGGATGTGTTGCTTCTCAGCCTTCGGAACTGGACCATCCTGTGTAGTGAACAGAAATATGCTTGGCTGCAGGCTTCCTCACTGCCAAAACAAGGAGAGAATTATAGTTGGTTACAAGGGCCCAAAGTATTCGTAAAAGACAAACAAATGGAGATGTTTGCTAAAACTCAGGAGGGAATTTTCCCTGAGGTTCTTGGAAAGATACCGTGTTATGTAATTTTTTTTTTTTTTTTTTTGGTGATGTTCTGGAGGAGATCACACCCCCAGAGCATCTTATAGGGCCATTTATCCTGGGTTTCCTCGATGTGCTACCAAACCCTACGTCACCAGTGGACACCATCAAGAGGCCCAGAGGCCAAAATGATACAGTCTGGTTTCCAAGGTCTCCGCAGGTCTGGTTCATCTGGGGGGCTACTTCATAGAAGGCAGGAAGGCCCGGAGGCCAGGCCCTTATCCCCAGCGCCTAGAGCGGGTCCTGGCACAGAGGCCAGGCTCCGAAAGGACTTGCTGAATGAATAAAGAATAAACGCTGAACATCCGCTCAGCTGACCCTTCACTGGCATGATTTCTCCTAACAGAGGACAGCATGAAACACCCCAGTTACTGGGGTAAGAAGTCAGCTTTCGAACTGGGACAGATGCAGGTTCAACACCGCCCCCCACCCCGTGAGATCTCTGAGGAGCCCTGTGCCCCCTGGAGGAGTTACCTGGCTTCTCTGCGTCCGCTTTCCCGGAACAACAGCACCCGTCTCATAGCACAGCGGGCGGCACGTGGGTTTTTAAAGGGCCCGGGGGCAGAGCTGAGGTCAGTTTGAGCGGCTGCAGGAGGCCTTTCCCTTTTGCCCACTCTCTCTTTCCCGGGTTCACACTCTCCCCCGGCCACTTGAGAATGACAAGGTTTGGTTTCAAGTGGTTCCCCGGGGACAGGGGGCCCCAGGTAGGGAGCCGGGGCGGGGCCATCTCACCAGCACTCAGAGCTGAGCTAAAAACAGGCCAGGCCCCGGGTGGGGGTCACCTCCTCGCTCCACAAACCGTGTCCCCGCTCTCTGGGGAGGCAGGCCAGCCAGGGTGCCCTGTCCTAAATGCCTCCCTTCCTCCCCTCCCCCTTCTTCTCTTGAGGAGGGAACTGTAAGTACTTTAGACAACAGGCCGATAGTGTCAAAGAGATGGATGGGACAGGCCGCTTATCTTGCTTAAAGAGACAGGACTGGCTGGGCCTGTAGCTTCTCCCCCTCCTCTTCCTTCCCAGCCTGTGAATTGAATTTTCTTTCACACACGCACACGCGCACACACACACGCACACAAGCGTACATGCACCCAGACCCTGGGAAGCCTCTCTCTGCCTCTCAGCAAAGCTTACCTGTCCGCCTCCCTCTTGTCCACTGTTCTTAGCACTTACACAACTCAGAGAGCAACTGGAACACAAGATTGAGACCTTAAACAGACTGAGAGTGGATTCTGGAACTGTGAGGTGGGGGAGGCTGAGGGGAATATCTTCTCCTCCCCAGCAGAATTGGAAGGGAGGGAGGGAGGGAGGGAGGAAGGAAGGAAGGAAGGAAGAAAGAAAGGAAGGAAGGGAGGGAGGGAAGGAAGGGAAAGAAAGAAAGAAAGAAAGAAAGAAAGAAAGAAAGAAAGAAAGAAAGAAAGAAAGAAAGAAAGAAAGAAAAAAGAGACAAAGAAAAGAAAAGGAAAAAAATAAAGAAATCAGATCCTCCTCATTATTTGATAGTGCCTTGTGCCCCGGACCTCTGGGCTCACCTTCTAGATTCTAGAACTGTATTCCAAAGCACGGCAGCGCTTCTGGGCTTTGGGGCTGCAGCAGTCAGCACGAAAGTGCAGGTGCCCAGATTCTAAATCCAGACAAAGGGACAGAATGTCTGCCAGTGGCATCGGCCCAGCAAACCAGAGATTGTGAATCAGTGCAGGCACTTTGGGGTACTGCCAACTCCCCCCAAAATGTCTCCTAGAATCCACCCCCTTTCTTTTTGAGTCCCTACCCCAGAGCAGAGGCGATTTGGCTCCTGGGGATATTTAACAACATTGGGAGACATTTTTGATTATCGTGATGTGTGGGTGTGTGGGATGCCACTCAGCACCATATATACATGGGACACCCCCCAGAACAAACACTTGTCTAGCCCCCAATGTCATCGGTGTCGAGGCAGAGAGACCCTGCCCTGGAGACATGCTGGCACTGGTGTGCAAGGACAAATGTTCAAGGTGGACCCCAGCGGGCTTGGTGTCTTTGGATAGTTAAGATGCAGAAACAGCCTAAATATACATTAATAGGAGGCTGGTTAATAGGGGCCTGGCTGCCAAGCTAAAAATCACTGGGAATTGTAACATTTGCATACTCAGGCCCTGCCCCCAGAGTTTTCCCTCAGCGTATCTGGAGAGGAGCCCCGACATCCGTATTGTATAGAGGGCTGCCCCCCACCACCTAGATGGTTTCATATGCAGCCTGAGTTGAAAAAGCCAGGTTCCAGTTCCCCCTGGGAATACTATACAGCAGTGAAAAAGAAACGAAGTTGATCTGGACCTGCCTGGATGGCAAGATTTCCAGACATGCTGCTGAATGAAAGAAGCCAGTTGCAGAAGCATGTGTTCAAGGTGGGGCCGTTCAGAAAAAAACCCAAACAAATCAATCCCACCAGAGAAGTCTTTATACCAATAACATACATATCCACATGCTAAACAAGACCACTTATTGTGTGATGTATGGGGGATGTGGAGCATAAAACGGGGCTGGGAAAAATACATCCCCGAATGTTGTCGATGGTTACTTCCTGGGAGGTGTTGAGGGGACCGAGATGGGGGTGGGGCCTCTGTGGCCTTCTCTGTAAGGTTAGTTTTCGTAAGCAAGGGGATCGTAGTCCTGATCGGTAGGTAAGTAACACTTAATAGGAGACAGTGGAAAAACAGGGGAGAAAATCAGGGGTACAGTCACTGAGAGCTGTCAAAATCCAACGAGGCCAGATGTTGCAGGTACACCGGGGCTTTCTAGCAGAGGCCTGGGCTTACTTAGGTGTTTACTATCTGCAGGCAGTGGCTTCTCCCCCAGCTTTGTGGCCAACCCACGCCTCCCCTGTGCCCGAGCCCTGGATATCTGGTTGGAGCAGAGGCCGACAGCTGCTCATTTTATTAAGAAGTGTCATGTCCAGGGAGCTCAAATCGCCAGACTTCTCTGTCTGTCTTCCAAGAAGGCTCCTGTCAGTGGTCAAAGCTGTTCTGTGTCTCTGGGCAGAGCAGGGGGAGGACGGAGGGGGCCGGGGAGGCTGTCCAACCACAGGGTGCTGAGGTTTGCCACCTGGATTGGAGAAGGGAGATGGGGCAGGCTTGAAGTAGGCAGCAAGGCTGGGAGTCGGGGGCTCAGGTGGGCGGAACTCCTTAGGGGGTCATTCCCACCTTCGGGCACTCAACTGCTCCCCCTGTATTGCACACCTACTAAGTGCCAGGTCCTGTGACAAGTGGTGAAGATAAAGAAATGAAAAGGCACATGGCTACCTCTGCCTACAGTGAGACAAATATTCATTTACGTGCACCTACTATGTGCTGGCATTGGCTATATATACTGGAAATGTAAACATAACAATAATAACAATGCATATTATTACCACCATTATTACTAGTATATTAAATGCTTATCAAATACATTGTATGCAGGCACTGTGCTGAGCTTTGAAGATACATTAACTCATTTAATCTTTAAAACAACCTTATGATGTAGATTTTATTCTTATATTTAAACACAGGAAGAAACTGAGGCACAGAGAGGTTAAGAAACTTGCTCAAGGTCACACAGCTGGTACGTGGAATAGTTACGATTTAAACCCACGTGCTAGCTTAGCTCCAAAACCTCTGCTTTTACTCACTCCATTATGCTGTTGGTGAGAAATGGGGGCCTTACGCTTGCCCCTCTTGGAGATGGAAGTCAAGTACATGTGTTCCAGGAAGTGGGGAAGGTAGACTTAGCTTAAGCATCTGTAAATCAGGCTGATGTATGTCACAGTGTGGGGCCGCAGTGAAGGCTGCTCTGAGGAGGTGCTGTTTAAGTTGGAATTTGAAAGATAAGTAGGAGCTAATTAGGACGAGTGGTATAGGGCAACAGTTCTCCAGGCAGAGGAAAGAGCATGCGCAAAGGTCCTGAGGTGGGGCTGAGTTTAACCAATTCTTTTTTTTTTAAGATTTTATTTATTTATTTTTAGACAGAGGGGAAAGGAGAAAGAAAGAGAGACAGAACATTAATGTGTAGTTGCCTTTCGTGTGGCCTCCACTGGGGACCCGGCCTGCAATCCAGCCATGTGCTGGGAATCAAACTGGCGGCCCTTTGGTTTGCAGCCCACACTCAGTCCACGGAGCTACGCCAGCCGGGAGTTGAACCACTTCTTGGAATAGGAAGATTCAGTGTAGCAGGAGCACAGCAAGGAGATGTGGGGGCAGGGCGTGGAGAAGGCCAGCGGGGTGGGCATGGGCAGGGGCCAGGCCACAGGGGGCCCTGGAAACTGAGGGTAAGGAGCTTGGTCTTTACTGTTCAGACGTGGAAAACGCAAGGCAGGGTTTTCCCCAAGGGAGCCCTGGGACCAGCTCTCTCTGGCTGCGGTGAGGAGTACGGGGATTTGAGTAAAAGTGAGCGCAAAGGCAGGGGCAGAGGAGGGGACTCAACTGAGCCAGGGAGAGCAAGGGGCCAGGATTCCTTTTTTTCTCCTTGCTTCTTCCCTTCCACTGGACACCCCTGACTTCACCCCTGCTGCACCCCGCCCCCCCCCCCCCCCCCCGCCGCCGCTGAACAGCCACACCCACTCAGCACGCAGGGGCTCCGTTCCCACCTGGTTGCCCAACATCAGCGCCCATTGGTAGCCTCGGGTTGTTTCATGAGTGACTGCCCGGTCGCTCTGAGGAGACTGGGGTACAGAGCACTGGATACCCAACTGGGGGGCCTCTCAGGTGGACGCTGTCAGTTCCTTCCTTTTTTCTCTGATCAAGGCAGTGACAGGCCCGTGGCAATCCCAAGCTTTTTTTAGGTCAAGTTTGTGCTTTCCTAGCTTCTCTTGCAGCAAGAAGGAAATATGATTCCGTTCTGGCTAAAGAGTCATGGAAGAAATCTGTTGGGCAAGTTTTTTTTTTTGTTTTGTTTTTTGTTTTTTTTTAAAGATTTTATTTATTTATCTGTAGAAGGGAAGGGAAGGAGAGGTGGAGAGAAACATCACTGTATGGTTGCCTCTTGTGCGTCCCTGGCTGGGAACTGTTGCTGGGAGCTGTCCTGCAACCCAGGCATGTGCCCTGACTGGGAATTGAACCTCGATCCCTTGGTTCGCAGGCCCACGCTCAATCCACTGAGCTACACCAGCCAGGGCTGTTGGGCAAGTTTTTAAGAAAGTTTTTCCTTCTTTTAAAAAGGAAATGCCTTTCTGTTCGCCCTTTCCTCTCCGATCTGGGCACTGGCGTAAAGTGTGATATAAGGTGCTCTGGCAGCTATCATGTGACCATGAGACAACCATGTGACCATGGAAGTCAACATGTGAAATATGGTGAAGAGAAAGTTTTTTAAAAGTCTGCATCTTTGATGAAATGGCTAAGGAGCTGCAGTAGTTCTGGAAATTTTTACCTTCAGATTTCTTGTTAAGTGACATTGTAACATATATTTTAGTGTTGTTATGTTTTGTCTGTTACTTGCACCTGAAAGCATCCTGAATGGCAGAGCATGACAGGGAGGATGGGAAGCTGAGAGGCCACCTCATGCAATTCCCACCTTGGACAGAGTAGAAAACTAAGACTCACAGAAGGGCAGAGGCTGGGGTGAGGTCCCAGAGCATGTCACTGGCAGAGCTAAAGGCAGGAACTTCTGTCTCACAGGTCTACAGGGGAACCCAGGCTACCCCAGCTTGGCGCTCATCCTTGTGGTTCTATGGGAAATTCTCAGTGGATGATGGGAGCATTCAGGAAATGCACATTTTCACCCCGTTTCCCACTTACAGAGACGTCAGGGACATTATGGAAGAAGCCGGAGAAGTCTCAGGTTCCTTGTTGCCATGGACACAGGGGAAAGAAAAAGTCCCAACACAACCATGTACATTGTCTTAGGCCTACAGGCCAGGGTTTGAGAAACATCAGACCTGGATGTAAAGATATCAAGCATTAAAAAAAAAATTGTCATTCATTCATCCACCTGCCCATCCGCCCATCTGTCTATCTGTTTGTCCGTCCATCCATCCATCCATCCATCCATCCATCCCTCATCCAATCATTCATTCAGAAAACACTTACCAAGTGTCACTTTGGGCCAGGCATTGTGCTAGACCCTGGAAGTCGATGTCAGTGGGGACTATAGTCCCCACTGCGATCCCCATTGATTGAGTGCTGACTCTGTACTCAGCTCCCAGTGGCCAGAACCTACTCCCACGTCATCAGCCTCCCCAGGGATTCTGGGAAACGACAGATTGAAATAGAATGTTTGGAACACAGAGCACTATCTCTGCCACACCCACCAAGGCACCCAAAACGGGGCGGATGCCGCGGAATGATCACTCTAACACTTACTCACAGGTACGGCTGGGTTTGGAAGACCCAGTGCCTTCCCCTCTAAGCCCCAGCTTTGGGGTTTCCATCCTCCCTGTGGATTTTGCTGGGAGAAGAAGCAAATGGCCTGTATTCCCCAAGCCTCGGGGCACTGATAAGCGCCGTCGTCCCATGCCTCCCGAGTCTGCTGGACCCTCTCCCGGGTTTCCTGGAGCTCTCTGCAGTCGGGATCCTGGGGGTCTCAGGCCTGAACCAAGGACCCTGAGAAGGGAGAGAAGCGATCTGGGTTTAAACTGTTCCCAGACGAGGGGGCTCTTAGCGCCTAAGCCTCGAGGGGAGAGACACTTGTCTTGAGACACTGTCTGAGTCCACACCTGGAAGAGATTGATTGAGAGACAGTTAATATGGCTGCGTGATTTATGAGGAGGAGATACTGTAGCCAAGGTGCACGGGGCAGGGGGGTGGGCAGGGCGAGTACAGGCGATGTTGGGTACTCACTGCTGGGTCAGGAAACACTTGATAAGGTTCCACCGTGGCATTCACGGCTGAGGGAGGAGGGGGAAGGGCCAGACAGCCGGTGTGGGCAGAGAGCTTGCTCCAAATCCCACTGCAGAAGGGGCTGGGGCATGCGGAGTGCTTCTACCTGTGGACGCTGGTTTCGGTGGGACCCAGGGCTCTGCCTCGCTCCCTCGCATGCATCACGCGGAGTCTCCCATCTGTCGGGAGCCCTCCGCGCTCACTGGCATCCACCGCTGCAGCTCCAGCTCACGTCCACCCAGCCTCCCCTGGGTGCCAAGTGCTCAATCACACACGTGTCTGAAACCAGACATCTCGGGGGCACTGAGTGTTCTTCCAGCTTGCCGCTCTCGGAACCTCCCTGGCTTTCCTCGAATCCACGAGAACATTCTCTTCCAGGAGCTTAGCTGGTCTTGGTGTCCTTTCGGACACAGTGGTGACTTCGTGTGAATTTCCGATTGAGTGTCTATACCTCAAGCTCCTATCTGTAAAGTGGGGACAGGTAAGTCCCCTTTGCTTGTCTCCTTGTAAGAAGGCAAGCATAATACTAATTTAGTGTTTACTATCAAGCCCAACACACACGGGGTTGAGTCCTGGCTTCACTCCCAACTGCCTGTGCAGCCTTGGGCAAGTCGCTTAGCCTCTCTGAGAGAGTCTCAACTTACTCAACAGTGAACTAAGTGCTAGCTACCTTTCAATGTCGTGCCTCATTAAAATGATGATCCAGGTAAGAGGCTTACCTCTGGGGTAGCTGCACAGCATGAACTCGATATATGAGCCATAGAACAATAACTATGGATAATACTAATATTAAGGAAGGATAAAGGGCACGCACCAAACAGTGTTTACAAACATAAGCAGTTGTTGCCATTGGTTGCACAAAGATCGTGCCCAGCTCCGTCAAAGAGAGGCGTTCTAGAATCCTTCCAAACCATCGTAACACTTCCTGTAGCAGTTTTTCACACATCTTGGCCAAACGCCCATCCACCAGTTGGAGAACTGAGCCTGAATAAATAAATCCACATTTCATTTCTATTGTCTGGAGAATATTCCTCTGGAAAGCTCCATTGTGTATATCCTCACGGGCCAGTAGAGGAGACATTTAAGCACAAAAAAAAGTGGATAAAGTATAGCCTGATAAGGGCCCCCGACGGAGTCAGTGCAGTTGGGGATGGAGGTTAACCCTGAAAAGAGTGATTAGAAAATCACTTTCAGGAATGATCCAGGGAAGGAGGCTGTGACATTAGACCTAGGTTTGCAAGGATAATAGTAGTTTGGCAGGCACTTTCTAAGGTTTGCGCTTACTGAAACTTTTCTGTCAGTTGACGGGTAGAATGCCTATAACGTTTCTTGGCTGACAGCATCCTGTTTATACCTTCAGGGGAGACTGCAGGCTCTCCAGAAAGACTGAAGTGCTGGGAGGTGCGGGTGATAAGAAGGAGAAGTGGAATGCCTAGTGTTATGAGCTAGACTTTCTTTGCACAAACTCTTTGTAGTGGTCCTCTTGTGGTTTTTGCTCTCTCACATTCATTTCCTCTTTTTCGGGCAAGATTGCTTCAGTTTTCCTTTGGAGATTCACCTATGCTCTGCTCCCGTCGTGGCTTAAAGTAGAGTTGGCTGTACTTCTCTCTGGCTCCCAGGGTCCCAAAGCCGTCAATCAGAGAATTCCATTTCCTAGTGAAATTCACAGTGATTCGTTTAGGGATGGTCATGTGACTTTAAACCAGGCCAGTGAGACTCAGCCTTGGAACTTCTGCTGAGACTATTGGGAAAGAGAGGCTCTCTCTTTCTGCAGGTCTTGAAGGTGGGTGAATGGAAGCCACAAGGCTGCCATGAGCACAGAGCTCGTGGGGAACAGACCAGAGCTGAGGAAAAAAGAGAGACAAAGTTTAAACGGCATTGGATGCTCTGGGTTTTTAGACCTTGAGTTACATTTCTCCCATGTCGCTTAAGCCACTTTGAACTGAGTTTCTGTTGCTTGCCATCACAGTGATTGCCACACACACACACACACACACACACACACACACACACACTAATTGCTCTGCAAATACTGAGTTTGCCTACATGCACGTGCTTGGCACTGAGGGTACCACGGGACCACAGGGTGAGTTCACTGTGAGGCTGATCTGAGATGGAGATCAGGGCACAGGGCGTTTAATTGGCCCTTGGGACCAAGAGCTGTGGGAAGAGGGGGAAGGAAACATATCGGACAGTGGGAGGAACTGAGCTGCAAGGTCGCTGCACCCAGGCCAAAGCTCGCCCCGCCAGGATGCTGGAACTCAGCGGCCCCCCGAGGTGTCCTGAGCTGGGAGATGGAGGCCAGCATGGACCGGTTGTTGGGTGCAGGCTGCCCCAAGGAGGGGTGCAGCCTTGGAGGAAGGGCTTCCTCAGCTGAGGGCAATTTTCAGAAGGGCTGTCAGCTAAGAGCCGTCAGGTGGCCACATTCCTAGAAGGTGAGGGAGCACATCCTTCCGCCCTGAGGAGGAACCTGGGCAGCCCAGTGCGGCATCGGCAACAGGGTGCGCCCTGCTCTCAGTTGCCCACCGTCCCAGGGGCTGTCTTTTTACTCTCACCTGCCCTGCACTCTCAGTCTTGCACAGTCTGTAAATGTCTGCCACTGTGAGTTGGACGAAGCTGGATGGAGAAGCAAGAACACCAGAGGACGCAGAGAGCCTACGTGTCAGACAAGGACTTGAGAATCTTGGGCCCCGGGAAGGATGGGGTATTCCCAAAGAAAGAGATGCCAGCCGCACGGCGGTCTCATCGGGGCAGAACTCTTTCTCTTGTTGATGGAGCCCCTGGCACTGGAACTGGCACACAGTAGGTGCTCAACAAATACGTGCACCCTTGACTGAGCCCTCTCCTGTACAGACTCACGTTTAGCGTTCATAACGAACCTGTGCGGTAGGCGGGTTTGTTGGGGTCTCTTTTTTTCAAATAATACAAGAAAAGCTTCAAGAGGTGGTGGCGGGGTCAGGATTTGAACCCCTCTGTCTGCGTGACTTCGAAGCTGACGTTCGTGCTGCCCTGTCCTGGGAACGCTCCTCTTAGACCCTCCTCAAGGGGAGGAACGTGCATCTGGGAATGAGGGTGGAACCCAGAAATGGAGCGACCGCAGCCCAAGTTTCGGAGTCCACGGGCCCCGTTTCCAGAGGAAAAGGGGGTGAGGGGGGGAAAGACAGGCCCAGACCCATGCGTTCATTTTTTTAAAAATTATGAGTTCAGCAAATATTAAAAAATAATACATGTAAAATGAAAACACTGAAAAACCATCTGTTGTATACATTAAAACATTTCTTAGTAATATATTTAAAATAGTAAAATACCTATTAGTAATAATACGTGTAAAACATTTCATAATACATTTAAAACATGTATGTCATATTTACACATATTAAAACATTTAGTAATAATGCATTTAAAATGCGAACACATTTAGTGACAATAATCATCATTGTCGTAATGACTGAGCTTGGCCTGGACTCCGCACAGCTGTCTCGTTTAATCCTCACATGGACTCTCTGAGGGAAATTCTACGATGATCCTCATTTACTGGTGAGGAAGCTGAGCTTTAGAGAGCGCCGGTGAATTGTCAAAAATCACACGTGAGCAAGAGGGATTTAAACCCAGGAAGTCTGAAGCCCCAGCCCTGCTCTGCCCCAGGAAGAGATAAAAGCCAAGTGAAACAATGTTTCTCTTTTTTTCCAGGAGCTCAGCCTGGAGAACCAACGGCCCAGTAGAGACAGAGGAAAGGGCTGGGTTGGGGGGGGCGGTGGGGGTTGTTCCCAAGCTCACGGGACTGCTGGCTTGTCTACTGTTGCCTTCGCCAGCCCGCCCTCCCCTCAAACAGCTGAATGGAAACAGGTACTCATCTGTCCATCGCTCATCCGATCAGCTACTCATTTGTTGAATTCGTTCATTCCAAAATCTTGTTTACACGTCAAGGTCAAGCATTGTTCTTAATTCTGGAAACACAGAAGTGGACGAACGGAAGCTGCAGACAGACAAGGCACCTGCATCTTGGGGCTTGTATCCCAGTGAGAAGTCATCCAACAACTAACAAAGACGGCAACGTCTCATAGTGAAAAGGAAATAAGCTGGGTGATGTCATCGAGCATACGTGGGCGGAGCCTACTCTAGGTCAGGTGGTCAGGGAGGGCTTCTCAGGGGAGGAGACAACTGGGTTGAGATTTGATGGCATGAGAGTGAAGCGCCTGCGGGGAGGTCTGGTGGAGCCTGTTGGCTGTAGAACTGCCCAGGTGCCAGGTCTTCCTCGTGGGAGAGAAGGATGAACGAATCGGGGTTGCGGCCTCAGGGTGAGCAGACCGAGGGTGGAGACTTTACTGACCAGCCCAGGAGCACGGGAACCTGGGTCTGCCTAGCAGAGGCCCTGGGGAGCCCTTCCCAGCTGGGCGTTCGAGATTCTGAGGTCTAGTTCTCCCAGAGGTCAGCTTGCAGCTTCCCAGAGGACGCTGGGGACGTCTCAGTTCCGGAGCGAAGGCTGGGGGCAGCCCATGCCCACCCTCCCCTGGAGCTAAGAGAATCAAGTCACCAGTCACTCAGCCCGGGGTCTCTCACAGAGGGTCCCTCGAACCGGGCCGGACCCCAAGAGGGCTGTGATCAGCCTTCCCTAGCCTCCAGATAATGGAGGCAGCTGCTCTAAAACCAATTTGGCTCGTCTGTTTTTATAGGGAAGCGAGCTTGCTCATAGCTCCGAGGGCCAGGGAGGTCACAGAAAGGCGCAGATGTTGTATTATTAGTCTTGGGGTGAGGTTGGCAATCACACACACGGAGTCCTGGTAACCGCCTGTTTGGGCTGCGCGGGCCGATAGTAACTAGGGTAATCCGATCTTATAATAAAAATAATAGGAGGAAAAGACAAACCTCATCCTGCCCAGTGTCGCTCTATGGGTTTTTCTGATTGGATCCTTGATCACTATGGAAACGGTCTCCTGGTGGTGGTTTGTTGGGGGTGATTAAGGCTTTTGGTTCCATTGCCCTTGGTTCAAATCCTGGCTCCATCTCCTACTGCCCTGTAACCTTGGTGAGGTTTATGCAACCTGCCGGAACCTCAGTTTCCTCATCTGTGAAATGGGAATGACAGGGATGACTTACATTTGATTGAGTTTTTGGAGGTATGAATGAAGCCACACTTAGCACAGTGCCGGGAACCCTGGAACCTACTAAACCCTCTGTAACTGTGAGGTATTGTTATTCCTAATACTGTTACTCACAGTAGCAATAGCTGTATTAGTGGCACTCATAATTAGTAATAGTGGGTCACACCCTATTTCCAAATGAGGAAACTGAGGCACAGAGCCACAGGTAACTTGCTTTAGTCAAACCTTTTTATTTTCCAGGTCAGTAGTGGGCTTTACAGGCCCAAACAGTGGTGCTGTAAACGTTTCCCCATAAATAAACGGGAAGAAAGCAGTCTCTCGGCCCTGAAGACAACTTCCTAGGCTAGGACAAGCAAGTAAGATATTTACAATACGGACCCAACGGAGGGGATATCGTTCTGGGTGGACCAAGAGGGCGTGTCTAAAACGCTTGCACTGGTTTTTTTGTTTTTTTGTTTTTTGCTGGGCCTGTCTTTTTTCATAAAGAAGGATCTTACTGCCTGTTAGGGGCCGCTGGGATAATTCCAGGTGCTTGGGCAGCTCTGGGAAAAGCCCAGGAGAATATTCCAGTGGAGGAGGGTTCGGGGAGGGGACGCAGCAAGATGAATGGCCGACTGGCGTTTGCAGGGAGAGGAGAGGAAGCCGTGGAAGTGGAATGAAGCTTCCGGAGGGAGATCCGCCCCGGACCTTCGGGGGACGCGGTGGTAACAGCGCCGGCAGGCAGCGGCAACAGCGGTGGGCAGTTATGAAGCTCCCACTATGTGCTCCGTTCTCATCGGCACTTGATTCTGGTTTTCCCATGTGATCCTTAAAATATCCCACAAGAAGGATATAAATTTCCGACGTTACCGATGAGCCAAGTGAGGACCAAAGAAATGAAGTCACCCTCCAGTGGGCCCTGGGTTCCAATTCAAGCCTGGCTGGCGGCTTTCGAAGGCTGTTCCCGCCGCCAACCCCCCCCCTCACCCCGCCCCATGCTGTTATCACATTGCCAAGCCAAGATAATGAAAGGCGACCATGGAGATATACCCCGAAAGAACGGAGGCCTGGCCTGGGGGGCGGGTGGTGGTGCGTGCTGAACTTCCCCGGACGCATCGGTCTCCTTCTAGTTGAGACCCGTGCGTGTGGGAGAAATTCTGGCATTTCTCATCGCCATCCTTCTTTGCCAGGAGGCCAGAGGCTGGAGTCTAGCTTGCTGCTCCCCCCTCCCACCCCCCGCCCCCCGCGTCACTTCCAGGGGTGGGGAAGCCTTTGAAGTCAGCCCTGACGCCGCTGTGGCAGGCGAAGGCCGGAAAAGAGGAACACGGGGCCAGCAGATAAGCAACCCCAACAGCCGCGAGCGCCCTCCTCGTCGCGGGACGAGGCACTTCCGACCTCCGGTTCGCGCCTGCGATTTGCTTCCTTCGCCCAGTTTGCAGAGCTGTGAAGGAGGATGTTCCAAAGGCGGCTAAGCCAGCAGCGAGCCCCGCGGTTGTTCGGTTTTCCCCAGAGTGAGAGCTGGGGGCTGTCTCGCTGCGGGACTGACCCACCCATGGCTTCCTCTCTCTGGGTCTCCATACGGGAAACAACCAACCAGGGGGCCCGAAGCGACCCGCAAGGTGCATTTGCTATGACTGCGCGTTTGTCTCTTGAGAGTGTCCATAGCTTGTATCAGGGCTTCTGTGACTCCCCCTCTGAAAAGGGTTAAAAAAAAAAAAACCATTTTGCAATGAGCAGATAAAAAAAGCCAGCCATTATCAAACAGGTAGAGGACGCCAACTCTGTTTTAGTTAATACTGCTCATCTCTCAGGTGGAGTTCCCCCAAGCTGACCCCGAGACAAGGGTCTGAGCACCGGTAATTTTTGGTTGCTTTTGCTTTGCTTTTGGAGGTGAGCCCCAGAAGCACCATCAGGGTGTAGAGACATTTGAAGGGGAAGCAGCCGGTAGAGGCTGTGTTAGTGAGCAGGGTGCCTGCTGTGGGAAACAGAAGCTCTACCCTGCGGGGACCTCTGAGATGCCAACACAGAACAGGCCCCCGAGGGGTCCCCCCTGGGGGGCGAGAAGCTGGAGCATCCACCCTCCAGCTCCCGTTTGTCATTCTCTGAGGACTGCTGGGCTACCCTGTGAGCGAAGGCCAGGCGAAGCTGTCAGGTGGGGGGCTGCACACACTCATGCTCGGGAGCCCCCGGCACGTGCGGGAAGGTGTATGCTGAGAGCATATGGGTGAACTCCCCACGGGATCCGCTACGCCCATAAATTCACGTTTCCTTGTTTCATCGCCGAGTGCGATTCCTGCTTCTGGGAGACGCGGCTTTAAAGATGACAACCTTGCTTTTCACAGTAAATTAGGAACAGGGCTCATGTAATATTAATGATACAAGGATTTACATAAATGCTGTGGGCTTACAGGTGAGCCTCTGGGTTAGAGCATCATAAAACATTTCATTGCATGGGAAACAAATTCGCACAAATGTCTCAGCAGAACGAAAAGGAATGTGAAATTAAGGAACGTTCAAGTCAGCTGAGATTTGTATAGCTACCCTAAAAGGATTCAGATAGCTCAAGTCCTGGGTCTGATACCTCGTTGTGTGACCTCCAAGAAGTTGCTTAACCTCTGAACTTTAGATTTTGTCTTTTTCATTTTCTTTTACCTGTCAAATGATATCACATACGGCTACCATGGGGATAAATGATGTAGTGCATATCGACAACAGTTGTGAATTACGTCACCTGTTTGGATTTTTTTCTCCACCCTTGCCATGGTGTACTACGTCAAGGGTATACTTCCCTATCCTGTTGATTTAAGGCATGGCCACGTGGCTTACTTTGGCCAATGGATGTGAGCAGATGGGGCGTGTGCTTCCTCTGAGCAGAGGCTTTAAATGTGCTTACGTAGTTTCAGTTTGCTCTTCTGTGCTCCTGCCCTGAACCATGAGAAGAGCATGATTTGGGCCGTTGATGAAACTTTAACTTGGGTTCCAAAGTTGTAGACACATAGAGCAGCATTGCACTCAGTCCGCAACCCGAAACAGAGGCACACCGGCTAATCACAGGCCAATGCGTGAGAAAGAATATTATTGATGTGAGCCATTAAGATTTGGGCTTATTTGTTAGGCAACATCATCGCAATAATAGCTGACCATTACACAATGCAATACATTTGGCACAAGGTTGTAGGTACTCAATAAATAGTTGCTGTTATTGATATGATTACTATTGGGGAAAAAAGGGCTGTTAGCCAAATATGTTTGGGGCACACTGTATGTGATAACCCCTACATTAGTATATTTAAGGGTTTTGAGGACTCCTGTAGTTTAAAAAAAGGTAAACTTGGAAACTTTTTTGGTAATAAACACATAATTACATTTTTTTAGGGCATTTTGGGAAATAGCAACATGAAGGCCTTGCATTTAGGATGGGAAGCATTCCAGGTCAAAAATTGGTTGCTTCCCATTGCCCGTCTCATGGGGTGTAAGCAGAGCACAGGAGTAGAGGCGAAAGCCTCGCACCCCGCTGGCTGGCCCAGCTGCCGACTTTTCAGCACCCCGTTGGGCAGTCTGCAGCCCTCTTCCTTCTCCCCGCTGCTCTCAGGCGGGGAACCTGCCAGCCGCACAAATGCCTGCTGGGGAGGGGGGATGCTCTACGATGTTCAGAACTGGCATTTCATGTGTCTCATCGCTTACTAAGAGTTTAACGCACACGATCGCGTGGCATTCTCCCGACAGCTCCACAAAGTTTGTTAGCCCCACTCTCCAGAGGAGGAAACGGAGGTTCAGAGAAGTCGACTGGATTGGCCAAAGGCTACCCAGCTAACAAGGAGGGCGCCAGTACTCAACACACGTCCGTCTGAGGCTAACTGGCTGTAGGCCTTAAACTATATTGCCTGTTGATACAGAGGCTGGAAGATGAACAATTATATTTTCCTTTTTTCCATCCCTGCCACATCAGAGGGAGTGGGCAGCAGTGCAAGTAAACTTTCCAACTAACTGTGCAACTTTCTAGTGCAACTAACTGGCGTGTGCTATGACGTAGAAGGCGAGCAGGAGGAAGACCAGCCTGAGGAGGAAGATATCGTGGGAACCACAGAATCAGCAGTTTCTCTGAGATGGATAGTGTTTTGCCCAAGGTCACCTAGACAAGTACAGGCAACATGGAGACCAGAACCTGGGTCCTCTGACTCCCAAAACTCAGTACTTATTTGAGGCAGAGCAAATAACTTCTTATCACTTTAATAAAAGTCCCCTATGAAGAACTTCGTGCAGATAAGAGTGGTGAATGAAGTAGATATAAGCACAAGTCATTGGGTGGAGTTTCCAGAGAGCTCTGGCCCTTCTTTCTTTTCTTCCTCTTCCCAGTGTGATGGCTGGAGCTCCAGCAGCCACCTATGATCATGAGGCCACCTTGGCAACGAAAGCCAGTGCTAAGGATGGTAGAGTTGAAAGACACAAGCAACCTGAGATACTGATGGCATCATGTACTCACCTAATCAGCACAACAACCCCAGCCACCCCCGGTCTTTTAACTCCAGGGGACACCACTCACTGTTTATGCTTTGTAGAATCATCCTGGAGTTGTGTAACATGGTGGTCCTGACCACCTTTAAACTTCTTGCTTTTTAACAGAAGAGAAGATAAACCTCTGTCTTGGTTATTTTATGTCTCTGACTAGCAGGTGAATGTAATCTGGACTGATGCATTATTTCACTAGGTTTAGGTGCCCGGTGTCTTTCTGGCTTCTTCCAGATTCACTCCCCACTGCCCTCCACCCATGTGGCGGACCTGCGTGGACCTCATCAATGGGCTCCTTGTCTCTGCTTCCAACTGGACTCGAATGATGGGACGTGCTGGTAGGAGATGTGAGGAATGGGGGACAAGTGAAGTTGGGTCTTTATTTCCTTGGCTGCTTCTTTCTAGGGCTGGCGGTGTCTTGACCACAAGTCTTGGCTTGTATCAGGAGCCCTCTTCTTCTCTCTCCTTCTTTCTGGGTTCGATGACATCCCCTGTCTTTGCTCCTTCAGGACGGGTGGGAGAACAGCTCCCAGTGTCACTAGCCCCTGGTGCTTCCCATCCCTTACTGGTGTCCTTAATCCTGCCTCCGTCATTACGAAGAACGCCTTTATTAAACTTCCCTTTTCACTCTCCCTCTCGGCTCTTCTCTCCAGGAAGACATCCTTGAGTCTCAACTCTTCTCTCCCCTATTATCCCAGAACCGTGTTACTCCTTTATCAGGTTTATCAGTAGTAGTATTTTAAAGACCACCATGCGGTGAGCATTTAATACATTCCAGGTACCATATCGTGTGTCTTACGTACATTATCTTGTTGAATCCCCACAACAGCCCAGTGAAGGAGGTCTTCTGCCCATTCTACAGATGAGGAAAGCAAGTTCTCACAGGCCAAATGGCATGCCCAAGGCCACACAGCTCGGGAAGTGGTAGAGCTGGGCTTTGAACCCCAGGGTGTTGTCTGACGCTGATGCTGGTAGTACTGCTAAGCATGAGGCTGTCTTGTCTCTGGTTTGAACAGAACTGTGACCATGGCCATGGTTGTCGTGGTTAGCTCTGCCCGCGTACATTAGGGCACTCCAGAGGAGGGTGTCGGATGTCCGAGTGTGCACAGGAGACCAAGAGCACTTCCTGAGTGTACATAGGACATCTGGCATCTCCGTTACCCCAGATGAGGGGTTGAGTGCACTGAAGTTCGGAAGCCAATGGTCTCAGGAACATAAATGGGAGAAACCCCTCAATTTTCAGCATCCTTATCTGTCTTGCATCTTCCTCATTAGCTGTGGTCGAAGGAGCCCCTGCCATTGGGCAGTTTGCTGGTCCTCCCGTAGCATTGCACCAGCTTCTGCCAACCTGTCTTGGAAGAGATCACCCCAAGCCAGGCTTGCTGAATGCCTTTCATTTAGCCTCTGCTCAGTGGTGCCAGCCAGTTTGGACACATCCCCAAAGAAAGGGCTCCTGGTCTCCATAGTTTGAAACATGATTGCCGCGTAATTCCATAAATCTGCTTCGGAAAGGCCCGGCAATTTTTTTGGAGGTAAAAAAGCTAACAAAACTAATCCCTCGCTGTTCCTTGAAGTGGACTCAGATGGAAATAAAATCTTTCCACAAAGTGAGCTTTGGCCCCACTTCCTCGCTTCGGGTCCAAGAGCGACTTTCAGAGAGCATGTTAGCAAGAGCCCTGGCTGCAGCTCGGGAAGGCAGGCCCGCCGCAGGGGCGGAGGGGGCTCGTCACCAGGGCAACGGGCTCCTGAGCTGGGCTGCACAAATGTTGCTTTTCAGTTCTGAGGGTAGAAGCAACTGTTAGAGAATTCATCAAACTCTAGACAGGAAAAGGGCTTGGTTCCTGCTCCCTGGCGCTGCCCAGAGCTCTGAGTGGTGCTGAGTTGCCTCCAGTTATTTGGGACACAGCTGAAGCTAGGTCTTGGTCAGCAGCAGGCCCAGTGGACTTCATGGGAGTGGGAAGGGGAGCAGTGGCCAGGCCATTGACTCAGGCGGAAGATGGTAAGGGGGCCCCATGGAGACGTCCTGGAGGAGGGCAGGGTTGTGGTGCACCATGGCAGATCGTGCCTTTTTCTTTCTCTGTCTGATGTTGCCCCTTGGGCCACCATATTGGAAGCCAGGAAGAACGTGAAGGGAGGCAGACCACAGAGAGGAACCTCTCATGCCTGTTTCTCTCAAATCCATCCTCTGTCCTTCCTCGGTTCTCTTCTGTATGGCAGAGGGCTGACTACTGCAAACTACAATTCCCAGCATCCTTTGGGAGCCTCCAGTGGGAGGAGGTAGTGGAGGGTTGGCAGATGGAAGGATGGTGAGAAAGGCTAAGATCGTTCTCTCACACTCCCCATTCCCTCGTAGTTGAGGGGCCTCTCGGGGTACGGTGGTGGCTCTAGCAGTGGTGGTATTTCCTATGTGGTTCCGGCTTTCTCTGTGTCCCTCCAGGGTCCCACCTCCCCCTGGGCAGCCCCAGCTCCTGGCTTCTGGTAACACCACCTCCTCCCTTGGGCTCTCCTGTTGCAGAGTAGGAGTGGCTTCCGGCTCTTGTTAATTTCTGAGTTGCCTCCAGTGCCCTGTTTGCTCTCTCAGCTCTTCCAACACCTTTGTAACTAGTGACCTATATTGAAATTCTTCCTCTTGAACTTCCTAGTTGGGTGGCTTTGCCTTCTAGAGAGAGATGGACCGATAAGTGTTAAGACTCTGCAGCAGCAACTTGAATAGCATCAAATGAATAAGCATTTCCAGAGACTCCATCAATCAATGACTCAGGCTAACTTACAGGGATGCAGGTTATTCTGATGATTTGAAAACACAAACAAACAAACCCAAACAAAGCAACAGGCCATAACAAATAGAAAGTAGGAAGCTTCCAATATCTAGGTAGCAAGAACTGATAGTCTCCTTAGGATATGACCTTTGAGATGAATCGGCTCCAACTGCCCTCTGTGTGTGTTTTGTGGTCCTGATGGTTCATTTCTTAGCAGCCAGAGGCTCTCATGGCCTTGGGTCCGATGGCTACTGGCTGACCAGAAGGCACAGGGCACCTCGACTGACAAGTCCCACGCAAACTAAAAACAACCGGGAGATGAACTGGTATTAGTTAGGGGGCAATATAATCTGGGGGGGCGGGGTGGACACACACCTTCACTCCATAGCAGTTCTCTTACTTAATTTAATAATGAGGGTATCTTGCATGAAACTGCAAACCCACAGTGCCCCGACCATAGTAGGTGCTTTTCAGGGACTGTGTTGATTTGAATGCCTATCATCTTCTTCAGATGTTCCTTCGAATAACGCCTGTAGTTAAACTGCTGGTTTACATCCAATATCTGTTCTCTCTTTCTATCCTATGGAAACAAACAGTCCATAGGAAATCAGTAGTTACAGAAGACAGAAAAGAAGGGCAGGCTAAGAAGATACGAGGTACAGTCAAAAGCAGTCTCTCTAAGAAGGTGAGTTTGAGCACAGACCCGAATGAGTTAAGTCAGTGAGCCATGCAGATATCTGGAGCAGAGTAGATCTGGTAGCGCAAAACCTTGAATGCCAGTGCAAAGGCCCTGGGGCGGGAGCCTGATTTGCATGCTGGAGGAACAGCAGAGGCCAGCCATCCTGGGGAAGATGAAGGAGTATGAGGATGGTGAGAGCCGTGGGGAGATCAGCATGAAGCAGTTCCTGCAGAGGCTGAGGGTTGTGGTTAGGACTTTGCTCTGAGTGAGTGGGGAGCCATCGGAGGTTTTCAGCAGAAGAAAAATGCAACCGCATCCATTTTAGGTCAGATCACCGGCTGCTTCATGGAGAACAGACTGGTGGGGAATGAGACAAGATCATTATTCCGTACAGTCTGCTAGCCACTCGTCAGCCAGAGGAAGAGTGAGCGTTAGAAGGGAAAAGAACGAATGGGTATTGAAAGTTAAGGGTTTAAGCAAGAGTTCAGACAAGACTGGAAGGGCTGCTAGAGGCCCAGTATGATTCATTGCCAAATGCGGGGAACAGACAGGATTTACTCTGGGAAATCTGGGGTAGGAGCAAATACTCGAACCTGGAGAGAGAAGGAGAGGTGTTATAAAGGAGATGGGCTTTGAGCTAGGCTTGAAGGATGATGTGGACAAACGCAAATCCATGCCACTGCAGGAATTCATAGGCAGAGGAAAAGCTTGTGTCAGACAGGCCTATTAGTTCATCTTGGACCAACCAGGATTATTAATACATCCAGCTGTGGGGGAGTGATGGATGGCTCTTGACTCTATTAGCACTGGCTGGGTCTCTGGATCTTCCTCCAAAGGCTCTGAATTCCAGCCCCTCATGCTGGCAGAGTCGGGGCTTCTAAATGAAAAGTTAGTGGGTGAGGTAGAGGGGTCTACAGTGATGAGTAAAACACAGAAGCCCACTCCTCAAGGGGCTTACAGACAAGTGGGAGTGTAAGATGTTAAATGAAAAAGGAAAAAATATATCATTACAAATATTAATGAATGTTATGATGGAAAACACCAGAGCTGGGGAGAAGAGGGAGGGGAGTCCTCCCGGGGGGAAATGACATGTGGGTGGAGATCTGAAGGAGTCTCAGGTTTTATGCAAAATTGGAGGGAAAAGCATTGGTGGCAGAGGGAATAGTAGGTGCTAAGAGTTCAGGGCAAGAAAGAACTTCTTGGACTCAAGAGAATGCAAGGAAGTGTGGTGGGAACAGAGTGTGCCAAAAGCATTGACACAGTGAAGATTCTCCAGTTATTCTTTTTTTTCCCCCCGTTTATTTGGAGCAAAGGCAGAGAAGGATGCCCAGGCGGGGGCACAGAGGTGCTGGGTGTCTCATTGCAAAAAGAAACTTACTTGCTGTACGTGGAATAACGTGGGGAGGGGTGCGTGAGTGGCTGAGCATCGACAGCAAGGGTCCCTGCGCTGAGTTTTCATACAGCAGGTCCTCGAATGAATTCGTTTGTTCAAGTCCTTTCATTACAATGTTGACGAGATGCTGCAGGAACTGAACTCTTGTTTATGTCAATTAGCCTGTGGCGAAACTGGTCTCATTATACTCACTGCACCACAGTTCCAAGAACCTATCAACGGCGTTAGCAGAGAACTCACTGTATTCTCATCAAGAAGTAATAATTTCCCAGCCTGACAAAGTCATGAAAACTCACTTGAAGACGTTATTTTGCCAAGCGCTGAGTTCCGCCTTCCCGGCTCAATGGCCTGACTTGTCCGCTTTGGGGAGTGTTTTGTCCCCAAGGCCTTGGTGGTCTGGACCGTTTGCCGAGTCGCTACTGTGCCCACAGATGTCAGTTAGCGAGGAGTCTTTTTCGGAGGCAAAGGGGCTGCCCTGAAAGTCTAGTCCAGGTCGCCAAGAAACCAACCCCAACTGCTCGCGAAAAATCAGAAAAGAAGCCTGCTGCCTGGCCAGGCCCCGGCGCTGGGTGAGCTCAGGGACTTGCCTAAAAGTCTTTTCAAAACCATTTATTCTGAGGACCCAGAAAAGATTCCAGCTGAGCCCTGTTTCATTCCAAAGCCATGTCGCGTTCCAGAGGAGTTTAATTCCTATGATTCAGATCCAGTTGCGCCCAACTCATCAGAAGGCAGTTGCTGGGTTTCCAAATCCCCACAACTTCACCGATACCCAAGAAACCTCACGATCCTCGCCGCCCCACCAGCCAGTGGTGCCCCGCCGGTTCTGAGCAGGATCCAGCAGGAGGGTGGAGCCCAGCAGGCAGGAGCCTTGCGTCACTCCTTGGCAGCTGCATTCTTTATTATTATTTTTTTAATTTAGTTTCCAATTCGAGGGAAGGATTGGTCCCTGGACAGTATTTGAAAGAGGTTCTTCTCAACCTCTCCATTCTCTCTGACAAGGATGATCATTCATTGATTCATTCATCCATCAGGCGTTTAGCGAGTGCTTACCGTGTTCCAGGCCCTGAGCTAGAGCGGGGACAGCACGCAGCGTCGGTATGACTCATGCCCTGCCCTCTATGGCATTTGAAGTCCGGTAGGGAGACAGACAGCGAACCGTAATGACTCATAAATTAGTCCGATTGCAAAGGCGATTTCCCAACGCTCGACAGTTGTTTAATGAGTAGCTATACATGCTAGACAGCCTCTAGGCACTGGAGATACAGCAGTGAACAAAAATAAAGTGGAGCTATTAATAGTACTATGGTTGAAATGAGATAACACACAAAACCCTCAGCTCAGGACTGTTGTTATGAGTTTGGCTGCTCTCTCTGAATCTTCAATGGCTCCCCAGTGCTTAGAGGGCAATAATGTCCCATCGCTTTGGGTTACAAACAGCTGGGCTTTGCTTCTTTGTCAAATCAACCCAGTCCTGGTTTTACCACTAACCAGCTGTGCGACTGTGGCTAAGTCATGAGTACTTCTCTGAGCCTCAGTTTCTTCTTCTGTAGAATGGGAATAATAATGGTATTTATCACAAAGGATTGTTGTGGGGGCCACAAGAATTGTGCCTGGCAACAGGAGCAAACGCTCAGTGAATGTTAGCTGTTCTTCTTATTAAAATTATTCTCTTAAAATGCATTGCTACTTATGGCAGAGAGCCTTAATTGTTTGATTTCTCTATTTCAGGATAGTAATAGAATCTTTAGCCAGACACATGGCTACCCAGCATAAAAAATTACATTTCCCAGACTCCTTTGCAGTTCGAAGGGGCCATGTGACCAAGTGCTGGCTAATGGGGCTATGAGCAGAAGTGATTTGCGTAGTTTTCCCTCTGGGCCCTTCAAAAGGAGGGATGTACCCTAATTTGGCACCTCCTGGGTGCTATGCCCTGTTCTGGGCTCTTTAGCTCTGAAGAAGAAGAAAATGGTCACTGTTTTCAAGGAGCTCTCAACCCTTCACTGTTTCATTCAGTGAATACCTTATGGTCCTACTATGTGCCAGCTTGCTGGACTAGGCTCTGGGCATTCAATAGGGGACAGAACAGAGAGGGTCCCTGGCCTCTTGGAACTTACATTCTATTTGGGGGGAGGAGCAGAATGTAGGCACATAAACCCATAAACAGGGCAAGGTTACATGTCACGGTAATATAATATGAAATGAAGGGGCATGCCAGTCTAGAAACGACCAGGGGAGGCCTCTCGGAGGAGGAGCCTCAGAACTCAGTGATTTGGGCCGGGGAGCAAGAAGCCCGGTAGCACTTTGGAACTGTAAGAGTTAAGCATTGGTCAGGCTCAGAAACACAGAAAAACTCCACAAAGATACAGGGGAAACACTTCCACCTCTGCTAAGGAGGAAGGACGCAGCAACTCATTCCATATGCCGACAAGAGGGGTGGGCGGGAGCCGGCGCAGCCCCGGGCGTCGTTCTGTGGTCGTGCCGGGCTGATGAATGACCGGCCTCCTCTATGGAGGGATCAGGAGTGCGGGAGGACAGAGGCAGGATCCGAATCCTGGACGAAGAGACGATATTGCAGGAAGCCCGCCGAATTTTCCCTTCGGGTGGCAGAAAGAATGTGCGTAGCTCTCCGTCGTTTCGGAAGAAGTTGCAGCGTTTGCTAGAGGAGGGTGTGGACACTGTTTCTCAGCTTTGCGGCGATCGGGGCAGAATCCGGATGGATGTAGAGAAAAATCACACAGTCCATCTCGGTGGGCTGTTTGGCAGGAGCGATGAACGTGATTTTTCTTAGAAATGGTGCCTGAAAAAGAAACGAAACGCTGCTTGGGTTGAACCGGACTGAGCAGCTGCTCGGCCGAGCTCCGCGGGCGGGCCCTCGCGGTCTGCCTGCCTTCCGGGCTGCACGCAGTCTGCGCCCTCTGCCTGGGGCGCTATTTCTTTGTCTCTTTTCTTTGTTTTTTTTGAACACGGACATTTACTAATACTTACCTAATCGTGTCTCCTGACCAGGCATTTTCTAAGGGCTTTCTAAAATAGAAACCACCTTCTAAGAAACCTTCTCTAAGCCTTCCATGGAAGGGTTGGGACTATCATTATCCCGGCTGTACGAGAGGAGAAGCCAAAGGAACCCATCCAGTCTATACCGCTCAGCGGGTGGGCAGCAGAGGTGAGATTTGAACCCAGGCATCCCACCTCCAAGTTCCGTGCACTTAACCACCACACTGCATGCGTCTCCGTACAGAGTCGTTAGGTCTCTGCTCATTTTCCCGCTCACAGACGCTGCTCAGCCTTGGGAGCCAGATGATCCCATCCTCTTCGGATCTCTTTAGCACCGTTTAATTGCCCTCTTTCGGGTGTGAGAGAGCCACAGAGGTGCCTGCGCAGACTTCCCTTTGACAAAGAGCTTCCTGTTCAGGGGTGAGCAGTGCAGCAGCCCACAGACTCCAGCTGCGGCGTCTTCGCGATGCGCTGGGGTTTCCGGCTGAGGTCACATCCTAAGGCCGCGGGGCCTGGCCGTTGAGGTCAGCGGTCTCCGCTCTGGGGCGCGTGGTGTCTCCACCCGGACTCTCGGATTTGGGGCACAGTCCGAGGCTCCCCCGGCCGGCTGCTTTCCTCTCCTTCCCTTTTCTCCAGCCTCGTGCACAAAGGGCCTTGTGCACAGGCCTGTTGGGTTTCAGTCCCGGACTCTGTGCCTCGTAGGTGCTGCGTGTTTCCGGTGGGCTGCTATTTGGAAAGTGCTAAGTGAAACGGTTTTTTTTTTTTTTTTTTTTTTTTTGGTGTTTGGATATTTGCTGTTATGCTTTAGGTTGTGGCTGCTCCCTGCTTCCTGCCACTACCCCTTGTTCGATGGTTCTTTGAACTCACTGCTTCAGGGGGGCGGGGGAAGTGGAGACAGTAGAAAACAAAGAAAAATGGAGTATCGCCCTGGCTTTTGAAATTCAAAATCCTTTACCTTTTAGTGGGAAACTTGGGCTGTAGATGGTATATTTGGTTTTTATGGTGAATGAGAGTGAGCTTTCATTCCCTGAGTTAGAAAGGGACAGACACCCCAGCTGGGAGGCAGGGGGAAAGGTGAAGAGGGCTGTGGGGAGAGGACCCAGCTGGAAGAGGCAGAACAGACATGAGGGGCTGGATCAGCCTCCTCCTGAAGGCATATCCACAATCCAGGTAGAGCGGAATTGTCCAGTGTCCACTCCAATAAGTGCTGGGGGTCCCGCCAGCTGTCCTTCTTGGTGATGTCCAGCTAGGACCTCCTTTCAGCCCCAGACAGCATGCCACATGCTGAGCATCCAGTCTGTGGGACCTTGAAAGTCACGGTGGGACTTTTTCCTCTGAGCAGCTCTCCTTCCATTGTTCCAGACACTCACAACTTGGAAGGGGATGGAGATGGAGGGTGGGGTTCTGAATGTTGCCGAGATGGGTGCTGTGCCTGGGTGAGGCTGAACAGAACACACTCCAGTTGGCCACTGAGCTGGGGCAGTTGGAAGAGAATGCTCTGGTATCTGAGCTTCTAGCTTTATGTAGGCCTTGGCTCAAGTATCACTCTTCCGAAATGTCTTCCCTGGCTTTGGATGAAAATCCTTTATCCCGACTTATGAGTCCCTTTCCTCCCTTTTATCACCACCAGAAATTGTCTTCCATATTTATTTACCTATTTAGCATCTCTCCTGCCTAGAAGGGGCTCCCCACAAGTGTAGGATCAGGGGGCTTGTTCACGGTGCCCTGCCCCACGCTCGGTTCAGGGCAAGCCCCACTCCCATCCTGAAAAAGGTATCCATTACCCTGGAAGGAATAGACATGCTCCTCCTTGTCTTCGGAATACAGTCCAAACAGGCAGTGCATTACCGCAGACCTTTTATTGGCAAATGGATGAATGGCTGTCTGTGGAGGGGGTGAAATGGAAGGGTGGGAGTAACCGATGAAATGCTGGTTGGGGTCACACCAGCCTTGGGAATGGGGAGGAGGCCATCTCAGCAGGAACCAGGGCCCAAGTGGGCAAATTCAGGACACAGAATTGGTCCAGGTGGACATCCCTTGCTTGAGGGAAGTGGTAAGACGCCCATCTGCCCGATGCACTCCCGTGACGACGTGGTGGACCTTGGCCAAGTTCGAAGGTATAGCCTCCCCTCTGCTGACTTTCATTTCAATCGGATAAAATTCCTGATTGTTGAACTCCCTTTACGGGCTTTAAAAGCGTCTCTGCCAGAGCCACAAATCACTCAAGGGCTATCTTGAAGGGGGAACACCACCGGCCCACTTTCCGCGTGAGTCCTTCGTGGGCAGTAAATCAGTCTCCTTGGCTCACTCTCCCCTCGGAGCCAGAGATGGGAGCTGCTTCTCAGAGTCAGGGAACAGGCCAAGGGCTCTCTGGAGGGCTGGGTCTTCCCTGCCCAGAGTCAGGGGACGGAGCCGCTCAGGGCACCGTGACGGGGACCGTATTCTCCATCGGGTTCCAACACCCAGGGGTATCCCCAGTCCCAGTAGCTGGTCAAACGGAGGGAACAGAGGCCCGTCAGAAGGTGGGGGCTGGTCTCCCTGGCAGGCTAGGGAAGGACAAACAGCCTAAGAACAGTAGAGGCGACATAATTAATGAGTATTCTGGGGGCCTTAATGAAAATACACTTGGAACTCTATGCCTGAAGTAATCCATGTTTTAAAAATAAAAATGAAAGAATGCAGACAAGCCAAAAGAAACAAAATATATACACGCATAATCCCTCTACCCAGACATAACATTATTAACATGTGGTTTCGCTTTCCAATAATTTTATTCATAAATATATATTCTTTTGATTAAAACGGAGTTGTACAGTACAAGCTGTTGTAGGGCTTGTCTTTCTCACTTAGCGTTATGTCAGGACATATTTCCTTGGAAATAAATGTAGAACTACCTCACCATTTCGGATGGTTACATAAGATTCCAATGTGTGGATGGCTTGTGATTAAATAGTCGTTTAACCAAGTTACTATTGTTGCCATTTAGGCCATTTCCAATTTTTTTCTTGCGCTCATGAATAGCAGCGCTGTGAGCACCCTTGCGAGTCCCTGTTCTTGCGTATTTCTGCGTATTTCTTTATAATGAACTAATCTGGGTGGACTTGCTGGGTCGGTGGGTAGGCACATTGTTACGATTTCCTGACGGATGTTGCCGAGAAGCCTTTCTAGAAAGCTGTGCCAGTTCAATTCTTACGGGAAATATTGAGGAGAAAAGCGCCTTGATAGAAATTACCCCCAAAGCAACACACGCATGTGGAAGGCTGACCGAACGGTACAGGAACGCGGGGCGGACGCTGCTGACCTCATCCTCTTCCCAGAGAGACCGAGCTTTCACCGCGCCGATGTCGGATCCCAGTTTTTGTTGAATCTCGACTTTGTCGCCTAACTCCGCCCTCTTGAGAAGACTTGTGTTTGGACTCTGAGCTCTAGGGAGACGGAGGCTCTATTTACTTTGTTCATTTTTGCAAGCCAGTGCCTATCCAGGGCCTGGTGCACAATGGCTATCTGTTGTGTAACAGATTATGCCCGAATTTAGCAGTTTGAAACGGCGAACATTATCTCGGACAGTTTCTGTGGGTCCGGAATCTGGGTGTTGCTTAGCTGGGGTGGGGGCTCTGGCTCAGGGTCTCTGTCAGGTTGTTGGCAGGGGCCTCGGTCTCGTTCGGAGCTTGACCAGGACGGGGGGGTCCACTTCCAAGATATTTCGCTCCCACGGCTGGCAAGTCATGCCTTCTGTTGGCAGGAACCCTCGCTCCTTGTCCCGTGGGTTTTGCACTCGGCTCCTTGAGAGCCCTCACGGCATGGTGGGTGGCTTGCCCCAGGAAATGGTCCAAAAGAGGGGGCAAGGCGGAAGCTGTAGTATTTTTTACATGTATTCTTTTTTCCCTTAATTTTCTTTCCTTTCAATTACAGTTTACATTCACTATTATTTTGTGTTGGTTTCAGTGGACAGCACAGTGGTAAGACAGTCACACACGTGGTACCCCTCCGTGCGTGTTGCTACGTCGTCCCGGAATGCGGGAGGAGGGCCGGGACCGAGGAGCGCTGAACGAGGAGGCGTCTTCTCAGGTGGGGCGACGTCGTGGCTCACACAAGTTCTAGCAAGAGCAACGAGTCCCGGGCAAGCGCCGAGTGCTGAAACGTTGTTTTCTCATCAAAATGTGACCAGTGCAAGGTTTGGCGAGTTCTGAAGCCGACGAGCACCGAGGTGTGACTGTGCAAAGTGTGTCCTCTGATATTTCCAGTGCCCACCTGGCACCACACATGGTAATATTAGACGTATTATACGTACACACAGTAATACTGCATTACTATAATATTATTGACCGTATGCCCTATGCTGTACGTTAGGTTCCCATGACTGTTTTCTAACTACCAGTCTGCACTTCTCCACCCCTTCACCTTCGTCACCCAGCCCTCCAGCCCCGCCCTCCCCTCTGCCAGCTGTCAGGCTGTTCTCTGTGTCTATGAGTCTGTTTCAATTTTGTTTGTTCATTCATTCTGTTCTTTCGATTCCACATGTAAGTGAAATCCCATGGCATTTGTCTTTCTCCGACTGACTTGTTTCACTTAGCGTGATACCCTCAGGCCCATCCACGCTGTCACGGATGGTAAGTTTTTTCTTTCTTTGTGGCTAAGTAGTATTTCACCGTATGTATGTACCACAGATGTTTTTATCCACTCGTGGAAGCTGTAATCTGCTTTACAACCCAGCCTAGAGGTCACACTCTGTCATCTCCCTAACCTATTTCACTGGTTACCTTGCTCAGCCCTACTCAGTGTGGGAGGGTCCTACTTACGGACATCAGTTCCAGGTGGCGGGGGATCATTGGGGACCGTCTTGGAAGCTGGCCACCACGTTTGTTAAAATGAGCTAAAGAAGTGACTGAACAATTGGATCATAGCCTCAGAACCGGAAGAGGCCAATGGCGCTCCCCGTGTCTTCCCAGCTGTTCCGTGTAAAGATGGAGTAATTATCTGAGAACTGAGTTTGGACGAAGCTGTGTATTTGCTGCCAACTTGAACTATTCCTGCTGTGAGTCAGGATGGGCCAGCAACAACTTAAAACTCCCACAGACATCTGGGAAATTCCCAGGGGGTTGGGTCTTGTGGTGCAGACCACAGGCCTAGAGAAGAGCTGGTTCTTGGCACTCTCGGGAATGCCAGGCCTGCGTGTCAATCAAGACGGGGTGGGTCGTTTGGCCAAGGGAGGTCACTCTCATCATTGGAATACTCAGTAGTTTATGACCTCTATAAAGCTATTAGCCCCAAGAGATGAGGGGAAAGTGGTTACCAACACCCTCTGCCTCTCTGGGGTCCATTAGCACTGGGGCTGTAAACTCCATCTCCGGCCATGGGTGACTGGTTTTATTATCAATCAATTACTCGTGCTTGTCAGCAAGTTTCGAGCATCTGAGAAGGACAGAACCTGGCCAGATAACCATGGACGCTTTGGGCAAATCCACTCTATAGCCTAGACCTCAGTTTCCCCATATGTCGAATAAGAGATTGGACCAGGCCAGAGGTTCCCGCACTTCTCACTACCAAAGTTTATTTCCTTTTTTTTACTTCTGTTGTGTTTATTTCGTGTTTTGAAATCATTTCTCTAGCAGTCAGAATTCCGTACAAAGCTATTTCTCTTCCCCCTTATTACTGAATGTTATTAAAGACAATTATCTTCATATAAAAAAGGAACACACAGCTGGCAACCACGAATTCTGACCACCACAGGCAGGGCCGCACCCAGAATGGATGGGGTCTCCGCCAAATGTCTTTCACAGGGCTCTGTCTATTCAACAATTTGATGACCTAAAATCAGCATGCCAGGTCCATTTTGGTGGCATGATTCCATAAAAGGGACAGCAGGCAGGCCGGTGGGTATGACTTGTACCCAAAGCTGCCCCCTGGAGCTGAGGCTAGCCTTGGCCCTGACAACCCAAGGGATGCAAGTCCTGGAGCTCCTCAAGGTGTCCAGCTGACTCACACAAAGGTGAGAGGATAAGAGAGAGCCACAAAAGGGGGTGACAGGGACTGAGACCCACGTGGGTCCCCTCCAGATTCAGAGTGCTCTGCTCAGACACCAGAGCCAGCCCTCGCTGGTCCCAGGCATCAGAAAGGACCTGGAATATTTCAAGGAAGGGGGTTCAGACTGTGGGGCCTGGTTCATGGTCCCCTTACTCAACTCTAAGGGCCCTACAGATCATGGAATAATTAACATTTCTGGGATGAGTTGTAAACATTCTGGTCCTAAGAGAAACAAACATGTTTTTGTTCATCTGAGAAGCCACATCACTAGCAAATAAACCATTCTGTCCATCCACTGGAAATACAGAATGAAAGCTGGGTCTTGATCTTCTAAGACTTTCAGGGGACCAAAGACTCTAGTCAGTAGACTCACTACTCTTTACTGAGCAGCTATTTTGCCCAAGACCTTTTACACATAGTACTTGTTAACCTTTGTCAAAGTCCTGAAGCAGTCTCTCTTTACCGATGCACAAACTGAGATTCACAACACCTTCTTCAGGCTGAGAACTGAAGGAGCAGAGAGTCTCCAAGAATTATTCTCTAATAATTGCACCCAACACTTATTGAAGCCTCTCTAGGTACCAGGCATTGCTTGAGCACGGCCCATGAGCTGAGTCCCTCATCCTCACAACAATGCTTTGAGAGAGGAACTGTCATCACCCCCATTTTATAGATGAGTAGACTGAGGCTCAAAGAGGCTATATCGCAACGGGTCAATGTCACAGAGTTTGTACACGGTGGACATGGGACTTGAACTCAGGCTGTCTAGCATCAATGCTGAGTTCTTAGCCACTAAACCACACTGCTTTTCTTGGGCCTCACCTTCCCAAGATTCTACCCCAAGAAGACCTGGTAAGTGGGTCTGCTGCAAGAAATGCGCTTGGGCAGCCAAGCTGCTCAGTTCAGTCTTCGGAAGTAGAAAACTAAACTTTCAGTCCTCAATGGTAACTCACTCCGCTCTCTGAGCCTCAGTTTCTTTCTCCGTGCAATGGGGACAATCTCATCTTGCTGGAGGCAGCTGTAGAGATGAAATGACGTAGGGTGCACAAGGTGCTGGGTTCACAGGGAATGAATTGCTAGCATTCCGCTTCTTAGCCCACACCACCCAAGGAAGTGGCGATGACTTGTAGCAAAGGCACTCCTGATTGCCTACCTGAAATGGAGCTAAGCTCCCAGGTAAACAGGTTGGGATACAAGTTCATGTGAAAAGAAATACTGGTACCTCTTTTGGCAAGAGTTGGAGTAGGTGGAAATAGGGCAGGGTTGAGTTTGAAAGAACTTACGTGCTTGCGTCTCAGGTCGGGTTTTCTAGAAGCAGACACTGAGCTCCGTGCATTGAACCAAAATGGTCAGGCATCTGTAACTGCCATCAGTTGCCACGGGAAGGGCATGGCCTTGGGCAAGGTCACTCTCAGCAGCTGAGAAACACCTGAAGGAGCTGGCTGCTGGGGGTCATCTGCTGACCACACTTCCTGCAGGTAGCCAGTTAGTTCTTCCTTGAAGGAGGATCTAGAAGGCACATCTTTGTGTCTACCAAGCCTGCTAGGCTGACGAGGACAAGGACGCTTGGAAAGGAGAGATGAGGTCATTGGGCTGAGCAGACAAACCCCATGGTTAGTCTACTTCCCACCCTCCCTCCCCACCCCCCCATCCAAGGCTGGGCACGCCGTGTCCCATTGTCCGTGTGCTGCCTGGCCATCAAGAACACCCTACAGCACCTCCCGTCTGGAAGCAGGTGTCGGCTCTCATGTCTGCAGAAACCCTCTGGCTGGGGACACAGTCAGGTATCCCCACTAGAAATTGCAAGGGTTCTCTGCTGGGCTGCTCATGACCCAAAGGCTTAGAGTGGAAGCATCTGATGTTGTTCGCCCTTCAGTCCCTAACACCTGAGAACACGAGAGGCCAATCCATGGCCAAATAAGGTTTCCAAAGGAAGGCTGTTTCTGGGGAGCCAAAGAGGGGGAATGACGGAGCCCATGCCCTTCGGGGGACCTCATGGAGCTCAGGCTCTGGGCCGACGGAAAAGTCAAGTTGAGCGCCTGCTAAGCTCTGCCTTTCTGTTTCCTACGATGTGGAAAGATGTTCACATATTTTGCGGACTTGGTGGATTTCTGGGACATCTCAGAAAGAACTCAGCCTGGGAAGCCAAGAGGGAAGCCAGTAACAGAGGCAGAGTTAAAACAGAGTGGCAGGGAACCATCGGGACAACTGTGTCGTGCATTAGAATTTGATGACTCAAAATGAAGAGTATGACTAACGATGTACCCACATAAAAAACAATGGACAAGTTATTGCAATAAAACATTCCTATAATTAAAGCCGTGTCAATGTATATAGCAATGAGTTATTATTGTAGTTGATATTTATTGAACCCCGCTGGGTACTTGTATTATCTCATTTCATCTCCCACTGACTCCGTACGGGAGAGACTATTATTATCCCCACTGTATACAGACGGGGAAATTTAGTCTCAGAAAAATTAACCCACTTGCCAAGTTCAATAATATCCAATATGCGGAGCCAGTTGGAGCCAGTAGCAGGCACCACAGACAGGCGTTGACAGGATTAAATGAGTTAGCAAATGTGGTGTTCCTTGTACCTGGTGCACAGTAGGGGTTTCACCAGTGATGGCCTTTACTATTATTTTGGTTTTTTTTTTTTAAGATTTTTTTTTTGAGAAGGGGGAAGGGAGGGAGAGAGGGAGAGACACAACAATGTGTGGTTGCCTCTTGTGCGCCCCCTACTGGGGACCTGGCCCGCAACCCAGGCATGTGCCCTGACTGGGAATCAAACCAACGACCCTTTGCTTTGCAGGCCGGCACTCAATCCACCGAGCCACACCAGCCAGGGCCTTTACTATTATTTTGTACAGATGTGCCCACAGAAGTGTTCCCAGAGCTCCCACCTATCTGAACCCCACCACGGTGACAGGAATCGTGGTGTCCTTTGACTACCAGACACAGCACAGAAGGACCCGTATGAACGGCGCAGCAATGCAAAGCTATCGGCCCTGAATCAGTTCACGGAGCGGTTTAAACCCGCCACTGACTGGGCTCCTGACCCTGCAAGCTGGTACGCTGCGACTCCGCCAGGCGGTTTTCTGGTCGTGCTGGAGAACAGGCTCTGCCTTCGCATGGGGGGGTGGGGGCCGAAAAGTCACACAGCAAAGGAGGGGTAAAGCCATTGATGTTTGCAAGGAATCCACCAGCTACTATATAAGCTATATTTGGGATTGGTCCCACTTTCAAATATGCTGCTCCTTGTCACCATAAACCACTGACATGTTCTAGAAATACCAATCCTTTGGCATTCAACTTGGCCCATTCGTCTCTTGTACACCACAGGGAAAGAGAACTCTTTTGCATTGCATTGCAGCCGTCGTTGGAGTATGTAGCTTGCAACTTCGGGGTCTGAGACCTGGGTTCAAGTCCATACTCTGCCAGTCGCTTGCTGTGTGACTGTGGGCAGCCCACTTGCCCTCTCTGAGCCTCAGTTTCCTCATCTGTAAAATGGGACTCGCAATAGTTTTATGTCACAGGGCTGTTGGGAGGACTAAGGGAGGTGCGGGTGCGGAGCACCTGGCACACGGCCTGGCCCCTGGCTCCATGAGTACTGGCTCCGTTTATTATTATTATTATCATCATCGTTCCACCCACCACGGAGAGTGGGAATTCTCTTTCCCTTCCCTGCTCCGCAAATTCTAGAGGCCGGAGTGAGAGTGATGTATGGCGACCTGTAACACATGTGATGAGCTCCGGGCAGCCATTTCGAATCCCATTTCCTATTGCCAGGAGGCTAAACTAAGACACCTTCTCCCAGCCAGAGAAACAAGACAAAATAAATAATAACTGAGTGCAGCATTTAACCTCGTGGTGCCCCTGAGAGGCAGACCCGCCGGAGGATTAGAGAGGCGGTTGGAAATATGAAATAGAGTGTCTACAGTCACTTCTTTGGCCAGCCTTTTTTTTTCTCCTTCAACCATGCAGATCTCAAGAGCGAGAGGTCCAGACCAGGGGTCTTAAAGTGCCACAAGCCACATTTGAGGGTTTGCTCAGGATCAAAGAAAGGGTGATCCGGCCAGAGAGGCCCGCGCCTGGAGGCCTTCCAGCCCAGCCCTGTGGCGCTGACCTGTGGGGTGTGGCTCTGCTCCACACCCCAGCTCGTGGCCAGCTCCAGATCAGGGGCTGCTAATGGGGCCGGACAGGGCCTGGAGCTGAAGGAGACTGGGATGCTCAGCGTGGACAATGAGCCAACGCCGATTCCCGCCCGAAACTCCGGACCTTCTCCAATTTGTTCTTTGCTTTCCTTGAGCCTGGGCGCTCAGCACAAACCTCTCTTCTTGGACGGCACCCAGGCCAGTACTTTCGGGGGCCATGGAACGGATGACAGGGTCTGGCATTCAGCGTTGGAAGCGCAGGTGCTGTGGCTGGCTGGCTGGGTGCTCCGAGCCTCTCCGAACCCCACCTGTTCCTTTGCCCTCTGACAGGTGGGTGGACCAGGCATCGTTTCCTTGGGTCGCATGGGGAAACCGCGATCTCAGTGGTGATGCAGATGATAACTGAAGTTTCGTGGGCATTTCCTATGTGTCAGGCTACACGGTAAGTGCTTCGGATGCTCTGTCTCATGCAAGCCCATTCATTTTTTCCATTTCACTAACGACTCCGCTGGAGCCCAGAAAAGTGAAGCCAGATGCTGAAGGCCACGCAACTGGTAAACAGCACTACTAATGGGCTAGGCTATGATTCATAATCAGAAGCATTCTTTCTAAACCGGGGGCCTGATTAGCAAATGAGAACGCCTCCCCTCCGTCCTAGTACATACCCACATGGCTTAGACTGACAGGGTCTTCAAACTCCGTTTCTTTTCCACAGATAGTTCCAGTTATCTATTGTTGAATTAAAATACCACCCCCAAGCTTAGTCAAGTCAAAAAACCCTCTCTTGTTTGCCTGGTCCTGGTGGAGGAAGGATGACTCACTCATGCTCTGTAATGACCAAGGTCTCTGCTGAAGGGCTCAAATGGCTGGGATGCCTCGTCTGGAGCCGTAGGTCCGGGGCCTTGATTCTAACTGGCAGCTTGCTTCCTTGTTTCTTCTCCACGTGGTGTCTGTTGGGCTGGGAAACTTGAGATGGCTTCTTTACATCGTGCACCTAGGCTAGGGTGTCTGGAACACGTGCCCGTAGACCCCTCTCTCTCTGCGTGGAACCCTCCACATGGTAGGTTGGGCTTCCTCACAGTATGGCCATCTCGGGGTAGCTAGACTTCTTACGTGGAGGTTTAAGCCTCAGAGAACCTGTGCTCCCAGAGGCCCTACCAGAGTTGCAAGGATTCTCACAGCCTAGCCTTGGACATGCCACAAGGTCAGCCAAGGTCCTCAGCATGGCAGCTATGGAGGTGCCACTTGAAAGTCCCTTCAAGAAAGAATTTGTCATTCATCCAGGAGCATTATAGCCTCCAACTGTAGCACCTTCAGGGGCTACCGCAGCATTCCAGCCAAAGGGCCACTAGCCAAGGACTGGGCACGGAGGGGGTCCTGGGCCTGGCCATTTCTCCCCAACGCCAGACTCCTCTGCTGAGAGGTCTTGGCTCTGGAGCCCCACATTGAGTGGCCCAAGCCATGGCCAGATCCGAGGCGTGGTACCAAGCCATTCTGTCCAGTTCTGCTTCCTTGCCTGTCATCTTTCAGGGACGCTCACTTACGCCCCGAGACCTCTTACACTCCTCACTCCTCACCATCTGCTCCTCAGGAGACCCTAGCTGACAATGAAGGCAAGGCCAGATTCAAGGGGAGAGGAATTCCACCCCACCATTCGAGGGGAGGGGTAGCAACAGCCCCGCAGACATCCGTCATCTACTGCACCAACTCCTTTATCCGTGCCAGACTCACGGGGAGGGAGACGTTCATGCGGCACAGGGCGCGGCTCCGTTACCCCAACGCGGGGTGGACACGCCTGTGTGTTTGCCATCAAGGCGGAGACAGGAAACTTCGCCAGCCTCTCGGGGGCTCCCCAGCAGCTTCTCAGTCTCTGCCCACCGTCCTACCCGGAGGTAACCAGCACCCCGGCTTCGAACAGCAGAATTGAATTCGGCCCGTTTTTGTACTGTGTGTAAGTGCAAACACAGGGCGTGCCTCCAACTTTGTATCTGGCCTCTCACTTTCCGTGATGTTTGAGACCCATCCACGTTACTGGAGGCAGATGCACTCATTTTCGTAGTGTTCGCTGACATCAATACATCGCAGTGTACTTACCCACTGTGTTATGGATGAGTATCTATGCTTTTTTTTTTTAAGATTTTATTTATTTATTTTTAGATAGAGGGGAAGGGAGGGAGAAAGAGAGGGAGAGAAACATCAATGTGTGGTTGCCTCTCACGTGGCCCCCACTAGGGGCCTGGCCTGCAACCCAGGCATGTGCCCTGACTGGGAATCGAACCTGCGACCCTTTGGTTCGCAGCCCGAGCTCAATCCACTGAGCTACGCCAGCCAGGGCTTATCTATGCTTTTTTGATCATGTACCACCTCATCATTAAGACATCTTGGAGTAGCGGTGGGGGGTAAATGCAGACAACTGTACTCGAACAACAATAAAATAATTTTTTTTAAAAAAGAAAGAAATCTTTGAGCACATATTATAAACATATTATACTGGATACACTATGGTATAGATATTCCACTGTAATAATAATACACTTGGCATATTGTAAAATGTATACAGAAAGACATGGAAATCTAAAAAGATAAGTTAATGTGGGGGAGGAAAAATAATTTTTTTCTGCTCTCTAGGTTCTTGGCTGAGACACACCCCCACCCCCACCTAATAAAAGACAGATGAACAAGAGGCAAACAAACAGAAGTGCTGAGTCACCCACCACTTCCTGGGGCAGAAGACACCCTTGCCAGCGGAGGGATCCCTTACGGAAGGGTAACTTCTACTCGGTTTTCAGCGTTTCTCCTGTGTTCGTTCTTTCTGAAAAATAATCGGCCTCCAGTAATCCTTACACCAAAGGGACACGTTTTGGGGTGGCAAATTCTGCTCCCTTTTGCTAATCTATAAGTTTTAATATTTTCTTTCTGCATCCCAGGGGATCATGCACAGGCCCCTCTCACCCCCTTTGTGGGCTCCTGGCTTAAGGGCCAGGACTGTGATAACATACATATGCTTACATCAGAGGTCATGTGACATTGGAACGATCGTAGGCTTTGAACTCAGACAGACCTGGACTCGGTTTACTAGCTGTGTAACTGTAAATAAATGAATCTATTTACTCATCAACGGGAGTGGAGGGGTCCCTGCCTTGCATTCATCCAGCAAATGTTTACTGTGAACCTACTATGTGTCAGGCATAGTTCTAGGCACTGGGAAGGCAGCAGAGACCTGTATGCATCCTAATCCTGGGACAGAGAAGAATTGACCAATGATTCACCTACTGCCCAGGCCAAATGGACCAAGGTGTTTTCAGTAATTCTTTTTTTCCCTAAGATTTTATTCATTTATTTTTAGAGAGAGGGAAAGGGGAGGAGAAAGAGAGGGAGAGAAACATCCATCAGTTGCTTCTCACGCATACCCCATCCGGGGACCAGGCTGCAACCCAGGCATGTGTCCTGACCCAGAATCAAACCTGCGACATTTCTGTTTTGCGGGATGATAGTCAACCAACGGAGCCACGCTGGTCAGGGCAGTTTTGGGTAATTCTTGGCAACGCCCTGTGTTGGAAGCAGACGGCATGGAGCCAGCCGACAGCCTGCCCTTGGCTGACTCTTTCCTGCGCCCAGTCCCCCAGTCGGTCCAGACTTCTCTCCGCTCAAGGGTTCCTCCTCCCCCAGCCGCCCCTCCAGGGTGCACAGGAGGGGGCCGTCTCTGGTAGCACAGGGAGGAAGCCGGAGGAGATGGGGGAGGCAGGGATGGAAGGGCTGAGGGCAGACTGGTGGGGATTTCAGAGACCCTGTGGTTGCACCAACCACCCCCTCCGCACACCCTCCTAATATCGCCTGCTGCCCCCTCCCGCTCGCCGGGTTATCTGGACAGGGTGTCTAATTGAAATTGAAGACCTGTTTAGCTGTGTGCCTACGCAGTCTGATCTCCAATGTGGGCAACCACAAAGTGTGCTCTGGTGCTTCCCATCCCCAGGAATCTGACAAAGTGATTGATGCCCAGCGAAGGTATTTCTTCCAAGGTCTGGAGCCAGTCTCGCGTTTAAGCCCTGGAATTGAAGATTCATCCAACACGCCAGCCTTGCGTTCACTAACCTGTGAAGACTGAAGTGAACGGGGCCCAGGCAGCGCTGAGAAGCACACCTCAGGGCTCCGGGAAGCTCGGACCTGTGCTGCGAGGCTGCCTTGCAGATAAACGCTGGGGTTTCACTGACACACGGTATCTGGGAGAGACCCAAGGCCTGCGTGTGACCGAAAACAATGCAAACAGCTCTCCATCCACGCGGTCAGGGAGACCCGCCGGAGGGGAACGGTGTCTCAGAAGAGAAGGAATTTTTGTTTTCATCACAAATCCCTTGGAAAATCTAGTAAAAGGTATGGCTCCTTTAGCCAGGGAAGCAAATGCATGTACATGGATGCATTCGATGGCAATATAATTTTTGTGTCAACAACGAGTAAAACTTAGAACAGCACAGGTTCACGTCTAAGTTCTTAAGTTTCCTCAGTCAATCCTATTGAACCTCAGGGGCAGATACTATGATTATGCCTATCTGCCCAAGGATGCTTCGATGCTGAAGTGGGGCAGCTGGTGGGACACAGACCTGGCATCTGGTCAGCGGTCATGTTCTGAACACTACCCCACACGATTACTCGGGGTCTCTGATGGGAGGGACCCGAAATATTTCATTGTGGAACTAATGATAACACGTTGCACTTGCTCTTTAAAAATGCACATTTTATACATTCACATGGGTGGACACCTGTTGGTTTGGCCCATCTGAAGTTCTTTCCTTCCTTTTGGGGACTCCCTGAGCCTTCTTTCCTGACACCCCAGTTTCAAGCCTGGTTGTCAGATGGGGTCAGCTGCTCAGGATGGGCAGGTGAGCGTCCTATACTTGGTTAATAAGAATGGCAATTTTCCTGGCTGTGGAGATTGGTTTCAGAGGTGGGTATGTCATGTAAGCAGGACCCATCAAGTGCTGTGGGATAGTCCAGGGGCTTTTGATGGAGCTAACCAAAAAGAGAAAGTCTCTTTTCTGTGGAGGTTGCTAAAAGGTAAAAAAAATTAGTGCTTTGGAGTAATCAAAGGAATGAGCTTCCTTGAAAATGAGAAAAAAGAAGAGATAAAGTTAGTTACCACTGTTTAGTATTAGATTATCACCTCGATCCATCCATACCTGATTTCCTCTTGTATAGCTACAAGAGACAATATTTTCTCTTGAGGGGAGAGATTTCAGTTATGTGCAATGAAAAGAATTCTAATAAATATACAGACTTTTAAAAAATCATTTTCCCCTCTTTTCATCTCCAAACACAGTCTGTGTCCATGATACAAACGACAACATAGTGTGGCATTTTGTTAGAAGACCACATGGTACTCACTGGCTATGAAGACAGGAGACACCTTGCCCTCTCAGTTATATTTCAGACCACTGGAGCGGATGTTGAGTCTCAAATATCTCTTCCTACATGCTCAGCGTACACGGATTCTTAAATAGGACGTGTTCCACAATTGCTTACCAGGGTAATGGGATTATAAATAAGGCCTTTCCTGACTTGGAATTTGGGCCGTACTTCAAAGCTAAGGATGGTAATGGTTGTTGAGTGCTCACGCACTCTAAAGAAAGGGGCTGGACCCTGTTTACAGAACTTACAACAGGAGGCTTACCTGGTTTGGATCGTCCGTGGCAGAAGGTGATTAACATGGAGAAAAAGCTGGAACATGAGGTGTTCCTTGAAGAGAGTTGTTAGACTATTGTGTTTTTCTCTTTGTGCTGGTCTCTCTTCCAGGATTACCCTGCCCGCTTTGTACAAGCGGTGATTTCCACTTATCCTCTCCAACTCAGCTTAACTGTTGCCTCCTCCAGGAAGCTTCCCTTGGTTTCTACAGCTGGACCTGGTGCTCCTGTCCTCTGTTCTTGTTCTCAGAGCCCTTAATATCCACTTAGGTTATAGTACTTGAAGAAGCACGCTAATAGTGTAGTAATGTGAGGTGTCATCGTCTGTTCGACAGTGCCAAGCTGGCACAGACCTACACCATTCCTCTCCGTAAACTTGAAAGAGGGGGGTGGGAAGGACTATTTGCAACCCTAGCAGCCCCCCCACTAAGGGAAAAGCATTTTGTCTCGTTTAGCACTTTCACAAATGTGGATATGAAAACTGGACCTAGAGCCAAGTATGGGAGCAGAGCTGGAAAGAATGGAATCACTCTACATAACAGCGTGTGGAGAACTTAAGAGCAGCTCCCAGAGGTGGGGGTCAGGTGGGAATGAGGAGAGATGGAAAGGCAAGAGCGAGTGATGAGCTCGGGGAAAGGCCCTGAGTTCAGGCTGTCACATGCAGTGAAGGGTCAGTGAATAAATCCCTCTGAGGCGGGTGGTCAGGTACTTCGGACAACAAGGGTGTCTGTTATTAATTTGAACTTTTAAAATTACTTCTGCAATGTAGTTTCCCTTAGTACCTTTGAGTCTTAAGTAAAAGCTTCAACAGAACCAGAAATCTTAACAGATTATTTTTGCTTTATTATTTGCTTGATTTGGAACGTGGAAAAGGGCTGAGTTCATGGACAATGGACAATATGAAAAAGGGGCAACACAGTGATCAAACAGAACAATTTATTATTTTGAAGTATATTTTACTGATTGTGCTATTCAGTTGTCCCAATTTTTCCCCTTTTGCCCCCCTCCACCTGTACCCCCCCTTCCCTCCAGCAATCTCCCCCACTTAGTTCATCTCCGTAGGTCGTGCATGTAAGTTCTTTGGCTTCTCCATTTCCTATGCCATTCTTAACCACCTCGTCTATTTTGTGCCTACCAATTATGCTTCTTAATCCCTGCATCATTTCCCCACTCTCCCCCTCCCCCTCCCAGCTGATAACCCTCCATGTGATCTCCATACCTATGATTCTGTTCCTGTTCTAGTTGTTTGCTTAGCTGTTTCTTTTTTAAGATTCAGTTGTTGATAGTTGGGAATTTGTTGCCTTTTTAATGTTCACGGTTTTGATCTTCTTCTTTTTCTTAAATAAGTCCCTTTAACATTTCTTGTAATAATGGATTGGCGGTGATGAACTCCTTTAGCTTTACCTTGTCTGGGAAGCACTTTATCTGCCCTTCCATTCTAAATGATAGCTTTGCTGGATAGGGTAATCTAGGTTGTAGGTCCCTGCTTTTCATCACTTTGAATACTTTTTTGCCAGTCCCTTCTTGCCTGTAAGATTTCTTCTGAGAAATCAGCTGACAGTCTTTGGAGAACTCCTTTGCATGTAACCATCTGCTTTTTTTCTTGCTGCTTTTAAGACTCTCTCTTTACCTTTAACCTTTGGCATTTTAATTATGGTGCGTTTTGGTGTATTCTCCTTTGAGTCCAACTTGTTTAGGATTCTCTGTACTTCCTGAACTTGTATGTCTACTTCCTTCACCTCATTAGGGAAGTTTTCTTTCATTATTTTTCAGATAAAATTTCAATTTCTTGCTCTTCCTCTTCTCCCTCTAGCATCCCTATGATTGGATGTTGGCACATTTGGAGATATCCCAGAGGTTCCTCAGACTATCCTCATTTTTTAAAAAATTCTTATTTCTTCTTTTAGTTCTGGTTGAATGTTTATCTGTTCCTTATGTTCCAAACTGGTGGTTTGAAACCCAGCTTCCTTCCCTTCTCTGTTGGTTTCCTGTGGATTATTCTTTATTTCACTTAGTGCGACCTTCATTTCTTCCTTTATGTTGTTGCCACACTCAAGGAGTTCTCTGAGCATCCTGATCACCAGTGTTTTGAACTCTGCATCTGATAGGTTGGCTATCTCTGTTTCATTTAGTTCTTTTTCTGGGGTTTTGTTCTGTTCTTTCATTTGGGTCATATTTCTTCATCTCCTCAATTTGGCAGCCTCCCTGTGTTTGTTTCCGTCTATTAGGAAGAGCTGCTTTTACTCCCTGTCTTAGAAGCATGGCCTATGTAGAAAAGGCAAATGTAAATTGTGTGAGGTGGGGCCTTAGGTAATTACCATGTCAGGGCGACCTGCTTCACTGTTTGGTGGCTGTACAAGGAGGGCTCTGAGAGGGGACAATGCCACTGCCTGGCTTTTGGCAGTTCGCCCAGTGCTTACCCCATTTCCAGTCACTTCATCCCCTTCCTGTGTGTGACTGGCACCCTTCCAGCTGCTGCTCCGGTGGTGAATCTCAGAGTGGGTGGGTTTGCACACATTCTAAGGCTGCTCTGGCCCTTTAAGCAGTGAAAAATCCAGCTGTTTCTTCTGCCACCCCAACCCCTGCTGATTTTCACAGCCAGAGGTGACAGGGATCTGTCTTCCTGGTGCTGGAACTCTGGGCTGGGGCTGGGATTGCTTGCTTCCAAGGTGTCCCTCTCAGCCACTCCACTGCAGTTGATGCCATTGCCCTTCCTGCCACACCACCTCTCCCCTCTCCGCCCATCTCTGCAACTCCGCCCCTCCTACCCGTCTGGATGAATGTGGCTTCTTTAAATCCTTGGTTGTCAGACTTTCGTGCAGCTTGATTTTCTGATGCTTCTGGGTGTTACCAGTTTTGAGATCTGGCTATAATTCTACGGTTGCAAGAGGAAGTCCACCTATGCCGCCAACTTGACCAGAAGTTTTTCAACAAGAAGATCGATTTAAACAAACCTTGATGTTCAAGGTGAAGGATAACACTGAGATCCTACATCCCATGGAAGTGGCAGATATCTTGGGCAGAGCTTTGGGTTTCCATAAGGCACAGAATGCGCGTTTGAGCCAGAATTGTCCAGAATTCACAGGGCAAGGAAGTCCCAGGTGAATCTGTTTACTGAGTGCCAGGCACGGTGGTCTCAAGGCGTGGTTCCTACGCCACCAGCAGCTGTAGCAGCAGCCCTTGGAAACTCGGTAGAAACGCAAATTCTTGGGACCCACCCAAGATCCTCTGAGTCAGAACCTCTGGAGGTGGGGCTCCTTAATCTGCAATTCACAAACCCTCCAGGGCATTCTGTGGCAGCTAAATCTGAAACCAGACATATTAAGCCCTCAGTAGCTTTGTGTTGAATTAATGAATTAAAAGCTTGTGGAAACACAGTCCACTTGTGGTAGCCTCTTTTTATGTCTTAGGAAAAATTTCAGCTCTGCGCTAAATCGTAATTCATCAAGAGCCAGGCTTCTCGCCCAGAAGAGCTGTGCTTGAGTGGCTTCCTATCAGCCTCAAACCAGACCGCTTGCATCCCAGGCTGTGGGTTAAGCACAGTTGTCTCTGGGTCATCATCCAACGGAAGCGGATAGTCTGAGGCCTCCCTGGGTTCACCGTCTGATGGCAAATTGCCCACTGAACCCAAGAACTGTTTTTCTGTTCCTTGATGGGTAAGGAAAGGAGAGCACTTGCTTTTCTTTAACATGTCCAGGGACTTAAAAAAAAAAAAATCGCTCCCTGGCAGATTCTCCCGCAGAGGTACAGTTCACTGCCTGTCAAGCCAGGATATTAAATTAAGCAATTTTCATCAGATAACACATCTTCTGGTTCATGTAAACGTCCCACAAATCGCTGAGCTAGTAACTCGGCCTCATTGAAAGTGAGTCGCTAATCCATTTCACTTTGTCGATGGGTCTTGGGCTCATTGGGAGCTTGTCCTTGCCCAGGAGTCCCATGGCCGCCATGGTATGACACCCCCACCCCACCCCCTACTCTGTCAGCCCAGGAACACCGCTTAGCCTCCGGGCCCCTGGCCTCAAATCACGTGACCATACCTGGTCCCCGGCATCTTAGAAGGTGCCCAGAGCCTAGCGTAGGACCACTTGAAGTAAAGCTGTGATGAAGATGACATCTGCCACGATGTCCTCCACATCCCATCCAACGTGCTTCCTCAGCTCCAGTCCGGGACCTGACTCTTACCCCGACCTCCGCCCACTGAAGGCTGGCGCCCGCCCTTCTTGGCTGCGCGCATGCTCCAGTTCCTTGCCCAGTGAATGGGAAGACAGCACGGCTGCTTATACAGCAGTGGACAATTAGTGGAATAGCAGCTGTAAACATAACATAGCGCAGTGCCCGACACCTCAGCTCAATGGATTTTGGTGATGTCATTATTATTATTGATTTGTTCTAGATCTTCATTCTAGGTGCCTGCCTCTTTAAATAAAAAAAATATATTGCTGCCATTTATTGAGTACTTACTATATACTAAGCTTCGCTTGAGGCTTTTAATACTCTATTTCAATTAATCTGCACAACCCAATGATCCAGTTTACGTCTCTGTGGTTCAACTCTCTCACCTGTAGAATGGGACTAAGTTGCAGGATTTCCTTGAAGATTTGAAATAATATAAATAAAGCATCTAGTGGGGTGTCTGGCAGAAATGATGCTCCAGAAATGGCATTTGATGTTAGTAGTTATTTTTTTATGTTTTTGGATGCAGGAGACTTGGGAATTTGGAGAAGAGAAGAGGGCTCAGGTGCACGAGGACCGGCCTAGGTTGGAGAAGAGGTGGGGGGCACTGAGGGTGGGAGGCACGGCAAGTGGGGGGGGTGTAGCGGGTGTGGAGCAGAAACGCGTTCCTGGTACTGTCTCTCTCCTTCTTCCTGAGTGTACGACAGACAGTGGGAGACCCCTGATAGGATGGGGGCAGAAGTGTGTACTGAAAGGCTGACTAGCCCCCAAAGCGGTCAGATTCACCTGAATATACCAACTGCCCTGTTTGTTATATACATGCTCCCACTTCAGCATCATCCCTGCGCCCAACGCAGAGTAGGTGGTCCAAATGTTCGGTGATTGAATGAAGGTCCCTAATCACAGAAGGAATTCTACTTTCCCAGGTGGAGCTCCATACGTACTGATGACGCCCTGCCCATACCCACCTCTATGATGTAAATAACAGGAAGCCACCCGGATCACCGAGCGACCACCTGGGGTGTCCCTTTCTCTCCCTGGAGCAGTTGGCATGTGCCTACCCCCATAGGGTTGCCCGGTAAGAAATAGGATGCACAGTCCAACCTGAACTTTAAATAACTAACAAAATTTCTGCATAAGCATATCCCACATATTGCATGGGATATGGACAGACTAAAAGACGTTCATGGATCTAAAATGCAATTCCAACTTGGGACGCCATGATTTTGCTTGCTGAATCTGGCCACCTGGCTCTCCGTTAATCCGGAAGGACTATGAGCTGACCTTCAACGATTCCCCCAACACCCACACCCCCACCTCTGTGGCCAATCACAGTTTAGCGCCGGAGACACGATAATGCTACAGCTTAACTAATTTTTACCTGGCAGTCAAACAGAATACCCCCACTCTGTTAGATGAAACTGTAGATTGTAAGTTGAAAAATTAAAGCTCTTTCCTAAATTTATGCTCAATGTAGAAAATCTAAAATATGAAGGAACACATGAAGTGAATCATAAATCGTCTAGAGATAACCTCAACGCGTACTCTTCCGCATCGCCTTATGTTTTCCGATGTGAACATATTTTTTCACATAATCGAGAAAAAATGCATAATTCTCTACTGCGATTTTTGACTTGACACTGGACCACAGGGGTTTTTCCCATCAGTCAAAACTCTGAGGTTGTCTTTTTAAAAGATTGAGTAATATTGCATTGCATGGACCAACATGGTGTTTTTAATCTTTTGATAGTATGAATGACCCAGGGACAAACATGTGTACGCATAAAGTTGCCGTCATATTTCAGGTTATTCCCTTAGAATGGAATTGGGGTGAATGGCGACAGCATCTATCCATCCATCCGTCCGTCCGTCCGTCCATCCACCTATCTTACTGGATATCTATCTTACTATACATTTCCTTCACAATCAGGAGAAAGAAGACAACAAACTTACTAGGGAAAAGGAGCCAGACAATGGTGCCCGTTTCCCTTTTGAAGATTAAACCCCAGGGGGTGTTGCATTTTGGAAAACGTTCTATACCAGAAGGCTGCCACTGGACCCTTCCTTGGAACTTGGAAACCCTCAGATCAGCTATGCGCAAGAAGTCCTCTCGGGTGTTGTAACCCTGTCTCCTTGGGCCTTAAATCGAGAAGGCCCGGCGCTTTCTCCTGCTCCGCAGTGAAGAGCCCAGTGGCTGTTGGTGAGAGTTAAAGGTATGGGGTGAGCTGGAGCCGCTCCAAGTTGCTACTGGAAGGGAACGGACCTTTCTGGAAGTTCTGCACCGGATCCCCAGGGGTAGTGCCTCTCACTTTAATCTTTAAGACCAGAGCTTCACAGAAAAGCCAAAAAAATAAAAAATAAAAATGTTGACGTGGTCAGCTCTGGGGCAGGATCCTAGTTGGAATTTATTGCTGGGGTGGACGATGGAGAGAATGGAAACAGAGAAACAGGGCTTGCAATCCCCCAGCACGCCCTCCCCCCCCCCCCCCCCCCCCCCCCCCCCGCCAGAGCCACTTCTGAATGGTGCGCGCATCCGCCCTGGGAGAAGGGAAGCAGAGGGCTTGCCTGTCCCAGCTCTTGTCCTTAGGGGGAGACATGCGTCCCAGGTTGTTGAAGAATTGATGGTGGGAGTCGATTGGGAGAAAGAGTTCAAGGGACAGAGAGCAGGATAGAAAAAAGATCAGGCAGGACTTGGGGGTCGGGAGAGGGGAGGGTGAGCTTTGACCCAACCGTGTATCTGCTTTGAAATCTCACAGGGTCTTCCCATCTGCAAAATGGGACTAATACTCCACCTACCGTATCCTTCTAAAGTTGCCGTGAGAATAACATTCGAGTGTCCAGGTGACATTCTTAGAACAGCACCTGGCATTCAGCATCTTTAGCCAACTATGGCTCAGGGGCCAAATGTGCCTGCCATCTGTTTTTGTAAACAACATCGTATTGGAACCCAGCCACACCCCTTTGTTTACCTCTGGTCTGCGGCCACTTTCCTATGGCAACAACAGAAGCGAATAGTTGGGACCCAGACCATATGGCTCACAAAGCCAGAACTATTTACCATCTGGCCCTTTGCAGAAAACATTCTCCAATCTTGACTGCAGAATATCAGCTGTTATCATCCACATTACTAACGCCGATTCCATAGAGATTTTATAAGACTGAAGTGAGGGGAGGGAAAGTGGTTCTCTTGCGATGGAAAACATTATGGAGATTCCTCAGATAGGTAAGAGTAGAATTACCACATGATGCGGCCATTCCATTTCTGGGTGTCCACCCCAAGGAGACGAAAACAGGATCTCAGAGAGATAGCGGTCTTCCCAAGTTCATCGCAGCGTTAGCCACTGGAGCCCAGGTGTGGAAACAGCCTAACTGCTCGTGGGCCGAGGAATGGATGAGGAAGGCGTGACATCGGTATATAACTATGATTTGGCCATGAGAAAGAAGGAAATCCAGTCGTTTGCAACAACATGGATGGACTTTGAGGGCATGATGCTAAGTCGGATAAATCAGAGAGAGAAAGGCAAATACTGTTCGATGTCACTTATACATGGAATATAAAAAAGCCAAACTCACAAACACAGAGTAAAATGGTGGTTACCAGGGGCTGGGCAGGGGCGGGGGAGTCGGGGAACAGGAGAGATGTTCAAAGGTACAGACTTGTGATGAACAAGTAGACAAGTTCTGAAGAACCACGGCGCGGCATAGTGATTCTAGACAGAGATGCTGCATCGTACCGCCACACTCGCTAAGAGACTAGATCTTAAAACTATTCCCACTATAAAAATTAACGACGTGATGTGATAGAAGTGTTAGCCAGCATGACAATGGCAACTGCATCGCGATACTAACGCGCCAGATCAACGTGTTGTGCCCTGACGCAGTGTCGTGTGTCAAATGTGCTCCCATAAAAATAATTTTTAAGGGCTAAAATGAAGCTAAATAGGTCAAAGAACCTTGACCATGTTTCGAATGAGCCTCGGTCTGACAGGAAGGGATGGTTCATTAAGCCACCCACCCAGATAATGGAATTCTATGTAGAATTTTTTAATGGCAAGGAAAAAGACTACTTAAGTCTATGGACTCACTCCTGGTTACAGGCACACATGCGCACACAGCGTACTCATTACGTGCTGGGCATGTGCCAGGTATTATGTAACTCCATCCTCAAGCATCCTCATGACGTAGGTGCTATTTTTATCCCCATCTGACAAGGGGAAAAAAGTTAAGCTCAGAGTGTTTAAGTGATGTCTTCTAATTTACACAGGCCGTAAAAGGCACATTCAGAACACACGCAAACAAGTCCGCTGGCAAAACAGGACATGTGACAAGATCTGATTTTGTGTAAAAGTAAGTACAAGTGTGCGTGTACACGCTGAGACATGTATTACGGTGCTAACAGAAGTTCTCTTGGAGTTGTCAGGTAATAGGCAATATATTAAGATTTTCTTCTTTGGAGCTAATAATGTCTTCTCGGGAACACATGTGAAAAAAAAGAAACAAGTCAGAAGAAAATGGTTCGGGGACCTCGGAAGTGACAGATGTCATTTGCCAATCCTCACACTTTGGACCTAATTATCAGCTAGGTTAATAAGGTTGGAAAGCCAATGTTCACTTCGGTAGAATGTGATTCCAAAGTAAAAATCAGTAACACCAGGAGTCGGGGCCACAGAGCTCCCCAACTTCCCTGCAAGGCCCCGCCCCCCACCCCCACCCTCTCCCGGCCGGCCGGGAGTGTTGCAGAGCCACCATGCCCTCCTCGGAGGTCTGGGATGGGCTCCCACCTCTGAACAGCCCTGCTGCTTTTTATAAATATTTTGGAAGCCTCTCAAGCCTAAAAAAAAAAAAAGAAGAAGAAAAGAAAGAAAAAGCCACTTAGAAGAGATACATCTTGACAAACCGAAGAGCCCATGAGATCATACTCCAGGTTTTTATTGTGTTTTCCCGAACTCCAGAAAGTGGGACTGCGTCCAGAGCAGAATCACTATCCTGTTATATTTCTGAGAGAATAAAAGGAATCTGGCCGGGTCCTGCGAAGCATCCGACATTCACATATTTTTCTGGCTGAGACGTTTTGCCAAATGTCAATGTTACTTGCAGAATGTGGCTGTTTTTATTTTAATCTGCAAATATCACTCCTGTGAATTATGGCCTCTCCCGGGTTGGGGTATTAGAGTGGGAGCTGGGGAAGCAGTGAAAGGCGACCCAGGCAAGGGAACGGCGTTTCGGAAAATGCACACCAGAGAGGTACCTGTCAAAACATTCTTTGTTAAAAATGTTTTTCCCCTTTCGCTCAATGTTCAGAAACTTTTTTTTAGGAGCTTGGAACCATCAAGCCTCTTTCCCTTGGGAGATCATTTTTACTGCAATAAATTCATACAGGTGGGACTGGAAATATACATTCATTGAGCGACGATTTATGACCAACACTCCGCGGCGTGCTGGAGATCCATAGGGGCACAGGCAGACAGGGTCCCCGTTGTTGCGGATACTCCGAATGAGTGCAGAGCACAGACGCGTTAATGGTATCAAGGGTGCAACGTGTTTCGGAGGATGTCCTGGGTGACGGGGGAGCATGTCCCGGTTTTCACCTCAGCTGAGAGGTCAGAGGGGGCTTCTGAGAAGCGGTGCCGATCAGGCTGAGGTTCCTAAGGCTGGGGCACAGGGATGGAGTTTGAGGTGAACGAGGTGCCTTGGGCAGAGGGAACAGCCTCCGAGAGGGCTGGGGGGTGGGGGTGGGGGAGAGCCTGGCACATTCCAGAAACGAGTTTCTTATTGTAGGGGCCCCCAGTGCTAGCTAATCATCCAGCTTCAAACTGGACTTGGAATTATGTTGTCTCCCTTCTCCCAGGAAGGACCTGTTCGTTGGACCGTTGTTCTCCACTCTGCTGCCCCACCGGTCACCTCTGGTTTCTGGGTGTGAGCAGGCGGGGGCCCCGCGTGGGCGTTCTTGCTTGACTGATAGTTCTGGGCTCTCTAGATTGACTTGTCCTCTGATGGACACTTCGGCAGGTGCTTTGGAGACGGCCCATCCCTGGGGGGCCCTCCCCTGCCTCTTGCTTGACCTGGGCTAAGAAGGCGCTGCTCCGGGCATTGCCGCCTCCAGGAACTTCTGACGGCTTTGGCGTCTCTCCGCTGGCCTCCTGCCACCTCTCCCTGTTGTCCCCACACCTGCTCCCCCACACACGTAGCCCACACCGCGGCTGGGAGACATGCGCAAACCCCTGTGCTCCAACACATTCTGAGCGTGAAGGCCTTTCTAACGCAGCTGCTTCCCTCTCGTCTGAGCAGAGGACCAGTTGCTGTTGTGTCTTTCCTGTTTCTTCGGTGGGAGCCGGGTGAAACTTCACCACTGATCCACACTGCAAGAGTAATATCCTGAAAGTTCCTTTTTTTTGCCCTGGAGTCCGAACTGTCACCTTTACCCTACTCCTAGGGGGAGGTAGAATTACAGTAAAAGTCCCTGAAGAGAAGCGTATTCTCCTTTGTTCTGTTCTTCAGACCCTTTCATATACTTCCTGGAGATGAGGGATGCAAGCGTCAACGCATCAGTTCTTGGACACCTGCTTTGGGATTTTGGGGGCACAATCTCTGTCACAAAGGGTCCCACCTCTTTACCCTCCCTGGTCTTTGTGCCCTTTGCTATGTGACTTCCCAGATTCCCTCCTAAAGAGGCAGAGTCTAGTTCCCTAAGCCCTCGGAGCTGAGCTGGCCACGTGATCTGCGTAGACCTGCAGCGCTGTGGCAAAAACGTCTCTTTGTCTGTCTGTGCTGAGCCTCGGCACCGGGAGTCCATGTCCATTTCTTCTCTCTCTTCCTTCCCCACCTTTGCCATCAACCCCCTGGAGAAGGAGAGGCAAGTGCAGCAGGGCCCAGGCACCCCAGGTGCCCCAGCCAACAGCCGGTCACCCCCAGTCCTGTACCTGCTCCTGCCAAGCTGAACAGAGCTGCCTCGCTGCTCGCTCAGACCCATGAGCAATGGTTGCTTATTATGACGGGCCGGCGAAGCTTTGTGTGATGCGTTACACAGCATCGCGCTGGTGTCAGATAACTGAGAAGTATCTGATACCTACAGCTCCAGGCTTCCACCTGAAAATTCCATAGTGCCATAAATTTTGCTCCCCGACTCTATTTAATTTCCAACTAAAGAATAAAAAATGTACTCATCGCCCCGCTCCGGTTCTTCCTCCTGACACTTGAAAAACTCATGGCATTTCACTTATTTTAACCACACATAATGATAATTCAGGCCCCACGAAGCATGCTCTGTGTAACCCTCCTCTCTCAAAATGCTGCATGACGTGAGATGCCCGAGGTCGTCCACATTTGGAGGATGCTTCATGGGCCAGAACTACGTGAAGCACACGCCTAGGGCACCCTAGCTAAAGGGATGCCACAAATCTCGGCCGTCGAAAGGAATACTATTTCCATACAATCTTTTAAGGAGGTTTTTTTTTTTTTTAAGATTTTTATTTATTTATCTTTAGAGGGGAAAGGTAGGAGAGAGGGAGAGAAATATCAATGTAGGGTTGCCTCTCGTGTGTCCCCCGCTGGGAACTGGCCTGCAACCCAGGCATGTGCCCTGACTGGGAATCGAACCTCAATCCTTTGGTTCACAGGCCCACGCTCAATCCACTGAGCCATACCAGCCAGGGCTTAATACAATTTTTTAAAAATAAGAATTAATGCAAACATCCACGACGAACAACATATCCCCATTTTAAATGAAGAGGAGATCGTTAATAGCGCCCCATCAAAGTCCCAGCGGAGCGGAAGGCAGCAGGAGACGCCGTTACTGCCAGTCCAGTGCGACGCCCCCCCTGGGCCCTTCCTAACGCGCAGTCACTGCTGCAGCAAAGGCTTCGAGAAGCCCCGCCAGAAGAACGCGGTTGAGCTGTCTTACAAGGAGGCGGCCACGGGGAGAGAAAAACCACGTGGTGCTAGGGAGGAGGCGGGGGGCCTGTCCCCGTCTCATTTCTCGACCATCCCTACAAGAGTCTGCACTCGAGTTCTGAAAGGGAAAAGGAAGAAAGAAAGGCGATGGGTGTTCCCTGTCCATGTTGTCTGACCGCGCCCTCGCAGCAGTGTGGGGAGGTGGTTAAGAAAGCAGGCGCCGGGAACGGACTCCTGGGTTCAAATCCTGGCTGAGCCACTTGCAGCTGTGTGACATTTAACCTCCTGTTACCTCAGTTTCCTCCCTTGCCAAACGGGGATAATCCTGCGAGGGTCTCGTGAGACTCCGTGCATGATGGGTTTGGATGTGTCTGTAAATGCCCGGGGCCACAGCAGGCTGTTTCAATTTTCATTTTTTTTTTTCCCTTGGAGGGGTCTTTGACCCCCGTTGGTCTCAAAGACCAAGTGCATGCAGCTCGGAGTTCTGTAAGAACTGGGAATGAGGCGCAGGTTTCTGTCACCCGTGGTCACTAAGGAAGAGTAGCAGAACAAAGACATCTGTTCAGTCTCAGCTGCATGGAGAGCTGTGTCCGATTTCTGGACCCAGATTGAATTTCACTGTGGAAGGGCTGGTCCGAGGGGCCCCTGAGCATGCTGCTCCGACTCCCCTGTCAGGATGCAGGGCCCTGGGGGCCCAGAACATTCCGGCTCTTTGCTTCCTACCCAGAGCACAGGCCCACAGAGGGCGCAAGTCTGTGGCAACGTTCCTCGCTTCCTATGAAAGCATGAGGCAGGGGTGGGGGTGGTGGGAGCCCTCTTTACAGATGTCTCTCCAGCTTCCTCCCTGCATCCCAGGGACGGTGATCCGGAGCTTGGAGAGGACACACGGGGGTGGCCAGTGACTTTGGGACATCCCAGCATGGACTAAATGAGCCCATTTAGTCAGGGCCCCCAGGGCCTTTCCTGGCCCAGACCCTGTGTGAAGACATCAGAGCAGCTCACACACAGATTTGCCAGTGAGTAGAGAGATGGGCTTGGGGTGACAGGTGATAGCACCCAGGGGAAGGTGACCCCAGATTCTAACGTGCCGTTGCCGGTCAAAGACACCCTCCTGAGAAGCCAAGTTAATGAAGGCGGGAAGAGGCGGGGCCTGGAAACTGACGTGCCCGGGTCCAAGTTCTGGGTCCACCACAGCTGCGGGGCTTCGGGCACGTTGTTTAACCCCCAGGTGCTCGGCCAGTGTCTGAATACCTCCTCCGAAGGCGCCCCCTGACTTTCCCGGGCAGAGAGAACGATGCTGTCTCGTGAGGCCTCACAGCTCTTCTGTGTAAGTAATTCAATTGAATGCTCTCATCAAGCCAAGCCAAGCCAAACCAAGTGAGCATGCTGTCAGGGGATCCATCCAACCATCTGTCTGTCTATCCACGCGTCCATCGGCCCACCCGTCCACCTATCTCCTCCATCTACCTGTATCTGCTTATCTATGAGCATCTATATTTATACATTCATCTAAAAAACGAGCTATTGTGAGGGACCCTCGGGCTGATAACCAGCATTTTTAAACATAACAATATATTTTGAAACCCTTTCATGTGAATAATTGCACATACACATCATTAATCACTGCAAAACAGCTGATCGGATGGCTGCGTTTATTAATTTGCCCACCATCACTGAAGATTTCAATTCTCCCCATTTTTTTCCTATTTCATAACCACTGCTAATGTGAGTGCACCTAAGTCTTTGAAGAATCTCATAATTATTTCCTTGAGTAAATCGCTAGTAGTGGAACAGGCGGGTTAACGAATTCTCAGAGCCTCCTCCATCCCCGGAGCCCGTGAATCAGAAGTGCTGGGGTTGGGGTCCAGCGAGCTGTGCTTTCATGAGCCCTCTCCTGGTGATTCTGATGCACAGTCAAGGGCAGAGCCACCGCTTTAAGGCCCCTGGAACGTGCTTGCAAGAGGCCATCCTCAACCATCACTAGATATTATCGGCACGGCACACTGATGGTACACCAGGCAGAAGACTTTACAGGTGTGTCTCGGTGAACCCCCACAAAAACGGTGAGGGGGGTGCTAGGATGCTCACCCCCATTTTACAGGCGAGGAAACTGATGCGTGGAGAAATCAACTTGCCAGATGTCACATAGCAGTGAAGTAGCAGAGCTGGGACTAGGAGCTGTCTGTCTGTCCCAAAGCACATCACGTACTTCCCTCTCTGGAGATTTAATCGTCAGCCCCAAAACACGAGGGAAGAAGAAAGAATCGATCTAGTAAGGTCAAAAGACCAGCCCAGGCAACCCGCCTTCATTTAACGGCAGCATTACCTGGGGAGATTCTTTTAACTCCCCGAAGCCCGCACCTCACTATCTCTGGGCAGTGGGACCTCCACACTCTTAACGCTCCCCGGTGGCTCCAATGTCCCCCCGAGACTGGAAACCGCCAGGTTGGGGAGTTTCCTTCCTAGGTGGGACACTGATACAGGGCTGCACCCACCACTCGCTGAGAGGGTGTTCCCCCCCTGCCCCCGCTCTCCATGGGGAGAACGTGCAGAACGAGCCATGGCTTCGTAAATGAATCCTCTGCGGTTAATAGAATTCTAAAGAAGAGCTCACCGTCACATTACAAGTGCGGCAGCCGAGGCTCAGAGGGGGCCGGTGAACTTCCTGAGGCTGCACAGCGAGTTCTGGTGGGGAAGGACTCTTTCAACGCCCCCCCTCCCAGAAAGTGCTTCTTCCCCAAGCTGAGGGGCCTGGAGCCTTAAACCCTTTCACTTGTAGAGAAGCTCTCAAGTCCTCTTGCGGTTTTGATTCCTCCTTTGCAACAGCACTTTGCATTTTCTCCCAAATTCCTTCCAGCTGTCAGGTAGGAGAGCCCTTGATAAGGATTCCCCAGTGTGGGGGAGAAACACTTACCAGAGGTAACGGAGAACGCCAGGCTCCCTCCCTGGCCGTTTCCAAGCATATGGAATATATTGTGGTCGGAGGGAAATATATTTTAAGAATTCCTCCTGCATCTTTTCAGATACATTCCACCCAGGATTACTACAGGTGTCATGAAAACTGGGCTTTTGCTCTTTCCCCCCCCGAGGGGGCGGGGGGAGGAGGAATCAGCTTCTGGGGTGTGGGAACAAGAGCCAGCCTCTGCCCACGACCGGACAAGCAGCCTGGGATCTAAAGTCTCCAGATCCCAAGGTGTGGCGGCTTCTGTGTTTTCCCTGGTGGCTGCGTGCCGCTGGGATACTAGTGAGAATGACAAACATTTACCAAGGACGGTCCCCAGCTCTGTCCCGTTACCCTGTGTTGTTTCTTTCTAACCTATTGTGCCTTCACTCGGGGTTTGGTTTGTGGTCCTCCTTCCCTCGTGAGGGCAGCAGGGTTCTTGTGCTGTTTGTCAGCTTCTAGAATATTGCCTCTCACTTAGTTGGTGCTCGGTAAGTATCTGATGAATGGATGGGCTGACCTTTTCAAATTTATTCTATCACATAATGTTCACAGCAACCCGATAGGGTAGGAACTGTTATTGACCTCCCTCTGTTTCATAGGTGAGAGGAATGAAGCACAGAGAGGTTAAGTAACTCAACCCAGCTCACACAGCTTGGTGGATCCTAGCCACACACACACAGGTCTATGTAATTTTACAGCCCATGCTCTTAACATTCCATGGGAGAGACCAGGAAAGTGCTTCAGGGGGCCCGCACTTGGAGTGGACGCCTTAGTGCCCACTGGGTGGCAAACCCTGGGCTGGGTGCCAGAGCTACAGTGGCAAGTAGGACACAGTCGCTGCCTACAAAGAAATTATCGTTTACTGCTGGAGAGATGAGGCAAGCAATGGCAAGGCACTGTGACAAGTGTTAGGCTAAGGGGGATGCTGAGGGGACCATGGGAGCACCGAGGACCCATCTTTGCCAGAATGAGGGGACACCTCCCAAAGGAGGTGACACGTCACATCACCATCTTCCTCATCTTTATCACCATTGTTCTCAAAATTGTAACTGACTGAGATGTTTCTTTGTTCTGCATGTCATGCCAAATTCCATCTTAAAAATGAAATTCTCAAAATAACCCATCAAGATATGCTTATGTGCACTTGATTATACTCATTTAACAGATGAGTCAACTGAGGCTCCGTGAGGTCTCAAGGTAAGAGGCTGGCCCAGGGATGGAACTCTATTCTTTCTGGTGCTAGGGTCGCTGCTCTCCATTGCTTTCGAGACCCCAAAGATGTGGGGAGGGGCGTCATCTGGAGAGAGGGGAGGTGCTGTGTTATCCACAGTGGGAAAGTCATGGGCAAAGGTTGACAGGCAAGAGAGGTCAATCTATAAGGGAGAGGTGAGCAAAGGAGTTTAGAAGCTTGACCCCAGGGCCCAGGGCACCAACTCGGTGACCTCACCTCAGACGTAGCAGGTTCCAGACACATGAGTGGGTTCCCACTGGGTCCAACAGCAGAAGTCATGAGGCGTCAATGTGGTTTGCCAGGCAAGAGGAGTCACGAGCAGGGCTATTGCCCGTGGCCAGGGCGGACATGGGGGTGTTGCTACACTCAGACCAACCCGCTGCCTAAGACCCAGTCTTCCAGGTTGGTCCCACAGGTCCCATTGTAATAATCTCGGCCTTGGTTCCCTACCCCGTGGGTCTTCCTGGTCTTCTCTTCCGTTGGATAGACGGGCCTTCCTTCTGGAACGATCAAGGGGCCCAGGCCCTTCCATGGAGCTGCGCCTGGCAGGGCCTCATTTTCTGTGCCCTTCCTCTCTCCTCGGCACTGTGTCCCAGTCCCTCATTGAAACAGGGTCTCTACAACAGCTATTCTGTCCACCTCTTCAGATACATTCAGATGCTGAACTCACATCTGCTTCTGGAAGCATCCCATCCACAGCTGTTCTAAGAAGGGCAATGAACCATGTGGTTTCTTTCCGATGGACCAGCTAATTTGATGGTGTGATTTTTAAAAAAATTACAGCTGAGTGGATCAGTTGATTTAATGATTGTGCAGCTGGTTGGGTCATGTGATCCATCAGCCCCAGCTGACCATTTCAAGGACAACAGCCCATTGTTTGACCAGATACCAAAGACCTCTGAGGACCGGTACACGAGATGAGCTGGTTCCTGTGACGATACCTTCTTTTATGTTAAAAAAATGTTTCGTAGTATACCAATTTAAGTCCTTTGTTGATATTTTTACAATTTCTTTTCAGTTATTTTCTTAGTGGTTGCTCTCAGGGTTGCAGTATACATCTTACTTTATGACAATCTCCTTCAGATCAATATTAATTTAATTTAGATAAAATATAAAAATTGTATTCTAAGACAGTTCCATCTTCTCCCCCCTCCTTTGGACTTGATTCTTTGAAAGCTGCATATTACAGAATGCAAAATATATGCAAAATAATCATCAAGTTGTTAAAATATATTGAGCATTTGTGTAAACCAGGCTCTAGGCCAAATCCTTCTCACGGATGATATCATTTAATCTTAAAAACCAAACCAAACCATAAAATAGCACTATAATTATCTCTATCTTAGAGATAGGAAAAGTAAAGTCTCAAGGTGTTTGAGTCATTTACTAAGGATGTGTTGCCAGCAAGTGGTGGAAATGAAATTCTAGCCCTTGCAGTATGACTCTTAACAATCTTGCTAATGAATAAACCTATTTTAGGTAACATTAAAAGGTGGTGAATCCAGATTCACTCTGTGGGTAGAAGAGGAGAAGTTCAGCATTGAGTTCTGGAGGCTGAAGTTCAAAGCCGTCGTGGCTAAGAATGGTTAGCCTCTTCCTCCCTGAGCAGTGTTCGGTTCAAGAGTGGAACAATGCCCGGTGAGTGTCCACTGTGTCACCTGGGCAGGGCAGAGTGATGTCACAGATGCATCGGTCAGTAGCTCACTTGTACCCTGACCACTGCTCACTTTGCATCATCCCCCACACACTCATTTGGAAGACATTGGATGGTTCTAGTAAGGGAGCATTAAAAATGCAGCCAAGTGCAACTTGCATATTTTCCGCTTTCTCAGTGAGCCAGAACTGATGGGTCAGTCCAAAGTGGCTCAGAGGAAATCAATACTTTTCCCCTGGTCCCTGAGCTTCACAATGAGCCTGCCTCAATTACCTCCTCCTATTTAACCCTTTCCTGCCATCTTGGCAAGAAAGCATTAAGTGATGACACAGTAAATGTTCTTCTTCCTCGTGGGACAGAAACTCCCTCGGTGTTTACTCTCCTCCAAGCTCTAGCTGAGACAACTTTTCCCTGTGTCCCGGCGTCACCCAGATATATCTGCTTTGAATCATTGCCTTAGCATATATCCAAGGAGCAAGGATACCCCTTTAATAAAAGGCAGAACTTGACTTCGGCGCTGACTCAAATCTTGGAGTAATGCCTTCCCTCCTAACTCACTTGAATCTAGTGGAAGTCAATAAATAGAATGGTGAGGAAGGTGTTGATGGCTCTGACCAAGCCCCCGCCCCAAGGAGTCTTCACACACCCCATCATCTCCCCCATGAGACAGATCTGTGTCACTTAACCTGCTTTCAGAATTTGAAAGCACTTTCTTTTCTGGCTCTCAAACCATTTTTTTCAATTATGATCAAACGGAGCCTACTAATCTCTTTTAAAAGCAAGGACGTGACTGAGCCAGGATTCGAACACAAGCTGTCTGACTTCAGAGCCCAAGTTCTGTCTTGCTGGTGCCCATTACAGCCCATCACGGAACAGCGCCTGCCCTGAGTGATGGTGATGACTGCTCCGCCGAGCCCACCCTGTCAGCAGCAAGATCGCTGCGTTTTACAGAGGGGTGGAGTGAGGAGCAACGGGGAAGGAGGTCTGAGCCAAAGAACCCCAAGATGGAAGGAACAGAAATGGAAGTGGGTGTCCCTTCTTTCCACACTCGTCACTTTCCACACAAATGCTTTGAGAACATCTTTTCTCTGCACAAACATCCTTCATTTGACATCTGAATTAATCACGATATAGCTTCAAATGCGGTTACAAAGACCCAAATTGATAGTAACTTAAGTAAGAGTTCGTTTCTCTCTCTCTCTCTGCTATCAGTCCACATATAAGCCGCCCAGGACTTAAATGGCACCTCCATGGTGTCCAGTGCTCACACTTGTTCCATCTCTTCACATCCCATTGGTCTGAACTTAGTCACATGACCACAGAAACCGCAAGGGATGCTGGGAAATGTAGTCTTTAGCCGGGTGACCATATACCCAGCTAAAATTTGGAGGAATCTCTTGCTAAAGGAAGAAGGGGAGAATGGATGGTGGGAGACAACTAACGGTTTTTATCACGAGTATTCAAGTAGTTGGCAATAACATATATTTTATACATACTCACGCGTGTGTGTCTGAATATCTCATACATTCACCACCACACAGAGAATCACAGTGGATATATGTTGTGCTGTGATTTTTCCCCCCAGATATTTTGTATCAGTCAGGTCCCAGCAGGGAAGACATGACATGCTCAAACAAGTCATGGAGGAGAGTTTACCAAATAAACTACGTGGAAGATGCAGGCAGGGCGCAGTACCTCAAGGCCAGCAGCAGTGGCTTGTCAGTCAGTCTGCGTTCACTCGGGCAAGTGGGATCGCAAACTTTTATAACTGTCTCTGTCTGTCTGTCTATCTATCTCTGTGTGTGTGTGTGTGCGTGTGTGTGCGTGTGTGTGTGTGTGTGTGTGTAAGATTTTATTTATTTATTTTTAGAGAGACGGGGAGGGAAGGAGAAGGAGAGGGAAACATCAATGTGTGGTTGCCTCTCATGTGCCCCCTACTGGGGACCTGGCCTGCAACCCAGGCATGTGCCTGGACTGGGAATCGAACCAGCAACCCTTTGGTTCACAGGCCAACGCTCAATCCACTAAACCACACCAGCCAGGGCTGCATATATAGTTATATAAGAAAAATGTATATGTCTTGCTTAAGTGAAGTCATCATTATTCGTCTCTTGTTTCTCTTCCTGCCTACTTTCTTTTGGGAGTGGATGTGAGATAGATTGCTTTGAAACTGAAGACAGGTCTCCAGTCTTTCCCCTACCACTCAGCTCTGTGATCGTGCAACAACCACCGAATGTCTCCGAGGTGCTCCACGCTCCTTTGCCCAGTGGGGACACCAGCACCCGCCCCAAGTTCTTCTGAGAGCTCTGATGGGAAAGAAGTGACAAGAAAAGGTGGAAATGTTGTCCTGGGGCATAGAATGCTCAAGAGAGAAGACAAATATATTGGTAAAGCCCAATCAAGAATTCATAATCCAACCCCTCTTAGCTCCTTCCTCTTCAAAGTCATAGCAACATCTGTAAAGTCAGCTTAGCCCGGCACTCCTCCAAGGATCAGAGTCTGAGAAAGGCCCTCCGTATGCCCATCAAGGCCTGACAGATCTAATCCTTGCCTGCTTCTCAGCTCCATCTCTCACCGCTCTTCCCCTGCTCACTGTCCTCCGGCCACCATGGCCTTCTTCCTGCCCCTTGACCAAGCTGGCTTCATAGCCCCCTCTGCTCTGTAGCTCCGGCCGTCTCCTCTGCCCACACCTTCACATGATTGGCTCTGGTATGACACAAGATGCAGGTCTCCAGTTAAATGCCACCTCCTCGGACAGGCAGTCCAGGACCAGTCAGTCTAAAATTCTCCCCGTGACACTTGCTGCTACAGCTACTGCTTGTTACATTATTTCAACAGCACTCATCACTCTGAAAACATTATTCACTTAATTTTTTTTTTTTGCCTTTATAGTCTCCCCACTAGGAGGTATGTTCAATGACAGCAGGGACTTTGTTGCAAGAATAGCATCTGGGATGTGTTAGGCACTCAAAAAGTTATTAAATAAATGAATCAGAAGAGCATGCCTGGGAGAGCAAGGTCTGAATTATTGGTTGGTGCGGGTAACAAGTACCTAAGAAAGGGATCTCCGCTTGACTGCCATGGCGGAGACTGATAAGAACCTCTCGATACCCTTTTCCCCTTCCTTCACTAACAGAACCTCCGAATTTTAGCTAGACATTTGGCTAGTTAGAATAAAGATTACATTTTCCCAGCCAGCCTTGCAGCTAGCTGTGGCCATGTGATTAAGTCAAAGCAGAAATGATGTGTGCCTTTCGGGGTTGAAAGGAAGAGGCGTGCCCTCCCCTTCCGGCTTCACTTTTCCCAGAAAGAAGGCTGGAATGCAGTCTTGATGTCAGGAGCTGGGGCAGCCATCCTGTATTACAGTGGATATCGTGTGTTAAAGACGGCACTAAGCAGAAGGAAGCTAGGTCCCTATTGCTGGCATGCACGAGCCACTGAGCCCTTGACCACCTACCCAGATTCCTACTTGCCTGAAAAGTAAACTTGAATCATGTTCCAGCCACTGTTCAGAGGTCTCTTTGTTAAAGTGGCTTAATCGTTATCTTAACTAACATATCTTCTTTCCTTATAGTTTCTTTTTTTTAAAATATATTTTATTTTTTTAATATATTTTATTGATTATGCTATTACAGTTGTCCCATTTCTTTCCCATCATTCCCCTCCACCCTACACACCCCCTCCCACCCACATTCCCCCCTTTAGTTCATGTCCATGTGTCATAAGTTTTCTAGCTTCTACATTTCCCACACTATTCTTGCCCTCCCCCTGTCTATTTTCTACCCACCATCTATGCTACTTATTCTCTGTACCTTTTCCCCTTCTCTCCTCCTCCCACTCCCCTGTTGCTAACCCTCCATGTGATCTCCATTTCTGGGGTTCTGTTCCTGTTCTAGCTGTTTGCTGAGTTTGCTTTTGTCCCTATAGTTTCGTAGTCTAATCACTGATGCTGCTATGAACTATTTCACGCTACTACCTCCAATCTGTTTGGTCACAATCCTAACAAGAGTGGAAAAGACCTCGCTTTGGGAGAACGTATTCCGGACCAACGACCATTCCCCCTCATCCACATCTAGCTCAACTTCTGACATAGACAAATGCTTATGGAGGTTTGGTTCTTCCTGGGATTTTGAAAGAGTCTTTCCTCTCGGTTATCGGAGACCCCCTCTTTGAAGCGAGCGCATTGGGTTTCGGTTCGCTGCCTTTCAGTAATAACCTATCCGCCCTGGGACGTTCAGGAAATGGAACCTCTGGATGCTTTCTAACCCAAGAAAGGAGAATTTGTTGTTTTTCTTCTAACTTTCAAGCTCCATCAGAAAAGACAGCATCTAAATTCAAACCGGAACTTGAAACCTCTGCGCCTCTCGGGGGTGGGGGCACTTTGATAACTGTGGCTGGAACAAGGTTCAAATTTTCTTTAGTGAGGCTGTTTCACTTATGAATCTCTTGTCTTTAAAAAATGAGCGTGGTTTTTCCATGGGGACTCCTGGAAGCTAAAGCAGAGGTACTTTCTTTGCATAACCCTGGTTTCGTTACAAAGGGTGGGCTGCTCGGATTTAATTTCTTCGGGATAACAGGGCCTGCCATGGAATGGTTTGCTGTTCCAGGGCCGAGAACAAAGCTGCTGCGAAGGAGTCTGGGAGTCTTGGATGCCTGTGTCGGTTCTTTAGTGGCAATAAACCGCATGCTGAGCGCTGCGGCGCGTACAGGGTCCGGCAGAAGGAAGGCCTGTGTGAGTGTGGTTGGTACGGTAATGATATGGGTGTCATAATTTATAGTTTTAATTTGAACATCTCACCTAAAATGTCTATGGTGCGCTTGAGTGCGATATTGTTACGTTACAGAATTACTTGCTTACAATTTGGTAATAAAAGGAGGGCGTTATTTGTGCCGGACCCTGAATGTTAATGCCAGACTTCAGGGCCACTCACGCCTATAAGCCCCGCCCCCCACTGGGAAAGGCCCAATAACGTGGGTGCACAACCATACGTTTTGTAAAATTTGCAAAAGGAGGGGTGAAGACCCTTTTCTCTTTCCAGCCCAACTTCCTCTCCGTTGCGTTTTCCCTGGTGGCCTCAGACAGAGCTAGGATCTGCCTCAAGGGAAGCTGAATTGCAAATATGTTTACTTTTGGTTTAATGGCATCTTTTTCTGTGTTTGCAGTTATTCTGTGTATAGTTATTGCTCAGGCTGTCCTGGTGGCTTCTAGAAAGATGCCTACCACCCGGGTTGTGGCGGGAACATGTTCTATATCACCTGGTCCCCCAAAATATGTGAGGAGTAGAGGAAAAACCCTGCTAGAGGAAAGATGGAATTGTCTAGAGTAAATGCTATTAAAAACGAATTGTTTAGATGAAGAAATGGAGCGTGCGACCCCCCCCAAACATAAGGACAATACTATGCAGCATATAAAGCAGTTCACTGATAAAAATATTTTGTTATTTTAATGGTTTTTGTACCATTTATATTTATCAGGTTTTGAAAAATTTGTTGTGATTGCTTTTCTTGTACTGAATATTTATTTCTTGTACTGAATACTTAGTTGTGCATCTGTAATTTTATTTTCTTAGATGAACCCCCTGAATAGTATAAACTTCTGAGCTCACAAACCCTGGATGGACCGTGGCTACAGGGCAGGGCACATTCCCAAGCATTCTATTGACTAGAGTATCTATTTTACAACAGAATGGACTTATATGTGAAGAATTCTCCACACTGAGAATTGAACAACAGCCTGTGGAACAACTGTGGCCCGTTGCTTGTGGTTGTAAATAAAGTTTTCTTCGAACACGGCCACCCTTTTCCAACTGAGCCTTGATTATACACTATTTCTCTTCTCCTGCTCAGACACTGCTGATGGCTCCCCAGTGCCCCCAGGACTCTTCAGCGGCCACGCACCCACACTCTTCCGTGATCAGGCCGCGACCCACCTCTCCAACATCCTCCCCGGCTCTCCCACGTGTTCTCCCTTCCTGCCACTGGCTCCCTGGGGCCATTTCTGCCTCAGTATCCATCGACCAGGAGAAGAAAGTTGGTGAGCTACGAGTCAAAGTGAGCTCTGCACTGCCTGACTCCAAAATGTACACTTTAAACCACTGTATTAGACTGTTCCACTGGCATAGAATTTTTTGTAGAATTCTAAGTTGCAGCTGGGAACATGGTCATCCAGATAAAGACTACATTTCCCAGTCTCCCTTGCAGCTAGCTGTTCACAGTCATGTGACTGAGCTATGGCCAATGGGATGTGAGAAGCGGTGACTGTACAACTTCCTGGCTGTGCTCTCAAAGTGCAGAGCTGTGTCCTGCACGTTGTTTTCCTTCCCTCTCCCTGACTGAGGGAGCAGCGGCCTCCTTAGACCGTGGTGGGGAAGCCTCATGTTGAAAATGGCAGAGAAACCCAATGCAAAGAGCTTGGGTCTCGGAAGCTGCGGAGCCACCCCAACATCTCTGGATCGCTCACGCTCAGACTCCATCACAGAGGAAGGAAATGAACTGACCTCTTGGTTCAGCCCCATTTCTTTTGGCCTTTGCTGCAGAGGCTAAACCTTCACGCTGACTAGTAAATAACCCTCCCACCACCATCACGTCTGTCAATTTCTATGGGTTTTTCTTCTGAGGTGGGTGTGGCCAGAGGCCGGTGGACTGGTGCCCTGAGCTGGTAAACCTTTTTAGTTACTTGCAACGCAAGGAAACAGACAGCCCAAACCCTACCGGTGCCACCAGCCTTCCCTTCGCGGAGGAGCCCCAGCCACACCCTCAGGTCCCAGATGTAGATCTCAGAGCAGCTGCCTTGGGAACACGCCCATTTGTCCGGGACTCATTTCCCCAGCTAGGGCTATATTACAGGCAACACAAACAGGGTGGACCGTTTCCATAGCAACTTCACGCTTTGCAGGAAGAGGTTGGAACTTGGACATGGGACAGGTTTTCCCCCTAGGAGAAGAGAGCGGACTGTTTAAGACCCTTCCTGGAGTGGATCAGGTTGGCTCCTTCTGGGCTGAGATTCCTAAGTGTCATACTTCAGAGCAAATAAACTGAGGATTTGCCTCGGGACTCTCTGTCCACTCCTACTGGGCTGTTCCGGGGCCCTCCTTCCTCCCCGGTATTGGTCAGGAACAGCAGTAAATGGTGTTTTGCGGAAAGGTTGTACTACCACAAAATGCTTTTCCAACTCAGGGGTTATACCGCCTAACATTCCATCAGCAAGAAATGAATAACTTTGGCTTAAGCCTAACCCTCTCCCTCCCCAGTCTTTGTTTATGGGGAAAGAACAGCTGGCCCTATAAAAATAATTGGAGCTACAATTTATGTTGACTGGGTTTCAACTTCTAAATTCTGCACCGTGCTTGCTGGAGAAAGCCAAGAACAGGGTCACCCCTGTTTCCCTAGCAGAGTTTGGGACTGGAAATGCCTTTGAAAGATGCAGAATGTGAGTAGCTCCTTAGCATCTGCCTCGGTGTGAACTGAACCACCAGGTCCATCTTCCCAGGTGGGCAACTCCCTCCTCCTGTTCAAGCCCCAGGGGTCCCGAGACTATCTTTGCTGTCCTGTTTAAAGACTAAGTTTAGGCTCCTAAAGGTGTCCATCACATGGTGTGGCTTACAACGTGGGCTCAGTACAGTTTGCTGAATGAAAACTAGTGTCAGTCAAGTTCCCAGAAGGAAAAGAGGTGCCACAATTTGGGTAGTTTGAAGAGAGTTTAATCAAGAGACTTCGTAACGGTGAGAGCAGGATGCAAAGATACTATAGGGAGCTAGGGGGTGTTTTGTGAGTAGTAATAGCAAGTCGGGGTGGGGGTTCCCTAGGTTTAAAGGGATGAGAGGAAATAGCAGTTATTGGAACTCTGGGGAAGCTCATGGGCAGACAGGTACTCAGAGAGGAACTGTGCAGTTTGGGTGAGGTCACCTCCAGCCCAAGGCAAATACCCCAGAGTAAATACTACAACCTGACTCTACTTCCACCTTCCTACCTCCTGCTGGGGCTTCCCGTTGGCTAAACCCAACCGGAAGTGGGCGAGTGTGGGAGCCCATTGGTGCCGTCCACTCGGGTTCACCTCCCAGGCACGGAGCGGGACGGGGCGGCGGGGAGAGTGGACCTAGGCCACATGGAGAGTACCCTCCCAAGTAGATATGGGCCATGCCCAACCTAAGGACAACTTCTAGAAATGACTGTCATTCCTCAGAACCCCACCTAGCATGACGTTGTGTTCCCAGGTGGGAAAGGAACCAAAACAATAGTAGGTAACCATTATTGAGTGCTTACTGCACTAGACGCTTTACAAATACCATCGAATGTTCCCAACGAGCCGATGAGGTGAGCACTCCCCTTACCCCATTTTACAGAAAAGAAAACAAGGCACACAGAGGTTGGGAGGTCCACGGTCAGCGCCATTGGCATTGGGCTGCGGGAAGCAGACGCAGGCGGAGTTTGGAGGAGAGGAGCATCCTCAGAGCCCTGTGGGAGGGAGGACGGACGCAGGGTTGGGCGGCGTGGGGACGGGTCGGGCTGTGACGGAGGCTCAAAGTCTTTGCCGACTGCAGGGAAAGCCACGGGACTGGAATGGCCCTTCAACGTCTCAAGCGGAGCCAAAAATGGCTGGGTTTCTGCGCCGCTGCCACCGTTGGCTATTACACGTGGGCCACCCCCCGAAGAGTGTGGCTGGGCAGCTGACAAGATCCCTAAAGGAGGGGACAGCCAAAGGGTCTCCCAGCATCTGCGGATGTCCTAGCATCCCCGCAGCAAGTGGCAGGGCCAAGACCTCTGCTCCAAGGAGACATTGCTCCTGCACCACTTTCCTGAGGATAAAATGCAACTCGGTCTCGCCAGGCAAGACAGGGCTTGCGGCAGGCAGGCCCTGACCATTACGTCATCGGCCCCGCTCTCCTGCCAGCTGGTTCCCCAGCCCGGCCACCATGGGCGGGTTACTCCCATTCCCGGCTGGCACGGGAGACCTGAGGGCGCATTCATCCCAGCGGTCATCTGTGAGCTTTCTTGGGATGCGACGGAATGTGTGGAGTCCTGGAGTATCCAGAGCACCCGGGGTGAGCCCATCTCCAGTTCCCCATCGTCTTTGTCTACCTTGGCCCTGTCCCGCAGAGTGTCTTCTGTGCAGCGGACACTGGAAGTCAGAAGGCCTCCTGGAAATTCCTCGGAAAGTGACAGTTTGGTGGCCAACACTCTTCTCCCAGTGAGTCCTGCTGGGTCGGTTTTGTGCCCCTCTGCCGGAATAGCTGGATGGCCGTTTGCGTGAGCACGGAGACCTACTTGTCAAACTTCGGGGCCAGTGCGTATCACAGCACACGTCTCTGAACTCTAATGCTGTGCTCACGTTGGCGAGAGGCTCACGTGAGGGGAGGAAGCCGAGGCTCAGAGAGTTGAGTGGAGGGGGACAGCGTCAGGATTCCAACTCGGGTGTGCCGGCCTGAGGGAGTCAGAGCTCTTGGATGGGGGACCCCAGTGCCATGGCCATTGGTCTGGGAAAACCTGCGACAGATGGAAACCATTCCTGCTTCCTTACTCCGTCCCCCAGCGCTGAACCCATCCCTGTGGTGCCTGGGAACTGGGTCAGACAAATCAAATATACAAAGCTCAGCCTGTGTTTGACTGTCTTATCTAAGGTGCCTTGTCCTCCCCTGGACAGCTGGGTCCTATCAGATGAGTGGGGACCATTAGGGCATGAGCCTCTCCCTACGGGCCTTGGAATCCATGGGAGACCAGGAGAGCTTAGGACGCAGAGGGACTTCAACAGAAAGGGCAGGGCTGCGTAGGTGGCAGCCCGCCCCGGACACCGTGTCCTCCTTTGAAGCCAAATGGACGGATGATGATCATCATGGTCTCCTCTCCACCCTCAAATCAGAAGGGACACAAAATATTTGCCCCCCGCCCCCCAATTTATTCTCCTCTAGGACGACTCAGAGAACCTCCACCCCACCTCACCACCGAAGCCTAAAGTTTTCTGCTTTTTTGCCAACAGCAGCGGAAGCCACCTTTTGTGGCTATCTCGGTCTCCGAGGGTAACCGCTGAGTCATCTCTAAAGAGCTCAGACCCTCCTGCTGAAGCCAAAGCAGAGCAACCCTAAGGGTAAAACTTAGGATCCCTTAAAGGCGGGGAAGGACATTTGCATGTATGTGCTGCGTGTGCCTAGGAGAAGGGGTGCTCTGTGGGTGAATATTCCCTTCCCCCTCATACTTCTGCCCGGGCAAATACTAAGCTATGGGGGCATTTAGCACCTTGTATTAGAATCATTAACGTATTTTTAAAATAGTCTTCTTTGTATCACCCAACCACTTAAACTCTTTCCTTATCACCCATGTTATTGAAAAACATTGATTCTGTTCTTGGAAATCTTATTTCTGAAGTCATACGCACTCCATGCCATAAAAGTATTGGGAAGATCAGAAAGAAAGAAAAAAGTGAAAGAAATCACCGGTTGTCTCACAATCCCTAGCCTAGCAATACGGGGGAGCGCGTGGACACTTGTCCCCCTTTCCCACGACGGTATTCTTTTCAACGGGAAGGTATTCTCCACATTGACTCACACTCCGCTGTTTGCATTTCATGATGCCACATGCACGGTCGCCCACGCCAAACTGTGTTCTTCATCGTCACTTGTATTAGCCACAGAGGCTGCCATTGGGAGGATGTCCTGTCCCTACCAGTTCTTTCTTATTGATCTTTCGGTTGTGTCTGGCCCCCATCCATCAGTCATGGTGACCTCTGCCCACATCTGCATCATCGTCTAATTTTGGGTCCTGGTTCCCTACTTGATTGGGACCTGCCTGTGTCCGATGTTCTGCTACGCACCTGGTCCTCACTCTGCACTTGGTGCACGGCTGAAGCTCAAGCATTCTGGTTGGCGCTTCTGTATTCTCCTTCGGGAAAGCCCTGAGCCCCTCTGGAGGACGCACCTTTCTGCCTTCTCCCCCAGCTTCCCTTCTTTCTCCTTCTTGTCTTCTTTTTCCTTCTCTCCCTCTCCTTCTATCTTCCGTTTACTTCTCTGGCGCCTCAAATCGGCAGAGGGGCCTTGCCTGCCCAGAGCATTGCAGGGACGGGCTGGGACTTCTCACTGATCTCACTGATCTCTGGGCGTCTGAGGTCTGCCTAGACTAGAACAGGGGCTCCCAAAACTCCAGTCAGCAGACTTGCCCAAGCAGTCCGGTAAAACAGAGATCGCCGGGACTGCCGCTCCCAGAGTAGCTGACTCAGCAGGTCTGGGGAGGGGCCCAAGAAGGCACATTTCTGACAAGTTCCCGGGGCCGCACTTTGGGAAGCGTGGGCCTAGAACACACAGCTCCTGCCCACTGACCAGAGGCCTGGGGGTTGAGGAGCCAGGGAGGCCCGGCCTCCGAAGCTAAGCTCTACAACCCCCTTGATAGGTTGCCTTAGGCAACCGGGTTCAACTTCTTCTACACGAAGGCAACAGCGATGGCAGCCCCATTGGGATGATCGTAAAGACGCCATTGAACATGCACTTGGCCCAGTGCCTGCCATGCGGATGGTGCTTGCCGAGTGTCACGATGTCCTGGTCTGCCTGGGTTGCTGCAGCCGAACACCAACAGCTGGGTGGCACATACACAACAAACATCTCCCACAGTTCTGGGGGCTGGGAGTCCGAGATGGCAGTGCCCACCGATCTGCTGTCCGGTGAGAGCGCCCTGCCCAGGCGTATATTTTTAGGGCATGTCTGGCCTTCCTCCAAAATCCCCAGGATTTTCAGAGACTGGATGAGAGCAGCGTAAAAGAACTGACCCCAAAGATGGTGGGAAAGGGGGTTCAGTGGCCCCAGATGGCAGGGAGGTGGCCCCAGCCTGGCTGGCTCTCATCTCTGGGGGCCACTCCCCCTTCCTCCAGGCAGACAGCAGCTCGGGGAGAGAGGTTGAAAGGATAGAGATAAATGCTAATCTCTAGTGTAAACAGTTCTCAGGGCTGGACACTCTCTGAATGTGCCATCATCCCCCACCCGGGAGGGGACGAGATAGCTTGGGAGGCCAAGGCTGGTGTGGGGAAGAGCAAGAGAGATTGGGTAGAGATGGGAAGAAATAAGGGCCAAAGGAACCCATCACTCATGTGCCTGACAACCCTGGGAGCAGCCCGACTGGAGACAGACAGAATCCTCAAACAGGACAAGGGGTAAAAGACAAGAAGTGAGCACGGCGAGGCAAACAGGGGCAGCAGAGACCCTCCCCTCATGTATCACAGGGAAGCCCAGCCTACTCTGTTCAAAGGCGACATGCAACTCATGAACTGATAGGTAATTTGAGCCAGGGAACTTGAGCATGGCCTTGGCAAGTTACTTTCCCTCTCTGACCCTTGGTTTTCCCACCTTTTAAATGGGGTATTAATCTCCCCTTTACCTATCAAAATATAGATGATGCTCCTTAACCTCTCTGCATCTTGATGAAAACAGGCAAAAAAGAAAGGACAGAACCTTTCTTAAAAAAGAAGAATTGCTCAAAGACAAGCAGGGTAGAGATGGGTGGAAGAGGAAAAAGGAAGTTGTAGGCAAAATAGCATGGTATGGAGAGCATGCCTACACTCATGTGGGCTTGGGTTCGAGTCTCAGCTCCTCCATTCATGAGCTGGGTGACTTTGGGCAGGTCATTTGCCTTCTCTAAGCCTCAGTTTCCTCCATGGTTATAGGAACATAAAGAGAGTAGCTGACTTCCGGCCAAGACGGAGGTGTAGGTGGACACACTGTGCCTCCTCTCGCAACCAAAATTAAGGACAACAAAAATTTAGAACCAAAAAAAAAAAAAACCTCAGAACAGATAGAAAATTGAATTGTATGGAAGTCCGACAACAATTCACCCAGACCGGTAAAAGGAGTGGAGCTGGCGGCTGGTGGAGAGGGATCGAGGCAGGAAAAAGCAGTGGCTAGTGGTCCTGGACACATAGGCTGCGTTTGGCACACCCCAGGCACACAGGTGGGGGTTAGCGGGCACAGGGAGGCAACAAGCAGACCAAGTGAGGCGCACAAGGCGGCTGACCATGGTCACACATTCTCAGGCAGATAAACCAGGCAAAAACAGGCAGCAAGACAGACTGCACAACCCAGGGCCCCAGCGCTGGGAAATAAAGCCTAAAAGCACCAATTGAAAACACTTGTGGGGGTTGAAGTGCCAGGAGAGACTCCCAGCCTCATAGGAGAGTTTGTTGGAGAGACCCACAGAATCCTAGAATGTGCACAAGCCCACCCACATGGAAATCAGCACCAGAAGGGCCCAATTTGCTTGGGGAAAGGGGCACAGGGGACTGGAATCTGAGAGAGCGGAGCAAGCACCATTGTTCCCTCTCGGACCCCGCCCCCACATACAGCATCACAACCCAGCCACTGGGCTTCCCCACCCTGGGGAACACCTAAGGCTCTGCCCCTCACTATATAACAGCCGCAACCAGACCAAAAACAAACAAACAAACAAACAAACAAAACTAAAAATGGCTCAAATGGGAGAACAGATCAAAGCCCCAGAGTCAATTCATTTAAGTGACCAAGAGATGTTCAACCTATCAGATGCACAGTTCAAAGCACTGGTGATCAGGATGCTCACAGAATTGGTTGATTTTGGTTGCAAATTAGATGAACAAATGAAGGCTACAATAAGTGAAATGAAGGAAAACGCACAGGGAACCAATAGTAATGGGAGGAAAACTGGAACTCAGATCAATGGAGTGGACCAGAAGGAAGAAACAAACAAACAAACAAACAGAAAATAATGAAACAGGAATTCAAAAAGATGAGGAAAGGCTTAGGAACCGCCAGGACATCTTTAAACATCCCAACATCTGAATTATAGGGGTACCAGAAAGGGAAGAAGAAGAGCAACAAGTGGAAAACTTATTGGAACAAATAATAAAGGAGAACTTCCCCAATCTGGCCAAGGAAATAGACTTCCAGGAAGTCCAGGAAGCTCAGAGAGTCCCAAAGAAGTTGGACCTGAGGAGGAACACACCAAGGCACATCATAATTACATTAGCCAAGATTCAAATGAAGGAGAGAATTCTAGAAGCAGCAAGGGATAAGGGGACAGTGACCTACAAAGCAGTTTCCATCAGACTGTCAGCTGATTTCTCAAAAGAGACCTTGCAGGCAAGAAGGGGCTGGAAAGAAGTATTCCCAGTCATGAAAGGCAAGGACTTCCATCCAAGATTGCTCTATCTAGCGAAGCTGACATTTAGAATGGAAGGGCAGATAAAGTCCTTCCTAGATAAGATCAAGTTAAAGGAGTTCATCATCACCAAGCCCTTATTATATGAAATGTTAAAGGGACTTACCTAAGAAAAAGAAGATAGAAAATATGACAGTAAAAAGACAGCAAACTCACAGCTATTAACAACCACACCTAAAACAAAGCAAACTAAGCAAACAGCTAGAACAGGAACAGAACCACAGAAATGGAGATCACATGGATGGTTAACAACAGGGGAGTGTGGGGGGGGGGAAGGTACAGAGAACAAGTAGCAGAGATGGTAGGTAGAAAATAGGGGGAGGGCAAGAATAGTGTGGGAAATGTAGAAGCTAAAGAACTTACGACACATGGACATGAACGAAAGGGGGGAATGTGGGTGGGAGGGGGTGTGCAGGGTAGAGCGGAATGATGGGGGAGAAATGGAACAACTGTAATAGCGTAATCAATAAAATATATTGAAAAAAAGAGAGTAGCTGCCTCGCAGAGTTGAGTGAGATGAAATGCGATCATGTGTATAAAAGGCTGCGCAGTGTTTAACATAAATTCTCCGTAGACGTTGGGTGTTACGTCTACCCCAGGTACAGAGAGAATCCCTGTGGCTCGTGGTAGATGGGACTTTCCTGGGATGCCTGCAACAATCTCTCTTGTCCATTAGGCTCTTCCATAATGGAATCTCGCTACTTTCCCACCAGGAGGTGGGGTCTTATTCCCTCCCTTCTGAATCTGGATGCCTCAGTGACCCCATAGGACAGAAGTGATGCTGCATGATTTCCAAGGCTGAGTCCAAGGTCATGTAGCTTCCACCTCATTCTCTTGGAATGCTGCTTCTCCAGATGTTCCCCCGTGGAGCCCAGCACCGTGCCGAGAGAAGCCCAAGCTCCATGAAGAGACCACGTGGAGGTGCTCCAGCCGACCGTCCCAGTTGAGCCTACCATTCCAGTTATCCCCACCCAGGTGCTAGATAGATGATTAAGAAGCTGCCAGATGATTCCAGCTGTTCGAGTCATCGCTAGCCATTTGTCTTTCCAGCTGAAGCTCCGGATACTGTGGAACGGAGATAAGTCCCCCTCCCCAACCGCGCCGTGCCTGAACGCCTGACCCACAGAATCTGTGAACCTAATAGAGTGACTGCTGCTTTACACCATTGATTCTGAGGCGATTGGCTGTGCAGCAGTGGGATACCTGGGACATGGGCTCATGAGGTTTGGTCCCTTGCAGCACAAACTGGTCAAGGACTTCTCAGCCCTGTTGCTGCTTTGTTGGAATTCCAGTATCACGAAGCCCCGTGCTTACCCCGAAGTGTGTTGGGGTTATCAGGCTCGCAAGCCCACGATCGTATCCTAGGGGTCCTGCCAAGGGGCTGGGCCTTTGGGGACTTTGCCTGGCAGGACAATGTCCCTTTTTCCTCCCCCTTCAGCTGCGTCAGACTAGAGTCCTTGTGCCCATCTGTGCGTAGCAATGACACTGACAGCAAGAAGCACCACGAAGAACACAGGCGGTGAAGCTGGGTGGATAGTATCAACTTAGAGTAACAGAGAAGTGTCACAGAGTAGTCCTGAAAACAGCGTTCGCACTGACAAATGATAATAATGATGGCACTAGTCATTGTTCGGTTATAATTCTCTACTGCAAGTGACAGGAAACCAAAACCCGACTTAAGCCTCAAAGGCCACTCGTTGGCTAAAGTAACCGAAAAATGCAGTGGGTGGAGGAATGGCTTGAACCAAGGCCTGGGTGAGTGCCCTTGTCTCCGTCCCTGTCTGTGACCAGTGGCCCTCACTCTGGACTTTCCCTAAGCGGTGGCTGCTGGGGACTCTAGGCTGCCATGCTCCCCTGTAACACATCAAGAGAGCATGCTTTCCCATTAAAAGACCCAGAGAAAGTCTAGAATGCATCCATCCTATTGGCTCTAAAAAGGTCACATGACATCTGCAAATCAATCCCTGAGGGAGGAAGGGGCTGTGATTGGTCATCCTGAGTCACATGCTAATTCCATGGCTGGGTGCGGTGGAATCAACAGCACCCAGGTTACCAGTACTGAAACGGGAAGGGGCAGGGGGAAGGGCGGTTCCCTAGAGGAAAGTCACTGGGTGTTGCTATTTGAAAAAGGAAAGGACAGCTGAGTGGCCAAAGCTCACACGCATGGACCGTGGCGACCACTCACTGAGTGCCGGATGGAGCCAGGCACTTTCCCTGTGCTGTTACCACATAATCCTGTCTAGGCGTCAGGACCCCTACTCTGCGGAGGAAGAAGCTGAGACTCAAAGGCCAAGCCATAGGCTGGGGCGCCGCCAGGAGGGAACTGGGGTCTAACAACATTACCAGAGGCCTCGACATCCAGGCCTGGGCCTGCTGTGCTGGAAAGTCCCCCACTCCTTCTGTGCATCAGACAAAAACAAACCCCAAAAAACCCCAAACGCTTGTACTGGATGACATTCTTATATACTATACACGCGTAATTGGGGTTATGCTGAATTGCTGCCGAAAGTCATTTATTCAGCTCTTTTTCCAAGAGAATGGAAATGAGGCCATTTGTTACACAATCAGCCTTAAGTTGTATGAGGTACCCCAGGTACCTATCACCAGCTCCGATAATCATCAACGCTTGTCATTTCACCTGTTCCTCCCTCCACGCACTCCCCACCCCACATCCCATCATGCTGTTAGTGATGACTTGCACAGATTTTTGTAAAACCGACTTGAATTTACTTATTTAAGTATAAGGAACTACTATTTGCAGGGAAGTTCAGTTCTAAAGGCCACGAGAAGGAGAAAAACTATGCATCTCCCAAACATCCGTTTCCATGCCAACGCCTCTCTGGCAGAGGGCTGATGGGCTGCCTCTTCATTTGCAGTGGTCGCGTGCGGTGGCTGGGTTGGGGCCACGCTGCGCAAAACACTCTCCCCTTAATCTCTAGAATCGCGCTCAGCACACAGGAACCGAGAGGGACCCAGGAGGCCCGGTCCCCATCTGGCCCCCTACCACGACCACCTTGGGGCAAGTGCTCGTTCAACAGAATGGCGGGCGGATGAAGAAACCGAGGCTCCCATAAATCCCCATCACAACCGAATGTCTTTTCTTCTCTCTGGCTTTGTTCCCTAACACATACATGGATGATACCACTGCACTGCCTTAGGGCTTTCGCATGACGGTGTTCGAATTCCTCCCAATGCCACGAGCTTGTGCCCTGGGCTTGGCTTGGGCCAAATGCCCCCGATGCAGTGAGCACCCCGTGAGCCGTGACGTCCCTGGCGTGCGGACAGCTCAGAAGGACCAGGCAGCCCCCACTTCGCCCCGTGTTCTGCAGCACCCCAGGCTCTGGCTGGCTAGTGCCCATGGACGGCCCTCTCCTTGGGACTGTCCTTACCATGGACAGTGAGCCTGGGAGGAAAGTAGTGAGTCCACCTCCCACCGCTCGCCTTGTGGGCCGGCCGACTTGCTGGCCATTAACCAGCAAAGCCACAGCAGCCATAAAATTAATTTCCTTCCTAATATATACAAGACTTTCTCTCGGAGAAGTATGGGCCGATTGGATCAAAGTGTGTAAGTGGTGTGCTTATGCTATCGGTTTCAACCCCTTAATGCCCTCCTGTCAAAACAAAATCCTCAAGAAAGGCTTTGAGGGGGATCACATGGGCATAATGGCTTTCCCAAAGAGAGTCCTAAGTACCCGGTAACATATACAGAGCTGACTATTAGATCGGCTGGTGTAATTGTCCTTATATTTTAATGTAAACACGCGTATATTAGCCGGGCGCTTCATCCCTCAGCAGACACGGAGGGCAGGGCAGGCGGGGGGAAGGGAGGATGGCTTTAGTGGGAACATCAGCCAGGGGAGGAGGCTGTCCAGGCGGAACCACGGAACGGGGAAGGCAGGGGGCGTGGGAGGGGAGGGGGTTCCGAGGAGGGGGGCGGTGGCAAGTTAAGGAGACCCCTCTGGCTTTTATTAATAACACAAATGTCTGATTCCTGGGTGGCACTTTGAACTTTTGTTTTCCCGAAAGAATGTCTCCGTCTAGGTTTTTTGCCGTGCCCTGGCGGCAACCTCAGCAAGGTGGGCTGGGCAGGAGAAGACCCATTCCGTGGGTGGGGACACTGAGGCTCAGAGAAGGGTTTTAGAACCTGGCAGGAAAGAGATGCGCACTCAGAAGGGGCAGAAGAGCGTCCAAGGAAGAGGCTTTTTACAAAGGTATGGGCTGGGTTAGGGAGCTCATAAGGATGGTGGAGGACCACGAGGCTCGAGAGGGTGGGGAAGTCGCTGCCACCTTCAGACCCAATGAGGCAGGAGACAGGGACGCTTTAGGCCTGGAAGACGCGGCAGCCTTTGGTGGAGGGATTCAGCCACAGCCAGACCCACTGCAGGCCTGGCGCAGAGGGACCCAGGGCAGCAGATGCCCCCACCGCTCCCCTCGTCAATCGGTCTCCCGGAGGGGGGCCGCATCCAACAGGACGGCAGAGGACAAAGGAGCCTGGGGACCTGGGGACGCATCCTCTCAAAAGCACGGACAGCAAAGTAAGGTAGATGGCAAATAAAGAATTTCCAGCCCAAGGTTCAGAGGGACAATTGAGAGTCACCTCCGGGCTTCCTGCAGCCCAGCCTGGTTCTGTCCCAAGGGTCAGTGACAGTCACTAGTGCCGGAATTAGCCCATGGACAATGCAAGGGCAAACCTCAGAAGGCTGGGGACAGGTTAGATTCCAGTTGCCTGACACCCAGTGGGACGGCTGGCAGGATTTGGAAACTTTGGGACGGTTCAAACTTCGGCTTCGTTTTGCAAATCCGCCGGGCTGGGCACTGAGGTCTCTCTGTAGGGAGAGAGCATACTTTTGCCAAGCGAATATAGATAAGAGGCTGGGTGCCTGAAGCCTGGGTAATAATAGGATGACAGCTGATGATTCACCGGGACGCTTCACTGCCAGTCGATAGTGAGCCGTCCAGCCCTGTGCGCTGATGAAATGCACCCCCTCGCCCACGGGGATGCCTGCTGAGGGGGAGTTCCGGGAGCCCTTTCCCTAGCTTGTTGGTAGTGGCTGCCACTCCCGGGTGCTTCAGTTTGCCTCGTGGTGTGCCAAATGGTCCCTGGCATTAGCTCATTTCATGTCTATATCCTCACAACCATCCCTGGAGCCACAGTGGCATCTGCATTTTGCAGGCAGAGACTGAGGGCATAGTGAGGCAGTGTAGGCCAGTGGTTAGAACAGTCAAAGCCGCCAAGGGCCTGGGTTCAAACCCCAGCCCGCCACTCACCAGCTGTGGCATCTTGGACAAGTCATGTGGCCCCTCTGTGCCTCAGTTCCCCTATCCGTAACAGTTCCCCTATCCGGCAGGTTAATGTGTCTATCTCCTGCTGTTCTTGCAAAGATCAAATCAAGGGCTTTGCAGAGTGCCTGACTTACGTTGCAAGTTCAGACTGGTAGCTCAGAGAATGTTCTCTCATTAAACTAAAGAAGTTGCCCAAGGCCACAGAGATAGAAGGTGGCGGTGCTGGTGTCCCGACCTGCACCCCAAAGCGGGGTCTGGAGCAAGTGTTGTGCTGGCCTGTCTATCAGTTTGCAACAGCCAACTGTTAAGTGTTCAGGACCTTTGTGAGCCAGTTGTTAAATGCAGCCATTATGAAAAATTAAATTGTGTATGGTGACAATGAAATAAATCAGGTTAAAAACAAAGGTAATTAATACCCAACACTGATCACTTCCTATATTTCTGAGGTCACACCTATTGAAGGCGGATCTCCTACAGAATGGGCTGCTGCTTAACATCGCTTCCTGAGTTCAGTGATGCCGGCCACGATGGGAGCATTTACACCAGCGAAATGGGCAAATGCTACCAGCTGGGGCTCCCCGCTAAATATTTAAGAGCACATCACAGTCTGGAACCCAAGCCCCTTCACTTCTCATCTGAGTCTTTTTCAGCCACTCTGCAGGGAATGAGAGGTGCACGGACAGAACTTACTTCCTGAACAGAAGGCCCCTCTGGTTTGGGAGATGGAGCGGCACCGGTCCTTGGCGTCAGCGCCTGCCTGACAAAAGCACGCTGGAATCGGTGAGGGGGACTCCCAGTGGGCTCGATCGCTGCCTCACGTGACAACTGCCTACCGAGGCCAGGTTTGGAAAGGTCTCTGGGGAGGGCCAGGGGAGGCAGCCCCTTCCTGGGCACTGCCACCGGGCTGCACTCAGCACCCTGCCCCCGCTCCGGGCAAATTCCTCACCTGGCGATAAGCATGGCTCCATCTCGGGGTTTTCCCATTGTGCTGACAGCTTTAAACCAATAGATTTATGAACTTTTAAGTAATAGAAATATTTAAGGCAGACCTATTTGTCTTATCTGCAAAGACGGGAACACTCCTCTTCGGAGGGGGGGAAACGTAAACCCATACAAAGGAATGATGTTGTGGAGCCCGGTCTGCCGAGAGGAGAGACAGGATCCCTTTTCCGCCCAGGCACAGCACCCCTCCTGGGCCTGGCTCAGCAGCCTTCTTGCCCATTCTAGGTGTTGCCAGAAATTCCCCCAAGAACTTCTTTCCTTCTCAAGTGAGTTGCAGTCAGTGTCTCTCATTTGTCTTTGAAAACCCTGACAAGTACAACGACGATGTCGGAGGTGATGATCTCGATGGCTGACATTTATTGAGCACCTACTATGTGACGAGCTCTGTGCTAAGGGCTTTAGACCTGTGACTGCCTTTAATCCCCTGGAACCCCGGGAGGTAGGCAGGTAGGCTGGGGGGATGGGGAAGGACGTGAAGCTTATTCTACTGGGGGGTCCTCTTTAAGAAAAATATGCAATTACCATTTTTGCAAAATCACATGGCCCTGTGAAAACATTGCTAGGGCCCCCTTCCACAGTCTTGAAGGAGCCTGTGAGAGGTGGGCCTTGAAGCTTAATTTTCGTGATTGCCCTTTTACAGATGCGGCAGCTGAGACCCCAAAGGGTAAAGTGACTTTTTCCAGGTCAAATGGTTTCCAAATGGTGAAGGCAGGATTTGATCCCAGGTCTGACTCTGGGAATTTTGCTCCTAACCATAACTTCTCACGATTTAGAGCCTCCACCAACTCGCCCTTTGCCGCCGGGGTGGCATTTTCAGCCGCTACCCTTGAGACCAGGAATTCTGCTCGGCCTCACTTCCATCTTTGTCGGTGCCATTTTCCTGTCCGAACTCCTAGCTGTAGGTGCTCCTCCGCTGTACGCAGGCCATTTAGGATGTGATTCAACTGCTGCGTGGTACAGCCTAGCCAAGTTACCACATCGGACTGACCATCCCAGCCCCCAGGGGGCTTTCAGGGAAGTGGTTACCGGGATCTGGTGAGAGCTGTGGCCGAGGAAAAGAGGGGCTGCCTACTGGAGTCTTTGGAGAGGGGGCAAGCCAGCCTGCAGCCCAGCAGGGATGAACACCCCGCCCTCTCTGTGCTCTGCCCTCCAGCTGCTGGCGCCTCCCTGCCTGAAGCCAGAGGGCAGGGGGTGGGGCCCACCGACCCATCCATGCAGGCCGGCTTCCCAGGCGCAGGGTGGGCGAACAACAGGGTGGACGGTGGATCTAGAGGGGCGGATGGAAAGTCTCTAGCACGATGGTCGGGAGGGCCGTGGGGACCATCTAGACCCAGTACGTACACCGAGGAGGAGGGTAGCGCCAAAGAATGACCAGAGGGAGACAACCCGCACTGGGGATGGGAAAGGGACGGCCAGAGGTTCAGAAGAAAGCCCGAAGAATCCAGAAAAGAAAGAAGGAGTCAGCAAAGCCCTGGAGGCCCCGGCCAATAACCTGGCAGTAGAGGCGGGTCCTGGAGTCGGGGACCAGGTGAACCAGGGTGTCCAGATTAAAGACGGGCAGGACCTGTCAGCGGCATTCTGGTGGGGCTGTGGGGACCTACGTCAGGAAAGTTGTCCTCAAGTTCATGGGGCGGAAATCAAGGAGAGTAGGACCACAGACACAGGAAGAAATGTGGAGAAGAGGAGAGTAAGGATGGGTGCAAGGAAGGAAGGAAGGGGACCATGTCCCAGGCACACTCCTCATACCGCTACATGCTTTGCTTTTTGGTGCTTATAAGAATCCCTGAGGCTGGCTTTCTCTATTCCCATTTCACATGTGAGCAAACTGAGGCACGGAGAGGTGAAGTCGCCTCTGAGAGATGCCATGTGTATCTGATGGTGGAGCCGGGATGTGTACCGGCCTTGCTGACTCTGCAGCCCGTGTTTCACGGTCTGGATGGCTTAGAAGCAGACAGGCCAGCGCAGCCGCCACGCCACCGACAGTGGCCATGAGAACAGCTTCTTGACGGCCCAGGTTTGGGTCCTGGCTCTCTCACCGAGGAAGCAGATGGTCGGAGCCAGTCACTGACCTTCCCTGCTCCTCCGTATCTTCACGGAGACAGCGGGGACCATGAAGCACTGGCGTCTGAGCTGGGGAGACGTTTACAGGGCTCTACGCGCATTACAGAGCTTAGAAAAGCGCCGGGCGTGGGAAGTGCTGGGGGAGCGTCAGTGACTGATAGATACTAAACCTATCAGATCTGGGCGCATCAGCGCTCTCGACTCTAAGCGCTTTGCTTTGGGCCAACATTCCACCCCCGCCCCTCCCAAAATACAAAAAATAAAAAATCTTTCAGCGTCTCGTGGAGAGAGCCGACAACTACACCGCAGCTCGGGCTGTTTTCGGAAAGCCGGGAAGGACATAACTTACCTTCCCTGGGAGACACGGCTTCGGGTCAGTAATCAATACCTACTGTGTGGGCGTGAGGAGGTGGCTGCTACCAGACACCCCGATGCTGCATATGTTTATTAAAAATGTGTTCCCCATTACCACGATTCTACCAACATAAAAATGCTGTCCGCACCTCAACGGGGCTTCCAGCGCCGAGGCTGCTGCGTGATGTACGGGCTTCCTGCCTGTTCGTGGCTGCTTTGTTCGGGGTTCTTTGTTTCCTTCCCTGTGGGCACCGACTGTCTTAGGCACGAAGCAGTTGACATTGGGTCGCAGGACCGAGGACCTCCAAGCCAGAAGGCGCCACCAGGGATGCGGTGAATGGCATATTGGAGAGGAAAAACCCTGCTGGTTGGAGCCCAATGACCACCTAGTCTACACGTGTCTTTAGTGGGCGCTAAGTCATTAACAGTCGCTCAGTCGGTTAGGCGTTTATCTAACAGGTATTTGTCTGCACGGTGGCAGTCAGATTCCACAGTGGCCCCACGATTCCCGAGCCTAGTGTTCATGCCCGGTACAATGCCCTCCTCTTGAGTGTAGGTATAACCAGAGACTCGCTTCTAGCCATTAGAATATGCCAAAGGCAAAGGGATTTTGCAAATAAGGCTGCTAAACCACTTGGTTCTTGAGTTCATCCAAAGGAAGATGATCTTGGGTGGGCCTGACCTCATCAGGTGAGTTTCTTTACAACAGACCCACCCTGAGGTCTTTCCTGCTGGTCTTTAAGAAGCAAGCTGCCATAACTTCTACAACAGCAGTAAAATAAATTCTTCGAACCACTTGAATGAGCTTGGAAGCAAATCCTTCCCCAGTCACAACTCCAGATAAGAATACAGCCCACCTGCCACCATTACTGCAGCCGTGTGAGACCTGGAAATAGGATGTAGCTAAGCTGTGCACAGACTCCTGACCCAAGGAAACCAGGAGACCCTGAATGTGTATTGTTTTAAGACCCTTAAGTATGTGGTAGCTTGTCCTGCAGCAAAAGAAAACCAATACAAGCTCCTACTGTGTGCCAGACGCTGTAAAGGACACCAAGGAATGTAACACACAGAAGAGCCTCTCCTGCTTTCACTAGGTTTTTCTGTCTAGCACCGTGCCAGGCACGGAGCAGACGTTCAAAAACCTGGCGTTGACTGTGGACCTGGATTGTCAGCTGATTTCTTTTCTACGTGGCCTGGAACGCGTGAGGCGACCTCTCTGTTGTTTTTCAGGTGAAAAATGGAGACAAGAAGATCTGCCTCTGTGGCCACTGTGTCTGCTTTGAAAATCGAAACCACTGGGCCACTCTAAGTTCCGACAGTATCGTAATGGAATTGAGTATTTTTCTCTGGCCTTGCCTGCTCGATGGAAGCACATTAAATACGATCACCCCTGGTTTACGGGTTGCATATCGAGGAGACTACATGTTGTCTACCTCCAATACGTGTTTTCCTTTCCTTCCCCCCTTGATAATAAAGAATCCAATTTTTAGCAGGGCACATGGACATCCAGAATAAATATTACGTTTCTCGGTCTTCCTGGCAGGCAGATTGAGCAGGTAACTAGGTTTTTACCAGCAAATATAAGTAGAAATGAGAACCATCCTTATGGGGTAGCGCTACCAGAGAAAATAGAAACCAGGTGAGTGAGACGCCACCCAGTTAAATTTGAATTCAGGTAAACAACACTTATATATGCAGTCCCGAATGCTTGTGCTAAAAATTATTTATCCAAAATTTAAATTTGACCTGCATTTAATTTAATTTGGTATCCTGTAGTTTTATTTGTTAAGTATGATACCCTATTAAGGGAGAGAGTAGCCCGTTCTTTCCCTTTTTTCTATACTGTTGTTTGTAGTGTGATGGCTGGAGCTCCAGCAGCCATTCTGGGCCATGAGGATTTTGGCTCATTAAGCTTGGAGGAGCCTGGGTTCTTTGGGGTGTCAGTACAGTGGGTAGGCTAATTGTGCACTGACCATTTCTGGGCTCATTTTACATAAGAGAAAAATACACATCTATTTTCTTTAGGCTACAGCTATTTGAGTATTCCTACTTCATGTAGAAGAACGTAACCCCGATTATTACATGAATCTTCCAACGTTAACAAGAACTAAAGTAGGTATTTCCCTATTTGCTGAGTAATAATAATTGTTTGCATCTACTGTTCATAGCATACCAGACACTGTACTAGAAGACCCTTTGAAAATATTGTCTCTAAACAGGAAGAAGTTATCATTATCTTTGTTTTGCACATAAGTAAACTCAAGCACAGAGAGGTATGGCAACTTGACCCAAAACACACAGCCAAATAAGTAGAAGCAGAGATAAGATTTGAACCTCCAGTCTGGACAACTTCAAAAGATTTTTTACCACACCTTTAAAAATTAGGTATATTATCCAAACTGCGTTTGCTACCCTCTTTTGAATCTTCATTTTCTTTAACCCAGGATCCAAGGAAGACAGAAGTATACCCTCAGCCTGAGTCACACAACCACTGAGTTTGATTACAAACCTTTGAAAGTCATAAGCAATCCCTGACAACCAGCACTGGGTGTCATACCTGAGAAAGGCTGTGGCTGTCAGCGAGCTTTGCTGTCAGAAACAACAAGAGCTGTCCATCCCCACGTGTCCTTGTTTCGCAGATGGGGACCTGAGACGGAGAGAGAGCAAGGAGTCTGCCTAAGTTGAGACGGTGAGAAAGTGACAAAGTGGGGCACGAACCAGGTGCCCCTGCCCCACCTGCCCATTTTGCAGATGGGGAAAGGGAGGCTGAGAGAGGAGAAGCCACTTATCCAGAGTCACACAGGACAGAGGGCTGGGATTTGAATCCCAGCTGCCTCCCAGGGCCCACATTGAGTTTGCACCATCAGTTGCCTCCGCGTCTCACTGGCAATGGTTCCTTCTTAATACATAAGGTGTGAGCTTCTGCTCTGGAGATATTTCTGAGTGCCAGGCTTCTGCTGGGGATGCCTGATGCCCAAGATGCACCGAAGAGCCAAAGATGGCTTTGGAAAATAACAAAGTCCCGGCTGCTGGGGGCTTTCACAGTCCCTGCACTCTCCACCGGCCCCCTGACAGCATTCAACGCTCACCCCATGCTAACTCGGGTGAGGCGGTGTCTGCGGCAGCGCAGACCCTGGGCATCGCTGTCAGGAGGTCAGGGGTCATGCCTTCATGCCCCGATACCCCCCACATCGCCGGCTCCCCACAGTAGGTGCACTGTACACGTTTGCTGACGGACCGCTGATTGATCTGATTCTGTAAAGTGCCTCGCTCGGCCACATGAGCCCAGAGAGGCTTAATAAAGGCTTTTTGAAGATGATAAGAAACAGAGCTGCCTTGTTAAGATTCCGGGGGCCTCGGATTCTTCTTCAACGGCAATATCTTTCTTTCTTTTCTTCTTCTTTTTTTTTCCTTTCTTAAGTGCTGGCAGATAAAGCCCGCCGACTGTCCGGTGGGTGACACTGGAGAAAGAGCTCTGGGGCTTTTTGAATTTTAAAGGAATACATTAGAAGCAGCTCACGACATTAAAATCTCCTGGGTCCCAGCGGGGATTGACAGTGGATTGGCCGATCCGCCTCCCCTCCTGGTCCGTAGAAGTTGTCGGGCGAGACCGACTTTGTAAACGTGGAAACAGCTCTGAGATGGCACTGGGGAGGCCGAGGCCTGACCCAGCTCTGCCACCCCCGGTGGCAGGCACCGAAGACACACAGCCCTCCACATCCCCGAGCCTCAGTTTCCCCAGCTGCAAAGCCAAGGGCGAACATAAGAACACTCCAGAGCCCTGTGTGTCCCTGACTTCCCGGGTTTGGAAACTGACTTGAAGGACATGAGGCTTCTTGTGGCCCCAGCGCAAGACGGAAGGAGATGGAACCAGGCCGGGGCACTGGGCCCACGGACACGGAGGATGCTGCCTGGGGGTCCCGGCAGGCCGCCGGCCAGGGGGACGCTGAACGGGCGCCTCTTCCTGTCCTTGCCCCTCACCCTGGCAGCCGCAGCTCCTAACATAGGACACGTCCAGAGAGAGCTCTGCCCGTGGCCCATCTCCCAGCGCCACCATACTGCATGTGGGTGAGACCGGCCCTTTCCAGGGGACAGAGGCGGGGGCGGGGGCAGGAAGGAGAGCAAACACAGCAGTCGAGGTTCTGCAGTTTTCAGTATTTATGAGTTTCTCTGACAAGCTGTAAAAACCCACGGAGCTGCTCTTTGGGAAAAGCACTCACGCGCGAGCGTACCAAACTTTACCTCTGACTTGACGGGGTTCAGGTACCCCACTGATCCCAAGTTAGGCGCTCCTGACATAAGGAACGTATACAGCTGTCCTTATCAAAGAAGACAGAGGAAGAAGAGAAGGGAGGAGAAAAAAAGAAAAGGAAAAAAGGGGAGGGAAGAAATAGTAAGAAAATAATTCCTATCCAAGTAGACACAAGAAGCCTCCTGGTTCAGAATGTGGTTCCGGAGTCTTCGAGACAGGCTTCGAACCCCAGCCCTGCTCCTTGCCAGCTGTGTCACCGTGGACGTGCGCCTTGACCTTTCTCAGCTCCAGCTTCCTCCTTTTCCCAGTGGGGGTAACTATACCCTTTGGGTTATGTTGTCCGGGTCGCGCACTGGAAGCGGGTGCTCTGCCCTCTGAAACTACTTGGCTTAGGGCACGCTGGCTCTGCTGGAGGTCCTGCCTTTGCCTGGGGGGCAGCCTTAGGGTCCCAGAGGCTGGGATGTGGCTAGTGTGCCGATACTCCGAGTGCGGCTCCAGGACCAGCAGCCGCAGCACCTGGGAGTTCATCAGAAATGCGGAGTCCCAGCCCAGACCCATGGGATCGGCATCTCCGTTGCAACACCGTTCCCAGGTGGAAGCTACCCCCCCCCCCCCCCCCCCGCCGCCCATGGGAGAGCCAGGGGAGCCGGAGGCGCATCAGACACGACCCACGCGCCCGCGGAGGAGCGCGAGCAGCGCCGCGCGCACTTACGGCCTCGGAAGCCGCTGAGCCATGACGGACCCCTTCTCATCTCCTGTCTCTTGGGACAAAGAAGCACTTGGCTCTTCCCAAACAGCCTCCTTCACGCGGACTCTGTCACCGCCCCCCCTCAATGCCGGCAGCCAGGTTCCAGTTGTCACCAGGTACACGGAAAGCCAGCAATCACTCGGCACGCCTGTAATGGGAAGAAGCTGCCGGCCAAGATCCCAGGGCAACACGCTGGGAGAAAACCAGATCTCAGCGTGGGGTGCGGGTGGGCCACTTGCCATGACATCCCTCTGCCTGGAACATGAAGCCTGAGCTGCACACAGGAAAAATCACTAGCAGCAACAACAATTATCACTTACTAAGTCTTACCATGTGTGGGACGCCACACAGGGGCTTGGGCTGCATTATCTAATTTGCCTGCTCAACGACCCTGCCGGGCAAGGAGCAGCGTTCCATGTCACAACTGAGGAAACCGAGGCACAGAGAGGTTGAGTAACTTTTCCGAGGTCACACAGCTGGTAGGCGGAAAAAGTGCAGACTGGGGGAGCAGCAGGGCGACCCTTAGCTCAGAGGTCACGAACAGGGACCGTGGGCAGAGCTGGCCTGCACAAGGTTAAAATGTTCTTTGAACCGATGTTGAACAATTTCACTTATCATCTGGATTTCTGGATTCTTTTGGAAAATAAGAATGCTTTTGGCATTGCAGGCTGTCCAGGGTAAGAAGTCCCCGCCACTCACCATCTATGATATTTACTGATCCTAGGGGGCATTTTAGGTTGAAGCCTTTAATAATAATGGTAATGATAATAATAATAATGATAATGATAGCTAGCATGTATTGAGTGCTCGCCACCCACTAAGCACAACGCTACAAGATGCAGACAAAAGGTAGCGCATGCCCACAGGTCTAAGGAATCCACTCCACAACAGCCTTTCCTCAATGCCTGCCCAGCTTTGACTTAAATTCCTCCATGCACGAGGCACTCACTACCTACTGAAGCTGTGCTTTCCCTGACACCACCAGGAGTCTTCAAAAATTCTTCTTTCTTCAAAACCCAATCCTGCCCACTCAATTTCCACCTAGAGACTAGGGGTCGGCCCTGGGTCGGCCCCTCCAGAGACCGCAGGTCACCAGGGTTCTCTGGAGCACCCAGTGTTGATGTCAGGAGACAGATGGATAGGGTTCCTCCCAGGGCTGTGGGGTCCCGAGGAAAGGCTAGGGAGGGAGAGGCCCATTGCTGGCCTGTGCCTACTCCCCATCTTGCTCTCGATATCAGGTCCCAGGTCCCCTCACCCCCCGATCAGCCTGCTGGGCTGCACCCTCGCCAACTCACCACTCCTCCTGGTGGGAGAGGCTTGCAGAAGGGGGCCCAGGAGCTCCCGAGTCCTGGGCCTCTCACTTTCCCTACGATTCTTCCCTCTCCCTGTCCTTGTCCTGCTCCTCATTCGAGAACCTCGGAACCTCGATCGCTCCCATCTGTCCTTTTCCTCTCCCTCTCTCACCCCCTGGGGTCCCCCTTCCCCCTCTTCCTGGACACTGCCCCCACCATATCCATGTGTTCCCTTCAAATCATGTTTTAATTTCAATCCTTCCCTTTCTTATCTCTGCATTTCTTTTCTTGCCACTACGCGGCCTCCATGGATTGGGCACCTCCATTGGGTTAGGAAACCAGCACCAGCCTTTGCTTAGCATTTTTTCTCCCTGAAGTCCCCTTACGTGTTCCTACAGACTTTTAATTATGAAGTTTCGATAAGTTCAGGGTGCCCGTGACCCCATGCTCTCCCTCAGCATGACGGACCCCTGGGTGCGTTCATTTGCTCGCGAGTTTTGCACCCCAACCAGGATGCCACCAGTTCTCACGTTGGCATCTGCAGCCCACACCTGTCCCCAGAGTTGGAGACTTAACACCCAACTGCTGGCCGGGCCCATCTGTCTTGACCCGCGTGGCCTGAGATCAGACTGACGGACTCTCTGCCCAAACCTGGCGCCGCCCTTCTTTACCTCCAGCTCGTGAATGACACGGGCATCACCCAACTGCTGGAACCGGAAACCTGGGGTCATTCCAGTCCTCTTCCTCACGCCCAACCCCCCGAGTCCACTTAGACACCACGTCCTGCCATCGCCTCTTCTAGACACGTCTCAAACAAATCTCACTTCCACTGATGGCGTGCTGAACGACTGTTGAATGAATTCTAGCCTGACCCATCAAGGCATCCAGAATCTTTTGTGGGCACTACTTAAAGAGTTGCCATGAAGTCTCTGGCCTCCTCACTAGCTCTTCCAATCTATCCTCCACGCCATGACCACAGCCACCTTGTACATGTACAGACTTGACTGCGCTCTCTCCTGCTCAAACACCTTCTGTGGCTCCTCACTGCCTCCAGGCTAACATCCAAGCCACTCAACGTGGCCACCAAGATGCCCACCCTCCACGCTCTGCCCCAGCCTCAGCGTGTCCTCTCCCTGCCTAAAACTTGAACTCTAACAGCCCTGAATTACCCGTACTTGCCACTCATCTCTCCTTTGGCTTATGTTATTTCCCTGGGCTGGAGTATCTTAGTGTCTTCCCCTCTTCCCTTTGTCCAGTTAAGTCCACCTTCTTAGGAGTCTCCTGAAGCATCTATAATGCACCTGCTCTTCCCTAACAAAAGAAGATCATTCTCTTCCCCATTCCTACAGCTGCGCAGCCTTGCCATCCATCAGCCTCGATGCTGGCATCAAGCAGAGAATCCATCATTTAATAATAACTACTACGATTATGATGCTGCTGGGTCGTTTTCAGTTTTTCTCCGTGATAAATGGTGCTGAGTATTTCTGGGTATAAATGTGCATCGCTCCACACTTAGAATTATTTCCTGGGGCTAGATGCTTGGAAACAGAGTCGTTGTGGACCGGCATGCCTTAGATGAGCTATTTTGCCAAATCACTTTTCCAAATGCGCAGGCCCACCTGCGTGATAAGTGAGTATATGGTCAGTTCCAGAATTCGGCCTCCCACCTGGGGCTCCCTGGGGCGGAGGCAGAGGAGTGAAATGTAGTGTTGGCAGCAGAGCTGAGATGCTATTTAGAAATAATGAACCCACGGGAAGAGGGAATTGGATCGCCATGCAGAGTGAGTCAAAACGGTTTAACTAGGGAACCCGAGGAACCCAGTGAAGCAAAATGAGAAAGAAGATGTCTGAAGAGCTGATGGAGTAGCTGCCCGAATCCATAATCGCTGGGAAAATAAGATCGATTTTATTGCCTGAAGTGGATGCACGACAAGGAGACCCCGAGGTGAGGGTAGAAGACCCGCTTTGCTGGGTGTCGGATTTCCTGCAGGTTCAGGGCCGGGGGTTTCCGGCAGGCGGCACGCCCCCCTCCAGCTTCGCCGCATTTCAGTTCACTTACCCAGAGTGAAATCCAACTGCAAGTAAAAAGAGACTTTAAAAAGCTTATTTTAAAAATCCTCATAAGGTGTTTTGGACATCAAATAGCTCTTAAAAACCACGGCAGTACTTTCATGATTTAAGTGTAAATGATTCTGAAACATATGGATTACATTTTCCTCAAATGCCTCCTGGTTTTAAAAGTGAAAGGCAGAGGAAGCGGAGAAACCGTAGATGGCCCGGGCCGCGTGGAGAGCCAGTTGGAGGTGGAACACCGAGATCTGTGGGCCTGGGCAGCGAGACGGCCCGATTTCGGGAGAGGGTAACGTTAGGGAGCGCTCCCAGGAGGACTGTTGCGAAGTAACCTTTGTTTTGCGGTTCCCGTTCGGGTGTAAAGACCTGAAGTAGCAGTTTCCAAGCTTCGATGAGTCAATCCAAATTTGGTAACTTGCTAGTCAGAAATGCAGATTCCAAGGCGACACCTCGGCTCTTCTGAATCAAAGTGTCTGCATTGAGGCCCCAGGAAGCTGTGTTTTTAGCGGCTCTCCAGCCACCAGGTCGGGCTCAGTGCTATTGGAGATCAGATTTCTCGACCTTGGCTGCACTGACATTTGGGGACCAGAGAGTTCTTCCTTGTGGGGGCTGAACTGGACATAGGAGGGTGTTACATAACATGCCTGGCCTCTGCCCACCGGGTGCCCATAGCAGCCCCCACCCAAATCGCGACAACCAAATATGCCTCTAGGCATAGCCAAATGTCCCCTGCAGGCAGCAGAGCAAAACAGTCCTTGTGCAGATAACTTTGAAGTGGCCCACCAACCAGGGGATGTACAATTACGTACTTGCTGGTGTGTGTGCGCATGCGCATGGGTGTGAACCTGTCGGGTAAGAGTTGCACGGACATCCATACTTGAAACCAGAGCCTGGGAAGTCAGGAAGGCAAGGGAAATACCACGTGTTTTGTCTTTTTGCACCTCCCCTAACACTTCTTACGTGTTTACACCTCATATGTAGGTGGATGGCCCGTCCCCATCCTTCACTCCTCAATGTGATAGAATTATCCTTCCCCACCCTTGCCCTAGCTTCAGGGCAGTGGGATGAATGTCCCACCCTTGACTTTCACACCATGTGACTTGCCTTGGCCAATGGCATGCTAGGGGATGTGGGCGGGGCAGAGGCTTTAGATGGGTCTGCTTGGCGGGGTTTGTTTTCTCAGCTCTGCTGAGAGCGGCAGGCCCTAAGTAGCCGCCATCCTTTCAGTGTGGACGGATCACATAGGGAAAACCTGAGCCCAGCTGGGAGCCTGCAGCCTAGCCTGGCCCAGTCGAGTGCAGCTTGGATCAGCCAAGCCACAGCCAACGTGCAGCTGCACAAGTATGAAAATAAATGTTTGTTGTAGCGCACCTCTGGGATTCTGAGGGCATCTGTGACTAAGAAAATTACCAAAACTACTACCCAGATTGACACAATAGGTGGAAACGCAGTTTGACACAGCAGTTAGGAACCTGCGTGGAAGCCAGAAAGGCCAAGTCTCAACTCGGGTCCCCATCCGCCACATCCCAGCCAGGTGCTTAACTCTACGTTCTCATCCGTTAAATGGGCACACAAGATAATAAGCAAGTCTCAGTTTCCTCAGCTGTTAACGGGCTTGTATAGTAGTATGTGCTCCATAAATGTGCGCGGATTTAATCAGATGATGTGCGCAAATTGTTCAACATAGTACTTGGCACATGGCAAGCACACGATAAATGTGAGCCAACTGTATTATGCTGAAGGCCCAAGGACATGGAATGTACATTCACTTTCTCCTTCCTTCCTTCCACTCTCCACCCCTTCCTCCTTCCCTTCCTTCCTTCCTGTCTTCCTTTCCTCTCTCCCTCCTTTCTTTCCTCCTTCCCTATAACCACTACCTGTACACCAAACACCGTTCTTGGGTGAGCAGGAGAGCCCAGGGGGTGGCCAAAGCAGGCACGTCTGGGCCCGGATGCAGGATCCCACAAAGAGTTAACCCCCAGGTAACCAGGATCCAAATAAATTCTGCCCCGCCAAACACCCAATCATCATTAGTCACGGCTTGTTGGACGGGAGGCTCCTCCCTGGCGCTTATCTCCCCGGCTTCTGTCCTCGGCCAGGCGGCCATATTTCACGTCCTGAAAACAGATGACCCCGGGGTCAGGGAAATGAAAGCCCCATTCAGCAGGGCTGCCGCGGACTCCGCGGGGAAGGAGGGCGAGGGTCAGTCCCGCAGCTCGGTCCCTGCCAGGACAGGCCCAGAGCATGGGCTCTAGAGGCCCTGGGCGTGAGTGTTGCTCTGCAACGCCTGGGGTCAGGCTGGAGGGAAAGGATCAGGGTGACAATGAGCCCAGGGCTTTGCCTTCCTTACGCAGGCAGGCTGGGGGCGGGGCCTGGAGGCCGTATTTGCATAGTGCCTCCCAGGATGCTTCACTGCAGTCCAGTGCAGCTGGGGGATTCCAGTTGCAGCTGTTGGGGGGTCGGTGCTTGCGCCTGGGCGCCACCCTCAGAGCTGCAGATGCAATTCCTGCCACCATGGGGCTTACCTTCCAGGGACAGCCAACTCACCCACTGGGCACGACCCTAACGTTTTACAGTCTTTACCCTCACAAGGAAAATACATTAGGGTTACAGAAACATTCTTTCTCCTCATATCAGAAAAGGAGTCGTACAGCCCATGAAAATTGATTAAATGTTGCCTACACGGAAAGAAAAATAAAATGTTTAGGTAGTTAAAGTTACATCGAAAATAACTTGTGATGCTGGTATTGTTTGGGGAGCAGGAGGGGCCCATGAAGGTCATCCCACAGCCCTGAGTGAGGGAGAGGGGTCAGCTACAACCTGAAGAGAAGCAGCGGATGAGACACGCTCAGGCCCATGCGGGCTGCGAAGGCAGTAAGAAGGCGATGTAAAATACAGCAAAGCAGAGAAAGCTGACCTGAGGGAAAAACTACTTTGTGCAGGGTCGGGGGGAGGCTTGGGAGATTAGAGGTAAGTAATAATGATGATAAAACAGGAGCAGCTACATTTATTGAATGCTGAATGAGTTAAACTGCATAAAAGTCCTGGCATTTAAGAAGTACTCTCGAGCTGTGAACTGGTATTATTATTATTAGACATGGCAGGTGTTATGTTATTTCTACATGTCATTTATCTTAGTGCGAACTAGGGCCGTGGGCGTGGGTGAGGAGTGGGGCAGTGTGATGGACTGATGTCACACGGAGACTAGCAACATCAAGAAGCTGCCGCTGCCCCAGAGCTGGAGAGAAAGAGGAGGAGGAGGTGGTCCACCGGAAGTCAGAGCCATCCAGCATGAGCTGGACCCAGAGCGAGCGCTCCTTGGTAGGAGCTGGGACCGTGGAGGAGGAAGTTGTCTGATAAGAGGTGAAGCCACAAGGAAGACACAGTTACTGCCCTAGATGCCACAGGAAGGTGGGTGGGTGGGGGAGAGGGGACAGGGGGGAGGAGGAGGAGGAGAGGGGAGGAGGGGGAGAAGGGGGAGGTGTAGAGGTAGAAATACCCTGGATTCTCCTCTCCTCCCACCCTCCAATTTCCCAGTAAAGTCTCCCATTGGCCAAACCTACCCAGAGAGCAGAGGAGCTTGGGAAACGTAGTTTTCTGAGATACAGAGCCCACGGAGGAAAGAATGAGGATGACTCTGAGGATGACTCTGAAATTCCTTTCTTTCTTCCCCCTCCCTCCTTTCCTTTTTGTACATTCCTTCCTGTCACTCTCCCTTCGTTCTCCTCTATCCCTTCCTCCCTCTTTTCTTCCCTTCCATGTTGCCATCCACAACAGTACGCAAGAGAATGCTGGTAAACAGAGTAGCAAACTAGGAGGTTGACATAGTCTAGGTCTGAGAGGGCGTCTCGCTTTAAGCATCAGAGAAAAACAACAGTGGAAAGGAGGTCAACTGTCTGGGCTTCAGGCCCCAAAGATGAAGGGCTGGTTAAAAGGGCAGCCCAGCTCTCCTGAGACAAGAGTTCCACTATGAGGTCCTGCAGAGCCCCCCCTTGCTCTGGCCAGCCTGGCTTTTCTCAAAGGACAGGCTTCTGTGATCTCTAAAGACTAATGAAGCCAGTTGGGGATTGGCAAGATCTGTGCCGCTTCAGAGAGATTATTCCGTGTGGGAGAAAGAGGTGGTTCAGGGTTCATCCCTAACCATTTCTCCTCCAAGCATCTCTTCTACCAGGTGAGCATTTAGAATACGAAGCAATCGCTAAACGAGAAAGCACGATTTCCGTTACCTAGCTGGCTATTACTATAATAATGCAGTTGTAAGCATTCGCACGGGAGATAGAAAACAGTCCATTGCTGGTTCAGCACAGGAACACACAGCTGTGTGTGCGTTAACTGAGGGAGCCTGGCCTTTTTGTGTTCATGATCGGCAGTTGCAAACAGCTGCTGTAAATTATTTCTATTGTCCGGCAACTTGCTGATTTGAGTCTGGCTTGCATGCTAAACACTACGCCTCAGTGGTGGTTAGCTGGCTCAGCTTGACTGAGTTGGGACCAACCATGTATTTGTTTTCTCAAATTAGTATCTACTGAGCACCTACTGTGCACCAGGCACCATCTTGTGCAGGAGACACGACCTGAGCCAGAGCGCCCTGAATGCCCGCCCTCGTGCAGGGGAGAGTCCAGCGCGGTCCTTCTTTTTGCTTTGCAGAGACAAAACGCACTGGCAGCTATAGGAAAGGTCTAAATTATAGAGGGGCCAGTGAGCAGAGTAATTACGTAACTGAGCCTGCAACTCCGGCATCACCAATGCACTTAATTTTGTAATGCTGCTATTGGAAAATGCAGGTTGCTTAAGAACGCAGATCGCCAGTTGCAGTGGAATGGACGGAATTCCCTCTCCCGGGTTCAGTAGGCCATGTAAGGTCCCTTCCCATCGCCCGTTTCCTTCGTCGTGGGAGGATCTGGCCCCTGCAGCATACGAGGGGTTGCTCTGCCCATCCTCCCCGGCTCTTTCCACCCCTGCTGGCTTTGTCCTACCTATGCTCATTTCCTATCCACTCTGCATGTGTGTGGGAAGGCCACTGGACTCTTCTCCACTGTCCTTAGTCATGGCCCCTGGCAGACAGAGGGGCCGCTATCTGGAACAGCGCCTTCGCAGAGGTAAAGATTGTGGTGGATGGTTCTTGCTGGCAGTGAAATGTGCTGACCTGGAAATCATAACTCGTTGGCCAGAAGCAGTCGCAGGACCCCAGCCAGCCAGAAGGGAGTCAAGTGCAACCCTCCCGTACCCGGAGGGCGGCAATGTGGAAACATCCGACAAATCCTACCGGTGACTACCCCTCTCTTTACTCTGACAGCCATGGCGAAAAGATGTTGTACGCCCAGATCCAGAGGAACTGAGCCAAGCTGACACAATGTGGATGGATTCCGGCCTTAAAAAATGTGGCATACAAGACATTGAACGTGCATTTAACTTTAAATTTTATACGGAGTTAAAAACCACTTTAAAATGAAGTTTAGATGAATATTTGTGATCTCTGAAGCTCCTCCTTGGCACCCTAGGTTCTGGGAAACATATTATTAAAAGCCCAGGCTTTGTAGCCATTTCTCCCTGGGTCTGCCTCGTGGGCTCACCGCTGGTTAGGGGAGTGACTTCGGGCAAGTTAGTTTGCCTCTCTAAGCTTCACTGCTCTCATCGGTTAAGTGGAGAATAATACCTACTACCTTGCAGGATATCTTTGAAGATTAAGTTGCATCAGGCATTTAAAGTGCTAAGTATCAAGAATGAGGGATTTTTTTTTGTTACTGAGGCCAAATCAAACCTATCCTGACTGATGCAAAGACTATCAGACTGTTCCTGTCCACTGACTGAGGTCCTCTTTGCCTCGTCTCTATACTTATCATGGCTACAGCAACCTTCAAGCCTATGCTGTATGTTACTCACTTTCTACGCTGGGGCTTGTCTAATAGACATCATGAGACAGCTCGAGAAACTGCAGGTCACTTACACAAACACAGTCCAGAAGGGTGAGTGGTGGGGTGGGGGAGGATAAGCCCCTGGGGCCACCCTCAACAAAAGGGCGATGGCACCGGACAGAAGCCTCTCCCTTTCATCTCTCGAAGAACAATTCTGATAAGCATTCCACACGGGTCCTTGGCAAAGCCCCTGCGGTTGGAGCACTAGTTACCCATTGCAGCCGCTCCCATACCTCCACCACGCGTCCTCACATGGGCTCCCTCTCTCCCCCAGCGCACTCACCTTGACCCCTCACCCCTGCCCCCATGGAGCAGGTCCTAAATAAACTGTGTTTCTAAGCCCTTGGCTTGGGCTCTGATTTTGTTTTATTTGGGGGTGGGTGGATCCTTGCAAAGACACCTGTTAAAGTCCGTCTCTAACCCTACTGATGGCCCCATTCGCAAATGAGTGCTGTCTAGATGCTTTTGGAGAAGAGTTCTGAGTTTAAGGCCTCTCTTCGAGGAACGTTCATGAGGATTCATGCTCCACAAGGCAAGAAATCTTGTCCACGACCCCGGTTTCCAGGACGGTGCGTGGCTCACGGGAGGCACCCAAGCAGCAACGGTGGAACAGATGCACTCGTTTAATCTCTCTCCACCTGTTTCTTCGCCCCTTAACAAGTGGTTGCAATATCGACTTCCCAAGACTGGCATGAAAATCAGATCAAAGCCATGACAAGTCACCTTGGGTAAGGTATTGCACTGACTCTCGTTATTCTTACCTGTAAAATGGGGATAATTGTTTCTGGCTCCTAGGGCAGCTATGAGTCAAACAATTCAATATGTTAAGAACATGCAATAAATGCTCAGTAAGCGTTGGTCCTTCCTGCTCTCTTTCTTCCTTCACCTTCACCACCACCACCACCATCATCACCATCACTATGCCTATTCTAGGCTAGGGCAATTCTTGGGTATTCAGCAGGCATATGATAAGCCATCCGTTGAATTTGAATCTTATCAGCAAAAAAAAAAAAAAAAAAAAAAATTGCTTCTTCTATCTTTCCCTGTAGGGAAACTGGGACCAATTGCCCAGGTGCATCCTGCAAGCCTTCCCCTAAGAACTGTCAAAATGTGCCCCAGTGACCCCAATATCTGGCTTGGTTCCTTGGGGCCAGGATTGGGGATTATGCTGTCGGTCTCTGCCAGCCCTGACAGGTTCATTTGAATGGGGGTTGGCTGGGTAGAGAGGATCGGAGGGTGGAGAGACCCTCTCCCTGCCCCCCGACATCTCTGTCAGCAGAGATGGGGTCTGGAAGGGAATCGGTCCTCTGCTAAGTGATGGATCCTAAATGCTGCTCTGCAAAGACCATAATGTAGCCGCACTCAGCCCAGTAAATGTAGGCCTTGGGAGCCAGACTTTTTACAACGAGATAATTTGAGAGGTGGGACATAACCAGGCTGGCTCCAAACATTCCCTCCGGGAGAGTTCAGCTAGAAAACCATCTTGCTCGGGGCTTGTTCAGCAATCCCTTATTTATGGTAACATGCATTACAGGAAATTTTTATATAAGGCATTAAAGTGCAGGCCATTTAGGACATTTGATCATCTTACCTCTCCAGCTTCCTAACCCCTCTCCAGCAGCTCCCTCCATCGTCCCCCATGCTGTAGTCTTTGAATTTCAGCTGGATGGGAAGGCTGATAATAGCTGAATTACATTGCAAACAGGTGCGGGCCTCTTCTGCTCTGGACAGCTGCCATGGTTATGTGATTCCTCAGCTGGGGGCGTGCGGTTAGCCTGGTTTGTGAGGTTGGGGGTGGAGGTGAGGGTACTTGTCTCCCCTGCATCTCTCCATTGCCAGCCGCGCCGACCCCCCCCTCCTCACCGCCCCCAAGCCACACTGAACCCTTGGGAGGTATATACAGATATCTCGCAAGGCCGGCAGAATTCCCTCTGCTTTCTTTGTTCTGTGCTCCAATATGGTTTCTATTTCTCCCGTCCCATTAGAGAAACATAGGTTACTTGGGGCAGCTGGGCATGCTACTAATTGGAACAGTAATAGTAACATTAACAAACAGCGACCACAGACACAGTCCCTGCTACCATTTGCTGAGTGTTCGCTCAGCTCTCCCTACATTCTCATGAGTCATCTCTGAAGTTACGGTTGTTGAGGCTGCTGCAGAGCTTGGCAGTTCAGTTCTGACTCTATCACTCAGGTAGAAGAGGTCTTCTACCTCTAGACTGTAATCTCTGCCCATGTGGGACCATGGGCAGAAAACTAAAGCTCTCTGTGCCTCGGTTTCATCATCTACAAAGTGGGGGTGTTAAGATGACTCACTTCAGAGGATTGTGGGCACTGAGGGTGGCACTTATTGCTTTTCTTATGTTCCTTGAACTCAACAAAAACACTAAGGGAGAGAATTGCAATGATGCCCACTTTCCAGGCAAGAGAATGGAGCCATAGGGAGGCTGAGTCATTTGCCCAAAGTCACAGGCTAGAGAGTGAATTTTTATTTGTTGGTTGGTCCTGTATAAATCAAGGGTATTCATTCACACAACCAACAAGCAGTTTTTGGAGTGCCAGTTATATGCCAGGCACTGTGTTCGGTTGGCATGGTGTGGGGCCAGGGAAACAGACATGGGCAGGAGTGAGACCAAGGTGAAGAGTGGGAGTCCCATAGAAGGAGGAACTGGGGACCAGAGGCACTTGTGAGAAGATGGCCTCCAAGTCCACAGAGAGATTTCTACCACGGCTCGGAGTCCGCACTGCGCCTGGGAGTTCCTTGCTGTACCTAGAACAAGCCAAGCCTTCGAACTTGCAATTTCCTCATCTGCTGGAATTTCTTCTTTCAGAATCTATCCCCCTCCCCTCCCCTCCCCCTCCTTCTCCCTCTCCCCCTCTCTCTCTTTCACCTGCTTTTCCCTGCTCCCTTCTTCTTAGCACCAGTTACCATCTGACATATTTCTGTGTTCTGTTTTCTGTCTTCTACCTCTAGACTGTAATCTCTGTAAGGACAGACACTGTCCCTTTTGTTCCTGGACATGTCCCAATGCCCAGAGGAGTGTCCAGCACACAGCAGGTAATCAGTAGATACTTACTGAATGAAGGAACATAGGAAACACATGATTTCAAACTTAGATTGCTCATAAACAAAGTTTGGGCTATGAAAGAAAATGAGCAGGTGGGTTGCATTATTTTAATCCCTTCCAAAGCGTTCTCTGTGCAGGAGAACAAGCCCTGCATGTGTTAGAAGGATAGACCCTGGGGTTAGCTATCAGGTAGGAATGTTTGTGGCTATAAGTAGTGGCTTAAACTAAAAGTATATTTACTGCCAACTAAAATGAGAACAGAAGTAAACGATCTAAGGCTTGTATCGAAGCTTAACTATGGCATTAAAGTCTTAGTCTCAGTCATTCTTATCCTGCTGACTTTCATCCCCCATGCTTCCCCTCTCATGGTCTCAAGGGGGCTGCCACAGCTCCAGCCATCATACTAGTACCCCAAACAGAAAGAATGGTGCAGGAGCAAAATGTTCCTTGAAAACGTCTGTCTTTTAATCCTTTTCCAAAGGAGACGACACAATAACTCCCAGTTACAAGGGAGGCCATGAAAGAAAGGGTCTGGAGCACCTGAATGGGCTAGCAATAATTTACCTAGAACAAGGATGCAAAGTCTACTGAGACTGGAATTAGTGTTTCCCCAAACAAAATTGATATCCTTTTAATAAGGATTGTGAGCCAGTGGGTGTTGGGTAAAGAACGCTCACTACAAATGCATTTTCAAGGGTGTTTGAAAGAATTGCAACTTTGTCTCCTAAATCTCAGACTCCCAGGGCCTTAGTAAAAAATAAGTAAGCTCGGTTAACTGGCCAAGCTGCCCAGGGCCAGCCTCGTCTCTTTCTACTTAGAAAAGAAGAGGCTAAGAGCACAGACTTGGGATTTATACCAACATACCTTTGAATCCCATCTGAGGCCAGTGATTTTATTTTTTTTATTTTTTATTTTTTTAAGATTTTTTTAAGTACTTTTTTTTTCTTTTTTTAGATTTTATTTATTTATCTTTAGAGGGGAAGGGAAGGAGAGAGGGAGAGAAACATCAATGTGCGGTTGCCTCTTGTATGTCCCCTGCCGGGAACTGGCCTGGCAACCCAGGCATGTGCCCTGACTGGGAATCGAACCGCGATCCTTCGGTTCGCAGGCCCGCGCTTAATCCACTGAGCTATACCAGCCAGGGCGAGGCCAGTGATTTTATTCCAGTCCAGCCAGAACTGGAGGAGAGTGAACTTTACTACCAGGAAATTCTGAGAATGGCGAGATGCCCTTGAAGTTTTGTGTTTAGTGAACAATTATTTTGATATAGTCAATATGGGAAAACAGAATCCTGCCAACTTACTTATATGGGTGTGTCAAAACATCTTATCCCTTTCCCAAATCCTTCAGTAAAATTGAACCTCTAGGACAAAAAAGTATTCTACTGAACACACGGTGTTAATTAAATGCCCGCTGTCACACCCAAGGACTGAAGGGGTAAGAAAAATTCATGTTGAAAATTAGGAGCTTTCTGCCCTGGCTGGTGTGGCTCAGTGGGTTGAGTGCTGGCCGGTGAATCAAAGGGTTGCTGGTTCGATTCCCAGTCTAGGGCACACGCCTGAGTTGCAGGCCAGGTCCCCAGTAGGGGGTGCACAAGAGGCAACCACACATTGATATTTCTCTCCTCTTTCTCCCTCCCTTCCCCTCTCTAAAATAAATAAATAAATAAATAAAATCTTAAAAAAGAAGAAAAGAAAATTAGGAATGTTCTAGGTCTTTTCCTAGTTCTCCGTAAAACAGAGATAATAAAACATATGTCCCTGGGTTTGGTGGGGTTGGATTAAAACAAAGAATATATATAAAGTGCCAAGAATAGACTCCAAGGAGCAAAAAATCAAATGGAAGGTGTCCTTCTCTTAGATGATTGGGCTAGTACCTCCTACAAGACAAAACACCTGTTACCATTCCTTTTCAGCTTCTTTTTAATAAAGTTTAATGCCATTCTTAGCACAGAGGGGGCATTCAATTTAATTAATACTTGATTGAATTTATTTAGCGAATGTGTTAACTGCCTACTATGTGCTAGGATTCTAGAAACGTTCAGGAAGCAACATCTCCGACCTGAAGGAGCCCATGGTGGAGGCCGGTGGTTCTCAAAGTGTGATCTGTGAATAAGCGGCACCAACATCACCTGGGATCTTGTTAGAGATGCAAATTCTCCTCCTCGTTCTAAGCTATCGAATCAGAAACATGTCCGGGAAGGGCCCAGCACTTTTAACAAGCCATCCAGGGGAGGCTGACGCAGGCTCAGGTGTGAGAACGCTGGCCCAATGGGAGAGGCGAGTCAAAGGACTTTTGGTCCCCAGAGGGAGGGCATGGCCCAGTTCTTAGGAACTGTCCTTGTATGCCTGGAGACCATCTGGGGTCTCGCTAAAGGAGCCCTGGGCTAAGGAACAGAGGCCAGACAAAAGCCCAAGTCTCTGCCCCTAATTTTCTTGGGGTGATTTTGCTGTGTTCTTTCCTCTTTGGTGCATCCAGGCCCTGGCATGCCCTCCCCCTTGGGAGGCCCCTTGCCTCACCACGGGGGGCACCCAAGTACCATGGAGTTTCAGGCTCTCTCCCTTCCCAGCCACTGTCTCGGGACTCCCTAACCCCTGACCCCTCTCCTCCCTGGGCCCACAGTGACCCCCTTGGGTTTGTGGGCACAGGGCTTGCACAGGAAGGGTGCCGTTCTGATGAGGAAGGCGGGAAGCAGGGAAGGGGGGCCACAGATGCCCTGGGACGGGATGGCCACTGTCCCGGGAAGGGACACCTAGCCTCAGATCGAGCCACTGCTCAGGTAACAATTGTAAAAGGAGAGGGAAGAATGACTGGCGGGGGTTAAAATACATGCAATTAAAATCCTAGACAACAATTACAAAGAGCATCGGGGTGCGGGAAACAGACTCGGGATGTTTTAAGGTTCTTGGACCGTTTGGGAGGAAGATAGAAAGATGGATATCTTTGAACTTCCAGTCAAATGTGGTTGTTAAAAATGTGGGGGTTAACTACGAAATAAAATAATGGATATAATTACAAAGCAGTGTTGGACGAGGGATGAATAAATAATGAAGTGAATTTAATGGACAAGGGCAGAAAAGCAAAGGAAAAAAACAGTTTAAATAAAAAGCTCAAAATAGAAATGATACTAAAATGAGTCAATCCAGACATAATTGTATCAAATATATATGTGAAAATAGCACATGCATTAACATGTCCAATCACACTCTCTAGTTAAAGCACAGATTCTGTTTTCCAGCTATAGCCATAATAATCTGTTCCCTCCACAGGCTTCTTTGCCAATATGACTCTCCCAGGCCAGGGTGGGGGCTGTGTCCTCTGTCCTTGAATCTGAGTAGGTGTGTGACTATGTGGGAAGTAGTAGCGTGCGACTTTGTGAGCCAAGGCCATAGGCGGTGACATAGCTTCTGCTGGACATCTTGGGACACACTCTCGGATCCCAGCCCCCGTGCCGTGAGGAAGCCTACGTACCCGGGGGCTGCTGACCCTGCCCCACCCTGCTGCCCTCTGCCCTTTACTGGATTCTTTCAGGGGTGTCCAGCCTTTCGGTGTCTCTGCACCGCACTAGCAGAAGAAGTTGTTTTGGGCCACACATTAAATGCATGGCGACACTTAATCTCACACAAACACACACACACACACACACACACACACACACACACACACACACAGAGCCATCCTGGGCTGCAAGTGGCCCGCCGGCCGCAGGTTGGACACCCTAGAGAGGTCTCCCTCAGTGACACCCTTGGACAAAAATCTCTACCTCAGGCTCCACCCGCAGGGAGGCGGCTACCATCCGAATGTTTGTCTCCGCCGCCCAAATCTGCGGCTCGAAATTCTCGTGCCCAAGGATGGTATTAGGAGGTGAGGCCTGGGGGAAGGACTTTCCTCATGAGGGTGGAGGCTTCACGAGCTGGAGTAGCGCCCTTACAAGAGGGCCCCCGAGAGCTCCTCCGCCCTCCCACCCTGTGAGGACACTGTGAGGAGTCTGCCAGCTGGAGGAGGGCCCTCAGCCAACCGTGCTGGCCCCCTGCGTACAGACTTCAGCCTCCAGAGCTGCGAGAAAGACAATTCTGTTGCGAGTAAGCGTTCCAGTTTGCGGCAGGATGTGATAGCGGCCCGAATGGACAAAGACAGAGCCCAAGGGAAGACTTGTTATGTGTGTGATTGTCTCCGATGGTGATGTGGCTACTAGGTATGACGTTCCTCATTCAATAAGCCTTACTTTGAAGGCATTATCGTTTCAGGTGCATGGGGCCACTGGAACCGAGGGGGCTGTACACTCAGGGGTGATCTGTATGCCACTACCAGACTTAGGAGTTCAAGTGCCCGGGCTCCAAAGGCATCCCAGAGTCCTTAGTGCCCAAAAGGCTCAGCAATGGCTGGACACAGGGTAGCTCATGGGACAATTGAATTCCAAGTGCCTTCAGAGGGAAGAAGGCAAACTTGTTTGGATGTTCCCTGGGGCAGATCAAAGGGGTTATTAGTAACCATTGTCAGGCTAAGCTCCTAACCAAATCCTTTCCGATTAGGGAACATGGAAACTACTCACTTGGTGATGAGCCAAAGCAGAACAAGGGTCCCTAGTGATTTCTTGGAAAGGCCACAGCAAAGCAATTAAATTGGTATAAAATTTCTGGAAGTTGTAATTTGCCCTGCGATAGTAAGAGCCAAAAAATTGTCCTATTTGACTAAGAAATGTGACTGACATCTATAGATTTATCTTAAGGAAATGATCAAGGAGAGGTATACAGTTTGCACGTCAAAGCTATTCATAGCTGCATTTTTGGTAACGGTGCAAAGAAAAATAACTAATGTCTAATGTAGGAGGTTGGCTAAGTCATAGTACTTTGATAAGATAAAGATAAAGCTATTATTTTAAAATATGGTAAAGAATAATTAATAACCAACACACTTTGTGACATCTTGTTAAATTACAAGACAGGTTTTAACATAGAATCCAATTATCATTTTTTTAAGTATAATCACATAGGAAGATTGTGGAATTCTATACACCCCAATGTTAAAAATTGTCCGCATTAACAAGTTGATTTGATTTAATTTTGGCTTCATGCCTTCATGCTTTTCTGTACCTACAAAGAATGTACTGTGTTTCAAAGGAACAAGCCAACTGACTGCTTATGTTGTCATGTGAAAATGACGGGAATTATCAGCAGAGCATGGCAAGAACCCTTGCCTAGAATAAAACTTATTTTCAGAAAATTTTCTTTTTTTAAAGATTTTACTTATTTATTTTTAGAGAGAGGGGAAGGGAGGGAGAGAAAGAGGGAGAGAAACATCAGTGTGTGGTTGCCCCTCACGCAGCCCCTAGAAGGGACCTGGCCCGCAGCCCACGCGTGTGCGTTTACTGGGAACTGAACCGGCAACCCTTCGGTTTGCAGGTCAGGAGCCACACCAGCCAGGGCTCAGATCCATATACTTGCCCTTGCCCCTGAGCATCTTTTTGGGGGCCCCCAAAGAAGATACAATTAGATTAGCTATTCGAGAACATAGCTCTGATGCTTTCCAAGCCAGAGCAAAACCTCTCCCACGGAAAGGGGGACCCCTTGCTGCACTGAATCTCAGCAGAACTACTGGGGAGCTGACGGTGCTTTCTCTTCTACCTCGAGTGTCAAGGCCGTGGGGCCAGGATAGCCAGGTATGGGCCTCCTCGGCCACGGCCAAAGCCCTAGCCTGGCCCCTGCTGGCAGCACGCGGTTCATTGCCTTTTCCTCAGGTCGGGAGGAAAGGGAAAGCGGGGTCTCCAGCATGGGTGGGCAGTTGCTCCTCTGCTTCCTGAGGTCTGACAAAGGAATGGATTCCCTTTTCCTGGAGGCTGATACTTTCCTGGCACCTCTCCTCCCTGCCTCTGATCTCCTGCTGGTGCCTCCCACTCACCAAGCCCAACTGGGAACCAGGAAGGCAGGAACCCTGAGCGAGTGGCGCAGTCCTATGGGGCAGTGTCCCAGGCATGGAGCAGCGCAGATGTGGCTGGAAAATGCCCCAGAGGGGCAAACCGAGAATATCCAGCACATCCAAGATGGCCAGAGTTCCCCCAGACACTCTTGCATGAGAATGCATCCCCTCTGGGCGAGGATGCTCAAGTGTCCCTGGGGCACTTGATACCTCCACGGATGTGGCCAATGAGAACTCGCCAAAGAACACTCCTGAGAGCTTCCCAGAGCCTTTTGCAGTTTGCGACACTCTCTTTCACTCTCTCTCTCCCCTGCTGACCATCACTGGGCAAAAACTCCAGCCACTCTGACTTCAAAGCATGACCCCTCTGCTTCCTCCCTTGTTACTAGGGGCCAGAAGCCAAGGCCATTTAAGAGCTGAGGATTCCTGGACTCATCTGTGCCTGGCAAGGGGGAGGTGACTATAATGAGGAAAAGCCACTATTCAGGCCATCCCAACCTGTCTTCGGGATGAGCCAGGCAATGGTCCCTCCCGGCCTGACAGCACAGCCAGGGTCACGATCACGCGCCTGCCTGTCAAACTTCCACTGCTACACCAGAAAGTGACTGGGAGTAGCAGAAAGAACATGCGCCTTGGGACAAGAAAACCTAGGTACAAACCTTGGCTTTTCCATGTAGTTCTGTGACCTTGGGAAAGTGGCTTAGGCACTCTAAATTTCATTGCTGATCATTGAATACATAGTGAGCGCCTACTGTGTGCTAGGGAGTAGAGACACAGTAGAGAATCAGGTCCCTGATTCTAAGGGAGTTTACATATTGATGGAGGAGAAGACAGGTAATAAACAAATCAATGAACGAGATAATTTTAAGAATAATAACTGCTACATGGAAAATAAAATGAGATAAAACTGGCAGAAATAAAGGAGGAAGAACCTACTTTAGGTCGTCAGTAAAGATGCCACTGACATGGTGACATTTAAACAAAGACCTAAACAATAAGAAAGAGCCAGCCATACAAGGACCCAGGGATGGAGGAGCGCTCGAGCAGAGGGAACAGCAAGCGCGAAGGCCCTGAGGCTGGAACAGAATGAAGGATGATAATCTCACATGGTCAGGACCCCATGGTAGTGGTCGTAGAGAGAGGTTGACAGACTCAGAATAAACTTTGGAACCACTCCAGCTAAAAATTTGGACTTTCTTGACCTGTCTGTTAAAGGGACTAAGGACCATCTTGTAGGGTAGGTGTGTGGATTAAAGTTGCGCAAACCTGGTGATGCATAGCAGGCTCACTGTTGTTATGTAACTTCAGCACTTATGTAACAAGTCACTTGGCTGTATACTCTGGGCCTTGACAATAATGTTTCCAGGTTGGTGTTTTAATCCCCACTTTAAAAATAAAAAGACTGAGGTTTATTCAGTTGAATCCACTTACCCAGGGATACAAAATTAGTTAGTAATTGGAACAGGACTTGAAATGAAATCTAATTCTTAACCACGACACTGCCCTCCTTTGCTACTATTACTATTCATAATTAACAGTTATTTCCGGAGCACTTACTATGTGCTAAGTGATGAGAGTTTCCTATCCATTCATCAAAAACCCATGTCCCCTTCTTTCTGTAGCTCTCCTACTAGACTACATTCCCCAGCCTCCCTTGCATTCATGTGTCACATGACTGATTTCTAGCCAATAGAATGTGAGTGGAAATGGGAACGCAAATTCTTGGCCTGAGGCTTTTAAGAAGCAAGTGTGGCCCTCTCTACTACCTTTTGTTCTTTTCGGCCGGACCCCCCGTGCTGGATGACTACATGACTGAAAGGAGAAACCCATGAAAATGTCTTGGATCATTGTAGAGCTCACCTTAAGGATGAACAGGATACGAATTGGTGAGACTCCTTGGGAAAGGAGGTTCACCGTCTTTGAACGCAGACAGCACTGGGCTCAGCTCTGTCTTTTCTGTCCGCGTGACTTTGAACAAGTGACTTCCCCTCTCCGAGCCTCTTGGGAGGATAATGAGATTTACTTTGCTGGGCTGCTGGGAGGATTGAACAGGGTGATATACATAAAGCTTTTGGGTCCAGGCACAGAGAGAATGCTTAATAAGTGGACAGTGCCGTCATGGTTAATGTCCATCAAAATCGCTCAAGAATGGAGAAGAGGCATCGTGGGCGGCGGGGAGGGGAAGGCCTCATGGTCCCGTCTGTCCTCACAGTGTCAGGTCCCTGATGGATCCCCGGAGACCAGCCTCAAAACAGCTGAGACACCTAATGGGGAGATGTTAAAACTGGGGATCCAGGCTTGGACCATTGCAAGAGCCTCTTAATTATCTTCTCTCCTCCCAACCCATCTTCGCACCTCCACTAGCTTGTCATCTAAGAACACGTATCCTCGAATTTCCTGATGACAGTCGTTCAGGGCCTGTGTCGCACAGCAAGTCCCGGTGCCCTGGCTGAACGTCCACGTCATATTCTGTGGACCTACAGGACCTGTGCATTGGAATCACGAGGACATGCTGAAAACACAGATTCTCAGGCCCCAAATATAACTACCGAATAGAACGTGGGGAGGAGGCAGGAAGCTGCATGTCCGAGAATCTCTGGTTTAAGGCTGCCTCTAGCTTAGCTCCACTTTACCTCTTCTGAATGTATCGCCCCATTGCTCCCCCGACACAAACCCCCTCTCTGTGTCCCAAGAGTCAGCTTGCTTCTCTGTGACAAATAGTATGGCTTCACACCCCAGCAACACGACATGCAGATTGGTCCCCTGCTGTGGGCCAGTTTCTCCGTCTGGATTTTCTTGGTACATTCTATCTGGGTGGTTGGTACCATCGTTGGCCCTATTTTATAGATAAGGAAACGAAGGCTTAGAGAGGTTGATATGTCCAAGGTCCCGCCGCTAGGAGGTGATGGAGTTGGGATTTGACCCAGTTAAGGCAGAGTCCTGGGTAGGAGAGCTTGGCCTTTGCCAGACACCACCTCCCCCTCAACTGTCCCCGTTCTTCCCACCCTTTCAGCTTCTCGGGTTCCTCTTCTTTCTCGCCTTCTCTCAGAAGCTTTCTCAGACCACCCAAGGGTGGCAGTTTTGAGAAGTTGGGGTGGCCAACTGCATAGAGGACGGTAAGATTCGTGGAGGAAGTGAGAATCCAGGAAGACTGGGAGAGCTGAGTGCTGCGGTTCTGCCTGGAGGAAGGGGGGCGGGGAGCCTTCCAGGAGCTTCCCAAGGCCGGGCTGTAGTAACCCTGGCAATACGGGAAGGAGCAGGTGGCAGAGACACGAAGCTCGTCCCATTAAAGGGACCCTCAGGATCTGGAGTCAGGTTGCCTGGCTCCAAATTCCATCATTGTCTCGGGGGCTGACATTTACTGGGCACTTATTATGGGCTCAAAAAAATTGGAGCAAATAACCAAACATTCTGAGCCTCTGTTCCCTCAACCCTAAAATGGGGATTCGTGCATTCGACCAGGGTGGAGTGAGCCCTGCCCAAGTGGCAGGCACCAGAGATGACACTAACAGTAGTCACATCGGAGGGTGTGTGGGAGTATGCGACGGTTTCACACAGGAGGAACCTGGCACTAAAAAGCCTTCAATGAATGTTTTTTATTAGGATTATTTATTCTTTTTTATTTTTTAATATATTTTATTGATTATGCCATTACAGTTGTCCCATTCCCCCCCTTTATTCCCCTCTACCCTGCACACCCCCTCCCACCCGCATTCCCCCCTTTAGTTCATGTCCATGGGTCATACATATAAGTTCTTTAGCTTCTACATTTCCCACACTATTCTTGCCCTCCCCCTATTTTCTACCTACCATTTATGCTACCTATTCTCTGTACCTTTTCCCCCTCCCTCTCCCTCCCACTACCCTGCTGATGACCCTCCATGGGATCTCCATTTCTGTGGTTCTGTTCCTGTTCTAGTTGTTTGCTTAGTTTGCTTTTGTTTTTGTTTTAGGTTCAGTTGTTAATAATTGTGAGTTTGTTGTCATTTTACTGTACATGTTTTTATCTTCTTTTTCTTAGATAAATCTCTTTAACATTTCATATAATAAGGGCTTGGTGATGATGAACTCCTTTAACTTGACCTTATCTAGGAAGCACTTTATCTGCCCTTCCATTCTAAAGGACAGCTTTGCTGGATAGAGCAATTTTGGATGTAGGTCCCTGCCTTTCATGATTTTGAATACTTCTTTCCAGCCCCTTCTTGCCTGCAAGATTTCTTTTCAAAAATCAGCTGACAGTCTAATGGGAACTCCTTTGTAGGTAACTGTCTACTTTTCTCTTGCTGCTTCTAGAATTCTCTCCATTTTAATCTTGGCTAATGTAATTATGATGTGTCTTGGTGTGTTCCTCCTTGGGTCCAACTTCTTTGGGACTCTCTGAGCTTCCTGGACTTCCTGGAAGTCTATTTCCTTTGCCAGATTGGGGAAGTTTTCCTTCATTATTTGTTCAAATAAGTTTTCAATTTCTTGCTTGTCTTATTCCCCTTCTAGTACCCCCATGATTCAGAAGTTGGAACACTTAAAGATGTCCTGGATGTTCCTAAGCCTCTCCTCATTTTTTTGAGTTCTTGTTTTTTCATTCTGTTCTGATTGAATGTTTTCTTCCTCTGGTCCACACCGTTGATTTGAGTCCCAGTTTCCTTCCCATCACTGTTGGTTCCCTGTACATTTTTCTTTATTTCACTCAGCATAGCCTTCATTTTTTCATCTAATTTGTAACCATATTCAACCAATTCTGCAAGCATCCTGATCACCAGCGCTTTGAACTGTGCATCTGATATGTTGGCTATCTCTTCATCGCTTAGTTGTATTTTTTCTGGAGCTTTGACCTGTTCCTTCATTTGGGCCACATTTTTGTCTTAACACACCTGTTTTGTAGTAAGGGGCGGAGCCTTAGGTGTTCACCAGGGCGGGGTCACCCGCATCGCTGCGTTGTGATGCAGCACGTGGGGGAGGGGTCTGAGAGGGAACAATGCCACTTGCTGCACTCTCTGTCAGTTTTCAGTCACTTCCCCTGCTACCCACAAGCAAAGTGGGCCCTTCTGGTGCTGATTCCCAGGTTGGTGGGTTTGTACACATTCTAGGACCCTGTGGGTCTCTCCAACAAACTTTCCTGTGAGGCTGTGAGTTTCTCCCACTGCCACCTCCACCCCCACAGGTGTTTTCAGTCAGAGGTTTGAAGCTTCATTTCCCCATGCTGGGGCCCTGAGTTGTGCGGTCTGTCCCGCTCCCAGTTGTTCTTCCAGGTTTATCTGCACGCAAATGTGGGACCGCCCGGCCAGGAACACTAGCCGCTGCCTTGCCATGAGTCCTCTCTACCCGGCTGGCCATCTCCGCCCCTCCTACCAGTCTGGATGAATGTTTCTTCTTTAACTCCTTGGTTGTCAGACTTCCATACAGTTTGATTTTTCTGTCAGTTCTGATTGTTTTTTGTTTTTTAAATTTGTTGTTCTTCTTTTGGTTGTGTGAGGAGACACAGTATGTCTACCTATGCCTCCATCTTGGCCGGAAGTCCAGGATTATTTATTTTGATGTTACTCTTAAATTTGGAAAAAGCTTACCAACATATTGCCAAGTAAGGTCACCAGGTTCAAATCCTCCTGGCTGTGTGTAGGTTGTTATTTACAAAAAACAGCTGTTTTTGTAAATAAAGGTTTATTGGAACACAATCCCTCTAAATTGTTTACCTACTATTTATGGCTAGTTTCTTGCTACCATGGCAGGATTGAGTAGTTGCAACAGAGACTGTAAGGCCTGCCAAGCCTAAAATATTTATTACCTGGGCCTTTGAAGGAAAAAATATTGCAGACCCTCAACTGATCCATGGAAGATACGGGTGAGGGTTATTTATGTTCTTGCTCCTTATTTCTGCATTTGGTTTTTAACTTTTCTGCTGTCCTCCTCACATACTGTGGATAGCAATGGTATTTCCATACAGGAATGAGTTTAAGCTCTTTTCTATAAGAAGGGTTGTCGTACAGTGTGAATTCCGTACGGATGAAATCTCCCCCAAGTGAATAGCAGAGGATTGAAGGACTCACTGTAGGGAGAAAGACTGTGGATCATAGGTTAATTCCCATAAAATGAGAAACCTCTATGCAACAGATTCTTTGGATTCTCTGGGTAGCTCTGATTACCTGATGAAAAACCCAGCCCCGTTCTTTTAGTAACTAGAAAGCTCAATAGATTTCTCTCTAAGTGTATTACGAGAAAAGAGATTAGATTTCTTTTTTTCCCCCCTGGTAGGGTAACAGCCAGACATTTCAAATAGCCAGAACTTGGATGTATAAGTTAGTAGAGTATTTAAAGTTAGGTTTTGGAGTCAGCTTTCCAAGTTCAAACCCTGCCTCAGGAACTCACTGGCTGTGTGGCCTTGGTCAAGTGAATTAACATCTCTGGGCCTCTGTTGCCTATAAAGTGGAGATATTAAGCATCTGCTTCATGAAGTTATTGTGAGAATTAAATAGATTAATGTGCAGAAAACACTTAGCCCAGTGCCAGAGCCTTGGTAAGAACTCAGGAAAATGTTTGCTGCTATTTATTGATTTATGACTATTATTGGCAGAAATCCTGTATTCTGAGAACTGCCCAGCCTGTTGCTGTCAGTTGATGCAATCCTGAATATCAGACAGGCCCGGCCAGCGGGGGGAGGTTCTGGTTCTCTATCAATGAGCTGTTTGTTGTAAGGCCCTTGGGGCAGAGTCTGGGTTTCACGGAACTTTTCGTGCCTGGCCCCAGGCCGGGCACTTAGAAGACCCTCAGAAAGGCTCATTGACCTGACAGAACGGGGGCTTGAGATCATTCAGACAAGCGAGTCGAGACCTGGCGGGAGCCAGAAACACCCCATCCCTGGCTTCTCTGCTGGAACAGAAGGTGGGACCTTTGTAAATGGATGCTCCCCGCTGAGCCTCCAGCTGCACAACACCAGCCGCTTCCTGCCTGCACCCCAATACCTCCTGCTTGGGGAGCATCTGCCTACGGTCCCCCAGGAGCCTGCTCTTCACTGAGGCTCAGTGAATCTGCATGTCGGGAGCCTGAAAATATTGATTTCAGGCCTGTGGGGAACCACCAACCCTCCCAAACTCCTCCCTCTGTCATCCCCCTCATCATGGTGCGCTGAGCACTTTATAGAAGGTTCTGAATTTGGGCAGGAGCTGGGGCTCAGGGCAGTGGGGGTGGATGCCCAGGGCAAAGAGGTGGTGGAAGAAAATAAACTCCCCTTCCCAGAACAATCAGAGGAAGACAGTCCCAAACAATGGCCAGACCATCCTCGCGGACCATGCTGACAGCCATTTCGGACTTATCACGCCCCGGCACTATATTAAGGCTCTGAGATTACAGTGTGGTTCATTAGAGGAACATCTGTTGGAAATCAGCACGGAGCGGCCAGATATGATTGCTAAAAAAGCAGCCTGGGGCATGCGGGGGGAGACCACGGCTCTGCCGGGGAAAACGTCTTCTGTGGCTGACCTCCCCTTGCCGTAGAGGAGCCAACGGTCCTGTTCGAGCACAGATTAGGAGCAGGATGCATTTTTAAGACCCAGAAGCCAAAGCCATGGGGACAGCAAGAGCTACCACTAATTAGTACTTTCTAGGTGCTAACCTCCGTGGTACGAATTCAACACCCATTATCTTCTTTAGTCTTCACAGGGCACGTAACATTGTTATCCCACTCACAGCTGAGGGCACTGGAGCGCAGAGAGGTCAAGGGGCGTGCACCAGGTCATGGACCTAATGGTTACTGATAGGACGGTCCACTGTCCTGTTTTATGCAAACGGAGGGTTTTCTTGGGAGTCAGGGTTTTCTGGGCCAAACCTGGGATCGCCTCGGGGAAAACCAGGGTAGAGCTGGAGTTCCGACCCCCATCGGTCGGATGTCAAAGTTTCTGTTCTTCTCCAATGCATTGTCATGCACTGTTCGTCATCGCAGAAGTGGTTCCTGCACACCTACTATGCGCCGGGCGCATTTGTACGCACCAGAAACACAAGGGAAGGAGATGGGCGGACATCCCAGTCGTCACGGGGCCAACGTGGGAGCGGCCCCCTTGCTGGGACTGCCGTGTGTCCCACCAGGCTTTGTATCTCCCCGAGGCTGGTTGAACTGGGTATTAAGACAGTGAGAGCCATAGAACGGTCCCTCCCCGTGGTCTGCTGCCCCGCACCCTTCGGAAACGCCTCCTCTGCAGTCTAGAAATAGGACGGCCGAAGGGCGCTGGGATCAAAGAGCGCGCAATCAGAAGGGTTATAAATAGGGAGCATCGGGCTTCAGCAAACCCCTGTGGGCCGGAACTGGGAGGTGCCCTTGCACGCGGGGAGTTTTACGGGGGGGAGTTCTAAGCGGGGTGCCAATAAAACGCATGGTGGCTCGGTGGTGGCGTTAGAAGGAGGTGCAGACTTTGGAAGCAGGGAGACCTAAGTCCAAACCCTAGCCTGATACTTGCCTGTTCGGTGATCTCGGGCACGTCCCTGAACCTCTGAAGTTTTTATTTCCCGCAAAGCGGGGACATGGGTAACAGGAGTTCCTCCAGAGCGTATGCTGGAAGTGAGGTAGAGCACATAACAAGCCAGCTCCTGGGTTTCTCCCCCGCGTCCTCGTATTTTCAGTCAACAGGTACTTTTATAGCGCTTATTACACACCACGCGCTGCTCTGAAGGCTTACGGATATTAACTCAGTTCACCCTCGTAACATCCCCAGGTTTTAGGGATCACCCCCATTTTCAGCTGGGGAAACCGAGGCAAGGAAAAGCGAACTAACCTACGCAGACCTCGCAGCGAGTCAGGGGCAGAGCTGTATTTTGGGTCCAGGATTGTGTGAATTCAAGTAGAAACAAGTTCATAATTCGATTATAATTCAAGTTGAAGGAGGATTTAAATAAAGCCACAGATTAAAAAAAAACCCACATCCAGCTACCAACACCATCCTAGGTTAAAGGGACTGACTAGCCTCCAGGTGGCTGGCGAATGACAGCAGTCGGGGGTGTGGGGGGGTCGCCAGGAAGAAGCTGGAGGGGAGGATGGAGGCTCGTTATGGTAGACTCTGCCCAGGCTTGGGAAAGCCAAGTTCACAGCTGTGCCGAATCCCAGGCCCTGGAGCAACCCCTGAAGGGCTCTCCTAACACCTCCTTCTCCACCTGCACACGGATCTGTCCTCGATGCTGGCCTCCCGGTGGGAGCGACTTTCTGCCAGGCTCAGGTTAGCGGCAGAAGGACACGCGTCTCCCTTCTTGCCGAAAGGAGAAGGCATTTGAGAGTGGAAGCCGGCAGCGTTCACAATTACGCCGAGATGGCAGATCTGCGCCGGCAGCCTACGGGCCCTCTCCTGATAAGCAGCACCTGGAATTAAATATTTCCAGGAGCCGCTCCTCGGGCCCAGGTGAAAGGCATTTGGGTGGAAAGCAGCCAGCCAATGGGCAGTGGGGACGCCACCGAGGGCAGCGCTAAAAGGACCCCCCGTGGCCTCTGCTCCCATTTTTTCCCCCTTAAGCCTGCTGTCCTTGTTGGGGAGGGGGCCAGAAAACAACTTCTTTCTTCATTCTAAACCAAAACTGCCTTTCATTTTTTTTTTTTTTTTTTAAGAAGTGGGAGGGTTGGTTTCTGTCTCTTGAACTGTTCTAGATTTTAGGCAATCCTTGAAGTGGCCTCAATGCTTTCTGCCTGGGGAGGGAAGAGAGGGCTGTTTGGGAGCTGGGGCCCAGGGCCGGTGAGGGAGACCCACCTTCCTGCAGGGTGGCCTCCTGAGGCTCTGGCCCCTTGCAAGCCATGCCTCTCGTCCGGGGGCTGCTGCTGGGGGCCGGAGGCAGGACTCAAAGAGAAAGGGGGCCGGGCTGGCCGTCTGTCTGGGAACTCACCCGGCCGCCCAGCTCTTACTTCCTTCAAACTTTCAGGAAGCGTAAAGCTCCTTCTCTGTCTCTAAACGCTCTAATGCAGCTTTTTCTGGGGAACATGACCGCAAGCCCTGGTGTGCCTGTGGGCTCCCGTGGGGTGCGTCACCTCCACCATGGAGGGAGCCAGAGGACAAGAGCGCTGGGGTCTGTTTAGCTGGGCTTTCTGGCAAAATGTGGCCTAGCTCTGCGACCCTGCCGCAGGCACCCCCAGCTCTCCTGAGCCTGTTCCTCCAGGGGGTTGGGCTTCCCTGGTTCCGGCTGAACGGGGCTCTTTGTTGGCTCCCTGTGGAAGGAGGTGGGCAACGGGGCTCACTACTCTGCAGCACCTGCTGGCTGGGAGCAGATGCTGGCAGGAGCGAAAAGCTATCTAGGCCTTTCCTTGACGGGAGGAAGGGTTTCAGTGGTGGCTGCAAACTCACAATCTCTGCTTTCACGGGTTCTCCACTCCTTCTCTCAAGTTCTATGACTAAGGCAGGTCAACCCCGAGCTGGGAAGCACCCGAGAGGGGAGCACATAGTGTGGCTGCACCCTTGTGTAATTCTGAGTCCATGCAACGTAGCGGGGTGAAGTGCCCAGGCTCTGGGGCCGGGCTGCCCTCTCCTGTCGACCTTGGGTGCAGTTACCCAACCTCTCTGCACCCCCGTTTCCCCATTGTTAAAACTGGGGACAGAGCATGTCGGCGTGGCGTTACGCCAATTAAATAGGTATATAGCTCAGGTGTGATCGAGCCTCCATTGGAACAAGGATTAGAAAAAGCTGATAATCAAGCGGAGGGACTGATGCTTTCTGAAAAGTTGAGCCTTGAGTCAGAAGGCAGCTGTTACCCCTTTCCAGAGGGTACAGCAGGGAGAGCTCAGTCTGGGGGTCCCATGCACCCCCGCTGCTTCCTGTCCTGAACCCAGTATCTGGTGCAACGGTGGGGGGTCTGATGGCTCAGGCCTCCTAGGGAGCTGCGCCTCTTCCCCGACGAAGCCCCTGCAGACCACGTGATCGGGAAAGTTTGTGCCAAGTGGGAGCTCACTTCCTTCCCCAGACAGCCCTTTTCTTTAGGAACACCCCAAAAAGGGGGCTAGCGTCACTAGCCTTTGGGTCTACCCTTTGCCTAGATGTGTTTTTTTACCTCACTGTTTTTATTTTCACACAGGGCAAATCTTACAGGTCTTATTAGGTACACGTTAAAAAAAAAGACAGCAGCTTTGTTTTAAGCTCTCGTGCTGGGAGTAGCTAAGCGTAGGCACCTGGGAGTAGTCAGCTCTTGCCCGTGGCTTCTCCGGCTTGATGAACATCAAGCACGTGGCCTCCCCACCCTTGTTCTTAAGCACGCAGCTGCTCTTGGGAAAGTCTCATTTGCACTGAAATGAGATCTCACAAATTCTGGAGGCTTCAGGACTTAACTAACTTTAGTTGCAGTCAAGTTCTCTTAATCCTACTCAAGTATCACCGGGGTCCCTCTCGTTAGTTATTTTTTCTGTATTCCTGCCTCACCCCCTTGCTCTACCCATCCCCCATCGCCAAACCCTGGCCTGGAGGGCGTAGACACAGATGCTGTATACGCCGTGTACCACCACAGCCTCCGCGAGGATTCCCCAGGGCTTACTCCTGCTGCTGGGTGTTCATCCCGCTCGCTGCTTCTATCTGCTGGGTGCTCCCAGTGAGCACCCACCACGTCTTCCTTGTCCCACGGCCCAGTGACACTCACTCCCCACCAACTGGTGCCTGCTTAGGGCTTAGAGCTGCTTAGGCTGCACTTTCTCCAATGTGAGATGTAAGGGGGGGGGGGCGGCGGCGGTCAGTGCGGACAAGCCCTCCACTCCAGCTCCGAAGGCATGTGGGGCCAAGCGGGCCCCCCACACCAGGGCCGCAGCCGGCTGGGAGATTAGGTGCCCGTGCCTGGTGGGCATGGGGCGTGGGCGTCTGTGGGGGGGTCTCTCCACTTCATCCTCCTCCAAAGTGAGCCAGTCTCAGCAGTCCCAGTCCTGATTTTACAACAGGTGAAGCCGGCCACAGTCTGGGAAACTTGTTGTGCTTTCGTTTATGAAAATAAGCTGAGAAAAAGCTGGGTGGGATGATCTTAAAGAGATGGCTTGCGATTGTCGCTCCACGAGTGTTAGGGGGATGTTGTATTCCTTTGGGTGGAGTTCGAGTCTCTTTTCCAAGTCCCCCGCGAGCCCTCTGAGACAGTAGGCCTGTGCCTTCATCCCAATCGCGGATCTCCTGCCCCGGCTCCAACGCCCCACGGGCTCAGTAAGTTTTAGCTCCTCCCTGCGGGAGAATGCAGGCCGCTAGCCTTGAATGTGTTTGGCTCACAAGAGATGCCCTTCCTTACCAGTTAGTCCGTTTGTGCAGGTAGGCCACCCATCACCTCCCAGGCTATGCCAAGTGTTCCTACAAAGCGAAATCGCACATCATACGCCTTTGACCTTGGGGCTCACAAGGCTTATCTTTGTATTGCGGGTATCCCATTGAGCTGCGCTTTAATGTGGGCTCCCGGAAAGTAGTCTGAGACGAGGTCTCAGGACAGGTGGGTCGTGTCAAGGAGGTAATCTGGTGAGGAGTGGCTAAAATAAGGAAGAAAATGGAAACAGCAGTGTACTGAAGCGGCTTCCGTGAGCCCCTGGGACCACCTGTGAGAGGTGTGCAAATGCCTTGAACTGCCCACCCAACATATGGGGGCTGGGGGAAGCCTCTTTTGGCTGTAGTTTTTGGGAGGTTCCCCCCCCCATCGTTTTCATTTATTCACTGCTTCCTCTCTACTGAGCAAGGGTTGAATCTGGGCTTGAACTTGGCTATACTTGTAAGCTACACATGGGCAGCTGCAGTGAGAGACACATCTTCGGGCAGAGAGCAAAGCTGTACTTAAGCCCGCGGAGGTTGGGGTCAAAACTACAGCATAGGTCGCATGTATCCGAGAGAGAAAGTCATTGCTACTATGTGCTGAAATGTGCAAGAATGTTAAAACACAGCAAACTTGTATTTATTGTCTTCATATACGATGACTATTTTGTTACAACCTAGAAATTATTGAAGATGAAAATTTTCTCTTCAAATAGCAGAAACATGGATATTGCTTTAAAAAAATACAGCTAAAAAAAAGTCCTTACCCATGAATCACCATCTTCAATAGCCGGCTTTGCAAACGTTTGTAACGGTCATCGCGGATAATCTTGCTGCACGCAAGGCATGGCTACCTCTCACCCTTGCAAGAACATTCGGACGAGTGACTCGTTTGGGATGCGTAGCACCTAACACGCCTTTTCCCCCTGCCTGGCGAGGGGGCCGTACCTACGTCGTCATTACCATTTCCTTCCATTTGCGTTTGAATCTGAAGTTTCAGGTGCCAAGGCTTAGGCACACCTAGCGAGGCCTCCGAACGCCTTGCTCGTTCGACACTGTTACGAGATCTCTAATGCCGTGCCTTAGTTTCACGTTGCCATGTAGCACAGGCGGTCTGAGCCTTTTTCCTGCAGCATTCGACACAGTGTAGGACGTGTGACCATAGGCCGCCTCCCGGGCACCTATCATTCGGTCCACAGCGTCAGCTCCGATGCCATTCTCTTTGATCAGCACGTCAGGCTTTTGCGAATCTAAAATTTTCAGTGTTATTGAAATGTGTACTTTGAAACTAAAATTGTTTTGTATTTTTCTTTTTGGAATATGAGATACAAATGTGCAACCTGAACCAAAAGCAAGTGAATTGGATTTTGGGGGGCCTCTGTTTAGAAGATAAAAATTCAGGGGGTAGTTGGGGTTTATTCTGATGAACAATACCTACCTGTGGAAGTCCGGTTCCTCTTCCAGTCAGGTGAGATTTGTATCAGGGAACCAGTTATCGGCCGTAGTATCGCATCCTGAATTCGGGATGAACAAATGGGCTCTACATCCGCTGGTTTATCACTAATCGAGTTAAGGACCTTCAGGCTGCTTACTGGCATGTATTTCATGAGTTCCTGTGTAAAAGAGTTTTGAATCGACCGTAGCAGAACATTTTTATACCACATTTACTGGACTTGGATGGAACAGATTATCTAAAGCCACATTTGCCTCTAAATCTAGGTAACATTTCATCTGTTATTCCATTCTGTCCCAAAGAGTAACATAACTTACAATTTTCTACAAATGCTGTGATGTCTTTGGGCAGAAAGCAAAGCTGTATTTGAAGCAAGCGGCTGTTCCTGCCTAGAACGGCCCATCTTGACCGCAGCTGAAACTGGGAAAGACGAAAGGGCGAACATCGGGATCCCACGTGTCTGCTACATGTGCTAACTTGGCTTCTGTCTCTAACACCCCTTCCTCCTCCCCCATGGACTGAGTTCCTTAGAGGGATGGCCCTGTTAGTTGGGGCGAACTGCGTACACTGGCTGGCACAGGACTGCTCCATAATGGCATCCCTGAGGATGTCAGGCTTGGCCCAAGACCAGTGATCACTAACCCGTAAGTTGGGAGGAGGGGTGAAAGGCACCTTTCCCCACAAGTAGAATGGGCTGCAGAGCAGATCCAAGCCTCCGTTCTTCCTGCACAGCTGTCAGGGATGGGCTGTGTTCATAATCGGCTTGTGATCCTACAAGCGATGCTACCAAAGTGCTCCCCGAGCGCCAGTTCCCACTGAGCTGGGCCCTGTGCAGGTTGGGCCTGGAGGTAGTTCCAGCTGTACAGTCTATTACCCAGCCCTAACCTGAGTTGCGTACCCAGAGCCGTGTCCATGACCCTGGCCACAGCCGGACAGGGTGGACGCATGACCAGGCAAAGCTGAGGCTGTGCCAAGATGAGGTGGCTCGGTGTGACCAGAGTACTTGAGCTAAGTGGTGGTCGCTCTCTGATTCTTAACTGCAGGCTACTTACAGTGAATTTGAGATCGCTTCAAGTTGAAGCTGAGAGATGGATAGGAGAGATAAGTAGCGAAGCTCTGGTGTGTGACTAAGTGGTAGTTAGGGGGAACTTTCTACTTTGGACGGACCAAATACACACGGTGAGCAGTCAGGTGGTACTCAGGCATGTGACCCCCTAGAACTGCATTAATTCTTGGATTGAACTCTAGGCTACAAGTAGCCCTTCAATAATCCTAGCTTCCTCTTTAAACGGACTCTAAGATGCTGGGCTTGGAATAAGCACAAAAGCAGAGATGTGAGGCCAGATGGGTGGCCTTGACCCTCTTTGCAAAGTGTTGCCTACGATCCATGTGGATAGGAACTGGAGACGCTCAGCTCCTAGGATGCCAGGGGGTGCCAGCCCCCATACCTGTGCTGATCAGAAGCACCACGGCAAGTCCCTCCATGGCTCGGGAATAACTTTTTTCTCTCCTGACTTAGATAGCTGGTAGCTCCCACGTGACAGGTATTTAGCTTGTGCCAAATACAGATCTGCCCCTGAATCAGCAGACTCACCATGAAACTGAGGCTTAAACCTGGCCTTGGGTTCCAAGTTCAGAGACTTCGCAGTTCCTTCAGGCTCCACAAAATGTAGATCTTGCCCTGTTAGCACTGCTTTCTCTGTGAATCCTCAGGGTGAGCCAGTCAACTCACTACCATCATGCCCTTTGTTGAGTGAGGACACTTGGGCGTGAAACCACTCGCCCTGGGTCCAACGGACCTACAACTGGCAAGGTCTGCACTTAGTTCTGATGACCCCCCACAAGCCGAGCTGAACTGTGTCCTTGGCATCCTTTCAAATTCTGCACGTCCTTTACTCTTGAGACAGATGGGTAACCATGACTTGCCAACACTTTAGTCCTGGCATTCATCATGCCTTCACCATCTTTTGTACGTGGAATAGTGGCTTCTCTTGTGAGCTACTCATGGTGCCCCTAGAGATGCTGATGTGGGGGTTTGGCTGCCTCTTCTACACATTCTCACCTCCAAGTCCCCTTCTCCCAAGCCCCAAAGCCCCATCTTCCCCCAAAGAACCTCTGGTGACTGCGGTGCAATGTCGTTTCACCCAGTCCCCATGGCTACAACCCCTTGTGCCCAACACCTTGTAACAAGCACACGTTCCGGTTGGTTGTGTTCCCAGCAGTTAACGGCTTTGATTCCTCTCCATGGCACTGCATACACAGAAGCAGGTGGAGCGGAGGCAGGCCAGCTTTGTGAGGCTGTCACAGGCCTGTAGGCTTTGGCCCATCCACAACTTGGTGTGGCAGCTGGGGACTCTGGGGAGAAAGTCTCAAGTTATGGATGAGAGAACCTCACGGGAAGTTTGTCACTTAGGAATCAAAACATCCACTGGCACTGTGGTGTGGACAGCTAGCGGAGACGGAACACTCCGCAGGCCTGCTGGAGCCAAGATCGGGCTGGAGGGGCGGCGGGCCTGTCCCAGGAGCTGACTTCTAAACCCCACCCTCTTGCTTTGACTTAGATCCTATGGTGCTTTGCCTTTGAGCACATCTCTCCAAGTCAATTAAAAAAAAACAAAATTGGCCTCTGGAGCTTAAATAAGGGGATAGAAAGCTCTTCAAACTAAGTACCTACTACATGCCAGCCACTCATCCAAAAGCCAAGAGTAGAGAATAAGCTAGCTTTTCTGTAAAAGAAAGTATGGGCTTGAACTGGGATCTATTCTGACCTCTGCCATCGGACGTACGATGGACCACACCGTCTGAGGACCAGAACTCATTTGGGGGGAATCAGCTCCATTTTGTGTAATTAATTTCAACATGAACATTAACCCAAGGTCTAGAGAAAATACTTCTGAGGAAAAGTGTCGAAGTCTTTTGAAATGTGCTCTCGGCCTAGATTACAGTTTACTTTGAAAGATTCCCAAAAGGATCCCTCCCTGCTGCAAGGCTGGCCACATTCCTGAGGCTTTCTAACCCTTCTGGGATAAAGCACTAAAAACAAACTTGGACAACTCCCGCCCCAGAGCGACAGTAACCCAACCATCCAGGGTAACACATGCCCTGGGCCTGAATCCAGCATGGCCTTCATTAGCAACGAGGTAGGCAAGGAAGGTCTCTGAGAAGTAACATCTGAGCAGGTGCCTGAATCAATAGAATCTAGGCAAAAATCTCAGGTCCACAATGGAAAGAACACCTAGTACAAAGGACCTAAGGTTAGGAGTAAGTCTGAGACAAAGAACAAAAGGAAAAAATGACTAGAAGCGGCAGCAGCAGCAGTTGTAACAGATGAGACACAAATGGGCAGGAACTTAATTCTGTGGGACCTTGGTTAGTAATAAAATGGAACTCAAACTTTCTCCCAAGGATGCCCATGAAGTCATCAACAATCAAAGCTTATGAGGGTGGGCTTCGGGTTGCTGCCGGTGGCAGCTGTCCGACAGGTCCATTGCAGGCACCCAGAAGGAAGGGTATCCTAGGAAGCCACTCCCCTTAGCCAGGCGAGAGCTGGAACTTGAGTCAAAGTGGCGACAATGTGAGAATGTGCAAGATGAAAATGAACTGGGGAGTTTGCCGAAGGGCCTGGATGTTGGGTAGGAAGCGGGGAGCAAGGCTATCGCTCCCAGTGGTGGGCTAAGTATTTAGGCAGAAGCAGCAGTAACAGGTGGGGAAGCCCCGGGCAGAAGAGAGAACATGTATACAGTACTGGGAGCAAACTTTGGGACCCTTAAGCTGCTACCAGGGCTGAGCCCCTGACTGGACTCCTCTAAGTAGCTCTCATACAAGTTGGGGACCTCAAGGAGTGACGCCTGCTGCCTGTAGGAGGCAGGAGGGACTGAGCAGAGATTTCGATGGCATGGTGGTCCACGGGAATAAACGGAGGGAGACACCAGGGAAGACTTGGAAAGCAGCAGCAATGCCCACAACCCAAACCTCACTCTCTGAGGACTGAGGAGTTTTACGAACAAAGATGTGTCACGACAAAACTAAAAAACCACGTCAAAACTCCAGTTCAACGTCCAGAAGCAAACCCTAGGCTCAGATACCAAACCGATCAAGCCTTCCGCAGAGAGGAGGTTCGAAAGACTTGCGCCTCGGATGATAACATTTTCCGTCCCCTTCCTTTTCCAAACCATCTCTGAAGAGCGCGGCTCACTTTTTATAACACGAAAATGAGATCAATCCTGAACCCGAGGCAGAACCGTCGGAGGGGCCGTGTTGATCATGGAAAGCATGATCCTGGCTCGGTTGCCTCCGGGTACGTGAGTCATCGTTTATGCTGTAAAAATAATGGCTTTTCCAAAACTCGACTTCAGAAGGCGCCTGAGCTAGTTAAACTAGCCAGTTTCAATTGCTTTGGCCATTTCTAGCTGTTCTTGGGAACGGTCCCTGGAAACTTCCTCTTCAAGTCTCTTTTTAATAGTTACAAAGACGAGAGCTGGACGGGTGCTTGGATCCGTGTATCCTGACGGCCCTTTTTGTACATTCGGGGGAAACCCGGGCCTCTCTGGGGAAACAGTCTCCTCGTTCTCAGTCTCGTTCTCTGCGGTTTGTTACCCGGGGTCCAACAGGTCTGAAATTATTAAATGGAAAATTTCAGAAATAACCCAAACCTTCCAAACTGCGCACCTGTTCTGAGCATCGTCAGTAAGATCTCGCGAGGTTTTGGTCTGCGCCCCCCGCCCCACCTCCCAGGCCTTGACTCCTCCCTTCCTCCTGCGTCTGCACGCTCTGTACGCTCCCCGCCCACTTGTCAATCAATAGCCGGCTTGGTGACCCAACCCACTGTTGAGATCTCCCAGTGCTTGCTGTCAAGCCACCCCAATTTTACTTAACAGTGGCCCCAAAGCACAAGACTAGTGACGCTGGCAATTTGGATGTGCCAAAGAGAAGCCGCAAAGGTGCTTCCCTTTAAGTGACAAGGTAAAAATTCTCGACTTGAGGAGGGGGAAAAAATCGTATGCTGAGGTTGCTTAAGATTAAGGTAAGAATGAATCTCCTACCCACGAAGTTGTGAAGAAGGGAACACGTGTGCCAGTTCTGCCGCGGCGCCTCACACTGCAGAAGTCCCAGCTGCAGTTCATGCGTGCTTAGTTAGGATGTAGCAGGCATTCAGTTGGGGAGTGGATCATGGGAATAGAAAAATGTTTCCATTGATGGCAACATATGTTGAGCCAGAAAGCACTGAGCCTATAGCGAGGGATCCCCAAAACGTGATTGACCACATTCACATAACTCATGTTATAATTCTATAAGTTAACTTATGTTGGGCACAGTAAGATTCAACTGTCATAGATAGGTCTGTATGCATGAATGGGGGAAAAACAAGTTTACATATAGAGTGCAGTACTACCCAGGGCTCTCAGCATCCTCTGTGAATAAGGGGGTACTTGCACTAAAGGTGTGACCTAAGACTGCAGGCCAGATGGTGACTTGGGCCACCCCTCGTCACCCTGAGTCTTCAGTCCTCCCCTCTCTTTGTTTAACCCGCCCTCCACCTATCGACTGAGGGCGCTGTCGAAACATCTGCATTCATTGATTCATCGATGCCTTGAGTAACTCTGCTCCCGCTGGAGACAGATAATGCATGCCCGACGCCGAGTTCTGGCATGGCATTGATTGTGAACCAGGGGGAGGATGGGGCAGCTGTCAGTCCAATGTGCACTGTGGTCTCGAAATTGAAATGGTTCTTTGGTAGACAGGACAAGCCTGTGCACCTGGGTTTCAGCGAAGGCAACCTGCGGGACCAGTCCAGACCAGACCAGCCCAGTCCCCCTGTCTTTGAGCCTCAGCCTCTGGCCCTTCATCTGAGTCCTGCTCCAGCATCTCTCTCACGTCTATAAAGCAGCACCTGCTTTCGCATCCTTCTAGAACTTGAGCACCTGCCATTGGCCGACTGCTGGGAAAGACTCCCAGCCTGATCCAATTGGGGCAGGGAGGGGTTAGGGGAACAAACACTGTTACTGTTTATGCAACAACAGACCTCTTTTGGGAGACCTTCGTAGGTAGCTGGTCTACTATGGGCTTTCTCATACCAAGTTCCAGAAAGCTCAGTGAGTTTGGAAGCCTTTGAGACAGAGGGGTCTTTGCACAGACCTAGGGGCCTAACGGAGCAGAGCCTGATGCAAGTCCAAGTGGACTGAACACTGAAGGGTGGCCCTGTTGGGCTTGTCTTCCCAGCGCTCAGCACCGAGAGGGGGAAAGCAATGAGATGGAAGCAACGAGATCAACCATAAGATCCTGGAGTGTCTAGATCGGAGCGGGGAGAAGCTCAGAGGTGACTGAGCCTCCAGGCGCGGCAAGCACATGCCTCGGGCTCTCCGTAGAATGGGAGGAGAGCCCACGCAGTGCGGACTCTTTAAGGACATATACATCCGCCGCATTGGTGTTGGAGTCCAGCTTTTGAATGGGACGAATCTCGTCTTCAGTAGGGTGCGCCTTAGAGTTTAGGCTCAAAATAGCCCTAAAATTTTATAAAACCAGGCAGGAGGGAGGCCTTGGTTTGCTGGATACTTGCTTCTTGCATACAGGATGGGTTGCTCTTTCTCGAAGATATCTTCTGCCTCAGTGCTTGGCTTGTGAGGTTTACTTGTCTTGCCCTGTCCCCACAAGGGGCCTTCCTTTCCAAGTCTAAGGGACACCCAGGATGAGGTGTGAGATGAAGATTAACACACATTTCTTTCCTGCTTCTGAGTCTTTCTGCATGTCCAGAAAGGATACCCTTTAAGAGCAAACTAGCTTCAAGTTCCTGGCCTACTGTGGGCACATGAATGCAGGTCCTCCAGTATTAGGGTCCCCCCCACAGGTTAACCTGTTAGACAGTCCCTTCTCAGGGGACCAGTTTTAAGGATAGACTGGGAGGCTCGGATTTGTGCCTAATGGGAGGAACTGGCATCAGTGGGGTTGAGTTTGGCTCAGGATGGGGGATGCCCACTGTGTCTCTCCCAAAAAGCTCTCTACATGGCTCAATGTTAGCATGCAATTAACAGACGGATAACAGGATAACGGAAATGCACATCCCGCTTAGATTTTGGTTACTCGAAACCCTCTCAACGTGAGCTCTGGCTTCTTCTAACCTTAGCTGGATGAATGGAACCAACTCATCCCCAGGCTGTGTGTCTCACTGAGCATTATTTAAGCCTCTGGTGGTGGCCTGACAGCGACAGTATGGGAGAGACTGAACACCATGGAGCATCCCAAGGGTGTCACTGGAAAGAGGTTGTCCCAGATCCCCGCAGCCAACCTTTGGTTCCTTTGTAATGCTCTGTATCTGTGTTCTTCTGCCAAAGCACTTCGAGGTTACACAAGAACTCGGTATTAACATTCTGTTGCTGCATAACGAACTTGGCAGTTTAAAATACACTCACCCTGACCTGGAGAGTCCGGTTATGCCACGCTTGGATTCCTGACCCATGGGGAGATGAAGACAATCTTTTAAGCTAAAGAGAGGCATCTGCTGGTTCACTGTTCTGCAGGTACCGCCCAGGCCCATCGTGGCTGGGTCCTCTGCTGTATCCTAAGGCTGAAATTAGTGTCAGCTGGGCTGCGTTCTCTGGGGGCTTGAAGGCAAACTGGCTTCCAAGTTTGTTCTTGGTATAACTCAGTTCCTTGCAGGGTAAGACTTTGAGGTTCCTTCCTTTGGTAGCTTTTAAATCAGCTCCTACAGGCTTCCTGCACCCCTTGCCACGTGGCCCCCTCTAGCTTCAAGCTGGCGTGCTGTGACTCTTCCTCGGGCTTCGCATCTCTGCCTTGGTACATCTACAATGGCTAGACCCCGATGTCTGAAGGGCTTGTGTGATTGGGTCAGGCCCACCCAGGACGGTCCGTCTCCCTTTCCCCACATAACAGTCACAGGAGTAACTTTCTGTATGGACGTGTTCGCTCCCTCCCAAAGGTCTGTGTGGAGCATGGACATGTGGCAGGGAAGTCTCGGGGGTGGGGCATATCGAGATGCTGCCCGTCAAACCAGAGGCTTATGGTCTTTGCTAGACTCACTCGGACAGGGATCTGATCTCCCTTACTGTCCTCAGCACCTGTGACAGAACCGGAACACAGGAGAGGTTGGAGCTTCTGGGGCTGAACAGTGTCCTCACTGGGAACTGAGGATGCCCCACCGGGTTAATCATGCCCACCTGTAGGTGCAGCCCTCCAAGCCAAGGGAGGGGGTAACGCTAACCGGACAGCCCCGGTCCGCACGGGGGCTGCCTTCTGAGACTTTTATTTATTTTTTTAAAAGGCTGCATCCTCCCCTCCAGTTTAAAGCTGTCCAAAGCACTTGTAAAAACCCACTTGCTCAAACTAGCATTATTTCTCCCACTATTACCCACAACTTATACTGTGGGCGACGGCGGACCCAGCCTTTCTGGCGTCCAGCCACTGGCACCATCCACATGGCAGGTTGTGGCCATGAGAATAATTCCCCTTAAATGCCACTAATGGAACGAGCAAAGAGGTTTTCCCTCTTAAAATGGCTTTAGTACTTTCCCTTGTGAAATTCCCTATGTTGGTTGAGTGCTGCCCCCTTTGGGTCAGAGGGAGTAGTTCTTGTCAAGTGTCAGTGTAATAGTAAAAAGTCAATAAAATAGTTAAAAAAAAAAAAAAAAGTGTGAAGAAAGGCAAGTGCCCAAACCTCGCTTCTTCTCCCCTCATCGGGGGAGTCACTGTGTGGTTGTGACTTTTCCCCTTCATGTTCTTAGGAAATTCGTTCGAAGACCTGGGCGGTGCTTTATCAAAGGCAGAGAAGTCCACCCTCGTTTCAGCCCCGAGCCCTATTTCCCCTACGTGTAAAAGGGACTGAGGAATTGCCATCTGATGCACGCCGCACACCTGCTGCTGTTCCTCCCGGGGCCCTCGCTGATGCATCCCAGCGCTTGTCCTCGGGAGTGTCTGCAGGAGAGGCCTTCTCAACGCTGTGGTCCAGGGCAGCTACAAATAGAACTTAGTCTTGCTTATAATCGGCTTCACTCCTCAGTTCTCCGTCCCCCCAGGTGGCATTCTCCGGCATAGCGACTCTGCAGGATTAGCCTGGAGACCTCATGTTTGGTCTGCCTCTGAAAATTTCCAGTGGGCTGAAAGGGAGCCGGGCTGTGCAACTCCCTATCCTTGTAAGTTCAACGTGGATAAGAGGCTGGAGAGCAGAAAGCTGAGGACAAAGGCAAGGTGCTCTCAGGTTCGCAGATCAAAGTTTGAGCCTGCGCATCTTCTGACTTGAGGTCAAGTTCTTCCTAGTCCTTCAGAGCAGTTGTGCTTTGGGGAGGAGACCTGGCCCTGACCCTCCGACGGGAGGTCTAGTCTGAGTTTTGTTATCAACAGCTGTGCCTTAGCCTGAGTCACTAGACCTTTTGGGACTCACTTTCTAATAAAAGGAATGACAGCCCACCTTCAGGTCTCTGGAACACTTTGCATCATGGGTGGCCAAGGTATGCTGCAGGAGGGACCTAGGCAGGCAGCTCTAACTTCTGCCCTTAAGGCTCCATAGCCTTAATCTCTTCCATGGGGCCGCAGTCCGCTTCCTTGTAGCACCTGCACACGCAGGGCGTCCTTCAGTCCTTGGAGGACCTGCTCTCTGACTCTGAAGGGCCCCCACAGTCCACTGGGTGGTGGTGACCTGGGTGGGGGGGAGCCGAGGGCCCCAGAGCACATGCCACACAGCACATGCCACACTCTTCTCAGGCCTCCAGCAACCGGAAGTCGGGGAAGCTGTTGCCAAGAGCAGTAACTAAGCCCAGCCCTTCGGCCACTGTCCTACCCAGTCATCACCCCAAGGACCTCCTTAGATCTTTGCTTCCAAAAGATTTGTTCAGGCGGCTCTGGGGACCACCCTTAGATCTGAGTTTGCAAAGTGCAAATCTCAATCTGGGATTGCAAAGTCTCCAAGGTGGGAAATTACCAGACAATCAGGGTTGGCATTTCATCGACACACTCACGGAAGCCCCCCTTTCTCTAAGCTTTTGAGATGCCCAATGCTATTTTCGATGAAGCGGTGTTGTGTTAGATACAGAAACGAGGTCCCAAATCTCCTTGAACTGAAGCTTGGACATATGATAGTGGAGTCATCCACTCAACAAACAACGGGATGCCTGACATCCTCTGGAGACGATTGCAGGTGCAGAAGAGACAGATTTGGGAGCGAAGATTCCATACGGCCCTAGCCAGGCTCGTTGGGTTAATGTTTGATGCGGCTCCTGACACCACTCAGTGTTCAAGGGGCGTCCCTGCATGCGTGAAATGTCCTGGGTGGGCACGCAGAATACATCCTAGTGATACAGCCTGTGCAGGAAAAAAGGAAGGAGGAGGAAGAGTGAGAGAGCCCAGAGGAGCGCTGGGCTTGCTGTCCGACCTGGGTCTGAAGCTGCCCTGGTGGTGGGCAAACTACTATAACCGCTCCTGTCCTCTGCTTCTTGGTCTGCAAAGTAGTGGTCAAGTCCATCTTTCTCGGGGGAGTGCAGGAGCCCTGGAACGAGCTGCTCTGCAGTATGAGAAAAGGCTTCAGACACCCAGTGAGTGTGAGGGGATGCTGTGTGTCATCTTCTCTTGGAGGTTCACGTTAGCTCATTCAAAGCTCTGATCAGTCCTGCAAAGGAATGTTTAACGCTGTGCAAACCTGTGTCTCAGTAGCCACCAACTACTTCTGGGTTAACGGTAGAACCAGGGTCCTGCGGACAAACTTGTAAGAGGAGAAAAAGTTAAGCCTCTTGGATGTGGCAGGGATGCAAAATCTAACTCATGTTCCACTTGGGTCCTTCGGTCAAGAGCAGCTTTCTCCCACTGGAAGCTTTGTGCCCCGCTGCAGACCGTGATTTAGGGTAAAGAAGGGCCACCGTGTGTTCAGGTGACTTTTTCATCCCCGTGGATTCCTTAACTGTCACTTTCAACTGATCACTGCAGAAAGAGAAAGCGCTCGCTTCCCCTTTACTAAAAGAAACTCAGACGGGGGAACTGCGTAACACATTCTGTGTGGGAGAATCGTGGCATCCGAAAGGCCAACTTGATGGAAACAGTTCAAGTTCATGCTTTTCTGGATTGAACTAAAAACTTGCCCTCAGATTCTGGGCAAAATAGCTGTATTCTCACACCCAAGGGAGGTAGGTGGTTTAGAAATTTTCATTGAAAACGTACGGAGAGAGATTCAATGGGGTGATGAATAACTGGATTTAGGGAAAGTGTGGTCTGTCTTGCTGGTGTCCCCTGCTTTGGGGACCTGCCAATCCCAGTGAGTGAAGAAAATGTGGGATTTGATACTTTAGAGGGTTTTTTTGGTTTTTTTTTTTAACCCTGTTTTACAATGGGAGCACTCAGGGTCCGCATCCAGTGCCCTGCAGACCTTCGGTTCGTCGAACAGAAAGGCAGGACTCTGGGAGGCTGGCCGGCGCCAGGCAGCTCCGACAACCAGGAGTCCCCTGCCGTTCCCTGAATGGGGCCCGAGAGACTTCACTCACTTTCTTCTCCTGCAGCTCCCTGGGGGTCAGTGACTCTCGTTCTTCATCATCTTCATCTTCCTAGTTTTTCTGGGCTGAGCATGCAGGCCAGGCACTCCGTCACCCTGGGTCCCTCAGCCAGTCGGTCTCGAAAGCACTGCCCCCGGTAGCTGTGGAGGTCGCTGTGGGTGAGGAGGTCCTCGAGGTGCTTACGAAGTGGGAGAGACACAGCTCTCCCTTCCCGTAACTCCTCCTGGCACTACCGAGTCGGCTCTCGTGCCTGAACTTGAATTAGAAAACCGAGGTCCCTGTCCTCGGTTTGCCCCTGACCATTCACTGTGGACGGTGGTTCTTTTCCTTCTTTACCCTCATCTTCATGATTTTCTGCTTTGGAGGGTTTTTTTGTTGTTTTGTTCTTTAGCTTTGGGTTGAAGGAGGCGAGCCCCCTCGGCTCTCATAGTCTGAGATGTGCACGGTTGCCTTTGGGGTTCTAGATGCGGGTTCACAGATTTGGGGGCAGAGATTCCACACGGCCCCAGCAACACTCGTTGGGTTAACGTTTGATTTAGCAACTGACGCCACTTGGTGTCTGGAGAGGGAGAACTCTCAGCTCACTGGTGGAGGGGCTGGAGCAAGTACAGTAAGTGTCCCGGGTCATAACTCGGAGGCCAACTATCAGGACATAAAAGTACACAGACTATAGAAAAACAATATGGAATGTTCATATAATGCGCGTGTGTGGAAAAGATTAAAAACCCATAAACCTGTGCGAGTTAATGAGGACAGATGGTCTGCACCATGGATAGGAGAGTAAATCAAGGCCTCCTCCAACCTGTCAGCCCCATCCTGGGCTCCAGGTCAACCTGAATCTCTCCCCACTCCCTCCGCGCCTCTCCCCCACTTCTGAGACCAGCTGGAGAGGAAATGGAACAGTTCCCAAACTGAAAAGGAAGTTCACCTCCGAGGCCCAGCCTCTGGAGGAGGCGGAGGCGGCGGGGGGTGGGGGGTGCTTGGGGAGATGGCACAGAGGAACTGGGATAAAGGGATGCAACAAATTGCAGAAGTCACCTGGCTGGGAGCTTAAATTTTGCTCATTAAAACCCAAATACGCTGCTTAAGGGTTGGAATTAGTGACTCCGGAGCATGCATCTTGGCCTCCGCAGTGCTTCGGGTTGGCTTCAGGTGGAAGCCCCGGGGTTTGCCTCAGCAGATGCGGGCTTTTGCAGAAGCAGAAAGGGGCGTGGCCTGGTTGCGGCCTCCGTGCGTCCTTGTCTGGAGCGCCTGGCCGTGCGTGTGCCTAGGTACTAGGAGCAGTGAGTAACCCTGAAGGTGTACTGCCGCGTGCCCGTCTGGAAGGTTGTGTCCCCTTAGCCTCTGGTTCTCATCTGACAGGGCCATAGTGGAGCAGGTGTTTCTTCCAGAGGCTCCTCTGCTCACCCCTGCAGCAAGGATGGTGTTTTTAGCGAGGGCCTGGGTGCTCTGTATGAAATGGGTTTTCAGCCTCTCCTTCCTTCCCGGGGCCGGAGGGACACGGCCAGCAAACAAGCCAAGCCCAGTGGGCCCTGTAACTGGTGTTCTGAGGCTCGATCCCCCTCAAAGACGGAAGGGCTCCTGTTTTCTTATCCGTTCTGCCACTGTGTCCTTTGATTGGAGTATTTAAGCCATTTACATTTAAAGTGACTATTGATCGGTATGTATTTATTGTCATTTTATTCTTTATAACTGTGTTCCTCCTTTTTCTTAAGGAGACCCTTTAACATTTCTTGTAATACTGCTTAGGTATTAATGAACTCCTTTAGCTTTTTCTTGTCTGAGAAGCTCTTTATTTTTCTCCAGTTTTAAATGATAACCTGGCTGGGTAAAGTAGTCTTGATTTACACATCCTTGCTTTATATCATTTTGAATATTTTCATGCCAATCCCTTCTGGCCTGCAATGTTTGTTGAATAATCAGCTGCCAATCTTATGGGAGCTCCCTTGTAGGTAACCGTCTTTTGCTGCTTTTAAAATTCTCCCTTTGTTCTTAAGCGTTGCCATTCTAACTATGACCTGCCCTGGTGTGGGCCTCTTTGGATCCAAGGACTCTCGAACTGGAGTTGGGTGGGGCGTCCTCCACGCAGAGCTGAAGCCCTGGTGTGGGAGGACATTCACTTTCCGGTTGGGATAGGGTCGGCTTCCGGTGCAGTAGCACGTAGGCTTTGACCTAGGTCGTGGGGGCGGGTACTTGTGCTCAATGCCGCCTTTTTTTAAAACAGACAGTGATACTTCATTCCTGGGAATAAAGGTGGGAGGTTAAATGAATGCTACCACTTGCTGAGCTGGAGGAGACTGGGGAGGGGTGTGCATTGGCGTAATCAAGGTCTGTTTTCTTTTATGTTATTTTTTAAAATATTATGTTATTGCGGTTGTCCCATTTCTCCCCCATCATTCCCTTCTATCCTGTACACCCCTCCCACCCACATTCTCCCCTTTAGTTCATGTCCATGTGTCGTAAGTTCTTTAGCTTCTACTTTCCCACACTATTCCTGCCCTCCCCCTATTTTCTACCTACTGTCTATGCTACTTATTCTCTGTACCTTTTCCTCCTCTCTCCTTTGTTTTCAACACTGTGAATTCCGTTTGAAACTTTCCCTTCCAGCGCAAAGGCACGGACGCACTGTTAACTCTCCCCTCCTGAACTTTGTGAAACAAATCACAGTCCGTTGTAGCCAGAGGTGAAGACCCAGTGTTAAGTCCACACAACTTGGGTGGCCCAGGGCTGGTTATCGAAACTCTACCTCCCTGAGCTCAGGTTAGAATGGGAATCCCTCACTTATCCCAGTGATCTTACCAACCTTATTTGTATACATGATCCCCTCTAACAAGACTGTGCATTCTCCGAGAACAGGGACTTGGGCTGCCTAGTTTACCCAATTTCATGGGACCAGTGCCTGGCACAGAGCAGATGGTAAGGCATTGCATGAAGTGAATGTAAGGTGTGTTCTCCCCAATTCTTCCTCTGAGGGGGGAGTGTCATGTTTGTCTTAAAGTCGTGCAAGGTGTCCTCTCTATTTTGAAAGTGCTACTTCAGGTAACCCTCACCTGACATAACCTCAACAGGTGCTCATGAAGTCTGAGTTAGGTTTGCTTCCTTTAACTATTCCTGGGGTACGGCCTCACAATTTGCAGATGTTGGAGGTCATGGTCAAAAAGCCTATTTCTCTCTTGGGATACAACTTCTAGCTGCGGTATCATATACACTTATTTAAAACCACATCCAGTGATTTAGGTAGCAGTGAAGACGCATCCTGGAAAACAAAAGTAATTGAACAGCACTAGTTACAAAAACCACCTTTGAAGGAGGTATACACCAAAGTTGAATAAAACTTAGTGTACAAAGAAAAGATTTTCTAATAGATTGACTTTCAAATATGGCCTCATGATATAAGCAAAGCATCAAATTTTGAACACCTCATATCATAAGGCTCCATTCTTTCATTGGGGAGAAAAAGATTCAGCCCCCGGGGTTCTCCTTGAAATGTTAAACCTCAAATGACTCAGCGAAATAGCCTGCTGTCCATAAAAAGGTCCTTCTTCCAGCTTTTACCCACCAGCCTCTTTAAAGGGGGAACTGCATTATTTCTCAAGTCATACCCCTTTGATACCCCATGACTTTGGGGACCCAAAGCTTCTATAAACACTACACTTTGGGAATTTCAAGCCTAAGCACTCTCAAAGGGACCAGATAAGTATGGGCGAAAAAATGGGTGAGGCTTGGCCAGGACACCTGTCTGGCTCCGAGAGCTGAGCTCTGCTTTAACTCTGGCCACCTAGGAATGCAGACCTCGTGCAGCTGGCCCACTCCATTTTTGTGCAGGAAAAGCTAGAAATCTGAGTTTGTGTAGACGCCGATCTTAAGTATCGGCAGTTTAATTCAGGCCTCCGAAAAACCTTAGGCAGACTTCTGATGTGCCCTGGCTCCTAGCGCTGGCCGGGATAGCAGACACTGCCCTTCTTTCCCTACCCGTGAAGTGGGAAGTTACTTGTGTGAATGCGGCTGGTGCATGGGATGGACTCACAGTGGAGCAATTAGTAAAACGCACAATGCTGCCTCGGGGCCCAGAGTTTCAGACAACCTCAAGGGTCTCGGAACCAGTTTCCGCCCATCTGCTTTCTGATGGCCTTGGTTCCTTGACTTTTTTCCTGATGTCCTAGGCTGGTACTCTGTAGACGTAGGAAGTGGGTTGAAGACACACCCATGTCCCACAGAGCACATACTTGACTAGTATACACTTGGGCCCTTACATGCAGGGCACCGCAGTAGTGTGCACACGGTGGACACACTGAGACAGATAGGGTGCTTGTTATGGGCAGGGAGCTGTGTCCTGACATGGACCTGAGTAAGACAATGTGGTCTTTATAAATGGCCCAAGGGCCTGAGGAAGCTCTTATCATGAGCACTTAAACGTCTTCAACGCTGTTAGGTTCTTCCCCTGAGTGCTCCCGGCACCTCCCAGTAACCCTAGGGTCTGTAGTACATGCCCATTTTTAAGATGAAGAGCTAAGGCTCCAAAGCTATATAACTCTGAGTTGTAAATGACCATGTACTTGTTTACCAGTCCGGTAAATAGCAGTGTCAGGACGAGGGGGACTCTTAGTTTGGAGAAGTGCTCTGCAAGTTTCTTTCCAGTGCAGCCTTCCAAACCGCTGCAGAACTCCAGCTTATTTGCCCACTGATTGCTTGTGAACTTTATTCTCCGTACCAATTCTTTTCCTTACAGGGTGATTCATGCTTTACCCTCGAGCCCTGCTCAATAGGGCGGAAGGCCGCCGTGTCAGCTCTGTGCTCCCACCACGGTGGCTTTCCAGCAGCTGGCCCAGCCCCCAGTCCTTGGTGGCTTACACATAGCTGCAGAAGGGAATGTGCCTCCTGACTTCCAAATGGCCAGAGGAGAGCCGAGTCCCGCTGTCAGCAGAGAGCGCATGAGCACAGAAATGTGTGTGCCGGTGGGCCCTACCTGCCTGAGGGGCCTCCCTGTGGGGTTCCAGGTAGAAGGGACCGTGTGCTGAAAAAGGTACAGAGGGAGACAGATTTACAAAATGAAGTGGCTTCTTTGAAGGCTTGGCTTCTTGGAGATTTCTAGAGATTTCATTCAAGTCTCCTCTGATCTTAATTTGGTATCCAAACAACCTTTCAGCCCTTCTTGCTGACTTGACTGGCTTGTTCGCTCTTATTTTCATATGTTCCTTCAACGTGGCCCAGCCCCCCTCTCTTCGTACCAGGGTCTCAGGAGTCAGCAGCCAGCCAATAGGCACTTGGCTCCAGGGCAGCCTCGATTTAATCAGCTGGGCCCTGGATAGCAAAGTCACATGGTACAAGAATGTGGCCCCCTGGTCCGTCTGCAGGGGCTGGGGTCTGGGCAGTTTCAGTTCCTGGGCTGTGGGTAGGCAGGGGTGGGACTAATGTCTAGTACCTTGTAAAAGGACAGTGTGTGTGGTCTGGAAAACTCTTAAGACTACTTTGCCTGTCTAGTGTCTGATTAAAGAGCAAGTCTCCGGCCTTGTAACTGCCCCTCATTCCTGCAGCTCGGGAGGGAGTGGCTTCACCTTGTCCCCATCTCTGACCCTTGACTTAGGTCTTTATGTGCACGGGGCCCCAAAAGTGGAACATCTAAGAGTTGTTCAACATGGACCTACAATCTCGTCTCTTCTTTGTGCCTACCCATCCCTATGACATACCCTCAAACTTTTTTCCATGTTCATAACAAATGCAACCAAATACACACCAGGGAGCCTGTCACCTTCTCTGGGTCTGGCTTCTCCAGGACCTAGGATGTTGGGTGATCTTGGTCAACATTCTATGTGAGCTCGGAGAAATGCGTATTCTGCTGCTGCTGAGTGGAGTCCTCTATAAACGCTCACTAGACTTGCTTGATTGGCGCTGCTTCGTTCAACTATCTTGACTGAATTTCCTGTCTGCTGGGCCTGTCAATCACTGATAGAAGGGTGTCGAAGTCTCCGCCTATAATAGAACCGCAAGGTGAAATGCACAAATCGCCATCAGTCTGCCTCATCTGCCCGATGCCGCTACATGCATACGCACTAACGATTGTTGTGAGTACATCCCTAGAGCTGACCCCTTCCTTATGTAACGCTCCTCTTCATCCCTGATCACTTGCTCCGAGTTCTGTTTTATTTGAAATATAGCTCCTCCAGCTTCTAACCAGTGTCAGCATGATATATTTTGTTCCATCCCATAACTTTTATACTCCTGTCTTTAATTAAAGTAGGTTTCTTGTAGACAACAAAAAGTTGAGTGGCTCTTCTAACTTAATTAAAAATTTGTGAAAACCCAAATTTATGAGTTGGTCACCACATGGATGTGTAATACTCCATAACCAATTCACCCATTCCCCAAACTAGGAGTTCCTCCTGGTTTGGGGCGGTGGCCCCTAAACAATGCTGAATAAAAACTGCGGCATGCCTGTCCGTGTGATCCGGTGCTTTTACCACCGTGGGAGAGGATCCCAAGAAAGGGATTGCTGGTTTGAAGAGTGTTATAAGTAAGTGATTGTCTTACTAGCTATTACCAAATTACCTTTCAAAAAGGACAACGTACACCCCACTACAAATAGTAGCCTTTTCAGTAGAGCCAAAGGCAGAGCGTAACTGGGCAATTGTCCAGGGAGTTGGAATCCTTTTGATAAGCTATCTGGAACATTCAACCCCCCAATCCTGTCTTCTTGTTGGCAAGCTCTTAAAATTTCAGTTAATCGTTCCAGCACAATTTCTTCGGCCCTGCCTATTGACGTCTCCTGAGCCAATTACTACATACTTCCTAAATCACAAATATGCAAATGCGCCAAGTCTATTTCCAAGCAGCATTCCTTGCAAGATGTGTTGGAATGAGCAACATATGGTTGAGCATTTAGACTCATTAAGTTTGAATCTTTAGCCAGCACCTGAACTTGAAAGAGTCCGGCAAATGGCTAATCATTTGTTTTTGCCCACCCTCCCCTCCCCTTTTTCAATAGATGGGTATTTGGAAACTGCAGCTTACTAACAGGGAAGCTATTTGGATGGGATATAATGAGGGTGTTAAGCCAAATTATTTGTGGCTTTGGAATGTGGAGCAGGATTTTGCACAAGGCTTTATCTCTATCCCCGCTTGCCACTAATAGGTCATTAACTTATCTGGACTATGAATGCATCCCCAGTGCGTATGTCCATCAAACCGTAAACCCTCAGCCGCCCTGGCAGACTGCACATGCGATGCTGCCGAGGCCTCCGTTTTGGAGCCAAGTGCTTTATATAACTCCGCGGTGGTGGCCCCAGCCAACTTGCTTTTCAACAACTCTGTGTGGCACCCTTGCTGTCTCTTGGTGACAAGCCCGGACCTTCTTCAGGCATTTTCTCAGCGGGTTAATCAAATGGCATCAGTGGGAATGTTTACAGCTTGCTGCCACTTAGGGAGCTTTATCAGAGCCCTTTTAATATCAGCCTCCAACCCAAGGCTGATAACAGACCGGGAGGGAGTTAGGGGATGGACAGCTTTGGGAGGGCTGGTAAAGACCAGAAAACAAGATGTCAATCTAATCTGAAAGACCTCCTATAGGGTCTTTGCCGTGGGTAGCAGTTTGGGCTGAAAGTCCTGGAGATGACACATACCTGGTGCCAGACAGATGCTTGGCATCCAGAGCTCTTGGTCCATTCAACACGAGAGTGCCAACCCTGTACCCAGCTCTGTTTCTATGGTGATACGATGCTGTTCTTCCTCTACCGGTTCACAAATGCGTTGGGCTAAGGCTTAAACCTGAGTCCTACTCATACTTCTGTTTTATGACTCCGAACAACTTCCTTGGCCATTCTTGACCCCGGTTCTCAGTGGGTATTTTCTAAATGCCGTGTGTGTATTTATCACCTGAGAAGCGAGAGGCTGAAGATTAGCTTTGACCCTAAGGAATCGTGATTGTTAATCCAGATTCAGAGGACTCGGATATCTGAGCTTTACCAGACGCCTTTGGGAAGAATCGATAAGAACATTAAGGCAAGAAACCTAAAGGCGAAGATACCAAGAGGGGGCCCTCTTTGAAAGTCCAAACTTGCTGCTTTCACTTCTGCTGGAAAATCCATCATGGATATCACTTTTCTCTCAGAGTAAAAACTTTAATCCCTTACAAGCCTATTATGCTATTAGAGACACTTTATGCTCAAGTAGGCAACATGCAATTGTCTGACTACGGATTAACCAGTTTGAATACCAGGCAGATTTCTTGCCTTTCTACCTAGAGTTTCTCTCAGTGCAACAATGGCGGGCACTGCCGCGACGAAGGTGGCCTTGGTACCTTAAGCAAACTGAATATTGTTGCCCTGGGCTCTTTAGAGCTGCATCGTGCATTGAGATTCAGTGTTCTGGAGTCTTGTGTTCGATCATCTGTCAGTGACTCTGGATCAGACACCGTTGGCTAGAAACACGTGAGGGTGAAATAAGCATCGTGGTCACTCGAGTGGGCAGCCTCTCCCCTGTGCAACCTACGTGTTTTTCTGAAACGATGGTGGTTCATTGAACTCCTGTGACTGCACCTCCAGGTACTTACACAACCAGCTAACCTGCCTCTATTCCACGAGGGAAGTGGTGGAATCCCCATTCGTACAAATGAAGTTTGCGGGTTACCCAGTGAGTTAAAGGGATTCAGCCTCGGGTTTAGAGGCCGTTCCGTGTACGAGCTAGCTCCAGCTCCCACGTGCAGTGTCTGCGGTCAAAATGGAGTCCAGAGTGGACAGTGAGATCGAGGAAGTGGGTTAGTTAGATAGCATAGATCAGACTCTGATCCAGGTGAGGCTTCTGGTATAGGTAGAGGGCTGAGCTGAGTATAGTTTGTTTAGCTTCTTGCTTCAGCATTCAGCCCTTCGCCGTGCCTTGAGTTCAAGCACGTGGTTGAAACTCCACCTACAGAACAGACTTGGAATCTTCAATGGACACAGGTCTCTGTGTTGGGGGTGGGGACTGGGTGTGTAGCTGCTCTACTAAGATTTGACCACTTCGCCCCCACTCACGCCCACCTTCCCAGGGTCTGGCGGTGCAGCCCTGTTGGGGGGGACCAACCCATTGTTGTACATGTCTCTTTGCAGACATTAGTGTTAGCTGTCTCCACTCCTTTAAAGCAGATAGGCTATTCCTTCACTTCATTTTCTTCTACAAACTTCTAATTCTCCACTGAATCCTTTTTTGCTTATGAACAAATACCTTTTCCTTTCTTTGAGTGGGATTTGGGGAAAGAAGAGAGAAATCTGTCATCAGCCCGCCATGTTTATCTGGAAGTTCTAATGGCATCTTCTTCGGCATTTGAATTTTTAAATTTTGTATGCTCTACACAACTAACCTGTTACTAAAGATACACAGCCTTTATACTTGTAGCAGTTACGTTAAGTGCTATTGTTTGTGGTTCATGAGGACCTTGCAAAGAGCATCCTCAAAATATCCAGTAAGGGTCTGTGTCTCTTGGGGTGATCAGATAAGGAGCGAGGAAAGACAAGTTACAAAGATAACGGAGATGCAGATAGGTGAGTTGTTGGAGCTGGGGGGGGCATGTAACAATTATTCACTTTCTGATCTGGCGGACTGTCCTGCTGCGAAGATGACCCAGTTAGCGCCCAGTATTTGTGGGTTATTTTAAAATGTAACCGGACTTGATCCATCCAGGACAAACACTAGGGATGGTCTCTTACCAGCCTTATGCTTTGTTTCAGGGGCATCTGTGGCATTGGTTTTAACCGGGTGTTACCCCAGGGCATCTAGGTAAGCTTTCTGCTAAGGGGCTGCCATACATCCCATGGTTCGGAAATGCCCGCAGAACCACCTGCTTGAAAGTGGATACTCCGTCACAGGGAAAGCTGTAGGACGTAGTCAGTGAGGCTTGGCCTGTGTTTGGTGATGGCCATGGTTAACCCTCCTCTTACCTGTGCATGCCTCGCGGTGGCTTTGAGATGGAGTGTTAATCAAACCAATGAGTGCATTCTAGGTGACTTCATGAGGTCTTGGTGAAGTGAGTATGGTCTTGGCTGATGTGGCTCAGTGGATTGAGCACCGGCCTGTGAACTGACAGGTTGCCAGTTCAATTCCCAGTCAGGGCACATGCCTGGGTTGTGGGCCGGGTCCCTATTTGGGGACATGTGAGAGGCAACTGATCAATGTTTCTCTCCCTCTCTTTCTTCCTCCCTTCCCTTCTCTCTAAAAAGAAATACAAATAAAGTCTTTTTAAAAAAAAAACAAGTCTGATCACCCTAGTCCACACCAAGTGTTGAGGCTGATGGTATTTGAGAGTGCAGATATCCCCTCCCACCTTCCAGCGAGGTGGCTAACCTGCATCTTTTCTCACTTCCTTTGAGGTGCTCAGTGTCTCTCAAGGCAGCAGTTTCCACCATGAAATCTGCCTGTGACTTCTTCTGTGGGCTTGTCCTTGTTTCGACCTCCCAAGCCTGCAGGTTACTTCCAGTGCTGGCTGGGTTTTCCAGGAAACAGACTGAGCTGAAGCGAGGAGTGCAAAAAGTGTTTTGGGGAGTTAGACTGATGAAGGGAAACTGGAAGCAGGATTGAACAGAGGCAACCACTCGACCACGGTGTCCATGGCAGCCCAGCGAGGGGCCCGGGAGCCGAGACTGCCCCGCAGAGGAGCGTCGCACTAAAATGGCTCTTGTACCACTTCCATGCATCTCCGTGTTGTAGCGCACTTCCCCTGTGGTGTGGAGAGGAGCTACCATGCTTACCAGTCCTTCCTCCAACATCTGTCTTAGAACAGCAGCTGCAACTGGGCATGCACTCTTATAGATGCCGTCTCTATAAAGCTAGGCTTGCTAGATTTAGCAAAATTTCAGCATTCCCGACGAAGTTTAGAATGCAGAAACAAATGTCTTCTAGCATAAGTATGTCCCAGTTATTGCATGGGACACTGCTTATCTGATGCTCAATGAGTATAGAGAAGGAAACACAAACTTTCTAGAAGTTATAGTAATGTTAAGAGAGCCCAAATTTGAACTAAGTTTGGCAATAATACGGTTGACATCTGACATTAAAGGTTTTACTCTCTTCCACCTAAGTGCATGGAAAGCTTTGTTTTGGCGGGGGTGTGTTCTAAATTTGATCTGTAAAACCTACAGTTAACAGCTCTGCACCAAGCTGCTCCACTCTGCACTGCGCCAGAGCTTTTCCGCTCTTCTCCCCTCTGGTCTGGTGAGACAGCTTTGGTGCTCAGTTTCAGCTGGGGAAATGTGGTCCTCGGTATTTGGTGGAAAGGGACAGGACACTCTCGGAGCCAGGGGGAGCTGAGTTAAATAGACAGAAGTTCTCTTCCCTGGTCTCTGATTGGTCTGTTCTCATGCAAATGAGGACTCCAAATCCTCACAGCTTGATCGGCCCAAAAAGCACTGTCCTGATTCGTCCAAATAGGGCAGGCCATTGATTGGTCAGTGAAGATGCTGATAAAAGCGGGTGTAGCTGTGCAGATCCTATTGGATGGGGGAAGCCTCAGCCCCGTTGGTTGAAATGCAATCCCAGAAACCCCTGTGTAAGGGCAGACTCACATGTCAGGAACATTGCGGGGGCAGGCAGTGCAGTGCAGGCTTCTCCCTGAAGTGCGGCTCCCACGAGAGGTCCCTGTTTGGAAATGGCTGCTAGGCTTTGCTTTTCAGTTTGAGCCCAGTTAGCCACCGGCAACCCTTCTCGGTAGGTATCTTCTTTCTCAAGTTCCTAAACCCTTAAGTTAATCTTGGCGAAACTGTAAGACTAGAATGAGACTACAGATGGGAAATGCAAGTATTCTCAGCTTTGTTAACTAGACCATTATTAATTAGACCTGTGTCTTCTGGTCACTGATAAAATATTGAACAGGATAGGTCAGTTCTCTGCGCCCCGCCAAAATCCTCTCTCAGTGAAGCACACAGAACTTTGATCCTCCGGTACTCGCCTCATACAAACATTTTTTTAACAATTTTATTGGTAAAGATACTTTTTTTTGGTTCGTGTTTCCAGGAGCTAACATGGTTGCTTAGCGTTCCGTATCAGGGTTCATTGGAGAATCTTATTAGGATATCATGAAGTTTATTGATCATGTTAGTCTTCTGAAAATTGGTATTTGTAAAGGGGGCATTTATAATGGATCCCGGGACCATAAAAATAACACGAGTGATGCGTCATGGCCGTGGTTCACCGGCCAGCGAGTTAAGCTCTGAGGATGAGAAAGAGATGTCCTTGCGCTGGAATGTGAAGGGCTCCCCTTTGATAAGGGAAAGTATGTGAGAATGTTTCCGTGGTGACAGTAGTAAGCCGTTTTTACAGAGTCCAAGCGAGGATGGCTCCCAGCAACCTTCTTGTCGAACGCTGCGAATCCAACCACTGAACGAAACCAGGCGCCAGCCCAGGTCCGATAACTCGCCTCCGGAAGTCTTCCTTCTGCAGACGCGACCCTCTTTCTTCCTTCCTGGCTCCGTGACTGATGTTCAGACCAGACCCCAGGAATAAGCCATCCAAACATTTCGGAGTCCAGGTTTTTTACCCCTGCAGTGGGTTTTTATATATTGTGCTGAAACAAATCTTGCAAGATGATATGTAGGGTGAATAAACTTAAGACCACCAGGAGAAAAAAAATACTGAGCCAACAACGTGAGGAAAGCTACCACCACACTCAACAAATGTTTTTTAACCCCTCACAGCACTGTTTCTGGAATTTATAATCATTTTACTTTGTCAGCTGGAGGCCAACAATGTTTGAAAACTTTTTTTTTTTTTTTTTGGTGAGACACTGGTTCAGCGTTTCAAACAAGAAACCCGAAACGATTTGAAAGGCATTATGGTTCACCTAACTGGACATGTTCCCTCGGAGGTGCGTGCGTGACACGGTCTTTCCGCAGGAAGAGGTGGCTGAGCCTGGCTCAGAGCCGAGCGCCTGTGGATAGATCGAGATGCTCCTTCTTGAGAAAGGTGACCGAAGGCGGGCTCATCTTCGCAGTCGGCAGTATATCACGACTGATACTCCGGCAATACCCACGGCGTTCCTTGCTTCTCCACTTTACAGGGAGGAAGCCAGCCCCTGCCTCAGGTCCCTGAGTGCCCTCTGCATGGAGGTGGCTGAACTAATGCTCCATTCCAGGTCTTGCTGGATTCCAAGCTCATGCTCTCGTTCAGGGCCGCAGCCCTTGGGTTTGCTGTGAGGCGGGCTTCTATAAGGGACAGGGAGTGGCTTTCTCCATACGAGACCGTGATCGTTGGAAAGAGTATCCTCCTGGGGATGGAAGCACCACTTGAAGTACATGTACCACCGGTTCAGAGTGGCCAAGTCACAAACTGCAAACTTAGGAAAATGGATGAGGCCCCGTTGTCCAGGTAGTCCTGGAGTGTCTCAAAGCCAGGCCTTTGATCATAAGGCTGAACTTAAGGTCGTGAGTCCAGGCTTGAGCCCTGAGTTCCTAGCCCATGTCTTACCTGATGGGGATAGACATGTGTCTGTTCTTAAAAATATATATCATTTTTCCTTTTTATAAGTCTGGTTCATTTTAGCTTAAGTGGCTACTTTGTCATGTCGGACTTCGCCTACTTGTATATATTCTATACAAATTATAAACACTTCAGTAATTCATACATGAAAGGTTGGTCTCAGGGAATCCTCCTTCTTTAGATGCCTGCTGCTAAAAGCTGAAAACGCATCCTCGTCACACCAGTGTTTAAATCTCAGCTCTGCCTTCATCAGCTGTGTGATGCAGGGTGAACGTCAGGTCCTTGCTTCCCCCTTGCCCAACTTTAAAAACTGAGGCTAACAGACCCCTTGCAGAGCTGTTAAAGTGAACAACTGTGAACGAAAAGAAGCTCGTGTGCTGCCTGGACAAGTGGTAGCTATTGTAATAAAAGTAGATGAGCTCTCCCAAGGACCTTTGGGAGTCTGAGAAGTGGAAGTGTGCATGTTGCTAGGCAACTGGCCTCCATTTTGGAGCTTAGTTGCCAAGAGCTCTGGGAGCTGGACCAATCCAAAGCCTGGCTGACGCTGGGCCGAAGCCCCTGACTGGGGCAGGGGCCGTGCGGAGAGGAAGTGGGTGGGGGTGGGAGGCCCAGGGCCTGGCCCTGCAGCTGTGTGCCATTACCCGCAGCCGTCCCCGGTAAGAACCGTCCTAATGCTGGCCATTTGTCCATAGTTTTATTGCTCTAATCTCGCCATCCTGGCCGAGGCCAGGCCATGATAATATATTTAAGTAATGAGGCCTGACAGCCGGGGCCTGCCGTGGTGATTAGAACACACCTAGTAGGGTGTGAGAAGGTCTAAAGGTGAGGGTCCTAATCCCTTAAACGCCTGCACCCGTGGTCGCGAGATGGCAAATGAACACAGGACGTGTAGCCCCAGAGCGGAGCCGACGGTCGGTTGCAGACGTCCCCCACTAACCCCCCGCTGGGCTCAGGTGAGCGTGCGTATCCAAAAGCATGAGAGTGAAGGGCTCTTCCAGGGTCAGGTGGGTGCTGGTGTTCGGGAGACGGTGGCTAGTTTGAGACACTCATCAACCACATGCTAGGAAATACTTGGAGATTCAACTCCGCCGATGCCTCTTAGTATTTATTAGCAAAGCGTGAAGTATAAGTCCTTAAGTTCTGTTGTAAGAAAGTCGTGCGCGTGCATGGTAAACTTCCAAAAGCATTGTTACGTAGGAAATGCCCCTCTCAGCCTGGACGGCTGAGATACGCACACTCCCAAACCCACCTTGTAGGGAAAGTTCCCTTCCCACGGACGGGAGCAAACTACAAACACCGTGAGCCCCGGGAGCGATTCGACTCCCTGCCGCACCAACTTTGTTGTTGTATGTTTTTGCAGTTACTAGTTTGCTTTTTAATAAAAAGAAAAAGAGAACAAAAAAACCCTCTATCGGCCCAGCCCCCCAGGTTCCCACAGCTGTAGCTGAGCCCGTCAACTCCACCCTCGCCACCCACAGCACCCTGGGGCTCTGCGATTGTGCCTTCGTGGCTGGCCACGAGGCCATCCTGACATCTGTCGTAGAAACCTCCCTACTGAGCGCCCAGCCTGCACTGACCTTAACCGCCTTATTAGCCAGCTGTGTCCTCCCGTCCACGCTCCCCTCAGGTTTGATGGAGCCCTGAGTGTCGATGTGACCGAATCCAGACCAACCGGTGCCTTATCCCTGCATCCACGTTCCTCTGGCCACGTATGCCCTGTTGTCTCTGCTGAGGAAGCCTACCACGAACAGCCCACCGTAGCAGAGATCACTGATTCATGCTTTGAGCCAGCCAACCAGATGGTGACATGTGACCCTCGCCACGGTCAATACTTGGCTTGCTACCTGTTGTACCGTGGTGACATGGTTCCCAAAGACGCCAGTGCTGCCGTTGCCACCATCAAAGTGAAGTGCACCATCCAGTGTGTGGACTGGTGCCCCACTGGCCTCAAGTTGGCAGTCATGACCAGCCTCCCACTGTGGTGCCCGGCGGGGAGACCTGGCCCAAGTACGGTGAGCTGTGTGCACGCCGAGCAACACCAGGGCTGGGGCCCGCCTGGACCGCAAGCAGTTGGAGGAGGGGAAAGGAAAACCTCTTAGGAGGGCTTGGTGGGTGGGCTGGGATGGGAGTCAAAGATAGAAAACTGTACTCGAACAACAAAATAAAACAAAACCTCTTGGTTTATTCGCTTAATTACTTTCAGCCATCATTATTACTAATTCCATGTTAGGGCATGATAATGTACCTTGCTTTCTTCTAATTGCTTTCATTTGCATACAAGGCTGAGAGGATGGTGGTTAGTCTTCTCCTTCCTCATCCTCTGCATCAGTAGGATTCTGACCCGCCTCCACACAGTCTTTCTCAAGAACAACCATGTGCTCCCAGGCCTCAGAAAACTCCTCCGTGCCCTCACCCACGTCCCAGTGAACACAGGCTGGCCTGGACCGCACGAGGCCCAACTTGTTCCTGTGAACAAGGCTCGCGGAGTGTAGGGTTTGGACCAGGGGAATAAAGGAAGCATTCGATAAGAGACATACGCTGTCTGTTTGGGTCCAGTGGGAGTTGACTGGGTCACTTCACTTCAGATTGCTTAAGCCTTTGGGAGTACCATCGGAGAGAGGAATAAACTTGGCAGCGAACTGGCTCCTACCCCTTATACCCTGAGACACTCACTCCATGCAGGAGCGGAAGGAGGAATAAAGGGAAACAGAAGCAAACTCGGACGGGGTAGGAAGTCACAGCCAAGAGGTGTGCCATTATCTCAGCTCTCCGCACACCTTCAGGGCAGAGGGATAACTACGAACCAGGTGGTCCTAGCCTCTCTCCCCCAGTGCACCTGTCCGGGGTCCCGGCGCTTCCTGCCACGGCTTACGAGGCAGACGGGCTCGGCAGAGGTCCACCAGACTTCCCCTCTAGCTGCAATCGCCTTCATTTCCCCTCTCATTGTCATCAGAAACCCTAGACAGGCAGCGAGCAGGCAGCGTGCCTCGTGCCAGCCCCGGGCCTGCCAGAGCCCCCGGCAAGAAGGGCGCCCGAGCACACGTGTGTCCTCGCCGGCAGCCCTCCGCGGGAAACGCCTTCATTTCCAACCTGTTGGCAACACACTGACAGTGAGAGGAGCCCCAGCTGTGGGTGCGGAAAGGCTGCAGGGGAGAAACAATTTCCCAGCCCCAAGCCGCCGCGGAAGGAGAAATTGAACACTTACTTGTAATTTCCCCCCGAGGCCTGCCAGGGACTAATCTAAGTAGGCACTTGGGCTGAAGGGCGAGGACACGGAAGGGCTGGGGTTTTTTCCAGTGGCCACATGCAGTCCCAGCCCCCATACCAGGGCCACCATAGCCCTAGTTCTGAAGGCTCTGAGGACTTCTTAATACCCTCTTAGGGTTGATCTCTCTCTCTCTCTCTCCCTTTCTCTCTTTTTTCCCAAAACTCAACCACAAACCACACACACAACAAAATACTTCTCAGGCCCAAAATGGCGTCACTCATGCTAAGAGCCCATGATTATCAAACCTACACTTAATATCCGATCTAATTGCAATTTCAATCTCTCCCAGAAACTAATCACCTTGGTTGGAATTTTTCTCGTCGGGCACCAGTAAGGTAATCTGTCAGATGGGCCCCCCTCTCTCACCCACAGAAAGGAGAAGCAGTGTGCATGGTAATCTCTTCCCCTTCTCATCCCCCAAGGAAAAAATGTCCTGGCCCCCAAATTATCCTTTTCTTTCTCTAATGTTGTTCCCCTAAGTGAAATCCTACAGCCAGGACACCTACAACTGACTTGGACACCGTCTTTCCCAAAACCTTGACTTCTTGACCAAAGAAAGGGCTTCAGAAACAATATAGCCCGGACTGTCATCCCCACAGAGGACTCGGATGTGTAGAAAGAAAAAGGGACCCAGTGGAGGCAAGAGGGCTTCGTCACACTCAGTGGGTGAGACTGGCATTGAACTACGTACAGACTGTGATGCGGCTAAAAGCATGGCTTAGGAGTTCAAGTTGGTTGAGACCCAACTCTCCCTTGAGCTGGGGGGCCTTCAGCAAGGAGTCAGATTTCTGGGCGCCGCCTCGGGCTCATCTGGCCAGAACAACTGACTCACGGGGCTTTTGTGAGTCTGGAGAAGATACACGTAAGTACTTGACACAATAGTTGTCCAAGGTAAGCAGTTTGCAGACTGCCAAGGCCCATCTAGCTTCTAAAAGATCAAAACTCAGGATCTCTGAGTCTTTTTTTTTTTTAAATTAGAGATTGGTAAGGCCGTACCAAAACACAAAAACTTGGTAGCTAAACATATTTCTCCTTTTAAGTCCTAGGTGCCCGGAACAGTTGCTATGGTTCCATGCTGGGTGGGAGGTGGTCAGCCAGGGCACAGAGGGACCTCCACTGCTCAGGCGCTCTGCATGGGTCAGTGCCTTTGTGGGCGGGGAGGTCCGTCATGTTGTATTAGGTCTGCCTGGTAGCAATTGCTAAACCCAAAAGAATAGTGGCTCAACCAAATAGTTTTTCCACTATTAAAATCTGGAGGCAGTTTATCTAGGATTGGCATGATGTTCCACGATGCAGGGACCTCGTTTCCTTCCATGTGTTGTGTAAGACACGCATTCCCAAAGTTGCCTCATGCTTCAAGATGGCTGCTGGAGCTCCAGCCCTTGTCTGGATGCCAGCCAGGAAGAAGGCAAAAGGGACTTCCTTACTCTTAAGGACACTGCCTGGAACCTAAACTCACTAATCCTACCTGCATCCTATCTGCTAGAACTTTAGTACCATAACCAAAACCCAGCCGCGAGAAAAGCTGGTCCTACTCTGGGCAGTCAAGTCTACCCGACTAAAAATGGGCAGTCTCACTACTGGGAAAGGAACTGATGTTCGGGGCTACCTAGAAGTCTCCGGTTAATGGCTTTGGAGCTCCAAATTCGGTCCTGTTGTTTCCTGTGTGCCCCTTAGGCAAATTACTCCTTAGCTACTGTAAAATGGGCACGCTATCCACTTCATAGGCTTATGAGGGTTGACTTAGTGGGTGGGAGGGTTTCTCCAGGTCTAGCGCCCAGCTGTTCTCCGGGTCCTTCCCTTCAGGGCTGTGCATGCTGGCTGGCACATCCTCCTGCATGCGCCTCAGTGGAAAACCTACCCCAGAAGGAAGAGTCTTCCCGGAGAAAGGCGCGTTGAATGTAGACATCTGGGCCTGATTTGGGAAGCCTTTGAGAGATGGATGCCTTGCAAAGAACAATGCTTTTGTCAGAGGCCGCCGGCATCGTGGGGACACTTAACTGCTAAGTACAAACAGCTGTCCCACATCTGCAGGATCCGTTTTCAACAACTGTATACGGTAGACACTGATGACAATGAACTGGGGTCCAGCAAGGCTCAGTTCACACGGTGTAGACCGAAGGGCGCTGCTGGGGTTGCAAGGTGCAAGTGTTGATTACAGATAGCGGGGGAGCTTCGGGGGGCTGTTTGGCCTGCAGGCTCAGTTTCTGAGCTGAGTAGAATGAGACCTGGGCTGTGGGCTCGAGAACTGTCTTGGCTGGTAAAATAGGATAAAACTGCATTACGGGCTGCCCAGTGGGTTTGAACACTAGCCCTCCCTCATGCTAAACAACTTGTATACAACCAAGATCAGTATCATGGAACGTTAGAGCAGAAGGGCTCCATGAAACCACTGGTCCATTTCCCTGTCTGGGCAGCAAGATGTGTTTTAGAAGTCCAGGAACGACCCACTCTCCGTCCATTTCCTGGAAGAAGCTTTTATTTAGGTATCTGTTCTTGTCCTATTTATGACCCCAGTAATAGAAAGTGCTTCCTAAGTCTCTGATGATAAGGTCTCAGGTGACGGGAGAGAGAGACTAGGTTGCCTCAACGTTAAATTGAGAAGGATTCGTGGGACCTGCTTTCAAACCGCCCCTCCCCCATGGGCAGCCCCGCCCACCACAGCCATCTGCGCATAGAGCATTAGCTCTACTTTCTCTCTAAAAGAAGAAGTAGGGACACTACCCCCTGCCTCTGCTAACAAGGAGACGTCCAAGTTTGTCACCGACTTGAATGGTTGTCCTCAAACAGGTCCATTGGAACCTTACCTTTGTTTTAGGAAACGTTTAAACATGCCTTAACATGAAAAGAATAACCAGATATTGTTCAAATGGTCTTCTAATTGTTCAGCAATAAACACTTCCCGCTTGCCTATGAACCTCTTTGTACTTCACACACAGCATTTCTAAAGTTGTTTGATTCACGTCCATGATAGAGGCAGGATGAGCCAGTGTTGAGGTTAGAACAGGGACGAGACACTGAGTGAGAATCCTGCCTGACCACTCATTTCCTGTGACTTTGCGGCATGGATGTGTTAAGTAACCCAGCTAGTTTCCTCAGATGGATAGGAAATAAAAATAGCACAATTCACTTAATTTTCAAAACCTTTTGAAGTAAAACAGATAAAGTGCTTAGAACCGTGTTCAACATGTACTAAGTGGAGTATTAAATTCTTGTCTATAATGTAGGGGGGTGTCCTGCCTGGCGCCGTAAGTCATGGCCATGAGGAGTGCCCTAAAAGCTACCTGTGCAGGTGATGTGAACAGTGAGTACGTAGGCGCTTGCCTTGGGTGTGGTTACTCTCCCCTCTGTCTTGCAAATGAGAGCAGAGTTTGTGATACGGCTTTTTCGGGAGTTATTCCTATACTTTTCATTGCAGAATTTTTTTAAAAAATTTTTATTGACTTTAGAGCGATGGGAAGGGAGAAAGGGAGAGAGAAAAACATTGAGTTGTCATTCCACTTATTGATGCACTAATTTGTTTCTTGTACAAAGTCTGGAAAAAGGCCAGCCATTGTTAATCTGACAAGAATAGTTTGTGTGACATTGATGTAAACTGACAGTCCAGGAGACTGGACTGGAATATGCATGCGTGAACAGTGACGACTTCACTGTGCTAGTCAGTGGGGGCAGAACATGCCACTGAAGGAACATGTGTACTGTGTGGCCGGCACATTCAAAAATGACTGAGCAAACAGAGCAACGAATCTGCATCAAATTTTGCATTAAGCTTGAACATTCTGATATGGAAAACTATCCAGATGATTCAGAAGGCCGCAGCTGTGGGCAACTAGTGATTGGCAGCTTCATCACGACAATGCACCCACTCACACATCACGTCTCACGCAGAGTTTTTTTTCCACACAGAGTGAAACATCAAATCACCCAGGTGACTCAGCCCCCCTACAGCCCAGATGTGGCACCCTGCAACTTCTGGCTTTTCCCAAAACTAAAGTCACCTTCGAAAGGGGAGAGGTTTCAGGCTGTTGATGAGATTCAGGGAAGTACGATGGGGCAGCTGATGACAATTTATAGATTTGACACTTGGAACGCAGGGAGAAAGGCGAACCCTTCCCCTTTCCCCCGCAAAAGAAAGCAATGCGGGGAATGACCCAGAGACAGAACGGAAGAGGGAGGCCTCGGTGCTTTCTTCTTAGATAACAGAGGTTGTTTACCAGGAGCTTGCTTTGATTGGCCTATAGCTGCCCAGTGGGTGGGGCTGATGGACTTGGCTCATTGCGAAACCTCCCTTCTGGAATCTTCTGCTCTTGGAAATGTTTATTGTTTTCACCTGCCTTCACTGGACCCCTCTCCTGGCTACTGTGCTACTGGAACTGTGCCCTTTAAACTCCAGCTTCCCCTCAGCTAACCTTACTTTCTTACTTAACATCTTTGGTCTCCGGTGAATATCTTTTCTAAGTGACCAAACTAACCAGGTGCTCAACTGTTTCCAAGCCTGTTGCAACTGGCTTCATAAAGCCCTGCCCCCTAACAAATGGAGTCATGCCCGCAATGATGTATTTTAGGAGAAGCCACTTTGGGGAAACTCCAAGACTTACTTAGTTTTGTTCTCTGCCCCACTTACCTTTTTTTATTCCTTCTGCTGCCCCTGCATTCACCAAGACGGAGCCTCCAGGTTCAGGGTCAATTAGTTTCCGGGCCATGACGAGGGACCTGAACAAAGCTGGTCATAATTGCTCAGTGCAGGGGGACAAGCAGCATCTCCTGACTCTGGCCTTAATGAGCCTGAATACTCAGTCCAGAGTGCCCACCCCACCCCGACGCCCCACCCCATCTCTGCCACTTTACGAATGGAAGCGAGGACGCTGCGTTCCCCTAATGAAACCTGACAGTGGCTCCAGCCTCTGGCTTCAGGAATGAGGGGCGGGCAGGGGCTTGGGGGGCAGGCTATCTTTTGAGTGTCTCCTCCTTGACCCTGGAGAGCAAGAGTCTGTTTCCCTGCTGCTAGGGGGCACCGAGGGGGTCTCTATCTCCAAAGAAGAAAGGGAGCGTGGTGCTTGTTTTGCATCAGCTCAGAAAGGGGGGATTAAACTCAAATGCCAGAGCGATCAGACAGGAAGAAGGACGGAGATCAGGAGAACCGGCTCTCTGGGGCTGAGCAGGGATGACAGGTGGTCTCAGGTTCCAAACCTGCTCCCTCCTCTCAGGGGCCTGAATACCTGAGGGGCAGATGCTGGGGGGAGCCTCTCCTGGCCCCTCCATGTTAGCATCCTTCCCCACCGTGGAACTCGAGGACCGTCGAAAGGTCCGCTGTCCCCTAATGAGCAGCGTGGAGCCTTCTGGTCACTTCTTCTCCTGACCCTTCGCTCTCCTGATGCGCACGTCCGGGGTGAAAGGAGCTCAAGCTAAGTCCCTCCTTGTTTTCTTCGTAGATATTGGAAAAATTAAAGTTTGCCATGAACTTGTTTTGACTTAGCTATCACTGCCCAGGGGATGGGTGGGGATGGTCCATTTGGTTCACTGTGAACCTTCTCTCTGGAAACTTCTGCTCTTGGAGAAATGAGTATATCAGTTCCTTTCTATTCATATTTACCTCTAGATTTCTGTTTCTGAAGCTTGGTTTCTAGATTTGTCTGTGGAATTCTTTGACTCCCAGGTCCTCTGTATCTCTGTCTTAATAGAAACCGACGTCTCGCCCCCTGCAGTTCCATGTGCGCACGCATAGTCAGGAGGCATGTGCAGACCTCGTTTAGGGGTCCACGTGGCCCATTCCGTGGCTCCCATCTCTTGGGGTCCTCTGCTCTTTGCTGGAGGGGTGACTAGCCCTCACAAGAGCTCATGATCTTATTAACTCTCCTGTAATCCAGTGCCCACCTCGCTTTCTCCCACCTCCATGGAATCTTCCCTCCTTCATGTCGAATGCATAAAAGAAGCTGCAAAACTGTCATTCGTGGAGCGTTTGAGATCTTGCTCCTCAGCTCCATGTCCTCAGTTTGGCCCAAATAATAAACTTTTATAAAAGTCCTCTTTTTTATATGTTTCTTATATCGACAATAAAAATTCTCTTCCAGGCTGTCACCAACCTGTCCCCAAATACAGGGACTAATTCCACCGATGCCTTATATAGTCTGCAACCAGGGACAGCAAGGTTCCTGGCGTACAGAACTGCCTTCATATTTGCAGTATAAATTTGCGGTGGGAGGACTCAGGTTCAGGCAGGAAAGGAATCATGGCTGGCTTCAACCGAGATTAGCATAAGTTATGAAAAGTCCTTTTTTTTAAAGGAAAACTTGTCAGAATGGGATGGGTGCCTTTTCACCTATGTGGGTCCTCAAACTAGGAGGACTCAGTGCATCTGAACTTCAGAGTGATGCTGGGACTGAGTTTATTTTGGCAGGGAGTCTGTGAGAGAGGCCATAGCTACCAGCACCTAGCGAGGGCCCGAGCCGCAGAAGAAGAGGCCATCGGACAGAACAATGGGCCTCCAGACAGCGAAGGAGTTCCCTCCTCCTCCTCTGCTAGAGGGAAGGCAGCAGCGACCGAGCATCCCCTCGGTAGCCAGGCAGCCTGGAAGTCACTGAGCAAGGAGAGAGAGACATGACCCCAGCCACAGGTGGTGCTCTGCTCCGTGTTTCTGCCCTCCTAGTTTGAGGAAGTGTTTTCCTCAACCCAAGTCGTAGCTGGGCTTCCCTCTGTGGCCAGAGCACAGTTGGTGGGAGCAGAGGGCCGGCCCCCTGATCTCCTGCAGCTGGCGAGAAGGAACCCCATTTTCCTCCCCGTTTTATCATCGCAGAGGCCATTAGACAGCCAAGTCATGGCCCACCTGCCCTGTGGAGGTTCCAGATCCAAAACTTCCCACAGTCCTTGTTGCTAGAGGGACTCCGTCACTCATGGGTTTGCCTTTCTCCCTGTGGTCTAAGTGTCAGATCCACACAGAGGCGATGTGGACGGGGACAGTATTCCATCTCAAGTGGGGTCTTTGTCTGGATCACGTCCAAGCCTTTCTACGGTGTGTCTGGCAGGCAGGACCCTGGACAACCTATGCCAGCCCCACCCACCACGCTGCGTTCAAATTCTCGTGACCAAGACTGACCCAGCACAGCACGTGTTTATGGTAACCTGCAAAACAACTAGCCAGGACTCATCCGAAAGTCACTGGCTCCTTCTAATCAGGTTCGGGCTAAAGACTTCATGTAGATGCTGGGTATCTCTCTGTGGCATTGTATCTAGAGCTAAATGCCAGGGGGGTTACGATTGATTTGGCAGAGCCTGACCACTTGGCTGAGATGAATATCTGTCTATTGTAAAGAACTTCTTCCCTTTCGTGACTCATCTGTGGACCTTTGAAACTCTTAAACAGTTGACTCGGTATTTCACTGAACTTCTCTCACATTGATGGGCTCTCTCCCTTACAAATAATAAGTCAGTTATTATTGTACATTGGATGCTCCTAATTCTATTATTTGGTATGCATTATTACCCAGCAATTCTCTGTAAAGACATTTCTCTCCCTCCTTTTTAAATATCCCTGTACGACTTCCATATTATTTTAATCACTTTGACAATGTCTTTCTCCAGCGGGCACCCCTTCGGGCTGGCTTGAATACTTTATAATACCCAATATTTTTTGTGTCCTTCCTTGTGCTGAGACACGCTGTTTTCCATGCTCATCTTGAACTTCCCCTGCTCCCTAGCCATAATTGGCCTTTTCTCTACATGGCTTTGGTTCCTGTTAGGGCGGAATATTTGGAAGCCATCGCATGGGCACTTGGGTACACATGGTGCCCCTGGGTCTGTTTTTCCCCCCACACACCACAAAGTACGTGAAACTTGTGTTGACAATGGCAACACCTATCTGGTTAAATGAGAAATAATGATTCTTAATGAGTGGCAACCCAGCCCAGAAGGATGTCCGTCACTTCCCTCCCTCAGCGTCCATTGCCCTCATTTCCCGGAGAACCGTAGTGCCGCTGGCCAACGAAGAGCACTCTGGCCGTCATTTTACTGCAGTTTTTTAAAATCATGTTTTAATTTTTCAATTACAGTTGACATAGAACATTAGTTTTAGGCGACCCCCCCCCAGCGATTGGACGTTCTATAACGCTCTAAGGGACCATCCCGGTGAATCTCATACCCATCTGACACCATGCGTAGTTACTACGATATTATCGGCTCTGTTCCTTATGCTCTGCGCTCCATCCCCATGACTGTTCTGTAACAGCCAACTTGTAGTAAATCTTTTAAACAAAACGCAGCAACAAAAAGGAGTTGGCTGGTTCACGGGGTACCCGTCCCTTACGAGCCTGCACACTGTATTCATCAAATCCTGAAGACTGAATGCCCTCTCGCTCCATCCGGGGCCCAACGGGAGACGGAGCCCATGTTGGGAGACCGCTCCCAGGCGTGGGCAGGGTTGAGGGAACCCACGAGGGCTGCCGGCATCCCTCTGCTGGAGGCTGTGCCCTTTGTGAGCGCCCTGGCCCTCCTGTAACTGAAAGGGCAGTGAAGTAGTAACCCACGCCCACGGGGCCTGACGTCAGCTGTAGCCCTGAAAGCCGAAGTCTTCAAAGGATGCAGCCACCAGCTGGAGGGAAGGGACGGAAGACCCCACCCTCTCCCCTGCTGTCTCTCTCACCTGTGGGTGCCTCTCATTAATTAGGCCCAAGTGGGTTTTGCCCCCCCCTTTTTTTTTTCTTGACCTTCCAAATATAAGCAGGTGTTGCTCTCCAAGGGCAGAACAGGGTGGAGAATGACAGAGAGGGTGAGTCTCTGGAGGCAGCCCCACGATCGGCACGTTCCCGTCAGGAGTCTGCTGCTGCCAGCCTGTGTCCAGGCCCCCGCTCTCCTGTGCTGAGGACTGGTCGTTTCGGCCCATGGAACAGTGTACGGTCCTCTGTCCCACTGGAACCCTCTGCACGGGGGTGGCCCTGCACCTCCGGAGCCTGGTCTCTTTTTCCTCGCAGCCCTCCTGCCTGACTCAGCCATGGGAAGTTGTGTCCACGCTGCTCCCAATACGTCCGTCCTTTCCAACCTTGTCACCCTTGCTGCTGTCCCTGCTGCTGCTTCTATTCGTGCTTCTCCGAGGTCCTCGGTGACATTGCTGTTGCTGCTGCTTGTCACCATCGACTCTGCACTTTGTGGTCCCTGCCAAGAGTGGGGATTAAAAATTTTATGTGCGGAGTAAGTTTTGCACGAAGCAAGACATTCCTGGTTCTTCGTCTTCCCTGGAACATGGCTCCTTGGCTGTGGTTCTCTGCACAATGAAAGCCACATGGGAGATGGCGACATTCATCTGTGGCTCAGAGGCTGGTGGGGTACAGGGATCTGAGCTCTCAACCCTGAAGTGGCCTCTTCATGAGCTGTCACGGGGATTATCTAGCATCTTGGACCTATTCTCAGTCTCTGGAGCATGCTCCGCTGTGGGTGAGGCAGGTACTCGGTGATGTCTCTGTCCCGGGTTGCTTTGTCACCTTCCTGCCCACTGGCTCCTGAAGCACTTCCGCTCCTAACAGCCAGCACCTGAGTCTTGGCACTGGGGACCGGAGCTCTGGCTGCTTTGAGTGCACACGTGGAAAATGGGAAATGTTTTTACCGATGTCTGGTGGCTGCAGAGGGGTATAAGTCATCCAGCTGCCTTGATGCCATGAAGCCAAAGTGACAGCTGAATCGTGCAGTCTCCAGAGCCGGCCTGTAGGATGGGGCCAGGTACCCTCCGACGCTGGCCTTGATCCTAAGACCTCGCATACTTTCTTGGCTCCCTGGTTCCATTTCCTTCTCTCTGACTTGGCTTCCTGCTACCACTTCCTAATAACCGTCACTTGACTCTCAAAGGGGACCCTAAGGCAGGAGGCTACCTGCATTGCCCACGTGGTCTTTTGCTTGGTATTCAGCACTGTGGAAGTGAAGTCAGGGGTAGATGCGACTGTTAAACTTTGTTTCCTGGACTCGAAAATGGGTCTCCCACTTTTAAGATAGAGGCAGAGATGGGATTTGAACATGGATTTATCCAGAGACATAGCTGGGACCGAACTCTGGCATCAAACAGCGTGTGCGATGGGGTTCAGATGAAGACGGAAGTAAGGACTGCAAGAAGAGATGACAGAATCGCTGGCTAAATTGCCAGATAATCCTAATTCCAAACAGCCCTGGACCGTAACCGGCTCCTTACGCTGAGATCATCCCCTAACAGGTAGTTAAAAATCTGTAAGTCAAATGAACCAGGTGGAACTCTCTGCACGTAGGCAGGAAGCCTGTGGTAAACCTCTCTGGAATCAGGCCTCTGAACAGAGCAGGTACGGATGACTTGCGTATTTGTGGCTCTAGACGCGTGCACTTGCCTTGTGAAAACTTGCCCAGCTCTGTGCTTGTGATTTGTGCACTTTCCTGTGCACGGGCAACACAGATTTACAGTGCAGCAGAACACATGGCTATAACAATACTCTGCCTTGGGAGCTCCACCCACAATCCTATCCTATATTGCTAAAATTAAACCCGGATTCTGGGCTCAGCAAAAGCATGGGGCGATGAGCAAGGGTGAAGGGAGTAAGGCCTCACACACCTCCTTCTCATGCCGCCGATCCAGGCTTCCAGGGGCTTCTCCCCCTGTTCCGAGGTCAGCTGACTTCATTCTGTTCCACCTCCTCCTCATTTCTCCCCCCAGTTTCTGCCCTAATAGATAGCTTGGCCTCTTTCCCCTCCCGTTCGCTCAGCAAAGTCCCCAACTTCATAAATCTCCCCCCCCGCCGCCCCCCGGCAGAAGGCTGTATCCCCTCCGCTGAGGTGGGAGGCTGATATGTCTCGTGAACCACCCTCCTCCTAGGTACCCAGATGCCCATCTCAGCTCTCAGCCGGCTGCATCTGTTAGGAAGGCCGTAAATCAGGAGGCCCCCGATGGGGTCAGGCCTGCTCAGATGGCGGATGGCATCGGGGTAACGAATGGGTGTTTGTGTTAGTTCTGGCTCTCCAGTTGAAGGAAGAAGGCCAGCGTTTAGCTTCGTGATAAACTCAGCACCAACACATCCCGGGTCAGCAATTATGTTTTAAAGATCCCTCGGGAGGAGCTGGGGAGGAACCTCCCTGGGAACATGTGGCCACCGGAGGAGGCGCGCCCTGCCGTGGGCGGTGGCTGAGGCACGACTCCGACGGAGGCGGAGGGGCCCAGCGGGGCACTGGAGGTAGGACCGGCTATAAGGCTCTTGCTGGTGCTGGATTGGAAATACACAGACGCACGCCAAGATCGCTCTGCCCTGCGCCCCCACCACCCTGCTTTCTCCTTAGGGAGTGGATCCGTTGGCGTGAGCAGAGCTGAGTCCTGCCAGCAGTTTACGGGGAGGGTGGGAGATAAGAGAGGAAGCGGAAGCAGGTCTGATAGTGTCTCGGACCCAATACACACTCCAGAGCAAAGACCTCCCGCTGGAGGAGTGCCCCGGCTGGGCCACCACGCCCGGACCCTCGGACCCCCACTCCACTCGGCCATTAGCAGGGAGTGCCTGGGAAGACCACAGTGACAGTTTGAATGGCACTGTGGATCCCGAAGCTGCTGCAGCTTTGTGCTTTTCTCTGACTAGACAACAAGTTCTTTGTTGAAGGGCGTCCAAACAGTGCACGCCCAGGCTGCCTCATGGAGACCGCCCCGCCCACACTTCCTTTCTGAGAACTCAAGTACTTGTGAGAATCTGGCGGATGCATCCAGATAATGTGCCCACAGCAGCCTGCGCCCTGGAGAACGAGTTGCGCCTGCAGCTCCTTTGTGACTCTGCGATCCTAATGGCGGGCATCGTCTTAGAGGCACGTTAGTATCCTAGTCGATAAACAGTGGCATCCCCGCTTTATGGTGCTTTTAAAAGCCAAAGCCGGAAAGGGTCTGGAACTATGCTTTTAGCATACTCCTAATGTTAAAGTGTCTGCGCTGTTGAAGACGCAAAAGGCATAAGAAGGAATATGGGACAGAGCCACTAAGGGCCCCCAGTGGTTGAAGTTGCCCTCAGAACGGTCAACTTCCCAGTGTTGAGTCCTGGCTTGGCCCAAAGCCAAAGCAATAAGGAAAGAGTGCCAGGCAAAGAGGCAGAGGCTTGACCCGTGGACGTGGGTAGCTGGACTGCACTCAGGACAGCAGCAGAGTGACCGATTGTGTTTCCCAAGAATGATCACACTACTTCCCGTTCTTTTATTCCAAACTCAGTCAGGAGGAGGGATGCACATCCTCATCCCTGGAACCTGGGCCAGCCTTGTGGCTGCTTCGAATGATAAAACATGCAGAAATGTCGCCGTGATTTTCAAGACTAGGTCATGAGAGATGATGTAGCTTTCCACCAGGCACTCTGTTGTTGGGGATGCTTCGTCTCGGAAACTACCACCTCACTGTGTGGAAGCTCAGGCATCCTCGAGGAGAGACCCACCTGGAAAGGAACTAGTCCCGACTTGCCAGCCACGTGAGTAAGGGTCAGGAGTCTACTTCCACGAATGCTCAAAGTGCCCCAAGAGATGTCACTTGAAACTGCCCGCCCTTCCCCCCATGCCATGTCCATCTGGATCCATGGACAAAACTCCATGATTGCTCGTTACTTAAGGCACTCAGTCTGGTCAATGGATACATGATCCAAAGAGCATCCCAGCTCTGAGATCCCAACACAAAGGGGCAGAAAACAAGTGCATCATTTAAACAAATTTCTTAAGCATGCTCTCGCTCTGGGGAGCACATCCAGGCCTTTCCCTTCTCCCTCTTCTTCCCCCCACGTGGTACTTTTCCCTTCTCCCACGTGGTACTTTTGCCTCTCCCTCTCCTAAGCTGCTACGGGCCGTCTTTTGCTTCTATAACTTGTTTCCTGAGCCTCTACAGCCCAGCTGGCTCACTTCTACCATCCCTGTAACTTTCTAAGTAAACTTTCTCTTCTAATATGAAAAGTTTTTTTAATTTTTAAATTATAGTTTCAGGTGTATAGCATAGTGGTTAGACAATCATATACTTTCCAAAGTGTTTCCCACCTGGCACCATACTTAGTTATTACGATATTATTGACTCTGTTCCCTATGTTGTGACAATTTTGTGTCTACCAATTCATACTTCTTAATCCCTACACCTTTTCCACCCAGTCCTCCAACTCCCATCCCTTCTGGCAACCATCAGCCTATTCTCTGTATCTGAATCTGTTTCTATTTTGTTTGTTCATTTATTTTTCTCTTTAGGTCCCACATATAAGTGAATCATGTGGTATATCTTTCTCTGCCTTATTTCACTTAGCATAACAGCCTCTAAGGCCATCTATGCTCTCACAGATGGTAAGATTTCACTCTTTTTTATGGCCAAGTAATATTCCATTGTGCGTATGTATCACAGCTTTTTTAATCTACTTGTCTATTGATGGGCACTTGGGTTGCTTCCATATCTTAAAATGTCATTTTATAGAGAAAGTTTTGGGGAGGCAAAAATCACATGCCTGAGGTGACAAGGCCAATAAAAGGGAAAAGTACAAAATTTGGGGTCCGGCAGGTCTGGGCTTGAATATCACTTCCGTACTCTTAATCTGATTATTGACTCTCTCCCTGTACTTCCCGCAGAACACAGTCAATGAATCCCATGTTCAGGGATTCAGCATGCATTAGGCCCCTGGAGCTAGCACTCCTGGAACATACAAGATATGAAAAACATCCTTCCTCCGTGCAGATATCACGCTGCTGAAAGGAGGCGCTCCCTCTGGAGTTGCTCCGCTTCAGTTACAGATAGATACAGAGTTGTGGAGGAAAATACGCTCTTCATAAAAGCTGTAAATCAGCCACTTCTCATGACAGCTGGAAAACAAGCAGGAATTGCTCAGCTTCTAAGACTTAGTTTTCTTGACTGTAAAATGGGGATAAGGAGCATGCCTGAGTCTACACATCCTGGAAGGACTAGGGATTCAAATCCTGACCCTGATCTCTTGCTCTCCCGACCCCAGCAGGCCTGCCCTCTGCCAATGCCAACCGGTACGAACATGCTGATGACATGAAATTGACTTCTACCCAGGCCTGAAGTGCTCTCAGCTATGGTGCTTGGTGGCAAAGCCTGGGGACCCTCGGGCTGGCTCAGATTCCAGAACAGGTCCCCCTTCTCTGGTACATCAAAGTCCTAGCAAGCAGGGGCACCTGTTTGTCATTGAAGTAGAAGTAAGGCCACCCCAATGCTGCATGATTGTGAGCAAACCCCAGCCTCTCTAGGACTTTGTGATCTCAGCTGGAGCAGGTCCTTCAGCTGGCACCAGCACATGGAGGTCAGTGACTCTGCAATGAGAACTCTGTCCACAGTCCAGGCAAACTCATCGTAGCAGGAAAGGAGAGGACACAGAAGGAAATAGGCAATGGCAGATATGGGGCTGATGATGTCCATCTCTGTTGGCAACCACCCTGACTGGTTTCAGAAGCTGTGACCCCTCATGGCTAAGGCTGAGTGAGAGACCTTGGGACCATAAGCCACTAAGGAGATAAAGCTTATCTCCCTGGCAGGGGTGCCGCCTCTACCCCCTTTTACTTCACGCTGCTTGGCCCCTGGGGCAGATGACTGGTTAGGCAACGACAGGTAAGATTCCTCAAGGGAGGGACAACCTAAGACAGGCATGGTCACGAAGGGGGCCCGCAGAGAAGGACTTGGGGGGACTATAGAAAAAGGGGTGATGGACCCTCACCCCTTGGCTTTGTCATAACCCAAATCCTCATTCTGTCTGCAAGAAGTCTCCTAATCTCTTGGCTGCCTTACTTCCCCTGTCTGAGTTAAGCCTGAAACAATGCCAGAGGTGGGTGTGGCCCTGTGCTGGAAAGGGCGGGTTCCCCGGGGTGCTCTGGCCTAAGAAAGAATGCATAAAATCTTGTGAAACCTGCTTTGCTAATACCCTCAGTTTTCTGATAAGGGTCCAAGCATAAAATGAGTTTTTTTCCCAAAGTTTTATAGCCCTTTAGCTCAATGACCCTGACTCAGAATAAGCCCTCAAAGTTCTTTGTATGTTATCTATTGTTTGATCATTACTGCCTGACAATGACTGATGAGCTTTAAGTATACGCCCTGTATTCCTATGCAAATTAAACCCAATAAAAGCCCATTGAGGAATAAGCACCTGGCCCTTCTCCTTTGCGAGATCAGCCACCTTTCCTCCGCAAGCAGATCTTGTCTTGGCAGACTTATTCTCATCTGCAGTGGATGGGGAGTTCTGTGGGCAAAGCTCCCCCACACATCTCAGGTCCTTTGGTACCTTTGAGAGATGCAGATGTGACTCTTGGAACCATAGACATGAGAGGCCAGGTCAGTGGCAGGTCCTGGAATCAGGAATGAGGTGGAGATAGGCAAGGCAAGAGATTTCACCTGTGCTGATTCACACCTGAGGGCATGGCTTGCTGTCAGACCCCAGCTGTGCCTCTTACCAGCTAGGAAACCTTGGGTGAGCCACTTCTCTTGGGGCCCCCTTTCCTGCCCTATAAAATGGGGACGAGGTTACCCAACTCCGAGCACTTCATGAGAAACAATGTAATCATACCATGTCCTTATGAGAGTGTCTGGCATGGTAGACATTCTGCGTCAATTGTCTCAACAAGACTGCAACTGTCTACGTGTTTGTAGCTGCTACTACAATGGACTGTGGTACATGCCTCTGGACTGTCACAAGCTGAGTTTCCTGGGAGACAGACTGAAGTGAAGTTGATTAAGAGGGTGCCCCTGGGATCAGCGCCATGGCAGTAGGGAGAAATTGAGCTGTAGTGTAAGACTTGAGAGCCTTGGCTGATGCCACCGGGAGCCCTGGAGCTATTAGGATAACCCTCCAGAGGTGTCCCAGGGTGGTCTGGCCAGGCCTTTCTACCCCTGCATGGGTATGTCACTGGCCATTGGCTACATGAGGAAGGACATGACCTTGGGCTAGGTGGCCATCTGTAGCTGAGGCAGTCTATGAAGGGGGATCTCAGTGGTGCATTCCAAGGAAATATATGAAACGTGGGGCAGGAGGTGACATCTGAGCTGAATTGTAAAGGTGCCATGAGTAAGACTTGGCTAGGTGACAGGTGTCAGGGGAGAGAAGGAATGTCTAGACCAAGGACCTATGACAGGTGAAAGGTGGGCAGGGTGGGGGAAGAAAGCAGAAACGAACTGGTCTCATTGCTATCCTTGGCCACAGGAAGCCTGGGCCCAGTGGAAGCCTCAGCTCTGGGAAGACACTTCCCCTAGATAACCTGCCATGGCACACTTCCTTTGTCCCTTCCTGAGGGGGTGACACTGGAGCTGATGACTCACTGAAACAGTAGCCCATGCTGTGCTCACCTTACCCCTTACCCTGCTTGGCTTCCATGCTCTCCTCACTCCCCGATAGAACTACCTTAACCATCTTCAATATGCACTCTCTCCAAGAACAGGAAGGCACCCAAAGACTATGACGTTGAGCACCTACTCAGTGTTCTCAGTGTCCCCAGACCTCTGAGTGGCACACATCTGGCTGCCTTCAAGGCCTTTGCCCTGAGGGAAGAGATTGGGGAGAAGCAAGGACCAGGTGGTAGAATGTAAGATGATGCTGTGTGCTAGGAGGACCAAAGGGTCTTGGTGGAGAAACTTATTTAGAAAACATAGTGCATCCTGATATGTTGCCAGGTGCATTGACACCTGAAGTGGATGTCCTCGGAAGGACAGTGTGATCTTCCTCCTGGAGGCCTGGGGAGACAGGGACCTGGGCTGCGGCTGACAAGGTCCACCCTCCCATCTCCAGGCCAGATGGCACCTTAAGCCATCCCAGGTGTTGGACCCTACCAGACCCCCCAGAGAAGGAAGGCCTTTTCAGGAGGGTCCCATCGGCTTGCCTTGGAGTGTCACACCTTCCTGGGCAGGATGTTCCTTTATTGCAAAATCCCCAGCTGATTGTTCTCAGGACCGAGCCCTTTGATGGTTTTACTGTTCCTAAATTCACAGCAGGCCCCAATAACTTCAGAGCTGGTAGGGAATGCAGAGCTAGGAGGCTATGGGAAGAGAATGGCCCAGGATCAAGGCAGGAGATTGCAACCTCCAATGTGCGGGACCAGGCTTGCCTCTGACGGCTTCCGCTTTCGGGCGGGGGGCGGGCCCTGCAATCTCCGGCCCAGAATGCCATCCTAAGTGGATCAAGGTGGTCTCCCACCTTCCAGAGCGCCCAAGCTGCCTTTGCTGCGTGTGAAACGGTTGGTGCAGGCAGCCAACTGCCACTCTATACGGAGACGACCAATTCGAGGACCAAGTGCCATCGGAGCCTTGAACTGATGAGGCTCTGTACTGGGTTCCGCACGTACTGGCCCCTGCTGGGACTGACTCAGTGGACTTCCTGGCCTAGGGCCTGTTTAAGAGATCTCAAACTGAGACAAGAATTTGGGGACAACTAAGTGTGTGTTAATCTTTTTCCCTCCTCTGCTACATTTGCCCATTCCACGATGCTTTCTGGGAATGACCTCCCAACTAAAGGGGTTGTTAATAAGGTGACCGCACTGAGCAACTTGGGTTTATCCTATTGGGAACCTCTGGAGAGATTGCTTAGAATAAATCTCAAGATTGTTTTTTGAAGACCAATCCCTTCCTCTGATCACCTGGGAGGGCCAGTCTGAGTATTTAACTTCTTAGCACTTCTGGATTGTGAGTGAGTATAGCACACTCCTGTGGCCAGAGAAAGCCCTCAGGCAGAAAAGCAGGTGCCGTTGAAGTGGGAGGCCACATGACAGGAACTGTCCACTGACGTTGCAGGTGAACCGCAGGGCACGCCAAGGGCCTGCGGGCAGTAACATGTGCTACATTTGGAAACGTGCATTGAAGAGGGCTTGCACGGGGTTCCAGCGACACGCACACCAGCTTGTGCTTGGATCAGGTTAGCCTTCCTTTATTCAGTCAGTCAGTATTGAAGCAACTAGCCCTGGCTGGCGTAGCTCAGTGGATTGAGCGCGGGCTTCGAGCCAAAGTGTCGCAGGTTCGATTCCCAGTCAGGGCACATGCCTGGGTTGTGGGCCAGGTCCCCAGTGAGGGGCCATGCAAGAGGCAACCACACATTGATGTTTCTCTCTCTTTCTCCCTCCCTTCCCCTCTCTAAAAATAAATAAATAAAATCTTTAAAAAAATAAAAAAAAATATTGAAGCAACTGCTACATTCTAGCACTGTGCTATGTACTGACCACATAGACCTAAAGAATATCAATGAGATCTCCTGTCTTCCATAAGGAGCCATAATTTTCCTAACCCAATAGCAGTAGGTAGCCGTTCTTCATCACAGTGCCCTATTGGGCATCCACAGGTATTCAGACAAATAGGAAAATCAAAAGATGCCCTCCTGACTGAGATACGAAGAACAGGAGGCCAGTTGAGTCAACCTCCGGAGGGAAGAGCATTTCAGATCAAGGAAATAAATGAGGGGTGGAAAATACAACTGAGTTTGGTGTCAACTGCAGACATGGCTGAGAGACAGTGGCAGGAGGCGCCTTGGGAAAGGACATCTCCCATGTAGAACGTATTATGTAGGAGTCTGTAGATCAGAAGAAAGTTTAGCTTTTGTTGTCAGGAAGCTAGTAAAAGTGTTAAGGAGACAATGAGATGTTAAAACATTATTCTCTCACCATGGATGATGCCAACTGCTCTTCTTTCTTCCATTCTTTCTAGTACAACCAGAGCAGAAAGGCAATGGGAAGTTACCAGATATACTTGAGATAATTTATGTGGCATGCTGATGGATGGGACGTGGAAAGAGATTTTGTAAGTTAGAATTCTCAGATCTCTGGTCTTGCATAAAGTAGGTGCAGAGATGGAGTTGAAAGGGAAAGTGGTTTATTTATTAGGGCCATTCCCAGTGATACACTAGAGCCAGAATATTTTCCCAACTCTTTGTTCAGTGATGCCAGATGCGTAGGATGGACCCGGTTGGGGTGGAAGTATTTACACCATAGAAATTGGCAGATGCTATAAAGCAACGAGCCAAATGTTAACCATTTTCCAGCACACCACTGATAATGCCTGTGAAAGATAAGAGAATGAAGAAGCAGAATTGGGCCAGGAGAACCTCAGCTTTTGTAAAGCAGACCTGAAAAAGTATCAGCTGTAACCCACCAACCAAGAACTCAAAAGCAAAGACTGGCTTCTAGAAGAGTCCTTCACTGGACAGGAATGGCCAGCCCCAAGTGCCCCTGCCAGGCCCTGTGATTGCCAGGGAGCCCCTGGGAAGAGCATGATCATGGCTGGAAAGCTGAGGCTGACCCTGACTTTGTCGGTGACCCCATTCCTGCAACTGAATGGCAAGCTTTTCTGAAGAGAGATCTGTGAGGGGTGTTTCTGTGGCTGCTCCCCTCTGCATAGTGGGAGGGGAAGCCAGTCTTTCTGAGGGAGACACCCAGGCACACTGACTAGGTTCTGCTGCAAGACAGACTGGTGTTGAGCCCCATTTCCGCATCCCCATGTCCTATCTGGCTTCACTTCCTGTCCATTTTTGCGTTCTGGCAGCCAGTCGGGTTTAGCCGGTGGAGGCAGAAGCAGGAGGTCAGACAGTAAGAGGACGGAGGCTGGGTTATTTAAATCCAACCACGGAACCTTATACCTGCTATTCCCCCTACAGAGATGTTTGCCCCAGGTGCCAGCATGGTTCACTGCTTGCTTCCTTCAGGTCTTCATTCACACTCCCTTCCTCACGAGACCCTTCCTAGTATATTTAAAATTGCCACATTACTCTCCCTCCCTCCGTCCACCCATGTTCCTGCTTTCTTTTTTTCCGTAGTGCTTACCACTGACTGAACTTGTTTGGCTCACCTGTGTCTCCAGTATGAGCTTGGAATGTGAGCTCCACGAGGACCAGGATCTCACTGTATGTTCCCATGGCTGCATCCCCAGCACCTGGAAGGTTGGGTTGTATGGAACTGTTGCACGGCGTAGTTTAAAGGAGATGTGAGGTGGAGTTGCCCTGGCTTTGTGCAGCGTATATTTGTATGGCTCAATGTGGTGGCTCCATCAGTAAGGTCTCAGGCGGAAGGAAAATGCCAGGAAATTTAACCAAGGGAATTTAATATAGAGAGCCCATTTCAAAGGCCTGAGAGCATTGCCAGATCAAACAGGGTAAGGTGAGACGGCCCAGAAGTTAGCAGCAGCTGGCAGGCGCTGCTGCAGAGGATGGAGGGCAGAAGGAAGGGGTGACACCCCCTCCCCTTTTGGTTGGAACCATCAGGATGCACCTGGAAAAGCTTGGGATTTTCCCAGTGTTCATGGGTGACTAAGGAGGGGTGGGGCTGGCAACAGGACCCGGAAGTAAGGATGAAGAAACACATGAAGAGAAGAAAGGGGAGAAATAGCCTGGTTCTCCTTCTCTCCTATCTCCAAACCAAAGGCAGCTGGGAAGAAGCCTAGGAAACCATCAGCAGTGGTCTTTATATGCAGAGCCAAGCAGAGGGAAGGGTGAGAAACTGATATAAAGGTAAATAGGCCATGACTTCAAAGCAGCCCTGGCCTTGCCCACAGTAGGCGTTCAAATATTTGAAGACTGGTGTCTTCTGTTCACTCATTCAAGGATAAAGAGAATGGAAGAACATGCAGGGGTAGGAGAGACCATCTGGCCCAGGCACATGGGAAGGAGCCTCTGTCCCTGATGGTCTTCGGACTCTTAGCAGGCCCAGCTATATCACTCCCATAGACTTTTGTGGCATCCACAACCTTAAAATAAGGACTCCCCTCTCTTTGAAATCTTTAGCTGAGTTGAGTTTGGGTTGACCTGTTTCTAGCAGCCAAAAGAGTCTTATTAGAACAGCCTCTGATTTCAGAAAGGCATGGCTTAGAGTAGGATACTCTCTTGTTCAACTTTTATTCCTAAAAAGCCTCAAATACAGACTATAGAGATTCAACTAGATACTTACAGCCTCTCTTTCACTTCTACTCAATGGGGCTTCAGCCCAAGTAATCTCAGACCTTGTATCAGTTAGCCATTGCTGTGTAACAATGACTCTAGAACTCAGTGGTTCAAAAAGATAAGCTGCTGAGTCTGGGATTTAGCTGGGTGGGTTTTCTGGCCTCACCTGGGCTCATTCATGCATCTCCAGCCAGCTGGGGTTGGGTAGGTAGCTTTGGGCTTTCTCGTGCATTGGGGAATCTGCTGGTCTAGAGTGGCCTCAGCTGGGACAGCTGGGCTGCATGGACCGTTCTCTAGCAGGCCAGCTTGGGCTCATTCACGGGGAGGTAGCATGCTTTCTGCACTCTTTATACTCGGCTTTAGACCCTAGCTAGAGGAAAGTGGTGGATGCCATAGGGGTACCACCTAGATCTTTCTGGACCAAAGCTTCATTCCCCCAGGTGCTGTGAGTTTGGGCTGCTCATGACTCCTAGATCAAGTGTTCTCTGAGAACTGCTCCCTGCCGAAGATAACCACTTCCACCAACAGCACACTTTCTTCTCAGGGGCAACTGCATTCAATGCTTAGTCTTTGAAGAGTCTTTGAAGCTTGTTTCTCCTCACTCCACTGTGGAGCCGGGATGGCCTTGGAGAGTTGTCCCAAGGCTCTCCATGGGGTCAGCTGGGGCCTCTGTTGCAGCTGCATCACAGTTTGATTTCTCCTGAAAGCCCAATCCTCCTTCCCTATTTCCCACAAATGCTGTTTCTGAGGCCCCTCCCTAGCAAACCCACCTGCATGCAAATCCTGGGAAACTCACCTACAACACATAACTTTCTTACTGTGGGTTGAAGAACAGTTTGATCCACATCTTGAACATTCACCAGCATGCCATTGGTGACATGTCAACAACCAGCTCTCCAGGGGAAAAAGTTGTCATTTGTGTGCCCTCCAATTTCCATGGTGTAAATACTCCCACCAGGACCCAATTCAAACCATCACTTTGACATCATCGCCTGTGGAAGTGGGAAGAGACACAAAATGTGCTCACAGGTCAGCTGAAGCGAGCTCCAGGACACCACTGGCCCCAACCCAGCATGCCCACCCGTGTGCATGTGGAACTGAAACAAAGTTATCATACTGTGAAGCAATACCTGCCCTTACTGTAAACAGTGGACTCTGGTTTTCTCTTTTTTAAAAGCCCATCTCAAGTCACTAAATGTAAGGCCTCCAATACATGACCTGCAGTTTGCAATGTGTGTGTTAGGAGTGGGTCCGGCTGGGCCGAGCCCATGGCAGCTGAACGCAGGAAGGAGGGCGTTTGGGGCACGACCCCCACTGTCCCATCCAGGTGGTCTAAGATTTAAGTCAGCGGGTGGGGAGAGAAGGGTGAGTGGAAGGTATTTTTTGTCACTGTTAACGTTGAAAAACTTGCGAAGTCTCTTTGTAGATTTGGGCTCCGTTTCAGTTTTCTTAGGATGTCCTGGGAAGTGGGAAGAACTAGTTTGCTCAACAGGAAGCACTTTTCGACTGGGGCTTATACCAAGGACAGCAAAGTCCTTCCCTGATCCAATCACCTCCCCTACAGCCACCACCCCCTCCTTCCGATCCCACAGATCCCACAATTAGGCCAGGAGTTCATTGGAGAAATAAGGCCTAGTATTAACTGGCCTCGCTTTCCTTGAGCTGGCCTAGGTTTCCAGGGCCTCCGACATTTGGCCCACTAGCTACTGCAGGGCTCGATTCGGGTGCAGGCAGTTACTTGGCTTGTGCACACGGAGCTGGACTTCACCTGGAGCTGAGGCTTCCCGTGACCAACGTCCGGTAACCCTGGACCCAGAGCCTTGCACGGCAATGATCTGATGGAGCTAACCCAAAACTCTGCCCGGAAGATGCAGGGTTCTGATGGGCAGCAAGAGTCCGAGACCCCAAAAGTGCAGGGGTGGGTGTTGGGCATCATGGGCCCCAGGGCAGATTTGGAAACCTATACCCTCTCTACTGCATGTGGTTTGATCTCAGGGGCACCTAAGGGGCAAGAGCGGACCCTAGATGGGCAGGAACGTAATGTGTTTCCCGCCTGGCATGTTCTTGTGGCAACTGCAGCCCTCGCCTTGGCTGTTTGCAATTGGCTGGAAGCCGTGGTCTCCTGGTGCAGTTTCTGTTCCCAGGCCGCCAAGCCTCCTCTATCTCTTTGAAGATTACAGGGCTTTAGCATGCCTTTAAAGTGATTTTTTTCCCCTGCGTTTTATTATAATTAATGACCAGAAAACTCTCCTCTTTTTTCCCCCCTTTATCTCTTAAATATGTTTCTTTCCTCTTTAAAAACGCAATATTTCTTTTAAACCCAGGATATGGATGAGCCTGTCCCTAGCAGGGCAGGCCCAGCTTCATCTGTCAACTTGATTATGCAAAGCCTCTGTGTTCAGCGGGCATCTGAGGTGGATTTCAAAGCCATGACTCATGTGGGCTTCGGGGCTTCGGACCCTGAGAGCAGCCTTCTTCATCGAGCTTTCAGCACAGGCCTGGCTTTCTGAGAGGCGGTCCTCCAAGGGCCCGGTGGCCCCGTGATTCACAGGAGTGCGCATGTGGGCATTGGAACAACCCCACCATGCAGTTCTGCCAACCTGGGCTGGCAGGCCGTTCCTGGTATCCCAGAGTCCTCAGTGCGGGAGACACAGTGGCAATAGCTCAGATGAGTCGAATTGAAAACTCGTTGGATAAATGTGCCAAGATGTCGGCAAGAGGCTTAGATTGCTTCCAGTTTTGTGTGTCTGTGCTCTACCGTGCATGCAGTCAACGGGGCAATACACAGATGTGCTCGATGCGAGGCACTAAATTCAGAACAGTCGCAGTCTGCCCATGTACATGTGCGCTGGTATCTGAAGCAAGGTTGTGTAATCTCAGCCCCAGTGACATTCGGGCCTGGATAATTATGAGGGTGGGGCGCTGTCCCGTGCATTGTAGAATGTTTAGCAGCAACCCTAACTCCTACCCACTAACGCCAGTAGCAATTTCCAAGTGTGTCTCCAGAGCAAAATCGCTCCTAGCTCAGAAACCACTATGATACAAAGATACCAAAAATATCACTTCTTTTGGATAGCAAAACTGGGGAGTAAATATAAGTAGGGAATTTTATTAATTTTTTCTTTTTTTGTTTTTTTTAGTTTTACTTTTTTAATCGGTATTTTTTTAAATTATTGATCTTGTACAGTTTTCTCTTTTACTCCCCCCCAGCCCACCGCCCTAGCCCTCCCCACCTCTCTCCCATTTCCACCCCCCATAGTTTTTGTCCATGTGTCCTTTATACTTGTTGCTCTAAGGGAATTTTTTTAATTAAAAAATTAATTTGTAGTGCTTTGGGGCAGGGGGATATGCTAATGTGAGACAAAATTTAAGGACCCTGATTTAACAACCAAATGTAATTTATACACTAAAGGTCAGGTATTTAAGTACAAGGACTTTCTGGTCTTAGTTTCTGCAGGACACTGTTAGTACACAACCATTACGCATCCCTTGCCTGCTGGGAACCTGGCCATGTGTCTTTAGGGCACAAGGAAGCACAAAGTGAGCACAACTCTCTCGCAGTCACACTGCGTGCTCGGTGGGAGAGCTTCTGCCAAGTGTCACTGACTCAGCATTGTCCGATCCTCTCAGGAGGTGCAGCCTTCCATCAAGACAGTACGGGGAGGGGAATGTGCCTGCTTAGTCTCCAGTAGCAAGCCCCTCGGTGGGAGGAAAGGGGCGGGGCTTGACTCGGATGGCACAGGAGTAACAATTTGAGCGGAGGCCCAGTTTGCACTTCACACGCCAAGGCATCTTTCAGGATGCCTCTCTTCACAAACTACTCCTTGAAAAGGTGCCTGTGAAGGAATTTCGGGGGAATACATTCACAATCATAGCTCAAACTGGCTTTGATCCAGTCCTCCAGGAGACTGTAAAAATCCATTCCTGGGATTGTGATTTTAGGGCGTCTAGACTGGGGCCCAGGCCTCTGGATCTTTGGAAGCAGCCCTGGGGGATTCCAATGTAACCTCACCCCACTTCTTGTGGACCATTCTCTGCCAGGGTCCACGGTTAGAGGCCCTCCGTGAGAAACCAGGGGTGGCATTGAAACCACAACAAAATCCTCTTCCACTAAGATGAACCGCCCTGAGGATGCCTGAGACGGAAGCTTTACAGGGGGGCCTGGTACCCAACAGTAAGCAGGGGTCCTGCTGCCCGGCCCCACCCTCAAGGCAAAATTCCAGAGGCAAAGGGCTGGTGATAAAGAGTCTTTATTCAAAAGCGGTTACTTAAGCCCATCGAGTCACAGCTTTACTCACTTAAGCCTCTCGGTTAAGGCTAAACTCTTAACACCTGAGTTCTCCCAGCTCTTCCCCTGTTAGCCAGCCTCTGCCAGGCCAGCCCGACCCTAGGCTGTGCCCAGAGTTCCTTCCCACACAAAATGCTGCCTGTTGGGAAATGCAGGCAGCCACAGCGCCATCACGCAGCCACCCTGGAGGAAGAGGGGCCTGAGAGCCGGTGTGCAGCGTGTGCAATTCTGGACGAGTTGGCACCCTCGTTGTATTCCGGAGGTGACAAATTTGGCAAGAGAGTTAGAAGGCACAATCAAAACTCTAACAACTAAGTAACAAAGGCAGGGACTAATTCTACAACGCCTCTGAATAAGTGGCTTTCTTGGAGGAAGGGCGTGCAAAGCATGCCACACCGGTCCAAAGCCCACTTACCCATTATACTTAACTCAGGGTGAGGGGAAATATTGTAGGATTCCCCCAGGTGACACCTCTGGGCCCTTTCTGTCCAAACCATCAGTGCAGAAAAGGAAACCAGTTTTAACGCGAAGCCAATGGGCTGCCCCGTACTCCGCCAACTCAACCGTTTAGTCCCGGGGGTGGCAGTGTATACATACGGGCTCGAGGGAGGCCTATGTTGTGTAAACGGCCACCCAGGTAATGAGGTCACAGGCATGCGCCCTGTGAAAACAGAAGGGAGAACACACAGGTTAATTTGCACAGCCATCACAAACCAGTCTCAGGGTCCACGAGACTACCTTTTGACAAGACATTCAGTTTCAAGGCTTTTGCTGCAATATTAAACAGGGACAGTCTGACAAATCCTTCTTGCTTATAAATGGAACATCTCTGATGTCACAAACCCAGCTGAATTTACAAGTGGAAACAACGTTGAAGACAGCTGCACCAGACCACTGTCAAGCACTACACTGAGCATTGTGATTTTCCTTGAATCATGATTTTTCTCCTTACAATCACCCTCACTGTCCTCAAAGGGACTGCATTACGTCCAGTTTTAATTTGGCCAGTTCCTTCGAATAAACACAACAAGAACAACAATTGAGTACGTATGATTTTTAAGTCTGCTTTGCTGGAACTCACACAAGGAACTTACAGATTGAGGTTTAGTCTGCCCTTGAGGGCACAGAAGCCAAGCCACACTCCTGCCACCTGGCTCTTCCCGAAGTACCCATCCTTCCCAAGTCCCTGAGGTTTCTGTCACGTTTTAAGGTTCCTTTGTGCCATCTTTCAGGAAAGCAACCTTCGTTCCTTCCCTAGAAAGACTGCCACGAACCACGCAACCAGACAAGGTGCCAGGCCTTTTCTCCAGTGGGCTTTCGTTAGCTTGGAAAGTCGATCTCAGTTCCTCGAGGCTTTCTGGTAACAAGCAGAGCCCCATCCCACCCCCTTCAGCCATGACAGTCCAGTCAATGTCTTCACGAAACCACCCTCGGAAACTGGTCTTACTGGTTTTACGCAAAGAAACTTTATGCCATCTTCAGAATGCCAAATTCCGGAGGGATCGAGTAGGGAGAAAAATACAAGGCATGAAGGGAAATCCTTAGCCTTCCAAAATCCACCTAGATGGCACTTCTATGCCTTATACCTTTCATTGTTTTCTTTCCCAGTTGATGGGACGTTTTTAACTCTTCCTGGGAAACCTCGAATCTTTTTTTTTTTTTCCAGAACAGAAACAAAGCAAAATCCAAATCTAAGATAGAGTTCTGAAAGAAGAAGGGGGACTGGAACTAGCCTTTGAGTCCTGTCTCGTCTCCCGCCAGTCCTGCACCCAGTCACCCAGGCGACCGTTCCCAAGCCCCAGATGGCCGGAAGCCTCACTGGGAGAGGCACACTCTTGCTTCCCAGTGCGTCCACTGATCTCCTGAGCGGACACGATCTCTTTACCCCGCAGTCTCATGGCAGAGTGATGCTCTCTTGCCCCAAACTGGATTCCAGGGGCACCTAATGACCCTTCCTGGGTCCCAATGGCAAAGCCATTCTCTCCAACCAGCTTCACAGTTGGCCCCACCAAGGTCCCAATGGCCAAACAGCAGAGACGGAGGATTCCCAGTGTACCCAAAGCAGTCAAGTTCAAACCACATCCCCATAAGATCAGAAAACAAGCAAAGAAACCAAGCAGGCAAAGATCAACCATACCCAAAAGTGAGATTTCCTCTTCTCCAGGTTTAAGGTGAATAAAGTCAAAGAAATACTGTCACCCTGTGTTGGGGATCATTGTCCTCTTCCAGATGAGGAACTTGCAATGTCCCTCCAGAGTGCAGGCCCAGCCTTCCCTTTCAGCGTCAACCACAGCAGCAGGGTCTGCGTCCTCCTCCGGCGGTGCCCGTTCTACCCGTGTGTGCTGGAGCCGGGGCCTGACTCCCACCGGGTTAGGGAAGAACGCGTTGTTAACAGGACACCGGAGGGCCCATCATTCAGCCAGCTGCTGTTCAGGGCCTGGAGTCCTCCAGGTCCTTAGTGAGACTCAGTCCCCTAGCCAGAACGGGTGCGGGGGCTCATCGGATGGGCGGGCGAACCTGCAATGACCACACTCGTGCCTGGTGTATCATACAACTGATACCCTGACATGAATAAATCTCAGCCGATATTTTACTGACCAAATAAGCCAAATGATTCTATGTACACAGAACTCTAGAACATTCAAGCCGTACCTGTAGTGACAGAAAGCCGACCAGCGGTGGCCGGGTTGCCCACAGCTGAGGAAGGAGGCGTGCTCGACTGCAGAGGGGCGTGGGAGGAACGTTTCCTGTCCTGACGGAACTGGTGGTTACTGGGTGCTCCATTTTCCCTTGCTCTTGGGGCGCTTCCTCTCTCCATTGGCCGGCCTCCTTGCGGTAGGCAGGTTGATTGGCGCCTACGGGGCCCCTCCTCCTCCTCCTCCTTTAGGGTCCTGCTTCCCTCTCTGGCCTCGCCTCTCTGTGTCTAAGAACACTGCGGCCCGCTTTGCCTTCCTTGCTTCCCAGGCAGTGTAGACCTTAAGGGCTGTGTCTACCAGCTGGGAGGGATTCATTCCTAACGCTGCCTCTCACTTCTGGAGTCTCCTTCTAGCATCCAGAGCACTTTGCCCTGTGAAAGCCATGTTCACCGTTCGCACGTTCTCTGGTGCCTGTGGCTCGGCACAGTGCTTTCCACAGGCCTGTAGTCTCTTTCTCAAAATTCAGAAGGGTCCTCATCTGGTCGGTGTTGACCCGCAAGCATCAGATTCAGGCCCTTTTGCTTGGGCACCCTCCTCTGAAGCCCTTCCAGTAGACGCTTTCTGCAGTGTTCCAGGGAGGCTTGCCCCCCACCCCTTGGGCTCCCGTGGGGCTCCGTCAAGGGATTTGCCTCTGCTGGCTTGGGGCTCCCATCAGGGTGCTCTTGGCGGAGATACTGGGCCTCCCGATGAGCCCTGTTTACCACCAGCCTTCTGTCGCCTGCAGTTAACGGGGTGTTTAGGGGAGTCTGAACCATCTGCTCGGTTTGGACGGTAAGTGGCAAAAGTGGAGGTGATAAGACCCGCCGTTCTCCGAGGATCCTCCTTATAGGAGGGGTTGGAGTTCTTCCAGTTCAGGGAGTCCGAAGTGCAGAATGGAGTCTGGACCTCATAGCAGCCAGCAGGCCGGCCTTGCTAATTCCCTCCACCTGCAGGGTGCTGCCTCGCAGGACACTGCCGAGCTCTGGGTAGGGACGCTCCCGGCCAGACTGGGTGCCCTGCAAGGTCACTGAAGGGGAGACCCATAGCTCCGTGGTCTCTACTTTAGGGGAAGCAGGTAGTGGCGAGGAAGCTCCTCCTACCACCAACCTTGGGTGCCCTGGGTGCAGAATATTGATGAGGTTTATCCCCTCATTCTTTCTTCCTGTGTGGTACTATCGGGAAGAGATTTTGGAGCCTCCTTCCTCATCAAGCGGTTCTCTGTCCCTGGTGAAAGCCTGTTACACAAGGGCAGGCATGTATTGCTGGAACATTCCATCCCATCTGCCTGTGGGCGATGTTGTTCCAATTGACCGCACGGTAACTTAGGGAGCCACGCACGGGCCGGCGGCCCTTCCTCACAATCCGAAACAGACGCGGGCCGCACAGTGTTACAATAATTAGTCAACACCTCCTTGGTCGTTGGATAATAGCAGCAAATGTTCCAGTCCTCCCAAATCCTACGCAGTGGGCTCCCTCTAGGAGCCAGCCCAGAACTATGCTTATTGGCCCTGACGTCCAGGCCAAAAGCTGTAATCAGAAAAATGTTTTAAAAACCCTGAGAATGGATAAACAAACTGGTACCCACAATTCCGTTATTCCAAAGGGAACTCACAGGCCAACCTGCTGTGTTAACCATTCTCGAAAACCTGGCTCCCACACAAGGACCTTCCCAAAGCAGCCCTCACTGCCTTCCACCAGCTAGGAGTGTTTAGGTGGCTGGCACCTTGAGTGGGCATGCAGAGGAACTCCTGGACACTGGGAAACCCATAGTCCCACTCCCGGGGTTGACCGGCCACAGGCAGCTAGGGTCCTGTCTGAAGTGCCGTTGCTGGTACCGAACAGTAAGTTGAGGTCCCACTTCCCACCCCCACCCTCTAAGCCAGGGGCGTCAACTTTTTTCACCGGGGGCCACATCAGCCTCAGCGTTGCCTTCAAAAGGCCAGATGTAAACTTTAGGACTGTGTAAATGTAACTACTCCTTAACTAGGGACAAGGATCTGTACATTCGGCGCTTCGAAGGCAACTGAGAAGCCAAGGTGGCCCCCCGGTGAGAATGAGTTTGACACCCCTGCTCTAGGCAAAATTCCAGAGACAAAAGTTTGGTGATAAAGGAAGAGTCTTTATTCAAAAGGAAAGGAGTCTTTATTCTAAAGCCGTTACTAAAGCCCATCAAGTCACAGCTTTAATCACTTAAGCCTACCAATCAAGGCTAAACTCTAATACCAGAAAGAGTTCTAGCTTTTCCCATTGTTGTTTTTTTAGAAAACAATGAGACATTTATTCATAACTCAAAAAAAAAAAAAAAAAAAAAAAAACTCCACAACCCACACTAACCAGGAGGGTAAGGGATGAATTATAAACAGTGAGTTCCCCCCCGCCAGCCCTATTTCTGCAAGGCTGCATAACGCTCCAATGGACTCTCGGGAGAGAACGCCTGGACAGCAGAGGACCCGACAGCACTACTCCCGTCTGGACTCCTGCCGCGTCTTGGGCCACCGCTCCTCTTGCCCTTGGGCGGACACCGCACGAAACACCAGTCCACGCTGATGGGCTGTCCCATCAGATCCTGGCCGTCGAGCCCCTCCCTAGCAGCCTGGGCCTCCTGGTAGGTCTCATACTCCAGGAGCGTGTACCCCTTCAGGTACCCTGTGCGCCTGTCCAGGTTGAGGTGGATGTTTCTTATCTCCCCATAGTCCGCAAATTTACCACGGATGTCTTCTTCCGTGGCTTCCTCGTGGACGCCGGTGACAAAGAGAATCCAGCCTGCAACAGAGCGCTGGGGGCCGGGCGCATCTCCATCCCGCTCCACGCTGTCATAATCCCGAGCACGCAGCTGCGCTCGGGACCCCTCTTTGGAGCCAAAGCCGCGGCCCTTCCGTATCTTCATTTCCTGTTTCAGCTTGTGGGTCCTCCCGTCCCCATCCTCATCCGCGGCGAAGTCGCCGTCCCCAACCTCGTGAAGATCCAGCACATCCACCATCTTGCCTCCTCCTTCAGTCTCGTCGGGGCTGCTCAGCAACTCCGCCTGAGTTTGCAAAATAAAACAATGTAATACACAAAAGCTGCGCAATTCCGGGAAAACGGCAGGCTTCTGCCTCAGAGCCTGTTCCCTCCGGCACTCCCGAAGAATAACCCTGCCGCCCTCCGCCAGGCCGGCCCGACCCTAGGCTGTGCCCGGAGTTCCTTCCCACGCAAAATACCGGGGTCGGTTGGAGAGCGCAGGCAGCTGCAGCGCGATCCCCCAGCTGCACGAGCCAGCACCTTCTTCCTCGAGGAAGGAGAGCCTGAGAAGGAGCCAGCTCAGGAGCCTGAAAAGCCCTTGAGCCCACGGGCCAGCCCTTTTATAATGCCCTTCGGCATTCAGCTGCTCAGCCAATCCCATCCTAGGCTGCCTTCCGCCCTCTCCCGCAAACCCCTCCTACCGCCCCCGTCCTGCTTCTCCCCAGGGATCTGACCGGCTCTCTCTGTACCGGGCCTGTGGCTTTGGCCGTGCGGGAAGGTAGATCTAGGTTTAGAGTCCCTGCACGTTGGAGGCGGAGGGGCCTCCCAGGCGTGCTGTGCAGCCAGCAGTGGCGCAGTTCCGGAGGGATTACAGACGCAGTATCCGAGCCATGCGCTTGAATTGACAGCTGAATTTGATCAGAAACTCTAAGATCTGGGGTTCTTGAGCCTCCAGGCCTGGGATTTCTCAGCCGTTAAGTACTAAGTGTCTCCGTGCCTAACATGGTGCTGCCTGGGAGAGGGAGGGCTGTTCGAAGCCTGGGATGACTTCCTCGCTCGGACGTGCCAAACCCCACCCACACCAGAAGGCTCCATTCTGGGCTCCACCCCACCCAATCCCACCCATGCCCTAAAGCCTGATTCTAGTCTCCACAGAGAAGCTTTGCCTAGTTCCTACAGCCCTAATTATGAGCACATGATTGCATGAGCAAATCTCAGTGAACTGACCCAGTGCACTGACCCATTCAAGGTCAGTTCACAGTCTGGCTTCAGACAGGCCTGGATTGGAGAACCCAGCTCCACTTTAGAAGGGATGGGACAGAGGCTGGGGACACAGGGTGGCCCTCTGTGCTGGGCAGTGATGAGGACAGGAGAGGAAACATTGCTCAAATCCAGATAACATCTGGAGTTCAGTTCGTAGTGATATACCAGAGCTAATTTCTTAGTTTTGATAAACGTGTTGTCAGCCGATGGTCTTGGGCACCAGCTCAGCACCCATGGGAATCCCGAACTGAGGGTGCGGTGAAGACGAAAACTTTATTTGGTGCAGAACAGCTCAACGGCGAAACCGATAGGGGACTCCAGAGCTGAATAAGAAGCTTAGTAATCGATGCAGGTGAAAGCTTTTGTTCCGGGAACCGAAGGTGTGACCCACCCTGACTCCAGGGGACCACAAGCAGTTCCGCCTTTGTTCCTCGGGAGGACTGCAGGCAATTCAAGATGCTATCTGAGCCATTGTACTCCAGGGTGAGGTGACCACCGCCCAGGGCAAGAATGCTGAATCCAATGAACTTGTCCCTGAATTCCAAATCCCTTACCTACACTTTGTTCTCCTTATGAAAAGGACCATTTTAAAGTGGAATTTAAGATGGTCTGTTAGGGTACCAACCTGCCATCTTCTCAGATCACCGGCCATCTGAATAAAGCGGCCATAAAGAGTCAACCCCTGTCTCTGCTTAGTCACAGTGACAGGCAACTGGAACTCGGGTGTCTTCTCAGGTTTCCTACAGCAAGGCTGTGGGACAGCGCAGTAGTATTATAGCTCCTCATGAAACAGCACAGCTATAAGGCTGCCCTGGATTGAGGGGCTCCTGGGGCGAGGCCCCTCGGGCTCGGCAGCTCTGCTCCTCTCCAGCCGCTTACTCGGCTCCTGTGCCGGTCTGCTTTGCTCCGGTGGCATGCCGTCAGTGCTCCAGCTCCAGCCAGGAAAATGGCCTACGGCCTTTGGGGGAGAGGGAAGGTGGACTCCCAGGGCTGAGCCAGCGGGGAGCTGACTTACACAGACAGAAGTCCCTGCCCATGGTCCCCGATTGATCTGTCCTCATCCCAATGACGCCTCCAGATTCTTGCACTTTGGCTGGTCCAAAAAACACTGTCTTTATCGGTTGCAATGGAGTTGCTCTGATTGGTCAGGGAGGAGGTCGATGGGGCTGTAGCTGGGCAGCTGCCATTGGACCAGCAAACCTCAGTCCTACTGACTGAAAGGAGATTGCAGGAAGCCCGCTGTAAGGGTTGGCTCGGATGGCAGAAGAACAGTGCCGGAAGGGAGTGCATTTGTACCGTGTCCTGGCTGCAAGGATTTCAGAAAAACCTGCCGCATGAGCTGATGTGAAGCCCTGTTTTCTCATCCGTAAAAGGGGGATGATGATTCTTACAGCATCAGGATAAGAATTTCGTATTCTTAAAAATGGGAGCCTCTGATCCGGAGACTTGTCACATCAAGACGGCTACCCTTTTCTGACATTCACCATTATTCCCCCAAGTGAGAAGAGTCTTGAAGCGCAATCCTCTTCTAGAATGTTCCCTGGTCAAGCTAGGGAAAGGGGAGGAAAGAGGTTGTAACTCTTGATGACTTTATTTTGAGGCGCAAGTCAGAAATTATGTAGCAATAGTAAACCCAGACCTGGGAAAAGTCTGAAATCTCCCATGTCCCGGGTAAAAGGTTTATAAGTCTTCTGAGTAGCCTGCCCAGCCCGAAAGCCTAGCGCTCAGTGTTTTCCCAGGAGGAAGAAGGAAATCTTGTGATGAATAGATATGTCTGTTTCAGTCGGAGCATCATGGGAATTTAATGAGGTCTTCCAGCCATGTCAGGGCCATCGCACATGAGTGCGTGGTGACTCTCAGGGTTGGCAGGGCTGACGGCTCCCACACCAGCCTGCGGTCACGTGACCACATCTGCCTTCCTGAGCATCGTTCCTGACGTGAGTAAATAATGGCTCTTTAATCAAAACCAGACCGCGCCTCTCCCTCGCCCAGCGAGCACCTCGCCAGCACAAGCCTTCCCCCTGTGCCTGTGAGCTTTTGTGTCGGGGGTGCCGGGGGTCTTTGTCTACACGTTCTAAAAGCCGCTCCTTTGGAGCGTCACCCCTCTCTGAGTCTGCCTCTCAGCACAAGCCAGCCCGCCTGTCTGAAGGCAAGAAGGGGAAGGCGGGTTGCTGGGGCTCAGCTGTCTGCCCCGACTTTGCAAGTGGGCTACCGGCTGGCCCTGACCCTGCTCCTTCTGCAGCGTGGCTCCAAAGCTCCGACTCCGTGGAAGGCATCAGTAGAGACATTTGAGAAGCATGAGCTTCCATGCTTTCTGGAACACCCTTGTTGGCAGAGAAGAGTAAAAAGGCCTACTTTCTGTTGTAAAAAAGAAAAATAATAACACAATTAATGAAGCGATGTTCAGCCCAGCTGGGTTAATGCCAGCTGATCATATTTTCCTGGTATTTGCGGCAAGACTCGTAGGAACAGCCAGAATGGTGTGAAGCAGGCTCCAGCCACTCACCCCAGAAATCCTAGCAACCCCTCGCCCCAGCCGGTGGAGAGCCTGCAGCCGTCTTTCTCGGCTGACTCTGGGGGCCAAGAAGCCAGCGTTAGACCTCCTTCTCGCCCAAGGAGCAGCCTGGCCCACCTGTGCCTTTCCAGAAGGGCCCCAATTTCCTGACTCCTCATGGTCCCTGAGGTCCTACAGCCTGGATCTGGCTGGCCCACAGCCCCCCAGCAGGACATCGGTCACTGCCTCCAGGGGAGAAGAGAGGGGACAGGCTGGGTCACCTTCTCTCACTGAGACTCAGGAGATCCTAACCCCCACTACCCCACCTCCGGTCCGCAGCTCGAGCACCTACCTACCTCTCTCTGTCTCTTCCGGAAGAGCTGTCTCCTCCCATCCGCTTGTTTGTGTCTGGAAAGTGCCCCACCCCTGGGGACACAGGACACAACAGCGAATGCGTGGTAATTATGCACCGTTCTACAGACACGAACTTGAGATGAAATGTAAGTGCTCCACCTCGGTGTGTGTCCCTGTCCTGGGCCCCTGGCCGCGCTAATCTCTGTAACCTCATTCATTCCTCTGAGCCTCAGTTTCCTCATCTGTAAAACGGGGGTGATAGAGCCCATCTTGCAGGCTTCCTCCGAGTCTGAAATAAGCAAATAGGCTGCCAGGCACTGAGAACAGTGCCTGGCACATTGCGTTACAAAAAGACTGTTTTATAAAACCACACGGAACCTTTACAAAACCCTCATGTAGGAAGGAGCTATCGTCTCCCTGTCGCCGATGGAGAAAGAAGCAAGCTCGGGGCTCTGTGTTCACGGGTCACACAGCCAGCAAGAGGCAGCCCCAGGTTTCCGAGGCTCGGTTGTCTGATGCGAGTCTTTGCCCATATACCCAGGTTACTACAGTGCCTCGCTGGCTCGGCAACTTGTTCAAAGAGAAAAACCATCTTGCCTCTTGATCCTTCCGCATTCTGCAGGAACGCTATCCATCAAGCTCAACGCTATCGTTCAGACTACTGGTATTTTTTTTCCCCCACAGCTCCTCAGCCAGTCTATTGTCCTACAAAAGAGCTTAAGACATTATTTGATAATCTACCAGTTAATTCAAAAACCAGGAAGAGGCACCATGTTAAATCTGTGTAGCTCTCAGCCTTGGGGAACTTGTGTAGCTCGGGTCTTCAAAGAGCATTTCTACCGGGCTCGCCAGGTACCAAGCTCGTCTGCAAGTTCTCCGCCGATGTTCACGTCTCCAGGGCTGTGTCCCCAGCTGGAATGAGAGAAAGGGGAGTCGCTTTGAGGACGGAGTTCTCTTTCTTGGCCAAGAGGGTCACGTTGTGAGAGATGGAACTAGAGTATGAGGCCCGCCATTCTGGGTTCACCAGGTTCAGGTGAACCCGGGTTCCCCTTGGGACCAGCCAAGCCCCCTCCCGGCCCTTCATTTCCAAGTCTTCCGTGAGAGCCAAGTGCACCGTGGGGCCCAGGCAAGGTGGGCATGTCTGGCAGCGGGCAGCGTGTTTGTTATTCCTGCCCCACCTTCGGGAGTGAGTGTGGCTTGGTCTATAGAAGACGTTGAGTAATAACCGGAGAAAGGCCCGCTCTGGTTCCCAAATAAACAGGCTCGTGAGTGATGAGGGCACCCCCTTCCCGCCCAAGCCCCCCCCCCCCACCCAGGGCAGCTGCTGCCACCAGCACCGTGCGCGCGTTTCTTACACGAGGGTGAGTAAACACCACCCAGACCCACTTCAAAAGGCTCCTTGGGCAGCCGCCGAGGGGGCAGCTGCTGCTGATGGAACCGACGTGCCTTTGGGGGGCTGGGCTTAGGCAGAGGGGCTGGGGTGGCCTCCGGGAACAGACGGCCCCAAGATGTCCAAATACATCAGTGTGGAGGCCTCAAAGGCCCAGAGAATGAGAGCAGGAAAAATAAATAATTCCGTTATCTCTGATGAATTTTTGCCTTTGATCTCATTCCCCCCATTCTCCTTCCATTGCTCTTTCTCCCCGCCCCCTTCCCTGATTTTTCTCTCCCCACTACCTCTTTTTTTTTTAAACCTTTCCTCGTACTTTGATTTATGCCTCAAACCGTTCCACGAGGCTGACGTCCCCTGATGAATTGGTGGGGTTGTTCTGTTCTGAGACCCCGAGCAGGCAGCTGGGAAGGGGCCAGAGGAAGGGTTGGGTGGTTCCTTCCAAACAGGGAAAGACCCGATTCCAGCGAGGGGCGCCGGAGAGGCCCCGGGCACCCAGCCGCCGAGAGCTGGGCCAGCCTCTGCTCGCACTCGTCTCTCCCCGAGTTTGAGCCAAGCGAGGCGGAGGCAGAGGGATGCTTTTCTGCTGCCCCGTCCTCCTCCGAGGGTTCTTCATTCGGAAACCACGAGGTGCTCACTATGTTCCAGGCTCTAGGAAGCAGGGGCCGAGTGCAGTCACAATCTAGAGCAGCCCATGGGAGGTGCTCTCGATCTCAGTCAGGGCAAGATCATGCCCAGGCCTCAGGCTTTGGAGCTGCCTATGGTCAAGTTCAAGCTCTGCAATTCACTAGCTGTGTGGCATTCATTTAAGAAAACCACCCAGCCCCTCCGGGCTCCAGTTACCCTCACACATAAAATAGGGTAACAGGATTCGTATCACAGGATTAAATGAGTTAATATAAAAAGCATTTAATAGCAGCCATGGGGAGGCCAAGCACATTTCTATCACCTACTAGTGGGGCAAACATCAGGGGAACATGAGGATCCCTAGGAGTAGCTAAGAGAGACATACACTAGTTGGAGGCTTCAGGGAAAGCTGTTGGGAATAAAAGTAGCATAGAACAGCGTATGCAAAGGTCCTGGGGTTGATGCATATAAGGAATTAAAAGCCCGTGCCATTCAGACCTGGAAATCTAATGGGGTGGAAGAGTGCTGACATCAGAGGAGCCGTAGCGGTCTCCTAGGACAGGACCGGGAGCTTGGTTTTCACCCAAGCAGCACAAAGCGAGGCGAGTGATGAGATGCATGTTTTAAAGTCTCCTGTGGCTGGTGCCTGGGAGTGGGGGCTCAGGAGGAGGCTGGGAAAGCAGATGCGTTATTGGAGTTGTCCAGATGGGAAGGGAGGGTGATGCCGGTGGCTCAGAGGAGGACGGCAGCTTCTGTCACTCTCCTTGAAAGAGAGCGATGAGGCAGTGTCAAGGAAACTCAACCGGAGTTGGCTGAACGGAGCTGGGGGGAAGGGTAGTCTCCCGGGTGTGGGAGCAACTGGCATAGGGGGCGGCGTGGATTGCATTGAGGCAAGACCGACGGTGTGTCTTCTGTTTGATGTGCCAAGTGGCAAAGAAGACCGCGGAGCAGCTGAGTTCATCTCGGACGCACCCAGGCAGGAGCGCTGTGGGGCCGGAGCGAGCGAAACTGTTGGGAGTCTACGCACGCAGGTGGCTGTACTCTCCGAGCCGAAGAAGCTCCAGGCGGCCGAAGCCTGACTTCAGGAAATGGCAGTGCTGATGGCCAAAGTCTACTGCACGCTGGGATTTTTAAAACGTGCTCATGCCTGGCTCCCACCCCGCCCCGACGTTGACTTCATTAGTACGAGATGTGACTTGGCCTCGGATTTTTATTTTAAAGCTCCCAGGTGATTCTAACGTGGAGCAAAATCTGGGAACCACTGCAGTAAAAACTCACACGTTAGGTTTGGGCCAAATACTGTGCTAAATAGATGACATACCCTGACTCCATCACTGCGACAACCTCTCCAGAGGCGTTTCTTCATCTGTCAAGGGGAGATGGGAGTGACTACTTTGAAAGGTGAAATAATTGCCCAAAATGACACATCCGATAGGCGGGTCGTGTCTGAACTTGAGTCGTCCGGCTCCATGCAATGGGCTCATGACCTCTGCCTGACACAGCCTTCCCACCGTGGGACTGAAGAAGGCTGAGAGCAGTGTTCGCAGAATGCCACCTGGGAAACCCCTCCAGAGCTCTCACGTGGCCCCAGGGACTCAGCGCCGAGAGTGGGCATGGGTGGGAGGTACCCAGAGGGGGTCTTCGCCATCGGAGCTGGTGCGAAGTCTAAGTTTCTCCTTGTTCGGTCTCACCCAGGCTGCCTGGGTTTGGTGGCAAGAGACACTTGGTTGGTGGCCTCCAAGGAAGAGAGATTGGATTCAGCCACTGCTTGTTGTCAACATCATCAAACGAAGTCATGCCCCTGTACGGATGTTGCCTAAATGACCTCTACATCCTTAGCACTTCAGTTTTATGGTTGGGTGTTAGGGAGGTCAAAGACGTTGTACGACCCGGGTCTCCTGTCCATCATGGGCGCCCTACTCTTGCTCGGCTGGCCTCGGGATTTTGGCTGTGTTGTGATCCTCCCCTGCTTCAGAATCTGCCATAACTATGTGGCGTGATTCTTCCGATTGTATTTTTATACTGTTATGTGTAAATTAGTCACAATTTTTCCATTCTGCTTTGGGCCCTTGATGGTTTTCTGTCTGGGGCAAGGATGCGCAGCGCTACTATAGACATCCTTGGGCGTGTCTCCTGGTGCTAGGAGTGGAGATGCTGGACCACAGAGCACAGAGATCTTCACCTTGACTTTGCGAATAAGGCCAGCTTGGTTTCCAAAGCAGACTGGATCCTCCTACCGCCAACGGTTCTTGGGAACCGCTGAGCCACACTTCCGCCGACGCGCGTCTACCCGGCAGTGACCGGCTTCCACGTTCCAACATGTCCTCCACCCCTTGCGCTCCTCCCTCTCTCTCTGCACCATCCTTCCTTCCGTGGTCTTCGCTTGCCTGTCCAACTTCTGCAAGGGAGGGAAAGGCAGGATCCCCATTTCATGGATAAGCAAACTGAGGGCTCACCCCAAGTCACACCGATGGAAGGGGCAGATCCAGATCTCATGACCACCCTTCTCACAGTGACAGTCACCTCTTCAAGAACCACGGTCCCCCAACTGTGAATGAGTGTGCCCCACGTCCCCTAGAGTGCGTAGCAGAGTGGCACCTTCTGTAGGTGGGGAGTGACTTTCCTTGGAGGCATTTGACTCAATCTAAAAGTTGGAGGTGGTGTGGTTCTGTGGCTTTGATAATTCCAGGCTATTCCAAAGCTGGTCCCATACTTGGGGAGACAGGGTGGCCGTCTGTGCCGGGACTGTGAGAAGTTGACACTTGAGAATGAGACTGTGTGGTTCAAGGGCCGACACCATTCACAGCCATGTGGCCTGGGGCAAGCTTCTCCACCTGGCTGAGCCTTGGTTTCCTCCATCTGAAAGTGGAAACAATAGCACCTTGCCACCAGTCATGGTGAGGATTCGATAAAATCGTAGCACATGGTCAGATGCTTTTATTAGGGCCTCTGAAACGTGCAACACACCACCAGCACTTCAAAAGGAAAAGAGGGTGTATTCGAGGAAGTAACCTAATTCTAGCAGTTAAGGTGTCCATGTCGAGCAGTTTTTATTCTTGATAATTCACAGGTCTCGCAGCCAGAATTACGAAGGGAGAGGGTGTGTGTGCGTTTCTGTGTGTGTGTGTGCGTTTCTGTGTGTGTGTGTGTGTGTGTGTGTGTGTGTGTGTGTGTGTGTGTGTTTGGGGGTGTTGCTAAGAGTGGCTGGAAGGGGCAGCCGAAGGGCCACCTTGATTAGAGCGTGGCCTGTTCTCGTGACAGTCACCCCATGTCCACATGTCCCGCCTGCTAGTCCATCAACTAAGAATCAAATTCTAAATGGATAATATTCCAAACAAAGGATAAAATAAACCCAATTAAAGAGACGGATAAAAGTAGAAAAGGTTAAAATAACAGAATTAGTGTAAAACAACTCCCTTGACTAGGTTAAGACCCCTCGCTGCGTGCTCTCAAAGCACCCCGCACTCCCTCGCTAGAACTCCCCCCAGTTGGAACTGACGTGTGTTTCCTACCCCCACCCCACACCACACCACTCCAGGGTGCATGGGAGGGGCAGCGTGCAGAGGCAGCATCGCCTTCTCAGGGCTGGGTCCCAGCACACAGTATGTGCTGAGCCTCTTCTGCCGTTTGCAATGTTATTCAATGAGACTCCTAAATCCAAATGTCACCTGTGAAAGGATGGCGCAAAGCTGAGAACCCGACCTCACGCATACGCTAAGATGGCAAACGACGTCGTCAGGTAGGAAACGAGGAGGAGGCAGGCGGCACAACGGTAAAGTCAAGCTGAGAACTAAACACCGAATCAGCCCAAGTGAAGCAGGGTGTCTGTCTCGGTTTCTTATTCCCTTGCATTTTTAAGCTCCTATGTGACCTTCTAGGAGCAGAGTCCTAGACATCCTCAGGCGAAGGTGGCTCAGCTCCAGAAGGAAGAGACTTTTGCATGTCTGTTGCCCCCAGGTTCACCTTATCAGCCAGGGGCCACTTTCTCCAGACTTCCAATGGGGCAGGACCCTTCTGCACGGTCACCTCATGCCTTTGGGGGGACCCTGGGCACCGAGCTCTCAGACTCAGCTTCTCTTGGCAAATCTTTCTCCATCAGAAAAATTAAAACAGATGTGTGCCCATAATTCCCAAGTGTGCATGTGTGTGCACAATTGCAGCTTCTCTTCTAGTAAATCTCTCCCGCTTCCTGGTTTAGGCGGTAGAACCTGCTACAGTGACTTCCTATTGATGAGACGTTTTCTACCCCGACCAGTTTGCACCAGCCTCAGAAGGCCCTGCAGTTTCTGGGGGAATGGAGGGGGGAAGGGTCTGGACTGGTCAGGGCAGAAAAGGCAGGCAGGCGAGTTGGCATGTGGTCGCATGGGGTCTGCTGCACTTGAGCGTCTAGAACCCTTCATCTATAAAGCACCAGGTGACCTCACGGGAGAAAGACCACAGCATGGGGTCCAGCTGGCCATGGTGGAATAGGAAAGGGGATAGTGTGGTGGTCAAGAGCACAATAAGCCGCGAAGGTCAGAGGGCTGGGGTTTCAGCTTGTTCTCACCACTCACCCGCAGTTTGAACTTGGGGACCTGCTACCAAACTCAACCAGTTCACCGCTTGAAGTGTCCCATTCAAGAACGAGACGGGGTTGACACAAGGTAGTTTTATTTATACTTGCAGCAAGTTAAGGAACAGAGGATTCGTATCCAAAGCTCTGTCTCCCTGCAGGGAGGCTGACCCATTGCTTATAGATACACTATCTGGTCTATTACACGTTGATTTCTCCTCTGCAGTTGGCTACATTTGCCCCTTTGAGTTCCCGTCAGGCTCACCTATCCATTGCACAAGGTGGTGCCACAGCTTCACATGTAGCAAGAACAGCATTTAGGAAGAATGGCCCAGGCCGTGCGACCCTTGTCCTGACTAACATGCTCATCGTCTCCCTGAGCCTTCTTTTTCTCTCCTGTAAAATGGCAATCACGGGACCATGAAACAGCACTTCACGTAGCTGTTGGAATTAGACAAACTCATAGAAGGTAAAGGACGTTGCCCTGCACGTGCCAGACACGGAGCAGCATTTGTTATTACACTGCTCGACGTTTGCTGGCTTGCGTGACTTGAAAATTGAAGTGAAATCCTCGGAATGAAATCAAATGGAGAGTAGATATTTCTCCCCGGAGGCTATAGTGAGGATCAGATCATGTTTATTCAGATTCAGTATTGCCACATGCCTGGACCTCGGAGGCCACGAAGCTGGCCTTAAACCCTGGACCCTTCACGCAGTGCGTGGCTTTGGGCAGCAACCTCCCTGGCTGGGCTAATGCCTCAGTTTCTTTACCCGGAAAATGGAGATAACAGGACCTTGAGGTGCTGCTAGAAGGGTTAGCTGGGGCCGTGCATTAGATGAGGCCATGCTTGGCCCACGATAAAACCTCTGCAAACATTAGCTGCAGTTATGGGTACGAAAGGTGTTTTTAAGATAGAAAAAGCAGGGATAAAAGCACAAGACCTCACAATGAGTCGGGCATTGTAATTAAACGTGCACCTGGCATCTCCCTCTGTCTCTGGGCACCTCCTCTCCACCCACACCCCCGACACCATCGTGTCTTCCCTTTCTCTCCATCCCCCTCCTGGGAGAAGAAGGGACTCCGGTGGAGAAGCACCCAGCCCTTCTGCTTCGAAACTCAGGGAAGGATGCCAAACTGCCTCTCGTGCTGGGGCCCCGCCACCTCTGATAAGAAGGCTGAAGAGAGGGGAATCATGAAAATTAAACAAATCCCGGTGCCTTCGAAAGGTCACCCGGCTCTGAGGTTGGCTGTCCTGTCTGTGATAGATGGCAGGGCCGGCCGGCAGGAAGAAGGGAGCCTCCGGAGCAGATAGAACCCACGTCTGGGTGGCCAGAGAGTGGGTCCCAGGAGGTCACGGCCAGCAGGTAGGCAGCTGCTGAGATGCTGGAGGGATCTCCATGAAGCTGGCCATCTGCAAGGGACCTGGAGCACCTACCCCTCCCTGGAGGAACTCATTTTCGAGGGAAAAGTTAGCATCTCTCTCTCGCCCCGCAGCAGACTAGGGGTGCCATCTCTGGAGGGTGGGCGTCTGCTCTCTCAGCGGCAACGCAGGAGGACGAGGATGGTGCTGGGGGTCCTGCTGCCTCGCGCATGTGGCTGCCCCTTCCAGGGGATCCATGCGAGACTCACCACGCCCACCGCTCGCTCCCCTGGACGAGGGGTTTGGGTTGCACAGCGTTCTCCAGCAGCTTGCATCTGTGCACGGCAGGGAGAAGGTCCACCCTGGGCCCTGCTGAGCCAGCGGGGAGGCAGGACAGGGGCCGCACCCGGAGAGCGGAGGGAGGAAGCCCCGCTCTTGGCTCCAATGTGCCAAAAACTTCCCATGGTTGTGCGGCGGGCACCGCACGGGTGGCGTGCTGCATGGCCGCACTACGCGTGCGAGTAACGGGTTCTCCCGTGGTCCCCACTTGACAGATGGCCCAGCGGAGGCTCTGGATCCTGGCGCTGCCTGTCCCCAGCTGAGGAGCCTAGAGGTGCCTGCTCCTAATGGTGATACGTTACTGCGTCCCCACCTCCCAGCCCGTGGCATTGTATGCACGGGTTGGGGGTCCCCATTCCTCTGCACCACCACCACCAACCACCCCAAAGTCCGGGGGAGAAAGAAGGCAGAGCATTCGCCTTGCACGGACTAGAGATTTGAAGCACCTTAACGCCCGGTGCCCGGTCACCCCACCCCCATTGTGGATTTGGGGGTTTCAGTGCCTCCTTCGTGAGAAGGACACAAATCTTCACTGTGCACCCGGTGGGTCAGAGCCACAGGGGACATGGACTCCCGAATGTCCTCTGGAAATGGACAAGGAAATGGCCGAATGCAGTCACCCCCCTGCCCTTTCCCATGAGCACAAACCGTATGTAGGGGTGGCACATACACATGACATATGTCATGTGTCATATTCACTTATGCATGCACTTTGCATTACACAATACATAATAAACATGCTATGTCCATATACGCACATTCAGTCATACAGACTGACAGGTGTATGCATGCGAATGAATATGTATACATGTATGAGTGCATGTAGGTACATACATATATATGAATGGATGGATGAATCATACACGTTGCCTTAACCAAACTCGATGCTACAAAACATTTCTCCACGGCTCCCGGCTCAGTGTGATAGGACTTCGTACGTGGTGAAGACACGAGGTGTGGCTTCGCCAGCAGGACACGCACAGGCGAGCTGGAGAGCCCCTCTCCCACGGAGGCTCCGTGTCCCTCTGCGGTCAGCCACCTTCTGTTTGTGTTTGCATTAATAGGAAAGGAGGCAGATGAGTGATGTTTCTCAGCTGCCATCTGCGGAGGCAAACTTTGGCCTACAAACTGGGGGCAAGGGGATTGGGTGAAGGTGGCGGCAAGCGTCTGTCCCTTCGGCTACTCGGGTCAGTTCAGGCAAAAAGGGAGGCCCCAGTGGTTGAGCTACGTATGCGCAGCTGGGGTGTTGCTGCAGAAAGAACACAGGCTGTGGAGTCGTGTGGTGGGCCCAGACACCCCCACACACCCCCACACACCCCCACACACCCCCACACACCCCCACACACCCCCACACACCGCCCCCCACACACACTCACTCACTGTGTCGTCTTAAGTCATTTCATCTCCCGCAGTCTCAGTGTTCTCACTCGGATAAGGAAGATCATACCCATCACGCAGCACTGTAAGTTTATGTGATTACTCAAGCCTTGACATGGATCAGCGCAAACCACCAATTCCTATCAGGGCGTGGAAGCGTGTCCGCGCCTCATCGGCACCACTTCTCACCCTCCGAGCTATTTTCAAATAACTCTTCACTGTGTTTCATATCCATGGCCAAGCGTGCCACCATCTGGAATTGCGTGTCAGGAAAGATGGTTTCCAAGGATGGCCTCTAATCATTCCTCTCCTCCGTGCGTGCACCTGCCACTCCTCCAAGCAAGAGGCGTGGCGTTTTCTCCTCTTCCTGAGTGTGGGCTGGCCCCGGGACTTGCTTTACCCAATGGAGCGTGGAGGAGGTGATCTTCTGGGAGTGTGGAGTCCTCAGGAGGACTTGAGCTGCTGCGTTCTCTTCTCAAAGCCCAGCCCTTCCTTCCATGTTGTAAGGAAGTCCAAGCTGGACCACTCGGTGACGAGACACCTCGGAGGACAGGAGGTGAGCTCGGCATTCCGCCCAAACCCCCAGGTAGACACGAGCACATGAATGACTACAGCTGCCATCACGTAAGGCCGAAGAACCACCCAGCTGAGCCCTGTCCAAATGCCAGACCCACAATATAATGAAAAATCAGTGTTGTTTCATGCTAGGGTTGGGGCTGTTTGTTAGTCTGCAGTCATCTGCTTCCTTTCACCAGGACATAAGCCCAAATACTAGGATTTTATTTTTGTTTCCCTTGTATCCCCGGATCTAGCAGGGTACCTGGCACTTGATAATTACTTAAGTATTTCAATAGATGGCGGAAGCCATTCTTTCAACTAGAGATGGTATCTTGTCTTAGTTCCTAGGCTACAAAGTCCCTGCCCTCTTGTTGATTAGGGTCGAGTGTGTACATTCTTTATCTGAAATTACCTCTTCCTGCATCGTAAGGGCGGGAAGACAGACAGACCATAGAGACATAAGGCACGACCATGAGGCAGGGTGACCTGGGCTTGTCTTCACACTGAACTCGGCAGCCAGACGAGCACATGCCCCCTTTCCAAAGGGTGCACTTCTCACCAGATTCTGGACCTGCCGCTTTCCATTTGTGGACTGCACCCCCATGCCCCCCCTACCCTGGGACAGAAGGGGACCCTCCAGCTCCCAACCAGTGCTGAGCTGATGTATCTTTCCTTTCTGTTCCTTGGTGCTGGTTTCCACTAGAGGTCGGGGCCCTAGGACTAGGAAGATCCAAAGACAAGTGGTTTCTGCTCCCCCTGCCCCCACCCCTCACGAGTGCTTTGGAGAAAGTGGCTGCTTCTGGCTGCGACCAAGAGCTGGGCAAGGGAAAGAGATGCCCAGCTTTCTATGGCAGCTGCCCGCCCCCAGCTCTGCCCCCCAGCATCGACCACTGCTTCAGCCCCGCCCCAGGCTGGGCCTGACGAGCTTGTACGCTGGCACTCTTCACAAGCAGTGTCCACTCTGGGAATGGCGTTGGGGCCCAAGAGCGGTCACTCCCTTTGACAGATGCCAGTGCTGGCAGCTGGACGCGGTTTTACAAACCCCGGCCTCCTGCTGCTCCCGGGGTGGCGGGGGCGAGCGGGTACAGCAGGAAGGGGCTCAGCAGCAAGCCCTCCAAGGACAGTGACACTCGAGAGGCCGTCCACTTGGCGGAAGTGCGTGCACCCAGAGAAGGAAGGGGCAGTGAGCTCTGGGGCTGGCAGTCCCCACTCTGCCAGTTGCCTGCCCGTGTCCCTTAGGCAAGTTAGCCACCCCCTGGCCTTCACGGTGCTCACCTGCACGACAGAGGCAATTATCTGCAGTGCAGGTGTCTGTCCCGGTTAACCGCTGGCGGTGAAACTCAGCTTACAGCAGCGCGAGTCTCCTCTCTCAGGCTCTGTGGGGCGTCAGCGCATTGCTTGGCTGAGTGCCCTGGTCTCACAAGATCGAACTCAAGGTGTCAGCTGGGGCTGGGGTCTCATCCGAAGGCTGGACAGAGGAAGGATCCGCTTCTGGCTCCTGATTTTGGCAGGATCTAGTTTCTTGAAGGTCGCAGGGTACTTCCTTGCCGGCTGTTGGCGGGAGACCGCCCTTGGTTCTGAGCCACACGGGCCTCCCCGGCATGGCCCCTCACCTCGTCAAAGCCGGCAAGGGACCGAGTCTGCTGGCAACACAAAGTGACGATCTTACGGAACACGTCCCGGAAGTAACCTCCCGTCCTCTTTGCCAAGTGCTGTTGGACAGAAGCCAGTCACAGGTTCCACTCACACTCAAGGGCATGACACCGCGAGGCGAGAGCGCCGGGGACCGCCTCAGAGCCCGTCTGCCAGGCGGACCTACCTCGCTGGTGCACGGGAAGCACTGGGCAGGGGCCTGGACTGTCTGCTCAGTGCTCTCAGTGTTCGGAGTCTCAGCAGCACACCGATGGCATGTTCAAATGAGGTGTCTCCGTTAAACCTCTTCCAAGGTGCGGGAAGGGAGCAGCGAAACAAAAAAGAGGCGCGATGAAGTGCCCCGGGGCTGGCAAGGACAGACACTGTTGACCTCCCTCCACCTGAAGAGGCCAGGGAAGTGCTCAAGACTCACTGTGTCCCCTCGGGTCCATATGTTAGAGGTGGGGCCTTTGGCAGGTGATTGGCTCATGGCGGTGGAGCCCTCGTGAGTAGGATTGGTGACCTCATAAAAGAGACCCCACAGAGCCCCCTGGCCCCTTCGGTCATGTGAGGACACAACAAGCAGATGGCCATCGGTGACCAGGACTCGAGTTGTCACCAGACACCAAATCTGCTGATACCTCCGTCCTGAGACTTCCCAGCCTCCAGAGCTGCAAGGGATGGAGACAGACAAGGGATGGAGACAGCACAGACCGGGCGGCCTCATCGGCAGGCAGCGCGAGCAGGATGAGAGGCAGGGTGAGGTTCTCGGGACCCGGAGGGAAGAGCTGCGTGGAGAGGGCCGCCTGCCCGGAGCCATAGCCTGGCCGGCGCTGGCCACCCGCCGGCCCCTCGGGGAAACGCCCTGACCCCTGTCCCCACCTTCCACTAGCAGAGCACCACCGTGGGCAGAGAGCGAGGGGACCCTTGACCAGTCCCCACTCTCAGCCTCTCCGAAGAGGTGCCTGTGGATCTGGGGGCTGAGAGAGAGTGTATTCCGGTCGTTCAAGCCAGGAATCGGCCAAGGCGACTCGTTACCTGAAGGGAGGGCATATTTTCTGCTTCCAAACGCTGGAGCTCCTTCTGCGTTCTAGGCTCCTGGAGGGCCAAAGGCCGGCACAGCCTAGCTCACGGTCTAGCACAGCGGTGGGCAAACTACAGCGTGTGGCCCAAATCCGGCCCACCGCCTGTTTCTGTAAAGAAAGTTCTATTGGAACTCAACCACGCTCATTCCTTTCCATCTCGTCTATGGCTGATTTCATACTACAACGGCAGAGTCGAGTGGTAGCAACAGAGACCCATGGCCCTCAACACGTAAAATATTGGCCATCCAGACCTTCAGAGAAAACAAAAAAAGTCAACCCCTGGTCTGGTGGGAGAAAACAGTTAGTAAAACAAGTTTACGCTCTTTTGGAGGCCAGGGGTAGGTAGAAACTAAATATCCCTATTTTTAAAGTTAAGTCTATGATGGGTGATTTATACATATTCAGGGTCCTGATTGAGGGCTGACTCCAGAGCACAGGAGTAAGCCCTCACGGGACCCTGTCTCTCAGGAGGCTCCACCCGAAAAGGTGAGCAGGACACGGCCACACAAGCAAGGCCCGTGTGACCCCAGCACCGACTTGTGCGTGCACAGATACAGCCCTGGGTGCTCGGCAGCGAGCCCGGGAGAGCCCACAAAGCACAAGACGCCTTCTGAGTTCACAGCCAACTTGTTCTCACCACAAGGAGCCCCACTCAGAGGCAGAGTGGGGAAACGGGGTTGCCGGAAACTAGGGAACGGTGGGAGCTGTTCACCGGGTACGAAGTTTCGTACAAAGTTTCAGTTTTGCAAGACGACAACGCTCCGGCGAGGGCAGGTGGTGAGGGCTGCACAGCACCGTAAGTGTGCCTCATGTTCCCGAGCCGCACGCTCAGTTTTTTTCAAAGAGAGATCATGGAGAGGGGAGATTTTATGAAGTCCGCCACAGAAAGAGCAGTGCCTTCTCGCTCACGGCTGTCGGGCTTCGCTGCGGGCCGCAGCAGACTCTTGAACCCTGAGCCCTTTGCTCCTTGCAGCTGTCAAGCGGCCGCCCAACCCCAGCTCATCCATCACTCGGTCCCTGCTCCCATCCGCCACCCAGGGCCTCCCAGGCACCACGCTCCTCCATCAGCTACGCCGATACCACCCTCCTCTTGCCCACCTTCCGCAGCCCACCAGCCCTCCTCCAACAGCAGGCTTGTCGGCCAGCTGTCTCTCCGCTCCGCCCACCTCTCCTCCGGGACCCTCACAGCTGCGCTTCCTAATCACCTTCCAACTGAGCAGGACACGGGAGCCAGAACTGCAGCAGGTGCCATGGTGACAGGGATGGGACCACCGTGCCTGGAGCTGATGGCCCTGTCCCGTCTCTGGGGTTCTAAGACGGAGCTCCCAAAACAATGAACCTGTACACCAGTCACCTGGTGGCGTCTTGCAAAATGCAGAGCCTGAGTCAGGAGATGCAGCGGGGAACCGGGACTCCGCATGTCTGCCCACCTCCCAGGTCGTGTGGATGCTGCTGGTCCAGGGCCCCCAGGGAGAGAAGCCACAGCTAAGACGCCACCCCGTCCCCCCTCTGATGCCCGACCCCAGGAGGATGTCAGAGGACTCTGAGAAGCAGCTTGGATGGTGTGGGGGATCTTGCCTGCAAACTTCTGGGGGCACTCCAATCAACACGACTTGAATGCAATTAGAATGTGGGGTGTGGTCTTCAATCAAGCATGACCTTGACCACCATGGAGAAAGATGGATATCTGAGTGGAATTGAACAAGTTCTCTTTTTACAAAAGTAATTGATGAGGCAAAGAGGACAAGCCTTCGTTACAGAAGAAACCCAAACAGTGTAAGTCAATATGTCCCCAACCAGGAGGTGGAGACAAACACCCTTCTCCCTCCTCCCAACAAATAAAAGGGTGCCAAGGGAGGAAAATGGTAGCTTTGGAGTGAGGAGACCCGGCACACACCACCTGGACCAAGCCATCAGGGTCACCACCACCTGCGAGGCCAGGCGAGCACTTCCCTTCTGTGGTCTACTTCCCAGAAGACCCCTCCCCCCGGTCAAACCCCAGTTCAGGGACACCCTACAAAACACTGGACCAGCCCCCCCACAAACTGGTCAAGGTCCTCAGCCAGCGAGGGAAGACTGAGAGGCTCCGTGATTGAGAGGGACGCGACGAGGCAGCGAGACAAAGACAGAAACACGACTGTGTAAAAGGTGGTGAAATCCGCCGTCTGCGTGAATGTCGCTGACAATTACGTACCAAGGTAGTTGCTTAGCTTTGATGAATGTTCCACGATATCGGAAGATGTTAGCCTTCGGGACGAGGGTATATGGAAACTCTCTGTACTATCTTCACCACTGTTTTGTACGTCTAAAATTATTCCAGCCCTTAAAGCTATTTTTGCAAGGAAGCAAGTAGCCCCTTACGCTATAGGCAGGAGCATAACTTGGAACCCGTATCGCGCCAAGGGGCGGGGATGGGGGTCTCCGCAAAGGCAGACAGCAGTCATTTTACAAGCGACGTCGATTTACCTTTTACCATTTCCTGCCAGCTCTCCCAGGCACCCCTGTGCCCATCGGTGGCACCCTGTGGGTGCTGAAGAGAGGGGCACAGGGGACATGGACACCCAGACCCACAAGAAGAAGACGCATTGTCTGTAAGGAGTTTTCAAACAAGAGTGAAGCACCTGCCCGGCTCACTAAGTTCCCTAATCGGCAAGCTCTCTCGACCTTCAGTGTTCTCCAGGGGTTTTGTGGGAGTCAATGGCTGTATTATACAGACAGGTGTGAACCCCCAGCCCACACCACAGCTGAGCTCAGGCCTGAGAAAGCCCCAAGGTCACTCCAAGGTTACCCTGTTCACATGCCCACACAGACCCCTGCACAGAGCGCCCTGTCTGACTATAATGATGACTCCAGCATCTTGGAGACAAATGTGGTAAAAATGTGTCCCGGAGCCCAGCTGAGGGTCTAGTTCAGGGCTCGGGGCCAGGCGAGGAGGCTGCAGATTCTGCTGCATCGCTGAATGGAGGTCCCGGCCAGAGCTCTGGGGACAGCACAACCTGGGCAGGACTTTCTTCCTGCTAACAGCGGCATCAGAAGAGGCAGCCTCGGAGCGCTTGGTGTTGAGCCACCTGAGAGGAGGGCTGGATCTAACCACCTCTCTCCCAGGGCCCCCCGTGGCCGTGTTGTGTGTTAGCGAGCAGTCCATGGAGGGATATCGCCTGGCCAGGCACATTCCTGGCCAGTGGACCCTGAAGGTTTAATTGAGGGACCGCCCCTGGGAGCAGCCTTGGAGCCTTTCCCCGAGATTCAGATCACACAGTTCATCAGCCTCCGAATCAAACACTGGGTCCTGAGCCCTGGGATGTTCAGCCAGGGGCCTTCAGTCTATTGCGTGGGTGAGAGAGGCCTCACGAATGGGAGGACCAGTGCCTGCTGTGGTGTGCGCCCCCAAAATCAGTGCTCTTAAACCGCCAGCGTCATTAGTGGTGAAGAGCATGGGCTCTAGAGCCAGCCTGCCAGGGTTCACATCCCAGACCCACCACTTGCCAGCTGTGTGACCCGGAGTAGTTGCCGAACCTCTCTGTGCCTCCACCCCGTCTTTGAAGAGATGAGGATGATGATGGGAGCCACCTCGGAGTTACTGCAGAGGTGGGCTGAGTGAGCGTGTCTGAAGTCCTCAGAACAGTTACCAGGAGCCGGGCCCTGTACCGTCACCCGGGTAGCCCCTGTCTTTACACAGTTTGATGCTCTTTTCACTTTTAAGAATATCAGTACCATAAGGCAGGACATTCAAAGTAAAAGTCCTCCCAACCCACCGCCCCCACCTATCCTGTTTCGCTAAAATAAACAATGTGAAGAGCCCCTTCTATTCTTCCAGGGAAATAAATCTGCTTCATAATATACCGTCACCTGACTGCGACAATGTACCAATTCCCGAGTTTTGGAAACGCAAACTCCCAGAAGGCTGTGAGCAGGACAAGCAGCAGCATCACTCTTTCCTCAGGCCCTGGGCCGGGAGCCCTGAGAGGCGTGATCTCACCGCGTCCGCACCCCCTTGTGACCTCGGCGTAGGGCTGTTCCATTTCACAGATGAGGAAACCGAGGGTCGCAGAGAATGGGCAAACTGTGCAAGACTACCCAGCTGATAAACGGGGAGTGGGGGGCCGCTCCTTTCTCAGGCCACACTCTTTGATGCCTAGGGAATGATAAGAGCGAGAAGTATCCAGACTTCCTGTTTTCCAATCTGCATGCTCAGCTCGCTCCGGGAGGCTGACCCTGTCCCGTACGCAGCTGTGGGTGGGGGCTTGAGGCTCGGGGCCCTCGCACGGACGGTTGCTAGGTGAAGACATGGCCCCCCAACAGAGCCTTTCGTGGTTTCGCTGTCAGGAGGGTGCCTCAGGCCTGCCTTCAGCCCACCCCGAGACAAGGCTGGTGTGTAGGGGATTTATTCATTATCATCTGGACTGTCCCCAAGAGAAACCTGTAAGGGAGGTTTCTGTCCAATGAGGCTGAGACTCCAGGCCAGGCCCCAGCCTGACCCTGCGGGGTGCTCAGGAGCAGGAATCCTGCCTCTGAACTTGTCCTGGCTCCAGGCAGGGGACCTGGGCCTCTGTATGCCCACCAGTCAGCTGCTAACCGTTTGGAAAGCAAGCTTGATAAAATCTACTAAAGTTTCAAAATTACATGGTCTTTTTTTTTTTTTTTAATTTTTTTTAAAGATTTTTTTTAAGTACTTTTTTTTTCCTTTTTTAGATTTTTTTTTTATTTATTTATCTTTAGAGGGGAAGGGAAGGAGAGAGGGAGAGAAACATCAATGTGCGGTTGCCTCTTGTATGTCCCCTGCCGGGAACTGGCCTGGCAACCCAGGCATGTGCCCTGACTGGGAATCGAACCGCGATCCTTCGGTTCGCAGGCCCGCGCTCAATCCACTGAGCTACACCAGCCAGGGCAAAATTACATGGTCTTCAACCCACGTCTGGAACTGTCTCGTAGCCAAACAGAAGGGACACGGACAAGGGTTTTGACTGTGGCACATTCTGTGACATCGAAAACACTGGCACAACCCACATGTCCATCCTCGGGGGGGAGGGCTGGATAAGGAGCCCCCGTGGGGAATAGTATGCAGCTGTTACAAAGAGTGGGGTGCACCCCTGGATTTTCACTTGAAAAGATGTCCAGGACATAGCAGTAAAAAAATGCACATCACAGAACAGTGATTTGATGGGGCTCAGATTTTGCAAGAGGGGACAAGTCCCACGTGTGTCCGCCCCTTTGGGACGCAGGTTACGGGGAAAGGTGGGGGAAGCTGCACATCCCACGATACGGCCCCTTAGCTGAGGGTGACAGGAGGGTCCACCCCTCTGCCTTTCCTATTTTCCCTCATTTCCCAGCCACTATCCAGTGTTACAAGTACGGAAACCAACACCCCTAAAAGCTGCTGGTTGGAGGAGGAGAGTGGGAGGGGCTGCGTACGCCTCCCCTTTGCCCCCTGCCCCCAGCGGGTTCTCCCAAGCTGGACTGTGGATTGCGGAGTGCCCTGCCCGCCCGCCCCCCGCCACCCCGGCCCTCCCAGCAGCCCTCCTGGGCTGTCTCACGTTGACAGGGCCCATGCCGCCCAGCCCATGTGCGCTCGCTGCAGGCCTGCTGCCCCGGCCCTGACCCCGGCTCTCCGAGGGGTTGAAAGGCCACTGTGAGATAACCCAGCTCCACGCCCCCACCCCGCAGAAGGTCAGTTAAAAAGCATCGTTGCACAGGAACCCCTTGGCTGCCTCTCTAGGGTCTCTTCAGAGTCTCCTGTGATAACAGCCGCAAGGTGCTGAGCGCTTCCTACGTGTCAGGCTCTGTGATGGGCCCCTTCAGGCTTCACCGAGGCTCAGCCACACGGCAGAGCTCAGGAGCTCGGGCTCTAACGCAAGGCCCCTGATGTCCCTGGGCCTCAGTTTGCTCATCTGTGAAATGGGGGTGATGACGTTATCTTCCTTCCTTACACGATTGTTGAGACGATTACACAATTCTGTAAGTGTGTGTACAAAATTACATATATGAGGAGATGTAGCTATTCCTATATCTCTTATGGACATAGCCTGTTATCTAAATCCTATCTACACATTCTCTTTTCTATATAGACTCTCTTATCTACATGTGCATAAACACTGATTATATAACAATAGGCAGGCAGCGAGATAAGAACACAGCCAGTATTTACCAGGCACTTACTCCCATAATAATTTGTCTTGAGAACAGCAGATGAAGAGTCGAACTCAGCGACCGGGCCTGGTTTCTAACCCCATTTCTGCGGATGATAATTAAGTCTCTCAAGATCATTGACAGGAGGAGGCGGGGAAAGTGTTCCCTATTGCTGCCCCTGGGAGAGTTGGTGTCAGCTGGGACACGCCCCTGAAAACTAGGAGCCACTTGGATGAATTTCTCCAAGGACAGAGGCCCGGCTGGCCGGAGGCTGGAGGGGTGTCCACCCTGCAGGGTTGGTCCTTGGTCTTCTGAGGGGGTGGTGAGGCGCTGGCTTGTTCTGCTGCAGAACAGAAGGGGCGCCCTGCACTCTGGGTGGTCTGTACCGACAGCCGCTGCCGGGGTGTGTACTCTGGTGGCCCCATCGGGACCTGCTCAGCCAATGACACTGGGATGCGTGCTGAGGAGGGAGCTGAGGAGGGGGCTGTGGGGGACCCACTCCTAGGCCTGGAGACAGCTCACTGTCCCTTCTGACCTCCTGTCGAAGGTTGAACCTAACTCATCTACCAGAGTTTCCTGTAAAATGGGGACATGAGCAGACCAGGACCTCAGAACAAGAAAAACAGCACAGTTGTGTGCGAGTGGTTAAAACGTTACAATTCAATCACCGGTGAGACCCCCGCGCTAGGTCCCCATTTTTCGGGAAGAGCAGCAGAATTGATGAGACGAAAAGCTCTCATTTACTGAGTGCCCAGCAGGCACCACGGTGGCTACGACGCTGCGCTGATGACCGGGCAGAAGGACCGCTCTCCCCTTCTCAGGCGGGAACGCAGAGGTGCCCGGAGGTCCACTCACCACCGGCCCAAAGCCTCAGAGAGCCCGAGTAGCAGAGCTGGGACGCAAACCAGGGGCGTCTCCGGTTCCAAGCGCCTTTCTCCCCTGAAAAGGGCCGCTTCCGCTGGAAGGGTGCGGAGGACCCCTTGTGGCCAAGTCTCGCCGGCCTGAGAACAACTTCCACCGAAGGCTTGCCGGGAGGGGGCGGGGGAGTAGGCGGGAGGGATTCCCCCCACCGGCCCACCCCCTGCTCCGCCACTGTGGGGAGAGAAAGGGGGAGTCTCCTGAAAGCAATGGAATTATTTCATCTCAGCGTTGGTAAGAGGGTGAAAAATGAGAACCCACCCCAACGCGCAACAACGAGCAATCGGTTAAACCGATTCATTTATATAACGCCACGCAAGAGGCCGCGTAAGCGGGTGCCGCGGAACAGTGAGTAATTTGGGAAGAAAATGTTCAAAAGGTCCGTGGAGGAGCGGGCTGGAAGCAATCTGTACGACGGATCCATCTTGTACAAAAATAACCTGCGCGTCACATCCTCTCGGTCCTCTATCAAATAAATGTTGCATGCTGGTACCTGAATGGCAAGATTAATTATAGGCGATTAAAAAAAAATTCTTCTTATTTGTATTCTCTGAGTTTGATAAACCTAACTGCTTTATTTTTCCCTCTGGATAAAAAGCACCGTCCTATAAAAAAGATGACAAATTCTTCTTATCACACTGCGAGAGAAGTGAGTCCTGCCGCCGCTGCGGGGCCTCAGTCCGCCCACCTATAAGGAGGTTCACCTGCATGACCCTCTAGCGGCTCCAGCATGCTCCATCTCTGGGCATACTGCTCATGCTTTGGAATGTTCCAGAAATTGGGGGCGCACCCAAAGAGCTCTTCTAGTGGGGGAGGAGGGGCGTGTCGTCCACAGCCCAGGTCAGCCCCCCGGTCCCCCCCCAGGGAAGGTGGGGTGACCGATTCTGCCCACTTGGCAGAAGGGGAAGCCGCTGGTGTACGTGTTCCCAGTTCTCCCAACTCCGTTCCTAAGCTGCTGCTGAAAATCCCCCAAACCCCAAAGCTTTGCAGCCCCTGTTGGACGTGGAAAGACAGGGCAGTGCGGAGACACTCTGTCAGGGGTGCCGGTCCCTTCTCTGACCCGGGTGAGGGGCTGCCCGCGTGACAAGGATGTCACTCGTATGGACACAGCGTCCCTCCATGTCGCTTTCTGGTACGCGGGGCCACCACTTGCACTTGGAATCCTTCCTGCCATGAGGTGCGGGGGCCGGGGTGGGGGGTACTGGCAGGAGCTGCACCGGCTGTGGGTCAGCCCGTCCTTACGGAGGGAGGATGGGGGATGTGGAGAATGAGGTCAGGGTGAAGTCTGGGGAGGGGGTGGGACGTCTGAAGGCACCGAGCAGAAACCCTTGTGTGCATGTGAGAGTGTCCCCTTGCTCGGTGGTGTCACACCCACGGCCTGGCACTTGGTAGATGTCCTGCAGGTCTTTACAGGAATCCAGCCTGCCTCACACTCCGTAACCAGCCCCATCCTCTGGCGTGGGGCCAGTCTGCCCCTCTAGCCAGCACGCACCGCCCCCCCCAGCCCCTCCCAGCTCTGGGAGCTTCCTCTTCCCTGAAGGATCGGCCTTCCCGGGTCGGTGGGTAGGCTTTGGCTGCTCTAGCTTGCCGCCTCTTCCTGCAGAGCATTTAAAACCCATCCATCAGCCGTCATTTCCTAGGGCATTTGGAGCTGGGGTGAAAGTTGCGCGTGGGTGTTAGAAGCTGGGCCCCGACCCTGGCTCTGCCACTCGCTATTTGAGAGAGCCTGGGCCCTTCCCACTCCTTGTCTTACCTGGGAAGAGACGGAGGCTGAGAGAGGGGCGGTAACTCACCCCGGGTCACACAGAGGCTAAGTGGCAGAATAGGGGTTAGAACCCAGGTCTGCGTAGGTTCAAAGCCTACTTCCCACCCACTCTGCCGCCTCTGCTCAGCGTCTTAACCGCAGACCACCCCTTAAATGTAAAAAGGAAGCATTCTCCGTTATGTTGGGCTAGCTGGGTGGCAGAACCCAGCATAATGTGAGAGGTACAGGGGAGTCCTGGTCCTACCCCCTCCCCAATCTCCAACAGTTGCCCACTGGCAGTGAGCCCCAGATGTGAGATGCTGTCTAAGCCCTGGATAAGCAAAGGCTGGTGTGTGGACCTCTGGGCAGAGTCCTGGGCCCCAGCCCAGCCATGCCGAACCCCAATCCAGATGTCACCGGGAGCCCAGGGGTGCTCCTGTGCACTGGTGAGAGACTCCACGAATTGCAGCTGTAATCCTTTACCCCCCTGCCCACCCCTCTGGCATCTCCTATGAACGGATGGTCTCTTGACTTCTCAGTGGGGTGGGGGCGGGGGATTTGAGACACCCCTAAACTGAACTAGATATTGTTATTATAGGGCCAGGCTCTCACCTTATGGAACTAACATTTATTGAGCACTTACTGTGTACGAGGCACTGTGCTGAGGGCTCTGGGTGCCTCACACCACATACTCTAGTCCTCTGAAGAAGGGGGTGTTATTGTCCTCCTTTCCTGCAGGGGGCCCCTGTCCTGGGTGCCAGATGGGGGGGGGCCGCCCGCAGAGCCCCATCCCTCCGTCATGGATGAAAATAAAACTATCAGGACATGATCTGCTTGGGGAGGAAAGGTGGTCGAACTCTCAGAGGAGAATGACCCAGAGTCCCTTCCTCACTAGGCTTTTATTGGGTTCAAATACACGGGAATACAGGTTTAACATGTCAAAGAAATCTGAGGGCTTAATCTGAGTCAGTGTCTGTCAGGAAAGGGGGTTGCAAAACTTTGGGAGACATACTCATTTCCTCCTCGGACCCTTATCATTTAAATGAGTGCACTCTTAGCAAAGCAGGTTTCACAGGACTTTAGGAATTCTTTCTAATGCCCGATCACCCGGGGAACTGTTCTGGCCGGCACAGGGCTGCACCGCTTGCCATCATAGTTTCAGGCTTTAAGCCGATTAGGCTCAGGAAGCAGAAGACATCTCCCAGATGGAAATGAGGACTCGGGCTATGTTAGAATAGCCAGTGGGGTGAGGGTTCATCACCCCCTCTTTGCTGCAGCCCCCCAAGTCCTTCCATGAGGGCCTCCCAAGTGGTCGAGTCTGGCTTAGGTTGCCCCTCCTGTGAGGAGTCTTACCCGTCATTGACTAACCAACCAAGCGTTGGGGCCAGAGATGGATGAGGCAGAAGCAGTGCTCCTGCCAGGGAGATAAGCTTTGTCTCCTTAGTGGTTCACATCCCCTTGACGGAACAGACCCAGATGAAGTGGGTCCCTAGGCTCTTACACAGCCCACCATGGGGTGAGGGTTACAACTCCTGAGACCAGGCTGAACGGTCCGCAACACTTTCCTGATGAGGAAATCGAGGCACATTCAATTTATTTAGTAGCTGGTCCAAAAGCTGCACAGGAATCAGCAAAGCCAGGACTCTAAACTCACACACTTTCTAGGGCCCGGTGTGTGATTCTGGCGCTACTGCGTTACCTCCTGAGAGCACCTGGGTGTTTGGAGCTACCAGGTGTGGTTCCCAATGTGTGGTCTGTGGGCTGGCAGCAGCAGCAGCACCTGAGAACTTGCTAGAAGTGCAAATTCTTAGGCCGCCGTTCTAGGCCGGCTGAATCAGAAACTTGGGGTGCGCGCAAGCTGGACCGAGGCCCCTCCTACGACTTCTGAAACATCACACTGTGTCCACGGTGGGTTCTGGTTCTCTCTGTGCCTGGCGCCTGGAATCAGTGCTAGGACAGAACTCCCAAACACGGGGACCCCAATGGGCCCCCGGCACTGAACGCATGTGTCCATGAGATACTGATCAGCAAAGAGGCCCCCACTTTTTTATTCGAGACCCAAGGGGACCTGAGATTCCCTCCAACCAGGTTTGGAATCAGTACACTTCTCTGCTTGGGAACTGTGGACACTGGGGACTGGGTGACTTTCTGGGGTGGGGGGCCTTCCTGTGCACAGGAGGGTGTTTCGCAGCCTCCCTGGCCTCTACCCACTCAACACCGGCCATCATTTCCGATGTCACTGTGACAAATGGCCACACACTTCGCAGCTTAAACAACACAGACGTATCCTCCACGGCTCTGTAGATCCGAAGTCCCTCCCGTGTCTCACTGGCTGAGATCGAGGTGTCGGTGGGGCTGAGCTTCCTTCTGGACGCTCAAGGGGAGTCCGCTGTCTTGCCCTTTCTTGTTTTAGAGGTCACTCTCGGTCCTTGGCTCGTGGCCTCTTCCTCCATCTTCAAAGCCGCCCACACAGCTCACGCCCGGCTCTTGGCCCATGCTCATGGGTCCTCTGACCTTCTCCCCACTTAGGGGAGACCTTGTACTTCCACTTGCCCCCCCCCTCCAGATTATCCAGAACAATCTCCCTTCTTTGAGGCAAACCAATTAGGAACCTTAATTCCATCTGCCATCTTCCTTCCCATTTGACGTGTAACAAAACACGTCCCCAGGTTTCTGGGGATTAAGAGATGGGCTCCTTCGGTGAGGAACGTTATTCTGCCTTCTACGCTGTCAGTTCCCCACCTCCCCACCACCTCACGTATCTGTGACAGCCAGATACGGCCTTAGATTTTGTCAACTGTCCCCAAGGACACTGATTTACAGCATTCTCAAGTATAGGAGATCCCTGCTTCTGGGAGTTGTGCTCTTTAGTGAGTTAACTAGAATTCACAAGGTGGGGGAGACACGTGTCCAACGAACAGTGTCAACTCCCAGACCCTTCACACCACCCGCCCCCCCCCCCCGAGGTCAGTGATGCCACATAATTAAGTGGCTCAACCAAGCTGAGCCTCCACTTTGTCATCTGTACCAAGGGGACCAGAAGAACTACTATATTTTTCAGACAATAAAACACACTTTCCTCCCCCCAATTTGGGAGGAAAATGGGGGTGCGTCCTATAGTCCCAATGTAGCTTACGTGTCTTGCTGTGGGGCGGGGGGCGGAGGTGGAGCAGGGTCCCAGGTTGTTGGCGAGGTAAGCGGGCGTGATGGCGTGGGAGGGACCGGATGGGTGAAACAGGAATGAGAGAAAGGTGACTCAGTTACGCGACTGAGCTGGGTACCACCAGGGACACCTGACCAGGCCTACCTGGAACCGCACATTCTGGTCCATCTTCCCCATCTCTGAGCTTCCCTCCTCCGCCCAGTGCCTCCTGGCATCGCCTCCCAACAAGCTACTTTCACTCGATTCCTGGGCTCAGGGTTGCTTCCGGGGGTGCCCCATCGGGGGGATTTGAGTCTTTGACCCACCCTGACTCAGGGCTGAGGTCAGGTTCAGGTGTATGACATGCTTGGCTGGGCTTGCCTTAGCCACGGCGGCTAGTATTAGCAGAGGACGGTGGTCCAGGCTGCACCCGGAGCGGCCCAGATGGCAACTCTTGCCTGCAGCAGAGGCGACCCGATGAGCTCCTGCTGCAGGCCTCACGGCCTTGACCCTCATCTTGCTCATCTGTAATATGCGACATGTTGTTTAACCATCTCTCTCTCTCCGAGTTTCCAATCCAGCGACACCAGGCCGCTCAGCCTGAATTGGCTCCTTCCCCTAGGAGGCGCCAGTGCCCTCCGGTGTGAAATGGCCATCTCCCAGACCCCCTTCCTTGCTTTGCCAAGACACACACTTCCCACCTTTCTGCCCAAGCCCGGAGCCCAGCTGTCCCGGGGAGAATGAGCCATTCTGTGAGGCCTGCAGGCAGTCCTGCCCAGGGTGGTCCCCTGGCAGGTCCCTGAGCCTGGCCTCCCCTGCCCCTGCCCCTGCCCTGGCCTCAGGCAGCCCTGGCCAGCTGGCCACGCTCCCCAGGGCTCCTGGGCGGCACATGCGCGGGGAAGGCACATGAGCCCCCACTCTGGTCAGAGGTCCAGGTTGTTTTGGAAGAGTCCGATGACGGTTTTCAAAAACCTTATTTTACTTCTGTTCCAAAAACATCCCATAAACTAATCTTACAGCCAAAGGAAATGCATGCGTTGGGGAACGCCCCTCCCTGCACAGGCAAGCTAACGGAGAGACTCCCCCTCGCCCTGTCTGCCCAGCGCTTTAAGAAGCTGACAGCAACCTGGTGTTCTGTTCTCAGCTTCTTGGGAGGAGTGTTCGCCAGAGCCACTGTAGAAATCTCCAGGTCTCTGCATCCTGGGAAGATGTTACTTTACCCCCTCTCCTCTGTAAGACTCTCCGGAGGTAGCTGCTCTCCTTTCAATGGCATTTAGCAGCCATCCGTTGTCATCTTTCCCACCACTGTATCTCTTCGAGCTGTGACCTCTTTGCTATGGCCACCGCCAGAGTCACAGCCACATCATCTCTCCCTCGGATGCCCATGCAGGCTCCTTCCTGGCCTCCCTGCCTCCATCCTGCCCCCTGCAGGTCACTCTTCTCAAAACAGCCAGAGGCGGCTCCTAAAATTTGTCAGCTCCTCTGCAAATCCTTCTGCGGACTGAACAAAGGCCCTTTTGTGAAAAGAGAGAAAAAGACACTCAACAAAGTGGCGCCGGAAGGGAGCTCGCCCAAGCTGAGCACAGGGAACCCCCGGCGAGCAGGAGCCCGCACGCACCATGCGAGAGGGAAGGCCTTCCCCCAAAGATCGGGGCCCAGGGGAGGATGGCCACTCTCGCCGTGCCCATTCAACAGCGTCCCTGAGGTTACAGCCCCAAGATTAGGCGAGAAAAAGACATGAAAGGCAGCCAGGTTAGAAAGGAAGAAGAACAACTGCCTCTCCTTGCAGATACTGTGGTCTTCTGGGGCGCCCAGACGGCAAAGTCCTGATTTGCACCATTTACTGGTTTCAGTGGCCGATTTTATAACATCAGCTTGCTGTCCCTCTGCTGAAGCGGCCCCAGGAATTAGTTATGGTAACAGAAGGGACCTCAACCCCCAGGATGATTCTTCCTCCGAAAGCCCTTCTCTGACTCCCACCAGCACAGCGCCTGGCATGGAGTGAACATGTAATAAAGATACACCACATTGGGGACGCAAACAATGCCTCGGTGACTTCCCGGAGTTGCTGTAAGTTAAAATCTAAAATCTTCCCTGTGGCCTCCGAGGCCCTGTGTGATTGGGCCTCCGTCTGTCCACTTTTCCATCTTCTTCCTTACGGTCCCTTCTCCCTCCCTGACTCAGCCACAACATGCTTCCTTCCGTTCCTCCAGTGACCCAGCCACCTCAGGGCCTTTGCACGTGCTGTGCCGTCTCCCAGAGTGCTGCCTTCACTTGTCTAGATCTTATTGCTCAGGTCTTCATTCAATGAAGTGGTTCTCAAAACGGGGGGCATTTGCCAGTGTCTGGAGATTATGTTGATGGCCGCAATGGGAGGGAAGCTACCAGCATCCAGTGAGTAGCAGCAGCCCAGGGTTCTTCTCAACATCTTACAATGCCCAGGACAGGACCCCCCACCCCCACCAACAAAGAATTATCCAGCCCCAAATGTCAGCAGTGCCAAGGTGGAGAAACTCTGGCTTCATTTTGCAGCGCCTGCCCCGATCACCTCAGTCACTGAAGGAGGTTTTCCCTGTTTTTCCTTCTCGTATCGTTGAAGCACAATTTGGACCAGACCCACAGCAGATGTCCCAGGGTCCTGGAGAAGACACTCGGGGAGCTCGGAACAAACCACATCACCCCACTGTGTCAGGATCGCAGAAGCAAGGACTCACACACCAGAGTTCCATGCGAGTGATTTATGAAGGAAGTGCTCCAGAGAAACGAGAAGGTGATGAAGTGAGGCAGAGGAGGAACAGGGAGAGCCCAGGCGGGGCGAGGTTTCAGCCAAGCCTCTGCTCCGCCTGATCCTGGGGGGACCCAGGCGTGTAAGTTACAGCTCAGGGACCGGCCCAGCGTACTGGAGGCAAAGCAGCTGAGCTTTCGTACCCCTGTGCTGGTCACTGCAGGGCGGCACCAGGGCGTATTCTGTGTCCCAGCCCCATCGGCCCTCCGGGCTGGCAGGCGGAGCAGCCGGGCGCTGGGAGCAGCCGGGCGCTGGGAGCAGCCGCCCAGAACAGCCACAGGTGTAGCGACCAGGAGCTGAAGCTCCCGGAAGCCAGAGAATGTTCACACGGATACACCTGGGGGATCCGGATGGCGAACTGACCATGGAAATCTGCAGAAAACCTGGGCCATCCGGTGAAAATGAGCAGCCCCGTGTGACAGCTTCTGCTCTGCAAAGTGGCAGATGCTGTCGAGGGGGCCCTCCTTCCCAGGGGCCAGCGGAAGAGGACAAACATCGGTGAGCACCTCCCGTGACCCGGGAGCTGGGACACATCGACGGGCATCGTCGGTACCAAATCCTCGCCCAGAGTCCTTCCACTCATGCTCCTCCCATCGTAAAAGGTTATAGACTCCGCTCCCTTCTCGTGATTTATGTTCCTACAAAGGTTGCTCATAAAAAGCACATCTGTATGTCAAATCCACTTGACTTAATCAGCTCAGAGAGGCTTCTTCGCTCCCGCGTGCAACTGCTCTGCCTCTTGGAGCTGTTAACCGTCTCCAGAAGGTCTCCTCGGCCGTGGGCGAGGCTGGGGACACTGGAGACTTCCCCAGGAGTTGTTTCTGAAATCCTGCATGGATATGAGTGTTTATAGTGAGGATATGTTGGTATCCAGGGGGCCCAGGACCCAAAACACATCCAAAGATAGAAGATAGAAGTTGCCCTTTTTGCAGCATCGAATTCCCTCCTTTACAACGTTTGTTAGTTTGCTCAGGCTGCCACAACAAAGTGCCACCAAGTGGGTAACTTATGTAACAGAAATTTACTCTTGCAGTTCTGGAGACGGGAAGTCCCGGATCAAGGTTGGCAGGAGCGGTTCCTTCCGAGGCTAGGAGGGAGAACATTCGTGCCCTGCCTGTCCCCGGCCTCTCGGGTGCTTTGCTGACAATCTTCGGTGTTTCACCGGATCTCTGCCTTCACCTTCACAGGGCATCACGTTCTCCCCATGCGCCATTCTGTATCCGAAGGTCCTCTTTTTAGAAGGATACCAGTTGTATTGGCTGAGGGCCACCCTATTCCAATGTGACCTCCCTTTAATTAAATCTGCAATGACCCTATTCCCAAACAAGGTCACGTGTGGATGCACTAGTGGTTGGGTTTCAAGATAAAAATATTTGGGAAACTCAACTTTAGAACATCTTAACATAGGGCCAGCACCATCTTGTGTTGCCAGGGGCGGTGTCCCCCGCCAAGGGCAGGGGCTGGGAAGGGGAAAGGAATGATGTGGGTGGGGGGTGACTAGTTGGCTGTGGCAAGAGTGAGCCAGCCCCAGCCCACCACCACTGAGAAGCCCTCCCAGTGGCCTCCAGTGCCCCTGACCCTTTTGTTGACCTCCTCTGCCCACTGGAGCCCACCTCTTACCCCTGCCACTTTTGTGGGGACCAGATCACCAATGCACAATCTAGAACTGTGGGTGGCCTTGACCATGGGGGAATGGGAACCAATGGAGAAGCTTCCCCTCCCTTATGCCCTGAGCAGAGGTCTGTGATGCATTTCCTACGGCTTCCGGGGTCCTGCAGGACTCACGCCAGTTGCCAGGAGCCAACGCCAAGAAAGTGACTCGAGTTTACGTCAGCTTCTTCCGGGTCCCTCACTCCCGCTCCCTGGGGGCACCTGTCCGCACACGAACCCTCGCCTCGGCTCTGCTTTCGGAGCTGAGGGCTGCGGGCTAAGACCACAGGGAAACGAGGGTGGCCTTCTCCCTGGCGCCATCAGCACACCCATCGTGTGGACTGACGAAGCTCTGGGGAGACAAAGTTGAGAGGGTGACGGAGGAGAGGTGCAGGGGCTGGGGCAGCGAGTCCCCGAGGACAAGCCACTAGCCGCTGCCTGTCAGGAGCTCAGGGGCATCTGTAGACACCCCTGCACCGCTGAAGGGCCCCATGTCCTAAAAACTCAGGAATGTGACACACCGTTGTTAGTAAGCTCGCTTCCCTAACACCCCATGTTTTCCAAAAATTAAAAACGCTCTACCGACCAAATCCCGCCCATCATTCCTCAAACAGCAAGGGCTCAAAACTGTTGAAAAGCCTCCCCTGCCAACACATATGTTCGGGCAAGTTCTTTAGACGACCCGCACCTCTGTTTTCTCATCTGGAAAGTGGGGTCACAACAGTGCTGGCCTCAAGGTGGCGCTGCAAAGTTTACACGAGGTCAGTCCTGTAAGGCTGCTTCTGCTTCCTGCCTGCCCTGGGTTCCTAGCAAGCTAGCAACAAACACAAACAAAGCCAGCAGTTGCCATGGAACCGGGTGGGGGAGGGGAGCTGGTGACCGGAAGGGAGTGTGAGGACTTTGGCGGGGGGATGGGGGGAAAGGCTGAGAATATACTGCTTCCCCATCTGGCTGTGTTCAGTTTGCGACAAATCAGTGTGCTGATCACGTGCCTCCTCCTGTGTGTGTGTGTGTGTGTTATACTTGAATAAGAAATTTGAAGGCCAAAAATAAATAAAATACAATCACCTGTCGCTGCTGGTGGGGGCCGCATGGCACCCCCCGGCTGTAGGAAAGTGGAAGAATCATGGGCCGCAGGGAAACCCCCAGTACGCGGTGGCCCAGACCCTTCGGGGCACCTCCCAGGGGGGTAAATACTGGGCTGGTTCCTGGTTGCGTGGCTCCCCATCAGACCTCGGTTTCTCTGCGTGACCCATCACCTTGGCCTGGTTCCACCATCTTGTCACGATTCTCCATTTTACTCACGGGGAAACTGAGGCCCCCGACAGCGCATCACGTACGAATCAGGAGGCTCCAGAGCTGGCTCTAAGAGTAAGAATGGCCCCAACAGCACGGCGACACCAGCTGGCGCGTGTGACCGCTCCCTGGGAACCAGGCACTGTTCTAGAACGTTCATTTCTTAGCTCGTTCCATCCTCACTTGATCAGTCCCATTTCATAGAGGAGGATGCGAAGGCACAGCGAGGCGAAGTCCGCAGAAGCGAAGCGGCCGCCGCGTAGCGCCAGGCCCCTGCAGCTGGGTGGGTTGCTCCTAGCGCCCACCCTCCCAACCCCTGTCTTTCCCCTCCCCCACCCAAGCATTTAGCCGGGCTGGGTCCTTGCCAAGTCTCAGCTGTCACAGCGTTCCCACCTTTGATCACCAGTCAGCGTTCTTGAAGTGCCGAGTCTCCCAGATGTTGGGCTGATCAAAGGCAGCTGTTGCCCGGACCCTCCCCAGAGCACAAGATTAGAGACGCAGGCAGGAGAGGGGCGGGCGGTGGGCGGGGCGGACGCCTGACGGATGGAGCCGCTCCGCCGGGGGCGGGGCCAGGCTGGGCGGGGGCGGAGCCTGCTGGCCAGGGGTCCCCGGGGCCTGTCGCCGCAGGTTGAAGCGCGATCCGGTTCCACCAGCGCTGGGCAGAGAAACCGAGGCTCGGGACAGATAGGGACGCCATGGGCTTAACTTCGGAAATGCTGGCGCGGGCTGCAGGGACGCTCCAAACCGGCCCAGAAGCAACATCTCGGAGATTAAAACTCGAGGTTGCCAGTGACTTTAGGAACGACCGCAATGCTCTTCAGGGACGTGACTCCCACCGTTGACTCCATTTTTTTCTGGCACGTCGCCAAGAGCTGAATGTTATGTTTACAATTAATTCAAAAATTACAGATGAAACAGTGTGTACACACAATTTTGTGGGGGGTTTTATTTCAGTATAGTTTTAGGAACGGGGTGGAAAAACTGGAAAAGTCGTAACACCAGAAAACCTACGGTGGTCGGATCTGAGCAGAGAGAAAGCTTTTTTAAATTTAAGCAAAATATTAAATGGTATAGAGTGGATATTAATTCTCTAAAACACATAACTCTGTAAAGGATAGATGACAGAGATTAGATAGATAGATAGATAGATAGAGCTAAAAAATGAGTAGAAATTCACAAGGAGCCCCAGCACCTGCTACTTGATTGGCAGGTGGCTAACCCCACCTCCCTCCCTGTCTCAGTTCCCATTTCCCGTGGGAGAAATTAGAGGCGTGTGGTGTGCTCCAATGGCTCCAGTTCCCACCCTCAGAAACCCCAGGATCACAGACTCTCACGGGACCTGAGGTGAGGGCAGCTCCCCTGTTCTGAGAGCGTGACCTGTGCCCAGCACTGCGAATGCATTTTCCTGTAGCACTCTCAAGAACCAATGTCGCGAATAACCACCCCCTGATTTTACCAGCTGCGGAAGCCAGGACACAGACTAGCCTCACAACAAGCCGATGGTTACGTTCTCAGGGATTTTGTGACCCAGCTGTTAAACATGGCCATTATGAACCCTGAACTTGTGTAAGCTCACATTTAAATAGATTATATGAAGAAGCAAGGAAACGCTCGCCACCTTCCCATTGTCTTCCTGCATTGTGCTCTCACCTGTGCTCCTGGCTGCGGGGGGGGGGGGTACCACGTTAAGGGGGTGCTACCTTGTGTTTATAGAAATCAGCCACCATGGGGGCCTTTACACCATGGAAGTTGGCAGATGCCTCACAGCCAAGGGACCAAGTCTTCCAGGTACATAAAGAAATAAAATGTGCCCTGACCAGTGTGGCTCAGTGAGTTGGGCATTGGCCCGGCAAAGCGAAAGTTCACCAGTTCGATTCCCAGTCAGGGCACATGTCCAGGTTGCGGGTTCAGTCCCCATAAGAGAGACAACCGATCGATGTTTCTCTCTCACATCCATGTTTTTCTCCCTGCCCTTCTTCCTCCCTTCCCCTCTCTAAATAAATACAATCTTTAAAAAGAAAAAAGAAAAGAAAAGCGAGTTTCATGTAAGCAGAAACGAGTCACTCTGTTGGGAACGAAAAGCATACAAATCGAACCTTTTCTATTGATGACGCTGGGAGCTCTTATTAAGCGAGGTCCCAGTCCTCACTGTATCCCTGACTGCCAGGTGGACAGTGGCTTCCCTGGGCACGCAGTTGAGGAGTATGTGGTGTTGGGACAAGCATGGCCCTTTTTTGAGTGCTTACTCTATGTCGGGGTACGCGCAGAGCCCTCTGAGAACATTTTCTCATGTGTTCCCACAACAGGTGTGTGGGCGTTCGAATGCGTTCAGGAAAACCCACGCACGCCATAGTTCTGCTTCCCCTGGTCACGGTCCCAACGGTGCAGGAGCCGCGCCCCCTGGGCATGGGAGGGTGAACTGATGCCCAGCCAGCAGGTGCCCTGGTTGCCCCCCCTCACCTGGCAGCACCTGTCCTCAGTCCCCCCGCACGTGCTGTCCCCTGAGACATAAGAGCAGCGGTAGAGAAGTCACTGGCAAATAGCTTAGGATTCGAGAGCCTCATCCTGGTGGCAGCAGCTGACTTCTCACGGGCCTGGGGACTGTGCACAGTCAAGGGGTTCGAAGTTAGGTCAGCCACATCCCTCCCCCTGCCCAGCATCCAGACGCGGCAACCCCGACTCCCTATCGAGGTCAAGGCCCAAGATGGTCAGACCCATGTAAATGTCTTCACTTTAACCTTCCGTGGGTCCCTGTGCTGTCCTCGTGACCCCGGAACACCAAGCCCTCCCGCCCTCTGCCCTGCACACACAGGATGCTCTTGCCCTGGGACCTCTTCCTCCTCCTCCTCCCAGCTGCCACTCCGCTGCCTCCTTTTCACTTTCTCTGGGTTTCTCTTCATGGACCAACGCGAGCCGGTAAAGGCCTCCTCTGTGGCCTTCAGGCTCACGTAGAAAGTGCCAGAGTGAGCAACACTGGACATGTGTAACAAGCAGTAAGGCTGGGGGTAGCAACCCGTCAACACGCACTTGAACTCCAACAGAGGAATTATGTCTAGGAAACAACTGGTCTACCCAGGCTGCCGAGCAGGGCTGAGCATCCTCTCTGCTCACCCTCATCACGCTGGGTCCCGGGGTCTCCTTCACCAGCGGTAGCCCCCTTACGCATGGGAGCCGTGCCCCACCGGAGGGTAGAAACCAGGTCCCACTCTCTCAACCAATCCATATTTGCTGAGTGCCAGTGGAATTGGGCTTCACCGGTTACCAGCGCTGCGTTCTTCGTTCGGCTCACCTGTAAAATGGGTCGGGGCAAGATCGCCCTTGTGGTTTGACTGCAAGGGGACAATCACGGAGAGTGCTTAGCCTGATTCCCACAGCCACTCATTAAGTGGGAATTGTTTATTATTACTTTGCGGGGGTGGGTTTTACGGGCTTGTTGGCTGAAAGGGGAGCTCTCCCCAGGGAGAAAAGAGAGGCGATCTAGGTATCCCACGGCTCTGCCTTGGTGCTCCCGGAGCCAGAGCCTCCTCGCCCCTCCATCCCGGCCCCTAAGAGCCTGAGACCAAAGTGGGGGCCGATCAATCACCAGGACCTTAAAGGCCGCTCGGCTTTCATACGTTCGTCCGCCCAATGTTTCTCTTAGCTGTGTGCTAACACCCATTTGTTTGGAGCTCACAGCAAATACATCTTGGACAGGACTTTGATCCCTGGCAGCTGTGTACGTGTGAGTGAGGCAGAGTCCCAGGGGCAGGCAGAGCCTGGGAAGGAGGCGGGCTGGCCTTGCCTTTCCGATGCCCTCTGGGTTTGGCCCTTCCTCTCCTAAGCCCCACCCCAGCATGCTGCCCTTGGAGGCAGAATCAAGAGCAAAAGCCCATGCTCCAAAGTCAGAGAGTCCTGGGTTCAAATCAGACTTGCTCCCTTTCCAGCTGTGTGACCTTGGGCAAGTCACTCAACCTCTCTGGGCATCACTTTCCTCACATGTTATAAGGGCTTTAGAATTGTTCTTGAAGCCGGTAGTTTGAATAGGAATAAATAAGATTGTGCACAAGAAGCACTTGGGGCAAGGGAGGAAGTTAACAAATGTCTGAATGAGCAAACGTTTTTGTTGTTTGCAAGAAAGGGCACCACATCCTTGTGATTAAAAGCACCGGCAGGATCAGATGCCAGATGATGCCCTGCTCCTACTGTCCTGCTGTGTGACCCTGGGCAGGTCACCTCCTTTTTGTGAACCTCAGCCTCCTCATCGATAAAATGGAAATCACAATAGCACCTCTCTAATGGGGAAACGAATATGAAACTTCACGAAGGCAGTACCTCAATATGCTTAGAACAGCACATGGCACCCACTCAATGAACATGACCTTCGTCACCATCATGAGTGGCAGAGGCGCATGGCCCTCGCCTCTCTGAGCAGATCACTGTCAGGAAAGACGAATAGTAATGACAACAGTAACAATGAAGAACTCGCAGAGTAGGGGAGGCACGGAGGCCACGTGGGGAAGAGCCCCGTGTGTGGACAGGTGACGCAATGGGTCACGGGGTCATTTAGCACGACATTTCCTCAGTTTCCCCAACCTGGAAAGGAGGATGCTTTCCCCACCCGATGATTCAGACATGGCGGTATGTGTGCCCCCCCCCCCCCGTGGAAGAGCCACCTCTTTCTTCCAACGTTGTTGAGAATGTCCCCCTTTCGCTGAGTGGAGTGCTCCATCTGGCCAGGCAGGGGGCACGGAGGTGTTCCTGATAGTGTTCCTGTCCCTTCAGCATCAGGGGCAGCCAGCCAGGGCAGGTCCTCCAGTGTGGCTCAGAGACAAACACAAGGAAGGACCCCTCCATGTGCCTCTTCATCCCCATGGCCATCATCCCAGTCCATGGCCACCCTCACCTCTCACTGGATGACAGTGGCAGCCTCCCGAGGTCACCTTGTGCAGAAAAGACCCAACACCCTTCCCATCTGCTCCATTAATAGGACTCTGAGTTGGTCGGGGGTGCTGACCTGTGCACCTGAAGGACTACATTTCCTAGCATCCCTTGCAGCTAGAGAGAGCCATGTGTCTGAGTTCTGGCTGCTGGCAGGTAGGCAGAAGCCGTTGGGAGAATCTTCTGTCAGGGAGCCCTTTAAGAATATCTGGTTCTGCTGACAAGGATAAAGGAGAGGGAGCAGGAGGAGGCAGGGAGACCCATCAGATCCGGATACAGGCCTGACACCTGGGAAGGGAGAGGGGGAAGGAAGGACACGGCTCTGAGAACATCTCGGCTAGCCCACTGGGGGCCCCAGAGCAAAGACCGCCCGTTAGAGGAGTCCCAGAGTGGTGGAAATGGCCCGGCTCCAGGACCCCGCCAGCTCAGTGATCGGTGGGGAGCAGCCTGGGGCGAGTGTGGCCTTAACACGGACCCAGGGGTGTGGGGACCTGCAGCCTGTCACACAGCCCGAGTCCCTGTAACAGGCTCTCGTGGGAGTTGCTGCGCAGGTCACCTCCACGGCAGCCACAGCACTGTCCCGGCCCCCCCGCCCCACCCTGCACACTTACAGGAGGGCCCAGCTGCCCCTGAGGCCCAGGTCCCAGAGCGCCTGGCCCCCGAGACTGTCCTCTAGCTGGAGTTGTCTGGGTTTAAATGGAAGCAGTCATGGCGTCCAGGGAGAAGTCCCCACAAGCAAAGCCGAGAGGGGTGTTGGGGAGCTCTAGCACTTTAACACGGCTCCTGTCGTGCGTGTGAGGCAGGAAGGGGCAGAGGGCGGCTTCGTGTTCCCCCGCTTCTCACAAGCCTTCCGGGCTGCAGGCTTCCTAGGATGCGACCCCTGCAGCGAAGAAATGGTAAAGCACCGGGGACCACAGCTGCAGCAGGGAGCCGGGACCGCTCCAGAAGCCTGGGGCTCCGAGGGAGACTGCGGCTTCTTCCCTCCGTCAGCGTCCAGGGGCGCTGCCAGGGTTCCTGGCTGGCAGCTGCGCGAAGGCTGGACTCGAGAAGTCCCTCCGCTCCGTGTCCCGGCGCCTTCTCCTCTGGGGGTGCCCTAATGTCCCTCGGCCTTCCTCTTCGAAGGACGCGGGTGGTGGCATTTAGGGTCCACCTGGAAAATTCGAGGTACTCCTACCCCAAATCCTCAGCCCAATCACATGAGCAAAGACACTTATTCCCCCTTTTTGGGGTCCACATAAGGTGGCGTTCTCAGGTGGCAGGGATCGGGGTGTGTACATCCATCGAGTGGGGGCTACCCCACCGTCTCTGTCATGGGCTCCCGCTGCCTTAGGGTCCTGGCATCTCCTGCCCCTTCCCCTTTCTCTGCAGGTCATGGCCTGGCTGAAGTGTCTTCAAGGCCTCGGCACCGTGTCCCCGCCTCCCTTCCCAGACAGAGCCCCCGCTCTTGCTCTCAGCACATCCGCCCCTCTGGCTTTCTTGAACTTCCTCGAGTCAGTCCATGTATCCAGAAATAATTTATTGCCCATCTATAGTCAGGCAGTACGTTGAGCTGAGTTCTGCTAGCAAGGAGGCAGGGTTCTGTCTTCCTACATGGACAGAGTTAAGAATAAGGCCCATCGGTTGTACACCAAGCCAGTTTTGGTGCGTCCTCCAAACGTCTTGCCCAGAGGATTCGGGTCCCCAAGCGCCTTTCCACCGCTCTGCACCGATTGATACGCGGTCCTCTATCGCCGCCTTGTGGTAGGTCTGTAGAATTGCAGGGAGCCATTCTAACTGGGCAGCACAAAGATCAACTAAGGAAAGATGCGATTTACGTGAGCTGCCTGTCTAACCCTCTTCACCCCACTGCCTGGGACACCAAAATATGATGTTGGTGTTATTGGCCCCTTGCTAGGCAGCATGAACATGTTATCTCAAGCATCCACCACCACCCTGGAGAGGGGCATCATTGGTCCTGCTTTATAAATAAAAGATGCGGTTCAGAGAGGGATATTGACTTACCCAAGATCACACAGCAGGAAGTGTCAGAGGTGGAACTAGAACCCAGGTGTGCTCACCTCTACGTCCAGGCTGTATGTCTCCATCTCAGGGTGGGCACCTTCATGCTGTGGCTTTCCAGGGCCCCCTCTGCTCAGTGGCAGAAGGGAACAGGGGAGTGGGGTAGATGGTGCTCCCCTGGACTCCAAAAGGAAAGCCAGGAGGGGCAGGCAGGCCTGGCGCTTGGTTTGGCTGGGGATGCTCTCCTCGTGCAGAAGGGCACAGATCTGTCTTAGACCTTTGACCCTGGAGCAATGCAGCCCCCCGCCCTTCCGAGATGGTGCCTTCGAGGGTACGAAGCTTGTCCCTCAGTGACTGACGCGCATTCGAGCCCACCCTGCAACGCCAGGCTCTCTCACTCGCCTGCCAGCCCCATCGGAGCAGGGGGGCCGTGGGTCCCGATCGTCATCACTGTCTCGGTGCCCCTTACACATTAGAATAGTGAGTGGGTGAGTGAGTGAGTGAGTGAACACGCTCGCTTCTGTCTAGTTGAACCATCCACCTGGCTGGACCGCAGCCAAACTGAGCGACTGTCATAGGGCTGTGTTTCCCCCTGGTCGATGGTTAATGAGAAAGAGTGTGCGGCTCAGACAGACTCGGGGCGCACCGTGCAAAGCAGGGGTCTTCACTGAAGGACTTCGCCCAGACACTGATGTCCCAAGGTGCGCCGAGCGTTTGTGGGGCTGAGTTACGTCACACGGCTTTTTCTCAGCTACTCAGACACCCTTCTCCTCCCTCTCCCCACAGAAGACTTAGAGACGTCTCGCTGGACGCTGTTACACAAAACACAGTGTTAGAAGTGTTTTCTTAAATTCACTGCAAGAGCAGGGCTCTGACTTTGGATCAGAATGGGGCCTCCCCTTGTTTTCCCAGCCACTCAGCATGCCACCCTCAGCAGAAGTGACTGCCACGATGATGCCTGAGAACCATTAAAGGCAAGTTGAAGCCAGGGGTTCACCATCTGGCCCACTTCCTGATTTTGTCAATAAAGTTTTATTAGAACACATTCATCACACTTACTCATCTGGCAGCTCAGAGTGACAGAGTCGAGTCGTTGTGACAGATACACAACTGGATGGCTCACACCCTGCAGAAAAAGTTTGCTGACTGTTGATTTAGATCCTTTAAAAAACCACACACACACGGTACATTTTCCCCCGAACGCTGTTTGACACAGACAAAGAGTGACGGGCCTAGGACGCTGTGGGGACAGGCGTCTGGACGGAGCGGGGGGCCCAGAGCAATTCAAGTTCATGCGTTTGCGGTGAGCGACTGCTTTCACACAGCTGGTACCGCCCGCCGGCCGTGCTTCCGGCGTTGGGACGCTCTCGGGCATGTCTCAGGTGGGGTTCCCAGGAAGCTGACTCATAGGTGGGGTTTAGCACACAGGAGGTTTCTTGGCGGGGGGGGGGCATGGCATCAGGGAGCACCTGGGGAAGGGGAGGGGAGGGGAGGGAAGGGAGAAGTGGGTAGGGGCGGTCACCTGGAGCTGCAGTGACAAAAGAGGCCTGAGCTGACGTCTTGGAAGAGTCTGAACCCAGGCTGAGACTTCAGGGGTGGCCCTGGTAGGGCAGGGAGGCTGGGCCCTTGCGACTCCTCCGGTCAAGTGTCACTGGACTTCGGTCCTGCAGGAAGGGGCACGGCCTGGGCTGAGGCAGCTCTCTGCAGCCGGGGAGTCTGCAGACTGAACTCCATGGCAGGGGGCGCTGGGTGGCACGTCCCCCCGCCCACCGTAGCGAGCACGGGCAGACCCGGCCCCTGCCCAGTGGTGAGGCCTTACCTTCTTGGGGGTCAGTGGTCATTCAACATGTGCACAAGCAAATACCTACGGGACTGCAAATGGCTGGGGGAAATGGAAGGCATGTTCAGAGGCGGAATCAGTGTGGCCCTAAGATAGACTGGGGTGTTCTCTCTGAGGGTGAGGCTTTAAGCCAAGGCCCAAGGGATGAGCTCGGCGTTGTCAGATGAAGAGTTGAAGGACGAGCTCAGGATGTGCAAAGGCCCTGAGGCGGCGTGTTAGTTTCCTGTAGGGCCCCTGCAACACCTGGCCACAATCTGGGTGGCTTAAACGGCGGAAATGTGTCCTCGCACAGTGCTGGGGCCCGGGGGGCTGAAACCGTGGTGCTCGCAGGGCTGTGCTGGCTCTGAGGGCTCGTCCAGCTTCCAGTGGCTGCCAGCAGCCCTTGGCTTGTGGCCGCATCGCTGAAGATCTGCCTCTGGGATTGCCTGGAGGTCTCCCTGTGTGTCTGTGTGTCCACGGGGCCTCCTTACAAGGACACCAGACACTGACTTTGAGGCCCACCCTACATCCAGGGTGATCTCCTCTCAACATCCTTAACTAATTATATTGGCCAAGACCCTGTTTCCGGATGACGCGACACCCACAGCGTCCCAGGACTTCAACATAGGTTATTGGGGACACCGTTCAAGCCACAGCAGGTGAGAACAAGGGCTGCCCGTTGGAAATGCAGAAAGTGGCCAGCCTGGCTGGGGCTGCGGGGCGGGGAGTGGCGGTCCGTGGCTGCACCTCAAAGGCCCTCAAGGTCAAAGCGAGGAAATAAACTTTCTTTCCAAACCAGGCCTTGGTGGGCCTTTCCTGCGTAGGAGGCATCTGCCCACAGCACAGCTGAAAAAAATGAGAAAATGAAGAATGATTCTGGTTTTATTTGCAGTTCCTCCCCAGAGCGCCCTGGCTCGGGCCCGGGCCAGCATGGCGGCCAGCAGGATTAAACAGGCACGGGAATTTGGGGCCTCCAGAGTCCCGGGTAAGACCCCCATCTGCTCGTCTCCTCAGAACGGGCTGAGCTTTCCCCAGCGCCGTTCTGTTTGATGAATGATTTGCGACTTCTGTTGCAAATATTTATGGTTCGCTGCCGAAAGCAGGAGGGGCCCCCACATCTCTGATGTTCAGTCCCCGGCAGGGCCTGGGGGGAGGGGCAAGCTTCAGCCACCATCTGCCCCCAGTGAGCTTTCTGATGTCCATGCAGGTGTGGCTGAGGCTGGTGCACACCTGGTCTCCTGTCTCAAGTGACTCTGGCCACCTTGATCCCTCGAGGCTCTTCTGCAGATGCCTTCGGGTAAGGGGGCTGCTCTTCTGAGGGGCTTCTGGGGTGATGGGCTGTGGAATGCTGGGGCCACGTTCAAGGTGTCAGGTGGAGACACACAAGGCAATGGTCTTCAGCACCCTGCAGCTGCCCCAGCTTCCCGATCCCTGTGACCACAGGTAGAGAGGAGCAAAAGGAGCCCCCTTGAACCTGACCTTGGCCTCCACTGTGTGACCTTGAGCATGTATTTTCTTCTTTCTGGGCCTCCGTTGCCCTGCGTGTCAACAGATAGGAAGACCGTGACTGTCTCTGACCCTTTCTAAATACAGGCAATATTTCTTAGACCCGCACAGGGCTTGTTGGTGACAAAGGGGACAGCTTTCCAGAGCAGGAAACTGGCAGACAGCACCTTAACCAGGCAAGCAGAGTTCCCATTGGCCACATGGGGACAAATTCACATCTGAACGAAATGGGATCATGCAGAAACATCAGATTAACCCACGCCGAGAGGCATTCTCTAACACAGCTGGCTGGGAGCCTTCAAAAGCATCGGGCTCATGAAAGAAGAAGAAAGACCGAGGACATACAGCAGATTCTAAAGGAATCCGAAGAAATATGACAAAGAATAGATAGCATTGTGAATTATGGACCAGGAGGAAAAACATGAATTAGATTCTAAAAAAAAATAGATTCAGCACACACACCCAACAGCAATCACCCCTCTCCCCGTGGCAGTCCTGTTCTTCCTAGAGAAAACCCTGTTACCAGTTTCTCCTTTGCTCTCCCAGAGACAGCAGGGGAAAATCAAGCATTTTCTACGAAGGGCTAGGCTGCGCACACAGTCAGCTTGGCGATGGTCTGTGCTGCAGCCGCCCAACTCCGCTCTTTCGTCAACAACAAAAGAGCAACCGCAGACACGGTGTGCGTGAGTGGGTGTGGCTCCGTGCCAATAAAACTTTATTGAGGGACACTGCCGTTTGAATTTCCTATCATTTTTATGGGTCACAAAACATTTTTCTTTGGATTTTCCCCTTGACCATCTGAAAATGTGGAGGAGGTTAAGGGCTGGAGGGATTGAGCAAAAAGGAATAAGGATTCATGGACATGGACAACAATGTGGCGATTGCTGGGGGGCGAGGGGGTGGATAAGGGGACTTAATGGTAATGGAAAAAATACAATAAAGATTAAATAAAAAAATAAAAATGTGGAAAAAATTCCTATTAGCTGGGTGCAGCCGTAGAAAAGTGGGCGGCAGGCCAAACGTGGCCCAGGACAGAGTCTGCTGACCTGAGTGGAGCGGCGAGCGCAGAGAGAGACTTCTTTCTTTTCCACAAAGGAAGAAGCGTGTGTCTGCAGGTCACTCGCCGCCTTTAATAATGGACCTTGACAATTATTCCACGCTGGTAAATAACGAGGTCCTCCATCCTTTCAATTGTCAATATCTTTTTGAAAACATTTAAAGCGCTCCTTAGTTTAGCATCCATTTCAATTTACAGAACAGTTGTGAGGTTAGGGTTTTCACATCGGCTGCTCCCAGCGCCCCCTGTTGTCAGCGTTACTGCATTGCACTTGTCAGCGGTAACCAACCAATAGTGACTCCTTATTGTTCACTAAAGGCCACGCTTTCTTTTGACATCCCAGTTTCTCCCCACCTCCATTGGCTGTCCCAGGACCCCACGTCCCCTTTAGTTGTCACGTCCCTTTGGGCTCCTCTTGGCTGTGACAATATCTCATACTTTTCTTGTTTGTGATGATCTTGGGTTTTGTTTTGTTTTTTTCTGTTGGTTTGGAGAGAGAGAAGAAGGAAGAGAGAGAGAGACAATTTGTCAATTTGTCTCTCCACGTTCTTGTGCCTTCCTTAGGTGATTCTTGCAGGTGCCCTGACCGGAGATCGCACCCACAACCTTGGCGAATCAGGGCGATGCTCCAGCCAATCAAGCTGCTAGGCCAGGGTGAGCTTGGAGTTTTGAAGCAATCTGGTTAGGAATTTTGTGGGCTGTCCCTCCAACTGGGGTTTGCCTGACGGTCTCCCCTAATTAGAGTTCTCATGTGGAGAATAGGGAGCTCGGTATTCCCTCTCCATCCCGCCTCTCTCGGCCCCTTCTAATCTCCCTCCCCACTTCTGGCCTTTCCTTGATGGGAAGTTAATTCCCTCAGGTGCAGCCCCACTGGTGAAGGCAGCCATGAGTGGGGCTGGCTCACACCTGGCTGATTTGTTGCTTTTTTTTTTTAGTTCCCAGGTGTAATCAGAGAGGCCAGCCCCGTGGGGTTGAGGTGCCCCCGATCATATTTGCTGGGGAAGAAAAGGAGACAGAAGAGAAAACAGGAAGTCAGGAGAGCAAGGAGACTAATAATAACTGTATAACGTGGCTGTTTATTAAACGCCCGGGAATATACGGCCCAGGAACAGTCCCTCCGACCGCGACATGTGGCGACCATATTTTCTTGGCCCGGCGTTGAAATGTGTGGACTGGCAAAGAGCATTTCATTTTCTTTTAATACCTTCTGATTTGTGAATTTCTTGAGGGGAGGCTACATGGAGTTGCGCATTTTAATAAAGGCAGTTCATGAAAATAATAAAATAAAAGAGCACAAAACCAGGACTGGCTGGGCAACCCACACTTGACCTCTCATAAAAGGCTAAGATCTCGGAGCAGCTTCATAAAGCCTGCTCCAGCCGGTCCTGACCCAACTCACAAGTTGCAGGGGGAAAAAAACACCAAACACCGAAATTGTCATTTAACTAAAAAGTACTTTTATGCGTATCAATACATATCTGTTAAATGAATAGGTGACTTTCAAACAAGGAAACCCTGGGCATGGGCTCTAGGCTCTGGTTGCACGTGTCTGTGTGTTTGCACTGAATAAACAGTCAACATAAGACCTGCGGAGGGTGAAACTTGATCTTCAGAGTAACGTACAAGAGAGCAAGTAAATCCTCTAGTGGTGGATTGAATAGTGTCCGCCCCAAAAGATATGACCACGTTCTAATTCCTGGAACCTAGGAGTGACTTTATTAGCATATATAAAGAAGGATTTCGAGGGGAGATCACTCTAGATTTCAGATGGTCCCTAAACCTAATGGCAGTGTCCTAATAAGAAAAGAGAGGGGATAGATTTGGCCCAAACACTAGAGGGGAGAAACCCAGGTGAACATGGAGCGAGAGTGGAGGGATGTAAGTTACAAGCCGAGGAACACTTGGAGCCGCCAGGGGCCGGGCAGGGCGGGGAAGGGTTCTCCCCTAGGGCCTGCAGAGCCAGCGCAGCCCAGCTGGCACCCGGATTTCGGATTTCTGGCCTCCAGAACTGTGACAGAAACGATTTCTGTTGTTTTCAGCCTCTAAATTGCTGGTAATTTGTTACAGCAGCTCCAGAAACCAACGGAACCCATAATCCTATCACTTAAAACTACTGAATCCGTAATGCTACATAATGCTTAATGGCCACACGACTTAGAGCCAGCTGCTTTACTCCTTCCCAGTCTACTCGCTGGCAAAATGGGGGTGGTTTTTTTTCCAATATTCACAGGCGAGGCTCAGTAATTGATTCATGGCACTTGGCAGCCTCTCTGGGCCTCAGTTTCCCCATTTCTAAAGGGAAGCAGGAATCCCCAATCCTGTCCGCATTCTCGAGTTTTGGACTCAGTAACACAAAATAGTAAAGAAGGCTGAAATGATTTCCTCGTCTAAGCCGCAGGATCCTCCGCAATCCCCAGCCTGTGTTAGACACCAGCGCCCCCTGCCGACCTCGCATTGGTCTCATCGGGCACTGCCAAACAGCCTGTGCCTGCGCAGAACGCAAGCGTCACGCCCGCCCCTTTTGAGTGTGACTTCCTTAGGTCGCCCTGACTTTGGCCACGCCCACTTCCGGGGCTGGCCTGGGTCTGGAGCACGTGACTCTATTCCGGCTCGCCGAAGATGGCGGCGCCCATCGCTGCAGCGTGAAAGTGGTTGGTGGAAGAGTCTGTCCCTCCGTGCTGGAATCAAATCAGTGGCACCGTGCGCCATGTCGCGATTGATTGTGAAGAACCTCCCGAACGGGGTGAGTGCAGGGCCTGACCTGGGGATCTGAAATTAGGACCAGTCAGGAGCCCCGGGGGTTGGTGGGGAGGCGGGTGGGGAGAATTGAGGGATTTTCGCTCTGGGGCAGGACTCCGGGCGGATTCGAAAACCTGGAGAGCAGGATCTTCGGCTTATCCCCACTTGACAGTGGGAGGGACGGATAGTGACTGCTCAGGGATTCACAGCTAGCCTTTGGGGACCTGACCCGCAGCTGGACGGCTTTTCCCAGGCAGATGCCAGTCCCCACCTGGTGCCGAAAGTCTCCTCTCACAACCCCTCTCGCCCGATCCCATTACGTTACTGACTTTTGACTGGGTCACGCACTGTTCTATAGCCTTTTCGCACCCGGGACTGTTGGGGAGGTGCGTGGGGAGTGAATAGGTTCAGGGCCTGCCCTCCAATTCCCAAAGCTGTTTCTAGGGCGTGACGGATTACCTTGAGGCAGCTGAGTGTGTGTGAAGGGCTTTAAACCATTATCCAGTACTTGTCTGTCCCCCTAGAATCCAGCACAGAACCAGTGATAGGCATTCAGGAAAACACGTGCCCAATAAATGAGTGAAGGAATAGATGAATGCGTGAGATGTCCGATGATTACAGTGGGTCATCCTTACCGATCTCCCCACACCTTTTCCTGCTGGAAAACTTTCCGCACCGCTGCTGCTAATAAACTCATTCCTGAAATCCAAAATGTGCCGTTTGGATGCTACAACAGATCTACTTTACTCTTGACTCTGCCCCTTGGGACTCTCTCTCCTTAGAAAGTGTGAGGACACAAAGCCATTTCTGTATCATTGCTGTGATTTTTTAACTTTACCTCCCCGCCCCGGGTTGGGGATGGGGGAGCACTATGATACAACTTTAAAAATTCAAACAGTAGTACAGTGGTGTACAAAAGGAGAGGCAAAGTCTGTTCCATCCTAACAGCCCCCAGGGTAGGAAGATTTCATTGCAGCCGTTCGGAGTCTTGATTTCCTCGTTGATGAAGTGAGTGAGGGACTTGGTCAAGGCCACACAGCCGGTAAGTGTCCGAGCAGGTGCTGGAACCAGGTCCAGTTGTGAAGCACACTTCTTGGGGAAGCCGCAGCCTCCAGGCTCCAACCCGTTCCGTCCTCTGTTGGCTCTGAGGCCTCCCAGCCCCTCCCTCACGGCGCCCCTTCCGTCCTAGATGAAGGAGGAACGGTTCAAGCAGCTGTTCGCCGCCTTTGGCACGTTGACGGACTGCAGCCTGAAGTTCACCAAGGACGGCAAGTTCCGCAAGTTCGGCTTCATCGGCTTCAAGTCTGAGGAGGAGGCCCAGAAGGCCCTGAACCATTTCAACCGGAGTTTCGTCGACACTTCCCGGATCACGGTGAGCTGCCCTGAGTCTCGCCCCTGCCTGTCTGCCTGTCTGTCTGCCTGTCAAAAAGGGTCTTTCCGTCCACCCTCCTGTCCCCTTTCAGGCGGTGATATCATCGGTGTTCCTCACTTGTTCTCAGTCTTTCATGCCTCTAGGCCCCCTGGAGAGCTTGTTGAACCAGTTTCCTGGGGCCCATTTTTAGAGTTTCTCATCCAGTGTGTTGGGGACCCAAGAATTAGCATGTCTAACAAGCTCACAGGTGATGTGGTACCACCTGTGCACCAGTCATTTGTGAACCTGCTCGGCAGGCACTCCGAGCGCTCACTTGGTACCGGCAATTTAGAGAGAGTGTGGTACCCCTGGCCCCACCCTCATGGAACCAGCAGCCTACAGACAGGCAGGGGAAGGGGGGATGCCAGGTAAAGAGGCTGCTTTCGATCAGTGTGGTCAGTGCTGAAGAACAAAAGGGGCCCCTTTCCTTGCTGAGGGGGAGTGGTGAGTCAGGAGAGCTTCCTGGAGGAGGAGGAGGTCCCACTCGTGTCACTCATGTACATTTAACGACTTGGCAAAAACTTTTGTAACTCTTTATGGAGAAGGAAAAAGACAGATACTAAACAGTATCCATCACGTGACCCCGTTTGTAGAATCATTTCCCTCCGTCTCTGTGTGTGTGATAGTACGTAGAGCCACGTGGAAGGACTTTTACGTGTGTGTTTATGATGGTGCGTAGAGCCATGTAGAAGGATTTTTACCAGGATAGTAATTTCTCTCTGTGGGTGATAGGAATTGGGGAAAAATTTTTTTTCACTTTCCTATACTTTCCGCTGTTGTTTGAATCTTACACGTTGAGTACATGTCATTGTCACTGAAACAACAAAACTGTTTTGAGAAGTTCACATGAAGGGGTGTGACGCAGTGGCAGCTTCTTCCCGGGGGGAGGAGCTGGTTGACGGCGTCCCCTTGACTGTGATGGGAAGTGCCTACTGGGGTCCCCGCAGGGCCGCCTCTCACAAAGGTCATCTCGGGGTGTGTTGGAGGGTTAGGGCCAGAGAGGGGCGTCATCTTAGGCGAGACGCTGGGCGCTCTCCCCTGCCTCCGAGGGGCGCCCTGCGGTTCTCGGGCCAGCCGAGCGCGCTTCCCGGTGAGTATGGTAACACGAGAGCCCTTAGCTCTGCCTCGCCTTGTGCCGTGACCTTGTGCCACCTTTTGGGTCGGATGGCAGAGAACCTGGGCTCCAGAGCCGGAGTCCCGGAGCTGCAGTCTCCATTCTGTCACTTTGTGTGCCCGGTGGCTGGGGCCAGTCCCTGAACTTCCCCACCGCTTCAGTGCCCTGATCTGAGAGGTGGGCGGTCGTGGTCCCTCCCCCGCCGCATTGTCGGCCGGCTCGCAGAGCGCCGAGACTCCCTGCATGAGGGGCTCTTCGGGAAATGTTAGTGACCACAGTGACATTAAAGCGGGCGAAGATGAGGCTGGGGAGGATAGGTAATTTGCTTCAGCCAACTCGGCTAGTCAGTGGCAGCTGCCTGTTAGAAAGGCCCAGCTCTGAGATGCTGAAGTGGGTACCCGGGCTGGATGCAGTGGCGGGTGTCACCGTCATCTCCCTCTCTCTCCCGTGCAGGTGGAGTTCTGCAAGTCGTTTGGGGACCCGACGAAGCCCCGAGCCTGGAGCAAGCATGCCCAGAAACCAGACCAATCCAAGCCACCTCCAAAGGACAAAGACTCCGTCCCCCCAGACGCTAAGAAAGTGCGTAGAAGGTCACTCCTGCCCTCCAGCCCAGTGTCAGCAGGGTGGTGACCCCTGGGGGCTCAGGATGGTGGGAACAGGGGTGGCCCGAGAGTCCCCCTCGATGATTCCTGAAGGCGAGCCCTCGTGGGGCAGCAGTTTCGTCTCCCCTCGCTCGCTGTTCATCTGCAACCCTCACCATCCGTGCCTTCTGTTTTTAGGACAAGAAGAAAAAGTCAGCAAGTGAACTGGAGAAGGTGAGCCTGCCCGCTGACCGAGGGAGTGGGCGCCCAGGCGAGGTCCTGGGAGGGCGGTAGCAGGCCGGGAGCAGGCGGCCGGCAGAGCCATGCCCAGGGCCTCTGAGTCTTCTCGTCTGGGGAAGAGTCCGCCTGCCCTCCCAGGACTGACCCAGCTGAGCCCCGCGGTCCTCCGGCCATGGGGGGAAGGGAACCTGGAGGATGCTCGGACGCTCCTGAGAGTTAGGAGGGGTGAGTCTGACCCGAGTCTTCTCTTCTTCCCGCTGCCCCTCCGCGGTGCCGCCAGCTGAAGAAGGACACCGAGTTCCAGGAGTTCCTGTCGGTCCACCAGAAGCGGACACAGGCAGCCACTTGGGCTAACGATGCCCTGGACGCAGAGTCCTCCAAAGGGAAGAGCAAGCCGGCCAGTGACTACCTGAACTTCGACTCCGATTCGGGCCAGGAGAGCGAGGAGGAGGGAGCTGGGGAGGGCCCAGAAGGTAAGGCCGTTGCGGTGCATCCACGAGTTCCCGCACGCTAGGGGCCTGCACTCTGATGGGCTTACACCAGCATGGGGCCCCTTGGTGGGGTTAGTTTTCCCAACGGCAGGAACATTGACCTTGACCGATCTCAGTCACCTACTCATTCATTCAGTCTCTCAAATGTCAAGCGCTTACTGTATACCAGGCATGGCTTTAGATATCAGAGATACAACAGTGAGCAGAAGACGGGGGAATCCTGCCTCCGGGTCGCCACAAAGGAATAAGTCCCCTATTTAGTCTGTTGTGAAGCCGGGTACTGCAGAGAAGAGGCAGGAGAGGGGGCAGGAGAGTCCCCAGAGAAGGCCTCTGGGGACGTAACCTGAGACCTAGGTTGGAGGGAGGTGAGGGAGGAGCCCCTGTCCTCAGAAGATGCTCAGGGTGTGGGGCGGGGACGGATGCGTTCCGTAAGCAGCTGCAATCCAGAATAAGCGTGGTGGAGGGTCGGGAATCAATTTTGGCTTAAAGCAAGAGAATGAATTTGATGTGAATGCTACGTGTGGTTAAGCTCCTGTGCAAAGCTGGGAGTTGGTGGGACACCGTAGGGGCGGGGCAGGAAAAGGGGTTGCAGGTGGAGGGCATGGCGGGGTGGAGGGCGCTCGGTGTGGCTCAGGGTGGCTGCGGCCCTGGGAGCCGACGGGTGGGCCAGGGCTCCGGTTTCTTACCGTGAGCCCCGGAAACCACTGGGGGATGCCGTCTGGAGCGGCACAAAGTCCCACGGGTCGCAACTGAAAGAATGGATGGCGAGGGCAAGGCTGGTGCGAGGAGCCACATGGTCCTTGACGTGTGGCGTGAAAAATGTCGTAAGTCCCACGTCTCACCCCATTTGACGTGTACCGGAGGACCCACCGGGGCTGTGTGGCACAGGGCCCCTGGTCGCGGTGGGCGTGGCACCGCCCTGCCCCCTGCTGTCCCAGGCCCCTGGTGTGCACGTGACTTGCTGACACCCAGCCCCCGTCTTCCCAGAAGAGGGTGACGGCCCCGAACCGAAGGCGGCTGTGCAGAAGGAGCTGTCGGACATGGAGTACCTGAAATCCAAGGTGGTGAGGGCTGACACGCCATCCTCCTCTGGGGAGGAGGAGAGTGAGGATGAAGCCGTGAACTGTGACGACGGGAGCGAGGAGGAGGAGGAGGAGGACCCCTGCGCTGCCCCCGCCCAGCGGGACCAAGGGGCAGGGCCAGGCCCAGAGCAGGGGGCACCGTCTGGGAAGAGGAAGCCACAGGAAGCCAGAGCTGAGGTGCGTGTGGACTGGGGCATGCTGGGCACCAGGCCAGGGGGCGGGGGGGGCAGAGGAGGAGGTCTGCGTGCCCCCACCTGTGCCCGCTGCAGGCCTGAGGCCTGGCTGCCCTCTGGAGGGAGGTGCTGGTGGGTACTAGCGTCTTCTACTTTGCGTTCAGTGGCGGTGTGGACGGATGTCAGCCCCCAGTCAACGGTAACAAAGTTCATTGAGCGCTTACTAAATGCTAGGTGCAGTACCTGCCGTGTTATTTGTCGTTGGCTCTCACGGCAGCGATGGGGGGCACGTATACTTCATGTCCCGCTTTACAGACGAGGGACCTCTGCCCAGAGCTTGTCCAAGGTCATGACTGGGGAGTGAAGGAGTCAAGATGCAGACCCAGGTCTGTCAGGCTCCGGGGTTCAGGTTAGAAACGAGGGTGTGACCCTCGTGGCCGCCACCTCATCTCCCCCCTCCAGGGGCCTCTGCTTGGAGGCGGGACAGGGCGCTGTGTCGTTGGGGTCCCTGGGCCGGAGTGTGCGCTGCAGCCCCGAAGGCCTCGGGTTTCAGGAAGCCGCCCCAGTCAAGTACACGGCTTCTCCTGCAGCGAACCCGGAACTGACCACTCATGCTTCATGGCAAAGATGTCACCTCAAAATTCTCCGTCAGAGCGGGCTTTACTGGCAAATGAGTTCAAGTTTGAGCAAGGTTTTGTTGCCAAAAAAGTTACCAGAAATTTGGGGTTTTCAGAGCTGTTTGGATTCCAGAATTACAGAGAAGACCCTGAACCCCCCATCTCTCGCAGGTCATTTGGAGCTTCTGCAGGCCAGCGGTGTCCACACAGGGTTCTGCACCGTGTCTGCACGGACTGGGCCCTGGATCGGCGGCGGCGAACCTGGCCTCACCCCGGGCCGCTTCCCATGCTCCCTGCTCCGCCGTGCAGCCGGGGCCCCTGCGAGCGCGCTCCATCTGCCCGCTGGCCGGACTGCACGTCCGCGGGGCAGGCCCTGCCGGCATCCCTGGCTCACCCTGGCGGCCACGCCTCTGCGCACTCTCTGAGACATCCGAGAGCAAGATGTCCCTTGTGCGGGGACTCACTGTGTCCGTTTGCTTGTTCCTTGCCGTTCTCAGACGGAGAAACCAGCAGCCCAGAGGGAGCCCACCACCGCCCACACGGTGAAGCTGCGGGGAGCCCCGTTCAACGTCACAGAGGTTCGTGCCACACCCTGGGGACAAGGGCAGGAGCCGGACATGGGGGTGGGGCGCCAGGGGCCTCTGCAGCCTGCGGGTTCAGGGCCAGCTGAGGACTTGAGCTGGAGAGAATCGGAGGCCAAAAGGCCGGAAAGTAAGGCGCCAGGCGTTGTCAGGGTCAGAAGTGCGTGGCTGTCCCGAGCCCGAGAAAGACGGGGTTCCGCTCTCGGATCCCGTGCACAAGGGGGCAGGCTTCCGCCGTCAGAAGAGAGGAGAGGCCCCGCTGCCAGGCATCGGAGGCTTCGTGGTCCACAGTCTGGGCTGCAGAGGCGGCCTTGGGCGACAGTAACTGCCCCAGATAGGCACGGCCGTGTGACCGCGACACCCTGTCCAGAGGGACAGGCGCGGGCCTGGTGGGGCCACGTACCGTAGTCGGCTGGCTCGGCGTCTGCAGCCGAGAGCACTTGGTAAAGCCTCCCTCCTCGTGCAAGTCCCACGTGGTGACAGCCACTCACGAATCCCGGTTCATCTCCTCCCACGCTTCCTCCTGGGTGTGCAGACGGCGAGTCCCGCCTTCGTTTTCCAGACCAGCCCCGGGGCAGGAACTGTTTCGAACCCACCACCATCGCTAAGTTAGGTCACGATGTCTTCGAGTGTCGAAGGCTGGGCTCCAGGAGGGTCTTTCACGGGCACGTAGCCCCTGCCCTGGACACGCGGGGACAGAGTCACCCCGTCTCCTAAGTCGGGGCGTGGGGTTGCTTCTGCTCGCACCGTTGGCAGGTAATAACGCAGTCGGCGTTCTGCGCTCAGAGTTAGCAGGTTTCTTTCCGTGAGGGTCACGGTTTAGACTTCGCGGGCCATGCGTCCACATCCTTTCCCATGTACGTTGTTGTCGTTATCGTTGTTGCCCCTTTTCCTCTCCTCCTGCTCCTGCTCCTCCTGCTCCTCCTCTGCTTCTTTTTAAAACAATCCTCCTCCAACGTGAGGACCAGTGTCCGCGGGCGGGTCACGGGCGGCACTTGCTGGGGCTCGCGCCCTGGCGGCCTTTGCTCCGCGGCGGTGTTTGGTGCGGGCGCGCGGACGTGGTGAAGGTTCGGTGCACGGGGAGCCGCGGCGAAGGCCAGGTCTGAGCCCAGTGTGTGAAGAGGTACTTGGGGGGAGACAGGGTCAGACACGATGCTTTCAAATGCTGGCGGCTGGCGGCATTGCTGTTGTGGATTTTTGTTCTTCAAGTCCAGTTCCTTTTCCCATCTTTGCCCAGTTAGTCTCACTTAGCGATGGACAAAAGGTGCGTGTAATGTAGAGGAAAGCGGGGACGGTAAGGGACAAACATCCCTGGTACCCTTCTGAATTCAGAAGCTCAGCTGGTTTCATTCTTTGAGTTGCCCTGTGGGTTGGTAAAGGGAGAAACCTTCCTTCTTACAGAAGAACGTGCTGGAGTTCCTGGCACCCCTGAAACCGGTGGCCATTCGAATAGTGAGAAACATCCACGGGAACAAAACAGGTAAGGTCGGGGGTGTTGGGGGGCCGGCGCGGCAGCAGGGGACGGTGGAGGGCTGGGGCGGCTGAACCGGGGAGACGCCGGAGGGGCGGCTGTTCCCGTTCCCGTCGGTGGTCCTGTGGTTTGGTTAGACCGCGGGGGCAAGGGGCAAGGGGCAAGGGGCTGCCTCGCGGCCCGGAGTGCAGCTCTCCCTGTGTCTGTCGCTTCCCCGCCTCCCCCTCGGCCCACATGGATGCCAGCGGCCCCACCTGTTGCTCTGGAGACACGGGCCTGGTTTTGGGGTTCGCTGAGCGAAGTCCCTGGGCCGGGGTGCCAGCAGGCGGCACTCTGAGCTGCCAAGAGTATGCGCTGTCGCCCCCTCACTGCCCTCGCCCAGGCTCCCACTCCAGGCAGCCAGCCTGCTCACGGCCCCTGGGCTTTGGAGCCCTGGGTCTGGCTGCTCTGGGATGAGGAACATGCTGGAAGGAAGGGTCTGAGCTTGGAGAGGCGGGAGCCGGCCTGTGCCTCTTAGGGGCCAGGCCGGGGGGCTACAAGACGCGCAGCCCCAGAGCTGGCTCTGCTCAGAGACCCACGCCCAGGCCCTGCAGGCAGTGCTGGGCCCGCAGGTTGGCCTTAGCGAGAAGGTGCTGGCAGCGCCAGGGAAGCTGGGCTCGGCGGGGGCGGCGTCGGGGAAGGAAGGGCTCCAGCGCTATGGGCCTGTCACCGCCAGGTTCCCGCACCTCCTGCCCGGCTCCCCTCCGAGCACTTCGCTCCGCTCACCGGGCAGGGCCCCGGAGCAGCCGCCCCTCTCTGCAGGAGGGCGGCCGTGTCTGATTCCGCTGTGAGGATCAGCGAGTTAACACACAGCGTGTAAACAGTGCTAGATGCCCGTCGCACCCTCCCGCCCCCCTGAGAGCTGCTGTTAGTGTTAGTGGCGGTGGTTGGTGGTACCCCGCCTTTCACGGCCCTTCAGAGACCAGAAAGGGGCGCAGGAGTGGCCGGGGCAGGGCAAGGGCGAACGTTCTGGAGTTGTCAGGGCTGGGGAACCGTATTGGAGGCCTTGGAGCTGGATGCTTTAGAGAAGTGACAGAATGTCCCCTGCGGAGGTGGCAGGTGGCCCCCAGACTGGGGGCTCGGTAACGACTGTGGACGTCAGCCCAGGTGCAGGGGCCCCCTGGGGGCTTGAAGCAAGGGGAGGCCGCAGTCAGAGTGGCCCCTGGCCGGGACAGGGCCCATGGGAGGCAGGTGGGCCGGGCGGGGGCTTTTGCAGTTCCCCCCACGGAGGATGAGCGGTGGGCAGGGCCCTGCTGTGGCTGCAGGGGCGTGAAGAGGAGGGAGGCGGGCGAAGGGTATTTGTGCGGCACATGAGGCATCTGGGTGTGGGGGCGGAGAGGGAGGGACGCGGGGAGAGGACCCGAACAGACCCCGTGGGGCGGCCCGCGGCCACGTCGCTGCACTCGGGGAGTGGAGAGGCAGGGGAGCGCAAGCGCCGCCTCGCAGGGCCGAGCCCCGGGAGGTGGAGGACGGAGGCGGCTCCCTGCGCCTGCCTCTGTGTGTGAGTGGCAGTGGCGCCTCCAGTGCTGAGCTGGGGCGCAGTCACCGCAGGCCTGTCTTCCCTGGAGCGGGCAAGTCCGGGCGGGTGCGGCTTGGGGGAGGCCCAGGCCCAGGCCCAGGCCCCGGCCCCGTGTTTTCGACACCTGCGCTCCAGCGTCTTCCCTGTGGAACCAGGCCCGGGGGAGGGAGGCCTTGCATCTGGAGAACGGGCGAGCGCAGAGGTCTTTGCCCACTTCCCACGCAGACTCTCCTGGGCACCCTGCACGGCATGGGGGACTCCGTACGTGTCCGCGGGGCCTGCGGTCCGACCTTCCTCATTGTCCTTCCTCAGGGTATGTCTTTGTGGATTTCAGCAGCGAGGAGGAAGTGAAGAAAGCTTTGAAGTGCAACAGAGAATACATGGGTGAGGACAGCGGGACCGGCGCCTGTCGCGTGGTGCCCGGGGCCCGTTCAGCCGGTTGTGTGCTCCACACGTCCTGGTCTGCTGGGTGCCAGGCCCTGCTCTGGGCGGCGGGGAGTCCCTGCCCCTGTGCCCTGCTTTAGAGTAGACCGACGTGTACTAAAGGAGCACGGCGGGGAAGGAGCGCGGCGGGCCCAGCGGTGGACAAGGACGAAGCAGGGGGCCGCCCCGCAGCCCCTGCCAGGCCCGAGCAGCCAGCGCGGGGTCCCCGGCCAGCTCCAGGCCTGCCCCCAGAGCCCCGACTGCTTTCCTCCTGCAGGGGGCCGCTACATCGAGGTGTTCAGGGAGCAGAATGTCCCCATCGCCAAGGGGCCCCTGAAGACTAGCGCCAAACCCTGGCAAGGCCGGACGCTCGGGGAGAACGAGGAGGAAGAGGACCTGGCGGACTCTGGGAGGCTCTTTGTGCGAAACCTGCCCTACACCAGCACCGAGGAGGACCTGGAGCAGCTCTTCTCCAAATTCGGTAGGGCGCGACCCTGAGCCAGGGCGTACACCCACAGCCTGTTGCCTCCCTCAACCTTGACCTTGGGCTAATGACCTCACACCTCAGTTTTCTCGTCCATAAAATGGGGCTGATGGTCCCTGAGCGGCTGTGAGAATTTCAATAGGACGTACACAGTGGAGCTCGAAGCTGTCGGTCACGTCCCAGGCCCCTTTCGCTGCCTGAACCGCTGCTCTCTGAGCTCTTCCTCCAAGCCCAGGACTGATGGGCTCCGGTGCGGTTTTCCGCAATTTCCCTCGCTGCCCAGGCCCTTGCCTCAGGATCAGAAGGCCAGGGCCTGTGTAGGTATGAGCAGGATCATGTTCCTCAGTCTAAATAGCCTTGCTCTCTAAACTGAGCATCCAAACACTTTTGGTAGTGTGGGTTATTTGTATTGTAGTCGTTGTTATTTCACAGGACATGAACTTGAAGACCCGTAGCTTAACTGGGTCACACGGTGTATTTGTACAGTCGTGGCTGTTGAAGGGAAGGAAGTTAGGGTTTAAAATGATAGTGAGGTCTCAGTGCTTCCAGCATCCCCCAGAGGGTCTCCCGCTTTGGTTCGGAGGCCAGCTCTGAGTGGTGGAGGATCAGCACTCACCCATGGGTGAGTGCCTGGTGTGGGGACAGAGAGGCCCTGAATAGGACTCCGCCTTCAGGCGAAGCGGTGTGACGAGCCGGGCTGCGGTTACTGCTGTCCTGGACCCTTCCCCCAGGCCAGTGCCAAGTTGATAGCAGGGCTGGCCGCACAGGGACGGGACTGATAGACCGCACGTCACACTTGGGTTCAGAGCAGACACTGATTCAGAAGGTGAACTTGAACCTGAGTGCAGTGAGAGGATTCAGCAAACACACCACCCAGGGCACTAACAGCAGGCGCTGCTTGGCACGCTTCACGCATTCGTGTGTTTAGCCCTCCCAGCTGCCCCATGAGCCAGGGGCTCTGAAGGCGCCACCTTTCAGGTGGGAAGAACGAGGCACCTGAAGGCTGGTGACCTCCCGAGCCTGCACAAAGAGGTGGTGGGGACAGGGTCCAGCCCCGGCACTTCTGCTCCCAGGACGGACGTGTAAAGGGTTGTGAAAGGACCCCCCTGACTCGGGAGGCGGCCTCACTGCCGCCACCGGCCGCGTCCGTCCTCCGTCCTCGGGCTGACCCCGAGCAGCAGCACGGCGCTCTCACTGTCACAGCCCATCCCCCGCCGAGTGCCGAGCATGCAACCCGTCTCGGCACTCGACGCTGACGCTCGGCTGTCCTCAGGGCCCCTGTCCGAGCTGCATTACCCCATCGACAGCCTGACCAAGCAGCCCAAGGGCTTCGCCTTCGTCACCTTCATGTTCCCTGAGCACGCCGTGAAGGCCTACGCGGAGGTGGACGGGCAGGTGTTTCAGGTGAGCAGTCGCTCAGGGCTCGTGGGGGCTGCGGGGCCCAGGTGACGGAGAGAGGCTGCGTGTGTGCAGGCGTGTGAAGCCCGTGGAGGCTAGACCTCCCTGAGGGCAGGGTCTGCCCAGGTTTCCCTGGTCTGTCAGCACCTCTGACAGCGCCTGGCCCATAGTAGGCACTCAGAAAGCGTTTGCTGAATGAATAAATGTGTTCTCCGTCTGGAGAAAGAAAGCACTTGAAAGAGGAAAAAGAAGGAAGGGATTTGGGCACAGTCCCATTAAATGGCCTCAATAGAACGTAAGGCCTCGCGTCCCCAAGTACGGCGCTTAGTGCACGTCCCGCAGCTGAGGCTTCCTCGGCTCCTCCCTCCCCGTTTCTCATTCGCTCGTGGTTTGCCGACCTCTCTGTGGTCCCCGGACCAGACCTCACGTGCAGGGACAGGGTGGGGCCCCGGCCTGACAGGGGTGGTGGTGCTGCGGGTGGCATTTACAAATGGATCGGTTTCCTTTGTGAGGCTGTGACAAACGGTCTCCTCCCCAGTGTCAGGTCCCTGTGTCACGGGGCCAGACCCCCCTTGTGGATCGAGGGTAACCACGTGGTCGTTCGGCTTGAGGCCACGTCTTCCGACACGGATCCCAGCGCAGGTGCAGCCTGCTCCTGCAGAGGCCGGCACCCTGCCCCTTCCTCCCTGACCCCTCCGCCCCCCGCTGCAGGGCAGGATGCTGCACTTGCTACCGTCCACCATCAAGAAGGAGGCCAGCGAGGGCGCCAGCGCCCCGGGGTCGTCCTCCTACAAGAAGAAGAAAGAGGCTAAAGACAGAGCCAGCAGCTCCAGGTGCCTGCCCACGACCCGCCTCTGGGCCTGACCCAGGCTCCCGCCGCCCTCGCCCCGCTCTTTCCCAGCCGCCCGGTGCTCTGGTGGGTGGGGTCAGCCTCCCGCCTGCCCTTGCTGAGCCCAGCTTCCTTGTTGCGCACCGGGGCATCACGGCGGTGCCTCGGCTGTGCGGTGTTCTGAGGTTAAACAAGTTGACGTAGGCAAAGCACTTAGTCCCCGGCGTGGAGTAGGAGCTTGGCAAATGTTAGGCACTGTTAATATCCCCGTCGCTGTCCTTGTCCTCAGGCCCTGGGTGAAACTGGCCCGCCCAGGCAAGCTGTGGGGAGGAGGAGGCTTCAGGGCTGAGGACGGCAGGCCAGCAAGCTCACTATTCCCATTGCTCAGCTGCAGTCTGACGTCCCTTCTCTGCCTGTCAGCTCTCACAACTGGAACACGCTGTTCATGGGCCCCAACGCGGTGGCTGATGCCATTGCGCAGAAGTACAGCGCCACCAAGAGCCAAGTGTTTGACCATGTGAGTGAGCAGCGCATCTGATGTGTCCGGCTCTGGGCCAATTGCAAGGGGGCACAGAGCAGGGAGGGGGCACCGTGCTGGGGTGGGGGTGAGCTTGGTGTCTGGGAGGAGCAGCAGAGAGGCCCAGGTGACTGGAGTGGAGGGCGGGGAGGGGAGGCTGGAGAGGGGCCCGAGTCCTTGACTTCCGGTGAGAGACGTGGGAGCCAGAAGCAGCAAGGCTGGCGGGGGGCGTCGGTGGGTCCGCTCCTTCCCAGCCGCCTTCCTTGGCTGCCGGGAGATGGGAGGGCTGGCCGGTTGCTTTCCCGACAGCCAACGAGGCCTCTTCCTGTCTCCTGTTCCACAGGAGACCAAGGGCAGCGTGGCCGTGCGTGTGGCCCTGGGGGAGACCCAGCTGGTCCAAGAAGTCCGGCGCTTCCTCATCGACAACGGGGTCAGTCTGGATTCCTTCAGCCAGGTGGGTTCGCACGGCCCGGCGCAGCTGCTCAGGCCTTGGGTCCCCGACGAGCGTTCAGGGTGGGGACGTGCTGTTGGGTGTCAGGATCAGGCCTTGGCAGGGAGATGATCGTCACTGACTTCAGTCCCTAAAGGAAATGAGGAAGTCAGGCGGGCTGTGACAACAGGCCCGTCTGACCCAGATGGTGTCTCTCGGGGGCCACATGCGAGAGGGCTCCCTCGTAACCCGCAGTTCCACCACGCAGACCCGGGGCAGGGGCGAACAGTCGTCGTTTGCCCCCCCAGCTCCTCACTGAGAGCACCCACTGTCCATCTGGAGCGTTAGACCTTGCCCGAACCGAGCAGGGAAGAGGTCGGCCCCTCCACGTGCTTGCTCTACACCGGGTGGGGGTTCCTCCTAGGGTTATGGCTGTTCAAGCCTAGAGGGTCCACCCTCCTTCATCTCATGGACGGGAAACAGGCCCAGAAAGAGGGGGAGGTGACGTAACAGTCCCCCAGAGTCTGCGGCAGGAGCCTGGTCTCAGTCTCAGAGTCTGGCTCCCAAACAGCTCTCCCTCCGACTGGCCAGCCTTAGATTTTACCTTAAAGGGTGCACGGGAGAGACGAGTGGGGAGATAGACAGGTGTGTGAGGGGTGGGTGGGAAGTGGGGTTGATGGATCCGAGGTGGTGGGGGGTGGACGGACAGGTGAGCAGCTGTATCTGTAGTTCAGTCGGACGCACCAGCGCACCCTCTAGCTCACGTCACCCTCACAACAGCTGCGGGAGGCAGCCCGTTGTGCTCCTGTGGTCCAGAAGGGACCACAGTCACAGCGTGAAGCCACGTGTTCTGGGTCACGCAGCCCGCCAGGCTGGAGCTGGGTTGGAATGCGGGCCCCAGAGTCTGTGCCCCGGATCGTTATGCCTAAAATGCCCCCGGGTGCCCAGCCCCTCCCACCTGCAGGCGCTTCCACCCCACTGGCCTCACTTGGTCCTCGGGGCCACCCCGGGAGGCCCGCAGGGTGGGCATTGCTGTTAGCCCATTTTGCAGATGTGAAAATGGTGGCCCGCACGGAAAACAGTTGGCCCAGGGTTTCAGCTTAGGTCCATGGCCAAGCTGAGACTCAGGCCTATGTGATCCTTCTACCGGGAATTTGTCCATTTTTTTTACTTTTCTACCTCACCAATGTTAGTTTCAGTGAAACAGTCACTAACACTCACGCAGGACTTCTGCAATGCCCGCGCACTCTGCCTGTGTGAGCGCGGCTATTGCGCCCGCTCGTGGGGCAGCTCTGTGAAACAGCCTCCGGGCCCTGGGGCCGGGCACGGCCGAGGCGCAGCTCAGCACCTTCCTCAAGGCCAGATGGCTGGTGCCTTGGTTTGGGTTCCCCCGAAAGCAGGCTCTGGGGCAGATGCAGCGTAAGTGGTGGACTGGGCAGAGCACACCGGTGAGAAAGGCCGAGCAGGGGGCGGGAGACGAGTGCAGGGCAAGCCTAGGGTGGTCTCGGGTATAGTGGCGGCCTGAGCCCCACGTGGGGCCCCTGCGGGGCTCCCCCAAAGGCCCAGGGCTGCTCCCGGAACCTGTTGCAGTGCCACGCGTGGCAGCAGGTGGTCTTCAGCGGCCTGAAAGGGCCCTGAGCAGCGAGTCGCAGATGCCAGCCTGGGCGCAGATGCCAGCTCTGGAAGGCCCACCAGGGGCTGCAGGGGGCACCGGTGGGGTTCGCCATGGCTCCGAGGATTCGATGGCTCCGAGGTGGAGGGGCCAGGATTGGGCCCAGGAGTCCACTCTGGAGCCCTCGTCCTTACCCATTCCACGGAGCGCCCTCTTAACAGTGGAGCCATGTGCCTGAGACGGTGGTGTCCTCTGGGCCCGCTTTTGAAGTGCCTGGTGACAGATGTCCCAAAGGGGTGCCTGGTCTGGGGTCAGCCATCCATCAGTGCTGGTGTCAGGGGCTGGGGACCCACCCTCCCATTGTTCCGCGTGTGTTCGTTCCTCCCGCCCCTTGCAGGCCGCTGCGGAGCGAAGCAAAACCGTGATTTTGGCGAAGAACCTGCCAGCAGGCACCTTGGCAGCGGAGCTGCAGGAGATCTTTGGCCGGTTCGGCAGCCTGGGCCGCGTGCTGCTGCCCGAGGGTGGCATCACCGCCATCGTGGAGTTCCTGGAGCCCCTGGAGGCCCGCAAGGCCTTCAGGCACCTTGCCTATTCCAAGGTAGTTGCTGCCCCAGGCCTGCTTCCCGGAGCATGTGAACTGAGCCCATACAGCGGCAGTCTCAGCGCGGACCTGGCCCGTGGCAGCCGGTCTAAAAACCATCATCTCTGTCCTAACCGCAGGTTTATCCCCCACTGAGAACACCTGGGTGGGGGCGCGTGAGAGGGAACCTCAAAACTGCCCCCCCCCCCCAGGAAGCAGCCTTGGCGCCCTGCCCTGCCTGCCTCCCTCCAGCTTTCTGGGCCCTCGGGAGCGGACCCACTGTTCTTGGTGCTTTGGGTGCCTTGTGCCTAAGATAACGGGAAAGCCAGGGCTGCAGGTGGGCTGTCTCCTGGCGCCGGGTAAAGAGAGAACAGACGTGTGCACGCACACACACACATCGGTGTGTTAGTGTCCTGTGGCTGCCGTAACAAGCTACCACAGACTCAGAAATGCCTTCTCTCGCTCTTCTGGAGGCCGGAGGTCTGAAGTCAAGGCGCAGGCAGGGAGCCTCTGAGGGCTCCGGGGAGGCCCCTTCCTCACCTCCAGCTCCGGGTGGCACCAGGTGTCCCCGGCCTGTGACCGCAGCCCTGCCGTCTCTGCCCGTCTCCTGTGCCTTTGTCTTTCTCCGTGTCTGTTTCTGGACCTGGGGCCCATCCCCATGACCCGGGGTGACCTCGTTTAAGATCCTTCACCTAGATGACATTTGCAAAGACCTCCCCCCCGCAAATAAGGTCCTATTCACAGGTTCTGGGGGTCAGGACGTGGACATGTCTTTTGGGGGCCACCTTTCAACTCACTGCAGGTGGCTTCGGCTTACAGGCACTGGAACGGTGTGCAGGCTTTGCTCGGTCTCGCCCTTTGAAAGAATGGCGGTGCACGCACACGCACACGCACACGCGCTGCATGGCCTGGGTGTCAGGGCAGGGGGCGTGGTCTCTAGCGGCCCTTCTGCGCTTCATCGCTGGTTCTGACCCCCGCCCCGCCCCACCCCACCCCACCCCTCATTCAGGCCGTGGTCAGAGAAGCCACCCGGGGACACAGATGTGTCCGGCGACAGCAGGTGCTCGGCCTCTCCCGAGCGAGCCCCAAGCCGCAGCGCAGGGGGTTCTGGGCCGTGCCCCCCCCCCCCCCGCCCCCGCTGGCTGCGGTCCTGGCTGTGAACCTCGGGCTCGTCTGCGTCACGCACTGAGTCCTCCCCACCCCTGTCCCTGCAGTTCCACCACGTCCCCCTGTATCTGGAGTGGGCTCCAGTGGGCGTCTTCTCCAGCTCCGCCCCGCAGAATAAAGGAGCCCAGGACGCACCCACGGGACCTGCGGAAAAGGACACAGCGGAGCCAGAGACCGGTGAGATCCGGGCCTGGGACCAGGGTGTCCTGGGACTGGGGGGGAGGGACTGGGGGGTGGGACCGCACTGAACATTTATTAGGTTTGAGGTTCTTTATCCTGGAGACCAGGGGGTGCCAAACTCCTGGATTTCACAGGCAGGCGAAATGTTCTTAAAAAAACAAAACAAAACAAAACAGCATAAATTGACAGGTACAGCATAAAGCGGTCAGCTTTCTAGCTTGTGGGTTAGAGGTAGTAAGGGGGGAAAAAAACTAGAATCTATTACTAGGGATTCAGAACACAGCAAGGGCTTATTTCACACCCCAGCCCATGCCTCCTGGGTGAGGGTTATTCTGCAGCATCCGTGACGTGGCCCAGCGCCCTCTGGCGTTCAGTAGCTGCAAAGGCAGGAAAGGGAAGGGAGGGGGTGCTGTGTGCACTGAGGATAGTTGGTTCTCATTGAGACTGTCCCACAGACTGAGACGTTTCACCTTCCTGACCCCACCGAAGTGTCAGGGGTGCCCCTAGAGATGGTGGTAACCTGAACCACCCCCTGCATTCCCAAATGCCCCTTAGGGGCAGCCCAGCCCCCAGGGGAGAACCACTTGGTCTGGGGACCGCGACGGCATCTTAGAATTTGAGACCTTTGAAAGAGTTTTTTGAAGGACTGCGACGGTCCTTTTGACTGGGGGCTAAGATTTTGCCCATCAGTAACATCCATCCCCCTTCCCTGTACCCCCTAGGGTTACCAGTTTATTAAAGTAAGAATTTTTAAAAAGTAAGTCTTCTATCCACCATTTCCATTGTTCGTATTTTAAAAAAGGTGTTTACCAGCAAGAAGAGAGGAGTGGGGGGTAAAATCCCCAGATTAAAGAACGGTCCTCTGACTGAGTGGGTCTCGCTGTCCACAGACCTCCCTACCGCCTGCACCGGGAAAGCCTTCAGGACTGGCCCGGTCCGTGCAGGGCCTGAGGAGCCCTGGTCTGAACTTCTGGTTCCCACTGTGGGGAAGTCGCTTCAGCCTGTGCCCCTTGAGGCCCTGGCAGCATCCTTGGTCACTGGCCTGACCAGCTCTTGGTGGAGACCTTGCAGAGGCCCCTCCTAGCCTGTTCGTGGGTTAGTTTTGTCCACGGGTTGGATTAGGGTCTCCTCCTAAACCAGCTTCCCTCAGAAAGAATTCTCTGTACGTCACTGCGTTCGTTCTAAGTAACCATCACCCCCAAGCTATCAGCTTCCTCAGTGTTCACGTCGCTTGTTGCACTTGAACCTGGTCAGGTTCAAAAAAGCACAGTGCTCTTTGAAAGCACAGAGATTTGGCAAGAGCCGGGGCCCTGGACCCCCACCACCACGGAGGCCTGTGCCTGCCTGCTTCGGGAGGACACGGCGGCCACGTGGCCTCACTCACCGGCCCGTGTCTGTGCCTCCCTCCCTCCCCTCTGCGCCTCTGTAAGAATTCCGTCACACGGTATTTTGTTTCCTTGTTTTGCATAACAGCCATCTCTGCCAGATGGGGAACCGCGAGGGCAGAGAGCGGCTGTCGCCCCCGTGAGATGCGGCTCCAGGCGCGGAGGAGCTGCCCGCCTGTGCGTCGAGGGGGTGGACGCATGCAGAGAGGGGGTTTTGCACCTCTCTCTGCATCTGTGAAAGGTGGGGGCCAGGCCTCCAGCACATAGTGGGAGCTTAGCGGCGTTGGAAGGCTGGTTCTCTGTTGCTAGACCAGACTCAGAGCCTGACCTGTGATGGTGGCCCTGTCAGTGCCACTGATTGTCACACTGAGTGCCAGCCAGTGCCCGCCCCGTCACCTTACCCTTAACTCCGCTCCAGACGCTTGTCACTTCCCGGAAGTGCGTGCTGGGTGGTCCCCTTCCTCGGGGTCTGTCTGCCTGACTCCCCTGCTAGAGTGTCCAGTCCACAAGGCCAGTGCCCCGTCCGCCTGCTCGCCGCTGTGCCCCAGCCCTTGGAAAAGTGCCCAGCGCCCAGTAGGAGAGCAGCAGGTGGGTGCTGAGCGAGCCCAGGGGCAGAAGCGGCACTTACTCCCTGGCGGGCCCTGCGCCGCGCACTTTGGCTTCCTCAGAACCTGCGTCTCAGCCCCTGGGGAGTCCCTGTCTGCCGTGACGTCCTCTCCTTGCTCCGCGGCTGGGCCAGCTGCCGCCTTCTCTGAGGCTTGGTTTCCGCCTCTGTGCAGGGGGCCTGGTGCCCACACCTGCCTCTGTCCAGCGAGGCACTGCCTGCCACCACCTTCCTCTGGCCCTGTTGCTAATTCTGCAGCCAGAATGGGGGTCCTTACTTCTGCCGTGAGCACTTGTTTCCTGCCACCCACTAGGCCAATGTCACCACGAGGGCATGACACATTCTTCTTCCCCACAGGCTCCCACATGGCAGGGGGACAGGTAGGGCTGTTTGGAGACAGCTGAGATGTCACAGTAGTAACAGATGGTGGCCCTGGGGACAGACTGGAGGCTTTGCAGTGATAGTGTCCCCTGCTCTGAAGTTGGACAGCTGCCCAGCCCTCCCTGTGTCCCCAGGTTGTGGTGTCAAGAGCATCCCAGAGAGACTGGTCCATCCCTGCATCTTGGGGCTGCTGTCCAGGGTCCTGCCATGACTCCCACAAGGTGGCTCTGGAGCGGTGAGGGGTGCGGGGGGCGGGGGGGGCACAGTCCCGGCACGCAGGTCTGGATTTCCTGCCGCGTCTGCGCTGGTGTCCAGCCCTGTCTGGTCCCCCCGGAACTCGTCTGCGGGGACTCTTTCTGCCCTTTCTGTTCCTTGTCTAACACGTATCATGCACACAGTCCCCGTCCCCCGCTCCTCCCCCACACCCGGCCTCCACACTGTTCTCGGAGCCCCCGCAGATCCCCAGCGCCGCTGCGCAGGACTCTGCCCGCCCCTCGCCCTGGGTTTTCTTCGCTGGCTGCAAAGGAAGGCGAGCAGGAGCGGCGTGGACGGCGTGTTTGGTTCACCCCCGCCTTCTGCAGAGCTGTACCAGTCCTGAGGGAGGGGCCGCGTGCTTTATCTCCCCACCACCGAGACCCTCACCTCCAGATAAAGGGCTCCGAGTGGGGGCCGGTCCTGCAAAGCTGCTCGCAGCCGATAACAGTCTGTGCTGCCAGCCTTCCACCCAGAGCCGGGAAGGGGGGAGAGCGCTAAGTTCTGCTGCCTGATTATAACACGGCCCCATGCGGCGATGCGTGACTGGGTTTTATTGTGCTAACTGCGGGGGGGCGGGGGGGAGCGCGGCCTCCCCCAACCCCCTCCAGCCCACCTCTCCCCACCCCTGGGCCCAGCCCTGCTTCCTTTCTTTCTTCTCCCTTTTCTGCTGGTTCCTGGTGATTTCGTTGGCAAACATCTGTTTGGGTTTTACAATACCTCGTTTTTTCTGTCTAGTCTTTCTTCGGCCTCTCCACTCGGGGCCCGGAGCAGAAGGGCTTTTATAATGACCTTTGCTTCTTGGCCGTCTCCACACCTCTCCAGACGCAGGCGTGGGCCACAGGGGAACTTGGCCACTTGGGGAGCCAAAGCTGTTCCTGGGGGTGTGGCTGGCAGGAGCTCGGTCCCCGGACTCCGGTGTGATGCTGGCTGTTTTCAGAAGCTGGCAGCAGGCGGGCCGCCCTGCAGGGAGTGGGGAGGAGGGCCGCGGGCGCTGTCCACCACCTCTTCGGCTGACTCCTACTCGCAGGGCCCGGGACTCTGAGGTTCCCCCCAGGATTTCTCAAAGCCTGGCCGGGCATCGTGGGCGGTTGGGGTGGCCCAGGTACTGTTCATTCTCGTAATTGTCCTACAAACGGACACCGTTGTTGTCATCTCTCTTTTTAGATGGAAAGAAGGAAACAGAGAGGGTGAGTGACTTACACAAGGTCACTCATCTGAGAGAGCCAAGACGCATGACTCAAAGCCACTCTCTTAGGTCTGTGCCCTTAGCTGGGACTCTCAGTCACCTGCTTGCCATCTGCGGAGCACCAGCCATGTTTCAGGCACACGCACGTGCCGGACGCAGGCCTCAGTCCACATGGTTTTGGAGCCACGTGGTGGGGACAAGGTGCTGGCTAAGGCCAACCTGGCCCCAGCGTTAGTGAGCTCCCTGTCTAGGTGGGGGACATAGACAAGGCGGTTTTAGATCAGGGCAAGGGCTCCGAAAAGTGAGCCCCAGGGGGATGCGATGGCAAGTGGCCAGGCTTGGGGACCCCGGGCGCTAGAGTGGACAGGGGGAGCTCTGAGGGAGGGGCGTCTGAGCTGAGACCTGACGAGAAGCCAGGCCCGGGAATGTGGGAGAGGAGGAAATGAGTCAGCGAGGTGACGGGGGCAACAGGTGCAAAGGCCCTGTGGCAGGGTGGGCTGTAGCGGTGGAATAGAGGGCTGTGCTGCCGGGTTGGGTGGGGGGACAAGGTGGGAAGAGCTGGCAGGCCGGAGACAGTGAGGAGGCCACTGGGTTACCCGGACCGGAGGCAGCGATACCTTGGACCGGGGACCTGGCACGTGGAGGGAGTGGCAGTCACTTGTTTTTCCAAACAACCCGGAGGAGGGCGGGGGGGTGTTGTGTGTGTGTCTCCACTTTCTAGGTGGGAGGCAGAGCGGTTAAGCCAGTCACCTGGGGACACACGGGTGGTAGTGGCTCTGCCAGATCACGTTCATTTCCAAGGCTGTGTCCTCTCTCCTGCCTGCAGTCTGCGGGCCCCCTCCTCGTGTTTTCCAGCCCCCCTGTTCTCAGCAGACCTCAGGACCGTGGTGCCCTCCTCCTGTCGGTTCCCCAGCCCCGGGGCATCGCAGGTGCAGGGAGGAGGGTGCTGGGAGAGAACAGGTGTCTCCGTGCTGCGGTGGGGGAGCTCAGTCCCCTTCTGTCTCAGTCAGATGCTCCTCCCACACACTGGGGTCGCAGGGGTTGGCTGATTCATTTGAAGTGGGAGGAAGCAGGTGAGCCAGGTATGGGACAGGTGCTGGTGGCCCTCCCAGTCCCCTCTCCTTCCTGGGCTGGGGCTGAGGGCGGCTCTTCCTCTAGGGAAGGAGGGACTACGTCTGTCTCTGGGGTGCCAGCGCCGACGCTCAGCTCAGCCCCTAAACCCAGACATCCCCCTTTCCCTGGGGAGGTGCCTGTCGGTGGCCTTTGAAGCAAGCGCTGGCAGCAGACCAGCCACCGCTCCTGGGGCAGGGCGGCAGGGCGGCGTGGACAGGCCATGCGCAGAGCTTTGCCCTGAGTCCGTGCCACGGCCGGAAGTGGGGAGCAGAGCACAGAGACCTCCTTGGCCACTCGTTAGCACTCGGGGACCACTGCCTGGTTCAGAGCCACATATGTGCCCTTGAGTTAGTCGCCAACGTTCTTCAACCATGGGTTTTCCCATAAAAAGCTGGATTTTTCAGCTTCTTTTGAAATCAGGGTGGTCTGAACATCTGACCACCCTGAATTGACCTTCCTGTGTGACAGCACCTGGCCGGTGTCAAGAAGGGGCCACCCCCTTGAACCACCAGGAGCCCCCTTGGTTACTGTCATCCCCACTGTTCTTTGCCCTTTAAAAAATAAATATTTTTTAGTCTTCGATGAACCTCTGTCCCGACCTGAAGGTGCCTGAGACTTAGGGTGCAGATACAGCAGCCTCCAGAAGTGTCCCCGGGCCGCCCATTGGTGACGAGGCTGCTGCGGTCGTTAACGAGATAGCGAACTTGAGGCCTCAAGCCACTTGCCTAGCGCAGTGGGGGCTCATCAGCCCCTGCCTTCTCCTTTCATCTCCAAGACGGCCAGGCAGCTGGGGGTGGAAATGTCCTTGTGGTTGAAGGTCATGGCGTTCGTTTCCATTGAAGTTCGAGTTCGGAACCTCAAGTCGGAGCCGCTTTGCGTAGCTTTGCTTCCCTGTCCTTAGGAATTAGTGACTGTCTGCGCCCTGCTTTGCGTTGAAAGTTGGGTTCGGAGTGCAGATGGCCACACCATGGAGCCCCTTGTTGGGGGAACTGTGCGGGGAAGGAGGCTTTGTGTGTCTCCCCTCTTTCTGTCCTGGAGGAGTCTGGGTTTGGGCTGCCCCTCTGAGGGGAGAGTGTGAGGGGTGGCGGCTGCCTCTGCCGCTGATGTTCCACAGAAAATACCTCCGTGGCCGGTTCCCCGGAGGCTGAAAGGGCTCTCTTTTACGACAAAGCCTTTGGCGCCGCGCTGGGACTCGCAAGCCGTAGGCTTACGTCGGGAAGGGCAGGAGTGAGGGACGCAGAGACTGCAGTGCTGGGCACGAGTGTGGGGACAGGTTTGGACCCCACGCAGTGCCCCTGCGTTCCCCAGAAGCTTGAGCCATTTGAGTGCAGGTGTGAGAGAGAGACCAGGGCTGTCTGCCCCCATCAGCGGTGGGCTGGCACGCAGAGCGGCCTGGCCAGGGCCTGCGGGGCTGCCTGCCCGCCTGGATCCAGCCGGGTGAAGGTTGTGCGGGCACAGCCTGCTGACTGCCTTTTGCTTTGAGAAGGGGTTTGATTTCCTGGAGGGTGTGGGAGGAGCATCAGAAGCTTGGGTGTGGAGGGGGGATCTGTCCCTGGCCGCAGTCATGTGACTTGGGGAAACCCGGGGAGGTTGATCCAAACTGCACACGTTCCTAGGGGGCGGGGGTCCTCGTGAGGCTCCAGGCCCTCGGGTGAAGTTCACCCCGAGTGCCAGGGCTGGGCGCGGGGTGGCAGCGGCACACCTGCCCGGCTGATGGCCAGCCAGCTTCGCAGCGGCTTTGCCCTGCTTCTGAGATGTGCTCCTTCCGAGTCGGGAGTGGTTGGGGGGACAGGGTGAAACCACGACCCTCCGTAGCCCCCTTGGGTAGAAATGACCAGGAGCGAGGTACGCCTGGTCTCTGTGTGTGTGTGTATGGGTGTGAGTGTGTGTTTCAGACAGAAGAAGGTCGTTTAATTACAGGAATAAAACACACTTGCTAACTTTTACCTAACTTCACCTATGTTACCAACGCCGAGTACGTATCGTGGGATGGGCGTTACCGCACCCCAAAATATTGCGCATAAACGAAGCAAGCCCAGCGTGCAGAGTCGGCGAGTGGGTGGAACGCGGAAGCGTCCGACGTCGCCTCGACCAGCTCAGAGGGCGCGCCCCCGCTGCAGCAGCGGGCAGGGCGGGCACACGTGAGGACGCGTTTCTTGGGGAAGAGTTGGAACGTCCGTTGGAACAGCTTAAAGCATGAACGAGGGTCGTCAAACGTAGAACAAGCCAAAACATTTGTTACTTTTCTTAAAGAATTGTCGCGCTTCCCTCCAGGCCTGCTGAGGAAGTCCGTGAGCAGCTCGGGGCGGTCTTGAACTCTCCTTTGGTTCCCCTGTGGACAGAATGGGAGGGCGGTTACATTGTCTGTTGTTTCATATCTGACTTTTTCTCCTAGTTGTTCGTTATGAGCATCGTTCTCTGTTTAGCAGCTTAAACTGCCCGTGACCTTGTCCGTGTTGTTGAAAACACTTGGGGATCGCCGTGGTTAGTGACCACGTCACTCCAGCCTGTGGTGGTCCTGCTGTGACTTCATACCCTCCCAGTCATGAGCAGTGGGCGTTTTTCCCCGAGTGTGTACTGTTCTGCGTAACCGCGTCCAGCCCGTCACAGGCAGGTGAACGCACTCCGAAGCTGCGCACGTCGGAAACCGTAATTCAATGCCGCGTCCCTTCGTCTCAAGGGTTATTGAGATGGTCTACGTTTTGCTCCCATTCTGTAATTTCTGAAATGTCCTTAAGTTGCATTTTTTTAATTTGAAAGTTCACTAAGTTTTTTGTTGTTTGAGGGGGTTTTTTGAGAAAAAATAAACTGTTGCTGAGGTTTGGGGCTCCATAAACTCATTCACACAGCAGTTTACGTGGAAGTTCAAGTTAGTGGGAGTTAGTCCAATCTAGGGGTCATCGTCTTCGGCCTGCGTCCCCGAGTCCCTTCTCTTCGAACAGGAAGGAAGGAGGCAGAACAGTCTCTCTCTCTGCCCCTCTCTTTCCAGAGTTGCGAAAACCCAGCCCACACTAGAGTTAGCGTCCCTTCCTGACACGTCACACGCAGCAGACAGCCCTTGATCTAGCAGGTCTGTGACTTGGGCAGAGTAGACACCATTTAATGGATTTGGGGTTTGGGATGTTTTTTTTTTTTTGTGGGGAACCCAGTGCCCGGCAGCGAGACGGTGGAAGCTGCAAAGGCAGCAGAAGGAGGAGCAGATGACTCTTCACCAAAGATGGAGGAAGAGGAGGAGGAGAGCCTTCCTGGGTGCACTCTGTTTATTAAAAATCTCAACTTCGACACCACCGAGGAGACCCTGAAGGGGGTGAGTGCCAGCGGCGGAGGGCGGGGCTGGGCAGTCCGGCTCCTGCAGCCGCCAAGCTTGTCCTGCCTGGGGACATGCCTCGCGCTCACGTGTAGTTTGACACCAGCCCCGCCTGCTGACCGCTGCCAGGCTGCCGGGCAGACACCCCGGGATCTGAGACGGGTGGGTGGAGGGGAGAGACACCCAGGGACTCGCGCACCTGCCACACCAGCCTGGGGGCGGGGCGCACACCCACGCACCTGGAGGGACACATTGGGATGACTCGGGAGCTCGCGTCCCACGAAGGTTACAGTCGGTGGTAGTGTCCCGTGCTTGGAAAACACAGCCCGTCGGAGTCTGCGGTAGCAGACACAGCCCTGTCTCCGGAGGCACGCCTGTGGTGGCCGCAGGCTCAGCGGGGAACCGCTGACAACCGCGTTGACGTTCTCTTGCAGGTGTTCTCCAAAGCAGGCGCGGTGAAGAGCTGCTCCATCTCCAGGAAGAAGAACAAAGCAGGTGTCTGTGTGGGAGTGCGGCTGGGGTGGAGCGGGCCACAGGAACTGGGCAGCTGTGGGTGGGGCTGGGTCCGTGCAGGCCACAGCCGGACCCGAAGCCCACCCAGCCGGCCCTGCTGAAGGGGCAGGGGGCTGCGCCGAGGGGGCCCATGGGGAGGACGTCAGGCAGAGGGTCACGGGAGAGAACGCCCTTTCTCCATAAGCCCAGAGGGCAGCTGGGAGGGGAATGGTATGACCAGAGCCGCAGAGGAAGGGCCACCAGTGGGAGCTAAGGGTGTGAGTTGGACACCAGGACCACCAGAACCACAGCAAAGCGAGGACACGGCAGGGCCTGTGGAAGGAGCCAGGGTCCCAGTCTCTCCCCTTTACCCGCCTGTCTCAGATCCCAGCTACCCCTGGCTCAGCCCATTGGGAGGCCAGGCTAGGGAGCCCAGGGAGAGCTTTCGGGGGGTCAGCCTCCCAGGGCAGGAGAAGGGCAGAGTGCCCAGTGTCAGTGATGCAGCGATGAACTTGACTAGTGTGCTTCCTAATGCACTTTTTAAATGTCACGCCTGCATAGACTCCACCAACCCCACATCTGCTTGGATCTCCCAAGGAGCGTTTTTCAAACTTCCACTAGAGAACCAATATTTCAAGCTGCCACAGGGTGGCGCTGCTCATCAGCCAACATCTCTGAGCCTCAGCTCTGGGGCCCGGAGCCGCATTTGGGCAGCTCCTAGGGGTTCTTCTCCCTGCCGGTTCTCGTGAGTGGGTGTGCACTCAGGCAGGCCCCTGTGGGGGCCGCAGTGCTCACGGACAAGGCAGGAGACAGAAATGGGGACCCTGAATGAGGCCCGGGAAGCAAAGCTGAGCCTCTTCTGGACCCGCCAGACCTGTGCCAGTCCTCAAGTTCAGCTTTGGGAAAGAACGGAGGGTAGAGTTAGTAAATGGGTGTGAGATGCTGGGGGAGGCGGGCGCCCCATTTTGTGTCGGAAGGGCAAGAGGCCATCAGAGGTCTTATTAGTGTGTGACTCCTGTAAACACTTCCCTGCCCCTAAGTTTACACGTCTGAAGCTGGGAAGCCAAGGTTCCTGATACATTTTTGAGATAGCCCTGCTCTCTGAGCTCTTGCTCCCCACTAGCTAGAACTAGGGAACCAGGTTGGTGCCAACGGTGCCGTCCCCCTCCCCACCCCTCCCCCACATGTGCGCACGGATGGCCGGAAGCCCTTGTTGCGGGTCACCTCCCTGCGCGTGCCTCTCACACGCACACACACGCACTGCGCGCACACGCATGTTACGCATTACGTACGTACGGGAGGCAGCAGGGCACTGCCCAGGTGGAGCTTGGCCGCGAGTCCTGGCGATGGTCATCCCCGTTAGGTCCCTCTCCCTCCCAGAGGCGGGATTCTATCATGAAGTTAATTATCATGTCAATCATCTGTTAATTAAGAGTCAGCCGGGCCTCAGGTGGTGGCTGTATAACCTCATTGGCTGGTTCACGGAGATGACTAGTAATAAACCGCAGGCCGGGAGCTGAAATGTGGGGGAATGGAGAGCGGCCCGAAGGAACGAGGATATGAGGCCGAGGGCCAGGGGCACATCAGAGCCCTTGCACTTGACCTGTGCTCACTCTTTGTTTTCCTCCCCACCCCTCTCTCCTCCAGGAGCGCTGCTGTCCATGGGGTTTGGCTTCGTGGAATACAGGAAGCCCGAGCAGGCCCAGAAAGCGCTCAAGCAGCTCCAGGTAAAGGCGCTTCTCAGGCGGGGTCCCCGCAGTCACTTGGCGGGTGGTGGGGTGGGGGTCCCCATCAACCCTCTGATATGGAGGAGGAATACCGGTAAGGCCACACTTTCTCCAGTCCTCTAGGGGACTGTGACCCAAGGAAAATCGGGGCTTCCTCACCACCCCATAGTCACTGGATGCATTCATTTAAGCCACACCTCTTCATCAAGGGCCTGGCGTGTGCCGGGCACTGTGCTAGGCCTGGGCACACCGGCGGGGAGGACCCACACGTAAACACCCAGGGCCATGAGAAGTGCTCGGACGGAAACAAGCCAGGCACCGAGGTGGGGGAGGGCTGCTTTAGGTTGTGTGACTTCTCCGAGGAGCTGGCAGTTCAGCTGACACCTGCTTAACCAGATGGAGTCAGCAACACGGGCCTGCGGGGAGAGCCATCCAGGAAGGAGAGACAGCACGTGCAAAGGGCCTGAGGCAGGGATGCCAAGGCAGGAGTGAGCTGCCATGTTTGAGGAGCAGAAAGAGGCCAGTGTGGGCAGGGACAGTGTGGGAGGCAGGTGTGGGGGCCAGACCTTGTAGGCCCTTTAAAGACTCTGGAATTCGGATGAAGGCAGTGAGGTGTCCTCAGAGGCTTGCAGCACGTTGGGGACGGATCTGATTTTTGCCTCAGGACAGGCTCCAGCTACTGTGCGGCGAGTGGCTCTCAGGAGGCAGGAGGGGATGACGGCCTGGGCCAGGGTGGAGGCCGTGCCGGTGGGAGGAGGGGGCTGAGCTCAGAGGGGTTTAGATGTGGACGCGCGGTCCTGTGCAGACAGAGAAAGGAGCAGTGCCCTTCTGCTTGGCCCAGAGCGTGGGGCACATTGGGGTCCTCCATAGCAGTGGGGGAGCTGGGGCTGCAGGGAGCAGAGTGACCTGGGCTTGCACCCCACAGGGAGCCGGGCCTTGGCTTGAAATGGTCCTCACCACACGCCCCCTGAGGCCCCACACCCGCAGGCCCGTCCTCGGCAGGGGACAAGGATCTGCGCCTTCTCAGGCACCTCTTCTTTCTGTAGACCCCTTCGCTCCCTGATGTCACGGGCCTGTCCCCGCTCTGCAGGGGAGGTGACACAGATCAGGCTGGGTGCCCACAATGGTATCTCTAGAACAGGCTTCTGAACCCTGAGTCCACGGGAGGGCCTCGGCAGGTCCAGGGACCCTTCTCCGTGACATTGAGAGCGCCTCGCGTCTGTGCGTGCATGCGCAGGGGACAGGGGCCTGCCGGCAGGAGCCAGGCAGTCCAGCGGTGTGGAGGGCAAACAGCGTGAGTGGGGCCCACCTCACAAGCCGGGCAGGGCGGGCTGCGCACCACCCCCAGCTGTCGCTCCCTCTCTGAGGGGTGTGCCGCGCCCCGTGTGGCTGGGCTGCACCTGGCGGGAAGGGCGCCCAGGCAGGGTCGCCACCCCGGGGAGCTTCGCTTATTTGTAGGACCCTCCAGGTGACTGACTGTGTCCCAGGAGAGCTCCTGGTCAAGGGAAAGGCCTTGGGCATCATCGAAACTAACCGGGTACTTGGCTGATAACAGTTGTTTCAGCAGAACTTTGACCTTCCCCTTGACTCAAGGCAGCTCCACCAAGGGCTGCCGGCTTGGGTTTGTGTAGAGCGGTGGGGACGTGGTGGCCTCTGCTCTGCCTTTAGTTCGAGAGGCTGCTCTCTGCACCCAGGGTCCCAAGCTCGGGGCCACGGGGCCAGGCGGGCAGTCGTGAGGGGCAGGCCTACCCACGTGAGCGAAGCCCGGCCCCCCTGCTGTCTGAAGGGGCAGCCACGGCTCGGTCCCGGCCAGCGAGCGCCTCGTGGGAAGGCAGGCCCCACAGACACCGGGTCCTCCCTGGTGTTCTCACGCGCTGCAGTTTTCTGAGAGGCCCTGGAAGGCCCCCTTGGCCGTGAAATGTGCTCACGCACTCCCCTGCTTTCGGCTCCACACGCTGCGAGGCCCATCTTTGTCCACGTGAGGCAGGGTTCCGTGGGGGTCTGCTTTTCTCAGCGCCAGCTTGGGTTCCTCGCTGTGTACGTTCACACGCGTTCATGGCCATGAAGACTGCTTCAGCAAACAGCGCGTGCTGTACTTCATAGGCGATTTCAGGGAATTTGGAGGGGAGTTTTGCTAATGTGCCAGTTTTGCCTTAAGGGACCGAGGTTAGAGCCTAGTCTAGGTGCAGCCCTGCCACGATTGAGAGTGTATTTTTAAGGGCATATGAATTACGTTGGACTATCTGCAGGCCAGACCGAAGGGGTGGGCCTGGCCTGAAAATGCTGATAAACAGTGGAAAATTCTGTGCCCTGGAGTGGCATGAAGGTCAAGGCCTACTTGTGGCTCGAGAGGACACTGGAGGGCCGGTTCTCTGTGACCACCAGCTGCTGCCCGGGCTCCGCATGAGCCATTTCCAGGAAAAGCCACTTTGTCTTGGACTCCAGCTAACCCCTCCTCCTGGGGACGGACAGTCCCCCCTCCAAAGCTGCCTGTCCCCTCGCTCAGCTGACGCCCGCGCTGGGGAAGGGCGGGGGTACGGGCAAGGGTTTCGAGGCGAGCGGAGGGACAGGCTGTGTTGTCTTACCTTCTAGGGCCACGTCGTGGACAACCACAAGCTGGAACTGAGGATCTCGGAACGAGCTACTAAGTGAGTCTTCGGTGCCCTCTCTTTGCCTGGGTCTGAGCTGGTCCCTTCCGCTCTGGCGCTGCCTCCCTGAGGGGCATCTCACGGCCCGCTACCGCCCTCTCGCCCGACCCCTCTTCCTAAGGAAGACGGTGCCACCCTCGCCAACCCGACACCGTTTCCCTGGTGAACTGGGACCGGGCCAGGGAAATGTGTGACACACGGATGTTAAAAGGGACACAGGCAGGAGAAACAAGCAAGTCGCACTCACCTGGGCCGTGTACACGAACCAGGGAAGACTCACGGTGCGCCGGCACTGCGGCTGTGCCAGGAGAAGCCAGAGAGCCCGGGCGTTTGGCTTTTCGGGGCTCTCTCCCACGGCGCTGGGCCGCGGTGCCCAGAGCCGCCCCCAGCTGCTTTGAAAGAGGTGCAGTAGGTGTTAAGTCTGCCCAGAGCCCAGCGTCCTGCAGCAGCGAGCTTTTTCTTTAGAGGTGTAGTTTTGCCCCGGACATCTCCGCCTGCGAGTACGTCTCAATGAGCTAATGTCCGTGAGGTGCTTCGAGCGGTGCCCAGCACAGAACACGTGCCCAGTATGAGCTGTTATTACCATTGTCGTTACCATCTACCCGCCTCAGGTGATGAAATGACCACCTCTAACTGTCCTACGGCCAGTTTAAGATATTTATTCGGTACTTTTCTGCCACTTGGTCACTTGTGTGGTCCTCGAGCAGATTAGCTGCCAGTGAGCTGACCTGTTTCTTCCCTCTCTCTCTGTTTTCAATGCCACTTGAGGGCCCAGCCTCCGCCCCCTCTGGTGTGGTCCGCCCGGGTGCCCTGGAAATCGAATGGGGTGCCGAGCTGTGGTGTAAGAGGGGGAGCCCAGGCTGGGAGCCCCGAGGCTTAGGGTTCTGGTCCAGGAGCTGTGTGACCTTGTGTGGGTGACCGTGCCTGGAAATTAAAATGTGACAGCCAGAGGTTGGTGCCAAGCCTCTGGCACGTGCCAGGCCCCGAGCACTCGGCCGGTGGTGGCGATCCTCCTCCTCCATCCCCCGTCTGCAGGGAGCCGGGCCGAAGGCTCCTTGCCCGCCCTCCGTTCCTAAGCAGCGTGCGTGCAGCCTTCCGTCAGAACCGAGTCCTAGAAAGCCAGCCGTGCGCCAGACCCCCTCCCCGGGTGCTGGGGCCGGGCTTCCCTGCGGAGCTTACCTCCGGGGGAGGGTATTCAGCGAGGCCCTCCGCAGCGATGGGAGGGTCCTGTGCTGTTGCACAGCTGTGCCGTCCAGTGGGGACGCCTCCCACTGCCGCACGTGGCACGTGAGCCCCTGGAGTGTGGCACGTGGCCCTGTACTGACTATCTGGTGCTGCCTAACAAAGCGCCCCGACGCCACGGCCCGAAGCAGCAGGCGTTCCCCGTCCCAGAGTTGCTGGGGGCCGGGGGTTCGGGAGCAGCGCAGCCGGCAGCTCCACCTCGGGGTCGCTCCCCAGGCTGCACTCAGGACGGTGGCCCGGGCTGCAGTCTCGTCTGAAGGCCCGGGTGTGGTTGGTGGCCCACACCCTGGGTGGGGCCCTCGTGTGGCTGCATGCAGGGGGCCTCAGCTCCTGAACGTCTCCGCAGGACGCACGTGGCCCCAGAGCACGGCGGCCCGGCCCCCGCAGAGCTAGCGAGCAGGCAGGCCGGCCGTCCGACAGGGAGCAGGAGGAGACAGCCCTGCTCTTCACAGCTAGTCTCAGAACTCACACGCTGTCACCGTCCTGTTTTCTGTGGGTCACACAGCCCTGTCCTGTTGCAGCACGTCCCCCACACTACACACGGGCCCCAACACGAAGGGGCGGGGACCACAGGGGCCGTCCTGAAGGCCGGCTGCCCTGGCAAGTGAGGAACCGAACTTGAATTTGTTTCGTTTGCACTTGGGTTTCGCTGCCCATGTGCGGCTGGCGAGCAGCACAGCCCTAGGGACAGGCGGAGGCTGGCAGCATCGTTCAGTGTCATGGGTCACGAGGTGGTGGTACATGCCACCGGGCAGAGAAGGACAGCCGGGGTCGCTGGTCCAGTGGAGACGGGGAGGCCTCTGAGGCGGCGGCGGGGCGGCGGTCCCTGTGAGAACCGCTGTCTGCGGAGTGCGTGCTGCCGGGCGGGCACTGCGCGGTGCTCGACACGTCCCCGTCATCGGACCCTCGGACAACGTGATGAGCCTGGGGCTAGCGCTGGGTCCCGTCTGTAGGTGAGGAGACTGAGGGTAGAGGCCGAGTAATGTGCCGACGGAGCAGGGCGTCTCCCTGGGGGAGGAGAGGCAGGGCTGCGCTGGGGGCGGCCTCGGACCTCAGGCCGAGGGTTTCTCCTGCCGCGTCTGGCCCGTCTCCGTGGCGAGAAACTGAGCGGGCCCCTCGGGTGAGGGCGGATGCACGCTCTCAAACAAGCCAGGGTCTGCCTGCATCTGGGAAACCGCAGAGGGGACCCCGTGTGGACAGAAACAGGCCTCGCCCTCACCCGGGCCCCCGATCACCCCCGTGCCCCTCAGGGGAAGGGTGGGGAACGCTGGGAGGGGGATGTGTCGACCAGAGAGGCCATCGTCCTCCTGCCCTGGGGGCACTGCCCCGCTCACGCCCCCTCGCTGCCAAACCTGAGCAGCGGATGAGCACCAGTTCGGGAGAGGGCAGCGGCCACTGACACCCAGATGACCCGACTCCTTTCCCCACCCTGCAGGCCAGCCCTGACATCTGCTCGGAAGAAACAAGTCCCCAGAAAGCAGACCACCTCGAAGATCCTGGTGCGGAACATCCCCTTCCAGGCCGACCGCCGGGAGATCCGAGAGCTCTTCAGGTGAGGCGCGCCCGTTCGGTCCAGGGGACGGGGTGTGTGTGGGGAGCCCATCGGAGCCTCGGGGAAGGCGGCCGTCGGGGCCACGGTGGCTCTGCTGAAGGCCAGCACCATGGCCTCCCCCAGGTCCTCTGCGGCTGCCTGCGGCTTCCCTCCCTGCATCTCAGCCACCGCTCTCCAGAGGCGGCCGGGGGAGGGCGGTCTCCTCCGTCCCCGTCAGCTCTGCCCTGGTCCTTCGGAAGTTGCTATTGCTCAGGTCACTGCTTTGGTTTCAGCCAGCAGTTCTTCACCTTGGCAGCACATTTGAATCACTGGGCGACTTAAAAATATGCCTTTGCTCAGGCCCAGTCCCCGCAGTTAGATTCCCCTGGTCAGCGGTGCGGCCCACATGTTGGGATTTTAAGTGTCCGTCCAGGGCAGGGACCACTGGTCTGTGTGGTGGGCTGGAGAGCCCCTTTCGGGGTGCGGGTGAATAACCTGCATGAAGTGCAGTCCCGCAGCTGCTAGCAGGAGGTGGTCAAAACTCGGAGGCCTCTGGGGCCAGGCAGGGAAGGGGTCCTGCAGAAGCAGGCTTGGTGGGGACTGGCGCGATGATACCATGAAGTGCAGGTCCGATCGGACCAGTTCTTCCCGTGTTTGAAAAAGAGACTGGCAACCAAACTCTCGGCGGGGGTGTGGGCAGCTCCCTCGCTGTCGAAACTCAGACACCGTGCAGGACGGTCTGTCTGTGGACCAGGGGCCGCCAGGTCACCAGCCCTGTGCTGGCGCATCACGCCACCCGGTTTTTCCGAGCAGCCAGGTGGCACCCAGCGCCACGTGCCCACGTGGGAGGCGCGAGGGGAATGTTCGAAGCTGAGGCACGTCCTGGGCGTGCGCCGGGCGGCACCGAGAGGCTGTCTAGCCCTCAGAACGGGACAGTAGGTGATGTCAGCCCCAGCCAAGCAGCTCAGTCGGGCTTGGCTGGTATCTGAGGGAGTTCTGGAAACCCACGTGGGTGAGCGAGAAGGATTCTGCGTTCCAGGCCCCGTTCACGCAGCCTGTGTTTGTCTGGTTCTGGCATGAAGAGCAAAGTCTGTAATGACAGTCGCCAGTTTAGCGTCTTGCAAGGCCGACCGTGGGTACAGAAGATAAGTTCTGTGTTGCAGAGACTGGTGGGGTGCGTCTGCGAGAGCTGCCTCCACGCTTTCACTCAGTGGTTTAAAGAAGGGGGGTCATCTAGGGGGTTGCTTCCGAAACCCCCATCCTCTCGTGCGTTCTGAATCACACATGAGTGTGCGGTTCCTCAACGGACGTGGTTAGCGGGGGTCGAGGCAAAGACAGCAGCCCCGAGGGGTTCTGTCTAGCAGGGCCCCAGCTGTGCGCCAGGGTCCCCTGCGTGGGGATGGTCTAGGGGGTGTTTTCCTGCTGCCCAGAGATCGGTCAGGAGGAGCGAGCAAGCTCGGTCGTTGTCACAATAGGTTCAGGCCCGTAGCCCGTGGCATCTGCTCACTCTGACACGCGTCTGCGCTTTAAGAAGAGCCGATTTGGGAACTGCCTGGCGGGGACGGGAGAGCTGTGGACGCACGCGTTGATCGGGAAGTGGTGCCTTGTCGGGATGGCCGGTTCACTTGGTCCCGCGGTCGGTTTAGGAGCCCCCTTCCCCAGGGAACAAAAGGCCACGGTGGAAAGGGAAACACTTTGTTTGATCTCATGTTTTACATTTATTTTGAGAAGACAGAGAATTAGTGTCCACGGAACGTAATTACACCAGGATGCCCTGGTCCCTTCTGCCCGTTGCCGTTGTTCACTGGAGTTTTCGTCCACCCCTGGAGGCCGCCGGCCTCCTTCAGGGCAGGCTCACCGTGCTTTGTTGTGCACATGGTCTGGGGCAGTTCCCAGGGCGGCCAGCAGGGGTCGCTGCGAGCCTTCTCAGGGAGAGGAGCTTGTCCAAGAAACCACAGGCCGTATTTCAGACAAAGCCAGTGTCCAGCAAAGGTCAGAACCAGGGGGAGGTTTCAGGGTTCAGGAGAACCCGTCTGGTCCATTTTTGCAGGCAGGTTTCGCAGACCTGTCCTACCAAGTGTGATCGGGATGACAGCTCCGTCCGCGGAGCTCCCGCTGCTCTGGGCTCTGTGCTGGGCAACCAGCAGAGGAGGGGCAGGGGGATGCCCTGGTCCCTTCTGCGCAGAAGGAAACGGGAGGCCTGGGGACCTGAAGCATCCTGCCCAGACCACACCGATGAGCGGGGTCCGAATGTCAGTGTCAGTCCTCGCCCCCAGGCCTAGGGGGCACCGTCGGTTCCCACCTCCCCTCAGCAGACCCTGCGAGTGTCCCCTGGGATGGGCGCCGTGCTGGGCACCAAGCACGCGGCCGTTTTGGGAGCGGCATGCGCTCCTCTCGTGGGGAGTTCGCTGTCTCTGGAGGAGCAGGCGGGAGAGTGGCAGAGACAGTCCGACAGCGCCACGCCCAGGGCGTGCGCGGTGCACGCAGGGCTGTGGGGGAGCTCCTCGGGTCTCCGGAGACAGCCCACAGGGGCCGCCCGAGCCGGGCCGCCGTGCTGCCTGGGGGCGGCCGGCACAGGCCTGCGGGATCGTCGTCCGGGACAACGCAGGGCTGGCCCTTCAGAAAAGTCGGAGCGCAGGCCCAGCGGTGGGTGAGGAGACAGCAGTCCTCCCTCTCCGCCACCCGCTTTCTGGGCCTCAGTTTCCCCCGGCATAAAGCACCAACGACAGCGTGTGCTGTGGTGTATGACGAGGGTAGAGTAAGAGAGGGTAATGTCTGTTATTAACGTTAAGCGTAGTTTTCAAGCCCACCCCCCGTGCCAGGCACTGCGAGCTGAAGTGCTTCTCGTCATTAGATGTCCATTCACCGGAACAGCCCTGCGGGGCGGTCATTGCCGCCTCCGCTGCCCAGTGAACACACCAGCTCCGGAGCCCCACTTCCACTGGGTCATCAGCCAGCTTGGGCTGGCACCCACCTCCCTCGCCATGCGGCCACTTCAAGGGCTGCTGAAAGGATTAAATGAGATTACGTGTGTGAGGCCCTCACCGCAGCGCCTGGCGCAGAGTGGGCGCTAACCAGTGCTCGCCGAGGTCATTCAACAGCACCAAACCGGTGGCTCCCCCGGCTTCGAGCTCGGGGTGGGTCTGGCTCTGGGCAGAGCCCGTGCTTTTCCGCAGTGCCCAAGGAAGGGTCTCTGGGGCGGGGGGGGGGGGGGGGGGCGGTGTTTCTCCTTCCCCGAGTGTGTCCCTGCCTCCCAGCCCTCCCGCACTGAAGTCCACTCCAGGAGCCAGGTGGATCTCACTGAGCTTTCCGGAAGGCAGTAGTCTTCGGGAAGGGGGTCCTGCCCACAGGCAGGGCGTGAGCACCGGGCCTGGCGAGTCACACACGGCCCCACACCTTGTTACGTAATGCTCTGACCTCACCGTCTTCAAGTCCTTAATTTTTGAACAGGAGGCCCTAGCTGTTCACGTTCTGCTGGGCTTTGCAGAGCAAGGGAGAGACCAGGAGGTTTGGAGTCAGAGTGTAGTTGGTGCTCAGCTGGCCTCAATTTCCTCATCCCCGGGATGGGATCGAAAACCGTGCTGGCCTCCCTCCCCTCCCTGACGTGAAAGGCTCAGTGAGAGGAGGGGCGGGCAGGCTGACGGGGTCGGGGTGTTTCACAGAGGCTCGTCTGTTGTCCTTGTCGTCACGATTCACCTCCATGGGCCGTGGCTGAGGAGCAGGGCTCGGACAGACCTGGGCCGTGAGGACGACGTAAGAACGCCCAGACTGTTCTCAGTTCTGGGCAAGGTGGGGTGCCAGTAGGGGCCACCCCTGGTGATAGACTGTGTGGGGCCGAGACGGTTCCCCTTTGTCCCGGGCTATGCCATTTCCCAGCTCTGAGCCTCAGTCTTCCACATCTGTACAATGGGAGTAAGACGGACCTGGCGGACAGCTGGGTGGTGGTGATGAGTCGGTGTACGTGAGACGCGCAGCTCAGGACAGGCACCCAGAGAGCAGAGCTGTTCATACCGCACTTCCTCTGGGCGGGCGGTTACTTCCAGGGCACTGAGTTACTGCTGTTTAAGTTGAGGCCTTCAGCTCCCCTTCCCACTGCCTCGGTCCCGACCCCCAGCCAGGGTAGCTTGGCCTGTCTCGTTCTTCCGCAGCCCCCATTGCAGTCCACCCAGCCCGCCTCACGGCTGCCCTTGGAGGGCTGTCCACGTGGTTGGTTAGCACGTCACCCCCTGCCCTGACACAGCCCAGGCTAGAATCTCAGACACTCGGCTGCTGTGTCCACAGGCCCCTGATTCAGAGCGGTGCTCAGTAAATATTTGCAGAGCACAGGGGTCCCCTGTGCAGAACCTGACTCCACGGAGTCCTGATAAAGTCAGGGCGCCCGAGGTGCAGAGAGGCTAAGGAGTTTGCCCAGGGTCGCACAGCTCTGCTGCGGCACTGCCAGAGCCCCGCCCTCCGGGACTGTCCCTCAGCGCCAGGATGTCAGGTGGGAGCTGTGGGCAGGGCAGGTCGGGCAGGGCAGATAGGGCAGGCTGGGCCAGGGGGACAGGCTGCAAGGCAGAGCTTTTCATCTGAGTCTCTTTTTTTTTTTTCCCTTTCTCAGAGGTGTGAACCACCTGCTAGGGGTGTGAATGGGCAAGCTCACAACAGGTGTCTAGAGGCCTTAATTACAGGGCTTGCATCTCCTGTCCCCGGTGCACCTGTTGTGTCCCGCTTTGTGGACAGCATCTGTCAGGCCCTGGCCTCCTGGCCTCCTCATTTCCTCTCGCAGTGACCATGACCGTGACCCGGAGGGAAGGCTGAGGGCAGTTTGCCTGCGGAGTTCCTCCCTCACACTTGCACCTTGTACCCCTGGCCCAGGTGTAGGGTCACTGCCTGATTAAGTCCTGGTTGTCAGCAGTACTTTTCCAAAAACTGTGAGCCTCCTGCCCTGTCACCTGTCCTGGACGATGGGGCTGCTTCCTGTTATACCAGGCTTCCTGGGGAAGAAGCCCTCTAAACAAACAAACAAACAAACAAAAAAAACCCCAGCCAGCGCAGAGCAGAGCGCTGGAGTAGGGGAGTGTCACTGGAGTAGGGGAGAGGACACCCTCAGCCTGGTTACGGATGGGGCGAGGAGGGCGAGGCTGTCCCCAGGTACCGCCCCCCCTCTGCAGAGAGACCCCAGGTGGAGGGCGTCACACCCAGTCATTCGTTTTCGTGTTGTCTGTGGCTGCGTCACCCCCAGTGGCAGAGCTGAGCAGCTGTGTCAGAGACCAGATGGCCCTTGGGCCTGCAGATCACTGGCCCCCTGGCCCTTCTGGGGGCCACATGCTGACCCCTGAACTAAATCAAACAGCGGGCCTCTCTCGAGGTGGGGCACGCCTGAGGTGAGGAGTTTGGTTTTCTGGTTTCAGTTGCACAACTAAGGTATTCTTTTCTCCCCACTTTTATAAAACTTATAAATGTTACAGGTAAGGCCATAGCCCGCCCCATCGATCCCAACTGAGGCCAAGAGGCAAGGCCCTGGGTCAGTTTCTGGGTTCACTTCTACAGCCACTGCCCCCTCTGCCCTGTTTCCTCCTCAGGGGTCCCTTCCCCTCCTCCTTGGCTGATGGTTTGTCTTGTTTTGTTTGAAGACTAGTTTTTAAGAGCAAAATTGAGAGGCAGGTACAGAGTTCTCACGTGTCCCCTGTCCCCACCCACGCACAGCCTCCCCCGTCGTCAGCACCCCCGCCCGAGTGTGACACGTGTTACACATGACGAACCTGCATGGACGTACCGTCACCCAGAGTCCGTAGTTCACATCGTGGCCCCTCGCACTGACGTGCGTTCGTGGGTTCAGACAAACGCGGAAGGACAGGCGTCCGCCATTGCAGTACCGTATGGAGTAGCTGCCCTGCCCTAAAATGTATCCATTTTACTGACGAGCATTTGAGCGCTTTGCGCTTGTTTTTCTGTTTTGAATAATGTCCCTGTGAACGTTCTTGTGTGTGTCCTTCGGTGGCCATGTGCTTGGTCTCTGTGGGGTGTCCGTGTAGGGGTGCTACTGCTGGGTCATGGGATGTGCCTATGTCAGCATTAGGAAATATTGCCAAACACCTGCCCAAAGGAGCTGTATCCGTTTGCTCTGTTTGGATGTTCTGGTTGCCCCTTGTCCTTGTCAACACTTGGTATTGTCTGTCTTTCTCTTTTTAGCCATTTTGGTGGATTTATGATGGAATCATCATGTTGTGGTTTTAATCTGCACTTTCCTGGTGGCTAAAGAAATCAAGTGTTTTTTTCATATGAGTATCAGGAATACTCTTTTATGGAATTCCTGTTTAAGTCTTTTGCCCATTTTTATAAAAATTGAGTTGTATGATTTTTTTCTTATCCATTTTCCTTGTTAAGTCTCTAGTCACTTTTTATGGAAGTTTCTACACTGCGAATCTCAGTTCTCCGGTGGATGTGAGTGGCATCCCCCATGCTCCCATTGTGCAGGTGGCTTAATGGGGCCCTTGGATGAACTGGGGCTCTCGGTGTTGTCAGTCTGCCATTTTCTTCCCTTCGTGGTGAGAGTCTCTGTGTCCTGTTGAAGAAATCCTGGCCTCCTCCAAGCTCACGAAATTAGCCTGCTGTGTCTTCCTCTGAAAACTTCCACCTTCCACACTTAGGCATGCGATCCGTCTGCAGTTGATTTTCACATGCGGCGTGAGGTAAAGATCGAGGGGTATTTTCCCCCCGCGTGGGTATTCAGTGGGCCCAACGTCATTTGTTGCAAAGACCATGCTCTCCTCTGCTCTGCGGGATTGATTTCGTCATAAATCGGGTGACTGTGTGTGTGAGGGTCTGTCTGTCTTCCCCCGTGCCAGCACGCACTGCCCCGATCACTGCGGCTGAACCCGGGCAAGCCCTGAGCCCCGGGCGAGCGGCCGGGCGGGTCTGCACTCCCAGTCACTCTTTCCCACGACAACGGCAGGGCCAGAGGTGCGCCCCGCACCCTCCAGTGCGCCCAGCAGCGCGCAGCCGTTAAGTCCTCGTCACACGCCTGCCTTCAGCAGCGTCACCACTGGGACTGTGTGTGTGTGTGTGTGTGTGTGTGTGTGTGTGTGGCTTCTCAGGGCCAGTTTCAGAGAGCCCGCTGCTGCCCCCGGGTCCCTACGTTCCGAGGAAGCGAGGGGCCACCTGGAAAGACGGTTGCAGTGACAGGGCAGGAGGGGAGAGTACCAAGGAGTTCATTCTTCCACGAAGGGAACGTCCCCGGGACCGGAAGCAGGCATCCTTCCTGACGTCACATCAGCAGAGAAGACCGGGGGCTCCGAGCGGACTCCAGGGCTCACGTCCACTGCGCAGTGTGGCTCAGCAGAGCCACGGGGGCTCCAGGTCCCAGGCGTGGCCACCCCCGCCCCCCATGGCGTTGACCACTGCCTGCATCGAGCTTTCAGTGCTGTAGCGTGGGGCCCGTTGGTTTGGGAGGGCGAGGCACGCGCTAACCAGACCAGGCCGAGTTGGAGGCCCTGGGGCTGGCTGGCCGGCCGGCCGACCACCCGGGTGCCCGCGGGGAGAGGGCAGACTCACCGCAGGCGGCTCTGGGCATCGGGTCTCTGCACCAAGGACAAACGAGTGAAACATGCACGCCTGTCAGAATGGCTGCAAAAAACAGGGGAGCAGCCCAGACACTGGTGAGGATGCTGGGAAACCGGCCCCTCGCACACTGCCGGTGGGGACGTCAGCAGTGCGGCCGCGGCAGGGGCACCTAGGCAGCGTCTTACAGACAAAGCACGCGCTCCCCCTGGGAGCTGGCGACCGCACTCGGGCGTCCGGACCAGGGACACGGAAACTTCCACTCGCACAAAAGCCTGTGCGCACGCCCACCGGCCGACGAGCGGGCACACCAGATGTGCTCTGTCCGTACAACGGAATGTCATTGCGCCATAAATAGGAGTGAGGCGCTGACACGCCGCAGCGTGGATGAACCTTGAAAACACTGTGCCGGGTGGAAGAAGATGGACACAAAAGGACCCGTGCTGTGTGACTTCGTGGGTAGGAAACGTCCAGAACAGGCACCGGGGGAGAGAGAGAGAGAGAGAGAGAGAGAGGGGATTAATGGTTGCTCGGGGCTGGCCAGGGGGTGCAGGGGGGTGGCTAAAGGATGCGGGGGTTCTTTTCAAGCGGATGAGAGTGTTCTGAAATTGACTTTGGTGAGGGTTGCAGAACTCTGAAGATGCTGAAAAACCGGTGACTTGTCCACTTTAAACGGGTGCGTTGTATGGTAAGTGATGAATTGTATTTACTGAAGCTGTCACCAAGGAAGGAAGGAAGGAAGGAAGAGAGGGAGGGAGGGAGAGAGGAGAGGAGAGAGAAAAGAAAGAGGAAGTGAGACATCTGTACGCAGACGTCCATCGCAGCTTTATTCGGAGAAGCGCAAAACTGGGAGTGACCCAGACGACCTTCGGTGGCGAGTGGAACGGTGGTCCGTCCGTGCTGTGGGATATTCCTCTGCAAGAAAATGGAGCGAAGTGGTGATGCAGCTGCCCGAGCGACTCCCGAGAACAATGCCGAGGGGAAGGCTGATCCTGAAAGGTTACGTGCTGTGCGGTGCCCCTTTCGTAACGTTCCTGTTGAAAACTTGACCGGAGTTGGCGCTCAGTGTTAGTCATATTGGTTTCGGGCGCGCAGTGGTGCTGAGACGTTCGCACGCCTCACGATGTGCTCGCCGCGCTGGTTCTCGTAACCGTCTGTCCCTGCGCGGACCTGTCCTGATATTACTGGTTGTTACTCCGGCTCACCTCTCCACCATCCCCCCCGCAGCCTCCCCTCTGGTGACTGTCCCTTTGGTCTCTGTTTCTGTGAGTCTGCTTTTGTTTTGTTTGCTTGTTTGTTTGGTTTGGTTTTTAGATTCCACCTATAAGTGAAAGCACGTATAACATTCTTAAAATGCCAGAATTACAGAGATGGAGAGCAGATGAGTGGTGTCCCTAGATTCGGGAGGCAGGTAGGGGGAGGGGCGGTGTGCCGGTGGAAGGGGAGCGTGCGGGACCCCTGTGATGGATCGTCCTGTTCTCTGAGCAGTGGGCTGTACTCACTCGAGTCTGCATGCGATCACATTGCGTAGAATGAAATACTCAGACGAGCGCTGTAGTTCTGTAAGATGTTACCATTGGGGGCTGGAGGAGGAGTAGTGGATTACTTCTTACAACCACATGTGAGTCTATTATTATTTCAAAGTAAAACATTAAAAAAAATCCCAATCCATGAAGGATTAGAAAAGGATACTTTGCGGTAGTGAGTAGCCCATCACCAGGGGCAAGCAAGTAAAGGCTAAAGCTAAGTCTGTTCAGGATGTCATAATAAGGATTTCTGCTGGAGTGAGAGGCCAGGCTCACTGCCTTCGAGACACTTCCACCCAGGAGTTGTCAGCAGTAGAGCGTGTGGGGATCAGATAAGGAGTCCTCTGGGCTTCGGGGTCCACCACAGGCCTGACCGCCGGTGAGTCTTTGGTCGGAAGGAAGTTGACACTCAGCAGCCACATGGTTAATAGCCAGGTTTAGGGCGGAAGGGGGATAGAGAAATTATTTCAACTTTTATATGCTCTATGAAGAGTATATACGCTTTATTGCTTAAATCTAGGCTAATCGAGCCCAGGGAAATGAACAGGCTGGCCCAGCGAGCATGTTCTGTCTCCTAGGATCTATTTTTATTTAGTAGGTTTGTGTGTGTGTGGCCCTGGTGCTGTAGAGAATGTAGAAAAATACTAAGCTTCAGCTGTCCGTGGGGTAAGAAAATCCTGCTTAACTGTTAACTACTCTCTTTTCAGAGAGGAAAAACCAGCGCCTCACCTCCTTGGGCTCCCCTCACCCCAGCCGCTGGTCGTGCAGGCTGGGCACGAAGCCCCCTTTCTCCCGTGCCTTTCCGCGTTGACCATCTCCGGGAACAGTGCCCCAAGGGACTGGGTGGGGACGGACACTAGGTGAAACTTTCTTCACTTGAGAGGCCCCCCTTTGCAGAAATTCCAGACCCTTAGCTTTTTTTTTTAATTATCCCTCTCTCGGCCTGGCAGTGTGTCTACCAGGGGTGGTCAGCGCTGTGAAGGTCGCTGGCGCTGGCTCCGGGGCCCAGCTGCGCTGGCTCAGAGGAGGGGCTCGGACTCCCTGAGTTCTCCCTCGGTGCTGCCCTTGTCCTTCCGCCACTGGAGTTGGCGCTCACCTGGGAAAGGGGCCAGTGCGATTTTCCAAGTGAGAAGGATCCTGAATTCTGGCCCGCTCCTCCCTGCACCCTCTGTGTGACCTTGGGCGGTGGCGTGACTTCCCAGAGCCTGTGTGTTGAACGAAGGGCTGCCTGGCCAGCCAAGGGGGACAGCTCCACCATGCAAGCCAACACCAGTCCTCGTTGGTCACGGCGGGGTCAGAGGGTTGTGAGGCCGTCTGGGCTCCCTGGGAAGTGGCATGGCGACTGCTTGGTGACGTCCGCCATGGACCCTGTGCTGGGGCAGAGCCGCTGTGGGTGTCTGCCTAGGGGCGTGGTGTCTGTCCGTCACTCATGGCTTGAGCTTTTCCGCTCCGGGGACTGGCAGAGAGAGCGGTCCCAACCCAGGGCCCATGTGGCAGCCTGCTGAGTTTTCCTCTGTAAAAACTCACAGCAAACTCTGAGAGCTGAGGACACTTGGGTTGCAGCTTTCTTCCCGTCTTTGCGATTCCGTACATCTGTAGATTTGGTCTGACGTTGCGGTTGTTTTCTTTCAGTCCACAAGCAGGCCGGTTCCAGACCAGGTGACAGAGGCCCAGACGATGGGACTGGGCGCCCTGGCGAGGGTGGGCGGGTCCTGTGGGTTAGGGCGGCACTGTGCAACCTGGTCTGGGCGGCGGGACGCCGACACTCTCCCCACAGCCTGCTCTAACCTTGCCTTCACACCTCCTCTCTCTCCATTCACTTCCTTTTCAGCTGCAAGGTCTGCGCGCTTTGTCTGGGCTTGCTGGGAGGGCGGCGGTCGGCTCATTGTCGCGGCTGATAATTGTGCTCGGAGTCTCCGGCTGGGTGCTGAAAGGCAGCCGGGAGCCCCAGGATGTCCTGGGAGGCTTCTGAGTGGGAGCAACTCTGTCTCCTCCCGTGGAGTCTCGGAGCTTTCCGTGGAAAAGGGAGGTCTCAGCGCACTGCTTTTTAGTTAAGAAAGAGCTCGTTGGTTTAGCAAATATTTACTAAGCATCTCTAATGAGGCAGGGACTGTGCCAGGCGCTGGGTTACAGAAACAAACGTGAACTCTGGGAAGGGAAGGGAAGGGGGTTCACTCCATCAGAACCCTTTCATGGGGGCCAGGTCTTCCCCGTGGTTGGTCTGCTTACAACCTCCCTGTAGGACAGCAGGAGTCACCGCTGTGTCTGGTTTGCCGTAAGGGCGAGGTCAGTGATTCTGGTAGCGGACTCGGCCTTTGTCCGGCCCGGGGTAGCGGTCCCAGCTAGCGTGGCTCATGCCCGCAGCTCCTCCAGCGCACCCCGACGGCCCTGAGAGCTGAGGGACTGGGCCGCGACGCCCAGCCCTGCTCCGGTCGGTCACCTGTGTCTCCGGGGAAAGTAGCCTCATCTTTCTGTGCCCCCCCCCCGCCCCCAGGACACTGAAGCACGGGAGCTCAAGTGCAGATCTTCTCTTTTGAAAGGGTGTTCTGTCCGAAAGGGACATTTCATCAAACTGGGGGCCGTGACCTGTGTTTCTCAAACCCGAGTAATGTATCAACAGCTCTTCTAAAGAAAGAGAAATCTCACGGCTCTTCCCCCACGGGGACAATGTAAATATTTTTATTAATATGCGACTTAAGTATGTACAGATGTCGAATTCTAAGTAAACTGACAGCTTCCACTCACGGTTCTCTTAGGACCATAAAACCAGAACCCATTTTCAAATTAAATACAAACAAAATTTAAAATCAATAAAATTCAAATTAAGAACATTAGTTCAGTGTGATAGATGGTGTTTTGCGGAAGCGAAGTTCAGAACGTGGGTTTTTTAACATTAGCAGGATGTAGCCTCGGGTCCAGAGCCACAGTCCGTCTCGGTGCGCATGCGTGAGTGGTGCGAACGCGGAGAGCGCCTGCGCGCCTGCGCAAGCCGGTTCAGAGCTCGTCGCCAGCCCGAAGGCACTCTCGGTTCAGCGTGTTCAGACCCCTTGCTCATCGGGGTCTCAGCCCGTCAACAAACCCCTCTCCGCATGCGGCCTCCCTTCGCAGCTGTGGGCGCCACCTCTCTCACGGAGAAACAGGTTAGCTTTGTGGAGTCGTTGACGTGATCAGTGAATGGATAACGGAGTACTCTCAGGGCTGAGAACAGAGAAGTGCTTCGTCGTTCATTCTTGTTGATTGGTCAGTGTCTTGCTGCAGGTTTGTCCATGTCAAGATGGGTTCCCCAGACACAGCACTCACTCCCACGCTGAGGAGAGGGACCAGCCACCCTGTCCCAGGTCGTCTGTGGTCAACAAGCCTGTGCCACTGGGTGCCAGGTCTCTTTACAGCACTGTTGTAATACACTCGTTGCAAGTTAGATGGGTCCCTAGCTGGTGTGGCTCAGTGGATTGAGCACAGGCCTGCGAACAGAAGCGTCGCTGGTTCGATTCCCAGTTAGGGCACATGCCTGTGTTGTGGGTCAGGTTCCCTTTGGGGGGCATGCAAGAGGCAACCACACATTAATGGTTCTCTCCCTCTCTTTCTCTCTCCCTTACCCTCTCTCTAAAAATAAGTCAGTTGTTTTAAAGAGTTAGATGGTGTAAATGTGCACAGAAGGTTTAACAATGATGCTACAAAAATAGCCTATCCCCCCATCCCTGCCCTCCCCTCCCCTCACACACACATGCCCAAAGCTACCTGCGAGGCAGCAGGCCTTGTGTTGAAAAGCTGAGTTCTGTTCAGTGAGCTCTTACCAGGGCTCACGTTTCCGGTCTGAGATGCTAGTGGGGTCCGCGTGAACTGTAGGTCTTTTTCTCTGCCAAAGCCAGTTGTTACACACTTGCGGTGCGGGCTCGGTCCTTCTGCCGCCTGGTCACCAAGGGCGAGTGGGGTTCGGGGAGCCCGTCAGCCAGTCTGAGTATGCCGGGGAAGGATGTGGGCAGAGGCGCCGCTGGGCGCCATCGAAGTCACCCAAAAAGAGGCCGCTCAGCGAAGGGGCTCTTCCAGCTGGACGCTGTGTGCGAACTCCAGCCGCGGCTGCTCGCTCGATTCAGAGCATCGGCGCCGGGGCCTGTGGGAGGCCCACCTCTGGAGCCGCGGCGCCCGGCCCGTACAGCTGCCTGTGGCCACCCCGGGGGTCTGTCGGGCTGGTGGCAGATGTGGGCTCCTCCCTCACCAGCTGTCGAGCGTGGAGCAGTCATGGAAATACCCTGAACCGGTCAAGTGCGGACCGTAGCACGTGCGTGCTAGGCTTACTATGGGTATTCAACAAGTTGGCGAGGGTAAAGCTGTTTACCCAGTGCCACGGTTCTCAAACTGTGTGCCGGGGAACCTGGGGGTGCCTCGGCGACCTCACGGGTGTGCTGTGGAACAGTTCAGGTTCCCTAGAGAAACATAGCAATGTCTACCAGAGATGGCGCCAGCTCCTGTTAAATCGTTTAGACCCGTTAGCAGATCAGGCTGTCAAGTTATGACCCAACTGTTCGGTATTTTTTGGCCTACAGACGCCAAGGGCACTGTGACCCAGGGAAGTTTGGGAACTTGTAGCTGGTGTTATTTTACTATAACAGAACCAGCAAGGCTCTGCTGGCCTCAAGGTTCTGTGTGGTCTCGACTCTCCGCACATTTCACTGGTGGGGCCCGGGGCTGGTGCCCAGGGTTATCAGGCCTTCCTCCTGCCTCCCCCACTTCTGCCTCTGATCCCTTGTAAAGGGCACTGGTTTCCCAGCTCCGAGTTTGGAAAGTCCCCCAGCTGCCTGCAGTCATCTCAAAGGGGTGTCACAAGAGCATCCAAACCCTAAAAGTCTTAGAAGAAAAGTAACTCGCTTCAATGTCCCTGCCTCAGAGTGTTCCTGGCAGGGGCTGGCACCCACAGTCTGGACCCTGGCATTAGGGGTCGGGAGCGGCCCTCCCCAGCCTGGGGCAGCGGATGGCCTTGGCCGCCCTAAGCCTCTGAAGTGTCCACAGCACCGAGATGAGAAGGCCCTCCGGGCTCTCCGCAGCATCTTATGTGCGGGGGCTGCTGCATCCCCAGTTTTCAGGTCAAGGGGAGCACCTTAACAGGGAAGGTTGGAGAACTCAGGGCCCAGGGATTTCCTAGCTTTGTTTGCTTTGGTTTGTTTCCGTTCCTCCTTCCAACCCCCTCCGGCCGCCCGGTCGGTGAGCACACTTAGCCTCCAGGTACCGGGTTAACCCGTGCAGGGACCAGTGTGCCGCCGCCTCTGCCCTGCAGAGAGAGCGCTTTGTTGAGCCCTGCAGTTGGCCCTCACACGTGCGCGCGCTCTCTGCACACGTGGGGGCTTTTCTGACTTAGAAAATCCACTGTAATCGCACAACTGAAACATGGAGGTACTTTCTGCGTTGAAAGACAGACTGCCGCCCTCAGCATGGCCTCCCCGGAGAAACGCAGCGTTACTCGTCGAGGGCCCCGCTCCCGGGTCTTTTTTCTGCGCGTTTGGTCCACGTGTGAGCCTGCGGTCTGCCGATGCCGTTGTGCCGGGCCCACTCAGACAGAAACGGGGCCGTGTTTACGTTCCGTGAAGCTTTCCTCGCTCCTCTGCAAGGGGTCTGGATTTCTTTCCCGGCTAGTCCGTGTAGCTCTGCCTGGTTCTTAATGCCCAGTGGCCTCTGTCTCCTCTGCGGGACCATGTGGCCCACTTGACAGATGAGGGAAACGGAGTTCAGAGGGCGGAGGCGGCAAGCCAGTGGACGCCCAGCCTGGGCTCGCCTCCCCCCCCCAGCCGGCCTTCCCGTGTCCCCACTGCTCTGCAGCTGGCCCGTTGTCCTTTACAGACCGGTGGACATCTCTTAGTAACTGAGTAGGGGGTGGGGCCTCCTGGCAGACCACCGTTCGGGTTAATGGAGAGCCCCCATGGATAACCATGGATGGCCAGTTTCCAAGGAATTCGATTAGGGTAAACTATACTTAACACTGGAACTCGATGGAGCGTAATTGAACCTTTGACGACCCAGAAGGCGATGCAGGGCCTGCAGGGCCCCGGGTCGCTGTTGTGAACACCAGTTACCGCTGCGCGCCGGGCAGAAGCCTTGGCTAATGGGGCTTCCTGGCCGCCGGCCGAGGCGGCTCTCGTTGTGTGCGGCCGCCCCTGTGATGGGCCTTGTCTTCTGGCCAGAGAGCACGCTTGCAGAAGGGAGCAGCCCCTGTCCAGTGTCAGAAAGCCCAGGGCAGCTGCGGGCGTGTGGCTGTGCCCCTGTGGCCGTAGCATCAGCCCGCCAGGTGGGTCCCGCCGGAGCCTCTCCGAAGCACCCTGAGACAGAGCCCGGCCCCGCAGTCGGACCGCCCAGGCCTGGAGCGCTGGCCCGGGGCATCCCTCGCACGCGCTCCCTCTCCAGGAGGGCGCAGCTCCGTGAGCTCCAGTCAGGGCTCCAGCAACTTGCCTCGGACTCTGTAAGGGTTCTTTGTATCTTTTCTTTTTTTTTTTTACAAGTATATTCCTCACTTCCGGAAGGATTAAGACCTTAATTCTTCAGTGTAGAAATTTAAGGGAAAATGTTCATTGGAAGAAAACTCTATCACAACTCCCCGACGGAGAAATACTTCAGGAAAGAGGCACTAACCTTCACCCCGAGCTTCCTAGCAGCCGAAGCAAGCAGGGGAAGGCACCGGGGCCGGCTAGTCTTCAGTCTGCCGCCGCCCAGCCCTGGGGAGTGCGTGCTCCGTCTGTAGTCCGATACAAGAGGCCCTCAGACAGCATCGTCTCGTTCAGTGCCGATGAGATGCCGTAGGGGCTTGACTCTGGTTGATATCGGGGAGCCCGTGGTGGCGTTGGTGAAATTGGATGTGGTTCAGTATAAAGTCGCAGAACCTACTGATGACATTCAGTGGGGACTCACGGTGCCTAAAACCGTAAGATTAACAAGCATCATCTTCGCAAGCATGTTTTACTCAGTAATGTAGGAAAAAAGACATTTTTTTTGTTTCGGCACAAATGCAGCCCTGTTGTGGAGTAATGTGCAGTGTTTTCCTGAAACGTTAAAATAAGCACAAGACAACTGGGAGTCGTGCTCGTAGAGTCTTCAGAAGTGTGTCTTCTCGTTTACCATCTGGGAGAAGGTGCGTTGCCGGCAGGTGTTGAGAAGTCTTGAGTCATGTGGAGAGAAAGAAGCAGGAAGGGGGCGGAGGAAAGGGGCCGGTGGCACCGGGTTGTGGAGCGGGGCCTGACCCGTGCTCACCTTGCCGTGCTGGGTGCGTGCCGGGCCGTGTGCCGTGTGCCAGGTCAGTCTGTGTTCTGTGCCGTGCTGGGCCGAGCTAGCCTGTGCTGTGCATCAGGGATGGGCTGAGAGCAGCCGTGTTCTGTAGAACGTCCTGCAACAATGGAAACATGTGACCACGAGCGCTTGGAAGGAGGCTTGTGCACCTGAGGAAGTGAATTTCAGTTTTACTTAATTGAGCCTTAAAGAGCAAAATGGACGTTTTTAATCTTAAGTAGTCACACGTGGCAGTGGCTGCCCTACTGGACAGCACCAGCACAGGTCTAGAACCTCACAGATGTCCTTGCCCTTCGGCCTGGTAGTTCTGCGAGGGGAAATGCTTTCGATCCAGCAATGAAGTGAAGGAAGCAAGAATCTAAATAGTACGTACAGCGTGATCCCTGCGTGAGCCCCGGAAAAAGACTGGAGGGAAGCGACCGGAATCGTGGTCACCGCTGTTGAGACACCAGCGCTTTGTGTTTCCTCCTCCGTGTTCCTGTGAGGTCGGCGGTTGCCTGCGTGTGGAGCACGGGGACTGCTGTGCAGCAGAAGGAAAAGCGTTTCTTAAAACAAGCCAGTCCGTTGTTGTATTAGAATTGCTGGGGGGGCAGCGAGCGTGGAAGGGGGGTCACGGAATCCTCTGGTTCAAGGTCAGGACACCACCCGCAGGTGACACGCCTGCGGGCGACTCTCCGCAGCCTGGCCGCCCCGCCTCTGTCCGCTGCTGCTCTTTCCCTCGGAAGCTGCTGACCCTTTTGAAACCCGAGTTTTGTGAAATGAGGCAGGACAGTACCGCCCTCGTGGGGTGGTTTTTTTGTCCAGCGATTTATGTACTTTCCAAACGCTTTTTATGGAATCTTCCTCTGTTACTAGCAAGTCAGACTTTTCCTCTTTTAAAAGTCTTTCTTTGATGAGAAAAGTAACCCATTCCGGAGAGTTTAGGAAGTTCAACAAAAGCCAAAGCCCCCCTCCCCCACCCACATTCCCACCACCTGCCCCCAGCCCCAGCGATCTCTCTCAGGTGCACTCCCCCCCCCCCCCCCCCCCCGCCCCCGAGCCTACGTCTGCCTCTGTGGGCGGGGCAAGTGTCAACACCACCATCTCCGGGTGAGGAGCCCGCCGTGGGAGAGGTTAGGTGCCCTCGCCCTAGGTCTCGGCCCCTGGTCAGCCTGAGCTCTAGTCGGCCTTCTTTCCCTGGAGCTGTAGATGAGGTTTGACGTAACCCCCAAATTGTCGGCATCCCACCTATTCCTGGGATCCTGAGAGCCTCTCGTCCTCCTGAGTGTGGCACTTGAAAGCCTTCGATGATGGCTCGGCTCCGGGAGTAAGTTACACCGGCCGATGCTTCCTTTATGTGAGTTTGCTGTTGAAAGCCGGCTCGGCCGACGCAGGCAGGGCTGTGCGGGGCGCGAATTGTCACACACATGCGGAAAGCGTGAGGTGTTTACCCGACGCGTGGACGGAGGAATAAAGGCCTTCTGTGAGGGAAGGCGTGGGAAGAAAGAGAGGCATTCGGAAGAGGTTTTAATCCAGGCAGCCCCGTGGCACTTCCCTGGGGTGATTGTACTCCGCCTGCCTGGACTTTAAATAAAGACCCTTTAACGGCTGGTTCACAAAAAAGCGCTTTTTTTACCCCAGCCCAGCCATCACCTCCACTTCTCCTCATATAGCTGAGTGCCATCCAGAACAGTCAAAAAAAATTCAGTGGATTTTTAAGGGCCTCTGAATCTCCTGGGTGAGGATGGAATTTTCACAGACGTCCTGTAGCCTGGAGTAAATGAATGTCACAGCCCCTGCGAGCCCCCCTTCCCACCTGGACAGCCGGAGACCCTGTCTAGACAGGCAAAGGCCCCGGGCAGGCACGCACCAGGCCAATGAGAAGTCCCAGATCTGCCCGCCTCCCCGCTGCGCAAAGCCCCCTCCCTCCTGGGGGAGCCGGGGAAGTGCTGACCACGCAGTCTGTACTCCCTGGGGCTTGTTTGTGCTTTTCTGAACTAGTTGTGCTAATGTTGGCTTCCCCATGGGAGAAACAGCCCCAGCTTTAGGAAGAGAGCTGGTTTGGTGAAGAAAAACAGAAAAACAGCCCGGCAGCCCTGCTGTGGTCCGTGGGAGGGGCCCGGGGACGCGTGTGATGTCTCCAGGGACAGGGCCCACGGTTTTTTCTCTTTCTGGGATGCAGCCTCCTTGGATTGGTGGACAGAAAACACCCCACGGGTTGTTTCCACTCAGAGAGTCCGTCGGCGCATCCCGGTGCGGCCCGGAGTGCGCAGCCGCGCTTCTGGGAGGGCTGTCCCACCTGCTCTGAAGTCCTGTGGGACCCCTGGAGGGGGAGGGGAAGAGGCACAGTCTTCCTCAGCTGGCTGGTTCTGTCGGGTTGTTTTCTAACCCATCTCTCCTCGGTGGCCAGAGCTTGTCTCGGCTCCAGCATCCCCGAGCCTTCCCCGCCACGCTCGGAAGCTGGTGGGGTGGGGGAGAGTGGCGGTGCGGCCCCACGCACGAAGAGTCCCTCATTTGTATCTCATTTTCGAGTTATTATCGAGCCGCTGGTCGTGAGAGTGTTTTGACAGCAGCTGTCAGCAAGGTGCAAGCGGCTGCCATCGCCTCCGATTGGCTGAAGACACCTATGGCAGCGTGCTGAGTACTATCCGAGCCCACCCACCCCCGCCACAGATGGGAGCGGCGGGGGGAGGGGGCCCGGAGCGGAGCCCACGGAGGACAAGCGGACGAGAGGGGAGGCAGGGGGACGCCTGGCCACTCCAGGCCCCGAGCCGGCCTGGCTCGGCCCTGCGGCCTTAGCGGTTTTCCAACTCCTGCTAGAGAAACCGGACGCCAAAGACTCAGACTGTGCCTCTTGTGTTATTTAATTTATTTTATTTGGGGTTTTGGGCAGCAACGGTGGGGTGGGGGTGGAGGAATGAGAGAGGATCCGTCCAAACGACGATTTAGTCTTGTCCGAGTTCATTCCCTGAATTAGTGAGGTGACCGCGGCCGGGCCCCCAGCTGCCAGCGGTGAAGCCTGAGCGCGAGCCAGGAAGGGCGGCCGGTCGGAGGGTCGAGGCACGCTGGTCCGCCCCTCCGCCTGGCCGAAGGGCAGGGGGCGCGCGTGTTTCCCCTTCTCCCGCGCAGAGTCTTCTCCCCGTAACACAGATCGTTCCGCGTGGTCTTTCCAAGCCCCGTGCATCGAGGCAGGAGAATAAATAACGCTTCGTATTCACTGCCTTTTCTACCTAAGCAGCTTAAAATTCATTCTTTTCTCTCTTCTTTTCCAAGTACGAAAGTAACGTTAGCAGCACCAGAGAGCAGATGTGTTGCGATCAGGAAGCGGGCGCACTCCTGCCTTAAATTGAGGGCCCGAGGGGGTTGTCCCAGGTGCGTAGGGACTGCGGCGAGTGTAGCCCGTGTGCGCCACACGCGGGGGACGGTGTGTCACTCCCGTGTCCCCCCCCACTCTCCACGCCCACTCGGACTTGCTCGACGGGGTCTCTCGCTCGAGCTCCGGTTGCCGTGGACACACTTGGACCGAGGTCGCCGTGGGTGGCGGAGGCGGAGGCTCGCACTCACTGTGCTCCCACGGAGGTCCCTCGCCTGCTGGTACCAGAGAGCTGGGAAAAGCCACATCCTTGGGGTGTCCAGCTTCTGCCCATCGAGACCCTTGGCAGTGTCCGAAGTCACTCAGGGTTGTCAGGACACGGGGAGAGCCCCTGGCTTCTAGTGGGCAGGATCTGGGTGCCGCCGAACGCCCTGCGAGGCGCAGCGCAGCCCCCAAACAAAGAAGTCCCCACCCAGGATGCCAGGAGCGCGAGGCGGGGAAACCCTGGGCTCAGTCCCAAGGGAAGGGCCCTCGCTTCCAGAGGAGACAGTCCAGGACCTGGGAGTGCCCCAGTGTTCCTGAGTGGGGGTGCTCTGGGCACATGGGGCTGTCCCTTTCACACGTGGCTGTGCCCCAGAGAAAGCCAGCAGCGCTTCCCATCACCGCGACAACCCACAAGAGCCCCCACGGATTCCCAAAGGCCCTTAAATTGGCTTCTAGTGCGGCCCTCAAGCTCCAGGCCAGGCTCGGCTCTCACCCCTTCCTTTTCTCATTCCGTCTCCACGGCAGTCCCGGGGGGACCGTTTGTTTACCTCCATTTTAGAGAACAGGGAGGGGAGAGAATCTCAGGCGACGCCCCTTGCCTGCAGCCCAGAAGCAGGGAGGGCGGGACCGAAACCCGGCCCTGTCGGAGGCCAGGAGCAGAGGGCTCGTCCCTCTCCCGGCAAGTGGGCGGAATCGGGCCCCACCCTCCCACCTCGCTTGCTTTTCTCGAAAATCCTGAGAGAACGCTCCTGAAGGGGCTTTGAAAAGACGGTACACATGTAAGGACACCGCAGTAATTATTGTGCCCGCCAAGAGTCGGAAACCCTGTGAACGGTGAAGACCGCTCCTCGTGACCCGGTGCCCACCGTCGGCCGCTGGAATTTGGACGCAGAAGATCAGGTTCGAAAGCAGACTAGCTTCGGCCCGAAACGCAAAGCAGCCGCAGAGCAGGACCAAGTGCCCCTCGGTGAGGTGGCGTTGGCTTCTCCAGGACCGTGATGCGTGGTGGCGTGAAACTGTGACTCCACAATGGCCCTCTCCAGGGGAATCTTCCTAAAGTCACGAGTTCTGCGAAGGCAAGGCCCCAACTCAGAATCTTAACAGAGTGGCATTCTGCGCCCTCCTCTGTCTCCCCGCTTGGTGACGATGGCAGGGCAGCAGGTCAAGGTCCCTGACCAGAGGTCCGGCCGCACCTCTGGGTCGCCTTTCAAAACACAAGGAAGCCTGGGCCTTGGCCCAGCCAGCGAAATCAGAGCCTCTGGGCGCTGGCATTTTTCAGAAACACCACCCCCCCACCCCCCCCCCCCGCAACCGCCGCCCGGCTGATTCAGGTCGGCAGCCAGGGCTGCGAGTGACTCGCCCAGATGGGAGGTCGGCAGGCTCTGTCCATAAAGAGCCAGGAGCAAACGTCTCAGCTCCGGGGGTCAGATGGTCTCTGCGCTCGGAGAGCAGCCGCCCACAGAAGGTGAGCACGTGGGTGTGGCTGGCGCGGCACGTCCTTCCCGTGGGCACCGGAGTGGGGCTGTCCCGTGATTCTCCTGTGTCGTGAACTATTATTCTTTCGACTTTTTTCTCTCTTCACAACCACTTAGAAAGGTACAAACCAGTAGCTCGTAGGCTGTGCAAGAACAGGTGACGGTCGCAGGCCAGTTTGGCTGTGGTTCCTGGTGCGCACCACAGCCAGCAACCGAACCCGCAGCCTGGCTGGCTGAGTCGCCGGCCTCCCGTCTCCGAGGTCTGTGCCGCAGCGCGTGTGCTGGGCGCGAGGGTGCGTGCCAGCCGGGGGAGGCTGAGGGGGGCACCCTGTTCCCTCGGCACCGCGTCTTGGTGCTCCACGGCCGGTGAGGAGGCGGGCTTTCCCTCCCCTGGGCTGGGGGGGCTGCCGCGGGTGCCGGGCTCAGCCTTCTCGGTGGCAGGCTCCCCAGGCCCGGTCCCTTGTTAGGCCCCTCGGGTAAACGGCGGGTCGGGCGGCGAGGTGGAGAGGCCTCGTGACTCTCGCTGCAAACCTCCCTCATTACCAGCTGTCTTGGGTTTTCTCACGGCCTCTAGTAAGTGCCCCTCGGTCTAATGAGTACCTGATTAAGGAAAACACGTAACTCGGGGGGGGGGGCGGTGGTGGAGGCAGAGACCCCTGCTCGTCGGGGCCGTGTGAGTAGCTCCAGCGGTGTGGGAGGCGGCCCCGGGGGTGCCGCGATGCCTCGGTGTGGGGGTGTCGGGAGTGAGATTGGGGTCGTCAGACTTCTGTGAAGAGTCGTGATGGTTAATGTTGTGTGTCAACCTGGCAGCCACCAGGTGCCCAGGCAGCCGCCATAGACGAGACGTAAGCTGGGGGCCTGGTGGTGCTCCGGTTAGGCTGTGTTCACCCGACGGGTAGGGGCCAGGTCTGGCCCAGGGGCCACGGCTTGTCAACCCCTGGTCTGTAAGGACCAGTCCCCTTTCTCCTCCCGTCCAGGGCTAAATTTAGGACTGCTCTCGTCCGGGTGGCCGCATCCGGGTGGCCTCCCCTGCTGCGGCAGCGACGGAGCCCCAGGTCCCGGTAGGCGAAGGCCACCGCAGCCGCGCACATCCGGGGCTCTGCCCCTCCCTCCCTTTGTTAGGGCCCAGGCGCAGTCTCAGGCTTCCCCGCGGCAGGGAAGGGGGAGCTGGGTGCCGCGCCCAGGCTTCCGCTCTCACTTCGAGGCCCCCTGTGGTCTCGGGCTCCGCCTGCCTGCAGGGGACACTGACCCACCCCGCACACCTTCAGTGAACGTTTCTGGAACACACTGATGCTCGCTGGTGTAGCAGAGGGGTGTCTCTCCGCAAGGGAAGCCTCGTTTCCAGCGAAGTCCCCCCAGAATCCCAGCGAGCGAACCACACCCAAGTGGAAGAGGCTGAGACAGCACCCCCTGGCCTCGGGGGCAGCCCTCCCCTGTGTCTGTAACGGGGGCCCTGGGCCCTAGGCCCTACGGGCAGGTGAGAACACAAACGGGCAGGTGAGAACACAAACGGGAGGGGGCTCCCTGGGGGGCGCTTCGACCTGCCCTGCGGCGTCTCCCTCCCTCCCTCCCGCATCCCGTCATCTGCGGACTCCTTCGTCCCTGTTGCTCCAGAGACACCTTGTCACTGGATCCTCACCACAACTCTCACCCCTTGTCCCCATTCGTCAGATGAGCAAGCGGAGGAGCCGCCTGACCCCGCATGCGTGCTCAGACCTCTGCACCGGTGACGCCCGCAGACTTCCGATGCCTCCCAGTCGGAGGGGCCGCCCGAACGTGGGTGCTGACTCGCCCTTGCTGTTGGAGGAGCAGCTCCCCACCAGGGGTGGGACACACCCCGGCTGATCCGAGGGGTTCCTCTCCTGCTGGGGGCGAGAATCCCACCAGAGAAACCCCGTCAGGTTTGAGTGCTCTCGCACCCTGCCGGAGGGCGTGCACGCTGATTGTTTTCCTCCAACCGCAGCTAAGGCCTCTCCTCCCCAGGGTGCACGTCACCCCAGGCTTGCTGCCTCAGAAAAGGCTGTGGCCACCGTCCTCCTCGTCGTCCTCGTCCCTGAGCGGAACAGAGCAGGGGACAGGGCGGGGGGGGGGGGGGAAGAGGACAGGGAGGCATAGCAAGATTCGCACAAACAGCCCCCCTCCGTGCACCGACCGAGAGGGAGTGGGAGGTAAAGCAGGTCCAGGCCTTTGCGCACTGCTGGGGACGCAGCAACTCGCTTCCCTCCTCGGGAACTTTGCAGACGATGCTCTTGAACTTGCTGGTGAGACAAACAGTGCTCTCCGCAGAGGGGCTGCTTTTCCTCCGGACTGCTGATTCCTCTCCGTTTCTCTTCACCTCTGCCTGGGGCACCTTGGTTTTCCCACACCACCGCCCCCCCCCCCCCCGCCACGGCAGGACCCACGGGGGATAAACCAGGTCCCCCGCAAGCAGAACCCGCGGGCTCTCGCAGCCACACAGCTCGCCGGGACCCCTCCCTCCCCTGTCCAGAGCCCATGTCTCTCTGTCCACCCACGGCCCAAGTCGCACTGGCCAGCCCTCAACTTCCTCCTGCCCCCCACCGTTGAATCGAGTTCTGCGTTGGTTTACTTGGCCCCAAACAAATGGTCTGCCTCACAAATCCATTTCTACCTCTCACTGTATCTTCAAACTCACCAGCCATCCTGAGCTCAAGGTGTTTTATTGTTGTTTTCCTTCCCAGACTGTTAAAAATTCCATCTGTCCCAGCCTGCCGCCTCCCCCCCCGCCCCCCCCCCGCGCCAGCAGGCTCGGCGGCGTACATCAGCGTGCCTCTGCGCCCCGTCTCCCGCCTGCCTCTGGGACGGCCTCGGGGCCTTCCATCAAAGGCTCACACCGCGGGTTGGCGCCTCGCTGCTTCTTCAGGGATGTCTCAGCTGTCATCCTCATGACACTGGTCCTGGCTCTCTGTGGACGCTCAGGTCTTGAGGCTGCCCAGTTACCCGAGGCACACCCCAGTCTGAACCCCACTGCCCCAGAAAACTGGCCGCCTCCTGTCTGCAACTTGTCGGTCAGGGGACGACTCCCAGGGGGACAGGGTGACCATGCCCTCGCCCTCTTCCCACACTTGAGTAAGGTCAGACAGATGGCTGAGACTTCTGCCCTGGGGGTGGGGACACCCGTCGTGGGCTGCCTGATGCTGTGGGAGGTCTGGGGTGTTCCTCCTAGGGGCAGGGCTCAGAAGCCTCCAGAAGGCCGAGTTCAGGAGCTGCCCTCCAAATCTGTCGTCATCTCCTCAGCCTGTCTTTCCACTTCCTCCAGTACTTGACTGGCAGCTTCCCTGTGGCCGTCAGGCTCCTGCGAGAAACTGAGGACGGAGGTCAAAGGCGGAAGTGGGTTCCTCGGCCCAGAGCAGGCGTAGCACAGCTGAGTGGGGGGGGCTGTGGACTCCCGGTTGGGCAGCCCCGGGTGGAGGCCCTTCGAGCCCGACAGGCTGCCCCTGGGGGGCCCGGTGCCCTGGGATGCTGCCACCCAGGGGTTGCTGTGGACCGTGAACACATGGTGTGTGCTGGACCCTCCCCCCTCTGTTCCTCGTTTCTGGCATTGAGGACTTGGGTTGTGAGGGTGCCCAGAAACACCAGTGAGGGAGACACTAGCAGCATCCGGTCATAGCTCAGCCGCCTGGTGCTGCAGAGCCTGCCAGACACCGAGGGCGCTGTCCCGGGTGCTGACCACCCAGGAGTCCATCGGGGAGCCCGGCGTAGCAAGTCTGACGAGGAGGAGGGGGAAGTCGGTAACCGCCAACACCAGTTCTCTGCAGGCGGGCGGGCTGGGTAGGAACGCCTTTGAGGTGGCGCCCTTCCTGCCGGCGCTCTTCCCCCATCTCAACAGGTAGTGGGGCAACAGCCGGGTCTACGGTCCTCATCGTTGCCTCGTGCTGCGTGGGTCCCTCGGCTGGTGGCAGGCCCTGGGGGAGCGGCACTCACCGCTCCGTGCACACACACAGTGACTCAGCTTGTCCCTGCACCGCTGAGGAAGGGGGGCTTCCCCCGGGAAGGGACCGCCCCCTCCTGCCTCGGGGCACCAGTCATCTCCGGCGGTGTTGACCGTGCATCGGACGCCTTTCTCAAGTGCGCCATGCGTTTTCCCACCTGCGCGAGGATGCGGAGCCCAGGCCGTGTCTGGGGTGCCCATCGGCCTGCGTCGAGTTTCTGGGGGCTAACGCAGAGGCCCGAAAATGAAGGCTCAGGAGCCAGCCCCTGCTTTTATCTGGTTGTGCTGGCAAGAAGCCACGCCCGTCATTTCCATATTGTCTGGGTCTGCTTCCTTGCAAAAGTGGCAGGGTTGAGGGGTCTGATCCTCCCCAGGAAGAGTGCGCGTGCCCTGGTCTCACTGGGGCCATCGGTCATCTCTCCTCAGGCCTTTTAGGGACCTGCCACTGTTAACCCCTTGCCCTTCTCAGCGGCTCTGGGATGAGACTCTAGATAGCAAGTTGGTGAAGGAAAAGCACACGGCCCCTGAGCGGCCAAGGGGGTGGGGTCAAGGGCTTTCCCACAGGTGACAGGCAGGAGCTGAGTGTGTGGTTGTGGCCTCGCGGTGAAGGTCTGCCCTCAGGGGGCCACAGGGCCTGTTTGGCGTTGGCACCGTGTAATTGCTTTGCCCCAAACCGCCGCCCGCCTCGTCCCTGGGTCTCTGCCTCGGTCCCTCAGGGCTGCGCAGGCTCCCATCCTGTGTGCACTCCCCAGAGGGCTCCTGCCACCCTCTGCCCCGTCCCTAGAGAGAATGCCGTCCGGATACCGCACAGGCTTGCCTGGTGCCCAGGCGCTACCTTGCACCTCTCCGGACAGGTCAGGAGACGGGGGCCCAGAGGCCAGGGCGCAGCATGCACGCTGGTGCACCCCGGCAGCCGCGAGCGCCATGTGGTCCATCTCAGGGGTCCAGGATGCGCTCCTTGGGCGGTGAGTGGGAGGTGGTGGGGGTGATCCTGGGCTCCTGCTCCACATTCTCACTAGGGGGCCGTCCCTGGGGAGTTTCCTGATGCCCCCATGACTGGAACTTCCTCCCACACGTGTCCCCGAAAGTCCCCCCAGACCCTGCCAGCTTGGCAGAAGTTCTTTCCGTGTTTGTGAGACCACGCTTCTCTTCCCACCATCCTTCCAATCAGCTGCGCCCCGCAGTCCCTGGTAAGTAGGGTCTGGGCCTCGGGAAGACCAGTGGGAGTCGGGACGGGCCCGCCTTGTCGGAGAGCAGCGCAGGGCCGACGGGAGTCAAGTGGAGACGATCGGGTTCGTGGTGCGCAGTCCTCGTTCGGGTTCTGAGAATCGAAATGTGTCCAGAAGAAATGGAAGTGACGGGCTGGCCCGTGAGCAGCCCAGAGGTGGGGCCGGGGGGCCAGTGGCCACCCACCCGTCGTTCAGCCTCCTCGGGAGGCCTGGCTGTGACCTGGCAGCAAGTGGCATGGGGGCCTCTGGGCCAGTGGCAAAGGGTGTCCCCCTCCTCAGGGTGTCCAGCTGCCCGCTCCGTTTTGCCCGGGGGCGCATTCCACCTTTTCAAGCCTCACAGAGACTCCAGGGACAGGTGCTCTGGCCCATTGTCGGGTTCCTGGGTGTGGTGGTTACGGGCCGGGGGGTGCCCAGGAGTTCCCCTCGAGTGGTCCCTGGTGGCGCGGCAGCAGGTGTGGGCAAAGCAGAAGGCATCAAGTGCGTGCGAGTCTGACCACAGCTGCCAACCCCCCGGGTCTTCCCCGTGGCCTTCCCCGTTTTCCGAAGTCACGGCGGAGATCAGAGCAAGAGGCCAGATATGTGGCAGATTAATTGTTGAACCGGATTTACGTGAATGAGAAAGAAGCCGTGTTCTTTTTCCTTCTAATTTTTTCTTTTCCCCTCTCGAACATCCCCTGTACTGAGGGAAACAGCACCAAAGGGTGTTAAATTGGTTCTAAATGCCCACCTCTGACCAGCCACATTCTCGTAACGATTTCATCATCCTGAATTATCCACTTTGTTTTCTTGTAATGGGATTAGCTGTACTTGAAGCAGCGGAAGACCAGAGGGGGCGAGCGTGAGGGGGCGCAGGAGCTGGGCGTGCAGTTAGTTCCCTGGCTCCCGCAGAGGCGTGGGGCTGCCCGGCACGCCCGGCCCGGCAGAGGAGATGCGCCGGGGGCCCGCTCGGCCGGGGACAGCGCGCCGTGCGGGGCCTGGCTGAGGGACGCCTCCCCGGGGACGCTCCCTTCCAAGTCTGGTGGGACACCAGCAGGAGGCGAGGGCAGGGTGGAGAACTGCGTCTCCCGTCAGGGCTCCGTGAGTCGCAGAGTCACAGAGTCACATCGGGCCTGGGGCCCCACCTGCTCTGAGGGCTTGAGGGCGTCGCGTGCGCCTCGCCTGCCCAGGGCCTTACAAGTGGGCGTGGCGTCACCAGCACCTTCGTGCCCCCGTTCCTGGTGGACACTGGGACCGGGGAGTCAGCAGCCTTATACGGTGGGGGGGGGGGGAGCGGTCGTGTCCGTTTCACAGATGACGAAACTGAGCCTCAGGAAGGTGACATGGGGCGCAGGGCTGGGATCTGAGGCCAGGTCCGGCTCCAAACTTAGGCTGTTTCAGTGATGCTGAGACTTGGCCCCTCACCGTCAAAACCAGACTTACTCAGCGGTGCGTTCACTGCAGGTGCAGCCACAGGTGTGTGAACACCTGGGGTGGATGCTGGGGGCAGGGGGAGCAAACCACAGTGGCCAGACCCTCTCTGTCCTCAGGTTGCTTGGAATCCTCCATTTTACGAGAACACAGGCAGACAAGGGGGCCGGCAGGCTGCAGGGGACCGGGAGGGTTAAACTGTTGACTTCGCGCCAATATTTAAAAACCTCGTTTCTCAGAAGACTCCGAATTGCAGGCCGCTGTCGGTCGGTCGGTCGGTCGGTCTGCGTGAGGGTCCCGGCCCCGATGTCCGCGGGCGGCCCAGGCTGAGGCTGCGTGCCCCCGCCCCCTCTGCTGGAGCCCTGCCCCTCAGCCGGAAGCAGACTCGCTCGCCTGGGGTGCTCGAGCCCTGCGCCTGGGCTGGCGCCACCCCACCTCAGCCTCCGAGCCAGACCCGACGACCCCGACACCGCTGGTCCAGAGGTCACAGGGCTGGAGGTTTCTGCCATTTGCCCGGCTCTCTCGGCTCCCCTCTGTCATCCGTCTGCCCCGAGGTCTTTGCCTTGGGGCCTGCCTGCCATCCCTTCTGTTCTGTTGACCTGGCTCCGGCACGTGTCTGTCTGTCTCTCTCTTTCTCTTTCTCTCTCTCTGTCTCTCTCTCTCTCTCTCTCTCTCTCTCTCTCTCTCTCACACACACACACACACACACACACACACACGCCAGTTCAGCCTGGAAACCACTCAGACAGGAGCTGTCACCTCCCGGTGCCCCGTCCCCTCCACCGGAGCCTCTCAGGAGAGTCCAGCCTCTGATTCAGAGGCAGCATTGGACTGCTTGTCCCCGGGATCCCTCGTCCAGAAAACGAGAGGGTGGCGCTCGCCTGCAGAGGACCCTGTGAAAGGCTCTTGAGAACAGCTAAACGCTGGCCCCCGCACTTCTTCTCTCGCTTTCTTGGAAACCGAGCCATTTTTCAGGCTTCGAGAGGCAAAAATAAGAGGGAGCATGCGTGATGGTGATGAGCTAACCTTCCCACATCCGACTGTCGCCGTAATGAGCAGTGAGTCACCGGAAAAGTCCCACCTAGAGGCACTCCGGGAAAAGACAGCGAGAGGGGCAGAGGAGGAAGAGACTGGACGCGCGCCTGCGCCTCCGCCTCCACTGGCCAGCTCCCGGAGCCGCCGTCCCTTGCTCAGTGTTGGCTCCTCGCGGCAGGGCTGACACCCGCGCAGCAGCGTGACTTTCTCGGGGCAGGACGAGAGCCCCTGCAGGTGGGACCGCGCGGATGCAGCCGAGCCCAGCCTTGGTGCGGTGGCGTCCCTGCTCGCGAGGCTGCCGGTCCTGTCTGTGCGCATCGCAGAGGCGGGGCGTCCTGACAGCGGGCCCTGGGCCCTGGCCCTGCCCCCGCAGAAGTCCGCCGCCACAGACGGAGGCGCCGGCTCATCTCTGGACCTCCCATCGGCCCGCCAGTCTCTCCGCCTTCCTCAACTGAGGCCCCCAGCCACGTGGCCGCTCGGCAGCGGAAGGGGGATCATCCCACAGTCCTCTTGTGTCCCTGGGGTAGGCAGGGCCCACTGCCTGCCTGCCAGCTCTTCTTGCAGGCCAGGGTTCCCTGGGAGCAAGGGTGGTGTCTGGCATTGACCCCCCCCCCGGCCCCTTGCACACAGGGCCCCTTGCACAGGTTCAGGGACAGACTGGCCACTCTGAGCCCAGGTCACTCATTAGCACCTGCTGGACTCCAGGCAGGTCACTCGCCAAATGTTGGAGGAATCGTGTGACCTTTTCGAACCTCAGCTTTGTTAAACGTGTGTAATGTGCAAGTTAGAAAATCGCGGTGTGTTTGAAAGGCTTTTCAATGCCAAGGGACTCTGTTCTTTCTTACCTCGAGAAGGAACAGAAAGAAGCCTATAGTTTGTTCTCACCTGAGAAGGGGCACAAAACTGCCCCTTCGTCTTGTGCAGACCACACTGTGACCGCAACTGCGGGTCCCATGGGTGGGAGCTGGTTTCTGTTTTTCCCGCAGCCACGCCCTGAGCGCAGGTGGGAAAAAGGACAGTCGTGCCCACCGACTCCCCACGTGACTCGGCACTTCTGCTGGGGCTCTGCTGCTTTCACTGACCTGAGTAGGAGAACAACAAGGACTTGTGTCCTGGGAGCAGCTCGGCCTTGGTTCCCCAGGGTGTGCCAACCCCTACTTGGTGCCAGCGTGGAGGCTCGAGGGGTGGGGCGCCTCGCAGCCCGCTCATTAAGCCCCAAACCCGGACACCAGAGTAGCTGTAAAAATGTCAAGCTCAGCATCTTGGGCGGGTTCTCTCTGTTTCCTCCTCACCTTCCTCTCGCTCACTTCCTTCCTCCCATCATTTTGGCCAAGGAAAGAAGATAATTCGTTCCTTTTATTTTGGTAGCAGAGCCAAGACCCTAAGCAGTCGCCATCCAGGGCCCTGGCAGGTCTGGGGGGGTGCACAGCACACCCCGAGGGAAGAAGCCCCGGCGTGCAGGCGGGTCCCTGCGGTGCTCGCCTGCCTTCGGGCCTGTGTGCCAGCCTGATTTGCATGGCCGGCTTGTTTGTGAGGGCTGGGCACAGTCGCCTCGCCTGGTGCGACACCTCCGCACCCGCGTGCCCCCCCTCATCCTCCGAGCTCACCTCAAAGGAAATTAGAGGCGCAACGACGTACTCCAGTTGTCCAAAACCCCCAAACCCGCCACCAGTCATGCGTGCGCAGCGCGGCGGAGGGGGCGGGCCCCGACGCGGGGGAGTGATTGGTGAACCCAAGGTGAATGAAATAATTGGAAAAGTGAGGTGTGAGTTCGTTACTGAAGTGTGAGCGTGGTGGGGGAGGGAAGCGGGGCCATGTTTAAAGGCCCGGTATGTCCCTTTTATTCACAGCTTCTGATACAGTAATTGCTATTTTGTGGTTTCTATTATCTACACAGTGGGGAGCGCAGCGCCTCCTTCCCCCAGCGGCAGAGTCCGGGCACGGGGAGGAGCTGCCGGTACCCCGGGATTTTCCTCCCCCTGCGGTCCCGAGGCCCTGCCCCGGGTGGCGGCCCCTGCTCCCGGGGGACGAGGGTTCACGCACAACTTCCTCCCAAAGCCACTCTTAAAAATGGCTCCGTGGACTTTGCTGTCAGATAAGAACCTTAATAATGGTTGGTATTTATATATCGCTTATCTCCAAGGAGCTAAAGGTACTTCATCGATTTTTTTCCCTCCCCCAACCCTTTTTTTTTCCATTTTAATTCTCTTTGCTATCTCTCTGAGATCACCAGTATCAATCAGCCTTATATTATCGCACTCAGTTGTATAGGAACCGCAGCCCCCGCTTGCCTGGCATGTTCCTGGGCTGGGAGGGAAGCGCCGTCTGGGTTTGCACCCGGGGCCGTGGGGCCTGGACAGGTCACATCGCCTCTCTGGCCCTTGGTTTTCTCATCTGTAAAACAGGCGGTGTCTCCACTACCGCCCCCCCCCCCCCCGTCCTGGCCCCTGGAAGCGACATAGTTGAAAGCCTTAGCCCATCACAGGCACCCGGGCATTGTCCCCAGGGCGACGGCAGCCGCGATGGCGTCTGGAAGTCCCCGACTTCCGCTTCAGGGCTTTGCAGCGTCGGGCAGTTCCTTGTAAGTTCCGACCCTGATCTCCCAGCTGCTCCACGGGCCCCAGCTCTCCCTGGCCCTCTTCTCAGACACAAGGGGACGTGAGCTCACCACCACCACCTGCCTCATCTCCCGGAGAATAACGGGGTATGGGGAGCTTCTCGGGCCTCGGGACGCAGCGTGATGTGTGCCCTGCCCAGACCTGCCTGGGGACCCCAGACGGTGGCTGTGACCTCCCGCCCCTCTCAGGCCCCCAGCTGCCTGGGGCAGGATCCCTGTTCTCTGGCCCCGCCCCCAACCCCTCGCGGGTCCAGCCGCCTCAGTCACAGCTCCCGCCGCCGAGCTCTCAAACGCCACCTCTCCAGGCCACGTAAGCATGGCTCCTCCAGCCTCTCCTCATCAGCTTCTTTCCCCACCTTTTAATTATTTTCCTCGCCTTTCTCCGGACCCTCAGCTGCTTGCCATGCACAGAGCGTCCACAGCTCACCGTGCGCTGCGGAGAGGGAGGGATTAACCTCCCAGTCTCTCTCCCCCCTCCCTTTTCTCCCTCTCCCCCTTTCCCGTGCTCACGGGCACACAGGCTGGCTCGCCACGCGTTACAGAGGGCTGAGAGACATCGGGGCAGGGGCCGCCGAGACCGTCAGCGCACAGGGATCGTAGCCCCCGTGGGCAGGGGCCGCCGAGACCGTCAGCGCACAGGGATCGTAGCCCCCGTGGGCAGGGGCCGCCGAGACCGTCAGCGCACAGGGATCGTACCCCCCGTGGGCAGAGGCCGGAGGTGGACAGAGGGGGGGGGGGCCTGGGACTCGGTCAGCCTTTCTTGTCCTGGGGTCTTGGGCAAGTCACTGGACCCCTCGGGGCATCCCTAGCCGCCCCGTTCCTGAAAGCGGCCAGTCCCCCTACCTCCCCAGGGTACGGACGTGAGCGGAACGTCGTGCAGCAGAAAGAGACTCAGCATCTCCGAGGTCACATTCTGGCCCTGCCACGTCCTAGCAGAACTGCTGCCTCCCTGAGCCTCAGTTTCTTCATCTGTCAAATGGGCGTGGTAAAGCCATGACTCACATTTCTGTGGCTCCTACCAGTCCTCTTTACCCCAGCGCTGAGTGTAGGTGTAATTAGTATACCCGTGACCATGGCTACCTCTAGGGCTACTGTTGGCTCATTGGGTCATTTCAAATACGCTGCCAGGCATCCACTCTGAGCCAGGCGCCGGTCTCCTCGCTGCAGGCCTCGTGATGAACAGGCGGGTGTTTTTTACTGTGGCAGAGCTGAGTTCCAGCCCCAGGGGAAGGCAGGCGGCTACGCAGGCGTCCGCACCACGGCGCCTGGCTGCTGGCGGGTGTGCAGCCCCGCCGACCGCAGCGCGGCACAGGCTGCTCAGGGCGAGCCGGGGTGAAGCGCAGGCCCGAGAGCCTGGGGCCGGGGTGGACGGCGGGCGGAGGGACCCGCAGAGCCATAGGCTGGCTGTGACCTTGCCTGCACGGGAGGTCTCGCCCGGCCTCCCTGTGCCCGTCAGCCCTATCACACCCGGTCTGAGTGCTCGCAGACACCCATCCTCAAGGCCCTCGGACGCAACATCCCTGCGGTCCCTGTGTCTCCGAAGAACTCGGAGCCCAAGGACCGTTCATCTGAAGGCACTTTCGAGGGCCCTTAGCCGTGCCCTGCCCAGCGCCAGCCGTGGCGGAGGCCACAGGGGCTCCGTGGAGCGAGAGAGGCAGCGAGCCTGCCGAGGGGTGCGGCCGCCTTTAGGTGGCAGGAGAAAGCAGGGTTTGCCTTCCGGACTCCTCAGCTGCGTCCCTTCACCTCCTGCCCGCCCCACCTGCCTGGCTCCTGGGCCCCGGCCCGCCCCCTCCACAGGGGCCAGGAAGACTGACGGGGCTCCACCGCCCGCCCCCCCCCAGCCCCTCCCCTGCCTGGGAGGCTGCCTGGTCCCCAGCAGCCCATTCTGCCGCCTGCTCAGAGAGGCCCCGGGAGGGGGAGCGGGGCTGCGGGCAGAGCTCCGCGGAGACGTGCAGACTCATTTTGAGGACTCATAATGCCGCGTTTACACACCGTCCTGACTTCGGAAATTGGGCCGGCAGATGCCTGGTCATGCGGGCAGGGCTGCAGGTCAGCGCCTCGGGTTTAGCTTACATCGTTTCTCGAGAGCAGACGGCCTCCGCCGTGGTTTCACCCAATGGGTCTCTGGCCCCGAAGCGTCCTGGACCATCGCGTGTCTGCTCGTGGGCCCAGGCGCCCGCAAGAGTGCGTGTCGATTTTCAAATAAAATAACACCTCTCCGCAGATGCTGGGCACATTAAATATTTATCAGGAGCAGTTTGCACATATATATTTGATAAACGGACGTCAGGATGGGGCTGGGGCATGCGAGAGGCTGGAGAGAAGGGAGGCCTGGTCCTTTTGTCCAGGAATTCTCTGAGGTTGATGCAGGAGCAGCGGAGGGGCCCTGGGGGGGGCCCCGGCCACGTTTACCTGTTTGATCCCCATCAGGGAGCCAAGCCATTTGCTTCTCCAGCGCGCCGCCTGACTTCAGCGTAGCAGCCGTGAGAACGGAAGTGCCAAGGGAGGGAAGTGGCGTTTGGAGGGAGTCGCTGCGTGCCGTTCGGGCATCTTGCGCTGAAGATGGGTCCCGGGGGCTGGGCTTGTTCGGTGCAAAGCTCTGCTTTGTGGGGAGACCACCCCCCACCGGCCAGCACCCTAGCGGCCCCTGCCTCCCCAGCCTGGCCACGCGTTCGCAAGGCTGCAAACCCCCTCGGGCCAGGGGAGGGCGAGTGTGGCGCCTGTCAGAGAGGAACCAAACGTTCTCCATCAGCATCTGCAACCTGCTGATGCCCCCGTGCCCAGCATGGTGACCGGGGCCTGAAGGGGGAGGCCGCCCGCACCCCAGAGCGCTCGCTGGCCAGGCGGGGGCTGCCACGGGCGTGGGCGTGGGCGCGTGCGCACGAGCATCTGCCAGCACTTCTCTGGCCCAGTGGGAAGGACCGAGCCCATGAGCACCGGCCCCGCCCCTGCCCCTGCCCCTGCCCCTGCCCCTGCCCACTTTGCAAGCCTCCATTCTGAAACTCCCCTGTGGTTTGCCTTCTGTCCCTAGCACCTTCGGGGAGCTGAAGACCATCCGCTTGCCAAAGAAGATGGCCGGGACAGGCTCGCACCGAGGGTTCGGCTTCGTGGACTTCCTCACCAAACAGGATGCCAAGGTGAGGTGGCGGCCCCGCCCGCTCTCCTCTCCTTTCCCGGCTCTTGTAGGAGAAGCCGCAGAGCTCTGGGGTCTTCCTCCTGTTTGTCACCCCCCAGCCTTGGCGGCGAAGACCCGGGTTCTGTGCGTGGAGGAAGGGCAGTCTGCGTCCTCCTCCCACTCCCCACGTCGTACATGCGGGGGCCTGGGGCACAAAGTGCGGGAGTGAGGGCGTTCCCAGGCCTCGCCCGATCAGACAGGAAGCCCCTAGGTTGTGAGCCCCCCAACCCGCGTGGGCAGCACGGAGGAGCTGTGCAGAGGGCACTCGGACAATTCCGACGTGGAGAATCCAGGGTCCCTGAGCGGGCACCCATGGGGACATGTCTTTCCCTTCATCCTTCTTCCTGGTGGCTGGGGCTTCTGTTTGGGGCTGGTCGCAGCCCGGGCAGGTGCTGCTGCGCACAGAGTTCCCCCGGGCTCCTTGGAGACGCAGGACACCCTTCACATTTTAAGCAAAGTGACCTCTGGATGCACGTGGGGCACGTGGGGCTCCGTCCTCACGGTGGGGACTGGCTGTGCGCCCGCCCGGCCCAGCAGCGGGTGCGGGGCAGGCGCTGTGACGGGTTCCGGCAAGACCAGGTCAGCCCCTCGGGGAGGTGGCCGTGGCAGGGACGCTGTCATCTGTCATCGTGGGTGCTCTCCATGCGCCTGCACCCTCGGGTGGCGTCTCCTCTAGGCCTTGTGGTTCCGTGGAGACACAATAGAGCCGTGCGCAGGGCTCCCTAATGGCGGGACACGCTCCGCCTCCGAGAAACCTTGGCCTGTAGCAAGTCGGCGTTGCCAGAGGCCCAGTGTGGGAGGGGGGCTGAAGGCGATACCTCGGAGACGTGGCTGCGGCCTTTGTGGGTCCCGGAGACGCGCGCAGGCGGAGAGGGCTCCCCGCGACCTCAGGGAGCCTTGCCAGCCACCTTTTCTCGGTGCCTTGAGCTCAAGTGCCTGTTGGTCGGCACGCGGCCACATTTCTCCAGATGTCCGCTCCCCTCTCTCTGGCCAGCAGCCCTCCCCTCGCCTCCCGTGGTGGCAGCGGGGACGGGGGCGGCACACCCCACACGCACCAGTCGCGGCGTCGGCTGGGGGGGGGGGCCAGGGGACAGCCGTGCGGAGCGCCTGCTGTTGCCGCTGGCAGCTCAGCTTCCCTAGCCCTGCGTCTCAGTTTCCCCATCTGTCAAGGAGGAATGCTAGCGGGTGCCCCCCACAGGGGAAGGCGGGTGGCGCACAGGAAAGCGGGGCACCGGGCCTGGCGCACGGGCGAGCTGTTGCCACCAGCCCAGGCCCCTTCAGAGCATCCGGCCTCCCTCCCCCGGACCCCAGCGCGGGGGCCGCCTGCCAGAGCACGGGCTCCGAAGCCGCACCGCCCGAGTCTGGGTCCTGACACTGCCACCGGCCTGTCAGGTGACGTTGGGCAAGCAACCTGTTCTCCGTGCGCCTCACCTGCCCTTAGGAAGTTGTGTCGGGGCTTTCATCATCCAGTCGTGAGGTTGGGATGAGGTGGTGTTTTCAGACGTGCGCCGGGCCCCACTGAGCTCTGCCTGGTGGCTCTGAGGAGGAGGACGGTGACCGCGGCGGCACTGGTGCTGACCCGGATGGGGAAGGAGCCCGCCTCCTGCCTGCGGCCCCTCGCTGGAGCCTCGGCTCCTCGGACGTGGCTCACGGCGCCGAGCGGCTTAGACCAGGCATTGGCTCCCAGCCTTGACGTGTCGTGCACCCCACTGCCAGGACGCGGCGGCGTCAGAACAGAAGGGGGTCTCCGGTGGATGGGCAGCGCAAATGCCCGAACGGCCTGTGACCCGCCCCGAGGCCAGGCTGCCGATGTTATTTCCGGAGCCCAGCACAGCTTCTGGTGATGTGCGGAGGGGGGCCCACTCCCCACTTCCCCACCTTCAACTCTGGGCTCCGGGAGAAAGGGCCACGAAGGCCAGCGAGGGCTCAGCCCACAGCCCCTCACCTCCCATGGGTGGTGACCTGGCTTTGGAGCTACGTCCAGCCCGGCCAGCCCCACGAGGCTCTTCCTGTCGCTACATGCGAGTCCCCTCTGTGCCACCACCAGACAAGCCGGCCCTCCTCGAAGTCTGAACCTCCAGGGGCTCCTCTCTCCCGCGAAGCTCCCTTTGCTCTTTTTGCTTCCGGAGAAGCAGCGTTGCTTCTCCCCGTCTGCCTGGAGAACTTTATTGTCTTCCGAGTGGAGCATCCAGGGCTCTCGGCTGACCCGCAGAGCCGCGCACGCTGCCTGCTGGTGAATAGGATTGTGAATATTGTAAGTGTCTAGTTAGCTCGAGGGTGGGCGTGCGCTACAAGAGGGTGAGCCGTGCTGCAAGGAGATGCTGAGCAAACCTTCCGAAGATCTTTTTTTTTTTTTTAAACCTTTGCGGAAGGAAAGCGTGGGACTCCCCAGGCTGGCAGAAAGGCCTCAGGATCCCCGGCGCCTCGGGGCCATGTCCCTAGGTGGCCTTCCTGTTTTGGAAGCGCGCCAGGTAGGAGACCTCCTTCAGAAACCTTCCCAAGGCTCAGTGGCACCCCGACCCTCTCACCTCCGGGCCCTCGGGCTTCACTCCTGTTTCCTGTCACCATCACCGTGCGCCCTCTCTGAGGTCAGAGACAAGTCACCCTTGTGGCTGCCGCACCCACTGGAACTTGGAGCTGTAGGCCCCGGTGGCAGGAAGGGAGAGACGGAGGGTGCAGAGGCTGGAGTCCGTAAAGCAGTGGTTCTGGGCAGCGCCTGTGCCAGGGCTTGAACCCGGGCCGTGGGCTCCCGGCGCAGAGCCTGTTCCCTGGCCTCCGCCAGTTCACTTCCCCGGCTGGCAGAGGAGAGAGGGCCTCTGCCGCGGTGGGTCCCTGGCGCCACCGCCTCTGCCGAGCCCCACGCAGGTGTCATCTGTTTGCTCCTGTGCTCCGGAGGCTGAGTCTGGCGGCCATGCCCGTGGCCCCTGTGTTCCACCCCGCGCGTCATCGGGACTCTGTTACCCTGTGAGCCACTCGGGGTGAAGCCCACGCTCCAAAACTGGGAAGAGAATTCTAGCACAAGGCCCCGAGAAGGCTGCTGTGGCCGAGCTCAGAGTAACCAGGCAACTGATGACAATAGCCAGAGGCTCCCGTGACCGAATGCACCGGCTTTGTGCTTGGTGTGTACGCCGCACGCTCACTGTCTCATCCCAGCCCGCAGCAGCCCTTGCAAATCGGGCAGGAGGTTTGCAAAAGTACACCCCCCGCCCCCGATTTTTCAAGTGTTTGCGAAGCCCCATCTGAGCCACCGAGCCCTGTAAACTGGCTGGCAGCCCCGGCCTGGCTCTGCAGTGGGGATGCCGAACCAGGTGTGGAACCTAGCTGTCTGCCCTGGACGCAGCTCCACGAGCTGGCAGAGTCTCCCAACCTAGGATGTTTCGCCAGCCACACTGTCCCAGACAGTAAACATCACCCCGGAGGTGCCGGTATCCTCTAAACCTTCAGGTGTGGCAATCCGGTGTTTTTCCAAGAGTCCTCCGCCGCATGGTAGGGAGAAATGAAGGGTGGATGGAGGTCGATGAGGGCGGACAGGAAGTCAAGGCCTGGAACTCGCCCCGATGCAGTGGTCCTCCCAGGGGCTGACGTCTGAACCCCCCAGGGGCGCCTCTCTCCTGCGAGGCTCCCTTTGTTCTTTTTGCCTCTCCCGGTCTGTCTGGAGAACTTGATTGTCTCCTGCGTGGGGCATTGAGCGCTCTCCGCCGACCTGCAGAGCCGCGCGCACTGGCTACCGGTGAACAGTGTAACTTCCCAAACGGTGCTCTGGTGTGCACTTAGTGCTCAGCTGTCCACGGTGTCCACGGTGCCGGCCACGTGGCCCCCTGGGCCCTGATGATGTTTCTGGAAGGGCAGCCTCTTGGCTTTGGTAAAAGCTATCAACTCCAAAAAGCATGAATTGCGTATGTAATACTTATTCCTGCAGGGAGTCCAAGAGATAGGGGGTAGGAGGCCATACGACAGATGGGAAGACTGAGGTTCAAAGGGAGGAAGTCACTTGCCCAGGGCCTGCAGTGCTGGGCAGAGCTGGGAAACTCATCTGACTCCAAAGCCCGAATATTCAGCACCTCCCCCCCTCTGCTCCTGTGTCCACGGACGCTGGGGGCTGGCGCCCTCCTCGTTCCAGCACACCCCTCACCCAGCCCCAGTACGCCCCAAAGAGAAGGACTCGTCGGTGACATACTGGAAGAAGACCAAGAGGCTGTTCCTGACAGCGTCTCTCGGGAGCACGCCCCGGGTGAAAGCAGCTCACCTGGCCCCCAGAGGAGGAGCGGGCCTTCCCGCAGCAGCGCTCCACCGGAGCAGGTGGCCTGGGGCTCCCGACCTGGGTGGGGCCGGTGTGCTCCTCCCCGTTGGCCAAGAGGCTGCCGTCAGCCTCTGGGATTCCGTGGAGAAGCTGCCACCTCCTTCCTTCGCCCAGACCAGGCCGGCCATGGAGGGAGGGAAGGGGGGCCGGCAGCGAAGGGGCACAGAGACCAGGCTTGCCGCCGGACGCCGGGATGTTCACGTTCTCCCACGCGTGCGCCTTTGATTCCTCCTTCCCCAGCCCACCGCCACTTTGTACTTTTGCAGTTGCAGCTGTTTTTATTTGCCGCCGCTGCTGTTGCTTTAAAAGGTCTATTTTCACATGGAATGTTATCCAATTAGCAGAGCAATGTGTTGGCTTAAATAAACACTTGGGGGGAGCCGGCAGCCGGGAGACAGGATGGCGGTCGGCAGTGGCGGCAGAGCCGTCCTCGCCGTGGTAGGCAGCCGCAGCTCTAATTGCAGGGTCGCTCCAGTCAGTGTCGCCCCTCGAGGGCCTCACTTCCACACGCCGCTGGGGGAGGGGCAGGCCCAGCCCACTGGGGGTGACGCCCGGTGTTTCGGAGGGGCTCCCATTAGGCCACTCCACGCCCACGGCCGTCACCTTGCAGGTTCCACCGAAACTGGACCTGTGGTGGGAAGGGGCGGCGACGAGTCAGCCAGACAGAGCCGCGTCCGCCCGGCGGGGCTGTGGCCATGCGCCGTCCACGCCGGTCGCCCTCGGATCAGCAGTGGTGAGCGTGCATCACGCACGTTTACCTCACTGAGTGCGAAGAGGCCCGGAGCGTGGGGCCTGCGGGACCTGCGGGGGCAGTCAGGGTCCGCCGGGTTGTCCGCCAGGTGTCAGGGGAGTCCCTGGGGCCAGGTGCTCCGCGCAGCCCGTGTTCGCCGCAGGCAGGGCCTCACAGTGGTCAGCAGCATGGCCCGTGAAGTCAGAGCCGCCTCCTTCCAGCTGCGTGACCGTGGGCAAGGGACTCTGTGTTCCCAAACCCCAGGTCGCTCCTCCGCACGTGGGAGAGGGTGGTGCTGTCCCTTGCTGTGACCATGAGGAGGATCAAAGGGAGCGCGCGTGTAAAGGCCTCGTGCAGGCCCAGGACAGTGGAGGCAGCCGAACGCAACCCGGGCCCCCCGGGTGGGAGGTGCTGTGGCTAAAGCCCAGGTACCGGTGGTTCTTTGCCTCTAGCACATTAACTGGAAGCGCGTTCAGGACTCAGGGTTCGGTCCCCCGCTTCTGGTCAGGGGTGCACGCTCAGGCCCGTGGTTTGCCTCGTGTCTGTCATCGGAGCCCAGCAGTGGAAAGAAAGGGCATTTAAATCCTGAGCCTTGCATTCCAAGGCAGAGACTCAGGCTCAGCTGACAGATCTGTGGCGGGGGACCCAGATCGGGACAAGCCCCCCATCAGGGGAGAAGGTGAATGTCGCTCATCACCAAGTGTCAGCAGCGCCAAGACAGACCCGACTGCCACCTACGTGCCCGAGGCCTGCCCGGCCCCTGTGAGGTCAGTGGCAGCGGACGGGGCTTCGCAGGCCTGGGAAGGGCTGGGGTTCATCAGGCGATCGCACAAGCACCCGGGAGAGGCAACAAACCCGCTCTGGGCCCCGCTGTGCAGCCCACGGCCACCACCAGGCCCCGCCGCCTCAGTGCCCTGTCACTTCCGACCCTTGGCTTCCTGGGGCTGGCCCTCTTTTCCTGGTGGCTCCTCTGGCTCCCAGAGGTCAGAGGCGGTGTGTTCCCTTCATGTCCCCTGTTTCGGTCTTTGGCTCACAGTAGGGCCTCCAGGGATGCAGAGTTGAGTTGGATTGAGCTGAGCGGATGGATGAATGGAAGGAAAGCTGTCTGTCAGGAAGATCTCAGACCTGACAGCCTGGAGCGGGGCCCTGGGCGTCTGCCTTAGGAAGTCGCCCTCAGCCCCCCGGGACCATAACTCGGGACGGTGCTGAGGGGGCCACGGTCAGAGTCACCACACTGCGCAAAGAGCTGCGCTGACCCCGGGACCGGCTCCTTCCCGGCTCCCCAGTGCAGGTCCAGGAGCAGCCGCAGGACTTGCTGAGAGCCTGTGTACAGGGCTCCAGGCGCGTGAGGACAGGGACACAAAGCAGCTGTCCCTCAGAGCACGGGCCGTCCCTCATGGGGCAGTGACGCAGCGTCCGGCGCAGCAGGCCCTCCGCCCCCTCCCTCTCTGGCGGAGAAGGAGCCCCCGACAGTCCCAGCCCAGCGCGGTGTCCTGGTTCCCTTTGCCCTCTCCCTGTGCTCCCAGGCACACGTGGTCATTCTTGGCCGGCTCGGGTCACGCTTACTCCAGGCAATGGGGACACAGATGGCTCCGGACACGCTGGCGGTGTCCGCGTCCAGGCGGAGCTGACGTCCTCTGACAGAGGCAGCCCTCCCACTCTGCACGGCACAGCGCAGGAGGGGCCGAGAGGGCACCCTGGGCTTTGAAAGGCAGGCGGCCTGTCCTCAGCTCTGCCCGGAGCCAGGGCCCTGGGGGCGGGAGTCCTGCCGAGGACGTCGCGTGGGCCTCTGCTGCCGGGGATCAGGGCTGCCTTCCAGGAGGGCTGCGGAAGGTCAGGCCCCGCGCTGTGCTGGCAGCCGCCCAGGGCCTTCCCGGTGCTGGAGAGGTGGCTGCCCAGCCTGGTCACAGTCGAGCCGCGCCTGTCACGCCCTCTGCCTTCGCAGACTTCCTCCCGGGAACGCGGGGAAGGCAGCTGAGGCTAGCGCTCGAGGCGCCCGTAGTTGGTGGCTCAGGTCACGGGAGACCAGAGAGGTGTGATTTGGGGACACCCACGCCAGGGAGCCAGGTGACGCGGCAGCTCTGGACTCCAGCTGGCAGCTCGGAGCGTCCTTGTCGGCCTCCGACCCTCTGCGCAGGGCCAGGGCACGAGGCCCTCTGTGCGGGGCGTGAGTCCACCTGCCCGGGTCAAGGCAGAGACTGGGGCGGCCATCTGGGCCAGGAGGCAGCGCCTCCGCCGAGACAGTTCAGATGGGGCGAGATCTGCGGAGGGTCGGTGGGCGTGGACTCCCAGGGGAGCCCCCAGGGCCGGTGACAGTGGGAGCTGTTACCACCTGCTAAAGGGGTGCTTGCCGGGAAAGGAGGGGCCGTGGGCCTGAGCCACTGTCCTGGAAGAAGGGAGCAGGGGAAGAATGCCCCGCCCCCTGCCCTTCCGTCCCCCTGGTACCTCCCCTTTGCTAGCCCTAAACAGAAACCAGGGGCTGGGGCACCCTGGACTGACTGACGATCCGTGGGGTCGGAACGGGGGTGGGGGAGGAGCGGGAAAACCAGCCCCAGGCCATCGGGTGGTAACAGGAAATGGCCCCAGAGGTCAGGGCGCCACGTGATGCCCCCTTAAAGCGCCATTCTGGGTCTCAGGCTTCTGCCGTGACCTGGTTGAAGGTCTGGCATGTCCTAGGTGCCCATTTCCATCCCGTGAGGCTCCAAGGTCATGGGTGTTGGTCTCCTGTCTCTCCGTACGTCAGACCCAGGACTGTGTGTGTGTCAGGTCTTGTCCTAAGCAAAGAGCAGCGTCGCACTCGTGTGCACCGTCGGGGTGAGACGTGCTCCTGTCCCTGCCGTCTTCCTGGTCTGAATCGAGGCTGCGACAGGAGCTCAACAGGACCTCCAGCCGCAGCCAGGACCCGCCCAACGGTCCCTTCCGGTCGGGAGCCCTGCGGTGGAGGGGACTCCAGGTTGCTCTGTAAATATTGACTGAGCACGCTCTGGTAGCAAGGGTAGATGCCTTCCCTCCAGGTCCGTGGCTGAACCAAGGGGACCATCATGTAAGCAGGCGTGACAGGTGGGTGTGCAGGGCGCAGGGAGGGTGCCTGGCCAGCCCCAACCACCAGCAAGCAGCGAGCCGGCTGGGAGGAGGGGCGCCCTTCCAAGGCCAGGGCGGAACTCCAGAGGCCCGGAGGCAGAGCGCATGGAGGCTGAAGGGACAGGAGGAGGGACGTCGACCTGGGCACAGACCCTGCCAGTTTTCCCTTGGTGGGAGTCGGGGAAACGTCCTCCCGCATGGGTGGAGGTCATGCGCTTAGAGTTCCGTGGAACCCAGGAAATCCATGAGCCATGGTAAGAAAAGGCTCTGGGGCTGCAGGGGAGGAAACCAGGCAGGATTTGGAGAGACAGAAAGGGCCAGGGGCATGTGGCCGTCCACTTCCTGTGTCAGGACAGCGAGTCCTGCGCTGACCACCGAGCTCCCTCCCCCGGCCGAGGTGCACGAGGCCCCCGGGCTTTCTCAGCAGGGGTGCGCCGTGCCTGGAGCCAAGGTTTAGACTCTGAGGAGAAGGCGGCTCAGGGCTCAGTGGAGTTGAGTGCAGGCGCCGGGACTGAGGAGGAGCATGCCGGTGGACCTCGGGCCAGAGGCGGGGCTGTTCGTCCCTCCGCCGGAGCCCTGCACCTGCCCGAAGTCCCGTCTCCTCGCCTCCTCCCTGGCTCAGGTCCAGCAGACTCGCGCTGGGCTCTCGTCATGAAGTGCAGGCACTGGGACCACCCAAGGCCAGTTTTAGCCCTGAGGCGCTGTGCTCGTTGCCAGTCGGAAGCCACCACCTCCTCCCACCAAGGCAGTGGGTGCTTAGGGCCACAGCCCGGTTTGCTGTTAAGCCGAGGGGACCACAACTGAGACAGGTCACCCTGCTGTCTAGAGATTCACACACTGAGCCGAAACTTCAAGTACAAAAGGGCATTTGTGTCCTGCCTCCCATCGTTCTCGCTCCGCAGGGTGATGGAGGGGGAGGGCAGATGTCACAAGGGTAACTGCCGGGCTCAGCGAGACTCGGGTGGCTCCGGCGGCATCCCAAGTGTCAGTTCCCTGCATCCTCCCGTCCATTCTTTGCTGCCACCTCTCTTGCGCATGAGGAAACTGAGGCTCCAAGAGGCTTGGCAGCTTGCCCAGGATCACAGAACTGTCACGTGGCAGAGCAGGGATTTGAACCAGTGGCCCAGGTGCAGAGCCCCCGGTCTTACCGGCAGTGCCTCCTCGCTGCTTCGAGTGAAAAGCCCTGACCAAGAAGGAGGTGAGGATTCATGAGGGGTTTTATGTCAGGGAGGCCAAGAGAAGGTTTCCAGCCCGCCCTCCTGCAGTGAGGGAGGACCTCGCCAGGGCTTACGAGGCGCAGGAAGGGAGACTGCATCCCCAAGAGGAAGGGAGAGGTCAGAACTGTGATGGCTGCCGTCAGAGAGGCCGAGTTGGGGGGCCCCTCCCGGGCTCCGCTGTTTTATTCATCTGAGCTCAGGCTTAGCTTCCCCCGGACGCAGCCCCTTGGCCACCCCCACCCGATGAGCCCCCAGGACCGCGGCTCCTCGGGGACCCTGGCTCCAGGATGGAGTGCCCGCCGCACCAGACTCCCGACCCGCCTCTCCCCCGTCTTCGAACCCCAGCTCCCCGATCCGGCTGTTCTCCTGCCTCGCCAGCTGAGAACGCGTGTGTCGTAAAGCTCTGAATGGGCCATTTCGGCTCGGAGTCCAGATGCAGTTTTATATCCGCGTGGAAAAAACCGCAGAGGCTCTGCTGGCAGTCGGAAAGAGGTTTTTTTTTTTTTAAATTAAAGTTAGAGGGGAAAAAAAGGAGAGAAAAACTTCCCTGCACCTGGCCCCTCTCCGGAAAGCACAGGGGAGAACAAAGCTTTTTTGCAGTGTGGCCACATGGCTGGTGTAAAAAGATGCGTGTGCCGCCCGCCTCCCACTCGTGCTTCGCACAGACTCAGCTGTCACTGAACGGCCACCGTGTGCCGCCACCGCTGGGGCCAGCGTGTCAGCCCCACTGTCCAGGTGAGGACACCGGGGCTCAGGGTGGGCCAGGTGGCCAGCCCTCGGTGACGGTCACTTCCCCAGGCTACTGCAGCCAAGTACCGCAGGCTGGGCGGCGTCAAACGGCAGATGCGCGGCCTGCGATTCCAGAGGCCAGAAGTTCAGCACCAAGGTGTCGGCAGGGACGGTTCCTTCCGAGGGAGAATCCGTTCCATGCCTCTCTCCTAGCTTCTGGCGACAGCCGGCATTCCTCGGCGTGCAGAGGGGGCGCTCCAGTCTCTGTGTCCCTTACGAGGACACTAGTTGTTGGGTTAGAGGCCCACCCCAGTCCACTGTGCTCCCACCTTAACGTAACTAACTTCTGTCTGCAAAGACTCTGTTTCCCAACAAGCTCACATCCTGAGGTGCCAGGGTTTAGGGTTTCCATGTGTCTTCTTTTGCGGTTGAGAGCCAGCGTTGGGTTGGTTCCAGTGCAGAGCCCTCCTGCCTGCAGCGTGCCGGGAGCAAGAGGGACACACCCCACAGCCCCTGCTGGTGTCTAGTGTTGAGGGGTGCCGGGCGCAGGCCCTCCCCAAATCCAGCACCCCCCAGCCTCTCTGCAGAGAGAGAAGCTGCAAGTGTCCCGAGTCTGCGCCAGCAACACGACGAGAACCAGCAGCTGTCGAGCGCTGACTGTGCGCCCATGCTCTGGTAGGCACTTCCCATGTTGACTCTCGTTTTCTGTAGAACCCTCAGGTTGGAGTACCATTGACGTTCCCATTTTACAGATGAGGAGACTGAGGCCCAGGGGAGTCATTCACCCTCCCAGGTCTTGAAGCTAGAGCGTGCGGGGCCCAGGCAGACGGCTCCGGAGCCCAGGCCCCTGACCACGAAACGTAGCAGCCTCTGTACCAGGGGAGCGTTTCAGGAAGAGCCCCGCCCACTGCCCCGTAGCTTAAAACTGAGCGGTGTCCAGGAGGGAGCTCTCGGGTTCCGTGCGACTGCGTTCGTAGGACCTGGCCAGGGCGGCCAGATCGCAGGAACGGGAAGCAGATCAGTGCCCGCCGCGGGGTTGGGGGGGGGGGGCGCGTGGAGTGACTGCTAACGGGTGCGGCGCTTCTCTGGGGGGTTGGTGATGAAGAAGTTCTAAAACGGACTGGTGGTGGGCGGCTGTGGGTGTGCTAACGGCCGCTGAGCGGTGCCCTTCAGTGGGCACCTCGAACGGTGTGGGAGTTGCGCCTCAGTAAAGCTGTCGGGAAACAAACACCAGAAGGAGGGAGGTGGGTGCAGGGTGGAGAGCAAAGGCAGCAGGGGCAGAGCCTTCGGCGGGACCCCGGACACTGGGGCACAAGCTGGTGGCCCGGAGCCAGCGAGGAGGCCGAGGGCTGCTGGGCCAGGGGGCAGCAGAGAGACGGGGGGCGGGGTGGGGGGCGGTGCACGCAGCGGGAATCACCGGGGCCTGCATGGTTGTCATCAGGCAGCCAGGCGGGGCTCGGCTTTCCCGGGAGGCGCTGGGTGGAAGGGCCGGGCCCTGGGGTCGCCCTCCCGGGCAGGCTGTGCCGTGGGGCCCGCACCCAACGGCAGGCCCCAGCGGCAGGTGTATTGACTGCGCCACCCCCACAGCTCCCTCCCTGGGGGCGGAGCCCATGAGCTAAGAAGATGCGCCGCCCGGCGGAAGCCAGCCTCAGAGTCTGGGGGGCAGGCAGGTGGGGTGGGGGGCGCAGTGGAGCGGCCGGGGCGAGGTCTTAGCTGATGCGCTGTTTCGTTTCTCGTCCCTGCTCCTCCAGCGGGCCTTCAACGCCCTGTGTCACAGCACCCACTTGTACGGCCGGAGGCTGGTCCTGGAGTGGGCTGACTCCGAGGTGACCTTGCAGGCCCTGCGGCGGAAGACGGCCGAGCGCTTCCACGGTAAGAGTGGTGGGGCTGCTGGGGTGACTCCTGTGGGGCGGGGGCACATCGGGACCCTCCAGGCCCTTTGGGCCTCTGGACGGGTCATCGGGAGGCCTGGCGGGAGAGAAGGGAGAGAGGAGAGTGGGCCAGGGAGTTCGTTGCCCCGCCTCCCTTCCCCCTGGGCCGCCACGGCCAGCTGGCCCTCCCACGGCGGGGCTCACGTCCTGCGGCCTCTCCACCAAGTGCTGTCTGCCCAGGTTCCGCTGGCTGACCCAGGGGGCCACTAGTGCCAATTTCCCTGCCCCCCCCCCCTTACTAGACCCTCCCCGGCTACCCGATTTAAGGACCATCCGCTTCCCGCCAGGGCCCCAACGGTGCCAGCACCTAACTCCTCTTACCTTTTCGGTGTCACGTGGCCTTGCCGACGGTTCGGTCCCTCCCCGGAGAGTGGCAGTGAGCACCTGCTCTGCCCTGGGGCTGGGGCTGCGGGTCCAGGTGGAAGAGGCTGGGCACACTGTTGGAGCAGGTGGTGCAGGAAGGCCTCCCCACAGAGGTGACATTTGTGCCCAGGGAAGAGCTGCCTGGGCACAGGGACCCCGGGGTTGGCGTGACCGTGGCACACGGCAGAGGGGCAGGTGGCGAGGGCTGGGGAGGCTGGCTTTGTGGCGTGGCTCGGGGGCCCCCCGCCGCGTCCCGCACGGCGCTCCGACATCGCGGGTGGCACGTCGCCGCTGTGCCCCAGGGAGTCCCCGCACAAGCCGCGGTTGCCCGGCTCTCGGTGCTTTCCTGGACCCGCCACGTCACCCCGCACCCACACCGCTCCCCTCGCTGTCCCCGTCCCCACTGGGCAGCTGGGGGCTGTCACCTGGGGACGGTCTGGGGGCGTTGGCTGCGAAGCCCACCTTTGCCCCACTTGTCTGCAGAGGGGGAGCCCGGTCCCAGGACGGGATCGTTTGCTGTTCCAGCCGGTCACCCTGGGCTTCGCCGATCAGGCAGCAGCGTGGCAGCCTGTGTCGGGGGGTTGCTCTTGCGGGGCTGCGAGTGTCCCAGCGGGCCACCGTGGTCTTGTTGGGGCAGCACGCACGCCGTGCGAGCAGTGTCTCGGTGACACAAGACCGGGTCCTCCACAGGCGTGCTCAGAGCCCCAGACAGGACGGAAGCCCTTCCACTGTGGCTCAGCCTGCACACCCTCCAGGAAACCCCTCCTGCTCGTCGCCGGGGCCTTTCCAGCGTGATTCCTCCCACTGCGCCTCCCAGAGGGTGCTGTTCCCGGCAACCCGCAGGCCTCTTTGTCCATCCCACTCCCTCTACTGAGAACGCCTTGCTCCTCAATTTTTTCTTTTTCACTTGGCAAGAGCCTACCCAGTCTGCAAGGCTCAGCTCAAATGACACTTCCTCCTGGAAGCCTTCCCTTTTTCCACCGCTCCCCAGGTGTCAGTGATTGCTGCATCCTCTGCTTTTCACCTCTGTCCCGGTACTTCCCTGCCACCACCCACTCCTCCACGGCTTTGACCCTCCCGGACCCGTGCCTCCCCACGGGGCCACTGCTGCGTGCTCATCTCTGTCACCGATCAGTCCCTCTCTGGGTTCCCCGGGCCTGACCGCCAGTCTGAAGTGGAGAGACCAGAATCGAGAGAAATCAGGGCTAAGTACATACTCACTGGCTCACAACTCAATAAGTCCCCAAGTCCTGCCATGCAGAGAGAGAACCTATCCGTATCGACAGCCATCGACAGGCCCAAACGCACCATCGGCAAATGTTTGTGTAAGGGACTCTCCTGGGCCCCCTGCGCCCACCCCCAGGACCAGCGAGGAGTGCGGGCTCAGCACTTCGGCCCCGGCGTCAGAGAGAAGCCCCTTCAATAAATTGAGCCCCACAGACAGCGTGATCACCTCACCCCGTGCGGAAGCGTTTTCGTGTGGTTGGCTCTCCCGGACAGGACCGATGCAGTAACGGTGTAACGCAGACGGCGTTTATTTGGGTGCGTCTTCCCGTCAATTCCGCACCCGCCCTGTGAGACGACACAGTTGGCCCCATTTGAGGGGTGAGAGAACTGAGACCCAGCAAGCACTGAAGTGACCCGTGACGGCTGTCATTGTCGAGGGACGTGCTCTGTGCCGGGGGCCACCCTTGGGATGTGGCGCACAATGTCTCATTTTACAGACAGAGGTACTGAGGCTCAGCGTTGTTGTGCCCAAGGTCACTCGGGGACAAAGTGGCAGAGCCTAGATTCGACCTGACCAGCCCTGGAGCCGCCCCGTCCTGCCCTGCGCAGCCCGCACCGCTCCAGCCCATGCCGCCCGCGTGTCTGCTCTGCGGCTTCCTTCACCCTGACTCATCCAGACCCGGCACCCAGAACTACGGGGTTCCCTCCGGAAGGAGAGGGGGAGGGGGTGGATAATCAATTGTGACGGAAAAGGTCACACGGCCCTGCACCGAGGCAGGGCCTCATAGAAGCCCTGCGGTGTGCGCGTCACGTTGTCCCGAGTCCAGACGAGGAAGCCCAGTCCGGAGGTGGGGTAGAGCCCTTGCGTGGCCAGCCAGGGTGTCCGAGCCACACTGGGAGTCCGGGCTCCTTCTGAGCCCCTTGGGAGGAGCACCGCCCTCCCAGGTTCTGGAAGGGGCCAGCCCTGAGCTGAAGGCGACCCTCCAACCAACCCGGTCCCAGCTGGGACTCCCCCCGAGGGTTGGCAGGAAGCACCCTGGTGCAGGGGCTGCCTGCGGAGACGTGGGGGCGGGGCCAGAAGTGAGCAGTGGTGAGGAGCTGTCACCCCTGCCCCGCGCTGCCCCCTCCTGGGGAGGGGACTCTTGGCGTTCCCTGTCCTCTGCTCTCCTGCCAGGTCTCCTGTTGGCCTGTCCCACTCCTAAGCCAAAGGGCCAGGACCCTAGTGACATCTTCTGGGGACACAGCAGGACAGAGGATGGATCTGGTAGCAAACATCAGGGCGTGTGTCTGGGTAGCGGCCAGGTTTTCGGGGGACAAGGGCAGCAGTGCATGCTGGGACAGGAAGCAAGATGTCCTCGAGGGGTCACCTGCCTGGAGGGGTCACCAGCAAGCACAGCTGAGCGTCAGACTCCAAGCCGACCTCACCTGTTTAGGGCATGAAGAGATGGCATAAGGTGGCCTGCGAGTTTGGGGGTCGAAGAGCCTGGGAGGAAACACCTGTTTTTAGAGCGCTCTTTTCCAGAGAAGTGCACGGCAGTCCTTCGAAAATGAAAGAACGTTCCGTCCACAGCAAAATAGGAGGCAAGGTTGTTTAAGCCAAGTCCATGAAACCTCGTCTCCCTGGGTCCCAGAGCCGTCGTGGGGGCTGCCATCAGAGCAGCTGTGAACCCCAGAAATGCTGCGCGCGCATGTGGCTGTCTGGCAAGAGGACCTCTTGTCGTCATCCCATTTTCTACGAGCTCCTGGTCCCCGGACGCCTCGCTTTGGGGGGAGGAGCGTTGATGCCGAAATCAACAAGACCTGGCCTCCGAGGCTCCCTGGCTGAGTGCCCCGGGACAGGTCCTCGTGCCGTCTGGGCTTCCGTGTCCCCCGCACAAGTGCAGGTGACTCGGGTGCCAGTTCTTGAGAAGATGATCGGGGGACAAAAGGGCACGAGCTGCCTTTTTTTTAACCCACACGACACGGGCAAGAGGTGGACACCCTCGTTCTCCCCATTTGCCTGATGAGAGGACCGAGGCACACGGAGATGCAGTGACCTGCCTGGCCACCGGGCCCGTGCTCTGTGACTCCTCCATTTGGCCTTCCCAAGTAATCAGGACACGGGGGAGGGGTTGGGGGCAGGCACCCTGGAAATGTCATCCCCTCTAGGCAGCCCCAAGTGTGCCAAGTAGGGCTGCTGGCCCCTGCCCCTCCCCGCTCACCCGTGGCAGGAAGTGCCCCGCTCACTTGTGCCGAAACCTGCACTGCTCAGAGATCCCGGGGCCTGGCGGTCGCAGGGCAGGCAGGGTCCAGGCCCCGTTCCCACCCCGGCCCTGAGCTCTGCCAGGAAGGTGCTCAGCTCTCAGGTGGAGCCGGGAGCCCTGTCTGCCCAGCCTGAGCGCCCAGGCCGTGACAGAGGGCTCCCGGGGCAATGCGGGCTGTGGAATGAGTGGCAGGCAGCCCCGGCACAGTGGGAGGTGGCTGGGGTGGGTAGAGGGGCGTGTCGGCCTCGGCCCCAGCTCTCATGGCCGAGACGGTCAGCGAGGTTACCCCATTTCCTCCGTGTGCCTGGGCTCGGCGTCGCCAGCAGACCAGCCGCTCCCTGGTGGCCTGGGAGCTGCTCCGCCCTGGGACCAGCCTCCCACTCCTCCATCAGGTCCCTGATGAGCTCCGGTCAGGGCGGACAGACAGCTCACCCCAGGGCACCCAGCTGCTAGCGGCTGAGCCGGGAGTCAGACCTGGGCTGTGGGCTGTCCTGCTGGTCGAGTCGTCCTGTCGGGGGGGGGGGGGGGGGGCGTGTCACCCGCCCTGCGTTTCACCCCAGCGTGTGTCCCCGTACCTGCTCTGTGACTGGGGCACATCACTTGGCCTCAGCTTTGTCATCTGTACAGTAGGACCAGGGTGCCTGCCTCATTAGGGGAATTACCGGCCTCAAAGGAGATAAAGCCTTTGAAGCCCCCGGCACACTGTGAGCATGTCACAGATGCCATCCACCCTGCCCTCCCCTTCAGGGACTAGTTCTGCTCCCTCGTCCGGGCCACTGGGGACAGTCCCTGTCTCCCTGGTCGGTCCAGGCTGAGGAAGGGTGCTGTGTGGGCGGAGGACTAAGACGTACGGGGCAGCCGTGGTTGTTATGAGCCTGGACAGTGACGAGTGTGCCTCTCTGTGAGTGTGAGTGTGAGACAGAGAATACAAGTACACCTAACACGCAGGCTCAGGTGTGTTTGCATCCAATTCTGGATGTCTCCGGGCCCCCAGAGGCTCACGTGCCCAGGCCTGGGTGTGGCCCTTAACAGGTGCTCTTAGGACACGGTGGCGGTGATACGGAGCGTTCCTAACGTCTTGCCGTTCAACACCGTTTTGGCAAATACACGAGCTGGGCGCCTAGTCTGGGTGCTCTCGGTTTATCTGGGGTCCCTTACTGCCAGCCAGTAGAAGCTGGTTTGGTTTTTACTCCCCCGCCCAGTACTTCCCACCCCCAGGAGGAAAAGTTTATTTCATCCATTGTCCCTGGATAAGGGCAGGGTCACATTTTCCCGTGGGAGTTGATGCCTAAGAAACACCCGTGAAATCGAACCCCAAAGAACAGGTCTTTCAGAGTCATTTGAAGAGTTACTCCGACTAGGCAGAGCCCTGGACACTGGGTAGAGGTGCTTTTAGAAAAGGACTGAAAGAATGAGACAGCCGTTTTTGCCCAGAATGGTGCTCTCCCGCCTCCCTTCCCAGCCCAGCCTCCGTCTTCTCAGTCTCCACCCCGGCCCGCCCCCCCCCCCGCCCCCCCTTCCAGCAGGTGAAGTGTGGCCTTGTGTGTGGCAGGTGGAGAGAGAGCAAGGAGGGAGGAAAGAGAAAAGTCGGCCACTGGCTGTGTTCTTTTCTTCCCAAGCGTGTTACAGACCAGCGGGGTCGCAGCGTCGAGAAGCTTTCAGGGCCTGGCAGGCCGCAGTACCTGCAAGCGCGCCCGGAGAATATAATGGCACAGAAGCGAGTCGCCCGCAGAAGCCTCTGTGTTCGAGTGCGCGCAGCCAGGGAGGCGCAGGCAGACGGGCTTTTATTTGGCCGGGAGCGCGGCTCTGCGTCCCCGAGTTGTCTTGGTCCAGCTGGGTGGGCTGCCGGGCTGCCGTGAGCGCCTGAACCTTTCACCTCCAGGGCTGGGAGCACGGACAGAAACCGCACGGCGGGTGCCTGGCAGCGGCGCCATCCCCTGCCCGTGCCCGGCCAGCCGCCGATGGGGCTCTCGTCCCGCCGGTCACTGGCCTCCAGCACACAGACGCCCGCCCAGCCCGAGGGGGGAGGGACGTGACTGCGCGGGAGCCCCACGCCCCGTGCCTTCAGGGTGTCAGAGATTCGGCTTGTCCCCGACGCCCCTCTTCCTCTGAGTTCCCCCATCACACCCCTCATCTCCCCCTCCTGCTGCTTTGCATACACGTGTGGGAGTGTCTGGCATCTCCTCTCCCCACAAGGCCTCCCGCCCTGCCCAGGGCCACGCCTCTGCCCTGGGCCCCCCCCACATCTCGTGGGAGCGGGCACTGGCTCGCTGTTGGGGGGTAAACAAGTGTAGATGGGAGCCTGCCGTCAGCTTGGCCCCTTCTAGTGGAGCGTGGAGCGCGCACTAGGCACAGTCCAAGTGCCGGCTCGGTCCGTCTTCACGGCCCCCCAGGCTGGGCAGCATGCCCCAGGCCCCATGGTTGGTTAGGCGGGCAGTGGTTGGGTCGGAAGCCAGGCGAGCCTCCCTGTGAACCTAGAGGCACCAGGCCAAAAAGAGGCGGCCGTGCGACATCCCACTGAAGACCAGGACAGGCGGAGGATGAAGGGAGAAGGGGAGAGGGCTTTACGGGAGACCTGCCTGTGCGGGGACCCCCTGGGCGGTCTCCGGCACGCGGTCTCCTTGTGGCCTCAACTCCTGGGGAGGGCGCTGTTCCCTTGTGTCCCAGGTGCACACGGAGGCCCAGAGAGGTCTAATGACTTGCCCAAGGGCACGCAGCCCTGCTTCACCGCTCTCTACATCCCCAGCTGTCCCTGAGTCCCAGATTGTCCCCCTCGGTCTGACCTGGCGCCCAGTCCAGACCAGGCAGTGGTTGCAAACTGCTGCCGCCGCCGAACGCAGCCTTCTGGTAAATGCAGTTCCGGGGGCGCACAGCCACGCCCTCGTGTGCCCTAGGGGCTGTGGCTGTGTTCTCACCGTGCGAGGGCAAAGTCGAGTGGTTGTGACAGAGACCCTGTGGCCCCTAAAACCTAGAATCTTAGCTGCCTCGCCCTGTACAGAAAATGTTTAGAGCCCCTAAGGCTTGCAAAATGGCTGCTTTTGTTTTATCGAAAAGCTATGGGTGGCTGATTCCACCGTAGCCCCCTTTTCTCCAAGAGTGCAGGATCCCAGAGGCTGTGCCCCGCCCCCCGGCAGGCGTCCTCTGCGTCCGCACCCTGCTCGCCCTGGACAGGGGCCCCATCGCTTTGCTGCCCCTCCGTTTTCACTCCTCCCTTCACTCAGCACCTCACCGTCACCGATACCAAGCCTCACTCAGCACCGAGGACGGAGCAGCGCGCATGGGGCTGATATCTGAGTGGGAGAGACAGGTGACGAAAAGGAGGAGTTGGTAAGGACAGAGTTCCACAGGAGCAAGCCCCTCGGAGGAGGTCAGAAGAAGCAGGGCAGGGCAGACAGGTTCAGTGGTAGCAGTCAGAAATCCGCCTGGGGGTCGGGAGTTTCGTGGGATCCGAAGGAAGCCGCTTCAGGCAGAGGTTACTGCAGGTGCAAAGGCCCTGGGGCAGAAGCGTGTTCCCAGCAGGCCACTGTGGAGAGAGAACAAGTCCAGGGCGGGGAGCCATTGGAAACAAGCAGGGCTCCTTTGTGGGTGTGGCAGGGAGCCTGGGTTTCATTCCGGACATGGCAGGACGTCCCCCGAAGCTGTAAAGGGGAGTGCCGTGCCTGATGTACACCGCCAGACCCCTCCTCACTGCTGCATGGCACGTGCGTGGTAGGGGGACGAGAACGGGGGCAGGGGCCCCATGGCAGTCATCCCAGCGAGTGACGGTGACGGCCTGGGCAGGGCCAGGGAGGCGGGGATGGAAAGAAACTAGCGGCCAGAGCATTGATTGTGGCGGAGGCAGGGCCCGCCAGACTTGCTTCCAGGAGTCCGGAGGGAAATGGAGGTAGGCGCAGAGTTCTTTGCTCTGAGCCCCTCAGAGGCTGGTGGCGCCACGTGATGACGAGGCCCAGGAAGCCGGCGGGGGGGGGGCAGGGGCGGGGGGGGTCCTGGGCCCTGGGTTTGAGATGCCTATTAGGACTCCCCGTGAGATGTCAAGCAGATAGATCTATGAGTTCGGAGCTCAGGGGTGAAGTCTGGGCTGAGATATAAATTTGGAAGTCATCAGCACACAGATGATATTTAAAGCCTGCAACAGTTCACCAGTCCCCCACCCCCGTTCCATAACTTAATCATTCATAAGACGGCACATTTTCAAAAGATCGGGGACCAGGAGAGCCCATTATCCCCACGCCGGCCCTTGACAATATGCCTCCTTGATCTTAGCCATGAAAACATAATCATCAGGCTTTAAAAATCGCAGTCAGGAAAGTTCAGGCAAGTATGTGAAGTCACAGAATTTATTATTCTAAATATCCCTTTGCCGTGGTTCTTTCTGGCTCCCTGGAGGCAGACGGGGCCTGTAAGCTCCCCTGGCCTCGTCTTTATTCCTCCATTTGGGTGCTGCTTGTCCCCCGTCACTTAGGGCTTCGCCGTGGCGGCCCTTCCTACAGCGGTGGGGAGGGGCAGGTGAGGGGAAGGGCCACTAGCGGGGTTAGGGGGCCTGCAGGAGAGGGGCCCTGGCCTTGGACGTGGGTCCTTCCCCATTTTGTTCTTCTCCCTGCTCCCCCCAGGTGCTGGCAGGTGGCTGGGGGAGAGGTAGGAATTGGCCTGGAGACTCGCTCTGTCTCACACGCCGGCAGCCATCCCAGCGGGTGGAGGCAGAATCAGGAGAAGAAAAATCAAGAGGCAGGAATTGTTTTGGTCAAGGCGGCTCCTAGGTGGCAGCTGCCAACAAGGGCGCAAATGTGTGGCCGTGGGGAGGGAGCCGCACCCCCGAAGCAGAACACCGCTCCCCGCGCAGGTGCCGCGGGGGCCGAGCAAGCTGGGGCAGGCGTCTCCAGGTCGCCCCCAGCCTCGCGGAGTGGTGTTTTGGAAATATTTCCAAGTGCTCGGGCAATACCCTGCACGCTCTGCCCCCTTCCCCCGGGAGCGGCTGTCCGTGCGGGAAGGTACTTGCTCCCAATCCAGCTAAATTGTTATTGACTTGTGTTCCCTGCATTCTGCAAACATTTCACTCAGCCGTCGCCGGCGAGGCCAGGATTCCCTGCTAGGGCTAACGGGGAAGCCAGCTGTGCGGGCCATTTCTCCTGCTCTTCCTCATCCATCACGGAATTAAACTGACAGAAGGAGGATTTCAGAGCGACTTGGGAGGGGAAGGGGCTGGGCCAGGATTGGACGGAGGGCCGGAGGCCCGGGGACCAGAGCGCTGCAAACAGGGCCCAGGAGGAGGGCGGACTTCCCGCCAGGTTGCGGCTGGCGGCGGGGGGCGGCAGGTTTTGATTCCGAACCGTAGGCTGGCCCAGGCGGAAGACACCGAGGAAAACACGGGGGCCAGGAGGTTGTCATTACCGCTTCACGGTCTGAGGCCAGTGGGGTTTAGTCGAGGGAGAAGGGAGAGAAATTCAGAGGCTGCGTGGGCACACTGTCAATCGAAATCAGCCACAGATCTTTATTTTGCCTACAAACCATGAAAAAAATGTATTTTTTTTAACTGATCACCACTCTTTTGCTATCAGATTTGGCCTGAAATTTGAGGTTCTGGCTTCTTGTGAAGACTCAGGTCTGACCCCCCTGGTCCTGCGTGCCGGTGGGGCAGTCGGGCCGGAGTGGCGTGGCCTTTCCTCTGACCACAGTCCGCAGCCCCCCACCCCGTAGTCTCCCACCCAGGCCGCCGGACAGCATCCGTCCCCACGGGCCCCGTGAGGCCTCCACACTCACGGTGCTGGTACGGGCATCACCCTGCCGAGAGCCGTGAGGCGCCGTTGCCACTTCCTCTCTCTCAGCCTCTACCCCAACCCCAGGGCCTGTGCCCAGAGAAGGAGGCAGGGAGCTGGTGTCCACCAAGCCCCTTGAAACTCAAGGGTCCCGCAGGCCTGTGGCAGGGGGTGGGGCCGCCTCCCCACCTTCGCTGGTTCCTTTCACCTCCGCAGCGAGTCATCGCCACCCTGACACTCCCCTTCCTGTCCCCCCGTATGGCTGCCCCAGCCTCTCTGACCAGCGCACACACGTGCAGGACGGGGCCCGGCGCCCGGCGCAGAGCGCGGTCGTCCTGCACTCTCGGGGAGCCGGGCTCCCCGGCGGCCCGTCTGTTGTCAGCAGGCATCGGAGCGGCCTCAGTGGCCAGCACCACCTCCAGCAGAACCTCGGCTGATGGAGTGCAGGCACTGGTGGTTTTCGAGACGGTTCTGCCTGGTGGTTAGGTTGAGAACCGTTGGCCTCTTGAGCAAAGTGCCGACGCAGGCAGGTGGGTGCCCTTCTGGGCCCGGTTTTACAGCTCTCCTGCTGAGGAGGCCCTTTGCAGGGCGGGCAGCTGAGCCCTGGGATCCTGGGCGTCGCTGCCGAGGGACAAGAAGGCCCCTGGCCCGATCTGAGTCCAAGGCCCCCCCGTAGGAGTGTCTGTGACCACATGACTCCCCCAGGCCCCAGACCGCCTGCTTCCACATCTGACAGACGGGACAGTAATGTCACCCAGCTCGTGTGAAGCCACCCAGCCTGCTCCCCAGAGGAGAGCGTGGACGGAGGGCACAGGCATGCCCGGCTCCGGCATCCGCCCTGCCCCCCAGCCCTCAGCGTTGACGGCTCTGCCCGCCTGGCCCTGAGCCACGCGCTCGCCCGCCTCGTCTCACGGACGCCCGTGCAGCGGGCACTACGCCCGTTCTGCGGAAAGGACCTGGAGTTGTTCAGAGAACAGCCGGCGACCGCGGCTCCGCCCAGGCTGGGGCTCCCGCGGGGCCTGCACGGGTGGTGGTTCGGTATGTTCTTCGGGATTTTCTGGGTGCTGTATCGCCAGCCCCAGGCCCAGCGCGCAGTAGGTGCTCAACGAACACCTGCTGTGAACGACCTAAGGCAAGAACGTTCGAGGCCCCCATGAGATCGGGCGAGCAGGCGCTGCGCCTGTGTAGCGGAGAGGGAGTGAGGTGTGGCTGGCGTTGGCAGCTCCCTTCGGGCCCCAGGCCCGGGGCCCTCAGGGTGGGAACCGTTGGTGTGTCCCAGAGCTGCCGCTCACGCCGCGGGTGGGCGACCGTCAGAACGGGGCGCTGATGGAGCCGCCGCGTGGGTCCAGGGCTGTTTCGCCATTCCCGGGTGTACAGAGGAGGGGAGTAACCGGAGCAGCGTGCGTTGGTGAGAGAGGGAGGCTAACCTTGACTGAGCGCTCACCTTGTGCCAGGTCTTAAACGTGCCAGCTCCTCTGCTTCTCTTAAGCACCCCCTGCGCGGGGTGCTGCGCAGCAACTGCAGACAGCCCAGAGAGGTGCGGCCCCGCCCCAGGTCACCCAGCAGCCTGGCCGCAGCCAGCACCACGCCGCCTTGGCTCAGAAGCCGCCTCCTCCCTGGCGGTTCACGCCCGCCACGTCTCGGGGGGCCTTTCCCAGCGCCTTCTCCCCACCTCCCCCAGACCAGCCACGCTCTTGTCCCCTCTCCACTTGCCTGTCCTCAACGTTCTGTCTCCAGAACAAAACCCCACGAAGTGCCATTCTCTCGTCCTCCGACAGCGCCCCCTCCGCGCCCACCCCCCCTTCCCCTCTGCCCGCCTGTGCCTTCCACACAGGCGACGGCGCCAGCCAGGGACGGCAGCGAGGCACGGGCTGGCATTCTGTCAAGGAATTAATTGAAAAATAGAATCATTAGATGGGAACTCCAGAAATGCAAAATGGTGGTTGGAGGGTGCGGGGGGAGGGGGCAGGGCTGGGGGGTTGTTGGGGGCCGGCTGAGCTTTTTGTCAAGTTAATTTCTCGGGTGTGGATGTTGGGTGACATTCACTTGTTGTTTATCTCCGGGTGCAGCTGTAGTGCTGAAAGAAAACGCACAGCTTGTTTTGTTTATTTATTTTACACCTTTCTCTGGTTCTGCATTATGTTTGTTTGGTGAAAACCCACTGAGGCTTTTGATGTCGGGGAAGTGGGATCGCAGCCGCAGCTCCCTGCAAGCAGGGCCTCCGCCTGCAGGCAGGGCCGGCGGGTGGTGCTGGGTGGCCTTTGCTGGGATTTCAGCGCCTCCCGTGTCCTCTGGGGGGGGTGCATCTGGGGGCCTGACCTGAGCCAGCGACGCCAGGCCCAGGAGAGCTGTAGCCGTGTGTGGGCATGAGCCCAAAGGCTCTCGCTAGTCCTCGCCGTCGCCCTGGGCGACGGGCCCTGCCTTCGTCGTCCCCTAAGGCACAGACCCAGAGAGCAGCAGGGACTTGCCCAAGGTCACTGAGCCATGCAGTGGCAGAGCCGTCCGAGGCCGTGGAGTGAGCCAGTCAGCAGCCTGCCCCCCACGCCTCTGCCCGAATGCGGTCGGTGGGTGCCCCTGGGACCCCGTTTTCTAACCTGGGGGAGGGAGGGCCTTGAAATACTAGCCTTCCTGTGACAGTGCCCACCTGGTGGTGCGCGTTGGCCCAACGGCAGTACCAGAGACGAAGACGCTGATCTCAGCACTGTCAGTGGGCTCCCCAGGGGCCGGTGTTTCTCTCTTCACTCCTGGGCCCCCCAGCAACCCCATGAGGAGAGGCATAGATGGTGTCCCCACTTTGCAGGTTAGAGGGGAACGGAGGCACGTAGGGGCTGGGTCTGTGGTGGGGCTGTGGCGTCAGGGCCACCAAGAAGGAGGACCCCTCCCTGCTCCCCGAGGGTCAGCAGACTGGCCACGGAAATGGAAGGGTGGAGGACCTGCCCTGTTGCCCCATTTTAAACATGAGGGAGTGGCCCTGGCTGGTGTGGCTCAGTGGATTGAGTGCCAGCCTGTGAACCAAAGGTCGCTGGTTCGATTCCCAGTCAGGGCACGTATATGGGTTGCAGGCCAGGCCCCCAGTGTGGGACAAGCAAGAGGCAACCACACACTGCTGTTTCTCTCCCTCTTTCTCCCTCCCTTCTCCTCTTTCTAGAAATAAGTAAAATATTGAAAATAAATACGACGGATTGAATCTCGGATGGTATGCGTGCTCTGCCTGAGGTCACGTAACTTGGGAAGTGTCAAGGCCGAGTGGGTCTCACTCTAAAGCCAGACATGGTGACCTTATGCCCTTCCATGGGGTCCTGTATGACCTCGGCCGTGTCCCCCGCCCGAGGCAGGGCCCCTCAGGAGATGCCACCTGCCACCACACAGGCAGCAGGTGTGGGCTGCAAATCGGACGCGTGGAGGCTGCCGCACGTTAGCTGTGGGCCCTCGGGGTGCGCTGGCCTCTGCACCTCCATCCTCCCACCTGGAAGTGAGGCGATGGCAGTCCCCGCCCCAGGGGTGGGGAGCTTACGGAGCTCGGATGAGGTGCTGCTAGTGTGTTGCCCGTTCCGGCAGCATCCGCCTCCCTCTGGGCCTCAGTTTCCCCAGCCAGGTGACATCTCGGGTGCCTCCCTGCTCTGCCACTCCGTTGTTGTATTGTGTTCCGACATCAGCAGCTTTAATTTTAAAGAATTACTCACCCTGTAGCCATTTATTCTCTTATTCAACCAGCGGTCGCAGAGCACCCACCTGTGCTGGGCCCTGGGACACAGGTGCCCCTGGACAGCCCTGCCCGCCCCCGCCGCCACTCCCGGTGTCTGTCGCTGGGAGGGGGTGTCAGTGACAGGCCCGAGGACCCTATTTTGCTGCCCTTCCATTTCCCATCTCCTATTACCTGCCCACAAATTCAATTTCCAGAGGCCATTGCGCACGCACCTCCAGAGCCTGCGATTATCCGGAAACCAGGAGCTCCGCGGAGGGGGCGGGAAAGGAAGTGGGGGGGGGGAACGGCTGTGGCCCCTGCCCTCAGCCCATCCCTTTCCCCTCCCTTCTTATGATCAGCAGTGACGGGTACAGCTGCCAGGCCTCCAGGCTCCTGGGCAGAGCTGGGAGGCAGTCTGCCACAGCTTCCTCGCCCTCCCGGGGGGTGGGGGGTGGGGGCGAAGCTCGCCACCTCCCAACTTCCCACGCAATTTGCTTGTCTCGTTTGGCAAACGTTGAGCTCCCACTAGGCGCCAGGCAGTGTGCAAAGAAAGGAGACTCAGAGGGGGCGGGACAGTGTCCCACACAAAGAAGTGCCTGCTGTGGGGAGGAGGGCAGAGGGCAGGGGTCCTCTCTTTAACAGCGGTCAGGGGAGTCCTCTCTGAGGGGCGACTTGGCCACAGGGGTTTGAGTGAGTCGGAGCTGGGGCCTGCAGACGCAGAGGTGTCGAGGTAGGAGCGTGCTGCACACGTGTGGGGAGGGGGGCGGGGGGCCGGCTCGAGGGAGGCCGCCAGAGGGCTTCGGATTTCCCTTGTGTGTTCTAGAAGGGTCCCTCGGGCGTCTGTGGCGGTGGTGAGGGCCAGGGCAGCAGCAAGAGGTTCCATGAGACGGGGCCGGTAACCGTGGAGATGAGAAAGGGATCAGTGTCCCAGGCAGTTTGGGAAGAATGACATAAAAAGTGGGCTTGAAAAGGCCGGGTCATGTGCCCAGGACCACCTAGAAAAGACCCAAGATTCCCCGTCCCTGGGGCCGGCGCTGGGCTGGACTCCAAGGGCGCCCAGGCGAGAGAGACGAGCCTGCAGGCAGACCCCCAGCCCAGCGGGGCCGATGCTTCCGCCTGGGAGACTTCGCTGGGGAGGCAGGGGGATTGGAACCGCCTGCCCGCCGCTGCCTCGGTACGAGTCCAGGGCTGTCCGTGAGGGCGGCTGGCCATTAACAAGGGGTCAGACGAGCGGATGGGGGGCCGAGCAGGCCCGCCTCGAGCCCCGCTGCCCCACTCCACGTCCTTCCTGGACAGTCGGGCCCCGAGCACCCTCTTCTGCCTCCTCGTGTCTCCCCGGTGTTCTCTGGCCAGTAACAGAGACTTGCTTGGTGTGGCTGGGGTTCAAATCCTGGCTTCCCGTCTGTGGCCCACAGTAGGTATGCAGTGAACAGTGTCAGGGCCCAGAGGGCGTGTATTTTGCTGAGCCCGCCAGGCCCTTTCGTATCTTCATGCTGTGCGTCTGCTTCCCCTTCCCCTTCGCCTCGTGGAGAACTCCTCTGCATTCTTCAGAGCCCAGCTCAGATCGCCCGTCCTGGTTAAAGCCACCTCTGGCTTGCTCCTCCCTTCATGCCTCCCCTGGAATCCTTGAGCAAACTATTCACCCAGCGTTTATTGAGCACCTACTGCACGTTAGCCGACTACTACAGGGTTAAGGGTCAGCTACCCCTTGTTTCCTCCACCCTTGCCCTGGCAAGCCCCCCCACGCCAGGCAGGGATGCCTCAATCCCTGAGCTGCTGGGGGAGGCCTCCCTCCCTCCCCTTCGAAATGGGATCCTTCCGTCTGCGGGAGGAGGTGGGGAAGGGGGGCCCCCCACGGCAAAGCCGGGGCTAACCCACAGTCTCTCTCTCCGCTCTCTCGGTTTCTTCCCCACGTCCCCCTGGCCGCCGCCTCCCTCCTCCCTCCTGCCTCCCCCGACTCTCTTTCTCCGGGTTTCGCATCTTATTGTGTGCGTGTCTCCTCTCTCTCACCACGCCCCGTCTTCCTGATCCTGTGTTTCCATCCCCCGTCCCCGTTCTGCTTGCCCCTCTCCCGCTTCCCCCCCCCCCCCCCCGCTCCCCCATCTCCCTCTTCCTGCCTCCAACCCTCTCGGCTGTTCTCTTCTCCTCTCTTGCCATCTGGGCTCCCACAGAGCCCCCGAAGAAAAAGCGGTCTGTGGTGTTGGACGAGATCCTGGAGCAGCTGGAAGACAGTGAAAACGACAGTGAGGAGCGAACCCTTCAGCTGCGAGCTGGCACCGAGAGGGTACGTGACTCCAGGGCCCCGAGGGCTGGGGACAGCCGCTCTGGCTTCTGCGCTCCCTGCCACGTGGGCTGGGGGCGGGGGGTGGGGGGCGGTGCGCTAGCTAGGCGGCCCCACCCTCCACAGTCCGAGGGCAGAGGGGACAACGGCCTCTGTCCCCAGCCCGGCTGCGTGCCGCTCTCACGTGAGTTCTCCGACTCGCTCCTCCTCCCCGCGGCCCCGAGACAGGACAGGGTCCCATCCTGCTGGTAGGAAGGTCAGGGCCCAGAGGGGTCCTGGCTTCACTCCAGGGCCCCAGCGCCCCAGACCCTGGGGCTGAGGCGGCTCCTTGGAGTTACAGTTCACTCCACCGGGCCCCCGGGCCCAGCCTCCTCCTCACCGTCGGGTTCCGGCCTCTTGAGGCGTCAGCGAGAGAGGGAGTGCCACGATGATCCGTGGAAAATTCGGGGCACAGGGCTGAGCGTCTGAGCTGGGCTCCAGAGGCTTCCATCCTCACCTTCCTCTCCAGGGTTGCTGAGCTAGAGTCCCACCTGCGTCTGTCCGAGGGCCTGCTCACAGCTTGGGACTGGGCCTCGGCGCTGCCCCATCCTCGTCCCGGGACCGCAGGCCCTGTTGTCGTCCCGCCGACCAGGGCTGGGGAGGCCTCTGCGCCGCTCGGGAAGCCCCCGCTCCGAGCCCAGGCACCGGCCCTGCTGGTTGAGCCCAGCTGTGTCCCTGCCAGCAGGCGCCCCGTGCTCACGGGCTGGGGGCCCCGTGAAGGGCATGCGGGTCCCCGGCCCTGGTGAGCAGTGTCCCCAGGCCCGCCCCCGACTGCACACCGACTCCAGCCTGGAGAGCGAGCCTCGCCCACAGGGCTCGTGCCCAGCACCGGCCAGGGAGCAGCAGGCCCGAGCGAGTGACCTGGGTCTGAACCGCAGCCCGTCCGTGCCCAGCTGTGCCACCTCGCACCCCCAGGGTCCCTGCCGGCCCTCAGCCTCTTTTTCTCTAAAACGGGGGTGATGCCGTACCTACCTCAGAGATGGTGGTTGGACTCGGTCAATCGGTGCTCTTGGCCCTCCTGTTTACTCCTCATTGGGGCCTGTGGGGGGCTCCAAGTGAGAGTCCAGGCACCTTCTACCTTTTTGCGTAAAGCTTGGTCCGTGCGTTCTGGGGGTTCCGTCTTGGTCCAGCGGCAGAGTGGCCTGGGACCCCAGCCGTGCCCCCCACCCCGGCAGCCCTGCGAGGCTCAGCACCCCCCATCTCCCACGTGGCGGGCGTTTCCCTGCAGGCCTGGCTCATCACGGGGAGCTCACAGAACTGCCTGAAGAAGCAGACCCGGGGCAGCTTGTCCCAGCTTCCCTCAGGGTGTCCCGCAGACTCCAGGCACCCGCAGCTTCTGGGGGGGCTGTGTGGTGGGGCGGGTGTTGAACCACCCTGGCCGGACCCTCGGGCTCCCAGTGGTCGGGACAGAACCGGGAGGAGGCTGTGACAGAGGCAGGCGTGGAGCGGGCCCCCAGGAGAGGCGCGGTGATGCCCCAGGGCCACGGGCCTCAGCGGGGTCCCCTGCCAGGCCTGCGGGCCCAGGTGTTCAGGAACGGGGCTCGAGTGGCAGGTACGAAGCCAGGCTTCTTCAAGCTAGGGCCACGCCTGGGTGCCTCGGCCATCCCCGCCCGCTCTGACCCCTGTAAGTCCCATTTCCCAGGCTCCCCTGCCAGCAATGCTTCCTGTTGGGCTTGGCCAGGGGAGCACCAGAGGGCATCTGGGGGCCAGGGTACCCCCGCCCTCTGTCCTTCGTGGCTTCTCCACCGAGGAGCCAGCCCTGGGTTCTAGCCCTACCACCATCTCCCAGAGGCCATGCAGCCAGAGTGCTGTCGCCCCCTGGCACCTGGCCCTCAGCTCCTCCAGCTCCTCTGGAATGAGCTCCGAGTCCCCTCCGTGGAGGTGCCTGACAAGGACATCGAGGACGTGGGAGCCAGTGAGGCCTGCTGCTGGGGCGACTGGAGGGAGACCTGGAGGTCGCCTCATGGCGGACAGAGGAAGTGGAGTTAGGCGACAGGACTGTGGTTGGCTTGTGTGCGTGGGGCTCCGGAGGCTGAGCAAGAAGAACCTGGCGGGGGCGGGTGGGGCGCAGAGCTGGGCAGTCTGCAGGGTGAGCCCAGGGTGTGGGGCCGAGGATCCCTGAAGGGTGGGAGGGGTTTGGAATGTGGGGCCGGCTCAGGGAAGGAACACAGGCAGCAGAGGCCCCCAGGCCTGGTGGGTGGGGAGCACAGGCCACCTGCAGGAGGGGCCAGTAGTTAGGCCGCCGGCCGGAGGCGAGGGCCAGGGAGGTGCGTTTCTCGGGGAGAGCTAGGCGGCAATCTCAGCTCCCACCCGGTGCCCAGGGGCCTGCAGCCGGGGGCTCAGCGTCTCCTGCCTTGATTTCCCTGCCTTTAAAATGGGTACAAGAAGGATTCCTGCCTCCTAGGACCATTTTTAAGATTAAATAAAAGATTATGGATGGAAAGCACTCAGCAGGCTGGTGTTTCATGCCTAGTGAACACTAAATAAATGACACCATTGTCGTTGTAAGTATTATTATTAGTCAACAGAAAGAAGAGCTGTGGGGGCTGCCCCCAGTGAGTGCCCAAGGACGTCAGACCCCAGCTCAGGTCCAGCAGGCCTGCGGGGCCACATCGGGGTGGACAGCATGGGGAGCCCCCGGGAGGGGGTTGTGGTGGGAAGGAAGGAGTCCGTGAATCCAGGAAGGCGGCCTGCAGTCGGGGGGTGGGCGGCGCCCTCTGGCCACCAGCCCCAGAGCAGGCTGAGCGGGCACGTAGTTCATGCAGTCCGACCTTGTGCAGAGCCAAGGCCGGGCCCCAGGGGGCCGGTGGTTGCTGTATTTGTTCCCAGCCGCTTCCATCCTCGGCCCCGCAGGGCGGGGTGTACCTGAAAGTCGGGCTCGGGTCCTGGGTCAGCGCCTCCAGGTCCTCGTCAGCATCCCATCGGCAAAGGCCCACAGCCGTGGGGTGCGCAGGAGGCCTGCCTCCTGCCTCCTGCCTCCTGCCTCCTGCCTCCTGCCTCCTGGGAAACGCAAGCTGGCTTCCTCCGGCCGGCTTGCACAGGGGGCAGGGCTGAAGCGAAGGCATCTTCTGGCTTTTCAGAAAGGCGAGGCCGAAAGGGCACAGGCCAGAGGCAGAGGCAGGCAGAGCCGAGTGCTCATCCTCACCCCATCTAGCCACCCACCCACCCGTCAGACCCGTAGTTGGTGCCCTGGAGGAGAGGCACCGTCGGGCACCTGGGAAACCAGGGCAGAAACTCCGGGTCCGCCTCCAGATGGGGGACCCGCAGGCCCCGCGGAGGACAACTTCCTCGCCGCCCGTGGGTTCCCTCCTTCCCTCCGCCCGCCTCCGCGGGCCCTTTTGTCTTTCAGGGCCGGGCCAGCCCTCGCAGCGCCGCCTGCTTGCGCGCCCCCGAGTCCAGGAAGGGATTAGCTCGAGCCGAGCGTGCAGGCTTTGGTGAACAGAGCCGAGCTTGGTTTCAACATCTAATTCAATTTGTTCTGCCGAGATTGAAATATGAAATGGTTGCCAGTCAAACGTTCAAGGGACGGCGAGCGCCTGCCGAAATTTGAATTTTAATGAAAATGACTTTAACCCTTTGGTGCACCTTGCAAGAAAGGCACCCTCGAGAGTCCTGCAGAACCTCCTCTCGGGTTCTCCCCTCCACCGCTCCTCCCCCGCTGAGCTCACTGGTGGCATGGCGTCGTCCTCTCCTGCAGCAGCGGTGCTGAAAGACCGAGGAATGCTTGCTTAATAGCGACTTCTTCTCCCGTACTGCCCCGGCTGCGGAATCAGACCCCTGCCACTCTAGGCGACTTTGACGAGCCCTGTGCGGGCTGGCCCGGGCCCCGTCCCAGCTGCGAGTGTCTGTCTGTGGTGTGGGTTCACGTCTGTCCTCCCTCTGGACTGTGAACCCCGGGAGAGCAGAGGCACGCGCAGCCCCCCACCCCTGCCTGGTGGGAAGGTGGTGCTTGGCAGGGCTGAAGGAGGGGCGAGCACCCCACTCGGTCCTCCCAGCAGCTGTGGGGGCGATGTGGGAATATAGACGTGGGGGCTCAGAGAGGCAGGAGACACTCCCCAGGTGCCACCGCACACAAGGCGGGCCCGTTCTGGGACGCCCAAGGTCCCGGCCTCCAGCGCTCCTGTTGCCGGGGCAGCATGTGGTCCAGGAGAGCCTGGCCCTGTGTGGGCGGCTGCTTAGCACTGTCAAGTGCCGTCAGCCTCTGGGTGACTGTTACGGCTGAATATGGTGTGGCCCTGGCATCCCAGGGCACCAGGGTGAGGAGTGAGGGTGGTAGGGTGGCCCTGGGACTCCCTTCAGGACACTCGGCTCCCGGGGGCTGAGCCCTTGGCCTCATCCCTGGGGACTCGCAGAGCCAGGGCGCCCCAGGAGAACAGGAGACACCTCGGTGCGTGCGTGCATCCAACAGGCATTTTCAGAGCCTTCCCTGCGCCAACCAAGCCCAGCCCTGGGTGCTAGAGAGACAGACAGCGAGCAGACATTACCTCCTCCAGTGTCGCTGAGGCTGCGTTCCCCACGGGGTGCCCCGAGGGGCTGACGGAAGGCCCCCTGAGGGGCCAAAGGCGCAGTGGAAAATCATCTGCTTTTCTTTAGGAGATCTAAGAAGCAGCGTGGGGAACTGAGTTCTGTGTAGGCAGAGCCGGGAAATCTAGCTTGAAGTTCACACGTTTCTAGTTCATTTTGAAGCCATTTCTAGATGGTTCCAAACTCTTTTGGCCACAGGACCCCTTTTTCCAAACCAAAGTCTTTGTGCAAAGCCCAGCACAGACCATAGATAAAGCAGAACTGCTCTGTTCCAAGTCGGGGTCCAAGGACCAGCCCCCACACATTCACCCGCCCCCTCGGCAACTGAGAGCTTTGTAAACCACGGAGCCAAACGTGCCTCACGAAGCACAGATGATTTTCTGCAGCCCACAGACAAACTGGTTTTAATTTTTAATTTACGGGTTTATTTGCACGCGTACGTTACAAATACACAGCTCATCAAACCTGTGATTTTGCCTGGTTCTAAGAAGGAAGTTAAAAAATACAGTGAATTGGTATAAAGAAAATAGTTAAGAACATAAACATAGTAAGTGGTAAAGGAAGTGCTTGAGTGGTCTAAACCAGGGGTTGGCGAACTGGCTTGTGGGCCAGATCCAGCTGCTGCCCGTTTGTGTAAATAAAGTTTTATTAGCACACAACCTGGCCCCTTGGGTTACATCTCATTCAGAGCAGCCTACCCACCACAGCCGCAGAGTTGACATCAAGTTTGCTGTGGACCTGAAGCCAGCCCCTCCGATTTCACAGCTCAGAAATCAGACCAGAGAGGGTGAGCAGCTTCTGCAAGGTCACACTGCGGCAGAACTCCCCATTCTGTGCTCTTCCCGCTCCGCCCCCGGAGCCAGGCTCCCTGGGCCTGAATCCTCGCTCTGCCACTTACCAGCGGCATGACGTGGAGCCAGCCCCTTGCCCCCTCTGAGGGCCCCGTGTCCTCCCCTGTGAACTGAGAGCATCGGCAGTCCCGGCTCCCTGGGGATGTGAGGGCTGAATGGGTATGCTGTGAGACTGTACCGGCATTCACTGTTGTTACCCCATCGCCCAGCGTCAAGGAGTGTTTCCCGGACGCCCGTGGGAGGCCGCAGTGCTCAGGCACCAGCCCAGAGCTTGGGGGCTGTGGCTCAGCAGCAGAATTAAAGGGGCCCTGCAATCCCATTAGAGCGTCACCAGAAGCCAGGGATGCGTCCCCTCCAGCTCCCTTAATAAACCCCACGTCCCCGTAATTGCAGCTTCCGTGAAAATGGCCCACTGGGGCCACAGCGCCCCGTCCTTGGGCACGGGCTGGCAGCCAGCATTTTCGTGCGGATTTCCGGGTGGCAGCTGCTCCCGTCCTCCCCGGGAACCGTCAGGAGCCCTCCCTTCTCCTGGCTCCCAAAAACATTCCAGGTGATGCCGCTGCCACCTCGTGTGTCTGCGAGCGACCCCGCACGCAGGCTGCGGAGCGCTCGGTTGAGTCCCAGCCGAGTCACAAGGTGGACGCTGTCACCCTCACTGTGCAGGTGAGGAAGCAGCCTGGAAACGCGCAGTGAGAGGCCGGGCCCCTTCCCCGCGGCTGGTTCCCGTCACGGCTCTCCGGCTCTGCTCAGAGTGGCCGAGATGGGGCTGAGTGGGTTGGATCCAGAGCCCATGGTCCCTACCCCCCTTCCGAAATGTCCGCTTGTGGGTTCGGCAGCCCGGCCCTCGCAGGGTCGGCATTGCACCATAGCAGTGTTAAGCCACACACTTCGTGGACCCGAAAATGCGAGCCAGCTTCTCCCTCTGGCGCTCAGCTGACGAGCAGCAGGCGGCTCCAGAGCCAGGGGACAGGGACGGGCTTCCGCGCTGGGACAGACCCCCGCGTCTCTCGGAAGGCAGGCAGGGACGCAGCTTCCTCTGAGCGGCCTCGTCACGAGGCCCAGGACGGCTCCCTGCCGCGCCCGCAGGGACACGGCCTGGACAGCCTCACGTCCCTTCTGTCCACAGCCCCAAAAGTCACATGGTTAGGCCTGCGTCAGAGAGATCCTGGGAGACTCCCTCCCCCCTGGGAGCCCGTGCTCTACTAGAACTCGGACAGAGGCCCCGTCCCGGTGGGTGGGGTCGGGCTGCGCGCGGGGTCTTGCCAGGGCATTTTCTAGGTGGCTGTGACTGCGCCCAATTTCTGCCTTTGGAACTGAATTAGAGCTTGACCCCCATGAGCATCACTCAAAAGCCCACACATATGATGCTTTCAGATTCTTAACCCAAGAGCTGAAGGTCCATTGTCCCAGGCCCAAGCCGTAGTTGTCCGTGGAAACCTGAGGGATACATGGGTCTTGTTGCTTTCGCAGGAAGACGTGTCTGCTACCTCCCCTGTTGGCCAAAGCAGGTCCCGGGGCCCCCCAGAAGGTGGGGGTGGGAGAGGGTGAAGAGTGTGTCCCACACACACGAGAGGCACCTGCTAAGTGTTTGCTGGAGCCCAGGTAGTCCGTAGAGAAATAGGACATTCAGAGACTCTGCTGACAAAACAAGGGAAATTCTAGCCAAGCGGGTGGCCCCAGGTGGCATTCATCAAGTCCCCAGGTGAGTGGGCCGTCACTTAACTCCCTCCCACCGGAAGGTTCTGTGCCTGTTCCCCCGCCCCTTTAAAAGGTGCCCAGGTTCTCCCACAGCCGGACCTGCGCCCGTGGGTCCCTGAGGCTCGGTCTCCTCAAACCCCATTTTCCCTGGGAGACACCAGGCTTTAGAAACCAGAATTTGGGGTTCCTCTCCAATCCCCGAGCCTCTCCTGCTCCCGGCTGGGGAGCTCTCGTTTCTGGCAGCGGGGGTGGAGGGGTGGGGGGAGGCGGCTAAAAAGTAATTGTCTTTCTGCTTCTAAAAACCCAAACTTGAACTTTCTGGTGTCTGAAAAGCCGCCCCAGTTTCTCCGCCCCCTCCCGTTCAGCGTGTAGGAGATCCACCTAGAAGAACACACTCGTTTCCACCCAACTCGGGGAAGCAGCTCCCGGAGCCCGTGGGGGGTGGGGGCGCTCAGTGCCTTCTCCGAGCTGACTGGCAGCTGCTTGCTTCTGCATCTTGTCTGGGAGTCTTAGCTTCTGGAGCAAAAGCCATGGACCCTCAAGGCAGGGTACTTTCTAGAAGCCCGAGTTCTTGGGGGGAAGAGGTGAAGCGCTGCCCTTCCGCGCAGAAGCACAGGTTTGAATCTGCACCTGCTTCCTCTGAAGATGGAGGCTAGACCGTCCCTCCCGGGGATGGGTTACGGGTGCCGAGACCCAGCCCAGGGCCCAGGCCGAGCTTAACTGAACGCCGGCCTGTGCCAGGAACCGGGTGGTGAGCCGGGGTGCAGCTCCAGGCCCCGTGGAGCGCTGCCCCCAGCACCCGGGGAGGGACTGTCATGCGCCCAGCCTGGGAAGCCTGGCTGGCCCCTGCCAGTCCCTGCAGCCACTGAGGGTGGACCGCTGTCAGCCAGGGGCGGCCCCCCAGGGGGCTGTGACCCGGCTGGGGGCTCCGCTGCACTTCAGCGCTGCTCGGGGCCGGCGTCCTCACAGCAGCCTCCTCCCCGAGGCGAGAGTCACGTGGCAGCGGAGTGAGGTTTCAGATGCACCCACTCATGAATATCAATCAGGCCTGGTAATTCACAGCGAGGGGGATCCAGACTGACTAATAAGCAAGGCTTTCACCCCAAACTGGGTCCAGGGACGGAGAGCGGCAGTGGTGTGCGGCGGCGGGCAGGTGTGGGCACGATGTGACCGGAATTGGAAAACCCGACAGCTGAGCTGCAGATGGCAGAGCGGTCCTGAGGGCCCGCCAGACAGCCTGGGGAGCAGGGGCCCCCTCGCAGGCAGAGGGGGTGGGGGGTGGGGAGCGGGCTCTGGGCCGCAGGACCCCTATGGGATCCCCTCCACCCTCTCTCTCTCTGGGTTCTTCTGACCACGTGTGTGGGGGCCAGCCATACACCCCAGGAAAGATGAGTTACCTGGGGCAGACCCTTACCACCAAGCAAAGAAGGCCTGGTTCCAAGGGTCAAGGGTGGATGCCAGGCCCATTCTGAACACTTTCCATGATGCCGAGCACGCATGCTCCCTGGGGTCGGGGTACCTGAATTAGGGGCAGCTGGGTGGGAACAAGCCAGGCTGCTGGGCTGACATTCCAGCCCCATGCCCTACGAGTTCTGTGACTTTGGGACCAAGTCACCTGGCCTTTCTGTGCCTTGGTCTCCTCCTGGTAAAATGGGGGTGACAGGAACACCCACGGAGAGCTCACCGAGCAGGCCAGGGGGTGATCGCCAAGCTGTGTGGCTCAGGCCAGACACTGCACGTCTCTGTGCCCTGGCCCCCCCTGGAGGATACCGGGCATGCCGTGGGCACCGGGCGAGGGCCGCCTCCCTCCTTCCCTCGGCCTCCCCCATGCTGGCTGGGTTCATCCGCCATCGACATCACTTCCTCCCCATGGATTAACCCCTGTAACCCTTCGTCACCTCTCAGGATGGGCGCCATTATCGCCATTCTCGTCTCCCGCAAGAAAGCAGAAACCCGGAGAGGTCAGGTGCCCAGCCCAAAGCCACACTGCTCTAGGGGCAGAACCAGCAGCCTGCGGTCTGGGCCTCCCACCCCCACGCCGCTCCTGCCCCCCACGCCGCTCCTGCCCCCCACGCCGCTCCTGCCCCCCACGCCGCTCCTGCCCCCCACGCCGCTCCTGCCCCCCACGCCGCTCCTGCCCCCCACGCCGCTCCTGCCCCCCACTCCGCTGCACTCGCTCCGCCTGCCTGGTCTGCCTCCGCCTTCATCTCTGAAACCTGGAGACCAGCCCCGCCCCTTGGAAAGCATCGGCAAGGCTCGGAGACGCCCCCTGGGCCCGGGCCTGCAGCGTGAGAGCCTGTCCGGCCCTCCAGGTGCATCTTTGACGGATATTCAGGGTGGGGCTGAGTCCTACTGACTCCATCTTTCTCTGAGAGCCTAGTTCTAGGCCCTCGGAGCTCAATGACAAAGCCAAGTCCAGTGATCAGTTACTGAGGCTTCGCCATAGCCCTGTGACCCATGGGCACTGCTGTTCCCCTGCATTCTGCATCTGAGGAAACTGAGGCTCGGGGCTGGACTTCAGAGGCCTCCCCGGAATCCCCCAGCTCCGCAGCGGCTGGCGTGGTGGTCCTGCCAGGTCCCGACTTTCAGCTGCAAGCCCAGTCTCCCTGCTGAGGCCCATGACAGCAGAACACTTCTTAGAACCTCCCTCCGGCGGGGCCCTGGGGTCTGGGGGGAAGAAGGCAGACCGAGACCACTGAGTGGGGCGGGGGTGCACCCTGGGAGCCCGGCAGAGGCTCCCAGCGCAGATGGGGTGAGGGTGTCTGGGGTCGGGGGTGCAGGAGGACGGGAGCCCGGACGCGCGGCTCTGCGATGATGTGCAGCTGAGCCTCCAGGAGCCCTGGGCCCAGCACAGCTGCCCGTCTGCTGGTCCGGACAGCAGCCAGGGTGCGCAGACACGTTCCTGGTAGGAAGCGGGTGGCGCACCGGCGGTTTAAAAGCCACAGCCTCTGGGGCCCGGGGAGGTAAGGAAGTCACCTGCCCTCGTCACACACAAGCAGGCCTGTGCCCATCGGTGACGTATGTGACGTCACGTCAGGCAGAGAGGAAGGGCTGGAAGATGGAGCAAGTAGAGGGGCCACCTGCTGAGGACGCCTCAGTCACGCTGCCCGTGTCGCCGGGCCCTTGTGAGAACCAAGTGAGGTGGGGCCAGCCAGGCACTTGGGCGCAGCGCCTGCGCCTAGTAAGTGCTCAGTGAACAGGCTGTGCCGGTGACTGCCCCTGCCCCGTGTGTTGCTGTCCCCAGCCCCATCGATTCCTGAGCAGATGCCAGGTCAGCTCCAGATTCCCCAGCCTAAACTGCAAAGGCAGGCAATATTCACGGGGGGCCTCGGGGAATGGAGGAGCGGGCTTGCAGCTGCTGCTAATTTTTATTTGCATCTCAAGTGGGTGCCGTGGGCACTTGCCTCCCGTCCCCTGTCTCCCGTCTGTCCAAGGGCTCCCAGTCCCCTCTGCCCGCCTGTGGGGTGCTGAGGCTTGGCCATCCGAGCTCGGGAGGCCCGGCCCACTGCCTCCCAGGAGACACTGGGTAGTTTCTCATTTTCCCCTTGAGCAGTTTCACAGCCGAGTTAAACCTGCAACGGAGGCTCCCTGGGACCGAGGCCCAGCCCCGGGGAAGGAGGCGGGTGAGGGAATACCTACATCCAAGCTGGGCGCTGCCCCCACCCAGGGCAAAGGGGAAGTAACCAGGAAGTGCCCCAGGGAGACCAGCCCGGGCCCCGCCCCCGACCCAGCCGGAGTAGTCACCGACTGCATAAGTGTTCCAGCACAGAGTCCGCTTTGCAGCAAACTGTGCAAAGGGACCCTGATCCAGCTTATCTTTTAAAGCAGAGGCTTGCCCCCTAAACCCAGGGGAGGTTCATCTTCCTGAAGTGTGGTTCAGCCACAGGATTCTTCTGTGGGGTACTCAAGGGGCCAGCTGGAGTCGGGTCCTGTCTCGTGTATCAGCTGCTGCATGAGAGTTAGGAATGTCCCTGCTGAGAGCCTCCGCTGAGCCTGTCCACGGCCACGTGAGAGGGTCGGCTCCGCCCATTTTCCAGATGCGGCAACTGAGGCTCTGAGATGTGCTGGCTTGTCCAGGGCTACACAGCTCAAAAATGGCAGAGCCAGGCTCCAGGGCCCAGGATCCGCCTGACTCCAAAGCCAACGCCCATTCCAGGAGACAACCCTGATGGTGGGGGCAGTGAGAAGACCCATCATACGGGAACCCGTCTCCTGCCCGGGCTCCAGGCAACCCCGGACAGCATCCCTCGTCCTTCTGTGGCTCGCTTCCAATCAGCATGGGCGGCAGGAATGAGCTCCTCTCACCCAGGGTGGCCAGGCCCACAGGCAGGACCTTGGGAGCAGATCTGACCAGGGGTCGTCCAGATGGGGCTGTGCTAAGTCCAGCTTTGTGGGGCCAACACCCACTGCACCCTCGCCTTTGCCCCACAACCTCCAGTCTCATGACCGCACTCAGAATCCGCCAAGCCAACCCTCGGGGCTTTGCCTGCAGGTCCCTCTGTCGAGTACCCCCTTCCCCTTATTTTCTGCTCAGGTGTGGATTCACCTGGGAGGCCTCCCGTCCATCGTCTTCAAAGCTGATTCTCATTTTCTTCTTAGCAGTTGCCACCTTCTGACATGCTTTCTGTTTGTTTATTGTTCCTTCCTCCGCCCTCCCCCAACTAGAATGTTCCATGAGGGCAGGTGTGCTACCTTGGTCACTGCTGAGTCCTCAGAGCCCAGCACAGTGTCGGGGGCCAAGGCATGTAGGTGAAGAATGAAGGAATCTGTTAGGAAGTTAGAGAGAGGGTTCTCCCTCCCGTGGTCGGAACAGACCTGCCGGGGGAGTCTTGCCCCGACTTCACGGATGAGAAGACGGAGGCCTGGGGCAGGTTTCGAGGCCAGGAAACCAGTCCTCCGCGTAAACGCCCCATTGCACCTCGCATTGGTGGCCGGCCACGGAAAACTTTCTCCTCCACGAAGGAGGGACAGTGACTCTTAGCGAGCTGCTGCTTTCCTGAAAGAAGAACATCAAACAAGAAGTGGGAAACGTGGGTTGGCCCACACGGCGCGAAGCCCTAGGCAGGGCCCAGCCGCACTCTGTGCCCGAGCGGAGTGTCCGGGGTCTTGGGGTTTGCGGGCAGACGGCGGGCGGGCGTCTGCGTCTGGACTTCGTTAGAATGCAGCCGTTAGCTCGCTCCCTTCTCTCTGATGGCTGCGAGTGATTGACACTTACAAATTACCCAGCCAAAAGTGTCGAGTCTTTGACCCCTGAGTAACATCTTTGGCAAGCCTGAGATTTGCCAGCATTTTGTCATCTAATTACTACAAATCCCTTGAAAATTCACTGGCTGGTGAATTTTTAATGCGGGGCAATTTCAATGCGATGCATTGCCCAGATGGGTTCTTGCTTTTCTCGTCTCCCTCTCTCTCTTTTCCTCTTCGCTCTCTTTCTCTCTCCATCCCTCTTTGCTTAACTTTAATCGTTTCAAACTTCTGAATGGGCCTGTGGCAGAAGCCCCACCCGGAACATCTGGGCGGAGCAGCTGGAGGGTGTGGGGTCTTTGCATCTGCGCCTTCCCGTGCTGTGTTCTTTGGAAATGTGCCTAGAGACAGTCACCAGGAAAGCGTCTCACTGCTGCCTCCCAGACAGTCTGCGGGTCCACCTGCTCCCCCCCCTCCGCCCCCCCCAACTAGCGCAGCGGACCTGGCAGGGCCGAAACACCAGTCTCCTCTGCAGAACACCTTAGCGAGTGGTGGGCTAGTGGCTGTCTGTGAGGTGGGTTACTTTCACACCGAATCTTGGACAAAGCGAGGGTTTCACCACAGTGCTGTTGTGTTTCTCTCACGTTCTTTAGATCGTGGGATGATGCTGTTCATCAGGGCCGGGGCGAGGTGGCTGCCTTTGGTGGAACAGCCTGAGAGACTGTACCTTCCACGCCTGGACAACCTCCTGCCTCTCCAGACCCCAAGGGGGAAGCCAGACTTTCTCCGTCCAAGCACCACGCTGACCTGCTCGCGCTGCAGGAGGAACTGGGAACTTGGGCCCACCGCGGGAGCAAGCCCCGTCTGCAAACCAGGAGAGAAGAGGGGCCCGGGGCCGAGAAATCGAGCTCACGTTTTCACAGACGTATTTTTCCCCCTCACCTTCGATATGTGTGTCGGATTCTTATTTCTAAATACAGAAGCAAGGTGCCTTTTAAACTCTGTCCCCACAGCAGCCCCCCTCGGGGCGCCTCCCTCGCTGACAGCACGGCGGAAGCCCTCGGTCACAGCCGTGTGCTTGCTGTTGACCTCCGCCAGCCCTCCCCACCCCCGCCCCTGCCCCTATTCAGGGAGGCGAGGTTTTGCTTTTCAGCCCCATTTCTGGTTACATATGTACACGGCTGATAAAATATTCCACTTCACCCCTTCTCCCCCTGGGACCTGCCGTCTTACGGGGAAAGCATTTGTATGACAGCGACCGCGACAACCGTGTCGCCTGGAAACCGCGGTGGCAGGGAGGGGGCCCCTGCGTCTGCAGCTCTTTACTCAGATTCCCTCCTCTGGTTCTGATAACGGCATCGCTGGCGAGAGACGGCCTGGGCCGCCTCCGTGGGCTCCCGTCGCGGCCCGGGTGCCTATCGAGGGTCACAGTATTTGCTGCCTGGCAACACCCACGTCCCCCGGACTTCACTTGGGGTCACCCAGACAGGCAGAGAGGCCAGCTTTGCCCGTCTGCAGAGGAGGCGGTGGGTGCCGAGTGCTTGAGCCCGCTGTCCCTGGACACCCTCAGAAGTTGGGGCCGGAGCCGAATCTAGGTGGAGGGCAGCCCCAGAGAAGCAAACTGCTGATGGATAGAACCCAGACATCGGAGAAGGGGGGGGGCGGGGCGTTACACGTGACAAGGGGCGTGGCCTGGCGGCTGAGGTGGTCCCGGAGGAAGGTGATAAAACCGCGGTCTGGGGCCCCATCCACAGGACTCTGGCCCAGGCCTCTGAAGACACTGACTCCTTCTTCTCTGTCCACCCACTTGATCCTCGGGTCTCCCTTCACGTGAAACTGATGTTCTTCAAATCCAGAATGTTCCAGAGGCAGCAGGGGTGGGAGCAGACACCCTTAAGCTTCTTTCTAACCCCCCTTTGCCCGAAGCAACAGCTGACTTGGCTCCGAGTTCCCAGGAGCAAGGACTTGGCACTCAGCATTCCAAGAGTCTCTCCCCTGCTGTGACTCCTCCGAAGGACCCTGACTCGGCCATGGACCGGGCACGGGGCTGGGGGCCAGGGCCACAGACCCTGTGCTGGGAAGAGCTTCCAATAGGGTTAGGGCTCCTGGGACAAGAGTGGATTGAATAAGCTTCACGTGGGAGGTTCGGCGTCTTCGGAGGTCAGGAGACAGCAGGGTCAGGCAGGAAGGCAGCAAGCATCTAATGAGCACCCAGGAGGTGCTAGGCTCCAGGGTGGCAAAGATAAGATTCATGGCCGACCTTGGAGGGTTCAAGTTTAGTAGACATGACCTTTGCATGGAAATGAGCTTTTAGAAGGAGGAACATCAAGGTGGGAGAGCCTGCCGGGGCGAAAAAGGGGCAACCGCAGTGGCCTTCATGGGCCAGTAACCGTGTATGTACTGAGACCCCCCCAGCCAGGCTGGGCGGGTTTCAGGCAGAGCCTTTTGCAAACAAAGGTGCGCATGTGGGTTGTGTGTGCACTACAGCCAGGCCCCTGCACGCGCAAGGTAGCAGCGCTTGGGCCCACGTGGAAAGAAACGCACAAAAGAGAACCGTGAATGATTAATTCTGTTATCTCTCCTCGGCTGCCACTCTCTCCAGCCCCGTGGTCTTTAGGACTGAGAAGTGATGCAAAAAGGCAGGTAGGGAATAGGCATGTGTCTTTACTTTCACTATGCCTCGAAACTCCTCAGCTTTTTTCTTCTGGTTTTGTTTCAATTTGGAGTGAGTGTGTGGGTGCGTGTGCGCACGCGTGTGCACATGCAAGCATTTTTCTCCTAACGAGAGTGCTGTTAGAACCATCGAAAGTTCTGGCTTGTTTGCACTGTGGTCCCTATTTGACAATATCTGCCACCAGTTCTGAGACCAGGGACATTTTTTTCCTCCTTTTTTCTCGTATTCATTCATTCAATAAATATTTATTGACAGCCTGGCACCGCCCTTGACTTGGGGACACATACCTAGGACAGAAAGTTTTACCTTCTTAGGTCTCATGGGAAAAAAGACACTAACCCAGGAACAAATAAATATATAATTTTAAATAGGGATGAGGGCTGGAGAAAGCGGTGGAGTGGTCCAGAAAGGCTGCTCAGAGGAAGTGACATTTAAGCCAAGACTTGAAAACTTGAAGACTGGAAAAAAGCCACCCATGCGTGCCGAAAATCGCAGTGGACGAGCAGCGTCTCAGGCAGAGAGACAAGCAAGTTCAAAGGAAGCAGGGAGGCATTGTGCTTGGGGACTTACAGGGGATCAGGGTTCCTGGAACCCAGCGGGTGATGCAAAGAAGGGAGTCCAGGGATGTTTAGTCACGTAGAAGCAGCTGTGGAAGGCTTGCCATTCAACAGGAAAGACATGGGTGATGCAGCAGTGAAGTGGGAGAGGTGGGGTGACAAGGGGATGTGGCCGATGCTCTGGGATAACCAGTTGTTTCCAATCTCCTTCACCTGTGCTGCCTTCCCGTTGCTTTCCCTGCCCGCATGGCAGCTGGAGGTGTCTGAGTCACAGTCAGCCATCAGACCTCAGCAAAAACCTGCTAGAAGCTTTCCAGGAAAGTTTTTGTGTTCCTGGGTTTTTTTTTTTAAAAAAGGCAAAATTGCAAGCACTCTTCCTTCCTCCTTTCCTTTTTGCCCTTTCAACTTGGATGTGATGCCTGGAGCTGCAGCAGCCATTTTGCAGTCTACAGGGAAAAGCCAGGAATCACAAAGACAGATGAGCCACTTAACACCGGCCACCCATCTACGGCCTTCTCATTATTTGAAAAGAATGACCCCCATTTATTGAAGATACAGTTAGTTGGTTTTACCCTTATTTGTCAAACGCATTCCTGGGCTGGTACAGGGAGTAAGGGATTGGGGCTGGGGAGAGGTGAATAACAGCATAGGTGAATCCGCGTTCAAAAGCAGCAGCCTGGAGATTCTAAAATGGAGCACTGGGTGTGGAAGGGTCGTCTTTGATGGTACAATGATCCTGCTGTTTACTTGAAAATCTCTGCTTCCGGTTCCATGTTTATTGGAAAGGGTTAAGGGGAAGTGAGTGGAGACAGACAGGGTCCTTATCGCATCTAAAAGCAAGGTTAGTGGGCAGACTCCGCCATTTGAGAAAGACTGCTTTCTGGGGCTTGTCCGTGTGTCTGTTGAACCTAGGTGGGGAAAGGGCCGACGGTGGTGGAGAAAAGGAAGAATTGGTTTCTGCGTAAGCTCTGAAGAGGCACTTGCACCTGCCCTGGATTTCCAAGGCTTGAGGCACATCGTGACAATGAATGTGTGAAATAGGAAAGAAAAATTATAAACATGGACAAATTACTTACCCAATGAGAGCAGAAGGGAAAAAGAACATTCATTTGGTGGTGTGTGTTCTCTCTAGAGGCCGACGTAAGTTCTTGTGAAGCGGAGGTCTGCACTGAAATAGAACTCGTACGACAGCCGCCAGCACTGGGTTGCCTGGAGTGGAGGCTTCACGAACGTGCGTGGTCGAAAGCAGGCATCCCAGGGGACGGAGGAACGTGGGGGTCCCGGTTCCAAGACGCCAGCAGCAGGGCAGTGCCGATCCTGCCCCCTCCATCTAGTCCCAGCGGAGGTCTCAGAAGGACCTTGCGAAACCACCACGCCCCAGGGGAGGGCGCCGATGCCGGAGCTCTCTGCTGGAGCCTGCCGGCATGCGGACATATTCACTCAACAAACACTTGGTGAAGACCTACTGTGTCCATACTGCCCTGGGTGCTGAATCATCCACGCCCAAAGGGTTATTGACCTAGAAGACAGATGTCACCGTAGCTACGAGAACGTAGGATCAGCAATGTCCTCACTGCCACATTCTCTCGCTGGAAGTAGCGACAGCTGTCTCTCAGCCAGGACATGATTAACTTACTCCTAGAAAACTCCGGACTCGGCGTGAATGCTGAAGATCATACTGCTGTCAGTGTTGGCCAGAGTAAAGTCAGAGGAGGAGGTGCCTCGAGACTTGGGTGTTACTGAAAATACAGACATTCGGGGGAGAGGCTCGGGGACACGCAGAGCCCCCAGGGGGCCGAGAGTTGGTTCTGTTTTCCGCTCCGGTCCGCAGCAAGCTGCTCCTTTCTCCAGCTTCGGAGAGGCAGCCACACAGTTCTCTGACTTCCCTCTTCTCACCCCTGTAAAGTATGTGTATTGACACGTTTGCCATGAAAAATGGGATTTGTGGCATAAGATGAAAGTTGAAAGGGATCCAGTAAGACCAGAGACACTAGAAGGTCTGCGTGCGGATGTGCGGAGCAGCTCGGTTTGCCAGAGCTAACGGCCGGAAGCCACCCAAGGGTCTGTGGGCGGTAGACTGGGTCAGCGACGGCGACCTGTGCTCCCGGCTGGCCGCGGAGAAGACACAGCTGCTGCGCACAGAGCAAGGACGACCCTCCCTGAGCGCGCTCACTGAGCAAGGGAAGCCGGGTGCGGCATCGCGTGGGACTCCGCTGGTCCGAAGTTCAAGAAGAGGTCAAATGAAGGGATGGCAATGGGAGTTGGAACGGCGGTCGCCCTTGGGGACGGGGCAGCGATGGAGGGACTCGAGGTGGCCTGCCCGTGGGCTCCAAACGTGCCCTCGCTCGATCCGGGGGGTGGTTTCACGGCGTTTGCACGGGTGAGAATTCGCTGGAAGGTGCTCTCTGTGTTGTTCCCAGATGAGAGACACGTCCAGCGCCTTCTGTCGCAGCCACGCACATTTCCAAAGAGCGACCGTTCTCAAATTTGTAGGTCTCAGGAACCCCGTTACACTCCTAAAATAGTGAGGACCTCCAAAAGTTATCTGTTGATTATTTGTTGTTTAGAAATTAAAACTGAGACACTTAAAAATATTTAATTCACTTAAAAATGGTCATAATAAACTCAATTACGTAGTCACATATTTTGTGGAAAGCTGACAGTTTCCAAAAACCACAATAAATTTAGTGAGAGGAGTGGCGTTGTTTGACATCTTTGCAGCTTTCTGTAACGCCCGGCTTAACAGAAAACACCCAGCTACTCAAACCGCCTTCTGCATTCCGGCCGATGCGATGTTTGGGGTTGGGGTGTGTGAAGAAAATCTGGTCGCACAGAGAGGCAGGGTGGAGCGCGGAGGGCCCCGCATGCCCCCCGGAGGGCGTCCGGGACCCTGGCGACCTCAGATGGCTGCCTAAGAGGGGGCACGTCCCGGCCCCCCCCCCCCGGAAGTGGAGAAGCAGGGCTTCGCAGGAGGCCGAGAGCTGGTGCGCAGCCTCTGAAACTCCTAACTCTCTTGGCCGCACGACCACTCCGAGTATCTGAGGAAAGCTAAGGATCTTTGCCAGGAAAGAAAACCCTTTTTAGTGGATGCGAAGGGGTGTGTGTGTCCATAATTTCGGGGGGCTTCAACAGCCCCTGGAGGCCCATCAAAGTAACAGCCATCGGTTGGGGGAGGGGACGGACTGCACGAGGTGAAGGACACAGACCGGCTGGTTTGCCCCCGACAGCCCACCGTTGCTTCTAGGCCTGAACAAGAGCACGGCCCCCTCTGATCCTTCCCGTGCACAGTCACCTCCGGAGCTCATGATATTAATGATAACGGCTTCTACGTGGGGGGAGGGTTTGCGTCATGCCAGACACTACCAGGTGCACACGCGTCCTCTCTGTTACTCCTCACGAGAGCCCCTGATGCTGTTCTCATCCCCGTGCTATAGATGGGGAAACGGGGACCAGAGGGGCAAAGTCACTCCTCCAAGTTCACGCTGCACAGCCAGGATTGCACCAGCTGAGTCTGGCAACCACACCTGCACTCCAATCTCGGTGCTGGTGGCTTTACAACTGAGGGTGTGTGTGTGTGGGGGGGGGGTGTGGGTGTGGGTGTGGTGTCAAGCAGGGGAATCTATTTCCCCAAACAACTCACAATATGTGAAACAAGAGGGACTCGCTGATTAAAGTGCTGGGTGGAGGAAGCGTGTACCCCAAACCCCCCACCACCGGAAATAGCCCGCTGGAGTCACAGGGCTTCACAGTGCAGGACTGGACAGCTTTTTAAAAAAGCAGATGATGTTTACTGAACACTTCCTAAATGCATGGCACTGGTTAAGCATGTTTATTAATTCATTCAATTTCCCCCATAATAGACAATCCATAGCTTCGGCTTTTTTAAAGATGAGGAAACAGGTTCAGAGAGGTTAGGTAACTTGCCTAAGGCCACACAGCAAGTGGTTGTGCTGGGTGAAGAGCTCAGCGACTCCTGCAGCGCTGTGTGGGAGTGTGTGTGCATTTCTATAATCGCAGTGTTTGCATGGAAAAGTCTGGAAAAACAGACACCAAACCCTCAACGGTGGTTACTTGAAAGCTGAGAAAACAGACCTTCCTTAGCTAAACCTTTTCTTGTGATTATTTGAAATTTTAAGTCAGACACATAAAACAGGATTTTTTAAGAAGTCGGTAATGCTTATCTCGCCTCCCTTCGGAGCAGGCTATGAATATGCGGCTGTGCGTGTGTGCACGTGTGTGTGTGTGTGTGTGTGTGTGTGTGTCTGTGTGTGTGTGTGTGTGTGGTGGGATGGGGAGAGAGATTTCCAGAAAACCGAAGGCTGGGTGGATGACTACCCGGGTCCTGGACACTGTGAGGTTGGATTGCCCGGTGATGCTGGACACTCATAGGTGACCCGTGACCATGCTGTCATTGTCCCCTGAAGTCCTCCAGGCGTGCACCCACATGTGGGTGGGCACTCAGGTCCCCCTGGGAAAAAAAGGCAGGTGCCACAAGCCACTAGAACCCCCTGGAGCCATGGGCCTGGCCCTGGGGGTGCCCACAGTCACCCCACAAGTGTGAGCGCCCCCCCCCACGACGTCCCTTGGCGCTCACAAGACAGGAGATTCTCATTTTCACCCGGCACACAGCCTGTCTGTCGGAGAGCTAGGAGCCTCCTTCTATTTTTTTCCTGAATGATAATTCCCCCCCCCCTCTTTTTGTAGCTAAAAATCACCCAGGCTTGTCCAGACGAGAGGGCAGAAAATTATGCCGTGAAAGAGAAGGGAAGATAATTTCTCTGGGTCACAGACATTCTCGCTTGTCATCCGTCTGCAGGAGACGCGGAGAGGGAGGGAGAGCTGCCGAGATGTGAGGCCCGAGAATGAAAATGAAGGCTGGCCCAAATCCATCACTGTCCTCCTCGGCTCTCCGGGGTGGGGGCACGGGGCTGACCCTGGCGGGGAGGGCTGAGGGGCCCCGGGGGGGCTTTGGGCTCTGATCAGGGGCTGGAAAAAGAGGAAGGCGGCAGAGGGCGGGAGGGAGACCAACCCAGCTGCCCCAGCTGGAAAGGCCCAAGTCCCGCCTCGGGCCTCAGTTTCCCCACTGAGAACTCCTCCTCCACTCCCCACCTGCACCCCTCCCCCAGACAGGAGATAACACATGGGAACATTCTGGAACCTCTGGACCATGAAAACATGAAACAAGCGAGCTGATGGCGCTGCGTTCGCCAAAGGCAGATGCAGCCTACAGGCTGGGGCAGGGGGGGCGATGCCACCCTGTTTGGGCCTCAGTTTGCCCATCTGTAAGCTGGGGAGAACAACACAACCTATCTCGAAGGGCTGTTGTCAGGACAGAGGAGAATTGCGTGTAATGTTTCTGGCATGTGGTAGTCCCACAATTGTAATAATAGAAACAATAGAACCTTACAAGGCACTGCCTGTAGTCGCCCGTGTTAACAATCAGTAATGCCTCGGACTCTCATTTCTCTCACACACACAAAAAAATCCCATAAGCGCTCAGAGAGGCACAGCGTAGAAAAACACAGAATCGACAGTCTGACAAACTGGCCCGAGTCCCGGGTCTCACCGTGTGGCCCTGAGCAAGTCGTTTTCCATCCAGGGCCTCAGCCTCCCCATCTGCCTCACAGGGCGGCTGGGCAGACTAGGATTACTCTGTGGGCCCTGCCTAGTACCATGCTGACCTCCCCTCCTCCCCATCATGAGAGTAGCAACTCCCTAGAGGCACAGTTTGGGATTCTCTGCCCGCCCCCCACTCCCAGTGATGGTGGGAAAGGAAGACGGGGAGGGGCCGGCAGCCTCTGGCCCACGGGCCGGTCTTGTGCCTCGATTTCAGATTGAAGGTGCGTCAGCATCCCTTGGTCCATCTGATGCAGGGCGGGCAAGCTCTTTCTCTAAAAGGCTCGACGGTGAACACTGTCAGTTTTGCAGGCAAAACAGGCAGGAACAGCATACAACAAAGGGCGTATCTGGGTCCTCCTAACGTTTATTTACACAAACAAGTTGGAGGCCGGATTCGGCCACGGGACCCCGTTTGTCTATAGTTAGTGGTGTTGCCCTGGTCGAATGGCAGAGCTACGGCACGAGAAACCCACCCAGACCAGAGCTCTGTCAGGCTGCAGCGGGCAAGTCCAGCGCGGAATCAGTTCCCCAGGCCATTGCCTTAGGCCAGATCGGATGTCTTCTGTGACCTATGCTGGACCCGCTCTTCCGAGTCCCAGCCTCTGCGACTCCCTCCCCCACACCTTCCTTCCATGCTGGGCCCTTAGCGGCTTGTCCTTCGAGGTTTTCCCTGGTGGGAAGTCTTCCCCTCGATGGTCAGTTTGGAGTTGACCTTCAAGACTTGGCTACCACACTGAGTTGGGCTCTTTGAAGAGCTACCACAGAGCTTTCTCAAGCAAGATGGCAAATATGCAGCACGCATTATGAACCCTCCGTTTCTGCACCAAGGCAGACATTAGTAATCAATCAAGACGATCTTTCCTGCTTGAGGCATCCATTAAACCAGATAGAACTGCTTTTAAGATAAAAGCTCATCGCCGCTCAGACTGTAAGAGAAATAAGCTGCTACAGCACTAGTTTCTTTTATGGGCCTGGGAAGTCCTGAGGTCTGAGATAGAAGTGTAAAATGCTGAGCACAAGCACTTCCTGAGAGCCCCATAAACGAGAACTCCGGTTCTCACTGGCTCCAGCGTGGGCTTCTGGTGGCCTCGTTTGGAAGACGTGAGCCCAGATGGAAGAAACCAGGCCTTATGAATCCTGGGAGGAGCTTTGAGGGTGTTTGGCTGAAAGTTAGGATCTCTGCCTGCCCCAAATTCAAGTCCTCTTGTTGTCCAAGGAGGAAGACTGTGGGCATGGACAACGGAGGAAGGGGCGACCCTCTCATTGTGCTTCAAAGGCCTCTGGTGGCTTAAAAAAAAAACAAAAAACCAAAATCCCCTACTCTGGCTTCTCCTTACTCCTTCCAGCTTATTATGCTCCCTCCTGCCTCAGGGTCTTAGCACCTGCTGTTCCCTCTGCCTGAAATGCCCTTCCATGCCCTCTTCACCTCATCAATGCCTATTCATCCTTCAGATCTCAGCTCACACGTCATTTCCTCAGGGAAGAGCCTGCGTCTCCCAGCCGTGATAGTCTTTTTCCTTCTAGCATGGAGAGTTTGTGATTTGGTAACATCGCCTCCTCCACTGGGGGACCAGCCCCCTACGTGCCAGGAGGGGCCGTGTCTGTTCACTCACTCATTCATTCACTCATTCATTCCACAAATGTTGACTGAGAGCCTACCATGTGCAAGACTGAATGGTTGGGAGGGCCATGAAGTAAGAAAGAGCAAGACTCTTACAAGGGAAATAAGGCAAATGTAGCTAGAGTAATGTGAGTGAGGGGAGCACACAAGGGAGGAGAAGATGAGGGCAGGGGTGGTTGGGTTTGATACAAAAGGTACAGGGACGCTGCATCCGTCAGCTACGGCTAAAATAATGCTGCGGAACAAGTCACCCTAGTCGCTTAAGCGATAAGCATTTTCTATTTCTTTGTGAGCCTGAAGGTCAAGGTCTGGCTTTGGCCGGGTTCTGCAGTGCATCTGTGGCCGGCTGCGGCTCAGGGAGGTGACTCTGCTCACCGAGGCCGGCCTCTCTGCCATGCATGAGGGTCAGCTGGCTGGCAGGTGGTCCTGAGTGGTCTCCCTGGGGAGGACTTGGCTGTCCGCCACATGACCCGCTCATCCTCCAGCGGGCTAGCCCAGGTTCATTTCCGAGGTGAAGAAGGCGAGGCTGCGTAGGACAGAGAGCAGAGGCTGCAAGGTCCCCTGAGGTCCAGGCTCAGAGCGGGCAGAGCGTGTCCTCTGCGACGTTCTGTTGGCCACGCCGACTTTGGAAGCCAGTTTGGTCCACCAGTTATCTATCCCCATCCGGCCCAGAGCTGGGCACAGGTGAAGAGCTCCATCAGTGTTTTCGGGACGGATGTGCAGGTAGGGGATGATGGTCGCATGTTCTTAGACTGTGGCTGAGCCCGGATTGATAACAAGGGGTTAAAATTCCTCAGCCTGACCGGTTAGGGGCCCTTGTGCCCCTTCCCCAGAGCTGCAATGAACAGAGGGGACAGCGTCTTCCTCCCAAAGTTTAATTAAGTGGTCTGCCTCCACGGGACTAATCCTGTTATCGCTGCCCAGAGCTGACCGCGGGGGCGGCGTAAAATGTCAGCTGTCGCGAGGGCCTGGTGGGGCGCTGAAAGCCACTGGAATTTGGGGACAGGCAGGGGGTGGAGAGGAAGCCAGCGTCCCCACGGGGGCAGGACGTCTGCTTCCAGACGGAACACAAAGGGGAAGCTCAGTCTCAATCCCATCCCAGGAGGAGGTGAGGAAGAGGAGGAGGAGGAGGCGGGAGAGGCTGCTGAGAAGCTTCTGGCTTGGATGAACTTTGCTGTGTTTGCTGTGGTCGGGCGGCACATTCCAGGGGAGAGCTCCCCAGGCCCCGATTCCCTCCTCCTCCTCCTCCTCCGAAGAGGCGGACGCACCAGCTGGGTTTGGACCCTCCATCAACCGTTCCCTGTGTGGCTTCGGGCAGATGACCTCACCTCTCTGAGCCTCCCCTTCCTCATCCAGTCTGTGGGGGTGGTAACAGCGATCTCACAGGACTAGTGAGGAGAAGATGCAGCAGGGCGCCCCCCGGAGAGGAGCACCACACGCGCAGTGAGTTCGCAGAGAACGCTTTCTCCCTCTGCCCTGATCACATTATTCATTATTCTCAGCGAGGGGGAGACTGTCTGGGAGCAGACTGGGCCTTCAACCCACATCCCTGCACATTGCAGCTTCCAGGGTGTTTGGCTGAACGTTAGGATCTCTGCCTGCCCCAAATTCAAGTCCTCTTGTTGTCCAAGGAGGAAGTGTGGGCATGCACAACGGAGGAAGGGACGACCCTCTCATTGTGCTTCAGAGGCCTCTTGTGGCTTTAAAAAAAAACCCCAAATCCCCTACTCTGGCTTCTCTTTACTCCTTCCAGCTTATTATGCTCCCTCCTGCCGCAGGGTCTTAGCACCTGCTGTTCCCTCTGCCTGAAATGCCCTTCCATGCCCTCTTCACCTCATCAATGCCTATTTATCCTTCAGATCCCGGCTCACACGTCATTTCCTCAGGGAAGAAATAACCACCCGGTCACCTGGGACCAGCGCCCCCTAAAGACATGCAGAGCTCAGTCAGGCTAAGTGACCTGACCAGGCAGTTTGCTCCTTGCCAAATCTCAGTCCTTAGCCCAGCGCTTGGTGGGGGTTGCTTGAGTTTCTTACCTGTGACTCATTCATTCATTCATTCATTCATTCATTCATTCCATTCATTCATGCAGAAATTTGTTGTTGCCATTTCAGTTTTTCGGTGGGGGTAGGGGTGGGGACAGACCACTGGACAAGACAATTCCTTCTTGCTGTAACATGCAGTGGTTTAGGGGAGATCGAGAAATGAGCCCTTTTTTCCTCAAAGTGATTCCCTTATCTGATATTCCTCCTACGGGCAGAAATCTTGGCAGTCCCCGGTCACGAGGACTTCAGGGCACCGGCTGAGGTAGCAGGGGGGTTGCAGCTCAGGAGAGAGGAGCAAGGCCCTGGGGTGCGGGTGGGGAGGAGGGCAGGGAGCCCGGGGCAGCGAGGACTACACTAGAGCCCCAAACGGACCCTGGAGTCGACTTCATAATAATCGCCAGCTCGTGCCCAGAGCTTTCCACCCGCCACACGCTGTCCTAAGCACTTAACTGTCACCTGCCTAGGAGGCAGGCACGATTATTATTACCCTCGTTGTACAGAGGGGTAAACAGAGGCCCGGAATGGTGCCCCAAGCCACACGATGGTATGTGGGGAACCGGGCCACCAACCCAGAATCCAACTTCATTATTTTTTTTAAGATTTTGTTTATTTATTTTTAGAGAGAGGGGAAGGGAAGGAGAAAGAGAGGAAGAGAAACATCGATGTGAGAGAGAAACATCGATGTGAGAGATCACTTGCCTCTCGTGTGCACCCTTACCTGGGACTAAACCGCAACCCAGGCATGAGCCCTGACTGGGAATCGAACTGCCAACCTTTCGCTTTGCAGGATGATGCCCAACCCACTGAGCCACACCAGTCAGGGCCAGAGTGCAGTTTCTTAACAGCTGTGCTTTGAACCTCTTTGCTGTATGGCTTCGTGACTCAGTTTCCCCACCTGTCAAGTGGAGCACCCAGTACCTTCTTGCAGACCTGACAAGGGGTGGGGAGGAGTGTGGGGCTCCGGGGCCCTCCTCTGGGTGCGGAGGGTGGCTGAGGCAGGCGATCCGAAGTGGTAAAGCTCAGGCTCTGACGTCAAATTTCTTGGGGGGCGGGGAAGCAGGGGCAGCCATTCACCTCTCAGAACCTGTTTTCTCATCTGCAAAATGGGGGTGATTCGTTGTACCCCTCCTGGGGCGGCTGGGGGACCACAGAACTGTGTGTGTGCCTGAGCAGAAAGTGGGTGAGGGAGACTCCCCCAGCTCGTGGCTGGCACTGGGGCTGAGTCCCTGGGAGTCGCTGGGAGTCGCTGGCTGGGGACAGGGAAAAGGCGTATCTGCCTCCTGCCACTGTGGTCTCCAGAAGTCACACAGCAATGGCGACCCCAGAGAACTCCATAAAATCCAAGCGGTAGTTAAGCCAGACTTCGGAGAGAACGGGAGTAATTAGCGCACTTCCTGCAGAGAGTAAGTCCCAAATGTCACATAGTGCCGGGGCCGTTACGGCCTGCCCTCTACCTCCGCGCCCACGCTACTGCTGGCGGGTCCCCGCCTGGCCCATGACCTTCTGCAAGGCCATGGACAGCACAGCAGGGGGCGTCCTGGGCCTGGGGACTGGACTGGGGGACACTGGGTGAGCTTCGTGTTCCGCTCAGCTCGGGTACCAACACAGCCTCATCTTTTCCATCTGTTCAATGGGTCTCTCTGTCCCCTGGGATTGTAGGGATAGAGTCGGCCATGGATGGAAAACGCTAGACACAGGACAGCCACTCTCTGTGAAGTACGCAAATCCCAGGAGGGCAAATAGTGCCCGACGCACAGGAGGCAGAGGGGGTACAGCTGCAACCGCACCCCCGCCCTCTTTACCCAGTGCACCCACCCCCCACGGCCAGGGCGGCTGCTAAAGGCTCCCAGCTCCTTCCTTCTCCACGTACATGCCCTGTGCCAATGGCAGCTGCCATCGAGGGGGAGGGGTTGCCAGCCAGACCCTGGGGCAGCCCACAGCCAATGTCTGGTGGATGCGGGGACACAGAGGTCAGCCCCTGGCTTCAGGAGCGGGAATGACTCCGCGGTACCCTCCCTCATCTTTGCTCTCCCCATCAACAATGCGGACGTGGTCATCCCTGCCTCCTGGCACCGCGGGGAGGCGCGCTGGCTGGATCCACGTCTCTGTCCTCCATCCTAGACGCAGGACCTTGGACCGCTGACTGGACCATTGGGTGCCTCGGTTTCCTTGGCTGTAGGAGGAGGTCGCAACAGAAGCTAGTTCACAGGGAGGCTGGCAGGATGACCCAGTTGAATTACGTGCCAGGAACCAAGCCTGACTCCAACAGGTGCTCCGTATACGTGGCCCCTGCTCTTCTCCTGCTCCTTCCGTCTTCGTATCGGGAGTGGAAGTATCAATATAATGAATGAGCCAGCTTGCGTCGGGCGCCCCACCCAGCGCCGGGAGGGCCGTCGGTGCCTTCTCCTTCTCCCGGTGTGTATCCCGGCTGCGTCCACTGGCTGACCCACCCCAATTAGGGGACTCCCGTGTTAATATTGACACACAAAGGGGCCAGCTGGTGACCTCTGACCCCATCTCACTTGGGATCACAGGCTGATTCCGGCCGCAGCCCTCGGCTCCGAGAGCAGGACCCTAATCTTCTTTGACACCAAGCGGAGCTGGCCTCAGCCCGACCTTTGCTCCGGGTCTCCCTGACTCCTGGCGTTCTCTGGGCCTCAGGGGGTCACCCTGCTCACAGATGGACGCAGCCTGGGCTGAGGGGAGGGAGGCCGGTCTGGCCACTGTTTGCTGCTGGGAGAAGGGAGAACCTTCGGATCAAGAAGCTCACCTGGATTCTAGGCAGAACACAGACACCTGCAGGCAGATTCCCTGCCTAGGAGCCCAGGAGGGGGATGCTGAGACTGTGCAAAGGTGGAGTTTTCGGGCTCGCTGAGGAGCCCTGGCCGGGGTTGCCTAGGAAGGAGGCGCCTTCCCAAATGTCCACAATACAAGGTTTTGTCTCAGACTGCTCCGGGCTCACAGGGAGGAGTCCAGGCGCCTCACCCATTGCCCCATCTCTGCCCTGGGTGGTGGGAACTTGGTGATCTGTGTTAGAAATGGCTTTGTGCCTCTGCCCCACTATCTTCGACACTGAGCCCGGGAAAGAGACCCAGAACCTGGTGCTGCCCAAGAGGAGTCGCCATGGTAACAGGCAGCGGGCCCAGCAGGACCGGGAGTTTTGTTTGAGCCTCACCCAGCTTGGTGGCTGCCCCAAAGATGGGTGTGTGACCATCAGCTATCCATGGAACTGCTGCTGAGGGGCTTGGCTTTGTGGACGTCCCACCAAAGGAGAGGTTTGCCTGTGGACGTCACTACCAAAGAGAAGCAGCTCTCTGGCCCCTTCCAGCTCTCCCCAGTTTAGCTCTGAGTCCGGGCCACAGTATTACATGGACGTGTACCAAGCTAACACTTCCTGGGACTTAAGACATGACAGTGGCAACAAAGAGCCCTGGGTTCAAATCCTACCCTGCTTGCTCCTTAGCTGAGCAACCCCAGGCTGATCGCTTGGCCTCTCTGAGCATCAGGTCCCTCACCCAGGGTGTGGGGAGACCACCGGGGCTCTGAGGTCAGGCGTGCACAGAATCTGGCCTGTAGGAAGTGCTTCGTAAATATCGGCTCTAGAATAGATAAAATGTGGTCTCTTATTTTGGAAGTTTTGAAAGTTAAAGGCCTCCGGCTTGGAGACGGGATGCAGACCTCCGTGACTGTTGGGTCCTCCTCCCAGCCCTGGGATTGGAGGGTTCCAGGCTCCTCCCACAGGGGCCCCGCCCAAGCCGTGGATGGGGCTATGGATGGGTCTAGAACCGGCTCCACACACCGCAGGGCCCATTACAAAATGAAATTGTGGGGCGCCTCGTTCAAAAGGATTAAGAATTTCAAGATGGTGACCACGGAGCGGTAAACCAAACCCGGGCCCTTCTAGGTGCACAGGTTCCACACCCGTGAGGCTGGCCCTGGTGGAGGAATGTGCCTCGGAGCCCCCTCTCTGAGCCTCTGGGTGGTCACCCAGCCCCCAGCCACAACCCTGGCAACACGAGGAAAGGAACCTAACCAATGGGCTGAAATGCGCTGAATCTGCGCACAGCCTTGTAAAGCAGGTAATGTTAGCATCATCCCATACTACAGTTGAGGAAACTGAAGCATAAAGAGAAGGAGACCAGCTGGACCACCAAAGGACATACAGCTACAGGTAGTGGTTTAAACCTGGGTCTTTGGGACCCTTCACCCCAGGATCTGGAGGCACCTCACCCCACTAAACCTTTCCTTCTGAAAGATGAAATGCACGTTCCCCCAAATCAAGCAGCTTCTGATGTGTTTAACCCAAATGTGGGAGGCCACGAAGCTGGGTCTTTAATCCCAGCCCCCGTGGGCACCTCCTGCCCACCCCACCGGTTTCCTCCCCCTGAAGGTCCCCTCCCTCCGGCAGGACAGGGCCTGGCCTCCTCCAGCTTGCTCCTCGGGCTGGGGCCAGGAGTTAACGTCGGGAGCGCGCTGGAGAGTGTGAGAGCGAAAGGACATGTCAAATCAATCATATTTAAACAAAAGCCTCTCCCGCCCAAGGGCCCTTTTAAAAGCTGCTTATTTAATTAAAAGTCCCATTTTCCATATTTATGGCCCTTATTCAGTTAAATATTAACCGCTGGGGCCAGGGCTGGTGTGTGCTTTGCGAGCGGTGCGTGGGGAGGTTCATTACCGCGGCCGGATCTATCCGGTGGTGACGCGCACCGGGGATCAATGCGCCTCACCTTGGACAAACACGGGCCGCAGCCCTCCCCCTCCCCCTCCTCCTGGCCTCTCGTCTCCTCTGTATCTCTGCCGGGGGACAGAGACAGAGAGACAGCGAGAGACCCAGAGAGACAGTGAGACAGCATATTCTCTTTCTCGGTACCTCGTTGTCTCGGTCAAGACCAGGTACGTATGTACTTTCCGGGTCCCAGTGAAAAATGAAAAGGTGGGGTCCCTTGTTCAACAATTAAGAATTTCAAGGCGGCTCTGTGTGATTGCACCGGCGGCACGCCCTGATCTCTGTCACCATCTCTGTCCCCTGAGATGGGTGCGATGGGTCCAGGGAGGCAAAGGTGCCCACGCCAACCTCACTCGCGGCTCTTCCTGGCGCCCACTTCCCTGTGGAGAGTGGAGGAAAGGGGGAAGGCTGGCATCTCCTGAGGGTTTGAGCTCCCGAAAGCGCAGGGGCATGGGGTTCCAGTTTCTGGAACTCCGCGGGGATGACAGTCCCTGCGCAGGTGAGGACAATGTCTGATCTGAGCGGGGGTTGTGCCGGCCTGAGCCATCACCTCGCAGCAGAGCCGCACCCGGCCTTCCCAGGCCAGGCGCCGCGCTCAGCGCTGTCCAAGCCTGAACCCCCGTATTCCTCACTTGCATCCTGCACGGGGGGTACCATTCTTCTGATCTTCTCTCTACAGGTGGGGAAACTGAGGCTCCAAGAGGTTAGGTACGGGGCCCCAGGTCACACAGCCAGTGGAGGGCAGAGCTGGGATTCGACCCGGTCCTCCAGCTCCTCACCGCAGGATAGAAATGGTCAGAGTCACCGAGACGAGGGCCACCTCTGCCCTTTATAAGCTGTGTGACCTCACGCCAGTTCCTGACCCTCCAAAGTGACAACTCTTCGAAGGGCATGGGCCCCGTTCCCACCTCTCACTGTGCCAGTCTCCCAGTGACCTGGGGAGGGCAGACTCGGCCCATTTCACCTCGGGCTCTGGTGGGACCTCAGTCCTTGTGCGCAGCACTGTCCCTCCTGGGGCCTCAGTTTCCCCACCTGTGGAATGAGGAGACTGTTGGGCTAGGAATTCTCGCCGGGCCTTTGTCAGGGTTAGTGCGTCTCGGCAGCAGACAGGGTGAGGAATCCCATGTGAATGTGACAATCTTGGTAAAATGCGCCCCTCTGTGTTCGGGAAAGGCCGTGTGATGGCGGAGGCAGGTGCCCAGGCCCTTGGAGCAGCCTGTCGTCAAAAGCCAGGCTAGGGAAGGCATCTTTGACATCACACATGCGTGCACACAAACAGGCACAGGGACACGCACCTGCATGTGCACACGAGAACGCACCTGCACACGTGGCACACAGCACACATGAACAGGACTGCATGTGCGTGTGCAGTGTGCACATGAACACATACCCACGTGTGTACACACACAGCACACACGGTGTGCACGTGAACACACAGTGTGTGAGACCAAACGCATGCATGCGGGCACGTGCTGCATGTATGTGAACACACCTGCACGCACAGAGCACACATCTGTGTACATGAGCACATGAACATGCAAATGCAACATGCACGTGGACACACCTGCGTGCACTCACACACATGTGCATGTGGCCAAGCACCCGCATGCATGCACGCACGTGCAGATACATGCTGTGTGTGTGTGGACACGCCTGCCCACACACAGTGCACCTGGGGGCACGAGTACATGCACATGCAAATACACACGACATGCACGTGGACGCACCTGCGTGCACTCACACACACATGCAGGCCCACTTGAACACACACGCGCCACACGGGCACACACACACAGGCACACACGCACCGCGGTGCCCCTTCTGCCTGGTGCTCTACCCTCCGTGTGGATCCTGTTAGGAGCTCGGTCTCTTCCACCACTGCCCCCTCCCCCGAGAGAAAAAAATTCTGAAAAGCCAGATTAGAACTTCACACACGCATCACCGGGAAAAATCTATGTCTCATTTTCATATCTAGCAAAATAAAATGACACCAGAACACTCCAACAAACCCCTGGGGGGGGAGCGTGTCTGTGGAAGATGAGGGGTGGGGGAGACACCTTTCCCAAAGCGGGGAGGCCCCGGGGCCAGAATCACAGGAAGGGGAGGCAGGCCTGGGGAGAGGCTGGGGATGAGATTGATCAGGCCGCTTCCTCCTGGGTGGGAGGAAGGGGGGGTCCAGGGGAGAGCCTGGGGGTGTCGCATGGAGGGCAGTGAGAGAGGTAGGGAGGGGGCAGAATACAATCTTGGGGATGGCGGTGTGAGTGAGGGAGCGGGAGAGAGAGAGAGAGACACTAGGTTATCAGAGAAGTGTGAAGACAATAATACAATCTGACATTTCTGAAACAAGACCCCCCGGTTGCCATGGCAACGTCTCATGTGGGAGCAGCTCCCAGGAGACGGTTCCGAGATGTACTATAAATGATGTTTGATTAGAATTTAAATCATTTAGGCAGAGAGAAGATAGGCCTTTTGTCAGCAAGGGGACCTGGGGGTGGGGAGGGAGGGGGCCAGGGTGGTGGCGGGGGAGGGGGCGCAGCCAGCGACCTGGACTCGGGTTCTGTCAGCCTGGGCATGGGGAGCGGGATCGGAGGTCAGCCAGGGGGTTGATTACTTTTGCCCTCAGCTTCATTCCCGTTTACAGTAACCTTTCCGTAGTGGCCAGAGGGACTCGGAGGGCAGGAGGGGCGAGGCCTGGGGGACAGGGGCGTGGGAGGGGAGTGAGTAAGAGTGGCAGAGATGCGGAGAGACAGAGAGATCTGGAAAAAGCAGAGACAGACAGACAGAGGGGCAGAGATTACGGGAGACAGAATGAATATAGACCCAAGAAATAGACTGAGACCCAGAAAGAAGAACAGAGAAAGGAAAGAAGACCGGAGGAGGAGAAACAAAGAGAGACAGAGACGGAGAAATAGGGGGAAGGACACCGGAGTGTAACAGAGGAGTCAGAGCCAGAACATTTGTTGCCAAAAGGCAGAAAGACAAACAGCAAGAGGCAGAGGCAGAGACTCAGACCAAGGGAGAACGAGAGGCCTCTCGGACCCACACGCTGGAACGATGCGTCAGGGGCGCGGGAGCCCGGGGTGAGCCCTGCACTTAGAAGCAGCTCCACCTCCACCTCCCACTCTGCTTGAGCCGAGCTGACCCTGTGCAAGTTTAAGCAAACCCCTCTGAGCCTCAGTTTCCCCATCCATAAAATGAGAAGTCCGAGTCAGATCGGTACGTGGATGATTCGCTCTGTTGCCCCCATTTAGTTTTTATTTTTTGTTGCATTTGTTACCAAAATCTTAGCATTTGCCAAGGTGGCAAGACTTCATATAAATATTTGGATTTCTGGGGCTTTTTAAGGCAAAATATATTTATGCTGCACTTCGGCATGGCGGCCACCTGCTGGAGACCAGCAGCGGTCACCCCTTTCAGGCAGACCACGAGGTCCCCAGTTGGCCGCAGTCCCCACCACTCCCTTTTGTATTGTACCCGGCCATTTTCATGGCTCCTGCCTGGCCACTGTGAGCATCTGAACCCTCGAACCCTGCGCACGACCCCCTGGAGCCTTACGGGCCTAGGGGTCTGCTGACACGTGGGGGGTGGACGCCACCCCCCGGCCACCGCAGCGGCGGGCACACACGGTAACACAGCATCAGAGCACCCTGCACCGCCAGCCTCCTAACTCAGCCGGGACTCCGTCAGTGTTTCCTAAGCCAGGAGCGAGGAGGTGAGAAGCAGCTCCTGCCCAGAGGGACTGAGCTGGGGATGACAATGGAGGGATAAACAGAGGCTGAACATTTGAGGAAGTGGGCTGAGTGCCACTGGGCCTTGGGGACAAAAATGACCTGCCTGGGAAAATCCCAGGAGCTGGGCGGGAGGACATCGGTGGAGACAGAAATGGCCCTTGTGCCGAGGACACACTCACTGCAAGTCCCTCTCAGCCCCTTCCTCGTGCCCTGCCAGGCACCTGCTCGTTCGTCTGTGTGTTCAGTCCCTCCTCCCCCGAAGACTACATTCACATTCCACGAGGATGGTGATGATGTTAGCCCAATCTGTGAAGCAGCCCCAGCACCGCGCACATAGTAGGTGCTCAGAAAATTCTTGAACGCGCGAGCGAGCCCCCGTTTCCCACCGGCTCCCTGCCTCGCCTGTGTGGCTCTGGGTATTGCGAGGCTGCATAGCCCCATCCTCAAACCCAGGCTGTTTGATTTTGCTTTGCTCACTTATTTTTTTCAAGTTTTTAAAAAGATTTTATTTAATTTGGAGAGAGGGGAAGGAAGGGTGAGAGGAAGAGAAACATCAATGTGCAAGAGATACATTGATTGGTTGCCTCATGCAAGCCTCCAACTGGGGACCTAACCAAGTAACCCAGGCTTGTGTCCTGACTGGGAGTTGATCCAGCGACCTTTTGGTTCGCAGGCCAGTGTTCAATCCGCTGAGCCACACCAGTGAGGGCTGATTTTGTTCTGTTCATTTAAATGGGGCACTTTCCTTACAAGGGGTGGCAAGTAAGGGGCACTGTCTCTTGAGCTTCAATTTCTTCACCCACAAACTAGGGCTAATACCTTCGTCTTGGGGAGGTTCCGAAATGTTTTACCACAGTGCCTGACACATAGTAGGTGCTCAGTAAATGGAAGCAATTCTTCCTGTTGTGGACACTACTAGTAATCAGGTGGCCCAGCAGAAGAGACGAACCTCGGAGCGATGGGACAAGAAGGCAGAATTTGGAACCATTTCAGCAATATTTCAGCAACAAAGTTGTTTGCCCAAGAGAATTCCCTCTTCCCAATTTCAGGAGGAGCCTGAAGCTTAGTTATCGAAGGGGATGGCTGCTTCACAAGTGAGGCATCACCAACAGTGACTCTCCGAACTCCGGGTGCATTGCTGGTGCTATCAGGAACGCTGCGGGCTGAGAAGGATGCTGTGAGCGTGTCTGGACTTCGGGATCAAGCATGCTACTATCGATTACTGCTGTCTGCCCTGGGCAGGGGCACGCTCACCCATTTGCTATCCTGGGTGAGATGTTTCCAGGTTCTGAGAAAAGAACGATCCCCTTCCGTTTCCAGGTGTTAAACCGTTCGTGGGCATTTTTACTGCTGTGGGGTCAGATTGCGACCAGACATGGGGTACCTCCAGGGGGACTCCTAGAAAAGCCAAGGAGGCAGGGAGCGGTCATGCAGTCAGTTGTGAGAGTGGGGGCGGGTCATTCAGCATTGCTATGCCAATGTGCTGCACACCAGAGGGGTCCCTTGGACCGGAACCCCCATCAGAAGAGAGGCCCTTGGGGGCCCATGTGATTTGCACAAAGAGAGGAGAGAAGACCCTGACTGGTGTGGCTCAGTGGGCTGGCCATTGTTCCACAAAGCAAACAGTTGCCTGTTCAATTCCTGGTCAGGGCACAGACCTGGGCTGTGGGTTCAGAACCCAGTAGGGGCACCTAAAAGGGGGAACTGATCAGTGTTTCTCACCATCTTTCTCATGGTTCCTCTTCTGCCCACTTCTTCCTCTTAAAAGGACTCTCATGATTACACTGGACCCACCCAGATAATCCAGGAAAATCTCCGTTTCAAGGTTAGCCGAATAGCAACCTTAATTCCATCTGCAACTTTCATTCTTTTTTTTTTTTTTTTTTGCCATGTAACCCAACATTTCACAGGTTCTAGGGGGTAGGATATGGGCAGCTTTGGAGGGTATTATTTTACCTACCACACCACCCCTGGGCTCAGCCCTTCTAAAAGCGTAGGAGAGGAGCCAGTAGCTACTGCTCCGGCTTCTGATCCTCCCCGGATACCTCGGGGAGGCGTTCCCTACACTCCTCGGGAGGCCCTGGAGAAACCAAGTCCCCGCTGTCTGCGGAGGCAGCCTCACCCCGCACACGATGAGAGTGCACCTGGGTGCAGACTTTCCTCCTTCCCTGCATCACTCTCCCGTGTCCCTCGCTCGCACTTCTGGAGGTCGCCTGACCCATAAAATGATCCGTACCCACATCCGTGTCTCAAGCTCTGGTTTCGGGGGCACTCAGTAAATGCTAGCTGCTGCGTTGCGTGCGCAGGGTATGACAGACACCGAGGTCAGCGCAGCTGAAGCAGAAACACTTTATTTTCTCGTTGACTGAAAAATGTATAGTTACATCTAAGACTTCAGGCACAGCTGGATCCGGGCCCTCAACCTTTGTCATCAACTTCGTCCCGTTTTCCATTTGAAAGTTGTGCTTTCCTCTGTGTGGGTTTCATTCTCGGCAGCCTCTCTCCATACATTGGCAGAAATGGCCCCCAGCTGCTCCGGGCATCAAACGCAGCAAAAATGAAAGCAACTTCTACCCAATAGCGCCAGCAAACATCAGGTATTCTTGTTCCTTGGCTCTGATTGGCTCGTTTGGGGTCCTGTGCCCGTGCCTGAGCCAATCACTGTGGAGGGAGGGGGTGTGGTACTCTCATTGGCCTGCTTGGGTGTACTTGCCTATCCCAGGACCTGGGGTGGGGTCAGCCCCCTGAGAGCGGGAGAAAATTGGGGTTCTTGTAACATAAAAATGGGTAAAGGAAAAAGCCCAGATGTCTCTACAAGCAAGATCATCACATACTGTTAATTTTAGGTAAACCTCCGCCAAGGATGGGAGACGAGATGTGCCCAGCAGGTGGGGGCCTGGAGCTGGGAGGAAGGGAAGCCAGGCGTGGTGCCAGTCAGCAGTGCCAACCCATCCTGGCTGGAGGGAATTCTCAGGATCAGAAATCTGCGGTCGGAGAACTTGTCTATATTTGTGCGATTTCTATTTCCTTCATTACAAAGCTGAGGGAAAGCCAAAAAGAAATAAAGTCCCTTTCAGAAATGCCAGCCTGTCTGTGCTGTATGAAATGGCATATGAAGAGAGACAGAGCCTTTTGTGGAGGCTGGGGGACAAAGAAAAGGGGGGTCAGGACCAGTGGCGGCCAGGGAAATGTATGGGAGGCCCTCCCCCTGGCGGGGGAGGGGCAAAGGGAGGTGGGAGGTTCGTTCTGCACAAGCTGCATCCAGGAAGATTTGTGTCACTGATTCTTAGGGATCACACAGACCTGGGTGTGAACCCCAGCCCTGCCACATCCCAGTGGTGCAACGTTGGGTGTGTTTTACAACCTCTCTGAGCCTCAGTCTTCCCATCTGTGAAATGGGAATGATAACCATAGTACTTCTTCCTATGCCTGTGATGAAGATTAACCAAAATGATACATAGGAAGCCTAATGTACTTGATACTTGATTAGGTCTCAAAAAATTAGCTATTATTATTAAGGGTGCTCCTAAGACTTGTCCACTGTCATGGCCATCTGTCACAAGGAAAATGAAATCCTAGCTCACTTTTAACCAGAGGGTGGGAGAGGCAGCCGGCACAGAGGCCTGAATGCCGCGTCCCTCTCAGAGTCCTTCACTAAGTCACATCTGCAAAGTGTCTCCGGCTCCGCGGTGCGTTCACAGCATTATCCCGTTCCACCCGCTGCACCGAGATAAACGCCATTTGGGTCCCCAGCTTAGACATGAAAATGCTGAAGCTCAGGAAGGAAGAGTCACTTGCCCAAGGTCGCACTGCTGGTGAGTGGCAGAGCTGGGACTCAGCCCCTCTGTCGTGAGGCGTGTACACCCCTGGGGTCATGCAGACCCTTCTAGCAAAGGCCATTCGGTGCAAGATGGCTGAGCATCAGAATGACGACTGAGGCCGCTGCCCAGGGGGACGCACGCCTGGACGCAGGGGACTGGATCCCACAGCCTCAGCCTTGGTTGATACCATTGCCCAAACCCTGAACTGACTGGCTCCGCCTCTAACCCCGACTGGGGCTCCCAGGACCCACCTCCGAAAGGCTGATTGGCTCCCGACCAGACGCCTTTACTGAGGAGTCAGGAGGCCTTTTTTGGCCCATCTGGGAATCCGAGAGGTGGGACCATCACTTACTCCCACTTTCCCACCTGGAAGGAAAGAGAGGAGAGACAGCTGGATGGGGTGCAGGTGACCCCATCTGTCACTTCCCTTCCCTGAGAGTTGAACTCCTTCTCCTCATGGCCCCTGCCAGCACCCAGGTCCCAGCCCTGTGGCTCTGGCCTGGATGACACCAGAGCCTCCTCAGTGGTCCCCTGCCCCTGCCCCATGTGGCCCAGTTCCCACACAGCAGCCAGGACCTGTCAGACCCTGTCACTCCATCCATGGGTCCTGTCCCACTCTAGCTCAGAGCCAAGGTCCCTCCCAGATCCTGCTCTGTGACCTCTCTGACCCCCGACCCTGCCAGCCACACCGGCCTCTCCACTGTGCCCTGGGTACCCAAGTGCCCTCCACTCAGGGCCTTCACCCCACCTGTCTCCTGGCTGGGACCCCCCACCTCCAGGGTTCCGTGTGGAGCACCCCTTCTGTCCATCCTGGTTGTTTCTCCAATGTCCCCCTGTAGGGGCATCTCTTTGATTACTAGGTTTAAAACAGCACCCCCACCTGGCCCTGACCCTGCTTGACATTTCCTCCACGCCTGTCACTCTAGCTCACGGTTACTGTGTGTCCACATATTTATTTGCCGTCTGCCACCTCCCGCAGAACGTCACCTCCATCAGGGCAAGAACGGTTTTCCTGTCTCGTTCACTGCTGTGCTGCAGTGCCTAGGACAGAGCCTGGCAGTGGCTCATAGTAGCTGCTCGATAAGTGCGCTTCGTGTTGCATGAATGAATGAACGAATGACTGAATGAATGGCCGTATTCCCTGGACCCTCCGTCCCTCTAAGCGGGTTCTGTGAGCAAAGCGACCTGACGGGGGCTGAGCCCTGAGGGGCCTCATGGCCCGAGTGGCTCTTGCCTAGATTCCATACGGGACTTCTATACCGATTAGACGTTGATTCTTCCTCCTTAGACATTTATTCTTCCACCAGTCTGCCCGCTGTTCATTAACCAGGGTCTGTCAGCTCTGTCTCTGGACTCTCCTCTGGAAACCGTTTCCCTGGGCTTGCAGGAGAAAAGCCTCACAGACGTCAGGTCCTTCAAAGCCAGCTCTGTCCCAGAACAGGGCCCTATCCCGAGACCCTCCAGCAGAGCCCCCGCCCGTGGCAGCCTCCGTGGCAGATGAGTAGGAGTCCTGTCACTTAGGGATAGAATCTGATTGTGCGAGCCTCTTCTGTGGCTCCAGCCGGAGGGGTGGCCGATGGGCAGATGGTGACAGTGGACATCTATAGTTCCGATGGGATGACAGGGAGCCGGGGCGGAGGCGGGCAGGGCAGGGCAGAGGGGCGTGCCGTTGATGCTGCTTACGGCCAGCCGACTGGATGTAGATGGGCCCGAGACGGAGGGCCGCAGAGAGAGCGGGGGAGCCCCCCCACACACTGGGCCAGGCTGGTGGGCAGGGCACCGGGGGCCTGGTCGGAATGGGAGCTTTAGAGAGGAGACGGGAGGGGGGTGTAAAAGGCAGGGCAGCGGGAGCAGCTTGGGCAGCGGTGGCGGGCGAGGACCAGGGACCCCTGGGCACGCACAGCTCTCTCACTCGGTCTTCGCGGGTCTCTGATTCTGTCTCCTTCTCCCTCTGCCTGGTGCTCTCCGTCTCCACTCTCTGCTTCAGCCTGTCTTCCCTTCCTTTCCGTCCTGCCCCCTCCCCTTCTCTCCTCACCTTCCTCCCTCTCCCTCCCCCTCCTCTCCCCCTCCCCCACGTCTGCAGGCACTACAGCTGCCGTTTGCTGGCCTGGCGTTGGATTCAGGACTCTGCCCCAAGCTCTTCCGAGATAGCTGCCCACATTACACGGCTCCGTCCTCGCATGGCCCTGAGACGCCGAGGGACACGGTGGTTGGAGGGTCTAGGCCTCGTCGCACGTTTTGCCTGGGACACACTTATACCAGAAGCGGGTCATCGGTCTGAAATTCTGATTTCACCGGCCCCTGTGTTTCTATTTGCTAGACCTGGCAACCACCTGCCCAGAGGCCTCTGACGGCCGGTGAGACAGGGGAGCGCTGGGGTGGACTGTTCCCACCGGAAAACTCTGAGGCTCTCGCTCACGGCCAGCGGTGGGCTGGGGCTCCGCCGACCGGGCTGTGGCTCAGGGTGATTTTCTCACCGATGTTGTGGGTGTGTCAAGGAGACACGTGCTCAGAGACACCCAGGAGGAGTGGGGGCGGCCCCGGAGCCTGCCTGCTACTGTTCTGGCTCCGACACAGTGACCAGGGTCTCCCAGCCGTGGCGGCTCCGCTCGCTGCGTTTCCCCTTAAATATAATGTACTTCCTGGTGCTGGCAGGACAGACACCCTTTTTTGCCATTTGTAAGAGTTTAATTTATTTGCTTTTGGTCTAAATTCTCCCAGGCCAGGGAGCAGGCCTGTCTTGTCCTCTACTGTATTTCAGCACAACGCCCGGGCGATGCGTCACCCCCGCGACGTATGGGCAGAAGAAATAAATGGCACAGTCCAGGGGTGGCGGCAAATCAATGCCTGAATTGTGCCTCTTAAATGCGCAAGTCAATGCATCTTTGCTACTCCAAGTGTGGCCCGTGGACCAGCCGCATTCGTGTTGCCTGGGAGCTGGTTGGAAATGCGGAGTCTCGGCTGGCCTCTGACCTCCAGCCTGCACTGAACCCAGGTCACCTCTCACAACCGCTGCAGGTAATTCCATCCAAGTCTCCGCGTCCCGGTTTCCTCAGCTGAGAAATAAAAGGTAATAAGGTCTTTTACTGCCCGGCCCAATGCTGTTGCCCCTATCAGGCAAGAGAAGGCGCTGGAAGGTACGAACTTGAAACCACCATTTGCAAGGTGGTGTCGTCTTGTATGAGTGGCTAGAGGGTGATAAAATAGCACCCTGTCCTCTCGGTACCTTCCGGGCTCACCCTCTTCCTCCTGTTTCCCAGGTTCCCAGTCCCTAAATAAAACCCAGCCTCCCTCTCCTGCTTCGCCCGCCCAGCACCTAACGACAGGCAGAACTGTCCGGGTGCTGGTCAGTTTCCGTGGCTTGCAACAAGCATTTATTTGCACAGGTCTGTCTGAAGGAGGTTGGGGTGGGAGGGGTGCCTGGGGGCGGTGAGTGGGACCAATTCAAACAGGCTGCAGTCCCCTGCGCTTGGTTTTGTCTTGTTGCAAATGTGTCGTTTGATGCAGGTCTGATCAAACGAGTCCCTGAGCTGGGGGATGTGGGGGTGGTGAGAGGGATTATCATTTTTCTTTCCGCAGAACCTGCCAGCCTCCCGCCCCCTCCTATATTTGGGCCCCATGGGGATGGCATCCAATTATAGATGGACCTTCCAAGTCCAGCGTCTGCCTTCACATCCTGGACCGGCACTCGAGGTTTTCAAAGCAGTGCGCTAACATCTATTACTGTTTTCCGAGTGCCGGGCTGTGTGCTGGTGCTTTACAAACAGGTTTATGGGGTTACTGGGAGAACAAAATGGAACATGGGGTTAATGCATTTCCTGAAATCAAAAATTCCATCCACTGTAGCTTTGCCCCTTCTATTTAGTAACAACCACATTAAATGTATCAGTCGACCGCTTCCTGGCCACTCCAAAGGTGGTCCGCCAGCTCACAGCATCCGCTGACACCTGGGAGCTTGGTGGGAATGCAGCATCTCGGCCCCACCCCAGACCCACGGAATTAGAATCTGCGGTTTAACAAGATCCCCGGGGCATGTACATGCATTGCAAAACCTGTCTTAACTTTGGAATCATTAAAATATGGGCGGAAAGGCATGTTTTGGGCTCAAGGACACAGGGGAGTTTCCATATCAGATGAGGGTATCGAGGCTCAGAGAGGCAAAGTCACTTGTCCGAGGTCACACAGTTTCTGGATGACAGATCCAGCTTTACAACCCAGCCTCGTGACCGTCCCACGGCACTGCACTGTCCTCCAGCCCTCAGATGGAGAATGTCATTGTCACCCGTGATAATTAATGCATGGTGTTTGATGTCAGCTCAAGGTAGTTACCAAAGACCAGGTGCGCTCTTCCTGTCGCTTTGAGAGACTGACCTTGTCAACCACCATGGGCCTGGCTATGAATATTTCTACAGGGTTTCATGTTGGGGTTGATGGTGCCCTAAATTGTCACGATCAAACATTGGGTGACTCTCTGCCTGCAGGAACTTTCTGCTTGCCACCTCGGCCTCACCTCCACGCATCGCCCCTCAGAGAGGCTGTCCTGGATTGTGTCTGGGGCAGCCATCCTTTTCTAGCACTTTGACAGGTGTTAATTCTAAGTGTGGCACTTGTCATTGGCTTATTTGGCGACTTATTTATGTCTTGTCCCCCCTGCAGTATTAGCCCTACGAGGAGGCTGGAATCTCAACTACATAGTTCACACGGGGTCCCAACTGTCGAGAGACGGCCTGGCGTGGGGGGTGCTCAGTGAATATTTAAGTCAGTGAGTGAATGAATGAATGAATGAATGCGTGTGCTAGATGGATAGATGGGTAGATTGCTTCTTCCAGGGAGGCATGGCCTCGGGCCACAGAATATAATTTGGGGAGTGCCCCCTGCCTCGGACATGTCCTTGGCCTGAGACCACTGTGCGGTGCCGATCTACCCGGCACTCTGCAGCGACTCGTGTTTCGGTCGCAGAAGCTCTGAGCCACTGGTGGCCTTGCCACATCATTTCACGACTTCCAGCTGCTCTCCTCCGGTTATTCTTTGGTCATTTCCCGAGCATAAGCCCAGCAGGCTGCGGGGACTCTGCCTTCAGGTCCCCTCACTGGCACCTCAGCACCCCCACAGGAGCCTTGCAAAGCCCCCCTCCCTCTTCTCCCATGCTCCTCTACCGGTCATTCTCTGGTCTTCAGCAGTATCGTCCCCAAACGCCGGCGACATGGGCTCCACCAGGTGGCAGTCTGGGTGATGCGATGCAGCCCCCCTTCCATCTGCTCTGGGACGGGTGTGCCTGGATGGAGGGGCCGGTGGCCTTCCGGCTCACCTGAGCGGGTTCAGACGACTCTGTCCGGACCCAGGCCTTCCAGGATAGGGCGGAGCCCGAGACCCAGCGTGCGGGGGCAGCGAAAACGCAGGAATCAGCAAGAGCGGGATCCAGGTCAGCCCGCGGCCGCTCGGTAGACGGAAGTGCAGGCAAGTGCCTCGACCTCCTGGAACCTGTTTCTTCTTCTGTGAAGCAGGTACGAAGATGGCTGTGAGGATTAGGTGGGACTAGCCGGGCTCGCCTTCTCACGGGAGTATTTTGAAAAGGGAAGGGCGCCAGAGAACGCTGGGAGAGAGGAGGCGTGGAGAGACGGGCCGCCGGCCCACCCGGGGCCGCGTGCGTTTCCCATCAGCGCGCAGCGGTCGCGTGAGGTGGGAAGCACCTTTGGGCGAAGTCTTGCCCTCCATGGTCCCCTGCGCGGAAGGAGCACAGGATTCGGATGAAGAGCTCGTGTGGTTTAGTCTCAGCCAAGGCGTTGGGCCCTCGGGCGGTCCCTGCGGACTCAGTTTCCTCCGCTGCTGAACGAGGGCTCGTCTCCCTCCAGAGCAGGCGGGAGGAGGAAAGGGCGCCGGGGCCGGAGCGCCCTGGAAAGCCCTTGACGAACTGCGAAGAGCTTCCAAAGGCGGGCCGGCACTTCATCTACAGCAGAGCTCTTTGCAAGTGGCAAGGTTCATTGTGGGATGAAAACCTGTTAGCTCTGGGCCCTGCCTGGCCCAAGTCACTTGAAAACCCTTCCTTTGGGGCCAGGGGTAGCGCTGAGACCGTGGCAGGGGGAGACCAGACGCCTGGAGGGGCAGGGACAGGCCACTCGGCCCAGACTCGCGGGCTGGAGGGCCCAGGCCCTCTGCGGGGCGCCGCGCGCCTCCCCCTCCTCTGCCTGCCTCGTCCTCTCCACCTGAGCCGGGGTCTCAGGGTCTTCCCAGGAAGGACCCCTTGTCCCGGCCTCACCCGCAGGCTTTTTCCACCCGGAGATTCCCAGCCCTGTCCAGAACCACACCAACGGGATCGCCGTCTCTGGGGAGCCGGGCCTGGGACTCAGCCTTTTACGAGATTCCCCAGGGCATCCGTGTGCGTGTGAAAGGCTGAGAAGTGTGGTCCTAGATAATCTTCGACACCAGCGGGGTGTCTTCCTTTCCTTTTTCTTATATTCCAGGAGAGCATTTATTTGGTCCATTGCAAATGCAAAAAAAAAAAAAAAAAAGGCAGGTAATAAATGGCCGTTGGTCTGAGGCTGGTTCCACGTGGCCGATGCAGAAGCGCTCTGGTTAGCCAGGAACATGATCTGCGCATGCGCTGGGGCACGGCCGGCAGGCACCCTGCGTGTGGACTCGGTCCCATTACTGCATGTCCGCTAAACACCGGCGCTGGGCGATGCATCGCCCGGGACATAGATTTGTGAGGTTGCTGAGCAGTGACCCGAAATCAGTGCTGGGTAGACTGCCTGGTGCGTTCGGGGAGATCAATAAGCAATTATAATTATTATTACCATTAATAATAAATGCTACCCAGCCTGGACAAAGAAGCCAAGGTGAGGTGGGCACCTGCCTCCGAGCGCTGGCCTCGCACGTGTCCCCAGGCAGGCCCTGTGCAGCTGCAGAGGGTGGGAGGGGCTCAGGGACCCACAGGGAAGGCAAGTACGTCTGGGGTTGGATGGAGGTTAGCGGAGATCCTCAGGGGCTGGTTGTTCAGGAGATCACTCCAGAAGATTCTGTCTGGTGGTCCAGCTCCGGGAATCTCGCTTCCACCCTGGCCCGGGCAGGGCTCATTGCTCATTCCCGTATTCCTAGTCCTTTGCACACGCTGTTGGAAAGTACTGCCCGCCTTGAATGCCTGTGAAAGCAAGGAGGCAGGGTTAGCCAATGGTTAGGTGCGTAGGCTCCACAGCCAGACCATCTGGGTTCCAATCCGGGCTTCACCGCCTATGAGCTGTGTGTCCTCAGGCACGTCACTTAACCTCTCTGGGTCTCAGTTCACTCATTTGTACAATGGTGACAACAATAGTGCCCATCTCATGGGGGTTTTGAGAAGATGGAGACAATGGGTGTAACGTGCCTTGCGCGCCAGGACAATTCCAGTGTTTGCTGTGTCCTGTTCGCTTTCCTGTGCCTTTTTCATCCCTGAAAGCCCAGCGTCCAGCACAGAGAAGGGCCTTGGTACGTGTGGGTTCAGCCAGTGGCTCTGTGCGTGATCGCAGCCGGTGCTCGCTGGCTGTTCGCGCTGGCCGAGCACTGTTCTCAGCATCTAGCTGCCCCTACCAACTCAGTTCATCTTTGCACAAATTCATGAAGGGAAGGCCCATTATTATTTCCATTTTACAGATGTATAACCAGAGGCGAAGTAAGTTGGCTGAGTTTTCCAGTTGGCAGGAGAGAGTTAGAATTTGAACACAGCCAGTCTGTGTGCAGAGCCCATGCTCCTAACCACTGCACTGGGCTGCCTCTTGGATAAATGAGGGAGGGAGGGAGGGAGAGACGGAGGGAGGGAGGGAGGGAGGGAGAGACGGAGGGAGGGAGGGAGAGACGGAGGGAGGAAGGGGAATGGGATAAATGAGATCATTAGATGGTTAGGCAATCACTGAACTCACGCGTGGATGAAAAGGGGGAGACTGAGCTCAGAGAGCTGCTGTGAAGATTAGACACTGGGCCTGGCCCCTGGTAGGTGCTCAGTAAACAGTAGCAGCGAATAGGATGGTGTGGTGATGGCGACAATGAAGACAGAATGTCTAGACGGGTAAACACATGAGTGACAGTGACAGGGACTGGCGGGTTGCCCTTCGGAGGGTCTGACCAGCCCGATCTCTCCAGCAGCCAGGAAGTGAGACGTACGGAGACTTGAATTTCTCTCCCCACTCCGCAGGTGCGGCCATCCGAGCGTCGGCTGAGGTCTCGCTGCTGACACTACAGACAGGATTCCGTTTCAAAACGACCTCCTGGGCACAGCCTCTGCCCTGCAGGGTCCTGACCCCGCATTTGGCTGTGTCGGGGAGATGAGACTGGGCTAGAGGACTGAGGCGGAAGTGGGGGGAAATCCATATTTTTCAGTTCAACAGGCATTTGTGGAGTGCCTGCTGTGTACCTGGATCCGTGTGAGGGGTTTTCGGACACGCTCACCCATGTTCTGTTCACCTTCCCTCGGGCTTCAGGACGCCAGGGCCCTTCTGTAGGACAAAGTCTTGGCGATCAGGAATAGACAGAACCCAGCGTGGCTGCCTTTGGAGGAAAAGGGGATTCCTGGATGCATCCGACAGGTTAGGCTGCAGTAACAAGCAGCCCCAAATCTCAGCGCTTTAAAGCAACCCGACAGATGTTCATCTCTCACTGGAGCTGTGTGTTCAGCGTGGTTTGGTGAGGGCTGTGCTCCTCATTGTCCTTACTCAGGGTCCCAGACTGATGGGGGCTTCAGCCTATGCAACATCACCCGTCACCTGGGCTGTGGCATTTTAAGACTTCCACCTGGCAGTGACATGCTTCTCTCCTGCTCACATCTCATTGGCCAGAGCAAGTCACATGGCCATGCCTAGCCATCCAGGGGGTGGGGAGGGCAGTGCTACAGAGTGAACCTCCCACAGGATCACAGCACAGATCCACGGGTCGGGGGAGGGGCCTGTGGCTGAGGCTGTGAGCTGGTCACTTCCTGCTTGTGTGCAGGAAAGAAGCTTTGTGAGGTGGCCGGCTGCGCTTGGGGCTTGGCCCGTGCTCGGGCTCAGGGTTCAGCCTGGGACCAGCTCCGTCTGTGATAAAAGCTGAAGTTTAGTCTGGGGTCAAGGTCAGGACTCAGTCCTTGAGCAGAGTTGGGACTCAGTCTGGGACTACGGTCAGCAGTCAATGCTTGACCAGTTTGCGTCCGGGGTCAGGGCTCAGACTGGGGCAGGGAGCCGGGTCAGTACATGGTCTGCAATGGAGATCAAGGCTCAGCCTACCACCAGGGTCAGGACTCAGTCTGAAGTAACAATCAGGGCTTCCTCCGGAGGCAGGATAAGGAGCCAGCCCTTGCCCAGGGTCCAAATTCCCCTGTGGTCCATCAGAACCCACTTCCCACACTGTTCCAAGGCTGGGGCCTCACACCCCAAGCTGAGCCCGGATCTCAGCCCCAACACTCGGACCCAGGACCCCTGGCCCGCCTCCACTTCCCCAGGATGAGTGTCCCAAGGTGAAGCTTCCCCTCCCTCCCTTGCCGGCAGCCTTAGGGCCAGCCCAGTGCGGGCCGGGGGGGGGGGGGGGGCGTGGGCACCAGGGCACCCCCATCCCTTCCGGCCCTCCGCGTGCCTCCCTCCGCCCCCTCCCTCCGCCACCAGCTGCCGGCTCCGTCTGCTCCCTCTCTCTCTCCCTCTCCCCCTCTCTGCCTTAGAGACAGCTATAAGTCTCCCGTGAAATATATACAGTGTAAATATATAAAAAGCTTGTGCCTGCCTGCTGCTTATGTATTCATGAAATAGTAAATAAATTTTATGGGATAATTTGAAGGCTGCCAGGAAGCCGGGAGATGAGAACGAAGGCCTAATGAGATGGAGCGTCAGGGCGGCACACGCGCAATCGATCTGCCTCTGCCCGAGCCGAGCGGGACGAGCCGTCTCCTGTGGCCCAGGGCCTCGCGGACGAGACGCTGCGGAGCGGCTTCTGAGGGTCATAAACCACGGGTGGCTGCAGCCAGGGACGCCCGGGCTCGGGGAGGTGGCGATGACAGGCGGACGGCCCCCTTCTGGGGGAGGCCCCGGGCGTGGAGACGTGAATCCTTTCCCCAGCTCTGCCCGAGACTTGCTGGGTGACCCTGAATCGGTCGCGTCCCCTCTGCGCGCCTCAGTTTCTCCCTGCGTATGAAGAGGAGGCTGAGCAAAAAGGTCGCGCTGGGGCGAGCAGCCACGTCCGCCTCTGTCGGAGCCCCCTGCTCCGCTCTCCTGGCCACTTACTCCAGGGTGCGGTGACATGTTTGTTTGACACCTCCTGGATTAGTGCTGTCTCTCTGCCAGGCTTCCCCTCCACCTGGGCCGGGGTGGAGGTCTGTTTCGCTTGGTGTTCGGTACCCCCAGTGCCTGGCACAGAGGAGGTCAATGACTATCAATAAATAGTCATTGGTAGGATGGATGATGGAATGAATGAATGAAACATCTGGAACAGATCCAGTCCTATCGCCTTCAGCTGTGACCCCCCTTGGTCCCAGCCACCACCCCACACTGGGACCTGGGTGGCAGTCTCCTTTCTGGTCCTGGAGTTCCACCGTGCCCCCTGCACTGGCTCTCCCCGCAGCCACTAGGGGGATCCTGCTGAACCTCAGAAGTCAGATCACGTCCCTCCTCCGCTCCAACTCCTCTCCTCTCACTCAGAAACAGCCCCCCCGCTGGCCCTCTGGCTGCCCCCAGCCCCTACCACCCCCTACTCCCTCCATCTCTCACTGCACTCCAGCCTCTGGCTGCCTCAGCTCTGGGTCCTGCCTCAGGACCTTTGCACTGGCTGTTTCCCTCAGCCCAGAACACTCTTCCCCTGCATATCCTCGTAGCAAAGCCACTTTTTGCAAGTTTTTGCTACACTCCTACGCTCTCTCTCTGAGGCCACCCCGACCACCTTTCATAAAAGTGCGCCTCAACCTTCTTCTGGCACTCCGCATCCCCTTATCTTGCTCTGCCGCCACCCCCGCCAAGCACTTCCTTTCTAACATAATATATCATCTGCTGTTTGCTTGTCTGTCTGTTTGTTTGTTCTCTATGTTCCCCCAGGGGAGTGTGAGCTTTTTGCCTGGTGTGCTCACTCTCGTATTCCAGCACCCACAGTGGCGTGTGGTGCACGGCAGACAGATGCTCAGTAAATACTGGCTGGGTTGGTGAGTGAACGAATATCTAAGGAACTGTCCAAGGCCAGTTTCATTAACTTCTTTACAGAATTACCAGGGTCACCTCGTTGAATCTTCAGAGGGCACCACAAGGTGGGCACAGGGGGGCGGAGGAGCTACCAGGATGCATCTGAAGTTTAAGCTTACATCGGCCCCCTTTTAAATAAATATCCACTCCTGGGTCTAATTTTTATTCATAATTTTAGAAAAAAAAATTTAATAAGCTCTCCCAAAATTGTACAAGCTTCAGGCCTCTCCGCATCTGGATCCACCCCCTGAAAAGGGCAGGAAGAGGGCACTCTTATTATGTGCAGAATGCACACTCTTATTATGAAGGGGGCTTTGGGCCCCAGGGAAGGCCCCCCGCTTGCCCAAGCACACACAGCCTGCAAGAGGCAGGGTGGGGACTTGAACCCAGAGCCTGCGGCCCTGGCCACCACCACTTTGGGCAGCCTCCCTGCGGAACAGGAAAGCTCCCGTCACATCCGGCCCCTGGATCACACGTCCCCTGAAGGCAGGGCTGGTGGCGGCAGGGCACTGGGTGGAATCAGCCCGGCATTACGGGGTGGGGTGCACGTGTGGGAAGCAAGGCACGAGCAGGAGGAAAGGGCTGCCCAGGTGGGGAGACGTGGGTGGCGAGGACAGGAAGCGGGTGGGCACAGCCTGCAGGTCCGAGAAAGGCAAGGTTGAGGCTGCAGAGGGAAGTGCAATAGGGGGTTCTACCCTCTTGGAGTGTTCCAGCCGCCAGCTTACCATTTCCCTTTTTCTGCAAGACGCTTTAAGTACATGGAATGATTTCTGGATGAAAGTGTTCGGGATGGACTAAGGAACGTGTCCACACCACCTGCGGCTACAACCCTGCTCCGAGCCACCGATACAGCCCGCTTCTAACTCACTTGTCCCCTGCTTCTGCCCCTGCCACACTCTCCACTCTACGGTGTGGGGTCCGCCATGGGATTCCTCCACTCAGAGCCCTCCAGTGGCCTCCCACTGCAATCGGAAAATGTCCACCAGCGGGGTTCCTCCAGCTCCCCGCCCCTCCTTACCTCCCCGACCTCGTCACCCACTAGTTTTCCGCTCACTTGCTCACTCCCACAATGCAAGCTCCCTTGCTTACCTTCAAGTTTTCCAAATCAGTTCCTACCTCAGGGCCTTTGCACGGCCGTTCCACACTCCTGGCTCCTTGCCCAGGTAACCGCACAGCCTGCTCCTTCAGCACATGTTGGTATACGATAATCACCACCGCCCACCCAGCCTCCCTCACCCTGTCCCGGATACGTCTCTCTCCTCGGCATTTACAGCCATCAGACACTCACTCTACATATTTTGCTTATCTTGTTCCTTACCTTCTTCCTCCCTAGAGGGTCGGTTTCATGAAGGCAAGGACTTCCGTCCGCCGTGTTCACCCCTATGTCCCAGCACCTAGATGCTGGCGTCACACACCAGGGGGACCCGTTGAGAGCTGTGGCACCTTCCTGCCTGTGATGAACACCTGAACTCTGAGCAGAGACATGCACTCCCGGAGTCACTTTCAGAGCATCGGAGCTGAGCATTGCTGTGAATGAGGCCTGGGGAGTGGAGTCTGCCCCTGTGGCTCAGGGGGCGGGACTCAGAGCAGGGACGCAAAGAGTGGCTGCAATTGCATGCGACACTGCTGATCAGCCCCGCCACCTGGCCCTTCGGCAGCAGCCTCCTCGGTGGAGGAGAGAAGGCCTTTTCTTCTTTTCCTTTCCTCCAAAGCCAATCTTTATATTGATTTCTCCTTTCCACCTCCAGCCGCAGTCAATGGGCGTTGAGAGGGGCTAAGCGTGTCAGTTTTGCTGAACAGCCCCAGGCTCCGAGGGGCCAGCGCAGCCTCTGTGGGCCACATCTGGCTGCAGGGACCCTGCCTCCCTGGCACGGGCACCCTAGGGCCCTGGAAAGAAACAAACCAGCACCCACTTAGGGGTAGGCTGGGTCAGTCACTGATGCCCTAAGCGTTGTCTGGGCACTTTGTGTGTGCTGACCCCATTCCTAAAGTTGATCACTGGGTGATTCATTCTGCTAATATTTAATGAGCATCTATTATGTTCCAGGCACAGCTGGACCCAGGAGCCCAGTGCCTGTCATCTGGAATCTGGCTCTCTCCATCTTTCGGCTATGCGTTGCTCAGAGTCAGCCTTACTCTCAAGCAGGCTCTAGTTACCCAGTGGCAAGAATAGCCAGCCACCAAAAGCCCCAGGTTGAATGCTTCCAAGTTAGCAACCCAAGGTAAAGAGACTACTTCTTTACATGCAAAAGCACCAGAAGGGAACATCATTGGCCCTGATAGGTTATGTGCACATCCTTTAACCAGTCATTACAGGCGTTGGGCGGCGGGGGCGGGGAAACAGGGGTATGAAGGGTTCTGATTGGTCAGGACTGGTTTTGTGCCCACCCCTGAAGCTGAGAATTGAAGGGTAGCTTTGCTTAAGCAGTGGGAGCTGAGAGAAGGGGAAGGAGGTTCCCCCAAAGGAAGATGAGCTGAAAACGTCAGAGGAGAGGGAGTGGCAGGCTCCAGGTCACCTCTGGCCAGTGGTGGGGCTGCAAGGACAGCGTGATTTGCTCCACTGCGCTTTCGAAATGACTGATTTTCCCGAATCAGAACCCGGGAGCTCACAAAAAACAGTCAAGGGTGAGAACATGTGGGACTCACAGTTGTTTGCGAACGAAGTGTGGACCGTAAACATAAAGCTTCTCAATGTCTGCGCTCAGCCATCAGCCCAAGGCCATCTGGGCCCCTGCCAAGTCTGAACCCATGGAAATGACATAAAAACAATAGCAAGGAGACGCTTCGCAGGGAAGGATGCTCCGCAGCCACAAAACCAACAGTGTCAGCCCAGCCGAGAGGGGTCTCAGAGGTCATTGGACCCATTGCCCCGCCTCCACGTGTGGCCAAAGACAAGCCCTAAGTCACGTAAATCCATCATGGACACATGTGGCTCCGAACCACAGAAGGTGTTGCCCTCGCTGAGCTGGGATTTCAACAACAAAACCCACTTCTTCCATTTGCTGTAAAAACGCCATAGAGAATGCTTCGTGTCTTTGCCCAGTGTAAGCTTGTTGCTGCTTGTAGAATTCTTTCCTCTTTGTCAATAACACATGTCTTCTGCTGATTGCCCGGGAGCTCAAAGCCTCAAGTTTACACTCAATCAAGTTTCTCCATGGGTCTGGACACCTGGGTGGTCCTTGTCACCTTGGTTCTGATTCTGTTTCATTTTATTATCCTTGTTATCATGTTGTAAATGTCCTTAAACTCCTTTTGGAAAGAGGCGGGGTGTGTGAATTCAATCTATGAGCATAACTAAGACGGCAGAGCCCAGGAAAGGCGCCCCGCGATGAGAAATTCAGCGGGGAATTCACAGAAAGACGAATCCAGCACAGCTTTGTAATTGGTAGCTGTAGGTTGAAAGTCAAGAGAAGGGGGTTTGACCCCTGACTCCTCAATCTGTGCAGGCTTGAGCAAATTACTTCATCTCTCTGAGCCTCTAGTTTGTTATCTTTACAATGATGGCGTTGAAAACATCGCTAAGGCATCTGGGCAAACGCAGGTTAAAATAGCAATGAGATCCCATTGCATGCTCGCTAGAATGATTCAAATTGAAGGTTGACATCATCAAATGCTGGCAAGGATGTGGAGCAGCCCGAGCAACACGCCAGTGAGAGCACGGACCATTTGGTGCACAGCGATTAGTAATTCTGCTGCCAACAGCACTGGTGGTTACGACCAGTTTGCAAATATGTGTGGCAGTTTCTTATAAAACGAAGCCTAACCTCATTATGTGACCCAACAGTTCCACTCCTAGGTATTCATCCCAGGTGAGTAAAGACATGCCCCTGCCCTGGCTGGGCAGCTCAGTTGGTTAGAGCATCATCCCAATATGCCAAGATTGTGAGTTCGAGCCCTGGTCAGGGCAGATGTAAGAAGTAACCAATGAATGCATAAATAAGTGAAACAATATATCAATGTTTGTTTCTCTCTCTCTTTCTCTCTCAGGAATCTCTCTCTCTCTCCCAAACCAATAAATACAACTTTTTAAGAAGCAAAAGCTAAATAAAATTTAAACATGCCCACAACCATTTTGTATAAAATGTTCAGAGCAGCCTTGTCTGTGATAGCCCCCGAATGGAAACAGCACAGCTGGCACCAACAGGTTAACAGATAAATACATCGTGAACCGTCCACACGGTGGGACACCGCACAGCAGTAAAAGGAAGAAACGGCTGAGAAACGCAACAGCACGGATGAATCTCCAGCATGTGTGCCAAGCGAAAGAAGACTTACACGAGAGTTCAGACTGCACCACTCCACTTACGCGAAGTTTTACCATAGCCCAACCAATCCGTGGTGGGGCACGGACGGAACGATTGTTGCGTCTAGAAACCGAGGGTTATCTGGGACGGGGAATCGGGCATTTCCTGGGGAGATGGAAAGGTTCTGTACCATTATAGGGGCTTGGGCTGCTTGAGTGTAAGTATCTATCAAAACTCAGCGGATGGGCCCGGGCCAGGTGGCTCAGCTGGTCAGAGTGTCATCCCATACCCCCAAAATTTGCAGGTTCAATCCCCGGTCAGGGTGCATACCCAGGTGGCAGGTTTGACCCCCTGTCGGGGTGCATATTGGGGGCAGTTCATTGATGTTTCTCTCTCTCTCTCTCTCTCCCCCCCTCCCTCCCTAACTCACTTCCTCTCTGTCTCTTTAAAATCAATGAGCATATCCTCTGGAGAGAATTAAATTTTTTCTTAAACTCAGCAAATGGCACACTGAAGATTAGCGTTCTTCACTCTTTGTAAATTTTATATTTTTTTAACGAAAGGTACCCTAGCCAAATATTGCATTCCAATTAACTAGCACCACGCTGAAGTATTTAGGGGGAAGGGTATAGAGATAGCTGTCTGCACTTCTCCTTGAATTGCACTAAAAACAACCGAGGTGGCCTGATGGATGGAGAGAGGGGTGGATGAACAAAGCAGTCTGTGATAAAGCAAGATGACGAGAGAGTTCAGGTGGTGAATGTACGGATGGTCGCTGAAAAATTCACCTGATGTTCAAGTTTTTCACAATGGAATGTGGAGGTCAAAGGCGGGAATAAGACCTGCGTCTCAGGTTGACGTGAGGACCGAGCAGGGTGAAGTCTGCAGGGTGCCCAGTCCAGAGAAGGGACTGGTCACATGGTAGCAATAGTGCGGGGCACCGGAAGCGTTTGGAAAGGAGAGCGAGAGTGCGCAAGGTGTTCGAGACCCAAGTCGTCGAATCTTTCCTGCTCTCACTGTTGTGATTTCTTGTCTATGGGAACGGCTGATACCGGCATGGGCCACAAGGTTCAAAAGCTACAGAAGTGTATAAAGAATGAAGCCACTCCCTGTGTCCGTGGTCCCCCAGCCACCCAATCTTGTCCCCGGAAACATCCAACGACTCCAGTGTCTCATAGTTCTTTTCAGGGACAGTCTGTACTGCACACATAACCGTGCACATATTATTTTCTTTTTGTCACAATAACATGCTATACACTGTCCTAGCATTTTCACACCATATATCCTGGCAATTCTTCCGTGTCAATGGATTCCTATTCTTTTGTATGACTGCATAATATTCCACCGGACGGGAGACCATGGTTGATTTGCTCAATCCTGTATTGACAGCCGTGGAGGAGGTTTCCATTGTTTGTTAAACCTTCCGGATGGTGCCGTTGTTTTGAAAGACTTGAGAACTGACCCCCACATCTCTTGACAAGTGACTCAGAGACCAGGGTGCTTCTCCGATCAAAACCCACGGTGCATCATTAAGTCCTTGGGTGTCTTCACTCCAGCTTTTATTAAATTATCCCAATTTGTCCTTTCAAATAGATGTCTTTTCTTAAGTAGTGATTTACCACAATTAAGCCCCCCAAAATTAAATTAAATGAATTACATCTCTTAGGCCGGGTGTTCGTGGGAGCCAGGGCTGGGCGCGGTAATGGTCCAGACGCTATTAAAAGCAAAGGCGGGAGAATGTGCACCGGGTGAGAAGGGAAAATTCATAGCTCCACTGATACGCCATGATAAATAATTATGAGTTATTAATTTTAAATTACATCTTTAATGCGTTGCATGATTTTAATTCCCCCTACAGTATTAATATCGGACTGGCTTTGATTAATTTAAAGCAGAACAGAAAGGTGCCAATTAAGGGAACTCGCGGGGAACTTTGAGGTGTTTATATCTGTCTCTTGATAGCCCCACGGTGGGGGGCAAGGTCATTGCTCAAGGGAAGCTGCTGATTATCCACAGGAACCCAGGGTGGGATGTGTCAAGACGAGGGGAAGATGGATGTTAACTCTTTTTGCGTCTTTGAGTGCCAGGGAGGAGAGAGAGACGGATGGCGGAGCAGAGGGGCTGAGGAAGTGCTTTTGCTGAGCCCAGGGCAGGTCGGAACCAGGCTTCAGGGAGGGCCCCAGCGTGCCGGCTCCCCACATCCCTCGAGACCAGGGCCATGCGCTCCCTAGGCATCTGAGGACCTCAGCACTTGGGAAAGGGGGTGACACGCAGTAGACAGGGAGCCATCCATCAAAGGGTGTCCCAACGCACCCAATGGTAATAGGGCCATGCTTGGGACGTCAGCCCGCTGTTAGGGTATGGCCCACAGAGGGACGCTTTGGGGTGGCAGATGGACAAACATTTTACTTACCTTAATAGCTGAGTGTTTGCTTTAGTGCATGCTATAGAAAGAAAAACATTCAGGATTCCGTAGATAGCATTGCTTACGTCGAGCCTGAATTTAAACTTTTGTTGAAAAGAGCCATTCAAAGCAAAATGTGGAGTAATTGTATTTGGCATGCAGCCACCACACAAAAAAAAGATAATAATTATTATGATGGTGATGCAGAAGTAACTGAAGTTAGCCTTATCATATTAATGTCATCACAGCCACGGGTGACGGCCTGCCCTCGGCTTGGGAAAAGGAGATAGCCTTTGATAAATATGAACCAATGAATCAAAGGGTTTTCCAATTAGCCAAATGGTTAGCAGACAACGCCTGGTGTAGCAGCCCACTCTTACGAGAGGGTGCCAGTGAGGGTGGCTTTTTTGCAGAAAAGAAAATGGGGAAGCATTTTCCTGTTTCACTTGTAGCTAAGTGTTTGGTGCATGCTGGCCCATCAAACTGAGTTTCATGGCTAGTATCACTTAGGTCAAGGTTAAATTTGATTTTTAAGAAAACTGAGTGATTCTAAATGAAATAGGAAGTAAAGCACGGTTATAAGCGGTATAGGGCAAATAATAATAATTATAATGGTAATACACAAGTAACTGAGGTTGGTGAATATCATATTAATGCCGCTACAGGCACCGATGATAGAAATCCGAGTCGAGGCTCTAAATTAATGACCCTAGATGAGAGTGAGCTGAAAAAGAAGTCCCCACCAGCCACAGTGTGAATTTATCACCTCTTCTTCTCTGTGACAGATCAGCCTGGATAGCGCCAAAGCACCTTCCTGTTCGGTGCTTTTGATTCTTAAAATAATTCTGGAGGTGGGCCCTGCCTAGAAAAGCACCTGACTCGTGGCGAGTACCCAGGACTGCAGGCGGGAGGGAGAGCGCCCGGGAAGAAGAGGAGGAAAAGCGGATAGCGGGTGCTTGTCAACTCCAGTGCGATTATTCCGTGACAAGTTCGGTTTCCAGCACTTGGCAGGGATCATCCCTTTTAACTCTCACCGCCACCCCGGAGGTCGGCAACCTCATTGACCCTGATGCACAAATGAGGACACAGGGCTCAGAGAGGCGAAGCACCTGGCTTGAGGTCATGCAGCTTTTAGGCACCAGAGCCAGGTATCCCCACCATCCATATTTTATTGTCTCAGAGCCCGAGGCACGGAGAGATTAAGCAACGGGCCCGAAGTCACACAGGCATTCGATGACCGAAAGCCAGGCGGTCTTGATCCAGAGCCCCGGCTCCGGAACGCTGCGCTATACGGCCTTATAAACGAGCCGTACGGTCCCACTCAGCCCTGGCCAGGCGGCTCGGCTGGTGAGAGTGTCGTCCTGAGACATCGCGGATGTGGGTTTGATCCCCGGTCAGGGCACGTACGAGGATCAACCAGTGAATGCATGAATGAGTGGAGCAACGAATCTCTCTCTCAAATCAACAAATAAAACTTCTTAAAAAGGGAGATATACGACTCCGAGATGGGAGAAACTGAGGCTTAGCCTGTGTCAGCCCCAAGGGTTCCCAGCTCAGTGTAGGGTTGACCTCAGGTATCGGGACTCCCTGCCCCGTGTTCCTGTCGTCACCGCGACTGTGTCTATGTGTGGCCCCATCACACTGAAGAAACATCTCTTCATCGGTGGAATCTTGCCAAGCACATAGTAGGTGCTCAATTCATGGCCTCCTGCTTCTCCCAGGCTTGGTACTTTGGTCAGCTGGCCCCCCATAAGAGCCCCCCAGGGCCTCCCCGGCTCTGGGGCCTGTGGAAGCCCAGCCAGAAGTCCCGAGCCCAGGCTTCCCAGCAGAGCTGCAGAAGCGAGACAATCGCATTAGGTCCCTGGGGCGGATTTGGCAGCCTCCTCGGGCCTTTGAAAGGCAAGGATTGGCCGGTGGACAGCAGGAGCGGCCGGAGCCGGTTCCTGTTCAAAGCTCCTTCCTCCAGCTGCATTAATGGTGGATTATAAGTCAGGGGGTTAGAGAAGGGCCAGCGAAGCCAGCCCCCCGCCCAGATGTGCAGGTGGGAACTCCTGGTCACAGGACAGCCAGGGTCCAGCAACCACCACCGCCGCAACAAACGTAACGACACCTGACGCCAGGCGCCCGGCTCTGTGCTCAGTGCGTTCTGTCAGCATCTCATTATTTCAACTCTCACCAGCCCCGGATGAGGAAACAGAGACACAGAGAGATCAGCTAACTCTCCCGGGGGCAACCCAGCAAGTTCAAGGGCTAGGCTCATGTTTGGACTCAGGTCTGACTCATTTCTTGCTTTCCACTAGCCTGTCCCCCAACTGTCACGAGTTCATTACTTGTATGATTGGTTAAGTGCCTCCCTTCCTGATGCTGCGCAAGATCAAGGCCAAGGTCCATGTCTGGTTCATTGCCACTATGTCTCCAGAAGTCAAGCAGAGTGCCCAGCACCACGTGGGTGCCCAAGGCCTGTTTGTTGAATACATTTTGGAAGAGAGGGAAGGAGGGAGGGAAGAACACATATCCCAGGGTCCCCCAGAATGCTTGTCCTCATTTTTGCCGCCCGCACTGGAGGAAAGGGTACCCCAGGGGGAAGGCAGGCCCTGCAAAGGCGTGGAGGCAGGGAGTGTGGGCACCCAGGGGAGCTTCACATTGCAGGGCGCGAGGTTGCTGAGTCCCCGACCCAGCGAGCAGAGACCCCAAGCTCAAGTCCCCACTCTGTGCCTGACTAGCCAGGTGACCTTAGACAAGCCAGTTTATTTTTCAAAGGCGGGCCTCAGTTTCCCCCATTTCCCTGCCTCCTGGGGCCGTTCTGAGGATGACGTGGGGAAATGTGCCGTTCACACCCAGGCTGGTCCAAGGAGAGCATGAGGCTCTGCCTGTCGGGGTGGACACAGTGAGAGAGGGACGGTCTCCTCCCGCGGGGAGATGAGCTGCTGGGCAGCCATGTGGCTGAATCTAGGTCTGCGGCTGGCTTACTGTGTGAGCCGAGCAACTGGCTCCTTCTCTCCGGGTCCCAGGTCCCAATCTGTGGTTTGGGGATAATGACGGAGCACCTACCCGATGGGGTGTGATGACGACTGAATGAGAGGGGGCTGGCGGCGTGCTTAGCGCAGTGCCTACCGTGATCAGCCCTAGCCGTACAGTAGCTGCACCCTGTAACACTATTATGTTTTAGAAAAATCAGCATCACAGCCATGCCAGGGACTGTGGAGAGAGTCCTGGAGGAGGTGCAGTTTGGAGAAACAGTTTGATTTTGGAAGAATGGCTTAAATAGAAGCATCAAAGTCAGGATGCAAAAAAGACACATTTGAGGGGAGCAGGAGAACCCATTTGTTTCAGGGGACCCTACAGAGCAGCAAACATCAACTTGAACCTTCAGTTCTAACGTTTCCCTGTTGGAAGAGGTGATGCATGGCCATGTGTAGCAGCTATCAACAGCCACAGTAATGCTGTGGAACAAACAATCCCCAAACTCCGTGGTGGTGGCCAGTGGCCAGGCAGCTCTGCTGATCTTGACCGGGCTTGTTTACATGCCAACTGGCTGCCCGCTGATCTGCAAGGCGGGGCGGACTCGGCTCTGCTCCACGTGGCTCTCATCCTCCAGCAGGTCAGCCTGGGCCCGTCCTGACAGCTACGCAGAAGGGCGAAATCAGAGTGTGCTCAATTGTGCAACCGACGTTCAGACCTCTGTTCAGGTCGTATTTGCTAACATCGCACTAGGCGAAGCAAGTTACGGGGGTGAACCCAGAATCAGAGAGGTGAGAACTACACAATCGCACAGAAAAGGCGTGAATGGGGGACAGGCGGTGGGGCCCGTGTTTTGATCTACACAGCACCCATGGTTCCATAGTCAGCCAGCGTGAAAGGCGCAGTAAAAACCTCCCTTGCACTTCCGACTCACGGCAACCACTGGTACTGGTCTCTTCCATATCCATCCCCAGATAGTCCATGATTTTACATCGTTATCATTTTTACACCTCAGGTGTCCCCAACGCAGTCCTTACTATCCTTTTCAATTCAGTACCTGGCAACAGTGTAGAGGCTGCGCTGTCATGCTGTTGGAGTTCAAGTTCCTGCTCCACCACCTGCTGGCACTGTGACCTTGAACACAGCATCTCCACTCGCTGAGCCTCGATTTCCTCATCTCTGAAATGGGAATGCAGTGTGTCCCTTGCAGGGGCGACTAGGAAGCTGAAAGAACATCACGCGTGCAGAGTGCCCAGCTGCGGGCACTCCAAATAAATGCGTTGTCGTTGTTATTGTCCTTGTTATCCTCATTGCCAACTCATGACCGCGCCGTTTGCTCCACAGGTTTCAAGACGTCTGGGGTCCCCCATGGGAAAGGGCTTGCCTGCCACGTCTGGGCCCGGGAGCCAGCTGACCGTCTGCCAGGAGGGATTTCTGTTTAACAAGCTCTCGTAATCTTCGCTGTGATGGCGACTCCCTTGCCGACGCAGCCTCTCCTCCAGGGGCGTGCCGCCTCTTCCGCTCAGCCTCTGCCGGAGCTATGAATATCTGAGCACCTGGCCCGCGTCTCAACGCACCCTCCTGCCCCAAGCGTGAGTGCTGGGTGCGGCCCTGGACCAGGAAGGCTCTTCCAGAAACCCCCCGCCACCACAGCACTGAACTGCTTACTCGCTCAGGTCTTTTGCTCCACCCATCTGTATTGAACACCCTGCTGGTGGCCAGGCCCTGTCCTGGGCCCAACAGCAATTGTCCGAGACCTCTCACTGCTGCTTCTGACCCTACAAGACAACGTTGGGGCTTCTTGAGAAGCAGGCTGAAAGGCTTGGCCAAAACATGCCTGGGCTTGGCTGGTCTGAGCAGAAGCCCATGGAGGCGGGACCCCTGCCAAGGAAGGGGCAGACATGTGGGAGGGCCAGGGCTGGATGAAGCCTGGGTCACCAAGCCCTTCTCCAGCGGGGACACACAGCCTGCCCTTTGGGCTGAGGTCCCTGGGCAATCAGGGGTACAAAGGTGGCTGGCAGAGGGTGGGGGACAAGGACGGAAGGAGTGAACTTGAGAAGGCTGATCTGTCCGCCAGGCAGGGCAGGGGAGGACCTGACAGGCCAGGGGCTCGGGGGCTGAGTCACCCAGCCCCGAGCCAGACAGGGCCAGCCTCACCCTCCACTTCAAGGGCACTTGGCATTCCAGGAGAAACAGGGGACACTGAGACCTGTCCTCCTTCCGGCTTGAGCAGCTGCCACTGAGATGGCCCGGCTGAGCCAAGGACGTCTGCAATCACTCAGCAACACCCCCGACGCCACCAGGGGCTGCTGGCTTTAAAGGTCACATCCAGATAGGAAAGCTCTTCTGCACGATCTCAGCTCTCCACCTTGGACGCTCTGCACTTAAAGATGAATGCCAAAGCCCCTTCTGTGGATGCCTGCCTCTCCATGGGTCGGCACCCCTGAACCCCACTTCCCAGACAAACAGTCCCATCCTGGCTTGCTCTGTGGATGGGCGGATTATTTCCTTTTATCATCTGCTAATCGGTTCTTCCTCCTCCTCTTCCTCCTCCTCGCTCGGGTGTATAATAAGGGGAATGCCGACTCATTCATTCATACATAAATGAAAGAGCACCTACTATGTGTGGGGCTCTGTGGGATACCTCAGCGGGTAGGTCCCTGAGTTTAATTGGGGGTGGAGGGAGATGGACCATAAACAGGTAACTACCCAGTCAAAGTGTGTCTGGCAGCTGATAACAGGATTAACCCTGCAGAGAGAGGCAGGACACTTAATTAATTTGGGGGACAAGAGCTGGGAAAGGAAGATGAGTTCTTAAAGGGACAGGCCAAAGCGGTGCCCCCCGCCCCCCACGATCACTCAAGACTCAACCAAGGGCATGCAAGCTCTCACTGAATAAAAATGGACTCAGCATCTACTACATGCCCAGCACTCTGCTCGGTGCCGGGGGTACAGGGATGCAAAGACCGAGATCCCTGCCCGCGTGGAGCTGGCTGTCTTGGCGGAGGTGGGTGGGCGAATGCCACATGGGTGCACACACTAGAGTATTATTAATAACAGCTGATGCCACGCGTTAAGACTGAGCCTGTGTCAGGAAGTGCTCGGTGAGAGCAAGCAGCAGGATGAAGAGCAAGGAGCATCTAAACTAAATGGGCAAGTTCAATGTGTCGGGAGGATGGGGGTTGGGGGAGCATAAGACTCAGTCATCTCCTCCGGAAAATGACCCAGAATAACATCCAAGTTCGATTCTACTCAGTTCTCCTCTTCCAGCCTGCTTCTGTTCACGGGGAGAGAGAAGAGTGGGTGCTTCCTCTCAGCAGGATGGGGGCAGGCGCTGGTTGGGTGAAGACACCGCCGCTCTCCAGTTCCAGGAGTTCCTTATGCCTAGGGACCCCTCCCGGCCATTGCCCCACGTCTGCCGGTTGAAATAAAAGATTGTCCGAAGATCATCGGCGTAGGGCTTCCAAGCTTTTAGACTCGATCTGCCTTCCACTCCTGTCTGGCCAAGGCATCAACACCGAAGTCCCTCTTCGGCTTACCTCTTAGGGATCTGGTTCTGAGACCCTTTCTGTTGCAAATGGGTGGAACACAACCCAAACTCTTGTAAATATTTTTTTTTTTACAAGAGTTGTATCCAGGGCTCAGACATCGTCCGGAACTCACCTCTTCTCACCTCCGTAGACTTCCTTCTCAGGCAGGCTCACTCAACGGGGGGCCCGGCAGGTCCTGGTTCAGCTCCTTTTATGTCCTTTCAGCAAGTCCAGCAAAGTTCAGGGACTGCATCCCATTGGCCTGGCTTAAGTCATGTGGTTGTCCCCAAACCAATCAATAATGGTCTGGGGATGGAATGCTCTGATTGGTCAAACCCGGGCCAAATGACCAATCTTAGACTATGAAGGTGTGAGCCCCGTTCAAACTCCTTGACCTGAGCCCAGGGCCAAGGGAGAGTTCCAGAAGAGAAGGTCAAGGTACTGTTTCTTCAGGAAGAGGCAGTGTTGCCGGGCACAGCCAAACAAGTGGAGGTGACATTCTGCACCGTGGTGGGTAGAAGGCCCCTGCTGCCCACAATCTCACCCTTCGGTTGGAATGAAAAATGCCCAGGAGACCATTGAGGGTGGGGAGGAAATGGGAAGGGTACAAGTGAAGACGTATGGTTAAGACTATACATCAGAAATAAGATCGTTCATAAACAGCACTCGGGCGGGGCCACGATCGATGCCGTCCAGGAGAAAGAGGGGAACCACGTAGGTAATTCTAAAATGTCCACTGGGCTTATTAAGAAGACAAAGTAAAAAGCAACAGGTGAAGTTAATTTTAAAAATATATTTTATTCAACCCAATGTATCTAAGATATCATTTCAACATGACATCAATAAAAAACGCACCAACTACATAGTTGGAACTTTTTTTGCAGGAACTCTTTGAAACCCAGCATGTGTGGGTTGACATCATTGACCACACATCTCGATTTGGACACACCACATCTCCGGTGCCCCGTGCGGGGAGCAGCCGCCCAGCTCAAGGCTCTCGCTGCCCAAAGTGCGGTCCGCGGACCCGGGGAGAAATGCAGCCTCAGGCTCCGCCCCAGGCTTCCAAATCTGAGTCTGCACTTCACGCCACGTATCCTCGGTGATTCCCGTGCACTTACGTGTGAGACAGGCTGGTCCAAACCAGCACCCTCCAAAAGAACTTCCTACAGGGACAAAACATTCTGCAGCTGCACCCTTGAACGTGGTAGCTACCAGCTGCGGGAGGCTAGCTTGAAATGTGGCTGCGTGAGAAGAAACTCAATGTTTTCACTTTATTTCATTTTCATTTTAAAAGCCACAATGAATAAATAAATAAGTAGCCACAATGGCTACTTATTGGGTAGCACAGGCTTGCCCCAGTGCAAGTGCTCCAAAATCTTAGCTAATCTTAGATTAAAATCTTAGCTAATGATAACAGGGCGACATCATTATCGCCCTGTTACTTGTCCAAGGAGCGAGAGGACAGAAAATGCACAGGTGTGCGGCCGCATGGGCTCATCATCTCCCCTGGGGGAGGTGCGTAGGCATCCTCATCGCTCAGACTTACAACATGAGTTCGGGTCACTTGCGTGAGATCACGTAGTTAACTAATAGTGGTCCCATCATTGATTAAGCCCGCCTACATGTTCGGGACTCTGTACCCATGGTTTTAATCTCCATATTTGGTACTAGTACACTTGCCATTTTACAAATAGGGAGGTTGAGGAGGCTCAGAGAGGTGAGGTGACTTGTCCAGAGTCACACAGCCTCTGAGGGACAGAGTTGGGGTGTGGTCCCCCGCCTGTCTATCTCCCCAGTAGTTTCCCCAGGGCCGTGTGAGTGAGGGACCCCAAGCGGTGCCGGGCCACAGCCATATTCGAGGCCTGTGCTGCCTGGGGTACACAGGAAAGATGCTCAGCCTGGAAGAGCTTCTCAGAAGTGGGGTGTGGGGAGCCATCATGATGACCTTGGAGGTGCCTCACAGCCCTCGGTGGGGCAGTGGCAGACACCAGGAAGACACTGCAGCCCAAACGAGCCTCCACATGCTGTCCGGAGGGGTGCTGGTCAGCCCCCAGCTGCGGGCGGTGGGCACCAAGAGCACCCCAGCTGCATCCTGAGCAACTTCTGCCTGTTAGGTCCGAGGAAGCTGACCCTCCACCTCGGTCTCCGCGGTTTGCTTGTGTTTACTGCCTCACTCCGTTTCCAAGGGAGCGTGGGTGCTGCGTGTCTGTCTAGCGACAGAAGGCAGCCTCCCAGGGCAAGGCGCGCCCTCCCTCCCTGGCCCCCTCCACGCTCACACACCCAGCCTAATGCAGCGTGGCAGGAACAGGCAGACGGTTAGAAAGCAGGCTGAGAGCATCCAGAACTGGCAGCCCTCCTGCCATCACCTTCCCTAAAAGGGCTCGTCTCTGAGCCACATGAGCCAGCCCAGACTCCAAAGCCCAGGGTCACTCCACGTCCACATGGCCACGGACCCCCCGTCCGCTGAGCTGGGAACTCAGAGATGATGGGGTCCAAGCTCCCACAGAAGGAGAAATAATAATGACAGCAACAGTGAAATTAACAAGTCCACTAGTGCGCATTCACTATACACCACACGCTTAACTCACGTCTACTTAAATCCATACAGGGGGTCTGTAAAGCAGGTCCTGCCATTACCCTCCTTCTGCAGAGACACCACCGAGTCTCAGAAAGGTAACTCGGCCAAGGTCACGCTGCAAGGATGTGGCAGAGCCAGGATTTGAAGGCAGGCGGGCCCAGAAGACAAGAGGCCAGTGAGATCCATGATGTAGCGGGGAATGTGTGGCTTCGGAAGTTGGAACTCCGGTTCTGCAGTGTCCTCATTGTGTGACCTTGGGGATGTAACTGGCTCGACCTTCTGATCCTCAGTTTCCTTGTCTGTACCCTGGGGATGATCGGGCCACCTTTGCACGAAGAGTGTGAGAATTAAATGAGATGAGACAGCTGATGTTCAGGAAGAAACCAGTGGAGGAAGGAAGGTACGTTACCACGGAGCAAAGTGCTGGTATACAGCAGGCATTTAATAATGAAGCCCACACCTTAGAAAAAGTCCCTTCCCTTTTAAGCTTCTGGGACCCACCGCCTGGGAGTGGCAAGGTCCTGTTCCCAGGCAGAACTAAGCGTTTTCCTCACATTATCTCATTTAATCCTCACCACAATCCTCTGAGAGCAATTAACCCCACTTTACAGAGCTGGAAACTGAGGCTCCAGAGAGTTCGGTGGTCTGCCTGTGGGAGAGGCCTCAAAGGTACTAAGCATGAGTTGGGAGCGCAGTCAGGCTGCCGTGGAGTCACAGGGCAAGCCAGTGGCCTGCTGCAGACCAGGGCCCGGGCCTCCAGCCGCCGCTGGCCCCAGGACGAGCGTCGAGGGAGGCGACTCCGGGTGCCTGAGAGGCCTGCCCCTCGCAGATGGAAAACCAGAGGGGAGCCGATACAGACTGTCTCGCTCTGGAGCACTCACTCGCAGCTGCTGCTGCTGCTGCTGCAACGTCCTTGCCCAACTGCTGGGGACAGGCATCACCATGGCAACCGCCAAAGGCCAGCTGGCCTCAGGTGCGAGGAGGGGCCGCAGCCACCTTGAGCCCTGGCCCCAGTGACCCTCTGACCACTCCTGCTGATGCGTCCAGCCTGGCAACCTCTGGAAGCCACCAACTCTAACAGCTGGGTAGAGGGAGAGCCGCCCAGACAGACTCCACTGACCACGCCCCGGCCCCTGCACCCAGGGCCCTCCCCCGCCCTCAAGATGCCCTGAGGGTCTGGGGTCCTCACCTGCCCGGAGAAGGTCTGGAGGCCCCAGCTCTGTGGGCGGGGGCAGCTCAGCAGTCACAGCTCTGTGCTGCAAATATTAATTATCTCCTAACGACTCTCCGGGCGGTCATTATATCGCAGCTGCTGGCAGCTGTTCCTAGAAACCTACCCAAGGTACCTCTGGGCAGAAGGAACCTGCCCCCGTGGCTGGAGGGATGAGCCAGGCCCTGGAAGCATGCGCGGGCGGGCCCAGGCCGAGGGACTATAGGGGAGAGGGGTCCTGCTGCCCTTCACAGAGGAAAGGAGTTAGGGAGCAGTGGGCGGGGTCAGGGGGCTTGGTGAGAGGAGGAAGCTCTGGAAAAACAGCACCTTAAGGCGGCGGGTGCCCATCTCTGTCTGCTGACCAGCACTTGCGTTTATGCAGCGTGCGCAGCGCGCTAAGCGCTTCAAAGCCTGGCTACTCCAGAGTGTGGTCCCCAGACCCACAGCAGTCTCCGTGTCCCCTGGGAGCTGGTTCGAAATGTACCACCCGGACCCATGCAAAAAAAATTCCAGGTGACCCGTGCCCAGGCTGACGCTTGAGAAGAGCACCTTTAAGGGCTTATCCCATTTTTAGGCCTGGCACAAGGCGATTGGGCAAGGGACCCTTGTCACCTCCATCTGACAGAAGAGGGACTAAGGCTCAGCAAGGTGAGTCAGTGGCCCAAGGTCACACAGCTGGCGAGCAGCACCACCCGCCCTCGTATCCGGATCAAGTTGTAGAATGTCACCAGCCTCAAGGGCCCCCCCACTCAATGCCCTCACCAAGCGCACACGCCGTTCCGACTTCCGCTCTCCTAAGAGTAGTTTTTTGCCCCTTCTTGAACTTCAGTCAAATGCAATCACTTAGTGTGTACCCTTAAAAAAAGGCAGCTTGAGATATAATTCACACACCACACAATTCACCCACTTAAAGTATACAATGTAATGGTTTTTAGCATATTCACAACAGTCTAAAACCATCACCACAGTCCCCTTCAGAGTAGTTCATCGCCTGAAACAGAAACTCCACGTCCTTCAGCCGTCGGCCCCCATCCCCCCCACACCCCCATCCCCCCTCACCCCCGGCCCCTGGCAACCAACCACTCACCTGCTTTCTGTCTCTATGGACTTGCCTCTCCTGGACGTCTCGTATCAGTGGAATCGGATGCTACACTGCCTTTCGCATCTGATCCTTTTCACTCGGCATCATGTTCCCAAGCTTCCTGCGCGTGTAGCGTCTCAGCGCTTCATTCCTTTCGAGGCTGAGTCATATCCCACCGTGGGGATGGACCGCATTTACGCGCCCAGTCATCGCTGGGCGGACAAGCATGTAGCCTCTTGGGTCTGCTTCTTCCACTCAATGTTATGTCCATGAACTTCATCGTGCTGCGCGGTGCATTTGCGGTGCATTCTTTTTCACCGCTGCGTGATATTCCATTGAATACACACACCGTTGATTACCGTTGTCCTTCCGCGGAACATTTGGATAGTTTCCAGTTTGGCACCATTATGAATAAAGCTTCTATTAATGTCCTTGCGCGTGTCCTTTGGTGACCTTATTTTGCCTGGGCATAGCCACGTGCAGGAGGGCCGGTCAGTGGATGGGTAGGTATTTGTTTGTTCAGCTCCCTTTTTAACAAAGAGCGCCAGCTTCAGGTGGGAGCCTTTGCCAAGTTGTGTCTGGTTAGAATGTGGTAACGTTGGTTTGTTATGACTGTATTTGGTCTGTTCCTTTCTCTTTATAGCAAAGTGATTCTCCACGTACCGGAGTGTCCTAGTTTTCTTTTCAAATAATGTACCTGGAGCCCTGACCAGTGTGGCTCAGTTGGTTGGGCCTCATTCCACAAAGTGAAAGGTCGCCGGTTCGATTCCCATCAGGGCACACGCCTGGGTTGTGGGTTCAGTCCCCAGTCAGGGCACAATAAAAGAGGCAACCTGTTAATGTTTCTCTTGCACACTGATGTTTCTCTCCCTCTCTTTCTCGCTCCCTTCCCCCTCTCTAAAAACAAATAAATACATTTGAAAAAACATGTATTTGGGTTTTTTAAAAGGGATTGAAGTTTAAATAAGGTTTTCAGTAAATAGGAGCACAGGTAATGTTTTCGCAGAGCAGAAGTCCTGAAGGAGACGCCCAAGTGGATGAGGCTGGGGGCGCTGATACAAGAGCTCGAAGGTGTACACGGGCTACGGTGGTCAGGGCGGCCTCATGGCAGCGGAGGAACACAGGCCGGGGCTGGGAGGATGGGTGAGGCCCAGGGAGACGAGCCGAGACGAGAGTGGAGGAAAGGCTCCTCCCCTTTGGCAGGAGCGGCACAGAGGCCATGGGTGGGCTTGACGAGGGGCGAGGGTCCTGGGTTCCACGTTCAGGCTCCACCTCCCAAGTCCTGTGTGACCGTGGGAGCATGGCACCCCCTCCCCGGCCCTCAGCCATCCCATCCGTGATGTGCAGACATCGGTGGGACTGGATGCTCCAGACAGGGTTGCCTGAGCAGAAGCCAGACCGCAGACATGTTTTTGTTTGGAGCGTCTTTTCACAACTTGATCTCACAATTAAGAAGAGGGATTTTTGATGATACCAACATCTTTCAACAACTTGAGGTTCTGGAAGCCGTGGATCCACATTTCAGGAGGGAACGCTTAGCCAGAGCTGAATTACAGCCGCTCCCACAGGCCCTCCAGAACGCCACAGTCCCCACCACTCCCTATTGCCTCCCCAACACGCAGCGGGAGTGCTAGCCCACTTACCACTGCTACTGCACTGCTGTTTTTCTTATGCAGAGATGGAAGTGGCACATTTCTCATGGCTACGTCTCTGACATACGTGGAAAACAGAAGAAAGCCAGGCCAAGAGGCCTGCTGACTTCCCTTAGAAGCATCACCTTATCAGCCCCTGGAAGCATCTGAGTTCAAGAGCCCTGGCCTACGTGATCTATCAAGTCCCACGCAGGTTGGAGAGACCAAACGAGGTGACAACTTTGTGCACAGGGCCCTCGGGTGAATTCTGACGGCTTCACAACCATTAGATGGGGAACAGCCACCCGTGGCAGGCCCGGAGGCCAGGACCTGGTACATGGTGTTCTGTCACAGGCAAAGCCCCAGCTCCGGTACACAGAGACCTGTGTTCTATCCCATTCCCGAGCTGTGTGACCTTGAACAAGTAATTTCCCCTCCCTGTGCCTCAATCTCCTCACATGCATGAGGTGGTCATCACGCAGATGGAATATCATCACTTCTAATTCTCACAATAGATTTTTTTAAAAATATTTTATTTATTTATTTTTAGAGAGAGGGGAAGGGTAGGAGAAAGAGAGGGAGAGAAACATCAATGTGTGGTTGCCTCTCATGCGCCCTCTATTGGGGACTTGGCCTGCAACCCAGGCATGTGCCCTGACTGGGAATCGAACTGGCAACCCTTTGGTTCCAGGCTCGTGCTCAATCCACTGAGCCACACCAGCCAGGGTTCACAATAGATTTGTGAATGCAAGGCACACAGTAGGCCTTCAGCACAGGCCAGTGGTGACTGTGGTCCTTACCTTCCCCACCCCCTGCCCCGGCCAGCCCTGCACCAGGGTGCCCCCAGTATCCACCCCGGTCTCTGCCTTCCACCCCACAGCGGCTGGGAGGCTGTGCCCATGAGCAGCTAGTTAACTAAATAAATGAATGAGGCAGGTCTATGCCGATATAAATCTCTGGAAGAGAACATTTAGACACTCCATATTCGCACCGGATATCATTTAAATTACCAGGCTGCCTCCTCGGCCCGTGTCCCTTATTACCGTGTTTTTAAAACCCAGAGCTTAATTGCACATTGCCGCAGCCTTTACCCACCGTGTGTGTGGAAATTAGAGGCGCTTGCCTGCCCCTCATTTGCAGCCCGTCACTCCCTGGCCGGCAAGAGGCCTGGGGATTGGACATTGGAGGGACGCGTGTGCGTGGGAAGCAGAGACCAACGTGGCGGGCTAGGGAGGGGGCTTGAGAGGGAAGGGACCCATCCGTCGCCTCCCTGCCTCTGCTTTGCCTCCTGATGGGCCTTTCTCCGTACAGCGGCCAGGATGATCCTTACATATAAATCAGACCTTGTCATCCGCCCAGCTTTGACGCCCAGAGCCTGGCTCACTCGGATTAAAAGCAAACTCCTCCCTTTAGGCCCCCCGCCCAGGCCCTGTGGGCTCTGAACCCCCACCACCTCTCTGATCTCCACTCCCATTACCTCCCACTTTGCCTTGCTTATTGTGTCCCAGCCACACTGGCCGCCTTGCTAAATCTCCGACAAATCACACCGCCCCAGGACCTTTGCACCTACCGATTGCTCTGCCTGGCTTGCTCTTCTCCCAGCAGTGGGCTCTTCTACCTGCCTCCAATTCTGCTCCCAGAGGTCTTGTCTAAAATATGTCCCCTCTCCCACACTGTCTGCTTATTCTGCTCCCCCCCCCATAAAATTCATCCCTGTGCATCTACATTTTGTAGCTTTGTTTCTTTGGCATTCCCTGCCACTAGAATGTTCTCCCACGACAGCGAAGGCTTGGAGGAAGAGCAGCGAAGGAAACCGATCCTTGAAGGTGACCCAACCACAGGCGCCCCACCAGTGGCCCTTGGAAGGATACACAAATTGTTATCTTTGGGTCACGCCCCTACGTCACTTTTACCACCGTGGGCTGCTCCGTGTCCACATCCCATTCGGCAGAAGTGGCAGGATGGAGCAGGTGGCATACTGGACCGTTTGACAGATGGGGACACTGAGGCTCAGGGGTGTGACGTGAGTTCCCAAAGATCACACAGTGAGTTGCAGGGGACCCTGTCCCCTCACTCTCTGACAAAAGGTACCACCCGCCTCCCCCTGACAGGGCCCATGCACACTGTTCCCCCTGCCTGGGGGGGCCCTTCACCCACCCCCTGTAAACCCACCTTCTAGCCAATGTCGACCCTCCGAGACGAGGGCGAGACCTGCTTTTAGAAGTTCTCAGTGGCCCTCCTCACCTCCTCACAGTGCCGATCGGAGTTGTAAATGTGAAAAGGCGAGAAAAAACCATTTTGTTCGAGGGGAGGGGGCGCCTCATGAAGTACAGATGTCAGCCGCTGCACCAGGCCGGGCTCCCAGCAGGCAGACCCGGAGTTTCTCTGGGGGGGTGGCTGCAACAAGCTTCAAGGAGGCGGCAGGGAGACAGCAAGGCAAGGAGGAAGAGAAAAACAACACGGGACACGGGAATAGGGGGTGACCACTGTGGGCAACGGGGCTGCACCCACTGGGAGATGGCAGAATGTGCCTCGGCAGGGCGAGGAAGCTGGGCGTTCTGCTCTCCCGCTCCCATCAGCTGTTGATGGAGGGTGGCTCTGGGGGCAGCAACTTCCCGGCACTTCTGACCTAGCCTGAGTGAGGACCGAGCTCACCCCTGCGGCCACAGGAAGCCGCACCCCCAGGCAGAGAGAGGCGGGTGGTACAGGTAGGACGCCATCAGCGTGTCTGAGGACTGTCCTCCCAACTGCCCAGAGCGGGCCAAATGACATGCACGGAAGCTGACAGAATCTGCTGTGATGCTCGTGGCCACTCGCGGTTACTATTTGCCTATTTATCAAATAGTCGATCAACAAACACTGTTTACTAGAACTGACTGTGTGTGGGTGTCACTCTCCGTCATCACCCCCTCTTCTGGAGGCCAGCAAGCAGAAGACCCAGGAGTAATGATTTTTTTTTTTTCGTTGAGCAGCTGCCACTTATTGAGCAAGTACTGTTTGCCAGGCCGTGTGCATAAACTCCCCGGCGCTCTCATCTACCCGCCCCGTGAGGTGTTGATGCACCCGGTTTACATTTCACAGCTGAGGAGGCTGACCTACAGGGCTTTCCTTCCTCCCCCCGCCGCACCCCACAACAAGGGGCAGAGCCAGGACTCAAGTCCTGGTCAGTCTGAGCCCAGAATCTAATCTGCCTTCATGCTCGATGTAGGAATTCCTTTTAAGATGTGTGAGCTTGATTGCCTGCTGTCGACAGGGGGCTCACCACCTTGCAAAGCAGGCCTGTCCACTGCTGGGCAGCATTAACTGCGTCTCCCTGGTCCCCATATGAGGGCTCCGAGTTCCAAGGCTGGGTCCTGTTTGGCTTATTACCCTCAGAGCCCAGTGCTGGGCCACAGCTGCCATTATTTTGAACGGCTGCCTCTCCGGTTCTGAATTCTGCATCTCAGTCTTCATCTACCCTGTGTGGCATGAAAACTCAATCTAACATCTCCGGGAAAGTGTTGGGAGACAAGGAAATAAGCTAAAATCACCTAAAATAAGATCGGGAAAGCACAGAACAGAGTGCCCACCACATGGCACACACTCAAAAAAGAGGAAGCAGGTGTTTATTATTATTATTATTATTATTATTATTATTGGCAGCAGCAGCATGGGAGCTATTTTAAGAGCACCAAGAACCCCCATGCTCACAATTGGGAGCCCCCCAACCGCCAGCATACCCAATACATTAAAATGTACCCGCAGCCCACATTTAAGGCAATTTTCTGTGAAAAAATAATTTGGAAGGAATTTTGTCATTTTACTTGGAATATTAATATCAATTTTAATTCTAAAAGTTCCTCTTCTTTTTCAAAGCAAGTAATTTTTTCCCTTCCGGTGTCAAGCACTCTTGGAGGAGGAACTGGGCGGGGAAACTGAGGCACAGGGGAGTGAAGTTTTTCGCCCGCTGAGGCCCACTCAGCGGTGGCAGCTGTGCTCAAACTCCACCTGTCTGGCTCTGCTATAAAACAGAAGTGGCTTCCGGAAGGGGCGAGCCCATGGGGGTGGGGGAGAGATGGCGGGCGTTGCGGGGGGGCGGGGGTGGCCGTCTGCTTAATTGCTCCCGCTAACGGTTCAGGGCCAGAGCTCCGCAGCCCTCTTATCTCCGTCGTCACCATTTTTCTTCCTGGGCAATGAAGTTAAAAACCCCTCCCCAGTGCTCTGATGGGGTTTTGTAAATGTGGCCTCCCTATCACTACTTAACATGCGCTGCTAAAAACTCGATAAATAGCCACCGTCATTTGCAGATTAGCTGTTCACATGACGAAATGATTTATTTAGAAGATTCCTTCCTCGCTCTCTCTCTCTCCCTCTCTCTATTCCTTGGCTAGAACATATTCACCCAGAATTACGGGAGGAGTGGAGGTGAGGCTGACGGGGAGCGGTGAGAGGAGGGGGTGCAGGCAGAGGTGAGGGAGGGAATGGGAGTGTGAGGGGTGCTGGGGCAGGTGGTGCAGGATGGGGGGCGGGGGGGCAGGGGAAGGAAAAGGGGGAGAGGGGGAAATGCAGGGAGGGGCTGGCAGAGAAAGTGGGAAGGGAAGAGAGGCTGCGAGAGTGAGGCAGAGACGAGGATGGACCCGGAGAAAGCGGGCCACTGAGGCAGAGGCAGGAGGAGAGTCCAACAGAGATGCAGGGGAGGAAAAACAACGCGGAGAAGGAGACAAAGGCAGAGAGGAGACACACAGAGACACAGAGAGCAGGGACCAAAATGGAGAGGGAGGAATGAGACTGGCTGAAAGGAGCAGAGCTGCAGAGCTCACTCGCACACGCACACGCACACGCACACGCACACGCACGCGTGTGCACGCACACGCACTCAGGGAGGAGAGAAGGAAAACCACAGTGTGTGCAGGCAGACAGGGGAAAGGGGCTGGAATGGAACCTCGGTGCCAGACGGAGGTGGGTCCCCGCGGGAGCCGGCCACCTGGGTGCTGCCCCCCGACCCCCGCTGACCAGGCCAGAGCTCGGGTCCTGTCTGGGGAGGCACCCCCTCTGCCCCATCCGGCCCCCTCCCAATCCCTCCAGGTGGAGAAGGATGAGTCCACACGGGCCTAGAACCTTCTCCGAGCCTCTCTGGCGGGCAGAGGGGCCAGGTAGCTGCCGCGGGGCTGCCTCGCCGGGAGGGAAGAACTTGGCTTCCTGCCCGGGATCTCCTTTCCATGAGTTCATGCATATACATATGTTTATATAAATTTCTAGAAAACATAAATGTATATGTGTAAATCTTTCTCCCTCCCTCTCTCTCTCTCTCCCGCTCTCTCTCTCTCCTTTGCAAGCCCGAGAGATAACCAGACCTGGAGCAGAGGCAACAACGATAAGAAGATTAGAGAGGATTGGTTCATTTGTTGTAAGATACTCCAGGAGGGAGATTTTGCTCTCAGAAGACCAACCGGAAGGTTATCTAAATAGGCTAGGTCTGAACTCACCAGAGCTGCTCCCCGCTGGGGCATTAATGGTACAAAGAGCGAAAGACAGGAGGGGCGAAGATGAGTTATAATGATTATTTGATTATCTTGGGCTTTAACAAACCCAGCCAGTGCGTCTGGGTGTGAAAAATTAGCTGTTCTCACAGCGGCAAATTTCACAGCATTCGGCGTTATATATCTTTTTCTTCAGAGAGGAGACAGGCGCTGAGCTCTGGCCCTGGGCTGACGAGGACACCCCAATTTCTCTTGAATGTGGCCCAGCAGCCCCGACGCTCCGGACAAAAAAAAAAAAAAATCGCCCAGCAATTCAGGACCAGTTCAAAGAATGTTCTGGTTCAGTAGCTTAACTATATGTGTGTGTGTGTCTATATACAGATAGCTACAGATTATCTATACATATATAATTAAATGCAGAGAGAAAGAAAGAGAGGGGGGCCTGGAGGACCTATCTATATAGAGAGAAGGACTGCACACTTGCTTTTCTTTAAAGAAATTAAATTTAAAAAAGTCAAAAACTACTTGGCTCATGGGCAGGTGCAAACTGCGCTGCTCTCTGGCACCCCCCCCCCCCCGCACCCCGCCCAGCACGGCAGCCGCTGTCCGCGGAGCGCCCGGCAGGCGGGGAGTCCGAACTGCCATGCGCAGTGAACGCAAAAGACGCTGGATCCCGAGGACTCGAAAGGGAGAAAACGCACACGCACACCCCCCGCAAATGCAAAATATCGCGTTAAAGATACCTCCACGTTAATGGCAGGTCGAAATGGAAACATCTGGGCTGCGTTGGGTTAAACCAAGCCTGTGATCACGATTAATTCCACCTGCTTCCTTCTCCGCTTTGAAATGTGGGCCCTGGGACGTTTGGGGTGATGTGTGCGCCTCCCGGCCTTGTTCTGCCGGACACGGTGCTGCCTCAGACTCTGCGCCCTGAGCGCAGGGGGCGCCAAGGCGGCCACGGCTGGCTCTTGTCTGGTTAAAAGTGCCACAAATTAGTGGTGTTTGTTCCAGCATCTAAGTGCCAGCCTGGGGGGGGCGTGAGGTTAGCGACAGGCCGAGGCATCAAAGCCTGGCTGGGTCTGGAGGGGACAAGCCCATGGTGGCTCTTCAGTGCAGACCCAAACCCTTGAGCTTCACAGCTCCCCCGTGGGACAGACAAAGCTCCCACGCCTTCCAGAACAGCTTACCACACGGGCTACAGAGTTTAGCTATAGAGTGCACTGGTCAAACACTTGGGGGGATGTCTTCTTCCTGTCCCCTGTCCCCACCCTGCTCCCCGCCACCTTCTCTCTTCTGCTCAGAACCCACCAGGGACATAAATCTTGGTCTAATGCAGGAAGAGGCTTAGGCAATGGCACAAAAGAGGAGGCATTGTGGGTAAGGTCGGAGGGTGCTGGGGATTAGAGCAGAGATACACGGCAGGAAGAAGGCAAGCCTGCCAGAAACGCTTTGTGTCCAGCTCTGCTCTGAGTATGCACACTATTCAGGTGGCCTCGTCTGTTCAGCCCTGAGAGGCGGGGTCGGTTTCGTCCCCATGTTGCTGCAGAGGGAGTGTACGTTGCACACACTGCGTGCCAGCTCCACGCTGCTCTCAACCTTTGTCCCCTGACCTCACCCTCACAGGCTAGGTAGGCATGACTGTCACCCTCAACTGACAGATGAGGAAACTGAGGCTTGGAGAGTGTGCAGTGATTTTCCTAAGGTCACCTGCCACTGCCGTCCGAGTCCCTAGTCCACCCCTGCAAGCCCAGGGCGGTGCCAGCTGGGCGGGGGTGGGGCCGCACAAGGGAAATGGGACCTAATCCCCGCCCTCCAGGTGCTCCCGTCCCTTCTCCAGGGCCAGTGCTCTCCCAGGTACGGACAAGCCTGGGAGGAAGCAGAGTAAGCTGGGAGGGCTTCCTGGAGGAAGGGACATCCCACCAGGCCTTGAAGAAGGAGGAGAGTGGTATGGCAGGGCCTTCTAGCCGGAGGACCTCATCTAGCATGAGCAGATGCAGGTTCAGGCCTGACGGGTTGGTCTCTTCAGCTTCGGGGTGACAGCGCCTGGTTCCCCGCCTGCTGCTCTGCAAAGCTGGTAATAGCTGCGCTCACTCACCCACAGGCAGCTGCAAGCTTCGCCTGAGATGGTAGCCAGGGAGTGCTTTAAAAAGTAGAAATGACTGGCGGACAGTATTGTCCTGTTATTACCATCGTCACCCCCAGCCTGCTCTCCGTCCATGCCTCCTCTAAGCTGGCCCTAACCCTCCTCCCTCCTGAAATCACGAAATCCATGTTCCGGCCCCACCCACTCCAGCCCCAAATATTAAGAAGAGGGCCCCATTCGGAGATTCTGGGGCAAGAAAGAGAAACCCAGCAGAAATGCGGACCGCGCTGTGTTCGTGAGAATGGACTTGGGCATGGGACTGCCCTGGGGTGGAGGGCTGCCCCTCCCATGTGGCCTTGGCAGTCACTTCAGCTCTCTAGGCCTTAGCTGCCTGGTCTGCAGAATCGGGGGTCACCCTGCCTCCTTTCTAGGAGGTGAGACATCACCTTGGCTGCTGTGGGTGCCTAACCACTGCCCACGAAACGCTCATCGCGAGGCACCTGTGGTGGAGGCAGCTACCCGCCCACCCTGCATCCGTTCCCCACCTCCCTCACTAAGGCCTTTTACTCCGAGCAGCGTTGGGCTCACGGGGAAGAAGCCATCTCCGGGCTTTCCCTGCAGCTACGCGTGCCAACGAGATGTCGACTGAAGTCCCCGAGTGAGGAGCAGGGCCACTTGGGGGGCTCCTTCCAAGGAGCTACTCCCCGCCGGATGAGTGCCCCTTCGTCTCCCCCACCCTGCCCCATTTTTCAGCCTTCTTTAAGCCTAGGATCTGGGTGGCACCTCCCAGCCTGGACCTCCACCCAAGGCCCCAGGGGAGGGCCGGAGCCACCGCCGCGAGAGCGTAACGACAGAGATGAAGAGGATCGGTTTGGCCCAAGCGACTGGGGCACTTTCCACGGACACCACCAAGAGCTCGAAGCACATTATCCTCATTATTATTATCACCCTCATTATCGTCATCACCACCGGACAAAGCCAGCCCTTGGGCTTCCTTTCACCAGCCCGAGCCCCACCGCACGCCCCTCCCTGCGACATCTTGGCTTCGCGCCCTCGCTCTCTCCCCCTCGCTCCGTCTTTCTTCCTTTTATGTTCTCTGCGAGCACCACCCCCAGCTCCCCACAACCCCCCCCCACCGTCTCCTCTCCCCTCTCTCCTTCCTCTTTATTTTATCTCAACTTGCCACAAATCTGTTCCCCTACAAAGCAGCTGCCATCTTTGTTCTGGGCCATTATCTGTGGCAGCGCGGCCCGAGAGGGGCTGCTGGGCAGACAATCACCGGGTAATAGAGTGTCTGCGAGCTATTGTGGAGTGTGTCCGAGCCGATCCATCACCCGCCGCCTGACACCGCACAGGCGGCGGCCGCAAAGCCCGCCAGGCCACTCTTGGAATCTCTCCCCTGCCCCTCCGCAAGAAGGACCACGACCCGGGGTGAGGTGACCCTGGTCTCTCTCTCCGGCCAGAAGGCCATGGGTTGCTGGCTCTTGGGATGTGCTAAGAGCCTCCCAGCTCTAGCTCATTGAATCTAAACTGCAGCTCTGTGGATGAGGGTGGCTTACTCCACTGTTTTGTAGATGTGAAGCTGAGGCTCAGAGAGGGGAAGTCATTTGCCCAAGGTCACACAGCACAGTAGAGGCATAGCCGGGGCCCGAAACCAGGTCTGCCTGCCCCAAAGCCTGTGGTCTCAAACAGCAGGTCTTAAACGCAGGTCCTGCCTTTGCGGGACGGTGACGAGCTGGGCGCCTTGGAGACCCAGGGTGCTGGTCCAGGACCTGCAGGGCCGTGTTCTAGACGTGGTCCATGCAGTCATTACAAAAGCCGTGCCCCAGCCCCAGCCCCTCCTCTGCCCTGGAGTTGGCGGCTCGTGGGGAAAGGTGGGCAGAGTGGAGAGGAATGTTTATCACGCTGGGCGAGAGCATGACGAACGCCCGAGCTGCCTCCTGGCTCTGCCACTCGAGCTGCGCGACTTCGATCAAGTCGCTGCCCCTCTGTGCCTCAGCTCCCTCGTCTGTGATGACGGCGGGTGCTCCGCCGTGGTACTGCTGAAGGACAGATAGTGTTACGTATCAGACGTTGCTGCTCATCCTGGCCCTATAGGGGGCCCAGCGTTTTATTTCCATTATGCCAGATCCCGCCCCCCGAAACAAGCCTAAGCAAAGGGGTATTGTTATCATTCCCATTTTCCAGATGCAGAAATGGAAGCTCGGAGCCTTGCCCGAGATCGTCCAGCTAGCAAAATAGCATTCCTCCTTGTACGTTCTTTGGGCATTAATTGAGCACCTACTGCATGTCAGGCTTTGGGTTAAGTTCTGTAAGCGCTCCAAAAAGATGGCTTTCTGAACCAACTGCCCTTGTCAGGAGCCCTTCTCTCTCCTAAGTAGTTCGACTCGGTTCATCCCTCAGCAGTCCTCAGAGGTCGATGTCATTGTCCCCATTGTACAGGTGAGAACACCGAGGCACCAGGCGGTTAAGTCACTGGTGGAAGATCCCAGAGTCAATGAACAGGGCACCCGGGGCTGCAGGCTTTCTGGAGGAGGAGGAGGAGGAAGGGCTGAATGGGGGCTCTTGGGGGTAATGCCTAAGTCTGGCAGGGGACTCTTGAGCACCTTGTTGAGCTGGAGGACTCGGAAGAAGAGAGAACCAGAACATTCTGGCCACTAATCTGAGCATACCATTGGGGTTCTGCAGAAGGGGGTGCACCCCAGGGATCAGTTGCCCATCTGGATACTTTTTTTATTGAGTACCTACTGTGTTCTAGACCCCTGCAGGAGCTTCTGGCCTTAGATTACCCACAGTCAGGGAGACAGCTATGGCACAGGCAAAGCCTAGGGACCTGCAGGAGCTCCCAGGAGGGCCTGGGGCCCTCTCAGCTTGCGGGGCCCAGGAGGCTTCCTACGGGAGCTGGCGTCTGAGCTGGGCCCCACTGGGTGGGACGAAGCCAACCAGAGGGAGAAGAGGGGACAGTGTCCCAGTTAGAGTCAGCAGCATGTGCAAAGCCTGGGGCGGGGTGGGGGATCCGGGAGAGGACAGAGGGAAGGAGGCAGGTGGGAACAAATGGAAACAACGTTTGCAAATCAGCTCGACAACCGGCCTGTGCGGGGAGAGGGAGGCTCCAGCCCTCGGTGTGGAAGTCTGCACAGAGGTGCTGAAAGGGGGTATTCTCAGGGGAGTTGAGTCAGCTGCTCGATATCACAGCGACTTCCTGGTTTCAGGCGCTGTGCGCACACCTTCCAGCGGTGTCTAACTCATTTTCACACCGCGGGGGCGGGGGGGCCATCAGCCTGGAGGTTGCCTTCAAAGGGCCAAATGTCATTTTAAGACCGTATCAATGTACTTACTCCTTAACTAGGGGCAAGGAGCTGTACGTGCAGCCCTTTGAAGGCAACCGCCAGGCTGAAGTGGCCCCCGGTGACAATGAGTTTGACACCGCTGCCTACCTCGAACCCTTTCCAGTCATCGCTTTGCATCGCCCTTACGAGAGGGGCCCCGTGATCATGTGTTCTACAGATGAGGAAACTGAAGCTCAGAGAGGGGAAGTCGCTTGCGAGTCTCTGACTCCGGAGCCCAGGCTCTCAACCACTGCAAAAAAAAAAGCAGGGGCCTTTCTTCCTGGGGGTCTCCCCAAAGGGCTGGGGCAGATCTTCCCTCCCCAGCCACCGAGAAAGTCCCTTCCGCCCTCCCGGTGGCCGCACCCTGTCCTGTTCCCTTGGCCACACACCCCAGTGAGATTGCCCACATCCCTTTGCCAACCAGCCCCTACTCATCCCGCAGAGCCCCGCTGAGTTGTGACCGTCCCTGGGATGTTTTCCTGGCCACACGGCCCCTCTCAGAGTCTTTTGTCCCTGCGTGAGGGCACTTCCTGTGCTGGCCATCGTCCCGGGCTTCTGGATGAATCCTGATGTCAGACACCATTTGTGAAGCACGCCTGCGCTCCAGGCCCAGATGACTGACGGGAGTGTGGGAGTGCGGGGCGTGGCAGAGCAGCCACATGAGGGACCACCCTCCACGTTTGAGCCCCAGCTGGACGCCAGGCATTGCAGTGACAGTGACTTCAGCTGTGGCCGTTTGTTGAGCACTCGCCCTGGATGTTCAGGTGGACGCAGGGCACCGTGGAGCCCGCCGCCGGCCTGGCTTCCGTCTCTGGATCCAGCCGACCGTTGGGTCCCTGGGAAGCCACACTGCCTCTCCCAACCGATGACGTCGAGTTGTGTCCTCTGTGAAGGGCCGACTCCGAATACCCAGGAGACCCATGGAGATACCTGTCCTCTCTTTGGTCCCTCCTCCCCCATCGGTCAGGGCCTCTCTGAACCTCCCGGAAGCCTTGCCAGGGGCAGTCTCTCCGGGCAATGGATTTCTTTAGCCGACCCCCCTTTTCTCTGCAGTGCTCCCCAGAAACCCTGTTGCTCTCTTTTCTCTTCCCTTCCTGGCTCGGAGTTTGGTCGCGGGACACTGGGGCCCTGCGCAGAGAGAGACCGCAGGGAACAGTAGCTCCGCCTCTGTGTCCTGGGCTCCTGTGGGGCAGGAGGGGCCCACGGATGTGCAGGGAACCTTTGAGACAGCAGGGGGGGCTGGCCGACCGGGGAAGCCCTCCAGGACGCTCGCCAGCTGGGAGAATGCCAGGGCGTGGAGAGGGCAGGGGGCTGAGGGCGGAGGAGAGCAGGGAGACCCTGACGGGCGGTGAGGAGAGGCCGGGAGGCACTGCCGAAGGCAAGGCCGGAGCCAGAGGTTTCAGGGCCGGGAGGGAAGGAGGGAGAGGCAGAGTGTGTGGGCCGGGCAAACCTTGTAGATGGGCGGTGAGGGCGTCCGCTCCAGCGGGCAGGACAGGAGGCTGCCTGGGCGTGCGAAAGCCAGATCCGAGAGGCCTGCGAGCCTCCTCGTGGCTGCCCAGCCCCAGGAAACACAAATGCGTAAGCCTTCCTGCCCCACGGCTGCTTAAAAGCAAATGCAAAAACATGTGTGTGTGTGTGTGTGTGTGTGTGTGTAAATATATAAATACACACACACACAGACACACACATATATATCCTTTGTTTTTTTTTCCATTTAAAACCAAGAGTCACTGCGGACGTCAGGGGAGGCGGCCCCTGCGCGCCAGGGCTCGAAGCAGGAGTTAACAAAGGCGCCCGGTTTCCCGTGCCTCCGTATTTACGGATCTGTGCGTGCACACACAAGGTGAGATAGGATGAATGGCTAATTTCCCAGCGGTTTTGCTCCTGCTTGCTGCAAAGTTGTGAACAAAATGACTGGCCATGCATTGAACTGGCTTACACAGCTCTCCATATGGAAATGAAGATAATCCAGGGCCCAGCTTTGTGTCTCAGCCACGGCAGGGGAGCACGGAGGGGAGGGGCGGGGCGGGGGAGGCTCCAAAGGGACGGGGCGAGGCTCCCCAGCCTTTCAGAAGCACAGTTTACCACGCGGGCTGGGGAATTTAGCGAGATTTTGTTGGTCAAACACTTGGGGGAATGTATTCTTCCCCCGCCCCCGCCCCTGCCCCCACCCCGCTCCCTGCCACCGGCTCTCTTCTGCTCAGACCCCACCAGGGACCTAACGCCTGGTCTGGGGTAGGAAGGTTTTAGGCAACTGCACAAAAGAGGAGGGATTATGGGTAAGGTCAGAGGGCGCCGGGGATTAGAGATATGATGTATTAAGAGGGCAAGACTGCCAGGAACACTTTCCGTTTCTATGAAGCCTGTGTTAATTGATGGGAAAAATCTCTCCCCCTACACATCCCCTCCTTCTGTCCTCGTGCTCCGGCTCCGGCCTCTCTTTCTTGTGCCCTTGCTTAATTCTCCCTGGTTCCTCACATCTGGAGGCTCCCTAGCCTGGGCTTTTCTGGTGGGTCAGAATGCATGGTGAAGGCGGGATGTTCTGGGTGAGGCGATCTGGCGTCCGGGGTGACGTCCGGATACCCAGGTCACATCCCCCCAGGCCCACAGCCCACACCCTGCAACGCACAGCCGCACACGACATGGCTGTGATTGGGGGAGTTCCTCAACCTTCGTGAACCTCCGTTCGTCAGTCTGTACAATGGGAGTCAGAAATAGCCATGGCTGAGGCCTTCTCTCTTCTTTTTAACCACCTGCTATGCTGGGGTTGGTGATGGTGCTGAGCAAGCTCCCTCCTCTCTCTGAGGTCACAGCCACAAGCAAGGAAGTCAATCAACACAACGGTGGCAGATCGTGAGACCGAGATAAGGGACACGCACAGGGCATAGTGAGCAGTGACCAAGAAAACAAGGGGTAAAGAGTGAGGTGTGGGAGGTCAGCAAGAAGAAATCAGGGTAGGCATCTCCAAGGAGGTGTCCCCGTAGTGTAAACCGAAGGCTGAGAAGGAGCCAGGCTTGTGAAGATCAGGGCACGGGGAAGAGTCTCCAGGCAGAGGGACCGGCAAGCGCAAAGACGCCTGGAGGAGGAGGTGGGAGGTGCCCAGGGGCCCCGCGGGGGGGAGGTCACCTCGGAGAGCAGGTGGGGCCTGCGGTAGGAGCTTTATGAAATGCAAAGCACGCAAGTAGCCACTGGAGGGTTTTACGCAGGGAAGTGACGTAAACGGGACCCCATCTGCCTTCTTACAAGATGGCTTTGGTGCGAGCCGCAGAACACGCCACGAAGGGCCACAGCAGAGGCCGGAGGGAGCCGTGAGGTCGCGTGGCGCCGAGGGCACAGGCCCGCCGTGTCTGCTTCCCAGTCCCGTCCTCCGACGACTCGGAGCCCGGGTTTCCTCGTCTGTAAAACAGACGTGACGACAGGAACACCCACCTCGTGGTCCGTGAAAAGGCAGCGCAGATGGAGCAGAGTGGGCAGGCCCTTTGGGGAAGCATTACCGGACCCAGAGCAAGCCTCTCTCCTCCCTGGCTTGCTCAGTTTTGGGGTGGAGAAGCTGTTTTGCAGACCTGGTTGGTCGATGGGAGGAAAAGATGAGAAGGCTATTAGCTGACGGTCCACTTTTACCCCAAATCGGTGGACGGCGGGGCTCACGCCATCGGAGGCTGCATCCCCGGACGCGTGGGGGAGGCGAGGGGAACCCTCTGTCCCGGGGTTTCTCAGCCATGGCTCTACTGGCGCTGGGGCTGGATGGCTCCTTGGTCATTGCGGGCTGCTTGGCATCATCCCTGGAGTCTGCTCACCAAGCACCAGGAGCGTGTACCCGCCCGCCCACTGGGACTGTCAAAAATGTCTCTAGACATTGTCCGATGTCCCCCAGAGGCAAAACTGCCCCAGACTACTGTGACCTGGGCAGCTCCACAGCCACAGAATTGTGTCTCACTGTGGGTGGCACATCAGGAGGAACAGGCCACAGGTGGAGCTTGTTCTGCCCGAGAGCAACCAAGACACAAAACCTTCGTGGGAAATGGAAAGGCTCTTGGAGGACATACTATGGCCTTGACAAGGCCGTCACTTGGAAAAGAGCCAGAGAGGAAGTGACACAGAGAGACAAGGAGAAGTCTATGAATCCGATTCAGCGTTGCCCAAAGATGACAGGAGTTGCCTTGGCAGGGAGGGAGCTCCCCGTTACTGGTGGCATGCAAGCCAAAGAATGATGATGACCATCTGGTGGGAACGAAGTACTGCATAAAATAGAGATGTCGCTCCCAGGACCCCCCCTCACCCCGAGGGGAAACCGTTTTTTCTCTTCTAATCCAGAACCTGCCAGTGTGCAGGGGACCACTCACTTCCCCCGGAGGCCTCCCACCTGGTCCTTCCCCTGAGGCTCTCTCCCTGCTGCAGTCACACAGCTCCACGGCTTCTCCTTAGAGCCCTTAGCTGAGTCTTTCAGAGTGACATGCAAGAAGCGTAAAAATGCAGCACCCCACTCTTGGGGCCCAGGAAACCCACGGATTCCAGAATAGAAAGAATAGAAAGAAAGGAAACCCAACAGAAACAGTAGGCCCGGGTCCGAATGAGGCAGTTACAGCACCAGGTTGTAGTTCCCAGGGTTTAAAAAAGCTGAAGTTTGCATTTCCAGGTTTGAGGGTCATGCACCTGCATTGTCCTCAAGGACCACGTTCAGGTTGGGGCTGGAGGCGCTTGCTCGCAAGTTTCTGGCCGCCTCCTGCCCGGACAGTCCCGGAATCCGGGACACGGCTCAGCGGAACGCACAGGCACGCCCGGCACTGGACCCGGAACGGGAAAAGCACGTTAGTGGAAACCCTGGAGAAATCTGACTAAAGTCCGCAGTTTGGTTAATAACGCTTCGCCAAGGTGGCCGTCTTCGTTCCGCGGCACACACGCCACGCTTTCGCAGGGCGCTGACCTCGGGGACTGGGCAAAGGGCCCGTGGGGACTCTGCTACCTGGGCAACGTTTCGTAAGTCAGGTCGGTACAAAAGAAAAAGTTATTTTTAAAAAATTGGCTTAAGAAGAAATTGGGCCATGAAAGCACCACCATCGCACAATCCTTACTCAAATCTATGTGCCCTGCGTTCACTTTTCCACGGAATATATATATAAACATTCTTAATCCTCTCCCAAGGATGCTAGAGAGGAAGTGTGGGGGTAGGGAGAGAGAAGAGACATCGATGTGAGGGAGAAACATCCATCGGGTCCTCTGGCAGGCGCCCCGACTGGGGACTGAACCCACAGCCCAGGTACTCGCCCTGACCAGGGATCAAACCCACAACCTTTTGGTGTACGGGACAATGCTTTGGCCAGGGCGGCGTTATTTTTATCTGAATGAACTCATTTTTTCATTTGAAATCCTTATTTGCTTATACCCAACTAAATATAAAATGATAAATGAGAATGTGTAGCATCCTCTACGCACAGTTTTTAAAAGTCTAAGAAGAAGTACCTCCGAGCTAACTTAAAACACGCGCGCGAACAGTTCTGGGAGCTCACTCGCTCTGCTCTGTATCGAAGCCCCAGCTGCTGCTCCCCCAGAAATGCCACCGCATTTGAGACCCTCTCCCTGCCGTCTCCCTACGTGGCCACAGCACACGTGACCCTACAACAGACACGATGTTGCCTGTGTTCGACCATAAAGGAAATTTTTCTGACTGCAGTTGATGTGCCAAGTCTTTTGTTCAAGATTAGAACGTTGAGATTTCTTTAGGTCGGTGCTAATTAGTTTTTAATACTGTATGGAATTTAAATGCATGAACGCAATTTTTTTCATTGTATCGTATGTCTCTTGTTATTTTTTCTCTCCGAGGTATCGAGATACAATTGACATAGAACATCCGGCACATTTAAGGTGTACAATGTGATGATTTAACATGTGTAAATATTATGAAATGTTTACCATGAAAGGCTAGTTAACAGATCCTTCAGCCCACGTAATTAGCATTTAAGATCTCTTACAGCAACTTTCAAGTATGCAACACAATGTTATTAATTATATTCACCATGCTGTTGTACTCGGGGGTTTTTTCGTTTTAAATTTTTTTAAATATATTTTATTGATTATGCTATTACAGTTGTCCCATTTCTCCCCCATCATTCCCCTCCACCCTGCACACCCCCTCCCACCCACATTTCCCCCTTTAGTTCATGTCCATGTGTCATAAGTTCTTTAGCTTCTACATTTCCCACACTATTCTTGCCCTCCCTCTATTTTCTACCCACCGTCTATGCTACTTATTCTCTGTACCTTTACCCCTCTCTCTCCTCCTCCCACTCCCCTGTTGCTAACCCTCCATATGATCTCCATTTCTGTGCTTCTGTTCCTGTTCTAGCTGTTTCCTTAGTTTGCTTTTGTTTTAAGTGTGGTTGTTAATAGCTGTGAGTTTGCTGTCTTTTCACTGTCATATTTTTGATCTTCTTTTTCTTAGATGAGTCCCTTTAACATTTCATATAATAAGGGCTTGGTGATGATGAACTCCTTGAACTTGACCTTATCTGAGAAGCACTTTACCTGTCCTTCCATTCTAAATGACAGCTTTGCTGGATAGAGCAATTTTGGATGCAGGTCCCTGCTTTTCAAGATTTCAAACATTTCTTTCCAGCCCCTTCTTGCCTGGAAGTTCTCTTTATTTTAAAATGAAACTATACCAATGAACACAGATGGAAAACCAGTTTCCCTTGCCCCACGTGGGTGCCGACCATACGAGCAGATACGAGTAACGACAACAAAACACGACCGTTTCCGATGCTCGCCACATGCCTTTGCCTGCCGCAGGTCCCAGGTCTGTTCCCGATTGCTCCTCGTTAGAAAGGGAGGTGACCCATCCTTCGGAAAGCGCGAGAGGCCCATCAGTGCTAAGGGAGACTTCGTCCCTGCTGGAAGCCCAGGGTCGGGGGAAGGCCAGGGGAAAGGGAAGCATTCCCCACCCTGTGATGCGAGCTCGTGCAGGGCTGCCTTTGAGACCTGCGTCAGGGTGCGCCCTGTGCTTTGGGAAGCGCTGTCCTAGAGCCGCGTTGGCCAATATGGTGACCGTGGCCGCGTGCGGCTATTTTATGTTTAAATCCATTTAGATTTAATAAACATGAAAACCTCGGTTCTTAAGTCTCGCCAGCCACATTCCAGGTGCTCCATCGGTACCTGTGGCTGGCGGCTACTGCGTCGAACAGCACAAGGGGACACTTCCACCACTGTAGAAAGTTCTAGAGAACAGCGCTGCCCTGAAGTGTTTCCTTCTGATTCAGGGTTGGCGGGGAGGGGGGCGGGCAGGGGGAGTTTCCAAACTCCTTTCTCCAAGTGCTGGTGAAAGGGGCCAGGTCAGCGGCCTCCGCAGACTGCAGGGAAACAGATGGGGACGAGGCTGCCGCGAGGCAGATGGGGCTCTACCTCTGGCCTGGCCGAGCTCGCCAAGAAGCCCCCTCCCACCTCTGGGTCCTCGGAGAGAAGACCCTCTGGCTGCTGCCTCCCTGAGGTCAGGGCTCCCCGCCACACGGCGTCCAGAAAACCAGCCCAAGCCCCCTCTACCTACCGATGCCTCAGGGGCGGATCAAGATAAGTCCGAGGGAACGGAAAGAAGGTGGATGGTTGGGAAACTAAGATTTTGCCCAGAGTGGTCATTGAGGCTACTTGATCATCCACATCAGAGTTTCTCTGGCTAGCTTCAGGGTTCATGTTCACGTAATCAGTCACGTCAGTCATCTTTAACCTCCCTTTTTCCCTCCCTAAGAGAAAAGTGTGGTTGGAGTTAGAAGCATGACTGCTTGTTGCCTCGGTTCAAATCCTAACTCCGCCACTTGGTAGCTGTGCAACCTCAGTCCAGCTCCTTAACCTCTCTGAGCCTCCACTGTTCTGCCTGTGATGCAGACATTCCTATAGGATTCGGTGAGACAGCCTACGTGAAGTGCCCGGTACCTGGTGAATGGTAAAAATAAAATGTTGGTTCCTGTAATTATTGAAAAGATTAAGTGAGATGTTTGTGGATGCCTTTTGTGGAACATAAATAAGAACAATAAAGATAGTGGTGAGAATGTGGCCACTAATAATGACTGATAAATTTAATATCTGAAGGGGAGCTACTCTTGGGCACCCCATTCCCCAGGTCCCCAAAATCTCTGATCCCCCGCCGCCAACATGCCAAGATCCATGTGGTAGACATCATTAATATCCATCAGTATCCAGGTCTCTACTTCCAAGTTCAGGGCAGTTACAAATTCTCTTCCCCTTGGAATTAAGTGACGTCAGTGATGGTTTTGACCAATTAAATATGAGTGCTGCTCCCTGGCCAAAGTATTTAATTGCTGGTGCTGACTCCCTGCTGTCCTCCCCTGCTGTGTGGATCGTGGAAACATGGAGGGATGGCAGTGTCATAAACTGGTGACTGCTCCTCCGACTGGGTCCCTGAGTGACCTCAGCGAGCAGCGGTGCACCTGCTGACCTGCCCTGGACAGGTGGAATGAGTTAGAAATGCACCTTTGTTGTTTTAAACCGTGAGACTGTGGGACTATTTGTTACAGCAGCATGACCTAGCCCATCCTGACCAATACAATGCAGTTGGCTCTTTCCCAGTGGCTGCACGTCAGGAAAATTCAGGCTTGCTCCTAAATCATGTACCTCACATGCCACTACCATGATCCCCTCTAGACCCACCAAGGCCATCAGCCCTCCCATGCCCCTAGAACTTCAACTCATACCCAGACTAGGATCTAGCACATTCCCCATTGGGAAACTAAGACTTGGGCCACATCAGCCAAGAGTTTCAGAAAGAATGAATTCCAGCCTTTCACCAAACCTCCCCCTCCCTGCCTGCACCAAACGCCCGCCAGACATCACACGATCTGGCTCAGGTCCAAGAACGTATTAAGGGTGACACTTTCAAAAACCCACATCAACAAACAAGACACCACAGAGAATTCATGCCCCTCTTTCCAAATGAGAGGGACATATTGCTCTCGCAAAGAGCTATGCTGCTAATTATGCAAACTCCGTTCTCGTTTGGAACAGCAACAAGATCTCTGAAATACAGTTCGCAATTCAGTTTTGGTTTTTCAGAAAACTAAGAAATTAATTATGAGATTCTAAATTATTTGCTAAATGAATTTGTTCTTCAGCAGACTGTTGAGTTTCCTCTTTTTCTTTTTTGTTGGGTTCAAGTGTTGTTCGGGGTCTAGGACTGAATTCCATGCTAATTGTGTCATTTGTATGACATTTCTTATGCTCCTTTTTGGAAAAATACAGCAACAATAAAAAAAGCTCATCCAAAATGCCCTGGTCTTTGGATTTCCCAGGATGCTCTTGGGTCTACAGGGGAATTGGGTGCTGGTGTCTGGCTCCCCAGAACAGAGAGTTTGAGAGGCTGGGATGAGAATCTGGTCTTTGAGTGAGATAAATAGAGTACTGGAAAGGTACCTGAAAGGTAAGCCTTGACCCCTGCCCTTGACACCATTACTGAAGGATGATCAGCCCTGGACCTCCCCAAGGCTAACCTTAACCTCTAGCCTTCTGTTCTCTGTGTGTTGTTTTATAAATAATACTTTTGTGTGCTTAAAACAAACATATAATGGGATTAATTAACAAATCATTTGTAATGTCAATGCAAATGTACTTGTCACGGTTAACAGTACAGTAAAGATCTGTTTTAAATGTAGAATGAGTAGTAAAACATTCACCCAAGTACATTAACTGAGCACAGGTCACACAGTTGCAACACCATCCCACTGGGTCACTATTGACTGAGCCACCATGCTATTGTGACACCCACAATTTCTTCCTTTTCTTATCTATAAAATGGGGACAGAAATAAGACCCATCTGTGGAGTTGTGGTAAGCACTTAACAAGCTGATGCTCAAAAAGATGCTGTGGCAGATGTCACTTCTGTGATGACATAACCTAAAATTGTAATTTCCATTCTGCCAGCCAACTCGCTCCCTTGCTGGTTCTGGTGACGTCAGCTGCCGTGTTGTGAGCTGCCCTAGGAGAGGCCCACGTGGCTGGGAACTGTGGGCAGCACCAGTGAGGCGCTCCTGCCACCTGCCATGTACGTGAGCTTGGAAGCAGATCTTCTTCCAGTTGGTCTCCAGATGAGACCTCAGCACAAACTGGCACTTTGATTGCAGGCTTCCCACCAAGCCACACTCAGACCCCCGCCCCTGGAACCAGCAGATCACACATGTGTGCTGATCGAAACCACAAAGTTCATTCATTACGCTGCAACAGACCAGGTTTGAAGCAAGCACCAAACCTGGCACAAAGCGAGGGCTTGCAAGGGTGGCTGAGGGCGTTATCACCGTAGACACCCACCCCCACACTGCCCTAAACTGGGGTGGAAACCCAACTGCTTGCAGGATCTGAGTTCCCCCGGGGTATAGGATACACCTGAAAATTTACCTGATTTTAGCGATCGCCTGGCAAACACAGACCAGCAACTATGGGCCACGCTCTGTGCTAGCAGTGGGGATACGGCACGAAGTCCAGCATGGATCTGGTGGGAAGACGCTTGTAAAATAAAGTGACACAAATGACTGTACAGTGCAATTGTGTGTAGGGGGCAGAGGTTTACACGTGTATAGATAAAGCTGAGACAATAGCCTCTTAGTGCTGAGCACCGAGGAAGGGCCAGGCCCTGCAGTACCAGGCGTGCCCAACCTCTTGGCACCTCTGGGCCGCACATTTAAATATACAAACACTCAAAAAACTGGTGAGCAAAAAAAAAAGGTTTTACGTAAATTTACAATTTTTGTGTTGGGCCGCCTTCAATGGCCATCCTGGACTGGGTGCGGCCCACAGGCTGCGGGTTGGACACTCCTGGATATGCAGCATCTCGATGGACAGAGAGGTCGGTAGCATCAGTATCCCTGCCTGATGGACGGGGAAACTCAGCCCAGCGACGTTAAATAACAACGACTGTGGAGCCACGATTCAAGCCCAGCATCTACCCTCTCTCCCCACGCTTCCTGCCTCTCCTCGTTTACCTTCACTAATTGCTTTGTTCAGATCCTCTGTGTTTCCTTTGCTGTGTAATTGATCCCTCAAAGACGGAGAATACTGTGTTAAGAGCCTCCCACTCCAATGGCTTGGGGCGACAACCTAGCCTGTGGATCCGCCCCTCCTTTGACCAGCCCTTGGGAATGCTGCCTCAGCTCCCAAAGAAAGAGCACCCATTAGTCCCCATAGGGATGGCAGCTGGGGACCCGAAGGACCTTGGGAGTCTTTAGATCAATAATTCTTCACTGCAAGAGATTTTTGCCTCCCTCTCCCCACAGGGCAGGGGGGAGGCCTTTGGCAATATCTGGAGATATTTTTGATTGTCACAACTAAGCAAGACAATACTACGGGTAGCCAGTGGGTAGGGGCAAGGATGCTGCTAAGCATCCTATAATGCACAGGACACCACCCGCAACAAAGAACTATCTGACTCGAGAGTAGGCAACCCTGTCTTAGATGAAGGACGAGCTCCTATGAAATTGTGCACCAAGGGAGAGGGGACAGAGAGAGCTTGGGGACGAAAAGGGACCAGGCTTTTGGGTCCTTACTCTAGGTCACCAAAGGCAGTCATGTCCACTTTAGTGAGAACCAGTAAGAGAGCCCTCTCTTCTGAGCTTAAGTACCTAGCTCTTAAATTATTAAAAAAAAAAAAAAATCATGAATGTCACAGCCTTTAAATGTTTCATTTACACTGAAGTCACCGGAATCTCTGCTCAGCCTACCGTTTGTGACAATACCACCTCCAGCTGGTGGAGACCCACCTCCACTGAAGCCACGAGAACGGGGGGGGGGGGGGGGCTGGGCACCGCTCTGGCGTTGAGGGAAGGTCTCTGGGAGCCCGTCTCAGCTACTTCAGACAAGGAACTGTCTTTAAGGAGAGTGGCAGTTTCATTGCTGAGCAGGTTCACTGGTAATAATAATACAGAAACTGGGTGTTTGCCCAGTGTCTCCTTCATGCCAGGTGCTGCCCTGGGCACTGCGCACCTCTTCAACCCTCACGACCGCGTCGGAGGATAGGAATTGCCGCAGTGACCACTGCAGGGGTACGTAAAGGGAGGCACAGGGGATCTGTGACCTGCTTCGGGTCACCCAGCCTGGAAGGGGAAGGCAGAACCCGGACCGAAACTGAGGCCGCCTGCCCTCCCCGCGCCGGCCTCCCGAGACACTTCACCCCATCACCGCCGCACCTGAACACTTGCCTGCGGATTTCAGCTCCGCATTTAGAAATGCAAGACCTTAATTTAGAATTTTATATGAAGGGAATGGATTTTTATTGATTGGGGGATACTTCATTTCCAGACCTGCTGCTCGTTGAAGCTCCACTCTGGCCCTGGCTGGTGTAGCTCAGTGGATTGAGCACCGGCCTGTGAACCAGGGGGTCACTGGTTCGATTCCTGGTTGGGGCACATGCCTGGGCCGTGGGCCAGGCCCCCAGTGGACGGGCACGTGAGAGGCGACCACACGTTGATATAAAAAAGAAACAAGAAACTCCTCTCTGCCCCGCGTCCCTCCAACTTGGCGAGGACCATTCGTTCATCTACGGGGTATGTGCGTTGCTCCTCACCTGATGGTGTGCAAGGAACTCGGAAGCACGCCTGCTCTTGCTCTCTCAGGTCCCCTCTGGATTCCATTTTTGTTCCTTATCGTTTAGTTTCAAGATCAGAGTATTTTCATCGTTTTCTTCACATTCCTTGGACCCGCCCTTGGCCTGTGGCCACTGCAGCCTCAGGGTGATTTCTGCTACCGACAGCTCCAAGACCCAGCTTTGGTAGACCGCCCGCCCCCGGCCCTGGGCAGGGGGCCCACTCTGGGCCTAAAATCCCCAGAAATCCCAAATCCACACAAGGCTTCATCCCAAGGATTGAAGAGTTTCGATCCTTCGTCGCACTCAGCAGAGGAGACTTTGATTGGCAGAGCCAGAGGTGGGCAAGTGGAAGGGAGTTCTTAAATCAGAGTCTCGGAGCCGGAGCACCTGAATACATAATCTCTCGCACATGCCAGGATACACAATACATCACCATCCATAATCATAATATGGTGCCATATATCACCTGCCCATAATAAATAGCGTATCATCTGCTCATAATATTTTATCATATAATATCATGACATCTGCTCACAACATCATATATTATGCGATCGACACTCGGCATTTCCTCCCAGGAGGAGCGTCCTCAGATAGATTTGTTTGAAAAATACATAAGGGCGGCTGACTTCGGTGAGAAGGCGCGGAGGTGTCCCCAGGTGTGGGCCGCTGACTTGAGTGGAGTTAGAAGGACCCCGCCCAGTATGACCTGTGTAGCTCCGCACCTGTGACAGGTACTTCCGGCTGCACAGGTAGAGAAGGCCCTGCCTTTGGGTGCGAGGATCCTGTGGCAAGAAAACTGGTTGAATGGAGCGTGTGCACGTCAGCTAGCGAGTGCGGACATGTTAACACACGGACCCAAAACTCTCCTGACGCCTGTCCATGGAGCGGGGACCGTCATCCTTCCTCTTCAGCCTGGGTGGGCCTGTGACCATTCTGACCAAGCGACTATGGCAGAAGCGACGTTGCGTGACTTCCCAGACTGGGCCGCGAAAGGCCGAGCAGCTGGCCACCGCATAGAAAGTCTGACTCCCCTGAGGACGCCATGCTGCGAGGGAGCCCAAGTCACACGGGCAGGCCAGGTGCAGGGGCCGCTGCTGACAGACCTTTCCTTCGAGTCACCCCAGCTAAGGGGTGAGTAAAGATGCTTCCAGATGGTTCCAGCCCTCGGCGGCTGTCATCTCCAGCCGTCAAGTGTCCCCAGGCACGGTCTTGGACAGTGCGGAGCAGACAAGAGCCATCCCACTGTGCCCTGAGTCCCTGCCCCACCGAGTCCAAGGTGGTTGCAGGCCACTACCCTTTGGGGTGCCTAGGCAGGCAGCGATAGTAACGGAACCAGTATTCGCGGAAGCTCAGTAAAGCAGTGGGTGGAGATAGCAATGGCGCCAGTAACAGCAGGAATGATTATCACCCTCCTGGGTCTGCGTGGGCACAGCCCGGCTCACCCTGGCGAGCACGTGGGATGCTTGCCTGCATCGTCACGTGGCGGGGGCCCCCCAGGCACCCGTGGGGCCCCCAGCCAGCACAGCCTGGCACACGCCTGCAGGCAAGATGGGCGGGGCCTCCAGAGCTAGTGCCCGGAGAGCATGTGCGTGTCCGCTCGGTCAGCGGCTAGCGGACAGGGGCTTCCCAGCACGTGAGAATTCTAGCAGGCGGGCATATTTTTAAATAATCGTTGAACGTTTTTCAAATGCAGTTGGCATGCAATGTTCTGCCAGTTTCAGGTGTACGACAGAGTGATTAGACATTTATGTAACCTCCGAAGTGATCATCCGGGTAAGTCCAGTCCCCATGTGACACCATACACAGTCGTTGCAACATTACTGATCATTTTCCCTATCTGGCCAGCCTTTTAAAAACGCAGATTAGTCGAGATATATTTCATTTTTTTATGTTTCATAGGCACTCACCAGGAGGCGGGATTACCCAAGTAAATACATATTTTTATCCTTGTGTTTAACATCTGACTTCTTATTTCTGAATCCCGTCCTCCAAAAATAAATACAAACCCACACATTTTACCCTGCCTGTACTGCTAGCAATTCTAGCTGCGGAGTTACCGAGAAACATTCTTAAAAATTAAAAATAATTATAATAATAATAACTTGATTCCAGGATTCCTCAACCTTGGCACTGTTGACCTGTGGGCTGGATAATTTTTGTGGTGTATGTGTGGGGTAGGGGGGTCTCTCCTGTGCACCCCTCCCCTGCACCCACGAGATACCAGAAGCATCCCTCCCCAAGCCAAAAATGTTCCCAGACCTTGCCAAACGTCCCCTAAGGGTTAAATTGCCCCTGGTTGGGACCCCTGCCTTAGCCTAAAAATCAAAGATGGCTAAGACCCTGGCACAGACCCCCCCGCCAGTCCCCAGCCCGGGCAGACAGGACAGCTGTCGGTGAAGGCCTCACCCTCACCAGGTCTGCGTGTGCCCCAGTGTGAACTCGGGTGAGCGTGGATGTATGTATTCGAGAAGCACGGGTGCGTTATTCTAGTAATTCTTTTATCTTCTTCTCACACCCTGGGCATTATGAACATTCGTCAAAATAATTGACGTGGATGAAATTAGCACTTCCTGCTATGTCGGGCAGATAAACTTTGCTGAATATTGATTTCACACAAAGAAAATGACATGTGCTTAGGCCTCACCCTTTATCTGCCTGGGCCAGGGAAATCCGGCAGGAGGACGGCGGGGCCGGCCGCTGACGGCGGACAAGCGGCCACAAGAATTACTTTTATCTCTTCTTCCACAAGAAGACCAGGGGAGATAAGGAGCTGGAGGCAGAGCAAGCACGGCCCTGGGCACTGGGGAAATCCACAGAAGGCGTGGGACAGGGCACTACTCTGGGGACCGGGGGGACCGGGGGGACCGGAGCTGATGCATTCAGAAGAGGGAGGCAGAGTGGAATGGAAAATGCAGGGTGATGTGGGGGGGTGGGGAGGTGGGAAGATGCTATGGCAGTCAGCCAGTCTTGGGTTCAAATCCCTGCCCAGTCACTAAAATAGGGTGACCAACCATCCTGGTTCGACAGGACCGAGGGGTCTCCTGGAATGTGGGAATTTCAGGACAGGCTCGGGCAAGTCGGGATGCTGCATCACTTTGGGCAATTGGTCCTCAGGTTCCTCATCTGAGAGAGATGAGACCTGCCTTTCTGGCCTGGGGGTAGGGAGGTGAAAGCCCTGTGGGGTTGTACAATGTGGAGCCCCTACCATAACAGGGACAATTCAGTACCAAAGCCACCTCCTCCCAGAAGCCCACTCTGACCACCCCAGCTCGCAGAGACCTCTGCGTGCCGTGAAGGTTCCCAAGGCCTCCTGCCTGGCTGACTCCAGGAGCATTAGGGGATGCTCATTTGAGGCCGGGACTGTCCTGGTTGTCTCCATTCTCTCTCCAGGCCTGGTCTAGGGCAGAGGGGACGGATGGAGTGAGCTGTAAAGGACATGGTTTCAGGCAGGGACCTGCAGGATCCTTCCCCACTTTCTTCTCTCCTCTCCAGTTAACCTTGATCGGGACGTAATAATAATGAACAGCCACAGCGCAACATCTCGCCTTCATTGAGCCCCTTCTGCAGGCATCCTGTTTTGTGTTCTCACTTAATTCTAGAATCAACACCGTCCCAGCGTTCTGGCTAAGCATGTGGGGAAACTGAGTCTCAGAGAGCAGACGTGATGTGCTGGAGGTCACAGGGCCAGAGCGGGGACTTACACCAGGCACGCCCCGACTCCACAGCCCTAACCACCATCCTGTGCGGCCTCCTGTTAGAGGCCACCGTGGGAGGCAGCTGTAAGACCCAGGAGAGACCACCTGGCCAGGGTTCAAGTCCTCCTCCTACCACCTCCAGGTGACCTGGTAAGAATCCCTCAACCTCTCCAAGCATCCATTTCCTTAGCTGTCAAATGGAGGCCACCTCCCTGCCTCTTTGTTAGGGAAGGTTTGCAGTCGGAGGGGACGTGCCCAGCACAGGGCTGAGGACGCGGAGGGCCGAGGCAATTGCAGAGGTACTTCAGGCGGGCGCCGTCCCCACAGAGGCGGGGCTGTGCGATGGCCAGAGCCCTGAGCTGAGCCCCCACCCAGCATCCCCTCTGCAAAGCAGAAGATTGCATCTGATCATCCCTCATGCCCCTCTGGCCTGGCTAAGTCTTGGCCTTGACACTTTGGGAGCAAACTGCCCCTACTTCAGCCTCAGTCGCACCCCCTCCCCAGGCTCCGAGAGAGAAGTCAGGTCTGAGATGCTCAAGTTCAGCCACCTCGGCATGGGCAGCTGCCCCCCCGCCCCACCCTCCATTTGGCCATTCCCCAGTCAGTACCCAAGCCTCACATCCCAACGGGGGCCAGGGGGCTGCGGCTAATTGCAAATCATTTCTCGGGGCCCCCTACTGTTTAGCTAAATTCACTGGAACTAATGTGTCCCGAAACAAATTTCACAGAAGAGCCAGGGCAATTACATGACGTCCAGGCCCCTTCCCCGCCTCCCCCACCAGAGGCTCCGGCTGGCTGGGGGCAGAGAAGACCGGGTGGAGCGGGGCAGGGAGCGTGGATGCAGGGTGTCTTCTCAGGCGCCAAGCCTCTGCTCCACCCAGCCGTCCTCGGTGTGTCTTCTTTTCCTAAATCTTCCACCGGCATCACACCACCCGGCACCACATGCTCCCTCTACCCCTCCTCCCTCCCGGCTTCTCCACTATCCCTGAGCTTAGATCTCCATGCAATGCAAACAAACAAACAAACAAACAAAACAAGCACTGGTTCTGCAATCAGACAGACTTGGGCTCAAATCCCAGCTTCATCACTTATTAGCTGTGTGTCCTTAGAAAACTCACTTAACCTCTCAGAGACTCCGTTTCGTATTCCTCGGCATGAGGGTACCCTTACTTGGCTGACACTGGCTTTTGTGAATATGAGACAAAACGATATAGGTAAGATATTTCCGATGGGTCTAGCACATAGTAGGCCTTCGATAAATAGCACTCCCTTCTGGTACCTACCTCAACATAATTCTTTCAAGGTGCTCGAGTGAACACCTTCTGAGAATCTCAGAGTAAATTTAAGACAAGAGGGATCAGAAAGCAAAGACCCAATCCCCCTTCCCCAGACAAGACATCGACACACCCAACCTCCCTTCCCATTTCCCCAACTTGTCCCAGCCTCATCTTTCCAGATCTTTCCCATCAGAATAACTCTCTCCTTCCTCCATTGCCCCTCAGGGTTTCCCATGAGCCCCTCTGACAGCCTTTTTCTTTAAATATTGTAGTTATTTATTTTTAGAGCGAGGGGGAGGGAGGGAGGGAGGAAGAAAGGGAGAGAAATATCAATGTGAGAGAGAAACAGTGATCATTTGCCTCTCGTGTGCGCCCTGATGGGGGACCACACCTGCAAGCCAGGCATGTGCCCCGACCAGGGATAGAACCGGCAACCCTTTGCTCTGCAGAATGATGCCCAACCAACAGAGCCATACCGGTCGGGGCTGAAAGCACCCCCCCCTTTTTTTATTCTTCATCTCTACTTCCTCAGTTGACAAAATTCACTCATAGAGAACTGTGTGGCCCAGATGGCTCATGGGGACTGTTCAGACCAGTAGCTGGTGGCATTTTTCCATCATGGCACTCATGGCAAGCAGGCCCCAATCCTGCAAAGGAAAACTGTAACTTGCCTTCAAGATTGCCAGCAACAGGACCTCAGGAAGGTTTCCTGGAGCTGTGGCAGAGTAGGCTGGGCTCCCAACCAGCCCCGAGGTGGCAGGTGACCCTCAGCCCAGCCCTTTGCCTTATGTTCATGACAGCAAGCCAACCTGTGAGCAGGTGGTCAGCGAGACTGTACTGTATGACCAGATTCACGCCATGGGTTTTTTCCCTAAAAAAACTGGGAAAACACTCACAATTTAAAATGCACCCAGAAGAAATGTGTTGAAACACCAAGGCCCAATGACTAACTTTACGCATATTCGCTGAGCCTCTGCCATGCACCAGGCCAGGTACAAGGTGCCAGGACAGATCCAGTCCATGTTCTTGGCTCACACTCAGAAGGGACAGACACTAAACGAGCAAAAACACAAGATCATATCGGACAGCCCTAAGTAAATAAAGATAATAAAGATCAAACAAACAGGATATAGGGAGTACTGGAGGCCTACTAGATTAGGTTGGCAGGACACGGTGACATTTCAACTGGGAAGTCACGCAAGAGAGAGCCGGGGTGGTCTGGGTGAGGTGTTCTGGTGAGGACCAGCATGTGCAAAGGTCCTGAGGCTGAAATGAGCTGGGATGGATGGAGCTGAGTGAGCAGGGCAGGGAGTGAGAGGAGATAGGTAGGTTCCAGGCATGCAGAGACCGAAGGCAAAGGGAAGCCACTGGAAAGTTTTATGCAGGACAAACAGACTAATTCCAGTTTTTGGAAGACCCTGTGGGTGTGATGGGGGTTGGGGTGGGGTGGCGAGTCAGGGAGTATAAAAGAGGGAGCAGAAAAGCCAGTGGGGAGGCTGTTGTCCAGAGGAGTGATGAAGGAGTCCTGGCCCAGGGGGAGGTGGGGCACTGCGACCTGTGATCCAGTCCAATCATACAGGTGGGAGAGGACTCAGAGAGGGGAAGCCACCTGCCCCAGGCTGCCCAGCCAGTCATCGGGGAGGTGCGAGCTCAGAACTCCAGTCTCAGGCCAGCCCGGTTTCGTTTCACCACCATTAGCCACGCCGCGGGGAAGCCAGGCGCAGAGAGCGCCAGCTAAGGTTTGCAGCCTCCCGGTATTCGAGGACACGCCACTTACAGAATCCCTGTAGTGTATCCTTTTGTGCTGAGAATAATCACCCCTAATTTATCTGCCTCATAAGTTCAGCAGCACTGTTCTTTTAAGCAGTGTGCGCACATCCGTATTCCCACCCAGAAATAAAATACTCTTTGTAAAACCTAACTTGCTTGGGGGTCCAGTCTTTCATGTCAGTGAGCGCCCTTGGGGGCAGAGGCTGCAGGGGGTGTCTGTGTTCCAAGGGCCCACAGAAAACACAGCAGTGATTCTGCCCTTACTACACGCTCAGCGACCGGCCAAGCACTTTCACTGATTTTTCCTGTAGTCCTCATAATGCAGAAGGAAGCGGGCTGGACTGTTGCCCCCTTTTAACAGATGGGGAAATGGGCTCAGAGAGGTGAGGTCACTCGCCCAATGTCACACAGCCGGCCAAAGCCAGACTCGAGGCAGGAGACAATTAAATTCATGTTCTGAAATTCAAGCGCTGTTCTGAGGAAGAAAGGAAGGAAGGCGGGAGGGAAGAAGGGAGAGACGAAAGGGAAAGAAGGCCTATTTTGAGATAAAACCCACTTCTTTGTGGGCAAGCGTCTGCCAGCGCTGCCTGAAACTGGCCTCTGCCTCTGTCGGATTTCCGGCACTCGGAATCTCTTTTTGGCCTTGAACTGGTTGTCACATGTGTCCCCAACCTCTCCTCCAGTGAGTTCCTCTTCCCCACCATCCCCGCTAGGGAGTAAGGGTGGGGAGGCCTCTAAGGACACACACACGCACACGCACACACACACACACAAGTAAGTTGTCTCCAGCAACCCCACCTGCCCTCGGCTAAGTGAACACAGTGTCAGCCCAGATAATTCCCAAGCCATAAAGATGATATGAAAAAAAAGTGGGAGGTCAGGGCTGGGTGGGGGAAGTGGAGGAGGAGATTACAAAACAGAGGATGAGCTGTGTGGCTGCTCCTTATCTAACCCACGGCAGGCCTGGCTGGGGGCTGCGCTCCCCAGGGGGAGGAAGCTATGCAGCTACTTGTCTAGTGTGCCCCCTCCTCAGCCCCAGCCCCTGCCTCCTCCTCCCCCTACCCCACCCCCACCCAGTGCAGCAGGAGGCCCCAAAGAAGGACCCGTCCAGCAGGAGGGCAGGGCCCCTCTGGGAGGCATTAACAACTGAGCAGGGGGTGTTGAGTTGGGGTCCTGAAGAGCTGTCCCAAGATGGGGTGGGGGGGCCTGGGGAGACAGGGGTCCTGCCGGCCTGGGGGACCCATAGCCTTGGCCCAGCCCCACAGGGAGCGAATCCCAGGATGCTAGAGGTCATGCGGACAGCTTGGTTATTTTTGTGAATATCGACTCCGGTAAACAGGGAAGGGCAGGCCTGTCGGAGCCTTGGCCTCCCCACCTGTGCAGTGGGCTGCAGGAAGCCCCCACCGGTGCCCTTCTCCCTCCAGGCGTCAGCAGCGCTGTTTGTGGGAGGAGGTGGGGGGCTGTGAGTCCCCAACAGGGCCTTCGTTCTTTGTCCGGGAGAGAGAGACCCAGACGCAGAGACAGAGAGAGGCAAAGCGAGGCCGAGAAAGACAGAGGATCAGAAAGACGTGGAAAGAGACGGAGAGATAAGCTGGCCGAGGGGGCAGAGAGATAATCAAAGAGACAAGAGAAGAGAAGAAATGGAGAGAGAGACCCAGAGATAGAGACGGAGACAGAGTTAAATCCCCAAAGAGAAATCAAGAGGGGGGTAACCGAGCCGGAGAGAAACAAAAGACACCCACATAGAGACAGGCCCAGGGAGGGACAGACAATCCAAGAGACAGACAGGCTGACTCACAGAGTGGGAAGAGCAGAGAGAGTCTAATCAGAGACTCCAAGACAGGGGTGGAGAGGAACCCAGTCAGACCCCAGCCAGCTGCCCCACCCACCTCCCCCTGCGCCAAGCACCCCCATACTACCTGCCCCACCCCGTCCGACTCCGCGCCGCCCACCCCCATAAGCGCTCCGTCCCTTTCCTTCCCTCCCCTCCCTCCCCCCAGCTCCAGGCCCCCTTCCTTCTGGCCGGCGCCTCCACCCATGCCCTGGAGCCCCATCCCGCCTGTGCCCCCGGCCCCTGCTCCAGGCTGCCCATCGGGGGTGAGCTCCGCACACAGCCCCTCTCCCGCTTGCTTCCCCGCCTGCCACCCAGCCCTGAACTCCCTCCCCATCCTGCCTGCGCCCCCCTTCCCGTCCCCACCCCCAACCTTCCTAACACGGCAGGGTTTTCTGGCGCCTTTGTGGCCGGCCCCCGAAGTGCGCTGCCACAATGGCGGGGTGACGGGGGTTAATTCGCGCGCGGAGGTAGGACGCGCGGGCGCCGGGCGGAACAATGCCCGCGGCGCGCCTTTGAGCGAGGCCATTGTGCGCTGTGTGAACCGGGAAATCTGTTCCCTGCGCCCAGATGCGCCGGTGGGGTGCGGGCGGGCGGGCGGGCGGGCTAGGTGTGAGCGGGACTGCGGGCAGCAGGGCTGCCTTCCTTGTTTGGTTTGGGTTTAACCCCATCCCGTCCTCTGTGCACCCTTGAACTCTGAGCTGGGAGCTGGGGAGGACTGCGGCCCCAGGGAGGTCAAGGTTCTCCTGCCCTGCCCCCCCTGACATGCTGTGTGACCTGGGGCCCGTCCCTGTCCCTCTCTGAGCCTCACCTCCCCAACTGAAAACTCACAGAGGGGATTTTGCCACCTGACCGGGTCTAGGAGCTGGAACTCAGGGTTGGAAAGAGCCTCAGATGAGCAGAGAGAGCAGACCTCAAGGTCTCGCAGCCTTAGCAGCAGAATGGCATCTCCGGGTCCCCGGGCTTCCAGCCGAGGCCTGGCTCGCGCCCACTAACCGGCCTTCCACACAGTGCGAACAGTGCACTCCACCAACATCAGCTGTGCGGCCTAGGGGAGTCACCTACGCTCTCTGTGCTTTCATTTCCAGTCGGGGGGGGGGGCGTTGCACTGGGTCCTCAGAGAGGCATTTTGAGGACAGAGGGAGGTGGGGGTGCAGGCTCTGGGGGAGCTCTGCCCGACGTCCACACGCAGCAGGATAGTACTGCCGACATTTTCTGAGTCCTCACTACGTGCCGGAAACTCTTCTAATTTTATGTATTTTACAGCAGTTTTAAAATTTTTATTTATTGATTTTTAGAGCAAGAGGAAGGGACTGTTGTTCCACTTGTTTACTCATTCATTGGTTGCTTCTTGTATGTGCCCTGACGGGGGGGTTGAACCTGCAACCCTGGCCTAGAGGGGACAACGCTCTAAACCACCGAGCTACCCGGCCAGGGCCTGTGACATTTTTATATACACACATGAATACATAGGTAACATTTACTGAACTGTTATTTACTGATTTTGTCACTTCATCTGTGACAGGTATGGATCCCTATCCATGATATATTCCTTCAGGCCTGGGTGACATGGGCCAGCCCAATCTCCCTGTCCTCCCCCTGCTGGGCCAGTAGGGCCCCTGATGCCATGTGGAGGGGCTGGTGGGAGAGGGAAGAAGTCGGGGGGGGGGGTGGACATGGACTGAGCCCGGCAGGGGCCTCGTGGGTTTCGTGGGTTGCTGAAGAGCATTTAACCTCCACTAGTGTTTTGCTCACCTCTGCCCAAGGTGTGAAGAAGGACTGAGATGATTCTTCTAGAATCATGGACGAGGAAACAGGAGCTCAAAGAAGCTAATTCAAAGATGCTTAACCTCTTCTGGGGTCGCGCATCCCTTTGAGTGTCAATGGTTGCTCCAGACCCTCTCCCTGGAGAAACGCCCACCTGTCCGTATGCAGAACACTGGCCTGGCAACCTCAGGGGGACCCCATGTTCTTCTCCACACCCCCGAAGCCCAGCCGAGAGCCCCCAAGGTGGCAGGCAGAATCCAGAGCTGGAATACGGGGTTTGGCTTTGCTGTGCTCACGGCGTGAACCAAATTCCTGGTTCTCCTTTAGCAAGCGTGGGAGGCCGGCTCTTAGGGTACCATGGGGTTCAGAACCGGGGCATTACAGGTGCACGTACCTGGGCCCCGTCACACCCCCGGTGCTCTCTTTTCCGTGCAGGCGACGGGTGAGGCGCCGAAAGCCCCGAACTGTTGGGAGCAGCGGTGACCAGCAGGTGCCCACGGGGCCCCGCGTGCCTGGACGGGCACAGATGGAGCGGCTCTGGGCTGGGGGCAAGGGGCAGATGCAGCCACCCCTGGAGCCTCAGCTGCCTCGTTATCTCTTCATTGTGTCCCTGTCGCCCCAGCCCACCCTCCCCCCAGCTGTCCTTCTGTCATCTCCACGCGGCCCCTCTCGTCCGTCCAGCAGCCCTGGGCCCCAGGACTCCAGAGGGAGCTCCAGAGAGGGGTGCCCTGCAGATTTCCCTGCTCTGGGGGCCATGGGGTGGGCGGGAGGGAGGGAGCTCGGCTGCAGAGGCCGGGATGGGGGGTGTCAGACGGAGTCTATAAATCACGCCCCACTGCGCTCCTGTTTAACACACACTTCTCCGACGAGTTGTCAGTGAAACCGTTAATTAATTAGCTAATCCCGCAATGAAGTGGATTCTAAATGGTTCTCCCCTCCCAGCCTCCCATTCAGATAATTGCTGCCGAGGGATCTGGTGTGAGAGTCATTTTCTCCACCAGGGATGGCCCGGGGAACACTGTGGGAGATGAATTTAAAGAAGGGGTCAGCGTGCTGTCCCCCAAGCTTCTCTGAGGGGGGAAATCTTTCTCTCAGCCCAAACAAAAGCTGGAAAGGGGGTTGGTTCTTGGGGGCAGAACAAGGGATGGGCAGGGGAACTGAGATTTCGTGTTTGGGGTTCGTTTTGAATCACTGCGATGCTTTGTGACTCCGCGAGCCTTCCTCAGGCAGGGTTCCCAGGCAGGTAATATTAATGATGATGGCGATGATGGTGATGATGGCGATGGTGATGGGGCAGGTACCTAGCTGCATGCTTTCCATGCACGGTCTCATTCGACCTCCTCACAGCAGCCCTTCGAGTAGGTGGGGTTATGCAAATTGGGGAAATTGAGGTTCCAGATGGGGAAGTGTTTCACCCAAGGTCACAGAGCTCGTAAGAGGCAGAGAGCCTGGACTGGAACGCAGTTGTCTGACCCCAGAGCTACTCTTAATGATTGTGAGGTTTTAGGGGAGTCTGCCTCTTTCCCAGAAGGGGACACTGAGACCTTTAAGAGAAGGGGTGTGGTGCACTTGAAACCACACAGGGAGAGGAAGGGATATTGGATGGATGGATGGAAAGGAAATCTTGTGGCTTGCGACTCAGGATCCAATCATTTGTCTGAAAAATAGGAATAATCTGTCTGACCCACTGTTGACGCTGAATAGGAGCCCATCCTAACATGGAAACAGGTGGCTTCACCTGCCCAATATTGGTCCCCACCTGTGCCGGCCCCACTCCGTGGTCTCCGTCCACGTGGTTTCATGGCAGCTCCCGGCACCTGCAGCTCCCCGGCCCTGCACCCGCGCAAACCTGCTCATCCGAGGAGGTTTCCCAGCACCAGCGCTGTCCCCTGCCACACGGCAGCAGCCAGAGATGGACGTAGGACTCCGTGCTGCTGGAACTATCAGGAAAGAAGAATTCTCCTTTCTGGAAATACTAACCTGATAGAATGAAAGCTTGCAGTTGCTGGAAACCATATTAACACCAGAAGTGGAGCCACTGAGTAACCATATCTGACAGTATTCTCTGAGCCCCTGGATCCAGCTGTGCTTGAAGCCCGTGTACACCTGGGTATTTGGGGTTTTTTAGTTCCATAATTTTAATTGGTATGGCAGGTGCTGCTGGTTTACCCATCAGTATCCATTTTTCCTCTATTCCTTATCGATAGAATTCTGATTTTGTCTGAGACAGTAGTGATGCTGACTGAAACACTTGTCCAGGCTTTCTGCAGCTATTGGTGGCCAGGTGACCCAGTACTTAGGCAAAGGGATGAGTGGCCATCCTTGGGGGGAACATCACTCCCAAAGAAAAACACAAGATAGCCTGGGAGAAGACTCTTTACCCTTTTGCCTGTCTGGACTACAACTACAATGCTTCTTTCTGCATTTCTTCTCACAATGAAAAAGGACCCCCTTGCTCTTTAAAGCTAGTGTACTTGCACTTCTGTTACGTGCAGCCAAACGCAGTCCCAAATGGCAGAGTGGGATTTCTGTCTTGGCGATTGAAAACACCCTTCCTGGTGCACCGTCTCCCAGCGCTGTGCGGAATGGGAGAAGACCCAGAAGGACTGGGAGAAACAGCCTTGACTCTTTCCCATGCTCCAAGATCACCCAGCCGTTCGCTCACCTTTCTTACCTAGCAAGGGTGGCGATCTGGCCCTGACCAGGAGTGGTAAGGAGATGGGGAGGAAAACTCGCCTTCAGCAAGGCCTGGCTCCAGGCCAATTTTCAAAAGAGGAGCAAAAGGTGAAAAGCTGTGAAGAAACAGCTCTTGGTCCCACCAGGTCCAAGAGCCTGCCAGCTCAGCCACCTTGAGCCTGACGTATTGGTCCCGTGTCCTATTGTCTCAAGAACGTGTTGTCTACCAGTGACTGGCCACTTCGTTTAATTGGTCGGTGCCTGCACACCTGAAGGAGCCTCCGATGTCCTGGCACAAGGATGGTGGAGAATCTGGTCATCGAGAGCTGATGCTCTTCAAATTCTAGTGCAGGGCCAGGGGCTGCAGCCTGCCTGGATTCCAGAACCGGGCTGGCCAATCCCAGGTTGGCCATCACACATCCATGCGATGGAGCTGGTTGTACCAGGACCGAGTGCCAGGAGGGTGACTAACTGGCTTGAGAGATGTCGCTCCAGCTACAGACTCTTCAAGAGGCCTAAGTTCAAACCTTAGGTAGGATCTTGGAGTGGGAGGATTTAAGAATATTAGCTCGAGAGAAACGGAGGACCATATTGTTTTAGAATTTTAGGAGACTAGACAAAAGCATCTTAAATTATAGAATTTTAAATATTAGGCCAAGAGGGTCTGAAATTCTAGCTTTACAGGAAGTTAGAACCATAGAATTTTAGAATTAGAGATGCCTTTAAAATGGATTCCCTAAACATGTATAGCCCCTAATGTATAGACTGTAAGAATCATAAAATTTTGGAAAATGTAATAAGTAAAATCTCAGAATTACAACATTCTAGAATATTAAGCTAACGAACTGTTTACACTAGCTTTAGGGTACGTTATATCCTTGGAGCTTTAGAATTGCATGGGAAGTACAGGGAAGTGCAGGATTTTGGAATATTAAATAAGTGGAATCTTAGGACATAATACAGCAAATGTGGGAATTGTAAAATCTCAGAGTTAGGGACTTTGGGACCCCGAGGCGTCAGCGTCATGGGGCCTTTCGAGCTCATCCTAACCCACCTTTCACCGAGGACAGCAGTTACTCCTCCTGTAACCATGTCAAGGGTGCCCAACCTCCACACCTCTGCAGCTAGGCGGGGCACAGAACAGGAGTGCAATAGATGGAAACAAATAAGAATTTTTTAAAGTGAAATTACCAAAAAGGGGAAAATTTAGTGGCCAAGTGACCAAGGAAGCAAGCCACAGACCAGGAGAAAATATTTGCGAAAGATCATCTGATAAAGGACTGTCGCCCAGAAAACACAGAGAACTCTTTAAACCCAGCAGCAGGAAATCAAACAACTGGATTTAAAAAGGGCCAAAGAACCATACTCCTTGGAGAAATGGCCGGTTCCAGGACTGGGGGAGGGGATATGCAAATGAACCGGGAGCACCTCCTGCAGCCAGAAAGGTGTCTGGAAGTGCCCAAAAACCGGAAACGAAGAGCCAACCCTCCAAAAAATGAGTGCACACACCAAAAATGTTGGGGGCACATCAAAGGGACACCAGATCCAACTGCAAGAGCTCCCAATGGTCAAACCTGGAACAATCTGAGAAAGGAAGGAAGGAAGGAAGGAAGGACAATTAAGTACAATTGGATTATAATGCAAAATTACAGTATATATCTATGAGTCCATACTGATATAAACAAACCATGAGTGACTAAGTTAATGGGAGGGAATAGACGAATTTCCACGCAGAAGAATTCCGCGCAGTCTCTGTAGAGACCCTGCCCTCAGGGAGGGGGCACATAACCCCCTTCTCTAGGCGATGCCTGTGCCGAATGGCATGCACCCTTCCGCAGAGTCCGCATGGAAAGGGCGAAGGAGAGAAGCTTTACCGCGGAGACAGCCGACACACACGACCTCAGCCCGGCAGTCAAGGTCGACATCAGCAGTGCCAAGTCACGGTGATTGTTGACGTATGTACCTTTCACAGGATGTGATGAGAATAGCCCTTCCCCTTGGTGGTCCTCCTCCCAGAGCCCTTAACCCCAGTCTAGACTTGAGAAGAACATGAGACGACCCCCACCTGAGGGGCAGTCTGCGCACTACTAACCAGGCCTCTTCCAAACTGTCAAGGCCGCGGAAACTAAGGGGAGCCTGAGAAACTGGCCCCACCGCGAGGGGCTTAAGGAGACGTGACAACCAATGTGATGTGGTATCATGGATGGGATCCTGGGAGGGTAAAAGCACATTGGTCAAAACAAGAGAAACCCAAATAAAGTATGGACCTGAGTTCACAATGATGTCTCAATACCAGTTCATTAGCGGGGACAAGTGTACCAGGTGGTAATGACAGCAGAAACTGGGCGTGGGGGTGTCTTTGCAATTTCCCTCTAAATGGAAAGCTGTTGTGAAATTAAAAGTTTATGTTTAGATAGAGAACGCCCTCACTGGTGTGGCTCAGTGAGTCGGGCATCATCCCACAAAGTGAAGAAGGGTTGCCAGTTCGATTCCCAGTCAGGGCACATGCCTGGGTTGTGGGTTCGAGTCCCAGTTGGGGAGCCTACAAGGGATAACCAATCAATGTTTCTCTCTCACATCAGTGTTTCTCTCCCTCTCTCTCCCTCCCTTCCCCACTCTCTGAAAATAAACAAATAAAATCTGTAAAAAGAGAGAGAGAATGAAGTCACAAAAATGTACATCAGCAGAGGAATCAGGAAACAAATACTGGTGCTTCCACACAATGGAATACTGCTCCTCAGTTAAAAAAAAAAACAAAAACTGTTGATAACACGCAACTGCCTTGTTGAACCGCCAAAGCTTTATGTCAAGTGCGATGAGACAGAGCAGAAAGAATGCCCACATTAAACTTCAGAAAATGCCAACTCGCCTCCATGGAGAGAGCCAGTCTGGGGCTGCCCGGGGTTGGAGGGCCCCGGGGGATAAGAGGAAGAATCAGGAAGAGGAAGCGCTGGCAGGCGACGGGGATGTTTATTGCGTTGACTGTGGTGGTGGTTTTGCAAGTGTGCAATGTGTCAAAACTTACTAAGTGGCACACTTGGAATATGTGCGATTCTTTGTATGTCAGATTACACCTCGCTTTTAAAAATGAGTGTCTATAAAGAGGTCATATTAAGGAGACGGTGGCATTCGGGGGCCTGAGCCGGTAGAGGGGCCGTCGGGGTGGTCCCAGGGGGACGCTGGGAACCCGCCCACCCGCCTTCCTTCCCCGGGAAATCAGTGCCCAGGTCCCCGTGCCTCTGCTGGTTAATTCCTGTTCCTGAGGAGGCCTGGGAAACCAGGCCTCATTAGTTGAGGGCCCGGCCTCATGGAACTTCATGTTTGTTAAAGATTAATGGGGTGTCTCCTGCGCCAGATCCGAGGGGTCTCCTGGCCTCGTTTCTTCCAAATCAGCCCCCTGCCATGACTCCTCATCAGTCACGGGAGACGGCCGCCTGAGAGTGAGGGACGGTGGCTGGGAAGCGCTAATGGGCCCCGGCAGCCTCCCCGCAGGCCTGGTGACGTCCTCTGATGACCAGAGAGGGAGGCACGGCCACCTCCGAGCCCTGGAGGTGGTTCGACCCACCCAAAGAGGGTATGTCCCCTTCATCGCGGTCACCTTGGGAGGCCGCATGCTTATTTCAAAGGATGCTGCCGCATGTAAGGACACGGGGGACACCTTCTCTACTGATGCACCTTCAGAGAGAGCAGGTTTTCATGGGCACGTCTCCCAATTACGTAACGGGACTTCCTCTGGCCGAAGGATTCCAGGTCTAGAAACGGCCACAGGTCAACAGCAGCCGAAGTGCCTGCGTCTCGTCTGTCCCCTCTTGTTTCGTGTCTCCGAGCTCCATGAAGGCTGGGGCCTTGCCCGGCTTTGCCTCCCACTGCACTCCCAGCATGCAGCATTGTCTGGCATACAGCTGGTGCTCACTGATGATCTGCCAAATGAAGGTGGAGCTGGGGTGGGGGTGCTGGAGAAGAACACACTTTGCTCCGGGGGCCGGGCCCAGGCGGAGGAAGGGGGAATTAGTGGTGTTTGCTGAGCAAACACTGCCGGGTGGGGAGAGGCTGCAGCAGAGTGTTTAACACACATCTCCTATTTGCTGGCAAATACCCCCAGCCTGCCAGGCGCCCGCTGTACGCACCGCCCCCGCAGGGGGGCTGCTGGTGCAGAGCGAATGGGAGAGCCCGGGGGAGGAGGGCTGCAGGGTTCCTGGGAGAGCCTTCCGCAAGGTGAGGGAGGCAGGAGAGCAGGTTGGGGGGCTCCACAAAGCCTGCCCTGGGTTGGGGAGGACACCTGGCTCCTGATTCGAAGGCCCGCTCCAGGGCTAGCAGCGGTGGCAGGTAAGACACACGGGGCCCCTCAAAGCTGAAACCTACCCATTCTCATGCTGCGTGATGATGAAGCGGCTCCTCAAAGCTGAAATCTACCCATTCTCATGCTGCGTGATGATGAAGCGATTGTGCGATGTCTCTGAGCCTCAACATATACGGAATCAAACCAATCATATTTCTAGAGCATGGACTACGGATGCTAAACCTCCTTGTGCCTCGGTTTCCCCATCTGTGACATGGGGACCACAATAGTGCCGCCCTTATGTTTTTGATTTTCCTTTTATTCAAAAAAGTTTCAACCCTGTTGAAAAGTGGCAAGAGTAATAAATCCATGAGCGTCCGTACACTCCTTACCCACATTCGCCGCCATGTGTGGGTATTTTGACACATTTGCTTCATCCATCCACCTGTGCACGCGCGTGTGTCTACTTCCTTCTTCGCTGGGTCGCCTGCCTTCAGTCTGCCTTTTCCGAGACAAGCGCTGCACCAGGCCGCCACGGAATCATGAATTCGAGAACGCGGAGTCGCTGCAGTTTGATTATCTAACACATACCGTATTGTGCCGTGTATAATGCGCACCCATGTTCTTGGCCCAAACTTTCAGGGGAAAAAAATCTTTCGTTTTAATTTTCTTATTCCATATTTTATTTATATTTAGAAATAAAACCGATTCTCGTATTCCAGGGTCTTATGTTGCATACGGATATTGTTATTGGCTTTCTAGAGTTACGCTTTTAACGCGGAAGCATAAGTAAAAGAATTAAATACACTTTTACAGATACGGAATTAGTACTACCCATGTGTAATGTGCATCCTTATTTTTTCCTTAAGAATTTGGGCAAAAAGTGTGCGTTATACATGGCAAAATACGGTACCTTGTGCACTTTCGCAAGAAGTAGCTGGCATCAAGACTTACCCTGGGGTTACGAAATGCCCGCTTCCTGCACACGGACCGAGCCTGCCCCCATCAGAGGGGGCCATGGAAAGACACCCAGCCCCTGCCGGAGGCGGGGACTCGGTGTGGGATGGCAATGAAAGGAGGCCAAAGGGACACGGTTCGAGGCCGTCAGAGGGATCTGCCCCCATGTACCTGGGTGCCTCGACTGCCCCCGGCCATCAGCAGCACTGTGATGAGCGTCTTCGAAGTGCCCCCTTACACACTCGTGTGGGGTTGCCCTGGCCTCCGCTTCCGGGAGTGGAATTCCTGATCACGGAGCATCTGGGTATTTAACTGGCTGACGTAACGCCAAATGTCCAATGCACACGGGTTCCCCACACCCTCACCGACACTGTGTCACTCGGCTTTCTGACCCGTGCCAGTTTGACAGGTGACAAACGGTAGCTCTGTCATTGCGGTGTATGAGCTTTTTTATGTATTAAACCGTATCAGATGGCTTAGGAACATCCTAGGGCTGAAAGGGAAGGAATTTTGTTAGAAAATGGGAGATGAAAGAGGGAACCCCAGGCCCCCACACGGGAAGCTTCCCAGAGACGCCCAGCAGTAGAGAAGTGCGGGGACCCCGCGAAGGGGAAGCCCCGTCCTGTGCCCTGTGCGCCCCTGCGTCCCCGTCAGAGCCCACGCTAGTGAGTCTCTGCTTTGCCTGCCGAGGGAAGAAGGCCTGTCATTGGGCCCGTGCCACCTCCCTTTCCCAAGACTGGCACACAGTAGGCCTTCAGGCTTTGCTGTTGAGTGAGCATGGGCACGTGATGAGGCTGCAGTTTTGTGAATTTACAAAACAAAACAAGGAAAAAGAGAATGTCACCTTCCCGGTGTGAGGGTGCAGGCCCTCCTCCGCATGGCCTGGGAGCTGTTTCTCAGGGAGAGGCGTGGGGAGCCGCCCGCCGGTTTTCTTCCCTCCCAGAGCCATAGACACACGGACAGACAGCCGGCAGCACTGACAGGCACACACGAGTGGGTGGGCTCTGAGGACACGCCCGGGGCGGCCGTGTGCTCCGGAGCGCTCACTGGTGTCCAAGAGGCAACCGTCCAATTAACAGGACTTGGGCGGGGGAGCTGTTCGGCACGGCCGCCGTTAAATAAACTTACAAGGGAAGCGTATTAAAATCAAAGGTAACACATAGGCAAATCCACCAGTTCCTGATGGTTTTACTCCGTTTTACTATTACCTTGCTCTTGAGGGTGTTTACGTCAATGGTAGCTGTGCGGTGAAAATATTCCACCGTGGGGAGCTGGTGCGCACCTGTCTCCCCAATCCGTGTTCGGCTGTTTAGTGGGCGGTGTTTACACCATGGAAATTGACAAACTCCACAAATCAGACATAGGGTTTTGCGGGGGGGGGGGTTGAGAGCCAGTTGTTAAGCATTTACCAGCACCCCACTACCTACAACCCTCGTGGTGGCTAGAGACACGTGACCCTTTCTGTCTGCATCTCTGGAAGCCCAGAGGGACAAAGGTCCCCTGCTTTAGTTAGGGGCCTCGTTCAGGGCTCATTCCATCAGAGGAGGAAGCAATGCGTCCCTGCTCCCAAACCATCCATCCATCCCCGTGTCCGGGCCCAGCCTTCAGGCTAAGAAGGGCCAGGCATCGTCTTTGCTGAATTTCTGCCTCCACTCCTGACTGTTCTAACCGTCCTGGAGTCTCACGGCCGGCAGTTCGCAGCAGCAGAATGAGAAAGCGTTTATTTCATCCTGAGAATGACTCTTGATAATTGGGGCTCCTACTTGCTGTATCTCTGCCTTCTATTTTGCCCGGAAAATGCCTGGTGGTAATTGCCCGACCTCTGGCAGGGAGAGGGAGCCAGCCCTTCTGCCGCTCGCACTCCCAATTGGGCTATTACGGCCCCGGCCACTTTCTCTTAAATGGCCCTGCTTCGATTTGTCGACATCTTGTAGAGAGAACTCATCTTTCTCACATTTCAGGCTGAAAGATGCCGAGATTGGAAAGCTCACCGTATCTTTCCAGGGGAGAGGTAGTGCCATGGCTTCCTGCTCCCTGAGTAGGGGAGCTTACCTGCCACTCCCATTGCACAGATGGCCACACTGAGGCCGATCGGTCATTGCCCGCATGACTGAGTCCCATGATGAGAGTGGGATTCGGGGCAGAAACGTTTTCCAGAAATTAATAGGCACCTAGACGCTCTTACCTCAGGGGGCTCCTTCCCGGGTCTTTAAAACCTACCAAAAGCATGGCCTGAAGCTGGTTTTGCTGTAAAAATTTTTGAACAGACTTTTCACGTGTTCTATTTGCAATCCGTTGATAAGGAACTCACAGAATGAGATGCTGATTGGCTAGGACCTCCCCCCTCCCCAGGCATGCTGGACAATTCCTCAAAGTGTGAGAAAAATCTGAATGGGAGGGAATAGTATTTGGGGAATACAAATGTGTGATTAAAAACTATTTTTGAAAGAGAAAGACAAAGCTTAGGATGATGGTTACCTCTCACAGGGAGAGAGAAGCCTGGAATCAAGAAGGCACCAAGTTAGAGTAAGTTGTTAGCAATGCTCTAGGCTTGGCTCAGGAAGGAAGGAAGCAGAGAGGGAGAAGGCGAGGCAGACCACGCATGGGAAGAGAAAACCTGTCCTGCAAATTGTTTTCACATGCAATGAAATTTTCATAAATGTCCAGTGAAATAATTAGCACGGCAGACAACATATATGTCATGTGGACCTTAAATTCTGCACTGATGCATTTTGAGTTGAGGGATTTTCTCTTCCTATTTTGCAGCCGATTCTTTTCCTCCAGGTCTCCAACATCTTCCTGGGTGGGGGCCCCAGGCTCTGCCTCTGGGCCTGCTGCGTGCCCAGCCGGGATGCACCCAGCAGATCTCAGGGACTTCGATGGAGGCTGGAAGGCCTGTGTCTTCTCCCCAGTGGAGTTTCCCAGATGCCCCAGCTCCTTTCAAAAATGCTGACCAAGCCCGAACCCGCCCTCAGATGTCTCTATTGCCTCTGTCACGCTCACCCAGACGCACGCTCGCACACTCTCCTTCTGCACACACAAGCCAGCCTCCACCGCCTGCCTTTCTATCCAAGGCTCAGCTGGGACCGAAGCGGGTGCCGTCCCAAGCCAGGGGTCTCCCCGGAGAAGCCTCTCTCCTCTCCTTCCCCCTCTGCTCCCCTCCCCCCTCCTCGGCGACTCTCCGCAGCCTCACTGGATGTTGAAAGAAATACTTCGCAAGGATGTTCGGTCTTTGTTGGGGCGGATGAGGATGCAGCATAAAGGGTCTGAGAAAGTGGAATGGGGTGTGTGGGGTGGAGAGAGGGAGGGGGGGCCAGGGGAAGAGGACGGATTCTCCGTATCAAAAAGGGAATTAAAGTGCTTTTACTGGAGTGAAGAAATCAGCTGAAGAATGGCCCCGGAACAAAAGCGAAAAGACCGTGGACAAGTCCTACTGAATAGGGCCCGATCCCCTTAAGTTTGTAAGCCCCCCTCCCCCGCCCTTTAAGCCTTCCTTACTTACTTCTGCAGAGAACAAACGCCAAGGAGGAAAACACGGCAGGGGCAGGGGGAGGGGGCCTGGCAAAACTGGGGGAGAAAAACCCGAAAATAAAAGGTAATCCCTGGGGCACTTTGCCCTCCTAGTGCCTACCAGGGATCTGATTAAAAGTCCCAGATGAAGCCATTCCGCTATTCACATGCAAGGAGCGGGATTTACAAGAAAAGAGAGAGGGAAGAATAGGCTGAGAGGAGAAAAGGGGAATTATTTGTGTCCCTTAATGCTTGTTAAGTACTCCTCTTTGCTGCACACCAGACAAGACAAGGCTCAGAACTCGCAAAGAAATCTTGTGCAACCCACCCCCTGCCCCTGTGGCCTGCCCCCAGCTCGAGGCCAAACTTCCCTGCACACGTAAGTACACACACACACACACACACACACACACACACACACAGCCTGAGCAGCGCTGCCCGGCCAAGCCAGACTCACAAAGAGAATAGCAATTAACCTCCCGTCCCTTCCTGACAGCGATCTAATCTCACCAGCCCTCCCGGATTCTTGCTCTGTGCCCAGAGCCCCGGGGCCCGGGCTTCCAAGAGGCTGGGATGGGCTGGGAAGGTGAGAATCCGGGGTGAGGGGACAAGAGTCCTCAGGGACAGGTGGGGCTTCCTAATGAGACTCCTTCTCCCCCAGATCTCTGGCCTCCTGCGAGTGGCTCCAAGAGCCTGCCTCAGGACCTTTGCTTATACCAGGACCGCTGCCTGGGATGCTGTTCCTCACCTCCTTGGCAGAGTTAACAGCTCAGGTTGGGGAAGCCATCCCTAGCTGGCCCTCCCTCCCCCGCAGACCCCAGACCGCCTCACATTTCCTCATTCTTGGCTCTCAGAAGACCTCCAACAAGTTATTTCTTGGCGCGTTTGTTCAGCGGCGTCTGTCTCCCCTACTAGAGCATCGGCAACATGGAGGCAGAGGCGGTGGCTGACTCCGCCCGCCATGGGGCCCCAGGTCTTGACGCTGAAGCGGCTCTGTGTGTTCTTGCTGAGTGAATGAATGAATGAATGAATGAAGGAGCAGGGGACTGAGTCAGCACGGGGTAACTCCTTTACTAGGCACCGCGGATACGTTAATTTTCTTTAAAACCAAAAGGAAAAATGAAGAGAATAATGTGTGTGTAATAAAGCACCCAGCCTGCATCATATTCACCTTTAGACCAATGCAGTCAGAAAATACTTCCTGGTTTGTTTGGTTTTTTTTTGCTTTTATTTTTTATGGGAGAAGGAGCCCCTGAAAGTCACAGTGGAGGTCTGGGTTGGAGGACCAAATGACCAAAGATAAAGGGACTGGAATTCCGGGGTCCCCTTTCCACCAAGGTGACAGTGGGTGGCTCAGAATTACATGGGTTCCATTCACTCATTCATTCATTCATTCATTCATTCAACAAACATTTGGTGAGTGTCCTCTACGTGCCGAGCACCGTCCTAGGCTCTGAGGACAGAGCAGTGAGCAAAACAGACAAACTCCTGCCCTCCTGGAGCTCACAGCCCAACGGGAGGCACAGCTCTAAGACATAGAAGCACACCGAGAACGACTCGCTCGCCAGCCAGACGGGCCCACTGCCGGTGCTGCTGTCCTCTGACAGTCTCTAGCAGGGACACATGACCCAATCTGAGAGATGACATTGACACCGAGACCCAAAGGGGCCCCAGGACTTTGCCCAAGAAATCGTGTGCTCAAAGGGTAGAAGGAATATGGAGCCACCCGAGAGAGGGAGAGAGGCCGAAGAAAGGGACATGGACGGGGGACCCCAGCGGGGTTGGCCCAGTGGCCCTGCGGGAGCACGAAGGACCCTCCCGGCCTCGGCCAGCCAAGACAGGCAAGGAGACGCTCATGTTCCTTGACGCTCTGCCAGCTGAGGAAGGTCGCCCGTAGGATCTCATCTGGGGAGGAAAAGTCGGCCTCTTTGGAGAAACGTTGCATGGAAATAGCAATCGGTTCTGGCAGTTCCCAGAACGTGCGGGTCCGTGGGAGACAGGCCTTGGCGTCAAACTGGGTCTGCGCCCCTGTGTTGCCATTCATTCTGTCTCTCTGGGTGAAAACAAGACGGCTCCTGTTCATTTTTTTCGGGGAGGATGGCGTAGTTTGGGTTCCTTTTTCTTTTTCCTTCTCTCACAGCCGAGTCAAGACAGAACCACTGAAAACGAGGATTCCATTTCAGACCCGCTCAGTCTGTGGGAAGGACAAGTTCGCGTGCTAATAAAATAGATGAGCGGGGATGCCAGGAGAGGAGGTAGAAGGGACGGTTTACGATGTATGAAGACACTGCTGCTGGAACAGGGCTTCAGAGTACTGTATTTCTCATTACAAAACTCATACGCGCTTGTTATAGAAAATGGGAAAACCGCCCTGGCTGGTGTAGCTCAGTGGATTGAGCGCGGGCCTGCGAACCAGAGGATCGCGGTTCGATTCCCAGTCAGGGCACATGCCTGGGTTGCAGGCCAGTTCCCAGCAGGGGACACATAAGAGGCAACCGAACATTGATATTTCTCTCCCTCTCCCTCTCCCCTACCCCTCTAAAGACAAATTAAAAAAAAAAAATCTTAAAAAAAAAAAAAAAGAAAATGGGAAAATCCAGAAAAGAGGGAGGGAAAAATCTTTCTAGAAAGATTTTTAAATTGCACTACCCGTCTGGGCAGCTATTGGTATCTTAGTATATTTCCTTCCAGTCTTTTTTCCATGCAGACGTGGCCAAGTATCGCCTTATTCTGTAGGCAATCCTGTGTACTGTCTTCCTTTTGCTTAAAAACTCTTTATACTTTTGTATTTATTGACTTTGGAGAGAGAGAAGAAGGGAGCGGGGAGAGAGAGACAGAAAGAAACATCAATTTATTGTTCCACTGATTTTTGGATTCGTTGGCAGTTTCTTATATGTGCCCTGACAGGGGATCGAACCCACAACCTTGGCGTGTTACCTTCTGTCTCAGGACTGTGTACATTTTTACAAATCCATAATCATATGTGAAGTTCTCTATCTTTTTTTACTTTCAGTGTGTGTACAACAATCCAACCTAACCAGCCCTCTGGTGAGAATTATTTAGATCTTCTCTGATGTTTTCATATCATGAGGAGTAAAATGAAAATCTTTCTGCATATGGTATTGTCTGCATCTCAAATTCTTTCCTTGGGGTAGATTCCTAAGTAATAACAAAGCAATCCACACCAGAAGACTCCGCCTGGTAACGCAGGGCACTGTCCTGGGAGATTGGCTGAATGTGTCAGCACTGGCGAGGTTATGCTGCCGTAACAAACAGTCTCCTTGCCTTGTGGGTTAGCAAGGAGCCTTGGATCGTTGTGGGAACTTGAGGTCCCTGCTTGGTCAGGGCACCATTGTAACCCAACCTCCCATGATGGCAGAGGGAAGTGCTCACAGGGACTCAGCCTCGCTGTGACACTGTGGTTCTTCTTTTTTTTTTTTTTTAACCAGAAACCAGTGGTGAGCGGTGACCGTGACATTGACCAAAGCAAGTCACACGGCCACACCCTCTTTCAAGCGGCCAACCCAGCATACTCCCGCCACACCCCTGGAAGGTGACAGCTGCGCATCTGGGAACAGCCCTAAGGACCAGCGCAGGTTCCCAGGCCTGCACTGGCGCGTGGACAGAAAGCGTTCTGCGTTGATATGATGCCCAGGAAGCTGTCCCCCAGGTCGCTGGTGCTCCAGCTGGTGCTCCGGGTGAACCGCCTGCTGGGAACACACAGACCCTCATTTCTCAATTTACAGCAGATTCTCAAGACACAAAACCACAGGAAGAGGCGGTCTGGGGGTTGTTTTACGGGATGTCACCCTCTTTAAACATTTTTAATTTCTTGTATTGTTCTATGTTTTTAATTCTTAAAGCCACATTGTCTTTAATTGCTCTTTTCTACTTTTTTATTGTGTCTTTTCATTTCTGCTTGTCTGGAAATGGTACATCTCATTTGTTGCTATTGGCTATGCTTTTACTCATTGATCACAGTTAAACACGCTCATTTTAAGTGTCCACCTCCGTGAATTGTCATCAGTGTATACACACCCATGTAATTACCCCCCCAGGTCGAGACATAGAACCTTCCAGGTCCTGCCCGGGTAGCTCAGCTGGTTAGAGTATCATCCAGATAAGCCAAGGTTACGAGTTCGGTCAGGGCACGTACAAGAGGCAACCAGTGAGTGCATAAATAAGTGGAACAACAAATCTCTCTCTCTCTCTTTCTCTTTCTCCTTCTTCCACCCATTCCTTTCTCTCTCTCTATATATATAGTCAATAAATAATTTTAAAAAAATATAGAAACATCCAGCCCCCACAAGCCCCTGGTACCTCTTCTCTGCAGACACCCCGACCCCCAGAAGCACCGCAGTTGCTTTGACCACTATTCTGACTCTCCCTGAACACTGAGTGTCTGGTCTTTTCTAGAACTTTATGTCCGCAAACTCACATACTGTGTGCTCATGTGAAGCCGGCCTTTCACTCACTGTCTGCGAGATGCTTTGTCTGTGTGTGCAGTTCTCTGCAGTTGCTCTCTGCGGAACTTAACCCCTCCTTGTCCCTCAACCCCGCATGGCATGTGATGAGCTTACCTCTTGCACCTTCTCCCCACCTCGCTGCCCACCCCGGGCCAAGCCGCCGCCCTTGCTCACTTGGATGACTCAGGAGACTCCTGCCCGGTCTCTCCAGCTCCACTCAGCTCACCTGTCCCACTCTCTTCTCCACAAAGAAGCCAGGTCAGTTGCTTAAACATAAATCCAACCAAGTCATCCCCTGGCCCCAAGATTTCCATCACCCTCCCTCCCATTGCCACCATATCCAGCTCCAAAGGCCCTGCGGCTCTGTCCCCTCCCTTCCAGACGCAGCCACACCTCCGTCACCTGCTTGCTCAGCTCCATTCGCACCAGCTTGTCTGGGACCTCTGCCTAGAAGGCAGGTCACCCAGCAAACTCCACCCAGAACACACGTGCAGGGGCGCACGCACACACCACCCCTCACTGTGATACTGAGGCCCCTCAGTACAATCTCTTCTAACTCCCTGAACTTTTCCCTCCTACCTTTTCTCACAGTCCCTAATTACACACATATGTGAATATGCTGTTACATCAGACTCCCCCCCCCCCTGCCCAGACCATCAGCTCCCGGATCCAGAGTCCGGCTTCTTCATTCCCCGCCGTGACCCCAGAAGTCCCCGCAGGCCCACTGGTGCTCAGAAGAGTCTCGTGCAAGGCCCCCATGAGCAAGGGCTCCGCTTTGCCCAGGCTTGGTGCTTAACGCCTCCCTAGTTATCCAGTCTCAGCCACACTTCTCGCTGACGGCGCCCTGCCGCCATTTCGGTCTGTGCCTCGGCACTTCACTTACCAGATGCAAAGTCCCCCTGTTTTCCCAAAGTCCTCATTTTTACATTTGTATCCGATTACATGGCCAGCCCTGGTGGGAGCCTACACTTTGTACACTGGCCATTAGCATGGTGTTGGGGGGTGCTAGACTTATTGGGGGGATCGTTTGTAAGTCATATAGATGCCCAACCACCGCGCGGTGCACCTGAAACTAATAGCATACTGAATGTCAACTGTAACAGAAAAAAATTTAAACTGTTTTAAATGCACCTCCGTATATGGCACAGAGCAGCTCACTCGTTTTTGAAATAAAGATTTTAGGAATAGTGGGATTTGGGGACAAGGATCTGGTGCTCAAGGCCACTCAGCTCCCCTGAGTCTCAAGGTCTTTAGCAAAGTGGAGGGAAAATGAAATGGGGGGTTGCAAGAGACACCTGGGCGCGTGAAATGAAGGTAAGCGCCCTCCCCGCAAACCAAGGAGATACACGCAGATGTACACACACCTCAATTATACCTCAGGAAGCAGAGCTAATGGAAGCTAGATTGATTCAAAGATAACAATTAGGGAACAATTTTATTCCCCGCTGTGATGGAGACACACAGTTTATTTTTAATTTGTATCCATAATAAAAAATAATAATTAAAAGGGCTGGCAAATTGCCGCTTTTGCCGAGAAATTAGATTTGCGCTGCCCACTTTCACCCCATCAGCAGTGAGATCCGCCCTCCTGCCTCCCGGCTCCTCGGCCAGCGCAGCCCCGCCACGACTTGCGGGCACGCGGGTGCCAGGGACCCCACTTTAAATACAGAGATTCATTAGTTAGAGGAGACAGGGAGGGCACTTTTTTTTAGCAACTCCTAAGTACCTGGCACAATGCTGAATACGTTTATGTAGATGGTTTCTTTCAACCCTCACGTCAATCCTGTGAAAAGGGAACCCCACTTTACTCTCTTTTTACAGAATAAAATCCGAAGAAACCGACAGGCATTGACTGGGGCTGGAGGTCACGCAGGTCCCGTAGGGCAGGGCTAGATCTGGCCCAGCGTCTGCTCGGCCAGACTCACGCCTCACAGCGCCTCTCCTGGGGGTGGGCGGGAAGCTTTCGTCCTCAGCAAAGGCGCAGCCTCGGCCACAGCAGGATTTGCTGAGGTTCCATCCGATTCCCACTTCGCCCCCACGTCTGGAGTTCGAAACGGGGAGGAAGGCTTGCGTGGGGTCATGCCCTGAGTATCTGGCAGGTTCCATGACCTGGTGAGTCAATCTGTTATCATGAGATACTTTAGGGGGAAGAGAAGGAAGAAAAGGGGAAAGAAGATGAGGGAGAGAGGAGGAAGGAGTGGGAGGAGAAGAATGAGAACAGAAAGGGGAAAGCAAAGAAGGGAAAGGGGAAAGGGGAAGAGGAAGAGAATTGGAAGGAGGATGAGGCAGGAAGGGAGGAAGAGCAGTGACCTGGCTCGGGCGGCTCAGCCCCCAGCCTCTCTTCTCTGGCCCCCGGTGCCAGTCCTGCTCCGTGCCGTGTGCCGAGTGCCGATGCTTCCCCTCCACGAAGTCTGCGTCACGCTGCTGCCTACGGAAATCGTCTCTCTTCCCTGAGGTCCCATAGCGTTTGGTGTCTTGCCGATGGTACTTTACACCTGGTGCTGTGGTTATGTTCATGCCTGTCTGCCTCCCCTCCTAGCCTGGGAGCTCCCCAAAGCCAGGGACCCATCTCTACAGCCTCTCAGGGTGCTCAACACTGCACCTTGAGCTCGCACTTGGGCGCCCTTTGCTTTCTCCATGGCATCTTCGTGAGTCCATCTGTCCTTTGATCAAAGTTTAATTTTCAAGGGGGCAAGAGAAGGAAGAGAATTGATTGATAATTGGGGTAGAGAAGTGATGTTGACACTTGTAGTAGTAGTAGTAGTGATGATGATGATGATGATGATTTCCAGTTTTTGAGCTATAACAAGCCATGTGACATCATGATGCAACTACGGGCTCTGCTGCCAGACCACCTGGGTTCAGGTCCCTACTCCGCCACCTCCCAGCTACGTGCCCTTAGTCAAGTCCTTCCATTGTTTCTGGCTCACCTTCCCATCTGTAACGGGGCGGTTAAGGGGGTGGATATTTATATTGAGTTAGATGTTTGTAGCATACGGGACAGAGCCTAGCACGTAGTAAACAGTAAAAGGGGGTTGCTATTATTGTTATGGTTATTAATGGCTACTAACTCAGTTTCTAGGACCACAGCGGTCACTGTACTTTATTCGGTGCTCACTGGGCCAAGGGTGTGCTTGGCTCTGTCACAGTCCAGATTCCTTTCACCTTCCGGAGCTGATTACTATTAATGCATTTTACAAATTTTCCCAGCCAGTACGTGGCAGAATCAGAATAAGATCCCAATGTCAAAGGACCAGGGTTCTGGTCCTGAGAGCCAGGAAAGCAAAATGCCACCTGGGGAGGCAGGGGACTGGGCAAGATGACCCCAGAGAATCTCTAGAAATCCTAGGTTTGGGTGCAGCTCACCTTTAAATGTCCCCTTGTCCTGGCGTGTGTGTGTGTGTGTGTGTGTGTGTGTGTGTGTGTGTGTCCCGTTTGACCTCTGTCCTTGGTGCTGAAAGATCCAAACTTCCTCCCCGATGCTCAGAACCGGACCCAGATGGGGCCAGAGAGCTCTCAGCATCTCTTCAAAGGCTGTGGCTTTGTCCATGAGCCTTGCCAACTAATTGATTCAGACCCAAAGTATTGGTTTTAGTAACTTGCCAGGATTCCTCAAGTCCTTGTCCAGCTGGACAAAGCCAAAATCTCCCTGTTCAAACCAGCGTGAAGAAGTCTCTACATGTAAATGAAGGGGACGTCTGTCTGCCTCCTAGGTCTGATGTTAGGGCCAGTGGGATTGTAGAACTTTGAGACCTAAGACAACCTTCCTTCCAGCTTACCCAAGCCAACATTTCTTTACTAAAAAACCAAAGTCAAGTTTGGGAGGCAAAAGATCAGGCTGGTCTTGTGTGTGGTCTCACATGTGAATGACTCTGTATCACATACCAATACATCTCTGGGCAAGATGGAGGCGGGGGGAGGGCAGGGGTTGGAGCTCCAGAGCCTGGGGTGGAACCACCACCTTGGGCAGGTGACGACTTCTGCACAGAAAGGGCCCGATCTACACTTGGCACATGATGGGAGACCAGAAAGGGGGGATCAGTGCCCCTCTCCCCGCCACTTCTTCCCCTTGCGGCCTCAGTCTGCTGCCGCCTTTTCCAGACACTCCCCCCTTCCATACACCCTTCTGAGTCACCCAATTGCCTAAAAACTAATGGTCTTTTCTCTCCCTCCTAATCATCATCTTTGGGGAGGAGTCATTTTATTGATTACCATTCCAGTGATTAGATTCATTTGAGCCATTAAATCGCCATTTTTGTAGGTCAAAAGCAGTCAAATGCAGGCAATTTCGTATTCCAACAGTAGAAATAAATGCCTCGGGACGTCTCACTCAGCCTTTGCAGACACAGGATGCAGAATCACACTCATGGGGAGGCCGCCCTAGCCAGCTATCGGGTGGGGATGAGGAGGGAGGAGGACCTGCCACCTACATGGAACCTCAGAATAAAATTTATGGACAACAAAACCAAAAACCACCACCAACGTCCACATCCTGCAAGACAGAGGCTGCCTCTTCAGCCAGTTTTGAAGGGGGAAAAAATATTCTTCTCACACTCAGCAACAAATTGGCTTAAATAATCTGCATCATCGTCTCTTGTCTGCTCAGCTAATCATGTTGGTAAATGGTTGGGGTTTTTTTTTTTTTCTCCCTGTGGCTGCTGCTTCGGCGGAGGGAAGATGATGGGAGCGGGGTGGGGGACGGAGGAGGAAGATGTGTCGTGATAGATGACTGATTCGAGGACGCATTTGCTATTCTTGGTTAACGTCCTCGAAGACACAGGGGATTGGATTGGTCGGCCAGCTCCCCCTGTGCGGCACAAACAAGAAACATTAATTAAAAAGAATTGCCACCCCCTCCCCAGAATTAAGAGGGTGATGTTCAGATTCGTTTTAAGAAAGGTAATTTGATACCAATAAATTACAATTATAAAAACTTCATTACAGTCAAGAGCAATCTATCCACCGTTGTCCTAATTACACATTGTAGGAATAATGAATGCTAATGATTTAATGTACAATAATTACCACGATTGAAAAATAAAATATAATAATCGCCACCGTTATTGTTATCAATAATACAGATATTTCGGCGTGGCTGATCTCCACTTGAAGCTGAGATAAAATCCCAGAGTTTCTTTTGTTGTTGTTGTTGTTCCCAATTAGAAACACCCCCTCTTCTCCCGTGCCCCCACCCCACCCCCCAGCCTCATCTTTATTAAGACAAGAAATCCACAGCGTGGAACGGAAAGGTTTGCCTCTCCTGGAGGGTCGGCGTTAAAGCGTGAATGAAGTTCAAGTCTTCTCTCCCCTAGCCAACAGCTCACCTTTGGTTTCTTGCTGGGTATCTTTTGAGGCAGGGAAGAAAGGAAAAGCAAATACTCCGTTATTCCGATGTGGAGATAGGATTGTGTTTGGGCTGAAGCCACTCTCCAGGGCTTTTCCGAAACCCTCTGTGGCTTCCTACTGCAAAGAGAAAATAGCCAATTTTTTTTTTTTAGCCTGACATTCCCAGGGTCCGGTTGTGGCAAGGAGCAAGAGCTCTGGGTTCGAGTCCCCACCTCATCACCTACTATCTGTGCAAAGTCCAGCTGAACTTTTTAACGTTTCTATGGTTTCTACGATTTCCTTCTCATAAAATGGGGCTTAAAACAGTGCCCACCTCGGGGGTTCGTGGACTAGAACGCTGATCTCTACCTCGAGTTCAACTCAGGAAGCCATCGAATTCTGTGGGTGTGCAGCCCCCCGGCAGTGGCCTGGCAGCCTCACGGGGCTCAGTTTGCCTGCCTTCCTTCTCTCAGGGACCCGAGACCTGGGCCGCCTACTGTCTGATCCCCAAAACTGTGATTTTAAAATATTTTGTCTGGTTTTCTAGTTGCTTAAGGCAGGACAGTAAATCTGGCCTCTGTTGTGTCTCCTCCTGAAGCAGAAGATTACGATGAGGATTTTTTTTTTTTCTGAGCAGTTCGATAAGAGTAATAATACAGAGTGGATGAGGGAGGAGGACCTTCTCTTTCAAACCCCCCCCCCAAGCATCTCCCTCAGCTAATATTTTAAAATGATTTACCATGAAACATGATTTGAAAGGAGTTTAAATAAAAATGCTCAAAAGAAGAAGAAAACAAGTGAAATTAAGGGAGGGATGCAAATGAGACGATCAGGGCCCGGATGTGAGATAAAGCTCGAGTCAGTGTTGAGATGGGAGGGAGCTAGGATTCAGGGTCCGGATGGACGTACGATGAAGCTGGGATTCAGGCAGATACTTAAACGCCTGCGCTGACACCTCTTATCAGAGTTTCTCCACGTATTTTTTTTTTTAACCTGGCAGCTTTTTTTTTTTTAATGCATATTGTCAGGCCCCACCTCAAACCTATTATTGTACATGAGGATCAAACTCTGGGACTAAGGCCCCATGAAGAAGCTGCCTTTTCTTTCTTTTTTTTAAAAAAAGATTTTATCAAAAAAAAAAAAAAAGGTGCGGGGGCGGGGCCTGTAAAAAAAAAAAAGATTTTATCTGTTTATTTTTAGAGAGTGGTGGAAAAGAAGGAGAAAGCAAGGGGGAGAAATATTAATGTGTGTTTGTCTCTCACATGCCCCCCACTGGGGACCTGGCCCAAAACCCAGGCATGTGCCCTGACTGGGAATCGAACCGGCTGCCCTTTGGTTCGCAGCCTGCACTCAATCCACTGAGTCACACCAGCCAGGGCGGAACCTGCCTTCTCTGCATGGCCCCCCGATGCTTCTGACATACGATAAGCTGGTGGGACTGGGCCATCAGGAAGAGATGCCCATTTGGCCCCAAGGGGGGAGTTTGTGGCAAGACTGACCTTGGAAATGAGACTCCTGACTTCTCACTCTGGTCTCCCATGGGGGCAGTCACTGTCCACCCTCCTGGGTCCTCAGAGCCACTTGGCAGCCTTTGAAAGGCTAAGGACCCTCTCCTAGAAGTTCAGGTTGGACAGATGCGTGGGGGGACCTAGGCACCTGGACTTTCTCCAGCTCCCCAGGCAACTCCAACACGAACCTGAACTGTGGTGGGGGCTCTAGCTTGGACGTGAGCAGGCATGAGACCCCTGAAAGTATATACTACAGCATGCTGGACGGCTCAGCCTGGGTGCAACTGGGACTCTCATAAAAGGGAGCATCGCAAGCCATTTTCTTCAATAAAGTCAGTTAACAAGGGAAACCCTGATTGCACTATGGCGGAACCTCTGCGACTTGACTGGGTATAAAAATCCCCTGGAGGGCTTATTAAAACACAGAGTCCTTGGCCCTGATGCCAGAGATTCTGATTAGTAGGTCTCTGAATGGGGCCTGAAAGTTTGCATCTCTCACGAGCTCCTCAGTGATGCTGATGCTTCTGGCCAAAGCACCCCACCGTGAGAACCACCGGATTTGGGAAGAGATGGTACCCGAAAGGCGGACCCAGGCTCCCCCAGAGCCTGGGTGGGCTTAGGCCAGCCCCTGCCCCTATCCGTCAAACCTGGGGGATACGATCCGCACGATGCACGATGTCTGTGCTGTGCATCTTCTTCACTGAGGGCAGCAACCCCTCCACCCCGAGTCCCCTCTGCCCTCCCCGACGTTGACCCTCTCTCCACGCTCCCGTCTGGAGCCCTCTGAGCATGCAGCCATCTTCATCATCACCATCGTCATCAGTGCCAACCATTGCTGGCTGCAGGAGAACCTGCGTTTTATTTGTCTCTGTATCTGAGGGGACACCCAGAAACACAGATCCCATAGCAGGCACTCAATAAACGCGCACTGAAAAACGAATCAATGAACAATGGCTAAGCTTTCAGAGAGCACTTGGGAAAAAAAGGGCCCCACACGCCTTCCCTCTTTGGGGTCTCACAAGCCAAACACATGGGCCCTATTTTCATTTCCATGTGTCGGATGGGGAGACTGAGGTTCTGAGAGGGGGCGGGGCAGCTCATCCAGGGTAGCACAGCCAGTGCCCAGCAGAGGTCAAGCCTGGAACTCAGGTCTCATTTCCGGAACCCAGCTACCTCCGTGCCTGGGATCGGATTTGGGTCTCTCGGCGTGGGGGACAGCGTTAGCAGAAGCTCCTCTAAGGTGCCCAGTTAGGTTAAAACAGCCGGGTGCTGCGCGGGGCCGGCTGGAGACCCCGGTGCTCCCAAGCGGGCGGCTGTCTAATTTACGCCGTTGGGAGAGCCGTTGCTGAGAAATCAGCTCTACGCGCAGCTCACCTCTCGGAGGCGGGTCGAGCTGCAGGTGAGGACAATGTAATTAAGAAATTAAAAGGTAATTTCCACAGACGCTGCCCGTGCGCGATCGCCTAATTGATGGAGCGGCAGAGCCCACGCCGCCGCGCTTCCCTGCGCCCTCCTGGCGGCGGCTGGGTCCCTCCCGGGGGGCGGGAACTTCTCTGAGGCCTCTGGGACTTGCTGGGAGTTCCGCATCCAGATGGCGAAGGTGACCTTCAGGGTACCCTGGCCTCCGCGGGTAATCTATGCTCCCCTATCCCCATTTCTCTCAGCCTGTGTCTCTCTCTCCCTGTCTCCCATCCACTTCCAGTTTCTCTCTGTGTAAATGTCCATTCTTTATCTCCCGACCTCAGTTCTCTCTCTCTCTCTCTCTCTCTCTCTCTCTCTCTCGCTCCCCCCTCCAACCCCCTTTCCCAGGCAGGTTCCTAGTTCCCTGGCTCCCATTTCCTTAAGCTCCCAAAATTCCTACCCCCCGGGGCCTGGAGGAAAGAGCCCCCCCACCTCCCCACCCCCCACACCTGGGGGTGATCTTTATGCCCAGGAGGAGACTGCATTGAAGTCACTGCCCCCCCACCACCTCCACCTGCCATTCCTGCAGGGTTCTGCATGTGTGTGTGCACGCGCGGGTGCGCGCACATGAGTGCAGGGGAGCGGGGGGGTCGCTGGAATGTCCCAGCAGAAGCCCCCAGCAGAAGCCCACAGCGATGGCTTCATGAGACCTACTGGGATTCTCATGTGGAGCCGGCACCCAGGGATGATGGTGGGAAGGTGGGTAGCGCGGAGGATGAGTGGATTCGTGTGTAGGCGATCAGCTGGGTGTTTGGCTGGGTGGTTGATCGGTTGTTCAAAGAGATGGGTAGGTGGATGGGTGGATAATGGAGGGTTGATTGGTAACTGGGTGGGTAAACGGGTGAATGGATGGTGGAGGATGAATAAAAGGGTGGTAAATATAGGTTAATGGATGGATAAATGAATGAATGGTTAAGTGTGGGGGTGATCAAATTTACGAGGAGATGGATGGGTAGATGAGTGGGTGTGTGGCTGGGTCAGTGTACTGCTGGATAAACAGGTGTGTAAATGGGTGATTGGGTGAGAACAGATAACCGGTAGGTAGGCACCTGGGTAGATGGGCGGGCGGGTGGGTATTTGCACAGGTGGGTCTGTGGCGGGTGGGTGGGTGGTTTGGTAAATGGGTGAGGAGCTGAACGGCTCTGAACAGCTAGGACGGCATTGATAGATGAGTGGATGGATGGATGGGTACGTGGAAGATAAATAGGTGGGTGTATGGACTGGTGAGCAAATGAGTGAATGGTAGGGAGGTGGATGAATGGGGGAGGGTATGTACTTGTGGGCAGGCAGATGAGTGGGTGAATGGAGAGAGGAGTGGATGAATAGGGATGGCGAATAGACAGATGGCTAGAGGGGCGGAAGGGTGGGTGGCCAGATAAATGGTGGGACTCACAGGAATGTAAGTATACGCCTAATGGTGACATTAAGGAACAGCTGTGTGATGACAAAGTCCAACCGTAAGCAGCTACAAATAAAACAGGAGTCTGCCAACCCCCCAGGTATCCTCCAGCATCTGGGTCTCAAGGTCTTTGCCAAGTGTGTCCCTGTACAGAGGCGCAGGGCCTGGGCCCCGTGCAGACCAGGGTGAGCCGCCACTCTTCCTGTGTCTTTCGTCTCTTCCTTCGCCAAATGGGCACAGTAACGTCAGCCTCTTACGGTTGGGAGGACAGGGTTTGACATGAGGGGGATGAAGGCACTTTGTTGGCTGCAACGCCCCGCCTCCCGCTGGGGCACCAATACTGGTCAATGGAACCTTGCAATGCCCCGCCCCCGCTGGGGCACCAATACCCGTCAGTGGAACCTTGCACAGACCAATCCCCTCCCCACCCCATCCACTGCGGGCCAGCCCAACCGCCAGGTCCAGCTGCCACGCTGTCCTTCGCCGTGACCTCTCTTCCCAGGGGCCCCTCCCTGACTTCTGTACCTAAGTTAAGCAACCTCTGCCTTCTCTTCAAGGTCCGATTCTCTCACACACCTGCACCCACAGGGCGCCTTCCCCAGTTGCCTCTCTCCCATCGCAAAGGGCCTTGAATGGCGTGCTAAGGAACATAGACTTTGATTAGGCAGGGGACAGGCAGCTGTGGAAAAGTTTCCCATCCTGCACCTGCCTCCTGGTACAACACATCCGACCCAGGACTCCTCTAGGCACCCCCCACTCAGCTTCCACCACGGACTCCCCACCATGAGGCAGAGAATCACCCTTTGCTCGCATCTGGGTTTTCAGTCCCTAGTGGAGAACTGGGCACCTGCTAGGCGCTCAGTAAACACGCCCTGAGGTGGATAAGTGAGGCGGTTGCTGAGACAGCTACAGTTGGCAAAAAACAGTGGCCCACTGACCCCTCTTGTGTGTCTTCTCCCATTTGTCAGAGGAGGAAACTGAGGCCAAGGGAGCTTGCCCAACTGCCCTCACCAGAACTCTCCTATCTGTGCCCGCCCCTCAAACCGCGCCCTTCATCCTGAGCCAAGCCGTCAGGAATGTGACCACCCATGAGCACCTAAGGAAAAAGGGCCCTTTGTTCCAGGAGATGCCGAGAGGTAGGTGGGGGAGGGGTCTGTTGGGGATTAGGGAAGAGCCTGCAGGGAATGCCTTTGTCACAGGACTCAGTGGGGGCTGAAGCTGGAGTTTTCACCTGCTAAGAGCCCCCCTGAGCCGCCTCCCACCTGCTGGGAATGCCGAAGCCAGAGAAGCAGGGAGGCCCACCTGAGGCGGTCATTCTTAGGCCGGCACACCTGGACAAAAGGAGGAGAGGAGGAAGCGAAGCAGGGAGGGGAGGAGGGCAGGAATGGAGGGGGCGGAAGAAAAGGAGAGAGGGGGGAGACCCAGACACATCTTTAGAGGAGAACAGACACATGTATGCACGCAGTCACAAATACGTATACACCGGTACCCCTCGGAGCTACCTCCACTCACAAATGCCTGGGTGCCTCCGTCTCATCCATTCGTTTGTATTTCCATGTGCAGAACCACACACGTGTGCACAATCACACAGATGATGATGCACACACACTCACTCACACCCATGCAGCGGCACATACCCTCACCAGATGCTCACACAGACGTGTGTGCTCACCAATTCACATGCACTCTCGCATTCACGCACGTGGTCCTTCACGGTCACACGTACACACTCCCATATTCACGCACAGGTGCACGGCCCTGCTTGCCTCTGACCCCAACCCCGACCCCGGCCCCAGCCCCTCTGCTGGCTGCCTTCTGTCCCACTTTCAGAAAAATCCCTCCTTAGCAGTTCGCAGGCCTATTCACAGGCGTGTCGCCGCTGACGCTGTAGTGGTGACCCTCCCCAGTGGCCTGGAGCTGGGGGTGGGGGGTGCAAGGAAGACAAAGGCACTAACGCCGCCTCCTCCTCCTCAGAGTTTCCCAAGTGCTGTTACATCCAGCAGCTGGGTGGGACCGAGTCGTGTCCCTGAGTGGTGACACCAGGAGGAAAGCCTCCACTTCCAGGTGAGTCAGCTGAGACCCCCACGGGCAACAAGCTCAGATCGTAAAGCTAGTTTTTTGGGGGGCGCAGATCTGAGGGGCATTTTTCTTCAAAAATAGACAGGACATGCTGTTTATCCCCTTACCTCCGGGGGATAAAAGCCATTGTTTTTCTTATTACAAAATGTTTAAGACATATCTCAAAAAAGCATTTCTTTACATCTTCATTCCGCCCTGAAACACCAGTATTCCGAATGCGTTGTTTCTCAGCCATTATTCCATTCATCTGACAAATAATGATGGGCCGTCCGACACTGTGGGAGCACCCCCAGAATCTTGTTCCATGGGGAACACAGCGTATGGAAGGCATCGCTTTAGAATTTGCTAAAAATGTACGTGTCCCTAAACAACACACAGTGTCCGTAACGTATCTTGGAGCTCCTGATACCTGGTGTCAGCTGCCGCAGGGCGTCTCAGCCTCGGTGTTATGGGCACTTGGGGACAAGTGATTTTGGGGGGTGGGGGGGCTGTCCTATGCGGAGGAGGGTGTGGAGCAGCATCCCTGGCCTCTCTCTACCCGGTAGATGCCAGAAGTACCATTCCCCATTTGTGACAACCAAAAATGTCCCCGGACATCATCCGTGTCCCCCCGGGGGTGAGGAGAGGCAAGCTTGCCCCGACCGCTGTCTGCTTCCTTCTGCAGCTCGCCCTTCCAATACTCGGCCAAGTGTGTGAGAAGCTCCAGGTCCATGTGGGGCCCCAGGTCATTCACATTTGCAACAGCAGAGTCTTTAGGTCACTTCTGCTTTTCCCCTTAGAGACAGCGCTTCTACAAACACCCCTGTCTTTGCTCCCCGAAACACAGGTGTGTGTCCTCTAGGGACACATCCATCCCTCTGCAAGGCCCTTGTCCCTAAAACTCTACTTTCATTTTGAAGATCATGTTATGCCTGTACACACTCAGGCCCCTACAATGGGCATCCTATGTGTGACCTGCTGACTCAGGTCCCAACTGCCTAAAGAGGGAATGCCGGGAGTCAGCGCGTCCAAGCTGCAACTCCCACTGACGCTCTTCATGACCCGGGACAGGCCACCCTCCTCCGGGCCCCTTTCCTTCTGTGTAAGATTGCTAACTGACGATAACAGGACTGTGTGGGGTACTGGCTACATGGCTTCCTGGAACAGCAGCCTTCTGAAAAAGGTCCTACTGTCACCCGCACTTTACAAACAGGAAGGCTGAGGCACCGAGACATTAAGTAACACGCCAGCTAGTAAGTAGCAGAGCTGGGATTTGAACCCAGATTCTCCCTGGCTCCAGAGCCCATGAGCTCCTACACGTGTTAATTCAATTAGCCATTTATTCAACTAATATTTTAGTTGAACACCTGCTGTGTGTCAGACCCTGTCCTTGGCAGTGATGTGGACAGACGTGATCCTAGTTCTTTTGAAATCTACCACCTAAGGACAGGAGATGGTAGAGGAGGGGAGAAAAATTATTGTGCTTATTTTTTTTGTCATTTGTTTATGGACTTTAGCAGTAAATATTACTGGAAAAAAGGCAGCAGTAGAAGGCAGCTTTGGTCAGAGGAAGTCCCCCTTGGAGGAGGTGACATTTGAGCTGAGACCTTTGAAAAAATAGTCAAGCAAAGATCTGAAATAACATTGTCGCAGGCGGAGGGAACAGCAGGAGCAAAGGCCCTGAGTCCGGAGACAATCTAGAATGTTCCGGGAACAGAGTGAACGGTGGGAGAGGATCCGCAATGTGACTTCTTAGCCTGGCCATGGAGACTTCCCATGGCCGACCCCACCTCCCAGCTCTCCACCGCCCACAGACGCCCCGCGTCCACTCCGGGGAGGAGGCAGCCCCGAGAAGGGATGGACACAGGGACCTGTGAACCCGATGCACCCACCGGCCGCTGCTGCGGCCCGTGGAGGAGGCTCCCTCAGGCCACTTTGCTGGGTGGGGCACTGCTGCGACCAGGAAAGAGGCGGAAGACGGAATCTCTAGAATCCTTCCACTTCCTCGCGGAGCCCGGGGCAGAATTGTTGAGAAATAACTCGCATCTCACCCTGGTCCACGGGCGCCTTGCAGCCCATGTTAATTTCCGCTTTCCTTGGGGACTAATTTTGCAAGCGCGTGGAGCCCGCTTTGCCACTTCTGATGAGGGCAGGCTGGGCTTGCTGAAGCCTACCCACCTTGATTGGACACCACGATGAGGTCTTTCCTCACCTTCCTTCGCCGGGGCGCATCCTTCCTCACCCCTTCCCTTGTCTTGCAGGGCTCTCCCCTGCCCCCTGCACACCTCTGCGTCACAGCTCCCTGACCCAGGTCACCATGGCGGGCGGGGGAGTGTGAGGAAGACCTCGAGGCTGTCTTGGCGGGAGAGCTGTCCTGCGGTTGCCCAGCCGACATCTTCCCCTTCCCGTTCCCCTTCCCCTTCCCCGAGACGGAGTGAAGGGCTTTCACACTTGTCTGGGCTGACTCCAAGTGTGTGATCACTCTCCCCGGGTGTCAGCGCGGCTGGGAGATTTGTGATACCGCCTGGTTCCTAATTACCTCCCTCCCTGCACTCTCTCCCCTCCCAGCTCTCCTTAGACCCGCTGCCACCACCTCCATCATCTCCACCTGCCAGTCTGCCTGACTCCGTCTGCAGAGGAGAAGCCCGGCCGGAAGCTGAGAGGGGAGGCCTCCCAGGGTCTGGCTGCAAGAGGTCATGTACCTGTGTACCCAGGTGTGCACACGTGGCCACACTCAAGGTAGACAACAGCATGGGGTATAGACCCTCACGCACTTGCAAAACTGCTCCACTCACCCAGTAGGGTTTATGCCAGGAATACAAACGTGTTTCCAACAAAGCAGGGACGTAATTCACTACATTATCAGATGAAAGGAAATTGACGTGGTTATCTCGATGCGTGCTGTAGAGACATACGAGAAGTGTCCTGGCCCAGGTGGCAGATAGCAGAAACTCGGGAGGAGGTACCCACCCAGGGTAGTGGAAGTGAGGGAAAGGGAAACCGAGGCAGGAGAGGGTGGGAACAAGGCCAGGTGATATATTGCTACTCGTTGCTTCTTGGAAAAGCACAGCAGGTTGATGGGCCTGGGTGGCTGCCCGGATCTGCAGGGAGCCTCCAGATGGGCTGCCCTGAGCAGCCCAGCAGAGGAGGAAGGGGGGGTTTATCAGCCCAGCTCCCTCCTCAGTTCCCGTTTCCCACTGGTCAAAGTTTCCCTCCTGTGTTAACTCTCCCGCATTTCTGGGTCACATTGTGCAAACCCCTTGCAAGCCTCTTGGGAAGCCATACCCTGAAAAGTGATATTTCTCCTAAGTCCAGAAGTGGTAAGAGGAGCCAAAGACTCTGGCTTGCAGCTGATCCACCTTGGACAGCAGAACTACATGAGCTTTCATGGAGTCAGGTGCCTGCTATGGTGGTTGGGGCTGAGCAAACAGCTGAGGTCTAAAAAGCAGGTAAGAGCAAGAGAATCTGAAGAGGCTCATAAATGTGTCAGATGCAATTAATTTCAGCTTTCCATTCCTGATAAAAATTCATCAAGCAATCCATTTGAGGGCACATTAAAAACACTTCCATTTAAATTCAGGACTGAGATAAAGTTACATAGGCCCTTCCCTGGTATTCAACCTTGTACTTCCAGTATTAACCAATGCAATAAGACAAGAAAAAGAAGAGAAGGGTAATGTTGGAAAGAGACAGAATTGTCATTATGTATATATGTGATATGATTATGACCTCAAAAATACAAAAGAAGCAATTGGCAAACTATTCAAATTAATAATACACATGGTGTGTGAATCAGTATTGCTTCCTTCCCTCCCTGCCTTTACATCCAACACCTCAAGAAAACTCACCTCCTCTGTTCCTTGCACCTGCTCTGCAATTTCACACCCCTGGACCTTTATCCCACCTTGATTTCCTTCCTTGAAGATTCTGTTGGTACGAATCCTACCTATTTCCCTAAGCAAATGCCACTGTGTTTTTTATAAAACCTCTCTTGTTCCCCCAACCACAAATACTCCCTCCATCTTTTAAGCATAAACAACCTATATCATTCGTTCATTCTCTCTAGTTCTCCAAAGGTACCTACCCCTTCTACCTTCTATTCCAGTTATTTGTACCCACATCCTGCCTCCTGAACCAAGGTGTGAGCACCTTGAGGCCAGAGATTCTGGGGGAAAGAATACAGTTTAGTGACAAAGAGCACTTTGTAGCTTGACAGACCCACCTTCTAATTCCAGCTCACTATTTATAAGTTGCGTGACCATGCGCAAGTTCTTAACTCTCAGTTCTTTCCTCATATAAAAACTGAGAACCTATTAGGGTTGCTTTGAGGTTTATACTAAATAGGTTGACATTATATATGCATTTATACATCCATTTAGCAAACTACCCAGCACATAGCAAAGGATACCATCGTTATTCACTGTCACTCATCTGTTTATCTCTAGCATCAAGGGCAGTACCCAACATGTAGTAGGAGTTCAAAAGATGCTTGATGAATGACTTCCATTTACAGTCATTCAGCGACTATTTCTTGGGAACTGCTGAGTACAGGGCAGTGCTCAAGATTCTAGAGATGCAAGGAGGAGTAAGATCTCCAGGAGCTCAGCGGTGTCAGAATACAAAGAAATACAGGAACACAGAGGCAGAGAAAGGCCAACCCAAGCCCACTGAAGTCACCCTCGCATTCCCAGTCCCTTTGGTGGTGTCCTTGTGGAGAAGTCAGCATAAGACATGGAACCTTAGGCCATTGGCTCCTTAGAGAGGAAAGGTCAGGAACTTGGGCTCTGGAGTCAGACAACACTGAGTTCAAATCCTGGCTCCTGCATTTACCATTTGGGTGAATTCAGAAAAATGATCTTGTGTCTTTGAGTTTTGGTTCCTTTTCTGTAGAAATGGGGAGACTAAGAGTTGCTGCCACCCCTCCTGTGGAGTTGCTGGGGATAAAATGAGGTCAAGGAAAAAGAACTCAGCACAGCACTTGGCGTCTACTAAGCACTTATTACATGCTGACGTCCACTCCACCCTCTCGTTCTGCAGATGGGGAGTGGGGCATGTTATGGGTCCCACCAGGCTGTAACCAGATCCGGTCTCCTGGCTCCCATGCCATATTTGCCTTCAGACTTCCCAAGACCAGGTCACCTCTGGCAGCCTAAACACCTGTGGAAGTTTCAGGAAGGTGAGCCATACAGTTCCCAGACCCTCTCCAGGTAGTACTAAGTCCGGGCCATGGTTGCTGAATTAGACCAAGGCAGCCCTTTCATCCTTTCTGGAAAATTGGTGTGTCCTGATTGGCAGAAAGGCACTCTTTCCTCTGGCACCTCTGCGCCTCTTCCTTCCAAGCAAAGCATCAGGTGCCTTGGGTCATCTAGTGTGACTGTCACCACCCACAAAAACAGGCCATCAGAGCACAAAAGGTTTCCCACCCTTCCCCCAAAACACCCCTCAGAAATGGGCCTTCTTCATGAGACAGATCTCTCAGTACAAAGGCAGATAAGTGAAGACAAATTAAGTGAAAAATTGGAAAAAGCAACCTACTCTGCTCAGTCCAATCCTGCTTTAAAAAATATACACCCAGCCCTGGCTGGTGTGGCTCAGCAGACTGATCACTGGCTTGCAAACTGAAAGGTCACCAGTTCAATTCCCGGTTGGGGCACATGCCTGGGTTGTGGGCCAGGTCCCCAGTTTTGGGCGTGAGAGAGGCAACCGATTGATGTTTCTCTCGCACAGTGATGTTTCCCTCCCTTCCCCTCTCTCTAAAAGTAAATAGTTAAAATCTTTTTTAAAATAGATATACACCCACAAAAGAAAAAAAAAAAGAGCTGCTGAATATTAACAGGAATCATTCTCGTTGGTGTGTCTGAGCACGGGATTATGGGGAATATCCCATATGACATGTTACCATCGACTTTTCGCTCAGGCATCGCTTTTTCAGTTGGGAATAGTAGAGCATTTGCAAAGGAAAAGGGATTCTTTGGGTCTTCAAGAGGGCTGGCAGGAAGAGTTCCAGAGAAGTTCTTTCTGGGGCCAGAGACACCGCCTTCCCAGGGCTGGGGGATTACCACGCTGCGGTCCAGGGCTGCGTCCTCCTGAGGCCGGAAGAAAAACCGGGCAGTGCCAAGACCTCGTTGCAGCATCTCCTTCCTTGCAAGTGTACGTCCGTTTCTGCGTTCCTAGCGCGATGCTGCCTCTGGAAAGGTCCACAGGAGCGGGGGCTGCCTTTTCTCTCCAGGAAGGGGAGCCAGGGGGCTGGGGACAGCGGGGATGGAGGTGGCAGCTTCACTTCGTGCCTTTCTCTGTACCTTTAGAGTTATAAACCATTGCCTCCCCCAAAATACAAATAAAACTTAAGCGTGAAAACGAAGCCCTTTCCAAATAGTGCTATTCAATCAGTGTACAATATATTATGTGTACATTCAGATGGCTGGACAAACACAGCCATTTGAAAACAATGAGTTCATTTTAAGATGCTCCTTAAGAAATGTTTGGAAAACAGAAAAAATGAGGAAAAGAGCATATGTTTTACCCAGAGTCCCACCACTCAGAGATGACCACTATTAAAATACTATAGCTTATTCCTTTTCTTTTCTATGCAGGTTTTACTTTGTTTTGCAGTGTTGTGGTTTGGACCGTTCTGTGGTGGAGTTTTAGAAATTGCTTTTTAAAGATCCAAACCTGGATAAATGCTTACAATAGAGAGTATCCTGATATAACTTTGAGCTGAGCATCCTTCCTCCTCGGGATGCAAAGCCCTGAGAACTGTCAGGAGCAAAGTCTGCCCTCTCCTCCCGCCCCCCATCCCCAGCCGGGGGCAGGTGGCCTGTGGGGAGGGGTATCAGGTGAGGTGGGGTGTTTGTGAGGCTTCTGGGCTATTAACTGGGCTCTAAGCGTGTCCTGTAATCATCTCCCATCTCGGTTCTACAGACGCCTCCCTCCCTATCAGGGGGGCTGCCTGATGAATGCGGCTTGGAGGGAGGCTGTTGGCTTTGATGGAGGTGGGGGGAGGGCCCGGGTGGAGGAGGCCGAGCTGGGCAGCTCCCTGCTCTCCTGAGCGAGAGTGATGGGGGTGCAGGACTGGAGGAGGGAGCGGAAAAGAGGACATGATGGATGGGAAGGAAGACAGCCGGAGACAGGGAAACTGTCAGGAAAGGTGGGGGGAGTGCTTCACGTGCGATTCCCTCCTCCACACCCAGGGAGGGTGCCTTTCTTGGGGTGAATTTACAGAGAAGCAGGAAAGAGCCCAATGGACCCCTCCTCAAACCATTCCTGAAGACCTACTGTGTGCTGGGCCCCGGCTCAGAGCTGGTCCAGGGGAAAGCTCCTTATGCCCAAAGGGAGACAGGGCAGATTCCCAGGGCCCATGCCTGTGGCGGGTGCCTCGAGCTGTGGGTGTGATGTGTCCGCTGGAGTCTGGGGTGCAGGTGTGTGCGAGGCAACGTGCTAGGGATGGGGTGGGGGATCTGGAGGATCACAGCCTCTGAGGGGGCGAGGAAAAGACATAAAGAGACTGTGAGGCATTGAGTGACAGGGACAGCCTGAGAGCCAGAGAGACGGGCAAAGAGGCAACGGCAGGGCAGGGGGCGCGAAACAGACAGAAGAGGCAGAAACCGAGGAAGGTGGGGGAGAGACTGGGAACCAGAGAGACTGGCCGATCCAGGGAGGCGCTGAAGAGAGAGAGAGCGCCCCAAGCAGAGACAGCAGAGCTGGGGGGAGAGGAGGAGACGGGGTGAGTGGGGAGCGGGAGAGACCTGGGGGAGTGGGGGCGCCAGCCTGCCTGGTGGGGAGGGGGCCACGCACGCACGTGCCCAGCACCCAGAGGGAAAATGACAGAGATTTAACAAGGCAGATATAAATAAATAAATCTTTTTAAAAAGCGCTTGCTGGTGCGGCTCAGTGGATTGAGTGCTGGCCTGTGAACCGAAGGGTCACAGGTTCGATTCCCAGGCAGGGCACATGCCTGGGTTGCGGGCCAGGTCCCCAGTAGGGGGCAAGTGAGAGGCAACCACGCATCGATGTTTCTCTCCCTCTCTTTCTCCCTCCCTTTGCCCTCTCGAAAAGTAAATAAATAAAATATATTTTTTAAAGAGGCAGATAGATGAAATCGCCCTTAAAAGGAAAGAGGGGGCAGGGAGTGACAGGAGCAGAGACACACAGAGAGGGAGGGTATTGGCAGTGGGGACAGGTGTGCAGGGCAGGGCAGGAACGGTGACCTGGCCCGTGTGAAACCGCCACCCCCACCTGGTGCCTCCTGGTAACTGGGACCCACTCTGGACGTGACGAGATCTACAACCACACTCCTCAGCAGGGCGGCCACCGGTCACAGGTGCTGACTGAGACCTGCGAGTGTGGCCCGTCGGACCCAGGGAGCGGTAAGCGTGGGACACACACTCGGTTTCAAAGTCGGCATGAAAAAGTAGAATGGATCCCACCCGGAGTTTTAAACTTTATTATCTGCAGAAATAGTATTTTGGATGCATGGGGTTAAATAAAATCGACAAATACATCTAACCTCACCTGTTCCTGTCTGCTTTTAAGAAGGGGGGCTATTGGAAAATGTAAAATGATGTTTGTGGGTTGCGTTAACACTTCTATCGGACAGTCCCAGGCTAGAGCTTGGGAGGAAGAGGCCATCAGGGGCGCGATGGCCAGAGAGGTGGCAGGTGATCGCTCCATTAGTCAGGCCACAGTCAGCTCCTGGACGTGCGTTAGAGGTGAGCCTTGGGCCCTGACCTCCTGGAGCCTGTGGCTTAGAATGAAGCAATGGGGTGACTGCGGCAGCGCCTGAAAGCCGGGGAGAGGGCTGTCAGGAGGAAGCAGAGGGTGATGACCACCTCCCCAACAGCTGCAGGCAGACGTGGCCAAAGAAGGAGGCTGAACATGTTCCGGGGCCCAGGCCTCTGGCTAAGTGTCTCCTGTGGCCTCATTGACTAACCACTGGGGAAAACCCTCGAGGTGGATACTGACCGATATTAGCCCATCTTACAGCTGAGGGGGCGGCTCAGAGAGGTGAAGTGACTTTCTTGGGCTTGCACAGCCAGAGCGTGGATTTGAACCCAGAGCCTGTGGGCTTAGTCGTGAGGAGATCCCGCTCTTCCTTGCTGGAGAAATGCGTGGCTGCTTGGTTGCATGCACATTTATTGGTCCTGCACTCCTTCTTCCATGCCAGGGTATGAGGGGGCTGCCCAGTTCCTGCCTCCCCCAGACAGCCTGGGCTGGCCCCCTCCCGAGCTGGTGTTACTAGAAAATTTGATTCTCCCCAGCTCCGGCCCAGAGTCCACGCCCACGGCCCCCTGGGGATGTTGGCCAGCTCTCGGATTGGGGGGTGGGGCTGCCAGTACCAGTGGACTTGCCCCTGTGGTCAGAGCAAAGTTGGAACCCGAGTCACCTCCATCCCACTCCCCGCCTCGCCCCACTCCCCGCCTGCTGCCTTCCCCACCCCCCTGCAGTGGCCCCCACCCACCCCCCCAGCTTCAGCGCAATTTAATGTCTCACCGAGCTGTCCCCATTTGACAAACAGGTGATTTTGCTAATGAGGAATAAATGAGATCCACGGGAGGAGAGAGGGTGTGCAGCAGCTGGCGTGAGGGCAGGATGTGCCGGGTTTATTAAAATAATATCTGGCCACATGCTCAGGAGCGCCGTGCTTTTCTCCCCGCCACCCTCTGCTCCTCCGAGCCCCCGTCTTGTCTCCTGTCCCTGTTCAACTTCTGGGATGTGCCTGTTCCCCATCCAGGCTGGCAGCACCCACGCAGACCCTGGCACCGGAGGCCACTGCCCTAAGAGATGGGGGTGTCGGGGCCGGAAGGCTTTTCATGGGAAGATGATGGGGCTGATGGATGCTTGGAGCGGGGCGTGCGAACCGGCGTGCGTGAACGTGACTGTGTGTGTGTGTGTGTGTGTGTGTGGGTGAGTGTGTGGGATCGGAGAGGGAGAGACAGGTCTAACCGGAAAGGAAGCAGGAGAGAGAACGTGGAAGAGCTGGAACTTGATGAGGAGTGTGGGGAAGAGAAGGGGGCGAGGGGGAGGGGGCAGAGACAGACAAGGCAGAAATGCACAGGGAGGCAGAGTGAGACACACCAGCGCAGAGAAAGAGAGGAGACGCGATGAGGGACAGAGACCACATGGAGAGCCCGCCGGATTGGGACGGGGCGTGAGAGCATCCAAACGGCTGCTGCGACCCACAGTAAAATACGACACCGCTGCTGAGATCGTTTCCATGTTCTTTTCGTGCCGACTTGGAAACCGAGTGTGCGTCTTCGGCTTACTGTCCCCTCAGTCCGACAGGCCACATTTACAGGTCTCAGCCACCACCCGTGACCGGTGGCGGCCCTACTGAAGAGCGTGGCTGTAAGACCTCGGCTAGTCAAGGTCAGCAGCAGCCCTGGGGAGTTTCTGGAACTGTGGAGTCTCACAGGGTAGCCCAGACCTCCTAAAGCAGAATGTGGGGTTTTCCCCCTGCTTTTCATTCTGAGACGCGTGTAGATTCACAGGCAGTTGTAAGGAATACTGCAGACAGACCCCGTGTGCCTTTCCCCCAGCTCCCCCCAATGGGAATGTCTTGCTGGACGCTGGCCCAACTCACGGGCAGGAAACTGACCTACTCACGTCGTCCAGACTCCTCCGGCCTCGCCTGCTCACCTGGCGTTCCCACTCATTGGTCGTGTCTTTAGCTCTGTGCCGTTTTAGTGCCACCACAGTCAAGGCTCAGAACATTCGTGTCGAGGACCCCTCGTGCCACCTGTCACAGCCTCGGCCGCCTCCCTGCACTCCCCCTCGCAAACCCCAAGGGACCTGCTTTTCAGCCCGACCCCCAGGGGATTCGCGTGGGCGCCAGAACCAAACTCTGGCAGAGTCAGCATGTCGTCCGTTTTCTCTCAATCCCGACTCACTTGAGGGAGGAGAGAGTTTGAAACTCCTGTTCCTTTCTTTCTTTTTCTATTTTGTTAGTTTCAGGTGCACTACATTATAGTTTGACGTCTGCGTACACTACGGTCACCTCCAAAAGCCTGTCCCTCACCCTGCAGGTGCCTGCCTACACCGTGTTTGCCCCCCATCCTCCAACCCTCTTCCGCTTCAGGAATCTGTTTTCTGTACCTATGAGTTTGTTTCCATTTTATTTTGTTTGTTGTTTGGGGTCTTGGGTGGGGTTTTTTGAGATTCTATGTACGTGAAATCATATGGTATTCATTATTCTCCTATGGGCTTATTTCACTTAGCGTTATACCCTCAAGGTCCATCCATATTGTTGCAAATGGCAAGATATTGTTCTTTTTCATGGCCGAGTAGTATTCCATTGTATGGAGGCGCATCTTCTTTATCCATTCATCCATCAATGGACACTCAGGCTGTTTCTATACCTTGTCTGTTTTGTAAATAACGCTGCAATGAACATAGGGGTGCAGATATCTTTTCAAATTGGTGTTTCTGTACCCTTCAGACAAATACCCAGAAGCGGAATCACATGGCAGTAGAACTAATATTTCTTCAATGCCTCTCTAACCCTTGCTAATGCCCTGTCCCTCATTTGTACAGTGGGAACTACAATAATATCTACCCACAGTGTTGCTAAGAGGATTAAATGAGATGGTGCTATAAAGTGCTTCTCACAGGGCTGAGTGGGATCCGAGCCATCTTCCCCCCGCCCCCAGCTCCCATTCAGATGATCTGGCTGCACCGCAGCATTGCATGTCGCTGGGAGGTCTGGGGCAACCTTGACCTCCAACCAGAGGGGCTGGTGTGATTCATGAGAGCACATCCGTGCAATGGAGCACCTGCTGTATTTAAAAATCCATGTTCTGTGTCTAGGAACCATCCAAGAGGGACCTCCAGATCATTTTATTAGTTTTTACCACTAAAAAGAAATGCATGGGCCCTGGCTGGTGTGGCTCAGTGGATAGAGTGCCAGCCTGCAAACCAGTGGGTCATTGGTTTGATTCCCAGTCAGGGCACATGCCTGGGTTTTGGGCCAGGCCCCCAGTTTCAGGGCAGGGGGTGTGTGGGAGGCAACCACACATTGATGTTTCTCTCCCTCTCTTTCTCCCTCCCTTACCCTCTCTAAAAATAAATAAATAAAATCTTTGTAAAAAGGAAATGCACGGCTGATGTCGAAACTCAAACAGTGCAGAAGTGTGTAAACTTAGAGTTTCCAGTCCCCCCCTACTCCCAACTCTGATCTCAGAGGCCATCCCTGGTCACAATGCAGTGCTTGTCTCTCCGGACAGTCCCTATGCAGATGCCAGTGCACCCGTGTGTGTTTGTGTGTGTCTGTGTGTTCCTCTGTGTGTGTGTGTGTGTGTGTGTTTACACCGAGGGTGTCATGCTAGACACACCAAGCGGCAACTTGCTTTTCTCACCCAGCCATGTATGTGCTAGGTTGTTATGTGAGAAAAAGCAAGTTTCATAAGTGGCATGTTCAGCCTGCTCCCCCTTTCGTAAATATGTGCATAGAAAAAGATCTGGAATGCCGTATCTGACAACATAAGGAACAAACAAACCCTAGAAAGCAGTTGGGGGGGCTCCGGGGGGACATGTTGAAGACTGACATTCACCCTCTTGTGCTTCAGTGTCCACATCCGTAAAATAGGATCTAATCAGTGGTGCTCCATCAGGATCGGTGTCCTATCTTCTGCAGGGGACAACAGGCACGGTCTTTAGACATTTTGATTGTCTCAGGGGGTGGGGTTCAGCACTGTCATTTGCTGAGCAGAGGTCAGGGTAGCTGGTAAACATGCTACGACGCACAGGACGGCCCCCGCCACAAGGAATGACCCGGTTAGAAACGTCTGCCATGCCCCAGATGGAAAACACTGACTCCCATCACCCCCTCCAGCTCCCAAAGCCGCTGTGAGATTTTAGGGGAGGCTGGCGAACAGGAAGCTGCTGTTATCACCGCCACCCTCATTATTTTCCTTATGGTTATAGTCACAATGATGGGGAAGAGCTGAATATTTTTTAAGCCTGGAAGATGCAGTCAGCTGTCCGAGCCCAAGCTCAGGGAAGCCACTGAGCTGTTCGGCTCCAGGTGAGCTCACGACCGTCACAGCCTTTGCTCCAGGGACCGAGCCACAGGGTGACCCTTCCTGTTCCCCACCTGAAGCCAGAGACAGCAGGGCAAAGTGGGTGAGTGGGCTGGCCGGCCGGCCAGGGCATCCACAGGCCTGGCATAAAGCCCCAGCCGGCGGCTGACCAGCTGGCCGAGCCCCCGAGTGGGGGCCCAGCTGCCCAGCCTGGGCCCGGGCCCCCTCTCCTCTCTCCCTTCCCCGGCTGCTCCCAGGGAGCAGGAATTAACACGAAGACGTCCTTTGCACCTCCCGAGCTCATTAGCTCCCGGCCTCATTCTCCGCCGAAAGCTGGAGTTCTGCTTGTGGCATCACGCTCCACTGCTGGGCCTGTGATTGGGGCCGGCCGGCCTCCCCGCGATCCCACCGGGGGCCACTCCTTCCCATCTGCCTCCCCGCTCCGGAGCCTCCCCCTTTGTCTTCCCTCCACCACCGCCCGCCGCCCCTCTTGACTCCGTGGCCTCGCTGGCACCTCCTCAGCTTTCTTCTCCACGTGGCTTCCCTGGCAGCGGCTCCAGAAGCAGACCCTGAACCCTGAGCCCCACCTCCCCCTTCCTGAGAAAGAGGAAGAGCCTTGAACGAGGATTCACGGACCTGAACACCAGGGACCTGGGTCACGGTCATTCTCCGGATGTGAACACTGAGGCCCAGAGTTGGGGAGCCTTGCCTGAGGGTGAAGAGTGAGTCAGAGAGTCATCTGGGCGTTCATTTGCTAAATATTTATGGAGCGGTCTTTGCAGTGTCAGACACTTGGAGACCCTGGGGACACCAGAGTGGGCAAGGCACGGGGGAGGGGGTGGCAGAAGGCACGCAGCCCAGGGTCTGGGCTGAGCCAGGAGCTGCCTGCCAGGAAGGACAGGACTCACGTCTCAGGCTACCCACCTGGTCCCCAGCCTTTCCCAGTGCCCCGTTGGCCCCTTCCCACCCAGCTCAAGTCTCCAGCACAGTCCCTACCCCGGTGGGACCTAGGAGGAGACAGACTTCTCCTCCAAATGGCCGCAGAGTGAATACGTCTGTCTGGCTTGGCCAGCCATGCTGTCTCTGTTGCAACAACTGGACTCTGCCGGTTGTTAGGGGAAGATAATACCAACGGACATCATTGTGTTCCAATAAAACTTTATTGACAAAAAACAGGCCATGGGCTGCATTTGGCCCCTTGGGCGTGAAACTCCTCGTCTGGGGGTTTCCTGTTTCTTACTGTTTCTCCTGGCTGGCAGCCCCACTGATTTCCTTTTGCTTAAGTACAGGGGATTAGATGCAGAAGACAAAGGGAGTTTCTCCCTTCACATTCCCCCACCCAAGGGATGGCTGGGGCCAAGGTTGACCAGAAGGGCCACCCCTGGGAGGATAGGGGATAAGGGACCAGATTTAAAGAGCTGCATATGTTTGACTGGGGTGAGCAGCCTGGGCACCCCCAGCTGGAGTCCACCCGTGAGTCCTGGCTGTGGGTCCTCGTTCAGCGTGTGGCCTGGGGAGCAGGTCCCCGTGCAGACCGGGCTATCCCAGCTCCGCCGTGCAGCCTCCTCAAGTCCGGAGGCCCCAGGAGACGGCCCCGGGCTGGGAATTCAGGGGCAGCCTGGACCCTTGGACTTGGTGCCTCCGTTCCCCCACTATGGACACCGGAGGTCCTGGTCCACCTCTAGGGAAGGAGGCGAATAAGGAAGGGCAACTGCGCATGTGCACAGACCTGCACACATACACACACACACACACACACACACGCATGCACACCCAAAGGGACGTGGGAGAACTTGCCTCTGCCCCCTGCACAGCACCTGTCACCTACACGGGGGTGCGGGAGGAGAGTGCAGTGGGGAGGGGGGCTCTGAAGCCCAGCTGTACCCCTCAGAGCTGAGAGACCTCGGGCCTATGGCAGCCCCTCTCGAGTGTCTGTTCCCCCTCTGCAAGAGAGGAGTCCCTGTAACTCCCAGCTCCCAGCTGGGTGAGGACGAGGAAAGCTCGGTGCATCACTGGTGACTGCGTGGGAAGTCCTCGGGGGAGGCATGGGCCACCCAGACCCCCAGACTGAGCCTGAGGCCCCGCATGCTGGCCGTGGCCCCCAGCTGTCAGCCCTCCCCAGGGCCTTCCCTGGGCGCCCCAGTCAGGCCCCTGCCCTTCCCAGAGCAGCTCGAACACAGCGCCTGGTGTGGGCAGGGAGGATGAAGGCCCAGCCCCCGTTGCTTCCATCCGGGGCACCTCTGAAAGGCCACCCCGGCTCCCAAGCTCCCCTGGTATGGGCTGAGGTCACCATTGCCACTAACTCACAGCCAGACTTGTCCTCTTGCTTGTCCTGCTGGCCTCCCTTCCTCACTGGTGACCAGATAAGAGCACGCCCCTGTGACCCACTGGCACACCCGCCTCCGTCTCAGGGGCTTTGTCCGGGGCCACCTGCCCTGAGCCACCTGGTTGGTGAGTGGCGGAGCCCAGCCCAGACCCCGAGCCCTTCCTGCCTTTCCTTCGAAGAGGACAGAAATATGAGGCGCAGAAGGCAATGACGGCTGGCTCCGCTCTCCTGGCTGGCTGAGAGCTTCTGTGGTCGGACGGAAACAACACGCGGGGGTAACAGTAACAACGGGCAGTGACGCTCCCGCATCCCCGGGGCTGGCTGGGTGCCCGTGTGCGCCCGGGTCACCTGGAGCGGGCCGGGTGCAAAGCAGAGGGCTGGACCCCGCCCCCAACACTTAGGGTTCGATGGGACTGGGGCGATAGCTGAGAATTTGCATTTCTGACGGGTTTCCAGGGCATGCTGATATGCTCTGAGAGCCAGGGGCTGAGTGGATAAAGGCACAAGGTCCCGATTCAAAGAGTCCTGCGTCTGAGTCCTGATGCCACCGTGTGCATGCTGTGCGATCTTAGGCAGGTTACCGAACCTCTCTGAACCTCCACTTTATTATGCAGGAAATGGATGTGAAGGGACCCACTCTGCAGGGTTAACTGGCAAACCCCAAAGGTCATGAACACAAAAACACCCAGCACAAGGCAAGCACCCGGAACACGAAATCTGTCATTACCACGCCCAGCACTACGCTAGCCACCGCAGTGCACCAGCTTATTACGTCACCACTGGGAGCAGCTGGCCCATTATCTTCGACTCCCAAGGCCATCTCCTTCTGTCCGCCTCCCTCCCTCTTTGCCAGGTGGCTCTCCCCATTTTTGAGAAGAGCAAACTGAGGCGGTGGCTTGCCCAAGGTCAGAGGCCCTGCCGGGACTCACCGGCTCTCACTGTCTTCACCCGGTCTCCTTCCCAGGGCCCCAGCTGGGCTCCTCTGGCATGAAGTCCTCCCAAACAAGGAGAGAATAAAGAGCTTTCTGTCCACACCAGAAGAAAAACAAACCCCCACCGCCCTCCATTCCCTGCTAAGGAAATGATGGATTTCTGTTATTGTTGTTGTTGAAATCACCACCAGGAGAAATAGATCACGGGACGTTTTGCCGGCGAGAGAGCTAGCTGTGTCACGGAGGAAAAGAATACACGCGCTGCCTCGCCTGTCTTCTCGCACGCTCCTTTTCTTCTCCCCAGACCTCGGGGCGGGGGCGGGACTGGACTCGGAGGGGCCAGCGGCTGGTGGCCCTGGGTGGAGGAGAGCTGATGAGGCCATGGTGGGGGGATGGGGACAGTCTTCTTAGCCTTGTCCCTCCTTTCTCCTCTTCCTCACCGCCGCTTCCCTTCCTTTCTAGATGGATGCACAGGAGGGAAGCGGCAAACCGGTTGAACTTCCGATCTGGTCTTGTCCCCTTGTGTGTGCGGTGATGGAGAGGGAAAGAATGGTTACCACATGTGAGGACAACACAGAAAGTGTGGTGTACAGCAGCGGTCCCCCACCTTTTTGGTACCGGGGACTGGTTTTTCTACCAAGGGAGAGGGGAGTGGGGGACAGGGGTCCTGGAGCAGCTCGCCTCCAGCTTGGACTGGCTGGGGGCAGGGGTGCAGACAGGTGGCAGAGCTCAGACGAGCTTCTCTTGTGGCCCGGTTCCTAATAGGCCATGGACCGGTACCCATCCGCGGCCAAAGGTTGGGGACCCCTGGTGTACGGGGGACAATACCTCTGTGTTCCAGGGACCCCCTACTCCTAAGAGATGCTCTGGAGTGGGGGGAAAGATCCAGTGGTCCAATCACGTGGAAAGTACGATCTACTCCATTCACGATACCCAGGACAGAGCGAAGGCTCTGCGGGACAAGTCCTGTAGGACGGAAATCGATTTCACTTCGTTCACCCCAGGGTTTGTCTGACACAGTTACCCCCAAGGTCCAAATTCGGTCCAGCAAACTGGGAAGACAGACCCCTAGAATTTTCGCCCTTTGGAGCTAGAGGAGGGTTACATATAGCGCTGTGCACCCGGACTCTGCAGCAACGGCTCTTCTGTTCCCGGGGCACCCCCTGGGGCAGCCACGTGGGTGGGGCTCTTGCGGACTTGGGGTATGGCTACTGCAGCAGTGGAAATGAGTTTTTTTATTTTAATTAATTTGACCTTAAACATTCATTCACATGTGGCTAGTAGCTGCCTTATCAGGCGGCAGAACTTCCCTGTCTAATTTTTGCCCAATGCCTGGGTTTCTGGTGGGCGTGGGACCAGATGGGCATGGCGACTGGCTCAGAGGGAGCCCTCCATAAACCACAGACTCCTTTCATTTATTGAGCACTTACTGTATGCCAGGCGCCACACCTACAGCTTGATCTAATCCTCCAACCACCAGGGAGGTGGGCAGGCTCTCCCTCGAATCCACTTTCCACGTGAAGAGACAGACCAGGGCGCATTACGTGACTTCTTCAAGCTCCCGCAGCTCACAAGTGACGGAGCCAGGATTTGGGCCCGGAGCTGACTCTTGATCCTTTAACAGGTGTTCGTATACTCCGACCGGCTTCTAGAACAACCTCAGAGCCAGTCTCGGGATGGGGCGGTGGGCCCCTTACGCCATTCCTATCTCCAAGGGGACCCATCCAGGCTAGGGAGGTGTCCGCCCCACCTTTAAATGCCTGCTGACCGCATGGCGAACGTTGGGCTGGAACCTGAGGAGTAGGGAAGGTGAGGAGCTCGTCTAACGGGCGCAGCAGGCGAGGGGGCAGTGAGATAAGAGCCCAGAGAGGGACAACCTCCACGCCCCTCCCGTGCCCAGCCCCCAGCCTCACAGAGCAGCCGGGGGCCCTGCCCGCCCCCCACCCCCACGTCAGTGTGTCGTGCCCGGCAAGCCAGGGCGCATGATCTCCTACCTTTCATCCCTTGCCGAGTTCAGATAAATCTCCCCCCTCCTCTCCCTCTACCGCGGAAAGTCGTCAGGTCTAGCTAGGGTTTCTCCCACTTATGCGGCTCATGAATATTTAACAGCATCTGCCGTGGAGGCGATAAAGCCCTACCAATCCTTGACAAATATGGCCTAATCTTTTCAATTTCGGGGTGCAAATATGCCTTCTGAGTCCTGTTTGTCACCTAGATTAATGGCCCAGGGTCCCATAATCCTTTGGTGCTAATTCAAGTGGTGGCTGGCCGGCGTGTGCCTGCCAGGGGGATGCTGGGATAGACACACACACGCGCGCACACACACCAAGGAGTGATTAGTCATGTGAGGATTCCTTGTAACGTGTGCGTGTGTGTGAGCGTGGCTCTTGTGCGTGTGTGGTTTGTGTTTCTGTATCTGTCCACACAGCCTGTGTCTTTGCGTAAATGAAATGAGGTCACCTGACCAAAGTAACATGGTCAGTGAGGGGTGGGGCCAGGCTTGGACCCCAGAAAGTCGGACTCTTGATCATAATCTAACCACTAGGCTATACAGCCTCAAGGCCAAGCAGGAATGGCTGCTCCCTTAGCCGACTCTGAGGATGCTTCACACTGAGAGCTGCCTTCTGGCCACGTGTCACCTGATGTCCAGTGACCCCTCTTGGGTTACATGTGTATCTGGTACACTTTTCCTGGATAGTGAGCTCCTGATCCAACCCCCCCAACGCACAGTAGGGGCTCGGAAACTTTATTCACACTTCTCCACACCCGTTCCTGCCTGTTGCCGCCTTAGGTCTTCACCAAAACCCAATGGGGGCAACAGGACAAGGAGAAAAGCTCTTACCAGGCTGACGAGGAGCATCAGCCGGACCACAAAACAAACGGCTGGCCAAAAGGATGCAGACAAACGACCCCACAAAGGAGAGATAGGTGACGGGGCGCGTGGTTGGCGGGCGAGGAGGAGCCCCCAGCGTCTCACGCCTGGCATGCTGGGGGCCGGCTCATTCTTGTTGTGGGAGGTTGTCCTGTGACGCGTAGGGCGTTTCGCAGCACCCCTGGGCTCCGTCCTCTAGGTCGCAGAAGCACCATGCCTCCCCATTCAGGAGACACCAAAACTGCCTGCAGACGTTGTCAAATGGACCCTGAGACCAAAACTATCGCCAGTTGAGAACGCTGGTGCTGCCTTAGTTAGTCATTATCCAAACAGGGCACGTTAAAAGTTTGAGCTGCTGTGCACAAATCCCACTCTCTTTTTGAGAACTGTCACAGCCGGGACTCACAACCCTGCTGGTAAATGGCGCCAGCAAGGTTCACTCGCAGCAGGATCCATCGGCACAGGCTTGCGGAAACCCACGCACGGCAACGGCCGTGGAAACGTTTGTCTTGCCGTGTGGTCAACCCAGGTATCAGTCAAGACCTTAGAAACAGAGTTCATGCCCGGATGGTTCAGAGGAAAAGGTTGTAATGACAGGGCTGCTTATGGAGGGTGGGGAGAACCAACAAGGAAGGGACCCAGAGAAAACAGGGAGTGGGGCGCTGTCCCCCGCTCCGGTGCTGAAGGGGAGGACCCGGGGCTAGAAACCACAGTGAGGGCTTGAGGAGGGATCCCAGACGCTGTCATCTGGAGGGACAACCAGGGCCCAAGACACGAAAGCAGGAAGGGAGCCCGGAAGAAATGCCCCAGCTTTCCTCCAGCCTCCAACCTCCTGCTGGAGCCTCCCATTGGCTGAGCCTCGTGGAGGCCAAAAAACAAGGAAGCCCTGAGTGCTGTCAGCAGGGACCAGTCTCCCAGTGCCGAGTCTGGCAGAGGAAGGTGGAGAATAAATGAGCCCACAGGGAATAACCAGCACCTGCCCAATGCACTGAACCCTCCCTTGTAAAGTATTCTAAGAGGAGCAGTTTCTCAGAAGCCAAGGGATAGATCCACAAAGATGTTTATATAGTGTTATCTGCAATGGAAACAAAACCTCCTAATCCAGTGCTCTTTCTGGAACTACCCAGAATCTCCCCCACCCCCAGGATGTCTCTGCTCTGAAAAAAGGCTCCATCCTCGTCCTGCTGGCCCCTGGAATTCCTGAGACCTGGGAGGAAAGGGGACACTTTTCATTTTGACCCCTGAGCTCTGTCTCTGGGATGTTTTCCAAAGACGGCTGCATGGGGACCAGGGCTACCCCTGCTTCTTCCGAAGGGCTGGGAAACTTCCCGAGGAATAATCTCCCGTTGAATGGTTGCCAGCACCCAGCAAGGTGCAGGAGAGGCCCGAAGCCAGGGCTCCTGGCCCCCGTCGGTCCCTCCAGGACACCCACTGAGTGGAGACAAAGCAGACAAATTGCTTCAGCTCCGTGGTGCCAGATATGCCTTAGCTTTGGGGTGAGGGGAGTCACCTCTCTTCCTCCCGCAGAACGCTGCGCCCCAGGGCGACGATACCAGGTGGCCACACCCCTCACAGCTCCTGAGCTGCTCCTCTGGGCCCGTCAGGGGCACTGCCTCCTTAAGCCTCGCCCTGGCCTTAGGAAGTCTGTCATTGCACCTGCTTTATGGATGAGAGAATGAGGCTCAGAGAGGTGAAGTCACATCCCAAGGACACACAGCTAGAAACTGGCGGAGCTGGGGCCGTACGCTCCTGACCTCTGAGGTCTCCAGCTCCCCTCAGCCCTTCCTCACTTCTCCTTGCCCCACAGCCCCCTGGCCAGTGACCCATCCGGGCTCACGCTGGCAGAGAGAAGGGAACAGTTACTCAGTGTGCCCCAACCCTGTGGCAAACATTATCATCGGTCCTTAAATCTCCCTGTTGACCCCGTGACCGACGGTCACCTCCAAAGCCTCAACATCCCTCACATGGTAGACTGTTTCTCCCATTAAAAGAAGGTAAGAATAACCAAAAATTTCATTGCTCCCCTTCATATCCTTAACAATTCTATCAATACAAGGACAGCATTATTTATAAAGCTGGTTTCTTTTCTTCCTACAAATCATTTCGTTAGGAAATACTTATGGAGCACCTACTATGTGGGAGGCTCTGTGGAAACTGAGACAAAATCGCTAATGTCATGGAGTTGATGGTAAGTTAGAGTGGGGTCAAATCAGCGACAGACACGTCATACAACGTGCATCCCACTGGCAGGGGCGGGACAGAACACCTTCACTGATAATAAGAAAAGAAACTTAGAGGAAGTGGTCAGGGAGGACTCACCGAAAAGCTGACATTTAACTGAAAAATTAGAATTAATCAGCTTTTTTCAAGAGCCCTGGGAAAAGTATTCAGAGGCAAGGAAACAGGAAGTGCAAAGGCCCTGAGGTAGGGAACAGCTTCCTGTGCCAAAAAGAACTGAGGGAAGGCCCATGTGGCCGGAGCAATCAAGCTCAGACCCCTTTCCTTTTGCCCATTCCTTGTCCCTCTGGATTATCCTAGTTGGAGGATGCCATCTGTTTCCTCTTGGGACCCTATAGGGACCCTGCTTGGACACTTGTACAAGCTCATTTGCCACAGTCCCCACCCCTCCCTATTGCCCTGAGGGAACCTGACCAGCCCCCTTCATGTATTGAATATGTTACCTGCCTGGTTGCTGTGTCCGTTCAGAGTCCTCAACTATATAGGTGCTAAATCCTGATGCCCAGAGGGACTCCTGACCCAGTGACGACGCCAGAAGAGACTCCCGAAGGAGGGGAGGTTGGGGAATAGGTGGGATTGGCGAAGCGGAGGAACAAGGTAGCAGTCACTCCGGATGAAGGCAGAGGCCTCCCCTTCCAGGGTCAGTGCCCTCCTAGGGCCCAACCAGCTCGACCCAGGCCAGTGGGAGCTGAGAGGCCTCCCCAGTTCCCCTCCTTCTCCATTTCCCTGGGGCCCCTCTGGGCTTGGGCAAGAAGCAGGGCTCAGTCCTAGAGGCAGGTCCACGGGGAGCCTGCTGCTGCCCGCGCCCCACACCATGGCACCCCTGCCACTGCTGCTCCTGTGGCGTTCACCCGGGGCCACGGAGGAGAGGGCCCCATTGAGAGAGCAAGTAAACAGGAACGCTGGCAGCTCTCCGAGGCCCCTCCTCCCCACCCCTGCCTGGCCTGCCCTCCCTCAAAGCTCACCAGCAGAACACTTCTTAGGTCTCCTTGCATCCTCCTGGTCTGTTTCTCCCCCTCCCTTCCTCACCGCTGCCTCCCCTCTGCTGGCCTTCTTTTGCGCACCTGTCTCCTCTCTTACTCACCCCTGCCTTGCTCATCACACCCGCCTCCCTCCACCATTCTCGTTCTTTCTCACCTTCTCCAGCAATCTCGTCGCCCTGGGGCCTTTCCTCCTCTCTCTTTCTTCTCTCGCTTCCTGTCTCCCCTCTTCCTCTTCACCCTCCTCCTCCTCCTCTGCTCTTCCCTCCTCCCATCCAGCCTCTCAGCCCCCACCCCATCCATCTTCCCCTCTTCCTCCCCCCACTCCCCCACCCCCAGCCGGGCCTCCCTCGCTTCCTGACAGGAAGCGGTTGGAGAAAGATGGATGGAAATGACACGCTGGCTCTGGCGTGACTGCCACCCGGTGATGCATTGGGAGCCGTGGCTGGCTTTCTGCAGGAGCCATACAGATGAGAGGGTGACCCCTGGCAGTGTGGGGTCAAGGACACCGGAAGGGCAGAGGGCTGGGGCCTGGGGAGGGAAGCTGGGCTTTCTCCTCTCTCTGGGCCTCTTCTTCCCAGCACCAGCAGCAAGCAAGGGACCCAGGAAGCCCCGCTCTGTGTCCCCAGAAGGAATAAGACACTACAGAGGAAAAGCCAGGAGCGCTCTCTGGGCCCACCTTTACACCCAAATGATCCAAATGCTCCGTGCCTCAGTTTCCCCACTGGCACAATGGGAACAGTAGCACCCACCTCACTGGTATGTCGGAAGGAGTCGATGCGTTGACTCACGCACGGAACCCAGCCCCCCACGCCCAGCACGGGATGAGCCCCCGCAGCGCGTGTCAGCATTACCGGGACTAGGGTCACCGTCAGCGAAGTTTGCCTGCAAAAGCACCGCCCACGGCTCCCAGTGGGGCTGCACGGGTTACCGAGAAGTGCGCAGCTCGGCGCCCGGACCGAGGGACGAGCAGAAGCACTGACGTAGTCTGGCGCTTGCACACGCCGGGTGGGCGTGTTCTAAGTGCCCCCTGAGTCCTAGCGCATGCAGCCCCCTTCCTTAATGACCCTGTGACGTGAGGACTCTCAATCCCGTTGTCCAGAGAAGGAAACGGAGACCCAGAGCGGTTCGTATTCTCGTGAACTAATGAGGGATAAAATGGGACGTCTTGTTCCCCAGACATATGTTGTCACCAACTCTACGTGCAAAAGCTCTGCCCCGAGGTAGGCGTTTGTGTGAGCCACGTGTGGCTCCGGGGGAGCAGCGCTCGGTGGAACGTCCAGGGTCTGGGCTGTTCTGGTCCCCGTGCATCCTGCCTGGTGGCATAGCCAAGCCTCCTGGCACCTGGCAAAGGGCTGGGAACGACGAACTCAGTCTCGTGCCTGCCGGCGGCTCCTGCAGAGGGGCCTGTGTACGTACAGCTGAGCTCCCTCTGGGGGCGAGCAGCGTGAGGAGGAAGACCCAGCCAAGGGCACTGCTCAAACTCGGAGCCCCAAACCCCTGACCGCCTTCCTGGAGAAGGCGGCTGATGGCCTCCAAAGTAGATCCAAGCGCAGAACAAGCATGTGCAGGAACTCTCGGGAAGTCAGCGTGTGGGCTTGTGAGGGGACGTTTTTCTTCTGCCTTTTGCCTGCTGTTTACATGCTGCCCCTAAAGTAGAGGCTGGGTGGAGTTGAGGGAAACACCTGGGGCTCTGACGTCCGATGACCTGCCATTGACCAGCCATGGACCTGGCTCAGGCACTGACCTCTCTGAGCCTCAGTTTCCTCATCTGCAAAATGGGGATAATCGTACTGCCCACCTGGTGGGGTGTGTGAGAGTTTAGTTCACGCGCTCATTTCTTCATTCATTCAACAAATATTTATTGAGCATCTACTATACACTAGGCACTGTTCTAGGTGCTGGGGACACAGCAATGGAAACAATGTTAGAAATCCCCGCCCTTTGTGAGCTTACAGGCTAACGGGAGGAGACGGACAATAAGAACACGCCTGTGAACACGTGCACACCTGCTGGGTCACGTGGTCCCTTCTCCTGCCTGGGGCCCAGACTGTGCGAAGCCACCCCAGAGAGTCACCTAAGTTCCCAAAACTTCCCAGAGAGGAGGAAGCCCACACCCCAACCTGCCCCCCTCGCTCACCCTTGACTCTCCTCACCTGCTCCTCGCTCCTTATTAAGCACCTAGTGTGCGCAGAGCACACCTAGTGTGTGCAGAGCACGTACTACGTAAAACAGCTCCACGATGTGGAAGTCGGCTTGTGAGTCATTTCCTCGCCCTGCCTCCTCCTGAATTTAACACACGTCCTTTCTCCTTTCTTCTCCCCAAGACCTAAATCTGGCCTCTTCTGAAAATCCCTCTGAGGCTACCTCCGCTAGCTCCTGCACCTTTTAGAATCAAACAGGGTGTGCTCTCCTTCTTGAGGTCTCCTCTGCTATTCCCTCGTCACTGCCCCTGGTCTCTCCCCACCCAGACTGCAGGCCAGCGGGCGGTTGTGGCCGACGGCCCCGCTGGCCCCAGTTCCTCCTCCTTCTCCCTCCATCCACACCCTTTGTCACTTGACTTTGCTGTTTCTCTTCCTAAGAAGGAGCAGCCACATGACTCGCTGTGGCTGACAGGACACGGCAGATGTGATGGTGCCCAGGTCTAGGCACGGGCCGTGAATGTTTCCACTCGCTCTCTTGCACATTTGTCCCACCATGAGAGGACATGACCGCTGGCTAAGGGAGCCCGGTCACGCTCAGCCTGGTGAGACCCTTTCAGCCGACCGACCCTCAGCAGCATAAGCAAACCCAGCTGGGATGAGCTAAATTCCAGCCAACCTGATTTCACCGAAAAGTGAAATACAACACTGCGTTTGGGGGAGTGTGTGTTACACAGCATTAGCTGACTGATACAGTGGTCCTGGAAAGCAGCACTGATTGAAGCCCTGCCAGCGCCTCACTGCGTGAACTTACTTAACCTTCCTGGGCCTCACTGTTCTCCTCTGCAGAGTGGGCGTGATAGTACCCGCCCACAGAGTTGCCATGAGGACTCCATGGAGAGAAAGTTCCTGAACCTAAGGAAGTGTCCACGGGATGGTGGTTGTGCTGGTGACCGGCAGAGTTATTAGTAAAGGCTAGAATAGGTTTTGCTTTTCTCCTCAGATAACGAGGGGCTTTGCTTCTCCGTGTTTCATAAATATTCATTGGTCGGTTCAGGAGAGTTGCCCCCAGCTCTGTGACGATAAGATCTCTGACACCAGGATCTGTGACACAATGGAAAGGGAATTGGGTCACATTCAAAATCTGGTTTCGAATCTCAACTCTGCCACTTCAACGCTAGCCTCTTCCAAAATCCCACGGTGTGACCCAGGCAAGGGACTTAACTTCTAAGAGCTTCAAATTCTCCACCTATAAAAGGGGGGTGATTGGACCCACTGGGGCCCCTGGTGTGCTCTTGCCGACCCGTAGTGGAAGGACTTCCCGGTGCCCCAAGGCACCTGAGCGCGGAAGGTTCGCTCTTCCTCTCCCCCCAGGAACAGCCGCCATCTCCAGGGCTGAAGCGCCTTCGGAACTAACTCCCCCTGGTTTGGGAGGGCTGCTTTCTCTCCCCTCCCCGAGCTCTGGGATCAGGCTTAACCCACAACTCTTCCTCGGGCTTCCTGGAGCAAACAACATTTGACTCTCTGAACTCCAGTTTTGTGTCTGTGAAATGTGGAGTATAAACTAATTCTACAGGGTTTTTGTGAGGGCTTCTTTTAATGTGCCTAACACACACACACACACACACACACACACACACACACACAATACTCAATAAGGACTGGGAGCGAAACAGAGAAGAAGGGAGGCAGGGAAGAAGACCACACACCCCGGGCCCCCCGGAACGCTTGTCCTGAAGTCTCCACTCTTTAAACGGTAAACTCCCTCTCGTAGGTGGGTCTGCAGCCCTGAGTCATCTCAGAGGGGCTGTCCCTGCGTCCCCCCAGCTGAAGCAGGCCCTCAGCCACTCTTTCCCAAGCCCTGCTTTGCATTCTTCCTCGAAGCCCTAGCAATGAAAAACTGACTCGTGCATTCATTTGACTGTCCGCTGAGTGCCTCTCCCACAAGAACCGAGGCCCCGTGGGTCAGAGACCGTGTCTGTCTCGGTCCCTGGTGCATCTGCAGCACCCTGCCCCGTGCGTGGCACATAGTAAGTGCTCAGTAAGTATTTGCCGCGTGGATGAACGGAAATAACAGATGGAGGCTGAGGGGCCTGCGCCCCGTGGCCCCACACACCCGGCCCTCCCTCTCCGGCCTCCTTCCCACGCGCCTCCCCTCCCCCCCCCAGGCAACAGCGCCAAGTGCCGCCGCCTCTCAGAAGGGTCTCCGGCTGTCTTGTTTCCTAATCAGTCACCTCATCTCCCCTCCACACCGATGTCACACTTGTTAGAAAGGCTACGAGTCCCCACAGCGTGTTTACCGCCGATTTGAAATTATCTATCACTCAGCCTGCCTCCTTCGTCTGCCCATCAATCTTATCACCTGTGGAAGGAGCCGGCCTGGGGGCCAGCCGCCCGCTCTCCTTTGTCTCCTGCAGGCATCAATTTTCCTCGCTCCCGGCCCGCCAAACCCCTCCTGGACCCAGCTGCCTGGCCCCTTCTTCTGCACTGATGGATGTTTCTGGATGGGTGGGTCCCCCGCCCCCCGCCTCCCCACCTTCCTCGCCTCCCTACAGCAGCGCCCCCGTCGCCTGCCCCCGCCCCAGCTGAATCCAGCTCAGGGATAGGCCGCATCCAGCTCCGGGCTCCGGGGCCTCTGCACCGGCAGCCTCTCCCACTTCCTGGCCCTACAAACGGGGGAAGCCACCCATCCTGGGTGCCTTCTGGCTTCCAAGCTCTTTCAATGCACGATCTGATCTCGGCTTCGCCACAGGCGTCGTTCCAATCACCCTCATTGTCCTGCTGAGAAACGCTGAGGCTCAGAGAGTCCGAGCGACTGGCCTAAAGTGACCCAGCAAGGAGGCGGCAAAGCGGGGCTTGGACTCCAGGTCTGGCCGACTCCCAGGGGCACGTGCCTCAACAGGGAGGCGCCCCAGGCCAAGACCGCAGAGCTTCTTGCTGGGTTTGCAAGCACCTTTCTGTTAGTTCTCAACAACAACAACAAAAAGATTTTTAAAAAATCCTCTGGATGGAAGCAGACTTGACTCGGGGCTGTGCATGCACACAATACGATATATAGAAGATGTATTTCAGATGAGGGTCTACGGATGGTGTATTTCGGGTGCACAATTCTATACTTGTACACCTGGAACCTGTGTGATTCTATTTGCCAAGGTCACCCCAATACATTCAATAAAATAGCAAAAAAAAAAAAAATCATCTAGACCAGTAGTTCCCAAGCAGGAGTGATTTTTGTCTCCCACCCTCCCAGGAAGACATTTGGCAACGTCTAGAGACATTTTTGGTTGTCACCCCCGGGGAGGAGGGCTGCTGGTGTCCAGTGGGTAGAGGACAGGACGCCGATCCCGGGACAAATCTGAGACACTGAGGGTGATGTCAGGGGAACTCTCCGCGATGGTACAAACTCGCTAAACCTGCCCCATCCGATAGGACGGCCGCTAGCCACGCGGGACCGCAGAGCACGGGCAACGTGGCTGATGCAATGAAGGGACCCAACTCCGCATGTACTTGACTGTATAAAATTCAACAGCCACATGTGGCTGGGGGCTGCTGTGGGGGACAGAGCAGCTTCAGGCCATTTTTAGCTAGATTGATCTCTTACATTGTTGGGGTTTTTTTTAAGATTTTATTTATTTTCAGAGAGAGGGAAAGGGAAAGAGAAAGGGAGAGAAACATCCATGTGAGAGAGAAACATTGATCAGTCACCTCTTGTGGTTGCCCCAACCAGGACCAAACCCACAACCCAGGCATGTGCCCTGACCGGGAATCCAACCTGTGACCTTTTGCTTTGCAGAACGACACCCAACCGACACCAGTCAGGGCAATCTTTCATGACCTTAAAGACAGTTTTTCAGAACTGGATCGAGCCAGGAAAGGAATGAGAACATAGAATATGAGTTCTTCGAAAGCGGTGGTAATGTCTGCTTTTGACTTTCACACCTGAGAAAGAAAGAGACCGAGAGAGAAGTTAGGGAGAAAGGGCTGACCAAGGTCATGGCAGCAACCTACAGGCACACGGTGGCGGCTAGACATCCAGCCTCGGTTTGCCGGTCTGTAAACTGGGATGGCTGTACCTAACTCCCCGCTGTTCTGCGGTCTGTGGAAGCTGTACCCACAGCTGGGAACCCTCCGGAAGGGCGGACGGCTGCTACCAGAGAAGCCCCCCAAGACACGGAGAGATGGGGAGAAGCACCCAGGCTTCTCCCTTCCTTCCAACACTTCCCATTGGCTGAACCCAGATGACGCAGGAGGGGTCTGGGCTCGGCCATCTGTGGGCGCATCACAGAAGACAGGGTGGAGTCTGCCCTCGTTGCCCCTACGCCATGCCGCCTCTCCCACGACGGTTCAAAGGTCGCTTTTATGGATGCCAGTGGGGTGTCACCGAAGCGACTGGAGCCCGACTTCTGAGGGACAGGATCAGGCCCGGAGGTCAGGACGCCAGGCTGGACAGGGAACGCAGCCTTCGGCCCTGCAGTTGGGGCCGAGGTTTGACCTGGGGGAGGACAGTGCCCAGGAGAGGAGACAGCCACCTTCTCCAGAACCGCATGAGCAGCGGTTTCCCGAGGTGACGGGGACGGGACTCGCCCGCGCCGTGTGGCCCATCTGTAATCGCGAAGCAAGCATTTTTCCACCCCTTAATGGGGGACCCAACCAATCCGCGAGACTCCCTATTTCTCTTTGTCTCCCCTGCCAAGTCAGCAGGCTGACTGATCTCCCCCGGGTGATTAATTTTCCCCTTGACACCCTGGGGAATGAGACGTTTGTCCCAAGGGTAGAGAGGCAGGACAAAGAGGCAGCGCTGAAGTGCGGGCGGCGAGCCTCAGGGCACCGCCGCAGGCCGGGCCTCCGAGCAGCGCACCCCGCTCCCGGGAGGCCTGGGCAAGGGCGGGCGGGTGCAGAGGCAGGGTTTGCAGGGTCCGGGGGCCCGGAGGGAGTTTGCCAAAGGGCAGAGTGGGAGGAAGAGGGGAGCCCATCAGCCGGTGCCGAAGCCCCCCCACCCCCCGAGGGCAGGAAGTGGGTTCTCGCTGCACCCAGCTCAGGCCTGGTTTTCACGGCCTCCTGGGCGCTTGCACCTCCGGGGGCGCTAAGATTCTGGGTCAACGCGGTTCAAGGAATAGTCCAAGTGTGGCCGGGGGGCAGGGAGCATGTCGAACACGTGTGATCTCTGGGTGTCACTCTTTCCTCCTCTGGGATTGCAGTCCAGCGCTTGCCTGCAGGGCCGCAGAGCCAAACGCCATGGGTTCAAGTCCGGCCCTGGCCACTTGCTAGCTGTAAAGTTTGGAGCAAGTTGCTTCACCTCTCGGAGCCTCAGTTTCCTCATCTGCTAAATGGGCTAATGATTTTACACACCCCATAGAATTGTTGGGAGGGCCTCCGTTTTAGATATCTAAATATGCCCAGCACATAGTGGGTGTACATAAGTTAGCTCTTACTGTTTACACGTAGGGGGCTGGAGACAGTGAGAGTCTCTTGCACTGGAGTCCCTTCCGAAAGCCCCACGCATGATTCTTGCCAGACATGAGTAGCTTTCCTAACATAATTTACATGACGTGTTTATTCAAATCGATTCCGCTTTTACCTAAATTTATTTTAGAAGAAAACTTTTCATCCTGCCCTGAAAAGGGAAATTGCTTCAATAGTGTAAGGTAAGCGGAAAAATAACGACCACAGGAAGAAAACGTGATTATTCAATTCCAGCTTGCCCCGGCTGTCTGCTGAGGGCTCCACGCCTGGGCCCCCGCGCTCTCGTTAAAACGGAGATCGGTTGGATGGTGTAGAAGACCAGATGCTTCAACGGTTCCAAGCTGAGACTTTCCCCTGGACAGAATGGGAAGGATTGAAAGATGATGGGAAAGGGAGGAACTCTCTCACCGTGAGAACCCACGTACGCACAGCAAGGAACCCCCTCCCTCAAGTCCCAGGGCTCGCGTCCCACGCCGCAGGTCATGTCGTTCCGGGGCCGTCGCAGCCCTCACTCTGGTCAGTCGGTACCTCTGGGTCTCGGGTCGAGGGAGCCCCGCCCACTGCGGAGGCTGGGAAGCAGCCGTGGCTTTCCCAAACAGATGCGCTCGATCTGGACGTGCAGCCCAGAAAGAACCGGGGTTTGTGTTCAGCCGCGCCCTCACTTCCTGTCGGCTTCTGTCTTGGTTTCCTGTCCTCGTCTACCCATCAAACCAGATGGTCTCACAGCCACTGAAGTCGGGAGCCCAGCACCCTGCCTTTAGCCAGCTCACGTCTGGGGGGCTGGTTGGGTCACTGACTGGTGAAGGCCCCACCAGGATAATAAGGAAGCAGCCAGAGCTGGGAGCTTGTTGGGGCCCCAGGGACTTGAGGGAGAGAAGGGAAGCGGTGAGACAGCAGGGCACGTGGGGAGGAGTCTAGCACTGATTTATTTCTGCTCTGTCTCACCTCTGCCCGCTCCCCGCTCCTCCATCCACGCATCTCAGGGGACTCGTGCTGTTCTCCATGAGAATGCCTCGGGAAACCTTCGCGTGGTTGCTGCTGACGTTCAGCAGGGGCTTTGCAACGCCCACGTGAAAGCTCATACGAAAGCCACCGATGTTTATTGAGCACCTACTACGTGCCGTGTGGCACTCATCTTTGAACTCTGCCTCTGCTCCTAGCACAGAGCCTGGCGTGTAGGTAGCTGTGTGCTTGTTAAAGGAATAATTCAGCGAGCGGCGGACTGAAATGATTGGATTGGGTGGATGGTGGGTGGGAAGGGTGGGAGATTCAGGAAAGGGAAGCAGGGGAGGTTACAAAAGGCTGGTGGAGGATCTATGGATGGAAGAGGGGGAAAGGAAGGAAAGGAGAAAGGAAGGAAGGAGGATGGGGTGAAAAATGGATGGATAGGTACTTGGATGCATGACTAACAAAGAAAAAAGAGGATGGTGGCTAGAGAGGTGGTCGTATGGGAGGAAGGGAGGGAGAGGGACGGAGGGAGACGAGAAGGGTGCTGAAGGGTGAGCGAGCCACCAGGGGATTCAAAGATACTGGAGCAGACGCTGATAGCGGAGGGGCTGCCTGGGAAGGGCGCCGTGAGAAAGACACCATCCAGCGCACAGAATTCGGGCCGCCTTTATTTTCGGTTTCCCCTGGCAACGACCCTCCACTCCACCGGACCTATGTACCACTTCCCCTCCGGCCCCCGGCACACACCGCGACTTTCCCAGCACTGCGCTCACCCGGTCCCCCTCACCTGCCCTCTGCTCCCTATTCATCCAAACCCTACCCATCTTCCGGCCTGGTTCAAGGCCACCTCAGCCAGGTGGCACCAGGCTCCCTCCTCGTTCCGACTGGAGGATTCTGGGGAATAGAGCATGAGCTTGTTTGTGTTCTAAATGCGAGAGTGAGCTTGCGATCTGGAAACCCTCCTCAGAGGCCGGTAAAGGAGATGGGCGGGGTTACTGTTCCTGTGGGTGACGTGACTCCAAAGCTGGCCAAGAGCTCACAGGGTGCCAGGCCCCGTGCTAAGCTCCTCCAAACGCTACGTGTGAGTGAGGCTTCACAACAGCTCACAGCCCCCAGTTCCTCGGGAGAAAGGAAAGCTCAGAGAGGTTCAGCAACTTGCTGGGGCTTGAAGAGCTGCCGAGTAACAGGGCTGGGACTGGAATGCGGGTTCAAGTGTGTCTCCGACACTCCTGAGGCTGACGACTCACGGAGCTGGTTGGGTCTGCCCTTTCTGTGTCTGGTCAGCCCTGATTGCCCCGAGTGGACTGGGCAGGCAGGACGTGGGCGCCACGTTCTCTGTGGGTCCTGCCCCAGGCCAGCACCCCCTCCTGAGTGAGCCATCAAGGCAAGTGCCCTTGGTTCTTCAGAACGTTTCCATCCTCTTTAATGTTTCGCTTTTCCTAGATGCACGTTCGGGATCGCTCCCCCGTAAAGTATATGGCTCTGGGCCGCACCCCTCAGCCCTCAAACACACAGCAGGCGGTCCTACTCCGGATGCACAGTGGTATCTGCACCGGCCATTCCCCTCCCCCAGAATGTCCCACCCCCCAGGGCTCTGTTGCTTAAGTGACTCCTCCATGTGAGTGAGAAGTAACCTTTATAAAATGCATTCACAACAATAGCGTAAGGAAGACATTAGTCCCCATTTTACCGATGAGTTTCTGGGCTGTAGGGGCTGCCTCGAGTTCACAAGGATGGCGGCTGCCAAGGTTAGGTCCTTCCCAGCCTCGGCGCAGTGGAATCGCGCCGGAACCCAGGGCTCGGTGTCGCACAAGCCTTTCTAATCCAAAGCAAACAAATAAAGCCAGGGAAGAGAGACCGGGAAGCGGGCCCTCCCGCACACCAGTGCCCACCGCCAGCTCAGGGGCTTCCAATTGCCTTAGGAACCACCTGGTGTCCATTTAGCGGAAAACTGCCCCCTTCGCTTGGCGCAGCGGGGGGTAGGGGGCGGCGAAGGGACATCAGGTGCTTCTTGGCTGGGAGCAGAGAGGAGCCTGCAACCGGTGCCTTCGGCCAGCCTGGGCTCCTGCCACCGTGGGGTGGACCAAGTGGGCCAGACAGGAGGCTCCTTTCCCGCTGGATAGAGGGGGGTTCGCTCGCCACGTTGATGGGGTTTTGTTTTCTTCCTCCTGCTCCTGGCAGGGGAGGCTGGCAGAGTTGGCTGCAGGCCCTGTCCCCGGAACTTGCCATCTCAATTAGGACCCAGGATGAGTGAAACACCTGACGGGGAGACGGAGGGGCGCGGGGACGGGAGACCCTCCGTGCGGGGCCTCGGGGAAGCAGAGATCCAGACCAGAGAGGGGAGCAGAAAGAACCCCAAAATCCTGCCTCCCGATCGGCCGTGGGCAAAGGACAGACGGGGAGGGGCCCCCCGAGGAGACACAGCAGCAGGGCTGAGTGGGCCGCCTTCGCTCTCTCCACACCTATCACTAGCGACCTTGCCGTGCACACCTACTACGTGCCAGGCCGGGCGCTATTGTACGTACATCGTCTACATCTTCCTGGCAACACTTGCAAGGTAAGCCTTCACTCGTTTGTTCATCCCCACAGGGTTTCGTCAGCACGTACAGGACCCGCGCTCCACCTTCAGGATTTGGGGTGGTCTTTCTAGACCGGCCCAGCCCCTGCCTCCCACAGTCCAGCTGGGGGAGCGAGGCAATGGACAATAACTCAATCGCGCAGTGTTTTGGAAGGCGATCGGGAAACGTCTTTTTAGAGAGGCAGGCAGCATTTGAGTAACAGCCTGAATGAAATGAGGGTGCGAGTTGCGCGGAGGAGGCAGACCAGGCAGCAGCAACAGCAAGTGCAAAGGCCCCGGGGCGGGCGGGGGGTGGGGGATGCGCTTGTGGGTCTGAGTGGCAGCCCAAGAGCCATGTGGCTGACACATAGCGAGCAAGGGGTGGGGGTGGTAAGAGGGAAATCGGGAGAGCTCAGCGAGCCCAAGGAGGGGCCTTGAGAGCCGTGGGAAGGAGGTAGGATGTGGGGGGCTTGACTTGCTGACCGTTTACGCAGATCCCTCTGGCAGTCCCACGCAGCCGGCAAACAAATGGGCACAGCTGTGTGCCAATAAAACTTTATTTACAAAAACAGGCTCTTGCCCTACAATGACCCACGAAGACTCTCAGAAGAAATGAGTAACGAGGAACTATTTAAAGAAGCAAAAATAACCTTATTAACTGATTTAGGTTAATGGGACAGAACTTCTGCGCCTGGGGAAAATAAAAAAGCCCGTGGTGAAGAAACATTTGACTTGAGCTAGAAAACGTCCAACTCCGCTAAGAAGCCCTGCCTCACACCCCACGGGTGGTGCGGGGGAGGGTAGAACAGGAGCCCCCGCCGTCAGCTGGAGGTATCTGTCCAGCTGATGACAGGACCTGAAGAGGTGGGGGATTGCGACTGTCCCCAAGCCATCAACGTGGCAGATGTGTGGGCTGGCACCACCTCCAGACCATTGGCACTCTGCGGTCGTCCCAGGGGAGAAAGCAGGACACAGATGCTATTCCTGAGCATGAAATGGGTTGCAGGAAATGGAGACATCGCCAGGGGACAGAAAGCACCCCTGGGGGCCCCCGTCATCCGTGTGAAGAGAAGGCTGGCACCGTTTGCGACGCAGCGGCTGCTGTTCTGTTTGCGTTTCCGCACGGGTCTGTTTGGAGGCCGTGAGTTGTTCCCTCCGGTCTGTTGTTTGGTTTGACAAAGGCACGTCAGCCGTACCTGCTTTGTGCTGCGCCCCTCGCTTGGTGGGAGGTTTTCACTGAAGCAGCTGGGCTGTCCGAGCCTCAGCTCCCTTCTCCGTGGATCAGGAGCTGCTTCTGGAGTTCCTCAGTGGCTCTCAGCTTCGCCCGGGCATCAGAGTCACCTGGGAGCTACAGAACCCCCGATGCCCAGGGATGCTCCCCGGAGATGCGGACTCAGCCCTGTCCGGCGTGGGGCGTGGCCATTGTAGGTTTAAACGTTGCCCTTTTGGGGTGATTCTTGGGTGTAGCCAGGATTGACACTCACCACGCTGGATGTGTCTCAAGAAGGGGTTCTCAAACTGCAGGACGTTTTGACCCACAGGGGACACTTGACAGGGAGATACTTGGGGTTGTCACAGCTGGGGGGTGGGTGACCGTGGCACCTCTCATGGGCGGAGGCCAGGGATGCTGCTACACAGTTCACCCTACACTGGACTCCCCCACCCCTGCCCCCACCCCTGGCAAACAAAGAGGCATACTCAGTGCCGAGGCTGAGGGGCTCCCACAGGCTGAGTGCTAAGGGGTGCGCTGCGGCTGAGCCCAGCGGGGAGCCAAACAGGTACACCTTGACAGCAAGGGCCACTTCCGCCTGACTTTCCTCATTTTCCCTGAGGACAGGTGGCAGCTTGATCTGGCCCTAGAGCACCCTCAACCCACCCCCAAAGCTGGCCCGGAAGCTGGAGGAGGAGCCAAGGTCGGTGGGCCTGGGTCCTCACAGAGGGGCTGTGACGAAGCACTTTTTCCTCCAGAGCCCTTTGGAGAAACCAGAACTCTTCACAGGGAGAAATCGGGATCTGGTCTCCATCCCCCCCGCACGTTAGGGTGCCACCCCCCAAGAGTGAGAATCACGGAGTCACAAAAGATAGGAGTCCTCCCAGACAGCTCGGAAGATGTCACTGAGCCTCAGTTCGTATGACAAATAATGAAAAACAGAGCTAATATTCACTGAGCACTCATGTGTACCGGGCACTGAACCCAGGTGGTACACACATTAATTCACTCAACGATGATAATGCGATCATTATAATGTATGATATCCAATGTATATACTACTATTAAATGTTAGATATACTGTCATATTACATAGCAACAACAACCAATAGGGCAGAGACCTCAGTTTTACCGTGAGAAAGCTGAGGCACAGAGAGGTTAAGTAACTGGCCCGTGGTAACACAGCACATAAGTGCTACAGCTGGGAATTGAATGCATGCAGCCCAGCTCCCATGCCAGTGATTTTAACTTTTCTCTTATGCTGCTCAGGTTTTTCTCCTTTGCTTGCTTTGCAAACATAAAACTGCAGGGCACTACTAAATACGCTTTTTCAAACTGCACCCTCCCACCCATGTTTCCCCCAAGACTCAGATCCAACTTCTAGTTATTTACCCCTACTATGTGCGAGGTTCTTTACTGGGTGCTGCAGGGCGGCCGCCAGCCCCACGCCCTGGCAGGGAGAACCGGAGAAGGAACTCTGGGGAGGGACGGGGGCAAAGGCCTGAGCAGAGGATAGACAGGGGACAGGCCAGAGGGACGGGAGGCAGGTTTGCCCTGAGCAGAGGATAGACAGGGGTGGGGGGTCAGAGGGGCATGGGGAAGGGCTTGGAAGCCAGGCGGGCTCTGGGCATCTCACCGCCTCACCCACGACCCCACCCCTGAGCAGCCCAAGAGCACATGCGTGTAACTCGTAAAAGCCCGTCTCGGACTCCGTCCCAGGGCCTTGGTTCCATGCCACCCACCCTCTCAAAGTTTCTCCTTCACTCAACACAACGGCCACGAGCGCCGCTGTGAACCCCATGGACAGGCCCCCACCCTATCAGGGGCAAGAGTCGGAGGCTCGTGGAAATCCAATGAATGAGCGTGGGATCACAAAGATGCGGAGAGGAGGCTGGCCAGGCTGAGAGACCACACAAGGTGACCTGCCCCTGTCCCACGGGGAGGAGGTGGCCCTTGGGCGTAGAATTGACTAGCTCAGCCCTTCTCAGCCCTCCCAGGGCCTCCAAACCACCTGGGGAGATTTTTAAATCTCCCCCCAGGGGGTCGCCCCTGAGAGGATCTGCTCCAATGGGTCTGCTTTGGGCCTCAAGGGCCGGTGAGCTTTAGGAACTGGCCCAGGGGGTACAAGGTGCAGGCAAAGTCGGGGAACACAGGCTGGACCAAGAAGGAAAAGAACTTTATAGGCAAGGAGATCAGCCCGAGCAAAGGCCTGGGAGCTGGAGAGAGCCGGCCTCTTGTCGGATCAGAGAGAGGGAGAGTGACGGACAGGGCCCGCAGGGCCACCAGCGGGCAGACAGACAAACTGGGGTTTCAGCAGAAAACGGAAATATTCTAGTCTGTGCGTTTTCAAGGCCATTATGTGTTGTTCCCTTGGAAGAGAAAATGAAGAAGTTCGTTCCTCTGGTTGGCTACAAATTCCCTTTCCCAAAAGCAAAGAACTTTCTAGAACCGGAGGGTTAGCCAGACCTTCTTTCCTTCAAATGCCTTTTTCTCTCTCGTGAGTGTCACGACCCAGCTTCGGGTCCCAACTCCGCCCCTCAACGACCTCCGCCCCTCGGCCACATCTCTGAGCCTCGGTTTCCCCATCTGTCCAGTGGGGCAAAGGTTTTCCAACCCCCAGGAGAGGCAGACAAGGGGTGCGTGCAAACTCGCTTTCCCTGGGTGCCTGCTCTGCGCCAGGCACCGTGAGGGACATGGGGGACACAGCCATGAGCCAGCCGCGGTCACCGCCCACAGGAAACTCAAATGCTAGTGGAGAAAATGAAGTTGACAGGTATTCTTCCACCAGAGAGAGGGCCGCGGCCAGACTGGTGCGGCAGGGCCCTCCCCGAGATGCCTGCCTCCGGGGGGACAGCGGGTCCTCAGAGACCAGAGTGGGACAGGCACATCTGGGGTGGACAGCAGGGCCTAGAGGGTGGGGACGGGGTCCAGAGCAGGAACTAGGAGAACGGGCCCCTTGCTTTGGGGGTCCTGGAGGAGGCAGGCCCAGAAAGAAGTCGAGCACACAAAGAAAGCCGGGAGACCGCAGGGGGAGCCTAATGCAACCTTTTAAAAAACAATAAATAATAGCGCTTGTGATAAATGCATCCCCTCATCTGAATGGCGGCTGGAGAACTGGCCCCTTCTTTCTAATCACTTAATGACCCCCAAGAGGGCGGAGGGGTCTCACTCAGGGCCCCCACCCCTCCTTCTCTTCTCTGCACTGAGGTCTATAAAGAGAAACTCCCTCCTTTAAAGAGGGTCATTTACAAACTCTCCTTAATGCAGGGCAGCAGAGCTCCCGGGTGACACCCTTCTGGTCCTGGACAAGGGTCATGAAAAAGGAATTGGCTTTGGAGGCCCCAGCACATGGGCTCGCCCAGCCCCAAGCTGCCCCCTCGCCGCCCCCCGCCCCGTGCCTCTCTAGCCAGGAGCCCCTCGGCTGGCACGCTCCGATGTATTTATTATTTTCCCCCCATTGTCTGGGCCTCCCCACTCCCCGGCCGCCCCTCCGGCCCGCCCTCCGCCTGCATCCAGCCTCTCTCATAATAGCATCCTTTTCACAGAGACAAATTGTCTGGCCTCAGGATGCACCTGAGGACTTTCGCCCCTTAACAAATGGTCTTTTAATTTTCTACCAGAAGGGCAGAGGGAAGGGGGGCTGAATCAATCCCACATCCATCTTCATCATTGCTGCCCAGGGACTCTTTTTGCTGGCTGGCTGCCCCTGGGGATGATGGGGTGAAAAAGAGGAAGGGGGACGCCATGGGGGAGGGGCAGCCGCCGGGAAGCAGTCGGAGAAGCCCCTCTCCGCCTCTCCGAGGGAGATACCCCACCAGGCGCACCTTGCCTTTCCAGTCCGACTTGAGCGGATCCAGGCCCACCCGGGAAACAAGGGCTGCTATTTTGACAAATGGGGAAACTGAGGCCGGCACTGCCGGTGGGCTCATGGGAAGTGGCTCCTGCCTCTTCGCCACTTCTGGCAACGTCTTTGGCATCAGGAAGACTGGCTTTCCGATCCTTTAAGGGACACTTGCTCCTCGGAGAGGCTCACCTACCAGCTGCGTTCTGGCCAAGGTAATCAAACCCTTCAGCATCAGCCTCTGGCTTTTCATTTGTGAATGGTGCACTGAGAGTGTGTGCCCTATAAGGGTGTTGTGGGGACGAAGAGCCAAAACCCACAGGAAAGGCTTAGCCTGACACCGAGCCCAGAGCGAGCACTGGACCCCTCGTAACAATGTCCCTGGAGGGTCCCAGGCCAGGTTTCAAGCATCTTCCACATGACACCATCCTTAAAATAAATGGCGCCTCTACTTGGAAATTTGGTAACCCTGAAGCCTGGGAAGCTGCCGTCTACTTTCAGGCCAGGTAGGTTCCCGCCCCAGGGCCTTTGCATTGGCTGTTCCTTCTGCCTGCTTCCCTTAGATCTCACCCTCCACCTCCTCAGTCTTCTGAGGAGGCCGTCCTACATAACATCAGAACTTCCCCTCAGTCTCTTATTCTGCAGAACACTCATCACTATCTACCACACTACTTGTATTTCCCATTTATCGAACGCGTACTTGTATAGCCTCATCCATGGGCCAGGCACTGTTCTAGGAGTATTTCAGGTCCTGGCTCATCTAATCATCCTGCAGTCTAGGAGGCAGGGACAACCGGATCCCATTGAACAGATGGAGAAACTGGAGCACCCGCTGGGTGTGCTCAAAGAGCCGGCCTGCAGTGGCAGCCCAGCAGCAGTGAGCACCCTGGAGCCCGGATCGTGACTTCTACATACCATTCACTCCCCACGAGAAGGAACCCAGGCTCCTGGGGGAATGGCTGATTCCAGGTCTGGAGCGTGGGAAGTGCAGAGGGGTCTGAAACATCTGCCCGTGCAACGCAGTAAGGAAGTATTTCCAGAAAGAGGAGGATGCATCCAAAGGGCACAGGAGCCAGCTTGCAGGACCCCCATTGGCCAAATCCAGAACATCGGAATAAATAGTGATTGCAAAGGATTATTGCCCATTGAGTAAAGTGAGTCCAGGTGCCCACGCTGACCTAGTGAATCAATGAATGAATGAATGCGGAATTCTCTTCTTGACAGTAAAAAGCCAACTAATACATGGAAAAGGAAGACTGGAGCTACAAAATCTACATGGAGAAATAGCATCATCCTAATTGATTTGGGCAAAAATCATTACCCGATGCTAAAGCTCGTCAGTCAAAGTCCTCGGAATAACCCCGTATTCACCTCATCTCAACGCATCTCCTCACCATGTACCTGCTCGTTACAGAGGCGAGATAGTCAGTGTTCAGTGGGGAAACCTGGCAGGCGCACTGGAAACAAGCGATCAAGGTCAACCTCGCCAGTAATGGGACAAATCGACACCTTGTGCCTCCCGACACGACGCGCCGGCAAGAGCACAGCACCCTCTAAATAGAATTCTTTCCCAAATGCACACGCTGACTCAGATCGTGAAGGCGCATGAGATGCGCTCAGACTGAGGGACATCGCACAGAGCTTCCGTGCGGCTCTCCCATCTGGCTGCTTCGGGAACCTCCTGCCTGGGACCCAGAGACTGAGGGACGGATTCCAGGTTCGAAGAGGCTGAGGGAGACATGTCATGGAGGGCGACGGCCTGGCCCCGGAATTCCACTGCGGTTCTCTGAGAGAGTGTCTCTGCTCGGGGGACAGACAGCGAAACACTCCGGGGGTGAAGGGTGCCAGCCTGCACCTTCCTCTCAGGAAGTTTCAAAAAAACAGATAAAGACAGAGAGAAAGACAGAGAAGGAGAGAAAAGGAAACAAGCAAAAGTGAACATTTAAGGCTGCCTTACACCGTGTTTCTCAGGTTTTCTGTGTACTGGCGTCTTCAAAGAAAAGACAAGGGAGGGAAAGCAGCACGGAAAGGCTGCAGAACTTGAGCAAAGTCACACACCAGCGAGGGGAGGGCTGAGGTGCAGTCGGGCCCGATGCCCCCGCCACCCGTCCTTGTCCACCCGCCTTGCTGCCCACCGTCACCGCCCCCTCCAAGCCCCAGGAAGACAGAATTTTTGTTTGTTTTTTTCTTTCATCCGTTTTGTTCACTACTGTACTCCCAGCACCTAGATCAATGCCTGGCACACAGTATGACCTCGATAAACATTGCTCGAGTGAATGAATGAGGTGTAGACAGGCCAAGTAGTGCCCAGGGTCACACAGCTATCAGGGGTGCAGTTTGGGTTTGGGGTGGGGGTGGGGGCAGCTCCAAACACACAGCTCTCACACCTGCTGCATCAGAGGACCCCTGGCTCTGTGCCCAGGGGACGCAAAGGTCTGGGGACTCCCACAGGGAGCCGGCTTTGCAACGGCCCTGTCCCCACCGAAGAGGAAAACAAAACAAAACAAAAACCTCCAACTCTCTTTCCCCTGATTGCAGGGCCCCGTACAGCCCGAGTGAGTAATGTGGACTGAGTGCCGGGCCTATTAGAAAGGAATGCAGCTCTCAGGTCAGCCCAGGCTCTGAGAAACGAACTCTGCTGGAGGTTTAGCTCAGCCTCTACCCTGAGGGGAGCTGGTGGAAAGAAAAAAAAAAAAAAAAAAAAAAAAGCCTGATTCCCTCTCCCTCCCCTCCTCTTCCCTTCCCCCAAATCCATCCCTGGAGGGAAGGCTGGGAGCCCTGGGAAGGCCGCCTCCCTCTCAGAGGAGGGAACCCAGGGAGAAGGTTAATTAGATGTTTGCATCCAATTTACGTCTTGTTTGTGAAAGCGCCCGTTCAGCTGCAGCCCAGGCGGCCCCCTTGCCCTCCCCGCGTCTCACAGTTCCTTCCCGGCTCTGAACTGGTTAGCCCCGGTCAGAACGCGTCCATTATCACCCTATCACTGCCTCTTCCTCTGTAATTACGCAGCTCTGCTCCCCCTACTCTGCGTTCCTGGTGTTTCAGCCCCCTCGCTGCCTCCCCCAGGGCACCCACGTTGGGAGGGATGGGCCTTGGGGAGGTCCGTGGGGGTCAACACCATGGACTGGAGGCCACCTTCCTGGGCTAGGCTCTGAGCTGAGCACCCTGGGGAGATGCCCAAGGGCATAGGGGCCCCACCCTCAGTTAGAAGCCTCCCACACCAGCTGGCTGCCGGGGCAGGGATTAGAGGCCCTGTGCAAACTCAGGTGCCAGTTAGGTAAGGCAAGTGGCCCATGTCAGGGTGTGGCGTGTGTGGGACAACAGGGAGTGGAGGAGACTGTGGCCAATGAGAACACAGCCCAGCCTATAGGGGGCACTATTCCTCCATTCTGGCTGATGATAACTTCACTGGCAGGTCGGTCAATCTCTGTCTTTGCGGGGGGTAGGGGGGGGTGCCTGTGGGCAGGAAGGCAAGATGATCCAGGATGAACAAGTAGCCCAACACTGGAAACCACCCAGACTCATCAGCAAGGGAACAGAGAAGCCAAACACGGCTCATCCACGCAGCGGAGGACGACGCAGCAGTGAGGGAAACCCGTCGACAGCTACGCAGGACGCCCGTAGATCGCACCGACTTCATGTTGAGCGGGAGAAGCCACAGAAGAACACTCGTCGCACCTAAGGGGAGTCTCCAGAATGTCAGGATTGTCATCTCTGTTGTCCCAGATGAGTTCCCAATGCTTCATACAGCACCTGGCACATAGTAGGTGCTTAATACGTGTTTGTTGAATGAATGAATGAGTGAATGAGTCAATGAATGAATGAATGAATGAATGAAGTAGGAGGCCTAGATGAGTTTGCTCCAAGATTCAGTTCTAAAAGTACATTTCCAGCCCTGGCTGGTGTAGCTCAGTGGATTGAGCGCGGGCCTGCGAATCAGAGGATCGCGGTTCGATTCCCAGTCAGGGCACATGCCTGGGTTGCAGGCCAGTTCCCAGCAGGGGACACACGAGAGGCAACCCTACATTGATATTTCTCTCCCTCTCTCCTACCCTTCCCCTCTAAAGATAAATAAATAAATCTTAAAAGTACATTTCCAGAGTCCCCCTCTCCCCGGACCCCAGTCTGGCCAGACTCCAGTCCTTGACCTGCTCCAGCCGCCTCTGCATCTCCGACCCCACCCTACAGCCGGCCCCCTCTGCGTAACCGGTCCATCTGGGCCCTGCAGGCCAGGCCCCCTGGGGACCAGAGGGAGCCTTCCACACTCCTTCCGCTGGTCAGGGCAGCCCACCTGGAGGGGTGGCCTCTGAAGAGAAGAGGCCAGTCGGGTTCACTGACCCCTTCACCCCTGCCAAGCTCCATCCAGAGAGGGATGGGCTTTGGGGCGCCAAATTGAGGTAGGCTCTTGGAAGAGGAAGGTCCCTCATTTCCAGGATTTGAGAAGCCCCAGGTCAGCTCACTGAAGGAATGGGGTTCTCCCTGTGGCTCCTGGGCCCCCAGCACCCCAGAAAATAAAAGGTAGCTCTGCCTTGTTCTCACAGGGAGAGTCCTAGGGGGAAAGACTGGGGGGGTTACCGAAACCCATCCAGAATGGACCAGGCAGGGTAAACTCGGGAGGGAGGGGGAAGGGAAGGAGAAGAGCTCTTGCTGCCATCCACTGAGAGGCACGTAGTCGTGGTGGTGAAACACACCTCTGCCTGGGTTCAAATCCCAGCTCCACCCCTGACCCGCTGTGTGACCTTGGGCCAGTGATTCCACCTTTCTGGGCCTCCTCCATTTCTGCATTGGAAAATGAGACTAATTGCTCCGAACGGACAGCGCTGCTGTGGAAATTAAATAGGTTAATACATGGACAGCACTTAAAACATAGTGCCTGATACAAAGGGAATGTGAAATAAATAAGTTGAGGTATATATAAGTATATATGTCCATGTATATATTTATCATCCCCTGCAGGTAGCCCCTGCTGAGGCCTGAATGGCTGCCCTCTGAGCAGAAGCCGCCCGCTCCCCGGTCCCATAGGCACGGTGACACCACACCAGCCTGAGCTGTAACGTCAGCAGGATGGTCTCCACACACTCACGTGAGAGCACATTCCAGCATCATCGGGAAACGGAACCACTGCGAGTTTTCGCTGTGAGGACCGGGGATCAGAGCCTCACCAGCCTGGGACCCTGCTGCTGACCTCAATGAGCAAGGGGACAGATGGCAACAAAAGACCTGGCGAAGTTATCAGGGCCCTGACACAAAGTGCTTTCAGGGAGTAACAGGGGGAAGATCGATAGGGAGAAGGAAGGGGTGTGGTTTAAAACTAGCTTCGTGGGGAGGGGATGAAGGGGTTGCGTGGGAGGGGGGAGCAGCTTGGTCTTGGTCGAAGGGAAGCCCACTGGCCAGGTTGTTAGGAGGTGGCTTTTAGGTCCCATGAAGAGCTGAGCCCGGCCACAAGGCGGCTTCGTCCCCGGGCTGTAATTCACCGGCCGCGTCGTGGGTCAGGAAAATGCAGACGTGAACAAGCCTTTCAAAGCCCCTGCTCTCGCAGATCTCCCTGTCCAGGGAGAGAAACAGGCACTGACCGAATAAACATGAATAACATCATGAAGAAAAGTAAGCCTGGATGAGACCCGGGGGTATTTATGCAGGGTGGCCGGGGAAGGCTGGGCAGGGGCCGCTTGGGCAGAGGCAGGAAGGAGGAGAGGGGGCGTAAGTCAGGTTGGCAGCTGCAGGAACGGCAAAACAGGCAGAGGGAACAGCAGGTGCAAACGCGCCATGCCTGGGGAGTTTGAGAAACAGCAGCGCATCTGTGGCTACAGAAGACGGTGGTGGAGCGTGAGGACAGAGAGTTCTGGGGGCCACCGCTGGGAGGGGGGTGGCCTGCAGGTCTGTGACAGAGGGGTCATGGGAGCTGCTTATGCTCCACTGCTGGGTGCGGAGTGAACAGAGAGGCAAGGGCAGAAGCAGGGAGACCAGGGAGCAACCTGCGGCGATGATCCGCCAGGAGGGGGTGGGGCCAGGGGCCAGGGCCCGCCGTGGAGCGGGCGGGAGGTGGTCAGACCCCGAGTAAGTGGTGAAGGTCGAGCTGACAGGCTTGTGTGACGGGTGCCACCCTGACCCGGGCCTGGCGTTCCGTCACCTCCGCAGCAGCCCCCCACCCACCCCACAGCGGGGAAAACAGCTGTCAAGACTTCTTTTTTTTGAGAGAATGGGGAAAAAAAGCCAACAATCTATTAACTCATCGATACAGAACCCCGCCAATCTGTCCATCACCCGGGCTCCCGTCGATAACTTCATCTCAGGGCTGACAAGGCAGGCAAGAGGAGGGGGAAATGAAATATTTATAATTTCTTCAGGGATGAAGCCCTTCCCCAAGGTGATGTTCTCAGGTTCAAGCACATTAAGGTTTCCATCACGGAGCAGCCTCCCCGGCTCCTGCTGCCGTCCCGGGAGGGCAGAGACGCCCAACAGAAGGGGACAGTCTAAGAGATGTCTAGAAGCAAAGTCTTTTCATTTTGCACCTAGACGCTGGGGTCAGACTCGCAGATTTCCGTCACCTGCTAGCTGTGTGACCAAGGACAAGTCACCTAACCTCCCGGGTCTGCCATCTGCAGAATGGAGACAGCAGCAGCTCCTACAACATAGGACCCTCGGGACAATGAAGGGAGGCGATCTATGTGAGGTACTTAGCTCGGTGCACGGCGTGGGGGGCGTTACTGTAGCGAACATTTCCTGGGTGTCCATTGGGTCTGAGGCTTGAAGGGTAAACAGGATGCAGCCACGGGGACTTTGTATCAGGCAGCAGGAAGAGCCTGGCAAAGGCTCTGTCGAGACGTGGCGGAGGGAGTTTGCGAAGGGGTGGGTGGGTTTCTCCCTGACCCAGGGTGTTGGAATTAAATGGGTTATTCTCAATGCATAGCGTAAGTTATCACCGTTTGTTCAGTCCAGGCTTCCCTTTGGCTGGTTATTGTCATGATTTTTTTTTACTATTCATGTAATAGTCAGCTGCAACTGCCATCATGCTGCGTAACAAACAGCCTCGTAACCTCAGAGGCTTACAACAACAAATTTACAATTCGTTTTCACGTGCGTGGGGGTGCAGGCTGGCTGTGGTTTGGGTGATCCAGGCTGAGTCCAGCCGGGCCAGGTTAGCTCCAGGCTTTTCCCGAGGAAAACACGTCTGCCCCACGGGGCCCAGGCAGGAAAGGCGGCGCTGCCTGGGCATGAATCTATCACGGCACAACAGAAAGGGACAAGGGAGGAGGGCAAACCCCATGGGCGCATGTAAAGCCTTTGCTGGTGTCACATCCTTTACCAACCCACTGCTCGAGCCACACAACCAAGTTCAAAATCAAGGGGCAGGGAAGTTACCTCCACCACACGGACGACATGGCCAAGGTGGAGGGAGCGAGGGATTGGAAACAAGGATACGGTTTCCCACAATTCCCCGTTCACAACTACCATGAAAATTTCGAAACATTTTCTCCTTTATTTTGTGTATCATTATTTACAATAAAATGGCATTTTAAGTCAACTTCATTGTGGCTAGTTTACAGTCCATAAAAGCATGTGCCTGCCTTAAAGGTCCACTCCGATAAATTCTGATCAATGTATGCGTTCGCGTAACCTCCACGATCCAGACACAGCGCGTTTCCACCGCTCCAGGAAAAGCTCCCGCGAACCCCTTTGGAGCCAACGCCACCCTCCCCTCCCCCAACTCTCTACCCCGATGGATCCACGTTCCTACGGGTGGAATTCCACTGCGTGCTCCCTTTAGTGTCCGGCTCCTTCCACTTGGCAGGGTGCTCTGGAGGCCGGGCCCGTGTCGGCAGCCTTGCCCTTTTCCTTGCTGCGTAGTTCTCCGCTGTATACATGTACCGTCATCTGCCAGTCCATTCAACTGCCGAGGGACCGCAGTGCTGTTTCCAACTTACATCAGCGGGAGGATTCCACGCGTCGCTCTCTGCTTCTTACTGTCTCGCCCAGTACATCGTTCTGGCCACCGCGTTGCTCTGTGGAGACCTGTTTGCTTTTCTGGCTGCTGCGTGCCCATCGAGACCTTCCTTCACCTCGTTTTCTCTGTCCATTTGCCTCACGAAGGACAGTCGGTTCGCCCCCATCAGCCGGCACTAACAGAGCCGCCTCGAACGGCCGGTGGAGGTTTCCTTATGTGTCTGAGTGAGAGGCTCTCTGGGATTTATACCCAAGAATCGAACCCGCTCCCCACTGGCAGGCCTCAGGGCTTTCTTCCCTTTGCCCACGCGCTCACCGGCTCTTGCTGTTCCCTACTTTCTGGTCTTTACTAATTAGATGGAAATACACTTCCTGCCACTTAGAGTTCAGCGTGCATTTCTAAGATCACTGGTGATTCTTACCCAGGCTTGCGGGCAAGGTTGTGAGTCAGGCAGCTTTCCTTTTTTCTTTTCTTTTTTTTTTTCCCCTGGAACAACTCGTATAATACAAGAATTATCTGCCTTTTTTTTTTTTTTTTCACAGAGGCCAGATACCAGGGGGACACACAGGGTCCCCTCAAAGGCCTCTGGGCTCCAAAGGCTCCTGGTTGTGCCTGAGGGGGGCCTTTGACAGAGACACCACCCAGCCCAGCCCGGGGGCCGGCCAGCCTGCGGAGCTGAGTCAGGTGTCGCCCATCTTCTGGACCAGTTTCACCTGCCCATCCAGGACGTGGTTCTGCAGGAAGTCACGGAGCTGAGGGTCTGTGCGGGCAGAACCCAGGGCAGGCAGGTCCAAAAGGGCCTGGGTCAGGTTCCTGTCCAGGACCGTGGTGGCTGCCGTGTGTCCCGAGTGTCACCCCACTCATCTTGGGAAGGCTTCAGCGCCTCCCGGAAGAGAACAGGCCGCCGAGCGCTGGTTCTGCACCTTTAAGAGACGCCGGGCGCCCTCACATTTGTTTCAACTCGGCGGGCTCGCGAAGAAGAAGCGGCCTGGGCCCTGCAGAGCCTCGGTGCTGAGGTCCGGATGGAAGCCCGGAGCGAGGTGGGTGCAGGGGGCCCGCAGACGCTGGGTGACCGGGCGGAATAACGCTGACGAATCTGGGGGCTCGTGATTGTTGGGCAACGAGGAGTCTCGGTGGAAAACCGGCGCCGGCTGGTCTTGGAGGCTGAGGATGGCCGAGGTGGTTCCTAGGGCGGTGCCTGGGAGAGAGGTCGGAGGGTCGGAGTTTGGGAGAAGGGGCGCCCCTGGGTCTGTTCCGTCCAAAGGCTGCTGAAGCAAGAGACACACCGGGGGGACCGCCGAGGGCACTAAGAGTTAATATTTAATACGTACAGAGCTCACCTGTAAGCCCATCTGGGCACAGTCATGTTTGCCTTACGGCCGGGTGAGGCATGAACGCCTTCGGTCCCGTGTTTTGCTCTTCCTGGGAAGCCCGTCAGATACGCGTAGGCCAGAAAGGAGAACGTTGCAACCAGGAGGAGGAAGAAGGGACGAGGGGCAGGGGAGAGGGACAGGACTCTGAAGGTGCGCGCTCGACGCGCATGCCCGTCTGTGCGGGTTGTGTGTGCTCCTAGTGACTCCTGGTAGACCTGGTCATACACCGTGTGTACATACATGTGCACAGCCATGTGTCTGACACCCCGTGTCTCCTTGCAGAGATGTCATACCTGGCACATGTGTGTTTCCATGCGCGTACATATTGTCCTTTTCCCCAGGGCCTATTTGTACAAGCTTGTGACGTGCATGGGCATGTCACAGTTGGCCAGTATTTGTCATTGGCGTAACTGAATAGAACACCAAGTTCGATGCGTTTGCATGTATTGTGTTATTGGTAAAGACTCTGCACGGGATATAAGCGTGTGTGTGTGTGTGTGTGTGTGTGTGTGTGTGAGAGAGAGAGAGAGAGAGATGGGAGGAATGACACAGAACTCGCATTAGCACATCGCCTGAGAATCTCATTATATGGGTTTATTTGTTAAACAAAACCCACGCGTCGATTTTGTTTGTGCGCACACACACGTGTGTGTAGGAGGGTGTTACTCCTGTGTCTCTTTCCACAGACCACACACCGCATCTGCATGCTGGTGTCTGTCTATTGCACCCACGCAGCCTCCCCCGCCCCCTCCCCACGGCTGTTTGTAAAGACACCCGGCATAATGTGGATGCGTCTGTGAATGTGTGTGTGTGTGTTTGCCTTTTATTTTGCTCACTGTTCTGTGACAACAGAATGCTTTCCCTCGCTTACCTCCTCTTCCACATTGCAATCCTTTGGGGGATATCAAGGGCAAGCCAGAGAAGGGTTACCTGGAGAAAAGGGTTGCTAAGCAACCAAACACCCACCACCCCCGAGCACCACCAACCCAAAACTCCGCTCCAGGCCTGCAACCAGATTAGCATATTAATGAGGCTGTAATTTCCCCCGAATTGTCTGCTCGTACACACTCAACTCACAGCACACTGGCCCAGGAGTTTGCTATGCAAATAAACTGGTTTTACAGACTGCGACTTAATTAACTCATCAAGTTCATCCTCCTAACAGAAAAGGCAGACGAACTACAGATTAATGAACCTGTGTTTGCTCGCCCCTCTCTCTCCCCTGCCACGGCGAGCCGCCTTTCTCTTTTTATGGCCTGTTTCTTCTCCGTATCTCCCCCCCTCAACCTGGCAGCTCCCCCCAAATCCACCTGGGTTTTTTCTCCACCTTCCTCCGGTGTTTCCCACCCCAGGCCCCAGTGTCCCCCACCCCTTAAGTCCTTTTCCTTTTTTACCCCTACCTGGAGCCCCCAGAGCCCACACCCAGCTCCAGGGATCAAAGCGACAAGCAAGCTGTCGGGGAGGCAGAGGGCTGAAAATAGGGACACTGTTCCTTTAACGAAAGGAGAGCGCAGGCTTTATTTTTGACACACAATTCATAGTTGAGCCCCAGCCCTGATATTCAATCAGCTGAATACAGACTCTGGAAGAAGAGGCATTCTCCCTGCCTGCGTGTTAATTAGAAATGCCACTCCTGGCTACCACCCGCACTAATCAACTTTCTCCATGACTTGGTGGAAGATGCATACCCAGGAGGGGTCTCTGGAACTCTTGGTGGAGAAGTTCTCAGTGCCCTGGATGCAGGAGGAAGAACCTTCGAACCCTGGGCTATGCCTCCTTAAATCTTTTCTCTCTGGGTTTGCCCCTCTCCAAGGTCTGGGGGAAGCATCACCGCCTCCAGGAAGCCTTCTCTGGTTTGGTGAAATTCAGTGGATAGACATGAGCCTGGAAGAGGGCCCTGTGTTGGAAAATCAATATACCGCACCCCCATCCCTGACCTCCATACATTGAAGGACCTTCTGCAACTTCTCCCAAGCCATGGATGAGCTATTCAGTGACTTGCTGTCCCCTCCCCAGATGTCCCAGTCCACGTTCAGGTGCTATTATTTCTCACGGATTATTGCCCCATGTGCTGTGTCTGTTCTCCCTACCTGCTGTCTTATTTCCTTCCACCCAGCCTTCACTGTGCCACCAGAGAAATAAACCAGGTCCCTCCCTTGCTCAAACGCCTTTGAAGGCTCCCTATGACCCACCCAACAAAGTTCAAATGTCTTCTAGCATTCAAGGCCATCTGTGAGCTGCCACTACCTAACCTCCCCCAGGTGGTCTCCATACCCCAAATGTCTGTAGGTTTTACTATAAGTGAGTATAAGAATTACCTGAAGCCTTTGTCAAAAATACAGATTCCTGGGCCCACTCTTCAAAATTCTGCCCCTGTAGGTCTGGGCAGGCCCAGAAATCTGCATATTCAACCTGTATCCCAGCTGACGTGGGTAAGTGCAGTCCTTGGACCACTCTGTGAGTGAGAGATCAGGCCATTTGCTCGGCAGCCTGTGAGTCAGAATTGCCTCCCACCGCCTCCCACACGGCCTCAGCGCTGGCTCCGGGCCTTCTCCCATGGCCACCTCAACTTCTCCTCCTCCCACCCCCCCCACCCCGGCGTCTGACACTCCTCCCAGCATCCCCTTTTAGAAAAGCTGCCTGCACAGTCTAAGTGCAGGCCCTCCCGATGGATGCCCAGCCCTCTGGTCCCATCACCTCCCCTGCCCGTCAGCCGTGGGCACCTGCGCAGCCCTTGGCAAGGTAGAGTGACTTAATGCGAGGGTCCCAACTTCCTGCGGCAGGCCAGTACCCTCTGTGCCTGTTAGGAACCGGGCTGCACAGCAGGAGGTGAGCTGGAAGGTAACGGATGTGAATCGTCCTGAAACATTCCCCCCACCCTCCGGTCTGTGGAAAAACTACCTTCCATGAAACTGGTCCCTGGTGCCAAAAAAGTTGGGGACCGCTGACCTAATGGGCTAGTTCAAGGGTGTCTTTTTTAATTGTCCTTCAAAACCTGGAGGTATTTGGAAATTCGGAAAAATACAAATTCCCCCAAATGGCTGCTCTTGCTATCAGTCAATGAAAACCTTGAGTGCAGAGGTGGAAGAGGGTAGGGGCAGATACACAGCAGAGAGGGAGATTTGACTTGGGGTGGCGAACACTTGATACAATACGCAGATGATGTGTTATAGCATCGTACACCTGAAACCGACGTAATTTTGTTAGCTAACGTCGCACCAATAAATTCAACAAAAAATAAAAAATCTTGAGTGAGAACAAAAACAGAATGTGAGTTCTGAAGTCCAGCTTCCTGGGTTTGACCAACCCCCATCTCTCCCGGTACTTACTCCGTGACCTTGGCACGTGACCTTCCCTCTCTGGGCCTCTGCTTCCTCTCTCGGTGCCTCAGCTTTCCCTCATGCAAAGCGGGAAGAGCTAGTGCCCACGTTGTGGGAGTGGAGGCGTAATTTTAAAGCACCCACAGAATGTACCTGAGACACCCGGTCGGTGGTCAGTTACTCGGCCATCACGGTTACCGATTCATTGACCTCCCGGTCAGAATCGGGGCGCTGCCGGTTCTTTGCCAACCAGGTGTTTTGGTTCGGGTTTTATTCTAAGACCATCCCCTGCCTCTAGCACAGTGTCCGACACATAGTAGGTGCTCAGCCAGTGAATGTTTCATTAAAACGGAAAGTGAGCAGCTCAGGGATGCAGAGAAGCATCCTTCACGCCTCCAGGCGACTCTCATGCTCAGGCGTACACAGACAGGCACACACACACACCAATGCAGAGAAGCACTCACCCGGAGACATACAGACACCCACGGAAGACAGACGCAGAGGAATACATAGGTGCGCACATGCACGCATGGAGGGACACACGCAGACACGCTCGCCCGTGCCCGCACACACACACACGCGAGCGCGGTCCGTTTTGTTCTCTCGTGCCCAAATCGGAGGCAGCGGTGCGGCTGCAGCTGCCTGCCCAGCTCCGTAACAAGCCCGCATTTATGTGAAGAGTGTCAGGAGGTCATTCCTCACTAAATAGTGTCATTCCCATCCTTTGTGCCTCCACCCAGGACCCCTCCCACCACCCATTCATTGTGCCCATACCCCCAGCCGCCGGGCCTCCCACGACCCTGGCGCGGCCCCTCATGCTCGGAGGGGCCGCCACAGCCGCCCGGCTCAGCGGTGACTGCCCCCAGCCCACAGATGAGAAGGCAGAGGTGCAGAGAGGAGACACGCGGTGGTTCGCTCATTCCTTCGCCACCCGATTGAGCCGTTTGGAACTGCCGTTTTTCAAAGGTTAACAACGGTCAAATATCAGGAGATCCGGGGATTGGCCTGAAGCTGGCGTTCTTTCTAGTGGGCGAGACGGAGAACGTACACGGGAAGGAATGCGTAAGGGGCGCGGACGTGTAGGTGCGAGTGAGTGCCGGGAAGGGAGAACCAGGCGAAGGGGTGCCTGTCCTGGCGCTGGCGCGGGTACCCTTCCAGACAAGGGTGGCAGGGAGGACCTCTCCGGAAAGGGACACTTGAGCCAAGGCCTGAGTGAAGTGAGGGTGTCTGGGGCCAGAGCGTCTGCAAACGGAGGGAAGGACCAGCGCAAAGGCCCGAGCGGGGAGCAGGGAGCGTGGGCTGGCCGGCTGGAGCTGAGGGACAGGTAGTGGGGGCGTGGGACAGAGAGGAGCCGGCCATGCGGACAGTTTGGATACATTCGTGTGTGATGGGAGTCCCCGCAAGCTCACAGGAGGGAAGCAGTCGGACCTGACTTATGATTTAAAAAAAAAAAAAAAAGCTGCCACTTGCTAGGTTTATGCATAAAAGCACAGAACACAGGGACTCGGAGGCTCGAATGCGAATGTTCACTCCCGTCGGGAGGCGGAAGCAACCCCGGCGCCCGCCCACAGATGGACACACAGGCGGGGCCGAGCCAGACCACGGAACGGTGCGCGGCCACACGCCGCGGGCGGGGCTGGCACGCGCTGCGCGGGCGGCGGAGTCAGAGACACGTGGCTCAGCGAAAGACACGAAAGGACGAATGTCCTGCGACCCCACTGACATGAAGTCCCCAGAAGAGCCCGCTCCGCAGAGACAGGGAGTAGAACAGAGGTTACCAGGCAGGAGCCGAGGGTGGGGGAGGGGGGACAGTGAGTTATGGCTTAAGAGGATTGGAGTTGCTGTTTGGAGTGATGAAGTTTCAGAAATAGTGGTGAACGTTTGCACAGCATCATCGCGAATGTATCTAATGACCCCGAATTGCCAACTAGAAAGTGGTTCACGTGTTATTTTTTTAAGATTTTATTTATTTTTAGACAGAGGGGGCAGGGCAGGAGAAAGAGAGGGAGAGAAACATCCATGTGTGATTGCCTCTCCCACGCCCCCACCCCCCCACTGGGGAACCTGGCCTGCAACCCAAGCCTGTGCTCTGACTGGGAATCGAACCAGCAACCCTCCAGTTCACAGGCGGGCACTTAGTCCACTGAGCCGCACCAGCCAGGGCTAATGTGGCAAGTTTTAACAACAACAACAATGCAAAACCACAGCTGAGGGAAGAATAGAAGGGGCAAGGACGGCCACAGAGGGGTCAGTGCAAAGGCCGCAGCCTTTGTCAAAGGGAGAAGCCCAAGGTGTCCCAGTGACACTGTTAGAACTGCCCTTGGATTGGTGACCTAAGCTGTCTGGGCCTGGTTTCCTCATCTGCTGAGTGGGAAGCATGATACAGCTGGTCCCAGTGCCTGGCAGCAGGGGGTCCGTGAGTGCTGCTGAGCCGGGACCCTGCTCCGCCCCAGCCCCCCTCTCTCCACTCCTTCACCCCACTTCTCCCTCCGTCCCCCTTTCCTTCCTCCTTCCTCCCTCCGTAATGGGCTTCGTGGACCTGCAGGCTGTGACGTCCCACAGGTTTCAGGCTCGGCGGTCACCATTTGTGACCTTCTCAGTAATCGTTGGGCAAGGGGCCCCTTGTTTTCATTCTGCGCTGGCCAGTCCTGCCACCCCTCTGTCCAGACAGAGAAAACCACTTTGCCCATTTGTGCTCTGTAGGGAGGTATTTCCGGAACTCCAGCCAGAGGGAGCGGGACCCAGCATGTCACCACAAGCCCGATGCATTTCTAATTTCGTGATCCCATTCCCTGTTTTAAAAACCTTCCCTGCAAGAATAGCAAAGGCAAAAGGGGGTGAGAAGATAAGAAGGACAATACTGCAGAGTCCCTCTAGCTTGGCCCAGGGACAGTGGGATGCCTTGGGGACCAGGGCTGGTGAGGAAGGAGAAGACAGCCCGCCCTCTCGTCTGCAGACTCTCTGAGTCAGCCGCAGGCCAGAGTCTCCATCAGACAGGTTGGAAAAGTGGATTCTCTGCTCCCACCCCACCCCCAAGGGCTTCTGATGACCCCGATGCAGGTGGGATACAATCCAGCCTCCTCACAGGACCCCACACCATCTGGTCCACCCACCCTCCTGACCTCAAGTCCTCCCAGACATAGAGCTGTAGGGGGTGCCAGCGCTCAGCCCCCCCCCACCATGGAGCGTGTGGGCACTGCCTGTCGCTTCTACCAGGAGCTCTCGCTCCCCGGCTCTTCCCACGGGCCTCCCTGCCCCTTGGTCCCAGCTAAAATGTCACCTCCTGAGGCCCAAACCTGAAGCAGGCTCTCGTCGCTCTCCATCAGTCACCTGGGTTGGTTAACTGAGAAGCAGGGGTCCCAGGTTGGTTTATTTGCGTCTTACTTCCTGTCCTGTGACTAGAACGTGAGCCCCGTGAGAGCTGGGCCGTACCTGTACCGTACCCACCATGGTGCCCGGCACGTAGTAAGCACTCAGTAAACACCAATCGCCTGCGTGATTCAAATGCATTTCAGCCCCGGAAATATCAATGCATCCAGTCTGAGGGTGTCTGGGCATCAGCGGTCTGTCCAGTCAGCTCCCTGTTGGAATGCCTTCTACATCCCATCAGCCTTCCCTTGAACACCCGCTGTGATGGGGGGTTCATTCCCTTTTGCAATAGCCCTCACAGTTGGCACGATGGCTGGACCATCTACGATACTAAATCTGCCTTCCCACAGCATCCACCTGCCGGCCCTTATTCCACATTCAAGGCCCCGCTGAACAGACTTAATTCCTCCATCAGACGGCCGCCTCTCAAAAACCTCCAGGTCCTCAGGCCCCGGCTCCCCAGGCCCTCCCACAACTCCTGTTCCTGAGTTTGGCTTCTCCTTAGGGAGGACCAGCATCTCACTGAAGTAAGCCTGTTCTGGGTTAGTCACCTCCCATTCATTATTCTCTGACATCTGGTTCGTCTCCAAAATGTTCCACCATGAACTTGGAATCCTTCCACAATCAGAGGAAAGAGTATTTAAGAAGCAACCTTCTTAGCCATGTCTGGGAGAGCTGCCTCCTCCTCCATCCCGCCCCCAGCCCCCAGACCAATGAAAACAAGGTTCTTTACGGTCTAAAAAGATATCGAGTGATGAGGAATGGAAGTCACAGGAAATGCAGAGACGAAAGGACCTTTCTTCAAGATGCTAACAGCCTGGTTCCAAAGAGGAAAAGCAAACCCGCATCGTGGTCCATGAGGTCCACTTTGGGGCGCACCCAGCCCTGAGGGACTGGCTGTACGACGAACGTCAGGCCAGCCCGGCCCATCGCACGTGCAGGAAAGGATGAGTGGGAAGCGGTGGCTTTCGACTCGGGATTTTTCAGCACCAAGTCCTGGCTTTGTTGTTGGGAGAAGCATAACGATCCAAACAGGACTGGGTGTAAACTGGAAGTTGTTCCTGGGCGTGGGGCTGGAACCTCGGCCCCCCAAGACCCTGACGGCCCAGCTCCTCTGCAGGAGGGCTGTGGGGCGAGTCAGGCACGGGGGTTACACAAAGGTCTCCTGGGAGGCCACAAGTGTCTAGTGTCATCCAAGGAGACCCTCAGAATGCTCACAGGGGAGGGCTCCAGAAAACACCCTGTCCCCACCCCAGGCCACTTGTGGGCGTGTTTTACCAAGTCTCTAAGAGGGGAGGCAGCTTTGGTCAATACACCCAGAGGGGATGGTGGCTTGTCAGGCGGTAGAGAGGGTCACTCGCAGGAGCTCCAGGGAGGGGACCAGAGGAGTAGGTGCCTGACTGCCCTTTGACCTCCCACCAGGCAGCCCGTTGGCCCAACCCAGTCGGAAGTCAGCGGGAAGAGGGTCCGTGTGTGCTACCCACAACAAAGGAGGCTCCGGGAGCATGGAGCGTGGAGCAGGGTGGAGAGTGAGTCCAAGGCAGCCAGAAGACCCCCGCACACATTCTAGCCTTGCTCTGAGCATGGTGCCTTCCACGTAGCTGGAGCTCAACAAACATTTGACGACTGGACGAGGGAGGGACCCTGCATACAGCCAGGTCTAGTGACCTTGCATTTTTCTGCCTTCAAATTTTTGTTTATACTAGATCCTCTCCCTAGAATACCTCTAAGTCATACCCCATCCTTCAGAGCACAGCTCAAAGCCAAATTCCCCCTTTATGCTGAATGCAAGGAGCCAGATAGAGAAGAATGCATACGGTATGATTCTGTTCATACAAAACTGTAGAAAATGCAGATTTGTCCACAGTGACCAAAAGCAGACCCACAGTTGCCTAGGGTTGGAGGTGGGGGTGGGGAGGAGAGGGAAAAAAGGATAACAAAGGGACACAATGCGGTGATTTTTAAGGGCGTTGGCTGTGTTCGCTATCTTGATTGTGATGACAATTTCACAGGTATATGCATACATCAAAATTCATCAACTGGTATGCTGGAAATAGGTGCAGTTTTTTTCACATCAATTATATTTAAATAAACCTTGGTCCCAAGAAAAACTAGTTCTGCACAAAATCATCAGATTCCCCACATCCTAAAAATGCCTGATCACTGGCTGTCAGCATTCCAGCATTTGCTCATTCATTGACCAGGTATTCAGCATCGACTCTGAGCCGCATGCAGGGCTGGGTGCCCCCCCTTAGCTCTGAGCCCCATGGGGAAACTGACCAGGGACTGTGGGCATGTGGAAGGTTTCCTGAAGGAAACAGGTCTAGGAGGAGACCTGAATCAGGTCAAGGTGGGCAGGAACAAGTAGGGGAGAAAGAATGGTTCAGGTAAAAGACTCAGAAGGGAGAGAACCTGTTGGCAAATCCAGCCAAAGCTCAGGGTAGCTGGACTGTCAGGAGGCAAGGGATGAAGTAAGGGACGGGGACATGGAGCTGGGAGCCAGCGAAGGGGCTCGGGTGTGGTCCTGCCTCGACGGGGAGCACCCGGAAGACTTTCGGTCTGGGAGTAACCTAGGCAACGTTGTTCTGCAACAAAATTGCTCCGGCTGGGACGTGGACAGTGAACAGGGGAAGGATGGGAGTGTCCTGGCAATCGGTGGGTCTGGCCCGAACTAATGCAAGGCCAGGGGCCAGTGACAGACTTGAAAGAGAGAATCAACAAGGATTTGGGGGGGATTCAAGTGGGGAGAGACAGAAGGGGCCCGTGTGGTTTTTGGCACCAGCAGCTGGGCAAATGGGGGTGCTGGAGAGGCAGCAGGCGGAGGAGGAGGAAGGGGGTAATTTCGTATTGATCATGCTGAGTTTGAGGGGTCCCTAGGCCCCCTGGGAATCAGTTCTGTGAGTAGCTGGGGGGATGGAGCTGAACGCAGACACCAGGTCTTAGAGTCCTATCCTCAAGCTGTAAGATCCTGGATGACCTTTGCATCCATGGCAAACTGCACTCAGGGCCTGGCATGCATTTTTCTCTGAATAGATGTTTGTTGATTGACTCGTTGCTGAGTTCTGTCCCCAGACTTGTACACATCAGCTCAGGTTCAGGGGACGTCTGTGTGTTTGTTGGTGAGGGTTCCGTGTCTCCTTGGTCTGAGCTCCGGGTGAGGGCAGTGATGGAGCACGCTCCCCAAGTCCCAGGGGTCAGCTCCACCAAGCCCCTCCATGGCCCCACTGGGGCTCCCCATCCCTGGAGAAGAGTAGGTCTCTGGTTGGCTTCCCCCCTTCCTGATCATTTTCCCCTCAGAAGGACAAAAGTCTCTGCCAGATATTAACCATCACACTCCAGGTAGTCCCAACATAGTTCCCCATGAAGCTCTGGCCAATGTAAATGAGGCTGGGGACTCACACTTCCCAATGCAAAGGCTGAGGGGTGCAACAGAAAGGTTCGGTAACTTTCCCAAGGCCACACAGCACATACAGAGCAGATCCAGGCCCCCTGATATGGAGGGTGGCTTGTCCCCAGCCCTGGCCAACCTTCACTCAGCCTACACGCTCCGAAGTTTGTTTGAGGACCCTGAGGGTCTCCGATTAGCAAATCCATGAAGAATACAGATTCCCCTTTGGGAAGGGGCAGGGTGTTCTTCCATTAAAGCAGAAACGGGGTCTCCCCCTCCCCCGCACTTCTCAGTTTCTCCAGGGAACGTGTACAATCAGCAGTCACTCTATTTATCTACACGGAAGAGCCTGGTCACTGCACACGCTTTCTTCCCGGGGCATTTTGTATCTTTTCCCGGCCTCGTGTTTAATCTTCCCCGTGAAACTCCTGGGCGAGAGCGAGGTCTGACCCATCTTCCTGTTCCCCAGCCCCTCCCAAAGTGCCTGGTCACAGAGGTAGCTCAGCAACCCTCTGCTGATTCGTTCAGAGCCTTCAGTGGGGTGGCGGAGAGGAATCGCTGGGGGAGGGGAGAAGCAAGCCATTGACTGGATAATGCCCATGGCCCTGGATTGCCCTTCGGGAATCTGGGTTTCTGTTCCTGCCCTCTTTGCCCCCACGTGGGAAATACCAAGGCAGCCATCTGCTCCGGGCCTCAGATGTCTGTAAGATGGACGCAATGACAGGAGAAAGGGCTTGAGATTTAGGCAATCAGAATTCACATGAAAAGAACAAGTTGGGGAGGGGGGGGCGCACTCGGCTGCTCTCTCCTCTCTGAACGTTGTCGAGATCCCAGCCAGAAAGGGCTGCCACTGTCTACAGCGGAGAAGGGTTGGTTCACATAAACACACCCTGGCAGGTCTGGGCGGGGGCGGGGTAGCTGGTCGCCAGCTCCACTTCACACGCTCATGCCCAGAGAGGTAGAGTGACTCCCCTGAACTCACACAGCAAGACAGCAGCAGAGTTAGGCAATTTGAGATCAATCAAATGAAAACATCCGGGTTGGGAAAGTGTGTTGGTGAGTCAGCGTTGGACAGCCCCAGGTCCCCCCTCGGCTGTCCAAGTTACAGGTTATAGAAGCCCAGGGGGTCCAGCACCTGTCTACTGAACGAGCGAACGAAGGAAGGCACTCTGCACGTGTCTCATCTATAAACCCCGTCCCCCAGGCCCAGCGCAGGGGAGGTTCTGGAGTCCTGGGGCGTTCTGGGGCTTGGGGCAGCCTGGCAGACCTGTCTCTAGATCAGCGGTTCTCAAGCAGGGATCGTTTTGGACCCCGGGGGCCATTTGGCCACATCTAGAGATAGTGTGGGTTGTCACAACTGCGTGAGGGCTGTGCTCCTGACTCAGCAGGCAGAGGCTGGGGGCGTGGCTAAACGCCCTTCCGTCGCCCTGGCTGGGGTGGCTCAGTGGGCTGAGCGCCAGCCTGCAAAGCGAAAGGTGCTGGTTCAACTCCCATTCCAGGCACGGGCCTGCGTTGTGGGCCAGGTCCCCAGATGGGGCTGAGCAATCGATGTTTCTCTCCCTCCCTTCCTCTCTCTCTAGAATTAAATAAGATCTTATTTAAGATCTTTTATCTTAAGATCTTATAAAGACAGAAACACCTCCTACACACAGGACAGTCCTCCCCACAAAGAATCGCCCGGCCCAAAATGTCAGTAGTGCCCAGGTGGGGAGACCCCACTGTGGATGAATTACAGTTGCGGGTTGTTACAATATCCGGGGACCAAATGCCACGGGGTCCCTGGCTGGTCATTTACTCATTTAAAACAGCCGTAGGAAAACCTTCCGCTGTAAGGAAACCATGAGAAGCGTGGGTGAGGGAGAGACAGAGACCAATACCGCTCAGCCCAGGCTGCCAAGCTCCTAGGCTTGGTCCGGACAGGCAACCCCAGCGCACTGGGAGGGGAGCGGGTGAGGCGTGCAGTCAGCCAAACGGGGTGAACCCAGAGTGAGGGAAGGGAGACACGACCCCCCTCGGAGTCATCACTTCATGATCTTCTCCACCCCGTGTTGGTGAGATGCTCCGGGACTGAGAGAAGTGTGGCTTTCGAGGGCTGGGCCCTGTCTGGAGTACGTATTTCTGCTCACAACTAACATGTGGGCATCGCTTTACACGTTGTGGCAATACTTACAATCCCATGAAAAATGGACATTGGCATCATGGGCAGGGATTCAGACCGAGTCATCAGACCCAGCTACAAATCTGGGGGGGCTCTGTCCGACACCAGCTGTGTGACTTCCCCTCCCTCAGTTTCTCTATCTGTAAAATGGGGCCGGGAACAGTAATGAGAGCAGACTTTTACACAAATCATCTCACTGCAGAGCTCAGTGTCAGGCTCAGCGGCTTCGTTTAATGCTTACAGATTAGGGAAGGAGCATTAGCTTCACAGAAGGATTCGCCCAGAAAATTACCTCAATGTCACATCTCAGGAGTGCGTTTGACACCTGGCAGCACTGGCCGCGGTGGGGAGGACACTCCTAGTGCGCAAAAGATGGTGTCCCTGAAGGGTGACCATGACCGCAGTGCCCCAGATAAGACCTCTGGGGACCAGTTTTGTCTGATGCTGGACTGGCCTAGCCCTGAGACTTGGCTACAGGGAGGCCCTTCAGTGAGTCCAATCACATAGGTGTTTACCCTTTCCTCCAACGAGAAAAACCGTACGTTCCTGCTCTATCCATCCCGTGGTCTGATGGAATAGATTCTCTCACTCCACCTGCTCAAAGAGACACTTCCCTTTGTAAAGAGGGAAGAAAGCACTGCCCCAATGCACCCAATAAGGCCCAGTAACTGCAGCTACCAACTGGAAGGCAGGCTGCTTCCTTGTTTCTCCAACACCATCTCCCCGAATGCTCCGGGCAGTGCTGCGAGGCAGGCACCACTGCCGCCCCATCTTCCAGACACAGAGACTGAGAGCACATCCCCGCTTGCCCTGCCGGGGCTCCAACCTAGAGGCAGGCCCTCTGACTGCAGAGCCCTCTTCTGCCTTGATGGGGAAGAGAAGAGCTCTCGAAGGAGAAAATGAGATCTTAAAAAGTGAGTCTCATCTTTTTCTCTTTGTGTGTCTGTCTCTTAGCACCCCGGCCTCCCCCAGCCACCCTCTAATATACTCTGCTGCCCATTCCCCCCCCCATACCGAGCTCTGACCCAAATAAAACAGGCTACAGCAATTCCTCATGGCTGCTCTCTAAGGTGGGTGTACTGCTTCCATCCCTATTCCACAGATGAGGAAACTGAGGAACAGAGAGGCTAAGTGACTTGCCCCATATCACACAGCTGATAAGCAATGAAACCGGATTTCAACCTGGGAGAACTGGGCTCCAGGGTCTGAACCGTTACCACCACGCTGCATTGCTTTCCCTACGTGTAAGACTGGCTACATCCACCCCCCGCCCCGAAACTGTAATTCAGACGTCTTACTGAATGATCTGCTGTGATTTTCCATCATCATCCTTTTGTTTGGATCCTTATGAAGGTTCCTGACCCAACAAAAACAACTAAAAATGGCTCTCCAAGGCATAGACTCATTTCTTCATCCCAGTTTGATCCTGAATCCAGTTTGCAGAAGCCACCTAAAGGCTGAACCCTCTTGGGGTCCTTGGGCAGACTTTTCTTTCTTCCTTTTATCAAACGGGGGCCCCACCCAGCCAACTGCTCCCTTGGCAGGGCCCAGAAGATAGACAAGTAAAGTTCAGTCCCTGCTCAGGCCTGCCCGTCCATCTCCTTCCATTTCTGTAGCTCTCTCGCTGGCTGTTCATTCATTACTCATTCAGTCAACAAACACGTATTGCACAGGTGTGTTCCAGGTACCGAGCTAGGCACTGGGAATTCAGCAGTGAACAAAACAAACACAGTCTCTGCCCTCGTGAAGCTGACATTTTATTAAGGAGCACAGAAAATATGCACCTAAACAGATAAGTCAGGTAATTCCAGATATTGGTCAAGGGTACAAGGAAAATAGACAGAGATGTGAACTCCAGAGTGACTGGCAATGGGGTGCTTAGGTCAGGTGGTGAGGAAAGACTTCCTTGAAGAGTTGACATTTGCACTGAGGCCGAAGTGACAAAAGGGAGCCAAGTTTGTAAGGATCTGAAGGCAGAGGGACAAGCCAAGCACACAGGTCTTGAGGTGAGAAAAACCAGGTGTGTGAGCAGCCAGGCAGGAGGGGCCGCTCTGGGCGTGGGTGACATCCCTGGTCAAGAGCCGTCACCCCCGGCCCCGCGGTGCAGGGCTCGGAGTGTGGGTTTTATTCTAAGTGCATTGGGGAGTTGTCGGAGGGCTGACAAGATCTGATTGATGGTTCTGGAATGTAACGTTAGTCATAGCGTGGGAAAGGGATTGCGGGGGAGAAGCAGCCACGACGGGAGTCAGGAGGCTGCTGCTGCGAGGCAGAGGGAAAGGCGGTGGCTCGGACCAGAGCGATCGTGGAGAAGAGCAGGGGGCGTGGGTGGGCCGGAGCATATTTCGTGGGTTGGAGGCAGAGCTAAGTCAACTTGCTGATACAAGGGTTGGACACAAGGCAGGAAAGAAAGAGAGGACTAAGGGTGACTCCTAGGTGTGGGTCTAGGACAGGAGCCAGGACTCTTTATACATTGAATTGGTCCCATTCGGTGAAACACCCACCCAACCCACATGAAGGGAGAGTTCCCCACCCTCTCTTTCTTACTTCTTGCTTTCAGATTTGCTTAACCCAGCTTCCAAATCCAGACCAGGAGCTGTGATGGCCTGGAAATGCAAAAGGATTCTGCTAAAAACAGTCAGGAGCATAACCACAGGGATATCCCCAGGATAACCATCAGCATGCCCCTCCCCCCAGAAAAACGTGGGATATTGGAGGAAGCACAGGCTCCAGTACCACTGAGATCCGGGTTAGAATCACAAGCCTTTACTGCAGAACTATAAGCAATTTTGTGAACATCTCTGAGCCTCCATTTCCTCATCTGTAAAATGGAGCCAAAATACTGCTTTTCAGAATTGTAGTGAAGACCAAGGAATCAAATGCAGCTAATGGCCATTCAATAAACGGTTCTTCATTAAACACTTCTCCTTCACCCACCCATGATCAGGGCTTCTCTCCTGGCACTCTGAGGCTCAAAGGTCCGTGATCCAAAAGGATGGCTGCCTTGGCCTTCTGGAAAGATCTCAGGGTGTTCTGGTGTGAAGATGACAGGCAGGGTGTGGAGGAACTGGGGTGCCATTACCCCAACCCAAAGATGCAACCCTCCCTACAAATCACTCTGGTTTGCGAATCCTAGTTCCTCTGCCTTTTAGAGGCAAATTAGCTCCAGAATGTCCAGGTGAGGAGTGAATTCACAGAAAGCCCTCTCAATATGTATTGGTAATGCTAACAACCGAGGTTAGCTGACACCCCTGTGGTGGGAAGGTTTGGAGGGTGCTGAGAAAACCAAATGAAGGGGTGATCCCAAGACATCTGGGCTCTCTGGGGGGCAGTGTATCTACGGGATGCCAGAGGGAATGTGTACAGACCTGCATGCAGTCAAATGGGTGCATCCCCCACCCTGGGAAGGAGTCTGCGATTTTTTTCCTCCCCCGCACAAACTTCTTTAGGCAAGTATTGAATACTACATACAAGTGTGAGCAGAAGAATCGATGCTTGGTCATACACCGAATCAGTCGTCCAGATAACACCATGCCCGTTTAGAAAATAAAGCACCGGATTAACCCTTTTCTACCCCAACTTTCCAAAGGAATCACTCCCCCTCTTAATAATTCTAAAGGTCGTTATCCTTGCAAATCTTCTCCCTGCCCCAAAGGGTTAAGTCAACTTAATGTCCATTGCTTTCACCGTGGCAAGACATTTATCCACTTGTAGACAAGAGCCTTAGTCTATACGCTTTCATATTTGACTACCAATCCTCTCAGGCTTTTATATGTTTCCACCCAAGAAGTTAAGATGCCAGTAATACAGTGTTTCTGAAACTAAAATTGCTAAAGCCCTTGCCTCGTCTTCAGAGTACATCAAAGGGCAGATTCACGGTGTCCATTATTGTTTAGTTCTATTGTTTGAAGCGTGGCTTTTGACTTATTTTGGAGTGAGGGATACCATGTGCATCTCTTTCAGAGCACGCTGAAAATAAACCTTTTTTGCATCATTTATTAGATTTGGGAAGAAAGGAGAAGACATTGTTTTTAATCCATCGTTTTGTCCTTTGACACGTATATATACCTGCGGACGTGAGGCGGGTTTCTAAGGGAAGACAAAAGGACATTCACGCAGAGGAGGGCGAGAATCGCCGCGGGGAGAAGAGATCGGGGGAGCGGGTAGAGGAGAGGGCAGGTTCCGGGAGCCCATTTGCTCCAGCGCGGCGAGGCGAGTTCAGCACCGCGGACAGCTCCCGTCTTTGTCTGCGTCCGAACTCCGGCGCCCGCGCCCGGCCGGGCAGCCTCCGCGGGCGCCACGCTGCCTTCTCCGCGCGACCTGCTCCGGGAAGAAAAAGAGGGAGAGGAGAGACGGGAGGTGGAGGTTTTCCCCGTCCTCGCCCCGCGTCGTCCGAACTCGGCCCCGAGGCCATCCCACGGCGTCTCGGCGGCCGATTTTAATTTGGTTTCACGAGGAACCTCGCTTCTGTCTGCACAGTGTCGGGGGCCAAGGCATCTCCGTGGCGAACTGGGATTAGGGTTGGAATTCGCTTCGCCATCACTGCCCTAGGCCCCAGCCGCCCGGGACCTGTCCCCCAGACAACGTCTCGCCTTGCCTTCCACCAAAGGAAAAAGGGTGGTGGGCGATGCGCAATACTTCACGGGCGCGTGTCCTGGGCTGTGGACACGCAAGGACACCCAGACCAGCTGAGCTTCACCCCAAGGCCCGCATCACATCCAAGGGAGAGGAAAAACGAAACCCAGACAGGAAAGCCAGAGCGATGAGGAAGTGTTTCTTCCGATGCTACAGAGGCTCGGCCAAAAGCAGTGAACCCTGTTCGGTCGGAGACTATACATCCGGCCGCACAATTTCCGCAGCGGTTTCTTTTCCCCCCTCCCTTTCGCCAGGAAAAGCGTCTGACTCCGAGTGCAACAAGCTTCACCCACAGAAGCTGGTCAAAACGTATTTTCTTCTGGGCCCTTTCGTGGGATCCAGAATAAAAAGAATTTCTTCTCACGTTCTCCTCCGCCTGAAACCTCGCTTCCTCGAGGATGAGGGAAATGAGCGCCTGAAGTTCATCCTCCAAATCCTACACACGCGCGCGCACACACACACACACACACACACACACGCCCGAGGTCAGCAAAGTTATGTCCTGTCAACCAAGCTTCGGAGAAGTCGCCAAGCCAAGCTACGATTTGTTCTCACAGACCTCACTCCCCAAGTGAAGGAGCCCCCAGGTGCAGGTAGACATGGAAAGTAAGTTTAAGAATGAGCCTCCGCGCGCCATGAAGCCTCCTCCTCTAGCCGTCCGCGAATACGTAGGGAGGAAAGAAAGAGGACCGTTGCAGACCCCCTAAAGCTTAGGCCCCCCACACAGCCTCGGGGCCCAGAGACATTGCCGCGAATCACCAGCCAGGAGACCGGGAGCGCAGCCCAGCTGCCGCCGCAGACGGATTGGTATTCGCCAAAATAAATAAAATACCAAACTACCCCCGTCAAAAACAAAACAACAACAAAAAAAAAACTCTGGATTTTTTTTTTCCGAAATAGCCCTCTGCCCTTCTCTTCCTCCTCCCCCAAGAAACCTGGAGGAGAAAGGCCACCACGCACCGTAGGGCAACTCAAAGGAGTTTTAGAGAAAGCGCGATCCCCGCTGTGGTCCCGCGGAGCAGAAGGGCACGCAACGGGGTAAACATACTCGCCTTAGGTGGAAGGAGCTGGGGGTCGCCTTCCCTGGGCCCCTCCCCCCTCCCGGGGTCCGCAGCGGCGGGTGCCTGGGGTAGTAGGCGGGGCCCCAGCCCGCTGGGCGCTTGTTCTGCCAGGCTGCAGTGTAAACCGCCGCTTTCCGACGCAGATTTCCCTTTTAACACCTTCTAAACAAAGGCTAATGAGGCCACTGCATTACTTTATCAACACACAATCATTAGCAGCCGAGAATTACACGCGCAAGAGCGCACGTGCACTCGCACACACACACACACACACACACACACACCGCGCACGGCGCGCGCGCACACAGGCTGCCAAAGTCGGGCGGGTTCTAAAGGAACAGATATTAGGCTAACAAAAAGGAGGTGGGATGTGGAAGGGCGGGGAGAGGAGGTGGAAAAGAATGGAAAGGAGAAAGAGGCAGACAGAGGAATGCTACTGAGACTGGGCAAAAAGAAGAAAAAAAGGAAGGAAAGGCAAGATACAGACTCAAGGGCAGACTAACGGGTGGGAGACAGGGCAGTTGGAAAGTGTGTGCGGGGGCCCTTAATTTGGAGGTTAGGGCCCCTCAACACCTCTCCCCGTTTGGGCTTCAGAGAGGGAGCAGGCACGTTCTGGGAAACAGCCCCGGGGACGGCCACGGGCAGACACACTCAGCGGGGCGACAGGGGCTGAGTCGCCCCGGGAGCACGCCCAGCCCTGCCTGCCCTCCAGCCGTGAAGGGCTGGGGCCCGCCTCCAGGCGCGACCACCAGGAGGAGGATGAGGAGCGTCTCGGAGATTCTCAGCTCCCAGCCGCTGCCGGCGTGGCTGCCCGGGGTCTGCGCTTCACCGGCGGGTCGGACAGGCAGCAGGCAGCCGGCAGCCGTGTGTGCAGGGAGGCGGTGTGGGGCTTTCTCTCCCTGAACAAAAGCATCAGTTCTTCCCCTCACACGGCGGAGGACTACCTGCGCCTTTGCCTCTGGACTCCCCGGGCTCCCTCCAGCTCCCAGGGGTCAGCCCCCGCCCGCGCGCTCCCAGCAGCTGGGGCCTGAGCTTGGCCCTGCGTTGCAGCACCCGACAGCAGAATGCGGCCTCCAGGACTGGCCAGGGCGCCTGACGGGCAGGGCCTCTGAAAGCCGCTTTCCTGGGGCGGGGCTAGCAGGAAAGAGGGGAAGGACACCTGGCTCTGCCTCACAAGGGTCACCTCGGGCCAGGTCTCTAAGCTGGCAAGCACTCAAGTACCCGTACTCATTTTGGGGCGGGCCTCCCTCCACCGTGAAGCACACTTCAGTCGCTGCCCTCCCCATCTGCCCCCTCTCAGAGGTGACGTGCAGGCCCCTGGTGGCTGCGAGGGCCGCCCGGCAGTCTCCCACCTGCCCCCATACCCGGCCGGTGGAAAGCTGACCACAGCCTTCCGGCCCCGGTTCATCCCCCAAAGCCACCTGACTCAGAGAGTGTTGCCAGACCCCTGCCCACTCCTGCCTCCCGGGCCCCTTCAAGTCCCAGCCCAGATATTGCACTGAAGTTGAGTTCAGACTCAAAGTCCCCCTTCCCTTCGAAGGGGGGCTTGGGACGGGGGAAGCTTTGCCATTGTCGAATGGATGGATAAATGGGAGGAAGGAAGAAAGGGAGGGAGGGAGGAAGAAAGGAAAAAAGGAAGGAAGGAAGGAAGGAAATGGAGGGAGCCCCTGCCTTTTCCATGAGACGTTCCAGGCCAGGCCTGCCCAGCGAAGGAGATCGTTAATTAAGCAGTAAGCGATTCAGCTGACAGGAAGGCCCTGCGTCCCGCAGAGACGATCTAAAACCAGGCAGTCCGCAGCACGGCGCCAGCGGACACCGGCCTCGTTGCCCCTGCCTTCCCGCACCCAAGACCGTGGGGTTCTGCCCATGCCCTAGCCATCTTGGAGACCCAAGCCCTGACCCTCTCCCCGCCTCGACTGGGGGCTGCCCCCAGCTGCGCCTCCATCCCCCGCCATCACTTTCTCCATCCCTGCTCGGACGCCGAGGCCTGCGCCACCGCGCCCCGCCGGGATCCACCCGAGCCAGCCTGTGTGCACGCGATCTAGCGTCCTCGAGCAAAGCCCAGCAACCTAGGGCAGGGGCTGGGGACCGGCCTGGCGGCTCGGCCCTCCGGGTCCAGATCGTGCCAAAGGAGCCGCTCTTTTCCGGCCTCGGGGAGGCAGCCTCCACGCCCGTTCCTACTCGGAGGCCGAGTCCTCGCGGCAGCGGGCAGGGCGCAGCGGCGCGGCAGGACGCTGAGTATGTGTGCGCGGCGCGGCCTATATTTACACCCCAAACAAAATAATTACACTTTTGTCGGAGGGAGAAAGCCAGTGATTAGGCGCAGGCTCTTTGCGGCAAAACAGTTTCTCAGTGGTACACCAGTATAATTTTTCACGGCTGGCTGAAATCAAAGAGGGGAGGTAATGAATCCGGCGAGCAATTTAAATTTACAATTTGTAACGCCGCCGCCGCCGCGCAGACCCGGCCGAGAGCGCAGCTCAGAGGCGCTCACTGCGTTTGTTTAATGTTAAAGCCGCGCTGGCTCTTGGGGGGTGGGGGGAGGGGTGCTGAGTACGTGTGTTGCGGGGACAGGGGTGCAATAATGATGGAAGTCAGTATAGGACTTGCTGAGCGGCCCAAGATACCGCGCGGAGAAGAGGACGAGCAGCACGCCTCTCGGGTTCCCCTTCCCACTCCCCCACTCCGTGCGCGCCTTCCCTAAGAAAGCAGGCCACTGCGGAGAGGGGGGGGTGCCTTCAAGAGGGGCGAAGAGAGCTATTCCGGCAGCCCGCGAAGCCCGGTTCTGCTTGGCTTCAGCATCCGCTGGGAAGGAGCGTTTGCGGCGAGGTGCAGGGGGTGCAACTGCGGCGTTCTTTAACCACAGGGAAGGTCAGCTCGGAACGCCCGCAAGAGTCCCCGTGCTGGCCTCTGCCCGGTGCCCCGGGATAGCTCGAGAAAGGCGCCCCCCAAACCCCAGCTCAGCGCGCCTCGACACTCCCACCCTTCGCGGGGGGCGGGAGGGGGGGCGCGTGCCTCCTCGCCGGTAATTAATTACCGAACTCAAGGGGGAATATGCAAACCGCGTATTACTAACTCTACAGGGCTTAAGTGATTGGAAACAGATTATTATCTTGTTTGTCTTTTGTCTGTTTTACTTATCCCGCCGCCGTCTGTCGAGTTGTAATGTTGATACTCTTTACTCTAGGAGGAAGATTTTTATATAGTAAATTCCATCAACATCTTGTATAAGTGACATTGTGTCTCCATGCATTACCCTGTTAAGACACAAGCAGTTTATTAGTTACATATAGGAGGGGATTGCGCTGCCTGGTCGCCATCTGTCAGCGCTGTGAGGGCGGGATAATTCCTCTAATAGTTGGTCTGCTGGTGTGTTTTGGATGCTGTGCGCCCCAGAAGGTGAGGGGCTGGCGAAGGCCAAGCAGCCCCCCCTGAGGCTGGGCTGGGGCAAAGGGTCTTCTGGATTTGGGGCTGGGCGGTGCTGAGGGCCCCAGGGTGGCTGGGGGCGTGGCAGCCGTGACCTGGATGAGCTAGGTGACTTCAGAAGGCCAGACCAGGGTTCAGCCCGCGCTCATCTCCAAGTGGGACACTCCGCCCCGGTGACCGCAGCCAGCTGCTCTCTGAGACTGGCCCCTGTTTCTGCTCCCATCCTGGCCTGGCACCACAGCCACTGGGACCTGGCTGTGCGCTGGCGGGTAAGCTCATGCAGGAGGTGAAAGTGGGTGGGTTTGTCTGTGGCAGAGCCATCAGCCGGGCGGACAAAGCCGGGGCTGGGAAGAAGAGGCAGGCCAGTTCTTCAGATGTGTGGTTGGGAGTGGGGGCAGTTGGGCAAAGGTGGGCTCAGTGTGCCTAGTCCAGAGGCCATCAGATGGGGCCTTCTGATGACTGTACGTGTCATCCCTCCTGCACCCCAAAATCTGTACAGTGCCTGCTGAGAGTCGTACTGCCCAACGGCAAACTAGGTGCTGGATTTGGATGTCCAGCAGAGAGGCAGAGGGAGGGAAATAAAAACAGAGTGAAATCGAGAAAGGCAGAGATGGAGAAACAGAGGGAAAAGGAAACAGAAAGAGACCAGAGGCTGAACCTAAGAAGAAAGGAAAACGGATGTGCGAGAACTCGGGAGAGAGAGGGAGACCCCGGCGAGACAAAGGCGGAGGAGACGGGGGATCTGCCCCACTGACGCCGCCTGGGCGCCTCTCCCGTCTCCCCTCCTCTTCTTGTTTCCCTCAAGGACCCTCCATGCCCCAGGGGGCAGGGCCAGGCACTGCCGGAATCGGCAGTTTCACGTGGGGCCCCTGGAGCTCTGCCAGTCGGGCCTGGGTGCCCGGGCAAGCTCCGTCCTTCTTGCTCCTGCCCAAGCCCGGCTGGACGCAGCCACACCGCTGCGCTGCGTGGAGACCTGTCCTTCCACAAGCTGGAGGCTGGAGGAGCAGCCGCCTCAGGCAGAGGCTGCCTGATCTGGGGACCCCTTTTCAGAGGTCTGGCTTGTGGGTCCATGCCCCAGCCGGGACCCAGCCCGATGACCTCCCCTGGAGCCTGGGGGACAACGATAGGCCTGGACAGGAACAGGGAAAGACGTGAGCGTCTGTGTTTCCACCCACTGCCCCAACAGAGGCATCCGCAAACCCTGCCCCCCTTTAAATCCACAAAGGCAAAGAGCTGTTAGGAGTGCGCACACACAAACATTCCCCCCCCCCCGCAAAAAAAAAACCCACAGGAGTCTCGTAAACAAAAACGCTGCTACCTGTGCAGGTCCCCACACGTGTGACTCACGGCTGGCCCACGACCCAGAGCCACAGAGTTCTGCACTTACAAACCCACCGAGTCACGGACACACATGCTCACCTACACACAAACCCACCCATTCCGATGTTTAAAAAGCCCTTCCCCCCGTTGATGTTAGCTCCCGTGTACACAAATAGTCTCACGCAAACACAGTCACACACACGAGCACCCTCCCATTCACGTGGCCGCAAGTCAGCATCTACGCAGACCGACACAAACAAGAGTGCCCAGACTAATACACACAACCATTAGCAGAACCCACACACGGGCAGGCAAAAACACACACGCCACACCGTACTCGCATGATTGATGGCTAGTTATAAACAGAGGCAAAAATGCGATTCTCAAATACGCACTAACGAACTCGGTAAATGCACCCAACACGCGCGCGCAGTCCCATCTCTGCGCAAACACGCTCGCCTGGCTCCAGCCCTGGGCCCTGGGCCTACCTTCCCTGGCGGCCCGCAGCCGGCTCCGGAGAGCAGGATGGAAAATCCCCGCCTGCCTTCCGCTAAACTGGAGCGCCCAGCCTCGGGTCGGCCCCTTGGAAAAAGAGGCCTGACCCTCTCCCTCCTTCCCCCGCAGACCCACACCTACAGCCCGCTCCACACACACCTGAGGGCACCCCCATACTCCCCCAGACCCTTGGCGCCCCGCGGGCCTCTTCCTGCACCCTGTGAGAGCTCAGACTTGCACATCCATCTCGCCAAGCAGAGCCCACTCAGTCACGTTCCCTGCCTCCGCGGCGCAGTGCCCGGGACCGGCTGACCCGGGAGCTTGAAAGTGCAGCAAGGAAAAGAGAGACGCGGTGAGGCCACCTCTGAGCTGGCTTCCGGAAGACTCGTGGGCCCTGGGCCCCCCTCCCCCCACATCTCTTCCAGAGCGCCGTGGGCGACGCACTCAGACCTGAAATTCCAGGGTCCCGGACCAGGCCAGACAACACGCCCCCCGCATCCTCCATCCCACCCCCCACATTCCCACCGCCGCCAACCTGGACCTGGGCCTGTTTACCGGGAAAGATATGCAAGCCTAATGACCTCCATTCATTCTCTCCCTCTCCCTCTCCCTCTCTCCCCCCAACCCCCCTCCCGGTCTCCCTCTCCCCTCCCCGCCCCCCAGGGCCTCCTGGGCCCTAGCCCCATGTATGACAAAAGAATCCGGCCCAGCTCTGGGAGCCCCTTGAACTGCTCCGTCGTGGCTCCAAGGCGAAGAGCCCAGGGACACGCAAGGGAGAGGGACTCCAATCCGGGCGGGCTGGGCTGGGAAAAGAGAAGGCGGGTGGAGAGCGCCCTGCAGCCCTCGGGCAACTTCTGCAAGTTCCCGGGATAACGAAGGGGGTAGGGATCCCTCCCCCACTAGGCCCAGGAATCCTGGCCCCCAAATATTTGTGAGGGGAGAGAGAGAGAGGAAGAAAGAAGCAGTTTTCGGATCACGCGGCCCCCGGCCCCCAGCCCCCAACTGAAAGGTAAATACTTACTTCGCCTCCGAACCAGGTACAAGCTAATACTCAACAATACTGATGCCTTGTTTTTTTTGCTCTGTCCGGACCGCAACGCTGTAGCCAATTTAGATATGCTATAAATTTAAGAGGTTGCCATGGCCACCGCGCACCCATTGGCCGGCGGGCCCCCTACGTGCTGCGCCACGTCACCAAATCTGAATAAGGATGCGCGAATTAGGCGGCGGCCAGACAAAGATGAGGATCTGGACCGCTTGAAAGTGGGGGAAAGTGCCGGCGCCTCCGCCACCGGGGAAAGCCGCTCAGCAGCGCCGAGGCCAGCAGCCACCCGAGACACCTGGAGGAGCTCGTCACCAGCGCTGGGGCGCGCGGCCCGGGGCATGAGGCTGTGAACGCCCCCACTCCCCACCCCACCCCGGGCGGCCCAGCGCCAGGCCAGCCATCACCCAAGGACTTGACCGGCTGAGTCTTGGTCCGGACCGGACTCGCCCGGCGGGAGCCCAGAGGAGAGGCGGAGCGCAGCGGCGGGCCCGGGGCCCGAGGGCCGGGGGCCCAAAGGGAGGGCAAGGCGGCCCGAGCCGCCGGGGCGCGGGGCTATGATGGTGCACTGTGCTGGTTGCGAGCGGCCCATCCTCGACCGCTTTCTGCTGAACGTGCTGGACCGCGCGTGGCACATCAAATGCGTTCAGTGCTGCGAGTGCAAGACCAACCTCTCGGAGAAGTGCTTCTCGCGCGAGGGCAAGCTCTATTGCAAAAATGACTTCTTCAGGTAAGAGGCCGTGCAGCCTGCGCGCCCAACCTGCGCGCGCTCGGGCGCCGGGGAAGGGGCAACCACGAAACCCCCTCCCAGCCTCCCGGGCTCACCAGCTCAAACCGGGAGCGGGACAGCCCACTGCTCTCCCCTGTCCTTGGTCAAGGAAAGAACCCGACCCCGGGCAGAGCAGAAAGGACGCTGCTTCTCCACCTCCTGGCTGCTCCTCCAGGCCGCCTTGGCTCGGAGGTGCAGGGGGAAGGAAGCCCTGGCAAACTTGCTCCCCACCCGCCTCTGCTCGTTCCCCGTGGCTGCAATTCCAGGGCGGAAGCTACAAGCCCGGTTCTGAGAGAGGAAAGCTTTTTGCAAAGTTAGGGGTGGTTGGTGGCTTCTCCCCCCTCTCTCGCCCTCAGGCGAGTACATTTGCCCAGAGGCAGCCCTTCTGGTGGTAGCGCAGGCCGGGTTCTCAGATCCCTCCCGAACAAACACAAACTTCCCAGCTCCAGAGAGGGCTTAGGCAGGACGGTTCCCTGTGAGGCTGGGGGGAGGGAACCTTTACCTCCTCCTGCCCTCGCCCAGCCCCAGAAATATTTTCTCTCATGTTGAAAAGTAGCAGCGAAACCCAAGCAGAGAATTAGGACCCCGGGGGTCTGCGCTGGGCTGTGTCACCTCCCCTTGCTGCCCACAGGAGGCAGGCCGGGCGTGATCACTTCTCTGAGCCTCAGTTTCCCGGGATGGGAATTGCCGAACTGTGGCCTGGAGGCTGTGGGGTTTTCGGCAGCTCGGCCCTGCTGCCGGCTTCCACCCAGCGCCGGAGAGCAGGCTTTGTGAGTGCGAATTCCGGCGCCCAGGGAAGGGGGGCGTGATTAACACCGAGGAGCAAAGCCGCCCGCCTGCCCCAGCTGCTCGGCGCTGGGGAATTTGAATAGGAGAAAATGTCAGCCGCGCCTCTACACGTGTAAACTCCCGGGCCCGGGGAACCGAGGTCCCTAATGTGGCGAAGCTTGCAGAGCGCCTAATGATTTTTGATAAGGTACATATGGCCAATTACGCCCGCTGGATAAGGCCAAAAGTGACTTATGGCTTCTAATGCCCTCACTACATCAACGTCACCCAAATTCGCCCTGTTTAGAGACCTGGGTGTGAGAAGAGGTGGGGCCCCAAAGTCCTGGGAGCTCTCCCTCCCCCAGCCTGCACCGCACCCTTATTAGTGCCCCTCTGCACCACCCCCTCCGGAGGAGGCTGGCCTTCTCCCTGCACTCAAAGAAAAAAAAAAAAGAAAGAAAGAAAGAAAAGGATTTGGACCAGGAACGTGGAGAAGGGGGATGTGAGCGACCTGCGTACTGGCCTTGCAGGTGTAGGATTGCCTTCTGGTCACATTTTCCCGCTGCCTGCCAGGGCCAGAGATTTGGGGGCGGGCTGGAGCCACAGTCTGGTCCCTGCTTCTCCGAGTCCACTGTTCTGGGGCCCTGCTGTCCCCAGGCTCCTGACCAGCTCTGGTGTGTCCCAAAGTGGGGACTGGAGGCCTCCAGTGCCCGTGGTGCTGGGAAGCAGCAGAAGGGTTCCCCCCTTTCTGCTCAGGTGCAGGTCAGGAGAGGGGCTCCCCACCCCGTCACTAGAACCCACCAGCTAGGCCCATGGGTCCTTCCTGGGCCCCAGCGGACTGGAAAGGATCCAGGAGGCAAAGCCAAGAAGTGGTCCACATCCTGCCCGACTGGCTTAAGAGCCTTCGTGACCTGGAGAGGCGAGTTTGCCTTGAGCATCCCAGATGGATGTGGGGGTGCGGGGAGCAGCTTGGAGTGCTCTGGACCCTCTGCCTGGCCAAAGGCGGTGCCCACTGCTCTAAGCCCAGTGGGGCCCAAATAAACCTGAAGGAGGCATACCGGTCCCAGTCTCAAGAACAGCCCAGGATGTTTGTCTCACTTATGCCCAGCTAGGGAGCACCGGATTGGAGTCTCATTGGACAGATACGGAAGTGGAGACTTCTTGGAAGCTAGGGAGCGTGGGGAAAAGTGAGGGGCTGGCGAGGACGGGACCTCGGGCTGCCGGGCTGACCGGCTGTGCTGTGTCCGCAGGCGCTTTGGCACCAAGTGCGCGGGCTGCGCGCAAGGCATCTCGCCCAGCGACCTGGTGCGCAAGGCCCGCAGTAAAGTCTTCCACCTCAACTGCTTCACCTGTATGGTGTGCAACAAGCAGCTGTCCACGGGTGAGGAGCTCTACGTCATCGACGAGAACAAGTTCGTGTGCAAGGACGACTACCTGAGCTCGTCCAGCCTCAAGGAGGGGAGCCTCAACTCAGGTAGGGGGCTCCGCCCCTCCCGCCTCGCCCCGCCTGGCGCTCTCGATGGGGCCCACCCAGAGCTCTCCACTCCCAGCCACCCGCCAGGCAGGTCTGGGCCAAGCCGGAGCTGGGTGCTGGGGGAGAGCCCCGGCGTTCCCAGCGAGTCCCCAGGACGCCGAGACACCAGCTCCTTCCTTCCCTGCTGTCCCCAATTCAGGAGGCTTTTCCAAGTTGCCACCTTGTCCAATTTGAATCTGGGCAATTTCCTCCTCCTTTTTTGAGCTCTTGGTCATTTCTACCCGCTCTGGGAGGCCGCTAATTGGAAGGAGAGAAGGGAGAGGAAGACCCCAGGCCCCGAGGGCGTCTGTACCCTCCTTGTGGGCTCTCCAGAGGGCGTGCCTCTCCTTACCCAGGCAGTCGGAGAAAAGCACTGAGACAGGTGGAGAAGGGCCCCTCCAAAGGCCCAGCCAGCCTGGAGGGAGTGGGCGGGCACCTGCCCCTGGGGGAGGGGCTGTGGCCTGGTTTGGGAGGGAACCCCGCTCAGCCCGCGGTGGCCTGGGCCGGCTAGAGCCGGCTACCCGGTCGGAGAGGCCTCGGGGCTTCCCGCTCACGCTGCTGTCCCCTTCCCGTTCCGTCCGCCTGTAGTGTCATCCTGTACGGACCGCAGTTTGTCCCCGGACCTCCAGGACCCACTCCAGGACGACCCCAAGGAGACGGACAACTCCACGTCGTCGGACAAGGAGACGGCCAACAACGAGAACGAGGAGCAGAACTCCGGTACCAAGCGGCGCGGCCCGCGCACCACCATCAAAGCCAAGCAGCTGGAGACGCTCAAGGCCGCCTTCGCCGCCACACCCAAACCCACGCGCCACATCCGCGAGCAGCTGGCGCAGGAGACCGGCCTCAACATGCGTGTCATCCAGGTGCGGCCCAGGCCGGGGCACCACGCCCCCTGCCCAGCCCGCAGCGTCCAGGAGCTAGGAGGCTCGGAGGAGCGTCGCACCCCGCTTTGCACCCGACTTCGATTCCGGTTCTAGGGGCGGATGGTGCGCTCCAGGCCGGGGCCGGCTGGTCAGACTCTTAGCCACAGTCACTAGTCACTTCGCCTCTCCGGATCTCACCGCTGCCGGTTCCAGAAGGGCTTTAGGCCTCGCTGGGGGCAGACCCCTCCCAACCTCTCATCTAGCTAGCGGAGAAGGAGGCGATGTTCCTCATGCGCCTCCTCACCGCTCCAATGCTTAGGCAAACACTCAGACAACCGGCTCTGGCCAGAGTCCGGCTGGGAAGCCGAGGGGCCCAGTCCGGAGCCAGGCCGGGCAGGAGGCCTTTATAAAGCCGTCAGACTGCGGGCGGGCAAGGACCAGGAAGCCCAAGTCTTTATGAGTCGCCCCAAGGGTCCGCGAAATCCTTCACCCTTGGCTGGTTCACCGAGGCCCCTCTCCACCCCTCTGGCCTAATCCGGCCACCCCCACCCTCCGCCCCACAGGACAGTCTTGGAGGGAGGAGGCGCTAGGACCCAGGGGGAGCGGCCCAGGCAGGGGGAGGACACCCCCAACAGAGCTCACAGCCCCCTCCTGTGTCCCAGGTCTGGTTCCAGAACCGACGGTCCAAAGAGCGCAGGATGAAACAGCTGAGCGCACTGGGTGCCCGGAGACACGCCTTCTTCCGGAGTCCGAGGCGCATGCGTCCGCTGGGTGGCCGCTTGGACGAGTCTGAAATGTTGGGGTCCACTCCATACACCTACTATGGAGGTAAGGGGACCTGCCGTGCTCTGACCTACCCGGAGGCCCGAGGCCTTTCTGGGGGCTGAGGGCGCAGAGCCGATCTCCAGCTCTTAGCTGCCCAGGGACCCCCTTCCTCCCTTCTCTCCAAGCAGGACAATAACGGACACACCTTGACACGCAGGCACACACACACACACACACACACACTCTCACCCACAGACACTTCCTGGATGCAAAGTCAGGCACTCGGGCAGTAACACGCACCATCAACACATCAGACAAGCAGCCACATACACCCACCTGGGACACGTGGGCACCCTCCCTTGCACACACGCTCCAGCTCGGAGACCTCGGGGACACAAATCTAGGCACAGGGTCATGCGTGACCACACACAGGGACGTGTATCTACCTGAGATACACTAACTGACAAGTACCCCCGGGGAGGTCGGCTGGCGCACACACTCCCACCCGCCCTTCCAAGTCGGGCACTCGCAAATCCACACGCACCCTGCTTCCCCACTCACCCACCGGACACCCAGCGGCCCTCCCGCCCTCGCCTGCAGCCCAGGGTGCTGGACGCTGCAGGAACTCAGGCACGGAAGGGCAGTGCTGGCGGGAGGGGCGGAGGGATGAGGATCTATCCCCCCACCCCTCCCCCGCCGGCTTGCCAGCTTCTAAGGCGTCAACTCAGCTTGGGCTCTGCGCCGGCAGAGTCCTGCTCCGGACCGGACTCCAGCCCCAAGCAGACCAGCAGGTAGTGGAGGCTGGGGGCTCAAGGACTGGGTCCACCCGCGTAGCCGGTTTTCCACTCCTGCCTCTGGGGCTGCAGGGCCGGGTCGCGGGAGTTCGCGAAGAGCAGTTCTGCCGTGGGTGTCACCAGGCTCAGGCCCGGGGGGACTTCATCTTGGCCAGCCCCTCCTCTGCTGCCGTCCCGCTCCCCTCCTCCTTCCCTTCTCCCCACCGCTTCATTTCCTCCCACTTGCTCGGCGGAGACCCATTCCAGCCCCCTCCCCAAGGGTTTTGCAGACTCCCGGTGCTCTGGGGCTTTTCAGCATTTGCTCACCAACCTCCCCTTCCCAGGCTCACGGGCTCGAGGAAGGCTCCACCCTCTCTGTTCCTGAGCCTCTGAATCTGGGGAGCGCCTCTGCCAGAGAGCCGTCTCTGCTCTGAGTTGCCCAGTGCCATAGGCCTGCGGGGTGAGGGGCTGGTAGCTCAGTTTGGGGAGAAGCGACTTCTCTTAGGAAAGTGGGACTGACGGCGAGGGCGAGAGCCAGGAGCCTGGCGCGCAGGCCAGACGCGGGAAAGTAGATTCCGCCTTTGGTGCATTCGCAGGGCTGGGAGGTTCGATTTTCAGGTCTGGCCACGGTCCCTAGAAATTGTGGGCAAAATGCGTGGCTGTGCTTTGGGGGAGAGAATCTGCGATGCCAGGGCCCAGGTTATGGGGGCTACAGATGCCCAGGACAGCCCGGAGAGTGGACCGTCCTGCGGTCTCCGCTTCGGGATCGTCCCCACCGAACTTCGTCTCCTTCCGCACAAAATCGCAGCAGGTGCCGGGAGGTGACGACGGGACGGTACCGGTCGGGCATTTTCTCCCCGCCCGGATCATTAACCAAAGCTTCCCGGGGACAGGGAGCCCCCACCCGTCCTGCCGCCGCCTTTAACCGGGCGTCTGCTGGCTAGGGTTGGGACCTGGACGCGCCGGCCCCCTCGTCCCCGGGAATGGCGGGGAGGGGCAGGACCCCCAACCCCGGTGAGGCAGCCCCGCCTAATCCGCGCTGGGAGATCCCGGCGGCATCGGCGGCCGGCAGCGGGCGAGAAAGGGGCCGGGCGGCGGGCCGGCGGCTCCCCGTGGGAGCGCGGACAAAGCCCCAGCTGCGGCTTTTGTGCCCTTTTCAGACGGCGTTTGTTCCAATTACCTCCGGCCCGGCCGCCATATGGGCGGAGGCGGCGCGCTCCGCGCGGGGCCGCGGTCCTCGCCGGCTGACCCGCTCGCTGCGGGCCCCGGCCGGCCCCCATCCCAGTCCCTCAGGGCCCCATATTCGCGCTCCCAACCTTGTGCTTCAGTTTGGGCGAGAATGGAATGAGTGGTTCTTAAAAAGTAACGGGCGGCCGTTTTTAGCTGCGGCCTAAATCATCCCCAAGCCTCCCCTCCAGGCACCTCCGTTTGGACTGATTTCAGGGTGTGGAGGGGGGCGGGGGCGGCCGGGGGCGGAGACCCCAGAACTAAGCAGGGGTTGTGGGTTTGCTGAGGGGACTCCAGCCGCCGGGCGCGCCGGTTTTCCCGCCGTACAAAGCGGGTTATTGCCACCAGCGTGGGGCCCCAGGGTGCTCCTTCCACGGGGTCCCACACCCGTCCTTCAGGGGCTGACCTGGGGGGAGAGGAGCGGGTGGTCAGCCAGGGCCTGGGGGAGTGGGCCTTGCGCGAAGGTCAGAAACAATTTGTTGAGGGTGGGCAGGCTGGAGTCCGAGTCTCCTGAATTTGTGGGCCGACCACACACGTGTGCATTTTTCCGGAAAGAGAGCCCCAATCTGTCACCAGTTTCGCAGAAGAGCCCCGTGTTCCCAAACGCTTCAAACCGTGGGTGCCCCGGCCAGCCCCCGCTCCCCGTCCCCCGGGGTGAGACTGGAAGACCCAGCCTTTCCCAGGTGGGCCCTTGGAGCTCTGAACACGGCCTGGAGAGTGCCGAGTCCCCTCTCCCCCTGGTCTCCCCAGTCGCTGGGGCTCAGCTTTCTGGGTTCCAGGCTGGGCAACATGGGTGCAAACGGTCGGACAACCTGGGCGTTCTCCTGGGTGGATGCAGGGCTGGGGTGCAGAGGCCGAAGGGCAGGGTGCGGAGCCAGCGCCTTCTCGCTGCGGCGGCGGCGGATGCCGGCTCCTGGCTCTCCACCTCCGGGTCTCTCTGGCCTCTGGCACATCCCCCGGTCTCTGGGAGCATCTGTCTCTCCCGGGCCTTCGTCCTGTTCTTGGGTCTCTCGCCGCGCTTTCCAGTGTCTCCCAGACGGTCTTGCTCGACCTCCAGTCTCCCCCGCTCCGGTCCCTGGGTCTCTTTTCTCGTCTTGCACCCTGTCTCTCTGACTCTGGGGCCCCCTTTCACTCCATCCTCTGCGGATCTCTCCCCCACCGTCCCTGGCTCGCGCAGTTTCCGCATCTCTCGCCAACTCCGAGACCCTGTCTCTGCGTGCGTCTCCGTGTCCGGGAGTCAGGGGATTTCCGACTGAAGTCCGCGTCTCTCAGGCTGTGTCTCCCCCGTTTAAGTGTCTCCCTTCTCGTCCTCTCTCATTGTCCCTCTCCAGATCCGGACCCCTGGGCCCGCGTCTCCGAGGCTTGCGCTGGGCCTCCTCCCCACCGTGTCTAACCTCGAGTCAGTGTCTCGCTGTTCCCCACTAACGCCCTCCCCAGGTGGCCCCAACCAGGCTTGCCCATCTCTGGCCACGTCGCCCGGGTCCCCTTCCCCCGTCCCCCGAGTTTCTCGCTGAGCCCCGCATCTCTCACGCGCTCCCTGTCTCCTCCCTCCCGTCCGCAGACTACCAAGGCGACTACTACGCGCCAGGAGGCAACTACGACTTCTTCGCGCACGGCCCGCCGTCACAGGCGCAGTCCCCGGCCGACTCGAGCTTCCTGGCTGCCTCCGGGCCCGGCTCGACGCCGCTGGGCGCCCTGGAGCCGCCGCTGGCGGGGCCGCACGCCGCCGACAACCCCAGGTTCACCGACATGATCTCACACCCGGACACGCCGAGCCCCGAGCCGGGCCTGCCAGGTGCGCTGCACCCCCTGCCTGGCGAGGTGTTCAGCGGGGGGCCCAGCCCGCCTTTCCCCATGAGCGGCGCCAGCGGCTACAGCGGACCCCTGTCGCACCCCAACCCCGAGCTCAACGAGGCCGCCGTGTGGTAAGGCCACCGGCCAGGGCCGCGCCCCCGGGACGCAGCCTCCCCAAACCAAAACGCCCGTGGCGGCCCGGGGCCTGGGACCCCTTAGGGGATCTCTCTCGGGTCCGCACTCAACCCGCAGCTGCTCCTCGGCTGCGCAGCGCAGCGGGGCGACCCCCACCGCCACCCCGCGGGCTCTCCGGGACCCCGGCCCTGCGCCAGCACTCTCCTGGCAGCCGCGAGCCATTTCTTGGGACCAAAGTCCGTCCTGCAGAGGGTCAAGAGATCTCAAACACGCTCCAGACTCCCCGCGACCCCGCCCCCCACCTCTTTGGACCAAGAGAGGGTGGAGGCCGAGGGGCGGGGGCGAATTCCAAGCGCCCCCGCCGCACCCCCTGCCATCCAACTGGCATTGCTGTCATCTTATTTCTCACTCTGCTTTCCCCGCCTTTCAAACGAGATGGTAAGAAAAAAGAGATTGGAGGGAGAGAGAGGAAAGGGAGCAAAATGAGGAGGAGAGGAGAGATGGAGAGCGCGCCAGGCGAAGAAGATGGAGAGAGCGAGCGAGCCGCACGCCTGAATGGGGGTGTCGCGCGGAGGAAGGCAGAGCCGCCTGCGCGTTCGCGCCCCCTGGTGGCCACTCTTCAGGCTCAAGGTCAGCTTTCCCAGGAAGGTGGGACGGTCCGAACGTTGGCCAGCCCTGGGCCACACCAGCCCCTCCTTCCTTCCATTGACATTTCTTGGAGCCCGGGGTCCGGGCCAGACTCGAATACTCGCCCATCCTGCTCTCCCCCGCGGGGCAAGGCGCCAAGATTTCTGGGCTCTGGCCCACAGACCCGGGGCCTGGAGGCTGGGTCGTCAGGATGTACAGTATTATACTTTTTTGGAAGTTGGACGCTTCTAGTTTCCTTATTTTGTATAAAGAAGAAACAAATAAAGTATGTTTTTGTGTTTACTGTTTATTTATTGTACTCTAGTTATCTGGGGCTGGACATTTTTATATTTTTAAGAGGAGGGTGGGCAGAAAGAGGGAGGGGAAGCAGAAAGAGGTTTACCTAAAAAAAAATCACAAAAAAACAAAAAATCAACTTTTCTAAAAAGAAAGATTAATAAAAAAATTCTTTTTTCCCTCAGTGCTGTGTGGTTTTCTTTTTTTGCCTGTCTTTGTAGTCGCTGGGACGCATTCTCTAGCTCTTGTTTCTAACACAAAACAGACTCGGTGGGTGCAAAGACGCCCCTGTCTAAACGAGGAGTTCTTTCAGAAACTACCAGGGGTGACAGTGGCTTCCGTGCGTTGTGACAGCTGCGGTGCGCCGGCCACCATCTCCCCGGGCTTCACGGCAGCAGAACGCCAGTGTCCCACAGACCTGCCTGCCTGGCACGCAGTAACCCTTCGGAATAGTTGGCGAATGAATGGCTGTGTGATTGTGATGTGTTGGTCCCCGGCGCGTCAAAAATACATAAATAAATTCTAGCTTCACTCTTAATTATGCCCCCATGCGATTCCAGGTGGCAAAAATAAATAAATAAAAGTTTAAAATTTTAAAAACCCACCAGGCTGGTAAGGTGCTCGTTGTCTGCAGGCCGTCACAGGGCGGGCGTGTCCCCGCAGGGCGCAGGGAGGCTGCCATTCTTCCGCAGTGTGTGCTGTCGTTTACTCGAATCAGCGTGATGGAAGGCGAGCTTCAGGGGCCTGGGGCCACTTCCTGAAGACAAGTCCCTCCCTCTTTGCCTCAGTTTCCCTGCTCAAGAAAGGGATCACAGAGGGTGCTCCCGACACTCCCTTCCAACTCAGACACTGCGGATGAAGGCGATAAAACTAAGTGGGAGCCTGTCACCCCTGCTTGGGGTGGGGGGGTCTTGCCCATTTTAGTGGTAGCAGCGAGAAGAAGGGGGTAGAGCGGTGGGGAGAAGTGGACGCCCAGGGAATGTGCCCACACGGAGCGCTCCCCTGGTTTTTCTTCCCTGCGGACTTCCCAGGAGCAAGGCAAGGCAGCCCGGTGGTCTGTGTCTCTCCCTCCTGCGCCTCCATCTGCAGCCGGCAAATGCTGCTTGCTCGTTGCGGAGAACTTAGAAATTTCAGATAAACAAAAGGAAGGAAATGGAATCACCCCAGGTCTCGAGCGCTGTGGTGATGTAGCTGATGCGTTTCCTTCCAGACCAACTTTTTTTTTTTCATTTTAAAACAAGACACAGAACATGCAGGTGCCTGTCACATGCCCACAACCTCAGTCTGGGAGCAATGAGAGGGGAGAAGCCCACTCTCCTGTCAGGGGGCACTTGAATGGAATGGCCCTGGGGGGGGCGGATCCAGTCTCAGAGGGTGGCTCTAGAACCCAGATTTCAGGAGGGATGCTCCCGTCCACTGTCCTAATCAGCACGTGGGGCCAACTCCCCGTGGGCCCTTCCTCTGGGCATGACAAGGAACAGGGGTTGGGAGCAGAAGTCACCTGGGAGGAGGGCCTTGGGGTCCAGACGACCATCTAGCTGGTTATGCCATCACCTTTCTGAGCCTTGGTTGGCTCCACTGTGGAATGGGCTCACAGAGGCCTTTGGTCCATCATTTAGCCTGTGGCCAAAGGTCAGGAAATGTAGGTCCTGGGTTCAATCCCTGCTTCCATCCTCACCCAGGTGCACGTACATACATGCATCCATTTCCTGGAAGGAAGACAAGGAAAGAGAGGGGGACCCTTGTCAAAATCAGCTCAAACTCACCCCCACTCCTGTGAGCTCATGTCAACCTCCCAAGTGCCTAGTGGGCCCAGGGGCTCAGGCAGGAGACATCCCGCCCACCCCACCCGGGGCAGCTGTCAGTCATGACCTCAAGGGCACTTAGCCAGGGAGGCAGTTCCTAAGGAAGGCAGAGTGGGAAGGGGGAGGAGCATCAGGAAAGGATCTTAGTTCCTGGATGCCCACAGCCATTTCTCAGAGTGTGATCAGAGGAGGAGGCTTGTTGAACACGCACACCCCCAGGACCCCAGAGGGCTGGACCTGCGCTCTGGCATGGTGCCCGGGGACTTCCCATTGGTCAAGCTCCCCAGGTGACACCAATGCCTCCAAACCTGCGGGCCCACTGCCCCAGTCTGGTCCAGAGTCTAGTTCAGCCCTCACAGCACCCCTTCAGGATGAGTGTTGTTATTCCCATTTTGCAGATGAGGAGACTGAGGCCCGAGAGGGGACATGAGCTCCCTGGGGTGTCACAGAACCAGGGAGGGGCAGAGCCAGGTTTCAAATCAAGATCATCTGTTTCCAGGACCCACATTGTCCCTGGGCCCAGGACAGAGCCCGGCACTGGTTAGGCCTCTTTCCGGGTCTAATCACTGCATGGATGGATGGATGGATGGACAGATGGATGAAATGAACGCTCTCCAGCTGCCATGGAAAGAGATTGTTTAAGAAAGGGTCCCACGAATGCTAATTCTCACTGCCAGCACCCTCACTGGATTTTGTTTCAACCGCCTTCCTGGGTTAAACAAAGCTAGCCAGAAGCACCAAGAGCCCCATGAAAACGGCCAAGGTCAAAAGGCAGGAGGACTTCCGCTTCTCCATGCTTGCCCTTGTTTCTTTCCCTCTCCCTCCCGCCTCCTCATCCCTCTCCTCCTCCATTAATGTATACGTCCCTCTCTATCTCTTCATCACCTGTACTTACTATCATTGAAAAATAAAAGATTTCCGAGAGGAAGAAAATACTTTGAGGCACGCAGGTAAGGAGGCGATCTAGCCCCTGGCTCCGACCTCCAGCTCAGGGAAAAAGGGGACCTTGCCTGCCCCGCCCTGCCCCCGGGCTAGAATTCTGACCGAAGCCGGACAGTTAAACCACACGCATTCTGCACCCCGACCCCTGGTCAGGCACGCTGTCCCTGACCCCACTCCTGTCCTTCTGTCCTGAAATAAACACCCCGCAGAGCATGGGAGCTGACCCGCTGTGCTTAGGACTAATATTTAAAATGCAGAATGGCCGTGGAGGGCTCCCGCTCCCAAGCCTTGTCGAGCAGTAAAAAGATATAAACAGAATAAATTACCTCTCCAGCTCGGATTATGAGAATACCCATCTCCTGACCAGAATTTTAAGTCCTGCCTCCCTCGCAGCACTGCGCGCGGCTGATTTATGGAAACCCGAGCGCTTCTCTGCATATTTCTTCTGTTCAGCCAAGTGACCGAGTTTACCCTTCCTATGCCATTAGCGTTATTAACACCTGGGCAACCGATCATTGCAAATGGGCCATTTCTGTGATGAACGGGGACCTCTCCTGCCGCTTCTCTGGGGCCGAGCCACGTCTGGCCTCCTCTCTCTGCATTTTGCGCGCGGGCTCGGGACCACCGCTGCTTCCCCCCGCTTCTGCCCATGGGCTCCTGGGAGCTTTGGAAGGCGACCCCTCCGCCCAGCAGATGCCCGTGGCTCTCTGGCGTGCACACAGAAAACGACAACTTTGCTCCTGTTTTTCATTCTTTCGGAGAGTGTTCCAGAGGGAAGGCAGTGGCCCCGTTGCCCAGGGAAAGAAACTGAGTCTCAGGGGAAGGCAAGAGACTGGTCAAAGGGACCACCGAGGGTTCAGCGTGGAGCTGGGATCAGAAATCGATCTTCTAGCCCCTCGGTGCTCAAACGTGCGGTCCGCGGAGCAGCAGCCGCAGCACCGGGAAGCTGGGCAGAAACACGCCCACAGGCCCAGCCCAGAACTTTGGCACCAGAACGCGCACGATCCCCGGGGCATGGCGTGCACGTTTGGCTTTTGAACTGTCACTTTAGAAACACGCCCAGATTCCCACCATCCTTTTTTTCACCGAAGGAAAGCCTTACATCGTAAATCCTCTTTGCTCAGAAGTAGCAGGGAGACCCCAAGTCCATGGTCAAACTAAATGAAGATGAAGCAGCCCGCCGAGCTCGTGATGCCTGCCTGGACAGCTGCCACGCTGTGTCCACCTCTCCCTCCGCCATAACATCCCAGCCCACGTGGGATCTGTGTCCCATTCCCAAGCTGTGAGCCTCAGCTTTGCCATCTACAAAAAGGACACAATTGTATCGAGTGGCAAGGGTCATTGTAGGGGTTAAATAAGGTCACATACAAGTATGTGACAGTTTAAGCACAGGGCCTGGCATGGAGCAGGCTGCTGAGTTATTAATCAACACTGGATGAGATTAATAATAATAATAATAATAATAATATAGTAATGATAGCAATGGCTATTTACTGGATGTGGTAATGATTGCTATCATTATCCACTTTTCTTCTTTAAATCATTTTTTAAACTAGGACAAACTTCCCAGCCTACTTAGACAGAAATGCAGCTGATTACTTTCGAGAACATACAATCGAATGGCCATACCGTCCACCGGAAAATGGCATGGCCTGTGAAGATAGGAATGGGTCTGGCTCCGAGCGGGAGCTCAAGGCCTGACGGAGGATATTTGGCCGATCGGTTTACAAAGAACTGTGCTGTCAACAAACGAGGGGATAGACAAAATGTGGTATGTCCAGGCGGTGGAGTACTATGCAGCCCTGAGAAGGAGCGAAAGGCTGATACTTGGTAAGACGAAGATGGCCATCGAAACGTGATGCGAAGTGGAAGAACCCAGTTGCAAGAAGACCGCACACTGTCTGACTCCACGTACGGGATAGACGAATCGTCCGGAACAGGCAAATCCAGAGAGACGGAAAGCGGACCGGTGGTAGCTGGGGCCAGGAGGAGGCAGAATGGAGGGTCCTGCTTAATGGGGACTGGTCTCCTTCTGGGGCGACGAGAATGGATTGGAACCGGATGGAGGAGACAGCTGTATAACGTTATCGATGTGCTGAATGCCTCTGAATTGTTCACTTTAAAATGACTGTGTTGTGTTTCTCCTTGCTAAAATAAATATGAATGAAAAAAAGAAATGCTATGTTATTGTAATCAGGGACCTCCAGGACTCCCAAACCTAGCTAAAAATAAATCAATGGTGTCTAACGGGGTGTTAATGCAGGGGTTTGGCTACAGCAACCCCAGCGCCCTCCGACCCCCACCCCAGCAGGTATTGCTGGAGAAGGTAGGGCTCGCCCTGCCCACTTTTGCGGGGTCCCTGAAGGCCAAGTCTGTATTGCTGTGAGGTCCTGCAAAGCCATTATTTCACCAGGGCAGGGATTCCTGCTGTGTGAGACAGGGGGACCCCGAAGGGCGGGGCTGGGTAACTTCACAGGTACCAGATTTCTCCTGAGGAAGCCACTCTTTTCAGCTCTTCCAGCTTTTCTGATCGTGTCAGGAAGAGTCTCTGGTGCTTGCGTGTCTTGAACGCCCCTCTGGCACTCGGAGAGCGAACATACGCCAGTGCAGGCTTGCACACTCAGCCCAGCAGAGGCCGGCTGTGATGTAATGACGTCATTTTGATTTCATTCTTGTGCTATATTTATCACTACACTTATTATCTAGCTCTGGGAAGTGATGCTGTCTCTCCATGTAGAGTGGTGATAACACTTTCTTTCTCAAAAGCAGTTAAGTCTTCAAGAAAGGTATGAATTAGGTCAGAGGAAAGATGGCGCACGAACCTGGCACAGCCCGAGGTGGCAATGACTTTGGGGATGATATTTCAGGAACGCGTGTACCCCACAAGCCCCCGCCAGGTCACCAGAGACTTCTCGGTGCTGGACACGCACCCTCATGAGAGTTTCAGTTTGGGGTTGCCTGTGCGGTGGCTGTGCTGTGTGACTGTGACTAGGTTACTCACCCTCTCTGGGCCTCGGCGGCCTCAGCTGAAAGATGGGAGCGCGGCCAGTGTGGGGATAGACTGAAGACCCTGCAGCCCAGTTGTACAGACTTCCACCGACTTTCTGAATCTTCATTCATTCGTTCATTCAGCAAATATTTGTTGAAGATCTGGTGTGTGCTGGGCACTCCTCTGGGCTCTGGGTTACAGACGCGAACAGACTCCATTGGATGGCAGTAGGGGTGACACATTCCTGGGGGAGACAGTAGCCCGGGAGGGGGACGATCAGCACGTTCCGTGAGTGGTAGGGAAGGCGGGTGATGAGACAGAGGGTCCCCAGGCATTGAGAGCAACACTCAGCCAGGCCGGGCGAGAGCAAGGCAAGTGTGCAGAGCTCGCCTCGGAAGCAAAACAGAAGGGGAAAGGAGCATATAAAAATCTCGATGATCAAGATTAATAGCACTTTAATATAATATTGTGGAAAATCAAAATTAATGCAGAATCATCTGTAATGAACAAAATGACAACTTTTTTTTTAAAAAAAAAAGACAGAATCTGACAGGTCTAGGATCCAGGGGAGGGTAAGACATCAGGGTTGGGCAAGATCTTACCTTTCTTTAAAATATCGGCATGCTCTTCATCACAGACTGCTTCTGCATTCATTTTAATTAAAAAAATACTTTATTACAGTATTATTTACCTTGCTTTCTGCGTTACTGGGCACCCCTTACCTTTGGCTCCCAAGGCCAGTGTCTCCCCCACCTCCCTGTATACCCGGCCCTGAGAGGCAGGCCATGAGCTAGGGGGGCCTTTTGGAGGGGGCAACATGTAGCCGAGGCCTGGATGAGGAGACACTGCAGGCTGTGCTGAGATGTGGGGGAACAGTGTGCCAGGCAAAGGTAACAGCCCGCACGATGGCCCTGAGGCAGAATCAAGCCGGTGAGTTCTGGGAGGGGAAGGAGGCTGGGCTGGAGCTGAAGCCTGCAAGGCAGGCACAAGCCAGACAACACAGGGCCCTGGAGGCCCAGGTGAGGGGCCTGGGAGGCGAGGATCTACCTTAGGCTTGTTCAAGGTTACCCTGGCTGCCGAGCAACAGACAGATTGGGGGTGATGGGCTGAAGGGGGTCCTCTAGACTGGCAACAAGCAGACCAGTGGGGAGGCGCCGAGGGACGTGTCTGGTTGGTGTCCTCTGAGTTTGCTAGTGGCTGTCTTCCCCCTGGAAGCCCTCCAGGGGTGCTTTGATCCCCCATCTCGCAGGAGAGGAAACCAAGGCTGAAAAAGGCGAACTCACCTGTTCCGTGTTCCAGCTAGAAAGAGGCAGGCGTGGGGTTTGAACTCGGGTCTTTACATACCCAGCCAGGCCCATTTTCTGCCCACCTAGCTCAGAAGAAAGGGTTACTTAGAGCACATAACTTCAGGCGAGCCTCAGTTTCCCTCATCTGGAAGATGGGATGAATTGTAGCCCTGGGGTCCGGGAGTCAAGGAAGCTAAAAATGCCCCGCACGGGGTAAGCACGCTGCAACCTTCGCCTTACAAGGAGGGAAAGGGGGCCCTTTCCCAGCCACCTCGCCTTCTGCTGGTTCCCCCTAAACAGAGAAACTTTGGTATTTGTTCTGCAAACATTTATTTTATTCTTTAGGGGTTTTTTGTTTTTGGAAAGGGGAGGACTGGTGAAGGTAATCAGTTTTCAGCCTTAAGATAAAAAATCGCAGCGAAGGGTCGACTTGACTCTTTATAATTAATGGGGCGGCTTGTAATAGGATTCTCCTGCCCCTGGTGCTCCGGGGAAACACCTTTTTACATAAGATATTGCCCACACCGGAGTGGCAGCGGGGTGATTTATGGGGTTCCTGGCTCCAGAAAACCTCTCCTGGGGTTGCCCGGCCAGTGGAATTTATCAGGGAGTTTGGAAGCAAGGCGAGAAGCCCGCCGGTGACATTTTTGGTGGAGTTTAAAAAGGACAAACACTGGGGAAGGGAGAGGAAGGAGAGGGTCCGTGTGGACTGGGTTTCCCGCTCACAGAGTCCGAGGGAGGGATGCTCGGCCGGCAGGCGATTTCTTAAAGGGGGACACAGACTACAGGGGGCCGTGAGCACCGGGAGCGGGGTCGGGGGTGGGGAGTGAAGTCTGGTCCCAGCCTGACGCCCAGGGGAGCTCTGGACTCTGGATGGCACCACAGAGCTGCTCTGCCTTGAGGGTGTAAGGGGGTCGGACTTTTATACCCTCATTTAATCACCAGTCATTGGCTGTGGGCCAATGCCGGTGGGTGGGGGATGGGGTGGGCAGGGAGGGGTACCCTCCGAGGCATCTCTGGACGTGGCGGCACCCACTGGCTCATCTCATTAGCCTCCGGCACTCCCAGCAGCTGGGACTGGCTGCACCCACCTGCTAAAGGGGTTGTCAAGGTCGGGGCACCACTGCAGGGGCAAAGGTTTGTGGGGACAGGTGATTAAAATCAAGGCTGGAGGTCGGGGCTAAGGAAGGCGGTGGGGGGTGTGGTCTGACACCCACTCTCCCAGCCCTCTGCCTCAGGCCCAGAATAAAAGCGGAAGCCTTGACCACAGGAATTCACCCTCTTCACCTCCCCCTTCAGCTACCACCTCTCCCTCCCCGACTCCCCTGCAGCCATGGGCCTCCGCCTGCCTCCGCAGACATGCTCGCCTCAGGACCTTTGCACCTGCTGTTCCCACTGCTGCCCGCAGCTCTTCCCCCCCCACCCCCCCCACCCCCCGCCCCTCAGCCCCACACAGCTGGCTCCTTCGCCTCCTCCAGACCCAGCTCAGATTTCACCTTTTCAAAGGCCTTCTTGGACCTTCCTTCCTCAACAGACCAAGAGATTAAGAGACTTCAGAATCAGACCCAGCACGAGCCACACGGACACTTGGGACCCTGATTCCAACACACCAGCTCTAACGAGCCCCCGCTGAGACCACCTGGGGAGAGTTGGCTACAGACCGGGGAGGAGCTCACCACTAAGGAATTACTTGTTCGCGGTGATGAGGTGGGCATGGCATTGTGTGCTTACGTCAACAACGTTCCTCCTCGTCTGCTGGGAACCCACACTGACACACTTCGCAAGGAAGGCAGCGTGAGCCAGGGCGGCCGTAACAGTCTCAGCAAGCGCGGGGATGCGCACACAGCCGCACCCAGAGGACTTGGGACGCAAGGCTGGCCTGGCCATCACGTTCCCCAACGTGAGGGTCAGAGCCCTCTATGCAGGTGCCGGGGCGTGTGCCCTGCTCTGTGGGCTCTGGCCCGGCCTGGGAGCGTGGGGCAGCAGAGGCGCAACCCCGGTCCCCTCCTCGCACCCCTTCCTTGTCTGTGTCAGCGCTGGGGTAAGGACGCCTCCTTTGCCAGCCGAGGCTGCACTCCAGGCCTCTGCGTCACCCTGGCTTACGGCGGCAGTGCAGGGCTAGGTGGAGGGGAGGCGTCTGGAGGCAGGGCTGGTGAGGGGACAGAGGAAGCACCAGCCACTGGCACCCACAGGTAAGCCATGGAGCTCTGGGCCTCAGGACGGGGCGCCAGCTGGGGCGGAGAAGCTGGGCGTATCCCGGCAGGTGGGCACACCTGGCGGCCTAGTATTCGGTGCTCACGGCGCAGCCCCGGGGCCAACACGGAGAAGCTCTGCTGCCAGGACCCTCCTGGCAGGCTCCCTGCTTTCCCACTGAGCAGTCCGAGAGGGCAGAGACAGAATGCTGAGGCTCCCACGCCCTTGCTCTCTCCCGTGCCTCCTCCCGGCCCATCGCGTTCCTTGGGTGTCAACCAGGAAGGGCTGCACTAGGGTAACTGATGTGTGTTATCCGGATGGAGTCAACGGGCCCCTCAGCTGCTTATCTGCAGCTCGCCGAGGTCAGGAGAGGACCGAACAGCAGCTGACGCGTCTCCCAGGAGTGCAGCTGAGGGCGGAGGCCCGCCTGGGAGGCAGAGTACCTGGAGGGCGGTGAGCTCTGCCCCCCACCTGGAGGCGCGTGGGGTTGGGGAGACCACTGCGGGCTGAGGCAATCCCGGAAGGCTTCATGGAGGAGCCAGCCCCACACTGGGCTTTGAAGCATGTGTAGGAAGGAGTTAGGATCAGACAGGGCATGGTGGGCAGAGGACAACACAGCATAAAGGCAAGGAGGGGCGAGAGCAGTAGGGGCAGGTGCGTGAGCCTCAGGTGCGAGCCTACATAATAAGGCTCCGGTCCAGCTGCGTGACTGGGATTCAGAAGGGCAACGGCTCTGGGCCTCAGTTTCCTCACTGGCAAAAATGAAGATCATAGTGGTGTCTACCGTGTGGGTAATTGTGGGACTAAAGGAAATGAATGCTAAGGCCCACAGCGCATGGTCAAGGGCTCTACGTATAAATGCATGCTGGTTCCTCTCCCCACCCCTCGTGGTTGGGGGGAGGTTCAGGGCACAGGAAGAACTGACATTCTCGGAAACGCTGCGTGTGCCAGGTCCACAGGGAGAGCCCATGGGCGACCCACTCTGTGGGTCAGAACGCCGAGGCGCTGGAGGGAATGCCGACTGCTCAAGGTCACCGGGCTAGCAAGTGGACACAGACCTGAGGTTCGGGTCTGGCTGAGTCCGCCTCTGGGGCTCTCAGCGTCCCTTCTGCTTGCTGCAGGGAACTCACACAGCGCAGGGCTGGGTCCTGGTGGCTTCGGGAGGGGCGCCCCTGGCACGGTGTCTGTCTGTGCTCGGACAGAGAGAGATGGAGACAGGCAGCTGGAGAGGCAGCGGGGGTCCCTGCCACTCTCAGACCCTCTTCTGGAGGGAGAGGAAGGGGCGCCTGGGGGAGGGCGGAGCTTGGGCCAAGGAAGGGAGGTGGGAAGTGGCAGGTGGGCTCCTTCCAGCACGGAGGCGCAGCCTGAGGCCCAGAGAGGGAAGGGCCCTTGGCTAAGGTCACACAGCCTTCATGAAGCAAGGGGGTCTCAGGGGGACCTGGAGGTGGGTTCTGCCAGGGGCTATGGCGTGGGGTGGACCCCCACATTCTCTGAGCCTTGCTTCCTGTAGGGCTGTGAACGGTTGGGTAGAGGTCCCCGTGCCAAGACCTCGAGCCCCGGCCACCCCTGGGACCTCAGCACCCTGCAGCTGGAGTGAGGGGCCCCATGAGGGTTAGAGCCAAGGAAGACCAGAGGGGCAGGGCAGCCGGCAGTGCCCCGGTCGGGAGTCCCCATTGGAGGCGCGTTGCTGCCCCCTGGTGGTTCCATGGGATTCTAATCCTTCCAAGAATGGAGGTGCCCAATTCCAGGACCAGCACCCACCCTCCCTGTGACCCACAGGAGCGTCCACACCCACCTGGAGGTTCCACCTCCTCCCCCAATGTCTCACCAACCCCCGCACAAAGAAGGCCAAGGTCCAAGAAATACAAAGGCATATTGAACATCACAGGGTCTGGGCCTGACTGGGCCGCATTCCAGCTGGGTGACCTTGGGTGGGTTAGGTCACCTTCCCGTGCCTCCGTTTCCCCATGTGTGGAACAGGGATCGTAATGACGGCTTTATTTCACAGTGCCGCTGTGAAGGTCAGAGAACACGATGAGTAGGAAGTTCTTGGAAGGGCTCCTGGCACATCGGCAGCAGCTGATGAAGACCGGAGACATCGTCCTCACCTGCCCAGGGCAGCCCCTCCTCTTCCTGTCCCCCAGATGAGGGCCAGACTCCCTTAGAGACCTGGGTTTTGAACCCTTGGCTTTGCTCCTCAAGCCTGGAAAGAGTTGCCTCATCACAGAGCCGGGCTCGAGGCTGCCGTGTGCCTCCTGTGAGCTCAGGGGGGTGGAAAGACTGGACTCAGCACACTTATCAACTCAACTCAGAAAGGGTTTATTGCCCAGGGTTGCAGGGGAGTGGAAGGGAGCAGTTCAGGAGGGCTTCCTGCAGGAGGCGGCCAGCACAGTAGCACCGGGCAGCTTCCACTGTCATTGGTGAGCACAGAGGCCCCTCAGCCAGCTACAGGGGCATCTGTGAGCTCCCGGGGGAGCTGGCACTCCCAGCCCTGGAGGCCTCAGCTCTGGCCCAGCTGGGCTCTCAGGGCCTGCAGCTCCCGGCTGTCAATGCTGTTGCCTCCACACACGATGACCACCACGGAGGCCAGGGAGGGGCCCAGGCGGCCCTCTGCTTGGAGCCTCCCCAGGAGGCCTGAGTAGACGGCAGCTAAGGCTGCCCCGCAGGCAGGCTCCACCAGCAGGCGCTCGTCATCTGCCCAGAGCAGGGGAATGAATGGGGGTGGGGGCAGGGGGAGGAACCAGTCAGTGCTCAGCAGGCTCTGGGCCCTACAGACCCACAGGCCGGCCAGCCCCGCCTCACAGTCTATTTGTCTGACTCCGTCTCCATCCATCACTCTGACCATCCCTCTCTCCACCCACCCACCTTTCATCTATCCATCCACCCATCTATTCCTCTATCCATCATCAGACCGTCTGTCCGTCCATCTATTAGTGCGGCCATCAATCACCGCATCCATTCATCCACCCTTTCATCCCTTATCCATCATCTGCCTGCCTGTCCATTCATCAGTGTGTCCGTCCATCTATTCCTTTCTGTGTCACTCATCAGTCCATCGCCCCATCAATCCATTCACCCGTTCATCTGTCCATTGTCTACCTTTTCACTTTACATTCATTCATTCATTCATTCATTCAGCGCACCTTCACTGAGCACCCACTCCCTGCTGGGTTTGTTCTGGGAAGGTCCTGGGGACACAACAGTGAGCAAGACACACCAGCCCCCGCCCTCACTGAGTTCACAGTCTAGCGATGGAGACAGATAAGAATGGGGCACATATGAGATTAGTGGGATTGGTGCCCAGGAAGTTTCCAACCTAGGCAGGATGAGGGTGAGAGATCAAAGGAGGCTTCCTGGAGGAGGTGCCACGATGGCTGAGTAGCCTTTAGTCATGTGAAACTGACAGGGAGCAGGCCCAGCGGTGGGCAGCTGGAGAGAAGAGCACGTAGAAAAGTGTGGAGGCTAGAGACAGCACAGCACGCCCTTTCCTGAGCCCCGCCCCTTCCGCCTCCTCAGCACACCCACTGCGTACCCTGCCCTGGGACTGGCACTGGAGATGCAGACGAGAAAATATGCTCTCGCTGGGGGATGCAGGGACCTTGTAGGGTTCTGCGCCCAGGGCGGGGCCGGTGCTCACTCACCCAGGAACCGCTGCACAGCATCCACGGCCTCGCGGTCCTCCACCACCTCGGAGATGATCTTCAACTCCTGCGTGCACGCCAGGGCCCGCGCGGCCACTGTCTTGGCACCCAGGGACTTGGCCACACTGCGGGGGTGGAGAGGGGTCAGGGATGGGGAGCAGGGAGTCCAGGGGCACAGGGAAGGCTGACAAATCACGCGTCCTCCTCATGCAGACCTGGCCCAGCCCCCTCCCATCCTGCCACAGGCTAGGTTGCCAGAGTCTGGAGCAGCGCCTGGCAGAAAGGAGGGGCTCGAAGCTGTGTCCCGTGACGGCTGAGGAGGGCACATTGCAGCTGCCCCACGGCCACGACGGTGCCGCTCCTTGCCCAGACGCCAGAAAGCCGCACGTAGGAAAAGATGGTTTTGATTTTGTTCATCGATACCCATTTATCATGTGTATGTTATAGCTAACATGTATGGAATGTTTACAAGGAACTGGATGCACGGATTTTGTTTTAGTCCCCACAGCCACGCTTTGAGTTAGGAATGTGTGAGCGCCCCAAATTGCTGCCCTGTACCATCAGATCCTGAGTCCCAGCACCCGATGGGCATAACGGTATTGGCAGAGGGATGAATGGTGTCCCCCGCAAATCCACGTCTGCCTAGAACCTCAGAATGTGACGTTATTTGGAAACAGGGTCTTGGCAGATTGTGATGAGTTAAGATGGCATCACACTGGATTAGCGGAGGCCCGAAATCCAGTGACCGGTGTCTCTACAAGAAGAATAAGGACACGCCGAGAAAAAGGCCACGGGGAGACAGGGGCGGCACACCAGGGAGTGACACAGGTTGTCAGCCATCACCAGAAGCTGGAAAAGGCAGGGACGGATCCCCGGGGCCTCCAGAGGGTGCACGGGCCCGCCCGAAGCCCGATTCCAGGCCTCAAGCTTCCACCGCTGTGAACGAACAAACACCTGTGGTTTTACGCCGTCTAATTTGTGGGCATCTCTACGGAAGCCCTCGGCGACTCATACAGCCCCCGGGACGACAGACGGCGGTGGTGGTGGCGACGATGAAGAATACCAGATGAGGTGGGGCCTGGGCTCTGGGCCACTCTCTGTCCGTTAATGAGTTTGTAAGAACTTCCTCTCAATTCAATTAAGATCAGTTACAAAACATAATGAGGACAAAGTTCTCTGATGATGTTGCCAAAAAAAAAAAAAAAAAAAACACCCCAAAAAACCACTCCCTCCATTTATGTTCTATAATATGAATAGAAAAATAGAGGTTACCAAACTGTCTGAAGGCTATCTATAATCTCAACTTTTATAAATATGTAACTGACTCATTCATCCATTTCACAAACCTTTGTGGAACACTTGCTATGTGCCAAGTACATTTCACTTGCATGTAATGACGCATGGCCGGTGGGTGGGGGCGGGGGGGATGAAAATGGGGAAAAATGCAACCCAATCTAAGTAACGTCCATCTTTGGGCGGGAGAAACGAGCATGACATTTGTTTTTCTGTTGCTTATTGCTTGCCTACATTTTCGCACTGCAACACGCTTAAATTGCTGGTCTGTATCAATACCCAGTGTGTCACTTTGTAATGATACAGACCAGTGAAAGCTTGTTTACTAACTGGTGGGACTTCAAGGAATCAGATCCTTCTCCAACTTGTTCAGCACCGCCTTCGAATTTAGACCCACACCGCTGTGATCGGCGCCCGCCACCACCGTGCCCGCCGCCTCCACTAGTCGGGGCTGGGAGGCCCTAGGGCAGCTACATCCTCACCTGCCAGCCCCGCCCGAATGCCCAGCCCGTGCCTACCTGGTGATGCTCGGCAGCGTGACCAGCCTGCCTGCCTCGATGGCCGCGTTGAACGAGTGTGCCCCTCGGGTTTCCATAGCGACAATCGGCACATGCTGCCAGCCCACCTCCACCAGGCCTGCCGACACCCCGGCCAGGAGCCCCCCGCCTCCTACCGCCAGCACCAGGGCCCCTGGGGGGGTCCCCAGGGCTGCCTTCAGCTCCCGCACCAGGCTGGCGTGGCCTTCCCTGAGGGGTGGGGGGAGAAGGGGGGAGAGGAGCCAGGTGAGGGAGACCCTCAGCCCCAAAGGCTCGCATCTACAAATTCCTCCCTCACCATCCCCTCCCCACCCACAGCTTAAGGGAGAGGAGACTCAGCTTTTGTCACTAAATTTACTCATTACTCATTCTCTTCCTTGCCCCCATCAACCTCTCGGAACCAGCGTATCACTAGGAACTGGCTGTACTCAGAACTTGAGTAGAGACATTCTGGGCCTGGGACCCAATGTCTCTGCCACTTACTAGCTGTGTGATCTCAGGCAAGTTGTTTGACCCCTTGGTGCCTCAGTTTCCTCACCTGCAAAATGGGCATAAATCATCTTCCTCTAGGGCTTCAGGGAGGATTCAGTGGATTAAATGTGTCCCAAAGTACATATTCAATAAAGGGGGTATGTTCTTAGCATGTTCATTTTACACATGCGGAAACTGAGGGACGAGGCAGTGAGATACTTTACAGGGTCACACAACTCACGAGGGGCGGATGTAGGGTCTGAACCCAAGGGCGCCTGGATCCTGTGCCTCTTCTATGCTCTGGGCCTCAGTTTCCCCTTTCGTTCAATGGGAGGACCTAAGCTCCGTGAGAGTTTCTCAACTCTGAGCTGCCTGGGGGGAGGGGCAGCAGCCTTACCATATCAGGGGGTGGTCGAATGGGGACACGCTCACCCAGCCGTCCCTCTTGGCCAGCTCCTGTGCCCTCAGGTTGGCCTCGTCCCAGACCTGAAGGGACACAGAGGTCAGAGGCCCGGGAGTCAGGCTGCTGCGGAGGTCCTCTCAGGAGCTGCTCCGGGGAACCCCAGGAGCTCCTGGGGCCGGGGCAGACGTCCGACCACACCCCCCCTCACTCCTCATCCCTCCCTGGCTCCCCATGGCCCTCGGTTACAACTCCGGCCGGCCTCGCCCACGAGCCGCCCGGCCTGGTCCACGCCGCGGCCCTCGTGGTCCTCCCCTTTCCCAGCGTCCCCCCAGGAGGCCAGGCTGTGGGGGACGTGCCAGGCTAGTGCCATTCTCGCTCCTGTGCCCTCCACTTTCCTCTACCTGCCACCCCTTTCTCCCTTTTCTCCCTTGGAACCTCCTGCAAGACCCAAGTCAGGGGCCCTCCTCCTGGAGCCTCTCCTGGGCCCCCACCCCAAATCCGAGGCCCAGCCCCGTGGGGGAAGAAGTGGGAGGGCCATCACCCAATTCTTCACCACCCCCCCAGCACCAGAGGCACACATCCACGCCTTTTGCCGTGTGACTTTGCTGCTCTTCGCACTAGCGTGGGTGGAGTGCATTTCCTCACGCCACGATGAGGCTGGTCCCAGGCGGGTGACTCACTTTGGTCACTGGCATGTGGCCGAAGAGACAAAGTCACGGTTGTCTCTTAAGCCTTAAGGGGAACTGCATTTTTCCTCTCACCCCTCTTGCTAATTCCCCTTGAGAAGGCAGCCCCTGGTCTAGAACAGGAGGGGCACGCGTGCAGGCCGTAATTGCACCTACGGCCTGAAGCAGAATCACCCGGGCCCATGGGCACCCCCTCGAGCAAGAGAGATCGTGGTGCTCGTAAGCCGAGGCCACGGGGGCTCTTTGTTACACGGCGTTATCGAGCAGGAACGCTGACGGGGTCAGCACGCCTTCTCCAGCCCTCCTCAGTGTGCTCCGCTGCCCCCAGCACAGCACGCATCTCGTCCGTTACCGCCACCTGGTCACCTGCGTCTCCTCGACAATACTCTGAGCTTCGTGAGAGCAGGGACCGTGGCTTACTATCTCTGTTTCCCTAACTCTGTCTGACAGGGTGCAGGCACACAGTCTGTGCTGAGTATCTGTGGAAGGAAGGAAGGAAGAAAGGAAGGGAGGGAGGGAGGAAGGGAGGGAGGAAGGAAGGAAGGAAGAAGAAAGGAGTGTATACTATTTGGAAACCAGCTTTGGGTACTTTACTATGTGTTTTCATTTAAATTTTGGTGGTTTTAAAAAATATGTTTTCTAGGAATGCATTTTTTTTCCCTTTCCAGGAGGGTAGAAGGATTACATGTTTGTGTCTCCAGGTTTTTTTGGTGTCGTTTGGTTGGTTTTGGTTTGGTTTTGGTAGCCAGGTGAACCAGTGATACCCTCATCAGTAGGCCTCTTTCTCATATCGGGGCGGTCTCAGGATGGGAACAGAAGCCATCATCTTTCTTTACACTTTTTGTTTCATCGAATGGAAAAAAAAAAAAGTGACGTGGACAATGCGAGGTGTTAGGGAGACAGGCGTGCTCCTGGGAACTCCCACTGCTCCCGGCTCAGGCAGGGGGAGCCTTTCCAGGGTGGGGGCAGGCAAGTGGAGAGGTCCCGGCCCTCAGCACGCATCACCCCGCACTCCCACCCCCAGTTCAGCCGTCCTAAGGAAAGACAGGGTCCCAAGCACAGTTCATCAAAAGGGAAAGACCATCTCTTATGGGGGAGAGGGAGTGAAGGGGGAACAGCCCACCCCTGCTGGCTTCCCCTTCCTGTACTCCTTACCTTTCCAGCCATTTGAATCTCAGCCCCCTCCCCCTGCAACCTCTTCACCACCTGCAGGGAGGCAGTCTCGGGCAGCACGATGGTTGCAGGGATGCCCAGCTTCCGAGCGCTGTAAGCGGCTGCGATGCCCGCATTGCCCCCTGCGGAGGCAGCAGAAGGGGGTGCGGCAGGTAGTGTCCCATTAGTGTTGACAAACCTTTCCCCTTCCTGCTCCATCTCCCTTTGTGAATCTCCCTGTGCCCGCACTCGTAGGCCGCAGAGGAGGACATGTGATCCAGATTGAGCCAATCAGAGACCTCAATCACCCCAGCCCATGATTGGTTCAGGGATGAGTACATGACCCAATTTGTGGACTGAAGAGAGCCTTCGGGAAGGGGCTCTCCCTTTTCACTGGGGTTGGTAGGATGGCAGGAAGCAAGCCTGCTACCATGGGGCCTGCATGAGAATAAAGCTAGTATAGAGGAGAAAAAAGCCAAGAGCAAGGAAAGGGACAGAGGCGAGCTCCTGGACCCAGCTGTGCCTGAAAGCCATTTGTCCCATGGAATTTTCTGGTCTCGGAGGCTGTAGCTTACACCTGTATGAACTGGGTCCCTGTCACTTCTACTCCAGGTCCTGAATCATGTGGATAGGACTGAGAGAGGACTGAGAGAGGACATACAAAATGGCCATTGGACCACGACCTTGATGAGGCTTCACCTTTAAGAAGAGGCGGAGCCCCGCACACCTGTAGCTGCTGCTGCCAGCTCCCCCGCCCCCACGCCCAGCCCTGAGGACCCTCCTGGAGCGGAAAGGGGTAGGCTCACCTGAGGAGCACACCAGGTGTCTGCATCCCTTCTTGGCCACCTGGGAAGAGAAGGCATGGGGTTGGGGACTGACCCAGGCAGGCATCGAGGAGCCGCGTGTGGGGTGGAGGTGGAACCTCCCCACCCCGTTACAGCACTGCTCGCCCCTCACCTGCCCACAGCTCTCTCCTCCCCTCTGCACAGCCTCGCTCCTCCGCTCCTGCCCTCGGGCCCCTGCCAGCCTCTACTCCCCACCCGTCCCCCCCGCCAGCACCCCTCACCTCCTGGCAGAAATGCCCAATGCCCCGGATCTTGAAGGAGCCAGTCGGCTGCACATTCTCACACTTGAGAAAGACAGTCATACCCGCCACCTGGGACAGTGCCCAGCTCTCCAGCAGGGGTGTGACCGTGTGGAAGTGCTCACCCTTAGCACGCTCTGCCGGAGAGCTCTCCATCCCAGCAACCGCCAAGCAGGCCTGCACAAAGACACAGACGTCATGGGCCGGCAGCTGCAGGCCAGAGTCCCCTTACCCAGAACAGGAGAGGGGCGCTGGAGGAGCCCCTCAGCTTGGCTCCCTTAGCTCCCCGTCTGGCTGCCAGCCTATGAGAAGCCAGGCAAGTATCTGCTCCTCTCTGGGCCTCAGTTTCCCCATCTGGAGAAGGAGGTTCGAACCAGGGGCCCTTGCATTCTGTGACTGTGGCTTCCCACGGTGCTGGGGATGTAAAACATGGCCAATATGAAGGGATGAGTGAGTGAAAATGGGAGCATTCATTCATTCATTATTCACTCATTAAAAAAAAAAAAACAACATTTATTGAGCACCCACTATGTGCCCGGTGTGTCCACGTTCTGGGACCCAGGACTGGACAAGCCAGAGCTCACGTTCCAGTGGCGGACACAGTCACAGAGTTCCAAACAGGAGTGGCCAAGAAAGGCATTTGGGCAAGGGTGGTGGGGAAGGACCTCTCTCAAGAGGAAAACTTTCGAAAACTTTTATTATGGGAGTTTTAGACACAGCCAACGTGGGCAGAACGGTGTAACGAAGCCCTTGTATAGCCATGTCTCAGCCTCACCAGTCATCAGACGGTTGCCTCCGGATCTGCGCTACGCCCTCTTTGTCTTCCCCTCCTTTATTTATTATTATTATTATTATTATTATTATTATATTTTCCTCTGCAGTTTTTCATCTATAAACATTGCAACATGTACTCCCAAAGGTAAAGAGCTCTTTTGACTCTGGCAAGATTTATTTTACTGTGCTTTGAAAATTTGCACCGAGATATAATTGACATGTAACATGACATTAGTTTCAGGTGTAGGACATACTGATTCAGTATTTGTAGATGTTGCAAAATAATCACCACAGTCAGTCTAGTCAATATCTGGCACCACACGTAGTGGTTACGGAATGTTTTTGTGCCATGAGAACTTTTAAGGCCTGTTCTCTTAGCCACGGGCAAGTCCGCAGGGCGGTGTTACTAACTATAGCTGCCACGCTGTGCATTACAACCCCAGGGCTTATTTATCGTCTAACTGAAAGTTTATACCTTCCGACCACAAAGCACTCTTTAAAAAAAAAAAAAAAAAAGGAAGGCACATGATTTTTCATAACGGTGTACATTTTCTCCCAAACCCCACTGAATTTTAACTGACAGTGGGCTCATTTTATTTTATGTAAATTATACTTCTGTGATGCTAATTTTTTAAATGGAATCACACTTAAAATATTGTCAATTTCTTAATCTTGAGTATCTGTTCCAATGTCCAGTTGTCTTGTTAACTGTGCTGTGTGGTGGGTTTCGTGGTTGGTGGTGGTTTGGGCTCTTTGACAGTTAGACTCAGGCTGCATTTGGGACCTGAGCATTGTAGCTGGTTGAGAGGCCTTTCCATTCATTTTTGATCTGCAGGTTCTCAAAGAGGGAACTCTGCGTGGAAGGATAAGAAGAAAGCCAAGGGAAAGGCGTTCCTGTGCAGGAACAGCAGACAGGACCCCCCTTATCTAGAAATGACCTTGAGTGCTGGGAGCTCGGAGAGAGGACTGGGCCCCAGCAGGGCCAGGGCTGTGAGGAGGGCGATGGGGAGGGCGTTCCAGTCCAAAGGGCAGACTCGGGGTGTTTTTCTAATTCTGCTTGCGGTGGGGAGTTTTAAGCCAAGGCACAGGTGAATAAGCGGTGAATGAACCCGGGGGTCAGGGCAAGGCTGAAGAGATGGAGGAAACGAAAGGGAGAAAACAATAGAAGGATTTTTAAAAGGATTTTCTTTATTTATTTTTAGAGAGAAGGGAAAGGAAGGAGAAAGGGAGGGAGAGAAACATCGTCTGGCTGCTTCTTGCACGCCCCTTGCTGGGAACCTGGCCCGCAACCCAGGCGTGTGCTGTGAGTGGGAATCCAACTGGTGACACTTTGGTTTGAAGGCCGGCGCTCAGTCCACTGAGCCACACCAGTTGGGGCAGGAGTTCTTTTTTAAGGGCTGAACTCAGCTCCATTTCCCCCCTCTGGGGCAGAAAAGCAGTGGCTACCCCTGCAGTTCTACCATTTGCCACTAAGAGGAGTACTGCAACCTCCCCCACCCACCGCAACCCCAAACGTCTTGTCCTCCATCGAAGAGGTCCAGGTCTACCGTCCATGGATGAGACCCGCTGGCCTTTGTTGGGACGGTCCTGGGACTCCCCAGGCAGGCGAAGCCTGAGCCATCTTCATCCAGCTCCACCCAGGGCGCTGTTTGAGCGGAGCAAGGCATCGGGGAAGAGCAGCCGAACCCAGCATCCCCTGGCCCGGGCCCCACCTCAGCTCCAGGGCCCCAGAATGCGGGCTGAGGGACCAAGCAGAGACCAAAGTTAGGGACCAACTATGACTTCCTGGCTGTGCAACCCAGACAAAAGTCTCAACCTCTCTGTGCCTGTTTCCCTGTCTATCAACTATGAATAATAACAGTCCCTAACGCACAGACTATGGTGCATTTCAATATAATTATTATAACCATCTTTTGCTGAGTCCCTGTTACGTGCTAGACTAGGAACAGGGGACAACACGGGAACAAAGCTGACGTCTGCTCTTGGAGCTGACTGACTTGTACTCTGGTGGGGAGACCAGCACTCAGCAAACAATGGTACAAACTGCTAAGAGGGCAACGCGCATATACGGAGTCGTGAAGAGAAGAACGAGGGGACCTACTGTGGGTAGGGAGGTCAGGAAGGACCTCTGGGAGGGGGTGACCTTGACACCTGAAACTGAAAAGTGAGTATGAAGCAGCCACATGACGAACGGGGAGCACGGTGACGGTGGAGTAAGGCCACCGACCAAGGCATCGGCTCCGTGCTTGGTGCGTGGCAACGGCCGGGGACTGCGCGGGGCCCCCGGTGAGCCAGGCGTCTGCCACGGGGACAAGCCCAGGGAACGCCAACGGCCTTACCAAGCCCAGATGCCCGTGAAACCCGGGGCCTGGGAACCCTAGGCTGCGGCGCGCGGAACTCGCACCGTGGCTGCCAGCCGCTGGGGCTGGGCGGGGAGCCCCGGGCCCTGTCTGCACCTGAGCACCTCAGGGCGAAGCTCACGCCTTGGGGTCAGGTCCCAGCAAGCGTGACCTTGACCGAGTCACTTTTCTGCCCTGGGCCTCGCCTGTTGCAATCATAGACTGGGTGAAGACCAACGATCTTTTCCGCCTCCCTGTCCCTTAGGTTTTCCCCCAGGGACCACCTGGGTGATGCTCCACAGCCAGATCCCTGCTGCGGGGGGCGGGGAACCTCCACCGGCCCCCCCGGGCTGGCAGAATGCCTAGCCCTGCCCCTCTGGCAAGCAAAACCAGTTCCCAGTCTTTCCTCAAGGCAGGCTGGGCCACGGCACCCTGAGGTGAATCGATATTCCCGGGAGGGCCGAGGCCGCTGTCAGCCCTCTCTGACCTTCCATGCGCTCGGCCGGGACGGGCCCCAAAGCCGTTCAGACTGTGCAACCTTCACACTCACACTCGCACACAGAGCCCAGGGGCCCCCGCTTGGGCCCCGGGCCCCCTTACCTTCCTGTCCAAGTGTCCCCAGCACAACTTGGCTGCCTGCTGCCTACTCGTCTAACTGGCTCCGCCCAGCTTTCGGCAGCTTCCTGGGGCCTTGGCCCCGCCTCCCGTGTTAAAGAGACAGCACCAGCCGGAGAGCAAAAGAGGATGAGATCGCCCCTCGCTGCCCCTGCTGCGCGCTGTCCACAACGCACACCTTACCTGGCCCTGTTCGACAGATGAAGAAGCTGAGGCTCAGAGAGGGACATTCACTTGGCTGAGGACACCCGGCCAGTGAGGAGCAGGCTTTATCTCCCACCCCAGACCACCTCTTTCATCTCTGTGTCTCATTGGAGACACAGACATCCCGGAGTCTTTAGCCTCAAACAAAACAACATGTTCCCTGCCCTCTTGGAAGTCCCAGGGACCCCTGAAGAGTAGTTACAATCAGTGCCACCAGGCATTGGCAAGGGCTGTGTGGTTGCCCAGGTAGCTCACCTGGCTCCAGGTGGCTGGGAAGGCTTCCTGGAGGAGGAGCTCAGCCTTGCGCTCAGCCAGGAATCAGGGACACGGAGTGCAAAGGTCTGCAACCGAAAACCATGGTGTGTTCCAAGAATGGAGCAGCGTCCAGTGGGACCGGAACAGAGAAGGCGGGGGTGGGGCAGCAGGCAGGTTAGGGGCTGGAGAGGTGGGCGGGGACCAGAGTCCACAGGGATGGCTGTGCCAATCCGGAGTCTGCAGCTTACCCAGGGGCACTAGGGAGCCAGGGAAGGTTGTGAGCCGGGGCATGATATAATCACATTCACATCTTCTCTTCTGCTGTCTCACTGGGCGAACCTCAGCTAGGCACACCCATCTGGACCTCAGTTTCCCTCTGTGTCAAATGGGAGGTGGGGGGGCAGGAAAGACCTGCAGTCCGGATATTCTGTACCCTTCTTGGACCTTGGGTGACCCCCTCAGGTTTGAGGGTTAACTCCCGGCCACTTGGGGTCAGGTTGAGCTGGTGGGCCCTGAACCTCAACGAGGACACTGGCAGCTTCATTCCCATCCACGCACTAAACACGCACTACCACTGGGTGTTCTATCCCGACCTGAGCACTAGAAACAGAGGTGGTAAAACTCAGTTCCTGCCTTCAGGTGGGTCCTGGCCTGGAGAGGAGAGGAAGACACCCAGTTCAGTGACAATTCTAACATCCCTCCAGGGAGGACAGAGAGCAGAAGGTCCCCACAGGACAGCTGAGGGCAGGGTGGAATCAGGGAGGGCTTCCTGGAGGAGGAGGCCTTCGCACACAGCTCAGGCTTGGAAAAGAAGCACAACCGCTGCATTTATTGCATGCCTACTGTACGCATGCCCTGTCGAGTTGCTCAGCATATCCTAAAGGTTCTTTAGTTGTTGAGTATTTTATTTATGTGTGCGTGCAGAAGGAGACACGCAGCAGGAAGTGCCAAACTCATAATTCCATGGATATTACTGCTGAGGAAAAAGTTAGGCAGGTATGAGAGCTTAAGCATAGAGTCTATTTAAAAAATAAAACAAGGACTTCCGGCCAAGATGGAGGCGTAGGCAGACACTGTGCCTCCTCTCACAACCAAAATTAAGGACAACAAATATTTAGAAACAAGAAAACAACCAGAACTGATAGAAAATTGAACTGTACGGAAGTCCAACAACCATTCATCCAGACCGGTAAGAGGGGCGGAGTCGCGGTAGGAAAAAGTGGAGGTGCGGACCCAGGAATGCAAGCAGCAGCGGCTGGCAGTTCCCAGGTGCACGGACGGTGGCTGGCGGTCCTCGGGCCCACAGGCAGCAGCTGGCGGTCCCCGGGCACAGGGGGGCACCTGTGCAGACCCAGTGAGGCCGCACAAGGCGGCTGGCTGACCAGGGGGTCCCATATTCGCGCTCGCAAACGGTCCAGGCAGAGGGGAAGTGGCGGAAGGGACCGGAATCCAGGAGAGAGCGGAACAGGCGCCATTCTTCCCTCTCAGACCCCGCCCCCACATACAGCGTCACAACCCAGCGACTGGGCTGCCCCGCCCTGAGGAACACCTAAGGCTCCACCCCTCATACGTAATAGCTGCGACCAGACTAAAACCAAAACAAAACAAAACAGAAAACCCCACCAAAAATGGCTCAAACTGGAGAAAAAATGAAAACCCCAGAGCCAATTCCTCTAAGTCGTGAAGAGATAGCCAACCTATCAGATGCACAGTTCAAAGCACTGGTCATCAAAATGCTCACAGAATTGGTTGATTTTGCTCACCAATTAGATGAAGAAATGAAGGCTACAATACGTGAAATGAAGGAAGACGCATGGGGAACCAATAGAGATGGAAGGAAAACTGGAACTCAAATCAATGGAGTGGACCAGAAGGCAGAAACTAACAACCAAACAGAAAACGAGGAAGAAACCAGAGTTCAAAAAAATGAGGAGAGGCTTAGGAACCTCCGGGACATCGTTAAACGTCCCAACATCTGAATTATAGGGGTCCCAGAAGGGGAAGAAGAAGAGCAACAAGTGGAAAACTTATTGGAACAAATAATAAAGGAGAACTTCCCCCATCTGGCAAAAGAAATAGACTACCAGGAAGTCCAGGAAGCTCAGAGAGTCCCAAAGAAGTTGGACCCAAGGAGGAACACACCAAGGCACATCGTAATTACATCAGCCAAGATTCAGATGGAGAGAATTCTAGAAGCAGCAAGGGATAAGGGGACAGTCACCTCCAAAGGAGTTCCCATCAGACTGTCAGCTGATTTCTCAAAAGAGACCTTCCAGGCAAGAAGGGGCTGGAAAGAAGTATCTGAAGTCTTGAAAAGCAGGGACCTACATCCAAAATTGCTCTATCCAGCAAAAATGGAAGGGTAGATAAAGCGCTTCTCAGACAAGGTCAAGTTCAAGGAGTTCATCAACACCAAGCCCTTATTATATGAAATGTTAAAGGGACTTATCTAAGAAAAAGAATATCAAAAATATGACAGTGAAAAGACAGCGAACTCACAGCTATTAAGAACCACACCTAAAACAAAAGCAAACTCAGCAAACAGCTAGAACAGGAACAGAACCACAGAAATGGAGATCATATGGAGGGTTAGCAACAGGGGCGTGGGAGGAGGAGAGGGGGGAAAAGGTACAGAGAATAAGTAGCATAGACTGTGGGTAGAAAATAGACAGGGGGAGGGCAAGAATAGTGTGGGAAATGTAGAAGCTAAAGAACTTATGACACATGGACATGAACTAAAGGGGGGAATGTGGGTGGGAGGGGTGTGCAGGGTGGAGGGGAATGATGGGGGAGAAATGGGACAACTGTAATAGCATAATCAATAAAATATATTTTTAAAAAATAAAATAAAAGTCAGGGCCTACATTGAAAAAATTTAAAAAAAATAAAAAAGTAAAACGAAAAACCCTCTGTAGTAGCTATGGTAGTTTCTGGCGTGAGGAGGCGGTATAGTTGGAACAGGCTGCAGCCCAAATCGACACCAGCTCTGCCGCTCCCTGGCCGCGCGACCTTGGGTAACTGCATGGAAAACATTTCGAACAAGGGCTTCTTACTGCTGTTGCTCTTGCTGTTATTGTTACTGTTACAGAAGATGTGAGATAACACTGTGACGGAAATGGCGGGGTCCGAAGTCTGGCGACACGACGTCATTGTGCCGTGGAATGTTTACAGCACCCGGGGAGGTGCGTATTAGAATGAACTCCACATTGTGGAATCAGACTTGGCTCAGGAAGGTCAAGGCACTTTCCTGAGGTCACACAGCAGCGGCAGAACCAGGGTCACACCCAGAGGGGCCCAGCGCCAGAGCTCCTGACTGGACAGAGGATGGTGTGGGGAAAGCCAGGCTGGCTGCATCAGAGGAAGCTGGAGAGGTGGGCCAGGTCACTGACCTGTCCCCTCCCGGGCCATCTTCGTCAGCCAGCCGCTGTCCCTGACACCTCAGGCCGCCGCACACCCACCCTGGCCAGTCCCCGGGGTTATTTATTAAACTTGATTTCACCATTCCCCCCCCCCCCGCCCCCATCCCTACCCCTGAGATGACGTTCTTGTTTGCTGGGTGAGGGGACAACCGGGAGAGGAGTGACAGCGTTTGGGCCCGGGCGATTGGCCCTCCAGACTTGCAGGTTTCGCTCTGGACCCAGGCCACGTATTTTCACAGCCACGAGGCTCAGTTCCGTTAAACAGATGAGAGAACTGGGCTCAGGCGGTCACGCAAGCAGCCACGCTAGTGAGTGGCCCCGCTGGCATTTGGACCCGGGTCTGCGGACACCCAGTGCATCCTAGGTAACCGCTCAGACCTCTGCCAAGATCGTAACCTACGCTAGAGCACAGCGAGTCTCAAACTAGAGTCACGTTTCTTATTTTTTTTTAAGATTGTATTTATTTTTTAGAGAGAGGGGAAGGAAGGGAGAAAGAGAGGAAGAAAAAAATGTGAGAGAGAAACATCGATCGGTTGCCTCTCGCCCGCACCCCGACTGCAGAGCAAACTTGAAACCCAGGCATGTGCCCTGACCGGGAAATTGAACCAGTGACCTTTCACTTTGCAGGACAACACCGAAGTCACTGAGCCACACTGGTCAGGGCTAGGGGGCCGCACTTCTGCGGGCTGGAGCTGATTCACTCTGTCCTCTGTAGAAGGACACGGCTCTCCATTTGCCACTGTTCCCACCTCTCCCCATTGCATTTCCAATGCCCAACAGCCCCCTCTCCCCTTGCCCCTGAAAATTAAAGAAGTCAGGCATCAAGGGAGAAGCCAAGGCACAGAAAGGTTAAGTGACTTGCCCCAGGTTGCCCAGCAAATAAGCCATGGGGCCAATTGTCACAGGAACCTACATCCAACCTGGACACTCTTGTCCTCAGAGACTTACAAACCCATAGTCACGGCATCTGAGCTGAAAGAGCCGTCCAGGGCCATATAATGCACGCTTGTTGTGGGTGGGGAAACTGAGGCCCGCAGAAGAAAAGGACGCAGTTTAACATCTGGCCTCAAGGCCAAGGAAACATCTGGCCCGTGTGAACCAGGCTTTCGGAATTAAGCCATTCATTTGTTCGTTCAACAAACACGGCCCCACATGACCCGAACCCAGGCCCTGCGAAAGCAGAGGCGGAGATGGACAGGATGCATTCCTGGCCCTCCAGGGGCTCGCGGTCCACAGGCCAGGCTATGGGCTCAGGGAAGCATTACAGATGCAGCGATAGAAAAACGCCAATTTGAGCAACGATAAAATGCCATGTTGTAGGTTGGCAAAAATGTTTAAAAGCATAAAAGCACTAGCAGCCAGAGCTGGTGAGTATGAAGCAAAACAGGCATCTCGTATGTGGCTGGTGCAACCAGGAATTGCTATTTCCATTTCCTTTTAGGAAATGAGTCAGTCCATATCTATTACAATTTGGTAAGTACCCATCCCTTTAATCCAGAAATCTTAATGTGGAGAATTTATTCTCAAAAAACGACAAACCCCAGAACCAAAACACCAGAGGGTCAGAGCAGGGGTGGGAGAGTGTTTCTCAGACTCCTTCCTGGAACCGCAGAAACGAGCAAACAAAACCACTGGAAGCCGAGATGCCCCTGAAGGGGAAAGTGGTTGAGGAATCGAGAAGCGCCCTCACTGTGAATTCCCGCGGCACACCAAGAATTAGGTCTACACCCAAAGCAGTGCTCCCAAGGCACTCTAAGTGAGAAAAGAGGGAACATGCGTACAGCGCGCGGTGACTTTTACTTACGGAACGAGGAGAAGTGGCCGGCACACAGACTGTGAGGCTGTGAGTTCCTGTAGGCTGGCGGAGAACAATGCCGATAACAGGGGTTACCCCAGGGTGACGGGGGTGGGGTGGGGAGTGGGGGTGTGGGGTTGGGGACGGTGGGATGAGGGAGGAGAGGGCTGAGGGGACAGGGCGCCCTGATGAGAACGCTTCGCAATCTGTGCTCTTCAGTACAGCAGCCCTGACCCCGACCCCACCCCGGCTGCTGAGCCCTGAGACTGAGGAACTGTAAATTTAACTTTTATCAGTTTGAACAGCCACAGGTGGCCGGTGGCTATGTGTTGGCCTGGTCGAGAGAGTCTGTCTAGGAGACCTTGTGGGTCCCCACTCGAGACCCGCCAGGGAAGGGAAGGCGTCAGTAGACTGTAGGCTTTGTGTGGTGATTCCCCACTCAACACAGACAGACCTGAGTGACGTGCAGAGAGGGAGACGGTTCCCAAACGGGGACGGTGACTACCCAGGATAAACAGTAGGTCCGTCCAGGTGGACGCAACCTTCAAAAAGCCCACGCCCAGAAATGAAGGGGAACTTAGCGGTGGGGACACCTCACGCACCCTCCCTGAGCCAGGTGAGCAAGGTCAGTGTCAGCAGCGGGAAGTCATGTTGGTGGTTGACATGGACTGGGCGTGGCGTGACGTGTGGACAGTGGCATTTCACTCCATGGTCTTCTCCTCCCCGAGCCCTGTAACCACCCCAGTGGGCTCATGAGAAGAAATATAAAACCCACAACCAGTGTGGTTCAAGACCGTCAAGGTCATTGACAACAAGGGAAGTCTGAGGCACTGTCGCAGCCAGGAGGAGCCCAAGGAGATGGCGAAATGAAACGCAGTGTCCTGGGTGGGATCCCAGGACAGAAGAAGGGTGCTTGCTAAAAACTACAGAAATCAGAATAAAGCGTGGACTTCAGTGAGTAATAAGGTATTAACACCGGTTCAATAACGGTGAGCAATGTGCCATATTTATGAGCTCGTTCATAAGCAGGGAACTGGGCAGGGGGTGGAAGGGAACCTTCTGCACCATCTTTGCAGGTTTAGAAGTCCATTTCTGTAAATCTATAACTATCCTAAAATTAAGAGGCTTTTTACGTCCCTACACCCAAACGTGTAAACGTGGTGGGAAATAAAAATACTTGTTATTTTTCCTTGCTCGGCAGAAAGTCTCTCCTCAGAGAGTGCTTCAGTAAGGAGGCTTCTTTCATGCTCATTAAAATAGAACTTAGTTGACCAACATCCTATTTTTTTTTAAATGGAGAGAGAAACCGGCCCGCTTCTTGGATAGAGATATTGAGAAGCTAGCAGATGACAGAAAAAGCTAGAAAAGAAATAGTCCGAAACCGTTAGATAAAGAAGAAACAATGAACGAGGCCCATCCCAGGACCAGTGGGCACAATTTTTCCCCTTTGCCCTAGTTGGTGGCCGGCACAGTCAGCGGGAGAACGCACAGACGAGGCAGCAGGAACGCTTTGAGAATTAACTTGTCCCTCCCTCCCCCTCACTTCCCTCCCCAGAGGAGAAGAGAGACAGAGACAGAGAAGGGGAGAGGGGGACGGACAGAGGGAGGGAGGCGAGTCCTGACTTACAGCACTTGCGGGTCTTCAGGAGGCCGGCGTTCCCACGTGGACAGTTCCAGGCTTCCAAAGGTTTACCGCCTGGTTCCTAAACTCCCTGCCCATTTCACAGTCCACAGGAGCCCACCCCAGCGCTCCTCTGCTGGGAACCAGGAGGGCTTGCTCTTTGCCTCAGGGAATGGAGGAGACAGCAGAATAAAAGAAAGAATTTAGGGACTTCCGACCAAGATGGAGGCGTAGGCGGACACACTGTGCCTCCTCTCACAACCAAAATTAAGGACAACAAATATTTAGAAACAAGAAAACAACCTGGACTGATAGAAAATTGAACTGTACGGAAGTCCAACCACCATTCATCCAGAACGGTAAGAGGGGCGGAGTCGCGGCAGGAAAAAGTGGAGGTGTGGACCCAGGAACATAGGCAGCAGTGGCTGGCAGTTCCCAGGTGCACAGGCAGCAGCTGGCAGACTCTGGGCCCACAGGCAGCAGCTGGCAGACCCCAGGCACGGGGGTGGCAACTGTGCAGACCCAGTGAGGCCGCACAAGGCGGCTGGCTGACCAGGTGGTACCACATTCACGCGTACAGATAATCTAGGCGAAGGGGAAGCGGCAGAAGGGACTGGAATCCAGGGGAGAGCGTAGCAGGCGCCATTGTTCCCTCTCGGATCCCGCCCCTACGTACAGCGTCACAACCCAGCAACTGGGCTGCCCCGCCCTGAGGAACACCTAAGGCTCCATCCCTCACTACGTAACAGCCTCGACCAGACCAAAACCAAACCAAAACAAAACCAAAAAAACCCACCAAAAATGGCTCAAACCAGAGAACAAATGAAATCTCCAGAGCCAATTCCTCTAAGCCCTGAAGAGATAGCCAACCTATCAGATGCACAGTTCAAAGCCCTGGTGATCAGGATGCTCACAGAATTGGTTGATTTTGCTCACAAATTAGATGAACAAATGCAGGCTACAATACATGAAATGAAGGAAGACGCATGGGGAACCAATAGAGATGGGAGGAAAACTGGGACTCAAATCAATGGAGTGGACCAGAAGGAAGAAACAAACAACCAAACAGAAAACAAGGAAGAAACAAGAATTCAAAAAATGAGGAGAGGCTTAGGAACCTCCAGGACATCGTTAAACGTCCCAACATCTGAATTATAGGGGTCCCAGAAGGGGAAGAAGAAGAGCAACAAGTGGAAAACTTATTTGAACAAATAATAAAGGAGAACTTCCCCAATCTGGCAAAAGAAATAGACTACCAGGAAGTCCAGGAAGCTCAGAGAGTCCCAAAGAAGTTGGACCCAAGGAGGAACACACCAAGGCACATCGTAATTACATCAGCCAAGATTAAAATGAAGGAGAGAATTCTAGAAGCAGTAAGGGATAAGGGGACAGTCACCTACAAAGGAGTTCCCATAAGACTGTCAGCTGATTTCTCAAAAGAGACCTTCCAGGCAAGAAGGGGCTGGAAAGAAGTATCTGAAGTCTTGAAAAGCAGGGACCTACATCCAAAATTGCTCTATCCAGCAAAGCTGTCATTTAGAATGGAAGGGAAGATAAAGTGCTTCTCAGATAAGGTCAAGTTAAAGGAGTTCATCATCACCAAGCCCTTATTATATGAAATGTTAAAGGGACTTATCTAAGAAAAAGAAGATAAAAATATGACAGTGAAAAGACAGCAAACTCACAGCTATCAACAACCACACTTAAAACAAAAGCAAACTAAGCAAACAGCGAGAACAGGAACAGAACCACAGAAATGGAGATCATATGGAGGGTTAGCAACAGGGGAGTGGGAGGAGGAGAGAGGGGGAAAAGGTACAGAGAATAAGTAGCATAGACGGTGGGTAGAAAATAGGGGGAGGGCAAGAATAGTGTGGGAAATGCAGAAGCTAAAGAACTTATGACACATGGACATGAACTAAAGGGGGGAATGTGGGTGGGAGGGGGTGTGCAGGGTAGAGGGGAATGATGGGGGAGAAATGGGACAACTGTAATAGCATAATCAATAAAATATATTTAAAAATTAATGAATTAGAAAGAAAGAAAGAAAGAAAGAAAGAAAGAAAGAGAAAGAAGGAATTTAGGGTAGTGGCCAAACCCTGGAACGGTTGCCACGGGCCCAGACTACAGGACCAGGACTCACGTGGCTGGGAATGAAGAACACCTCCCGGGCAAGCTGGGGCAGTGTCGGAAGGAGACAAACAATGCAGGACCAGACCGCACCCCAACCCTGCCTGCGGTAACTTGGTGTGAGGGGGCCCTTCCCGCAGAGCCCCATCCCTCCGTCACGGATGAAAATAAAACTACCAGGACATGATCTGCTTGGGGAGGAGAGGTGATCAAACTCTCAGAGGAGAATGACCCAGAGCCCCTTCCTCGCTAGGCTTTTTATTGGGTTCAAATACACGGGAATACAGGTTTAACATGTAAAAGAAATCTGAGGGCTTAATCTGAGTCAGTGTCTGTCCGGAAAGGGGGTTGCCAAACTTTGGGAGACGTACTCATTTCCTCCTCGGACCCTGATCATTTAAACGAGAGCACTCTCAGCAAAGCAGGTTTCCCAGGAGTTTAGGAATTCTTTCTTATGCCCAATCACCCGGGGAACCGCTCTGGCCGGCACAGGGCTGCACCATCCACATGGTTTCAGGCTTAAGCGGATTAGAGCCAGGAAGCATCTCCCAGACGGAAATGGGGACTCGGACTATGTCAGAATAGCCGGGGGGCGAGGGTTCATCACCCCCTCTTTGCTGCAGCCCCCGAGTCCTTCCATGAGGGCCTTCCAAGTGGTCATGTCTGGCTTAGGTTGCCCCTCCTGTGAGGAGTCTTACCCGTCATTGACTAACCAACCAAGCGTTGGGGCCAGAGATGGATGAGGCAGAAGCAGCACTCCTGCCAGGGAGATAAGCTTTGTCTCCTTAGTGGTTCACATCCCCTTGACGGAACAGACCCAGATGAAGCAGGTCCCTTGGCTCTTACTCAGCCTAGCCATGGGGTGCAGTTACAGCTCCCGAAATCACGCTGAACGGTCCGCAACAACTTGGCCCCTGCATGTCCCTGCGTCCCCTGGAGAGAAGAGGAAAACCCTCATTGCACCCAATTAAGTAGCTGCTTAAGGAAGGCCCAGCTGCTGTGGCTCAGTGGATTGAGCACCACCCTATAAACCAAAAAGTCACTGATTCGATTCTCCAGTCAGAGCCCATGCCTGGGTTGCAGGTTGGGGCCTGCGAGAGGGAGCCAGCGGATGTTCTCTCTCTCTTGCACGCTGATGTTTCTCTCCCTCTCTCTTCTTCCCTTCCCCTCTCTCTGAATCTCCCTCTCTCTCTTCTTCCCTTCCCCTCTCTCTGAAAATAAATAAATACTTTAAAAAAATTATCTGTTTGAAATAAAAATTAAGCCAAGCTAGGGAAAAGCCAAGAAGTCTTTGTGTGTTGCGTGCTGAGTCTGTGATCTGAGACTAATTCCTGCGTCAAACAGCTTAATTTTTCCCATGAACTCTGAAGGACAAAATCCCTCATAGGCTGTTTGGCCCTCGCCAGCTCTACCCACCGAATATGGACTGATGGGTGATGATAACCCCCAGGGGCAGACCCAGTGAGGCCTGGGGTCCTGACCTTGGCCATGACCAGCTTTAGCCATAAAGGCCCACCAAGAGACGGTAAGTCACACTGGGTGAAGCCGGAGGCATCGCTACAGAGAGCACTGTCAAATGGCTTCCACGAGGTCTCGATGGAAAGGGCTGATGGGGTGAAGCCAGGTGAATGAAAATGAGGAGGGCTACCTGCCAAGTTCTACAGCAAGGGCCGCAAAGGTGAATGCATTGAGTCCAAAACTATGGAGGCCCGATTCGCTCGTATTAATTTCACCAAGAAAAAAAAAAAACCTACTCACTTCTCCAAGGGGAATCAGTAGCAGTTGGACACAGAACAACAGCTTTTAATAAATTCTTTCCTTTTTAAAGATTTTATTTATGTAATTTTTAGAAGGAGAGGAAAGGAGGGAGAAAGAGAGGGAGAGAAACTTCAATGTGCGAGGGCTACATCCATCAGTTGCCTCTCCTGCAACCCAGGCATGTGCTGAGTAGGAATCGAACCAGCAACCTTCCGGTTTGCAGGCCGGAGCGCAACCACCTGAGCCACACCAGCTAGGAAGTAACGCCCTTTTAAACAGAGTACCTTTTGCCCACATTGGTTTACGTCCTAGCCAATGTCAGTGCTACTGACATTTGGGGCCGGATAATTCTTTGTTGTGAGGGGCTGTCCTGTGCGTGATAGAATGTGGAATGGATGGCAAAGAGAGAGGGGGACCCAGCGAGGACAGGGTGAGTGCAAACCTGCCCTGGGGCCACTCATGGCTCCCCGGGAAAGACTCCCAGGGGAGCCGGGCTGCAGAATCCCAAAGAGGCTCCAGCCCAGACTTGCTGGAGAGGAAACATTAGTGAGAAACTGGGTCTGAAGGGAGGACTCAGGAAAAAATAATAAGGCTACCCTGGCTGGTGTGAGTCTGCGGACTGAGCACCGGGCAGCCTGGAACCAAAGGGTTGCTGCTTCAAGTCCCGGTCAGGGCACATGCCTGGGTTGCAGGCCAGGTCAGGTCCCCAGTAGGGGGCGCGTGAGAGGCAACCACACATTGAAGTTTCTCTCTCTTCCCCTTTATGAATAAATAGATAAAATCTTAAAAAAAATAATAAGGCTAAAGATAATCATGAACAGCAGCTCCTCTTCCTTGAGCCCTGACTCGGCACCGGTCTGCCATTATCTCTAAGTCTTGCAATCCCCAGTAGCTACCAAGGTCCCCATTTCTCCCGGCAGGAAACTGAAGCTAAGGGAAGTTAGGTGATGACCCTGAGGTCATACAGCTGGGTGTCAGTTTGAGGTCAGGTGTGACAGACTCAGGAGCTGGAGACCTTAACTAATCAGGAGTCCAGGGACGGCTCCACCAGCCAGAAGGGCAAACAGGCGAGAGCTGTCCGTTCCTCCCCAGGCTGTGAAAACAACCGTCAGAATCCCCACCTCCCGCAGCCAAGGACGCTCTGACCCGGCCATCCCCAGGGACATCTCCCGGAAGGGTGTGACGTAACAGAGGTCTCTCCACTTGCCATCGGCGCCACAGTCCCAGGCCTGAACCCCCCTGCGGCTTGCCCGGTGACGGCGGCCAGCCTTCCCCCGAGACCCTCCAGCAGGTGACTGGTCAGAACGACCCTGTCCCGTGGAGACTCCACCTGGCTTTGCTCCATCTCCTCCCCCGGGGGCCGTGGGTGAGGCCCCTGCCCTGTTAGGGTCTCGGCTTCCTAGCCATGTGATGGAATGCAGAACCTCTCATGTACATATTTTTTTATACTTAAAAGTGAAGATACGCCTGGATGGCAAATATTTCTTAGTGGATGAGTAGATAAATAAAATATAGTCTGTCCAGACAACGGAATACTATTCACCCATAAAGGGGGATGCGGCACCGACATGTTAGGATGTGGGTGAAGCTTGAAAATATGATGCCAAGCGAGAGAAGCCAGACACCAAATGTCAAACGTTGTCTGATTCCATTTATAGAAAGTGTCCGGGAGAGGTAGATTCACAGACACAGACAGCAGGCAGGGGGCTTCCCAGCGCTGGGAGGGGGAGGGATGACTCTTAGTGGGTATAGGGCTTCTTTTCAGGGTGACGAAAATGTTCTCAAACGGATCCTCTATGAATGGGTGAGTTGTATGCTGGGCAAACTATATCTCAATAAAGCCGTTATTTTACAAAGGAAATGCCCAGCCCTGATTAGTGTGGCTCGGTGGCTTGGCCAGCGTCCCGCAAACCAAAGGCTGCAAGATCGAGTCCCAGCCGGGGCTCACTGGGTTGCGGGCCAGGCCCCCGGTTGGGGGCGTGCGGGAGGCAACGGATCCATGTTCCCCCTCACTTGGATGCGTCTCTCCCTCTCTTTCCTTCTCCCCTCCCCTCTCTCTAAAAAATAAATAAAATCTTTGAAATTTTTTTTCAAAAAGGATATGCCCAAACAGGATGTGAAGGACAGCAATATATCGTTTGTCTTTTTCCTTCTTTTGGGATCTTTTATGATTGATTTTCTTAATTTGGTTTTTTTCCCAATTCACGACAGTGACACACCCGTGCTGGGACAAATGGGACAACCTCGAGAGGGCTGCGGAAACGGGTTCTTGTGTTCGCAGCCCTCGCGGCCCTGCCCTCCGACCCCGGCGTGACGGCAGTGCAGTGGAGATAACTCAACAGTGTCCTTCATCCCCACCTCACTGCCTGACTGTGGGGGTAAGCCCCTGTCACACCCCCGCTTCCGAGACCCCGATGGCGACCCTCACGGTCCTCCCCGACCCCACCTCAGCCCTCTCCGTCAGGTCCCCCGAGTTGCATTCCTCCCTGCCACCTGCGTGACCATGTTACTCTGCCTCTGAGCCTGTTCCTTCACCTGTGGCGTAGGACTCACAGCGCCCACTCACCTAACGGTCTGAGGACTAAGCGGCACCCCACGTGGAAACACGTGGCATGAGAGCAGGCCGCAGCAGACGTGGGGCAGCCGAGTGCCGGCTGTACACACTCAGGGCCACCCAGGGAGGCTGCGCCCACAGGTGAGCCACCGACGCCCGCACCGCCTCGGCGCCGCACCCGGCGTGCCCTGCGCACGCCCGTGGACGTCCCGCTGGGGAGGAGGCTCGGGCGAGCCCGTGCACGGTCAGTGGGGCGGCTCGTCCCGCCGGCAGGGACGGCTGTGCGCGCTGCTCGAGCCCTCACCGCCCTCTGTCTCGTCCATGTTTGTGTCCCGGCCGACCAGACAAGGGAGCTTTGTGGAGGGGGCCAGGGCTGTGTGTGCGCAAGTGTGTGTGTGCCAGCCTGTGCACGCACAGGCCCCTGCGCGCAGCCAGGGACAGGCAGGAGGCCCGGCGGGGGGCAGGGAGTGAGTTCGGGTGCGCCCCCCTGCAGTTCTGTGATGACGATGATGACGATGATGATGACGACGAAGATACAATGGCTGCCCATACGTGCTGAGCACTGCGCTCTGGGCCCCTTATGTACATACTCGTACACTATGCGGGTCATCTGTCCCTAGGAGAGCGGCACCATTATTGTCCCCATTTCACAGATGAGCAAAGGGAGGCTCCAGGAGGCAAAGGGGCTGCCCAGGGCCTCACAGCTAGCCAACGGCAGTCAGGATGTGAGCCTGGTCTTACCCATAATGCCTTCCGCCCCTTTACAACGCAAGAGTCCGAAAGGACGGCGGCGGAAGGCGATCAAGAACAGGTTTCGATTGCACCTTTGGGAGTCAGACTGCTGGGGTCCGATGCCAGCTCCGCCCTCTGACTGTCTGCGCCTCAGCTTCCCTTTCTGTAAGATGGGGATAGATAACGATAGTGCCCATTTCTTCCGGGGTTTGTTCCTTGGGTGCCTACTATGTGCCAAGCACTTGCCAGTGACTTTAAGAGCATTACAGCACACCATCCTCCTGCAGCCTCCCAGCAGTCTGTGGGAAGTGGGTATTTTCCTCTTTGCAAAGGAAGACGCTGAGGATGGGGTGGGGAGGTGACGGGAGGGGAGCGGAGAGGGGTGAGGGAGAGACTGGAGGAAGCTGCCAGCCCCCGCTTCCCCTCTTGGCAGGTCAGGGCCTCAGACCAGGGGGCGTGGCCTGGCGGGGGTGTGGCCGGCCCTGAGGCCCTATTGGCTGCCCAGCGGTGCCTAGGAAATAAAGCATGGGACCTGGTAGCCTTGGGACAATTCAGAAGACTGTCTACCTGTCCATCTACCCTCCATCTGTCCGGGGACTGCCTGCCTGTCCATCCATCTAGATCATCTCCAACCTGTCCCTCGCTCTCTTGGTCCAGCCAGACACCCAGCTCCCTGGCCTGCTTCCTCCCTTCTTCCAGCAATGACTTCCCGAGAGCCCCTGCACGTGAAGACCCCCCTCCGTGACAGCATGGCCCTGTCCAAAGTGGCCGGCACCAGCGTCTACCTCAAGATGGACAGTGCCCAGCCCTCAGGCTCCTTCAAGATCCGGGGCATCGGACACCTCTGCCAGAGGGTACAGGAGAGCTCCGGGCAAGGGTGGCAGGTCCTCTTTCCTCGATGGGGCAGGGCCAGTGTCCTGTGAAACCCAGGCATTCCAGGCTAGGCCCGGCTGACTCCCCGCAGTGGCTGAGCACCCACCATTAGCGCTTCTGCTGGATAAGGGGTGCCCGCCATGAGGGTCCCCTGCGGGCTGACCCCAGAGCTATCTGCTGCCAGCCTCTTCACTGCCCTTCCCTGGACCAGGCTCTTTGGGGAGGAAAGACAGCGTTTGACAGGTGAGGTCAGTACAAGGTCCCCGCGAAGGAAGGAGAGTTCGGCTACAATCACGGGGAGGCAGTACAGGTGGGAGGGAAAGAGCCCAGGGCCTGACCTCCTCCCCCCTTGTCTCCACAGTGGGCTGAGCAAGGCTGTAAACATTTCGTCTGCTCCTCAGGTAAGTGGCCTGCCTGTCTCCACCTGTCCTTGCTGTGTGTCCTGGGGCCAGGAGCCCCACCTCTCTGGGCCTCGCTTTCCCCAGCCATGAGCTGTTGCAAACATTTGCAGTAGGACCAATTTAGAATTCCAGGGCGAGGCCTGCGGTCACCCAGGGGGATTCAGAGGCCGGAGGTTGGGCTCCCAGACCCTCCTGCGCTGATAGACTCTCTACCCCCTTCCCCTGGCAGCGGGCAATGCGGGCATGGCGGCTGCCTACGCCGCCAGGAAGCTGGGCATCCCTGCCACCATTGTCGTGCCCAGCACCACCCCCGCCTTCACCATCAAGCGGCTCAAGGGTGAGGGCGCCACGGTCAAGGTGGTGGGTGAGGTGAGTGCCGACCCGGGGCAGGGAGGGCATCTGTGAGCAGAGGAGCATCTGCCAGCCCCTCACCCACTCCCGCCTCCCGTGTGGCCTTGCAGATGTTGGACGATGCCTTCGAGCTGGCCAAGGCCCTGGTGAAGAACAACCCAGGCTGGGTCTTCATCCCTCCCTTTGACGACCCCCTCATCTGGTACGTGGAGCCCAGGTTCGCCTGGTGGGGGCCGTATCCACCTCCTCCACCGCCGGGTGGGCACCTGTCCCAAGGCACCCCGTCATGTTACTATACACAGCAGTGGCACATGTGTGCACGCACATGCCATCACACAGAAGCACATGCACCCTGAAGCACACACTCCAACACCCGTTCTCCACGGCCATGAGCGAACATGTGCGCTCAGGTACACAGGTGTTTGCCATTGGGCGCTCCCAGAAGCGGATCCCAAGACGAGGGTTCCAGGGAAAGCAGTTCGCTTGGGAGGTGATTCCTCAGAGGAGTGGGGAGGGGAGATGAGGAAGGAAAGAAGCCACTAACCGGGCCTCTCGTGGGCAGGCGACTGCTGTGGGCAGCTGGAGCTTCATTTTGTGGGGGCTCCTGGGAGCCAGCATGGAGCGCAGACCAGGGCTACCCCCCAGCAGGGGTGTTTAGGCACCAACACCCCTAATGTTTAACTCCCATGGACACTGGGTGAGGGCTGTTCTCAGGGCCAGAGGAAGCCTTCAGTAGAGGATGAGATGCTGGCAGCTGGAGATCCGGGTGGAGTCGGGGAGGAGGGGACAAGTGGAAGGGTCCCTGCCTAGTGTCTCCAGGGAGCCCAGCCCTGACCTGCCCACTCTGCCACCCTGCAGGGAAGGCCACACGTCCATCGTGAAGGAGCTGAAGGAGACGCTGGGCGCAAAGCCGGGGGCCATCGCGCTGTCCGTGGGTGGCGGTGGCCTGCTGTGCGGAGTGGTCCAGGGGCTGCGGGAGGTGGGCTGGGGGGACGTGCCCATCATCGCCCTGGAGACCATGGGCGCCCACAGCTTCCACACTGCTGCCTCTGCCAGCAAGCTCGTCTCTCTGCCCCAGATCACCAGGTGAGCGGCCAGGGGGCCCTCCATGCGGGGGTGAGCAAGCCATGGGGACTCCCCCTCGGTGCTGGCTGCGGGGCAGATCCTGATATCCCATTTTACAGGCGAGGGAACTGAGGCTTGGTTCACTTGCCCAGAATCACAGGGCCAGTGAGCGGTCCTGCAGGGGACGGAGCCCAAGTCTGTGTGACTCTGCACCATGAATGAATGTCACACTTCCTCGTACAAAAAGTCTGATGCTGATCATTTATTGAGCTTCTCTGCAGCAGGGTTTTGCACTCATTATTAATTTGCCAACCATTTACTGAGCCCTGATATGGGCTGATCCTGGAGACAGAGGTGGGTTAACACAGCTCCTGCCGCCAAGGAGTTCATATCCTAGTCCCAAATCTTTGACATGTGGTGTCTAATTAGAATTAGTTTCAGCTGCTTTATACAGGAATCCAAAAAAGCAGCAACTTAAAATTGAATTTTATTTTCTCTCTTATTAAAAAAAATCTAGAGTTACACAATCCAGGGCAGCTCCGTGAAGCCAGGGGCCCAGGCTCCCTGAGTTTGTTCTCCATCGTCCTTATTATGTAGTCTCAGGGGCCAAAACAGCTGAGTAAGTTGCCAGCTATCACATGCACATTCCATCTGGCAGGGAGGAGGAAGCAGCGCCAAAGCTACGCCCCCTCCCTTTAAAGGAAGACACAATACTTCCACTTACCACTCATTGGCCAGAACTTAGTCACATGGCCACACCTGCCCCAAGCCCCTGGGACTTTTCAGTGCTTTAGGGCTGCACAGGGAATACTCATCCCCATGCCCAGGACCCCAGTTCCTCCTCCCCTCCCACTCACATCCGAATTTCTCTTTCTCTCCCGTTCCACCCTGGTCTCCATCTCCATCCCCTCTCCTCCCTGCTTCCCCCATTCCTATTTCCCACGTGCCGCCCCAGTGTTGCCAAGGCCCTATGTGTGAAGACTGTGGCAGCTCAGGCCCTGAAGCTGTTTCAGGAACACACCATTTTCTCAGAAGTTATCTTGGACCAGGAGGCTGTGGCCGCCATTGAGAAGTTTGTGGGTATGTGCCAAGTCCCTTGCAAGACCCACCCGCTGGTTCAGGAACTAAGGGGCTGTCCTGGCCCCTGGGTACGCCAAAGGCTCCCACTGCTGCAAGTTGAAGTTCTGTCTCCCATCCATTTCTGGTAACTTCCCATTGAAGATAAAAGCAGCAGTAAAAATAGAAAGGGCGGAGGCACAAATGAAGAAGTCAGCCTGATAACCAGGACAACAGAAAACAATAACTATTTAAAAGTATTGGTTCTGAGCTTCCTGGCAGCCAGGGTGAAAAAGGGAAGTCTAGGCTTCAGTGATGGATTCAGAAGTGGGTCTGTAACCAGGCTGGACATTTTCTGGGTTCAGCCTAGGATAAAGATGGCACACACATCCACACACTGTAGCACGTAGGCTGCCACTTAATTCTCCGGCGCCAGCGTCAGTTTGGCCAATCAGCCTTGCCACTCTTGCTCAGGTGTTGCCTCGGCATCCTTCTCAATACACTGCTCAGGCCTCTGCAATCACTTTATCAGTGTTAGCGCTAGTGAGGGAACCTGCCCCGGGCTCAGGGCTCAGGGCTCGGAAGGTCAACCCAGGAAAATGATGTGAGGAGCCAGCCGAGTCTGTGGCCAAAGCCGAAGGCTGACAGCGGGTGGGCTTTGAATCCCCATGCTGCACCCTGGGCCCCTCGGGCCCCGCCCTCACCGCCCCCTCTTCCGGCAGATGATGAGAGGATCCTGGTGGAGCCCGCCTGCGGGGCAGCCCTGGCTGCTGTCTACAGCCACGTGGTTCAGAAGCTGCAAGGAGAGGGGAAGCTCCGCAGCCCCCTGTCCTCCCTCGTGGTCATTGTCTGCGGGGGCAGCAACATCAGCCTGGCCCAGCTAGAGGCCCTCAAGAAGCAGCTGGGCATGAAGAACGAGCTGCCCAAGTGAGAGCACTCCCCTGCACGCCTCCCTCTGCCCCGCTGGGAGCCCCCGCAGGTGCTGGAGTTTTACCCAGCGCCACGCTGTACATGCTGTTCTTGTGTCCGGCTGGGAGCCTGCAGCCGGGCCGCTCAGCGCCTCCTTGAGCCCACAAGGCCACTGTGTGGAGGGGCCAACGCTCCGAGGTGGAGGTCGGAGGTCAGCAGTCAGCTGGGCTGCGAAGTGAACCCCTGCTGTTGGTGTGACTGCTCTGTGACTGTCCCCAGCCACCCCTGCCAGGGTGACAACTGCCCAGTCCTGAGCGAGGTGGGTGGGAGGGACCAAGATCACAGTACGAAGCTCCCCCACCCCTCGGAGCGAGGTGTGCCCACCCCAGGCTTTCAACCTGGAAAGACGGACAGGGCCACCGTCCAGGGCTGAGGAACTGTCTTGTTTTAAGCTCACCTTTACTCATTTTTCTAATGTGCAAACATTTTTGTTGAAACAGAAAAATATGTATTTATGAAGCAAAGATCCCTCGAGTTTTTTCATTATCGCTGTCTTCCTCCCTCCCCTCACCCATCACGCCTGCTCCAGCCGCCCTCTCAGCAGTGAGCACCCCCAACCTCCACCCCCAGGAACCCTGGGGCCCCAGGTGGAACTCAAGACCCCCACCCCCGCTGAGCTAGCGTGTCAGGAGGTAGGAAGTTGTGAGGGAAGTGGCACTGAACAGGGGGGCTTGGGGACAAGGGCTGCCTCCAGGGAAGGTAGATTTTTTCACAGAAACACTGGGAGCCGAGTAGTGAGCCCCCCATCCCTGGGGGTGTGTAAACCAACACTGGACAATCATCTCAGGAACAGGGAAGGAGTGAATGGGAAGTCAGTGTCAGGCAAACACTCTAGAAACACGAACCCTCTCTTCCACGGTGTTCTGAAGGCAGCACATGAAACAGAGGAGCCTCGAGGTCTGGGAGGGGACCCTCTCATCACCCCCCGCAGCAGCCACTGGGCACCTTATTGGATCCCAAGTTCAAAGTGAAGTTTGAGACCACTCCAGCCTCTCAGGGCACCACAAGATGAGCCAGGCTTGCAGAGCCCCTCACCCCTACACCGAGCAGAAGCTGTGAGATTTTAGTGGGGGGAGTGGAACACCACCCCGAGCCACAGGACCACCAGCCTGCCTACTGCTTTCCACACGCACTGTAACTCCCCGGGCATGGGGGACATCAAGGAAAGGCTGGCAGGGACAGGAAATCATCAGCCCCTCGGCCCCAGAACTGTGTCCGGGGAGAGCGGAACTGAAACGACACCCAGTTCAGGAAAACCTGCTCAGAGCAGGGTTGCTTCCAGCTGCCACTGCCCCGCCTGCATCGGGCATGAGCCCCCCACGAGACAAGGCAGACACCTCCGCCCACTAACAGAGGAGCCAAGGCACTGTGGGCTGGGGACGACGACTGGCGGGCTGGACCCTTGTCCGTCAGGCAGGGCAGAAGCCCCCCGTGAGCTGGCTGCTGCTCTCCTGCAGCTGAGGGTTATGGGAAAGTCCCAGGGCACAGGCCCTGAAAGCAGCTGCCTTCCCGGCGGCCTCTGCCCTGCCTTGGCTGGGTCAGCTGGAGCCCCCCTGGGCAACCGTCTCCAAGCACCCATACTCTTCAGGATCACCCTGGCTACCTGACCGTCCCCACCTCCCAGGAAGCAGAAGGGGCCCGAATCATTCTGGGGAACGGACCAGAGCCGCCACTTCTACAGAACGGCCCTGGGGGAGTGCCACCCCCGCCCCACCCCGAGGCTCCCAGCCTTGCTCTGCTCCCCCAAGACCACCCACCCATCCATCAACACCGACGTGCCTGCTTCACTCCTCTGGCTGACTACCTCTCCCACGTAAACCTCCTAAGAGCAGGGACGAGTCACAGACCTTTGGTCATAAGGTCTCCACAGGCCTCATCACAGTGCCAGGTCCTCACTGATGTCCGGTAACACCCGCTAGTCCGCGAAGGCCGCGTGTGCGAGGAGGCCCTGCGGAGCTGCATCACAGCCGCCGCTGCTGCGGCGAGTCCTCACCGTGCCACGCTCCCCGGCCTGGGAAGCGCTGCTCACACCGTCATTGTCCCATCTTACAGACGAGGCGACCCAGGCTGAGGGGGGCTGGCGTCCACTGCTGGTGGGAGAAGGCGACAGGATGTGAACCCAGGTCTCCGACCGCGGGCTCTGTGCTGTCTCCCCCCGGGCACACAGCATCGGGCGAGCCCTGTCTCCAGCGCAGGTTTTCGGGTATGAGCAGACGGAGCACGACTCCGTTTTGCACTGCTCTGTACCCCACAGCAGGGCTCGGGAAGGTCTTGCACTTAACAGGGTCCCGGGACAGCACCCAGCACAAAGTGGAAGCTCCATAAACGTAGGGCTGGCTGGCCGAATGGATGGACAGGTGGAAGGACAGAAGGAAGGGCAGGAAGACACACGGGAGGACAGTGCAGACCCCAGTCTCGCGGGGAGAGAAGGCACGGCCCCAGCCTTCCCCACCGCACCGCCCCGGGAAGAAGCACAGCACAGAGGCCACGGCCACGGCCTCTCGGCCCCTCCGGTTTAATGACGTCACAGCCTGCGATTTGGTGCCTGCAGCAGGGGAGCTGAGGGCGCTCGCTGCCTGAAAGCCAGAGGCCAGCCCAGGCAGGGGCGGGCCCAGACGGGGGCGGGGCGTGAGGCTGGGAGACCCCGGAGGAGGAGGAGCGAGGGAGGACACTGAGGCCCCCTCCAGCCACAAGTCTCCGGAACCTTTGGTTTTGGTTTGTTTTCCAGTTTCTGTCCTTGAGAAAGCTGTCCAGAGGGGCAACAGGGGGCCACTTCCCACAGGGGCAGAGGAGCCAACCACAGGTAACGCCCAGGGCTCGGGGCTGAAACCCCACCAGCTCCAGAGCCACCGGCAACAGGCCCCGAACAGGGCCCTCCAGGGCCACTAGGGGCCCAGACCCTGATCCCCCTGATCCCTCAGGGGGGCAGCCTGAGGATGGGGCCCCAGGGTGGGGGAGACAGGGAAGCAGAGAGGACAGAGAAACAGAAAGAAAAAGAAAGAGAGACGCAGAGAAGCGGAGGGAGACATGGACGGCGCTCACCCACTTCGTGGGAGAGGAAGTCAGTTCTGGGCCCCCAAGGGTCCTGTGCCCCACCCAGGGGAGGTGCCCGGACGGGAGTGAACCTGGCAGACCCAGGTCTCGGCTCTGCGCACGGCAGGGGGCAAAGGCCACGGAGGGGACAAGCAGGAGGTCAAGGCGGCGTGGCCCTGCTGCGGTCATGGGGTGGAAGGCAGCCAGGTAGAGACGGCGCCTCAGTCCCACCAGACCTCGACGGGGGAGAACTTCCAGAGGTCGGGCTGGCCCATGTGCAGCAGGCCGCTGAAGGGCGAGGTGCTCCACTGGAACGGGGGTACCTGGTCCCATGTGGGGCCACTGGCTGCCACGAGGCGCAAGGCCTTGGCCAGGGCCCTGCTGGTCACCTGGGGGCAGAGCGGAGAGCACCCAGTGTCAGACGCTCAGGCCGGGCTCCACGCTGACCCAACCACGGGGGCCCTAGCGCCCACCCTAATTTGCACCCCAACCACAGCCCAATTCTGCCCCCACTCCTGCCCTGCCATCGGCGGCCTGGACCGCAGCCTCCCGGGCCACGCCCTCCCAGCGGCGAGGATGACCCACCCACACCCAGGCTTGGTGGCAGCACCTTGACGTCGATGCCCCCGTGGGAGCGCTGCTGCAGAGCCTGGAAGGGGTAGGAGCCGTTGGCCAGGTTGAGGTCGGAGCGGGCGGAGATGGCGTTCTCCCCGTTGGGCTGGGGGTCACAGGCTTTGCACAGAGACAGGGGGTCGTGCAGGAAGTCGTTGTACCTGGATGCGGGAAGGGAGGGGCCATCAGTCGTGCCAGGAAGGGGCCAAACTCCACCCGGAGCAGCCCCTGACACTGCCACCTGCCTCCAGTGAGCCCGAGTCCCCCCCAGCACTGGGCTCCCCCGCCCCTCCCCTCGTCATCCCATCACCATCCCAACCTCTGCTCAGGCACCCCGAGCTCCAGGACGCCCCTGGGCTCGGTCCTGAGTCAGGCTAGAGGCCCCACCTGGTCCCTCGGTAGCATTTCTGGGGACGCAGGCAGCCCCAGTTACACACCGGTGTCTGCGTGAGAGCCTGATGCTTCTCCATGTCTCCATGGGGCAGGAGGACCCCTGGGGACTGTGGGGGACATGCTTGGTGCCTGTATGTCCAGGACCAAGCACAGTGCCCAGCACAGGGTGGTCACTCAGCAGCAGCTCGGTGTCCCCACCTGTCCCAGGACTCACGCTGAGCAGGGCCACAGCCCTGCTGGACGAGCCATTACACGCTGTCACCCTGCCGGTCCCCAGGCTGGCTGTGAGGTTTAAATGAGTGACAGTGGAGACCGCAGAGCGCTCACTGTCCCGCACGCACCTCATCAGCTGGATCATGGAGGCCATGTCGTGCACCAGCGACTGGTTCCGCTGGAAGATCTGGGCCCGGGGGCTTCTGTCGTAGGAGAACCAGTCCCCATACTGAGCCACCAGGGCCTGCAGCCCACTGGCGTTGAACACGGTCTCGAAGTACCTGCGGGGGGGTGAGGGCGGTCACTCATGACTCCCACTGACCTCACCGGCCGTGGCCAGGGAGGTAGAGGGGCAGTCACACCAGAAGATTAGCACTAACAACCGTCAGGAGACCATCAGGAGAGCAATAAAAATGTATTTTGTTAGTGCTGGGGGGTGGCTCGGTGGGGTGGCCAAGCTGGGACTCTGGGGGTCCAATGGACATGGCTTCAAACCCTGGCTGTATCACTGACCAGCTGTGGGACCTTGGGAAAGTTAGGCACCCTCTCGGGGCCTCAGTGTCACCATCTGTGAAATGGGAACAGGAGCTGCGGCTGGCCCGTTGCAAGGATCAAATGACACAACCCGGGTGAAGCGCAGTGAGCGGGAGGGGATGGAGGAGCGGCCCAGTTAAAGCAGATCCAGCTAGGGAGCCGTGGCAGGGTCAGCACCTGAGACCGGCCACTCCCATCGCCCTGCAGACTGGGCAGTCTCATGAGTGCTGACCTATAAGCCCCATGGCTGCACCACGGAACTGCCAGGGCCTTCCTGGCCCAGAAGCGGGTTGGGTGGGAATCACGTGGGACCGCCCCTCACCAGCACCGGAGAGCTGAGCGAGCGGGGCGGGACAGACAGAGTGCGTGAGGAGGGGCACACAGCACGGGGCGGGGCAGACAGAGGGCAGGGAGGAACACCTACGGGATGTTGTAGCTGGCCCAGTAGGTCTTCTGGTAGAGCTCTGAGGTCTTGTCGGCCACCACCACCATGCCCCTGGGACCGAGAGAAAGCGGGCGGGAACGGTGAGAAGAGGGGCTCGTGGGGGCCCTGCCCTGCTCAAGGACCTCCCTGCCTGGAGGTAGGTCATGCCCTGAATCTCGAGCCCCAGTCAGGGTGGCCCTCTCTTCCAACCTCACCTTCCTTAGATTTCACATCCCACGCCTCCTGGCCTTTGCCTCCGTGCTTCCCTCTGCCTGGAGCGCCCCGCCCCGCTCTCCCAGGGGACTCACGGGATCTGCTCCAGGACGGTGAGCACCCTGCTCCCAGGGCTGGGCCCGCCGGGGACAAAGGCTTTGTAGTCCACGATCATCCACTGGTTGTTGTACCTGCCGGGCCCAAACAAGCAGGGAGGACTGAGTGGACCCTGGGGCCACGGCCACGGCCTCCCCGCTGCCCCCAGCGCCCCACACAGCCAGAAATCACAGGGCATGGGCGGCCTGGGGGTGTCTGGCCATCTGACTGTCTCTCCGGAGCTGCAGCTGGACCAGGTGTGCTCCAGCTGTCTCTCAGCACACGGCCTGCTCCAGAGGACTCTATGGCTCCCCAGTGCCTGCCGGAGCAAAGGCCAGTTCTGCCCCACATCCTGAGACCCTTGCTGTCCGGCTCCAGTGTCCCTGGTTCACAGCGCCCTTCTCCACCCACGTCCAGCTCCTCGGACGGCCCTCCCCACTGTCCCCAGAGCTCCCAAGTTCCAAAGTCTCTTCCTGTCCTTCCACTGGGGGCCTTTCCCTGGGCGGAGAAGCCTGCAAGAGAGGGGCAAATGCTTTCCCTCCCCGAGCCTCAGTTTCCCCGTGTATCAAACAGGGGAGGCGGCTCCAATGAGAGTCCATGACAGGGCTCTGCAGGGGGTGCGGGGTAGTGGCTCTGGTGCCACAGTAGGCCCCCCGGGGTCTCAGTGTTGGGGGGGAGGTTGGTCCATTTCTTGGGTGGGGAGGCCACAGTGCCTGAAGCCCACTCACGTGCCACTGTTGAACTTCTTGAAGACATCTGCCCAGGTGTCCCCGTCCACGGCCAGGCGGTTGGCCACGATGTTGCGCACCCACTCCATCACACAGTCCCTGGGCGTCACGTACTTCCACAGCGCCGGGTTCCGGTTGCCAATGGTGGTCTCCATTGTCACCTGTGGGGGAGCCGAGGGGACGCTGCCTGAAGGGCCAGCTGGCTTACAACTGGGCACGCCGCCACCAAGGGGCAGTGCTGCATCAGCCGTAGTTCATGGGTTGACTGACAGCTTTAAAACCTCACGTTCTGGTTCAGGGGCACATGCTCACTGGTTCCCTGGATGAGCACTGGGGGTTCATGCTCCCAGACCCAGTTCACACTGCCCTGGGGAAGAGCCCCTGGAGAGTCCGGGGCACCATGCCTACACACTCACCGCCCCTGAGTCGGTCCACTCTTTCCCCAGAGAGACAGCAGCCCTCTCCTACCCCTTCCCTGCAGTTTCGCAGGCAACGTTGGGTGGCTGCATGCTGCTAGCCCAGCAAACTACCGTGATCTCCACGAACTCACAGCAACTTCCCCCCCCCCCCGCCCCGACCCTGGGGAAAACACAGCATGGTCACTAATGCACCTTCTGGCTGCAAGGGAAACTGAGGACTGAGGAGGCCAGGAGACTCGCCAAAGGTCACGGCTGGTAAGTGGATGTGCCAAGATTCGATCCCCAGACTTCCAGCTCTTAAATCAGTGCTTGTTCCCCCCCACAGCAGGCTATTAGCATGCTTTTCCCTTTTTCATGCAAAGCTGGAAAACAGCTAAACGAAGGCAGTAGCCGTAAAAGGGCTGTTTAAAAGAGCATCCCTGCAAATTGAGCCCAAGCAGCCATGCCCAGGCAGGAAGAGCTTCGTGCCCTCCCTCCAGCCACTGTCCCAGCTTGGCCCCAAAGGCCCAGGGGCAGGGCAGGGGATGGGACGGTTTTTCCCTTCTACAGCAGGGGAGCTCTTCCCTATGGGCGAGCGGAAGTACTCAGTGAGTCTGCAGACTGGGGTGGGAAAAACATTACATTTTAACTTTCACTAACAGCAAACGGCAGTTCAGCATCCCCTCCACTGTTAACACGGGTGATGCACCACAGGCATCAGTGGCACCTGCGACTGTCACCAACAGAAACTGCGGTTTCCCCCCCTGTGACAGGGGTGCACACCTGTCCGAATGGCAGCGATGTGTCCGTTACTTCTCAGCAGGAGCTGAGCTGCCTGCCAACCCCCGCTTGGCGTTTTACACGCTAATAAAGCAGCACAGGCATTTCAAGCTGACTTGGATAACATTTCCATGAACACGTTTCAGTATCCTGGGCCTCCTTTCCGACCCACATTTTGGTTTACACACTTTAAAGACATTCTTTTGAGGGGGGGGGGGGACCCATGGGTCCCCAGATAGCCAGAGGGGTCTGTGGCACAAAACCAGGTAGAACCCGGGGGCAGGTCAATGTTCCCCCTGGACACCTTCCAGGTGACTGGAGTCAACCATTTCTGTTGTTCTTCCCCACTGTCCACACCCGGGACAGTGGCAAGGGGGTCCCCCCCACCCGCTGCCTGGCCCTCCCGTGCCTTTCAGTGTAAAGTACTGAACCCCACGCTCCCCTGGAAAACTAACAGAAAAGAACCCCTGGCCCCCACCAGGGAATCCGTGTTTTCTGCTGGAGGGTTTTTTAAAGCCATGTTCTTCCTCCTCCGCAGTGTTGCCCTGGCGACCGCAGGGCGGGGGCTAGGGGTGCCAGGGACAGATGTCCAACCGAGTTTGGACCCTGGCCAGGAAAACCCATAGAAACAACACACTGTAAACAACATTTATTCAGAAAACCTGGCCAGGTTAGAGGGGTTATGTGGAGGGTAAGAGAGAAGGTGGTGTTTCACAGAGAGTCCGTGGGGGGAGGGGGCAGCTTCTCCTAAATGCTTAAGAACAAAACGAGGTCACTGAGGTCAAGGATATTTTATAAGGACCCCAAGACGGGCAGTTTCTCAGGAGCTGTGTTACAACGCAGAGTCCCAGGCTGGCCACAGATCCTAGAGGCCCAGGTGGCGCCTGGGAATCTTCATTCAAGAGGCCCCACCCTATGTGTGGTATTGGATGGGTACTGGACTAATCGGGTGATCACTTTGTAAGGTATATAAATATCGAATCCCTATGTTGTACACCTGAAACTAATGTAACAGCGTGTGCCAACTGTAACTAATTTTTTAAAAAAATTAAGCCCCACCCAGTGGTCCAAGTACCATCACAGGAAAACCGAGTACCGGCCCAGGGGCTGAGGAGCGGCCCCGGGAGAACGGTGACATGAGAGGGGGACTCACCAGCCCGCTGCCCAGGATGTAGAAGTCGTCACAGGAGAAGATGGTGCCGGGGTAGGACGAGAACGCCAACTTGTTGCCAGCAGCCAGGGGGGAGTCCTCTGTAGGGGGACAGCATGCGGGGGGTGGGGGTGCTGCCCAGACAAGCCTGCATGGGGTCCCCGCACTCCCCGCCCCACTGAGACTCGGGAGTCCCCAGGTGGGGAGCAGCAGGCCTGGGGGGAGCCTCCCCCCACTTTCCTCTCTGCTGTTTAGCGAACCAGGCATTTGATGTGTGTGTGTGAACCTAGCAGCAAAATACATATACATATTTTGTTTGTTTACTGGCACTTTTAATGGCTTTGCTTTTTTTAAAATTACAAAGACCTATTGTAAAAATACAGTCCAGAGGGCAGTACCCAGAAATCTGAGAGCATGCGCTTTGTTTGGGGAGGAGTCCTTTCCCCAGCTTCATGGAGATATAAGTGACAACAATTGTCACTATTTAGGGTATTCAACGTGATGATTTGATACATGGTGAAATGATCGCTGTGATCCAGCCAGTTAACGTCCATCACCTCGCACAGCTCCCTCCTGGTGCGTATGGCGGGGACAGTAAGAGCTGCTCTCTTGGCGGATTTCGAGTACACGACACAGTTCTGTGAACTAGTCACCACACTGTACCTTGGATCCCCAGAACTTACTCATCTTCTCACCGGAAGCTGGTGCTCCTTGGCCAGTGTCTCCCTTGTCCCCCACCCAGCCCCTGGCCACCTCCGTACTGCTCCCTGCTCCTGTGACCACAACTTGTTTAGATGCTACATGCAAGTAGCGTCTGCGGTATTTGTCTGTTCGTGTCTGGCTTATTTCACTTATCACAATGCCCTCGAGGTCCAGCCATGTTGTTGCAAATGGCAGGGATTCCTTCTTTTTTAAGGCTACATAATATGCCATTGTGTGCGCGTGTGTGTGGGTGTGTCAGAGTTTCGTTATCCATTCACCCACCAACGGACACGTAAGTTGTTTCCATATCTGAGCTGTTGTAAATAAGGCCACACTGAACAGGGAGAGCAGGTATCAGTCTGAGGTCCTGACTTCATTCCTTTTGGATAAACACCCACAGTGGGATTGCTGGGTCACAGGAGAGCATGGGCTTTGGAGGGAGGAGACCTGGGCAGAATTCCGGCCCCGTCTCCATTTATTAATTCTGTGGCCCACAGAATTAATAAATGGCTCATGTGGCTCATCTGGGGCAGAGGGGACTTTCCTGAGTGAGGAAACGTTCTCTGTCATTACTGAATGGCCATCACAGTACCCGTTTGTCCGAACCCATCAAATTATCCACTCTAAAATGTGCATGTAAGCTATCCATCAATAAAATACAAAAAAAAAAAATCAAACTTAGTCTGAAATGTCATTTATCACCCATTAAAATGGCAAAAAACTCAAATGAACCATAACACCCAGTGCGGGCAAACTTGTGAAAGCCGACACCCTCAGACTGGCGGTGGAAGCACGAACTGGCCCATCCAGTCCTGCAGGCAATTTGGCCGTATTTGTCCAGCGACTACAACTTTAATTGTGCCCACCTTTTAACCTGGCCTTTCCCCGAGGAAACACTTCTCGGGCGTGGGGGGGTGGGGGGGGTGGGGCTCGTGCTCGCTGCAGCATTGTTCCAAACAGCACAGCCCTGGAAATGGCCCCAATCCTCAACTGGGGGTGCGTTAGGTTGAACACGTAGCTGTTAAAATGTGGACCGAAGGGTATCATGGGAGATGTGTCTGCTCACCTGTGAGGCTGGAATGTATTCGCGTATTACTGTGTACTACAAATAGATGAAAGCGAATGGAAAATTGAGGTACATTTTTTTAAAAGTCTAGAGAAAACATAACCAAGTGTTCAGAGAAATGACCTCTTGCGGGTCATGGGCTGTTCGAGTGATTCTCCTTGTGTGTGTATGCTTTGCTGTAGCTTCCAATTTCCCGTGTGTATGACTTGTGCGGGCTTTTCCCAAAGATACTGAAATGTTAACGGGCGCGCAGCAACGCGAATGACAGATCTGCACCTGCGAACGGCCACGGGGGACGGCTCTCGTAGACACCCTGCTGAGCAGACACAGACAGGCGCGGTCTGGATGCTCCCGTTTATGTAGCACCCGCAACTGGGCAAACCTACCCTGTACTGTAAGGAGTCAGGACAGGCGGCATGCTGGGCTGGCAGCAGCACCTGGCACGGGAGGGGAGAGAAGCTTCCGGAGGCTGGGGATGCTCTGTTCCTCGCTCCAGGTGCCACACACACAGGCGTGTGCTCGCCGTGCACGAATTCCAGCTACACCCTTAGGATGTGCACGCCTTCCGGTATGAATGTCAGCTTGGAGGTTTACTTAGATTTAAATCAAGGGGCATTAGGGTGTCTTCAAACCACCACTGCAGGTGACATCCTTGTCCGCGCTCCCTGTGCAGAATCGCCATGTTTCTGTACAGGCAGATCTGAGCCAGAGAACCGCTGATCACGGGAGTGACAGCTTTCAAATTGTATCGGATGCCCGCTGGCTTCCTCTTCGAAGTGGCGGTGCCAAGTCCTAGTCCCATTAGCACTGACTGAGGGTGTATGTTTCCCCGCCTTCTCGCCACCTCCTGGCAACAGTAAGTTTTTAAGTTTGGCCAAGAGGGAGGCACTACGAACATCTGGCAGGGGCTGCCTCTGGGGTTCGGTCTGGGGTGGGGAGGGGGAGGTGCCGTGGGGTAGTGGGCCTCAGCTGCCAAGTTTTTACCTTCGACAGGAAGAGCGCCTTCACGCCTTCCTCCTGTGGTTTGAGAACCTGGCTCCAATTCTTCCCCTGCTTGCATCCACCCCATTGCGATGTGACTCTGCAGCTCCTTACATCAGACAGCAGGGTCTAGTCCCCCACCTCTCAAATCTGAGTGGTCGCCTGACTTGCTTTGGGCCTCAGGATGCTATGCCAGTTGTTTAGCTAGCCCTCGGGAGGCCTTCTACACTTCCTGCCCAGAGGTCACAGGCTTGTACAAGCCTGAGCTAGCCTGCTGAACTAGCCGTGAAGCTCAGCTACCCCATCATACCAGCTGACAGCCAACCCCCGGGCCTAGGAAGGAGGCCATGCAAGGGCAGTCAGCTGGCCTCAGCAGACCCCAGAAGCATCAGTGAGTCAGGTAAGATCAGCCAGGTCAGGCCTAGAACAACACAACCACCCAGCTGACCCATAGACATGTGACAAAAGGAAATGGCTGTTTTAAGCTTCTGTTGTTTTAAATGTGTGTGTGTGGGGGGGGGGGGTGATTTGTTATGCAGCACTAGCTAACAAATACACCTTGTGAAATAAAACCCAGAGAAAATTAACATGTTGAAAACAAGATAAGCCCTGGCTGGTGTGGCTCAGTGGATTGAGCCTCAGCCTACGAACTGAAAGGTCACTGGTTCTATTCCCAGTCAGGGCACGTGCCTGGGTTGCAGGCCAGGTTGCCTATTGGGGGCATGTGAGAGGCAACGAGTTGATGTTTCTCTCCCTCTCTTTCTCCCTCCCCTCTCTCTAAAAATAAATAAATAAAATCTTAAAAAAAAAAAAACCCCAGTAAGATGAGCTCTTAGAAGGCTCCTACAGTGACCGTGGTGTGTCCCCCCGACAGCCCGCATGCCCACATCCACTCACACACAGATACACCCACGTCCACCCACCTTGGGGGCCTTCCCGGAACTGGAACCAGTACTTCTTGATGATGCGCAGCATGTTCTGGTAGGAGTTCCAGGTGTTGTGGGCGACCAGGAGGTCGCTGTGGCCGGGCAGCAGCTTGATGAGGGCAGAGCAGGAGCCAGAGCCCAAAGTGTGCCTGGTCCTGGTCTTATTCAGGGCCAGCTCCAGGTCTTCCAGATCCCCAGAGAGCTGCAACAGGCTGCAGAGGCCAGGGCGCCACGGGGTCACCACGCGTGCTCCCAAGGCTGTCACGGACCCACTGCGCAGAGGGGGACGCTCGGCCTCTGTGGGGCTAGGCGGTCGGTCTGAGACCACGTAGCCAGGAAGTGGCAGGGCCGGTCCTGGAGCACGGGTCTGTCTGACTATGAAGTGTGCGGCCCTCTCCCCTACCCTGTCCACTCTGGGGGTGGCACTTACAGGAACCCCAAGGGTTTGATGGTGAACTTCCCAGTTGGAAAGGTCACACTGCCTTCATAGCTGTCCTCTAGGCCTTTCAGCTGCAGGAGGGTCAGCCGCACCTGGGGAGGGGGCAGAGGGCAGGGGCAGAGGGAGGGTGAGGCCTCTCCCCCAGGCTCACACCTCCTCCTGCAGGGGGAAGGGCCTGGCCTGGGGGTCCAGACAGAGCAGGCCTAGGTCACCCTCCAGGCTCCCGCAAGCCCTGACACCCCCTCACCACCACCTACTCGTCCATGTCAAGCAGCTTCCTGCCTTCAGTTAGTTAACTGTATGCCCCTGCCCTGTGCCAACTCCCAAATCACACCCACTTAAGAGTCTGGCTCAAAGCCACCTCCTCCAGGAAGCCTCCCAGGCCATTCCGAGTTTAGCTACTGGCTGCACTGCTGTGTCAGGGCACCCGTCTCATGTGGCTGAGTTCTCCCCATCGTGACTGTCATAGTTCCGTAACCATGCGTATCATCACTGTGTCCCCACAGGGCCCGGGCTCTGCTGGGTATCCAGCAGGCCCTTAATAAGCATCTGCAAGGTGGATGGTGTGTGGCTGAGTGGACAGATGGGTGTGTGGGTGGAGAGATGGGTGCACGGATGGGTGAGTGGGTAAGTGGGTGAGGGTATGAGTAGGTGGGTGGGTGGACAGTGAGAAATTCTACTTAGTGACAGGTGCACACCTGGCCTCGGTGAGGTGGAGGTGCTCACAGTCACAGACAGCCACTTTCTAGAGGCTGCCGGTGGTGTGTCCTTCACAGTTAAACTCTTGCGGTGTTCCACGGAACCCATACATAAATGACTTTGGTGATGGCCCGGCCGGTGGCCCAAAGGCAGAGCATCCTCCCTGGGTCTTCCGGCTAGTCGGCGGCTCCCTCAAGCAAAGGGAAACAAAACTTCCGGGTGTTTGAGCTCTCCCCTTTCGCTTTCTTTTTTTTAGAAAGACTGTTTTCTGATGTGATCAATCGACCAAGCCACCTCCCTCACGTGCAGGCAAAACAAGGTGCTGACAATGAACTACAGCGATTCTTTGACCGTACGGGGCAGAATGGGCTGGAGAGACAGGCAGGCTAGGATGGGCGGCCGGAGTCCCACCAGGCGGGCCGATGGATGGATGGAGGGAAGGAAGGAAGGAAGGACAAGTGGAGACTGAACAGACGGATGAATGGCAGGTCCGCTGGGAGGGAGGGGGTCAGCGATGGACACATCAAAGGGCCAGCCACGAGGGGTGGGGGACGGAGGAGTCACCGGCTGGAAGAGCAGCAGCCCCAGGGTGGCAGGTCCCCAAAGTGGACCCAGCCCTCCGCCGCACCGCACTGAGCGGGCGGCCACACCCACCTGGTGCCAGTAGGCAGAGTCCCTGTTCAGCTCCATCTCCCGCTGCATCCACTCCAGGTTGGCCTCCAGGAAGCTCTTGAGCTTCTCGCAGTAACCGACTTCGTACTCAAAGGGGCCGCAGTAGTTCACCACCGTGTTCATCCAGTGCATGTAGATGAGCTGTGGGTGGGCGGGGTGGGCGAGGTGGGCGAGGGCAGAGCGGCCGGCCGCTCTCTTCCCTGGGGGCCCCACCCGCTCCCCACTCGGGCTAGGAGTCCTCACCCCCACCCAGGTCTCCAAGAGCTGGGCGCCCCGATGAGGCCGCCTCTGCGCCTTTGGCCCGGCTGATTCCTCTCCCTGAAGGCTTTTCTCGCCCACCCAGCTCTCACCCCAGCAGGGCCTGATGCCTCTGGACATCTCCCTCCTCTGAAAGCCACTAGTGTCCGAAGTCTGCCCTAGATCACACCTCCTCTGCTACTGCGGTCCCCCGATCTAAGTATCCACTAAATTAGTCAATGCGGCACAGGCCTGGCCCGGAGTCTGGCCACCTCCGCAGCCATCGAGGCACCCAAAACTGCCACCGGGGTCAGAAGGACGAGTGCGGCTTTTGTGAACCGCTGTCACACTGCATGCAGTCCTCTGTGATGCGCCCTTTCCCTCTCGCCATCATGCCTCTCAGGTTCACCCGCGGGGCTCGTTCATTTGCAGCCTCTGGCATGCTGCACTGTGCAACTGCGTGGTCTCTGGTGACCCCTCCGCCGGCTGGTGGCACCTGGCTGCTCCCACCGCAGGGCGGCTTTGAACACCTCCTGCACATCCTCGGGTCACCACTAGGGGCTGGGGCATGTGCGTGACTGACTCTACAAGTTGGTGCCAAGTCATTTTCCAGAGTGGGTGCCGCCCAGTGTGGGCGCCGGACGGTCCCACCGCAGCCTCACCTACTTCTGACGCCATCCGCCTTCTGAGATGTGTGATGCTCACTCTCATGAAGTTCCAAGTCAAGTTAGAGCAAAACGATATGTTATCTAAGGATTCTTCGCATGTTGTGAAACTAGCTTAACTTAAGGCAGGGAGTGGAAACGACTCAAACGTCCAACCACCGATGAATGAATGAATGAATGAATGAATGAATGAAACGGCACACCTTTGCTCTGGACCACTGTTTGGCCATAAAAAGGAATGAGGCGCTGACACCCACTACAACATGGATGAGCCCTGTACACGTGACACTCAGTGAATGAAGCCAGCCACAGAGGACCAGATATTGTAGGATTCCATCCCTTTAAGGTGACAAGAAAGTTCTGGAATTAAATAGTGGTGATGGCTGCACAACCTTATAAAGATATTTTAAAAGCCACTGACCTGGACACTTTAAAATAGTGAGTTTTATGGCACACAAGTTGTATCTCAACATCAATGATTGACTGACAGAATGGGAACGGAGCCCCCACATTTGGGGGGTGCCTCTGGCGGAAAGGGAAGCAGGGGGGTAAGCTTGGGAGGGGGCTTCAATAATACCGGTAACATTCTAGGTTTCCATTTGGGCGCTCACTTTATTATTGTGCTTTGTAACTTGGAATAGGGGATGGTTTTTTTATGTACACTAAATAGTGCCTCACGTGAGGAGAGCACGCGAGCCTTTCTCCCCAAATAGATGAAGGGCAGGGGGTGGGGGCAGGCAGCCCACTCTGCGCACAGCTCAGCACTCTCCAGAGCTCCCTGGGGAGCGCGTTTCGTGGGGTGGCGGGGACGGGAGCCCCGGCGTCCCCGTCTGGCCCTTACCTCCTCGGACACAGCAGCCTCCGCCACCCCTGCCGCGTAGGCCTGCAGGCTGTCATTGTAGCGGCCATCCGTGTGCAGCTCCAGAAAGGCCCAGCTGGGGAGGGCGGAGAGGGGACACTTGGTCAGCACAGGGACGGGTGCAAGGCCGGCGCTCAGCTTGGCACACAGCCATTTCCAGGGTCAAACTGTCATAAACCCCAGTGACAAACTGCCTTCCAAGTGTGGCTGTCTGTCTGTCTTTGTGCACACGTCAGGCTGAATCCCTTGAAGAGGAAATACTCGGTCAGAGGAACATGCATTTTTCACTTTAATGGCTACTGACAAGCACCCTTCCCCCCAAAAGGTGCGCTAACCTTCCCCCATCCACAGCAGCGCCAGCTAACATCTCTTGAGGTCTTCCGCTGTGCCAGGCACTGTGCTGACCGCTCACATATCTGTTAACGCGTGAATCCTCATGACCACCCCACAGAGTCACACTGTCGCGTGCCCGTCGTACAGAGCGGGAGGAGATTAAAGCGCAGAGCCACGTGACTGCTGTGGTAGAAGGCACCGCTGCCCCTCCACCCGTATCCACGCTCTTTGCTGGGTCACTTTGCAGTCAGTCCTCACCACAAATGACCAAGTGACCTTCTCTGCCCCCTTATTTTGGGCTCGGTCATCCCTTGGCCGTATGGAGTCAGGGTCATGGGTCGCAGTGCCTGTGCCAGCTATAACATTGGCCTTTCCAGAGGAGACCTGTGCTCCCACCAGACCTCCTGTGCCTCTGCCATCACCATACAAAGAACACGCCCTGGCCAGCCCACAGGCGCCAGGAAGATGAGAGACACACAGAGCTGACCGGATCTGCAGACCTACAGCACAAAGCAGAGTTGCCCCCACCGCCCCCAGGGCCCGTGAGGGTAAATGGTTGCCGTTTTTAAGCCACCAGGTTTGGGTGGTGGTTTGTTACACAGCACGGTTGCCCGGTAGTAGCTGGTACACTCGCCCAAGGTCAGGGAGCTAGCAAAGGGCAGAGCCGGGATGCGATTCTAGGCAGGCCAGGCCCCACTGCTCCTGTGAGGTCGCGCTTCTCACACTCTCATGTGCACGCAGGTCACTGGAAGTCCTTGTGAGGAAGCCAGTTTTGGTCAGGACGTCTGGGGGAAAGCCCAGAATTCTGTATTTCCACCTGCCAGTCGCAGAACCTCACCAGGGTACACATTGCCTTTCCGCAACGTGCAAACACCTGTCCACCCACTTCCTCGCTTAAAGTGATTCCTATCAACCATTTCCGTCTTGGCTAAGGTGATAGTTAAAAAACTCAATCATGTTGTTTCAATTATAGCCCCACAATTAGTTGTTACATATATTTTCTTATTTTTACTGGTCATTCATAGTTCTCTGGTTCGGTCCTCTGTCCATTCTAGGTGAAGAGGCGGATGCCTGACACCCACCCTTCACAAGCTGACACAGTCACCCACAGGCCAGCGGTCCTGCTGCCCCGGGGCCCAGCCTACCCAGAAGTCTCTCTTTCATCTCACTGCTGAGTTCTCAAGAGGGTGTCTTTGAGGGCCTCGGGGTCCCTGATATAAAATGGGGCTTCCGATGGTTTTCCCTGCGTCATAGCCCCAAGTGCTGGCAGACTCCGAGGGAAAGGGGCATGCGAGTCTGAGAGGAGGTGATGAGAGACCAGACAGAGAAGATGCTGAATGGCGAAGTGAGAGCGAGAAGGGTGGGAGAGGCCTGGACTCACGCCGCAGGCCTCAGCTCCCCCATCTGTAAACAGGGCAGAGGAGACCTGCTCCTGTCTCTTTCACTCTTTCCTTCAGTAAATAAACAGAGTGCTTTCTGTGACCCCCCTGACTTCCCCGTGAAGCCACACCTTCAGGTGAAGAAACAGGCTCAGAGAGAGAGGCGCAGTGACCTGCCAACAGTCACAGAGCGGTGGAGCTGGGCCTGCAAGCGCCTCCCCTGGGCACAACCGAGGAAGCCCTCTCCCCACTTCTGTTTTCCAAAGCAGCCCAGTGGGGGCCTCCTGGAGCCAAAGTCCCCTCCCCAGCTGGGCCTCTCCTCTGTGCTTCCTCCTCTAGCAGGCACCCAGGCAGAGCTATGTCATGCCCTCTTGGCTTGGCTAAGCAGAGCCAAAGATGTGTGTGAGTCAGCAGAGAACGGGTCACCAGATACCAGTGTCACGGAGCCACAGAGCTCTGGTTCCCTCCATTGGTGCCAGCCAACCCTGTGGCCTCCTCTCCCTGGGAGCCTTCCCAAATTAGCTCCACCCAGCTCCTGTGTCTACAGCAAACCCATCCCCCCAAATTTCCCTTCTCTCTGATACCTACCCAAGTGCCACAAAGCACCAGAATGAGGATGACCCAGGTCTCCCCTACACCTGAAGGAATTAGCGCATGCCAGCAAACTGGAGGTGGGGGCCGTGGCCATGCCTGCAGGAGTGGCCACGTAGTTTAAGCACAGGGATAAGCTCGGGATGGGATGGGACGCTGAGTTCCCAAAGACCCCCAGCAAAGCCTGGATCCAGCACCTGGGCCCCGCTGACAAGGTTAGAGGCAGACTTCCACATTTCCACTGACTCGGGTTCCCCGCTCTGGAACTGTCTCCCCCACTGAATGGGGAACCCCTATCTGCTCAGTCCTGTGTCCCCAAGGCCAAGCAAACCTGGTGAGTGAATGAATGAATGAATGATTGGGCCCTGGCCCTGGTACAAAGCCTGAGAGGGGTACCACCCAACCTCCCAGAGCACATCCTCAAAATCTGGGCCACAGGAAGGGAAATGGGAGTCCAGACAGGTGGGAGGAGGTAGATGAGAATCACGCAACAGAATGATAGTCCCAACGAGAAGGATGGTGACCCTGACTGCCAAGGACGGAGCCCTGGGCTCCAGACCACGCATCTGGGGACCAGGAGAGAAGGAAGGGAGGAGCTGAGCCCAGGCAGTGACTTTCTCAGGGTCTCTGTAAATTTAGGAACCCTCTGTTTTCTGACTGGCCTGTAACCCAGGCTCAATCCTGCCACCCTGGTTCTGGGACAGAAGCAAGGGGCTGGTTCCCATGGGGCAAAATACAACCAAGAAAGTTTTTCTGGAGAGTTCACAGCCCCACGGGGCCAAGGAGTGGGGAAGCGAGGGATGGGGCAGGGTACTGGCCTCCGCGGGAACAGAAGTTACTGCATCACCCACCAGCCACAGACCGGCCTGGAGAGGGGTACCATGGCCCTGATGACAAGGAACTGGTTTCCAGGGAGACAGAGGTACTGTCACACCAGGCTAAAGGGACTGGTCCCCATGAATTGAGGGATGCTGCATCAGCTCCCGCCCCACCAAGGACCAGATCCAGATAGCGGTGCTGCATCCTCAGAAGCGGGAACTGACCCCCAGGGAGACAAGCGCACTGTCACCGGCAAGAGGCTTGCCCAAGGGGCAGGTGAGGCCGGGCGCCCACGCAACCCCGACTGGTGCTGCTCGGAATCGGGTCAAGCCTTACCCGGTCTCGCGAATGGCGTTGGTGAGATTGGCCCAGGCCACGGCGTCGGGGTGGCGGCCATCCACCAGACGCAGCTGGCCGGTCCCGGAGTCCAAGAGCACCGAGCGGCTGCGGGAGGCGGGTGGGTCCGGCCCGCCAGGCCCCCAGGAGGCCTTCGAGGTCGGGATTGCGCCCGTCAAGCCGCTTAGGAACAGTCCGACCAGCAGGGTCAGCGCCCGCGTCAGAGCCAGGGCCGGGCGGGCGCCGGGAGTGACGCACCTCGAGGCCACCATCACTGCGCGGAGCCCGGCACCGCAGCCCGGCCAACGTGACTGCATTCCGCCGCCCCGGGCGGAGAGAGCGCAGGCCGAGGAGAGAGGCGGGGCTTGAGCCAAGCTCTTCCGGGTGGGCGGGGCCCGGAGTGGGACGTAAGGGGCGGGGCCCATCTTAAAAAGCCCGGCACTCGTTCCCCTTCGAAAACTCTGCCTAGCACACTTCCCCCAACTATTTTTCAAAATTTCAAATACCGAGCAAAGTAGCAAGAAGGAGAATAAATATCCATACGTTTGCCATCAACTGCTAATATTTTGTTACACTTAATCAATTTCTCTTTATATATATACTTCGCTCGACCATTTGAGAGTTCATTGAAGGCACAGTGACCTGTCAACCCTAAATCCAGCACATAGATGTACAGTATCTTATAAGAGAAAAGACATCACCCTGCTTAACCACAATATACCAGTGTAACAGTCAGGAAATTTACCATTCACTTAATACTATCATCCAATACACGGTCTTATTCAAAGTTTTCCAACTGTCTCAAAATGTTCTCTATTTTCATTTCTTTTGGTCCAGGATCCACTCCTCGCACAATACACAAGAATAAACTTCTGAATGTTGAGAATCTAAATGTAAAAATCAAACTTCAGTACTAGAAGAAAATATGGGTGGACTCCTCAATAACTTATGTGTGGGGAAAGGCTTTCTAATTATGACTCAAAATGCAGATGCAATAAAAAATGAATACATTTGACTACATAAAATTTTCTTTAACTTCTCTATGTCCAAAACACCATAAGCAAAGTCAAAAGACAACTGACAAATGGGGAGAAATTATTCACAACGTATACAGAAAGGGCTAGTATTACTAGTCTATGAAGAACTCTCTAAATCTGAGGCAGAGGATTGAAAACCAAATAGAAAAATGGGCAAAAAATATAAACAGACAACTCATGAAAAAAGATGTAAAAATGACTCTTAAACTTATGGAAAATGATTGCTTCATTCACTATAAGAGAAATGCAAATTATAGCTCACTGAGGGTAAAAGTTTATAATAAAAATATACACCGAAAACAAGTGAGTTCATGTAAAATTGGTGAGATCTGAATAAGGTCTGTAATTTAGTTAAAAGTTATAACTAACTATGTACGGTGCCAGGTGGTTACTGAAAATACCATGGGAACACGATGTAAAGTATATGATTATCTAACCACTAAGCTGTACACCCAAAACCAATACAAATAATATTTAAAGTAAACTGTAATTTAAAAATAAAACAGTTATATTGTATTTGATTCTTTCACTCATTAAATTTTATTTGGTATGCAGTAAAAATTAAAAAAAAATTTAAAGCCCTGGTTGGTGTGGCTCAGTGGGTTGGGCACTAGTCTGCAAACCAAAAGGTCACCAGTTCAATTCCTGGTCAGGGCACAGGCCTGGGTTGCTGGCCAGGTCCGCAGTTGGAGGTGGGCAAGAGGCCACCGAGCGTCATTTATCTCGCACATCGCTGCTTCTCTCCCTCTCTTTCTCCCTCTCCGCCCTCTCCCTAAAAAAGAAATAAAATTCTTAAAATAATAATAATTTTTTTAATGTTAAGTATTGTATTGATGTCAATTTCCTGGTTTTGTACTCCGGTTATATAGGATATTATCATTGGGAGAAACTGGGAAAAGGCTACACAGGAATTTTACTACCTTCAAAAAAGTGTTTAAGGAAACCACACTGAAATGTCACTTCTCACTTCTCACATCAGAAAAAAATGACAAACTTGCCGATATAGTCTCCAGGTGAGCGCGCAGGGAAGCGGCACGCATGCGTCACAGGTCGGTATGCAGATTGTAGGGAAAATGGGTAACGTCTAAGAAAACTGCACAGGATTTTACTTTCTTTTTTAAAAGATTTTATTTATTTTTAGAGAGAAAGGAGGGAGAAAGGAGAGGGAGAGAAACATCCATCAGTTGCCTCTTGCAAGCCCCCAACCTGGAGTCTGGCCCGCAACCCAGGTGTGTGCCCTGACAGGGAATCGAACTGGCGGACGACCCACACCAGTCAGGGCTGATTTTTACTTTGTGACTGTGCAATCCCACTTCTAAATATTTATACATAAAATTACCCATGGCAGCATTGTTGGTAATTTTAAAATATTGGAAATGCTCTAAAGGCCATAGAGAGATAATTCATTAAATAACTGTGGGACCTCTACATGAAGTAACACTGTACAGCTGTAAAAACTGAATTAGCCCTGGCTGGTCTAGCTCAGCTGATTGAGCACAGGCTGTGAACCGAAGGGTCTTCAGCTGGATACCCAGTCAGGGCACATGGGCCAGGTCCCCCCCAGTAGGGGCACGCGAAAGGCAACCACATGCTGATGTTTCTCTCCCTTTCTCCTTCCCTTCCCCTCTCTCTAAAAATAAATAAATAAAATCTTTTAAAAAATAGACTCCTTAAAAAAAACTGAATTAAAGTGACTAAAAAACAGCATTAATTGGAAAAAGCAACCCCCCCAATCACATATAGATGCTATCTTTTGTGTCAGACAGAAAGGAAAATGAAATTTGCTAAAATCTTCTAACTTCTGCAAAAGAAACACAAGAAGGATAACCCAGAAGCTAGTAAAATTGGTCCCCCAGGAAAACAGGTAACAACAGTGGTGAAAGGCGAGAAAATAACACATCTCTGAGTAGTACATCTTTCTGTAGAGTTTAGACTTTTGCAAATATGTTAATGTTTTGCATTCTTTAAAAAAAAAAACTCAAATCAACAGGATGGGGAAGATCCATAAAAATGAATACAAACCAAAATAAATAACCCTGACTTATTTTAAATAAATAATATAACCCACACTGAACGAGTCTCGGACGTTAGGTCATCCGTTGTTTCCAAGTGCTATGGGTGTGGCAATTCTGAAATGAGTCTCTGTATATTGGTCGTAGGCGTTGAGCAAATAAATAAATCGAAATGTTCATTTGGGGTTCAGGTTTATCTCTATAGGAGAAAAGCCTCAGAAGACTGTTGCGACAGTGGGCTGGAAATGAAGGCGTTCGTATGAACACACGGTTTTTCATATCTGTAGGTAGGAACCTGGGAGCATATTGACATGGATGTTATGTTCTAGCTCTGTCCACTGAAGAGGGCCCGGGCACAGTGACACCTCAGTGCCAATGAGCACAGCGAACTCCCAGATCCTGATTTCCACTACAGGGAGCCCAAGCTCCTGGAGGGAATGGCTGATTCCAGGTGGGCCACACAAGACGAGCCTGGCACCTCTCGCTGTGCCCCAAAGCTAGGAGATACTCCAGGGAGGATGGAGAGGTGTCAAAAGGACCAGGAGCTGGCTTGAAGAGGCCCCCACTAGGACCATGTGAGCACAAAAACAATAACACTGATGGCACTTAGAAACGCTGAATTAAATAAAAACCCATGAGCTGAGAATACTGGCACCTTGATCTTGGCCTTCCAGCCCCCAGAGCTGTGAGAAGTAAATACCTGTTGTTTAAGGCCGCCAGTCGGTTATATTTTGATATGGCAGCCTGAGCTGACTAATAACTAACCCATGACTATGTTATAGGGTAATTCTTTATTTAGCATTTTCAGGAACTGCCAGACTGTTTGTCAAAACAGCTGCCCCACTTACATCCTCACCATTGAATAAGGGTTCCATTTCCTCCACATCCTCACCAACACTTGTTATTATATTTTAAGCCATGGTCATCCTCATGAGTGTGAAGTAGTATCTCCTGGGAGAAATGTCCATTCAAATCCTTTGCCTGTTTTTTAATGGATTATTTGCCTACTTGTTATTGAGTTGTAGGAGGGATAGGATGACTCAAGAGTTAAAGATTTTAGCTTCAGCCAGAGTTCAGAGGCTTAAGTGATTAATGCCGTGGAGAGCTGTTCTTCCAGGAGCTGGAATGCATGACCTACCTGACTCCAGGAGGTGAACAAGCAACTCAACCTTGGCGCCCCAGGGAGCCTGCAAGGCATGACGGAGATGGCATCTTAGCCATTGTGTCCCAGGGGGAAATGTCCCTGAAGCAGATAAAGAATTGGTGATCAGCAGATAGAGAAATACTAGGAGAATCACCAGCTGGACTGCAACTCTTACCTGATTAACCTTTTCTCAAGCCCCTCACCTACCCTTTCCTTCTCGCTACACAAAGGTCAGCTTGAGATGAGGTGCTAATATGGTTTTTGAGGGTCTGTAACCGGCTGTCTTCTCAGGTCGTGGCATCTGAATAAAGCGCCTGTCATGATTCAGTCCTTGTCTCTACTTACTGGTCCTGGTAGTGACAGGCAGCATGAACGTTGACTTTTCCAGTTTCAGGAGTTTTGTTTGGTTTTGGGTTTGGGTTTTTTTTTACATGTGCTAGATACGAGCCCCTTATGAAATCAACAATTGGCAAAACACTTCTCCATGGGGGAGTTTGGAGCTGAGCAGGACGTTACGTGACTTAGCGTTGTGACTGGGTCCCTCTGGCAGCTGCGACAATGACGAGGGCAGAGGTAAGCAGATGGTGAGGAGTGCCCAGCAGTCACCTTGGCGCTGAGACCAGGGTGGCCGTGGAGCAGGAGGAACGCAGTCAGGCTGCGGGCACCCAGCGTTCGTCATTCTCAGGGAAGGACTCGCTCAGAATGGCTGCAGGGGGCAGAGACAACGACTCCAGAAGGACTCCAGCGTTCCTTGGCCTGAGCGCCTGGAGGATGGGGTGGCCGTGGAGATGGGGACAGCTGTGTGTGGGGGGAACAGGATGGGGTATAAGGGAGGTCCCTGTGGAGTCCTAGTAAATGTGTCCGCATGTCTGCGTGTCCTCGGATGGTCTCTGAGCGTATGAAAGCCTCCGCGCTGGCTTCATTTCTTCCCCACATTCCCCTGCACAGCCTCCCGCCCCAGAGCTGGTGAGTCCACAAGGAACACAGGGGCTGCAGGGCAGGAAGGCTGTCCCTTTCTCCTCGGAGGCCTGAAGACGTAACGTAACTGATAGCCAGGGGAGGGACAAGATCAGGGCCAAGTGTAGGACAAAGTCAGGGCAAGGTCTGCACCCCTGAGAGGGAAGGAGGGGCCTTAGGTGAGTGGTCAGGTGTAGGTTGCTGGAAATGGTTAGGGCTGCTGGGGAGTCACAGAGGACAGACTGTCATCGAAGGGCCCCTGAGACAAATCCAAGTGCACCCAGCTGGTGGCAGTGGCCAGCCAGGCAACCCCAGCACCCAGATGCCCCTCAGAAAACACCCTTTCCAAAAATGCTAATGAAAATCTTCAGACATGCCCTCCCACCTGTTAGGATGGCTACTGTTTTTTTAAAAAGCCCTGGCTGGTGTGGCTCAGTGGACTGAGTGCTGGCCTGCAAACCAAAAGGTTACCGGTTCGATTCCCAGTCAGGGCTCATGCCTGGGTTGCAGGCCAGGTCCCCAGTTGGTGCTGGGCAAGGGGCAACCAGTTGATCTATCTATCACATACCAATGTCTCTCTCTCTCTCTTTCTTGCTTCCTTCCCTCTCTCCAAATAAATTTGTTTTAAAATGTGCTGCCCAGGATGTGGAGGAAAGGGAACCCTTGCGCACCGTTGGTGAGAATGTACATTGGTGCAGCCACTGTGGAAAACGGCATGGAGGTTCCCCCACAAAATTAAGAGCAGAACTACCACCTGACCCAGCAACCCCACTACTAGGTCCGCATGCGTCGGAAAGGAAAACAGGATCTGAAGGAGATACCCGCCCTCCCTTGGTCATTACAGCGTTATTCACAATAGCCGAGGCGTGGAAGCCCCGAAGCGCCCGCTGACGGGGGACTGGAGACAGAGGACGCAGCACGTACGTGCAACGGAATAGTGCTCGGCCTTGACGGAGAAGGAAGTGCCGCCGTTTGCGGCAACGCGGAGGAACCTGGAGGGCACGACGGTGAGTGAAGTCAGGCAGCCCCCGAAGGACAGAGGCTACATGAGCTCACTCACATACGGAATCTGAAAGAGTCCATGGGGCAGAAATGGGGCAACTGTAATAGCACAATCAATAAAATATAGTTAAAATTAAAAAAAATAAAAGAGTCAAACTCGCGGACGCAGAAAGTAGAGCGGTGCTTTCCAGGGGCTGGGGGAGGGCCAGGTGGGGACGTGCGGTCACAGAGTGCAAAGTGGCAGTTAGGCACAATGAGTAACTTCTGGAGGTGCGATGCGCAGCGTGGCCCCTCTAGGCAACCGCGCGGTATTGGATACTTGAAATCCGCTGAGAGAGTTCATCTGGAGAATTCCCGCCCCACCCCAGAGAAGGAGAACCATGTGACCAGATGGATGTGTGAGCCAGTTTGAGTGCCGTCATTGTTTCCCGAGGTTTCTCTGTAGACTGGAACGGGTGCTGCCCTATTGCAGCTGGTTTTTAAGGTCCCCGCCACCCAACAAAGTGGGCCGGGTTAAGAGAACAGGGATCCTGGGCAGAGGGCACCCAGGCCCGGCTCAGAGTGGCCGGGTCAGCACCAGGCAGACCCCCTAGCTGTGAGCCCCGGTGCTCGGCCTTTGACCCGCCCTATATAGGTCATGTGACCAGTGGCCATCGATACAGCCCAGGTGCGAGCAGGCACCCAGGTGTGCTCTCTGTGACCGCTGAGCAGTTCTGTGTTGTAGACAAGACATCTGACCGTCACCTGCTGTGCATTTCCTCGTTTAATCTGCGCATCTACCCCGAGGGGTGCACGAAACCTCAACCCGTGGTACAGACAGAAAACCGCAGTTGGAGAAGAGGGGCGACTTCTCCCAGGGACAAAGTCAAGTTGGGGCCTGGGTCTAGTTGATCCAAAACGGATTTAACGATTCCAATCGTGGCAACCTCGACAAGGGCCATTACCGGACCCTTAGGGGGTTCTCGACGGTTGCACATTCACGAAGGTGGTTGTAGCAGAACATTCCTGTGCTTCCAGCAATGGCCAAATCTTTTACTTCGGGGAAGCTCCAGGACCATCGCTGGGGGCACAGAAGGCCCATGCGCTTTCGAGGCTCAAGGTTTACACGTATCAATCGCCCGGTCACTTTCTAGAAGGATTAGTCCTGTGGAGACTCCCCCAGGGATGCCAGTGGAAACACATTTTTTTGCAATTGCTCCTGTGCCCTGGTAATTGGGCTGCTGTGGGAGGTAATGAGCACGCCGTCCCTGCGGGGGTTTAAGTAAAGGCCACGTGACTATGAGCTCAGGGCCACTGACTGGAGTCAGGAGGGAACTTGCATGAGTTGTAGGTGAGACTCAGGCATCTTAAGGAACCATCTAAGTCTCTGAACCTCTTGGGCTAAGATGGAAAGTTCTGGTTCTCTCTCCTTCCCCTTACAAGTTCCTCCTCGCCCCTTACTTCTGCTCACGCTTTCCCCAGGTACCTGCATTGCTCCTGGATCTGCTGCCCACACCAGGGAGCCCTGGAACACGGATGCTCAGTGTCGGCCTGAGCTGGCCTTATCTTTGAGTGATACGGGATCCTGGTGGTGAAGGGGACTCGCTCAGTGTCACATGGACCTGGGTGCTGATCCCATCACTGCTTCTTCCCAGTGGGTGCCTTAAGGACAGGTTGCTTCATCTCCCTGCACCTCAATTTCCCTCTGCTGTCAAGTGGGGATCGCCCCACAGGGCTGGTAAATGGGACAAGCATGAGACTCACTGTCAGTCTTCAACAGTGTCGTTATTTCTTTCACTGGTTTGGGGTTTGTTCATAAAAGGCTGAGGGCAGAGCCAGCCTGCATGTGATGCTCTAGGTGGCTGGCTTTCCACCCAGCGGGAGTCACGGGTCCTTCCTCCCCCTACCTCCAAAGTTCAGCTCCCCTCTGCTGCTTCTTATACTGCCTACATGCACCCCATCAGTCACCTCCGTGGGTTCAGGCTGGTGGCAGACTGCCTTGTCCACGCACAGACACATCAAGAGCTCACATATTACTATGTGACACAGTGTCACTTCCCCGACTGAGTCCTAAAAGGCACCGCGGCTTCTGCCCTGTTTCCTGGAACCCTTCCCGCGTCCCTGAGCTGGCTCAGGGTCTAGCTCTGCCATTGGGACAGTCCGACTGCCTGAGGCCACCGCACTCTGAGAAAGGCCAGAGATCAGCTCACGCAGAGAGGTTCCCACGGAGACCCCCTGAGGCCCCAAGAAGAAAGAGAAATGGCCAGGCAGCCCCCTGCCACTCCTGCCTAGCCACCATCGGGCTGTACCTGCAAGACGGACCAGTGCCGGGGCAGTGCAGCTGAGCTTGTCCCGAATTCGTGGCCCACAGAAACCGTCACAGATAATAAAATGTCCTATCAGGCCTCTACATTTTGGGATGCTTTGTTACGAAGCAATAGATAACTAATACAAGCACGACATTCTTCTTTCAGGGAAAGTGAATGGACATTTCCACCTACTGAGTGCCAGACACTGGGTCAGGTCCTCTTACTCTCAGTACTGCTAATGATGATAATAATAGCAGCTTCCATTCATTCTGCCTGTATAAGCACCAAGCAATGGGCTACGGGTTTCACAGATATAATCTCAGGCATCCTGACCACAGTCCTATGAGTGACCCGTATGTGCCATTATTAGCCCCATTTTCCAGATGAGGCTCCAAAATATGAGATGGCTGTCCGAGGTCAAGTAGCCATTAAGTGGCAGAGCTAGGATTTGAACCTAAGTCTGAGGGACTGCGGAGGCTGCTCCTGTGATGTCAAAATGGCCTTGCTCAGATGGAAATAGGCCCTAACACTGATCACTGTCCACCAAAGCGGGGGCAAATGAGGGCTGTGTCCCAGGCCACCTGAGTCTCCCCTCTCTGTCCAATGATTCTTTTCCTTGGGTCTTTCCAGCCTTCCCCCAACAGGCACTCACTCTTCCCCCCTCTCCTGTCCCCTCCCTGACCCCTGAGAGACAGGGAAGTAGTGATCTGCCCGCCCAGCTGACCTAGAGTGATGGCGTCAAGTCCCCACCCTGGCCGGGCCCCTGAGTACCAGCGTCAGGGCCCCTCAGGGAAGGAGGACTTAGGCTCCACACTCAGCAATTCTGGAGCTACTTCCCCAGGCAGCTGATGCCCTGGGGAGCGGCCTCCCTGACATAGACTCTTCTTCCCACGCACTGGACACGGGACCAGCTGGGCCTGCACCTCATGGTGAGGCCTCCCAGCCTGGTGGGGGACAAGAGCAGGTAAGTCCCTGCATTGTAGGGTTCGTGGAATGATGGCAATAACAATGTCTTCCAGTGAAGGAGTATTCACTCAGCACCAGGCCCAGGGCTGGGGCTTTATCGAGTGTTGAGTTTCATCATGCGAGGACCCCATGAGCCGGGCATGATTACTGTCCCGTTTGACAGGGAGGGAGACTGGGGCTCAGAGAGTCTAAATGTTTACCCAAGGTCACACAGAACCCCGGTGCTCCGAGATTCTAACAATATCACATGGGGAACTGGAGGTGTGCTCTCTCTAAAGGTGAGAAACCTCAGAGGTAGAGGGGCAGGGAGGAAGGTGGAAGACCATCTGGAGGCGGTGACATCTGAGCTGGGCGGGGAACAGGGGTAAGAGTTTGTCAGGTGGAGAAGGGAAGGGCTGGCCTTGGGGCGGAAGGAGCAGAGGCGTGGTGGTGAGTAAGGGGCAGGATGTTCAGAGAATGGGGAGTATTTCCAAGGCCAGAGCCAGAGGGAATGCAGGTGGGGCTAAAACAGGAAGTCAGAAAGGGACGCCAGGTGAAGGGCCTTAGGCCAGGCTCAGAGCAGGTAGGCGAAGAGGCCAGTGGTGGAGGCCGGTGCGGGGCTGGAGGAGCAGTCTGGGAGGAGACGAGGCCTCCCAGCTTCATCACCCGTGCTCTCCCCGGGCCAGTGGCAGGGAAGACAGAGACGACCAGAACTTTCCCCAGGAGCCTGGGAAACTGGGGAGGGGGACTCTCTTCTGCCAGGATGAGTAGATCACTAATCCCCTTGTCCTGATCAGTTTGCCTTACCCTTCTCTTGAAAGTGATGCTAGTTGAGGGAAATGCTCAACCCAGTTAGGAGGTTGCTCACATAGAGGTATTTCAGGCAGGACAGCTGGAATATTTGTGAGTAAGGCGGGGCCCTCCTCACCCGGGACCTTCTCCAGTACTCATTATCACCATCCATTACTTAGAGGCATTTTGGCATCTACTCGCCTCCCCTCCCTCGGGAATAGAACCCTTTAGTTTCACCCTCTAACTTCCCCTCTCCCGCCTCTTGCTGTCTTTACCCATTTGGTTTCAGCTCCGCTTCTGCTTTAGCGGCGAAAGCAGAACGAAGGGCAGAGGGCTCAGAGGAGAGTGGCGAGTGAGACCCTCGGGACCTCCCCGGGAGCCTGTGCCTTTAAGGACAGGGGCGGGGCCAGCCCTGTGGGGCGTGTCCTTGGGCCGAGACAGGACGAGCCCGGGACAAGTCCCGGCCGCTGCAGCGGGCGGGGCTCGTGGGCGGGGCTCGTGGGCGGGGCTCCCGGGCGGGCGGTGCCGGGGGCGGGAGGTCGGGCGGCGCAGGCTGTCCGGCGGTGACTAGGAAGGCCGCGAGGCCCGGAGAGGTCGAGGTTCGGAGGTTATGGGTCCGAGGCCCGGCACCAGGTGAGAACAGCCTGCCTGCCCTCTGGGGCGCAGCAGGAAGACCCGGCACCGGAGTTCAAGTTCTCAACATCTGTCCGGATTGAGAAACTGAGCACCTGGATAGAAAGTGCAGCCGCAAAGGTGGTGGCTGTCCCGATTTTCTGCGTCCGCACCTTCCTATTAGGTCTGCAGAACTTCCGAGCGTCTGAGCGCTGGCCACCGGATGGGCGCACCGGAGGCGCCCAATAAATGCCCCCTGGTGAACGAGCACAAGACCTACGCGACCATTAGGGAGGAGACAGGTGCTGATCCTCAAGTTGGGGGCACCAAAGGCGCGAGCACTTATTGAACCCTTATTGTATGCTCTCATGGGCCAGCATTTGTCTCCATTTTACGGAAGAACCAGAGGCTGAGAGAGGTGACGTGATCTCCCCGAGGCTGCATAGCTCGTTAAGTGGCTGGCACTGTATTGGAAACTTGGAGTTTCTGGTTGCAGGTCAGCGCTTGCAAGTCGGTGACAAGCGAAATTCTGGAGACCAACGAAAGAGGTGAGAATCAACAGGTGAGGAAAAAGTGCTGGGACCGGCCGCCTCTGCCCACTCCTCTCCCCTTCTGTCCCTCGGGGCCTCCGCCTGCCCCTGCCAGGACGTTGAGAAACAACCGCCTGTGCAATCCTTGCAAAAAAAAAAAAAAAAAAAGCAAACGTTTTCTGGGCTGTGTTTTTCTTGATGGCAAAAATAAAACATGCTCATCCACAATGTGTGGAAGAGCCAAAAGAGGGAAACTAGTGTGCCAAAGATTTTTCTTTTTAGTTTAATTTCTTTGGAAGGAAATGAAGTCGTTTTCGTCCTGGTGGTAGGGGGGCGGGGCAGGAGGGGCAGAGTGGCAGGGTCCAGCCGGAAGCTGCTAGGGGCTGTGCGACTTGGAGCAATTCACTTCACTCTGAGCTTCGATTTCCCTGTCTAAGGCGCCGTTGGCTTTTGTGAGCCTCCTCGTGGTGTGACCTCAGGCAGATTTTGGAACTCCTCCGAGCCCAGCTCCCTGCTCTGAAGAGGGGTGGGGGACAGTAATCCCTCCTGAGTCGTTCTGAGACTCAGTTAAGGCCGGCGAGGCGGTGTGGCAGAGAGTGAGGAACCGACCTGGCTCTTTGCCCCAGGTTGCTCATCTGTGAAAGGAGGAGTAATAGCCTTGCCCCCCAGGCGACGTGTGGGGATTGAACGAGATCATTACTGTTAAGAGCCTGACTCATTTTAAGACGTCGAACAGCAGGATTGCTTAGTAGCCTCAAACTGGTGGCCAAGTCCACTCCCAAAAGTGTGTGTGTGTGTGTGTTTTGTTCTGAGGACTTGCAGCGTTCCCCCCACTGCCCTCTTCCTGTGTTTATCTCACCCAGCGGGGCTCCGGAGGCCGCAATCTGGATTCTCAATCTCAGGATCGTCCCCTCCAGCCTCCATATTCTGACTTCAGGCTAGGGGGGAGGGTCCTAGGTTTCTATGGAGACATTACTGGGGCACAGGAAGAAGGGTATATCTAATCTGTTTACTGAACCAGTGGGGTTGGGAGGTGGCCTGGGCTCCTGGGGAACTTCCATCCAGAATGTGGGTTTCTACATTGGTTTTTCTCTGCTGGGGGGAGGAGGGAGGGCAGAGCCTCGGTGGAAAAAGTTTTCAGGCCCCTCCTGCCAGATCTGGGGGGTCTTCAGTGACACCGGTTCCCCTTCTCACCCCCAACCTGCAGGTGGCTGGAGCTGCTAGCCATTTGGAACTGAAACACTGAAGAAGGGGAAGCAGGGGGTGAAGGGGAGGCCCCCCCGGGGGCTGACGGCCAGCGGACGACTGAATCTGCACTGGGCATTGTGTTCGCTTTGTGTGCTGCCGATGGTGGAGACAATGTCCACGACCAGCGGCCCATTGACATGGGCCCACACCGCGCCCCCACTTCCAGCCTCAGGTGTGAACCAGACTCCCGTCGTAGATGTGAGTATCCAGGCGGGAAGCTGGCATCATCGGATTCGGGTGTACTCATCCAATCAACAAATATTTATTGAGTACCTACTATGTGCCAGGCGCTAAGATGATGCCTGGGATAAAGCAGGGAACAAGAGAAAAACTCCTGCCCTCATGGAGCGAACGGTCTTTTGGGAGGTCAGATAAAGATGTAAACATGTGAAGTTCAGGTGGTAAGATGCTGCCTGTAATAGGATCAAGTGACCTTGGGGAGGTGGAGCTGTAAGGGGGAGGGTACATTAACAACTGTTTCAGATTGGGTGGTCACAGATGGCTTCTAGGCGGAATTGACCTTTGAGCCAAGAATGAAGAAAAGAAGCCACTTGTCCAGACCTCTGGGGGGGTAGAGCATTCCAGGCAGACAAGGACAGCAAGTGCAAAGTCCCTGGTGCAGGAGCAAGCTTAGTGTGCTCCCCTGGCAGTGAGGAGGCCACAGTGGCTGGGACAGAGGAGTGAGGGGAAGAGAGCTGAGAGATAAGGGTGGAGAGGGAGTGGTGGGCAGATTATAAAAGGCTTTATATGCTGAGGCTAGGAGGTGAGATCTATTTTAGGATAGTGGGGAGCCAATGGAGAGTTTTAAGCAGAGGGCTGTCAAAATCAGATGTATTTCTTCAGGGGACCTCTCTGGCTTCTCTGGGCTGAGAGTGGCAGCAAGGGGACCGGTGGGGAGGCTCCTGCAGCTACCCAGATGAGTGACGGTGGGTGTGGGAGACAGGAAAGAAGTGGTGAGATCTGGGAGAAGTGCTGGAGGGACAATGGATGAGATGTGGATGGATTGGGTGGAGGGTGGTGGTAGTGGGGAAATAGCAGGGTCAGAGGTGACTCCGTTTCATATTCCCCCCCACGGGGGACTAGGGTTCCAATTTCTTCACACCTTCGCTAGCACTTACTTAGTTTTAACAATAGTCATTCTAAAGGATGCGAGGTGGTTTTGATGAAGCTTTCAGACAAAACGTTTGAGAAGGGGGACCTTCTGGGCTGTTGATGTACCTCAGAGAGAATTTTTATAAAAGTTTATTTGAGCCAAACTAATGACATAGGCTGGGGAGCAAGATTTTAAACGCCCTGGAGAGGCACAGTTTTGCAGGTTCTTTTAATGCATTTGCACTATGGAGGTGGCTACCTGGAGTGCTGGAGAAAGCCAGGTGGGGGTTCCATTACGGGATGGTTAACAAGATTAGGTGCTGTCTTGAGGGTTAATGCCCCGTTCAAGAGGTGTTACTTCCGGCGTTTCAAAGGTGTGTTAACCTAGAGCACAAGAACAACAGACAGGGCGGGCTTAAAACCTTTCAGTGGAGTTACAGGCTTGGCAATTTACGATCAGGGTGAGGTTCCTTTCCATAGGACCCCTCTTATCAGCCCACAAGGCCAAAGGCATTGCCTGAGCAAACGCATGGCTCGCCAGGACAAATGACACAGGGCTAATATCCGTTAGATGGCTACTCCAAGTCAGTAAGAGAAAGCTAACATTCCAATTGAAAAAAACCAAACAAACTGGTTGTTCAGAGAAGGAATACCAATGGCCATTAACACAGGAAGAGAGCGCTTAATTTCACAAGTAATCAGACTTGCCCTTGAACCCGAGGTTTCCACCACACCAGCCTGCACTGCACCATGGCAGCTGGGAGCCGGTGTAAGTGCGGCTTTGGGGAGGGCACTGGGAGATGTTTACCCCTCTGCAGCGGACACCGTCCGAGCCCTGCCCGTGTCCTTTGGATCCTACCACGTTGAAGGGCTTCTGCAGACTTCCAGTTGCCGGTATCTTTTTCCAGAGCCACCCATAAGCAAGGGGAGTGGAAATGCCAGGAAACTAACCTCCCGCTCCCCAGCATTCCTCCGTGGCGACCTCTGGGGCTGGTGGGTAAATAAATCCCCCGCTCCCTTGCCTGCAGGATGACTGGCCCAAGGTGGGAACATTCTCAGTCCAGCCTGCGCTGGTCGCTTTCCCTTCCCCATCCCACCTTGTTTCCCGGTGCTGGGGCTTGTATCCCATACACTCCCAAATACATTACTTACCTACACAGACCTACTTCGGAGGTACTGTAAGTTTGGTCCCAGACCACTGCAATAAAGCAAACAGTGCACTAAAGTGAGTCACGTGAATTTTTTGGCTTCTCAGTGCATATAAAATTAAGTTTCTATTGTACTGTACAGTGTTGGTGAGAAAGTTTGAAATATTGCAAGAATTACCAAACCGTGATGGGGAGAGTCAAGGAGAGCAAAGGCTGTTGGGAAAACGGCGCTAACAGCCGTGCCTGACGCAGGGCTGACGCCCAGACCTTCAATCTGTAAAAAACGCAGTACCTGCAGAGTGCCCTGAATGAGGTACGCTTGTCAGCTCTCGTCTCTGGAGGAGCCCGGATTCGGATCTGCTTTAACTCAGCACTTTCACTTCCACAGTTCGCTCTGACGAGATAGTCTCACGTGGGCTCAGAGAGTCATGGGCGAGAAGGTTCATTGTTGGCATCGCTGGGAAATTAAACCCACCCAAAGCCCCCTGGTGGGGAAATGCAAGCTGCACTACGGAGCATTCATAGTATCTCGTATACTCTGCTGCTGTTAAGATGATGGCGGTGCCCTGGCCGAGTGGCTCAGTCGGTGGGAGCATCATCCCGATACACCAGGGTTGTAGGTTCGATCCTTGGTCAGGGCACGTACAGGGAGCATCCAGTAAGTGCATAAAGAAGTGGAGCAACAAATCTATGTTTCTCTCTTTTCCTCTCTCTAAAAAAATCAATCAATCAATCAATCAATCAATCAATGTAAGACTACAGTGAGGCCAGGGGGTGTGGCAGTAAGAATAGGGGTTCTAGAGGCTCAAACAGCCTGGGTCCCAACCTGATTCTACCACCGAGTGGACCCAGGACACTGCCTTAGTCTCCTTACCCATATAATGGGCTTGTTCATAGCACAGCCCTCACAAAGTTGTGCAGATTAAGTGAGCGACATTTAAACTCCTAGCGCTGTGCCTGGCATGTAGAAGTCACTCAGAAGGTTTTTGAAACCTGTTCTTTTATCACCCTGTTCTTCATTGTATATCAGTATATTAGTGTAAAGCAAATTGCAGAAATAAGAGATTTAGGATGGGTCTGTTTCTGTAAGACAAACCAAACTAAAATAGGACGTACATGCAAACGTTATCAAACTGAGAAATGTCTGTAAGGGTGTGTTTCAAACTGATTGTGGCAGGACCTTGGGAGAGAGGTGGGACTCTGGAGGGCAGGGAGAAGGAGGCGGAATTTAGAAATCTTTATATATGGTTTGTTTTTGGTTTTGTTTGGAACAAACATGTATTCGTGAATTGCTTGTGTTAATTTCTTTTTTAAACATTAATTATTTTTAATCCTTACCTGTGGATACATTTATCGGTTTTAGAGAGAGAAGAAAGGTGGGGGAGATGTGAGAGAGAAATATTGATTGGTTGCCTCCCATATGTGCCCAGACCAGGGATTGAACCCACAGCCTAGGAATGTGCCCTGACCAGGGATTGCACCGGTGACCTTTTGGTGCAGGGGACAATGCTCCAACCAGCTGAGCCCCTTGGCCCAGCCCCTATGTTAGCTTCAAACACGAGTTTACATTTAAACAACGCAAGTGTGCAGCTGGTACCTAGAGGGTATGGGAGGCTTGGAGGCCAGGACGAAGCGGGCTGTCCTCAGCTGCTTAGACGGGCCTGGTCTGGTGACCCTCGGAGTGTCCCCCCTGACGTCCCCCCACCCTTTCCTCTCCGCAGTGTCGTGATGTGTGCGGCCTGAACGTTTCTGACCGCTGTGACTTCATCCGGACCAACCCCGACTGCCACAGTGACGGGGGCTACCTGAACTACCTGGAAGGCATCTTCTGCCACTTCCCCCCCAACCTCCTCCCTCTGGCCATCACCCTCTACGTAAGGCCCTGCCTCCAGGAGCCGGCGGGTGGGCTGGTGGGTGGCTGGGGCCCCTGTCTGGACTTAACGCTCCCTCTCCTCCCCCACCCCCCCACCCAGGGTTTCTGGCTGCTTTACCTCTTTCTGATTCTGGGAGTCACCGCGGAGAAGTTGTGAGTTTGGCCTTGGACTCACGTCCAGCTTGTAGATGGACACACAGGCTCTTGGGAGGTTGACACTGGGCAGGCCTAGGTTTGGGGGAAGGGTGGGAACAGGGATCACTCACTGTGGAGTCCTCACCGTTTGCTTTTTCTCTGTAGTTTCTGCCCTAACTTGTCAGCCATTTCTACCACTCTCAAGCTATCCCACAATGTGGCAGTATCCTTTCGTCCAGATCCTGCACCCTGGAGGGAGGGGGGAGGGAGGGAGGGGTGTGGCTGGGACACAGGGGTGGCAGCACGTGGCCCAGGAAAGGCCTGGGCAGGCCGGGGCCTCTGCACTGAACGCCCCCTTGACATGCCCTCCCATGGCGTCACCTTCCTGGCCTTTGGGAACGGTGCACCCGACATCTTCAGCGCCGTGGTGGCTTTCTCGGACCCCCACACAGCCGGCCTGGCCTTCGGGGCACTGTTTGGTACGAGCAGCCCCAGCCGAGGGCGGGGGAGGCGTAGGGGGAGCACGGGGCGGGCTGAACTTGGCATGCCGTCCTGCAGGCGCGGGCGTGCTGGTGACCACCGTGGTGGCCGGCGGCATCGCCATCCTGCGTCCCTTCACGGCTGCCTCCAGGCCCTTCCTCAGAGACATCATCTTCTACATGGCGGCCGTGTTCCTGATCTTCTACGCACTCTACCTCGGCAGGGTCACGCTGGCCTGGGCCCTGGGTGAGCAGCCATGGGGCCTCGGCGGGGTCATCCCAGGGCTGGTGGGGGGTGCCCCGGGGGACAGGGCTCCGAGGGTTCCAAGTGGTGGAAACCCTGCTCGAGTCAAAAAAGGGAGCTTACGGTTTAGATAACGCCGCGGGGCCGGGCCGGGCCGGGCTGAGCCGAGCCGAGGGGGTGTTCCGAATGTTGACCGTGTCAACTGTTACCGAGCAGCAGAGCCGGGTGCCCGCTGTGGCCATGTCAGGGCACCAGCAGCACACACATTCCTTTCTGGTGGCTCAAGGGACATGGACGAAGGCACGGTTTGCAGAGGGCTGAGGAAATGAACAAGGTACCCCGAGGGGCACAGACATCCAGGGACCCGCACCTGTGGGTGCTGCTCCCCCCGCACCCGAGCCGGGGCCACACAGCATGAGCAGCAGCCACGGAGGGTCACAGGCCCTGCGAGAGACGGGGCACCAGGGCCGGAGGGAGCAGGGAAGGAGTCCTCCGGACCTTTCCCCGCTGCCTTCTCATTGGCGGCCGGGCCCCGCGGGGCCCAGAGCAGGACCCCGACCCCTAGCTCCTGAGTGGGGTTCTGGGGGCCCCTGTCTGAGTCAGGCATTAGGTCCTCGGTGCTGGATGACTAGGGCCCGGGATGGGAAGGGGCAGCATATCCAGGAAGGCAGGGGAGTGGCTGCTTGCTGCTGGAGCTGGGCTGGGCAAACGCGTCCCGGGCGCCGGCAGCGGCACCGGCAGTCCCTGCCCTCCGGGCCGCCCCTCGGTGACAGGCTGCGCCCCCGTCTGCAGGGTACCTGGGCTTGTACGTGTTCTACGTGGTCACCGTGGTGCTCTGCACCTGGATCTACCAGTGGCAGCGGAGGAGATCGCTGGTCTACTCCATGCCGGCTACCCCAGGTAAGGGTCCGTGCGGGGCCCCCAAGAGGCCGGCGGAGGCCGCCGCCCTCCGTGCGCCTCACCGCTGCCTTCCGTCTCCGGAGGCCTTTGCCGTTGCCCGTGTCCTCCTTGTCCTTTCTCTACTCATTCCCCCAAAGTCCCACCTCCGTGCTTCTCCTCGTGCTGGTGAAGCCTCCCCGCCACTTGCCGTGGCCAAGGTCACTAGCGATACCATTGCCTTTGTTCATGACTTGGATTTTCTCACTCTGAGTGTGCGTAGTGATCGCTGAGAAATCCAAAATACAGAGGGTCTGGCTCCACGCACCCTGCAAGCTGCCCAGAGGGGCCCTGTTCTGGAGCGGGGGTGGGGAGGGCCTGGACCCTCTGGCTGGCTCGTGCGACACGTCCCTTTCTGCTACAGAGATGCTCTCAGATTCCGAGGAGGAGCGGGTGTCTTCTCCTACCAACAGCTATGACTATGGTGAGTCCAGGGCCCTGTGCCCCGCTGAGGCGGGGGCAGGGTACCAGGGCTGGGCTGGGGGCGGGGTGGGTTTTTCCTCCTTCCAAGGGTCGGAGGATGGTGGGAGGGGAGGGGCTTTCCTGGAGGCTGAGCCAGGCTGGACACCTGCCCCTCCCTGCCTTGCACACCCAGGGGAAGAGTACCAGCCGCTGCTTTTCTACCAGGAGACCACGGCTCACATCCTGGTCTGGGCCCTCAACCCCCTGGACTACAGGAAGTGGAGGAACAAGCCGGCACGCTGGAGGGTCCTCAAGGTGCTGAAGGTAGGAGGGGGACCCTGGACTGGGCTCCTGGCTCCATGACAGTGGCCACCCAAGCTTCTTCTCTAACTCACCGAGTGGGGAGGAGGCCCGTCGGGACCCTCTGGGAATGAGATCACCTGGGACTTGATGGGCAAGCTGAGTCACGGGCTGGACTGATGGCCGGACCTGGGGCTCTGCCCCCCATGGAAGGACAGCACCTGCCCCGGGACAGAGAGGGAGGAGGAGGGGCCCCTCCCGACAGGGTGAGGGCGGGGCGCTGGGCCCAGGGTGAGGGGCTGGGTCAAGGTGAGCTCCAGCGAGGACAACGCTGAGTGTTCCTGACCACCCATCACTTCCCTGGGCTGAGTGCGCCCTGAGGTCCGGGTGTGAACAGGCTTGCCCAGGCTGGGGGTGTACTCAAGACCCCGCTACAGCCGTTGCGCACCCGCCAGACCAAAAGTCAGCGGTCTCCCCTCACAGCCATTTGCCCCTCCTGGAGATACCTGGGAAACCTCCATCGGTGTCCGTTTTAGGCTTCCTCGGCCCCGGGGGCAAATAACGGACTGTGTTTACACCCTTCGTGGCTCTGGCTGCACCTTGACCTTGGGCAAGTCCCTTCACCTCTCTGGGCGGGGAGAAGGGCAGCCTTTCCTCTGCAGTTGTATCAGGAAGCGATCGCTGCGTCAAAGCTGCGTAACAAATGACCTTGGACTCTCATGGACTTACAGTGACAACAGTTTGGGTCAGCTGGGGTGACTCTGTTTTCAGGCTATGGTCAGCGTTCAGGTCTGGGGCCAGTGGGTACTTGGGACCCTGCTGTTTTCTTAACAGAAGAGACCAAGGCAAACGTCACAAGCACATTTTAAGGCTCTGTTCATGTCATATTCACCCACAGCCCTTTGGTCAAAACAAGAGACAAAACCAAGATCAACCAAAACGGGACCGGGAAATACATCCTGCAACATTTCAGTCCCTTGCCAAACTCTGTGACAAAGTCTGTTGCAGGAAGGGATCGAAGAATTGTAGACCGTGCCCAGACTACCACAGTGCCTGTGACAATTTAATAAACTCGTACGCGTGAAGGGCCGAGTCTGGTGCCTGGCATAGAAAAAACACTCGCTAAAAGTTATCACTAATTTAGTTAATTGGTTAAAAGCAAGGCATGGGTCCCGTCGGCGCTGACCCTGTGTCCCAGCTGCCCATACCCCCTGTGTGGCTTTGGAGAGGTTCCTGAACCTCTCTGAGCCTCAGCCTCTTCCTCTGTTAGGTGGAAGAATAATAGTTCCTACAAATGGGGTCGGTGTCGGGATGAGTGGCTGAGGTGCTGTGGCTGGCTGAGTAACACCCTCCCCAAAGGGGCCCTTGCCTGTCCTCATCCCCAGAACCTGTGGACACCTTACCTTAGGTGGCAGCAGACACTTTGCAGATGCGATGAAGGCTCTCGAGATGGAAGGTTGTCCTGGATGACCTAGATGGACCCAGTGTGACTACCAGGGTCTTTCTGAGGGAAGAGGGAGGCAGGGGGCAGGCTCAGAGGAGACGTGGCCACAGGAGCACGGCTCAGGGCAACGCAGGCCGCCCCCCCGGAGCTGGGACAGCCAAGGACACGGATTCTCTCGCCCAGCCCCCCGAAGGCGCGCAGCCCTGCCGACACTGTGATTTTAGATACTCCCCTGTCCTGCAGAGCCAACAGGGAGCGTGCCGGTGTGGTGTGAGGGGCCCCGGTGTGCGGCAGCATCTTAGGAGCCCAGGCTCTTGGCCCGGCTCCAGCAGCCACAGCCCCGTGCTTGAGAAACTGAGCTCCCGGGGCACCCAGCCCAGACCCCGGGCTCCCTGCCGACACCGACCTGCCTTCTCAAACCTGACAGCTGCCCGTGGAGTTCCTGCTGCTCCTCACTGTCCCCCTGGTGGACCCCGACAAGGAAGACAGGAACTGGAAACGGCCCCTCAACTGCCTGCACCTGGTGATCAGCCCCCTGGTCTTGGTCCTGACCCTGCAGTCGGGGACCTGTGAGTATCCCCCACCCCTAGCGTGTGGTAGGCGGGACTTCGTGGGCTCAGCCCCCAACATGCGGCTTGTGCCTGCTGATGTCTGCAAGCCAGTGAGCCCGACCGGAACAGCGGAAGGAGAGCCGTGTTGCGCGCATGCGGGCCGTCCAACCACCCGTTGCCCGTAAGACCAGCGCCGACTCCGTAGCGGTGACAAGGGTGGTGTGTGCAGAGGCCCCGAGTGCTCTGCCTACTGGCAGGGTCCCTTCCGTTAGTGTTTTCGTGTGAAGTCTCTGGAACCTTCCTACTCCGTAGTGGATTGGTTCGCGGAGTGAACGTACCGAGAGCACAGGGGCCGGGCTCCAGGATCAGTGGATGGGGGCGGGGAGACTGCAGTTCAGCTCGTGCAGCGATGCCCGTCCACTGGCCATGCCTGGCGGGAGGGCGCTGCCAATAGCTCTGTTGGGCAGAAGCATCATGGTCGATTAATGCTGTCTGCCATGGGTGTGGGGTAGGGTGAGAGTGGTGAGTGCTCTTAGCTCTCCCCGTGCTAGTTCCTCAACAGAGGAGTGTCTTTTTCACATACCTGTCTTTTAGCTCCTCTGTGACTAGCCTGGGGACAGGAGCTCTCTTTAATTTCTCTGAAGTGCCCGGGACAGGGCTAGGTCCATGGGAGGTATCTCTTACATCCAAATAATTGCATGTCTGTGGGTTTCATTCATGGGTCTCTCGCTGCCAGATCTCCTCAGTCATTCTGGGGGGACCTCCAGGTGGAGGTGTCCAGTTGAAGCTGTGGAGAGTACCAGTTTCCTTTCTCTTCCCTCTGCAGATGGCCTCTATGAGATAGGTGGCCTCTTTCCTGTCTGGGGCATAGTGGTGATCGCGGGTACAGGCTTGGCTGCCGTGACCTTCTTTGCCACATCCAACAGCAAGCCCCCCAGGCTTCACTGGGTAAGAATTCTGGGGTCTCCAAGCTGGGATGGGGACTCTGAGGTCTTCCAGATAGAGGTCCTGTCTGCTGTGCCTCGGGGGTAATTAGGCCGGTAATCGCTTTCTGCAATGATAGGTCTTTAAAGCCACTTTCAAGGGTTACTGTACCTCTTCAAGGTCTTCCTCTTCCTTCGTTTTTTTTTTTTTTTTTGGTAGCAGCTTTCTTTTATTTAGATGTAATTCACATACCGTACAAGTCGCCCACTTGAAATACACAGTTCAGTGCATCCAAATAACGGGACCCACATAGTTCAAATCTGTGTTGTTTAAGTGCCAGCTGTATTCTCTCTCGATCCGCAGTTGGACGCTGAGGATGCAGAGGGCTGGCTGTGGCTATAGGTGGATTTTCCACTGCAAAGGGGTCAGCGCCACTAACCTCTGTGTTGTTCAAGGGTCAACAGTATATTCAGAGTTGCACAACCATCACCCCCCCCACCAAAAAAAAAAAAGGAAACCGCATATCCAGCAACCACACCTTGTCATCCCTCTTCTCCTATCCCCGGCCATTGTCAATCTGCTTTCTGTCTCTGCAGATTTGCCTGTTCTGGACATTTTATATAAATGGCATCCTACCGTATGTGGCCTTCGGTGGCTAGCTTCTTTCACTTATTAGCAAAATGTTTTCCAAGTGTATCCACATTGTACCATGTATTAGTAGGTAGTGCTTTTTCATGGCTGAGTAATATTCCATTGCATGGCTGTAGCGCTTTTTGTGTGTCTATTCGTTGGTTGATGGACATTTGAGGATATTATGAATAGTGTTGCCATGAACATTTGTGCAAAAATTTTTGTGGGGACATTCCCTTTCGCTTCTCTTGGGCATATTTTTCGGAGCAGAACTGCTGGGCCAAATGGTAATGGTGTATTGGCATTCTTAAAGACCTTCCAGACTTTTCCGCAATACCAGCCAGGACACACCTAATGATCTCAGGTTCCTAACAATCTCAGGCCAGTGGTGGAACTGTTTGCTCTTTGTGGGGGTCTTTCCCCATTCTGTTTGCTCTGTAGCAGTCCAAGGAATTTTTAGGCAGTTTATCCAGAGACCTTTTGTTCAAAAATTTACTTAACCCCTGGTTGGTGCGGCTCAGTGGATTGAGTGCCGGCCTGCAAACCAAAGGGTCGCCAGTTTGATTCCTAGTCAGGGCACATGCCTGGGTTGCAGGCCAGGTCCCCAGTGGGGGCCACGTGAGAGGCAACCACACATTGATGCTTCTCTCCTTTCTTTCTCCCTCCCTTCTCCTGTCTAAAAATAAGTGACATTTTTAAAAATTTACTTAAAATTTTTATGTTTTACATTTTCACTTGTATATTTCAATTTTTATTGATAAAAAATTGTGTTTTTGTTTTTTTTTATTTTTAGAGCTCCGAATGGAGGTACCAACCCAAAGGGGGTTGAATTCTCAGCAAATTGATCATTTAAAAATATTTATTTTTAGAGAGAGGGTAAAGGAGGGAGAAAGAGAGGGAGAGAATCAACATGCGAGAGAAACACCGATTGGAGGTCTCCCACACACCCCCGGCAGGGTCTGAACCTGCAGCCCAGGCATGTGCCCTGACTGGGAATCGAACCGGTGCCCTTTCTGTCTGCGGGATGACACCCAACCCATGGAGCCACACTGGTCAGGGCAACAAATCAACCGTTTAGAGAACTGGTTCTCAGCCTGTGTTTCCGGCTAGTCTCCGAAGCCCTGACACACGCCACGACAGGGAGGGGCCTTGAAAAGATTGTGCTCGGTGAACACGTGGTCACAAAAGACACGTATTGTACAAATGAATGAGATCATTTGTATGACACGTCCAGCACAGGCAGCTCCGCAGAGACAGGAGGCGGAGTGCAGGGGCCAGAAGGGCGGGGGGTGGGGGGCGCCTGCTCACAGGGAGTTTTGTGAGGTCCGTGGCATTTGGGCCGTAGACCGGAAGTCCGATGCGAGCTCTGGGAGCCTCTTCCTCGCCAAGTAGTACTGAGCTAACGTTTTCTTGGGTACTCACTGTGTGCTCGGCTCTAACGTCTTTGCATCCATTAACTCGCTTTATGCTCCTGACAGCCTCCGGAGGTGGGTCCTGGCATCGCTGCCTCCCTGCTGGGGGCCGGCCTCAGTCCCATCCGCACACTGTTCCCTCCCCAGGCCTTTGCTTTCCTGGGCTTCCTGACCAGCGCCCTGTGGATCAACGCGGCCGCCACAGAGGTGGTGAACATCTTGCGGTCCCTGGGCGTGGTCTTCCGGCTGAGCAACACTGTCCTGGGGCTCACGCTGCTGGCCTGGGGGAACAGCATCGGAGGTAACTCGGGGCCCGTGGGCTGCGGCCGTGAGCACAGCCACATCCCCGCCCTTCACTGCCCTGGCCAGAACTGCCTTGGGGTGGGGGTGGCCAGGGCACTTGTCCTCAGCGTGTGCTTAGTGCCCGCTGTCCTTTTGAAGGGACCGTCACCGGGCATCGGGGCTGCCCCTGAGCCAGGAGGTTCTGTAGACGCCCAGCCTCTTCCACGCTCTCTGATGCACGAACTCTCTGTGGCTCCCCAGTGCTCAGGCAGGACACGGAGCCCACGCTGCCAGCTATGCTGGAAGAGTGCACGGGTGTGTGTGGCGTGTGTAGGCATTCACACACACACACACACACACACACACAACTCCATACACTCTTCTCTGGCTGCAGCTGCCGAGTCGGGTTGGCCAGGTTGGGTGCTGCCTGCGAGCATCCAGAGAAGGGGCCCGGGGCCCCGAACCTAGCTTTCCTCCCACTCACCTTTTTGGGCACCTTTCCCTAATTTGCATGGAGGTACTGTATGTGCTAGTGACAGACAGGACTTGGGTGACAAATTGGGGGTGGCTTGTCATACCCTCAGGTGCCTCTGCTGAGAAGGGGTGGGGTCCAAAGGATAAGAAGGGACGGTGTCTGACAGGACACTGTGGCCTCTCCTAGCAGCCGGCCAGCTAGCGCCAGTCCTGGGGGGAATCTCCCCACGTTCGTTGACCAAACGACTGTGGGTGAGAAGGAAGGAGTAAATGACCACGGCCGGCCAGGAAAAGCCCCTCACCACTCACAGCCCCTCTGGTTTCCACGCAGATGCCTTCTCCGATTTCACGCTGGCCCGCCAGGGCTACCCACGGATGGCGTTCTCGGCCTGCTTTGGTGGCATCATTTTCAGTATCCTTCTTGGGGCTGCCTGAGCCACCTTGGCGCCAGTGGCGTGGGCTCTGAGAGCTGTGGGTGTGCCCCATGGCCACCCTCGGGCTGGGCTCTCGCGGTGATGCCTGGGGCCAGGCGGTGTGGCCGCTGGATCCTCAGCTGCGAAATGGGATTATTGAGAGGAATCACCTCCGAAGGGTTGTTGGAAAGGCTGGATGGGGTGACAGAGATGCTCGGCACCTGGTAAGGATGGGGTGACAGAGATGCTCGGCACCTGGTCAGTGCCAAGCGGCTGGCAGATTACTGTCGGGGCCCCCGCGAGTAGCAGGTGCCCCCACGCTGAACTGACGTGAGCCCTGTGGGGTACCCTCTCCCTCTTGCTTATAGATCATGGTCTACAGGTGCCAGGAGTCAGCATGCTTTTTCTTAAAGGGCCAGAGATGAGATATTCATAGGCCATCAGGTCTCTTTGGCAACTACTCAACTCTGCCGCTGTAGCGTGAAAACAGCCACAGGCCATACATAAGCAAACAGGTGTGCCTCTGTTCCAACAAAACTTATTTATAAAAGTGAGCCGGGGGCCAGATGGGCCCGTGAACAGGGCAAGGCAGCGGGGAGCTGTGGAAAAGGAAGAGCTTCGAGGCCAGTCAGTCTTGGGTTCCAGTTCCTGCACCGCCCCGTGCACCGCGCGCCTGCTCGCACCTGGCCTGTCCCCTCTGTTCATGAAAAACCGGTTGCGGCGCAGACTGATGAGGAAGTAAGGCGCCCAGGAAAGTGCCCAGCCTTTGGCACACATTCAACAAGGGGCAGAGACTTGGGTTGTGAAATAAAGCATTTAGCCGCACTGAAGGGCCGCTCTCCCCAAGCTCCACGACGAAGGGGCCCGTGGGAGTGGTGGTGCAGGCAGCCGGCAGAGCGTGGTCGGAATTGGCGGGGACCCGGCAGGCGGACCTGCCGGACCTGCCATTTGTAACTCCCGTGGCCCTTTCGTTCCCACTGAGACGTGCTCCTGACCCCTCAGGTTGGGGTGGGAGTGGGGTGCCCTGCCTGGGGCAGGGTCCCCTGAACAACCTCTCGGGGCGGCCTTGACCTGTGCTCCAGTCCCCCGATGGACCAAGGGCAGGCACTCCCGCACCTAGCCTCAGTTTCTCCACCTACTGAATGCTTAGCAGGTACCAAGCATTTCTGTCACCTTGTTCGAGCCTCACAGAATGAGTGCTAATATCCACCGGACACTCAGCTTCTTGGAGGCGCTAAAACGGGCTAGGGTCTCAGGTAGGGTTTTGGGCGGCTGGGTGAGGGGGACAGGTCATGATGAAAGCCAGTGGGCTGTGTGGCCAGGGTTGTGGGGGGTTGTTCCTGCAAATTTCCTGAGCCAGGTTGCAGATATCCTGGTGGGAGTGGGGCTGGGCTGCCTGCTTCAGATCTCCAGGGGCCACCCGGAGGTGAAGGTGAGTGGCCGGTTGCTTCTGCCAGGACCTCTGTACGACATGTTTTCCTGTTCCTCTTCCGGTCCTCCGGATGGGAGATCATTCACACCTGAGCACTTGACGCTTTCTGGGAGATTTGTCTAAGTCTGTGACAAGTCTGATACCTTTAACATATTTTGCATGTAGGATTGAAAAGTGTATTCCCTACGGATTCACACAGTAATAAGATGTAGCTTTAGGGGAAGGGGCAGGAAGTGCCTGAACTCCGGTGTAGGTCCCATCATCTGAGTCTCTCGCAGTAGGACTTTGAATGAGTTAGGAGATCTCTGGGCCTCAGTTTCCTCTCCTGTGAAACGGGGTTGATGGTGTGCCCTGCCCCCCCTCCCCAGCTTTCTGGATCAGCACGTGCGAGGGGCAGGCCAGGCTGAACACCTTACCCCGACACAGCCCTCGCAGGACGGGCCGGCAGGGCAGAATGAAGCCGCCTTCTGTCCAGGGAAGACGGCCCAGAAGTGGGGCCCAGCAGATTTGGAGAAGGTTCTGAACCACATTAGGGGAAAGAGGTTCTCACCCTTTAAGAGCATCTGAGAATTTCCTGGGGGCCCCAGAGACCTCCTGGCCCAGGCATTCCAGGGGGTGGGGGCTGGGAACTTGCATTTTAAGATGAGCTCCTTGGAGACGTGAAGGTGGAAAATTCAGATGCTGCCCAGAACTGGCCGGTTGTCAAAATGCATGGGCGATTCAGGTGGGCCTCAGGTGGCCCGATAGTCCAGACTTTCTAAAGGAGTCGAGGTTCCTAGGTGAACTTGTTCTGTTTTAAAATATTGCACAGGGCCACTGTACCCCATTCACGGCAGCAAGTTGACACCCCTACCCCCGCATCTCTGTTCTGATGGCCGTGAATGCAGAGACGGACAAGGGGAAGGTTCCACTGGGGAGGGGGCGTGGCCTAGGGATGGTTTCAGGGCTCAGCCTGTGCTTGGGAAGTCCCGAGGCTGAGAGATGGCCTTATGGATGGGAACAAAGCCCCCACCTCTAGGTCTTGAATAGACCCTTGTGGCTGACTCCGTAAGTAAGTAGCCGGCAGGAAGGCTGGCTTTCACAGTGGCCACACCCAGAAGCAAAGAGCTATTTACCCTTGCTTGACAAGTTTGCATTTGTCAAAGGTAAACACCCTCTGCAAATTTTGTTTATACTCTTCCTGGGTTTAATGGTTCCTTTCATGATCGAGTCTCTGGCAGTTCCAGATAATGGGGCTCTAGGGTGGGCCCCCTGAAGGCCTGTTTCTTTTCTGGCGTTCCTCGTTGACTGCGTGTTCCGTGTTCCCGTGGATGGTGTGCCCCTCCAGCATCCCACCACCTTAGAAAGTCATCAGGCACCATGGAGGGTCCATGGACCATGGAGTGCTGCTGGGTGCAAAGCACAGGTTGCTCTTGACCATGCACTTGCTGTATGAGCCCCGTCCTCGGGTTTGAGGCATGGGCCTGCATGCATGTGCACCCACACACGTGTCACCATATGGGGAGACAGGACAGGGCACGGGTTCCGAGCTGGGACTTCCACCTGGGCCCTGTCACTTGCCCAGTTTCCTCACCTGTGGGTGGGGGTCGGGAGGGCGAAAGGCTGCAGGGGTCAGACTTATGCTAGTCCAGAAGGCAGAGGGGTGGGGTGGGGACGGTTCCAGTTCCTTGTGCTTTTCTGTAGCGCTTGAGAATTTTTTGACAACTTCATGTTATATATATACACCTATGTATATAACATATTGTGTTAGTTTTCTAGGGCTGCCCCAACAAATGACCAAAGCAGGCGGCTTAAAACAGTGAAGGTCAAGGTGGGGCATGCCATCCACAGGGCAGGCCTTCTTCACTGGGTCCTGGCCAAGGCCCCTCAAGCACCACTTGGCTGTTGGCTGTTGGCTGTAATGACCCAGCCTCTCTCCCTTGTCCCCTCCCCCTGCCCAGCTGGAGCCAGACGGCCTGTTGGTGTGGATCTTGGCTGGTGCCCTGGGCCTCAGCCTCGTCGGTTCCCTGGTCTCAGTCCCGCTGCAGTCCTTCCAGCTGAACAAGGTCTACGGCTTCTGCCTGCTCCTTTTCTACGCAAGCTTCCTTGCGGTGGCCCTGCTCACCGAATTTGGGGTGATTCACTTGCAAAGTGTATGAGTGAAGCTGTGTGTTCGGGTCCACCTGGTGGTCGGGAGGTGTCGCTGCAGGCGGCGAGGGGAAGATGGATGAAGATGGATGAAGATGGATGAAGATGGATGAAGACGGATGAAGAGGAAAGCCAGAGGCCCCTTCCGCAGAGCCCGAGGCCCGTGCTTGGCTAGAGTGCGGTGAGGGCTCGAAGGACCGCTCTCTCTACTAAAGGCTCCCAGGCGCTGCTGTGGGCAGGGAGCAAAGCTAAGCCTCGTTTCTGGGACTTTGGCGACTGGGCTTCATTGTGGGTGGACAGTTCCAGACAGAAGGTAGACTTATCTCCAGAGCCTCTCGAAGGCTGAGGTTTGGGGTGAAGGGGTGCCTCCCAGGTTGGTGTTGGGAGACTTGCGAAAAGTGTTCGGGGCTGGAGGCCACGACAGAGGCCCAGGCCCCTCCCTGAAGTTGTCCCCTGCTGCCTTCCTGCATCTTCTCAGGGCTTAAATGGCTGCTGAACCCAGGCTTAGGAGTCGGGGCGACTGGGACCTGGTGGGCAGAGTGCCCTGTGTGCCGTGGGCTCGGGCCGCTGTGGGCTGAGTTTAGAGCTGCACCGTCCAGCAGAAACGAAATTCGAGGTGCATGCCTAATTTTGAATTTTCAAGCCACCACATCAATAAAGCCAAAAGAAACAGGTGAACTCTTCACGGTCTTCCACTCTATTGGATCCAGTGGCGCTGGCCCCATGCACAGCTGCCTCACTGGACGGCACAGCTCTAGGCTCGACCCCTGCCTGGTACCTTGGGCTGGCTACTGGTGAACCCCGCCCTTCACCTCGGGTTCCCTCAGCTGCAGAACAGGAGGGAACCTGTACTTGGTGCCTACCTCGGGGGGCCCTGGGCTGGGGTTCCAATGCCTGCAAACTCTTGGGAGGACAAGGAGCCCCCACCCCGCTCCCAGCACCTTCTGCCCTCAGGGACCTGCTTCAATGAGCAGCTGGAGCATCTGCCCCATTGCCTTATGCTGGCAGTAAAGGGATTCAACTGTCTTTTTTCCAATGAAAAAGTCATTAAATATTTCAAGTGCACAGAAAATAACACTGCTTTGTCTTACCAGTTCTTACCTGGGCCCGGTGACTAGTGCTTGGTCCCAGGGCTGAAGGCCTTGGGCCTGGCATTTTGGCTCTGTGGCACGTCTAGGGGTGAGGCGGAGCTGGGGTCAGAAAGGCCATGGATGGGACCTCCCCACGTCCCCCGCAATGCCAGGAGCCACAGAGTGGCACCTGGCAGATGTCACGAGGCAGCAGCCACACTTACAAAGCAGAGGCGCTTTTATTAATATGCCAGAAGTCCGAGACACAGTGGGTCTTCTAGGAAACAAATCACCAATGTACAAAACCTCAGGGTTGTCCCCGCTATCCATACAAAATGATTGTCACGTGGTGTGGAGTAAGGCTGGGTGGGGGGAGGGAAGCGAGGAGGGGCTGGATGGCATCCCACCTGAAGCAGGGCAGGGGCACAGGGCTATCAAGGCCACCAACGGGTCGCTTGACCCAGGGCAAGTCAGCCTCTTGGCCTGGTCTCACTCAGCTGATGTAGGAATGAGGGCATCTGAGCTGGATGATGTCCTGGGTGACACCCGCTCCCTGCTCCATGAACCTATGTGCGAGTTTGGGGATCAACTTGACGAGGGCGGAGGTGACCCTGTCGGGACGGCTGTCCTTAGCCTCAGTGACGAAGGCCCGTCAGCGCTATTGGCCCTTGGCATTCATCCTGTCTGAGCTAAAGCTAGGGCCTTTCCCAGGTCAGGGTCAGGGGGAATGTACTAGAAGCCCCCCTTCCTGGTACCAGCCCTCACACTGGGGGGCCTCAACGGCCCTGGTGCCCCTCCCAGGTTTGCAGCCCCTGGGGGCAGAGGAAGGGACTAGAGCAAGGCCTCAGAGGCGCAGGCTGGGGGGGACTCCCGCTTCCAAAAGGCCCATTTCAGTACACAGAAGCTACAAGGCACCGGGTATGCAAATGAAGCTCCTTCTCTGGGCCGGGGACCCAGTTCTGGGCAGGGGACCCAGTTCTGGCCGGGGCTTGGCACCGAGCTGCCCGTAACGGCTGTGGTCCTCCAGAGAGGACGTCAGCCTCTTGACCCCTGTGGGAATCTCAGCGATTCCTCGTTTCCCCAAAGGGCTGTGCCGTAAAAACGAACATGCCCACACTTCTCCCCCAGGGAGGGGCAGAGCTGGGCACCGTTGGCTTCGGGGGTCAGGCTTGGCCTTGGAGATGGCCGGGGAATGGGGGGAGGTGCAAACTGGGTACCACCCCTCTGGACGGGGCCCTGCCCTGCTGGGGAGAGGACTGGTCATCAGAACCTCTGCGCACTTGCCTTCCTAAGTCGTGGGAGGCAGTGGATGCAGCTGGGGGGCTGCCCCTGCCCCCTGTGCCTTGCGAGGTGTGCGGCCCAGGAGAGCCGAACCGAAGCTCCCTCCTCCGACCCTGCCCGTGGCACCGCCGTCACGTTCCCCGGAGCAGCCACCCCTGACGGCCTGCTCTGGGTTCGAGTGTCAGTCCTACCCGACCACACCGATCTCAGAGAACTCCCGGGTCCCAGGGGCACTGGGGGAGCTGGGCGGACCACTCCTCCCGGTGAGGCCCTGGGTCGAGGGGCAAGTGGCCCCACGGGTTCAGCCACAGGGCCGCTGTGGACGCCGCTCGGGGGCACCTGCGCTCTTCTCTGTCCCCGTCAGTGGGACCTAATGCCCACGCGTGAACCGTCTGCGTTGTCCCCAGCAGAGCCCTGGATGAACCAACGTGCCGCGTTGCTTGGACAGGACAATCGAGAGCAGGAGACGGGATTTCGTGGAGAAAGCCCGTTCCAGGGGGCAGTCTGGGCGGCAGCTGTGGGCCGGCCCCGGGCTGCCCTCCTCCTCCTGCTGGGCCTGGATTCCAGACGAGGCCTCGTTAGGATCGTCAGCAACAAGCATTGAAACTGAACCAGAAGGGGCGAGCGCAGAGGCTGACGGAGCCAGGGCCGGGACTGCGTCCGCACCCTCTCTGCTGCCCATCCCTGGCGGGGATCTGACCGCAGGCAAGAATACCACCCCTCGATTCCTCTTTCCGTTAGGGCTGAGGCGCAGGTCCCCCACGGGAACGCTCGATTACATGATCATATATAGAGAGAGAAATACGGACCCCAAGGGTGTGGGTTCCCTCCTTCGTAAGTGGTTCTGTCCCTAAAGCAAGACACAGAGACCCGTGACGTGGCCCCAGGGGAAGGTAGAGGGGAAGCCGTCGGCTGGGGCGAGCCGGGAAAGCGGCACCGGGAGGACGGCCCGGGTGGGGACGCGGCCCAGGGAGGGCTGGCCCGCTCCGAAGCGGGGCCCTGCAGAGACGGGCAGCATCCATCCCAGCCGTCCCCTTGGGAAAGCGCCTTCTGTGCTAGGAAGGGCTCCTAGGGGCCGGACCACCCCACCCCCCGCCCCAAGCCAACTGGCTCCTGGGGCTAAGGACAACGTCGGTCTTCCTTTTCCTCTACATAAATAGGTGCATATATATGAACATGTGTGTACGTACATACACACATATTCCGATACATCGTAGTAAAATAATACTATTGTGTGTTATTGCATAGAAGAGATGGCTTGCGTGTGCGCGCTGGGGTTAGGTGATGGTCTGGGAGCGCTGGCGGCTGCCTGGGGGCTGCTGGGCGGCAGGGACGCCGCCGCCATCCAGCTGTCGCTGCTGTTCCTCCTGCTTCCGGGCATGCTCCTCGTACCATTCCTAGAGCGCGGGGCAGAGAGGGAGCTGAGCGGGCCGAGCCCCTTCCGGCCCGCCCTGCGCCTCCCCCAGCCTGCCAGTCGCCAGCCAGGCCAGGCAGCACTGCGACCCCCCAGCCTCTGCCTGCCGGGGCTGGGGGGACCATCTAGGATGGAGGAGGCAGGACTGCCAGCCCCCACCCAGCGGGGACTGAAAGGTCTCCTCACCCCCAGAGCAGCTGGGAATTCTGAACGTGGCCCCCAAAAGAAAAATTACAGTGATGTCAGCCCCGAACTGATGAGAGGTTCGCACCGCCCCTTACGAGGTGGGCTTGGCACATGCCAGGTAGTGACATCAACCTCTGCTCGTGACCATGATCCTTTGTCATGCAGTGGACGTCCCCCTCCTCTCATCAGCCCTTTGGGCTGAGCAGCACGGTCCCCACTGGGGACCCGAGGAATCCGAGGCTGAGCCTGTGTAGAGCTGGAGGGGCCAAGGGCCTCCTCTGACCCCTCCCTCCGCCGCTGCAGCGTGGGACAAAGGAGTTGGCTTGCCTGCCGGAGGCCGTCATCTGACATTTTCAGGGACAGAGGTATTCAGGTAATTAAGGAATTAAAAAACGTGCCCTATGTTTTGAAAAGAGTCTCGACCACAGACCTTCAGAGCTTAAAAACCACTGGGAGGCCTAACTCCGCGCCCCTTGTCCCACGGAGCAGAAACTGCGGCCGGGAGCGGAGGACCGGCAGAAGCCAGAGGACAGGACGGCACCCACACGCGGGCAGTTGTCTCCTCTGCTCTCCGGGGGAGACGGTCCCCCCTTCCACACACAGGAGTCACTGAGTGACTTGCCCGAGGTCACGGAGCCAGGAACCAAACCCGTGACAGCGAAGCTCGAGTTAGGTGGACATCCCAGGGACGCCCGTTCCGCAAGCCACCACGCATCTGCCACCCGCGCGCGCTTTTACAGAGAACGTGTCCTTCGTGTCAGGGCACCACACCCTCCGAGCCTTGCGGGCGTGGACGCCGCTCCTGACCGTCCCAGCGACCCAGGGTTTCCAGCTGTGAGGGTGCCAGAAAACAGGTCGCGGTGGCTGGCGAGGGAGACCCTCCTCGAGCCTTGGGACCCCTAAGTGGGAGGAGAGACCCAAAGCTCACCCACAGGGGACCTGCGGCCCGCGGGCTCTGTCTGGGACGCAGAGGGCCAGCCCTTGTGTGGCTCTGCAAGGTATTGTGCTTAGCTGCCAACGTGGAAAGATGGGGAGATTGTGCATCCCCCAAAAAAAAAAAAAAAAGTTGACTTCTCCCTTCTCTCAAATTAGAAAAAACCCAGTCAGAAAGACACCCGCTGGGCACAGCAGGCCTTATGGCCATCGGCAACGTTCACTGGGCCGGGGGCGAGGCTACGTCCGGGCCGACCCTGCCTGCCACGTCTCCTGCCGTGTGCCTTTCGCAGCAGGAGGCTGAGAAAGGGGGGCCCCCGCGGACTGCACAGTGGCCGGGACGTGCACCAAGGACCAGGCAGGAGAGGGGGCTACGCAGGGAAACGTGGTGAGGGGTTCAAGGCTGAGCCCCGAGGGCCCCCAAACATGGCTCCCGACACCACAGGCAGCGGTCCCAACCTGTGGCCCCGCACCCCGTGCCAGCGGGGCAGGAGGGCCCCTCCCAGGCGAGGCCCCGAGTGGCAGGGCAGGGCGGGCGCGCTCCCACCTGAATCTCCTCCTGGTACATCCTCAGGCTCAGATCGCTCTTGGTCCTCGATCTCCGTCCCAGGAACACCACGGCGTTTTGCTGTGGAAGAGCAGAGGCTGCAGGCGCCACCCTGCGGGGGCCCTGGCCTCGCCCACACTTGAGGGGAGGGGCTGCACTCAGCTGCAACCCGCCCCCTCGCCAGACACGGGGGCCCCTGGCGCGCCTCACCTCGTTTCTCTCCATCTGCGAGAGGATCCTGAGCAGCCGGGTGACATCCGAAGTGGCTCCCCGCGCCTCCCGGTACAACTTGAGGACAGCCAGCAACTCGTCCTTGGACATCTCCTTCTCCACAGTGATGCCACCGTCAACTGTGGAGGGGGGAGGGGGCCTGCGCTCAGAGCCCCCCGTCGGGCCGGTTCTGGTCTAGCCGCCCGCCCGGCTGGCCCTAGGGGGCCTAAGTTAAGTTTCCCTCTCCCAGCAACGCCTCCTCAGCATGACCTGTGCCCTGCCTCCTGCTGTGAGGGGGGGGGGGGTCTGTCGCCCCTCCCCTCCACACCTCCGCCTTGGACTGTGAGGACCAGGGTCGGGCGGGCAGCTTCCCAGGGACAGAGGGTTTCGGGAGGGAGTCTCTGAGCAGTAAGAAAGTGGTCAGGCCGCCTGATACGATAGACACACAGAGACAAGCAGTAGCGGGTGTGTGGCTGCTTTGATGGCGGGAGGGACAGAGGAGCGGTGGGCCCACAGGCGAGCAGTCAGGGAGCCGGGACCATCAGGCCGCGGCAGGCAGCGCTCTGCGCTCAGCAGTCCTCAATATTTGTGCCCTTTAAACCCGGAACTGTGGCGTGAAAACGTTATTTAGAAATGTGGGGATAAAAACTGAAAGGAGAACCAGCTAAGAGCGAGGAGCCTCCGGGAGACGGGGCAGGAGGGACAGACGGCTGCTGTGTCCCCGATAAGGCTGTCTCAGCCCTGCGGTTCTACCTAAACGATGGCGTGCCCTGTTCTCATTTAAAAAATGAGATCCAGAGCATGTGTCTGTCATTAAATATCTGAAAATCAGTGGAAATGAGAGATCTAGAAAGATAAACCCGACACGTAAGCCCAACTGTCAGAAGGCTGGACAACCAGTCAGCTGCCTTGCCAGGCGGCCCCGAAGCTGACCGCTGCACAGCCACCCGGCCGGCCGGCCAGCGGGCAGCGAATGCCCCTGCTCCTTGCACAGACCTTCTGAGTCCTGGTTCTTGCGGCTGAAGTTCATTCGGAAGACGAAGGCCTCGAGGATGAAGGCCACGATGATAGTCATCACCACCTGCGGGACAGAGGGAGGGGTCAGAGAGAGGGGAGGGAGGGGTGTGAGCAGCTCCAGGGCCCCACCCCCCGCAGGGCCTGTCCTCCCCGCGCTGCCGCCCACTGAGCACAGGCGGCTGGAGGAAGAGCACGTGTGGCCCCGGACCTACCATGGTCACGATGTAGAAGGTCATGAAGTAGAGGCGGCTCCAGTGGGAGGTCTGAGAGGTGACGCCTTCCTGCAGACAGAGGGAAGCAGCCAGTGAGCGGGCGCCTGGGTGGGGGTCGGGGAGAGGTCGCCGTCTCCTGAAGCTGATCCGTGGCCCCTGGCACTGCTGGGCTTTTTGCTGACCCTCCCTGATCTGCCTTTGGTTGTGGGAGACACAGGACGGGGACCTCGGTCTCCTGGGTCTACAAATTCCTCTGTCCTGCATCGGCCTGGCTGGTCCCCAGGACTAAGTCTTTGTCCTAAGTAGGGGTGACCCTTGGAAGAGTTTAAGGAATTGAAAACAAAAGCCAACAACCCTTGCCACACTGTTTCTTGATTGAAAAGTCTCTCCCACAGTGGAGGCCAAAGGACAGAGCCCCAGAGGCTAACTGGCAACTCGTGGAGGCTGGAGATGTGTGGCAAGCAGGGACAGAGAAGCCAAGTCCAGCCAAGCAGGCGGCCCCTGAGGCCCCTGCTGTGGCCTTGTGCCACAACGCCAACCCTGTGTGCACCAGGTCCCCGCCCCCTGCAGGGTACGGGAAGAGCAATGTACGCGAGGCGAGGGGAGACCCAGGGCTGCCAAGGAGGATGGTGGGAAGACGCCCCAGGAGCTGTCCGAGGTCCTTACCATGATGATGTACCAGTTGTTGACAACTGTGAGCTCGAACAAGGTCACTGCCAAAGGGAAGGGAACAAGAAAAGCATCTTGATCAGACCCACTTTTTCAAAGTCAGTTTCAAGTGGCCTCTCTCCAGAGAGCCTGGGTACCGTGCACCTAAACGATGCGGTACCCATCTGCCAGCTTGGGCTATGAGCTCCAGAAAGACCCACCAAGGCCCGCCCTGAGCGTGCCCCCACCCCGCCCCCCACGGGCAGTGCCGCCATCCTGCCTGTCCCCAGAAGGGCCTGCCCTTTGCCCGAGCAGCGTGTGATGGGCCAGGGCTGAGGTGCAGATCTGGGGTGCCACGAGGCTCTCCCCTTCCTTGAGAAGCTGTGTCTGGCGGGGCTGCTTCCCTCCGATGCCCACACCCTCATTCCTCCCACAGAACCCAGGGACAGAGCCGTGCAGGCCTCATTTGAGCCATGCAAGGGCACTGTGGCAGGTTCGCATGGCTGGGTCCCTAGTATCAGGCTCAACTCCTCCCAGCAAAGCATGAAGCTCTTCTGCTCCCTGACACTCAACAAGTACCAGAAAAGGAGGAACTCTGGTGGCCGAGTGAGCCTGGGACCTGGCCTGGCCTGCACCCCTGAGGCTGCGCACACCACACGCTCGCTCTGGGCCCGAGAGCACCCGAGGGAGCAGGGCAAACAGCCGGGAGGGAGAGGCCGCAGACGGCTTTGCTCCACCACCTGGGACCTGTGGCGCCAAAGGCCCAGGGAGTGTCCCGCCCGAGGTTTCTGCACTCACCAAAGCTGTTCAGGATGTTGTCAAAATTGTTGAGATAATAGTAGCCGTCCTCTATGACAGTCCTGTTGCCCACGGTGTGATTGAGCCAGCGGTAGGCGTCCGCCACCGTACTGGTACTGGCCGGGGAAACAAGGGGCAGAAGAGATGGTCACAACGCGATCGGTCACCTTGACAGAGGACAAAATGTTTAAGCAATCCAAGGTCTGAACAAGGGGCGCTGTCCTGGCCTAGCCTGGATTCCTGCTCAGTGCGCCCCCACTGGCTCTCTTGCCAGTGTTTATGTCGTTCATGGCTCCAGGGGACCTCGGCTCCTCTCACCTGCCCCCGGGCTTGCCCCCCTCATCCGCCCCCACTTGGCATTTGCCTGCGGCTGGCTAGGCCTCCCCTCTCTGAGCCACCCCTGCAGGACACTGCTGGGCAGGGGCAGGCTGTGCCCCCGCTGGGCCTCTCCCACCCAGGGTGTGCTCCTGAGGCCGGTGAGGGGCAGGCAGCGACCTGGCAGTGGGGAAGCTCCTTGTCGGGCCTCTTCTGGCACCTGGCCGAGTGTTCTAATAGGTTGTTATTTAAAACATTTACGGCTTATCTGTTAAAATGCATGCCGATGTTTCTGCAAGTCTGGCCTTGGAACCCCCTCCAACCCCCCCGCCACCGCCTGGGGAGTGTGCTCAGAAGGCAGGGTGCTCAGCCTCTGGCCAGGCACACACTCCATCAGATTAGCAGGGTGGGTGGGGTCGGGAGTCTGCCTGGTGATTCTGAAAGTTTGTGGCCCACGCTCCTAGGCTTCTGCTTCCGAGTTCAGCCTGACACTTCAAAGAGCTACCAGTGTCTCTCGAAGGTGTTTCTTTATCAGCGTGTGAGGCCACGAGGAGCAGAGAGTAACGAGAACACTGGACGGAGCATTGGTGGCAGAGTACACTGACTTCGGCCTGGCGGCTTGGAGGAAGGGAGGAGGGGGTGGAGAGGTCACGGGGGCGGGGGTTGGCTCCCCACTCTCCATCCCTGTCCCCACAGACCGTCCCACGGGCGTCCGTCTGTCTTATCCTAACTGGCCGCCCCTGGTTGGTGTGTCTGCTCAGGTACCCGGCCGCCCCTGGAGAGACATGGCAGGAAGCCATGGGACTCCGGCCTCGGGACACAGGCCACACTTGGTTCTCAAGAGGCCTCCAGCCCTCGGCCCAAAGGGAGAGCCAGTGGAGGCTGGATGGAGTGCGGTTCCTGGACCCTGCTTGGGGGACAGGCAAACCTGCTCAGACGTCCACGCTGCAGAGACACCTCTCTGCTTCCTCGTCCCCCACTTAGCTACTGCACTGAACTGAACCCTGAAAGCAAAGCGAGGTGACTCCGGGCCTTCCATGGGTGCTGTGGCTCGGATGGGAGTGCCCCTGGGGATCCTGAGGCGGAGAGGGCCCCGTCGGGTGCCCGCGGTGTACTCACTGGCAGCAGTTGGGGTAGAGGGTTCCACAGAAGAATTCCATGCCCACGATGGCAAAGGAGTAGTAGAAGATGAGCAGGGTGAGGCCCAGGCTGGGGAGGAGGGTCAAAGGGACAGGGTGACTCAGGGCCAGGCCGGAGAGCCCGCCTCCTCCGGCAGCCCGGCCTCCTCAGACCCACGGAGCTGACTGGTGGAGAGGCATGCCCCTAGCCAGGTTTGCCGACTGGGAAGTGCCTGCAGGGAAGGGGCCTCATGATTCAGGTCTGGGGTACGAAATGTCTCGAAGGAGGACTCTCTGAACAGATGCCCCTTGACCAGAGATCCACCCCTTACCTGTGAAGGTAGACTCACAGGTGACCCCTTACCTGTGAACGTAGACACAGGTGGTAAGAGAGGTGACAGCTCCCTGCCCTCCCTACTCAATATTTCGGACAGGTCAGTGGAGGGAAGTGCCAGGGAGACCCGAGGTGGTCCAGAGTTCGGTCTCCTCAAAGGCCCGTCAGACCCTTGACTTCCGTCCCTCTCGGGCCTCCTCCTCGCCCCCCACTACCACCCAGCCGCCCACCCTGCGGGCACAGGCCTCAGAGCGCCTGGCCCTGGGGCCCCGAGGCGGGGCAGTACCTGGCCATGCGGGGCAGCAGCTCAAACATGGTGTCCAGCACGTTGCGGTAACGCTTCTTCAGCTTGAACAGCCTGAGCAAGGAGAGGAGGCCAGGCCACTCAGACACCCGGGGTGTGGCCGCAGCCCCACCTGCCACAGCCCCAGGTGGGAGCCAGGCCCAGGGCCTGCTCATCCACCTGACTGCCGACTGCCCTCACTCAGGTGACTCGCGACCCTGGGCAGGGGTGGTGGTGGCCCCAGGACATCGGGGCTGGACAGGCCTGTCCCTGAAGGGACAGAGCCGTGGTGTGTCAGTGTCTTCCTCGGGTGAGGAGGGAGCAGTGTGGCTGTTTGCCAGTTCACACCATGGCAGCCAGGAGGCTCAGAGCAGGCGAGGCCTTGCTCAGGGCAGCGCGGCACACCGAGAAGGAAGGAGGCAGCAGCCCACGCCGAGGAGGAGCCCGAGTGTGGCGGATCGGTAAAGGACGGGCCGCGGTGTGTGAGGAGAGGCTGACATCTGCCTGGCTGGCCGCCACCCCCGGGGCATGGAAGCGGGCTCTGCTCCAGAGAGCCCCCCCGCCCCCGCACCCACCGGTCCTCCCAGGAAGGGTGGGACAGGATGACGGGCATGTGCGGGATCACAGCTGGACAGTCGGGGGAAAGCCAGGCTCCTGAAGACACAAAGGGCTCACGATCCCTAAGAAGTGGGGGACCCTGTCCCCGGAGCCATGCTGCACTGAGTCCCTACAATGGTCCCTGGGAAAAGGGGGGACCAAGTGAGGGTTTTTCTGGACAAGAGGCTGTTCTAGAACAGCAAGGGAGGCCCTCAAAAGTTCCTTGGAGCCCTCAGAGGCTGTGCCTTCTGGTCTGTGACTGGGAACACATGTGTTTCTGTGGCCTCGGCGGACGGCACCAAAGGCCAAGTTCACCCGAGCCGTGTCTCCCTTCCATAGTGAGACGTATGGTGACACAGTGACTGGTGCTTCCGCAGGGGCCATGGCGATCTCTGACCCCAGGCCTGCGAGCCTTCTGGCTCATTCTGGTCCCCTCCCAGACCAGTCCCCAGGTTTCTCCGCCATCCCCCCGCCTCCGTGCCTGCCCATCCCTAACCCCAGCCCTGCCTGTCACCTCAGCAGCTGGAGAGGACGCAGAACCACTATGAAGTAGAAGGGCTCCATGTTGAAGGCCAGAGCCAGCAGCCCCAGGAAGGCGAACGCCGTGACGAAGAAGTCGAACCTAGGAGGGAGAGGGAGCGCGGTCCGCCGGGCCCGCCCCGGCCTCTCTCACCGCGTCTGGCGTCCCGCCCCATTCTCGGCTCACCCTTCCAAGGCACCCACTCGCCAGCCACAGCAAACACAAGAGCGTGCCCAGCAGGGCTCTGTGGCCAGCCAGGCGGGTGTAGCTTCCTGCCCCCCTGGGGTTTCTGAGGTCGGCGTGGCCAGGTGCCATCACAGCCACATCTTGGGGGTCAGAAATGCCTGGTACCGCCGTCCCCCAAGGCCCTGCGCTGGTCTAATGGCAGACCTTGGTTGTACTGGTGACTGTCTGCCCGGATGGGGTCACTGAGGGGAGGGGCGGGGTTGGTCAGATCCCACGGGGAGTGGAGCCCGGGGAGCCCTGAGCAGGGCAGGGGCCCCTCCCCTCCAGAGCCCCGCCCTGAGACCCTGGGCTGTGCTGGCTGGACTCTTCTCTGTTTACTGACCTGTTCCACTCTCAGCCCAGACCTCACGGGGCAGCCCGATTTCACGGGTGAGTTAACTTTAACGGGCAGTAAGTGACCTCTTGAGGTCTCAGTGGAACAGGGAGAGGGCCAAGTGAGACGATGGCACTTCCTTCTCTGCGGGCTTCATGGTTTGCGGGGAAGAGCCGAGTCATGCTGGGCACGGGTGCAGGTTGACGGACTCGGGAAGAGCCTGCCGGCCTCGGGGCCCCCACAGCCCATGTGCAGAAGGAACGGGCGTGGGTGGCCGGAGGGAGTTAGGGCAGAGCCTGACCCTGGGGGGTCCCAGGGCCACGGGCGGAGCAGCAGGAGACAGAGGCCGTGACCCATCCTCTGCAGCCGCAGATGCGGCGTGTGTGCTGTGGGTGTGTGGGGACAGGGCTGTGGGTGTGTGGGGACAGGGACAGGATCGGTGTCTGAGACTCGGGGGTGGCGGGGGAAGGACCACGCTCTCCACTTACAGATTCCACCCGGAGGACAGGTACTCAATAGGGCCCAGGCCGGCGACCTTCAGGAACAGCTCCACCCCGTAGACTGCGGATGGAGGCGGGCAGTCAGTGGCATTCCTGCCGCAGCCTCCCACGCAGGGCCTGGCCCAGTCCCCTCCTGGAGACCCTTCCCCTGAGGCCGTGCGCCCTCCAGATGCCATCAGAGTGCAGGTTCCCGGACAGGGCCAGGCCTAGGTGCTGGTCAACTGAGGCAACTTGCTGAAAGGCACCCCCTCCCTGCTCTGGGAACAGCCCAGCCACCCCTCGGTCCACCGACAGGCGTTTCCTGCACCTCCTCTGTGCCGGGCATCGTGCTGGGTGCTGGGCGTGCAGAAGGGAACGACACAGGGCAGTGCCCACTCGACAGAGCTCAAAGTGTAGACGGGAGGAAGGGCTGTGAGGGGGTCATGACCACACGCTGGGCTCAGGGACACGAAAGGAGGAGGAGGAGGAACATCAGTCAGTGCAAAGGCCCTGAGGCAAGCAAAGGCACGGGGCACTCGGGAGCAGACACGGCGCACGCTGGGGCACAGGTGGCGGTACTGGCAAAAGACGAGGCCAGGGAGAGGGCTGCAGGGACCCCCGAGCAGCCAGGCGCCAGGAGCACACCCAGGAGGGAGCCTGGGGCCAGAGGTCAGAGGAGAACCGTGAACCGTGCGAGGCTTGGAAACAGATGGGATGGCACTAGACTCAGTTCTGCTCGCTGCTTGGTAGGCGTCCCTGTTTTAGAGCCACGAGGTCCTAGACCGAAAGAGAGCTCTCCCAGCCTGAAGCCACGTCACAGACTTACTAGTCAGAAAGACGAGGTAACTCCAGGGCACGTGCTTGGAGAAGAAGTTCCCGCCTGTAGGACAGAGAGGCAGCAGCTCAAGAGGCAGGCCAGGTGGGCCCACAGGATGGGCCGGTCCCCCGCCAGGCTCACCTTTCAGCATGAAGGTCTCCGCGAGGACCCAGACGCCATTGACGGCCACCACCAAGTCTGCAACAGACAGGCCCAGTAACAGAGAAAGCACAAGTGGGCGTGGCAACTGACAGGCCACACCCACAGCCCGTGGCTAATTTCGGCAGCTCTGGGAGATTCGGAGAGTGGCTATTCCACCCACCCAGGTGGCCTCTTTCCCCTTTGCGCTTTCACCGCAGAAGCTAAATCAATGGGTCGTTTCCCTTAGACACAGCTAAGGATTTCTGCAAACACCCACACTGGCACTGTACCGAAGCCAGTTAAGAGGCTTCGGTAGGACCTACAGGTCATCCTAAGTCAGTATAAACGGGGAACAGCACGCAAAGGGTTTGAGAATTGAAAGTGTGTGTTTCTCCTTAGACGTGTCTGATTTTACAGTGACTGCAGGGTCAGCAAAATGCACGTGCACCTGGCCTCTCACTCGGCAGTGCCACTGCTAGGAACCCACCCCAGCGAGACGCCAGCGGAGACACAACGAATGTGACGTACACGGAAAGCTATTCACTCGAGAACCACCTGTGACAGCAGAACACCAGAGACACCCTAATCGATCAGCAGGGTGCTGGTGGAGAAGCCGTGACGCGGTCATGAAAGGGCGTGCTGTCCGCCACGAGAAGAAATGGGGGACACCTCTGTGTACGGTTGTGGGGTGCTGTCAGGGTACATTGTTAACTGGAGAAGGCGAGGTGGAAAAACTGCCTAAAGTATGCTATCGTTTACTTAGGACGGGGAGACGTGTGCATGTGTGCACGAATTTAGTTTTTATAAACGGAAGGATAAACCACATAAAAAGTTACTCCCTGGAGGAGGCGACAGGATGGAAACGAGACTTCTTTGAAAGATCTGGCTTGGAACCATATAAATATTTTACAGAATTATAAAATAGAATTAAATGTAAAAAGCAATCCCTAAAAGTTAAAAATAAAATGAAGTAAAGAAACCTATACTTTACTTCAGTGGCGGGTGTAGCTCAGTGGATTGAGCACTGGCCTGCGAACCAAAGGGTCACCGGTTTGATTCTTGGCCAGGGCACATGCCTGGGTTGCGGGCCTGGTCCCCAGTAGGGGGTGTGTGAGAGGCAACCATGCATCGATGTGTCTCTCCCTCTTTCTCTCTCCCCCTCTCTCTAAAGATAAATAAGATCTGAAAAAACAAAAAAAAAGAAACCTATGTGTATTCAGTTGGTGACATACTGACTCGGAGAGGAATCATTTCAGGGGCCCTTAAAACACGGCGCCCTGCCTGTGACCCCGGGAGTGGTGTTTCTGGCAACTACGTTGCAGGGGCTGGGTGGTATTGGTTCTCGGAGACTGCTGTGTGTACGCTGTGGGATGAAGCACGTGAGCAATTGTGTCAGTGTTGCCGGGAAACAGGATTTCGAGGCTGGGAATCTAGACAGGAAAGGATGCTGAAGTTTGGGGAAAACTCCATAGTCCTGAGTTTGAATTAGGAATATCAGGATAAACTCATAATATTGTTTATCTTTAAAAATACCAAACCCCCACCTCTGTCCAGGGAAAGGCCTTGGAAACAATAACGCACTCCAAGCAACGCGCACCTCCACCACCTCAGACTGTGGTCGCTAAACCCCATTTCCCGCTGCAAGGCCCAGAGCTCCTGAGGAACACGGACTCCCGTCAAGCCTCCAGGTTAGTGTTGTCCAAGAGAACGTTCTGTGACAACGGAAATTTCCTCATCTGGGCTGTTCCGTTAGTCATTAGCCATCTGTGGCTACTGAGCACCTCGAATGTGGATACTGTGCCTGGGAAACTGAACTTTTAATTTTAATAGCTGAAATGTAAATAGCCACCCGAGGCTAGCGGCTGCCACACTGGACAAGACAGCTCTAGAGGGAACTACCGAATTACAGGAAATAAGTGATGGAGGAAATGCAAAAACAAGACTGAAGGACATATAATCCTGTTCCTTCAACTACGGACTTCAAGAGGGAGAAAAGGGATGGAGGAGGAAGCTACAGATTAAAACGGACGTGACTGGTGTAGCTCAGTGGATTGAGCGCGGGCCTGCGAACCGAAAGATTGCGGTTCGATTCCCAGTCAGGGCACATGCCTGGGTTGCCAGGCCAGTTCCCATCAGGGGACATACAGGAGGCAACCGCACATTGATGTTTCTCTCCCTCTCTCCTTCCCTTCCCCTCTAAAGATAAATAAATAAAATCTAAAACGGACGTGAGCAACATAACCACCAGGCACACTCTATGGTTCTGGAATTTGCTTCCAAAACTCCAGGTCTAGAGAAGGTATAATGAGCCCGAGTGAGGGGGCAGGTGCATAAGAAAGACCGGCCGCTGGATGATAATTAAGTTGGGTGATGGGCACCCGGATGTTCATTGTATTCTCTCCACTTTGATACATGCTCGGGATTTCCTATAACAAGAAGTCAAAACCACGACGGCAGGACCAATCTCCGGCCTCCCCACCTTCTGGAAGAGTGAGACTCGGGAGGAAAGGGGCCCGGCGCTGTGATTTCACACTTACACATGAAGTACTGAAAGGCCTTGGACTTCACAAGGATATTAATTCCTATGGGAAGAGAGGAAATGTTAGCATCGACATTTTCATAGGCGAGTACGCCTTCCCCTGCTACCTCGTTCATGCATGAAAGCAACCAGGGTGTTGATGCCGGGGGGCGAAATGGCAGGGCCTGTTCTGCGGGCGACACTCAGACACCTGGACCCGACTACGCTGACCACAGCTGCTCTGGGGCAGCCTGGGCCACCTGGGGCTGGACGAAATAGGACAAAGCATTGCTGCCCACGGCTGAAACCTGTATTACTGCTGGCCTGGGCCGGGGACAGGTTATTCATCCAGATGGGTAGCTATCATCCTGGCAGAGCTGAAAACCCTCTAGAAAATACAGACTAAGGCTGTGCCCGAGCCCCAGCCGTGAGAGAAATCGCAAAGAAGGGCACACCACCTCGCCTGGGGTCACGGGGGCCCGGACCCAGGCTGCAGCCTTTCTGCACGAGAAACTCCCTGTGAGCTAACCACAGCCCCACTCGGAACTTCAAAACTGGCAGTAAATAAGGGGGCGACTGTTAGGTAAATAATACGGGCACCCAGATTTAAAACGTTCAGATATGATACTATGCAAGGCCTCGTATGCACACGAGGTGGAGATCCTGCCACAGGAGGATGGGCAAGATACACTGTTAGATAAAAAGGCTGGTTTCAGAACAAAATGCATAATGTAACCCCACGGCTGCTTTCTAAAAGTGCAGGAAAAATAACCGACGTCGGAAAGAAACACGTTAGAAAATGAACAGTGGTTCTCTCCGGGTGGGAAGTTTTCATTTTCTTCTAATTACCAGACTTGGTCCATTTTCTTTAACAAATGAATAGTCCACAGGTGCCTTTTGGTTTGGTTTTCAAGTTACCAATTTCCTTCCTCGTCTAACACGTATTTCCCTACTGGGATAATCACTGTGTCTTTCACACACGCGGATATTCATTCACACACGCCCGCCCTCTGAGCATGCTGTCTGTGGTCTCTGGAAACTTCCATCTGTCTCCAGCTGCCGAGACGCCATATTCAGGTGCACCTTACCTTTGAAGATGAGGAACGCTGTCCTAGGAAGCTCATCAAACCAGTGTTCTCTGTTTCTCTTTGCCTGGCCAGGAGACAGGGCCGTGGGAGAGGGCGTTAGGACCGGTGCCCGGAACTGCGCTGTTCCAGCCAGGAGAGAGCTGGACCTCGGGGGGCCTCTTGGCTTCATGTCCACGGGGAGCCCTCCGCCCGCTCCCTCCCTGGGTACTCGGAGGCTCTCTCGCTCGGGCACTCACCTTCCACTTCAAGGCAGCGACTTCGTAGATATCATAAAAGTCCTTCAGGCTGTCACAGCAATATGAAAAGGACAAAAAATCAGAATGAGCTTCACTTCTCTCACCCACCTGCCTGTGGTCGCCTTTACGGGGTGAAGGTGGGAAGGGAGGAGGGGACATCTGGGAGTCCCGAGACACCGGTGCCTAGGGCATGCTGGCCTCCTCCTTCCTCTAGGTACTGGGTCTACGCTGAGTGGCAGCTTCGCCCCCGGGATTACTGCAACTCTTACGCAGACGGGGAGGGAGCCCCGTCAGCAGAGGGCTCCACGGAACAAATGGGCTGAGAGTTCAGCCCAAACGGAGCTCACACACTCTCGTTTCTACAGCTGGCCAACTTCTTTTCAAATTGAAAAGAAGGGTTTGGTCACCAGCAGTCTGGAAAAACAAGACTGCCCCAGAGATCTCGGGGCCGGTCCTCCGAGGCTGTGCAAGGGGTGTGTGTGTGTGTGTGTGTGCGCGTGTGTGTGCGCGCACGCACGCCCCCTTCTGTGGATCTGCTCACATACAACCACCCCACCTCACTCTTAGCTCGAAGGTGAGCAGCTGAGTCGGTCCATTTCATGATCCAACACATTCCTTTTCTGTCAACTCAGCTTGAATGAAATTTGAGTGGGACTTTTGTCACTTGCAGAGAGGCTCCTGACCAATACGGTCCACGTGTATAAGGATCTCAAAGAAAACTAAGGTCTCTAAGAAAACTAAGGTCTCTAAAGGGCTCTTTGCCCGCCCCCCTCCCAGTGCCTTGGCACACCCCAAACTCCTCTCCTCCTTGCCTCAGTGGGCCACAGCGCCCCCACCTGGCCTGCGCTCTCACCTCAGCAGTGGCGTGTTGCTCTGATTCAGGGCCTTGAAAGTAAGGTAGCGCTCCCCGGCACTCATCCGGGGCTTGTAGAAGCGCATCAGGCCCTCGAACTGCCTGTAGGAGATGCCGGCGGGCCTCTGGAGACAGGAAGGATGTGGATGTCAACACAGGAAAATACGGAGCCCAGACTGCCCCTGCCCTTGGGACGACTACCCTGGATGTGGATGGCCAGCACAGCAAGGACCCCAGGGTGCCTCGTTCCTTCCTGCCATGCTCAGGGGCTGCCCAGGGCAAGGGAGAGGGAGCAGGGGCCCACCCCTCCCGGCCCAGCCCCCACTCCTCCCTACCCGCTGGCTGACAAGCAGGTGGTAGGCGTGCTGGATGGCGGTTCGCTTATGCAACAGCAAGGACTTGAACTTGCGCTTCTCGATGTCATTGAAGGTGTCGAACACCACGGCCAGAAGCTGTGAGGGAAAAGCAGAGACCTGGCTCCCATGCATGACGGGACCTCAAGGAATAGGGACGATCCCCTCTGCCTCCAGAGGGTGCTCTTCCAGAAGGGGCTTGGGGTAACCCTCCTGCCTGCCCCTCCTGGTGCAGGAGTTTGTCTCTAAGTCCCAGCGGGGGAAGGTCACGCATTGCCACTTGCAAATTTTCTCTCTTCAAATACCGAAGACATTGTTATTACAATTCCCCAGGGACTTCTCTCTACCCACAGCTCCTCCTGGGCCAGGCAGACAGTCTCGTGAGGCGAGAAGGGAGCAGGGAAGAGCCTGCTGGGCCCTAAGCCCAGTGCAGCCCATGACCGCCCTGCGCCCTCCTGACCCAGGAGCAGGGGAGAGCACCACAGGCCGGAAGCTGCCTCCGTTCCGTCCCCTTGCTCCCCGTCCCGGTGGGTCACGGCTTCACATGCTGGCCCCCCAAATCACGGAAGTGAGGAGGCCTGCCCTTAAGTGCACATCATGGTGGAGCTGCCACATTCCAAGGTCAGCACGTTAACAACACGGCTCGCGTCACCAGGGGCGATGGCAGGATGGGGGCAGACTCTGCGAGAGGCCGTTTTGGAAGCACTTTCTTTTTCTTTCAGAAACAATTTGGGGGGAACTCTCTTGCCCTTCCCATCCCTTCAAATTGCAGCTGCCCCCCATTTTTTCCCCTTTAGTTTAAGAAAAAGTCAGCTAACTGTTCTGTAACGAGCCAGATACCAACTATTTTAGGCTCTGAAGGCCAGATGGTCTCTGTAGAAACTACTCAACCCTGCAGTTGTAGCATGAAATCGGCCACAGAGGATGCAGAAACCAATGGGCGTAGCTGTGTGCCAATAAAACTTTATTGACAAACGCAGGCTTCAGCGCGCAGGCTGTGGTTTGCAGACCCCTACCCTGAATTTTAACAAATTAAAATAAATCCATTATACCTAACACATTGTTATGATTCAAAACTAACTTGAGGATGTAAGAACTGTAAAGAGGACATAAGAACTGTTGGATATAAAAGAGATATCCAACCCATTTCTTTTTGGTTTTGAGGAATTAAAATGTTCTTTTTCCTTTTTAAGACTTGTAATTTTTTAGATTTCACACGTCTTCTGCAGAGAAAGTGTTTTCTATTTCTATACCGGGCCTGACTACCATGATTGGTGTGAGACTGCTCTTCAGAAGTACAAAAATAATACAAGGCTTGGTAAAAGCCTCTCCCTGATCATCCCGGCACTGACGTGTGGTCTTGGCTCCGGCCGAATGGTGATGGGCCCATGGCAGGCACACGCCTGGTGGCCGGCCGAGTCTCTGCGAACGCCCCCAGAGCTCCCGGTGCGCGCGGGACTTCGCGTGGTCCTTAACGGACCGTGCCCTGCACTGGCTTTTCCGACGGTTTGTGATAAACGGGGTGTGAATACGCAGGCGCCCTGGGCGCGGGTGCGGTGGGACTGAGTGGCTGAGAGCAGGACCTGGACTCAGACCGGCTCGCCTGGCTGCCCCGAGCTGTGCAGCGTGGGCACGTCACTCTGTCCATCTGGCCCTCAGTTTCCTCATCTACGAACTGAGAATCGTAACAAGGCCTCCAGGGTTTTTGTGTTACATCATTTAATCCACTTTGCATGGTGCCTGGGTAAGGCTTCCTAAGTGCCAGCTTTTATAGTTATTATATTGTACATTTGCTGGGAGAATGAAGAAGTCCCAGGGGAGCCTTGGCTTGAACGCTAGCGCTGCCAGCAGCAATGATGGTAATCACCCAGGGAGGCTGCCAGGGCGCTCCCCACCACAGTGCACTTGACTATGGTCTGGGTCCCTGGCCCCCTGCCGATGGCAGTCCCTCCTTTTCCATTCCCGAGGTGCCCAGCACTGTGCAGGCCGCTCCAGCGGGGCACGAGACACGGCCACTCACCAGGTTCATGATGAAGTACAGCTCGATGGAGAGGTACACGATGAAGAAGACACAGGACCAGGGGTTCCGGGAGTAGGAAGGCATCATCACGTCTGGGAAACTGCATTTGCGGAGTGTCACCCGCAGAGCCCCGTGTCTGCCTGCCTCCGTCGCCTCTCAGGGCGTCTCCCATCTCTGCCTTCCCAGTGCCACCCCACCTTCCCCGACTCTCAGTCCCCAGGCCACTCTCATTCCCCACGGTGCCCCCAGCCGCTGGCTCGGCACTGGCGGAGGGCAGGAGCCAAACAAAGCAGAGCTGGAACTCACTTGGCGGTGGTCAGAAGGACGAACAGACTGACGATGCTGCTCTCCAGGGTGCTGAAGTACTGTCCGGGAAAGGAGGCAGAAGGACACGCTGGCGCCAGCCCGAGAGTGCACGCCAGCCTGGAACAGGCTACGGTGGGCCACCTGGAGCACCCTGGCCCTCTCCCTCCCCACCCCACCAACTCTTCCTCCTCCCACAGAACCCCTGAGGGATGGCAGAGGGACGAGCAGACGCGGGGGAAGGACTCCGCCTTCCTGAACTCTGCTCCTGGCAGACGTAGACAAGAGACTTTGGGACTTTTCTCCCAGAGAAGCACACATTTGCACAATTAGCTTGACTCTCCTTCACTGAGACCTCCAAACATTCCCATGTTCCAAATCTGACCCTGGAAACATGACTCTCAGGATGGAATAACATGCCCCTTAATGCTCCAGGAAGGAAACGGCTCAAGTCTGGGTAACAGGGACCTTCAGGGGCCGTGCGCAGTGATGAGAAGCCAGGCAGGGCCTCCCTTCCTAATGTAGGTAGGGAGTCGGTCCAGCCGCCTTGCCAGAGGGGAAAGGCCTCCCATAAAGGAAAAAACAGACAAAACATGGTGATTACTTACGGGGTCTGCAGGATTAGGGGAGAACAAGTAGAAACCTAGAAGGTAGTGGAAAACAGATTGAAAAGAGGGTTAAGGGCAGAGGTCCCAAATCCAGATGTCAAAAGGGCAACCAATAAACATAAATGAGAGCAGTGGGCAGGGGGAAAACAATAGGGAGTGGTGGGGACTGTGGCACTCTGAGGAACATCCCACCTGCCTGATGGGAACAGGTGCGACCGGGCACTGGGTAAATGCAGCTATTCGGGAATGTGGCCCACGTACCATCAAGTCTAGTATTAAAAAGGCTAGAAATCTGTATTTTTGTAAAAAATCTAATTTTTAAATGTCAGCTCAACATTTCAGACCAAACAAAACTCATCCATTGGCTGGATTTGGAATTCAGACTGCAGGTTTGCAACCTCTGGTTTTGAGAACAGGACGGCCAAGTAATAATTCCAAAGGGGCCCATGGTTCTTCCCTCTCTGAATGGGCTATCCCCTGGGCCCTTGAAATCCTGCAGGAAAAGTGAGAATGCCTGGCCTGAGGGGAAGTCAGCGCCACCTTGGAGCACAAAGGAAGTCCCCCCGAGAGTGGGTGGACGGGAGGTGGGAGAGGAGCCGAAAGCTCGGGACAGATCAGTCACAAAGGCTGGGGCGGGTGGGGAGGGGCTGGCCTTACGCCTCCTCCTCCTGTCCCAGGACCTACGTCTGTCTGCCTCGGGGTGCCGCGTAGACACTTGGCCTCATCTGAAGAGGCGAGGCCTCCTCAGGGTTACAAAGGCCATGACCTTGCTTTTATACCTAGTGATGCTGCAGTGTGCAGGTCCTAATGTGCCAGAGAAACTCTGATGCGTGTCCGCCAGGAAACACACGGGGTGCACACTGCGATGTGACTCGTGATAGTGAAACACGCCGCCCGCAGAGCGGGCAAACAAATCTGGGTGCATCCACGATACTCCACGGACAGAACGAGCGACAGCTGCACAGGCCAACACGAACGCACAACAGACAATAACTAGAACTGAGCGAAGAGCACCTTGCAGAAGGGGACATGCTCATCATGTGATCATTTATACACATTTTTTTGAACAAGCAAAGCAATAGCAGAATGTGCATGTTGCTTAAGGATATGCACCTTAAAGTGAAGCTATACAGACCTGCATGGCAATGCTGAGCTTATGACGTGGGTAATTCTGGGGGGAAACCTGAGCTCATAAGGGTACAAAGGGGGCTTCCGCTTTATTTCTAGTTCTTCATTTCCCAAGTCGAAGTGCCTGGGTGTTTATATCATTTGCAGGACCTGTCTGAATTTCCAAAACTGTCCGAGTACACGTTCCTCCCCCTGTGACTTTGCTTTCGGAGGCGGCCTGGGCCTAGGGCTCTGGGGACTCACCAAGGATGGCGAAAATGGTCATGAAGAAGAGCAGCAGCAGGAGGATGTCCATGAAGGGCGGCAGGGACTGGAAGATCTGCCGGAGGTTGCTGGGGAGGCACAGGGGCCGGGAGGGGCGAGTGAGGCGCAGAAGGGGTGGGGTAGGGCCCGAACACACGCTTACAGGGACCAGGCCTGGTGCTCCTGACTAAGTCCCACTGCGCCCCAGCATGTGACACCACACGCAGTGTTGTCCCGGGAGATTTCCACTCAGCGGGTGACAGGGAGAAGGGAGGTGGGGGTAGCACCAACCGTCACCTCCTCCTGCCTGCAGGCAGGCGCACTGCGAGAGGGAGGGAGCAGCAGAAGGCCAAGAGCACGGCCTCGGGTGCGAAGGTCAGCTTCCACAAGAAGTGGGACCCACAGAGGCAGTTCGGGGCTCCCTGGTCCTCAGACACTTGTGTCCAGCTTTGAGGATGGGCGCAAAGAATGAGTTGCTAGCCCATTCTTATCAACAGCACCCCAGCCAACAGATTTTCCAGATGCAGTCTTCAAAGCTAAGTGGAACTCTAGGCCGATGGTCTGGTTGGAGAGCAGTCCCCTGGTCTCGGGGGAGGCACCGGGACAGGCTGCCGAGTCATGCGAACTTTTTGCCAAGTTGGTGGTTCTGCTGCTGTGTTCGGGTATATAATGTGCTTAGGGAGAGAAGCCAGCCCCAGACAGTGGTGAGTGAGATGGGATAGAGCCTGGGACCTGAGTCAGGAGACCCAAACTTCAGCTGGAACCCCACTATCCTCTCTGTGTGGGTCGAATGGCAGAGGGAAGAGTGTGCTAAGATTCTCCCAACGTGCGGGACGGATCATATCGCTACTGGACTCCCTGGGTCCCGCTCCACTGGCCCAGAAGCCCAAGCCAGGCCATGCTGAGCCTGTCTGAGCAGCTCCTCCCCCGGGCCTTACCGCCGGACGCCACCGCAGTACCGACAGTCCACCAGGAAGATGCAGCGCAGCGCCCTGGTCACCCGCATGTGGGACGTCTGGCGCACCAACACCACGATGGCCTCGATGAACTGCACCACCAGCACAGAGGTCTGCGGGCGGAGAGGCACAGCACCGTCAGCTCCTCCACCCAGACGCCTCCCCAAACCCTAAACTCGGGGCTGGCTAGATACCGCCCACTCTGGTCAGGAGGGGCCCATCCCTTCTCGCCAGGGCCCTCCCCCAGCACCAAGCAGCCCGTGGAGAAGAGCCCAAGGTTGTGGGCACCGATGTGTGGTCCCAGGACAGTGAACCCAAGGGGAGTGCTCCCAGCAGCTGCTCAGACGGTATTCATGGAGCCAAAGTGCCGCTCCGCTCGGCCACGTCCACCCGCCCCTCGTTCCGGCTCTCCCGACTTCCACGGTGAAGACCCCTGAGGCAGGTCTGCAGAGCACCCTGATCTCTGATTCCTTGGACACTTTCTCTGGACAAGTGTGCGTGCCTTTTACACTGCAGAGTGCCACTCTGACACATTCCTACTTGTGCTTCCCTCTGTTGCACAGAGAGAGTGCGTGCAATGCTGGCTACAGATCAGCGTGAGCTTGGAGGCCGCACAGACCCGGGGTTGAATCCCATTCTCTCCGGGATGTAGATACCATTCTCTGCTGTCTGGCTGGATGTGAACTAGGGATAGTAATGCATCTGCCGCACATGTTACTGGTCCAGTGCGCGACACACCCCAAATTCGGAATCATATTAGCTACTGCCAGCATCACCGTGACCCGCCGCAGCAAGGCGAGGGTAGGGATCCTGGGTAACACTTCTGAGCGCAGGGGGATTTGGAAGTGAACTGAAGAGACGGGCTTGGAGGTGACACGGGCGGAAAGAGCTGTAAGGAGATGCAGGACACATCACCTTGACCATAGTCCGTCTGTGCCGGATGAAGGTGTGGAGGCCCAGCCACCGCAACTTCATGCAAAGTTCAAAGACGACCACCATGAGGGCGAGCAGCTCCAGGGTCGCGTGGACCTGCAAGTGGAGGGGGTGGAGACGTGGCGTCAGCGGTCCCCTGGCCTCCCCACTGGCGATCACACAGCCTGCCACATCTGCTGAGGGTGCAGAGAGTGGGTGGCACTGCTATCAGGGGTGCTGCTCCCCTGGAGCCAAGGTGCAGGCACTGGTCCTAAGGGAGGCAACTGGATGGCACCCTCCCTGGAATGTCCAAGGGAGCAGAATCACAGATGGACTGAGGACCCCAAGCAAGACCAGGGAGTCACTGCTGCTCCCCAGGCCCCTGCGACCTCTCAGGGCCTGTCTGTTTGAAACCCATTCCCATTTTCTGCCCTTCCAGAATGTTCCCTCTCAGGCTTGCATTAGCTTGAGGACAGTTTCCGGTGCTTGCCCCCGGAGAGCAGGGGCTCCCAGCCTTGTGGACACTCACATAAATGCCGAGCCGGAGCGCGGGGACGGCCGGGGCCTCGCACAGGGACAGCAGCAGCAGGAGCAGGGCCGTGGACAGCTCCATCAGGTAGAAGAGGTGGTTGTGTGCGAAGAGGTAGGCCGCCAGCGCTTTGGCGTTCTTGGGGTGGGTGAAGAACTTGTCGTTATTCTCACCTTCCTGAAGAAACAAGAGCCATTTTTGGCGGATAAGAGAAGGTTCAGACCAGAGCTGGAAGATGATGGGAAGCACTGTGGCTGCAAACTGCGCAGCAGACGAGCCTCCGCCTGGCCCGCTGAGGGGGCTAAAAAGACTTGCTGCTTCCAAAAAACTACTCAGAGGGATCGAAGGATAAAACGGGCAGGGAAAGTAGAGCAGTGGGCACACGTGGTCCCTTTAGAGGCCAAACCCTCACTCTCAGAAATGTCAACAGAACGTAAAGCTTGGTGCAGGGAGGGATTCCGGGGTGAACAAGCACAGGCCCCCCCACTCCTCCTTGGGGAACACTGAGAAAGTCCCTTCACCGTCTCCAGCTAGCACTAGCCCTTCCTCACAGGGCTCCTGTTAAGAATAAACTTAGGATGGTGTCTGGTACGCACAGTAGGTGTTTAATAGATGTTTGGGAGGATGAACCATTTTTGCAAGAGACTGCTTCTCCAGGCCCAGCCCAGGCTGGTGACTGTCCGGTAGCCAGAAAGTGGGGAGCTCTGACCTCCTGGACTGTGGGTTGCAGGGTAACCGTGAGCAGATCACTTCCCTGAAGCTGGCTACGTCACCGCCCTCATTACCAACAGACAAAGACCAACCGCAGTCTGCGGCGCCCCGCAGAGGGACAAACATCCCGGCAGTCAGACAGAGGGCAGGCTGGGCGAGCCTCGCTCTCGGTGCCGCGATCTGCGCCGGGCTGTGGTTTTCCACCACTGCCGCTGTGGCCAGGGGACACCCACGGTGGCCCGGAAGCCTCTGGTCTGGATTCCTAAAAAAGGGCAATGCTTGGAAAAGCTCTTTGCGCAAACAGCCAGGAACAAAGGTCTCTGACTGGAGGAAACCAGTGACGGGGGGCCTTGACTTCAACTGCAGAACTCGGAGCTGCCACAGGAGGTGGGGAGTGAGGGCTCCGCCAATGGGGACCGAGTGAAATAGGACCCGTGTCACTGGATTCTGACCCAGACCCCAAGGGAACACTGGCCTTGTTTCCTGGCTGCTGATCGTGAGCGAGATTAAGAAAAAGAAGAAGGCAGGCCAGTTGTATGTGACTTCTAGGGCCTCGCTCTCTGCTCCCTGGCACAGAAGTCCACACAGAAAATGAGAACATCTTGAAGGCACGGTAACCGCTGAGCGCATGGCTCCCGACGGTGAGGGAGTTAACAGATAAAATTTGGGAAAAGAAACTGCAGGGACCAGGCATCCTTAAAGCAGTGAGGGGCCAATTACCCAAGGACAGCAGCAGCCTGGCTCGGGGTGTGTGCCGCAGCTCAGCTGCAGAGCAGGAAAAGGAAGACCTTCTGACCTAAAAGCAGCTAAACCCGAGTTCTGCTTTGATTTTTTTAAAAAACTAATGCATTTTTGGTAAAAATCATTCAAATAATTCTTGAAGGTTGTGAAAACTCCATCAGCTCATCACCTTTAATATTGAGATGAACAACTTTCATGCATGGGTATCTGTGCAAAAACACACACACAGGTATATGCTGCTGTGTACACACACACACACACACATATTATACAATTGTACAAAACATTATACAAAAGTGGTCAAGCCACCACTGCTGTGCTGTGACCTCTTTTCCTCCAGCTGCATGGCTCATTTGCAAGTAGATACACGTGGTGGGTATAGAAATGAGGCAACAACGTATAAAAGAAAGAAGGTGATTTGGAGGCTAGACAAACACGGTTTAAATCCACGCTCTGCGGATTAGTAGCTAGGTGATTTGGACTCGGTCAGCCCCTCGGAGTCTCAGTCTACAAAGTGGCAGGTGACTGACTGAACCACCTCCAAGGGCTGTTAGAAAAATCGGCAAGTGCCCACTTAAATATTTTCATTACCAATACTCCCACCTGCTTAAGGAAAGAAGAAATGATCGGGTTTCTGAAGACCCCAGGCCATTCTAATTCTGGGTTTGGACCCACCCCATACTCTTATCCAGTACCTGTTCAACCTGGGAGAAGGCGACAGTGCCTAGGGTGACCCTGGGTGACCCTGTCAGGTCAGCAGGCAGGCCTACACGTCCCTCAGACATTGCTACAGCCTTATCCTGAACCAAAACTCGTTGTTGAGGAGCACAGCTGTGACACCGTGTCAAACCTAGAAACATACAGCCAACTGAACGACCGCCAGAAACATGTCTGGTTCTAATTAAACTTTCAAAAATAAAACAAATACTCGCAATGGAAAGCTACTTCAAAGAAAAAAATTAGGAATAATTATCATTCAAGTAAATTTAAGAAACATTCCAGTTCCTCAGCCAAACCCTACTCAGGGCACACCGGCAACTGGACCCGGGCAGCAGCGGGTGAGGGTGGCAACGTCAGGGGCGATGAAACTGACAGGTACGAGGCAATACCCCCTCGGAGAGCATTTAGTGCTCCACCTCCCGGGCCCTGAGGAATGTCCATTCCTTTCACCCAGGGATCCCACATCTTGAGTCTTTCCTAATAAAACGATCCTAGATACTGAAGAGAGAAAGGAATGGCTTGATGCACAGATTGCCCTTGGACTGTAATTTACAATGGGACGTGCACAATACAAAATAAGGGGACAGCTATCCTCACCAGGATGGCGAAGTAAATTGGGACGCAGTTGTCTAATGTAATTATTCAGTTCATTAGAGCTTGTTTACAAGAGTTACAGTAACATGCAACAAAAGCTTATGCTACATGGTATGGAAAAAGCGGGCCGTACAACTAAAGTCATCTTACAAAACACATAAAACCTAAGGATCATTCTTAAAATACACGTGAAAAGTGCTTGCCTTAGGTGGAAGTGTTTTACATCCCCTTTGTACTCAAACTTACTGTCACAAGCATGTACTACTTTTACAAAAAAGGCTTATTTTTATTAAAAACAACAACATACAAACATGAAACAAGAAACACAAAAGCAGCAGCAAGTTAAACAGGAAAGGAATAAAGTCCTCTACGCTCCCGAGCTAGGTCAGCAAACCCCTGCTACAGTATTAAGTGTATGAAGGAGAACTCCCTCCCGAGAAGTGGCCTCTCTGTGCGCCTCTGAGTAGGGAAGGTGAGGCAGAGAAGGCCAAGGACACAGGCTCAGGGAGCGTCTGGGGCAGGTGGAGCCGCAAACTGGGGTCACGTGACAAGCCCCTTCCCATATGGGCACCGTCAAGTCGGCCCCCCCGTTGTACGGGGGAGAAGCTCACGCGGAGAACCGAAGCTGCAGCTGAGTTTCTGGGCATCCAACAGAGCCCCAGCCCCGCTACGCCCCCCACAGGTGCCGAGAAGGGCCGGGCCCCGGCCCCGAGGCACTCACCTGGAGGTAGATGGCTGCCTCTTGGTAATTCATCTCCCAGTTGTGTCCAGGGGGGCTCGACGGGATACTCTCACCCTCTGAGCTCAGGCTGGGGTCCCGGAAGCCGTGGATGGCATAGCTGCCTCCATCTGCATCGGGAGAAGAGAGGGGTTCACTCGCAACCCAGGCGTAAGTACGAGAACGACGCCACTGTCCACCAGAAGCAAAGGCTGGCAGGTGCCTCCTGGGCTCAGGCCTGTTTCCCGTCCGTCACCAGCAAGCCAGTGCTCCGGTCTGTGTGCTAAGCCAGCAAAAATCCGAGTGGCTAGTTAATGTTTTTCTCGCTCGTTAAGTGAAGAAAGCAAGTGCAGAAGAGCGCACACATCTTTTGTGTAAAAAAGGGAAGAAACAAGAAAACGCACAGCTATCCACTTTACCAAAGGAAAAAACCCATGGGAAGGCTAAATTAGAACTCAGCGAAACTGGGTACCTCCAAGAGAGGTGGGGAGGAGAGCAAAAGTGTCGCTCGAAGGAAGTGGCCTTTCTGTCTACTTCTGACTTTTGGATGCATGTTAATATTCCACTTAGTGAAAAAATAAAATAATTGGGTTTGTCCCTTGGTGTAGGGTCGTCTGTTGCTGCCGCCTGCCGACACCAACGTCCTTTCCTCTCTGCCCCATCTGCCTTTGGAGAACACTCTCTGGCTCTGGCTGACTCCACCCTGGCTCCCGGGCAGGTGACACGGGTGCGCTGAGAGTCCCTCCTCTCCCCTGGACAGGGCTGGGTTCGGGCACACGTGCCGACCTACGTCTGGCCAGCGGCTGCCACTGCCACCGTGCAGGGAGAGCCTGCGTGAGAAGGAAGCCAACGGAGAACGAGACAGTAACAGAGGTACCCAAGCTGCAACCCCGGGGTCAGGCTCTGCCCGCAACCCACCTCTGAGCATTTCCAAAACCCGAGCCTGTAAAGATCCTTTTATACCTACGCCTGTTTGTCACAATAGTGTCTCCACTGATACATGGTCAGCAGTGACACCTAGAAAGGACGGTCAGCTCGTTAATTTATTGGGAAGAGGAACATCTACCCTGAGAATTTGGTTCCCCACAACCCACACTCCTAATAACCCCGGTATAGAAGGATGAAGAACCCTGTTTCAATCCTACTCTGTGGCAGGTTTTACTTTATTTCCGAAGACAGCCACAGTATTCCCTTTCGTCCCCCATGCCCTTCTGGAACCTCCCACTTCCCTACCAAGAGGTGGAGCCTGTGTCCCTGGTGGCGCCTTGGCCAATAGAGGGCGGAGGATGTGATGCTTACGGCCTCTGAGGTCATACAAATGCTGCTGCCTTTTCCTCTCGGGACCCTTGCTCTTGGAACCCTGCTGAGGAAGGGCCCACGAGAAGAATCAGGTCCCTTGTCCATAGCCCAGCGGAGCTGCCGGCCCACAGCCAGCACCGACTTGTCCGCCAACTGAACAAGCCATCTCTGCTCCGGTCAGGGGTCCAGACTGGCACGGGGGCGGGGGGCTCAGAGAAGCTGCCCCTGCCAAGCCGCAAGTTCACGAGCGAAGTAAATGAGGCTGCTGTCGTAAGCGCTAGGTTTCGGGGTGGTTTGTTACATGGCAACGGATAACGTACCTATCTAAGTGCTTTATACCAGTCAACCTATTTATTCCCACAGCAGTCCTGCGAAGAAGGTAATAGTATTAGTGGCCATTCCGGCTTGTGGAAATGAAAGGCTAAGGACCTCCCCGACGCCATGCAGCTGGCGAGACACGGGGCCGGGGGGCCGATCCGGGCGGGGTAGCTCCTAAGTGGGAGGCTGTGTGCCTCTCAAGAACTGGAAACCCGACAAAGGTGACTACAGGGTAGTGCTAAAGGACCAACCTTCAGCAGCAGAAACCACGAAAATGGAGTCACAAGGAGGGCAAGGGACACCTGGCTGCCGCTTGCACTCAGAAATGCTGGCCCTTTGCTGCCCAAGGCCGACGCTGCCCGCCGACCCCAGTGCCCGTTTCTGAGAGAACTTCGCCCTAGGCGCAGAAAGAGGGTCGAAGGGGCCGGGGAGCAGGAGCCACAACTCGACTGGGAAGCAGGTGCAGCCACAGGCAGGCAGCCGGACGGCGCCGCCCTCTCGAGTGCCCGCGCCCCAGCCCCGTGACCTTCCCACGCCAGGGCAGGAGCCGGTCCGAGACACAGCAGGCCTCGGTAACACCGGAGCAGTGCCGGCGCAGGTGCAGGCGTTCGGTCCCTTTCCCAGCACTCGCTGCCCCCTCTGCCCTCCCCGGATCTTTAACCTGCTGCCCGCTCCCATCTCCCGGGGCCGCCAGCGCTGTCCTCTCACAGGCCGCCTTCGCCCCCCGCCGGGAGGGCACGTCACCGTCACCCTCCGCTCCCTCACACTGCTCTCCGTGTGCTCCTGGGGCTGGACCCCGCACCCGTTTCCCACCGCGTGGTCACTTACCCGTGGGCCTGCTCAGTGCCTGCTTCCCCGCCTCGGATGTCAGCCCGCGAGGGCAGACACTTCTGTCTTAGTCACCGAGGTGTCCTGAGAGCCCAGCGCGGTCTCAGACATGAGGTAGCAAGTGCTGACAAACCTATCTGAAAGGGAAGCCCTTGCACACTCCTGTGGGACACTGAAAAATGGCCAGCGGCCGGGGGGCACAGCAGGTGTGACAAGCAGGGCCCTGCGGGTGGACTCCGGCCACAGTGCAGGGGCCCGAGGGCGTTCAGCAGGGGCTGACACGACCTCTCTGCGGTTTCTAAAGATCATTCTTTTAAGGACTTGCTGAAGAGCGACTATTTTGAATAGGAGTAATTCAGAGCAGAGCCTCAAATAGAAAAGAAAGGAAAAATATGACCAGAACTGCTGAAGAGAAGAATGGAGAATTCTCCCCTCCGAGGCGGACTTTGTTCAGGGCTTCTGACCATTCAACCTTGCACTTGCTCAGAACACAGACCTTGGCTTGCGGAGTAGGTACCAAAAGGCGAAGCCTGATAGCTTCTTTGAGGGCTGAAAGGCCCTGGTGACAAGGGAGGCTGGGGCCACTGAGGGGCTTTTCAAGAAAGCCACAGGTGACTTCAAAGAGCCCCCTTCACACCAGGCCCGAGAGCATTTAGGGGTTACAGAAAAGGCTCAAATGGAAGGCAGGGGGCTGCGTCCCTCCCATTCCTTTCACTCGCAGCCTCAAGCAGAGGCAGCAGCCTTATGGCCAAGTTCAGAAGCACTCTGAATGCACCGCCAGAGGTGGGGCTGGGGGCACCATGTGGGGTGCCCTCCCCTGCCCCCTTTGCTCCCTTTCCCACTTCCTAGGTTGGAGAAGTGGCCAGAGAGGCGATGGACGTGCTCCAAATCCCAAGTGCTTTATTGCCGTAGTTACAGGAGCGCTCAAAGGCTCAGCAGTCCCCTAAAGGGAAAGGACAAGGACAATTATGGCCTTTAAAGGAGAGGAAGACAGGGGGCACAAGGGGGCCCATTAGAGGTCAGAGGGCCACCTGAGTGTGGCCTGTAGTTCAGGCCGGGTGGAGTCGGGAGCATGAGGCTTCCTGGGGAACCGATCCCAGGGGCTTCCTCACAATGAACTCCCTCAAAGCTGGAAGAGAGAGCTATGGGGAATTCTCCCCCACCCCGTTCCCCTGGTCACCACTGGGCACGAGGTCCCAGGGGATGGTCTGTCCCCACATCCCTGTTGAAGCCCAAGGGGTCTGCCCCAGGTCGTCGGCCTAGGGAGTCTCAGAGCCCTGTGACAATTAGCATCCACCTGCCCTGGTGACCTGCTGCCCTGCCCTGATCTACTCCTGCCCACCTGGGCCGAATCGGTACTTCCTGCGAGAAAAGGTCCCTCGGTAGATGATTGGTGCCGGATTCTTTCCGAGTGTCCCTTGCTCTGAAGGAGTCCTGGCCACCAAAGTGGTCAGGTGGGCTCTCACCACAGCCCCCCAGGTCCAGCCCCATCCCATGTGCCGGGCCAGCCCCTCGCACCGGTGACTGTTACAGACTAAGTAAGAATCGGCACGGGTGACCTCGGACTCCGGCGCTGTCCCAACCCGGGGCGGGGCACCTTCTCCCTGGGCAGCTGGAAAGGCAAGGTGGAGGCATACCGCAAAGGCCCTGCTCCAGGAGACGACATGACCTCACCACAGGGCTGTCGGGGAGCTGGCCCTCCGCCGCCTCCTCCAGGAACATGACAGCTGGCCCCCGCCTCAGCACTTCTGCCTCGGCAGCGGGGGCTGGAAATGGAGGGAAGAAGGGAAAAGGCCCGCAGCGGGCAGGAGGGTGGGAGAAGCCGTTGTCTTGGCCCTCACACCAAGCCGGTTTTTCTGCTGGCAGGAAGTTTCAAAGGGCCAGAGGAGGCTGACCAGGAACATTCTTGGCAACCAGGAAGATCCCGTTCTGCGCCTCCGGGGAAAGTTCCCAATGGGAAACATCTTGTTCTGCACTTCTGGTGCCCTGGGCAGAGAGCACTCACGTGAAACCCAGCCTTTTCCAGGCCTGAGACTTCAGCCACTAAAGGTTTATGCAACACCTACCCCTGAACTACCCTCCCTGAATCCTGGCAATTGGCCCAAGGAGGTGAACTGAAGTCACTGGCAGAAGAAACTAAAAAAAACAAAACAAAAAAACACCCCTGAACTGACAGCCATTAGAATACAAAACAACACCAGAAACTCTGCCTCCAAGTACGAGAGAAGTCCCCCATCCGGAGGCCAGGCAGACAAACCAGGATGACCTGTTTGCACAGATGGCAACGCTGATGTAACAGGGCCCAGACGCTCCCTGCAAAACAGCTGGCTGCTTTGCATGCAGCCTCTGAAACGGCCCTGCGGGGAATCCAAGGGTTCCGTTCGCTGGAGCACAGCGTGCAGCAGCGTCCTGGTGGTGCTGGGTAAATAGAAACAGTTTCCATATGCCGGCCATAAAGCTGCACCAGGGAGGACAGGGAAAGAACAGGCAGAGGGAGGGCCCCTGCGACCCACCTCCCACCCAGCGAGTGCAGAGTCTGCTGGGTTGGGTGAGCCGCCGGGGCCTTCATTTGGGGCCTGGGGCAGGGGGCTGCTTTGGATAAAAGGCCTATGAGCTCCCTCCTCATAGGAGGCAGCTCCGATCAGAAAGAATGCAAGGCAATGATTGCCCTGGGCAAGTTTATACTGAGGACGCAAAGCGCTCCCTTTCCTTCTCTCTTATGTATACACAACCTCATACATTCTAAACACACACACACACACACACACACACACACACACACACACCACTACACACAGCCCTGCACATCCTCTTCAAGACAAAAGGTAGCCTGTGCACCCAAGTTCACTCCCAGCTGTACCCTTCCCTTCCCCCAGTTCACAATCTAATCCCCAGAGCCTCAGTTTCTTCATCCATTAACTGGGACCGGTGCCAACCGCGCTCTGGGCACAGCAGAAACAAATGCCAATACCCACACGGCACTCGGAGCCCTCCGGAAACCGGTGCCCGCCAGAATGACAACGAGCAACCGCCCAACGGCTCGCCAGTTGTCGCCGAGAGCCCCACTCCACGGGAAGAAGCTCGAAGAGGAGGGGAAAATAAAGCAGAGTGACACTTATGAGTTTTCCAGGCATGGCGTCACCACCCTGCTTCTGTGCCGGCTGGCTCTGCAAAGGCCCCCGGACACAAATCGGGCAAGGGACACTTTGCCGAAAGAAAGCGGAGGGCACATTTGCTTCTGCTCAGGCCTTCTCCGGCTGATGACTGGTTGCAAGACGGGGTGGGAGGTAGACCCGCATCATCCACACACATTAGCAAAGGCTGCAAACCCAGGCAGAGCCCCCGGCCAATATACCGACCTCCAGAAAGGGGAGAGCTGGCACAGAGCCCTCCCAGTTGAATCGTTGGACTCGGGCCCAAAACCCGTCTTGCCAAAGGCTTAAGCCAGAGGCGGAAAGGAAAAACGAAAAGCTCACCCAGGCCCGTCCCATGGGTCAAGCACTGTTCTAGAAAGAGGAGGTTTGGTCTGACACTGACCAGGATAATGCCTGGCGCCACCTCCAACTTTGTTTCCGGCCAGCTGACAGAGTTCTGAGTGGCCAAATCCAGAGGGATTTCCTGTAGATACATAAGGCTGGCCATGGAAGGGCCTTGAACTGGCCAGAAGGTTGAGAACAGCAACTGAAGACAGGAACGGCAAGGCAGGAGGGGCTGGGAAAATGAGCTCCCCTGAGTGACCCAGGGCAGTGATCACGGCCCCGGGTGCCCACTCCCACAGCGGTCACACGGGAAACTCCCACCCTGAGGTTGTAAACATGACTTTGACAGCAGCTCTCTAGCCTTAAGGAACAAATGTAGTAATTTGGGAGAGAAAAAGGGGAGGGCGAAGTTTACAAACAAAGGCTGACTTTCCAGATGCGAATAAGCATGGCTTAATTTGAGGAGGCATTTATTCAGCACCTACTGGATACCAGGCATTGTGCTACGTGTCGGATTTTTGAAAAAGTAAAACCAAGAGTTTTGTCCCCATGGGGTTCACTACCAGGAGGCGAAAGAAGACATGGGATTCTGGTGCATTGAAGTCATTTGTTGGTAACGAAAGCCTAGAAAAGGATGTGGCAACAGCTACCCCCACAGGGGCTGGTAGGCAGAGGCAGGAAGGGATTCAGGGGTCAGGTCTGTGCGGGCTTTTGAAGGATGAAGAGGTGTCACAGGGTGAATCGGGTGGGGCCTTGAACTGGCTAGCAACTGGGGATACCTTCCAGAAATGGGGGAGATCATGCACAAAACACAGAGAAGCAAATAGCAGGGCGTGTTTGGGAACCCAGAAGGCTCAGGAATCCTGAAGTTCGAAGAGCCGGAGACAAGGCTGATGTCCTGGGAATGGTAGCAAGAACTACAGCTCACGCTGAGCACGTAACGCGCACCAGAAAGAGTTCCAAGGGTCAAAAAAAGCCCCATGAACTGCAGGATGTCGTCATCTCCAGTTTACAGAGGGGGGAAACGAAGGCCCAGAGAAGCTAAGTGATTTGCTCAAGGTCACAGAGCAAGGAAGTGGCCAAGCTGGGGTCCAAGCCCAGGCAGTCTGAGCACTCATCCCCTTCCCCTGACCTGCAGGGACAGGGGGTGACTGTAAGCATGTTAAAGAGATCAGCCTTGAACCAGTGGGTTCTAACAGCAGGGCACTTGGACCTCGGGCACCAAGGGGAAACACACAGCAAGGGTGGCCAGTCTTGGCTGACGTCATAACCCCATTCACAAACATCCTGCCTGGGCAAAATCCAAGTCCCTCTTCCTGGGGGAGCCACCGTGAGCTCCCACTTACAGGGCACTTAATCCGAGGAGCCACTGAGGTAACTCCTAGCATCTAAGCCTCCTCACCACCTTTTGCATAAAGATCAGTATCTTGGCACACCCTCCGCCACACCTTTGGCCTACGCAGAGAGGGAACCAGTGGCTTGCAGGTGCCCGCAGGTAATCGCGTGGTGAGGCAGGACCTGATTTCCACCTTCTCTAGTCTGTGCATTTCAAGGTTTAACTTGCAACTGTACTTCCCGCTCCTGTGCCACTGGGCTTATTATGAAACAAAAGGCTTTCCCTCCCACCAGTCACTCATCACGCAGTATTTATTGAGCGCCTACCATGTGCAAAGTGCTTCGGATGCTTTGAAAAAAACACTTGTAAAGACTACGCGCATCTCAAAGGCCCCACGCTTCACATGCACACACACTCAGAGGCACGCAGACTCCACTCTGTTTACCCAGTGAAGAGCGCAGCACCTGCGCGAACATCTGTCCGTGTTCACTTGGAAGCATCAGAAATGCTAATTGCGGAACACACGGGGACGGCGCTGGGAGCCGCAGAGGAGCCAACGGCGACGAAAGGCATTTTTCACTGCGCACGGGCACTCCCTGGGCCCCTGCACGGGGTCGGCGGACCAGCAGTGCTGGAGGAACGAGGCTGGCTGGGAGCCACGCTCTCCGCGCAGCTGCCGCTGTGTCTGCTGATGCTGTCCACTCAGCACGGAGCGGAGGTCCACTCTAGCCCCTACCTGGGAGCAGCTGGGGGCCCGGCCAGACCCTCATGAACACTGGCCACGCCCCAGCATCTGGATCTTCTGCCGCAGCTCAGAAGAGCAGCGACGAGGAGGCGCAGGCCCTTGGGGAAGTGGCCATTGGGAGGAAGTCTACAGCCTGCAGAGAGCTCGGTGGCTGAGGCATGTCACTTCCCCAGGGACCTGGGCTTGCCTGGCTGCTGCTCCCAGAGGAGCTGACGGGGCCTGACAGCCTGCGTGGTCAGTTGTCAGGCGCTGGGCTCGGCTTCTTCTTCCTTGTCCTCAGTTTGCCTTTCCATCAAGTGGGGAAGGCAGCCCAAAAGAGGCAGCACAAATAAGGAAAAAGACAAGAGAAACCAAGAAGCCACCCTAAAGAGTGGGCAGAAGATGGAGCTGCTGCAGTTGAATTATCTCTGCAGGGCACCCGGATGGTGGTCAAGGAAGTTAACGTGTTGTTCCCCAGTTCGCCACAATCAGATCCTTAAGAAAATGCAAAACACCAGCTAACGTTCCTTAAGCAGTCAGAGAATTTAATAAAAGGAAGAGGGAGCTCAAGTCCTCAATTCAGAGAGTCCTTAGATTACCTACTCAGGGGCTCAAGAAAAGGCAACTTCACTGCCATAGTGAAAACGGAACTCGGACACTTCACTACTGTTAGAATTTCCACTTACTGAGTTGGTGCTATGAAATGTTCTATGCAATTTCTCATTCAGTTATTTAAAAAAACTTCTTTATTGATTTTAGAGGGGGGGCAAGGAGTGAGAGAGGGAGACAGGAGAGGGATGGAGAGAGAAGGAAAGAGAAACATCGATTTGTTGTTCCACTTATTTATGCATTTCATTCATTGGTTGATTCTTATACGTGCCCTGACCTGGAATCAAACCAGCAACCTTGGTTTATCCAACGACGCTCTAACCAACTGAGCTGCCTGGACAGGGCTCCCACTTAATCTTTATGTCAACCCTGATTGGAGATTAAGAATTCTCCTGATTGGAGAAATTCTTATCCCCATTTTACAGATGAAGAAACTGAAACTCCGGAAGAAACTGAAGCTCAGCTCCTCCCTCACGGTTGCACAGCTACCAAGAGGTGATGCCAGAAATGAAATCAATTCCTTTGCAACAGACAAAGAGACTGAAGAAGTGTTGGAATGCTGTGGAGTGTCAGCAGACAGACTCACTCCCCCCAAACACACACATACTTCTAACAACCTGAGAATCCCCCCAAGCCACCTCACCTCAGGTCTCTGAGCCTGACACACCCTGGGACAGTGTCTGAGCCAAACAGAAGCAGCACAAAACAACATGTGACAAAACCGAACGAGCCAGCCTGCCTGAGGCCGAGGGCGCTTTGGTTCTGTTAAAATCCGAGCCCTGCCGAAGCGACCAGTCTGGCTGCAGGGTGCGCAGGAAACGCTGTGATTCTAGACAACAAGGCGGTCCAGCCAAGTGTGAACAGCCGAGCCCGCAAGAAGAGGGGACCCTGGAGAGTCACGGGGAGAAGACATCACGCTGGTTGACGACCACCTACAAGTGAAAGCCAATGCAGCCGGCAGCTTGGAGCGGCTCCAAGCCATTAGCCAGCACAGAGCACAGTCGCTCTGCCCGAGCTGATTTTCAGCAAGAGCTAAAAGGGAAAAAATAAAAACCCAACTTAACAAAAAGAGAGATTAGCAAGATAGGAAGGCGGCCCTCCAATGGCAGGTGGTGGTGGGGTGAGCTCAGATGTGAGGAAGGTGGGAATCAGAACCCTGGGGCTGAGACAGCAGCTGTGGGGCACGAGCGGGCTCCTGGAGAACCCCAAAGCCCTAAACACAGGGACCAGAAAGCAGGCTGCTCCTGCAGGAGGCAGGGACAGGCTGCCTGGGCTACTTCTGACCTGATCACACGCGAATGAGTCTCCTTGTCATCCCAGATGGTTCCGGGGGCAGGTCTGGCGATGCCTGACAGAGTCACTTGGGATCCTAGGTGTTTTTAAACACTGGTGACTCACTCCCAGCTATTTATTTGACGTCTATGTATTAAGTGCTTTTCTACACATATGTAGAAAAGACAGGGTCCCCGCCTTTGCAAAATTCATACTACCAGGAAGGGGCACAGTTATATAAAATATCAGAACTCAAAACAGTAGCACCTACTCAGGCATTACTACACCTTCCTTTCCTATCCAACCTGGCCACCTCAAATGCGCATCACGGACGGGCCCTGGCCGGGGGGGCTCAGTTGTTCAGAGCATCGTCCTGGTAAGCGAAGCTCGCAGGTTTGATCCTGGGCCAGGCCACATACAAGAATCAACCAATGAATGCATAAATAAGTGAAATAGCGAATCGATGTTTCTCTCTCTCCTCCTCCTTCCTCCCTCCCTCTCTCTCTCTTTCTCTCTCTCTAAAGTCAATCAATACATTTTTAAAAATCCAAACATTAAACGTTGATGGAAGGGAACATGGTTTACAAAACCCACCTCAACGCTGGATGAGCCGAGGGCTGTTAATCATACAGTGAAAGGATGCTTTGCCAAACTCAGTTCTCCTGCCCGTATTTTAAATTCTCTACTTCACCAAAAGTCCATTTGCGCACAACCTTTGGGAATCCATCATGGCACAAAACAAATGCCGACTCTGCACAGAAGACATTCATCAAACCTACCCCACGTAGGTGCTGGGGGGCGAGCGGGCTCTGCCCAGGGCGAGCGGAGACTGAGGTGCCAAACGGTGTACTTGGAGAAGGACAGGGTGTGGCGATACAGCCACCACTCCGACCGGTTGGGAGGGCTGGGAGGGCTCGGGGAAAGGAGGACAAAGGTCTTCAACTGAAATGGGGACAGATCAGAAGCAAGAGACAAGAACGGCCCCCAGGAGGTTTGGGAGTGAAGGTGGTTTAACTGAGAAAATAAATGACGTTCTGTGATTATCGAACACACGAGACTACGGGAGCAGCCCCGTGTTTTAAGATGTTTGATCACTGGTTCTGGCTGCAGGGGCGCAGTGGAAGAATGGAGGGCGGTCCGCCAGCAGCGGAACTGGGGCGGAATGTCTCGTGGCCTGGAAAGTCAGTGGCCACTGCCAGGTGTCCGGGGCCAGGCAGGGAAGGTGATGTCAGGGCGCCTGGTCTTCAAGGGCTTCACCTGTCACTCGACCCAAGAGCTTGGCCCGACTCTCACCAAGCGAGCAGGTCTAAGTTTATGGTTTCCTTATCTACATGCAGAGGTTAACAAAACGTTCGAGATCACCAGAGCCTGGGCGGAGAAGTGTTCCCCATGCGCGAGGCCTGAGAACAGAGGTGGCAGCGCTCTGTGACTAGGGGGTGCCACACGCCTGCCCGGGGGCCCACACTGGCTGAATGAAGCGGCCCCGTGGCCCCACTGTCCACCCGTGCCGTTCAGTCCCTTCCCACGCCTCCAACTGCACATCTGAAAAACGGGGGTAAATCCCATTACTTCACGAGGCTTTGAGGAAGAGCCGTCCACGTACACGTGACGGCACGCATCCTTTCCGACTGCGGCTGGTGGCTTGCCGCCTCCGGTAAGAGAGCAACGGGACCGGCTCTCAGGAAAACGAGTCATACTTCAAGGTGGCAGAAAGGACACCCTGATTTATAGCTACTGGGTTCACTGCCGGGCCGGGGAGCAGGGGTGGAACCCAAAGAGCTCTCCTGGGAGACATTTGTGAGCGCTCCAGATGCAGGCTGGAGCCACCAAACGTTCACCTAGGAGATTCCCCGAACACAGCTGAGTCTTCCACGGAAACAAACCCCTAGCGCACGTCTCCAGGACCAGACGCCCACACTGCTGCAGTATTACGCCATCCCTTGCTTGCTTCTCTACCTAAAATACACCGAGGAAGAGATCCAGATTTTTTTTTCCATTTGCAATCCAAATACCCTCCAAGATCTGGATCCACTCCCTGCTCCCCGCCCTCCAATCCAAGCCCCACGCCCACCCGCCCACCCACTCCAATGCTTCCACCCTCTGCTTCCCGGCCCTGTGCTTTGGGACGGTCTTTCACTGCCTGTTCATCTTCTCTTTAAAGACTCGAGTACCATGTAAAGGCTTTCCCGACGCGTCTCCATCCCCGAATCTTGCAGGGCAAATTCTCCGTCTCCTGCCCTGAGCTCCACCTCCCCGCCCATCCTGGCTTGTGCCCCCTCCAGAGCCTTCCACAAGTGTAATACACACCACGAACGCAGCACGTCGCATACTCGCGTGTCTCACTGGCCACCAGACCATGAAGCCACGCAGACCACGTCGGCTCCGTGTCTTGTAACCTCCGTGGCAGCTGTTCTGAGTTCATAAGAAATACGTGCCAGGCTGCTGAAACACTGATAGTTTTCCAGCTGCCAAGCAGGCAATGATTAAAAGAAAAATTAGAAGACAAGGACTAGTGACTAAACTATTATTTTTTTTAACTCCTAACGACTCCCCCAAAATATTAAAAAATAAATAAATAAGAAAAATAAACTAAGCTCCTAACGACCGCTTGAGTCTTTATCACACATCTCAAAGTCAAAATGAAAAAAAGTCCCAGCCAGCTGGGACCAATGGCTGAGCACAGACGGGACGATGGGGGAGCTGGACAGAATGCAGGCTAGATGAAAGAGTGGGGGGAAGGGCCCTCCAGCAGAGAGAGAGCCCCCTGAACTGCAACGAAGGAGGGAAAGAATGAACAGAGAAGGAAGATGAGCGGGTCTGTGGGAGAGGCGCCCACCTGCGCCGTCCTCTCGCCCTCACCTGCCCGGCTCGACCTCTGCCCTCTAGGTGTGGCCTCAACTCCACAAGTGAACGAAGTCCGGTCTTTCTCTAGGCAAAGAACCTCGAGATAGAAAGGACGCTCCCGCAGCCAGTTCTGACTGCCACTGAACAGCACCGGCCAAAGGCGAAGAGTATCTCCCGGGCTGCGGAGGGTTCGCTAGTGGTTTTACACCGTTTCCTTACGTGGAAGCAGTCTGCTCGAACAGAAAACTGGGGCTGAACTGGCATGTTCTGTATCAGAGATCGTGACGGGGCAGCCGCTTGACCAGATGTGACTCACTGACTGTTCCAATGAATATGATGAATTGGTTGCCAATGTCTAAAAATCAGAAGAAAACTCCTGACTAAAACTGCAGAATTTGACTTCTCTTGAAACACTGGAAAATGTGGTGCCCATCATCAGCCTGAGACCCCACGTGGCATCTCAGGAATGGCCAGAGTGAGGCGGCAGCCGCCCCTGCAGAGGGCTCGCACAGTGTGTCCCAGACCCACGGGGCCAGCCCGGGACAGCTCAGCTCTCAGGTCCTCGCTCCACAGGTCACTTCAGCTGAACCAGACCCTCATAAGTGGTCCGAATAGAGGAGAACTACACATTTTTACAACTACGTAAGAACGTTTAACGAAGAACAAAGAAGGCAATGGGAGTCCCCAGTGCAAAAGACAACCTAAGCACCAATGACCTAAGCTGGTTATCCAGTCTCAGAACATTCTCCAGGTAAGTCCCAATGTGGGGCCACCTGCCTTTTGACCTCAGGAAGGTCAAACCTGACCTTTGAACCTGTGACCTCAGAAGGTGCCCTCTCCAGCAACCTCAGCTGGCCTCGTGAGTCTCATGCTCAAATCCAAGGCTGACTCTCCTTTGTCCCCTCTTTCCCATTCCCAAATCTTGACTCCTGTGAGTTCCCATTTTCAGCTCAAACTGTCTAGTTCCAACCACCATGATGCAAAATTTAGCCAAACGCCTACGCAGCGAAGAGCTGGGGCAGGGCGCACATTGGGGGGAAAACTGTTGATTTCACGGGGGGGTGAATCCGTGGCCGTCCTTTGCAGTGTTTTTGTTTTTGTTTTGTTTTCTTTCACTTGCTCATGTCTTCCGGTTTCTCGGTGATGATCCAAAACAGCTTATACAATGAAACCCCAACGGTTTTGCTAGTTTTACAATATGAAAGGGAGGTCTATGTACAGAACTCCAATTTAGAACAAATGCAGAAAATAAAAGTTTAACTAAAAAAAAAAAATGAAGATAAAGTCGGACACCAGCTTCCTTTTGGACACCTTTGCTTTCTTGGAAAAGCAAAGTCACCTTAAAATTCTGCTTCTGCCACTGAGCTCTCCTTCCTAGCGTGCGGCACACCGGTTAAGAGCCCGAGTATCGGAGCCAGAAGACACGGGTTCCAGGCGGCTGCGGGCGCTTCCTGGCCGCATGAGCGTGGGCAAGCTCCAACCTCAGAGGCTCCGTTTCCTCTGAGTCTGGTGAGGATAACGACCACACCAAGCTCGCAGATCTGCTGAGAGGACCCAGTGAGAGAGCCGGCACGGGAAAAGTGCCTTGGACGCTGCCTGGCTCGTGGTAAGAGCTCAGTACCTACGAGCCATTGTTTTTCTTATACATGACCTCCCTCAGCTCAGACCGGAGGGAGAGAGTCGGCAAATGCCCAAAGTAGGGAATTCGCCCAGCTGAGGGCTGAGAATGGGGAGCTGCCCCTGGGCTCCCCGAGCACGACGGGAGGACGGGGGCAGTCCTGGCCCCCTGGTGTTCCCTCCAAAGAGCAAGGGCTTCCTTCCTGGGCCGCGGAGCTCCAATCTGAGGCAGCCCCGGGGAGGACCCTGCGACCAGAAGCCACCAGAGGCACACTGCTGGGTGCCATCAGAACCTTCCCACGCTCCCTCCCCTCCCCTCCCCAGCTTGGAGGCTCAGAAGTTGAGTGTTCTGGCTCATGAAGCGCTCTCAGAGCAAATGTGAGCTTAGACCCCCCTGAGGCGACGGGGAGAGAGCAGTGCAGCGGGCGCTCCCGCCAGCACCCAGCTGTCACTGCTGCCATTTTGACACGGCAGCTATCTGCATGCGGAGGGCAGAGATGGCATTTCAAGGCAGGGGGGCCCGAGGCGACAGACAGGATCCCCCATGAAGACACAGAGGGCCGAGGAAGGGAAAGGCTGCAAGTTTCGGTTATGAGGCTGGAACCCAGCATGCCGGGTGCTTGCTCATTTTAATTGGTGCCTCCACCGGCCTGGTGACACCCGGCATTCTGCCTCGGCGAGGCCCTGAGAAAACCAGGGGAATGACTCCGGCGGAGCCAAATGCCCACGCTCCCTGGGAGGCTGTGAAAGTCTAATTGCTGTTTGGTCTCCAGCTGCCACGCCGTCTCCGCTTCCCGGCTTGGCGGGGGCCACCTGCTGGGCCAGGAGTGAGGGGAACAGGGCTCGGATCCTGGCCCGGGTTCAGGACCCCTGCTCGTGTGCTGTGATATTGCAAATGAGCCCATTCTCTGGCCATGATAAAAATGCGTATGACTGGTCGGGCACTCACACGGGCATCACCCACAGGGGCTCACTAAATGCCCCCCGACAGCCCTCCTGGGAGATGCTCTCTGGCCCAGGTGTACAGACAAGGAGGCTGAGGCTTGGAGAAGCTAAGCCCCATACTTAGCTAGGATGGGAGGCCCGGCACTTGACTCCAAAGCCCACAGGCCTGACCACTCCACAGCCCAGTATATCACAAATCACAAAAGCTATGCAAGTCTCTCTGGCTTAACTCTCAGGCAAGTACACCAGGGACACTGGGTCAGGAAAAGAACCGCAGATTTATGCGACAGAGCCCACCTGGGGGTTGAGCATCCTGGGATGTACGCCCCACTGTTCTCTCCAGCTCACCTTGGCTGCGTCTGCCCTGAGGCCAAGAGCGCTGGCCCACCTCAACTGAGCCGGATGCCAATGGGCTCTGGCTGCATGAACGCTCTGGAAAGGGAGCCAGAGCACCACGTGTTGACCCCCCTGCAAAGGGACAGTGACCTTCCACATTGCTAGATCCTACATTGGGTTCCAGGGAACCGCCAACGGCACAGTAGACATCTGTGCAGGATGAAGGAGGGAGAGAGGTCCTCTTCTGCTCCATCACCTTAAGCCTCAGCTGGGGGTGGCTTGTCACCTGCCAACTACCAGCACCAGTGTAGCCCATGAGACTAAGTGCCCTGCTCAAGCCTCCGCCACCTCCCTGGCCCTCAACCCCTTTTTCACCCAGAGAGGGCATAACTCACAGGCCCATCTTAGGCAGCTGTTACAGTGAAGGGCAATGAGAAGGCAAAAGCTAAGTGTGACCCGTATTCCCTTGAAAAACCCCTTGTATTGCCCACGATTTCATACTGTGTCTACCGGTGGTCTAGACCACAGCCTGACTGATGCCCAGTGCTCGCGCCATCTCTAAACTGCACTTCAAAAGCCTGGCCCCAGTGAACTGTGTTCAAGGTTATTCCTAATTGCAGGCTTTAAATACCTCTGCTCATACCTGCCTCCTTTATCAACCTGACATTTTCTGCCTATGAGTCACTCATTAGCATTTTGGCAGCCACCCTTATAGCCCAGAGATGCCTGAGTCTTGGAAAAAACCCATCCTTGCCCACATAAGGAAAAAAATTCCCAAACCCTCCAGTTTCATGCAGAGACAAGGCCCCATCGTACGTCATCCCTAGAAAGAATCAGGGGTCCTGGGCAGCGCAGCCAGATTCCTGGGTACCTGCATCCGAGCAAAGGGCAGGAGAGTTATGGGTGGAATCATGTCTTCCTACAGTTCCTTTGTTGAAGCCCTAACCCCCAGGACCTCAGAATATGGCTGTATTTGGAGAGAGGGCCTTCACAGAGGTAACCAAGGTGAAATGAGGTCACACAGGTAGACCCTGATCCGATCTGACTGGTGTCCCTATAAGAAAAGCTTAAGACACAGGCATACAGACCAAGGGATGAACACGCCAGGAAATAGTGAGAAGGTGGCCATCTGCAAGCCCAGGAGAGAGGTCTCAGGAGAAACCACACCTGCTGACCCCGGATCGTAGACTTCCAGCCTCCAGAACTGGGAGATAACAACCTTCCGTTGTTCAAACCCCGAGTCTGTGCTGTTTTGTCATGGCAGCCCAAGCTAAGACAAGGAACACGTCGGTACAGAGCCAGAGAAAGAGGCACTGGCGACAGCCGCTGGGTCAAGGCTCACGCCCCTAGAAAGCTTGCTTAGCTGCCAGTGCCTCGTGCCTGGGGAGCGCCAACTCTGCTGCTGAAGCCTTCGCCTGCATTCCACCAGCTCCGGACGACCTCAAGAGTTACGTCAGCCACAGAGGGCAGCTTCCAGGACAATCAGCTCCGCTGGGAGAAATGAGACTCAAACCACTGGTTCGGAGAAGACGCAGGGGGGATGCTGCCCACCTCGGACTAGGACCCTCAGACAACAGCCGCTCCCACCAGCTGCAAGGCTCCAGAAACCCAACTAGGTTTATTTTGACCACGACCTATTGAATGCATCGTCGAGCTGGGGGATAACCATGATGAATGGAACTCAGGCCTCGTCGGTGATCAGATGGCTAAATAAGGAATTGCTGCCCCCCAACCAGGGACTGGCCTGCAACCTGACCGGGAATCAAACAGGCAACATTTTGCTTTGTGAGACAATGCTCAACCAACTGAGATGCGCCAGTCATGGCTATCTTGTTTTTCTCAAGGAACAAACCCACATCAGCCAATGACTTTGCCAAGATAAGGAGGGCCCCACTAGCAGCCTATCCAAGGTTAGCTTTATTGTCTTTTTGGAATATTTCCGACTCGTCAAGCTCTGTTCAAAACCCGATCTTGACACAGAATCAGGCTGCTCTGCCCACTTTGATCCCACAGGAGAGCTGGACACCCTGCTATCCGCTCTGACACTTTGGAAGGACTTAAAAGTGGCATGCAGGAAAAGAAAAATGTAGAACACACCACAGTGGTCAGGATTCCTATTTAGAATCTTGAGCCTCTTTCCAGAATGATCCACACCCTTAGCACATCAACCACCTTCCCAAAGAGTCCATTCCCTTGTAGGGGCATCCTACTCTGAAGCTGAGACTGTCACATTCATTACACCCCCTTCCCCAGGCCCCTGACACCGTGGCGTGAGAGGGAAGGTCAGAGAAGGCTTGCTGTTTACTAGCTGTGTGACCTAAGACAAGTTACTTAACCTCTCTGAGGCTAAGATAAATGCAGATAACAACAACTATCTTGAGATTATATGATGAGAAAACATATGTAAATGCTAAAGGCCAGTGCTCACATTTATTAAGGACGTATGAAGAACAAAGAGAAGGAGGAAAAGAAGCAGGAGGAGCAGGAGAAGATAAAAGAGGAGAAGAGTAGGGGAGGGAACTTTGAAGTCAGACAGTCCTGGGTTCAAATCTCTGCTCTACCACTTGCTGGCTGTGTGACATCAGGCAAGTTGCTTACCCTCTCTGCCTCATTGCTTCCTCCTCTGTAAAGCAGGGATAATACTGCCTACCTTGCGAAAGGACCTTAGTTAAGGTAACAGATGAAAAAGAACATGACACTACGCTCGCAAGCTCTAGGGCATTTAAGAAGTGTGCCTGAAATCAGTCCCTGCATTCTCAGCCCTGGTTCTCTAGCCTTCCTCGACCTTCCAGCTCTGCCACCCTAGATGGTGAGAACAGGAGAAAGCAAGGAGGCCCTTGGACAGGGAGCTAGGCCTCCCACGGACTCCCATCCAGAGGAACACCGCTGTCCTCATCCCTTCTGGGGGGAGTCTGCTGAGCTCCCTGAGACCCCACTGCGCTCCCTCTGGACAAGGGAGGCGGGAGGGCCTGGCTCGCCTTTCCCTGGACCTGAGTACCTGCACTTGTGAACTGGAGGACAGCGATGCCCCTCTATCCTGGCTCAGGCGCACAGCTGGCGGGCGAAACACCTATTTCTAAGGAACCCCAAAGTGCTAGTCCCGGACGTCTTCGGACCCTCTGTAAAAGGCAAGTTATTTTAAACCTCTCCTGGACCCAAGGCCTGCGCAAATGATGCAAATGGCTTTGGGAAAAGCACCAGAAAGGTTTTTAAGGCCTCTCATTCTGCCAGAAACACACTTAAACTTTAAAAAATTTAAAGCTCACCACCTCTCTTGGGTTCACTTTGTGCTAGGCTATGGTTTAGAGGAAGACAAAGCAAAACCCCGAACCCGCAAATCAATGGACCACGACGAGTGTTTGCCCTCTGCCACCCTGTTCAGGGAAACGCGGGGATGGAGCCCCAGTGGGGAGAAGCAGCTCTGCCTTCCTGCCAACAGCTTCTGGCTGGAACAGACAGAGGCCGGTGTTGAAATCCATTTCTTTTTTTAACCTGGAATGGGGCAGGGAAGCTCGCCAAGGAACAGGTGTGACGGAGGCCTCTCCCTCCCAGCACCCAGGGGCAAAGCCAGGGTGCCTCAGGTGCAAGGGGAACAGGGCAAGGCGCTGAAGTGCCGCTGGAGGCATCCCTAAATTGGGGGTGCAGGTTAGGACCCTACAGTTTCCCAGGAGTTTGTGTCAGATCCTGGGGGTCAAACACAGAGTCAGGCATTTGGGTACACGTGTCTACGCTCAGACCACCAAGGCCACTACTCACCCCCTGAAGTTGCCCCCCCGACCCCCAGCCCCAGCCTACCCCACCGTCTTACTTCTGCTAGGCAGCTCCTCTTGGCCCAGGCCATTGGAGGGAGCCAGTGGGCCACTGCCGCCCTCGTCCAAGGTCAAGATGAGGGGAACGTCGTCATCTAAATTCATGGCCATGTTCTTCTCTCCTGTGGCCCTCAGGATGTGATGCTCAGGGCCGTCAACAGTCTCTGCTTTAAGCTCCCTTTCAAAGCCACTGGCCCAGAGGTGCTTCTCAGAAACTCCTCCATTTGAGGCATCTTCTAGGGTTTGGGGGTAAAAAGAAAAAAGACCATTATTAAAATACAACCACTGCTGATGAAAATCTTCTGCAGTTAGGTAGTGGTGATGGTTGCTTAATCTTGCGGGCACACTAAAAACCACTGAAATGTACCCCTTGAAAATGGTGGAGTATTGCAGTGTATAATAGCGTGAAAAAATGAGAGAAAAACTCTGCAAGAACCAATACTGAAGTTAATGGTAATGTCTGGAGATGGAGATTATGACTAATATGTTCCATCTCCACCCCTCTTTGTACTTGTTTGTGTGTTTTATAAAGATTTAAAAAACTTAAAAAAAAATACAACTAGTAAAACAATAGTTACTCAGTGCCTACTATGTACCAGGGACTCTTCTGGCAATTTTTCAGTAAAGCTGATTGAAACTTCGTAATAGGCAGGATCAGTATGCCCCATTATAGAGGGCGAGAGTTTAAGCTCAGAGAGGTTAGGTAACTTGCCCAAGAACCTCCAGCTAGAAAGCCAAGCTTTGAACTTCGCCATCGGACTCCAGCCCCGTGCCCCTAGCCACTAGGCTACAATTCCCCCAAGTGCAAGGCCCAGGATTTAGGCAGCGCTCAGCTCCCATGACCTGTAAAGAGTTAGTGCGATAGGGCGTCAGACACTTGCCACTTGCCCGTAGCATCCTCTGATATCCAGTCACCCAGCAAAAGGCCACATGCTGAGTCCCCGATTTAAAACACTCAGCACGAGCCTGTTACAAGTTCCTATTTATACACATCCCCATTTCCGCTGAGCAGGACCAAGAGAAAAGCCAATGCTCAGCAGATCTGATGGCAGACCTTTGAACTTGAAAACAGCAGTAGGTTCCTTCCTCAAGCCGAGGCTTTCTGGGCTCAATCAACTTTGCCTCCAAACTGACTCGCTGAAGGGCGACCCCGCAATTTACTTCTTTCACAAATCATCAGAATAATCCCAAGCAGGTCCCCGGGCGTTAGTGTCTTCTTAAAACAAGGCAGTTACAAGTGAGAACCGGTCTGCTGGCTGCTAAGCCTGTAGCTCTCTGCACAGCAAACTTCCTGCGAGATTTTTTTTATGTTTCCTCCAGATCCGGGGATTTCTTTGGCTTTTAAATCTCAATACCAGGGAGACAGAAGAGGAAATCCCAAATGAGACACTGGCTGTCTTAAGAATTAGGTTTTATTTATTTTGGTTTTGTTATTTTTTTGGTTGAACTTTTGACCACAGAGATTTCCAAACATACTCAAAAGTAGAGTATGTAAATGAACTTCCTTGTAACTTTCGGTCAGTTTTGACAATTAAAAACATTTTGCCATTCTCTCTGGTATTCATTCTGAAGGCGGGAGAATCTACTCACCCCCCTCACCTCATCAAGAAGTTTTCTAATTTTATCATTATAATTATAATGGCCAGTGGGTTTTATGGTAACTGTTTAATATATGACTATCTCCCTACATGCATTGTCTTAGCTCGCGGCTCTCAACTGGGGGTATCTTGCCCCCTTCCCAGGGGACCCTAGCACTGTGTGGAGACATTTTCGATTGTAACAATTCCCCAGAGGTGAGGGGGTACTAGGAGGTAGAGGCCAGCTTTACTGCTAAACGTCCCACAAGGCACAGGGGAGACCCACGATAGAGAGAGAAGTGGCTCAAAATATTACTAGTGCTGCTGTTGAGAAACACCCACGTCGCAGAAGAGGAAACGGGCTTGGAGGCGTTCGCGTCACCTGCCTCTTGGAAGCGCACCTCTGGGAAGGGGTGAAGTCCAGGTTTCAACCCGGGCAGTCTGAATTCGGGCAGTCTGAATTCGGAAACGCCCGATCCCTGGCCTCCGGCTCAACCCTAACCCTACTCCCCCTCCCAGAACCAGTTCTGCCGTCCGAATCCATGCCAGCCCATCCTTCTACAGCGGAACAGTGAGGTCCGGGGCGGGAAGGGACCTGCCCAAGGGCGCACGGTGCAGGACTCGGGGGTCCTAGCCTAGCGCTCCTTGCGCGGGGCTGTGCTTCTCGCTCTAGAGAGCGCACAGAAGGGAAGGGTCACCCCTGGGGACAGGTCCCAGGAGAGGGCCAGCAGCCGTCACGCTGTCTGCTCCAGCAGACTGACCGGTGTGAGTGGAGTCGCCTGAGGGCGCCAGGGCGAAGAGCGAGTGAGGAAGGAAGGGGAGGGAAGGGGCGCGCGGACATTCCTGCACTCCACGTGCGCCCAACGCAGGTCTGGGCCCCCGAGAGGGGGTCACCCCAGAGAGCCGAGGACGAGGAAAGAGGGTGCAAAGTCCCGGCCTGGACTGGAGGGAGAGAAGCGCGCGGTGACTTCCCCGCAGTCCCTCTGCGCCCTCCCTGCCCACACTCCAGTAGTTAGCAGCAACCCCGTACTCTTACTCCACGCCCTTTGACCCCTGACCCCTGCCCTCTCCTCAGGCCATCCCTTGCACCCCTCAAATTCTTACACGCGCCCCAGCAACCCAGACCGCACGCCGGGCTCGGCACCGGGCAGCCCAGGCTGCCGGTGGCGCCGCCGTGGAGACCCCGAGCCTGGAGCTGTTGCAGCCACCACCGCTGCCGCTGCTGCCGACACTTCAGCCGCTGCCACCACGGCAGCTGCGCCAGTTCTCTCATCCACCGCCTACCGTCCCCTCACCCCTCCGGCCCCGCCCCGTTCCCCCTTAGCTGAGGCCTATTCGCTAGTAAGGCTGCCAGGATGAGTTATGATTGGCCCAGTCTCAAGTCCTTCCACAGTTCTCGCCCACTGCCAGTGCAGAACTCCCAGTCCGCCTCCTAGGGAAGGGGAGGGACTAAGAAGCTCCGCCCCTCTACACTCCCAGCTTCCCCGCCTTTCTCTTTCAGCTCAATTTAGAGTCAGTCCAGATCTTTCAATTGGTGGAGGGTCAGAGAGATGGTGCCTCTAATTGGTCAGACCTCGAAGTGGGAGGAACTGAGCGGCATTGAATGGCGAAAACGAAAATCAGTCAGGCTCCGAGTCCCGCCTTCTGAGATTGGCGGGTAACCTAGCAACGCAGATACCACCGAAGGTAACTTCGGGTAGAGAAACCTGGATCCCTCGGAGCAGGTGAGTGACCAGGAGGGGAAGGGCTGGGGATGAGGCGGAGAGGTGGAATGGCCTCTAGCCTGCTACTCTTTGGCTCTCTGAGCAATCGGTAGTCCCCACGGCGATCCCGTCCCCGCCCCAGGTCCCTGCTCTCCAGTCCACAAGGACCACTGGACATCTTCTCTGTCCCTTCCTGTACCATCCCTCCGCTTATCATCTTCTTGGCCCCGCTTTCTCAACCCTAAAAAGTGGAGTTAAGTGGGGTCACATCGTAGTTAACTAGTAATTTCAAGTCAAACATAGGCGCTGGGGGCGAGAGGGTAGTCTCTCCATCTTCCACCGTTTCACCGAAGGGCCATATGTTCCAGGGAAAGGAGCAATGAAAGGCATCTCAATTGAATGAGCGTTCAAATTAGTCATTTTGATTATGCCAATTTTTGCCTTTTGTGATGACTTTAAAACTTAATTCCCATCCCTGCCCTTAAAATGGGATTTCATTCATATACTTAAGACACTGTTTGTTGTGAGGATTAAATGAGGTCAGGCAGTGAAGAGCTTGGCACGGAGCTGAGGGACATAGTAAGCGCTCAGTGAAAAGTAGCATTCTCGCCCCAAAACCACATCGGTCCTCAACTCTTCCTGCTTAAAATTGCTCCAACCAAAGTATCTCTTTCCATTTATTACATATTCATATATTCAACAAGTATTTGCTGAGTGCTGACCACCGGGTGCTGGGGTGGAGCAATCAACCGAAGAAACTTCACTCCTCCCCTCATGGAACTTGTCTAAATACGAACATACAGGTAAATGTGAAATTACAGCTGCAGAGATTCACTTCCAGAATGATGGAGTGAGGAGGTTGACAAATCCTCGCCTCAAAAAGCAATGAGGGCAGCTGTGACGGCTGTATTTTCTAACCAATCAAATCAGGGAGACGTTCTGATTCCTTAGTCCCTCTGAAAGCTGTTCAAGAGGAAGTGAGAATCGTAACCAAGATAACCAGGCCAAGGACTGAAAGTGGTGGGCAGGTCAAGGGTGGGAAGCCGTGAGTTCCGAGGTCACTGTTCCTGTCCTGTCTGAATATAAAAACGCTGCCAGCGGAAGGCAAGAATCTAGCCCTCTGTTCCCTTTCCGAGATGCCAGCCGCTACTCCGAAAGCCTTTCGATTGAAAGCAGCTGTAACAGAGGCTGCAGGGTCACAGCATCAATCTCCCCACGTCCGAGCTGGACCGGGCTGCCCAGGGCATCCCAGGCAGAGCTGTGCCCTGGCTCTGAGCAGGGTGTCCCTCTGGAACACGTTCCAGGCATGTGTGGTCCAACATAAATGCCAGTTTAGCCAGTTTCACTTGGTTTTCAGAGGGAAATTGTATGGAAGGGGTTAGTCTTCCCTGCCTGCTCAATTGCTAGATGCCACCACACACTTTCTTTGTCCCTAGGGGAGAAGAGCTCAGGGCAATGAGGCTGAGGTACCACATAGTCGTGCCTGAACTTATTATACTACTTCCCTTTGAAGAGGGCTTTTAACTCCCCTAAGGGCTTTCCCATATATCAAATTACCCTCCTCCACCCAACTCCCTTTGATGTGGCTAGGACAGGTGTATCACCTGGTGCCAGAGAGATAAGGGACTTGCCCAGACGTATTCCCAGAGCCACTGACAGGGGTGAGTCATGCACCCAGGTCTCGTAACACCAGCTTCTGACTCTGATCTTGACTCTGTAACTGATGGTGGCTTCATTTATTCATTGGTTGATGAAAGAAAGAGAGAGAGAGAGAAACATCAATTTGTTGTTCCATTTACTGATGCATTTATTGGTTGAGTCTTGTATGTGCCCTGACTGGGGATGGAACCTGCAACCTTGGTATATCGAGATGACACTCTAACCAACTGAGCTACCACCTGGCCAGGGCTGATGGTGGCTTTAGATGGCACAGATGTCAGCTTGTCAGATACAGCAGGGCCAGACTTGGACAGGCCTTCCTTGGAACCTGGGTGGAGCACTCAACGTGGGATGGGGAGGCCAGGAGTTTTATAGCACAGCAAGGCCATTGTGATCTAGACCAGTAATTCTCTAGACCAGGGGCACCCCCACCCCACACTCCCATCCCCGCAGGGACATTTGGCAAGAAACTGGTAGTGGGAGAAGGCTGCTGCCAGCATGCAGTAGGTGGAGGTCAGGGATCCTGCCAAACATCCTACAATGCTCAGGACAGCCCCCACGACAAAGAATTATTTGAGCCAAAATGTCATTAGGGTGGCAGCTGAGAAACCCTGTTCTAGACTGGTATTTTCATGTAAGGCAAATGCTACACGCGCACACACACACACGCACGCACCTTTTCCCTTCGGGTCCTAGACAGTGGAACTGAAGACAAAAGTGACTACAAATCAGGATCGTTTGAAATAGAGGATCAGGATAAAGTATCTCTTTGAACTTAGCCCTCAAATACTAGCGGCAGGTTATATCCTACAACCAGTCTAATGCCCTCAACACAAGGGCTTTCAAACCCAGGTTGTTTTTTTAACCACAAACCAAAGAAATACACTTCCTTTCCTTCTCAATCCAGCAGACACATATTTAATTATAAATGACTACTTACTACATGCCATGCACTCTAATAGTTTCTATTCTCTTTCATTTATTTTTAACTGGCAAGTTGATTTCATTCACTAAAGGGGCTCGGCCCTCGGTTTAAAACAGACACTCCTTGCCCTGGCCGGGGTGGCTCAGTTGGTTAGCACGTCATCTCTTAACGGAAGGAGCGCTGATTCGATCTCCCTTACTTTCTCTCTAAAAGCAATGAAAACATGTCCTTGGATGAGGGTAAAAAATAAACATAAAAAAGACACCGATTCAACATAATCTGTCAGCCAGGAAAAGCCAGTGGTTTGCATTTTATAAGGTGATGACTTAAATATTTTTTTAAGTAGGGGCAATTTATTTTAGAAGAGCTCTGAATTCGTTACTAGGAAATTCTTTCTTCTGTCTACAACTACTATCCACAGTTGGATGTAACTAGAAATAAACACTTCTAAAGTGACACGTTAACGAAAAGGGGAATTAAAAATTGTGACGAATTAATTTGTTAAGAAGGAGGGAACTGATGAGCAGTTTAATGGACTTTTGTTCTCCATCACTCACAGAAAAACACGAACAGTGCAGAAACCAGAAAAGTGAAAAACAGAAATAGTAAAAAGTAGTACAAAGTGGTTCCATTTTGTCTCTTTATAAACCCTTCTCACAAACACATTTACCGTTTTAAGGAAAAATACTATCTTTTAATTTAAGGAAAAATACTATCTTTTAATTTAAGAAGTATCCAAATGTTAATATTAAATTCCATCATTTTGAGGTCATAATATGACAAAAGCTAAACATTATTTTTTCATTTTTAATTATTTTATTGTTGTTCAAGTACAGTTGTCTGCATTTACCCTCCACCACTTCCCCCCCACCCCAGCCATCCCCACCTCCCTCCCCTGATTCCACCCCCGCCCTTCGTTTTCTCCATGTGTCCTTTACAGTTTTGTTCCAGAAGCTAAACATTATTAAAGCTGGACTTTATTTCCTACTCATTGCAGTTCTAGCAGGTGTGGGTCCCCCAACTGTCCCCATTTTGCAGGTGAGAAGCCAAAGCTTAGAGAGGATTGACTGCCTGAAGCCACACAGTGAGGAAATGGGTGGAACCGAACAGCAAGTGGGGTCCTGGGGTCCCGCTGCCCGCTGCCATCCTCTAGGGAAAGTTCCAGAGGCAACGGTGTGGTGATAAAGGCAAGGAGTCTTTATGCAAAAGCTTCGCGATTTTGGAGTAACAGCTTTCCACCTGCATTCCTCACTTAAGCCTATCAATTAAGGCTAAACTCTTTAGTTACAGCTTTAATCACTTAAACACCATCAATTAAAGCTGGACTCTTCAACACCTGAGTTCTCCTATCATTTCCCCTGATAGTTTAAATGATCTTATTTCTATAGGTAGAACAAACTAAAACAACATAAGATACGAAAGCGGCACAATTCCAGAATGGCAGGCTTCTGCCTCAGAAGTCGTCCCCTCTGGAACTTCGGAAGAATAACCCTGCCATCCTCTGGCAGGCCGGCCCAGCCGGAAGCTGCACCCAGAGTTCCTTCCCACCCCCAATACCTTCTGCTGGGAAACGCAGGCAGCCATAGCACGATCACCCAGCCGTCCTCGAGGAAGAAGCCAAAGGGAGCCCAAGTGCCAGGCCATCCAAGAGCCCAAGAGCCCTTCTTTTATTGCCAATCTCCTGGCCCATAATCCCACGCGCTCTGGAGGCGTTCAGCCTCTCAGCCAATCCCCAATCCCGCCCTAGGCTGTTTCCCATTGGCTCCGCAAATTCCTCCTACTCCTCCCTCCTCCTTCCCAGTGATCAGATCAGATCTCTCTGTATCCTGGGGAGGCCCTGGGCTCAAACTCCAAGTTCGTCTGACACCGGAACGCAGAAAGTTAGTCCTCGTGCAACAGGCTCATGTTTCCCTTTTCCCCTTCAGAGATGAAGACCCAGAAGGTCAAGTGAATTTGCTCAGCGCTAGAGCTGTGGCCAGTGGCTGGCAGGGAGCTGTTCATTGTCACCAGCATTTTTGAAATCTGTTCCCGGGAGCATATTCCCCCCCAACCTCAGTCACTGCTCAGTGTCCTCTGTCTCCGAAGCCCTGGGTGTCATTGGAGGCACGGCCACAGAGCCGTCACGACGGTTGAGATGCCGTCTGCTCACACCTCCAGCGTTCACCGCTACAGTCTCAGACTAGGAATCGTTTGGAAGCTCAATACGACCCACGAAATGCAGGTTCCCAAAAAGGACAAGAGAGGATTGGGGAAGAGTTCAGCGGTGACAGTGAATATACAACTAAACTCTGAAAATAAAACCAATTTGGTTTTAAATCTTTTCGTTTTAAATTCCAAGCCCCGACTGGACCGGGATGGGGAGCAGCTCTCAGGCCACCCTGGCCCACTACTGAAGTATGGCGCTATTTCTGGTTCTAGCTCAGGCCTCGCCTTTGCTGAGAAATAGCCTTGCCCCACTGTGCTGGCGGCACCTCTCAGTGAGAAAACGGGCCCGCTGGGAGTTCCGGGTTTGCCGTCTCTTCCCACTGAGCACCCGCTGTGGGACAGATTCTTGTGACAGCAGCTTTCATCCCGAATGTTCTGCCCCTTTCCAGCCCCCGTCTTCCTTAGAAGGCTCTGAGAAAGCGTATCGAGCTAGATGTGTGATTTGCAGGCCATGGGAGCTTCCTGAGGCCACAAATGGAAGATTCCTGCTGCTTCCAAGGCACAACTTCTGCCTGTTAACTCGACTTGAGAATATTTTGTTGAGTTTTGCATCCATGTTCATGAAATGTATCAATCTGCACTTGTCCTTTCTCCTAACATCTATGTCTGTTTTGGTATTTGAGTAACACTAATCTTACAGGATCAGTTAGGAAATATTCCTTCTGCTGCTGTTTTATAGAACAGCTTGTGGAGAATTGGTATGATTTCTTCCTTAAATATTTGGTAGACTTCACCAGTGAACTTATCTAGGCCTTGTGCTTTCTGTTTTGGGAGGGTTTTATTTTATTTTATTTTAATTGTTGTTCTTGTACAGTTTTCTGTCTTTTACTCCCACCCCAGCACACTGCCCTAGCCCTCCCCACCTCTCTCCCAAGTTTTGGGAGGTTATTAATTGTCTATTCAGTTTTTTAATAAATGTCGGCCCATTTGGGTTATCTGTTTCTCCATGTAGGAGTTTTAGTAGATTGTGCCTTCAAGGAAATGGTCCGTTTCATCTAGATTATCCATTTGTGCGGTACAGTCGTTCACATTTTCTCATTGTCATTTTCACATTCTTGGAATCAGCAGTTATGATCCCTCTTTCCTTCTTGACCTTAGTAGTTCCTTAGTATGTCTCTAACATCTCCCTACCACTTGCTAACCTTGCTTTTTGACAACAGAGATCTGGTCTCAGACTCGTCGTTCCTGGGTGATAGCATCTAGCTAGAATGGAATAATATCAGGATGCAGACATCCCTATCTTCCACTTCAGGAAAGTGATCCAGATTCTGCAGTTACAGAGGAGAGTCAAAGTTGCCTTCTTAACGAAAAGTACTTAAGAATGAAAGTATGTATACTTTAAAAAGTCAAGTTGATAATAGCACAACTTGGTCTATAGATTTGGCAGAAATCACAGAGGTGGCTTCCGACGAGAGAGATTTGAACAACACTGAACTAGAACTAACGCTCACGAAGGCCTCTCTCCTGACCCCTGTGGTGCGGCGTCACGCTGCCCTGTGACCCCTGCGTCGTGATCGGTTACGAAGTGTGTCTTGGTAGTTGAGAATAAGTTCCAAAGTATCTATGCACGATGGACTCAAAATACACAAATCGGTGAGAGGTGATTCAAAGCTTCCCCTGCCACCATTCAGCTCTTCTTGCTCACTGTGTTCTGAGAAGCTTTTCTCAAGGAGAAAGAGATGGGGTACAGCTCTGCTGTGGCAACTGTGTCTGATGCTAGGTGTCCCCACGGGAACACGACACCGGTAGGAACCCTGTGTGGCAGTAGAAAGATCAAGTCATGTGTATGTGTGTGTACACTTAAAGATACAAAACAAATACAAATACTCATATTTGTAGTTGTTAAGTAAACCGACTGCTGTAGGAACTGGATCTATTTTTTTTAATATTTTATTTCTTTTTGGAGAGAGAAAGAGAGAGAGAGAACCATCAATGTGTGGTTGCCTCTCATACGCGCCCCCCCCCGCCACTAGGGACCCAGCCTGCCACCCAGGCATGTGCCCTGACTGGGAATCGAACCTGTGACCCTTTAGTTCACAGGCCAATGCTCAATCCACTGAGCCACACCAGCCAGGCCATGACTGGATCTTCAACACGTCTGTTCTCTGAGCCCTAGTCATCAGGACTCATTGAAACAGGGCCAACAAAGAGTCACTCCACTGAGTCCACCTGGGAAGTCAATCTTAAAACCGGGAGACTGGATGGAGCAGTGGCTCCTGGACCGACCGCCTGGGCTGAAATCCCAGCTCTATCACTTACTAGCTCTGAGCAAATGAAAACCTCAAACCTCACTTCTCATCTACACAATGGAGGCAATGGAAGCTCCTCCCTCACGAGGGTTTTTGTTAGGGTTACAATGGCATTCCTGCCCTGGCTGGCAGCCACACACAGATGTTTCTCTACATCTCTTTCTCCCTCTCTTCCCTTCTCTCTAAAAATAAATAAAATCTTAAAAAACTAAAATAAAATGGCATTCCTTAAAGTGAGCTCCCTCCCGCCGTAATCCGCACACACACCGCAGTTTCCTTCGCACCCGCTGACTTCGCCACGCGCCCAGGTGGCGTTTGTAAGGCTAGATTTTCTTCCTCTTTTTTTCTCCCAAGGGGAAAAGAATATAATTTACCTCAATGCTTTTTTTTTCTTCAAAATGTTCAGAGAGTGAAAGTAATAAAATATCCAACCAGCCCACTTGAATGAAGACGAGGCATAATTTGCATGATAAAGATATATTTCCATTTATAAAGTTCATCAGCAGAATTAATGACAAATAAAGGGAAGATCCAATTAAAGTTCCCCAACCATTAACAATCTTGCTTCAACTCTCAGGGCAGGAATTTTCAAAGGGGAGGCTGGAGTTGGAAATGATTTAAATATTAAGGTTGGTGGCGTTAAAGGGGACATGAAATGATCATATTAGAATTCAAGGAAAAGAGGTTTTCCAGTGATTTTTGTCATCAGAGTCAGACACGTTTTCCCCCAGCCCGAGGTCCACGGGCGTTTTCTTGTTCGCCCAAATGAGCTGTCAGGAGCTGATGGGCGTCATCATAATCAAAGAAAACAAGTTTGCCCTTTAAAGCATAGGAGGTAATTTGGCTGAAAGCAAATTGGAAACATTTCATATAACGTTGCCTTTCCAGACGCCATCCCTGAAGAATTCGGGCGTTTTGATTTATGCCTGTGAGCTTCGGGGGCCAATGGGGAGAAGTGCATTCATTAAACAATTTGGTCACCCTCATCCTCGGAGAGGAGGGTCCATGGCTGTCCATGGAACGCTATTTTCAGGAGAAGCCTGAAAGGAGCTCATGAGACTGAGGAAGAGCAGGGTTGGGTGGGAATGAAGGAGATGCCCGCTGGACCCAGGGCTCAGCCCCGGAGGCTTCTGATCTGGAACCCGGTCTGCCGGGCCAAGGAACAGAGCAGTCTCTGCACCTGATCTTGCTCCCTTGTTCTTAGCCACTTCTTTGATTCCCTCCCCTACGCTCTGTTTACTCTTTGGTTTGGAGAACTGAAGATCTCTTTTGTGTCTTCAGAGATCACTGCCTTCTCCCTTGCATTTATATCTCCACCCCCACGGTCTCCCTGGAGCGCCCCCCATTCACCATCTTGTGTTGTCAGTTGCCTAGACTACGTTTATCAGTTAGGGTTCTTTGATTGCGAGCACCGGAAACGGACCGGCTAAACAGGATGGTGATGGAAAAGCTGACGAACCAGGCCTCAGCTAAGGCCAGCAGTGGGGGAGGTTTCTGGGGCTCTCCGTAGCAGGCTCTCCAGGGACCCACCACTGGCTTCAGTCCCCACCATTTCCCACTGACGTGTCCCTCTTCAGAATTCCCTGTGGGGAGAGAGTTGGCCCCACCAAGACTGCATGCAGTGGGAGAGAGGATGAGTTTCTCAAAGGAGGACTGGGGTGCTATCACCCGACAAAGAAGAAATGGATTCTGGGAGGGCCAGGATGTCCTGTCCACCATCTGCTCCAGCTAGAACTCCGTGGGTTTTAAACTGAGCTCTTTGTCCTCCTTCCCAAACTTCCTCCACCAATTTCCTTAGTGACTGGTGCCCCAACATTCTCTCCCAGTCACCCACACTCAAAACTGCCTTTCATTCAGCAAGTCCTGACGATTATTCCTTCTTCTGATTTTCGTTGGCTTGAACTGTGTCTGTAGCCACCCTTGGCTGTGCAGGGGCTGAGGAGGTGAGCGTGAAGGACTCCCAGCCTCTACCATAGGGGCAAGCAGGAGGGAAGGGTGGAGCTTGGGATGGGGGAGGGTGCCTGCCACCCAGGGGCTTAGCATCACAAAAACCTGTCCTGAGACCTCGACCAAGGCTGGGAGCCCAGAGAAGTCTTCCTTGAAGTGGCACTTGAACTGAGATCCGAGTACAAGGAATGAATTTGGCAAGAAAGAGAGAGAGAGAGAGAGAGAGAGAGAGGTGCATTTCAGGAAAAAGAAACAGGAGGTACAAAGGCCCTGGGGTGGAAGGTTTATGGTGGCTGAACTTATCTGCCTGCCCCCAGGCCTTTCCCTACAAATCACCCCAGCAACAGACCTAATTTTATCTCGCCCCACTCTTCCTGCAATGTCCTACAAGATAAAGTCCCCGCTCTGGTGTTGAATAGGCCATCATCTCCACCTATTCTGTGATGACAACTTACTCCCTTCCTCCTCTACTCGTTGACCCTTCACGTAAGCATGTTTTATATCCCGAACTAGGTTATGAATTCCGGGAGCCCGGGAACCATACCTTGCAGCTCTTCCATGTCCCCAGGGGCTCCATAAAGACCAGAGCAGATGACTACGGGGGTGATCTTCATTGCAGGAGCAGGAGCAGATGTAAACGGACCAGTGAAGGGGCCCTTTAATCATCTAAGTGAGAGATGACAAGGCGCTCCGTGGCAGAGAAACTGCTGAGCAGGAAGGACAGGGAGTGGGAGCTGTCGAGGGGAGAACACGGATAGAGCCGAGGGGCAGGTCGGGTGTGGGAGTCAGGCATCGTGGGGCGTGGAACTCGGGTTTCGGCCTTTTGCAGCTAGGATGGGTAGCTGATCAGCAAGATCAAGGATAAAGAAGGAGCAGTGTGAGGGACGGGTGGGCACGTGGTGGGGACCGTCTTAGACACGCTAGCTACACGGGGGGCCCAGCCCATCCCGGGCAGTCAGTGTTCATTGGATACCTCTGGGTCCCAGACACTCAGACTGGGTGGTGACTGAAGTCCTGGACTCGGGATTTCAGTTTCCCTGGGCTAACAATGTTGGCTATTATTTATTGAGCACGTGCAATGTCCAGGCTCTGGGCCAGAAATTCCCCAGGGAATCTGAAGATCCCTGTCTTATGGCCCACGAAGCCCAGGCTAAGGGGATTTTAGACAACCAGCCCGAGGGCCCCCAGCAAGAATCTGAGCCCCCAGCAAGGATGCCTCGGAGACAGTTCCCTTCGCCGTCACGCCCTGTAGGCAATGGAAGTTACTGGTTTCAGATTGCCCCGTAGGTTTTTCTAAAGCAGCCTTTTAAAAAGGCTTTATATTTTGTCATAGTTGTAGCTTTACAGAAAAGTTGCAGAGTACAGAACGCCTGTACGCTCTTCATTCGGCTCCCCCTACTGTTAACGTCTTACGTGACCACTGTGTGTTTGTCCCAGCTAAGAAATTAACATTGACACAATGCTATTGACTAAACTATCCCCCTGATTTGGCTTTCACCTTCCAGAATACAATCCCGGATGCAATGTAAACATTGCATTTCAAAGGCATTGTTCGTCCAACTCTGAGTTTTAAAATCCATACTTAGCCCCGGCTGGTGTGGTTCAGTGGATTGAATGCGAACTGAAAGGTCTCTGGTTCGATTCCCAGTCAGGGCACATGCCTGGGTTGCAGGCCAGGCCCTCAGTTCGGGGTGTGCAACATGCCCGCACAGGAGTGCTGTGCTGGGCCCAGCCCTGCTCGCTCTGCCCCCGTTCTGCTCTGCAGCAGGCTGCATTGCCCAGGCCCCCCTCTTCAGTTGGTTCCTCACTGGCTTTGACCAACGTGAGGGCCCGGTGTTAGGTTGGAGGCTGAGACGGAGGGAGAAACCAGAGTATTTCTCCCCTCTTTGCATTGGCTGTGTTTCTGGTAGCGGCCACAGAAAACGGCTGTGGCTCCAGCGTCCCCTTGGTGACTGTAATCCCGAAGCCCACCACCTCCTCCTCCTGAGGTGGCTTCCCGCCACCAACAATTGCAGGGCGGGGTGGGAAGGTGCGCTTCACCTTGCCCCGGCTGGCTTTTCAACTCTTCCATCACCTATATTTAAAGACTTAGAATGATGTCGGCATTCTTGGTGGGTCCCTGCCTGACACACGTGCCCAAGACCCACCTCCACACTTGGCCCTCCTACCCTTGTAGCCCGGACACAAAGCTCCAAACTGCTTTCAGTAAGAGGTTCTGTATAAATCTGCCAGCGCCTAAGATGAACCCTCAATTTCAAGTTTATGGTTGCTGCGGCCAAACCCACCATACCGGGGTCTGCATAGCTCTACTAACTGCTTACTCCTTCCTTTTTCAGTGCATTTAGGGACACTGCAAGCAGGAGCCCCATCTAGTCTACCAAAGTCTCAATCTTCCAGCACCGACAGAGACAGAGAAGGCTGATCATAAAATGGCTTTAGACATCTTCTCCATGGGCCCTCCTGACATGAACAGAATAAGGCTGATGGTAGAGCCGTCCAAAAAGCCAACCTCCCCACTAAAAGCCTTGGTCCCCTCGAAGACCAAACTCACTACGATCGAGACCAGGAGGATCATGTCCGTACTGGATGAGACCATCCACAAGGTGCAGTTGGTGACCCTCCTGTCCTACGTGACATCCAATAAAGAAGATCTAGAGGGCATGCTGGGAAAGGACATCGCGAAGGCCATGCGGGAGCACAAGGACCTCTGCCAGGTGCTCCTGGACAGGGTCAGTTACCTGCAGGCTGAAGAGTCGCGGGCGCAGGAGGAAGAAGAGTTTGAGGATGAGGCGTGGTTCAGAGACCACCTCCTGTCCCTGGAGCAGCAGAAATCCCACCTCCCACCACTTATGCAGCAGATCAAAGAATCCACCAAGGACATCCTGAGGCTCTTGCTCAGTAACCCACAGGCTGCCGGGCTCCTCCTGCAGATGCAGACGCCGGGCAGAAGCGCAGGAGCCCAGACCTTTATTGATAGCCTGATAGAACTGCGGGGTTTTCTGTTTGAGAAGCTGCTCACCAGTCCCATGGAAGCTCGAGACAAGGCTCAGTTCATACAGGATGTCACCAAACAGAACAGAAATAACCAGGAAGCCATTGATGCTCTGGAGGAAGAGCTAGCGGCGAGAACGAAGGACAGAAATGCGGAGGTATCGTTTGCAGGGCTGGGCAAGTTGCGGAAGGAGCCCGAAGCTTTTGGCTTCGGGTTGGGTTTCCCCCGAGTGATTTAAGTAGATGTCTTCATTAATTTATGTCACAAATGCGGTGTTGAGTAGTTACTAGGTGCCAGGTCTCATAAATAAACACACGTGGCCCCAGCTTCACCGAGTTCACAGTAAGGAAGGTGGGTCTCAAAGAGCTGGTTTAATTACGGCTTTGGGACATGCAACGAAGGAAAGTGTAGGCGCTTTGAGGGAGAGTTACAGGCCTGGCGGTCTCAGACCGAAAGGGTCCAGGAAGGTGGAGCCAAGGCGTGAAGGCCAAGAGGGCGTGAGCCAGGCGGGTGAGAGACAGAAGAAGCTTCTAGGCCAGGGCAGGCACGCCTCTTCTACCAAGGGCTGGAGAGCAGAGAGTCGAGGCTTCGGAGGCTGCGCGGTCTCAGACGCAGCTGCGGAACTCAACTCTGCCGTTACTGCAGTTCGAAAGCAGCCAGGAGCAGAGCTACGTTTCAGTCAAGCTTCGTCTGCAGATGCAGGCGTCCAGCCGGATTTGGCCTGCGCGCCTTCCTCAGGGCGAGGGGCAGGTGGGAGGGGTGGAAGCTCTGGGAACATTCATAAGAAGGAAAATGGTCACAACCTCATAGTAGCCATTTCAGGACACGTATTAGGTACAGTCGACCTGGAGACAACCCAGCTTTGGACTGCGCGGGGGCCACGGGTGCGTGGATTTTCTGCCTTAAACACTGTGAGTGTATTTTCTCCTCCTTAGGGTTTTCCGAGTAGCATTGTCTTTTCTCTAGCTTGCTTCATCGTAAGAGGGCGGTAGGTAATACCCATAATGTACAAAACATGTGTTAACGGACTACGTTCTTGGTAAGGCTTCTGGTCGATAGTAGGCTATTAGAATTTAAGTTTTGGGGGGGACTCAAAAGTTATATGTGAATTTTCAAGCAGAGGATCAACACCCCTAACCCCTGTGTTGTTCAGGGGTCAACTGTGTTATGCTTTACCTATATCTTCTCACTAAAAGCCTTCCCAAGTCTCTGCCAGATGGCGTGTAAGTGCAGGTCGAGCTGCTAAAACAGAGAGACCTAAACAATGGTGGCTTGCTGGAGATGAAAACATGTTTCCGTCCAAGAGCTGGCACAGAAGCACTGCTTCGTGACGTCATCAGGGGTCCGAGCTCCTGCCACCTGACTTCTCTCTCTGCCGTCCCCCACGGGCCTTCTAACTGTGGACCTGAAGGCTGATCCAGCTGTCCCCCATCATGTGGCCACCGGCCCAGACCGCGGGGAGGGAAGAGCAGGAGGGTGCTGCCCTCTAGGGAAGACACCTGGAAACAGCACACAGTACCGCTCTTAGCCACACCCAAAAGCAAGAGATGCGGGGATGGGTCATCTGCAGCTGGGGCCAGGTTTGCAGCGGAACATTCTGCTGCACAGATCCGGGGAGAGCGGATCCTGGGGGACAGCCAGCCAGCGCTGCCACGGGCACTTTTATGTCCAACCCTGTGAGAAATGAGCGATCAAGGGCCTGCGCAGCAGTGCGCCACCCCCGCCCCCGAGCACTAGCTCAGGTATTGCCCTTCCCGGTGCTCTCACTGGCTTTGTCCCACAGGGCATGCATCAGCGTTTGTCGATAAACATTGGTATGGCTAGTTGATCATTCAATTTGGGTCTGGCTCCCCCACAAGGGGACAGGGACCTTGTCCCTTTTGGCCCTCCGTTGTGTCCCCAGTCAGCCAGGCACAAAAGGAGGAGCACAGTCACTATTTGGTAAATGGAGAGGTGGCAGGCTCCTGGCTGCTCGGTCAGGGAAGGCCACTCGTAGGTTGGAGGGGTGTCACCTGGGGACAGGGAGAGGGTCCCAAGAGGCTTTGCTGGTCCCATTCGGGTGGCGGAGCCAGCTTGGGGCTTCGAAGTTGGACAGATCTGGGGTCGAATTCCATGTTCACTAGGCGTGCAAATTGCATCATGCCCCTGGACCTGGGTGTAAAACGAGGGGCAAGCCCTAGTCAGGCACGTCATGGAGCCCACCAGGAAAGCCAACGACGCGGCCTGCTCCAGGAGCCCGCCCCGGGACAGGAAGCCTTGCCCCAGGATAAGCTTGCCCAACAGGTGCCCCTTCCCTCCCTGCTCCCTGTGTGCGGAAAGCGAGCCCGGACCCCCCCGGAGCCCCACTGCCAGCTGGCCCCAGCCCCTGAGCCAGCCCCAGCCCCAGGGGGTTCAGAGCGAGACTCCAGGTGATCAGCCTCTTGAGTGTATGTACAAAACAGCCCTGTCCTCCTCCCCCATTCCTATTTTTGAACCAACTGAGGGCAGGGGACAAGCCAGGCCCTCAAGGAAGAGCGGTGGCGGTCCTGCACCTTCGTGCATCACGCCGTGTCTCTGCCAACTGGGCACCTCAAGCAGGAGGGTCACTGCTGTCCCCAGCATCTCCTGTGGCCTCACCCTGCATACCTGCGCCCCTCACTCATGCTGGGAAATAGAGGGTGGGGACCAAGATCCCAGCTCTGGATCACAGACAGCCCTGGCTTCAAATGCCAGCCCAGCCGCACCACCCTGGACAGACGACTTGACCCCCTTCAGCCTCAGCTTCCTTACCTGGACTCAGGCGCGCTCCCTGTGCCTGTCAGGGCTGTGGTGGGACCAGCAAGGTGATGACGCTGTGACGGCCATCTTCTCCCTGTGGTGACCTGCAGTCACATAGGCATTAACGGAGCCTCTCTTCCTGACCCAGGTGGAGAAGGAGAACTCCGTGATCCAAGAACTGAAAAGCCAGCTGCACCAGGTGCTCAAGTTCTCGGAGAACAGCCTCCATCGCAGCAAGCGGGAGGCCGAGAAGCAGCAGAGGGCGGACTTCCGGGCCTCCCAGGCCAGGGTGGCCAAGATCCAGCAGGAGATCCTGAAGCTGCAGTCCCAGTTCCACAACCTGGTCGTGGAGAACCGGGAGGCAGAGCAGGCGCTGCGGAAGGTGCCCTGGGAAGCGGGGAGGAGGGGACAATGGAGCCACTGGGGAGGGGCCGGGGAGGAAGGAGGTCCAGCACGTAGGGCAGGGCTGCCCCAGCGACCCAGGAAGCCCAGGGTGGAGCCAGTGTCCCTTGGAAGGCAGGAGGGTGCCGTGCACAGACCCGGAGCAGAGAGATGGGGGTCCTGTGCTGCCACCCACTCGCTCTCTGACATTGGGCGAGTCCCCTAACTCCACCCAGCCTTTCAGGGGTGATGAGACCCACCTTGTCCGGATCCATGCAAAGGAACTGAAGGAATACGTGGACCTCAGGCTGATTCACTCCCCCTGAGCCTCTGTTTTCACATCTTTAAAATGAAAGTGATCAAACAGGTCCTAACGGGGTACTATAGGAACTACAGGAGATGGCTGGCAGAGGGCTGGCGCGGAGTAGGTGCTCAGTAAACCCCCTCTCTCCGTGTGCCTTCTCCGTCCTCTGGCCAAGAGCCAGGCCCCTGGGCGCCGCCCGGTTCCCAGTCCCTTTCCTCACGAAGGGCCCCTTTCTAACACTGGTTCCCGCTTCTGTTTATCGTCACGACTCTTTGGAGCATCTGATGGAAGCCAGGGGCCTCTCCCCACTAAAAAGTCACAGCGCATACGCACACCAGTGAACAATCCTGCGGGAGCCCCAGGGCCCCCCAATACCAGCCCATCCATGGTGCCCGAGCTGAGAACCCTTGCTCTGAGGATTAGGAAGCTGGTTTATTATTATTATTTTTAAATTAAGGTGAAATTCACAGAGCATAGAATGAACTGCTTTGAAGTGAACAATTCAGGAGCACCTGGTACATTCACTGTTGTACAGCCACCTCCTCTGTCCAGTCCCCAAACACGTTTAGCGCCCCAGAATAAAAGTCCTCACCTATTAACTGGTTTTCCCTCACTCGCCCCACCCTCCAGCCCCTGACAACCACTAATCTGCTTTCTGTCTCTATGGATTAGCCCGTTCTGGACACTTCCTACACAAGGAATCACACGCCGCATGGCCTTCGTGGCTGGCTTTTCTCGCCCCGTATCCCGTTTCCAGGGCTCATCCACGTTGTAACATGTATCGACACTTCATTCCTTTTAAAGGCTGAGTAACATTCCATCCTACGGACAGGAGCTGATCTTTCAAAAGCAAAACTAGGTCGCGTGTCCCCCCCCCCCCCCCGCATCCAAATGCACCCGGAGGCTTCCCCTCCCCCTGCACCACGGCTTCCCCTCGGCCCCTTCCTTCCAGCCACAGCGGCTCCCGTCCTCTTCCTTGAACACCGCAGGCTCGTTCCCACCCACGGGCCCTGTGCATCTTCCGCTCCCTCTGCTTGGAATGCGCTGGAGCCAGACTGCTGGCTTCGAATCCAGCTCTGCCACCCATCAACCAGCTCTGTGACCTTGTGACCTTGAGACCTTGAGAATGCAAGTTGGCACGCTGCTCCGCAGTGGCCTCGTGTGGGACGTGGAGGGGAGCCTGCCTCGTGTGGACTCACAGGCGAGGCCCACAGAGCACCCACCACGGGGCCGGCTGGTGCAGAGTGCTCGATAGTGTTTACTGTTGATACTAGTCCAACAGACCATGACTAAGAGGAGGGTTTTTTTTTTAATTTTTAGAAGAAGTATAAAGTGGAGACGGAAATTGAGAACTGGATCCAGAAATACGATTCGGAGATGGGCGAAAAGCAGGTATTGTCGCTGCTGCACAAGTCTCTCTCAAGTGTGTTTCCCAAGATGCTCTAGGGGTGGGGGGATGGGAGGAGAGGCCCCAGGATGGTCCACGGTCTCAGCCAAGTTCTGGGCCTCCCCAGAGAGGCCTTAGAACACGGGCCTGCAGCAGGCCCTTCCCTGCCCCTTCCTTAGGCTCCAGGGTTTGTCTCGCCCGGGCAGCATGGGGAGAGGTGGGAAAGGAAGGATCCAGAAGCTGAGCCACTCAGAAGTGCTTGACAGTAGGCCTGAGGACCCCGGCTCCATCCGGTGTCCACAGCCCATTCTCTCTGTGCCTCCCTTGCTCAGCTCTCGTGGGCACCCAGGCCAGGGCTCAGCCCCGCTGGACTCAGACACGAGCTTGCCTCTCCCTCTTCACTCAGGAAGGTTCTTCCAAGTGCCTGAGGTATGCCAGGTGCTGGGACACAGCAGAGAAGAAAGGCCCCATTATCAATTGGAGGTTCTACTCTCACGTCACTTATCAGCTGTGTGACCTTCAGCAAGGGGCTTGACCTTTCTGAGACCTCTTCTGCACATGATCTGTAGAGGCAGCCATACCCACGCTGGGGCCACATGGGGATTCCGTGAGGCACCAAGTGCTTGTGTTCGGCATGCATCTGGCCTGGAGGAAGTGCTCAGGGAATGGTAGACTATGATAAGGGGTACCCTCAAACCCTCCCCCAAACTCTGCGACCCCCTCGGTGACTCACAGCCCGGGCTTCAGGGCCAGGGAAAGGAAGCCTGGCGAGCCCCCGAGGGGACACCAGCCTCTGCGTGGGCCCAAGTCAGGCATACTGCTCAGGGAACGGCCTGTCGGGGCGGGCTGGCTGAGCATGCGTGCTCCGGGGAGCGGACCCTTCAGAGGCCGTGCTCTCGTTTCTCTGGTCCCAGTGACGGGGTGCCTGCCTGGTCAACTCTGTGTCCTCTGAATGGGCTTCGCATCTGGTGGATGCTTGGCAAATAGTGGAAGGGAGGCCACAGTCAGACGTAAGGAAGAACTGTGGGCCTCGGTCACCGGAGAACGTTCGACTCACCGTGCCTTTGTGAATCGGACGGCTTCAGTGGCAGCATTTTTTATGTCCTCACCTGTGCCTGGCACGGCGTCCAGTCGCTGTGACCATCCTGTCATTTAACCCTGGAAACAGCTCCCACCCCTACCCTCCTGGGTTCCAAACGGTCCCCGTGTTTCAGAGGAGGAACAAGGACAGCCTGAAGGGGGAAGCCTGTCTAGGCGGGGCTGAGCTGGGGTTTGCGCTCCCTCCGGCCTACCCACAAGCTGTGTTTGCTCCCCATCCATCCCCAGAATTATTTCACTTGGCTCCCGCCTCGAGCTGGGGTGGATCTCGTCGCCTCTCCCACTCCCATCCGGGCCTTGTGGGCAGAAAGGCTGAGTGCAGGTGGCGCTGAGGGGGTGGAAGCCCCTTTGGGAAGGGTGGGAGTGCGGGCCCAGGAGGCGGTGGGCAGGCCCGAGGCCTGGCGACCCCACCGTGACCCTCCCCCAACCCAGGAAGAGTACGAGGAGCTGGACATCATCCACAAGGAGGAGAAGGCCCAGCTGGACGAGCTGAAGCAGAGGCACGACATGCTGGCGGAGGAGTTCGCCCAGATCCGGGAGGAGCGGGAGATCAACTCCAAGAAGAGGGCGGAGGACGAGCAGGAGCTGATGCGCATGGTGCGGGCTGCCACGCTCATCCAGGCCGTGTGGAAGGGCTACCTGGTCCGCTCCATGCTCAAGTCCAAGAAGAAGAAGCGCGGCAAAGGCAAAGCGAAGGGCAAGGAGAAGGGCAAGGGCGAGAAGGGCAAGGGCAAGAAGGCGGCCAAGGGCAAGAAATGAGCCCTCCGCCCCCAGTCCTGCCCTGACCCGTGTCCTCGCTGTGCCCACCTCCCAGAGAGCAGGCCAGGAAGCCACTGGGACAGGGAGGCCCTGTGATCGTGGTTTGAACACTTTTTCAAAATTAAAAGGCACTTGAAACCACACCCTATAAATAAACCTCATTTTACCCAGCGCTGTTGGCTGTGCGCACATCCACGTCTGCGAACACTACTTCCGAGAGGGGAGCATGCAGGCCGGGCGGGTCAGCCCCTAACCATTCCTTCCTTCGGCCTCCATGGGGGGCCAGACCTCAGGCGGCGGCCCCCTTGGTCCCAGACCGGAAGCTGCCACGGCCACAATGGACACGTCGCCCACCAGGACTGCTCACAGGGGGTGCGGGGCAGGCAGAGAATGCCAGGAGGAGCAGGGCTTCAGGCCGCCCTCAGCCCCTGCCCTAGCATTGTCCCTTTGCCCGCAACTTCTCCCCCATCCAGCTCTGTGAAAGCTCAGGGGTCCCAGGATCGGAAACCAGCAGCCTTGCATCGGCTCTATTTGGTGCTCAGGTAGTCGGATAATGTAGCTTTTTAAAATTCATTGTTGGCATTGACAAAAATCAGGGGCCACCCGTAGAAGTCCAGCTTCCTGCCTTCTCTGGAAACACCAGAGGGCCTGCGTGTCTTCGAGCGCTGAGCTGTAGCGCCCGTTAGATGGCAGAGGCTACAGGCTGCCGCAGTCCCCACTGCTCCCAACAGTCTTCCCAGATGCCACAGCCTCGAGTCAGTGGCCCCTTACCATCACACTCCGGCTGTTGCCTCTCTTTCAGTCTAGTCAGGAGGAAAGAGGTATTTCTGGCCTATGTCTATTAAAATGGGGGGGGGGGTAAAAGCAAATGAAAGCAGAGAGGAAGGGAACTAATTCTTTATGAAAAGTTCTAGGAAGTTTAAATACCCTCCATGTTTAAAATGCAAAGTGTTTGCACCAAGGGAGCAGCCGACTTGCTGCCCTCCCGCCCCACGTACGTGTCTGTCCCACCATCGGTCCCTGCCAGACTGCTACCCAATTGCAATGTGTCTGCCCTTCCCTTCCAGTGATGGGGCTTCCCGTGGGCTTCTGGAATCCCTATGCTCCCTGGAGGTGCAGCAGGAGAAAATGGGGACGAGGCGAAGCCTAACACCCAGGATGCTGGGATTCTGCGTGCAACTCCATCTGAGCAAAGGGTTTGCTGTTGTTCGTAAGAAGCCCGACCCGGGTGGTGCAGCTGACAAGCAGGAAGCGGGAAAGGCACACCCCGACCCCTCAGGCCCCGATTCTGAGCGCTCTCCAGATGTGTGTGCAACTTTCTGGTCTCGGGCCCCTCCACTTGGTGAGGGCCTAGTCACTGTTTTGTTTTTGAAAAGGTAGGAAATGTATGAAACTCGAGCCCCCATTCTGAGCTCAGGAAGAACCAGCAGACCCACTCTTTAGCGAGTGGTATTAGTGGAAACCGATGTGGGGAGGAGCCCAGGGCTGCTTGAGGTCTGGCCCACGTTCTGGAACTTCAGTCACCCACTCACCACTACCATGATTTCTGCCACTTGTAATGTTATTTAACGTTATTTCAATCAACTCAGGGGGAGACTTCCAGTCAAGATGGTGGTACAGGCTGACCTAGCTTGCTTCCTTGCACAACCGCATCAAAATTACAACGAAAATAGAAAACAACCATCACTCAGAACGGTCAGAAATCAAGGTGAATGGAAGTCTGACAACTCGGGAGTTAAAGAAACCACATCCATCCAGACTGTTAGGAGGGGTGGAGATGTGGGACGGGCCGGTTCCACACCCATGTGTGGTGGGTAAAAATTTGGGAGGGACAGCTCAGGAGCGAGGACTCCCAGCCAGCTGGGACTCCTTTATCTTTAACCTCATGACAAGCAGGGACCTACAGCCAAGATTGCTCTACGCAGCAAAGATATCTAGAATCGAAAGGGAGATAAAGAGCTCCCCAGAAAAGAGAAAACTGAAGGAGTTCATCATCACCACGCCATTATTATATGAAATGTTAAAGGGACTTATTGAAGAAAAAGATCAACACGTTGAACAATAAAATAGCAATTTGAATAATATGGCAATATTGTTGTCATATCTCTCAACAATTGAATCTAAGAAACAAACTAAACAAACAAGAAGAGACAGAATCATGGGTATGAGAGCGTTTTGATGGTTGCCAGATGGGGGGCGGTGTCAGGGAATGGGCGGAGAGGTGGGGGGACTAAGAAGTGCAGACAGGTAGTTACAGCATAGCCGTGGGGATGGAAAGTACAACACAGGAAATGGAGCAGCCAAAGAACTTATACACATGACCCATGGACATGAACAATGGTGGGGGGATGAGGTCTGAGGGAGTGGGGGGGTGCTGGGTGGAGGGGAGGCACAGCAGAAAAAATTGGGACAACTGTAATAGCATAATCAATAAAACATAATTAAAAAAACAAACAAAAAAATAAACACGAAGGGCTCTTTTGGAACACCAGAATAAGTGAGTTTCATATTTACCAAAATAAATAAATAATAAGAAAATAAAATAAATCAACTTAGGCCTAACACTGGCCTTTCCACTAGGAAAAAGAAATGAGTAGAAGTCATGGTTTTGATAAGCCACTGACATATTTAATACGTGAAAATAAATACACGATTATTGAAATAAAAACTCAGGCCCTCGCCCCACCCAGGTCCTCGTGTCCTGCTGCGGCCCACGCGCCGTGCCCGGGAAAACTCCCGAGGCCTCCGGACCCTGCCGGAAACTCATCCTGAGCAGGGGGGTTTGGCTTGAAGGGGGGTGGGGCGGGGGGACACGCTCCAGGTTGGTGACCGCACCTTTTGCTCATACTTGGCAGCAAGACAAAGTGTGGGGGGAGGGGAGGGCCCTCCCTGGGGGCATCCCTGGGTTGGCACTGATACGGCTTGTGGCTACGACAGGCCTGGAACAGGCATCGCAAACGGTGGCCCTCTCAGCCACTGGAGCTTGTGAGGACAGGCGCGGCCCAGACCACCCTTGCCGAGTGCCTCCACGAGAGCTTCTCCAAAACCTGCAGGTCTCCCCAGAAGCCCCCTGCCTGTATCATCCTCTGAAACGGCGGTCCTTGCCGTGACCCCACCAGGGCAAACCTGCTGGAAGGGTCATTTCCAAGGGGGCTTTGGTTTCTGGGTGGCCCCACCTCGGCGGGGGGTAGCTGGCACCGAAACACTGCCTGAACGAGCCCTGGGAGTCACCAGGGGGCTCCGGAAGGTCACTCCCAGTGGGGACGGCCTGGGATCCTGAGGCCCGTTTGTGTGGGGGCCACTGATGGGGGGGCGGCCAGTGGTGGGGACAGTCAGGCGAGTGAGGGAATGGGAACGCTCCCGCCTCCCTGGGCATGGAGAATCTAATGCACCCCTGGACAACTGCCGGGAGTCTGCCCCTGCCCTGGGCTCTGTCTGTGAGGGACCAGCTGGGTGAATGGCACGCAGAGGGGTCTCCCTGGGGTGGGGTGAGTGGCCCCTAGGGGTTGCCGGGGGTGTCCAGAAGAGGGAATGGAGTTTTGCAGCATCCCCCTTTGCGATCCAGGGGGCCTCCAAGCCGGTACCCTCGGGTCGGAAGCCAAATAGTGACTCATCACAGTAAGACGGAGTGTGGCTGATCAGTCTGGCAAAGGGAAGAGAAACAGTGAACCCACAGAGTGAACAAACCCTACAACCTTAACCCCCACCTACCCACCCCACCCACCTGAGAGGCACCTGAAAGGGCTGCCTATAGATCCCAGAAGTCCCTGTCACCCAGCCTGGCACCCACAGTGAGGCCACAGCCCCCTCACGTACCACTACCCTCCATTTCTGTTATTTTGCCCCTGCCAAGCATCCAGTCCCCTCATTCCCTGCATGTGCCCCAGGCCTGGTCATTTGCATATTTTACCCTCCTGGCCACATGACCCATTCTATCCAATGAAAGTCTGCCTTAGGACCTTTGCTAAACTACTGGGCAAGAGATGTCTTTCTGTCTCCTGGTCTTGAAAAGCTGGCAGACGTAAGGACGAAGCAGCTGGTGGCCATCACCCCTAGAATGCGTGGGGGCGGGGAAAGCTGCTTGAAGAATGAAGACAGAATCCCAGTGATAGTCTGAGCCCCTGTTATATAAGGCCCAAGTTCCTTTTTCTGCTGAAACCAGTTTGGGGTAAGTTTTCTGTCACTTGCAACCAAGAGTCCTAATTAATATAATACTAGTTTTTCTAACCGTCATTTTTTCCTACTAACCTCCCCTTTTCCTTCGTCCTAGTGGCCTTGTCAGCTGAACCCTCTGCAGTTTCATGGCCCTTCTGACTTGAACTTTTTGAGCAGTTACTGATGACTTTTCCTATCCACACCCCGGACTCAGCATGTCACATACATCATCTCATTATCTCTCACAACATCCGCAGGAGGGTGATACTCACAATCCCATTTTACAGACAAGAAAACCAAGGCATAGGGAGGGTAAAGCCCCACGGCAAGAAGGATGGAAGGAACAAGACTCAAATCCAGCCTGGCTCCAGGACCCCAGCTCCTGATCAGGAAATCAGACATACTCACATGCCTTCACGGCCTCTCCTCAGCAATTGGTACTACTTTTTAATTACTCCCACAGGTATTCAAGGCAAACCCGTGAGGTCCATGGTTTGTGGCCAGGACCGAAAGTGCTCAACTTCGCAAACTTCTTTCGCAAAGTCTTTGGAAAGCCAACCTCTTGCCACGTAACTTCTCAAACCGTCTCTCGCCGAAGCACACCTGCCTGGTGCCACAGTCCTTCCTCAGTAACACCTCTACCACTCACTCGTGCACCTTCTCACGTGGCGCCCTCTACTTGTCAGCATCCAGCACAGAGCCCCACCCTCCAGGCGGGCATGGCGCTCCCTGTTACTTCCCTTGTCGTGGACACCGTACTTCTGTAATCACAGCCTCCCATTTACAGGCGTGTTTTCAGCCACGCTGTAGGTATCAGGGGCGCTCATGTCAGGGTGACCCTTGTCAGGCGGTGGCCCACAGACCCTGTCAGGAACATCACCCTCAGCCTGACATCATAGTAACAAGTCTTGCTTTTATCTTGTTGAACTTTATCTCCTTAAACAGGGATCATTCCCTTTTCCGGACTCAAGTATGTCCCTGCTGGCTCAGCATGGACCGTAAACACGATTGGCCGGTTGTTTAGGGACTGACCTGTGTCCTCCCAAAATGCATGTCGAATTTTAAGGTGGTAATTAAGGTTCAGCGAGGTCATGGGGGTGGGCCCCTCTTTCGGAAAAGACACCAGAAGTTCACACACACACAGAGAAAAGGCCACGAGAGGACACAGTGTAAAGGTGGCCATCGGCAAGCCAAGGAGAGGCTTTGGGAGGAACCAACCCCGCCGGCACCTTGATCTTGGACTTCGAGTTTCCAGAACTGTGAGAAAATAGAGTTCTGCTGTGAAGCCCCGCAGTCTCTGGGATTTTGTTATGGCGGCCATCGTCCATTACTGCACCAGTCTCCTGCGTCTTTGTCCAAACCACTGATAAAGAAACAAGGAGCCCTGTGGCCCGCCCCTCGGTACCTCCTTCCAGGCTGCTGTTAATCTGGAATAATCCAATAATCTAAATCTAATCTATTTACTTTGTAACCATTAGCATGAGCTTCTGTTTTTCTAACTTGTTCATGAAAATGCAGCAAGAACCATTTTCAAAACGACTTGCTGAAATCTGCAACCACCACATCTGTCATTTCATGAATCGACCACACTAATAATCTTATGCAAATTGCTCTGTAACCGTGGGCCAATCCTGACCTTTCTGGGCCCCAGAAGCCAGTCTGTGACATTGCGGGATGGGTATTCCACCACCGCAGCCATCATCAGCACGATTTATCCAGAGTTTTCTAAGTGTCAGGTTACACGCCAAGCACAGTACACACCTCACATCATTTAATCCTCTCAATAATCCCACTAAATCCATTTTCCATGCAAGGAAACTGCTGCTCAGATAGGTCAAGGAGCTTGCCCAAGGTCACACAGCATGTGACCGGCAGGCTCTAGCAGGAACCTAGGTGGCTACCCTGGGTGCAGCGGGGCATCTGCCCATGCTGTTACCTGTACTTGTTCTTCTTCCTCGGTGTGAGGGTCGGGGTGCTGCCCCTGGAGGAGGTGGTCTCACAGCTCCCTGAAGCCCGTGAAGCCTCCTTGCCCATTCCTTTAGTTCTGTCGGCCTTCTCCACCCAGGGTGGGTCAAAGTCTGGCGGTGCGGGCCGGGTGCCTGAAGGGCTGCCAAACAAAGTCTCATCCACGTATGAGGCCCTGGCCTTGACCTGACAGCCACCCCGGCAGCGGCGCTGGCGGTGAAGGGTCTGCATCCCACTGACGACCAGCTCCACAGGGTCTTCATGCCGCCCGTGGTCCCAGGTGACAGCAGGCATGCTCTGCCCACCAGGCCCTGCCTCCGGGGCTCCCTGTGAAAAGGGGGTCAGGGTGCCATCCCTCCGTCATCGGCAGTGCCACCACAGAGATTGGTAGTCTCTTCTGTCTCCATCCCAAGGGCAAAAGGGTCAGGTTCTCCCTCAAGCAGTTCTCCTCACAGGGGAACTGCCAACCTCTGGGGATGTTTCAGAAATTTGTTCAACAATTTTTTTAGTTGTAACAGTGATGGGGAGAGGGGTGCCATAGCCAAATAGTTAATGAACACGCATTCTTAGCATACCGTGTGTGCTACATAAATATTGACAGAATGCTAGGGGCTGAAGCACAGATGGGGCTTGTGTTCCTTTTGGCACCAACCACAAAAAACTGGTCTGGGAAAGACAGAGAAAGTCCCTATATCCTGTGTATATTTATGGGGCAGGAAATAATTAGATTCAATCTCGTGCTTACCTCCTCGGAAGAGCTTTAGAAACATTGTCTCATTTAATCCTCCCATTGGACCTGTGAAGTAGCTTTACGTCCATTCCACAGATGACAAAACTGAGGTTTCAAAAGGTGCCATCACATGTGTAAGTTACAGCTATAAAGCTAGAACAAAGGAAGAGGAATTTGAACCTGATAGGAGTCCAGAGCTTGTGCACTTTACCATTCTACGATAGGGGATCACGCCCCCCACAACTGCCCTACATGCCCCGATCCCCAAGTCAATTTCCGGGCTGATGTCCAAGGACCCTGCATTCTTGAGTTATTTCCTACCTGAGCATCTTGGCTCCCAGACTGCGGTCGGCTGGCTGTGACCCTCAATGTTCCCCACACCAGGTCTGGACTCTTCTGGAGGGGGTGCTCGGGCATCCGCGGCGCGCGGTGCATCCGTGATCCCAGTTTATCCGGGGCACGGAATCCCGGAGCTCAGGGCCCCAGGCTTCTCAGGCCGTCCTGCGTCCCAGTCCGGGGCACCGCGCGGACAGACTCACCCGGGACACCCAGGCCCTAGCGACGTGTGCTCCGCGCGCCCATCAAACAGCAACCAGCCAGCGTCGGGGCGGGGCGGCCGGAACAATTCGGGCCCGGGGGGGAGGGCGCCAGATCCAGACGCCTCCAGAGCTCCCCAAAGCCTAGGAGAGGGACCTCTCCCACAAGTCAGAGGAGTGTGTCTACTCTCTCCTTGCCTCCTGGAGCTGCAGAGGGGCAGGGAGAGCAGTTGCGGCCGCTTTGACGCGTCTCCCCTCCGGCCGCGCAAGTGGTACATCCTCACAGGCTCCGCCCCTTCCCGTTTCCCTGTGCCGGCTCCGCATGGCAGTCGGAACGCACCCGGAGGCCAGACCGAGGTCAGGGCCTGCCATGGCCCAGCGGAAGAAAAAGAAGGGTCTTAAGAGGCGCCGGGGCACGGCCTCCCAGGCTCTCAGTAGCGACTCGGAGGACGGCGAGTTTGAGATCCAGGCGGAAGATGACACCCGGGCTCAGAAGGTAGGAGCGTGACGCTCGCACACAGGTTGGCGCCGGAGCCCGGGCTCCAGGCGGCCCCCTGCGGCCTCAGTTTCCTTAGCTGGGGAGTGGGCACTACCGAGGGTGGGGAGAGGTCAGCTGGCAGGGGTTGGGGGCACGATCGCCGGTCTGAGTATATGTCTCGGGGCCCATCATGCCCAGAGTCTTGACGGCCCGAGCTTCTGAGTTCCAGAGCCTGGGGCCTGCCGGTCTTCCTGGCCGGCTTTTGGTTGAGCTCTCCTCATTGGCTACCTCGTGCTCAGGGGGCGTGCCTAGTTCTCATTCGCCCAATGAAAAGTTCAGGTGCTGAAGATCGGACTTCGAGAGTTTAGGGAATTATTGAGAGATTGAATTAAGGGGAGTCTGGACCTCGTAGCTTGGGGCGGCGATGCCTTCAGACCTCTGGGAAACTAAATAATAAGTTAAACTTGGACTTGTTGACCATTTACTATGTTCCAGGCTCCGTGCAGAGAGCTTCAGGAGCCTTATCATTTAATCCTCACACCAACCCCGTGAGCTAAGTATTGTCACCCCATTTTCCAGAGGAGGAAAACTGAGGCCTAGATTGACAAAGGAACTTGACCAAGACCTCACAGCTTGTGAGTGAGAGAGCCAGGATTCAAACCCGGGACTCTCTTGTGCCAGGGCCTGTTCTATGTCCACTACTGAGTGCCAACTGTATGCAAATGGGGAGGGAGGTCTGTGCCCAGCGTTCCTGGAGCAGAGCAGCTCTGGGTAAATAGACGAATGAGTGGTGTTTATATGAAGAGAGGGGTCTACAGTCCTCCAAGGCAGGGACCAGACCCCATCCCACTGCTTCCCCAGCCTGGCTGGTGCCTGGCACATGGTAGGTGCTCTGTAAACGTGGACAAACTGCCGAAGATAACGAACAGGAGACCAGAGTGCTAAGTGCCAAAGAGGAACCTGTGCATGTGGATCAGACCGAGGGCTTTGCCCTGGCTCAGCCCTGTGTTCACATCGGGCTCAGGCCTGTACTAACTGGAATAATGGAGAAGCTGCTTAACCTGTCTGAGCCACACGTGTAGAAGGCAGAGGTTTCGTCTGTGGCGAAGGCTCATGATTAGAAGTGCCTCACAGACTGTGGAACGGATTAAACGACGTGTCTGTATTCTACTCATTCGCTGTATTGCTAGGCCCTCACCTGTTCCAGGCACTTAAGAGTCTGGAGCAGGGGGTGGCAGGCATTTGCTGTGGGGACCGGATGGTGGATGATTTAGGCTTTGCGGGACCCTATAAGGTCACCGTCTTCTTCGTCTGTGTTTTTGACGGTCTCTTAGTATAGCGCATGCTCTGTACAAGACAGGCTACCGCTCCGACCTAGATGGTGTAGTGGACTTTAGAGAGTCACGGTAGAAAGAACATAGATTCTAATCCCCCACTGGCTGTCCGTGTGATCTTGGGCAGGTCCCATCGCCTCTCTGTGCCTCAGTTTCCTTCCTGTAAGATGGACAAGATAATAGTACCCACTTCCCAGGGTTGTCGTAAGGATTAAATGGAGTAACTTAGAGTAAGAGCCATGTCATTTCTTGTCACTACTGTGACTTAGTGGTCCATACATGTTTTATTTCTGAGAGGACGGGGATAGCTCTGGAGTCTGAGAAGGCTCCCCAGAGGAGGCGACTGGGTTAGGCCTAGCTGTGCTAGGACAAGTAGGTGGGCAGAGAAGGGGCAGACACAAGAGAAACCAGAGCCCCATGGGTGGGGGTGATGGGTCAGAAAGGGGATTGAGGAGGGGGGATGTTGTGATCTGCTCTCTAGAGCTTTTCATTTCAAGGGCTTTGAACGACAGGCCGGGAGGATGATGATGGTGATGACGATAATGATGTCATCACCATTTATACCCTGGTCACCGTTCTGAGCTCCACACTTATCCACTCAGTCTTCACAACACCCTCTGAAGCACGGGCTCTTGTCCTCCGTTTCCCCGATGTGGAAACCCAGACTCCGGGAAGAGTAAGTCTCTGGTGTGAGGTCTCCCAGCTGGTAAGTGACAGAGTTGGGACTGCACACAGGCAGCCTGGCGGCAGAGCCCACTCTCTGCCTCACCGCCCTGTCCTGGCCCAGTCAGAGGGGAACCCTGGAGCAGAGAAGTGACGTGATCTGGCAGGAGTGTCATCAGCTCAAATGGGGAGCAGACTGACGCCCGGACAGCTCCTCCCCACCCCACCCCCGGCTCCAGGGGTCTGATGGTGCTGCTCTCTATTCCTGTCTCCCAGCTGGGACCCGGCAGACCCCTGCCCACCTTCCCTACCTCGGAGTGCACCTCGGACGTGGAGCCGGACACGCGGGAGATGGTGCGGGCCCAGAACAAGAAGAAGAAGAAGTCGGGAGGCTTCCAGTCCATGGGTGGGTGAATCAGGCATCTGGGGAGTGGGAGGAGTCCCAGCAGGGGGTCATCGCCCCTTCTGAGCTCTGCCTGGGGCCCAGCACTGTGGTAGGTGCTGGGTAGACTGAGGCAGCAGACACCGTCTCAAAGCCTGTCGGGGCCTCCTCATGGGGGTGACGGGCCTGCCACCATGAGAGAGCAGCTGAAGCTGGATGCAGGGCAATGCTGACGGGGAACAGGAGTTTGGGGAGGTTCTGCGGGAGGACAGCTTTTCAGACGCAGTGGGGGAAGATGCAGGAGGCGGGCGGGACTGGGATGCCCGGCTAGATGGCAATACGGCTGGACTCTCTTGCTTGCTGTTTACAAATCAGTTGCATCTGGGGCAAAGGTTTAAATATTACAAACATTTTTTAATTTTAGAAAGGATAAGAGGGCCTTTCTAAGTGTGACCAGAGCACTGTTTGACTTTTTTCAGTTAGATGTGTGTATGGCAAAAAAAAAAAAAAAAAAAAAAAAATCTGCAAACTAAGTTAAAGTTTATTTGCAACCTATGGGACAAAGGGTGACTATCCCTAATATGCAAAGAGGTTTCACAAATCAATAAGAACAAGACAGACACCCCGAAAGAGACTTGGGTGAACAACGTGAACAGTCAGCTCACAAAGGGAATCTAGACAGCCAATCACCCCATTGAAAATGCACTAAAAAATCTATCAAAAATCAAAGAAAAAGAGTAAATACAAGCGTTTGCGTGTAGCTCTTTTTGCCTTTCTGAATCACAAGGATAATTGACCAAAAAGCAGCTACGATAACGCATGGCACCGTCCTGTCTCAGGCCTCCCGCTGTCCTCCCCTCTCCACGAGCCCAAGTCACATGCTGTCTCTGAAGGCCACCTCCTCCCTCTCATAGGACCACGTGCCTCATTTGTCAACACCCGTGTTTGCACGTGTCCTGGGCCCTTGCACATGACGCCCTTTTCTTCTAGTTACACATTTCAAACATATAAATGAATAATAGCGTGCAGTGAGTCTCTACCTGCCCATCAGCAGCGGCAACTGTTTTCAGTCTTACTTTAGCCATGCCTCACCCACATGTCCCAGCATCCTGGAGGATTCGGAAGCGAGTCCCAGACGCCCCTCCTTGTTTCCCGAAATACCTCGTGCTTACTCAGAGAGGGGCAGCACCTTGCACACCTGAAACAAACTCACAGTTCCCAGTGCCGTCCAAGACCCCTGGCATCGTTCAGACACCCGGTCGTCTCATGGCATTAAGACTGTGTTCACATCGAATCCTCCTAAGGGTCACATCCCATCATCTGTAGATTTGTCTCTTAAGTTTTAGTTAATCTATTGGTTTTGCTCTATGCTTTTTTTTTTTTCCTTGCTATCTACTTGATGACGTAAGAGCCGTTTGCCCTGTGCAGTATTCTGAAGTGTGGTGCGGGGGGTGCTCCCCGGACCCGCGGTCATTCCCCCGTCTTTCCCAGGCTTGAGCTACGCGGTGTTCAAAGGCATCATGAAGAAGGGCTATAAGGTGCCCACACCCATCCAGAGGAAGGTACGCGGCGGGGAGGGCTGGTGGGGTTGGGAGGAAGGAGGAGCGACTTGGCCCTTCTCTCCGCCTCTTGGTAGACACTCCTTGTCCCAGCTGTCACATCTGTTGTCCCTCTTATCCTAATAAAACCCCACAAACTTGCCCGTTTCACAGGTGGGGAAAGTTGGGCCTGGCACAGAGGAGACTCGACCCTGGGCCTCTTCGCCACTTAAGGCTGATCACTGCCGAGCTGCTGCGCAGGCAGCTCGCAGGCCCCCTATTATCTCCCGGGGCTCGTGATTGGCGTCCTCAGACATTTAGCTGGGAGGGGGACATTCCTCCAGAGTCCCGAGGAGGAAGAGTTGTCAGGGAGGTAGAGTCTGGCTTAATCTGTAGGCAGATGTTCAAAGAGTAGACAGATTTGGGGGTGGTGAGCTGCTTGTCCCCGGAAGTGTGCAAACAAGCTTTGGCAAGAATGGGATCAGATCTTCCCATTCACTGAGGTCCCCTAGGTCATCCATTCCCTGGGAATCGGAAGCTCTGGATCTCGAGGTGTTTGGGTGCAGGAGCTGACCCCGCCCCTCCCCCACCGGTTCCATTGCAGACCATCCCAGTGATCCTGGACGGCAGAGACGTGGTGGCCATGGCCCGGACGGGCAGTGGCAAGACAGCCTGCTTCCTCATCCCCATGTTCGAGCGGCTCAAGGCCCGCAGCGCTCAGACCGGGGCCCGTGCCCTCGTTCTCTCGCCCACCCGAGAGCTGGCCCTGCAGACCATGAAGTTCACCAAGGAGGTGTGTCAAGGCCGGGGGTGGGGGGTGGGCAGGCTGAGCTCTGGTGCACCAGAGGGGAGGCCTGAGTGGGCCGAGTCATCGCCCCCTCACCCTCTCTCAATCTTTCTCTCCCCACAGCTGGGCAAGTTCACCGGCCTCAAGACTGCCCTGATCCTGGGTGGGGACAAGTAAGAACCCCCTCACCCCTGGCCACGGTCACCTACACCCCACCCCTGTGTGGCTCACCTGGTGCCTCTGGGGCATCAGAGCAACGGAGGAGCCCGTACACCATACCAACAGCAGCAAGTTCTCGGCCCATTTCAGAAAAAGCTAACAAGGGGGACAGGCAGTAAAAGATGAAAAGAAACTTCTCACGCAGGCACCGCAGAGGCACTGATGCTCCTGAAAGGCAGCTGGTGGCACACGGGCCACCCAGACGGGTGGCTTAGTTGTTTATGGCTTAAGGTGCCCACTTGCGCATTGTTTAAAGCAGGATGCACAGAAATCAAACATGTTTCGACTGCTCCAGTTTGCAGAATGTATTCGTCCTGATGTGCTGGTGGTACCGTCCTTCGAGGTGGCAGGCCCGCCTGCTTTCCGGGCGAGCAGACCGAGGAGGCGACGGGCGGCCCAGGCGGTGGTCTGGTGGCACAGCTAAGATCGGCACTGAGTGCCCTGCCCCGCCCCCTCCCCACAGTGTCTCCCTCACAGGGCGGCCCCTCCCTTTTCCTCAAGGTCACTGCCACCAGTTGCTCTCAGTGCCGAGTGTGTTGCTGTCCTGTGCTCCTTTGTCCTCATTGTAATTTATCCAGGGGTGTCCCACTTCTTGGCGTCTCTGGGCCACGTATTAAATACATCGTGACATGTAATCACAAAACAAAAAATCTAACGTTTTAAGTAAATGTGTGAGTTTGCGTTGGGCTGCCCTCATAACTGTCCTGAGCTGCTTGCACCTGCAGGCTGCAGGTCGGACACTCCTGCATGGTTTGTGACTGTGAGCAAAGCCTCCCTGGGCGAGGCCTGGCCAGAAATCTGGCTCCTACAGGTGGCCCAAGGGTGCTTCAGAGGGCGACTACAGTTAGGGATGTGTGTCCTCAAAAGGTTTAAGGACAAGGACAGAGAGATCCCGGAAACTGGACTCTAGGTGCAGCTGGCAGTTCCCAGGTTGGTTGCTAGGTGGCGCTGTGGGGCAAAGGCGGTGTTGTTGCAATCTGGAGAGAGTGAAGGGGGTTCTGAGGCTGAGCCCATCTCTTTGTTGTATCAGTCCTTTTGTATATTTGAACTTGTGTCTCGTGTCAGGGCAGTGCCTCTGCCTAGGATATCACCAGTAGCCTTTCCCCAGTTGCAAGTCTGGGGTCAGGGAGTGGGACTCACCTGGGCGTTTGGTGTAGGAAGGGGGAGGGACTAGGCAGAGAACTGGACTATCAAGCTGACACCCCCCCTTCTCCCTAGAATGGAGGACCAGTTTTCAGCCCTGCACGAGAACCCTGACATGTGAGTTTGGATTGTGGGTGATGCTCTGGGGTCCCTTCCCAGGGAGCCGCCGGCTGGGCAGTGAGAGGAGGGCTCCGCTGGGGGCTCTGGCTGACGGGGCCTGCGCACCCTTCCAGAATCATTGCGACCCCAGGGCGCCTGATGCATGTGGCTGTGGAGATGAACCTGAAGCTGCAGAGTGTGGAGTACGTGGTGTTTGATGAGGCCGACAGGTGAGGCATCCGGGCCGGCCCGAGGCTGGGAGGTCGGAGGGCGGTGGGCTGCCCGGCGGGGAGGGCTTTGCCAGGAAAGACCTGCGCGCGGGGGCCAAAGCAGTGTCTCCCCGGAACAGGGGAGCTCCCCGGGCCAACAGTTTCTCTTTGTGTTACTTTTGGGAATACCGGGAAGACTAATAAAACAAACACATGATTTCAAAGTTAGAAAAAGCAACACAAAGTCGAGGACTCAGGTGGGATCAAACCCCAGCTCTGTGAACCCGGGCGCATCACGGAGGGTCTTGGGGCCCTGGGGGGCCTTGGCCGCAGACTGGGGCTGAGATGGCGTGCGCCTCCCAGGGCGCCGTGGGCACTCGGGAGCCGGTGTTCGTAAGGGGCTGAGGATGGTGCCTGACGGGGCAGGGGCTGTGGTCGTTTATTTCAATACGAGTCTGCAGGAAACAGAACGGATCGGACCCAAGATTTCAAGGTGGTTGTTGCTCAGGGTGACGACGTCAAATAGAGAAGAAGGGAGCTGAGTTAAGGAAACATGGGGCGAACACCAGACCACGTGGGAGGCAGTGTGGTGGGAGCGGCACTGACTGAGGTTTGCAACTTGCCGGAATGCGAGCCCCTGTCCTGACCCCAATCCTGCCCCCTGCCCTCTGCTGTCCCAGGCTCTTCGAGATGGGGTTTGCAGAGCAGCTGCAGGAAATCATCGGCCGCCTCCCCGGGGGCCACCAGACGGTCCTGTTCTCTGCCACGCTGCCAAAAATGCTGGTGGAGTTTGCCCGGGCCGGTGAGTGAGCTCAGGGCTGGGCCTGGGAGCCTGGGGGCCATGATCTTCAGTGACTCAACCCCCCCCCACCCTCCTCTGTGGCCCCCCACAGGCCTCACGGAGCCTGTACTCATTCGGCTGGACGTGGACACCAAACTCAATGAGCAGCTCAAGGTGAGACCGAGCCTGTGCCCCTGTCCAGGGCCCCGCCCAGGGCCCTGACAGCCACACCCACACGACCCCTCTCCCTGCAGACCTCCTTCTTCCTCGTGAGGGAGGACACCAAGGCCGCCGTGCTCCTCTACCTGCTGCGCACTGTGGTGCGGCCCCAGGACCAGACGGTGGTGTTTGTGGCCACAAAGCACCACGCGGAGTACCTCAGTGAGGTGAGAGGGGCCGGCAGGGGCGACACACACCTCCCAGCCATCTCCTGGGGACCTGCCCTTCATTAGCTGGGGTGCAGGCCCATGTACGGCCACCAGAGGGCAGCACCAGAGCAGGACACGGGCCTGGCCTGGGCTTGGTAATTTTTTATTTTAAATTTTTTATCATAAAAATTTCAAACACATCCTACATTTAGAAAATAGCATAATGAACTCCCAGATACTCAGTTATCAACTCATGGCCAGTCTTGATTCCTCTATTACGCCCCCCTCCATCCAGGTTATTTTGAAGTATTTTCCAGCCATCCTATCCTTCGATAGATTTTCAGTGTTTCGTATTTTTTGCTTTTTAAAAATGAGGCATACCCTGCATGCATGAAGTTTTGTAAAGTGCTTTAATCTTACGCGAGCAGCTTGATGAGTTTTCTTTTTTTGTTGTTTAGTTACTGAGTTTTATTTAGGGAGAAAGAGGGGAACATTGATTTGTTGTTCCACTCATTTATGCATTCATTGGTTGATTCTTGTATGTGCCCTGACTGGGGATCGAACCCACGCACGACCTTGGCTTATTGGGACAATGCTCAAACCAACTGGGCTACCTAGCCAGGGCCTTTTTAAAAAAAAAAAATTTTTTTTTTAATTAATTTTTTTTTTTTTACTTAACAGATTTTTTAGAGATTGGTGACTTTTTCCCTATGTGTACACCCGTAACCCTTGGCTATATCAGAGTTGCGGGGGTCCCCACACCCCAGAGGCTGCTGGGCCCCCTCCCTGGTCAGCCACACCTGGGGTCTGTCGTCTGAGGACGCAGTTCACTGGGTTTCACTTGCTGGTTACACATCTAACGGTGCTTCTTCCTAGCATGCAGCTGCCGGGTCACTGATGAGTGACACCGAAATAGTAATTTCCGAAAGGCAGTTCACACGTTCACGGTGCTTCCTATGTCTGGGCTGTGTTCTCAACACTGTATATGTATTGACTCATTTAGTCCTTACAGCAAAGCTACAAAGAAGGAACTCTTCTCCCCGTGCTATGGGTGAGCAAAAATGAAGGCCCAGAGAGGTTAGGTAGCTTGCCCAAGGTCAAGGTCATGCAGCTTGTTAGCGGTAGAGTCAGTGTGAAGCTTACCACCGGGTCATGGCATCCCCACCGTGGCCCGGACTCTCTCCTGCAAGGCTTCTCACCCCTCTCCCTCCATCCTGCCTTGGCTCTGAGCAGCTGCTGACGGCCCAGCGGATGAGCTGCGCCCACATCTACAGCGCCCTGGACCAGACGGCCCGCAAGATCAACCTCGCCAAGTTCACCCACGGCAAGTGCTCCACGCTCATTGTGACTGACCTGGCGGCCCGGGGCCTGGACATCCCGCTGCTGGACAATGTCATCAACTACAGCTTCCCAGCCAAGGGCAAGCTCTTCCTGCACCGTGTGGGTAAGGAGCCCGCTGGGGTGCTACAGGGGGAGAAACTGAGGCCCAGGGACTTGACCGGTACGTTAGGATCTGGGGAGGCAGCGCGTCAAGGTTCTGCTGGGCAGCCTCACTGTTCTCAGGAGGCCCAAGTCCTGGGCTCTTCTCTCTTTCCTGTCATGGCACTCGATGGGGTGGTCCCACAGCCCCCTCCGCCCTGAAGTCCTCTCCATAAAACTGTCCCTCCAGCTCCCTTCCTGGGGACCCTTGCACACCGACCTCTCTGCCTCCCGTTCCGCCACGGCAGGCAGGATCTCGGGTCAGCGTGTGGGGCCCCACCTTCCCCTCAGCCCTCCCAGGCCGGGCTACTACGTGTAACGTTGTAGTTACTTACACGAGTAAGACGCACGCCCCTGCCTGGCGATCGTGATGGTGGCTGTGCCCCACCCCCACCCAGCACTCCCCCGGGTCCCGGCCCGCCTTTCACTGCAGCGGCTCCTTCTGTTTTCATGCCCACCCTGTGTGGTGGGCCCGGCCCAGGAGCTCCGCTTTGCAGGGGAGGGACCCGAGGCCCGGAGGTTACTACTGACTGGCCGGGTCTCCTGCGGGCGGCAAAGCCGGGTGGCTGGGACTGGAACCACCTCTTCGCTCTCGTTGCCTCTCCGATGACACGGCTGTCACTGTGGTGTGTCCTTTGGCCCAGCCATTACCTTTTTTTTTTTAATTGTGGTAGAAGACACATAACATACGATCGCCATGGGAACATCGTCAGGTGGGACTCGGTGGCATTGAGGACGTTCACATGGGGGAACAGCCCCCGCCGCCACCCAGTGGAAACCACCCACCAGACAGGACTCCCTGTGTCCCTGTCCCTGGCCGCCGGCACCCACCATTCTATTTTACTTGCCTTCTTTTAATTCATAGACACATTTATAAATACAGCTAATTTAACGTGTGTGTGTGTGTGTGTGAGAGAGAAGAAGCTGGCAGGCTGGTTCCTTTGGGTTGCTCTGCCTGTGATTAGATGTCACTGAATGGGCGGCCCCCAGAGAAGCGGCTGGACCTCCAGTCAGGGCACAAAGCAGGCCTCCCCGAGTGTCCAGCCCCAGGTCCAACGACCCTGTTGGTGGTAGCTTGCTGCGCCCCAGTTCCCACTGCCCTGGGAAGGGCTGGTTCTTTGCGTTCCTTGAAGGGGCCCTAGAACCCCCAAAGGGAATTTCTCATGCACCCCATGACCAGCAGTGTAAATCAGACCACCCCAAACGAATCTTCCAAATGTGGTGACACGCTGGTTTTGCAAGCGCAGCAGCGAGCCAAGGTGGATTTACCTAAGGCAAACTCAGCGTGGCGCCGGCCCCGCTCCCCTGTTACTTCCCCCTTGCATCAGTGCGCGTCATACAGGTTTCCATTCACCACGGTCATTCTGCCGGGTCGGCCCGTTGGTTCTGTGAAGGGCTGGAGACTAAGTACTACAGGCTGCGGAGGCCGTGTAGTCTCTGAACTTGGCCCTGACACCGCACGAGGGCAGCCATAGACAATATGGAAATGGCCGCGTGCCAGGAAAACTTCCTTTACACAAATAGGTTTTTGGGTGGGTTTGGCATCTGGGCCCGTTGGCCGGCCCCCTTCCTCTGCTGCGGAATCCCCACCGTGTGGTCACCAGGTAAGTAACTTCACAAAGCCCCCCTCGACTGTGCTCAAGCAGTGCCTTGTCTGTGTTCCCGCTAACTTCCCAGAGCACTGTGTCGGCTCGTGCACTCTTGTGCAGGTGACCCTGTGACCTCCGGTGCTGCCTTCCCCTTTTGCAGGGCAGGACACCAGCTCAGTGAGGCGCGGGCTTGGCCGGGTTTTGACCTGTAGGGTTGGGCTGGAGGGAGTTGTACCGGGCTTTGGGGGACTTGCTGTGGCTTGACCACCTCTTCCCACACAGGTCGTGTGGCCCGGGCCGGCCGAAGTGGCACAGCCTACTCCCTGGTGGCCCCAGATGAGGTCCCCTACCTGCTGGACCTGCACCTGTTCCTGGGCCGTGCCCTCTCCCTCGCCAGCCCCCAGGAGGAGCCCTCAGGTGAGTGGATGCAGGGGCGGGGCCAATGTGGGTGGGGCCTAAGCTGTCCTGGCTTTGATAGGGGTGAGACTGGCCTTGACCCCAGGAGAAGATCCCTACGCAGCCTCCCTCGTATCTGAGGTGGGTTAGTCCTAGAACCCCCTCGGATGCCAAAATCTGCAGATGAGTCCCTTATATAAAATGGCCTAGTATTTGCGTATAACCTATGCGCATCCTCCTATAACTTTATCTGCAGACTACTTACAACAATACAGCGTGAAAGCTGTGTAAATAGTTGTTACACTGAATTGTTTACGGAATAATGACAAGAAAAGGAAGCCTGTGCGTGTTTAGTACACATGGAGCCTTCGTAGGCCTCACTACGGAGCACACGTCAGCAGCCACGGGGATAATTCCGTGATCAGCAGGCCGGCGTGGGCCGGGCAGGGGGAGGCTGGACCTGGGCAGGGGGGCGGGGCGGCGGTCCTCTGACCGCGCTCCATCGCGGGCGGCAGGTGCGGACGGCGTGCTGGGCCGGGTGCCGCAGAGCCTGGTGGACGACGAGGACTGCAGCCTGCGGAGCGCGCTGGAGGCCTCGCTGGAGCTGCGGGGCCTGCGTCACGTGGCCGACAATGCCCTGCAGCAGTACGTGCGCTCGCGGCCGGCGCCCTCCCCGGAGTCCATCAAGCGGGCCAAGGAGCTGGACCTCGCGGGCCTGGGCCTGCACCCCCTCTTCAGTGAGTCCCCGCGCAGGGCAGGGGCGGCGGGCGGCCCTGTGGAGCCGAGCCCCCGCCTCACACCTCCCCTCCTGCCCCCGCCAGGCTCGCGCTTCGAGGAGAAGGAGCTGCAGCGGCTGAGGCTGGTGGACAGTCTCAAGAAGTACCGCTCGCGGGCGGTGAGTGAGGGCGGGGACCACCACACAGAGGCCGCCACCGTGCCGGGACTCTGACTCAGGCCTGAGCCCCAGCGGGACCCCAGCAGGCATTTCCGTCTCAGCTTGCCGCATCTCCTGCATCTCCGGCTCTGTCAGCATCTCTAGAGACCCCCCTTTTTCTGGAACCATCCCTGCTTGTCCACAGCAGTTCCCCCATGTGGCAGCCATTTCCCCCCACTTACAGACGGGTAGACTGAGGCTCAAGGAGGGAGGGCCAAGCTCTAGGCCTGTGAGAGGCCTGAGGAGCTGGCTTTCCATCGCGTTCCTCTCCTTCAGCTCCCTCGGACCCCGACCCTGTATCTAGGGGAGGCTGTGCTAAAGCAGGGCAAGGCCCGCCAGCCGGCCGCGTCAGGGAAAAGGCGCTGGAGCGCCATGGTTAAGAGCGCTGGTTTCGGAGGCAGCTGGACGGACCAGGGCCGAAATTCCAGCTCTGGCGCCTCCCAGCTGTGCGACCTGGGGCAGGTTATTTGCCCTCTCTGGGGCTCCTTTTCTAATTGTGAAATGCCAGTGACGAGAGTACTCTTGATAGGACTGAGAGGACTGGAGGAGGAATGCCGGAGTGCCCTGGCCGGGCTGGTGGGGGCGGAGTCGGGGAGGAGAGGCCAGTGGGTGAAGGACGCGGGTGTCCCTCCACAGACCATCTTTGAAATCAACGCCTCCAGCCGGGACTTGGGCAGCCAGGTGATGCGCGCCAAGCGGCAGAAGGACAGCAAGGCCATCGCCAGCTTCCAGCAGGGGCGGGAGGAGCGGCTGGAGCGGCAGGAGAGCCTGGCTGGCCCCGCCCCAAGCTGCTCAGCGCCTGAGGAGCAGCCTGAGGAGGAGGAGGACGCAGGAGAGAGCGCGGAGGTACAGGCCCCACCCCGGGGACCTGGAGTCTGGGCCTGGGTTTGGGGGAAGGGGTGGGTCAAACCACAGCAGCCACGGGGCTGTCCCCAAGGCTTCGAGCAGTCGCTGGGGATGGGTTCAGGGATGCTGGTCCCCTGTCTGACACTTGTGGAGATCAGCAACTCAGCTCTCAGCCTCCCCGTCTGTAGAATGGGCTGGTGGGGTTCGTCCACCATCCCTTACCTGAAACCCTAGGGACCGGACAGGTTTTGGGATTCCGAATCTTTAGGGTCAGGGCCTGTGTGCCACATAGCACCTCAGCGGGGTCTGGGGTGTCCCCACCATCAAATGCATCAGAGCTTCTGCTATGAGACATGCCGGTGCCCGAACTAACTAGACAGCCCCTTGTCGGCTCCAGTCGGCCTCTGCCGCCGAGTGAATTTCAGGAAAGGTCGTTTCCACAACCCTGTGGACCAGGGCTCTGCAACCCTGTGACTGGGGCGCCCGGTCCCTGCCCTGCTGGGCGGATGCAGGACAGCACCCGACGGAATCCTGTGGTCATTGTCATCATCTTGGTGGCAGTCTGAGCCCGAGGTCTGGGGCAGGCGGAAAGGCACACAGCTGGGGCTCGTGGCAGCAGTGAGGGAAGGACACAGGCGGGGTCAGATGCCGGCAGGGCCTTGGTGCCCGAGGCTGGGCTGGGGGATCACCCACGCGGTGTCCTGTTCCCCTGGTGGGCGGGGCCTGGGGCCTGCTCTCCCGCCTCCCTTACATGTGATTTGAACAGGGCTTCAGTAGCCAAAGCATAACTGGTCGAAACCCTGGATTAGCCCCTAACACACAGAGCAAGGCCAGCCCAGTATGGGCCAGGACCTTGTGTCTGTCACACAGACACAGCCTGGGGGACCACGCTGGGACCGAACAGAGTCCCTCCCTGGTTGGCACCTCAGCACGCCCCCACCCACCTTTTCTGATGCTGCTGGTGTTCAGGGGGGGTTGTGCTGCGCGTGCCGAGGAGGAGATGGAGGATCTACATGGCAACGCCAGGCAGGACTGGCGTTGGGGGCAGGTGGGCTCCCGGGGGCTGCAGGGGTGACTGGGCCTCCGTCTGCCAGGACGTCTTCACAGAGGTCGTGGGCCGGAAACGGCAGCAGCCGGGACCTGACCGTGGAGCCAAGAGGCGGAGGAAGGAGGCCCAGCAGCAGGACCAGGATTTCTACGTCCCCTATCGGCCCAAGGACTTTGACAGCGAACGGGGGTGAGTGGCTGGCTAGTGTAGGGGTGGGGGCGGGGGTTGGTGGGGCCTGGTGGCCCCCCTCAACCCTGTTGTGCCTCCCCACTTTGCTTCTGCAGCCTGAGCGTCGGTGGGGACGGGGGCACCTTTGAGCAGCAGGTGGCTGGCGCGGTCCTGGACCTGATGGGGGACGAGACCCAGAACCTGACCAGGGGCCGGCAGCAGCTCAAGTGGTGAGTGGGCTCAGCCACACAGCCCTTCCTGTGGCCGCGCAGCCCCACGTAGCTGGCCTGTGACCTCTGCCCGGCCTGGCTCCCCTTTGATCCCTAGAGCAGGAAGTATGCCACCCCCCGCCCCGTCATTGATCCTGCACAGCACGAGTTATGGTCCGTGACCCCCCCATCCTGTTTGCATGTGGTCATACACAGTAAGCTGGATGAACCTCACCCCAAGTGCATTCAGAGCCAGGAGGTGGCAGAGCGGGGGGGCTGGGAACCCTGTTCCTGGTGACCCCCACCCACCCTGCCTTTGAGACCTGGGCTACCAAGGCAAGGGGAGGAAGGGCAGGGGACTGGCCTTTATGGAGCACCTGCTGCATGCTAGACACGGCCGAGCTGCTTTTCTGGAATCCTCCAGCAGCCCCGGGAGGGTCAGAGGAGGAAACAGGCCCCGGGGGAGCAGGCCACGCCAGGCCACCTCTGTCCACGGCAGGCAGCCCACCCACCTTTCTCTCCTGCAGGGACCGGAAGAAGAAGCGGTTTGTGGGACAGTCGGGACAGGAGGACAAGAAGAAGATCAAGACAGAAAGTGGCCATTACATCAGCAGCTCCTACAAGCAGGACCTGTATCCTTAGGGGCGGGGCTAAGCACCTATTTCTGTTGTGGGGGGCCTTCCCCAGCCCAGGGTTCTCAGGGGCTTCAGGGTCCCACAAGCAACCTCCTTAATGTGGCTTCCCAGCTATAAGAAGTGGAAGCAGAAACAGAAAATCGATGACCGCGACTCCGAGGAGGAAGGGGCTTCGGGCCGGCGAGGCCCCGAGCGAAGGGGTTGGAAGCGGGGCCGAGGTCAAGGTAGGATGTACCTCAGAACAGACTGGCACGTGGTGCATTTGGTCATCTGGGAACTTGGCCCTCTTTGATCCTGCCTGGATCCCTCAGCTGGTGACAGGCCGAGGGGATCTGAACTGTGGTCTGCGAGAGCCTTTGCTTGACCACAGCGTGGTCTGGGTGCCCTGCATGCCAGGACCTCGGGGCTTTGATGGGCCCTGAGGGAAGGGGTCTGGGGCCTGTCCTGTCCACACACACACACACACACACACACACACACACACACAGTGCAGTCAGAGAGGGTTCCCACTGGCAGCGTGGGGACAGGCTCCACTAGACACTCCCACACATGACCAGAGTGAGAAGACTGAGGGTGCTCACCTTACAGACAGGGATGCCCACGTGGGTGACGCCTGGGGCTACCCAGCTGCCTGCCGCCTCCCACCTGCGCCTCCCCTGGGGAGAAGGGAGCTCGGACTGTGTCCCGGGCTCTCAGGTGGGCCTTCGCCCTCCTTGGCCTCTCTCCTCCCCACCCCGGGCCCCGCAGGCCTGGTCCCTGCCCCATCTGTGTCTCCGTGAGTCTGTGTCCTTCAGCCTGTGGCCCATTCTGTGTCACGGCCACTGCGGCTTGTCCTCCGCCTCACCCGGGGGCCTCCTGTGTCCTCTGCATGGACTCCTCTCTGTCTGCGGTGGTATCGCCCCTTTTCCATGCGGACCGGGGGTGGGGTCTGTCTCGGCCATGGCTGGGCGCCCAGGGCCTGGCGCAGAGGAGGTACTCGGTCAAGCTTCGTTGAAGTCGGTGTCGTCATAACCGTCACACCGAGGAGGCCCCTTACTCCGGGCCGGGCCTTGTCCTGAGCACTGCACACATTAACTCGCTGACTTACTAGGACCCATGAGATAGGTGCTGTTCCTTATAACTCAGAGGGGGAAACTGAGGCACAGAGAAGTTAAGTGACTTGCCCACGGTCTAAGAGTTCACAGCTGGGACTTGAACCCCGGCAGCTCTGGTTTGAGGTTCCATGCTATCAACCAGTATAGCAGACTGCTTACGCTTTATTAAGCACCTGCTCTGTGCCAGAGGCTGGGGCCACAGCAATGAACACAGAAGGGGGGCCAGGGGTGGGGGGCAGTCTGGAGGCTTCTGGGAGGAGGAGACATTGAAAGTCGACACACAGGCTGAGCTCCCTGGACCTTTGTCCCGGCAGGTGCCCCCCAGCCCCATGCCCCAGGCACCCCCGCAGGCCGCGTGCGCTCAGAGCTCAAGACCAAGCAGCAGATCCTGAAGCAGAGGCGCAAAGCGCAGAAGATGCGCTTCCTGCAGCGTGGGGGCCTCAAGCAGCTCTCCACCCGCAACCGGCGCCACGCCCAGGAGCTGCAGCGGGGCGCCTTCGGCCGGGGCGCCCGCTCCAAGAAGGGCAAGATGAGGAAGAGGATGTAAAGATGACCCGGCCCTTGGCTCCATGCTTGGTCCAAGTGTGGATGTCAGCAAATGCTCCTTGTGTACCACGGCGTGCCTGTCCCCTTGCTGCGTGTCCCGGAGCTCCCTGCAGGAACCATCGTCTGTGGAGAGGCGTGCTGTGCTGGCCACGGGGGCAGCAGCTGCCTCGGCCTGAGCCCCGGGCGTCTGAGCAAGGTCCTGAAGGGTGCGTAGGAGTTCGCTAGCGAGGCCAGGCAGGCCAAGACCTGAACGGGTGACTCGGCTCCTGCTGCTTCCATGTACTCTGGGTTCAGAGGTGGTGGCCCCACGGGCCTGAGCCGTGACTGCCTGCATCACCCAGTGATGTGTTTTTAGTGTAATAAACCTTTACTGAGCTGCAGGCCACTTGAGCAGTTGGAAGGGAGAGACCCAGACACGAAAATCCCAGCTGGTGTGCCGGGTGGGCAAGTGTCGTGTGAACCCCCAAGGGGTCCCCTGAGGGTGGGTCCCCATTTTGCAGATGAGGAAAATGAGGCTCAGAGGATGAGTCAGTTGCCTGAGGTGGGAGAGCCCCAAAGCTGGCCGTCAGTCCCCTTCTTTTGCCTGGACAGCGGAGGGCACGGCTGCTCCTCTGTGGGTATGAAGGGGTTAACACTGCCCCACCACACACCTGGGCATCAGAACCTGTCCTGGCCTCTGACCTGCTCCAAGGCCTGTGCTCCTCAGCCCCTGTGGGGTCCTGGGAAGGTCGAGGGCAGCTCCGGCAGCTGGATTATCGAGCCCAAGGTTGCCCAGTGCCAGTGCGCCGTGGAGGAGCCTTGGTGAGCAGAGGTTCTGCGAATGGACATCTGCCCCTGAGACCGGCCCTCGTGCTGGTCCTGTTGATTTCACTGGACTTACCAAACGCTCGTCTAGAATTACCAGAATTCGCAACAGGCCCGTTGCAAGCACCTGCCAAATACCTGCTTGTCTAATGCCCCCAGCCGCCCTGGAGGAAGGGCCTGGCCCTGGGCCAGGTGGTGGGCGTGGGGTGGGTGCCCCCAGGTAGCCCCAGTGTTTCAAGTGCTCACTGTGTGCCCCTCGTGTCCCACCGCAACCTGAGTGGGCACGGCCCTCCCATCTTCAGGGGAGAACCACTCAGCTGCCCCCCAAAGCAAATATGCACCTGTCTTCAGGTGGAGGGGTTCCCGGGGTGGGGGGGGGTCCCCTCCCCCACTGCTCACCTGGGTCAGGCTACGGGGCAGGGGCCGAAGCCTCAGCCTGAGGAAGGCTGGCCAGCATGGCAGAGAGGTCCAGGATGAACAGCTTCACCTGGGGGTCCCCAACACAGCCAGAGTCACATCCCAGCTGCTGAGTGTCCAGCACCCACCCCCAATGCATGGGGTGCTGCGAGGCAGGGGTTGGGGTAGAGACCCCCTCTTAAAAGACAGCAAGGCTAGTGGTCCCCAGGGGCAGCCCCCCAGCCTACACGGTTCAGGGCTTTTAAAGCCTCCATCAGCCCCCCGGTGGGTTCCTTAGCAGGTGCCCTCACAGTTTGCTAGCTGGCTATCACCTGTAGTATAATTAAATTCATATTTTCACTTCCATCAGTTCATTTTCTCCCCTTCTAATTGGATCTGTCATACTCACTGGTGTATGACGTACTCACATCTTCTCCATGGGTGGCCCTCCTTTATTTTGTTTTAATTAACTTATTGATACGAACTTAATGAGCAGCCCTGGATCCACTGCCAAGACCCAGAGCCCCACGGCGTGCTTCCCCTTGGGCCCTCCCTTCGCGCTTGTCGCTGAGCCACACGGCTGAGACGGAAACACCATCACCACCGAAAAAACCGAAGGGGGTTCGCTGCCCTGGCATGTGTGGGGGTGACGAAAATAACCGCAGCGGAAACGACATCGCGTCACTGCATCCGCCAGCTGGCGATGCCGATGGGGTGGGTCCCAGGCCCGGAGACCAGGGCACAACAGGGAGGGTGGGGGCCCAGCCTCCCCCATGGAGCCCCTTCTCCACGTTGGGATCAGCGCATTGGTGGTAAGGGGCCTGGCTTTTGCTATTCCTGCTTATCAACACCCCGTCCCCCCGGTGTCATCTGGGTGCAGACCTCGGTCCCCAGGCCCCCCTTGGGAGAGCAGCCGTTCGCACGAATTCACCCAACTCAGGACGTGGCACACAAGGTGGGGCTCCGGGGACCAAGGTCTGGCCCTTTGCTGGGAATCTCGGCCGCAGGCTCAGCACAGGAGTGGGATGGGTGGGGGGAAACTCAGCAACTTCCTCCTTCGGCTGTAAGCCTTGCAGACCTGAACGACTAGGAAAATCCTAGTGTCCTCCATCCACAGCGACACACGCAGCGCCACCATGCAGAAAGGCCACCACGCAGCCCCACACTCACCCTCCAGGTGAGCCAGGCCCTGCCTGTGTGGGGAGCAAGACGGCCAGGCATCGATTAAGCGTGAGTCTGGAAGCTGGAGGCGTGGGTAAGCGAGGCTCGCCTCCTCGCACAGCCGCAGCAAAATTACAGCTAAACTACAGGACAACCACCACTCAGAACTGTCAAAGTCGAGCGGTGTGGCGGTCCGACAACTAAGGAACTAAAGAAACCAGGTTCATCCAGACAGGTGGGAAGGACAGGGGGGTAGAGAACCGGAGATGCGGAACCAGTCCCCAAAATTTACACACACACGTGGTGTGCATAAAATGGAGGGGCATCTTGGGAGCGAGGGATCCCATCCCCGCACCAGGCCACTGAGCCCAGGGTTCCAGTGCCAGGGAGGGAGATAAGTCTCCATAGCTTCTGGCTGTAGAAACCAGCGGGGGTTGGGTCCACGGAAGAAACTGTGGGATTCTCAGGCCTCTCCTCTTAAAGGGCCTCGCACCGCACACAGACTTACTCAGACTCACTCCCTCTGGGCTCCAGCAGCTTGAAGGGTGCCGGTGGCACACGGGGAGGAACTGACGTGTCTGGCATCAGGGTGAGAGCTGGAGAACAGCTCCCCAGGCCGTTGTGCCTTTTCTGAGTCCTCCCCCACACAGAGCCACAGCGCAGCCCACCGTGTATGAGCCTCCATCAACCTGGCTCACGTGGTAAGCCCCGCCCTGACAATTACCTAAGGGTCCGCCCCATCCAACTTAGCGGCCCACCCAAGCAACCCTCCCACTCTGGCAAGAGTGGCTTTTCCCTGTGGACGCCTAGCCCAGCCCTTCCTAAATCCTCTCAAACAGGCAACAGCTGAGTCCTGCCCCATACCCCTCGCTGAGTGGCCCCAGGCCCGGCACTAGCAACAGCCACCTGCAGGTCACTTTACAGCTTTATGCCAAAGGGCCCCGGACAGAACACAGGTGGAGGCTGACCTTGGCCTGCACCTGGGAAACCCCAGAGCCTGTGCATCAAGTGGACGGCTACAGACCACATCAGAGCACCACCCAACCACCTCCACAAGCCATGGAGGGAGGAGGTTGCCGGCCAGGAGTCACAGCCGCAATGACTAGCTGTCTAGCCTGGATAAATCCCTCTCGTTGACCTGCTGACAGCAATGAAGACTCATCTACAAGAGGAGAGAGTACGCAGCCCAAACAGAGGGAGGAGCACCTCGAGTACCCAGCTTGGGGGAAGGGGGGCTGTGCCACTGGACCCTGCAGGGCACCTACTATGTTAGGCCACGCTACCAAGACACGGAGTCAGAGCAGCTCTACCTAATACACAGAAACAAACACAGGGAGGCTGCCAACATGAGGAGACGAAGAAACATGGCCCACACGAAAGGGCAGATGAAAACCCCAGAAAAAGAGCTAAACAAAATGGAGACAAGCAATCTGTCAGATGCAGAGTTGAAAACACCAGTTACAAGGATGCTCGAGGAACTCAGCAGGTACTTCAACAGCGTAAAAAGGACCCAGGCCGAAATGAAGGAGACACTCATTGAAATAAAGAACAATTTACAGGGAGTCAGCGGCAGAGTAGATGAAGCCAAGAATCAAATCCATGATTTGGAACATAAGGAAGAAAAAGACATCCAATCAGCACAGCAAGAAGAAAAAAGAATCCAAAAAAATCAAGGATAGTGTAAGGAGCCTCTGGGACAACTAAAACGGTCCAACATTCTCATCATAGGAGTGCCAGAAGGAGAAGAGAAAGAGCGAGAAAGAGCAAGAAATTGGAAACCTATTTGGAAAAATAATAAAAGAAAACTTCTGTAATTTGGTGAAGGAAATAGACACACAAGTCCAGGAAGCACAGAGAGTCCCAAATGAGATGCATGTAAAAAGGGCCACACCAGGACACATCATAATTAAAAAGCCAAAGGTGAGAGATAAAGAGAGACTCTTAAAAGCGGCAAGAGAAAATAAGTTAGTTACCTACAGGGGAGTTCCCGTAAGACTGTCAGCTGATTTCTCAAAAGAAACTTTGCAGGCTAGAGGGGATTGGCAAGAAGTATTCCAAGTCATGAACAGCAGGGACCTACAATCTAGATTACTCTATCCAGCAAAGATGTCATTTAGAATCGAAGGGTAGATAAAGTGCTTCCAAGACAATGTAAGACTAAAGGAGCTCATCATCACGAAACCATTATTATATGAAATGTTAAAAGGACTTATTTAAGAAAAAGAAGATCAAAACTATGAACATTAAAATGGCACTAAATACACAAGTATCAACAACTGAATCTAAAAAACAAACTAAGCAAACAAGCAGAACAGAAACATTGTCACAGACATGGAGAGCATTGGGGTGGTGGCCAGTGGGGAGGGGGCCTGGAGGGGTGGGGGAAGGTGCAGGGATTAAGGAGTACTAATTTGTAGGTACAAAATAGGCAGGGGGATGTTAAGAGCAAGCCAGAAAACATATACACAACCCAAGGACAAAGGAGAGGTGATCGCCACAGGAGAAGGGGGTGCTGGGTGGAGGGGGGCTTAGGGGGGAAATTGGGACAACTGTGATAGCATAATCAATTTTTTTTAAGTAAAAAAAAAAAAAAAAGAGTAAGTCTGGCCCAGTAGGGGTGCGTTTGAGTGCTTACAAGAGGCAACAGGTCGATAGTTCTCTCTCACATTGATGTTTCTCTCCCTTTCTTTCTCCCTCCCTTCCCCTTTCTCTAAAAAAAAAAAAAAAAAAAAACTAACATTTTTTGAAGTGAGTCTTGACCTGGTTTCTTATTGATGTCATTTGTTTCTGCTGTTTGATCCTGGGACAAAAGAAGAACTTGGCATAAGTGTGCACCCTGCCTAAGTGGGGACACTGAGACCCAGAGCGGCAGGACTTCCTTCTGGCCACACAGCAGGTGACTCTCAGAACCAAGACCAACCCAGGGGACCTAGGCAGCCACAGGCCCACATCCGTGGTGCTAGAATCGCCTCTGATCGCAGAGGGTCATGCTTAACCCAGAGAAGTGGGATTCCAGGCTCCGTGATCTTCCCAAGATTTGGGCTGGAGGTGGCAATAGGGGCCCCCACCTGCTCCAGCTGCCCCTCGGTGTCCTCGACGTCCAGGGCAGGTGGCTGCCTCTGATGCTCGCACACGAACTGGAACAAGTTGAGCGCTGACATCCTAGTGCGTCCCAGGAGCAGGGTCTTCTCAGCTGCTGTGTTCTGGATCTGAACCCACTTGGATTCCTGGAGAACGCCCCGCCCTTTCCCGATTAGGGTGCGTTGGCCAGAGGAGGGCGGGGCCTCATTACCTAGGGACCCTCGCTCCCCGAGAGGTGGGGGCTGGCACAGTGTCAGGTGCCGATAGGACTGGCCTCCTGTGCCCAAAAGTGCTTTCTGGTGCCGGAAACCTGTGCCGCTGCCCCTCTGGAATAAGTTTCGCCCATCTGTTCTCAGCCCCCGCACTCTATCCCGGCGGTGGGAGGCTGCGCCCTACCCCCTGCAGCGTGCGCTCCCGCGCCGCATTCAGGCGCTCCAGCAGCTGCGCTCGCCGCTGGCCCTGCTGGAGCAGCTCGTCCTGCCAGGCGTCCCGCAGCCGCCGCAGCCGCGCGCGCGCCTCCTCCAGCTCCGCCAGCCGCTGGCGCTCCGTGAGCTTCAGCTCGGCCAGCGTGTCGGCTAGGGCATCGAAGTGCGCCACTAGCTCGGGGACCTCCTGGAACTGGGATAGGGTCCGGAGCGCGACTCACCACGCCTGCAGCTCCCCTGCCCTCCCCACCGCCACCTGGCTCTCCAGCACCTCCTCAGTTAGCCCACCTGTGAAATGGCACCACACAGCCCCTGCTCCGGAAGTGGGTTTACTCCATCCCTACCCATTAAACCTAGCTAAACGCATTCAACTAATATTTATTGAGTAGCTGGATCTACCCGCCCCCACCTGCCTGTGTGTCCTTGAGTGTTACCTTTCTGAAGCTCGATTTCCCCATCTGTAAAATGGGGTTGACAATAATATAGGACCCACTTCACTGGGCCTTGGGGAGAATTCAACAGCAAAGCACACCCCTGGCATACAGTTAGTGCTCAGTAAGTGGTGATTACAGGCATACAACCAGCACTCTAGTAGTGCACCATTCCAAAGGCATCCCTGAGGCCATCCAGCGCTCGCTGCACGGTGGTCCTGAGCCCCAAAACTTCTCGCAGGGCACTCACCTCGGGCAGCTGATCCAGCACTTGCTCCAGCAGGTGCGCGCAGGGCTCCAGCCGCTGCAGCCGACGCTGCAGCCGCGCGCGCTCCCGCTGCAACTCCTCGAGCTGGGCCCGAAGCCGCAGGGCCTCGGCCTCCTGGCGGCTTGCCCGGTGTCGTTCCTCCGCCGCCCTTTGCAGCGTGCGGCTGCGCCGGGCCTCGGAATCCTGGGGAGGAGGGATGGAGAGGGATGGAAAAGGGGGCGAGGACCCTCAGGACTTGGGAGCCTGCGGAGCTCGCCGCTTCCATCTGGCCCCACCACGTTGAGCCGTGGGTTGTAAATAAGATGGCCCGCAGGCCACACTCAGTCAGAGTCCCATGGGGGGCCCTCACGCCTCCCCACCGTGTTTAAACATCTTGAGTGCTTCAGACAGTGCGTGGGCATTTCCCACCACTTGCCTTTGTATCAGTACACCCATTTTTAAAATTGATGTGACATGTCTGGCCCCTATAGAATTGCGACTTTGTGACCTTGCGACCTGCCTCCCCCCAGCAGGCTCCACCTACCTGCAAGAACTTGTCAAAGCAGCGGAAGGACCCCTTGAGCTCCTGCTGCTTCTGTTCCAACCGGTCCCGGCGCTCTCTCAGGGCTGCCATGGTGGTCTGGAAGACCTGGGGTGTGAGGAGTGGGTGTCTGGGTGTGTGTTTGGGGGTTCCAGCTGTCCAGCACCTCTAGGTTCACATTGACATTCTCTCGTCTGTTGTTCCTGATCTTGTCACTGCACCTCTGCTCAAATCCAAGTGCCGGAATGAAGCCCAAGTGCCCTCCTGCAGCCCCTGCATGTCAGTCCTCTCCCCTCTGACTCTGTCTTCCGGCCACTTGACCGCCCGCATTTCGTCCTTGCCTCCCGGTCTTTGTACACACGTGCTGTTTCCTCTGTCTCTTCCTTCTCACACTGTCCCCCTTTGCTGGACAAATAAGCCGACTTACCCTTCAGCAATACCTAAGACATCACTTCCTCCAGGAAGTCCTCCTTCATCACCCTCAGGTGGAAAAAGGGGCTTCCTCTGGCTCCTACAGTTCCTTCTCAGTGCTTCCCTCCTCATAGCATCACCAGCTGGACACTGGCCTGTGTCCTTCTCTAGACTGCCAGCCCCATGGAGGCAGGGACTGTGGTGAGCACCCTGGATCCCAGTGCAGTACCCTGCGCATGGAAGCTCAGTGCGCACAAATTTGCACAAACAACCCATCTCATCTGATCCCCATTTGACAGATGAGGAGACCAAGGCTCAGAGTGGTACAATGACTTGTCTCAGAGCTTGGAGCTAACACTTCGGCTCCATTATTTCCCATCCTCTGCTCATTCACCATTTTTTTTGGTCTGGGGTCCCCCAAAACTCTCAAGGCTACAGTGGGAGCTCACCTCCTTCTGGGCCTGTAGGCTCCGGTCCGCATCCGCCAGCTCCTGCCTCTTCTCCAGCAGACTCAGCAATGGCGGGAGTCGGCTGGGATTCTGTTCCGGGATCTTCCTGGAGGGGCTCAAGGAGGAGGTGGGGGTGAAGGAGGCAACAGCCAGAGCCCCCAGTTCCTCCCTAGTGCCCGAAATGCCCTCATTAGCCACCTCCTGGCTGCTGAATTCTTCATTCATTCAACAAATTGCACCGAGCACCTAGTAAGTGCCAGGCACCATCCTAGGCACCGGGGCTGCAGCAGAGAACAAGGCAGACAGAAGCCAGCCCCGCAGGGGCTCGCACCCTGCTGCGGCCACAGGAAATAAAAGCGAACACATAATACAAAATAATGTAGGACATGGTGGGCGGGCGCTAAGGGGAAAAATCCTTCAATGGGCTGGTCAGAAGTTCTCTCTGAGGAGGTGACAGTTGAGCAGAGATTGCAAGGGGAAGAGATAGCGAGCCCTGAGGATGTCTGCAGGGAACAGATTCTAGGCCCAGGGAAAAGACATTGCAAAGCCCCCGAGGGAAGGACTTTGGTGAGCAGGAGCAGCTGGGAGGGGAGGGAGGATGGAGAGACATGGGAATTAAAACCAGAGAAGTTGTGGGGGTCAGACTGTGGTGAGGGAGGACTTTGGCCTTGACTGTGAGTGAGGCAGGATCCCCCCTGGCTGCTGTGAGGGGCAAGAACAATAGGAGGGGCAGAGCAGCTGCAGGAGGCCAGTGACGGGTAATGGGGCAACACAGAGATACCCGGGGCCAATTGGGGTGGTTGTGGTGCCGAGGTGAGGAGGGGGTACAGTTTGAGAGCTGAGCTGATGGAGTGGTGGGAGAGGTGAGAAAGGCGTCTCAGGTGAGCCTGCGACTAGGAACAGGGAGGATGCTGCTGATGGAAGGAGGCTGAGTGGGCGTGGGGGAGCTCAGCTCCTTGCGATGGCCAAGTAGCGATGGAGGCACCTGTCAGACCTGGGGGGTGGGCGCAGGAGGTGGCCCCACAGGGTCGGCTGTGTAGGGAGCAGAAAGGACACGCTGATTGTTGGCTCTCCCAGCTGAGGTGCAGGAGAAAGCCTGCCATTTTACAGATGCTAAGACTGTGGGTTGGGGCCCACAGTCACTCCACCGAACACAGAACAGGCAAGGGACAAGCTTCTTCCACTCGTCCTTTAAAATGCAGTCTGCAGGCCCAGGGGCCAAGGGATCATCGATTCATTCCTTCCCGCCCCGTTTCAAATGATTGAATCTCGGCTGGATGTCAGCTGGGGGCGTTCGAGACCTTGGGGAAATTGCTGGTTCTTTGAGCCTCCCCCTGCCCCATCTGTGAAATGGGGCAATAGTCTCCCACCATGAAGAGTCCAAGGAAGCCAGGACCCAAGGGTGGGGGACCCCACCCACTCCTGCCCATCCTCTGACCCTCCCTGCCACCCCGAGCCACTCACAGAGGCGGCTTCTCTCGAGAGGCCAGTTGCAAACACTCCTTCCAGGGAGCTGCCATTCTCCCGACGATTGCCCCTTGCTCCGGCTTTCTTTCCACCTGGCCAGAGTTCCGAGGAAGCCTGGGAGGCCCTGGAGGGTTTCTGACGGAGGGTAGTACCACAGCAGCAGCCGAGTTCAGTACTCCTAGGAGGCAGCCACCTAGCAGGCCCTGGTTCCCCAGGCAACTGTCGACACAACATTCCATTGCCTGGCCAAGACCAGGGGACTCCACCAGGGAGAGGGAGAGGCTGCGAGGGGGGGAGCAGCCTCCGCCCCTTCCCGAGAAGGCTCTCGCTCCCAGTCTAACATGGGGTGCCGGAGAAGAGCACAGGGGTCCCTTGGCCAAGAATTTACCCCTCTTGGCGCCCGTGTCTGGTGGAGCCTCTTCCTGGCTGGGCGGGGATGGGGTGGGGCCTCACTAATGTGGCTCTATGCCCACATGTCTGCTCTAAAGAAAATTATTGGGCACCCACTGTCGCCAGGTCGCAGGTGGGGCCATTTACTCCTGGGCAAGGTGCTGAGGGCCGGCCACGTTTCAGCCCTTTGAGGGTCCATTTCGATTGCTGGCCTCGTTTCCCGGAGCCCCCAGCCTGGTTAGGGAGCTAGAGAGGGCCGGCTAGAGACCAGCTTGGAAGAGACCCACCGTCCGGATTTGGAGGACAGAGGTAAAGGAGGAGCAGACGGAGTCTGAGCCAGTGCTGTGGGCGGGTCCCTGCGCCGAGTGCCGCGCCGGTAGCATCCGGTTGGACCCTGGAAACAGCACCGCAGGGGAAACAACTGGCATCAGGGAAAGGCGCCCGGAGGCAAACCCAGGTGCCCACGGGCCTTCGCCCGGCAGTGACCAACACTGGCATCTCGTCCTCTCTGCTTCTGATCATTTCATTTTTTCCGTTTTAAATAATTCACTTTTGTCACGGAAAAACATGCAGTTTCTTTCCTTTAGAAATGTGTTTTCTTATTGCAGGCAGCACTACTTAAAAAAGACCGTAGTTACTTGTAATACCTACAGTGCCTGAAACCGCTCCTAAGCATTTTATGAGAGCACATTTATAAAACGGAGCTAAAATCGTGTACACTTTATCTCAGCCGTTTGTATCAGATCGCACAGACTGCATAAATTGATGTGAAGTTACAAGATGCACGATCTAATTTTTTCTTGCTTTAAAAAAGTATTGAGGTATAATTTACATAAAGTACAATTTATTTTTTCACATGCAGTTCTGTGAGTTTTGGCAAACGTGGAAAGTCGTGCGTAACCACCGCCACATTCGGGGTACAGAACATTTCCATCACCCCCGAAGTCCTCACGTCCCTGTGCAACCAGCCCTTGTCCCCACCTCAGCCCTTGGCAGCCACCGGCCTTGTTCTCTATCCCTGTCATTTCACCTTTTTCAGAGGGTCATGAATAGAACCGCACACCGCGTAGCCTTTTGCGTGTGGCTTCTTTCACCCCACAGTATTCGCCTGTGACCTGTTCACGTTGACGTATCAGGAAGGTGCATTCTTTTTCATCGCCGAGTAGTATTCCACCACACACGATGGTTTGTTCCTTCATTCTCCAGTTGGGTTATTCCTAGTTCTGGGCAATTGTAAAGACAGCCTGTATTCACTCACGTGCACTTTCCTGTGTGTGGATACACGCTTTCATTTTACTTGTGTAACTCCATCCCAGTACAATGGTCGGGTTGTAGGATAAGTGTGCGAGTAACTGTAAAAAACTCTGCAAGCTCTCTTGCGGCGTGGCTTCCATTTTGATATTCACACTAGCGATGCTCGAGGAGTTCTGGGCTCTCCACGTCGTCTCCAGGAGTTGGTCTTGCCAGCGCTTTAAAAAGTCCTCTGGTAGATGTGTAGCTGTACGAGTTACTTTTTTGATTTTGAGATCATCGTAGATTCGCGTGCAGTTTAAGAAATAACTCGGACAGAGGCCACATCCCCTCACCCGGTGTCCCCCAAGGGTGACCTCTTGCGCAACGATGGGACGCCATCCCGACCAGGCAATCGGCATGGACACAATCCACCGGCCTCGCTCAGAGTTCACGACCTCACACGCGCTCGTGGGCAGGACTGTGCACTTAGTTCTACGCGGGTTTATCGCACGCAGACTCCTGTGGGCACCGCGGTCAAGATACAAAACCTTCCTCTCGAAGATCCCTCCTGCTGCCCTTTAAGAGCGGCCACCAGCGCCCTCCCTGCCGCCGTCCTGACCCCTGGCAGCCACCCATCTGTCCTCTGTGTGGATTTCTCACATCAAGGATGTTGTGTACGTGGAACCACATAGCACGGAACCTTCTGAGAGTGGCTTTTAAAACTCAGCTTCATCCCCTTGACCACCATCCTCATTGTTACATGTATCAGTTTGTTCTTTCTTTTTTTTAAAAGATTTTATTTATTTATTTTTAGAGAGATGGAGAGAAGGGAAGGGAGGGAGGAAGAGGGAGAGGGAGAGAAACATCAACTGGCTGCCTCCCACAGGTTGCAGGTCCCCAACCGGGGAACGGCCCGCAACCCAGGCATGTGCCCTGACCGGGAATCGAATCGATGACCCTTCATTTGCAGACCAGTGCTCAATCCACTGAGCCACACCAGCCAGGGCTATTCGTCCTTTTTGATTACTAAGTAGCATTCCATAATATGGACGGGCAACGTTTGTTTCACCATGCAGGTCGAAGGGCATTTGGGTTGTTTCCAGTTTCGGGCTATTATGAAGAAGGTTCCTTTGAAGATTCGAGTCCTAGGGTTTGTGGGAACATAAATTGTCGTTTCTCTGGTAGAGCAGATGCCCAAGAGCACAACTGTTGGGTCCCCTGGTATTTTCGTTTGTTTGCTTTTTAAAAAGAAACTGCCACATTCCTTTCCAGGGTGGCTGTACCACTTTACCTTCCCACCAGCAATGTGGTCTGATTTTCCTGCATCCTGGCTATTGCCCCTATTTTTCAAAAGACATTCCGACACCGTGTGTACGTTGTTCATTCTGGTACGTAGGGGTGTTGCGATATTTCATTGTGGTTTTACTTGGCATTTCTGCCATGGGTGACGATGAACAGCTCCTCATGTGCTTATCCGCCACCTGCGTAGCCTCCTGGCAAAGTACCTGTTCATGTCTGTTGCCTGTGTTCTAACTGGGTTGTCTGTTTTTTTTCTCCCCTGTTGAGTTTTTTTTTTTTTAATATTTATTTATTTATTTATCTTTAGAGGGGAAGGGTAGGAGAGAAGGAGAGGGAGAGAAACATCAATGTATGGTTGCCTCTCATACGTCCCCTGCTGGGAACTGGCCTGCAACCCAGGCATGTGCCCTGACTGGGAATCGAACCGCGATCCTCTGGTTCGCAGGCCCGCGCTCAATCCACTGAGCTACACCAGCCAGGGCTCCCCTGTTGAGTTTTGAGACTTCTCTACGCATTCCACATCTATCAGATGTCCAGGTGTTCCAGGTAACCCTCTGTCGCATCCTCGTTTTCTCCCAGTCTGCAGTTTCTCTTCACGTCCTTTTCACGTGGCCTTTTGTACGGCCATGTTTTCAATTTCAGTGAGGTCCAGTTTGCCACCTTTGCTTTCACAGCTTGTGTTTTTGGTGTCAAGTCTAAGATGGGATTTGAACTCAGGCCATCTGGCTGTAGAATTGACCTTCTTAACCGCACCCCTCCAGGTGCAGGTGAGCCCTTCTGGGGTCTTTCCCTCCTCGGGCCCATTCCCTGCCTTCCCTCCCCCGAGGATGCCATCATCTTGAAGTCAGGATGCAATCCTGCCCTTCTCAATGACTATTGTTTTAGAGGTGCATTTTTACAAATGTTTATTGAGCACCTACTATGTGCCAGGCACTGTGCAGGGATGCAGCAGTGGCTGAGACAAGACCTGCTCTCATGGGGCTTGCAGGCTAATGGGGAGGCCAGGTGAATCACATGGTCCTGTAAATACGTCGTCGCATCTGATGAGGGGAGGAGGAGAGGTCCAGCGTGCCAAGAGGGGACAGGGAGGCCTTCCTGAGGAAGTGACATGTGAACCCAGACTTGAAGGAGGAGGAGGGGCGATGAGAGGAGACGGAGAGTATTCCAAGCAGAGAAAACAGCACGTGCAAAGGCCCTGAGGCAGGAAGGTGGGGCCCCTCCTAGACGAGAACAAAAGTCTGTAGGTTGGCTGCAGAATTTAAGGATGAGGGGGCAGATCAGGACCGACTAGGGCCAAGGAGTAGCCAGACCTGTGCTCCAAGTGACAGGTGAGGGAGTTCACGGTGACTTCTCCAAGGACACAAGGCAGAGAACGGAGGGCCCCGGCACCTGTTTGTACACAGATCACCGTGCCCATCCTGCTCTGGCACTGTGTGTTCATAGCACAGAGGACAGGACAGACAAACAGCCTGTCTTCGGAGGCCTGGAGCTGTGGCTCCAGCTCTGGGGCCAGCCACCAGGGCGCTGCTCCCAGGTCCTGCCGGCGCTCCCCTGCCCCACTGCTGAGGCTGAGGTCCCAGCCCCCCCACTTGTCTTTGTCCCCATGTCCTGGGGGGTTGGGTTAGGTGGGGCTTCTGAATGACAGGAGGACATAAACTTCTCAGCTGCCCTTGCCCTTGGCCACAAACCCACAAGCTCTGGAAATATCCATTCTCCCCACCCCCAACCCGAAGTCTCAGGCTTCAGTGGCTTCCCCGTTCCTGCTTCTCCATTCCAAGGCCGGGGTGTGTGTGTGTGCAGTGGGGGCGGGGGGAGGACTTTGGGGAATAGGGCTGAGGGAGGAGGAAGCAGGGTGTGGACTGACAGACACCTTGTTTTCAGGCCACAGGAGGAGGGGACTTACCACCCTGCTTCCTCGGCAGCCGGCCTGCGGGAGGGGGTTTTGGAAACCCTGCCCACCCCTTTCACCGCTGCCTCCTGCCCCACGTGGCTCCCTGCCCAGATTCGTGCCCCGAGCTCACAAATGGGGCTTTGTGTTCCAAAGACAAAGGACATGCTTCTTGCGCCGACCTGGACCAGGGCTTGTCTGCCTCGTTCCCATCTTCGCCTCAGAGGAAGACGGCGCCACTTTCCAGGAGGGGAAACTGAGGCCTAGACAGGGACAAGTCTGTAGAGCCAGCGGAGGAGAGTCTGCCTTCTGGTTTGGGGGCGAAGATGGAGAGGGAGGTGGCAGGTTGGCAATGCTCAAGCTGCCATCCTAGGCACTGTGGGGAGAAAGGAAGTAAAAAATAATACGACTGCTATCATATTCCAGATTCCAACCCTCGAGGGGAACCGAGTCCTCTTTAACTCAGCAGAGAGCGTGTTCAGTCTTTCTTCTGTGCCAAGCGGTGTGGGAGGCGCTCATGAATCAGATACTGTCCCTGACATTTAGGAGATAAGACAAGCATGTAAATCACCACAAAACAAAGGGACATGAGACCAAGGTCACAGAGCGGTGCCAGTGGGCAGGGGGTCCCGGGCTGACATCGCTTCGGCCCTTCCCGGCCGCCCTCGGAGGCTTCCCGGAGGCTGGGAGCGGAGCTGCGAAGCAAGGGCAGCGGCGCCTTCGGAAACCAGATGGAGCAAACATTATTTTTTGATTATAGAAGAAGTACATGCCGGGATGTCAAAGAAAGCCCTCCAGCTCCCCCAAGGCCTGCTTTGCAGCTCCACGCGACTTCCTACCTCCTGCCGAGAGTGTGCTCCTTCCCGCCCATCCCTCTCGTCTGCCGCCTCACGCCACTCAGGGCCCAAAAGAGCAGGACGGTCCCCCCACCGCCGAGAACACGGCAGGCACCCCAAACACATTTGTTACGTAAGAAAGAACACTTTATGTAGAAATAAAATCAGGATCAGGGCGTGTATGTGGTTGGACATGGGGTGGTTTTCCCACTATTTGTGTGGGATTGGTAAAAAGTCTTTAGCGTTTTTCCTGGCATTAAACAGTCTTTGGGAAGATCCTTTTCGATAGCTGTGTAGTATCCCATCACCTTGGCGTCACAGTGTCTGTGTTTTGCTCTCCCCACCCCGCCCTCCCGGGCTGGAGTCGGTTGTACCGGAAGGACGGAAGCAAGGAGCTGGGCAGCAAAAGGAGAGGAGAGGCTTTTCCGACGGGCAAGCTCGGTGGGGACGGGGTGTTGAATTCAGAAGTGGTGTCTTGGTGGACCACGTGGCCAGGAAAACCTGTGCCCGCTGCTGTGTCGTTAAACAAACTCCCCAACACCCCCCCCCCCCAAAATGTATGGTGCTGGTCAGTTCCCATGGTGTAACTCTCCTACCACGGTTGAGTTTTAGCTTCTTCCCACAAGGCATTGCTGAACATGGCGTTGGGGGGCAGGGGCACAGCCAGCTCTCCTGAGCCGGCAGGGGTGGCTCAGCAGGCCCCTGCCTGCTCCCTGCTCTGGGGGGTGGAGCCCCCTCCGCCGTGTGTCTCTGAGCTCTCCTGGGGCCCCAGGCCCAGCGTCTCAGACGAAGAGCAAGGCTCAGTCCTGGGCTGCGGCAGGAACCCTATCTCGGGATCTCTCTATCAGATTTCTCAGCTGGATGCAAAACCCCAGATTCCCCCAGCTCAGCAATCCGGAGCCGCACCGGCCAGTGACGTGCGGCCGCTCCATCCATCCATCCATCCCTGACATTCAGGGCTGGGCTGAGCGCTCCACCTCAGCGTCACAGCTCAGCCACCGAGTGGGGCTCCGCGTCAGGCACGGTGCTGGGTCCAGGACGTCACACAATAGCCATGACACTTACTGAGTGAGCACTTGCTGTATGACAGGGTTCAGTGTCTGATATTCATTTCATCTCACCCTCACGCCCAGCCCATGAGGCGGGCGCTATTATCAGTTTACGGATGAGGAAACCGAGGTACCGAGGGCATAAGTCACTTGCCCAAGAACATGCAGCTCTTAAGTGTAGGTGCCAGGATTCCACCCCAGGCTGGCCAGAGGCTGAAACCTCTGCCAACCAAGCGTGTTCTCCTGCTTAAGGCTTGTCGCAAGCACCGGCAGCGGGCACCGCGTGGTGCTAGACTACGCAGGCAGTTGGCGAGGATCGCGGGTTTGTCTTTAAGGATCTCGGCAGAAGAGGAACCGGAGGAGGCCCACCATTTCCTGAGCGCCCACTCCGTGCCAGGAACGGCGCCAGGTGCCTTGCGTAGCCATCTTAACTAATTCTCACAACAACCCCAGGAGAAGGGCGAGACCCCTCCCGCATGGCAGCCCAGACCAGGGTGCTCGTGAGCACGCCCCCTCCTCCCCAGCTGGGGTGGCCTCCAGCCGGTCCCACGCTGTCTTTGGATCACCTTTTCCCCTTTGGTCCCTTGACAGAGGTTGCTAGAGGCGACCTCAACCCCCCCCTGCCAGTGCGGGTCAAAGATCCTCACAATAACAGGAAGTGGCCAGGCCATTTGGAAAGTTTGGGGACTCTGGCTACAGCCCCGGACACACTGTAGCAGTCAGATGCCAGATACTGGACAGGCGACAGAGCTGGCTCCCTAGAGGCCTGGCTGGGCCGTGTACAACCTGGGTACGACCCCCAGGGGCCCAGGGAGCGGAGCCTGGGGAGGTGACTTCCTGCTCATCTCTGGAAGATGGGCTGATACAGTGCGTGGCAATTTGGCTGGCAGCCCAGGTGGCCCCAGAACTAGGCTCCCCAGGTTCCATCAGGGGTCTCCAGGGGCTGGATAGCATATCTGAGGTCTCTGCAAGATCTGAAAGGAAAAAAGTTCAGCCGAAAGCTTCCACTTAGGTTGGGGGAGGAAGGCCCGGACACCTGTCTTAAAGTGGCACTCACATAGCAAGTACCAGTTTCCCATGGTGAGGATCTGGGGTGACTGACAACAATCAGGGGGAGGGGGCTTTAAGTACTGTTCTGGGTTCAACCCTGGATATCACCCCTTATCCCCATCTGAAGGATATCACAATACTTCCACGGCTTGGGCCAGCTCTGCTAGACCCATTCCCAGATGGGACAACTGAGGCCCAGACTTTGGAAGTTGGAGGACTCACCAGACAGTGGGCAACTGGGGACAGAATTCCAGGGATCTGAACCCCTCAGGAGCCTGGCTGGAGTGCTGGGGCAAGGAGGAAGGCAAGGAGGGAGAGTAGGAAGCAGCAGATCATTGGGTCACTGCTGCGGCTGAACAGGGCCTTCCCGCCCCGCCAGTCTGGGCGTTGGCTCCCACACTAACTCAGCAAGGGCCTTCCCATTGGTGCCCAGCCCTGGGCTGACTCAGGCACAGCACCAGCCCTCCTAAGAGCTCTCAGGCAGGTAAACAATGAACTCACTGGGAGAAATGGTGTGTGTAAGTATCTCCCTGGGACAGGCCCTTCAGGCCATGCTATCTCATTTAAAACTTGAAAAATGTACAAACCCGGAGCTGAAAGAGCAGATGAAAAGGGAAGAAAACCTCTGGTGGGAGGGTATCCTGGAAGACTTCCCAGGGGAGGTGACATGTGAGCTATGCCTTGAAGGGAAATAATAATAACAATAGCAAACACTTTTTGAAGCTTCCCAAGTGCCTGTCATTGTTTTGAGACCTGTATCTGCTTCCCTCTTACCTCCTTCATCTCATCGAATTCTCTCAGAACCTGGTCCAAGAGATACTATGTTTCCTTGGAACAGACGAGAAAACCATCAAGGTACAGAGAGGCTGACTTGCCCCAGACCACACAGCTACCAAGGAGCCCGAGTCATGATTCAAACCCAGGAAGGCAAACCAATGACTGATGAGACCTGCCTGAAGTTCTTTAATCCCTCTGAACCTCTGTTTCTTTATCCATAAAATGGGGGTAATAGCACAATCCGACCTAGAGCACAGAGTTGTCGTGGAGAGGAAGAGGAGATAATGCCTGTAAAGCGCTTAGAGCACTGCCTGGCACACAGGAAGTGTTCAAACAATTGTAGATGACTTTTATCATCGCGGTAGTGGCTGCTCCCCTCCCCCTTCGGCCGCGGCTTCCTCCCCCGCAGTGCCAGCCAGTGACGTGGGTGCTGCCGCTCGCACAGTCTGGGTTTAATTGGAAACTAAGAGATGGAAAGGGATGTTCGAGGCCCCTCCTTCAAATCTGAACGGACCCCCAGGGAATGGGCGACTCTCTCTCTAGCGACATCTCCCGCCAGCCGCGGATACTGCTCGCGGACAGGGCAGGGAGGTCGGGCCGCGGAAGCTGCCCGGGGGTTGTGGGCAGAAAAAGGCCAGGCAGATGTGCATGTGTTGGGGGGAAGGCAGGCAGGGGACACACTACGTTTTCTGAACCCAATGCCAACTCACCAGGAACCATTGGCCACGCCCATCATGGCCGTGGGCCGCTCCCCACCTGGCTGTCCCAGCCTCGGCGCGCCCTGGTCTCCGCGGCCCGTGCGCTCCGGTACGCTTGGCTAGGTGCCGGCAGAGAGCGCGCGCGAGGGCCCTGCGATCGGCTGGGGACCCGACGGGAGGCGGGGTTGCTGGGAGGGCCCTGGGCCGCCCCCTTCCGCCCTCTGCCCGCCCTGCCCGCCCACCAGGAGCTCCAGACTCCGAGGCAAAAACCCGCGGTGCTCCCAGAGCGCTCTGCCTGCTCCGCGCAGTGCTTCTACCTGTGGAGCCCGGAGGCTTGGGGGCGCCCTCTTCCCGGACGCCTATCCCATCTTCTCCTTCGAAAACCTCCCGCCCAGCCACCCGCATCTCGGATAGGCGGCGCTGGGACTCCAGGACTCGGCGCCAGCCTCGCAGCTGGTGACATGTAGACGCCCTCCTCTTTCCCCCACGGCGGTCCAGCCTCGGAACCTGGGCACCCTCCTGCCCGGAAAGTTTGGGGTTGGGTGCCATGGCCAAAAGCAGCTCCCTGAATGTCCGCGTGGTGGAGGGCCGGGCGCTGCCTGCCAAGGACGTGTGAGTACTCCTGGAGCGAGTAGGAGTGAGGGGTGCACGCGGCGTGGGATGGGGCGGGGTCGCCCATTCCTCGTGCTAGGGAGGGGCAGCGAAGTGGGTGGGTGGGTTCTTGTCTAAGACCCTAAGACCCGTATCGGGACAGATTCGCTTTCATGGGGTGAGAGGCCCTATGCCCATTGCTGTTCCTGTGGGAGGGGGCACCCAGACTTAGCAGATGCCCCGCTCCCGCCTCCCCCTCTCCCCGAAGAGGGGATGACTTTGTTCTTGGGGTGTACTAAAGGGGTGTCTCCATAGCTTCTGCCAGGCAGTTGGAGGGCCGGATTCTGTTGGAGCTGGGGAGGTGCATGGGAAGGAGGGTCTCTTCTTTAGTGCAGGTAGGTGCCGGAGGTGGGGCTTCTCCAGGCTTGGGTGGGCTCTTAACAACAGAGCCCTGGGGAGGAACCCCGAAAGGCAGGGGATCTGGGTTGCCCCAGCATTCCTCTGTGTGCATCTGGGATTTAGGTTTGCAAGAGTGTCACCAGATGGCCAGCGGTCCAGCCTTGGAGGAAACTGGGTCCCCTTGACCCAGAGCCCTGAGCTCCCCAGCCAGTGGCTCCCAGCCCAGCATGGGCCTCCCCTGGGTGCTGAGTGGCTTGAAAGCCAACTGCCCCTCTGCAGCCCCCTCCCTGGCCAGGTGTGATAGGTGTGGAGAGCCCTTGGGCCCCCCCTCAGTCCCAGTCCTTGGCTTTGCTTCCCCTAGCTGAGTCAGCAGCTGCCTAATCAGCAGAATGGTGGGAGGGGTCCCCCTCCTGCTTGGCCTAGAGCCCAGAAGGGGTTCTGAGGGTGTCAGCACCTGGGATAGGTATGGGATCCTTGGCAGGACGTTGGCCATTTGACCTTGAACCTGGTTCTTTCTGGGTCTCAGTCTCCCATCTGTGCAGAGGGAGCTCTGGACAGGGTCTCCAGGCCACGAGCAGCTGTGTGGGTGGAGAGCCTACCAGGCTTTGCCCCCTGGCCAAGGCAGGCAGGAACCTGGATTCTGAGCTTCTGCGCAAGTGGAGGCTGGGGCTAGCTCTTCGCTAACTCCCCCAGCTCTGGGTCCCCAGCAAGGAGTATCCTTGCCTTCGGTTTCATGACCTCCCCTCTCCCCAACACTACAGCTGTGTCAAGGGGGTGGGGGTGGGGAGCTGCTGAGAGCTCCCTCCATCCTCAACAAATAAACACGCCCCTGAGACTGAGGGAGAGAGCTTGCTGTGCGAACGAAGAACGCAGCATCAGGGCAAACCCCCTGCCTCCTTCTTTCTGAGATGTCCTCTCAGAGCCCACCAGAATGGGAGATTCTGGAACTGTGGGGACACACGCCCTGAGGCCAGGAGTGGGGGGCCTGGCAACTGATGGAGGGCTGAGGAGGGGGCCCTTCCAGAAATCAGGTTGCCATCTCACTGAGCTCTGCTCCCTGCCCCCCACCAGTCCTGGGGAGGGCTGCGAGGGAGCTCCGTCTGCCTCTCCTGAGGAGGGAGTTGAGTCATACCTGGTTCCTTAGCCATCCCTCCTCCTTCATGTGCCCGGGACCAAGGTGAGCTCTGGCGGGGGCCACTCCCCAGAGCCAAGGTAGGGGATCCAGCCCCCCTGCCTCAGTGTCCCCAGCTGTTGGCTCCCTTCTTCAGAGGGACTCTCCGCAGAGCACGCTGGGATCTCCCCCACTGCGGGGACCCTTGGATTGGGTATGTTCTCTGTCCCCTCTCCTGGGGAAAAGGGCCTGGATTCTTCTCGAAGCGTCACCAGATTTTAGGGGAGATGGACCTGGCATAAGAAGCAGACTCAGCGAATAATTTCCGAGTTATTACTCTCATTCATGGTAACAGCTGTAAGCCACCAAGGGCTGACTGGGGGCCCGGTCCCGTGCTTAACACTTCTTATGGTCCTATTCGAATTTCCATTTTACAAAAGGGGAAACTAAGGCCCAGAGCGACAAAGTCACTTGCCTAACATCGCACAGCTGGGATGTGAAGACTGACCGTTCCCAGGCACAAACCAGACTGGGCAGGCAGCAGCCGCGGGGCCCACATTCCCACACTTGAGGTGGGGCGGGGGCCGTGGGAGAGGCCAAGGGTCTGGAGAGATCAGGGATCCGGAGGGGGTGGCCCCCTCCCGCCACCGCTGCCCCTGCCTGATGGGAGCCTGATAAGGCCTTTGTGCGTCAGAGCCACGCAGCTGACGTGTGAGCTTGGCTCCTGGGAGGGGCTGGGTGTCAGGCAGGGTCACCAGGAGAGGCTGTGCCTCCCAGCCCTTTGCTGGTGGGACCCCAGCCCACACCTGCGGTTGGGGAAATGGAGGAAGGGGAACCTGCCCTAAAGAAGTGCAGGGATAGAGAACCCAGAGAGAGAAATGAGATATGGGGGGTTATCCAGCTGGGGACATCCAGGGGGCGGAGCCAGGTGGGGAAACCGAGGCCTGGGGCACTACACAGAAGGGGGCTCTGAGGTAAGAACCTCGAGAAGAACTCAGAGACCCAGGCCACTGCCCAGCCTGAGGTGTGCAGGGGTGAGTGCCCATGGGGAAACAAAGGCACGGGAGCACCGGGAGCACCCAGCAAAAGCAGCCAAGGGAAGGACTCCAGAGAGGCACCGAGGCACAGGGAGGCTTGGCCAGCAGACAAGGCTCGGGTCGGAGCCCCTCCTGGCACCCATGTCCCGGTTCCTTGGAATCCCTGAGGCATTTGTGGATCAGTGACAAGCTGAGCTGAGAAGGGATGGCAGGGAGACAGAGAGGGTGGGGGCTGGGGTGTGGAGGGAAGGGTCATCTGGGGAAGGTGTTGTGCGGGGTGCTGGAGGTGGCCTTGGCTAAGGGGGTGTGCGCGGAGCCCTGCAGACCTGGATTTGGATGCTGGCTGCCGGGTGGGGGTGGGAGGTACAGGTCCTCCCCAGGGAGCTCACAGTTCCGAAGTTGCAGGGAACCCGGAGACAGACACTTAACACAGAAAGAAGCAAGGGAACAGGGTGATTTCGGGTGCTCAGAGGCATCGGAGGTCAATTTCACGGTGGAGGGTGATGGTCAGAGAGGTGAGAGTGAGGTCTGAACACAGGATGAAGCCAGCCATGGCAAGACTGGGGACAGCGTGTCTTAGGCAGATAGAACAGCAAGTGCAAAGGTCCTGAGGCTGGCCCGAGGTGGGAGACAGAGGAGGCCTGTGTGATGGCACAGGGGGAGGAGAGGGGCTGGGCTGGTAACTCTTATTATGAAGCGGGGATGGCGCTGGCTTTGGCTGACCGATGGCTCATGGCTGCTGGAGGGGATGGGGCACATCTGTCCAGCTGGGTGGGTTTTGAGTTCTGGGCACCCTGGTCTGTGCCTGCAGTGAGAGTCTGCTGAGGTCCTTCCCTGCCGCAGGCCGGGCAGCGTGTGTCCCCTACCCAGGGAAACGCCATTGCAATGGGAATCTGGAGAGGCAGGTGCTTATCCCAGAGGGTGGCAATCAAGGCACCTGGAGGGGAGCTCTGGGGGAGCCTCGAGGCGTCCCGCCACGCATTGTCTGCTTTAGCTCCTGCAGCCACCCCGGCGGGGTACGTTAAAGTTATGTCTGATTTACAGAGCCCGGGCTCCACAGCTGGCTGGCACCCTGGACCTCTGCTTTGGGCTTCCTGGGACGGAAACTCTAAACTTCCTTGCTTTGGGCCTCATTATTCTGTGTTTGTGGGTGGACACCCAGGGAGCCCATGCGTGGTGGGTAGGGTTGCACTGGGTGGGCTGTGCCGCCAGACGTCTCCTGCTGGTCCCCTGAGGTGTCCTGCCCCGTAGCTGGACCTGCTGTGGGACCCTGGGCAAGCCTCCCCACTGAGGACTCCGCAGCGCCTCTCTGTGTGATGAAGGTGGGTTGGGGCCCCCACCCCGACTGCCCTCTCAACACCCCTCCCAACCCTCCTCCTTCCGCAGGTCTGGGAGCAGTGACCCCTACTGCATAGTGAAAGTGGACGACGAGGTGGTGGCCAGGTGAGGAGTGGAGAGGCCGGGCCTGGGGCGAGGAGAGCAGGGCAGGGGAGGGCGGAGGGGCCCCTCCTGGACCTGGGGAGTCCAGGCGCCAGAATTCTCAGGGGAAGGAGGGTGGCGGGGAGGGCGATGCTCACCCTGAGGGTGGACTCGCGGGCCTGACACTCGGTGCTCCGCACCCTGGCCTCAGGACCGGGCAGCTGGGGCTGTCAGCTCCTCGCCGCACGGAGCCCCAACTGGCCCGCACCTTCCCCTGGACCTGACGACGTCCCTGCTGGCTCCCTGGGGCTGACTCAGCGGCTGCCAGCCTGTGCCTCTCAGGGTGGCCTCTCCGGGGGCGGGCGTCTCACGCTTGGCTGGGCTGGCTGGTTCCGGGCCTGCTTGCTGGGTGCTGGGGGCACGAGAACGTGTGTGCGTGCCCAGCGGGGCGGCTGGCGAGTGTTCGTGGGGGTGGTGGAGGGCTGGTGTCCGGATGTGCATGTCCCTGTGGGTATGCGGGTTCACAGGGTCACCTTGTGTGCCAGTGTGTGGTGTGTGTGCTTGTAGGGGCGTGTGCATGTGGGGGAGTGTGCACACACATGGGCTGCCCCGTACACACGTGTGCAACATGGCCTGCTTATTTGGGTACGCAGGCAGCCGTGTGAAGCTGTGTGAGGGCGTGAGCATGTTTGGTGTGTGAGTGAGTCTGGGCAGGGGGGACATCGGGCTGGGTCATGCTCGGTTCCCACCCCCGCAGGCCTGAGGGGTGTGGGTGGGCGGATGGCTGAGGCCTCAGTTCCTATGGAGACAGCAGGAATCAGGATGCTGCTGGCGCAGGTTCTGGTCCAGATGGGCTGGGAGCTGGGGGCAGGGAGCCCACGTGGGGCAAGGTCAGCCTGCAGCACCCCAGCTGACCCCTCTGTCATTCCCTCTGGGCTCACGCTGCCCCCTTACCCAGAAACTCGCAGGCTGATTTTCTGCGTTACCTCAGGCTGCTGTCTCCCCCACCCTCGGGGCTCTGAGGAGAGTCCTACCCCGGGGGCTGGGAGCCTGAGGGCCGTCCAGCAGGGAAAGGGCCAGCGTAGGGGGAAGAGGGTGTTTGGGAAGGAGGGTCCAACTGACGGGGTGCCCTGGGCTGGGGTCAAGGGCAGCGTGTGCGTGCATGTGTGTGCACATGTGTGTGCGCATGCTCACACTCTTAGTTGGGGAAGAGGGTATGTAAGGAAGGAGGATGGGAGTGGCAGGTGCGCAACCAAATCTCAAAGCCATAAATCTGGGTGTGTCTTCGCAGAGCAAGTCGGTTCTTTGTTCCTTGTTGGGTAAAGGGAAGTGCGCCTGCAGGGGCGTCAGCGTGAAGATGCTCTGTGTGTGTGTCTGTTTCTGGGCCTGGCTGGGTCCCTGTCCCTCCGGTGGTTCCCCCTTGTGTGCTGAGGGCTCAGGCTCCTGCCGACTGAATGGCCTTCCAGCCCCTCACACTCCTGCCTGTCCCCGCCAGCACCTTCCTGTGCCTCAGAATCACCAAGCTCATCCTTGCTCCAGGGCCTTTGCACATGCTGTTCCAGCCATTCGGAATGCTTGTCCTCGTCCTTCCTCCCCACTTTGCCTGACAGGCGCTTGCAGGGAGCCTTCTGGACCCCTTCCATCCCCATGCCCAGACCCACCAGGCCCCGCTGAGCTAACCACCACGAGGGACTTCCCTCACTGCGTTGTAAGAGCGCAGGAGCGGGCACTTGCCCGCGGAGGGGGGGCTCCGGTCTCCCTCCCTCTGGTCCCCTGAAACCCGTCAGGCTGGGCACCTAGCTGGGGTGTTTATGGTGCGAATGAATGGAGGGCTGGGTGGAGTTGTGCGTGTTGTTAGTTCCTGAGTGTTTGTGTGGTTCCGTGTGTGTATTCGCTGTGTACAGCTGTAGTATGTGAGTGTGCGTCTCTGGGTCTCTGTGTGTGCCGGAGTGATTTTTGTCTGTGTGTTTGTGTGAATGTGTGTTTTCTCCGTGTGTGCGCATCTGGATGTGTTGGTGTGTCGAAACACATAGATGTGTATTTCTGGAAATTTCTGAGCCTGCAGATTGTGCATCTGTGTAGGTGTGAATGTGTCTCCTGGTGCCTCTGGCTTCCGTGGTGAATCTGTGAGTGTCTCCGTTTCAGTGAGTATCCCTGTGAGAATGCGTGTGTGTGTCCGGCTGCCAGGTGTCTGTCTGCTGCCTGTGTGGCCCAAGTCCCCCCAGCCCCCTGTGGCCCCTTTTGCAGGACAGCAACCGTCTGGAGGAGTCTGAGCCCCTTCTGGGGGGAGGAGTACACGGTGCACCTGCCCCTGGACTTCCACCACCTGGCCTTCTACGTGCTGGACGAGGACACGGTGGGGTGTGTGCGCTGGGGACCCACGCCGGGCATCTGAAGGGAGGCGGATGCCCCAAAGCGAAGCACCCACCCACCTACCCAGCCCTGGGTGTCTGCCCCTGCTGCTCCCTGGGTGGGGCAGGCGGGCTCTGGCTTGGACCCTCACCTGCCTGCCTTCCTACAGACACGACGACATCATCGGCAAGATCTCGCTGAGCAGGGAGGCGATTACAGCTGACCCCCGAGGTGGGTGAGGGGCGCTGGGCCTCCCTCCGCCAGGCAGGAGGAGGAGGGGGTGGCGATGCCCCGGGGCACAGCAAGGCTCATTGGAAGCACAGAACCCTCAGTGGAAAGCTTTTTCGGTTTTTGTTTTTCAACAGGACAGGAATGTGGGGGTGGAGGGGAACATTCCTGAACACCGCTGATATGACAGTGGATGAGGAGAAGCTGGCAGAAAGCTTCCTGGAGGAAGGGGTGTGAGCTGGTCCTTAAAGGTTCTTTGGCAAAGATGCCCAGACTTATCTCCATGGATTCTCTAGGGTCAGGTGTCGGCCAGGCCAGATGGAGTATCTGGTGGAGGTTGATCAGAGATAGGGGCCCGACCAGAGTCTGGACTTTTTTCTGGAGGTACTGGGGAGCCACGGATAGTCTTTGAGCAAGACAGCGAAGAGATTGGAGCCACGTTATAGGGGGAAGGGCTGACAGGAGAGATTAGATACATTTTCGGAAGAAAATTCTCTGTGCTGCTTTGTGGACACTGACTCACTGTAGGACAGGAATAGTGCTGGGAAATCAGTCTGGAGCCTGTGCAAGAACCAAGTGAGGGAAAGCTGACGGCATCCTGGACCTCGGGGTAGGAGTGAAGCTAGAGAGAGGCGAGATTGGACTTTTACTTCCAGCAGCATGGGCCACTACATCTTCAGAAGGGCCCTCCTGCCATAGAACAGAGAGACCCTGAATCAGATGAGGTCCCTAATGCATCGTTGGACCTGCTGAAAGAAGAAAGACCCCTCGGTATTCTCCTCCCATCCCCCAGTCGTGAGCCAAACCTAACGGAGTGGAGAGCAACAGCAAAGGAATACGGAAGGATTTCCCCAAGAGTAAATGTCAGTGTCAAATCTGCAGTCGACAGACAAAATCTGGACCTGGGGCCATGGCAGACAGGGCTGGCTCTGAGACGTCCCTGTTAGACCGAGAACTTAGAGGGGCCCAGAACGAGCGAGCACCCCGGTTCTCCAGCGACGAGCATCCTCGTGTTAGGTTTCCCACAGGATGAGATCAAACAAACGTGACTTCACAGTCCGAGAACACCACGCACGCAATGCCTAGTACATGGTAGGGGCCGAGCAAAGGTGAGCGCCCGTGCCCTCCAGGAATCGACAGCTGGCTCAGCCTGGGCCGCCTGGGCCGCCACGAGCAAGTCAGCAGAGACCGCAGCCCTCAGACTTAAACCCGAGGAGATTTTAGATTCTGCAACTGTGATAAATGGAACATTAAACAAGTTGAATATCTGGGTAAGTAAAAGAAATGTCATCCCCAGGAAGGGCCAGCAATAACCACAATAAATTAAAGCCATGCATTCGAAAGAAACAGTCAGACTTGGAGGAGAGCCAATCCGAACTTCCAGAGGTGAACAGCACGGTTGTTGAAGTTGGGACTAAGTGGGTGAGTTCTGTGGGAGGTTGGTCACTTAGGGCAGGAGCGAGAATTAGTGGGCTGGAAGTGAGATCTGAAGAAATTATTTAGACTTTAACCCAGAGAAACAAGAAGGAAACTATAAAAGAGACGTTTGGAGACATAGAAATACCTGAGAAGGCCCAACATTCGTTTAACTGGAGTCCTAGAAGGAGAAAATAGGAAAACATGGGAGAAGAAATCATAAAAATAAACACCAGGGAGAGGAAATGAACAGAACGGATGACCTCGAAGTTTCCGGAACTCAAGGAAGGACATGATTTTCTACGTAGGGGAAGCACAGCCTGCACGAAGCAGGATAAGAAACATCCTTACCTGGACGCCTTGGGGTGAAACTGCGGGGCATCAAAGGCGTAGCCCTTGAAATAAGAGGGAAAAGACAGACCGTTTACCCAAGAACAGGTATTAGGCTGACATGACGTCCTGGGAACTACAACGGAAGCTGGAAGATGGTGAACAGTTTCTTCAAAGAGTTGAGAGAAATGAGAGAGAGAGAGAGAAGGGGAGGGGAGGGGAGGGGAGAGGTTGAGACTGACATTGAAGTTGACTTGACTGATTCAGGCAGGGAGAAGGGCCCAGAGGAAGATTCAGAGATAGCAATGCCCAAGATCTTTTGGAGGGGAAAGTACTTGGGGACTCCATGGTTCAGGGCGTGGGTCCTAGAACTATACCGTCTGCCTTCAAATCTTAGCTCGGCTATTGACCGGCTGTGGGGTTATGGGCCCAGCTCCTTCCTCGCTGGGCCTCGTTTGCCCCACCGGGAAGCGGGGGTAATGGCAGCACCTGCATCAGGAGGCTAACACGAAAAGTCCCTACTTCAATGCATTTCTGATGCCTAGTACATGGTAGGTGCTTAATAAAGGTTAGTGCCTGTTCCTTCCAGGAATCGACAGCTGGATTAACCTGAGCCGTGTGGACCCGGATGCGGAGGTGCAGGGTGAGATCTACCTGTCCGTGCAGATGCAGGAGGCCGCGCAGGGCCGCTGTCTTCGCTGCCATGTGCTCAAGGCCAGGTATGGTCATGGTGGGGGTGGCGGTGGGCGTCTGAGGAGGAGCAGGAATCCCCTGGCCACCCCCAGCTGCTGCCTTAGCCTGTGGGGCCTCCTCGCTGCTGGGGCACTTCTGGGCTCGCAACCAGGATCCCATGGAGGCAAACAGGTCAAGCTCACTGGATTGGAACTTCCTGGGGTTGAAGCACAAGCCAAATCTTTGTTGGGTCCCCAGCAGCCAGCAACCAAAGGCTGTACACTCAGGATGGCCAGATGGATGAGTATGGAGGTGTATTAATCAAATTGTAAGTGGTAGATACCCAATTCATACTGATGGGCTCATATGAATGACATGGAGCTTCAGGCATGGCTGGATCCAGCTTTTTAAATGGTGACATCAGGAACCTGTACACACAGATTCCTCAGCTGTCTTTTGTTTTAGCTTCATTCTAAGTCTCTCCCCAGGTTATGGCAAATAGCTCCAGCAGCCTCAGCTGCCATCCCAGCAGCTCAGCAGCTCGAACTGAAAAAGAAGTTCTATCTCTTACCATTTCCAATGAATGCTTTGGGAATAATTCTTACTGGCTGAGTCTGGGGCACATGGCTGTCTCTGAATCAATCACACTGGCTCTGATCTGTCAGGTGTGAGTCACAAGCCCATCCCTAGAGTGGAGGGAGGGATCAGCCCACCTAAGTCATGTGGGCTGGGTGTGAGGGTGGGGAGGTCCTGTCCCAGAGAAACATCAGAAGGAGCATGGGCACGGGACCAGCAAACCCCACAAATGACCCTCCAGGGGCACCAGCTTGTGGGGTACCCATCTTTCCTCCCGCCTATTTATCACTCTGTATTCCCCTTTGTGTCTCTCTCTGACCGCGCCCCCCCCCCATCATCCTGCTCCTTTCAATACCTTCCCCTTCCCCCCTCCTATCTCCCTTTCGGTTGTCTTTCGGTCTTTTCACACCTTACTCCCCAACCTTTACTTTTAGGCCCATTCTCGCCCAGGGTGGGGAGGATCTCTATTGCTAGCTTGCTGTGTGACTTTAAAGTCCTTTCTTTCCCTCTCTGTGCCTCTCCTACCACCTCCAGATTCCTGCGCCCACCTGGGGATCCTTGGAGTCTGGGTGAAGGAGTACAGGGTGGAGGGCAGGGGAGAGGAGAAAGGATGCAGCATGGGGCAGGGGATCCTCCTCTGCATTTTGCCCAGGGCCTCCTCCCCAGCCACAAGGCTGTGAAGGATCCTTGCAACAGAAAAGGGACCGATTGCTGTTGCTTAGCAACTGGGCTGGCTCCTAGGAAACCAAAGAAGGCTTTGGATGCTGAACAGGGGTGGGAGAGGAGCAGAAGGAGGAAGCAAGCAGCCCCTGGGGGGTGGTGTCCCTGGATTTGGGGGACCTCAGGAAGGAGGGGTGGGGTGAGACCTTCAGGCTGTCCTGACAACCAGAGGCAGGTGTCTCTGCCTCATGCCTTTTCTTGGGTCCTAGGCAGGGTGTGGGCCTGAGAGTTTGTTGAATGAATGACTGAGCTGAGCCCTCACCACCTGCCAGCTGCTGTGCTAAGCCCTTTCCACACATCATCTCATTTAACCTTGGTCCTGTGAGGCTGGTCTGTTATTACGCTCATTTCCCAGATGAGGCAACTGAAAGCTCAGGGAAGGAAGTGATTTTCCCAGTGTCGCCCATCCAGCGCATGGCAGAGCCAGGCTTTGAACCCTGGCATCTGGTCTCCCATCCACGGGCTCCAAAGAAACTGAGGCCCCCTTCCCCCACCCCACTACACCTTCACCTGCTGGGCCTTGTGATGTGGGACTTGGCCTTTCTGTGCCTCAGTTTCCTCATCTGGGACATTACTAGTGCATCCCCATAGGGTCACCTTTGTCAACAGGAAGAAACGGGTTGGACTGGCATGGTGAGGGGTGCCCTTCACTGGGTCCCTGCAGCAGAGCAGGTCATTACCTTGGAAACCACTGGCATTTGAATGGCCTGCCCTGAGCCCCCTTTCCAAGGCCCAGCTTGGGGCTTTGTCCTTGTGGGTCCTGTGTCCCCCACTCCTGTCCTCATCTACCCCCAGGGACCTGGCCCCCCGAGACATCTCCGGCACATCTGACCCATTTGCACGCGTATTTTGGGGCAGCCAGAGCTTGGAGACTTCGGTGAGTGGTGGTGGTGACGGGCAGCTGGGAAAGAGTGGGGCCCCTGGAGGGGGCCCCAGTCAGCGCTCTCTCTCTCACGCCCCCCGCCCCCCCCCCCGCCGCCCCAGATCATCAAGAAGACGCGCTTCCCACACTGGGATGAGGTGCTGGAGCTGCGGGAGACGCCAGGTGCCCCCTCCCCGCTGCGGGTGGAGCTCTGGGACTGGGACATGGTGGGCAAGGACGACTTCCTGGGCATGGTGAGCACCCCTCCGGCACTCCGAGGGGGAAGGAAGGGGAGCAGGGCGGGGTGTCCTGGGGTGCGGAAGGGTGGATGCGAAGGCTGCCTCACCAGGTCCGGGTCATGGACCTCCAGAGGTTCAGGGAGCTGCCCAAGGTCACAGCCAGGGCCCAGGTTCCAGTTCTGAGCAGAGTGTGCCCAGGGAGATCGTGTGCTGGCCCTGTGCTGAGGGCTTCTTCAGCATAATCTCATTTACTTACCCTCGTGGCCGCCCTCATCGGCTTGGGCTGCTGTCCGCATTTTACAGATGGGGAAACTGAGGCTCAGAGAGGCGAAGTGCCTTTCCCAAGGTCATGATATGACAAAGAAATGGCAGAGCCAGGATCTGAGTGCAGATTTCCCTGACTCCGGAACCTAAGTCCTTCACTCCTGTTCCTGGAAGCGCTGGGGACAAGGCTTTCCCTGGAGCCTCGGGCGCCCCCTCCCTGCAATTGGTGGGAGTGGAGGTATCAGGGGTGACCGTTTTTTTTTTTTTAAAGATTTTATTTATTTATTTTTAGACAGAGGGGAAGGGAAGGGGAAAGAGGGAGAGAAACATCAATGTGTGGTTGCCTCTCATGTGCCCTCTATTGGGGACTTGGCCTGCAACCCAGGCATGCGCCCTGACTGGGAATCGAACTGGCAACCCTTTGGTTCACAGGCTGGCACTCAATCCACTGAGCTGCACCAGCCAGGGCCAGGGGTGACTGTTTTTAAAAGGACGCGATTCGAGCAAGTAAGAGGGAGGGTTGGTCGGTCATACAATGCTGGCTGGGCCTCAAATGGTTAAAGATCGAGTTATCAAATGGTAATGGAAAAAAACACAATAAAGATGAAAAAAAAAAAGGAAGAGAAAAAGAGTTCCCATGTGACCCAGCAATTCTGCTCCTAAATCTGCACCGAGCAGAAGTGGAAACACAGCTGTCCACACGGAAACGTGTACATGAGCGTTCACAGCGGCGTTGTTTGTAATTAAGAGCCAAAGTGGAAGGAACCCAAATATCTATCAACAGACGAGTGAATGAGCAAAGGTGAGACAGCCACCCACTGGAGTATCACTCAGCCACGAGAAGGAACAGGGCACTGACTCCCGCTACAACAGGGGTACCACCATTATGCTAAGTCACAGAAGCCTGCCCTCCCCCCAAAGCCCCCCCCCCCACATTACGTGATTTCATTTATAGGAGAGCTCGCCGGGGCTGGGGGTGGGCAGTGGCTGCTAACGGGTACAGGCTCTCGGCGGGGCTCGTGGGAAATGTGCCGAAGTTGGGAGTGATGTTCGCACAAGTCTGAGGGTACGGAAAGCCGTCGGGTGATGCCCTTGAACTGGGCGAATGGCATGGGACACTAACGAAGTCTCAGCACAGTTATTGTAAAGGGGGGATGGAGCTTGGGGGCCTTCAGGGCTGTCCGGGGGCCTTTTGACAGGTGCAGTTGCGTCCCAGCACAGAGCCGAAAGGACACGCCGTCCCACACGCTGTCCCCAGCGGCTCTGTGGCCTCTGGCAGGTCACTCCGTGTCTCTGAGCCTCAGTTTCTTCTAGTTGGTGCCCCTGGTGGCCCTCAGGGCCCTGGCAGGACTAACGGTTCGGGGCTGGGGGAGGGAGTGGCACCGCCGCTGTGTGGATGGGACACGGGTGGGGGGGAAGGGGTGGGAGGGCAGCCCACGCTCTTCTTCCGGGGCTGGGTGGGGTGGGGCAGGGCCCGGCTGAGGGTCTGCATGTCCCCCGCCCCCGCAGGTGGAGTTCCCCCCGAAGGTCCTGCAGCAGAACCCACCCAACGGCTGGTTCCGTCTCCTGCCCTTCCCCGGAGCTGAGGAGGGTTCTGGGTAAATGTGGGGCTGAGGGAGGCGGCCAGGCTGGAACCGTGCTGGGTGCCATCGTCAGCGATGCCCACGGCAGCCCACCAGCTGTCCCCCGTCACTTCGTTCTCTCGTTTAACAGATGTGTGTGAACACCTCATGGTGTGTGTTTACACAGGTCCAAACGCATCCCCCTTATACCCACCCACCTGCACACACGGCCATGCACACTTGACGTGTGATCAGAACCCCAGGTCCTTCCACACCTGTGCACACCTGTTCACACTATCCCTTCCTGTTCGTTTCTTTGCACTGGCCACAATATTGACACAATGTCCTCACCTGTGCCTTCCTGTTCCTGCCTGTCAGTATCTGTTCCCACCTGCCCATACCCGTCCGTGCTCACCGTGTTTTGCAAACATCCATGCTCCCTCCCTGTGTTCACACCTGCCCATCCTGGCTCTCCATGCCTGCCTGTACATGCTTCATGCCTATGTACCTGTGGTCTGACCCTGGTCAGGGGGAGCCTGGGCGCCCTGCGGCTGAAGGTGCGCCTCGTCGAGGACCGCGTCCTGCCCTCGAGGTGCTACCAGCCACTCCTGCAGCTGCTCATGGAGTCTGCCCTGGGCCCCGCAGAGGTGGGTGGGTGGTTGGACAGGCAACGGCGCTGGGGGTGGGGGCGGATCCGGGTGCTGGCCTCCCCTGCTGTCCGGGCTCTTCTGCTCTGGAGTCCCAGAGCCCTGGGCCACTTCTCCTGCCCTCTGTCCTTGTCCAGGAGGACATTTCTAGCCCCCTGGCTGTGCTGGAGGAGCTGACCTTGGGGGACTGCCGCCAGGACCTCGCCACCAAGCTGGTGAAGCTCTACTTTGGCCAGGGGCTGACTGGGCCTTTTCTGGACTATCTTACCCAGCGTGAGCTAGCGCGGACCAGTGAGTTACCCCCACGAACCCCGGACATCACTCCCCAAGGACGAGTCTGCAGGGGGCCTCTGAGGGGGCAGGGGCGTGCTCAGGCAGAGGACAGGGGCTCCTCCGTGTGTGTGTGTGCGCGCTCGCGCGCACACGCACGTGCATGCAGAGGGTTGCCCATGCTGTGCATCCCGGCCAGCTGGATTTTGTCGCTCTTGAGCTGTGTGACCTTAGGCAGATCGCTCAACCACCCTGGGCCACTGTGCTGTGAACAGAGTTGATGTTGCAGGTCTCCTCGACTTCTGGGGCTGGAGGAAGCCTGACCTCCCCCTCGGGTGGGTGTGGGGTGAGCTGGGTCAGCCCCCCATGCCCCAGCCAATACTTCCTTCTGCCCTCCCAGCTGACCCCAACACCCTCTTTCGCTCGAACTCCCTGGCGTCCAAGTCCATGGAACAGTTTATGAAGGTGAGTAGGCGAAGGCCTGGTGGGACCCGGCAGCAGCTTCCTGCAGGGGAGCCCCTTCCCAGTGTTCACCAGGACCTCAGGGCTTGGCTGCCTTCAGGTGGCCTTGGGTAGCGGAGCTGGGGTGCTAACGGTGGGTGCCTGCCTTTCCCCCGGAGTGGCACCTCGGGTAAGCCTCCCTCACCAGCCCTTGGGCACACCCCAGCCTCGCCCTCAGCCCCGCCCCGTGTGGTGCCCTCTGCCCCCAGCTCGTGGGCATGCCCTATCTGCACGAGGTCCTGAAGCCGATGATTAGCCGAGTCTTCGAAGAAAAGAAGTACATCGAGCTGGACCCATGCAAGATGGACCTGGGCCGCACCAAGTAAGCAGAGCTGAGGGGTGAACTCTGACTCCCAGACACCCTCCCATCCCCCGGAGCCTCGTCAGGTTGGGTCCGTGCCCCCTGCCACCCTCGCAGGGGCCCTGCGTTCCACTTCATGGTCTCACCTGTGAGCACCTCAGTCCCTGGGCTGCCTAGGTTAGTGGTTCTGGCCAAGACAGGGAAATCTGAGCTCTGGGTTCAAATCCCAGCCATGCCACAATTGGTGTGCAGGTCACTGTACTCCCATAGGGTGTGAAAATGAACTGGTGCACACGCACAGCCCGGCGCTAACTGATGTTTCACGTGCACCGGGTATTGCCGGGATGGTGTTGGGGGCTTCGGGCCGTGCATGGGCCTGCGTGCACAGGTGGGGCCCGCAGCCCTCGGTGAGAGTGGAGGAAGCAGGGAGGTCAGTGGCTGGGAGGTCAGTCCACGCCTCTGCTGGCTCCTCTTCTCTTTCCAGGACCCATCCCCACTTCAGCCAAGGTGGGCGGGCTTGTTCCTGCCAGGCCCGGAGAGCTGGTTGCTGGGCAATCCATCAGGGACTGTGTGGGTCTTACCTTTACTTTGGGCCCTAGCCAGCAAGTGCTGCCCACCCCTTCCAACCGCCCCAAAGGCAGGCATCGGGGCCCCTTTACCAGATGAGGAAACAGCCTCAGAGAGGGGAGGTCACCTGCCTAAGGCGGCACAGCTGAGATTTGAACCCAGGCCCTGAGCAGAAGGGCAGGGTCCGTCAGTGAAACCCCAGGGCGCAGGCTTCTCCCGGCACACCTGGCAAGGACAGAGCACGGGGCACCCGGGCACCTGGGCAGGCAGGGTGGTAGCCAGGCCTGCGCGGGAGTCCTAAATTCTCATCTCGGTCTGCCCACTATTTGCAAGGCCACCCCTCCGAGCCTCAGTTTCCTCATCTGTTACATGGAACCATCAGGCTACTTAGCCCATGAGGGGGCCACGAGGATCAGATGCTACAATGTCAGAGACATTAGTCCAAGACTCAGCTCCCCGGATCCAGGACACAGTGGGGCTGAGACCCACCAGCTCGCTTCTGGGGAGCTCTGTCTGAGGGTGGGCAAAACACACCCCTCACCTGGATGGAAGTAGGAAAGGAAGGAACAAGATACGTGCAGATGACAAAGTGCTACTCCATCATCCACTCAACAGAACAATTGTTGAGCACCTACTGTGTGCTGGGCACTGGCTGAACCCAAAGGTCACAGCAGAGGATGAACGGACACAGATCCCTCTCCTAGGGGGAGACAGAGCATAAACCGAAGAAGCAGGCTCTTGCAGGGGATGAGTGGGGTGGAGGAAAATAAAGCTGGGAAGGCTCGGGGAAGCACCAGGAGCAGGTGCTTGCGATATTCCATAGGGTGGTCACAGGGATGGCCTCACAGAGAGGGGACATTTAAGCAAACACTTGGAGAAGGTGAGGGAGAAAGTCACAAGCAGAAGAGTGTTCCAGGCTGGAGGAACAGCAAGTGCAAAGGCCCTGGGGTGGAGGCACGTGGCTGGTGTGTCTAAGCGGAAAATGCATTTTGCACCAGGGTCTGTGACGATGTGCAATGAGGGAGGGATGGCCTCTTCGAGGAGGTGACATTTAAGCTGAATGTGGGGGCGGAAATGTCCCAGATAGAGGGAACAGCACCTACGAAGCCTCCCAGACAAGAACGAGCTCCATGTGTTTAAGAAGCATCAAGGCGTCGGTGGGATAAGCAGGAGGGGAGGTTGTGGAGGTGGGACAGGAAGGTGGGTGCTGGAGGGTTCCAAGCAGGCTGGGGCTGGGGTCTGAGGCAGAGCCGCTCTGCTTGCTCCCCAGGAGGCTCTCCTTCAAGGGCGCATCCTCGGAGGAGCACGTGCGGGAGGCCAGCCTGGGGCTGCTGACCGGCTACCTGGGGCCCATCGTGGATGCCATTGTGGGCTCTGTGGGGCGCTGCCCGCCCGCCATGCGCCTGGCCTTCAAGCAGCTGCGTCGGCGTGTGGAAGAGCACTTCCCGCGGGCGGAGCACCAGGTGGGCCGGGCACTCCCATTGGGCAGATGGGGAGACTGAGGCTGGGGAGAGCAGTAGCTTGTTCAAGGTCACATGGAGAGTCAGGGCAGAGGTGGGACAGAAACGAGGCTGCCATCCTCAAGTACTCCGTGTCCTGGCAGGAGTGGGTACAACATTCTGGTTGGGCCTGGGACCCCCCAGGGGTGGTGGTAATAGTAATAATAATAATAATAATAATAATAATAATAATTGTAATGGCAGCAACACTATATGCAGCATGGATCAGACCTTGTTTTGCGTATGTATTACCTTATCTAGTCCTCACATCCACACAGTGTCATTCCATTTTACAGAGGAGGAAACTGAGGCCCAGAGATGTGAAATTATACAGCTAGAAAGGGGTAGTGATGGGACAGGCACTCAGCCAGGCAGGCCGGCTCCTGACTCGGTGCTCATAGCCACCAAATAACAGTGTGGCACAAAGAGAGTGCTCCTGTAGTTCTAGCTGTGTGTGCGCACGGGCCCACACGAGAGACAGAGAGGTGTTCACCCCAAATTAAGTCTGTGTGAATCCTGCACGAGCTAGTGCTTTCCCAGTATTGATACAAAAGTTGAAAACTCAGGGGCTGCAGAGTTCAGGCAGGTGAGGTAAGTGCTCAAAGCCGTCCAGGTGTGGGGCAGTAGGGAGAGGTAGGGACTGTGGCAAACTGGCCCTCCCACAGCTTTCTCAAGGGGACAGCTGCAGGCAATTATTGTCATGTAAAATTGCCAGCTCTTCAGAGTTTTTGGGTTTTTTAAAGCCAACATTCTGGATTTCATGTGAGATCCCTCATTTAAAAAATGTTGGCACTAATTCACCTAAACCGCGCCCCCCAACAAAACGACAACACTTTGAGCTGACCATTACACATTTGTGGCTGGACTGGCCCGCAGGTTATCAGTTGGAGACCCCTGGGTGTCATGCTCAGCCCACTTCCAAGGCGGCTGTCGTCCTTGCTCATGAATGACATGGCATGGAGCCGACTTAGCTGGTGCTGGTGTGGCAGCAATGCAGACTCGGGTTCCCTCTGCCGGAGGGTCCAAGACTTAAGTGTTGGAGATGTAACGGCCCATCCCTGGAGCCTGGGTTACGAGCTCTGGTTTTACGCCCTGCCGCTCCCCACTTCCTGTTTACAGGTGGAGAAACTGAGGCCCAGAGATGTAAAGATCCTTGGCCAAGGCCTCCAGACTCCCAGCTAAAGTTTCTCTGCCCATCCCCCACCCCAGCCTCTACTGAGGAGCGGCCTCCAAACTGGGACGTGGCTTGATTTACGCCCCACTTTGCTGGGCTCTCGCCTGGGCTGCTGGCAGAGGTGCTAAGTGGGACACAGCTGTGGCGGTGAAGAGGGAAGGGAAGGGAAGGGAGGCGGGCTCTCCAGGCAGCCTAGCCCTTGTGGGCGGAGCCAATGTCTGAGGCAGCCAAGAGTCCCCAGCTCTTAGTCCCCACAGTGGGATAGGCCTTGGGCAGGCAATAAGGACTTCCTCGGGCCCTAAAAGGTGGGTGGGGTCAGGAGAACCCGGGGGAGCCCCTTTCTCTGCCTTCCTGACACCTGTTCCTCCTTCTCAAGAAAGAAGGAAGTCATGGGCTGACGTCAAAGGCTGAAATTACCCTTGAACATGGCGGGCGGGGGATGGTGACCTTGGGGGCAGCTCAGGATTCCAGATGAGCAAGGCAGGGGCAGAGACCCTCCCTCTGTGCAGTTCAAGTGCCCAGCCCCTGGCAGGGCTCCCTGTCGATGCAGAGGTGGCCCAGCGAATTGGCACGCACCCAGGAAGGGTACAGTCTCAGGTGTAAATACAGCTCCTCAATAAACACCGAGCACATTCTCAGGCTAAATATAGCCCCCTGAGTGGGAGAGGGGAGTGGGGCATGGCTTAGGGGGAGCCACATGCACCCAGAGACACACCCTCTTCCTGAGTCCCTTCTGCGGGCGCGTGCAGGTGGCCAGGCCCGAGGCTCACGTGGGCAGGCACCGTACTTCCCGGTTTGTACAGGGCAGAGGCTGCGGCTGGGGGTGCACGTGGGATGGGCCCTGGAGCCAGCCCAGCTGGGTTCACTACTGAGCCTCAGTGTGGTAGAGAGCTGAGAGTTCAAATCCTGCCTGGGCTCAATCTTGGTTCAGCTGTGAAGCTTTAGGCAATGACCTTCCCTCTCTGGGCGTCAGTTGCCTCGTCTGTTAAATGGAGATACAATACTTCCAGGGGTGAGGATTAAATAAACAAGTGTATGGAGAAGTTTCTGGCCTGTTGCTATTTATGATAAACCATAGATCTGGGTTTGAATCTTGCCTCCTTTACTCCTCAGCTGTGTGACCTTGGGCAAGTCACTCGACATCTCTGAGCTTCTGCTTCCTCATCTGTAAAATGGGAATAATGATGGTGCTTTCTTTATAGGACTGGGACCTTAGCAGTCTCTGAGGATGCTTGGCTAAATATGATTGTGCAGTACTGGTGTTATCACTTCATTTTCCAGATGGAAAAACTGAGCTCCCCGGCCCCACCCCCACCCCTACAGAAGCCTCCCTAGCAGACCAGGATGGCTTCCTGATCTGTCTCCCATTTCACCTTCTCTTGCCCCACACGCCTACAGTCCTCACTGCCTCCGTTTCCCCAGCGTGCACATGGGTTTTGGGGGCCCCCTCACCTGCCGCCTTTCTCGGCAGGACGTGAAGTACCTGGCCATAAGCGGCTTTCTCTTCCTGCGCTTCTTCGCGCCTGCCATCCTCACCCCGAAGCTGTTCGACCTCCGGGACCATCACGCAGACCCCCAGACCAGCCGCTCACTGCTGCTGCTTGCCAAGGTGCCCCACCAGGGGGGTCTGAGCCCAGGCAGCGCATGGTAGGAAGAGAGCAGGGAGGCCAGACCCAAAGGAGACCCTGGGAAACCCGTCTGAGACGCCACCGTTCGCGTCCGCGCTGAGTGCCAAGGCATTCGCTACGCGCTTGCCTTTCCTCTTTGGGAACAAAGACCCTACCCTTCCAGGAGGAACGTGGACCGTCCTCCCCACCTTAGTATTCGTTAGACCCTTCTTTGCAAAGCGGCCACATTTGGGGGTTCTGATGGGCACCAGAGTACACGAGATAGGATCAGGCAGTCCTAGGGGAGGGACCTGGGCTCGGGAGGGAACAGAATCATGGACATTGGGGGTGTATATCCATCCGCAGGAAGACACAGCTATTGCCCAAAGCAGGTACTGTTAGGAGTCTTCTCCTTTCTGTCAGTACTGACTTGGGAGCCAGAACTCTGGGTCTGGGTTCTGGGCGCACAGAGGGCCCTCTGCCCTGCAGTGACCTTGGCCCCGGCACCCCTGCTTCTTCGCTCCAGGCTGTGCAGAGTCTCGGAAACCTGGGCCAGCAGCTGGGCCAGGGCAAGGAGCTGTGGATGGCCCCCCTGCACCCCTTCCTGCTGCAGAGCATTTCACGTGTGAGAGACTTCCTGGACCAACTGGTGGACGTGGAGGGGGAGGAGGGTGAGTTCCTGTGGCCTTGCCGTGTCTGGCTTGCCTCTCCTCTAGGCGCTTGGGACCTGCCCTTCCACCTCCCCGCCCCCGCCCCCAGCACCGAGACTGCGGACCTCTGCTTCTGCGAGTTAGTCGACTAATGTTTCCCGGCACCCACTGTGCCACTCCTCCTGTGGGCAGGGACTGCGGCCTGGTGTCCACGCGACTGACGACCATATCGAGCGCCTACTGCACAACAGGCCCCACTCCACACGCTGGGGAAACCCCTGAGCGGGAAGGAGGGGGCTCGTGCTCTCGTGGGGGGGGTTATTCTAGCGGAGACAACAGGCTGTGCATAAGATGAATTAGCAAGCCATGGTGTGTTAGGAAGTGCTGAGGAGACAAAAGAAAGGAGGGAAGGGAAGGTTGGGGTAAGGGGGTGGCGGGTGAAGCTTTCAGCTAGGGTAGCCAGAGGGAGTCGCACTAGAGTGGAGTTGAATCTCTGAAAAAGCACAGAGAATAAGCCGTGAGGATCCTGGGGAACAGCGTTCCAGGCCAGAACGGCGTGTGCAAAGGCCCTGAGGCGGGGACAGAGAGCAGCAGAGAGGAGGCCACTGAGGATGAGTGAATGAGGGGGAGCGAAGGAGAGGGGAGGAGCCAGTCTGTGTGCGGCTTTGCAGGCGGTGAGAAGAGCTTTGACTTCGACTCGGAGGGAAACGGAGCTACAGGACAGCTTCAGGCAGAGCTGGGGTCGAGTCCATAACACAGTGTGGGGCCCAGGTCATGAGGCAGTGGGATCCAAGCCACACTGGAGCAACCTGTTGAAATGCGGAACCCTGGTTGTGGCCAGCCGGGAGCCCGAGTCTAGGTTCCCTGAGGATGGCTGGGTCTCACGCACTCCCTGGGCTGACGCCCTAGATGTAGCTCCCCCTGCTGGCTGCCTGCGCAGCGGCCTGCAGATCCCTCAGGCTGGAGAGGGACCATCAAGGCCAAGTTTGTGCTCCCTGCCCAGCCAGACTCATCCTCCGGCCTCTAGGGGAGCAGAGAATCATGCTCATCCACGAGGCCCTGGACAGGCTGCCAGGGTAGGCTGAGCCTGGGCAGGAAGGGCTCACTGTCTCTCCTTCCCATTTCCCAGAAGCTGGGGGCCCAGCCAAGGCCCTGGTCGCGCCCTCCGTGACTGTCCGAGAAGGCTACCTGCTGAAGCGCAAGGAGGAGGCGCCTGCCAGTCTGGCCACGTGCTTTGCCTTCAAGAAGCGTTACTTCTGGCTCAATGGGGAGACCCTCTCCTACTCCAAGAGTCCCGAGTTGCAGGTGGGGCTCCAGTCCACTGTGGAGGGGTTTCCAGTGGCGCACCCCCCCCCACCTTCACAGAGCAGCCTTTTTGCACCCAGGAGGACACGGAGATCCAGGTTGGGGCGAGGACTCGTGCAAGTTCAAATGCTCAGGCCAGGCTCTGCTCACACCCTTGGGCCAATGTGCATCCAGGCCAGAGACAGGCATAGACGCGCACACCCCCTCACCATCAAACACCCTTAAGAACGTACACTCGGAGTGGCCCCAACACCCCCTCCAGACATGGACCCACACAGGGCAAGGACAATGCTTACACACCTTCCTTCGGGTGTTCCCAGCAGGGTCTGTGCCCACATGCCTCAGAGACTCACTCAGGTACAGGCCCGGAGGTCAGGTGCACCGTTGGGGCGTTCCTTCACACACTCACTCACTCAGCGGACCTTTACTGAGCGCCTCCGGGGCACCACGCAGTGCTCCGGGCGTGGAGACGCAGCAGTGAGCCAGACGGATCCTTGCTCTCACGGGGCTGCCACTCGAGTCTGGCACAGACGGACGGGCGCTGGGATACACCCACTGCTGCGTGTGCACCGTAAATAACCACAGCTCACACCAGAGGGGCGCCGGTTCTAGAGTTCAGCTCCCTGGGTTCTAATTCTGGCTCCACCAGATGAGAGAGCTCGGGAGGGCCATTTACCCTCTTGTGCTTCAGTTTCTTCTTCTGCACATTAGGGAGAGTAATAGCCTCAGAAAGGTGTTGGGATGATGAAATAAGTTGATGAACGTGAAGTTCTTAGAACCACATCCCACGTGCTGCTAGGTCAGTGGTGGTGGTGGTAACTGATGCCACGTGAAGTTGTCACTTGCAGAGGGATGGGGCAGGACTTGTGGAACAGCTGAGTGGACATGCACACACAGATCACAGGTACAGGAGGTTGAATGTCCTTAGCCCTGGGGACACCACGTGATGCACACGCCCGGAGGAAAACTGTCCCTGGGGCCCCGCAACCCAGCGGCGGCCTTCAGCCCACCCTGCCTCAACCACCTTCTCTCCCAGGCTCGTTCCTCCATCCCGGTGTCCCACATCCGCGCGGTGGAACGCGTGGAGGAAGGCGCCTTCCAGCTGCCGCACGTGATGCAGGTGGTGACGCAGGACGGCTTGGGGACACTGCACACCACCTACCTTCAGTGCAAGGTGAGGCACCGCCAGGATGGGGGGCAGGGCATGTCCCTTGAGTCCCGCCTCACTCTGATCCGCAACCTCCCCCCACTCCCTGCAGAATGTGAACGACCTCAACCAATGGCTGTCGGCCCTGCGCAAGGCCAGCGCCCCCAATCCCGACAAGCTGGCCTCCTGCCACCCGGGTGCTTTCCGCAGCTCCCGCTGGACCTGCTGCCTCCAGGCGGACCGCTCAGGTGAGGGGGCAGGGCGGGCCCAGGCTCCGCCCTCCCACCTGTCAATCAGCTGTCGGGGCTAGCTGTGCAACATTGAGCAAGTTACTTAACCTCTCTCTGCCTCAGTTTCTGCCTAAAGTTTGAAATGGGGTTGATAATAGTGCTGCATCCTAGGGTTTTGTGAAGATCAAACGTGAGGTATTATTTTTGTAAGCACCCACTATGTGCCAGGTATCAGTGGTACACAGGCAGGCATTGGGCTCGCTCTCCAGGAAGACAAATGACTAACCAGGCAATTGTAACACAGCTTCCTAAGTGCCCAGACGAGGCTTTTGAGACTCCACGAATGCCTCTGACCCAACCCCAGGGTTGGATGATCAAGGAGGGCTTTCTGGAGGAGGTGCTGCTTAGATGTGACCTGAGATGAGTAGGAGTGAAGCTGCAAAGTTGGGCTCAGGGATGGGGTAAGGAAGAATGTTGCAGGCAGAGCGAACAGCGGGAGCGAAGGCCTGGACTGGAGATAGAGGGGCAGAAGGGTTAGAATGGCTCGGCCTGGCTGCGCCTGGACTGTGGGAGGAGGTTGGAGACAGGGGAGGCCAGTGCTCTGCCCCGAAGGTGGAGGCGGGGGGCGGGGGCGCTGGAAGGAAGCAGGGTTTGCAGACTGACTGGAGAGGCAGGAGGGGTGGGGCTTGGCGACAACCGGCCTTGGGGGCTTCTGGAAGGGGAATCGGAGGGGTTATTGATGGTGCTGTGTCCCCTCAGCTGCTGGTTGCAGCCGCACACACTCGGCTGTCACTCTGGGGGACTGGAGGGACCCTCTGGATCCTGATGCTGAGACCCAGATGGTGTATCGGCAGCTGCTCCTGGGGCGGGACCAGCTCAGGTGGGTGCCCACTCTTCCCATTTCACTCCTTACAGCCACTGGGGCCTCCTCTGTTCATTTGGTCACTTTCCATGTGCATCAGCTGAGGCTGGAGCAGGGGAGGGGGCAAGCTCAAGGTGAGGATGGGGAAGCATTCTTGGGCGGGCCCTAATGCATACCTGCATCTTAGCATCTTTTAGTACCTCCAGAGACAGGGGGACAGACCTTGGATGCGTTCCTCCCCATGCCTGGCCTCAGGATTACTTATTCAGTGACAGAGATTTGTTCCAACTCATTACAGAGTGGGTTCTGAAGCTCAGCCTGCGTGGGTTCAAATGCTGGCCTGGCCACTTACTGGCTGTGTGATCTTGGGCAAGTTGCTTATCATCTCTGCGCCTTAGTTTCCTCATTCGGAAACCAGGGTTAGTAACAGTGCCTGCTTCCTGGGCTTGTCCCGAGTATCAAATGAGCTCATGCAGGTAAAGCCGCAGAGTCAGCTTTCAATAAACGGTAACGACAGTGATGCCGCAAACCTTAGGCAAGTTATTGTGCCTCTCTGTGTCTCAGTGATCACCAGTATCACGGCGCTAACAGGAAGTGCCTACCTCAGACGAGTTTCTCGTGGTAGCTGAATGAGTTAATCCACGTGAAGGACCTGGAGTGCTGGGTGGGACTCTGTAAATGATGAGGATGGTGGTGGCGCCGCGGAGTGACAACCCGTAACATCTCATGCAACCAGCAGAGACTCTCTGGGGCAGAGTAACATTGGGACTCAGGGACCGGCCCTGTCTGTCTCCCTCTCAACGTCTAGGATGAAGTTCCTGGAGGGCTGCAGCATGGATACAAGCCCGGAGGAGGACGCAGGGAAGGACTCCAGTTCCATGGAAGGTAAGGGTTCGGTTGAGGGGGGGGTCCCTTTCCTTTGCCCTCTCTGACATCTCCCACCACTTGCCAAGTAGACCCCTGTGCCCTCCAAGTCACTGTCCTGTTTCCAGTCCACCCGCAGGCCAGGGGGCTGTGTGTGTGTGGGGGGCGGGAGGGGGGCGTTCTGGCACCTGTCAGGATTCTCAGGGCACAAGAAAAATCCGGAGCCTGAGGAAGCCAATGGGCGTGGGTTGGAGCGCTTGCCCTGACCTGGCTGAGCCCCTGTGGCCCCCTCATCTCCCTCCCAGGGGCCTGTCCTGAAGCCCTGGACCGGCAGAGAGAAGCAGCGGGCCGCCTGCTGGAGGTGCTCGAAGACCTGGATCGAGCCCATGAGGACTTCCAGTGGCAGGAGTAGGGCAAGGTGGCCCCAGGTCCCCTTGGGCCCTGAGGAAATGCCACAGGCAGCCTGGGAGGAAGAACAAGGAGCCATTGGAGCTGTCTCAGAGTGCCCTGGCCCAGGAGTCTCCTCGTGGCTGTCCTGCACCTCGATGATGCTGTGACTTGGAGGCTGTTGGAGATTGCCCAGTCCCGTGTGCTCTAAGCCCGAACCCTGAGGCATGGACGCGGGGGGCCAGCCGTGCACTGACCGAGTCTCACTCTGGGGTGAGGCAGACTGGAGTGACTGGGGTGAGGAGCCTGGCTCTTTTGGCTCAGCCTGAGGTTGCTGCTTCCCAGGACTGGCCTCTCCCCATGCCGAGGTGGCCAGCCTGACCTTGAGCTGCTGGATACAGCTGTACCTACATCCCCGATGCCCATGTGGCCTTGTTGCCCCAGACAAGCACTAAACCAACTCAGCCCTTCCTGTGTCCATGTCTGCCAATCGCTGTAACCTCACGAATCCTCCCGAACCCTGCCTTTGGCTGATGGTCCTAACCACAGGCTTCCAGAACCAGGTGCCTTCAGGGAGAGTAGGCTGGGAGCCCAACATGCAAGACTCAGACCCTTGGAGTCTGGGAGACCCTGGGCCGGGCTCCTTTCCCCTCTTAGAGCCTCAGTTTACCCTGCCTTAGATGTGTGGTTTTTCAAATTTGGTTCCACAGAGGTAGCTCAGGTGCCATGGAGGAGTTTCACACTCTGGCCCAAAGCTTCCCCACCCCCACCGCCACCCTGGGGTATCTGCTAGAAATGCAGACCCCTGGGCTCCACCCAGATCCACTGCATCAGAATCTGAAGGCGTGTGGGGAGGAGTCAGGAGGCTTAACAAGCCCCTCAGGTGATGTGGATGAACATCAGATTTGAGGGTCACAGGGCTGGGTGATTATATATGTTAGGGTTTTGGGGAAACAGTATGAGAACGAACCGCAGAGGATACGCTGTTTGGAAACACTCAATGGTCAGAACTGGAAGGGGCTCCAGGAGCTCGTTTTTTCCCCCGGTTTTGTGTGACTATAGCGTGGGACAGAAAGTGAACCTACCTGGCTGGGAAGTAGGACCAGGATGCAGCGCTATCCCATGGGTGGCCAGTAGGGGTCGCTTGGAGCCGCAGCATCCACGACAACCATCTGGGCATTCTGGGGTGTTGCAAAGGCTGATCAAAGCTTGTTGCAGGTCCTGGTCTCTGTCTCTCCCTAGACAGAATCCGGCCCTCTTCCCCAAGGACCTCCGGCTCTGAGGTCCCAAGAAGCTGATCATGGTGTCTCCCAGCTTCCTCCCATGTCTTCCCAGAGGCCCTCAGCTCCCAGCCGGAGTTCCTCATTCCTAGCAATTTTTCCAGGGAGCACCGTGTGCATTGCCGGGTGCCCGTGCCCGAGAACAGAACTTGAATCTCTTACCGCTTAGGTACTAGGAATGGGAGGGTCTGCCTCTGCCGCCATCACACCCCCTGCTGCGGGACAAGAGAATTATGGGGACCTCACACTGCCAGCTGCCCAAGGCTGGAAGAGGCCATGGTCCTGGTGTCATTTGCTGCAAGCTGCTTTATGGGGTGAAGCAAAGGTCTTCAAGAACAGAGCCCGCCCCCCCCCTTCCTTGGCAGGAACAGACAGGGCGAGGAGGAGAAAGACCGTTTATTTCTCCACCCACAGTGGGACTGGTAGGTTTTCAAAAGAGCAATCACTGGCATCCCTTTAAATCTTGGCTGACTTCCACCGAGGCAGCCAATCAACAGAGGCGGAGCTGGTGAGTTGCCTGGGCAACAGGCCCCTGGTTGGCGGAGACCATCAGCCCCCCGCTGCCCACTTCTAAGCAAGGGAAATGGACTCTTTGCTCTCCAGTCTGCTTTTTCAGACTACGCTAGGCCTCCTCTTCTCCCTCCTGAAGCCAGAAACTCCAGCCTTTGGATCTTGACATTGGGAACGATGTGACGGAGAGGATGGGGGTGGGGGGAGGCAAAGAGAACAGTGCCTTTCTGTGGGACAGACGTAGGCCTGGGAATGGGAGGGGAGGAGCAGGAGGACTTCGGGGTCCCGGCAGGGCGAGGAGACAAAAGCACAAAGTAAGATACCTCTACTACCTCCTCTCCGGCCTGCCCCTTTGCAAAACCGCTCAAAAACCTGGGGGCAGGGATGGATGACAGAGATGGGGGTCAGCGGAGCTTCCCAAGCACCCCTTTTTCTCCTGGGAGCCAAAGCGGATCCCTAAGTGCTTGACCCGAATCCTCCTGGGGGCAGACAAGCCTGTGCAGATGTGATAGAGACGAAGATGGGACCCCCATGGGGTGTCACAGGGGTCTTCTGTCTCTTCCCCCAGATTGGGGGTAAGTCGAGGCACGTGGGTGTGCGTGCATGTGTTCAACAGGACACGTGTGTTGTGTGTGGGGGTGGGGCTCTGTCTTTTTGGCAGGGAGGTCGCTGTGGTTTCGGGCACTCTCTCTGCGACCCTCTCAGGGTCGGGGCTGGCTGGCCTGCCGTCTTCCCATCATCCTCAAGGGCCCCCAGCCAAATCTCCGGAATGCTTCTGGCTTCTTCCGCAGGCTCCTCCCTAGTCCGGAACCTGGGCCACCAGGAGGACACACCCGGTGGAGGGAGGCCTGTGCCAGATAAGGGGCAAAGCAGGAGGGAAGGTGGGCAGCCTGGGGCCTCAGGCCTTGGCCATGGCCTCGGACACACCCTGGGCCGTGAGCTCGGCCAGCACGTTGTCCAGGTAGCTCGCGTCCGGGTAGCCGTGGCCCGTGAGGTTGGATCCAAACTCGGTCTTGTGGTGGATCTCGTTCCATACCACGGTGTCCGACTCGCCCGTGGTGTTGGACGTGCCGATGGTGAAGATGAGCCTCCGCTCCCAGGCGGTGATGAGCAGTCTCAACACCTGGAGGGCGGGGTGGTGGGGCGGGGTCATAGGCGGCCCCTGCCCAGGGCTCGAGCCCCGCCAGCCCAGCCTCCCCGCCCCTCCCTGCCACACTGCGGCTCCCGTAGGACCGCCTGACCCCAGCAGGGCGCCGCCACGTGGCTGCCCGGCTTGGCCTCTGCCCTCCCGGACTCTCCCAGTAGAGAGCTCTCTCCAGTTTATGGGCCTGTTTCTTCTGGGGCTAAGGAAGGGCCTCAAAATGATGGCCTCCGCCGTGTCTGTCTGGACCTCACACTGTATTAAATAGCCACTTCGCGACTTCACCGGCAATATTTAAACACCTGGAGATTTCCCCTGAAAATCAGAATTTCTGGCTTCTCTCAAAAAGCAAAAAGTAAAGGCGGACGAAATCTATAGTGTGGTGGTGAAGAACCCGGAACGCCTGGGTTCCGGCCCAGGCTCCAGCACTGGCTAGCTCTGCGACGCGGGCAGGTCGCTGGTTCTCTCTGGGGCTCCGCTTCTTTATCTGAGAAATCCAGTCAGGGCCTGGGCTTCGGCAGGGCCTGGCAGGGCTGGACGCAGGCTAAGTGGCTGCGGTCCCTGCCGGTGTGCGGAGGGACGTGAGAGCAGGGGCTGTGGATAATGAGCATCACAGGCCGGGCTGCCTGCGGCCAGGGCCCTGGCCCATAGCCCTGCACCCACCTTCCGGCCCTTCTCATTGTTGGGCAGGTAGCAGTGGCGTGGGAAGCCTCTTGCAGTGAACTTCTTGCCTGGGTTGGGGTGCTCAGGGCCCTGTGGGCGGAGAAGCAGGGGCTTGAACCACAGACAGGTGCTGGGGGCCTTTGAAGGGGTCAAAGGAGTTGGGGTCAGCGTCCGAGGGGGGCTCACCTGGATGCCTGTGGGGATGTCGTAGACAATGCGGATGGTCTGGGTGTCCGCGAAGCCAGGCAGCGAGTGAGGGATGAGGTGGAACTCCATCTTCCCAGGCGGCTGAGTGCCCGTCTTCTCCCCATAGATGGCCTTGCAGGTGGGGCACTGCAGGCTGCCATCCTGGGGCGGGGGAGGCTGCGGATGAGGTCCCCAGGTGTCCTGGCCCCTCCGGGCTCCCTCGCCTGTCCCCCATCCTCTGTCCCCACGGGCTCACCTTGTTGCCATTGGAGTACATGGCCACGAGGCACAGCAGGTGGTACATGTGGCCGCAGCGGCCCAGGCGGCCCACGAGCTCGGGCCGCACGCCCTTGTGCCGAAGCACGCCCTCGTAGCCGGATGCCGTGACCAGCCGTTCCATGCAGATGGTGCAGTCCTGCGGGGAGGGCACCCATTTGTCACAGGAAGAGGACACCCCTATATATCAAATTCAGATCTATGGTTCCCTCGCAGCCTCTACCAAGGGATGAAAGGGCAAACTAGCAAAAGCAAAACTTAAAAAAAATATAGGTGAGTGAAAATAAGATACAAAAACCGCTGATCACCAAAAGATTGCTACCTGTGACTCTATGAAACTTCAGCATTTCTGTTGATGAAAAGACTTTGTAAAGGAAGTGGAAAGTAAACCCACAAACCGGGAGAAGGGACTGGAACACTCAGGACCTGGAGGGCAGGGCAGGGGAGAGGAGAGGAGAAGGGGCGGGGCAGAGAGGGCCCTCCGCGGCTCCCGCGGGACTCACCTCGTCAGGCGGGTTCTTCACCTTCTGCATGTACCTTCGCACCACATCCTCAGGGTTCTTACCTGCAAGGGCACAAGGGACTGGGCTTGCGGGTGCCCTGGGGCCCTGACCCAGGATGGAGTCGGGGTTAGAGAGGTGGCGTTGGCAGGGGTCAAATGTTGGTGGCGGAAGGGGTCAGGGAAACGGGAGTTGCGATCAGGAGACAGAGGAGAAGTCCTAAGTCCCAAGAACAGATTGGAACGGAGGGGTCAGAGGACTTGTGGTCATAGGTTAGTGGGGTTAGGGTCAGGGGTCAGGGTAGGGCGCGGAGGGCGTACTCTTCTTGAGGTGCTTCTTCTTGGTCTTGCGGCACACCCCAGGCACGCCGGGCACCGGCTTGACGTCGCTCTTGCTCACGGGCGGTGGGTGCAGGATGGGCTTGGGGGCTCTCGTCAGGCACACGGGCAGCCCGGCGGCGCACAGCAGGATCCCGGTCATCCCTGGGGGCGTGGCCCGCGCAGTCAGGGGCGAGGAGCCCTCCGTGCCCCGCCCACCCAGCAGTCCCACCCTCCCATCATTGGGTGTACGTTTGGAGCCTCTCCCTCAGACTCCGCCCACCTGCCCAGGGACCGCGGGGTCCTGAGCTGGATGAGTTGGGTGGGTCCTGGACCACACTCTTGGGCCTCACCCCAGGTTAAAGCCAAGTGGGATACCTTTTGCGGGCCCAACCCCCACCCCCTCATGGCCCAAGGGGCGAGGGCCTTTCCTCTGGGCCCCTCCCACCAGCTCGTTAAGGGGGGATGGAGTCAAGGGGCCGACAGGTGGAGCTGCCTCCACCTTGGCCCCGCCCTCCTTTGGAAACCTGGGCTGGACCTCACCTGCCAGGGCCGGGTGGACCGGCCCGGTACCATTCAAGTTCTTCACTGGAAGCGCGGGGACCCTGCGGGGAGAAGAGAAGAGGCTGTAGCTGGATTCCAGCCCCCACATCAGAGGGTCAAGGGACCCTGGCTTGCTTTCTGGCTCCGGCTCCTGGGCATCGTCTGAGCCCTTTGTGCCTGTCCCAGACACCGAGAATGAGCCCCAGGGAATTCGATTCCGACTCGGACATCCTTCCGTGATAAGGCAGGGTGTCACCAGGACCCCAGCCGGGTTCTAATGGAAGAACCCCTAGACTTGGTACCGACTCTCCCCCATTCCACAGCTGGCCTCCCCCCTAGTGAGAGCGCTTGGTCCGAAGGCTCCCTTTCACTGGCCGCTGGGCCTGAAACTCAGCTATTAGCGAGTCGGTCACCCGGCCTCGCAGAGTTTGCGGCGGGAAGCCCCACACCCCGTCAAAGGTCTGGGAAAGAAGGATCAGGGACTCAGTAAGCTAGGGAGCACCTCGAAGTCTCCCTCTTGGGAAGTTCACACTGTATGTAAGCATCTTAAAGCCCCTGATGAGTCCCGGCTAAGGACACATGGTTAGTGATGGTGAACCCAGGTTTTCCAAAGACACCTGATGATGAACAGTTTGTTTTCACCTCTGCAGTACCTACTGATGTCAGTTCCTGAGACTAAGGCATTGTCCTCTCTTCAAATGAAGAGACCTGGGAAAAGGTGGTCTGTGCCTCCCTTTGCCCTCCCTCCAAAGAGCTCTGACTTCTGGAATCCGCCAGAGCTGCTTTCGGTTCCTGGCTCCACCCCAAACCAGCCGGGCAACGCCCTGCACAGCACCCTCCTCCTCCCGAGCCTGTTTCTTCCCTGAAATGGGACAAGGTGGCACCTTCCTGCTGTTGGCTGTGAGGAGCCAGTGAAACTCTCTACAGATCGAGGGCCGAGCACCGTTCCCAGGACCAAATAGAGACTCTGATGGCATTAATCATCATTGTCACTGTCATCACTGTCCCTGTGTCATCTTGGGGGAGTAGTTCCGCCTCCCTGCACCTCAGCCCACTACGCCATGGTGTGACTTCTGCCTTTGGAAGGGAAACCGTAAAGGTTTTGCAGTGACGAGCTGGGGCAAGCCGCTCAACCTCTGTGACTCTCGGTTTCCTTCTCTGTAAATCGGGGACAACAGCGCCTCGCCCATGAGGCCGTTGGTGGGGCTGCATGAGAAAGCCTGCTGTGGTCTGCACGGCCCGCGGTGGGAGCCCTCACACCGCCGTGCTCCGCTGTCGGTGGGCATGGTCCCGGGATGGACAAGTCTCGATAAAGAGCTGGATTCTGAAAGCCAGGGGCAGCCTGAGGGGCCTGGGGGCCGGGCCAGGACAGGGTGCAGGGAGGGATGGGGCAGTGACGGCTGGGGGAGAGGCTGCCACAGCCCCCTCAGCCTGCCTGCTAAGGACGGGCCTGGCCAATGCTGCCTTGTCACCTGGTCCTGGCAGGCACCGCTGGCCACAGGGCACTGGCTTCAGGCAGACAGGACGCTTGGCAGGCTGGAGTGCAGCTGCAGTGGGTCCAGAACACACACACACACACACAATCCCTTAGGGAACCTGTGCTGTATGTATACACGTGCACGCCCATACAGATACACATACGTACATGGAGAACACTGCACAAATAGGCCCCCCGGGAACATGTCCCTCACATGTATACACACAGGCATGCAAAAACACACTCTCCATGGAGACCCCTTCCCACACACAAATACAGACACAGACACACATATACTTGGGGAATATGCCACACACGTCTGCACACAAACACACACCAGGGAATACATAACAGGCACATGTATGTGCAAAGATGCACACGAAAAACATCAGGAAACACACCCCATGATTCAGACACACACACACTTCTGCAGGAGGAACACCACAGAAACACATACAGATACACCCCAGGGAGCACACCGCACACAACAGCTACCACACACGTGCGTGCATGTGCCTCGAGGACACTCGGTCGGCCAGGGATGCCGGCTCGTGCAGAGCCGTACACCTCCAGCCAGGGCCGCCCCCCAAACACACATCGCGGTGGAAGGACAGACAGAGATTCGGGGGAAGTGTCCCTTGGTCCTCGCAAGCGCCCTGCACTACGCAGCCTGCAAGGAGACCCTGCCGTTCACCCATGGGGACTCGGGCAGGCGCACTGTGACCCGCAGTCCCCCACCATGACACACGATGTTCAGCCGGGAGGCCCGCACTTTACACAGAATCACACGCACAGTAAGATGCACACAGGCACTGCACACGTCCCCTCTGCTCTGGCTACTCGGCACACAGGTGTCATCAGGGTCGGCCGGGCCCCTCTGAGGGCCGTGTCGGAGCACCTGTCAGCGTTCCTAAACACTTGGGTGACCTGGCGCCACAGAGCACAGCTCCTGAGGGAGGTGCAACGGGAGGGCCGGCCCCATGGGGCCCCAGGGCCTGGTCAGGTGAGGTGTGTGTGTGGGGGGAAGGCGCCATGCCTCAGTTTCCCCATCTGCAAGGAGGATAGAGTCTCGTGAGTGTTAGATGAGTTAAAGCATGGAAAGCTCAGTTGGGTGCAGGGCTGAGAGTCTTACTGTTCTCCTTCCTGCAGCCCGCTGGACCCCGAGTCAGGACTGAGCCTCCCTCTGAGTCTTCTCAGGGTCTGTTATAATCCTCCCTGGGGGTGTCACCACCCTGTTCTTATGTCTCCCCATAATGTTCCAGGAAAGCAGAGAGGCATGTGCCTCAAGCTCATCCTCTTCCCTGGCCTGCCCTTCCAAATGCTTCTATTGGAGACGTACCGTCAACATATCTAGGTCTCCCCACCCTCCTCCTTCCCTTTTGTCTCATGAAAAAACATCCCTCCTTCTCTCCAGGGCTCTCTGTAAAATGGGTGGAAAGAGAACTACTTAGCATGTGTAATCCCACCTCCTGTCTCTGCCTGTGGCAGACATCGCGAGTTGATCGCAGCACACTCTCAAGCTGAGCAGACTCTTCAGCACAGTGCTTTAGGCAGACTCTACCAATCAGTGACAGAGTGCTGCCCCAGGTCTACGGAATGCCCAAAGTCTGCTCCAGTTCATGCCCCTGGTCTTGCTGAACCTTCGGCCTGGGAGTTAGGAGCATGGTGGGGAGGGCAAGCCCCAAAGGGGGAGGTTGTAGGTCTTGGGTGCCCTACAATTCCTGGCCCTCCTTAAAAACCAGAGCCCTGGGTTCCAAAAGGCCGTCTCGCTCCTGGGAAGAGGGTGGTGAGTGGGGCTGCTTTCTATTTACCTCTCGGTGAGCTGGGGGACAGCCCCAGGTGGCCCCCAACCCCTCTCAATCTGCAGGCCCTCTGCGAGAACCCGAGGTAGCAGTGTTCCCACGACGCCTGAGCGTGGGAGCCACCTGGGCCCCCCTTTGATGTGGGATGCGCTGCTTCCTCGAGGCAGTGAGAACACCCTCCTGCCCTGGACAAGAGAATGCTGCCCGCAGGTCTCCCGGAAGGGGGGCTGGCCTTCTCTCTCTCTGCTCCACCCTCTTGGGGCCCAGCCTGGCGAAGGGTCAAAAAAAAGTCCTTCAAGCCCCCTTGAAATCTGCTTTGACAGAAGCCCGGCCTGGCCACCCCAGGGCGGAGCTGGGCCCCGCCGCCAAGCTGGTCTTCCTGCTGCCTCTCCCACCCCAACCCGATCATCCCGTTTGCCCTCTGTCCCCTATCCCCTGTGGCTCCTACCTTGCCCAGAGTAAATCCAACCTCCTCACCCTACATAATACAGCCAGTACCTACCCATGGACCTCTATGTCCCCCATGCCCACCCCTTATCCCCCCACCCCAGCTTCCTCGGTCTCCCTGCTGCCTTTTGAACATGCCAGGCACATTCGCACCCCCAGGGCCTTTGCACTTGCTGATCACGCTCCCAGTGTGCTCTTCCCCAGGTATTCCCATGTCTTGCTCCCTCACTGAACACAGGCTTCTGCCCCAATGTCCTCTGATCAGAGACCTCCCCTACCACTTCAGTCTAGAGATGGCTGTCTTTGCCCTTCACTGGTTTATTGTGTCACAGCACTGAACAATCATGACCGGGTATCATGAAGTCTTCGGCACGACCAGGCCCTCCCTGCCTCTGTGACCTCAACTCCTACCCTCCACCACTCTCCTCCAGACACACCTGCCGCTGCTGGAACGTGCTGAGCACGGTCCCCTTTCTGAGCAAGGCCTTTGCACTTGCTGTGCCTTCTGCCCCAAAGGCTTCCCCCACCCCCAGAGGCTCGGTCAGGTCCCTGCCACCCTGCCTCATCTCCTCCTGGTCACCCGGCGTCGATGCCGGCATCTAGCACACAGGAGAGGTTGGTAAACACCTGTTGCGTGGAGGAATGCAGGAAGCCAGATTCTGCGGGGAGAGGCCCAGGGGAGGACCCACGTGCACGGCTCGGGCACACTGTCCCCTCGAGTTTCCTTGCACACATTTGTAGTGAACCTCGAGGAGTCCCAGGGAGGCACCCTCTGCAGCTGCCAGTCCCGGGGGGCTCCCTGCCAACATTCACCCTCAGTGAGGACGCTGCGGGAGCAGCCCGGGCAGACGTCTCTAAGAAATTCCCAGAAACCCTTCCCATCCGGTTGGAGGCAGGAGTTCCATGGGTTTGGGGAGAGCCAGACGTTTCCCAGCTGCCCTCTGACAAGAGGTTCAAAGGTCACTGTCTCCAGGAGGCCTTTTCCCATCTACCTCAAGCAAATTCATATCCATTTCTCCTTTTAATTCTCGAGGAACTGCGTTTATCTTATTTTGAGGACTCAGACATTTTTGGCCTTGTTTTCTCATTGGGTGGTTCCCCTCCTGCCTCTTCCACCCAATTGTGAGCTTCCGGAAACATCTCTGACCCAGCCCTGTGACCCTCAGGACTGAGGAAGAAACTCAGCGCACATGGCTTCTCCGTACTGAATGGGGGAGCTGAGGCAAAGGAGAAAGCGGTGCTCTGCGGCCTCTTGACAGGGGAGCTGATATCTTTCAAAGCAGTGGCTCCGAGGCCAAACGCTCCCCCAGATGCAAGATTAGAGCGGGGACGGCAAATATGTGGCAGGCGTAGTACGGCAGCCAGCGCAGCACCCGTGGCAGGCATCACCAATCAATCCCCGCACTCCTTTCCACTAAGCCAGAACGCAGCTTCAGAATCCTGCTCAACACTGTGCTCCAGGAGGTCACCGCCATTTAAGCAGAGATGGCACATGAGATGAAATCTACTCCTTGTTTACTTTGCCGATGATGGGACTGAGGCGCAGAGAGGGAAAGTCACTTCACTAAGGTACCCAGCTGGCTCTGGGTCTTGGAGTTTTTGGGTCAGTGGCCAGGCTGACCCCACCAGGCTGATCTGTGGGGCTATCTGGAAGAGAGCCAGCCCTCTGAGACCCCTGTGCCCGACAGGCGGGCTGAAGCCCGTGACCTGGAGCCTGGTGCTGGCTCAGCCCTGAGCAGGCTGCACAGGGGATCCATCTGTCCGCCCTGGCCACCCTTCTCTGCCCGAGGCATCAAGGTGGCTCAGGGCCCCAGGAGAGCAGGAAGCCACACTGACACTCCCTTTAGGGCAGCTGAGTTTCCATCCTCCACCTGCAGCTGGCCGCCCCGTCCCCCACGCCCTGCAGGCCCCAGGTGTGCCCTGTCTCTGGTGATGGTTTCCGGGTCCCCTGATTGGCTTCAGGAGTCCTCCGAACACCTGGCACTCACCCAGGGGCCCTTGGGAGGCCCAGAGGAGCTCAGGCCTCAGTCATTTGGGTCCGCGTTGGTGAGGAGGGGGCAGAAGCGAGAGTGCCGCGTCGTGGGGAGAAGGAAGCCCAGCAAGGAGTTCCTGCGCTCCTCGGGACTGCTCCTGGCACCTGTGCCCTTTCCGTGCCCGCCCCCCTGCACCTGAACCCCTGCCCTCCACAGTTCTGGGGCAACCAGGTGCCTACCCCCAAGCCCTCTGCAGAACCCAGAAACCTGAGGACACCACGGCCAGCTCTGGGAAGACTGGGTGCCCCGTGGGCCCAGCAAACACGCGAGCTGTGGACGGCTGCTGTCCGGAGGCCCTGCCCGCTCCCCCCGGGCTTGCTCCAGCACCCTGTCTGCCTGGACCAGCCGCGGGGCTTCTGTGGGCCTCCGTTTTCCCTGTCGAGTAGGACCTCTCACCCTTGCACTCCCCGCCACAAAGTCCACTTGTAGGGATGAAAGGGTACAAAAGCCCCCTAAGGAGACATTTTGAGGGGTGGTTTGCCACTTGGGGGTCAGATTTACCCAGAGGCCTAGGGGCTCAGCGTCACTCTCCCCTACCCTCTTGGTCTCCAGTGTGCGCCCCGTGCAGCACTCTGGGGGGGCGGGGGCGGAGCTCAGCAGGGTTGGGGAGGGGCGGGGAGGACCGGGCTGACAGGTTCCCACGGCCTGGGGCAGCGTGCACAGACAGGGCTGTGTGGTTTGGCCTCCCGGGGAGTGGGGCAGGAAGTGCTTCAGGTCTGTGGTGTGGGGTGGGGATGTTTGGTTTGACCTTGTGATGAGGCGGCGGGGAAACAGCAGCGAGACAGAGTCCCGGCCACCGCACAACGTGAGGCCAGGAAAAGGGGGAGGGTGGGCAGGCCAGAGGCCAGGTGGGGACACGGGGAGGGCGGGACTTTCCATGTTGCGCTTTTCAGTGCATTTTTTTTTGAAGCATCTAGATGTAATAGCTATTAAAGAACTGCCGAAACAGAATGTGGACTCTTTTAAGTAAAAACGTAAAATCAGTGCTAGAAATAAAAAAAAAAAAGGAAGGAAAACACTCAAGCGCACCTACCACATCAAAGCCCACCTCCCCACGGGGCTGCTGTCTCCTCCATCAGCCCCACCTGCAGGCTGTTCTCAACATCCAGGGCCACCCTGTCACAACAAAGTCACGCCAGTCTCTCTCCAGCTCACAACTCTGCTGGCTGCCATCTCACGCACAAGTCAAAGCCGAAGTCCTCAGCACGGCCCTCGGGGCCCCAGAGGACTGGCCCCATTTCATCTCTGACCTCCTCTCCCACCGCTCACCCCCTGCGGCCTCTTCAGCCACACAGGCCTCCTCAGACTCGCCAGCTGCACTTCTGCCTCAGGGCCTTTGCACAAGCTGTTCGCTCTGTCTGGAACTCGCATCTCAGTTCTACGAGTGGACTGCTTCTGAACCTCCTTCAATCTTTGCTCAAATGTTACCTTCTCAGCGCAGCCTTTTCTGACTTCTGTATTTAAAACTGCATCCCTTCTTTCTTACCCTGTAGCAGTTACTACTCTCTCCCGTATTCTAGAATTTATTTTGTCCATTGTTTGTCTCCCACAAGAATGTGATCTCCAGGGAGGGGCAGGCAGGGTCTGTTTTGTTCAATGTTCTACCTCCAAGGCCCCAAGGAGCACCTGGTACACAGTAGTTGCTCAATATACATAGATTAATTAATTAAGAAACAGATGAACATAGGTTAGAAAGAAGGCAAAAAGAAATAGCACGCTGGGGAAAAGACGGCAGAGAAAGGGTCAACACCTTTCATGCAGAAGGAGCGTTTGCAGATCGGCGAGGAAGGGCAAGCAAAATGAATGAACAAGTCATCCACAAAAGAAGGGACCCCTGGTGCCCAGGAAGCAGGAAGAGGTTCTCAGGCTCACTGAGAACCGGAGCTATGAAAACTCAAAAGGGCATCTCCACGGTGCTGCACACGTCCGCTCGGGTGGGAGAGGGAAGCGCCCTTCTCCTGCTGCCGTGGGTCGGAGGTGAAGGGCACGGACTTGAAAGTGCAGCCGCGTCGGGATCTGGCCTCCAGCTGGACAACGGCCTGTGTTGTCAGCCCCACTTCACAGGAGCAAAGGCTGAGGACCAGAGAGGGCACCGAGCTCAGCGGGGGTCACACAGGAAGAGGAGAGGCTGAAGCAGGGCCCAAGCTCAGCCTCTGCAGGCCCACCCTCTCCTCCAGGGTTCCTGAAACCTGTGGAATTGGGGTTTGGGGGGGTATCTGTGGGACTACGGCTTGAAACTTGAGTGGGCAGGCGGGGGGCGGGGCACCCCAATACCCTGGCTGATGGGGGTTTGAATCGGAGTGACCTTGAGCAAGTGCCAGACTTTGGGAGCCTCAGTTTCCTCACATGAGAAGTGGGGACAGTAGGACCCGCGCCCTTGGGTTTCTGTGGGAATTAAGAGCAGCGATGTAGGTCAAAGTCACAAAATGGAGCCTGGGACCAAGGCATGCTCGGTCCAGGGAGACGGGCGGGAGGCCGGCCCCGCCCACCCACAGCACGTGGTGTGGAAAGTCTGAGTCTGCCCCGCAGCTGTGTTCCAAAGCGCTGGACGCTGGCTGCCCTCTCGGGAGACAGGGCGGAACTGCCCCACCCCTGCGTGTCCCCCAGGCCCGGGCTGCCAGCTGGCTCCCCGCCCCGTCCCAGGGGCGAGTGGAAAAAACCCCAGCTGTGAAGACACGCTGCCCCCACTGGTTGGGTGCCCACTCTGGGCCTCCGCGCCGTTGCCCGCCCAGGGCGGAAATGAGGGTGCAATGTGAGGGTGGAGTCGAGCCCTTGCACGCTGACCGTGTGCGGCAAGTTTAAATGCACGTGGGAGTGGTGGTGGTTTTCCACTGGGCAGATGGGGAAACTGAGGCTAGGGAGGGAAAGCTGCTGGCCGGAGGCCACCCAGCTGGGAAAGGATCGAAGCAGGACTGGACTCCGTGCCTGTTTGAGTCCCGCGTGGGAGAGAGGGAGGGTGGAGGGCAGGGAGCAGGGGAAGGGGGAGAGAGCTGAGAAGGAAAAGGTGGGAGAGGAGAGGCTACAGATGGACGGACACACAGACAGAGGCGGGGAGCTGCGGAGAGACGCAGACTGGAAGAGGCAGCTACGCCTCTGTCCCAGGTGAGTCATCTCCTTGGATTCCTGACGCCCAGTCCCTGGACCCTTCGGAGACAGGGTCTTTGCAAAGCGATGGCAGTGAGGTCACCGGGGCGGGCCCTAACCCACAGGACTGGTGTCCTTACAGAGGGGAAATCTGGACACCACCGTGCTCACAGAGGTGGAGACTGTGGGAGGGACTGTGAGGGGTGGGGGGGATGTTAGGGACCAGCCTGGCTGCCCCTCCTCAGAGACCACCTCCCCCCCCCCAGCCTCCTGCACCTGGGCCTCCGCTGCCTTGGCAACGGGAAGCTCCAGCTGGAAGGAACCAGGGTCTGCCGGCCCCATCCCGCCCTCCTCCCATTCCCCTCACTGCGTGGGCCCTGCGCCCACCCCCCACGCTGAGCCAGGGGTATTTTTAGCTGGTGTTCCTTGGACATGAGGGTTGGGGGACCTCAAGACAGGCCTGTCTGGCTGGGGAGGGCAGGTTAGAGGGCAGAGGTGACACAGGGTTGGGGCTGCATGGCTCCAGGAAGATGGGGGCGCCCTTGTCCGTCCCCACTGCCCCTTTCTGGGACACAGTCTGGTCCCTGAGAGGGTCAGAAACAGCGCCTGGGGGAGGAGGAACTGAAGGGTATAGATGGGGCGGGTTGGGGGGGATGTCACATGGCTGGGGAGAGCAGAGTTCTGGCCTGTCAGAGGGGATGTGTGTAAGATCGGCACCCCCCAGGGAAACATCCTTCTCCCCACAGCACTCTTGAGCTCAAGCGTTCTCCATGGCAGCACCGGGCTCCCCGACGCCCCCCCACTCCAGCTCTGCAGTTGCATTTGGGAAAAACCTCAGCTCCTGCCGCCCCCGTGCGGTGTCCAGAGCCTACCAGGGTCATTCCCGCTGCCTCCCTCTGCGAGTACAGCACCCCTGCCTGGGGTGCCCTTCCCTTGTCACATGCCAGCCCCCCACGTTCCCCGGATGGGCCAGGCCCTTGGAGCCCCGCTGAAGTTGGGCACACGGTCCCCTCGGCCGGGAGCAGCCTTTCTCCAGATCTGACGCCCTCCTCACGGGGGTCTGCCCTGGCCTTCCTGTTCCCTCTGGGCCGCACCATCCCCCTGACACCTGTCCCCCCTCTCCAGGGACTGTGTTCATTCACTGGCGCACTTGCTCTGTGTGTCTGTCCCCCCACTGGTCTGGACCCCATTCTTCCTGTTCGCCCTGTGGACCTGCACCCACGGCACCTATTTGGGGGGCTAATGTTGACAAATAAAAGCTGAGTGGCGTTCAGAAATTTCGTCAGTGGCTAGGAAATCCATTTCACCTGGCAACCCCCTGAACGAGTAGAAATACGGCACAGGGTTCACGGAAGGAGCGTCACCGTTACCATGAATGACACGGACCGGTATTTTCTACTCCACACTAGTCCACCCCATCCCGAGAAAAGTCCGGTCACAACCTCCTGCCTTCGTCGCCCACAGCACGTTACCACAATGCAGCCCCGAAGCGAGGCCGCCCGGTCCTGGCTGTGGAGGGCCCTGGAACCTCCCCAGCTCTGCCCCCCCACACCCGTCCAGTCAGCTGTCCCAGGCTTCTCGTCCGTCGTTCCGGGGCCCTGCACCCCTCCCTCTTCACCACGGGGCTGGAGCCAGGTTGCTGCCAACCAGGTCCATATGGACCTCCCTGGGCCCTCCCTGGGCCCCTGACTGAGGTCTCCTCTCTGTTGACACCAGGCCCCTCCGAGAGGAGTGACCCGGAGGGGAAGGGCGGGGTGGGGCCGGCAGGTGGCAGTTGCTGATCTTCCCGTGGAAAGTTACAGCGCCCTGCCCCCGTGCCAACCTCCCTCCCAGGTAACAAAAATAGTCCTGACCACCACCGCTGCACTGCTGCGATGCATGGGCCGCTGTGTTCAGGTACACGGCGTCACCACTGGATGCGGACTCCTGCTCCCATTGGACAGATGATGAGACTGAGGCTCGATGGAGGGGAGGGGCTGGCCCCAGCTCCCACAGCTCTGAAGTGGCCGGGAGGGGATCCGAGCCTAAGGGGACTCTCCAAGGGAGAGAAGGCGCCCCATTTGAGGGTTCCTTCCCTTCCCAAGGCCTCAGTTTCCCTTGGGGAAAGAGAAGGCCTGCATGAGGTGACCTCAGAGATTGTCTGAGGTCATCACGATCAGTCCCCTGGGCCACGCCATAGCCCTACAGGCAGAGCTGGCATTTGGTGCCTGCTGCTCCTCTTGGGCATCATGTACCACCTGGTCTTTTCCCTTCTGGGCTGCCCCAGGGTCAAGGTCTTTGCTTCTCCCTCCCATCCCCACTCCCTCAAGGCCTGGTCCTTTGCTGACACTGACTGAACCCAGGTAAGCAGCTGATAGGCTCATGGGGTCCCTATCCTGGGGCTTAGACGCCTTAACCCAGAGATTTCCAATCTTGGTAGGACCCAGGTTTCCTTCCTCAGTGAAATCCCACTGGGAAATCCTGCCAATTCATAGAAGGGCTTCCGAAAAGGGCTCCTCTGGTTGAAACAAGAGTAAAGAGGCCGACCTCTCCTTATCCACCAGCGCCTCCTGCCTCTATCTCAGGTCACCCCAGGGGTCCCTGGGGCCCCATTTGAAATCCACAGAATTAGCCCAAAGCAGTGGCGACAACTGAGGTGCGGCGTACAGAGGAAATATTCAGACAGGTGCCCAGTGCTAACCCCACGGGAGATGGGCATGGCCTGGGGCAGGGCCAGGACCCTTCCAGAAATTCAAAGACAGTGCAACACAGGCTGCGGAACCCCGCCTTTCCATCCCTGCTCTCTACCTGGTGACTCTCGGAAGGTACCCCCTCTCCCAGCCTCAGCGTCCCCAGCTGTAACCTGGGCATGAGAGAATTCTTTGGAGTAATAAACGAGATGATTCAGATAAGGTCAGCAAATAGACGTGGAATACACACCCTTATTACCGTTGCTACAGCCCCACCACTTGTGCACGGTACAGTCTTGGGAAGTTCTGAACGGTCCCCCCGGGTGTCCTCACTGTAAGTTGGAGAGGATGGGGGCACCTACCTTACAGACTCGTCCTGCATGGAGATAATGAGTGGGAACACATCCAGGTGCTTAGCTAAAGCTTGACACAAAGGGCAGGCTTAACAGATGCCGGATACTGCTTGTGATGATGATCACCATCGTGACGCTTTGCCCCTACCCCTGCTGGGCAGCCACCCGGCACCAGGGGCCCCTCTTACCCAGGCGGGATGGAGGCACGTGCGTTCACGCTGGTGGCACGCTGGGGTCCCGGCCGGTTGAGGTTGTTCTGGCCCGGGGTGGGCGCACCGCTGAGGGCGCTCGGGCTCCGCGGGGGTGCCCCGGGGGGCTGCGCTGGTTCAGCGGGGCAGGTGGCGGGCGCGGCCCAGAGCGCAGCGCCAGCGAAAGTGGCGCTGGGGCGCACGGCAAGCGCTCCGGGTGGCCCTCCAGGGGGCGGCAGGGGCGGAGGGGCGGCAGGGGGCGCCTTGCGGCGCTGCGAGGCCAGGATGGCGTTGGAGGCGGCGCGCGTGCTGTTGACCAGCAGGCACTGCTGGCAGGAGCAAGGCTGGCCGGAGTTCGCGCCCACAGGCCACGACTGCGACTTGGGGATGGAGCCGACAGTGAGCGGGTAGGCGAGGTCCAGGCGGCGGCGCAGGCGGCGGCGCCGGCGCGTCTGGCGGTTCATCTGCGACATGCTGTTGAAGTAGATGAGGTAGCAGAAGCCCAGCGAGGAGAGGTCGAGCCACGGGTGCTGCTTCTCGTAGGCGTTCTGGATGGTGATGCAGATGTCCATGTCGTAGGCCGTCCAGGCGCCGCCGTCGTTCTCCCACTCCCACACGATGCCCTTGCCCGGCGCCGACGACGGGTCGTAGAAGTTGCGCCGCACAGGTCGCATGGTACCTGCGCTCACAAGGGGGAGGAGTCAGAACCGAGGGAGGGGCGTCGGTCGTGGGGAGGGGGCGGGAGGGTCAGCGCAGAGGGTTTGGGGTGAGAGCAGTGCAGGGGTGAGGACTGAGGGTTAGCAAAGCCGGCGTCAAAGACAACAAGGCATGGCGTGGGGGGGCGGGCAGCAGGACGGGCCAGCTCCCCTCCCCCACCTCTTAGGGTCAGGACAGGCTCTAAACTAGGGGTCAACAAGGAAGGGGGGGCCGGGGGCACGAGGGTGTAGGCAGTGCGGGGACTGTTCAGGCAAGGTGGGCAAGCGGAGTCAGCACCTGGGGGGTGGGGACAGAGGTCCACGCAGACACACCTTCATTAGTTCACTCATTCATTCCACAATTCTTTCATTAGCTCGTTCATTGATTCACACCCTGGTTTACACATTCCTGTACTCCTCGGCGCTTCCTTCCGGTAATTCTCTCATTACTGCCATCACCCAAGCCCCTTCGGCCTCGGCTCCCACCCACATCTGCATTCATTTCTGCGGCATCGCGCCCCCTCACCCACACACGCGGCCATCCCTTAGTTCGACCACCCTGTTCTGAAGTGTGCGCCCCGTCCACATTTTTATTCCCCTCTCTCTTCTTCCTCCGCTTTCTCCATCTGGTATGCTTTCTGTTTTACCTGTTTATCTTGTTTTCTGTCTCCTCTCACTCGAATGTCACCGCCACAGAGCAGGGACTTGGCTTTAGTCACTGCTATGTCCCCAGCACCCACACGCAGTTGGTGCTTCACAGGTATCTGTTGAATGTATGACTGGATTCATCAGTTCAGACACTGATTCGTTTGGGACTCAATTGTTCTTTCCCCCCCTCCTGCCTTTTGGTTGTCCCTGCACTGGTCCAGTCCTGTGTCCACTTATTTGCTTGGTCATCCGTCCGTTTATTCATTGCTCCTTCCTTGAACAAACACCTGCTCACTGGCTGCTCTCTGGAGGACTCCCAGCTGAGTGCTCATTCAAAAAGAATGTGATGAACACATGATAACCCACCAGGTGGGTATTCAGGCCCCCATTTGAGAAACGAGGGCGCTGAGGCGTTGCTGCCAATCACCACTCCGGGACTCCCAAAGCTCTAGGTGCCCTCCGAGAGTGGGGCTCCATGGGACCCTGGGTTTAGCAGAGGTAACCCAACCTCCAGGCTGCAGGGCTTCTCAGCGCCTTTGGCCCACTCTGTGCCCGGGGCCAGCGTGGGAAGAGTCTCTGGCTGGGTTCATCTGGCACACCTGCAGCAAAACGGCACGCTTGGCCGCTCCTCAACTGCGGGCAAGTCCCTCAGGCCCCCCTGGGTCGAGGTGGCCCCATCCCGAAAATGAAGGTGATGCTCATTCTCGACTCGCCCTGTGGGAGGACTTGGAGGGGAGAGCTACCGAGCACAGGGCTGGGAGGCAGACAGTTCCGGTCCTGACCGTCTGACCTTCCAGCTCTGTGGCTGTGGGCAGGTGACTCAGCGCCTCCGAACCTCACTTTTCTCATCGCTAACATGGGCACGAGCAGACCTTCCTTGTGGGGCGGATAAAAGGGCCAGTCCGGACGGATGCTATCTCGTCTCCGGTGATTCCAACATTTCTCGTCTCCAGCCCCATCCTCCTTGCTGAGGGCCGGGCTGCTGTGCCCGGTCCCCTCCTCAGCACCTTCCCGTGGAGGCTCGACAGGCACCTGGAACGCAGCCCTGCCCAGGTACAGCTCCGATCTGCCCCCACCGCACACCTGCCCCGCCTGGAGTCTTCCTTAATTGCTGTCCTTCCGGCAGCTTGGGCCCCTGCCCACCCCAGATTTGGACTTCACTTCTTCCCTCACACCCCACGTCCAGTCTATCGGTAAATCCAGCCACCCCTACCTTTAAATACAGCCCCCATCCAGCTGCTTCCTCTCCCCATTGCACCCGAGTCTGCCCGGGTCCAAGCCCCCGCATGCCCCCGCCTGGACCGTGGCAGCAGACTCAGCTGGTCTCCACTCTGTCCCTGTCCTCTGTAGTCTGGTCCCCAACGGCAGCCCGAGGGACCCTGTCCAGCAAGACAGATCACATCCTTCTTCCGCCCCAAATGCTCCCACGGTCCCCCCCCCCCCGCCCCATTGGTGTGAAAGCCGAAGTCCAGCCACGACCTACCGAGGCCCACGTTGTCGAGGGCGTCCCCTCTCACTCACCGCGCCTGGGCCCCCCCCCCCCGCCTCCTCGCTGCCCCTCAAACACCCCCAGCGCGGTCCAGCCTCAGGGCCTTTGCAGCTGCTGTCCCCTCGCCTGGCACAGGACCTAAGCCACACCTAGTGTTCTCACAGTTCCCTCCCCGCTTTCCTTCAGGTCTCTGTTCAAATGTCGCCTCTTCGGAAAAACCTTCCCAGGCCATGGGAACGGCTGCCCTCCCCTTCCCATCCCCTTGTCCAGCTTTGATTTTGCTCCTGGCACTCAGCACTGCCTGACCCGACGCATCAGCCTGCACACTGTCTTCTCTCCCTGTCGCCTCCCTGTGGGCCGTCAGCCGGCTAGGTGGGGACCTTGACCACTCTGCTCACGGCTGTGTCCCCAGCGCCTAGCACGGTGCCCGGCACACGGCAGGCCCTCACGACCAAGTTTCCTTCGTTCATTGGCAAGCCCCCGGGGTGCCTGGCCCAGGAATCTGCAGCCGGACAGGTGGGGACCCACCATGGCCCGCCACCCCCACCCCGCCTTGCTCGGGGTTCTTTCTCCTGAGCACACGCTCTAACCATCCTTACGTGGGTCCCCACCCGGGGCTGAAGCAGCTTGTCCTCTCTGTTAGCATTTAGAATCCAAAGGGCTGGGACTTTCTCTGCCCTGCGCCAACTGCCCAGATCCGGAGAGTGGGGAAGTCGAGGCCCAGAGCTGCGGCTGCAGATGCGGAGAAGCAGGGAGGGGTGGGTCCCCGGGCCCCTGGCATCTCCCAGCCAATCGTATGAAGAGTTCCCCGGGGCCTGGGGTGGCCTCCTTCTGCTGTCCGACGTATCGTTTTAATCGAGTGTGTGGGTATTGATTCCCCTCCCCCTGACAGCAGTGTCCTCCCAGGGAAGGCCCGAGAGGGGATGAGTTAGAGGGAAGACCCCAGACCCCGTTCCTGCCTCGGCTCCTGAGCGCTGGTGTGCTCCTGCCTGGGCCTCAGTTTCCCTGCCTGCAGCACGAGGACTTGTGATAGATGATCTTCAGGTCTGATGTGCCTGAAATCCCTCCGTTAGCCTCCTGCTGAGGGTTAAGTAAGGTGCTGTGTTACCTGGAAGGGGTGACCCCTGGGTGGGAGAGGGAGGGAGGGGAACTCGCTTAATTGAACTGCCTCTGTGTGGCCCATCTTGCACCAAGCAGAGCAGGGTCGGGTGGGAGGTGCAGAGTGAAGTGAGTGGTTGAAAGAGCTCAGAAGTCTCACAGGCCACGTGCAAATTCTGCCTCCACGTACAGCCTCAGGGTTCACATCCGTAAAACGGGGACAGTGCCGCTACTGCGGGACAAAGTGAGACGATGCAGGTCGTAGGTGCTCAGCGGAGCGCTCGGCTACAGTACGTGCTTGATGAAGGTCAGCTAAGACGGCTGTTGTTATTTCTCGCATCACTCACATTCGCCCTCTGTCCTCCCTGTTCACTTGGCGAACTCCTATTCATCCGACACAACCCTCCACGTGCTCACCTCCTCCAGGAAGTGCTTTCCTGTGCTGCTGCTGTGGTGGGCACACACACAGCTTTTTGTGGTATGTCTACCCTCGCACGGTCGGTTTTGCTTTTACTCTTCCTGCCTGGTGGATGGGTTTCAGGAGGACGAGGACCAGATCAGGGTTACCAGCTCCAGGCACAAGGCCTGGCACCAAGGGGACATCTGCAACTGAACCAGGCAGCCCACCTGGCACGGCTCAGGGCTCAGACGGAGTGGGAAGGAGCGGGAGCTGGTCTCGACGGAGAGGGAGTGGAGGCTGGAGCAGGGGCCCCAGCGCATGCGGGGCCCTAGGTGTGGGAGTGGGATGTGGTCCAAGGGCAACACTGGCCAGCTCTGCAAAAAGGACTCTGCGGGCCAGGTTAGGGCCGGCCAACCTAGCCATCCCTCTCTCCAGGGCTCTATTTACCAGGTATCGATTTTCCTGCCTGTTTACTGGTAGTTATTAAAGGCTGTGTCCCTGGAGTCCTCTTCAGACGAGATCGGAACCTGGGGAGTCGGAGTAATTAGGGCAGCGGCTGCCCTCCCTGCTGGGCCCCGCACCCCGCCACACCCGCTGCCGCGCCGCCCGTCGGCCTGCTGGTCCACCTCTCCCGCTCACGCTGGCCCTGGACCAGGCTGAGGGGGGCCAGCTGCTTCCCTGGTGACCTGCCTGGGCTGCGATCTCGAGATTTCCAAGGGAGCAGAGGCGGAAATGTTCCTTCTCCTCCACAGTGGCCTTGGCCTAGATTTCCAGCCAGAACAATGGGTCTAAGATGGGGCTGGAGGTTCTTCAGCCGGGGAGACGGGAAGGGCCGCAGACTGGGAGCCTGGAGACGAGGCCGGGCTCTCTCGCCGACCCACGCGGCTGGGCGTCTTCGAGCAGACTGCCCCCACCCCCCCCCCGCCTCTGGGGCCTCCAAGGCCTGCGTCCCCAAGGCCCTCAGAAACCCGTGTCAAGTGCGTGCCATTCCAGGGCCTGTGTGCATCTGCTGTTGCCTGCCCACCCCCCGCCCCCCCACCTCCGTTTCACAGGAATGTTTGGTTGAAAAATTCCAGTCTTGTTCCAGCGGAGCCGAAGGGAAAGGGGCTTTGGCCAACTGTCAGCTGGAGGATTTCGGGCGCTGGGCCCCTGAGAGCGGGTGTGGGGGCGGCCTCGGCCACTGCAGCCAGTGACCAGACCATGCCTGGGGCGCAGACGAGAGATGGGGACCCAGGGGAGGGGGAGTGAGAGGCAGCAAGAGACAGGCACAGAGACAGGCAGACACACATGCCGGGGAGGCCGCCAGGGAGGCCGAGATGAAAAGGGGAAACGCCGAGGCAGAGGCCGGGCAGCCGGGGGCAGAGAGCGAACGCGTTTGAGACACAAAGGAATAAAATCCTGAAACCTAGAGGCCGAGATGGCCATGGAGGGTTAAGGCAAGAGAGCGAGGCCAGGGGACAGGGAGAGCGGAGCGGAGAGACCACGCGGGCGCACAGCAGCCACCACCGAGATGCCCACAGAGCCAGCGCTGACTGCGCACAGCCGCGTGCCGGGTGCTGTGCTCAGTACTTTCCCAGCTCGCACGGTTCTTTCCAGGGAGGGATCAGAATTATTCCCGTTTTACAGCTGAGGCAACCGAGGCTCAGAGAAATGCAATCTTGGGAGGGTTGGGAAGGATGTTCCATTCAGGGGGTAAAGGGGAGGCCAGGAAGGACTGGTTCTGAAGGGTTCAATGTGTCAAGTGGTAGTCCAGCCTAGGCTACCTCCAGTGACGGGGAGCTCACTACCTCAACTTTGCCCTCTGTTGTTTTGCTGTGAGTTTCTGCCCTGAGAATGTGGTCCTGATCTGACCCCCTGCCTACAGTTGGGTGTGTGGGTGTCTCAGGCCCTAGCTTTTGCCTTGAGAAGAAGCTGTTTCTGCAGAGAGAGGGGCGGCCCTGAGCTCTCCTGCCTGCCCCTCGGCCTCCAGAGGGCTCCTCCCTGGCCTGGGCCAGCCCCAAGGCCCAGCAGGGAGCCCCACCCCCTGGGATGGCTTCCTGGAGGGAACTGATCTCCACCTGGGGGCACCCAGGCCCTGACAGGAAGCGGGGGGGCCTGTGGGAGGCAGTCATGGGGCATCCTGTCAGGTGGGGGGAGTCCCGCTGCATGCTGGGGCCTGTGACTAGGGCTTGGGTAGAGGATTAAGCATGAACTGAGCACCCACTGGATGCTGGGCCCCAGTAAGGGACTTTACCAAATCTTCCACCAACCCAGAAGTCCTATAATAACAACTGTTCGTGGTGTAGGCCCTCTCCCTAACTCACCCCCCTCCCCTGTCAACTGGTGACCCGAGTAGCTAGCGACTCCCAAGGCTTTTTGGGAAGACATGGCGGTCCAGCTGGGGCAGTGGCTGGAGCTGGATTCGAACCGCAACCCACGGGCAGGGCATCGCCCCTCCTGCCCTGCGGTCGATAAGCCCGCAGTGTTCTGTTTCCCACCAAACTCTCCCGGGGGACTCGTCAGGCCGAGCGGAGGCCCATTAGTGGTTTCTGCACGTTTGAAGCTGCCCAGGCTCCCCGGGCGCGCTGCCCGCCAGGCCAGGGCGTTGGAGATGGGGGTGGGGGGAAGGCTGAGGGGCTGCCGGGCACTCAGCCTGGTCACCACCTTGAAATGGGTCTCGACACGCCCTCACCCTGGAAGCTGGCAGCTGGCTCTGCCCACTTTACGGGCTGTGAGGGGGCTTCCCAGTCACCTGGCTTCCATCCCACTGGGGATCAGACCCCCTGGCACAGAGGTGACACCCCGGAGCAGGAAACGAGCGGGTGAGGAACAGAAGGCGCAGAACAGTGTTCCCCCTCCTGGACCCTGCGTGGCCTTGGGCAGCTGACCCGGCCCTTCCAAGACTCTCCTTCCTCATCTGTGAAATAGACATACTAGTACTAGTACTACTAGTAGTAGTGGAAGTAGAAGCAGTAAACACAGAGCACCTACTGTGTGCCAGGTACTATTCTAAGTGCTTCATGTATATCATCTCAATCCACACACTCCTCTCCAGAGCAGATACCATCATTATCATTGTCCTATACAAATGCGGAAGCACAGAGAGGTGAAGTGACTGGCCCAAAGTCACACAGCTACTGAGCTACGAAACCAGCATTTAACCCAGCCAGATTTGAACTTCTCCCCACTTTCACTGCCACCACCCTGGTCCAAGCCACCATTTCTGCTTGCCTAGACCGTAGTCTCTGTCTTGTGACCCACCTTCCACCCTTTGGACCCTTTAGTACGTTCTCACATGGCACCCAGAAGGATCTTCCACAAACTCAAATCTGAGCACATCACTCCTTTGTTTAACAGCTGTCCAGAGCTCCCCAGAGCCCCTAGGCATCAGTCTAGGCTCTTCTGCTCATCTTTGCAACCTGTTCACAAGCAGTCTGTCTGCACAACCGCACACCCTCACCAGGTGGCTGTGCCTCTGTGCATTTGCACATGCTGTTCCTCTGTCTGGGATGTCCTTCCACCTGCCCACCCCACTTTCCTTCCTGCTGAGGTTCTGCGCAGTCTTCGTGGCTCAGCCCAAGCGCTCTCCTCTTGGGATCATCTCCGCCACCCGTAGGAGGGATCACTCCCTCCTGGGGGCTCTGTGGCAAAGGGTACCTGTAGTATTCCCGCTAAAGCCCAGAGCTCGCTAAACACGCAGGCTTCTGTGTTCCCTCCAGCCTGGGAGCCTCTCAAAGGCCGGGCTGGCCTTCAGCCACCTTAGCATCCAGGAGCGCAGGGAGGTAGGGACTTGGAAAATGCTAGCTGAATGAATGAATGAGTGAATGAATGAATGAGTGCGTGAATAAATGAATGGCAGTGAATAACCAAATATACATGAGGGAACCTGTGTGTGACAGATGACTGGGCTGGAGATTACAAGTTGGCAGTGAATGTGATTTTCGTCCGCATACGATTCACATTTTTTAAATATAATGACTAGGCATTTAAAAATTGCGGTGGACTCACTCAAGTCTAGATTTCAACAATCCCAAAATATCCAAAGATGCAGCGACAAGAATTGGCCCTCTTGGCAACAGTTAGCAGAAGCTGAGTCACAGTTGCCTGGTTCATGTCCTTAAGTATTTATTGAGCACCTACTGTGTACCGGGTACTAGAGAACAACAGTTGAAAACCTTTGCCTTCCCAGACAGGGCATACACTTCTATTAGCTGGGACCCTCTGAATTTTCATTCTCTGTTTAGGTGGGGGAAGTGGGTCTGAGACAGACAGACAGACAGACAGAGACTTGGCCCCAGTCACCAACAAATAGAGCTGGGTCTTGACCCCAGGCCCCTTGCCTCCTGTCTCCCCTGTACCAGGTGACTAACACCTTGGGATGAATGAAGCTTTGTTCCCTGGGCGAGAGGAGCCGAGGAGGGCTCCGCAATGGTGCCATCTCCGGTAAATTCTCTGCTTCCCCTGGCTTGCTCCACTTGCAGTCAGAGGGCAAGGGGACAGGGGCTCAGTGACGGTGGGGGCCCGGCCTGTCACCGGGAGAAGAGGTGGCTTTGCTGCGGCTGCCGGCAGGACTGTCCTGGCCGCCAGTGCTGCCTCCCTTGATTGGCTCGTCCTTTGTTCTGCATTTCAGGGCGCTCAGCTCCCGGGCCCGCTGCCAGCCTCCCTCCGGTGCCCCATCACCCGCCTGCCACTACTGCCCGGGCAGGTGGAGGTGGCACCTAGAGCTGCTCCAGAGGGACAGTGGGAGGAACGCAGAGAGGGAGAGGCACTGGGCCAGGATGGATGCAGCCACACAGGACCCTGGGGAGACTGGGCCCCAGCCTGGCAGCTCCCGGGGCTCCAAGGTCAGGAACAGCCCCACATGCCGGCACCTCTCCATGTCGGGCCTCCTATATCGTACCTATCACCCCCCCCACACACACACACAGAATTTGTGTCTGTCCTATTCACTGTGGCTTCCCTGGTGCCAAGGACAGTGGCTGGCACACAGCAGGTGCTCATTAAATTCCTGCTGAATGAACGAACACACACTGACCACGGTCCCACGAGACAGGCGATGTTGTTGGACCCATATTACAGAGGAGGACACTGAGGCTGAGGGCGAGTGTGGTTTACTCAGTCACATGCCCCCCCCCCCCCACCTTCCATCCCATGAGAGTGGCTAGGAAGCCTGGGGTCTGGGCCTCACCAGCAAGGCTCCCCGAGGCAGACTGTGGGCCCCCTGTCCTCAGCTGGTATCATGCAGGGGCAGCTGGGGGGCTGTGGGCGTCTGTGTCAACTGGGGTGCTGGGGTGGGCTGGTGGGGGGGAGGCTGTCTGGGGACCTAGGGGCTGTCCTGGGGAGCGGTTCCCACTGAGGATGATGCAAGTGTAAGCGGGAAGGGGAAGACACAGAGGTGGGGGGAGGAAGGGCTCTGGGTGCCCTGCACACCTGACAGCCCCACGCCGAGGGGGAGCCCCGCTGTCCACAGTGCCCGGTGCTGCCCCATCGCCTCCCCTGTTGGCCCCGCCTCATTACTCGCCCACCACGCCCCCTCTCACCTCCCCAATAGCACCCCCATGGCACCCCTTTACTGTCGCCTTCTTCACCACCCTCCATCACAGCACCCCTGCTGCCTCTCCCCCTGGCAGGCAGCCGCCCTTACCCCCGCATCTGGCCCCTCTCTCATGCCCCCCACGCCACCTCACCGTTAATAGCTCCAGTCACGGCCCCCCCACCTCCCTGTCCGCTCTCCGGCCCAGCTCGCGTGGCCTTCCCTATCACCTCCCCACCCCAACCCTGCTCCCATCACGGCTGCCATGACCTCCGGCGTCTCCAGGTGGGTCTCTACAGCTCCCTTGGACCTGAGGCTGGGGGGCTGGGACAGAGCAGGAGAGGATGAAGAGAGGAGATGGGGGGTAAGGGGGGAGAGACAGACAGACAGACAGACAGACTGGGAGGAGGACCTGACCCGGGCTCCCTCACCCCCAGCCCTGCGGGAGTGGGCCTGGTGCTGCTGGCGCTGTCCAAGGTGCTGGGACATCCTGGCCAGGGGTGGGGTGAGGTGGCGTGGGGCGGCGGGCGCTGTGGGCTCTGAAACTCCGACCCACCTCTTCCCAGCTGGGGCAGGTGGCTCCCACCCTGGGCGCCTCAGCTGTGCTATGTGTCAAGCGGGGCGATGCCGGCTGGCTGGGTGGAGGGAGCCAGGCGGGCTGTCGGGAAGCGTCTGTATCAGCCCCTGCTGCCTGGCCTGCTGCAGCTCTGGCCTCTGAGGACCCGTGTTAACGAGGCTGGTTCTGCAGCGTGGCTCTGGTTCCCTCGGGGCCTAACCACTAAAGAGCAGCAGCTGGCGGCCCAGCCGGGCCCCCGCGGGATCCAAGAGGCCTCCCTTAACCCCTCCCTCCTCCTCCTCTCCTCTCTCCCAGCCTCCCTTTTCCACCCGAGCCTGAGGTCTTCTCCAGGACCTTGCTGATGCTGTTCCCTCCACCTTAAACTGTTCCTCAAATCATGCAGACCCTCGGGGACTCCTCCTCCAGGAAGTCCTCTCCCTCAGAGGCCTGAGGCACACAATGCCCATATCACCTGGCCAAAAGCTACCTGTGCCTCTCCTATAAGGCGTTTACATCTTTTCCCTACTTGTGCAAGAGTGCCAATTATATGCAAAGCAATATTCTTTGTGCTTTACCTGCCATTATCGCCTTTAATCCTTGTGACAACCCTCTTGGGCAGGGACCATTCTTATTTCCATTTTCAGAGGAGGGTACTGAGGCTCAGAGAGGGTAAGGGCCTTGTCCCGGGTCACGGAGCCAGGCCCAGGCTGGAACGCAGGTCTCTATCTTGGGGCCTCAGGAGTCGGAGGGTTCGGCTGCCATTCCCATCACACGCTCTGCCTTTGCCGCCACTGGGCCCTGGAATCAATCAGGCGGGGGCCCCGTCCTCCTCTCTGAGTCCCCAGACCCAGCCCGGGGCCTGTTGCTGAGCGGGCACTGCTGACTGTCAGACGAAAGTGAGGACGAGTGTGCGGTATCAAAGGAGGCTCCCGGAGCACTCCCAGCAGCCAGCAGCCCAGGGTGGGGGTCTGTAATGGTGGCCACAGAGGCAGCGTGACAGGTGGGGATGAAAGACACCCACGTACAGAGGAGTGGAACCTGCGCCACCATGGGGCAGGCTCGTCCCCGCCACGACACGCAGGCTCCTTCTTGCCCTGATGCCAGGCCCAGCTCCCGGGGCCTTCGGGCTTGGCTGGGAGCAGGTCCCAAGGGGTCCTGTGACTAGAGACCTGGCCCTGGGGGCCTCTGGGGCTGCAGGGGCTGTTCCTGCCGTGGGGGACACCCGGATAACAAGCCCCAACAGAGCTGTTAAGGGAGAAGGGGGAGGGGCCTTTCTCAGCCCAGCACTGAACATGACCTTGTTCTACATCCCTGAGAACTGTCTCAGAGGCTTAGGTTCCAGGGTTGGCTGTGTTACCTTGGGCAGGTTACTCACCCTCTCTGGGCCTCAGTCTTTTTTTTTTTTCTTTTTTAAGATAGTATTTATTTATTTATTTTGAGAGAAGGGAAGGGATGGAGAGAGGGAGAGAAATATCGATGTATGAGAGATACATTGATTGTTTGCCTCCTACACACCCCCACCTGTGGACCTGGCCCGCAACCCAGGCATGTGCCCTGACATGGAAAGGAACCAGCGACCTTTTGGTTTGCAGGCCTGCGCTCAGTTCGCTGATCCACACCAGCCAGGGCTGGGCCTGTCTTCTGTCTGTGCAATGCCTGCCTAGGAGTCTAAATTCCAGCATTGCTTGCTCTGGTGGTGACTGACTGCTCCTCCATCTGGGGGGCCCCGCCCAGTCCCCCGACAGCCTGAAGGTGCCTTCACACAGGATGTTCCCACAAAGGCAGGGGCCAGGGCAGAGTGGAGCCCAGGCCACCCACAGAAGGGATGATGCAGGCTTGGGACATGCTGACGCCAGCCGCCACCTGTGACTCCAGCCTGATGGCTTGGGAGCACAGGCACATTTGTGTTTTGAGCCTGGGGGACAGCAGTTGCGGACAGTCCCCAGTCTAGCCTCTCCCAGCCTCAGCTGCCCCATCTACAGAATGGGCAGAAGGCTTCCACAGTGCCCCCAGCAGCAGAGGGAGAGGAGGTTAGGGGGCGCCAGTCGGTCGGAGAGGTGGTCCTCCCTTCTGCCCCCAGCCATGTGAGTGCATGGAAGAATCTGGAAACTGCCTGGGAAGCGGCTCAGTTCCATCTCCGTCCAGCTGCAGGGACTGGGTGGAAAATCCAGGCTCTGCGTGAGGTCCTCGGCGGAAGTGGGGGCGTGGGGCGGTGGTGGCCAGTGACCCTCAGGGAGGTTGTGGCCTCCCAGGGGGACACCACCGTGAGTGATCTAAGATCACGTGGCCCAGGGTCACAGCACTCCCCTCCACACGCTCCGGACGTGTCTGCCTTCAAAGGGACCTCACACACCGTGGGGAGCAGCACAAACAGCCCCGGAGGGGAGCGGTGAGGGGGCACCGGCTGAACAAACAGCAGGCCCCAGGGGGCCTGGCCTGCCCCCCCTCTGTGGCCTGAGCCTGACCCCCGGGCTTCCCTTCACTGGCTGGGCGACAGGTCTGTAGATAGGACATCAGTGGGTCGGTGGTGTGCAAACGGGCTGGTGGTACGTATGTGTCTGCACACGCGAGTGCCCCTATCCCAGCATGCACCACAAGGCATGTGTTTCTGCACACGCCGCGCCCGGCGAGCTGTGGCACCCGTGCAGTCTCGCTCCGCAGGGGCGGGTTCAGGGCACGGGAGGGCAGGGGCGGCCGGCCGCGGCCTGCGGGCCGGGTCTGCCTTCCGAGGGCTTTTGCACGGCTTGAGAGCTGAGAGTGGGTTTTACATTCTTCAACGGTTGGAAAGAAAGAAAAGTATTACTTCAGGGCCCATGGAAATTAGAGGAAGCCATCTAGTTTTAGGAGAGCACAGTTGCGTTCGCTCATTGACGTCCCGCCCTTGGCCGCTCTTCCGCCACAACGGCGGAGTCGGGCTGTTTCCACAGAGGCTGCGGGACCCACGAAGTGAAACATTCACTCCCTGACCTTGTCAGGGCGTCTGCTGGCTCCAATGTGAGGGCACGAGCAAAGCGGGGCATGCAGCTCTACCCCCAGCAGTGAAGTGCAGCCTCAATGAGCTAATCAGGAATCTTACAATGAGAAAGTCTAGACAGAAGCTGTGTTCATTTCAGTACATATATGCAAGCTTTGGGTTTTACAACCTTACATTGTTTTGTGTGTGTGTGTGTGTGTGTGTGAGAGAGAGAGAGAGAGAGAGAGAGAGAGGAGAACCATAATCCTTTTAAAATCCAGTCTCCCACTCTCTCGTGCACCTGTAGTACTCAGCACACACTAGGCAGGTGGCGGGTGACGAGTCAAAGTTTGGGGGATAAGGTAACAGGCTCAGTTCTCTCCATCAACCCAACAACCTGGCTAATAACAAAGTGACCGTTGCCCATTTCACAGATGTGGAAACTGAGGCCTGGACAGGACACCTGCCTGAAGGTCTTCCCTGGACCATTAACATCGAGGATGAGACGCCCTTTCTTGACGTTCTTCCACTCCTGGAAGAAGCGGGGCGCACGCCACGACACGTCTGGTGGGGAGGCGCCGTGCCCATCCCTCCAGTAGTTTTCCATCATCCCCGGTCCCCTGCCAGCCCCGTCGGTTCCCAGGCCCTCCTCCCTCGCCAGGGGTCTGGGCAGGCTCCCAGGAGCCCGTGGTTGGGGGGGGAAGTGGGGGGATGAGCGCTTTCCTTTTTTTTCCCTTTTCCGGCAAACAGGGGCAGGTGTGGAGTGAGCAGCTCCGGGAGGGGGTGTGAGGAAGTGGCTGAGGCTGAACGTCTGGGGGACCCAGCAGGGCTGTGGCGTGACAGAACTCAAGTGGGGGTGCTGTGAATGGAAAAGGGCCCCCAAAGGGGGGAATCAAAGACAAACTGGCCAGCTGGGCAGCCTTGGGTGGGGCTACCCCTCTTCTAAGGGACCCCCTCCACAGCCAGGCCCTGAACACTGTCCACGCAGCGCTAACCCTGAATCTGCAGACCACCGAACAGCGGGCCAGTGAGAAAACCCACCTGCTGCTACGGCCAGACCCCTGCCTTCCCCCAGAGAAGGTTCCGGGAAACACCTGAGAGAGGGTGGCAGGCGGTGCGCCGCCCTCCTCCTCTGGGTCAGGGACTCAGGGACTCGGCGCCTCTCTGGAAGAAAAGGCACCGGGAAACGATGGCAACTTGCTCAACATCTATCTGCAAAGCCTGTTCCCGGCTGCGCAGGCCCTGCCCCTGCCCCCTCCCGGACCACCTCCCTCACGTCCGCGGCACTCCAGACACGACGGACTTGAACGTCCTCTACGTACGCTGCTCCTTCCCACCACAGGGCCTTTGCACGGGCTGTCTCCTCTGCCTGGGTCACTGCCTCCCACGCTTATTCCTCAGACTTCCGTTCCAACTTCCCTTCCTCAAATGAGCCTCCCGTGACCCCAGCCCCGGGCCGGCCGGGCTTCCGTCACGTTCTCAGACCCGAAACTGATCACCCGTGTTCGTCTGCTCCCCGACTGCCCCGGGACCTCCTGCCTCGTCCTGCGGTGGTAAACCGGCCCTCAGCACCCTGCCTGCCCGGCTCCCGGCGGTTGCCTCGTGCTGAGCGCAGGGTTGCGCACGCAGCAGAGATCCATAAGTGATCGTATGACGGCGTGAACGAAAGCTTGGCACCACCGGTGGCGGCAGTCAGTGCCCGGAGTTACGGAAACGTCGATGCACCGAGAAGGATCGCCAATAAACGGGATTCGCCTGGGTCTCCACGCTCGGTGACCACTCTGCAGGCACCGAGCGGCGTTCGAGAGCAGCGCCGCCCACCAGAGCTTTCTGCGGTGATGGCAGCATTCTGGATCCGCGCCGGCCGAGGTGTCAGCCACGAGACCCACGTGGCTGCTGAGCACTTGCAATGTGGCTAGTGGGACCCAGGAACTGCATTCTCAATTTTAGTTAATTTTCATTAACATGAATTTAAATAGCCACATGGGGTGCGTGGCTGCCGGATTGGACGGCCCAGCTCTAGAGAGAAGGGACGGTCCTACTGCCTCCAAGGCTGCGACATGCAGTTCTGCCCCCCCGACGGGGGTTCCCACAGGAAGACCCCCACACCTTCACCAGCTGGTCCTCGGGATCGCACATGACGAGGATTCTTTGGCAGCCTTCATCCTCCACTGCCCACCAGGCTCGTGACGGAGCCCACCAGGCAATGATGACTCAGGGAGGTCCCCACCGGGACGGCGCGTCTCCAGAACAGAAACTCGGGGACTGGACCTCCCCATTTCTGTCACCACCTTCCGAACGACCACTGACGCTGCTGCCAACCTCATTCTCTCCGCTGTCACCGCTCCCTCTCCCCACCCCCAAGACAACCACCAACACAGCCACAGGCGCCGCCACTTCCACAGTCAACTCGCCCGCCATCACCGCCACCAGCACCCCCTGGCCCCCTGGCCCCTCCCAGCATCACACCACCCCAACGCCACCGACACCCGGGGCCAGGGCAGGAGCCCAGCTAAGAGCTTTGGCTCTGGAATTCAATGGCCTGGGCTCCCATCCCAGCTCCGAGTTTAACTCACTTAGCTTCTGTGGGACTCAGTTGCTTCATCTGGAAAATGGGACTAATAATAGTCATACTACAACCATAAGACTTCCTGCCTCGGGAAAAAATCAAATGAGGAAGTACACGGAAAGTCATTTTACTACGAAAACCGAGTGCTAGCGTTCCACGTTCTGTGCTCAGGGCGCACAATTTCATCTAGTCCTTACGTGGAGGACAGAGCTATGCATCCATCCACTCGTTTCAAGGATGAGGAAACTGAGTCCAAGAGAGGTGGTGATGTAATTGCCGAGGGCCCCACAACCAAGAGGCTGGGTGGGAACCGAAGTCTGACACTGCGCCCGGCGAGGCTGTCCCTTTGGGGGGAGGAGTGGGGAGGCTGGACCAGCCGCCTGGCTCCCTCCTCAGGGACACTGGGGGATCTCAGCACCCCACCCGCAACGGTGGAGCTGGGGCCGGGGGGTGGGGCACGGCGGGGGGCGGGCGCACTCACCGGTGTCCTGACGGAACTGGTGCATGGACTGCAGGTCGATGATGTAGGGCACCAGCTGGCTGTCCACCTGCCCCAGGACCACGGAGCCGCGGGCGTCCTCCTTGAGCACGTTCTCGATGTGGTGGCACACGGTGGCCGTGTAAGGACGCCAGCGGTTGTGCTCGTTCAGCCACTCCCACACCACCACCCGGGCCACGTTCTGCGGCGGGAAGCCCAGCCCGTTCACGGGCATCATGACACCCTGGCCTGGCCGTGACATGGCCGCTGCTGCCTCAGGGGCCAGGACCCCCCTAGGACTGACCCAGCTCCTCCTGGGCCTGGGAGCAGGCAGGCGACTTCCTCTCTCCCCAGGGGAGCCGCAGGGCTGTCTGGCCTCCTTTCGAACTCCCTGCCCTCGGTGGGCCCGGAGGCCTCAGTTAAGTGAGGGTGGGGCGGTGTTCCAGGCTCCAAGGACCCCTTCCCCCGCAGAGCTGTCTCAGATAAAGGGGGCTGCTCCACAAAGCAAGTGTCTCTCTTCGGAGGGGGGAAACGTGGCTCTACATTTCTTGGATCCCACCGCTGGGATAGGGGAGTGAGGCAATCGCCCCTGCTCTGGGTCCAGTCTCTTGCCTGCTGGTCTCCTGTCCTTCTTCCCGGTCAGCGCAACCGGCCTGTCACCCCGGAGGCCCGGCCCAGCCTGCTGCTCTCTGCGGCGCCCGGCCAGCCCTCTGCGTCCCAAATGGCAACTGCGTCCCAGACCCTGCTCCTGGCTCCAGTGAGGCTGCTGGCCGCCTCTCGGGTCCGCCCCCCCGACGGCTCCGGCTGAAGGGGGCGTCCCTGTCCCCCGGTCCCTGCTCCACAGTGTACTGGAAGGCCTGGGTGGCTGAAGAATGCCCGGGGGAGGGGTGCGGCGCGTGTCCCCGGCCCTCCCGCCCAGGCTGCGGCTTCGGAGCTGTGCTGGGGGACGAGGGGGGCGGGGGCCCGTGGGCACGCCCCACCCCACTCGTGCTCGCAACCTGCCTGGAGACAAGAAGGAGAGAGGGCCCTTTAAGAATAGAGCGCGGCACCCCCTCCCCCTTCCCAGGAGAGCGATCGCCTGAGAACAATGGGGAACCGATGGGGGGGGACATCAAGGGGGCTAAAGGGGGTCGCCGCCCGCCTTCCCTAGGGACAGGCCTGAAGGCAGGGCTGGAGCCGAGGGAAAGATTTTCCGAGACTCTCGCCTGCGACGCCCCCTCCTCAGCTTCCCGAGCGCTCTCCTCCCCGCGGCCGGGGATGCAGGGTGCGCGGGGGTGCGCGGGGTAGCGGGGCAGTGCAGGCGCGGCCTAGGCCCCTCGGGGGTCGCGTCATTGAGGAGGAGAAGCTGGAGCTGGCTCGTCGCTGGCTCCCGCCCTGGGGGTAAGAGCCCCCTTGCCGAGCCCAGACCTCCCCACAGCGCGCGCGCGGCCCCCGCAGCGGCCGGGGGTGGGGTCCCGGAGCACCCCGCGCTCTCACCGCCTAGCCGCGCCTCGCCTCTGCTCTCCCCCGGCTCGCGCTTCAGCACCGCCGCCTCCTGGGCTCCCCCCGGAGTGGGAGGGAGCCGCGGTCCCGCCTCCGCGCCCTTTCCTTCCCCGGCCCCGCGGCCGCCGCGCGCGGGGCGCTGGGCTTTCCACGCGAGGACAGACTACGCCGCCGACCGACGGACGCGTGAGCCGGCTGCCGGACGGACGCCGGGATCCCGCGGGTGGGAGGCGGCGGCGGCTGCGCTCCGGGGAGGGAAGGAGGAGGGGGCGGAGGAGGAGGAAGGGGCGGAGACAGTTCGCGGCCGTAAGCGCCGCCGGCGCTGACACGCGAGTCTTTGGGGCGCCCCAAATCCTCCGCTAGGCCCACCTGGGACCCCAGGAGGTCTCCTTACCCCAAGCAGGGCACAAGGCATGGAGTGAGGTGTGTGTTCGTCGCCTGCTTGAAACTTGGTCATCTTTACATTCCCAGTCCAGGGCCTGACACACACTGGGCGTTCAATAGATGCCTGAATGAATGAATAAGAACCAGAGATTTGTCGAAAGAAAGACCTTAAAACATTCTAGGTCAGCCTTCTCTTCTCCTTCAACTATTCTGGGTGAGGGGGGTGAAGTGAGACTGGCAAGGTCTGTCAGAGCTGAATGGAATCACGGAATCTGAAGCATCCATATAGGGAGACTGAGGCCCAGAGAGGGTAAGAAACTGGCCCAGCGTCACACAGCAGCTTAGAACAGCACCCAGACACTGACCCAGAGCGGATTCTCCTGCCAGGACCCAGTTAGCCAGCCCAGAGCCCAATTCCCAATTTCCCAAAGCCCCCACCTGCTCCTTGAATGGGATAGTAAGAGCATCCTGCCTGGGGGGGAGGGGTGGGGAACCTAGGCCAGGAGGCAGCGACCTTCAGAGAAATAAGGGCCAGCCCTCGCCATCTCACTCAAAGCGCGTGCAAACACTAGGTGCTCAGTAAACCCCGGGTGAGGGCTGGCTGGCTGGAGAGGGCGGCAGGTGACAGCAGCAGCTCAAGTGTTAATGGGATGGCCAGCTCTCCCCCCTCTGGCAGGCTAGACGCAGCTGAGGACACACATCAGCCACCAGCAGGGAGGGGTGGCCCGGCCGGGGCCTGCGGGTGTTTAGATTAGGGAAGATGAAGGATGCGTCCGGGTCCGGGAACTCCAGTCCGGGCAGCAGATGGGGGTCAGCGGCCTGTTTGGGAGCCTGCCCAGGGCGGCCCACGCTCCTCTTCCTCCCTGGGGCAGATGGTGATAAACTTGTCGAGGTCATGGGCAGGCTGCTCAGGGGCTCTTTCCCAGAACTCAACTCCGGGTTCCCCAGCCAGCCAGAGTGACCTCCCCACCCCAGGCCCCTGCTCTGCCCTTGCAGCCCGGTGCCTGATGGGCTTTTCCAGATTGGGTCAACGATTCTGCTTGCTTGCGCCTGCCGCAGACTGAGAGAGAGAGAGAGGTTCTGTCTGAGGGCAGGGCCGGCTCTGCAGGGATGACGCTCCAACAGGGTCACTGGGATTTTAGCCCAGGGTCCACCGAAGGCTTTCCAGGGACCCATGAAAGCCCCCTCCCCCATTGCAGATAGACACGTCCGTGCATTTTCCTGGGAAGAAGAGCTCTGGCTTTCAGAGATTCTTCTTAAAGGGGGCTGTGACCCGAAAGATTCAGAGCTGATGCTCAGTGACCTTACATTACAGAAGGGGACCTGTGGACCCTGGGGTGGGGAAAAGGCCAGCTCAAGGTCACGTGGAAATTCAGCCACAAGTTGGAAAGAATCCAGGAATCAGACTGTACAATGCCATTTAAGGTCTGACTAAATGCCACCTCCTCTGGGAAGCCTTCCCTGAACTCATTCCGTCTTCCTCTGTGCTCCTTTGCCCATACCTTTGCTGTGACACCATGTATCACAATTCGCCACTTCAGTGCTGTCCCTGTTAGAGTGAGAGGCCCCTGAGATCAGGGACTGTGTCTCATTCATCGGGTACAGCGTGGTTGGTGCTTACCACATGATGTTTGTCGTGTCCTCAGCACCTATGGTGTGCCGGGCACATAAGACTCACTACCTAAAACTCACTGCTCTGCAAACCTGCCCCACGAGGTAGGTAATAGCGTCCTCGTTTTACAAATGGAAAAAACCCTGAAGCTGAAAGAGCTTAAGTGGCTTGCCCAAGTTCCTCCAAGGAGTAAGTGACAGAGCTGGGATTTGAACCCCAAACCCCTTGTGCACCTTCCACAGCAGCATGCCACCTCTGTGTTTGTTCAGTGGCCGGGGAGCAGCATCCGGCAAAGGGCGACCAAGCAGGGGCCAGCGCTCTGCCGGGGTGATGGCTCAGACACCAGTGGAGACGCCGATGGAACAGACACGTTCTGTCATGAACTATGTTTAAAAAAATTTGGATGTACTCGTATGTATTACATCCCTAGAAAAAGTCTCCCAGGGGGTGATATTTCAGTGACTCCCCGAGACGGCTAGGCAGAGGGTGAGCAGAGGAAACAGGGCTGTGCCAAGGCCCGGAGCTGGGAAAGAGCTGGGTTCCTTAGAGCAGCAGAGAGGAGGCTAGCGTGGCCGCTGAGCTGGAGCAGGAGCGAGGGTGGAGCGAGACGGAGCGGGCAGGGCCGCGGGTCGGGCCTTACACACCCCAGCGTGGGTTTGGGGGTTTTCCCCAAGAGCCACGGGGAATTACTGAAGGGGAAGCCCCACGTTCAGAAACTCGGTCAGTCGGCCTGGGACTCTAGGCATCAGTGGTTGCTGGTCAGTGGTCCTTTCCCTGGACTGAGGGCAAGGGAGGGTTGCAACTGAGGGAGGGCTGACTCAGCCCAGCTCCAGGTAACTGGGCCAGCACTACAGGTATGAGCTCTCAGGTCTTGTATCGGGCCATCCCCTTGTTCACGCAATCAGAAGGTCTTTATTGAGCATCTACTAGGTGCCAGTCACCAGTCTAGGTGCTGGGGATACAGCAGTGAACAAAAGTCTAAGATTCCTGCCCCCCTCCCCGGCGCTGACCCCACATGTTTATACGTGTGTGTGTGAGGGGGGGGATAGAGAGTGAACAGACCAGTACATGAGTAGAATGTACACCATGTCAACGTGGTCAATACCAGGCACTCTGGAGGAACACAGACAGTGGGCCTGGCTGGTGGGAGGGACGTTGGTGCCCCCTGTTGGAACACGGTCTGGCTAAGGCTGAGCACACGTATACGCCATGGCCCAGCAATTCTAGTTCAAGTACGGACCCTGGAGTCACATGGAAGGGTATTCCCAGGGCATCTGTTCACAGTGGCCAAAATCGCGAAGCAAACCGAATGCCCAGCCGTGGGAGCGCGGATGACTGAGTTCCCACGGTGGGGTGCTACACGGCGGTCAAAGCGAAGGGGCTGCAGCCGCACATCGCACTGTTCGGGTGGATCTCCGAAACGGAAGAGCCAGTGAAACTTGTCCTAGTCCACGAACACGATGCCTTTTATATGAAGCTAAAAGCAATGAAAATTATACACACGTATGTAAAAATGAACTTTCTTTTTTAATATTTTTTTTCTTTTAGATTTTTTTTTTTATTTATCTTTAGAGGGGAAGGGAAGGAGAGAGGGAGAGAAACATCAATGTGCGGTTGCCTCTTGTATGTCCCCTGCCGGGAACTGGCCTGGCAACCCAGGCATGTGCCCTGACTGGGAATCGAACCGCGATCCTTTAAAAATGAACTTTCAAAAGAGTAAGTATGGGGTTCCGGGTGAGGCGTATGGCGGGAGGATGTGATGCTCGGGGGGGGGAACCATGGATACGGATGGATGTGGATTATTGTCAAGATTCTGGTTTTTGGGGGGGCGTGCTGGTTTCATGGGTTATTATTAAAATTAATCATTAAAAGCTGATAAGAGTGGGTTAGGAACCAACGATTATGATTAACCTCCCCCCTTTTTTTTTTGCATGCGAACCAAAGTGAAAAGGAAGAGCAGGCAAACGGAGGGGACTGGAGCATGTTGGGACGGGGGAGGGCTGCGATATTCAACCAGTTGGTCAAGGAAGGTGCCACTGGGCTGGCAGCTGAGCCAAGACTTGAGGGAGGGAGTTAGGGAACCGCGGGGAGATGCGGGGAAGAGTGGCCCGAGCAGAGGGCCCGGCAAATGCAAAGGCCCTGAGGCAGCATGTTCCGGGAATGGCAGCGAGGTCTGTGGGCTGGGGGGAGTCAGTGCGGGTGCCTTGTGTGGGAGATGATGGGTCTGGAGAGGAGCCAGCAAGCAGGCTGGCGGTGGGGGTGGGGGAGCAGATGGGGAAGAGAGGCGGGATATTCAGGGTTCCCCGAAGAGCCCATATCCTGGGTCTGCTCTTCTGAGAAATTTGCTGTTCAATTTTTTCTTGGGTTCCGTGAGACACTTACGTTTCCTGGAGGTGGTTTAACTGGGTTTCTGTTACTTGCAAGCCAGTGAGCCCTACTTCGTTCGGTCATGACCTTGTGGCCAGAAGGTCATGGTGTGGTTCCTTTGGGAGAGAGGTTTCTGAAGAGAAAGTGTGAAGTGGGCAGTTGACGCTTTGCTGCAGAAAACCACTGGGAGATGGGAGGAGGCCAGGCCAGTGTCCCATGTGGGCGTGGGATGGTAAGCAGCCCATTCATTGAGTGCTTTCTGGGCCTCAGGGATTTTATTAAGCTCTTTCAGTCCTCCCAGGTCTGACCACAGATTTTACCCATGGGGAAACTGAGGCCCGGAGAGGTCATGACATCACCAGTGAGCAGTGAAGCAGGAAAATCCCAGATCTGCTTGACCTTCAAGTCTTGCCCCCGGGATAGGAGATCTGTGGCCCATTTCTATAGGAACGTACCCTCATCTTTGGATAATCTGAGGCCAGTGAGTCCTTGTCACCTCTCCCTCTTCTCCAGCCCCTGGGCAGTCTGGGGGCCTGAGGGCTTCTGGGCAGAGTGGGCTCACCCCATCCAGACTGCTGTGTGTCCAGCGCAGAGGAAAGGGTACCAGAGGGAAAACGGGCTCAAAGTGGGGTGGGACAGGGATGTCCCGGGAGTGCTGAGCAGCTTGGGGCTAATGCAGAGCCGGTCCATCTGGGAAAGAGGGCGGGAGGATGAAGGAGAGAGGAGAGAGGAGCTCTAAGTTTCTCCAGGACCCTAGCGCTTGTCCCCACCTCTACACTCCACCACGGAAACGACACGGGCGTGGGCATGCAGCGCCCTCTGCTGGCTGTTTTGTTCTAGTGCTGGAGCCATTTCCAGGTAATTCATTTTTATTTTAAATTTATTTTTATTGTAGTAAAAACACATAACGTAAAAGTTACCGTTGTGACTCTTTCTAAGTGTACAGCTCAGTAGCGTCAAGTGTACTCCCACTGCTGTGCAACCAACCTCCAGGACTTTTTCGCCTTGCAAAATGGAAACTGCCCATCAAACCCTAACTGCCCATCCCTCCCTTCCCCTGTCCACCCCCACTCCACTCTCCGTCTCTGTGACTTTGACTGCTCTACGCACTCCATATGAATGGAAGCATACAGTTTTTGTCCTTTTGTGACTGGCTTTTTTCACTCAGCATGTCTTCCAGTTTCATCCATGATGTCGCCTGTGTCAGAAGTTCCTTCCTTTTCCAGGCTGTGTAATATTCCGTGGCACGGCCATACCACCTTCTCTTTAGCCATTCATCTGCCCGTGAATGCTTGGGTTGCTTCCACCTCTGGGTCCTGGGAATTAGTGCTGCTATGAACATGGGTGTGGAGCGTGGCTTTGATGGCCAGGTAAGTGACGGGCCTGGATTCCCATCATTTGTGAGGGTGGGGAAGGATGTTGGGTACCCCGCTCAGTTGGGGGTTATTTTCTCAAGTGACAAGATGTCTGGACATAGGTGGGTCTGTCGTATCAGCTGCTCAGCCTGTCACGAAGGACTGGTGTTTGTACTTTTGTGTACCGTCATATTTAGCGTTGGCTTTGGGGGCTCATGCTTGTCCCTTGTCCTTGCTAAGTGACTATTGCAGCTACGGGCTTGACAGACTGAGGGAGACCTGGTGGTGGGGGTGGCCAACCAAGGCTGTCCCTTTTGTCAGGAACACAAAAGCGTTCTGAAGAGCCCAGCAGACGTCCCCTCCCGTCCTGCCGGGTCCCGGTGGTCAGCATGGAGGCTGGGAAGAGTGGCGATTTTTAGCGGTGAGAAAGCAGAGACGATGAAAGAGTTGGGGTGGCCGCTGGGTCAGTCCATGACAATGTCTGCGTCGGCTACACGAATTCCACGAGCACCTTGGGGCCCCTCACCTGGTACCTCTTCTGTCTTCTGCAGCTCCGCGTGCCCAGTCCGAGATTTTCAGCTACTGCTCAGCACCCGTGCGCTCTCAGCTACTGCCGGGGCCAGCTTCATGGGCCCCAGGCTCAGAAATGTACTAGGTTTAATGCTCTGACGTCAGCCCTGATTGGCTGTTGAACCAGAGGTCTTGCATTTTCATTTCACACCGGTCTCTGCAAACTGTGGAGCTGGTCTCGTCTACTGGTGACAGTGCTAAGGTGACTGGTGAGTCCAGGACACCTGTAGTGTTCCTACAGTCACAGTCTGAGAGAAGCCGCGGCCTCCAGCTATAAACACGCTCCCCAGTAAACAGGCCGTTGGAGACAAATCCTGGGTGCATCCACTCTCCGGGCCGAACACTCGGAGCTGTGTGCGCGCTCAGCTCCGGGGGCTTCCAAGTGAGGGACACAATTTCGTTGAAAAAGGAAAAGATGACCTGATTCTTTCTGTCTTGAGTGTTAGTAATTAAGTAGAATGTAATGAAAGACGTGGTAAAATGTCATATCAAATAAGCTTATTTTCATAATTCTTATTGGTATGTTTCAAGTTAGCTCTGCAACCAAGCCTGTCCTCTCGCCTCCGCTTGTTATGACAATTTCAGCTCTTGTTTTAAGTGGGTTCAGTAAAGGAGTCTTTTCCCAGTGTCGTTTATTTACTTTTATTTTTTTAAAGATTTTATTTTTGTATTTTTAGAGAGAGGGGAAGGGAGGGAGGAAGAGAGGGAAACATCAGTGTGGTTGCCTCTAGAGCGCCCCCTACTGGGGACCTGGCCTGCAACTCAGGCATATGCCCTGACTGGGAATCGAACCAGTGATCCTTTGGTTCACAGGCTGGCACTCAATCCACTGAGCCACACCAATCAGGCTACTTTTAGTTTTTTATTGTGGTAAAATACATATAATATTTGCCATTTTAACCATTTTTAAGTGTATAATGCTGCTTTTGATTACATTCACAATACTGTGTAACTGTCACATCTATTTGCAAAACTTTTTCATCATCCCAGACGTAAATTCTACACTCATTAAGCAATAACTCTCCACTTATTTCCCCACCCTCGGCTCCTGGTAACCTCTAATCTACTTTGTGTCTCTGAATATGCCTGTTTTATATGTTTTACATAAGTGAAAACATACAATATTTGTCCTTTTGTGTCTGGTTTTTTTTTTTTTTTTAACTTGGCAGTGTTTTCAAGGTCCATCCGTGTTGTAGAATGGATCAACCCTTCATCTCTCTTCACGGCCGAGTAATATTCCATTGTATGAATAAACCACAGTCTGTCCGTCCATCATCTGTTAGTGGACACGGGGGCTGTTTCCACCTCTCGGCTCCTGTGAGTGGCGCTGCTGTGAACGTTTCTGTACGAGTGTCTGTTCCGGTGTCTGTTCCCAGTTCTTGGGCGTACTTACCTCGGAGCGGAACTGCTGAGTCGTATGGAAATTCCACGCGGAACTTTTTGAGGAACTGCCAACTGTTTTCGTAGTGACTGCGCCGATTTAGAGCCGCACCAGCACCGCACAAGTGTTCCAGTTCCTTCACATCTTCTCCCACTCTTTAAAAAGAGTCATAGCCATGCAAGTGAGGGTGAAGGGGTGTCTTATTGTTGTTTTGATTTGCATTTTTCTAATGATTAATGATGTTAGGATTTTTTTTTCCATGGACGTATTGGCCATTTGTAGGTCGTCTTTGGAGAAATGTCTATTCAAGTCCGTTGCCCATTTTAAAATTGGGTTTTTGGCTTTTCTGTTGTTGAATTGTTGGAGTATCTAAATATTTTCTGGGTTTTAAACCCTTATCAAATTTGCAAACATTCTCTCCCATTCTGTGGGTTGTCTTTTCACTCTCTTGGCAGTGTTCATTTTGTTTTAAATAATATTTTTATTAATGAGGGAGAGAAAGCTATTGATCGCCTCCCACGGGCACCCTGACTGGGGATTGAACCTGTCACCTAGGTACGTGACCTAGCCCTGGAATTGAATCTTCAGCCCTCTGGATGATGCTCCAATCACCAGAGCCACACCAGCCAGGGCTTGGCAGTCTTCTCTGATACAAAGATGTTCTTAATCTTAATGAAGTCCAATGTATCCATTTTGCTGTTGCTGTTGCTTGTGCTTTTGGCCTCACATTTAAGAAACTGATGTTCCTTAAATGTGAGGCCATGGAGGTTTCTCCTCCAAGTTTTCTTCTAATAGTTTTAGGGTTTTAGCTCTTAGAATTTAGATCTCTTATCAATTTTTGAGTTAATTTCTGTATATGGTGTAAGGTAAGGGCCTAGCTTCATTCTCTGCGTGTGGCTATCTAGTTTCTTGGCGTCATTTCTTGAAAAGACCATCCCCTCACCACTGAATGATCTTGGTGTCCTTGTTGGAAACCAATTGACTGCAGATGTGAGGACTTATTTCTGGGCCCTCAATTCTATTGGTCTCTCTGCCTATGCTTACGCAAATACCAAACCGTTTTGATCACTGTAGCTTTGTACCATGTTCTGAGATGGGGAAATGTGAGTCCTCCAACTTTGTTCATCCTTTTAAAGGTTGTTTCATCTAGTCTAGGTCCCTTGATATTCCACATGAATTTTAGGATTTTTTTTTTCCATTTCTACAACGAATACCATTGGGACTTTGATAAGAACTGCATGGAATCTGTATATTGCTTTGTGAAGTATTGTCATCTTCATATTAAGTCCCCCAATCCATGAACACAGTTCCCCTTATTTTGGAGGATCTTCAGCTTTAACATGTTAATAGGGGATTCCTAATAGTGGGAATATCTACATAACTCAAAGACTCGAGTCCCCCATGGTCAAATTTGAGGTCAGTGGGCAAGAGCTCTTTCTAGACTATATGGCACAGGATGACTTCAGAAATACCGCAGTGGCTTAATTCAGTAGCATCCGTCTAGCGTCCCCAGGCTTGTGGGAAGCCGCATGAAAAAAAAAACAAAGTTGTTTTAGAGCCACCGGCCGGCTTTTCCTTCACTGCTGCCAGTGAGCGGTTATGAACACCGCGTGGACCCGGCAGGATGTTCAGTGATGCCTGATGGCATGGATCGTGGTTCAGAACGAAGCCCCCCCCCCCCCCCCCAATCACACTGCAGGGGCTCCAAGCCTCCCTCACCCTTTTCTAGGTAGGACTTGCCTGCTTCCTGCTCAGGCTAATTTCATTCTCTCTCTTACCACCAGATGGCAGTCAAAGCCAGGCTGCAATAAGTCAGGCGGGCAGACAAATACCGTGGGATCTCACCTCTAAAAAGAACCTGAGGAGCAAAAGAAACAAGCAAAATAGAACCAGAGGCATGGAACCAAGGCACAGACTGGCAGCGACCAGAGGGGAGGCGGGAGGAGGATATGGTGGAAAGAAGGGGAAGGGACTGGTCACGGGACAGGTATGAATGACCCACGGACAGGGACAACAGGCTGGGGCTTGTCTGTGGTAGCGGTGGGGGGGGGGGATGGGTGGAGGAGAGCAAAGGGGGGAAATTGGGACAGTGGTGAACAACAATAACATACTTACTTAAAAAAAAGAAGGAGCAAGATGCAGGGAGAAAGACCGAGAACGAAGGAAGAGGGTGTGAGGTCAGACGTGGCTCCGCGCGGATGGTGCCCCCACCCCCCAAATTGCACCTGCACCCTCCGCGGGCCTGGGACGCTGACTGTGAGCCCGAAACCGCCCGATGCAAGGGGGCGGACATGCCCCAAGTGACATGGGCTTGTTAGAAAACTAATATTTTCTTTCATCAGAGGGAACGGAAGTTACGGAGAGCAAAGAACTCGCCCCCCACCCTCCCCCTCCAATTCCCTCCCCTTGTGAAGACCACCACCCCCCAAGCCAGGAAGACAGGCCTCACCCAAGTTACAGCCCCTTATGATGAGCCGGTAATCTAGTAAGTGAACTGTTTTTCTGAAGCCTGACAAACAGTTGTGAGCCTTCCTAACAAATTGTTGAACCTGGAGAATCCGTCTGCGAGCACCAGCCCCGCCCCTTGTCTGGTGTCAGAAGAGTTGAGGGCAGAGGAGAAAAACAGTTTCCCTTCCACATGTGACTTGCCTTCCTGGGACACAGGCAGGGCTGGCATGGAGCAGCTGTGGACCTGGGGGTCGGGGGAAGGAGAAGCTGATTCCCCAAGAGGCCCAGCCTCCCAAGCTGCTCACTGCTACCTCGCCACCGCCTCCCCAACACGCACGCTGCGAGACTGGTAACTGCGAAACAAATCTCCACCCATTTGTGGCTTCAAACAAGGCAAATTCACTGCCTCACAGTTCTGTAGGTCAGGAGCCCAGCAGCCTGTCTGGTTGCACTGCTGTGGTCTGCCACAAGTCCAGCTGGAAGCTCAGGGTTTCCAGGCTGTTGGAGGAGTTGGTTCCTCGCGATTGCAGGGCTGAGGTCCCCGTTCTGGGGCCGGCTGTCCGCTGGGGTTGTGCTCAGCTCCCAGAGGCCGCCCCATGTTTCCTGGCTCCTGGTTCCTCCCGGCCGGCAGCCACCGGACCTCTCCGCCTGCAGGTGCAGAAAGGGCTACTGTGATTAGATTGGGTCCACTTGAAGAATCCAGAGTAATCTCCCCTCTTGAGACCCTTAATCACACCTGCCAAGTGCCTTTTGCCAGGTAACACAGGCGCGGGCTCCAGGGTTAGGGTGTGGACACCCTTGAAGGGGCTGTTATTCTGCTTGACCCACCCCTTCTTCCTTCCCCAGGCCTCCTGTGGCTTTGGTGGCATTGCCTCTGCCACTGTCAGAGCTCACGGCGGTCCCCTGCTGGCTCTCGTTCTCCCGTGATTCTGGCCATCGCCGTAGCCAAGCCTCGGGGAAGGATCTCTTTTCCAGAACCGCCTCCCACCCCCAACAACCGAGCCTTTCCCCTCCTCCTGGTGATGACCTCCCGCCCCATCAGTGAAGCCTTGGTCCTCAGAACATAAGAAGCTGCCCCGGTGATCCCCAGTCTTGCCCCGCAGCGAGGGGACCGTGGCTCGGCTCTGGCACCTCTCTGAGGTGCGCCATCCAGGGCGAGCACGCAGGGTGCCGCTGGCCCTCTCCGTTGGGCTGGGTCACTAGGATCCCCGAGTCTTGCTTCTCCTTCGCTCCAGGTCCACGGCCCCTCTGGGTGGAGGCCGGACAGCTCCCACAGGGAGAGCTGTCTTCTCCTTTGCCTGCTCTGGTGCGCCTCTCAGGCACTGATGCCAAGAACCAGAACTGAAGCGACAACATTTCACCTGCTCAGATGGGACCAAACTCAGCAGGAGGAGCCTCGGGGCAGAGCTGCCGTGGCCCGGCACTATACAGGCTCCGGAAAATCCACAAATTCTCTCCGTTAGTGGTCTCGTCCGTATTCTGCCCATCACACTCCCCCCAGACTCCCCTGGGCCATTGGCCACCAGCCACCTGTGGCCCTGATGCTAGTCATCTGTGACTTGCTTTGATGTAGGCGGGCCCTCGTTGCCAGGGTAACCGGGAGGGGACTGTGGGCCTGGGTTCCTGACTGTTAACCCCTTTCATTGGATTCTTGCTCTGTTCTTGGTTCCCTTGCCTTTGTGGCTGTAAGAGAGCACACCCTCCCCCGTTTCTTATTTCTCCTTATTTCTCCGAAGTCTGTCTGGGCTACACATTTTCTCTGGGGCTTTTGTGTTTTATCGGCCCCCTTCCCCCTTTTCTTTCGATTTGGCAGAAGCACTTCATGACTGGTGCCGCCATGTCCGGCTGTCCTTCTGTGTTTGCTGTGATGGGGTCATTGATCTGGTGGGTGACAGCCAGCCCCCCTTCGATCACAGAGTTCCCCATCTGCATTTCATCGAATGGTTTCGTCTCGGCCTAAATTGTGCATCTCGTCAGAAGTGGCACAGGGATGGTTTCTAGTCTGTCCTTCCCACAGCTATTAAGTAGAATTCTCCTGTTAAAAGTTGTTTTCCCTCTCAGTTTGGGCTGTTTGTATTCCCTGAAACACGGTGTGCGCAAGGAAGGCTAGGGCTGATGGTGTCCTGCTCTTCGCTGTCAGTTGCCAATTGTTTGAAGAAAGGGTTGGTGCCCTGGTTACCTCCAGCCATGACCGGTGACCGCATGCTTCTGGGACACCGCGAAGTCTTCCTTCCCTTTGCTCTTAAGGAACTTAAATACATCCTGAATGCTGAGTGAACTTCGGTAAAAAAAGACCGAATGGTCCCTTCCTGCCTTTGAGGTGCCTTGATATGTTCAGTCTATTCATACTGGCCTCAATCCACTACATACATGTCCCTCAGCACATGGCTGTGAACTGCCCTTCATTTTTGTGTAAGGTTAACCGGGCATGTCCTAGTTCCTTCCTCTGGGTATGCTTATGCCCTGTGAGGAAGGGACAGTGTCTTGTGTTTTCCTATTTGTGTCCCTACAACAAGTTTGGACCTTTAGAAGGGTATGGTACCAAGGTGTAGGCTGAGTAGATGTCACCTTGGGGTGGTCACTCCTTCAGTCTTTAACCTCAAGTCAGAGCTCTTTCCTTTGTTCTAGGCAGGCATTGGGGCAGATTCCGACAGCACCTCACTGACACCAGCTGGGTGTTTTACAATGTCCCCCGAACTGACCCTCCCTGGAGTGAGTGCAGACCCCACAGTGCGAGGGCGAGGTCCCAGCAAGACTGTCCCCACTTCAGATGCCAGCTGCAAGCAGGGTCCCCAGACTACTTGTCCTTCTAACTGGGCTACAAATTCAAGTTCGGTAAGTCCCTAGAAGGACTCCTACAACTCAGGAAAGCGTTACACCTGCCAATACCACTTCGTTAGGCAGGACACAGGTGAACAGCCAGGTGACGGGGTAGGTACACAGGGGCGGGGGGGGGGTCTGGATGGGTCTCGAGCAGAGGCCTCCATCCCCACGGAGTCAGGCGGAGCCATCCTGACGACACGCTGACGTCTTCGCCGAGCAGGAGGCTCCCGCGCCCGGACGTCCTGAGCTTTCAGCGGGTTTCATTACGGAGCCACGGCTGCTGCAATCCTTGGCCACGCGCTTGAGCTCAGTCTCCAGCCCCCTCGCTGCTTGGGAGTTCGACCCTCTAATCACATGCTTGGCGTTTCCCGCTCGATCGTTCTGGCACAGCCAGCCCCTCCCTTGAACTCTAAGAGCCCATACCTCGTTAGCATAAACTCCCTTGGCAAGGGCTTGTTAGGAATACCAAAGGCACTCCCATGAGGAGATTCCAAGGGTTTCTGAAGCTCTATGCCAGGAAGTGGGGATAAAGAGCATAAAGAACAGACACACGTACTCTTTTTTTAAAGATTTTTTTATTTATTTTATTTTTAGAGAGAGGGGAAGGGAGGGAGAAAAAGAGGGAGAGAAACATCAATGTGTGGTTGCCTCTTGCGCACCCCCTACTGGGGACCTGGCCCGCAACCCAGGGTTGTGCCCTGACTGGGAATTGAACCGGCAACCCTTTGGTTCACAGGCCAGCACTCAGTCCACTGAGCCACACCAGCCAGGGATTTTTTAAAAAATATATTTTATTTATTTTTTAGAGAGACAGGGAGGGAGGGAAGAAGAGAGGGAAACATCAATGTGTGGTTGCTTCTCGTGCACCCCTTACTGGGGACCTGGCCCCTTCAAGAATCTTTGAAGGTAAAACCAGAGGATAAAGCTTTTAGATTTGGCAAGAGGATACTCACGGATGGGGGAATACGAGTCGGCTCAGAAGAAGACAACCGAGATATACACATTTCAACAGTTACAATCCAAGCCTTTGGAGAGTTTGAAGGTCTTAAACGAGGTTAATTTACTGCTGGCTAAGGAGACCTTCTACGCGACGGGGACAGAGAGGGTTCTGTGCCGTGGGGAGGTGGGCGAGGTGGAGGGTTGTGAAAACAAGGTCCCTGAATTACGGGACCCCAGGGGCGGGTAAAGGGCTGTACTTTCAGAATGCAGAGAGAATCCTCCTCTGAAACTTGAAGGGAAAGGAAGGCACGAACTGAAAACCTACGGATGAGAGCAAATATTTTTAACGAGGGTCTCTCGTGGAGTTTGCGAGACTTTGTGAGAAGGTTGTGGCGGTCTCAATCTGAAGAGGGTTCGGAGAAGTGAGGGAAGGAACAGTGGGGAAGAATTGGTCTTGGATACACTTCCAGGCAGCGAACGGGCTCTTCGAAAGCAACTGCCAGGTGACCTCTAGAAGGTTCTGGCATTTTCAGTTTAGGATTCCATGAATTCTCAGTGAGAACATCTCACTGACAATAGGATGTATATCGGCCCCACAACTTCCGGGTGTCTGCATTGTCTAGAAAGAAAGAAATAAACATGTAAGAATAGTATGTGTCCTAAGCAGTTAAAACCATTGGTTAAAAGTTGGAGGGGGGTGGGGAAAGAAGGAAGTGTACCTGCGAGGGTCACTATTCCTGGGGATAATTTGGGGGTACTTGTTGATAGCGCAGACCTGGATAACTGAAGCCCGGCGTGGGGCGGGGTTCCTTTTAGAGCAGGCAGTTTTGTCCCCCATGGGACATGAAGCAACGTCTTGAGACACGTAATGGTCCCAACTGGGTGGATGGAGTGGGCAGGAACTTGGGGTGCTGCCCAACATCCTGCCGTGCACGGGGCAGCCCCTACGACCAAGGATCGGCTGGCCGTTGGGCCCCTGACGTCACTGGTGCTGAGGCTGAGAAACCCTGCTTTGACGGCACCTTGAGAAAAAAGAGCCTGGTGGGAGGACCGAGGGTACCTGGTGGCAGGTGCCTGGGTAGGAGGGCTGCTTCGGGCGGGTGTGAAAGACTCTGTTGGGCTGCTGACCCTTCCCCCCTTTGGGAGCCACTTTTAAGTCACAGGTGGCCCCATGACAGTTCTGGGCAAGGAAATACAAGAGAATTTGCTGGATGAGGCTTCTGATACGATCGTCTTGGGCAGGTATCTCTCCCTTTCTGTTCTCCCTGCCCCGACTGTGGACCCACCACCTGGAGGTGCAGAGGCAATGCCTGGAGACATCGTCACACAGTGGGGGGACTTCTATGACACACAGAGGGCACGGACCAGGGACGCTGCTCCGTACCCTACACTGCCTAGGACAGCCGCCAGCGCAAAGGACCCTCCAGCCCTCGGTGCAGAAACTGTCCACGGAGAAGGCCCAGTGGAGCTGTTGTGGGGCCTGGACTGCCTGCCTGAAGATTTCTTGTAATGGGAAGGAAAAAAAAATAAAACCCATTTGTATAAGCTCCGGAGTTGGGCTAGCTGTCCTTCGTGGCTGAATAACTTCCAGCTGCGACAGACGGACGGCGGGAGCAGCTCTCTGGCCCCAGCCTGTCGCAGGGAAACCTCCAGACGAGGCTTCCTTTCGGTGGTTCTTACCGGCACGTTCCACCGCGGCACGGGAGCCCCAGCTCCATCTGTGAAGCACAGAGAGGAGGACAGCCATTCGTGAGCTTCTTGCGCTAGAAGATCCCAGCACCAACGGCGCCCTCCACCCACATCGCCAGTAGGATCGGCTGGGTCCAAGATCACAGGCCTGGGGAGGAGGGGTTGGAAGGCGTTAGAGGCGTGCTGCTCAGAACCAGAGGTCTCAGCGTGGGGGGCCCGTTCTCCTCGCGGCACTAAAACGATGTTTCCTGATCTCTCAGATGTCAGGAACTCAAAGGTACCAATTCCGTGCAAAGTAGTTTCCTAGAATTCAATGAACATCTGTCAAAAACGTTTTGGAAGAGGACGACTATTGCAGACATGAAGGCATCCCGCAAACATCCTCTCCACGCCAGGCTAACCGGACCACGGCGTCTGACTGCACCGAATACGTAACGTTGCTGAGTGGGCCCCACCCACGGAGGCAACCGGGCCCCTTGCTCTCTCTCTTCTCCTCTGTGCTTTCTCAGTGCTCCTTTCCTTCCTCCCTTCCCTTTCCTTTCTCCTCCGCTGCTTTTGTCCCTTGCTGGTGGCTCTGGGCAGACAGCTAGGGTTCCTTCTAATCCTCGAGGGAAGGAGGTGTTAGGGGTTGCAGGTCTGACGGGGTAGATAAAACCTGACTGAATCAAAAGCCTGTGGGATGAATCAGTGACATCGTCACGAGTGTCACCAAATGAGTGACGTCGGTGCTTCTCAGGGGCACGCTTGCAACACTCCTTAGACCTGCTAAGGAGCCACACTTTTCCTTCTGACCTGGAGCAATGAAGGCCACGCAGAGACCTGGGGCCTTGGTCCTTGCTTCTCTGGCTGACATTTTCTCCTGCCTCCCTGGGGCTTTACCCCTGGAGACTTTGGGAGGTTCTGTCCGTCGGCACTGCACCCCACACCCCCCATTTCACAGGGGGAGAATCCATGTCACTGAGAAAAGGAGGTTAAGAAAAGGAGGGGGGTGGCGTTCAGGGCACCTGGTTTTCCGGATCTGGGTCAGTAGGAAGTTCTTCACGATCTCATTCTCAAAGTTGTAATTGACCATCCAGAAGACACAGAGCTGCTGATACTGTGTGATCAGCTCCAGGACCGCCCGGAAACCTTCGGCCGTGTCGAAATCCACTACCCCACTTCCCTGCTCCCAGGCGTAGATGGTGAGCAGCTCCAAGGCGTACTTCGGGGGCAGAGACCGCTTTCCTTTCAGTTTCCTTGCACACTGAAGGAAGAGGTGGACCAACGGATGACACTGGTCAAGGCAGGGGCCTCAATGTGCATTAAGGACTCCCGGAGTCACGGCAGGGCCCCCGAGTCCCGCGTGGGTGGGACCACTGTGGGAGGCCTGGGCAGTGCAGGGCTGCAGGTGGTCACTCAGTGTCCCGCAGGCAACCCACGCAGGTTTCTTAGCTGTGCTCTGGCCATTGATGACTTCTTAGAGCCACACTCTGACTAGCCCTTCCTGACAACCCGCTGCGTGCCAATTATGGGGCCAAGCACATTACCTCCATCCTAACCTTCCCACCCACCCTACGAGGCAGGCATCGTGGTGGCCATTTTCGATGAAGCTACAAGGCTTGGGGAAGTGAAGCGACCTGCTCCCGGTCACCCTGCGGGCCTGAGCCCTCGGAGCACCACCCTGGGGCTGGGTGTGGAGTGATTTCTCTGATGCTCTGGGATGGGAACCACAGAGCTCAGTCTTTATCTCAGGCTGCAGGGAGCTGGATGCAGAAAGGAGACACGTCAGACAAGAGCTGACATCGCGTTGGGTGTTTGTGGCCATGAAAACACTCAGAAACGACCCTGCATGCAAGACATGATAGAACAGAAGGCGGGCTAAACAGTCTTCTAGAAAATGCAGCCCACAGCACCACCTGCCGCCGCAACCTGCCTTCCAGGAGATTAGCACCAGTGTCTGGGTGCCCAGCAGCAGGAGAGTCAGGCTGGGACTTGCAGGCAAGCAAAGCCCGATGGCATCGGCCCTTCGCAGGCTGGGTAACTTAGATTTCTGCAGCATTCTCTGGGTGTCTGAGCAAGGGCAAAAATCAACGCCAGCCGCCAGCCGGCAGCTTTGACGGCAGGAGGCGCTCCACACCCGACACAACTTAACGGGGTTAGCGATGCGCATCCTCCCCAAAGATCCTCAGGGCGGAGATGTGGACAGGCTCCCTAAGGGCAGCCCAGCCCCCAGCGTGGGAGAACGTGGGCGCCCGGAGCTCTCGGCCAGTGCTGGTCTCACCATACCAGTACGTACCTGTTTGTACCAGTGCTTCATCAGGCGGATTAAGTCCTTCAGTTTGGTGGGCCGGGAGAGAACGAAGTTACGCTGCAGCTCCGTGAAACAGGTAGAAAATTCTCCCTCCACCATGTCGGAGCTTTTATACAGAGAGATGAGCTCAGCGTAGATCCTGGGGTGGGGTCTAAAGCCAGCTTGCACTTGACCTAGCATGGGGGAGATATATTTACCTTATGCCTTCATAGGTACAGAAAGTAACAGCTTTCGAAACATTTTTGACAAATGTAATTCTGAGAAATTCCGCTGAATTCTATTACTGTATGTCTAAGGTACTGGGAGCATCCCTAGAGTAATGAGATACTGAAACACAGGATATGATCCATATGAGTACCAGTGGTGTTATTAAAATATGATCTGGTTTTGCACTGTCCCGTGTGGTAGCTGTCAGCCAATGGGGCTATTTGCAATCAAATTAATGAAAGGGAAATCAAATTAAAAATTTAATTTCTCAGCTGCACTAGCCACATCTCGAGCTCTCACTAGATACAGAGCAGAGGTATAGAATATTCCTACGTCACAGAAAGACCTTTCGGGCAATGCTGAACAGGAGTTTGCTAACTAGGGCCCCCAGGCGAAATGTGGCCCACTACTTGCTGTTGTAAGTAAAGTTTTATTAGAATTGTCATCCCATGCGCCAATGTATGATCTATGGCTGCTTTCAGGCTACAATGGTAGAGTTGTGTGGTTGTGACAGAGACTGTATGTATGGTCCTCGGAGCTGAAAAGATTTGCCATCTTGCTTCAACAAAGCTAGCCAACCCCCAATCTATACCATTATTTTCCCTTTGAGAGACAGACACCAGGAACCCTTCGGAGGGAAGGCACTGGGGTCTTTGTGGTTTGGATTTGGAAAATGCCTGAAGTGGCCTTGGTTTCTTCCACTCCCCCTCTATGTTTCTGTCACCCATGACCTGAATTCGTAAGGGACATTTTCGCCTAAGGTTGAGGTTGAACACCCAGATTTCCTGCCTCTGTTTCAGAATCCCTCCCACAGCCTGTTCTTTCATTTCTTTCACTGACACCCGAGGCATTTTCTCTGTAAATGTGCACGGAGCTCCTGTGTGCCCCATTCTCAGACGGGTACTGGGAACGACACTACGTGAGAGGAAGCTGGGAGTGCTGGACGTCTTGGGATACCTGAGTGAGGAAGGAAAAGGTATCCAGGTGTCAGGTGCAGGAAGTGCCCCCTTATTCATGGGGGACACGCTTTGAGATGGCCTGTACGCTGTGCATGTTCCCATGTATGCGGACTCTGCCTCTCCGGTGTGTCTGAATTGTCAGCATCCCTACGCTTGCACTTTGGGGACGCTACTGAGTAAAACAAGGGTGGCTTGAACACAAGCACTGTGACACCATGGTGGTCAGTGTGGTGACCCAGGTGGCCACTAGGTGACCAGTGGGTGGGGAGTGGATACAGTGTGCGGATACTGGACAGAGGGAGGAGTCCCAGCCCAGGCTGGACGCAGCAAGATTTCATCACGCTATTCAGAACGTGATGCAATTTAAAACTTATACGTTACTTATTTCTAGAATTTTCCATTTCATTTTTTTCCGACCACAGTTGATCACAGGTAACTGAAACTGTGGAAAGCGAAACCCTGGGTTAAGGCTGGAGGCCACCGTATTGCTGCTATTATTAGTGCCACCTGCTGGGGGCGCTGGACTCACGATCGATTGTTAAGTCACGTGGTTTTCCCTCCACCTCCTCCCACCATTGTCCCTATTCGCCCTCCTCCAGGAGCTAAGGCATGGGGCGTCTCACCTAGCGCGTTGTATGCGGGCAGCACATCAAAGTCAACACTGTCGCTGAGGTCTTTGGATTTGAGGGAGAAGCTCAGCACCCTGGGAGCATCCCATTTTGAAATCTCGAACTTCACTTCAAACTTCTGCTCACCAGCTTCCTGCTGCTGAAAGGCTTCCAGCTGTTTGCGGATTTCCTCGACGACCTTGCTTCTCTCGGTTTTCTGGGAGGTGTAGCTTTGCAGTGAGTCGATGAACAGGACGATGTCGGCGTCGGAGCCCGTCTTCAGAGCGGTGCCTTTGCTGGTCGACCCTCCCTAGCGAGCACAGGCGAGCTGAAGCAGGTTCGAGGGCCCGCGGGCCCCGCCCCCCAGGGGCCCCCAGCGGTTGGACTAATTAACCAGGTGGCCCACCCCCACCCCCGGGTAGATTCCAAGTTGGGGTCCAGGGAGGGCTGAGTCCAAAGCAGACTTTTTCATTTTTCACACGAATAGGCTCATAGGGTTCCAAAGAGGGGTCGTTCCCCGCTCCTGCCAGGGGCTTATTTATACGCAAACAACTAACTGGTTAGTTACACATGGTCATCCTCTCAAGTCAGCTTCCTAAAGATGGCTCCTAATGTGGATTTCACTTTCGATTTTTTTTTTTGCATTTTCTTTAAAAAAATTTTTTTTTTAAGATTTTTTATTTATTTATCTTTAGAGAGGAAGGGTAGAAGAGAGGGAGAGGGAGAGAAATATCAATGTGTGGTTGCCTCTCGTGTGTCCCTTGCTGGGAACTGGCCTGCAACCCAGGCATGTGCCCTGACTGGGAATCGAACCGCGATTGTTTGGTTCACAGGCCCGCGCTCAATCCACTGAGCCACACCAGCCAGGGCATCTTTAAAAAAAAAATTTTTAATTGTTGTTCAATTACAGTTATCCCCATCCCCCCCCCCCCCCACACTACTCTCCCTTATCACTTTGAATTCTTGCGACCCGGAAGAAACCCGCCTAGATGCAGCCAGGATGTTGGAAGTTCTCATCTGCCCCCTGATCCATCCACTTCCTACCACAGTCTGGGCATCGCTGGGTGAATTTTCGTAGTTCAGGTACACGGGTTGGCAAACTTTTGGTGAAGGGCTTCTCTACTTCCTCCTTCCTGCCTCCTCCCCTACTCCCCTGCCTCCCCCGGCCCCTCCCCCACCCCCCATTCCTTCAACAACTCCGTGAAAGTGTGAAAACCGTCCTTAGCTCACTGGCCCTGCTTTGCAACCCCTACATGAGCTGCCAGGCTCGTTGTCCCCGAGGAGCACGACCCCTTGGCTGATGGGCAGCAAATGCCTGGCTCTGCACGTTAGGGAAGAGAGGCGGACGTCCTGTTTCCCGTCCACTGATCCTCAGTGATCCCTGTTCCAACCCAATTCATTCAAACAGGCAGAAGGAAGAGTAACAATCCACGGCCTTTGGGCCACGGACAAGAACGACCCAGTCCACGGAGTCTCTAGCTCAGTGGGTGGGAGGGGTCAGTCTCCAGTCACTGCAATAAGAGCGAGGTCACTCTTTGGTTCCATATACACTGAGCTTTGCATCTGCAGTGGTTTGGACGGTGGCTCTCAAAGGTACGTCTGCTGGGAAAGCATGAATGCGATCTTATTTGGAAAAAGGGTCTTTGTAGATTTAATTAAATTAGAGGTCTGTGGGCCCTAAATCCAGTGGCAGAGAAGGGAAAGGGGAAGACGCAGAGAGAAGGGGCTGGGAAGACAGAGGCAGAGATCTGAGGGGTGCAGCTACAAGCCAAGGACCGCCAAGGATGCCAGCAGTCTGGGTCTTACAGAATCAAAACTGTGCTGTTGAGCACCTACGCTGTCCATCAGCACCACCCCCACCCCCAAAATCAGCATCCTCATGACCGCCTGCCCCAGCTGCCTTTCCTCCTCCTTTGCCCTCCAACCTCTGCTGTGGGACGAGCATTTCAGAGCTCCAGAAAACTGCTCAGCATCCCACCAGCAACACCCTTTGAGAGAAAGGCCAGGCTTACCTTGACAGACTTCTGAACCTTCGTAGCTGAATGCCGAAAGCATTCTTCCTTGAGGAATGTACAGATGACGTCAACGGCACTGTTCATCTGATCTAGGAAAGTTTGGTTGGGCTGCAGAAAGAGCTTGATGAACGCATCCAGACGATGGCCCGGGGTCTCGTGAAGCGGCGTTGGCTGGGGAAGGTGAAAGAACCCCACCGAGAGTAAGACTGCAGCCTGGGTGTGGGGAAGCTCCCCCCCCCCCCAACCTCCAAAACAGGACAAGAGCCGTATTTGGAAAGCCCTCTTACCAGAACATTCCAAGATGGTCCAGGTGACTCTTTCAGGCTGGCAGAAGACAGCCAGAGTTGAGCTTCTTCTTTTAGCAGCTGCCAGCATGTCATATCTTTGCTCACGTTATTGGTTGGGTCAGTTGGATCCAAGATTACTGGTCTGCGAATTCCATTAGATTAAAACAAAAACAAAAACAAAAACAAAAAATCCCTTGGACTGCCTATGGGAGGAGAAATTAGTTTTGGGGAACTGGGCTTCTGGTAGCCTGGATTTTCAACTCCTGTAGTTTCTCTCAATTGCTAAGGTGTTCGTCCAGCCTCTCTGGTCCTGTGTTCTCTGCCTGACGGAGACGTTCCATTAATAATGTAATAAAAGGGTCTCTTCCTGCTGACCTTTCTTCTCTCTGAGCCTCTTCTAGAAAGGGAAGTACCTCTCAAGTGTTTGTTTTGGGCATAAAAATTGATGACGGTTCGGAACGTGAAAAGCATCGGTCAGGTGTCTCTCCCTTGGACAGACCTCTCTTTGCCTTGCTGCCCAACACTGCTGGCAGTGTCGGGGTGCACCCTGGGCTGAGAAGGGCAGGACGGGGCTCTCCTGCTGACGGGGAACGGTCTGGCATGCAGGATGAAGAGGGAAAGAGGGAGGACCAGGGAAGCCGGGCACCTTGGCGATCGGATCTGGCTCAGGATGACGTGCCGGACCGTCACATCCTCGAAGTTGTAGTTGACTGTCCAATAGACACACAGGTCCTCCGGCCGCTTGATTAGCCCCAGGACAGTTCTGAGGCCTTCGCCTAGATCAAAGTCTTCTGCCCCACTCCCCTGTTCCCAGGCATAGACCGTGAGCAGCTCCAGAGCGTACGAGAGCGGCTGGGATGCGTCCTTCAGCTTTTTCTGGCACTGTGGGAGGAAAAAGGGGCAGCAGCTCATTTGGGGACCCTGTTCTTCCCACATCAGGGGTCTGAAATCAAGATACCAGATGGCTGTAAGAAGTCCCTGTTCCCAACCAGGGACTACGATGACACCATGGCTAAAAGTCGGCAGACTGACAATATCAAGTGATGACAAGGATGTGGAACTCCCGAAATTGTCACACATTGCTGACGGAAGTGTGATTGGGGACAAGTACAGATGCTGCTCAAATGACCTGATAAACCCACTGTAAGTTGAAAATGTCACCAGTAAAAATGCATCTAACACAACGAGCCTCCCGGGGAGCAGAGCTTAGCCCAGCCCTCCTTACACGCGCTGGGAGTGCTCACTGTCGGGTAATGCCCTGGACTTTCATCTCCGGAGTCATTGTCTTCCTTTCCTTCTCCCTGGAAGTGGGAGACATGGGCATTTGGTAGGCAGGATGGGGTGTGAAAACACAAAACATGGTATCCCCCCCAAAAAAGACTGGCCACACAGCACTGTGGAGTGTGGGCTGTTTACCCTGGTGAGCCAGAGGCAGGCTGGGGGCAGAGGCTCTCTGCCGCTGCCCAGCACCGCAAGAGGGTAGGTACCGCCTACTCCCGGACCAGGAAAAGATCGACGTTCAAAATACGGTGTCTATGGAATGCCCATCACTTTCTCACCGTCGCAGTAAAAATACCTTACGTCAAACCATTGTAAGCCAGAGCCTGTCTATATGTGGCAGTAGTTCCTAATGTTAAGTATGTACACAACTCTCATCGTGTGCACGTATGTGCATACCTATGTATGCCATGTGCACATGTATATACACATGCGTGTTTTCACGTACATGTACCTTATAACCCAGCAGTTCCACTCCTGCGTACCCAAGGGAGAGGAGAGCTTCAATTCACAAAAGCCCACCCGGGGCAATGTCTGTAGCCACCTAATTCCTAACAGCCCCAACTAGGAAATGCCCCCCATGCTCCTCAGCGGCAGAATGGGTCCACGCGTGGTGGGGGCCCACTGTGGAACAGCACGAAACAATGGAAAGTGAGAACCACGCACACCAGCACGGGCACGCTTCTCGGACCTGATGTCGCGCGGCAGACGGCAGACGCCCAGAACGTACAGTGTGGCTGCATTTCTATCCGGTGAAGAACGAGCCAAATGAATCTGTGTTGGCGGCTGCCGGGAGAGCGGGCCGTTTGGGGGAGTGTTAACCCGGAGTGGGCTTGAGGCAGGCTCCTGGCGGGCAGGAAACATGCCCTATTTTGATCTGGATGTGGCTTGAAAAATACATAAAAATGCGTTGCGCTGCATCCGGGAGATTGTTGTACCACGCCCAGTTGTGAGTTGATCTTGACCCAGAGGCAACGGGTGATAGGCAGAGATGTAGAATTTGACACTCACCTGTCGATACCAGGCCTTTACCAAGAGGATCAAATCCTTCAGCTTCCTGGGACGGTGGTTAAAAAACGCCTGCTGGAGTTTCGTGAAGCAGACTGAGAACTCGCCGGGGCTGGCTTTCGTCATATCCAGGGATCTTTTGAGCTCTCGGTAGGTACGGAGGCTGAGCTTGTCACCTAAGGTTGGCATGGAAGAGAAGAAGGACTTCCCGCAATCACGAAAGTGGTCACCCACCCTGAAGGTCGGGTGTGGGTGGACCGTCACACTGTGTCACTCCAGGCCTCCTTTAAGGCAGGCACATACTCTCAACGCTTACCGTACTACAGGGCCTGAGTGTTAGCTGTTTCTAGTCTGATCTTAGGGTTGGCAAAAGTGGGTGAGGGGTAGGACCAGGATAAGACCTCAGGACTGCCCACCTTCCAAAGTGGTCATCTGTCAGTGAAGGTGAGCCATCAAAGTGTGTGTGTGTGTGTGTGTGTGTGTGTGCGCGCGCGTGTGTGTCCACCTTAAAGGCACCCTGGTCCGAGGCTTAGAAGACCTGGGCTTTTATTCTAGTTCTGTAAGTAACTGGCTGTGTGGCCCTGGGAACATTCCTTTTCTTTAGTTTCCCAGTTTGCTTAATGAGGGGTTGAATTTGAGCTCTGGCATGTAAGTTTGTGATTGTGTATGTGTTTGTACCTGTGCTTGATCCTAAGCTTTAACCACGTTGAGTCTTCTCCATCCATCCATCCATCCAATTACTGACCCACCCACCCATTCAATCAGTTGTCTGTCCATCTATCATGCATGCATCCATCCGTCCATCTAACCGTGCACCCATAGAAGTCCTCGCCTCAATGCTGGCCTTCCCAGCAGGCAGACTCCCCACGTCCGCCCCAGCTGCACTCTTCCCAAACATGCGCCCCACCCTCTTTCCCTAACCAACACTTACTCTAGTCTAAATTCTCAGACGAGCAGCAGCATCGTGGAGCTGGTTTGAAATACGGAATCCTGGGCCCTGCCCCTGATCTCCTGAACCAGACCCTGCATTTTCATACGGTTCCCAGGTGATCTGTGTGCATGCCACAGCTTGAGAAGCGCCGCTCTAGAGCCTAGAGCGTTTTTTGCAAGGCCGATGAGGCGGTGGGGGAGGAGTCCTAGAGAAGAGACCACTTCTCTTGAAGGCCCGCGGTCCCCCACTTTGCGAATCACCAAAGCTCTCCATCCACCACCCCTTTCTTTGACTTTGCCCTCTCAACACACCCCTGGATACCCACACTACCACCCCCCACGCACCCAGGAGGGCTCACCCACAGCATCGAAGGCGGGCAGCACGTCAAAAGTGACGCTCTGCCGTTCTGTGGACAGCTGGATGGTGAGCCCCCCGTAGGGCCCCCTGATCTCCATCTGGGCCGCCAGCTTCCTCCTGAGCTGGGGGGCTTTCAGCCGCTCGCAGATCTTGTTGAGGATTTCACGCTGGTTTCTCCACTTCAGATCCTGGAACTGTCCAAGGTCACTGATGAAGACGACAAGGGTACCGTCGGAGTTGCCCCTTAAGACTGTTTTTCGGCCATAGGAGCCACCCTGCCAGTGACAGAGAAGCAGGTGTGAGACTCTGGGCACTTTGCGGGGGGGTCACGGGGCTCCCTGGTAGGCAGTATTTCTTAACTTGAGCAAAAGCCCAGAATGTCACCATACCCTTCAAGCTGAAAGGCAGGTGGCCATTTGTCCACCCAAAGGCCAGGCTGCCCATGGCAATACCTTCCGACTAGCCCCACGCTGGAGGAGACTCAAGTGGCCGGCAACGCCTGGATGGATAAACGTGGTGTATCCAACCCAGTGGAATAGTCTACACCACGAAACAACACACAAAACCTGCCCGCAACAACAGACCTTTCGTCAACAGGGTGGGTCAAAGAAACCACACGCTAACGCCACGTGGTGCGTGGGTTCCTTCGTCCAGGGTGACCCTGGTCTGGGTCGCCCAGCCTTAGCGCCGCACGGCCTGTTTTCCAGAAAACCCCTCAGTCCCAGGCAAGCCGGGATGACTGCTCACCTTACATGCATACGGAGTTTAAAAACTGGCAAAATGAATCTCTGCTGTCAGAAGTCGGGAGAGTGGCCGCCTGGGGTCAGGGGTAGCAGCAGGGCAGGGAGTCCAGGGGCCGTGAGGAGCTGGGAACGTTTTGCTTCTTGATTTGGGTGCAGGTCACACATGTGCCTTGTCTGTGGCAATCCAAACAGATTGCACACTTAGTTCTGGGCACTGTTCTTTTTGTATTTTTTTTTTATTTCTAAAGACTTTATTTATTTGTTTTTAGAGAGAGGGGAAGGGAGGAAGAGAGGGAGAGAAACATCAATGTGTGGTTGCCTCTCGTGTGTCCCCTGCTGGGGACCTGGCCCGCAACCCAGGCCTGTGCCCTGACTGGGAATTGAACTGGCGACCCTTTCGTTCACAGGCTGGCGCTCAATCCACTGAGCCACACCAGCCAGGGCCTATATCTTATTTTAATTAGAAAAAGAGTAACAATGAGAGGCAGGATGGTATGTGGTTAAGAGCGCATGCTCCTGCCTGGGCCTAATTCCCAGCTCCGATGCCGGCTATTGAATACCTTCCCTGTGCCTCAGTTTCCTCATCTGGACCAAAGCCAGAGACACCAAGTCTCTGAGTGTCTTTACTGCTGGGGCTAGTGGGTGTGTGCAAGGGCAGAGAGGTGAGTCTCCAGTGTTGGAGAGTGTGGGGTTGGGAAGAAGGTTCTCCAACCCCCTCCCCACCCCGGGGTCCTGGCACCTTCCCAGCACCCTTTCTTCCCCAAAGGCCCAGAATCTTCGGCCTCAGCCCTGGGGTTTTGCCCGCAGCACTATCCATTTCTAACTGGTGAAAGCCCCCAGACACCTCTTGCTGGAAAACCAGAGAGCAACTTGTGGGTAGTTTCACTGGAGTCCTTTAGCCTCAGTTTACTGCTCTGTAAATGGGGAGGATAGCAACAATTACAATGAGTAACCACAGCTAATTTACTGAGCACGGACTACGTACCAGGCCCTGAACTAAGAATACGATACGCTTATGCCTCATAACTCTCCCAGATGGGTATTATTCTGTTTCCATTTTACAGATTCAGAGACTGAAGCACAGAGAGGTTAAGCAACCCACCCCGGGCCACACAGCAGTAAGGGGCAGAGCCAGTTCCTGAGCCTGTGTTCCTAAATTCAACACCACATCTCATCCTCTCACCTGAGGCAGGGACGACAAGATGACGTAGGGTGCACCCAGGGCCTGGCACATAGTAGGTGCTCAGCACCAAGTCACTCTGCCTCCCGGTGACCAGGGATATTTTGGCTCTCAGAAGCCCTGACCCCAGCCCTGACTCACTTGGGCTACATCTGTCACCGTGGGGGGCTCCTTGGCGTCCTGCAGGGCAGCACAGATGGTGTCCACGGCTGCGTCGATCTGTCTCTGACAGTCGTCAGAGGGTCTCAGGAAGTTCTGGACGTACTCGCCCAGTTTCCGCGCAGGCACTGAGTTCACGGTTGCTGGGCAGGCGCTGAAGAACCAGCTTCCCATCATTCTTGCTGGCTGCTAAGGTGACAGCTAATGGCAGCGCAGCAAGCAGAGGAGAAAGCAGTTCTGGGCTGAGCGTCTGGATGCTGACATGCCCAAGAGCCAGGAAACTGAAACTCACCAGCAGGCCCAGCCGACTTCCTCAATCCCGAGTCCTGCCGCCCCTCCCCTCCCGCTCCAGCCCGCCCTTGGCTCAGCTGTTCCGGAGGAGGAGTCCTGCTCGCCTCATCGCAGCCTCCTGAGCCTGCTTACCTGGGCTTGGTGTGTGCTACACCCGCATCCTGGAACGCCCCGCCTGCCTTTTTCGTGGCTCGTTCCCCCTCTGTAAAGCTGTGGTGCTTCTTTGATTGGACGAGAGTGGGAATACAAATAATACCTGTCACGTACTTAGGACAGGGTCTGGCAGACGGCCACGGCCACGGTGCACGGCTCTGTAAGTGTTTGTTAAGCAAATAACATTTTATAGGGGCCCAAGGTCGTCTTTGGAGGCTCTTTTCCCTTTTTCCTGTTCCCAGGGACCTGAGAACTCAGACTCGGTGAGAGCAGCGAGGAGAAAGAGACCCAGACAGGTGACCGACTTGCTCAGGGATGCACAGGAATACGAGGGCTGAGCTGGACTCAGGTCCCAGCGCGGTCAGCGGGTGGGAGCTTCCTCGTGCCCAGTTACTTTCTCAGCACACATGGAAACCTGCAGGGCCTCAGCAGGCACTTACCCCACCCAGCAAGGACAGGAAACAGCCTCAGACGCACACAGTGCAGAGGGGAGACATAAGTGCAACTCCTACACCCGTAGCTATGAAAAGGAAACTCCAAAGCAGACCCCCCCGGGGGTGGGAAGAACAGAGCCTTTCTGCTCCATGATGATTAACTTTGGATGTCAGCTTGGCTGGGCCATGGTACCCAGACACTTGGTCGAACATTATTCTAGATCTTTCTGTGAAGGTGTTTTTTTTTTTTTTTTTTTTTTTTTTTTTTTTTTTAAGATGAGGTTAACATTTCAATCGGTGGACTTTGAGTACAGCAGATGGCTGGCTCTCTAGTGTGTGGGCAGACCCCATCTAATCGGTTGGGGGCCTCCATGGGAAAAAGACGGACTTTCCTTGAGGAAGAGGGAATTCCACCAGCAGACAGCCTTCAGACCGGAGCTGCGACATCAGCTCTTCCCTAGGTCTCCCTCCTGCCAGCCTGCCCTGCAGAATCTGGACCGGCCAACCTCCGTAATGGCACGAGCCAATAAATCTCTAGGTCTAGATCTATGCATCCTATTGGTTCTTTTTTTGGTGTGTGTATGTGTGTGTGTGTGTGTGTGTGTGTAGAACCTTGACCACGACACCTGCCCATTAAGGACCCTTCCCTGACTTTCACTGTAACACCCAGAGGTCAGCTGGGCAGGGGACAGGAAGCTCCTTTGTTAGGTGAACACAGGGAGGCTCAGAGAGGTGGAAACATTTGCCCAAGGTCACGCAACTAATAAATTGTCTGGCTAGGTTCTAATGCCATACTACCTGATCCCAAAGCCCACGCTTTCTTCATTATTATTTTTTAAAGACCTGATTCTGCAGTAGTTGGAAATACTGAGAAAATGTACACGATGCGTACAAAGAATGCCCTGGTATCCTCACAGAGATTTTACATTTGCCTCTCGTTCCGTACGCACATCTTATCACTATAATTATTACTAAGGAATTTGAGAGCATGTTGCAGATATCATGCCCCTTTATTTTTAAAAAAATACTTTGTTTTTTCCCCCAAGCAGTTCTAGGTTCACAGCCAAATTGGGCTGAAGGCCCAGGGATGTCCTATGTACCCCCTGTCCCGACACAGTGGGACATGTGTTACAACCAATGAACCTACATCGGTTCATGAACCCACAATATACAGTGATGACCCTGGCCCCTTGACTCTGAAACACTTGCATATGGAACCCTGAAGAACAGGCTGCTTCCTCTTTGGCTCCCTGTCCTCCCCTCTGGGGGGCACACACTCACCCACCCAACAGACGTTCACAGTGCCTATGCCAGGAATGCTGTTGCGGACGCCGCCCCTCGGCCCTGGGCATCCATTCCTCCTTGTGCTCCACGGGGTGGGAGGTGAGACATCACTTCTTAGATGCCCTCGCAGCCAGAGTTCTTGCTGTGATTTAGATCGTTTTGGAGGGGACATGCAGAAGCCGCCCTCTTGCAGCCCTGGTGGCGGCCAAGTCCTGAGAGATGCCGGTGGCTGCTGGAGTCCACGTTCCCAGGTCTGGGCCCCAGCTTGGCGGGTGTGAGGCAGCGGGGGTGGCTGCAGCGGCGTTGGGGAAGCAGCAGCAGCCTCCTGGCCTTTGATCCAGCCACACTGGTCTAACGCTGGAAATACCGGTGCTCTGGTGGCTCCAGCCTCCTTCCAGCCATCAGGGGGTTTGGACAGAATCACTTTTGACATACGGTTCCCGGAGTGCTTTCTGCTCTCTGTGCCGATCCTTCACTGAGGGACCTTGTTATGGGGCTGGAGGTCAGGGGTCCCTCCTGCACAGACCCAGCGGGGTCTCCTGCACAGGGGTCTCCTGCACAGACTCTGGTGTTGGGGGATCCCAGGGGTGGCACTGTAGCAGGGCAGGAGACACGACAGGAACTCGGGAAAAATCCAGGAAGGCACGCAGCGCATGGCATTAAGATGTGCAAACTGGGGGCGCGGGGTGAGGGAAATGGGAAAGGTGAACCAAAGGAAGCCTCCAATGCAAAGGCATCCAAGGGAACGTCCAAGGAGAGGGACTGCATGACATGCATGTCCCCATCCCCTCTGTCTCTGTCTGTGACAGGCAAAAGTAGCTGATCTGGGCATGCTGTCCTTCTAGCAGCGGAGCTCAGAGAGCTTCTCAATAGGCCAGCCATACAATGTAGATCTGTAGGCACTCCTTTCTGTATCCAGGCCAGACACTGCTAATCCATCACAGAACTCATGACATTGCTCCCCTATACTGCATTCATGGCAGACATCACTAGTTGATTAGGTCACCTCGCAGCTTTGTATTCGTTCTTCATAATCCTTCAAAACATAGGGCTTCAGGCAGCCACAACCAGCTGAGTGTGGCTGACAAACAGATAAAAGGTCTACAATCTCTGAAAAGTTCTTAGACTGGGGAAGAAGGGGCAGCCACCAGGAGTCAGAGAGGGGTTTCGGCAGGGGGAAGGATGTGAGCTGGTGTGGGTGGGCAGAGAGAAGTCAGGGAGGAGGAGGGCATTCTAGTGCCTGTCGGATACCAGGGGAGACTCAGTGGGGCTGTGTAAGCAGAGTGGGCTGCCCGGAGGAGAGCGCCAAGCTGGGAGGCAGGGTCCTCAGCTGGGAGGCTGGACTGAGGAGGAGAGTAAAGTCACCAAGTCTCTCTCTCTCTCTCTCTCTCTCTCTCTCTCACACACACACACACATCTGGCAGATGACCCTGAGTCTCCCCACACCGAGGGCTGGCATCCATCTGTCCATCAGGTATGACCACTGATTTTCCGGCCTTCACACAGCAGCCTGGGGAAGGTTACAGAATATGTTGGCTACTCCTCCCCTTCCCAGAGGCTCAGACAGTGTGAGCAGACAGGACACAGAGGCACAGGGGCCCATCTGGGCCAGGACTGGGCCCTGCCCCCTTGGGAGAAGCACGGCCCTCCCCCGACCACTCTGCCCCCAACAAAGGGTGCTCCCTGCTGTACCACAGGTCTCTCACCTTCACTGGCCACGGCAGGATGGGGGTGCCGTCTCTGTCCATGCAGCACGGGGCGGATATGTAGGTTGCAGCTTCCTCTGCCAGCAGGTCCCAGCGGGCACTGGGGCCCAGGACGCATGTCGGGTCAGCCGGATCCAGGATGATGGGCCTGCAATCCCCATCCAAGGTCAGTCATGCTCCCGGCAACATCTGGGCAACCACCTGTGAGATCGCTTCAACTATTCTCCTTCACCCAACATTCTGTAGGGGGCAGGGGCAGGGGCAGAGCCAAGAGACTCCTCAGTGCTCCACGCGCACACTTGAGGACTGAATGGAAAATAAGCTACGCTCGAAACTCCTTTTGTCGCTTGTATCCAGGGCAGACATTACTAATCAATCACAGTGCTCAGGCCACCCTTGCCATGCCAGCGAGCAAAGCAGGCATTATTAATCGACCACAGCACTGGTTCCACCGCTCTCCCTGCATCTGTGGTTGCTAACAGATGAGGCCACTGTTTTCAGCTGAGCCAATTCACAACCTCATTATCTTTTTCAACACATCACTCTAAGAAGCCACTACCCACGGACTGAAGATACATCACACACTTGTTACCTCTGTAGCAGGTGACAGGTGGGCAAAATTCCCCCCAAGTGGGACATGCTTAGGTTACCTGGTAGGTTCATAGGCAGGGTTGCCAGATTTAGCAAATACATATAGAGGGTGGCCAGTTAAATGTGAGTTTCAGATAAAAAAATTAATGTGGTGTTTTGTTTTTGTTTTGTGTTTTTTTTGAAAGCATATCCCAATGACTTCATGGGACATTCTTATACTAAAAAGTTACTCATTATTTATCTGAAATTCAAATTTAACTTGGAGTCTTGCATTTCATCTGGTAACCCCTATTCACAGGGACTGCCTGTCCCTCAGCTGCTAAGGATATTACCTCCAGGGAGGTGTTCAGTTCTAGAAAGTGGGTTTTCCTGCCTCTGCCCTGTGCCCTCGGGAAGTGGGGAGAGACAGTGAGGGACCTTGGGTCTGACACTCCGGGACACTGAGGGCGGGTCCGAACCTAGCCTTCTGAAGCTGCGTCCTCAGGAAGTATCCGATGGTCTCGTCCTCACAGTTGTAGTTGTCTGCCCAGTAGATGCAGAGCTGGCGGTACTGGGTGATCAGCTCCAGGACGGTGCGAAAGCCCTCGGCCATGTTGAACCGGGGGTCCCGCCCACCCTGCTCCCAGGCGTACACTGCCAGGAGTTCCAGCCCGTGCTGCGGGGGCAGGGAGCCTTTTCCCTTGTGCTTCTTGGTGCACTAAGAAATGAGGAGAAAGATGGGGTGCTGGTCCATATTGACAATGAAGAAGTACGGGAGGGACGTCCCGGAGCTGGGAACCACCCCCAAACTTTTACTGAGCACCTCCGCTGCCAGATGCCTCGTCATGCATGATCCCGTTAACTCTTGCGACGTAGTAACGTCAGCGTCAGCCCTATTTTACAGATAAGAAAACTAAGATCCTGGGGCAAAATCTCTTTCTGCTCCACTGACCCAGGGTTCCCGCCAGGGCTGGGCCTGCCTCCTCCTGGGAAAACGCTCCAGGGCAGAGCCTAGGGCTGCCGGCAGGGTCCCCCCCCCCTCCCCCGCCCCGCGCCGTGTGCGAACCTGGCGGTACCAATGCTTCACCAGCCGGATCAGGCTCTTCAGCTTGGTGGGGCGGGAGACGATGAAGTCCCGCTGCAGCTCCGTGAAGCAGCAGGAGTACTCGCCGGCGTTGCTGCAGCTGTGGATGAGGTCCACGTAGACGCGAGCGTGGGGCCTGGCGCAGGAGCCCAGCTGGCCTGGAGACAGGGAGAAAGCCACCCTCACTTCCGTTCCGGGAGTCACAGCGAGGCCAATGAAAGACCTTCTGAAATCTCCCACTCGGGTGTCTCCCTGAGTGGTCTGGGATCCACTGGAGGCCACGGGTGTTTTTAGGTGGGACACAAACGTGGTAGGACCCAGCGCTGCATCTCTGGGGGTGGGGGGCTCCTGCTCCCTTTTCTGCCTCCTTTCAACCCACCTGCTCACCCATCATGAACAAAGTCTCAGCTCCGAGCTAACATATCTTGGATGGTTCCCTGGCTCATCTTTCTAATAGGAGGCCCCGCAGAGGACAGAATTGCGTGTGGGGAGAGGGGACGTCACGCAGGTCCCAGTGCACCGAAAGGCATCCCGGGAGATCCAAGCTCTGGCTCTCTGAACTGAGGAACTGAACAGATTCAGGTACATTTCTGGATCAATCTCTCCCTTGCTACTCGTTTTGCAAAATGCAGGGACCCAGTCCATTGAGATCCGGGGGAATCTCCTCACTCCGCAAACTCTCCTGTCCAGACTCAGAACTGAATGGATGCAAAGAGATTTGTGTCTGTTTTGTTCAGGGATTTGTCCTTTGCGTCTGGGAGTGTGCAGGGCACATAGTAGGGGCATTTGTTGGGCTGATTGAATGGGCCTGTGGCGGGTGGGGAAGGTGCACTGCGACACTTGGATGTACTGGTTGTCAGATGAAGACACTGGGGCTCAAGGTAGAGGAGTCCCTTGTCCAAGGTCATCCAGCATGCTGGTGGAACTGATGGAGCTGGAACCCAGCTCAGGGCCACTGGTCACCCATGTAGCACCTTTGTGAGGATTGGAAAAAAGGCGTCCTTTTCTCCAGACACCTGGCGGGAAAGTTGGCATGAGCACACACGTCCGCAATGCCTACGAGGTGAGCGGGTGCACAACCTCCACACCGCCCCTGGCAGCCCCGCCTCCGTGTTCCCCCTTCTCAGGACTCAGGACCGCGTCCCGGCCCCTCACCTAGGGCGTCAAAGGCCGGGAGCACGTCGAAGTCCACACTCTGGCCCAGCATCGTCCGAGACGCCAGCGAGAAGCTCAGCACTCGGGGGTTCTCCCACCTGGAGATCTCGAACTTCACTTCAAACTGCTGCTCCTGCTTGCACCGCTCCAGCTGGGCTCGGATCTCCGAGATGATCTCCGCCCGCCTGCTCCCTTGGTCGGTGAACTGGTGGAAGCAGCTGAGGAACACCACCAGGTCGGCATCGGAGTGACCTTGCAGTGCAGTTCCTTTGGCCAAAGAACCGCCCTGGGGAGAACATGGCAGGTGGCCTGAGCCCCGAAGTACGGCTCGAGTCCCACTGCCAGAGCCTATGGGCTCTGGGTTCTGAAATAGGAACTTGCTGTGTGACCTCAGGCAAATCACCTAACCTCTCTGTCTTAGATCTTTACTATGGGGTTAATCCATGGCATAGTTGCGAGAAAAAGAAGTGTGCAAGACGGAAGTTTAAACCCCTCAACAAATACAAAATTTCCCATTGCGTCATGTTTGGGGGCTGGGAGGGATTTAAGAGTTTTCTTGTCTCCCTCCCTTCTTCCTTTTTTCCTTTCTTTTTATTTATTTTTAAGTCTGCAGTTGGTTCTCAGGCCTGTCTGCAGCAGGAGAGCTTTTAAAAATGACCCTGGACTGTGATTTAATTTTCCTGGGGGGGGGGGCTTAGACATCAGTATATATATAAACTTTTAAAATATATTTTATTGATTATGCTATTACAGTTGTCCCATTTCTCCCCCATCATTCCCTTCCACCCTGCACACCCTCTCCCACCCACATTCCCCACTTTTAGTTCATGTCCATGGGTCATAAGTTCTTTAGCTTCTACATTTCCCACAGTATTCTTGCCCTCCCCCTTTCTATTTTCTACCTACCGTCTATGCTACTTATTCTCTGTACCTTTTCCCCCTCTCTCCTCCTCCCACGCCCCTGTTGCTAACCCTCCATGTGATCTCCATTTCTGTGGTTCTGTTCCTGTTCTAGATGTTTGCTTAGTTTGCTTTTGTTTTAGGTGTGGTTGTTAATATCTGTGAGTTTGCTGTCTTTTTACTGTCCTATTTTTTATCTTCTTTTTCTTAGATAAATCCCTTTAACATTTCATATAATAAGGACTTGGTGATGATGAACTCCTTGAACTTGACCTTATCTGAGAAACACTTTAACTGCTCTTCCATTCTAAATGAAAGCTTTGCTGGATAGAGCAATCTTGGATGAAGGTCCTTTCCTTTCATGACTTGGAATATTTCTTTCCAGCCCCTTCTTGCCTGCAAGGTCTCTTTTGAGAAATCAGCTGACAGGCTGATGGGAACTCCTTTGTAGGTGACTGTCCCCTTATCCCTTGCTGCTTCTAGAATTCTCTCCTTCATTTGAATCTTGGCTAATGTAATGATGATGTGCCTTGGTGTGTTTCTCCTTGAGTCCAACTTCTTTGGGACTCTCTGAGCTTCCTGGACTTCTGGAAGTCTATTTCCTTTGCCAGATTGGGGAAGTTCTCCTTGATTATTTGTTCAAATAAGTTTTCCACTTGTTGCTCTTCTTCTTCCCCTTCTGGGACCCCTATAATTCAGATGTTGGGATGTTTAAAGATGTCCTGGAGGTTCCCAAGCCTCTCCTCATTTTTTTGAATTCTTGTTTCTTCCTTCTTTTATGTTTGGTTGTTTCTTTCTTCTTTCTGGTCCACTCCATTGATTTGAGTCCCAGTTTTCCTTCCATCACTACTGGTTCTCTGTGCATTTTCCTTCATTTCACTTATTGTAGCTTTCATTTGTTCATCTAATTTCCGGCTGAAATCAACCAACTCTGTGAGCATCCTGATCACCAGGGTTTTGAACTGTGCATCTGATAGGTTGGCTCTCTCTTGGTCACTTAGATGAATTGGCTCTGGGGCTTTGATCTTTTCTCCTGTTTGAGACATTTTTTTTTTGGTCTGGTTGAGGTTGTTACTTAGTGAGGGGCAGAGCCTTCAGTGTTCCCCAGGGTGGGGCAGCCCAGTTGTTGGGTTGTGACACTGTATGTGGGGGCGGGGTCTGAGGGAACAATGGCGCTTGCTCCGCTCTCTCATGGATTCCAGTCCCTTCCACCGCTTCCCCTTTGCCTGGATTATCTGCATGTGTATGTGGGACCACCTGGTCAGCCAGCTGCCTTGCATGGCCTCATTGGGTCTGCACAGTTGCCACCCCATGCCTGGGGTCTGCTAGCCGCTGCCTGTGTGCCCCCAGGTCCACCAACCTCCACTTTTTCCTGCCACAACTCCGTCCCTCTTACCAGTCTGGATGAATGGTTGTTGGACTTCTGTATAGTTCCATTTTCTATGAGTTCTGGTTGTTTTCTTGTTTCTAAATCTTTGTTGTCCTTAATTTTGGTTGTGCGAGGAGGCACAGTGTGTCCACCTGTGCCTCCATCTTGGCCAGAAGAGAGAGAGAGAGAGAGAGTGTGTGTGTGTGTGTGTGTGTGTGTGTGTGTATTTAGAAGTCTGCCTGTGATTCTCAGTGTTAAGGCACAGTTGGGATCCAGTGAGTCAGCATATTGTCCTCAAGGGTTATGGATAAGGAAGGCAAGGATCAGAGAGAAGAAGGTGTTTGTCTGGGGTCACACAGCAAGTCACCAGGCTAGCACCTGTCACTAACACTGTTTCCACAGCTGACCCGTGTCTCCCTGTGACTCCAATCATGAGCCAAGGTCATATCTGCTGCAGCAGGTAATGTGACTTTATGAACCCCTGGCATCCTTTCTACCTTCTGGGATCAGCATTGGGTTTTCTTTGGGGGAACCATCCCTCCCCCATGCTCTACCCATGAGGTCCACGTAGGGCTGACTCCATCATGTGACCCAGGCTTGGCTGGTCAGCACATGATGTCTCCCTAGCCCTAGTGATTGGTTGAGGGATATATCACCAGGCCAATGAGACCCAATTCTAAGACTTCTTGGAATTGTGAGAAAAGAGAAATCCCTTCCTAGAAGCTTAGCAATGCCAAGGACCATCATATGGAAAGAGCCTGTCCAAGACAGAAGACAGAGCCAGAGCTAGAAAGAAAATCTGAGTCCTGATTATCTTGTATGGGCTCCTGGATCCAGCCATACCTGACAGCAGTATATTCTAGGGCCTTCCACTGACATCAACCTACGCATTCATTTTATTGCTTCTTTGGAGTCAGCTGTCATGAGCAACCAAAAGAAGCTTCTTGGGTATATGTGGACCCACCCTCAGCCATCCACCCTTGACTGCGTTCTGCTTTCTCCCCTGTTTGGCTTTGTGCTGTCTGCTGCAGGGGTCACAGAAGTGGGTCAGGCCTGGTCTGGGCCTAGGTGCGATCACCAGCCTGCGAGACCGTCTTGGCCCACAGCTCTCTGGGGACTCACCTTGACCACCTTGAGCACTTTGATGGGAAAATTCTGGAAGCAGTTTTCCCTCAGGAATGAGCAGATGGTGTCAACAGCCTTGTGCACTTGACCCAGGAACTGGCGGTCGGGCTGGAGAAAGTCACTGATGAACTTGTCGAGGTCCCTGGCGGGGGTCTGGTGAAGGAGAGTGGGCTGCGGAGAGAACACAGGCGGGCTCAGCGCGGGGCAGGGTTCCCCGTGAATGCCTGGGCCCTGCCCTTGGTCTCCTGTGGTCTAACGATTCCCATGATCTCCTAGAGCTCCCTTCTCTTCTCAGCTGGTTGGCAGACCATGGCACCAGAGGGACGAGTTCAAGTTCTGGTTCTCCCACCACCACACAGCCTCAGTCTCCCCATCTTTACATGGGGACAAGAATGAGGCCCATGCCTCACCGGATTGTCCCGAGTGGTAAGTACTGGTTACGAGATTTTGCTGCAAAGCAGCAAATGCAATGAGATAGCTGCGAATGGCTGCTGTCTGAAGCGGAGCTCCCAGAAGCAGAGCTCCCAGAAGCAGAGCCTGGGATGGGGATTCCTGTGCACGCGATTCACTGGGACAGTGCTCGCAGGAGAGGGGAGTGAGGGAAGCAGGAGAGGGTGGGGGAGGCTCAGCTGGCGAAAGCTTGTTCTGGACCCCAGAGGGGGCTCTGCAGCACGAGTTGAATCATGGAGCTGGTCCTGCCTTGAAATGGAGTGCGCATGTCGCTCAAGCAGTGGCTGCGGTGGACCAACCTGTGCCTCGGCTGTGAGCCATCAGCGTCCAACACTCCCAGTGGCTGGGGGTGTGGGGAAAGGGGATGTGGAATGGGGCACCAACAGGGCCCCGCCTCTGGGCCCCACCACTTACCGTCACATCCCAGGGCTGCACAGGTATCCCTTCTCTACTCATGAGGCAGGCCTGCTTCTCCAGGGCGGCCGCTTCCTGGGCCAACAGCTCCCAGTTGCCCCGGCCCACATTCCAGGTGGGGTCTGCGGGGTCCAGGATCAGGGGCCTGGGGGCAGAGTGGGTAGGTGAACAGGTGGGGAAGGTGAGAATCAGTGAAGGAGCACGGAGGTGGGAGAGATTGGGAAAGGGTGTGGGGGCTGGAGAGAGAGAAGAGTGTCGGCACCTTCGGGGTGGTGCAATCTTGCCCAAGCACAGTAGGGTCCCTCCTTGGCCACCTCAGTCAGGAAGCTACTGGGCGGCCCCTTAATTTCTTATACAGTAATGTGTTGTATTAATAAAGTGGGCCCTGGCTTCCTCTAGGGCTCATGGTGCCTACGTTTTCCAAGCAGAGTCCAGAAGAAAGCAGAGTGAGGATGGGGTTGGAGCACCCAAACCTCACCCTGGACCCCTCCTGGGTACAGCGATGCCAGGGTGACCGTGGGGGAGAAAGATGATGCAGGCCAAGGAAGGCGGTAGTGGGTGCACCTGGGTTTCCGAAGCTGGCTGAGGAGGTGCATTCTGAGAGCTGGGTCCTCAAAGCTGTAGTTGACGGTCCAGAAGACACGGAGTTGCTGGTGCTGCTGGACAAGCGCCAGGACGGTCCTCAGGCCTTGGGCCATGTGGAATCGGTGCTCCCCGCTGCCCTGCTCCCAGGCGAAGATGGTCAGGAGCTCCAGGGCGTAGGCTGGGGGCAGGGAGGCACAGGCTGGCCATTCTCCTCTGTTCTGGGCGGCAACCTGTGTCACCCAAATGAAAGGATCAGCAGTGCAAGCACCTACTATCTTCTCAGCGTAGCCCTACACACTTGCAGAAGGAGGGGAATAAGAAACAAAACCACAGAAAGAATAGAATTGCGGGGGTGGCCTGGCTCACCCTTCTAATTTTACAGGTGAATAAACTGAAGTCTGGGAGGTGGTGGGTAGTGACTTGTCCAAGGTCGTAGAGTGAGACCAAGAAGCTCAGACTAGGTCTTTGCCTAGAGTCTCTCCTCAAAGGATATATGGGGTGATCATAGAGGAATGGGGTCTGCGACATACTCGTTGTGATATTTCAACACCTGTCACAACAGTTAGTAATAGTGGGTGCTCAGTAGATGGTGCTTCTCAGTAGAATAAATGTGTGTGTGAACATGAGTTGGCATTCAGAGAGGCGTTTGCTGGGGGAACTCTGAAAGGTGCTCCGGATTTAGCATGTGTTGCAAAGACGATGGCGATGGAAGAACAGCAGGAGCAAAGGCTGGAGGTGAGCAAGGATCGGGAAAGCAATAGCAGTGGGAGGAGCTATGGCTAGAGAGGGGCGGTGAACCCCAGCTGCAAGAAATGAGGATTTGGGGACTTGATGGAGAAGAGCTTCTGTCTCAGCCAGAGGCTTCTGGGTCTGGGCAAGATCTGAAGAGTGGAGGGGTAGGTCCTTCTGCTTGGGGTAGCCAATAAAAAGCAAAGGAGGGCGCCCTGGCTGTGTAGGGGAGAAGCTGATTGGCTAAAGCGGTTGCCATGGCAGCGATGGATTTCCAGAAGGAGCCAGGCGGTCCTAAGGCCTCACTTGGTGGTACCAGTGCTTCACCAGCAGGATCAGGTTCTTCAGCTTGGCTGGGCGGGTGTTCACGAAGTTCCTCCGCAGCTCTGCGAAGCAGGCTGCGTGCTCGCCCTCCTGGCAGCCGCTGTCCAGAAGGGTGCAGTAGATCTGGGGGTCAGGTTTGGTGCCGGAGCTGAGCGGCCCTGTGGATGGTAGAAATGCCCTGAGTAGGCATTTATAATCGAAGTGAGCAGCATTTCCCAACTGAGCCACTCACCAGCCTTTAATGTTTGGACATTAATTATATAATGTTGCAATCAATAACACACAATCTATAACATGGAATAACAATCAGAACTCTTACTATTTTTTAGCAGCAACTATGTACTGGGAGCTTTCAGTCATTTCCACCTACTCACCCAATAGCTTTGCCAGGTGGATTATCTTGCACCCAAACAAGCTATGTAGCAAAGTGGTTAAGTGAATGCGCTTTGGAGGCAGACAGGCCTGGGTTCAAATTCTAGCCAGGTGACCTTGCCTCTCTGGGCCTCCCTTTCCTCATCTGTAAAAGGGGGATGACATCCACCTCATAAGGCTATGGTAAGAATCACATGAAATCTACCCGTACAGTGCTCAGAACAACAGTTAAAACATACCATGTGCTCAGCAAAGACAAACCGTTGCTATGATCAATATTAACCCCCAAGAGAAAACCAAAGCCCAGAGAGGAAACTGAAACGAGCCCCAGACCATTCTTTCATCCTGCTGGCAACTCTGCACTGCAGGTCTTCTCCATGGAAGGTGACTAAACAAGTCACCTACTAACAACAGAGACAGGCTTCAAGGAAGCTGGCCGCCATGGCTCTGCGGGGGGCGGGGAGGAGAGAGGGAGAGATACGTCTCCCAGGAGAAGATGAGACCCCACCCCATGTGAGCGTGAAGTCTAAGTTTACAGAATCTGCGCAGGAAGGGAACCCCAGGCTATTGAGTTGGTGTCAAACTGGCTTGGGAATCAGTGAAACTCTTGGAGCTCAGCTAGAAGCCAAGCAAACACTTGGTTCCCTGAGGATATTTCTCCGACCTGGAGCAGAAGGAACTCCCACAGCAAAAGGAAAGAAAATAACAGCTCCACACACCCTGGAGATGAGCTCACAATAAAAAATTATAAACCACACGAGGAAATGGCCCACCACAAGGGAGAGTCAGGTCACACAACAAACAGGAGAATAAATGCTTCGGGGCTTTGAGAGAATAGGCCAATCTGAGAGGCTAAAACAAGCATAACTAAAATCGTTAAAGAGATAAAAGAGACTGAAGCCACAAGGAAAGAATAGGAGCCTGTGAGCAAATAACAAGTTGACTGGAGAAATAGCTAAATAGAACTTCTAGAAGTGAAAAATAAGGTCACTGCGATTTTTTAAAAAATTAAGGTGAGGCAGCAGATTAGACACATTTGAAGAAAGTAAAGTGGAAGATAGGTTTTTGAGCAACTGAGCAGCAGGCAACCCTGAGAGATGGGAAAAATGGGAGCAATGCGGAGACGTGGAGGACGAAGTGAGATACCGTTAAACAGAAGTTCCAGAAGCAGGGAACAGAGAAAACAGGAGAGGCAGTATTTGAAGAGACACTGGGAGACATGTTCCCAAAACTAAAGGAAGAATCGCCTCCTCAGATTGAATGAGCACAACAGATTCCATATAGTATAATTAAGAAGAAATCAACATGCGCACCCATATCAGAAACTGAACAATACTATGGACTAAGAAAAGTCTTCAAAGCTACCAAAAAGGAAAATAAAACCACACACACACACACACACATACACCCATCAACAAAGAAGTAGACAGCCGACTTCACATTGGCAACTGCAGAGATCAGAAGACAATAGAAACTGAGGAACAGAAATGTGAACCGTCTCCTCCAGGAGTGTAGCTGAAACAGAAAGGATTTTTAGGCAAAGTCTGAGAAACTGTATCCCTCATAAACACCTCCTGAAGAAATACTACTACAGGTTCTATTTCTGTAAGAAGGAAATGAATCCAGAAGGAAGAACAGGAAAAAGGAGAAAATGTTGCTAATTATGTTCATTGATTTTAATATGCACAGGGTATAAAAAAAGCAAAAGAAAACAACCTTTCTTATTGTTAGTGTCTTGTATGTTGGTTCTACTATATTATTAACCCCTTCAAAATTATTACATTATTGCCCTGGCCAGGTAGCTCAGTTGGTTAGAGTGTCCTCCTGATATGCCGAGGTTGTGGGTTCGATCCCCAGTCAGGGCACATACATGAAGCAACCAATGAGTGCATAAATTAGTGGAACAGCGACTGAATGTTTCTCTCTCTCTCCCTTCTTCTATCTCTAAAAAATCAAGAAATTAAAAATTATTATGTTACTATTGTTTGTTCCATTTTTTTGTCTTCTAGTTTTTTGCTATTTATAAAAGGTACAATTAAAATTTGATAACATACCCTTACAAATAAAAAAACGGAAAAAGGTATTTCAGGAAAGCACTCTCGAAAGACCAGTGCAGCACTATGAATAGCAGACAAAATGCTTTAAGGCAAATAAATATTTTAGAAATAATGAGGGTTATTACTTAGTGATAAAAGGAACAAGCCAGTAAAAACATAATTATATACTGACATGCTCCTTACTAATATAGCCTCAACATATTAAAATCAAAACTTTCCAGAATTACAAGGAGAAACTCGTAAACTGCGTTCAGAGGAGGAGAGTCCGGTATCCCATTTACGAATTCATAGACCAAATGAGGAAAAAATAAGTGATAAGAGATCTGAACAAAGACCATAAGCCAGATCCAGAGAATCCATCTAGAAGCCTCCATTCAACAGTGGAGAGCACGCATTCTTTTCAACCATGGGGAACCAAGGAAGTGCCGCCAAATTCCAAAGAACTGATACTCGGAAGGTACGTTTTCTGACTACAATTAAACAGGAAAAGATAACCCAGGGAGGATAGTCGATGATGTTGTAACAACTGCGTGTGGGGTCAGATGGGTACTGGACATATCGGGGGATCACTTCGTAAGGTCGATGAATGTTTAAGCACTACGTTGTACACCTGAGACCCATATAATACTGTATAATATTATATGTCGACTATAACTGAAAAATAAATTGAAAAAAATAGAAAAAGATGACTAAGTGCCCAAAGTATGCAAATGAACAAAACCCGAAAACATTCATTTGAAAACCCACTTCCAAATATGCACGGATGAAAGAACAAATCAAACTGTCATCATTAAAAGTACAAAAGATTTAGATCTGAGTGACAATAAAAATTATCCACATGAAACACTGGTTATGCAGCTAGGGTGGATCTTTAGAGGGAGGGGATCGCCTTCATTGCTTTTGTTAAGACCGACGATTCCTAAGCTAAGATTTACCTCAAAAAGTTAGAAAGTTAACCATAAAGTAAACCCTTCAATCTAAGAAAGGAAATTATAACATGTAATTCTCATTCTAAAAAACCCTCAAGCAGACTTGGAGAATTGTTAACACTTGTTAAATTGCAATTGGAGTATATGGGGATGCGATGTCTGTAGTTTTCTGTATGTTTGAAACACTTCATAATTAAAACTGTTGTAGCCCTGGCTGGAGTGGCTCAGTGGATTGAACGCGGGCTGCGAACCAAAGGGTCGCCAATTCAATTCCCAGTCAGGGCACAGGCCTGGGTTGCGGGCCAGATTCCCAGTAGGGGGTGCGAGAGAGGCAACCACCGGCTGATGTTTCTCTCCCTCTCACTCTCCCTGCCGTCCCCTGTCTCTAAAAATAAATTTAAAAAATCTTGAAAAAAAACTGTTGTAAAGTTTTAAAAGCACTAAATAGTTATGGATTGATGATGATGAGTTTCCAGCGCCTGGTGAAGGGGAATTAGGATCACAAGGAGGATCACACGAGATGTTCCCCGGTCCCTGCAGGGCGCAGGCTGGGCACCCCTCACCCACGGCATCGAAGACGGGCAGCAGGCTGACATCCATCCAGCTTTCTAGGGCCGGGGACACGAGCTGGAACTGCAGAGCCTGGGTCGTGGTCTGCTCTGGAAAATTGAGGGTCAGGCCGGGGACCGGGTCCTGCCACCAGGATTGCAGCTGTGCCCACATATCATCAAGAATCTCTGCGCGGCGGGGACCCTGGTCCTTGTAGTTCTCGAAGCAGTTGAGGAAGATGACAAGTTCGGCGTCGCAGCCACCCCTGAGGTCTGTGCCCCTGCCGAATGAGCCCCCCTGCAGAGAAAAGAACATCTCAGACCAGTGACTCTATTTGAGCCTGGGTGGGGGAGTGGTCAGACTGCGGCCCCACCAGCAGCCCGCCACCCGTGGTCCTGAAGCTGCTCTCTCACTGCCGTTGGGTCTTGGGGACACCAAGACAGATGCAGGCTGCACAAGCCCTGTGACCTCTGACCACCAGAAGCCCGGCAGAGGCAGACTACCTCTGCCCGCATTCACCTTCCGACCCACAACGCTGTACAAAGTCAGACAACACGCAGCGACAGGTAACAGAGGCAGCTGGGGGGCGGGGAGGGACCAAGTGGGAGCAGTGGTCAAAGATTTTAGCCAAACATCTGCAGTACATCTGGATCGCAGGTCGCAAACTGGGGTCCTGGGGCCACCAGGGCTCTGCAGATGTACTTGGCCTATTTCAGTTAATCATTCCGTCTACCCGTTCATTCACGCATTCAGCAGATGTTTATTTGAGCGATAACGTACAGGGGTATGCAAGTGGATAGAATTACTTTCCTCCTGGTACTTAACTGCATCAGGGGGATGGGCGGGGGGAGGCGGGAGCACTCAGCAAACAGCAGCTCCCAGAAAGTGCTAAGAGCTGTGTGGAGGCCACAGCAAAGGGACTGGGAGCGAGTGGCGTAGAGCGCGCACAATTGTAACCTGAGCAGTCGGGCCTCCTTGAGAAGGGGACTTAGACCACAAGCTTAAAGGAGGGGAGGGAGACAGCCAAGTGGATGGGGGAAGAACATTCCAGAGAGAGAAAACAGCCCATGGGGATGTGTGCCCCCTGAGCTCAGGAAGAGCCAGGGGGCGAGCGTGGAGGAAGTGAAGGTCAGCGAGAGACCAGGGCCAGATCCGCAGGCCTGGAGGCCTCAGCAGTCTGCGAAACCACGGAGGATTTTGTGCATAGAAGGGAAGTGATCTGAATATGGTAATAGAGGTTTTTAAAAAGCTGTATCATTAAGGAAAAAAAAAAAAAGCTGGCACGTAAATATCTGCCTCCAGCCAGCAAACTACCCTCCGCAGATGTCTGCTGCTTCTGTCTGCCCCCAGTGTGTCTGTGACTTCTTCCCGCCCCCCCCCACAGTGGTCCTCCCGTTAGGGTCCCATCCGTGTCGCCTCCTGGCGGACTCACCTTGCTGACCCTCGAGGCCTTGTGGACACACTTCTCACGGAGGCAGCCCAGGATGACATCGACGGCCTTGCTCACCTGCCTCTGGAACAGGGTGTTCGGCTTGAGGTGGTCCTGGATGAAGCGGTCCAGCTCCCTGCTGGGGACCTGGGACAGATCCGCTGCCGAGGGGGCGATGCTGGCCACCGTGGGGAAGACGGGCGCTGGGCAGAAGGGCCGCCTGTTCCCTGCCCCTGGGCGCACAGCACCGAGGCCGTTGCTGTCCTTGGAGGTCTCCTGGGCGGGGTCTTGCAGGATGGGGAGGTCCAAACCTGAGCGCCCAGGGCATGGAAGGCCCTGGAAGTTTGTGGGAGGAACTGTTTTACACATGCAAAGGTCTCCAGGTTCCTTCTTTCGCCAGCCCCCTCCCACTGTGTAGTCAGGGTGACTGAAGCTCAGGGAGGGGAAGCGAGAGGCTGCCCAGGTGGCGCCTTTGTGCGGATTAGAAAAGGGGCCCTTATGACAGGGATAGATTATAAAAAGGTCCCCCTGCGGTGGGCGAATACAGCTTGGTAAGCAGAGTAACTGCGCAAAGATTGGCGATTAGATTGTTTCGCATGCCTGCCGTCCCCCCTTTTCAAGCCAGGTCCTCACCCCATGGCCCCCAGTGAGCACGTAAATTAGGCGTACAACCCGAGGAGCCCAGGAGGCCCTCACTCACTGGCACCTCCCAGGGCTTCACAGCGCCCCCTACAGCCTGCAGAGGACACGAGCGTTCACAGCAGGACTCCGCCTCTCGGGCCAGCAGATCCCAGGCCCAGGCGGCCCCATCCCCCACGTCCCACGTCGGGTCAGCCGGGTCCAGGATCACAGGCCTGCAAGTCCAAAGCGACAAGAAGATCCTGGCTGGTAAGATGGTCAAGGTCAGGGGCTCTGGGGTCAAGCCGGCCTGGCTCCAATCTCAATTTGGCAACTTTCCAGCTGCGTGACCAGAGGCAGGTGATTGACTTCTCTGAGCCTCGGTTTCCTCATTTTCAAATTGGGGACAATAGCGATGCCTGATATGATGGGCTGTGGTGGAGATTAAATGACAGCAACGATCCTCAACTCCACCTGCACGTTAGAACCACCAGAGAGAGCCAGCCCGGGTATCTCTGCGTGACACCCTACAATTTAGCAATTCCACCGCTAGATAGAAGTCCAGCACATACGCGCATGCGCTGAAATGCAAGGCCCTGACACACGGCCCTCTGGGTAACAGCCCTGAGTGGGCACGCCCCAAACGGGCATCGCAAGTAGAATGGAGAACGTATCGCGGCAAACCCACACAATGGCGGAGGATGAACCGCACCTGCCCGCAACTGCATGGGTGGATCTCAGAGACTTCATTTGAGGAAGAGAAGACAGACACAGAAGGGCGTGCTGTGGGGTTCCATTTAAATCTGATTTCGAAACAGAGCTGTACTGATAACAGAATGGGGTCACCTTTGGGAGGAGCAGGAGGAAAGCTCCTGGGGGGCTGGAAAATTCTGCCCTGATCTAATGGGGGGTTCCCAGGTGTGTTCACTTCATAGAAAGTCATCAGAATGTGGTCTGTGTCACCAAAACACTCATGTCCAGAACATGCAGTATGTTTGTAAGAATTCCCCAAGTGATTCTGATTTGCATCCGAGCCGAATCCACCGAATCAGAAAGGGCACGGGGGTGGCACTTGGCTTTGGCCCTCAGCAGACACGACCTGCTTCATCGTGGTTAACTGCCTCCCCATGACCCAGGCACGGGAGAGCGGGTGGCGGGGTGCTAGGAGGTACCTGGGTCTCTCAAGCTGGTGAAGCAAGAACTCCTTAATAGCAGGGTCCTCGAAGCCGTAGTTGGTGGTCCAGAAAATACACAGGTGCTGATACTGCTGGATCAGTCCCAGGACCGTCTGGAGGCCTTGGGCCAGGCTGAAGGCCTCCTTCCCACAGCCCTTCTCCCAGGCGAAGATGGTCAGCAGCTCCAGGGCATAGGCTGGGGGCATCTCCCTGCTCCCCTCCTGTGGGCACACCTGTAAGAGGGCGGGGCAGGGTGCTCAGAGGATAAAGGGGAGGGGACCGCTAGTTCTCTGCAGAATTTTGGGCCATCTCCCGGTCTCTGGGGTGGAGACCCAGTGGGCTGAGCCTGGAACGAGAGGCTGTGTCTCAAACCTGTTCTGAAAGCAACCTGGTGTTTCTCATCTGCCCTCACTGCTGGGGCTTCAGCAATGGGCTTGGCTCATATAGTAGCAGGAGGGGGAGGTATAAGATTCAAGCCCCCGAGAGAGGGGAGCAGTCAGGCGAGTCCGGCGGCTAGACCGAGACTGTTGTTCCCCAAGTAAGAGCAGGGCAGAACTCGCCCAGGGCCACAGAGCAAGTCCATGGTCGACCAAGAATTGGCATGCGGCATCTCCTCATTCCGGACCTGCTCTAGGATGAGTGGTCCAGCAGGAGGACCAAGCCACGTGCCACGTGCCTTAAGACTTCAGGCAGCCTGTTCCCTCTTTTGCAGTCACAGGCTGGGCCCTGCTTCCCCAATACACAGCAGTCTAGTAACAGGCATGCGCAGTGCAGGGCAGCCTTCCTGAGGCTGGGGAGGGGGCCGCAGCAACTCTGCGGACGTCATGTCGTACATAAACCATCCCTGATAGTTTCAAAGCCCTAACTCTGAAAAGAAAGTCTTAAATGCTTTTAAAAGGAAACATGGGAGAATAACTTTAGAAAGTCAGAATAGGCAAAGGCTTCTTAAACAAGACCCAAAAAGCACAAATCACATGAGAAAAAGATGAACACAACTGATTACATTAAGATGCAAACATTTCCTGTGACAAAAGGCTTATGAATAAGGTGAAAGTATAAGCCACAGATGGGGAGACTAGATTTGCACACCCACCATATATAAAGAGCTCCAACCAATCAACAACAAGAAGGCAGCTAACCCCGTAGGAAATAATGAACAAATTATATGAACATACAATTCCCAGAAACATGAAGTGCTGCCAGACAGAAGGAAATATTTGCACTGTCACAGAGACACAAATTCAAACCGCCACATGCCTGGAGCAAGGACTCTCACTAGTGGCCTCACCTGGCGGTACCAGTGCTTCACCAGGAGGATCAGATTCTTCACCTTGGATGGCCGAGTGTTCACAAAGTTCCTCCGCAGCTCTGCAAAGCAGGCTGCATGCTCGCCCCGCTGGCAGCCGCTGTTGAGGAGGGTGGAGTAGACCTGGGGCTTGGGTTTGATGTGGGAGCTGAGCTGCCCTGTGGACGTGAAGGCCTGTGAGTGAGGAAGGGTGCTGGGGACCCAGGAAGGGGGGCAGTGTTGGTGCTGAGCTCAGCTTGGGGAGTAGAAAGAGGAAGGAGGACTTGACTGGGGGCACTGGAGGATGAGGAGGAGAGCCTGGAGCTTCTCAGGAGGCAGGGAGGGAAGCTCTGGACCAGAGGGGAGGGTCCCTTGCTCCCAAATGGCCAGGCAGCCCCCAGAGGATGGGGAAGAATTGCAGCCTCATTCCCAGGAGGTTAAATAGGCATGATGCTTCCTGCTGAGTCGGGAATCCGATAGCCTAGCAGTTCTTTCCACCCGGAGGCTCCCTCAGGCTATACTCAAACACCACTGCACACGCCTTTAATTAATTGGAACCGTGAGAGAAGAAGCGATGCCAGAGAAATACAAGGCGAGAGGTTCTGATTCCTTAGCAGAAATTGCTAATATTTTTTGAGCACTGACAACATGCCAGGCACGGTGCTGAAAGTTGTCCATGAGTCCCCTCATGGATTCCACACTAAAACCCTACAATTCTGCACCTCGTTTTATAGCTGTGGAAACCGAGGCACCAAGAAATCCAGAGCTCTGCCCCGGGGTATATAGCTGGAGGCAGGATTGGAAGGTATGCGCCCACCTTCCTGGGGCCTGGCTCAGGAAAAGTAAACCCTCTCCATAACTTCCTAGGTTCCTGACATCGCTTATTTGCTGTGTGACTTCAGGTGAATTACTGTATGTCTCTGTGCCTCAGTGTCCCTATTTGTAAAGTGGAAGGCAAGACAGATTTTATAGGTTTGTTCTGAGGAGTTCATAAGATAAAACATGTCAATTGCTTGGAAAAGTTAAGCATTGGATAAGGAGTAGCTATTGTGATTAATAATAGGGTGGGCGGATAGGCGTGGGAAAGTGTAGCTGTAGCCAGGACATTGTAACCCAGGATGAACTCAAGATAGCTACCTCCCAGACACCATGGTACACGATAATAATATCAATAATAATAATAATAATAGAAATAAGAATCGCAAGCACTCATACAGCCCTAGCATGTGTCAGGCACTGTTCTGAGTTCATTACATGTATTGACACATACAGTGTTTCCCAGAACAAATTTCTATTGTCTTACGATTATTATCTGCATTTTATAGATGCAGACTCAGAGGCACATTATCATATGAAATCAAGCACGGGTACATTGCAAAGGAGGGTGCAAAAATCACATCGATGCTTTTAAGGTAAAATATGAGATTCTGCAGAATTTGCCTTCTCCTCTGGGCTATCTGTGGAAGGGCTGAGCTGCACTGGGCAGGGGCTGAAGGAAATTCTACCCCGTTGCCTGAGCAAGGGCCAAGCACCGTGACTCCAGGACCACAGAGCCAGGAGGGACTGGGCCTTCTTGGCTCTTGTCTGGTCCGAACCCATTATGTTAAGTCAAGAAACCAAAGCCCAGAGAGGGCGGCCCAGGTCGCACAGCAAGTTGGTGGCAGGACAGGAACCGTTAGCCCTGTCTTACTCCTAATGACCTTGCTGCAGCCCTGGAATGGGCCAGGCACCCCTCACCCAGAGCGTCAAAGGCTGGCACCAAGCTAACGTCCATCCAGTCGTCCAGGTCTGGGGATGCCAGTCGGATGTGGAGGACCCCAGGCGTGTCCTGCTTGAGAAACTCAAGGCGCAAGCCAGGGACTGGGTTTTGCCATGAGGACTCCAGCAGCACCCTCATCTCCCTGAGGATCTCTCCTCGCCGAGCACGCTGGTCCTCATAGCTCTCGAAGCAGTTGAGGAAGACGACGAGTTCAGAATCACAGCCACCCCTCAGAGCTGTGCCCCGGCCAAAGGAGCCTCCCTATGAAGAAAACAACAACAGCAACAACAATAAACGAACAACTCAGAAGTCCGCACTCTCCAATTCTAGTGCCCACACAGGCTGGCAGGCGAGTGGGCTGGGTGGGGACTGTGGCCACAGAGCTCCTGGCATTCGAAGCCATGCAAGGATGTGGGCTAAGGGCAGCCAGTTCTGAATTTTCAAGAAAAGCAATTTTTATATTACCAGTCCATAATTTCTAAATGTTAGCAATGAACTATAAAAAAATAATTAAAACTGCAGGTGAAACAAATTCTGGTTTGCAGAACACGTTTATGACCTTTGCCTGGGATCAGTACAAAGCAGTCATATAATTTGAATACAAATTGCTGAGACCTTTCTGACCAGTGCTTCTTTCTGCGAAGCTGCCAGCTCGAGGATTCAGGAAGGAAATGCACCTTATGGGAGTCTCTGCTCTGTGCCTGGTGCTCTGGCAAATGTCCGGCACCCATAATTTCACTGCCAACAGGTAACAGCCCTCACGTGGTTACATGTGGTCACAGACACAGGGGGAGGCTCCGAGCAGTAAGATGAGTAACTCGGAGAGCAGTGAAGTGAGTAACACAGCCAGTAAGCGGCAAGAACAGGGATTACCCTCTGGGGGCATCTTCCCACCCAGTGGGGATCGCTACCTCCCCGGTGGTAAGCCAGTTCCTTCACCGCCAGCCCCTCACAATCGGCACTGCCAACAAAGGCACAGAGCACAGGGGGATATTGCAGACTGAGCATTTCTTTCATGCTTTGCACGCGATCATCTCATTTAACCTCCCTAACAAGCCTGGAGGAAGGTGCTATGACTGCTCTCACTTTACAAACCAGGAATCGAAAGTGCAGGGAGAGGTCGCCACTTTCTCACGACCTGTGAGCCAGGAGGGACAGTGCAGGCGCGATTTAAACCCAGAGAGCCAGGCTCCAGACCCACATTCTCCACCCCCACCCCAATACATAAATTCACTTAAAAAATAGTTTTTATTATGAAAGTGTCCAAACCTACAGAAAAGAGGAGATGATTTTAAAGACATCTTTTGCCACATTTGCTCATTTGTTGGAGCCTTTTTTTTTTTTTTAAAAGAAATTCCAGACAATGTATCATTTCATACGATTTCACGGGCATCTCTAACAGGGTGATTCCCCATGGTGAGCGGCTGTACCCCAGGGGACATTTGGCAATGCCAGGAGACAATTTTGGTGAGCAGGGGCACCCCTTCATGTGGGCCCTGGGGGTTTCCTACTGTGACCCCTTCTTTGCTTTCTGGTCCAACCATGAGTCCCAGGCTCATCTTGTGCATCTCACTCCAGCAGGGAATCAGCCATTCCTCGCCAGGAGCAATGAAACCCACAGCCCTGCCCAGGTCACCAGGGCCTCCTTCAAAGCCTCAGTGACCGCAGGACCATAAGCTAAATTCAGCCTTGAAAGCTGTTCCAGGTTTTCCAGGAAGCTCGGGATGCCAGACCTTTAGAGATCCTTAACCCCTGTCTGCAGAAATCCTCCAGCCTGTCTCAGAGGCAGTCTCCCTGCCTCCTTTCCTGGGTTCCAAGCTAAGACTCAGCCCCAGGAAACCCCTAGCTGCTCGGTGCCCCCCGCCCCCGCTCTGTTTTCATCTGATACACCCCAGGTCTCCCCTGATACACTCAGGGGAGTGAAACAGCGTCTGTTTCCCCTGACACGCTCCAGGTCTCCCTCTCTCCCACCCAGGCTTCCTGGGTCCACGGGGCACCCCTGAGTTTACCCTGAGGACATAGCAGCTGACCCTTGTCTCCTCCCTGAGTCTGCCGGCACCCTGAGCTCAGTGTCAGGGTGAGGAAGAGGGACCAGGCCAAAAAGTGACCCAGCCTCAGTGTCCCCGCCCATTAAACAGAGACAATCATCTCTGCCTCACTAAATGTGAGCATTAAGTGACATGAGACTCATTTAATGAGAAGTTCATTGTTGGGTAATTTCTCAGTAAGTTGGGCTATCAGGGCTATTCTAGAGAATTATTGAATCTGCACCTTAGGGTCTGGTGCAGTGTGAGTGAGGCCCATAGTCTGTTTGATGGGGTGAAACAGACTATGTCTCTGCGAATGAATGAATGAATGAATGAATGGATGAATTAAGAGGCGGCCCTTACCAGCGTAGATTCAGGAATCGGACTACCTGGCTTTGTATCCTGACTGGATTTCTTACAGGCTTGGACACGTTACTTCTGCTCTCTGTGCCTCAGTTTCCCCACCTGTTAAGTGGGGGTAACTGGTACCCACCCCGCAGAGGTATTGTGAGCAGGAGTATATTTTCAGGGCACTTTGAACAACCCTGGAGCATAGTTAGGTGGGCTATATTAGTGATAAAGAAATGAATGAAAAGACCGATAAAGCCCCTCCCCCCTCCTATTTTCAAATGGAGACAGCGAGGTCGCCCCTGCTCCCTGAGAGCCCACCTTGGTGATTTTAAGTACCCGCCAGGATGGGGCAGCAGCTCCCCTGGCACCGGGGCGGCCCCCGCGCTCTCTCAGGACCGCGCCCAGGGCCCCCAGCGCACGACGCGCGGTCCCCACGAACTCCGCGGTCGGCTGCAGGCTGCCGGTCACCAGGCTGTCCAGCGCGGCGGCGGGGGTGCGGTACAAGTCCATGACCGGGCGCCGGGGCGACTGGTGGCAGGGGTTCCGCGGGCTCGATGCGCTCACCCGCCTCTGCGTTTGCGTCCCAGGGTCTCGGACTTCCCCGGGGCCCCGCAGCGCCGCGCCCCGCCCCGGCCCTGCGCCCCGCCCCGGTCCTGCCCCCGGCGTGGGGGAGAGGGAAGGATGTGACTGGCCCAGTCCCCCCCAGCTTCCCCACTTTCTCCCATCCTCTCAGATTCCCCTCCTTTCCCGCTTTCAGTTTCGTTTCTCGCCGCCGCTCCGGGCCTTTGCCCCCACTTCCGGTTCCCTCTGCCTAGGCTCTCCCTCCCGCAGCACCGGGTCTACCTTGCCTGGGGCTCCCCCGCTCCGAGGCATCAAACGCAACGGACCAAAGTGCTTTCACAGCAGCAGGACCCCCGAGCACAGCGCTGGCTCGGAGTAACGTCAGCAGGGCGTTTAAGAAACGTGCAGGATTTGTGTGAAAAATGGTCAGGAGAGTCACTCACGTAAACGGAGAGCCCCTACCTTGCTCGCGGGCTGAAGGATGCCTTCTAAACACGGGCAATAGCAGGCGACAATTACAGCATTTGTCCTGTATCCCTTTACAAACATCTCCTGTAACCCTCCCAATAACCATGACATAAGTGCCGTTATTATCACACCATTATAGGAGAGGAAGTTAAGGACCAGAGAATCTAGGCTTCTTGCCCAGGGTCTGCAAAGCGGACAGGCTGGGTTCAAACCGCATGCAAGCTCTCACAGCTCGCTCTATTGCGGCAGCAGCCAGCTCTTCCTAGTTTATACATTTAATGCAATCCCAATAAAAACGCCATTAAAAAATTCAAATACCGTTTTAAACTGTCTTAAGAATTTTTTTTTAAAGAGGAGAAAGGAGAGTTTAGAATAGCACCTTTCATACAATGTCCCCTATGAAAACATTATAAAGCTACAAGTTTACAGCCTTTGGGGACTGGCACAGAACGAGGCAGCTCTAAGCTGCAAAGTGGACACCTGAGTCCCCAGGGCAGCCCACGGCTGTTGCTGTCCTCACCACCTATACCCACTTTCCAGTTGCTTCCCTGTCCCTCCTCCACTCAGAATGTGTGCACTTGAGCTCTTCCTTGGGATTGGTCCAAACCAGAGGCCCTGTCTCACTCCGAAACTCATTGGTCCTCTGCGCCTTAACTCCAGGAGCCAGCACACACTCCGCCTCTGAGGAATCTTGACAAGAGCTCCCTGAAACCTGCCCTCACAGAAAGGAGATGATAGATGCGGTCAGAGGGTGACTGAAGTTCAGAGGTCAGAGGGAGAGATGGTAGGCTAGCAGGGTGTACGCAGTTTATGTTTACACAGTAGTCAGTGCCACGTCACTGGGGGTATTCAAGTGTGGGAGGAAGACTGGGTTATGGGTTAGAGGCACAGGTATGTTTAACGTGTCGGCAAGCCAACAGGTTGGGAATTGAGAGAGCGCACCGTTGAGGGACTAGGGCATCTGAGGAATTTCCAGAAAGTAGACAGCAGGAGGATCAAGACTGGATCCAGTTGGTGGACTGAGTCCACGCACGAGCCTTCAGCTCCACTCCAGAGCTCTAGAAATGACGGCAAAGAGATGGCAACACTTCAGAGAGCTGCTGGATCCTGTGAGACGCCCGAAAGTGAAACGGGACTGGGTGAAGGAGGAAATCGCAGCCCCCAAATCAGGAGGAAGAGGGTGTCTGTGCAGGGCAGGGAGGGCTCTCAGGGGCTCCAGGGTCCCTGGCCCCGCCCAGACCAGGGGCGGGGCTTGCGTGAGGAGGCGGTGGAGGGGGAGGGGGTATCTGGAACCCCTCACCCAGGGCTTCAAAGGTGGCGGTACATTAAAATCCAGTTGAGTCCTCAGCATGAAGTTGAGCACCCTGGGGTTCCCCTGCCAACCCAGGACTGCAGGCCTCACCAGGGACATTTTCTCTCCCACAGCCTTCAGGCTGTTCTGATCTCCTCCACCCTCCGCGAGCCCCACCCTCCGCGAGCCCCACCCTCCGCGAGCCCCACCCTCCGCTCTGCGGACTAATCATTAGCTCTTCCCAGTTTCGTTTCCCCAGCAGGAAGTTACCCGGAAAACGGCCCTGTCTCTGCGGAACTCAGGATTGGTTGCCTCAGGTGCTTCAGTTGCTATCACCCCTTACAGACTGGCGCCTCTGTATCCAAATCTCAGGAATTTGCACTTGAGCCAGAAATTCCAAAACCCAGCACCCCGGAGCTTTCTATAACCTGGGCTTGCTGGCTTTTCACCAACTATCAGAGCTTAGCTGAGAGAAATACTTATTAATCTCTTTTTTTTTTGCAAGAAAAATTGCTTTATTGATTTTTTTTGGGGGGTCACACAAGCAATACAAGTTTAAATGTAAATAAAATCAGAAACTTCAGGAAAGTATTAAGATCACTCATAATGCTATTATCAGCTATACCTACCGAAAACATTTAGATCTTCCAGGAACCAACCATTACAAAACACAATTAAAAAAAACATTCTTCGTACAATAACAGAAACAAATCCCTAAGGATAACATGACAAAAACATGAAAGGCCTATTCAGGGAACAATTATAAAACTTAGTCAAAAAGTCATTAAAGAAGACTTAATGGAAATAAACTCCAACTTCACAGATTGGGATTTTTAATATTCTATAGATGTCATTGTTCCAAAACCAATTTACATAACTCCAATTAAACGCCTCCCTAGATTTTGGGTGAAACTTTACAAATTGATTACAAAATTAACATACAAATAGAGCCAAGGGAAGCCAGGGATTTTGATTTAAAAAACAAAACAAAACAAGACAGAGAGAGAACACAGTTTCCTATGAGATATTACTAATTATTTTAAGATGATAGTAATTAAGACAAGGTAGTATTTTAATTTATTTAATCTTCAAGTCTTTTAGTCCATTTTGAGTTGATTTGTGGGCATGGTATAGGAGAAGGGTCCAATTGTGTCCTCTTGCAGGTGGATGTCCAATTCTCCCAACACCATTTGTCAAAGAGACAGCCCATCCCCAAATTGTGTGTTCTTGGCAACCTGCTGACAACAGCTGACTGGATGTGCAAAGTGCCCGCGACAAAAGCAAAAACAGGTGAGAGGGACCACGTCAAACTAACAATGAAACAATCGGTAAAGTGAAAAGGCGAGCTATGGAAAGGGAGAGAATGTTTGCAAACCATCAAACTGAAGGGGTTAATTTTCAAAATAAGGAGGAGCTCCTACAAGTCGATAGCAAAACAATTTAACAAACAAACTAATAGCCCCATTTAAAAAGTGAGCCAAGCAGTCAAAGAGGCCTTTCCCCAAAGAAGGCGCGCCAATGGCCCACGGGTCTGTGAAAAGATGCCCAACATCACTAATCACTGGGCAAATGCAAATGCCAACCATGAGCTGCCGCCTCTCACCTGTGAGAATGGCCGCTCTATAACACATCGTTCAAAAGCTAAAGACACAGCGTAGGTGAGGGTGTGGAGGAACTGGACCCCTCGGGCACTGCGGGTGGGGATGCAAAACGGTGCAGCCGCTGTGGAGAGCAGCTCGGGAGTTCCTCAGAAAATTGAGGTGAGTACTATGTGGCTTTCCAATTAAGCCACTAACGACTGATTCAACTAAATCTGCTGGTCGCTGTGATGTGGTTTATAACCCTGAAACGCTCAGAAGACCACACAGACGGAGTACCCACACGGCAAAATGCAACGCCGTCACGTGATGCCAAAATGTTCCTCTTCGCACGGAGTGATAAACCTGACAATGCAGGTGGCAAACATGGGTAGGAGGCAGAACCCCACTTTTATAAAAACTCTGCATGTGCAGTGGGGCAGGCAGAGTCAGAGAAAAGGCTGGAGGGATGGGCCCCAAATTTTAACAGGTCGGAGGGAGGGACTGTGGGAGTGGCTTTAAAAAATGATTTATTTTGCTAATGTGAAAGACAAATATCGTCATGAAGGAAGAGGTTTATACTCAAGGTCCCTGGAAATAGGAGGTGCAGTTGCCACACGGGGAAGCACCAGGGTTGTTCAGGGGGCGGAGGGAGCGAGGGGGACACGAACACAGGGACAGGAACCTTTAGCATAGCTCCTAGGGAAAGGCAAGGCAGGGTAAGCAGGCCAAGGATTGGCTGGTTTGCGCGTGGGAGGCAACAGGTGAGCCCTGGGTTCGGTTACCCTCCTTGCACCTGGGAGGGGGCCCTGCCAGGTGTGTGTTGTGGTGGTAAAAGGGTCCAGGTGCTGTCTGGAACCGTGGAGCTGAGGAGTCTTGAGAGCACAGGTTAGCCAGGCATCTTGGCTGCCTTCTTAGATCTGAAAGGGTAAATGCAGGACAGGGTCGCACTGGAGAGCGGGTCGTCCTGCCCTGGCATTTAGGTGGACTCGGTGACATGCCATTGGATCCTTCCTGAAGAAGCACGAGCGGGTCCCAGTTGCTGGGGAGGCTGTCAGCAAACAGACTCCGGGTATCGGCCCCTTTAGGGTGGCCTGGGCTGCACAGAGCCCCTTGCTTAAGGGCACGCCTCTTCCTGGGGTGCCTGCATTCAGGGGCCGCTCCAGGGCAGGTAGAAAGGCGTGACCCCTCGGATTGCTGTAGGACAGCTCTGAAGGCCATTGGAACCCCAGGGCCTCCCCAGACGGGGTGGGGTGAAGGGGTGGCCTGACACTGTCCCTGCGCTGCGTCCAAGCGCTGGACTCCTCCTGTTCTGCAGGTGTTGGCTCCTGCCCAGCACACTCCCTCTGCTAGCCTGCTTCCTGGGGAACGCCCTATGACGTCCTCCCCGTCCCCCAGCAGGAAAAAGACCCCAGCGCTGGGATTGGAAACATCCCAGTTCAGGAGTTTCTGCCCCTGCTAGTTGCGTGATAGGCCCATCTCACTCAGCTGCTCCGAGTCTCCTGTTTGCCAGGGGCTAAGTAGGGGGATGCAGGGCAGGCCGATTACACAATGGAATGAGCACTAGCAGTGAAGTCCACGGGTTTGAATCCCAGCTCTACCACTCCCTTGCTGAATGCCTTTGAGTAGGCGGCTTCACCTCTCTGAGCCTCCTTTTCTCCTCTCTGGGATGAGAGTAGAAAACCTGCCTCATCAGGTGTTGTGAGGAGTGAATAAAATAATGTGTGAAAAGGAGCTAAGGACAGTGTCTGCACCCAATGCAAATATTAATGCACAGTGGTTGCCATGTTTACTATTATTATTAGAATGAGCCAACTGGAGTTGCTAAAGTGACCTTCGGCCAAGACAGCACTGATTAAAGAATGAACTCTGAACAAAGGATGTGGAAATTCTAGGAACCCTGTGAATGGGGCCGATGTGGCTGGAGAGTCTCTGTAAAATAGGGAGCTCAGCCTGAACTTGTATGAGGGTGAGTGACCTCTAGCAAGAGGCCATTTCCTGGGAAAGAACGGTCGCCAGCTGTATGCCCCAAGCTGTGCGGAGGGGTGGGGGAAGGATACCAGGGAGGAAGCAGAGGGTCTCACCTGTACGTTCCAGGAGCCCACTGGAGACCCATCCCATTTCCTAAAGCATGGGTACGTCAGCCAGGCTCTGGCCTTTCCTGCCAGTTGCTCCCAGCGCCCTGGTGGGTGGTCAGCACCGACATTTCCTGTAGGGTCAGCTGGGTCCAGAATCACAGGCCTGAGGAGCGACATTTCGAGAGGGGCGCGTGAGGAGCTGGGCCGTGTAGGTGCTCCTGCTCTTGCAAAACACCAGCCTGGGGCAGCGTGGGACCCGGGGTCGGAGGAAGGGCGCACAGGTCCTTGCTGCGTGGTAGGCAGGGAACCCGGGACTTGGGCCTTACAGACCTGAGTTAAATGTCCCCTCTGCCCTTTATTAGTGCTGTGTCCTTGGGTAGGTGACTGGCGCTCTCTAAGCCTCGGCTTCCTCATCTGTGCAATGGGGTCAGTTGAACACGCTGAGCCAAGGCATGTGGAAGGCTCCGCACAGGACTCGGGAGCATAGTAAGAAGCCGATACATATCGGTCAGAATGAAAGTAATTCTTGCTATTATATTAGAATGTGTGAGCCTTACAGCAAGGTCTCATCCCTGGGAACAAGGATTACTACTGCTGTAGCTGCTGTCATTTCAGTTCAAATTTCAGCTGTTTCACTCATTTCTGTCAAGGTCTGGACAAGCTCCCCACCTCTCAGAACTGTAGTTGACTCGTCTGTAAAGCAGTCTGAACAGTGGCGGCCTCTCAGGGTCAGAGAGGAGGTGACCGGTACAAATGGAGCCTCCCCCTTCCTCATTTCCAAGGCACCACAGCCATATCCGAGGGGTGCGGTGGGGTGGGGGGTCCATCTCTGTGGGGGTCTAGGCCCTGTGGGGATAGAGTACCTGGGTTTCTGGAGTTGCCTCCTCAGGTATGGACCAATAACAGAATGGTTAATGTCGTAATACTTTGTCCAGTAGATGCAAAGCTTCTGGTGGTTCACGACTAATTCCAAGACGGTCTGAAAGCCCTTAGCCATGACGAAGTCCACTTCGCCACTCCCACGCTCCCAGGCATAGACGGTGAGCAGCTCCAGCGCGTATTGAGGCGGCAGGGGACGTCCAAGCTCCTGCTTACACTGAGAGGAGGAAAAACAACCAGGAAAGTGGATTCATCCGGCTTTGAGTAAAGCGCATTTCCCCTGGGCCAAAGCCAGCTTAGTGCTAAGTTCTCTTGGTGCAAAGTCACACCCATTCATTCACAGACGCTCTCTGGGGGCCTTCGTGCTACAAAGACAGGAGTTGAGTAGGTAAGGCAGAGACCACGTGACCCACAAAAGCAAAAGTATTATGCACCGCCTCCTCGCTGTTGAGGGAAAAAGCTCGCTGGGCCCTGGATTCCGGCGGATGCGGGCTTGAATCGTGGCTCCACCACGGTCTGGTTCTGGGCGGACAACTTAGATTCTGGGGAGACGGCTCCTGGAGCCTCGTTTTGCTCATCTGCCAAGGGAATGGCAATGACAGCTTCTACCTCAAAGGGGTACTATGAAATTAGCTGAGAGGGAGCACTTGAAGTGTTCCTAAGTGCCTTAGAGAAGCAAACAAAATTCCCTCTGCAGGAAGATCCCTAGTGCAAAACCTCACATTATTTCACAAGTAACTGCAAGTACAGTGACTGGCACATAAATAACCAGGCGCACAGTGAAACAGGACACCAACAGTGAGGACCAGCAAAAAAAAAAAAAAAGAGAGAGGAAATAGTAATACATTCACAAAACTTGAGATATGGAAGGATCCAATGCAGGCTTTAGAATAGCTGGGAACACTGTATTCAAAGACAGAGCAGAAGAGCAGGAAGCAGTAGGGTCTTAGAAGCCATACCCCTCCCGCTCCTCCCCTTCCTCCCCTCCCTTTCCTTTCTTTCTCCTTTCCCCTCTCCTCTCTTTCCTTCTGCCCTCCCCTCCCCTCCCCGCCCGGCCTCTTGCTTCCTTTCCCCTCTTCTCCTCCTCCTCATCCACCCCCTCAGCTGCTGTCTGGACTGGACAGCCACACCTCTTGGTACCAGTACTTGACTAGGCGGATGAGGCTCTTGAGCTTGGGTGGGCGATCCTTCAGGAAGGTTCGCTGTAGCTCAGTGAAGCAGGTGGAGAACTCGCCATCACTCCCCAGGCGTTCACACTCTTCGATGAGCTTGACGTAGATTTGGGAGTCAGGTTTGTAGTCTTTTGTCACCTGACCTGTTAGGGATGAACCCATAACTTTAAGATGTCGGCTCTGCCCTGCGGTTCTTCGAGTTGCTCTGGGGAGACAGGTTCACGGGCCGCGGTGCAGCGGAGAGAGCCATCTCCAGTCCCCGCTTCTCCCACCCACTGCCATCGAAGGGTCCACTGTAGGGTCCACTGTCCTGGCTGCTCTATCGGTCACGTCCGCCTTGCCCTCTCCTCTCCATTCGCCCTCAGCCTCTTGCATTCCCCCACCACACGCGGGCCTTCTCTAACCTCTAGGCCTTTGCCCATTCTGTTCCCTCTGTCTGGCATGCCCTTCCTCCCCTTCTCTCTCCCCTTCTTGTAATTATCCTTTTTTGGGGGGGACCATTATACCCCAGCAGCCAACATAGCGCGTAGCAAGAGATAGTCCCAAACTTTTTTTCATTTCTGGTGCTTTTAGAGTTTCGGTGTTTCTCGTGCGTCCCCTCTCGGAGATCCCACCCCTCGTTGTAAGTTTGATGAGGCTTCCTCACGTTTTGGGTAAAAGATGAAATCAACATGTTGGCTTTACGCCAGGTCTCGGCTGCCTCAGTTTTAGAAAGATGAACCACTTTGCCTTGCAGGCTTGCTAAGAAATGCCTTGCTCCCCAAATGTGCCGATTTGTTTAATGTTGCTCCCACGACTGATCAGACCTTCTTCATTCTGGCCCCAGAAGAGAATCTAAGAGCTCTCCCCCATTTGAAAGGGATGCCTTGTTTCGGAAAGACTTCCACCCCACGAGAGATTTCTGATCAGAAGCAGGAAAAGAGAGAGAAAGAAGCCCCAGCTTAGGGCAGAGGCTGCGCCCTGGTGACTAGGGGCACTCACCCAGGACATCAAAGGCAGGCAGGACATCAAATTCCACCCCCTTCTGGGGACAGCTCCAGGAGGAGCTGCTGGAGAGCGTGAAGCTGAGTGCGCGAGGGTTCTGTATCACACGGGGGTTCCCCCATCTGTGACTCTGTACCATCGCTGCCGCGTTATGACTCTGCATCACCGCTGTGTTATTCTGGATCTCAAACTGCACCGCAAACATTTTCTCTCTTCTACAGGCTTCCAGCTGTCTTCTGATTTCCTGGATGAACTCTTTTCGGTGATCAAACTGCTCCTGAAAACTTCCGAAGGAGCTCAGGAAGACCACGAGGTCAGCATCAGACCGGCCTCGGAGGGCCGTGCCTTTGCCGGAGGAGCCGCCCTAAAATAGAGGAGGGGAAAGGGAACCAACGTTTTTTTTTTTTTTTATGGTTTGTTTTTTTTTTTTTTGAGAAGAACCTTCCTAAATAAAATGAGAACAATCACTAACATTCTTTTTTTTCTTTTTTAAAAAGATTTTATTGATCTATTTTTACAGAGAGGGGAAGGGAGGGAGACAGGGAGAGAAACATCAATGTGTGGTTGCTTCTCACACACCCCCACTAGGGACCCAGCCTACAACCCGGGCATGTGCCCTGACCGGGAATCGGAAATCAGCCACCCTTTGGTTTGCAGGCCGGCACTCAGTCCACTGAGCCATACCAGCCAGGGCATCACTAACATTCGTGAGCACCAGCCACAGTTCTGAGGGCATTACCAGTTTTGACTCCTACGATGCTCCCAAGGACTTCGCTATTTAGGCACCATTGTTATTAGTTCCCACCTTACAGGTGCTCAGGGGAGATTATATGTCGGCCTGAGCCACAGCTGATAGGTAGCAGAAATACAATTCAAGCCTCAGCTGCCTTGTCCCGGAGCCTGTGTTCTTCACTCCCAGGCCTTTATGGTCTTCCATCATTCCATACTGCGGTCTGGCCCATGCTGGGTAGCTTACTTAATCTGCACAGCCCTATAAGGGAGTTACGGATGGGGAAACTGAGACACAGAGAGGTTAAGTAATTTGCTCAAGGTTTAGAGCGAGTAGGTGCTGTCTGCTTTTAAAATGCATACTCTTTTTGAAGTCATTATTAAATCTATTAAGGGTAACGTTGGTTACTATAACATTATACAAATCTCAGGTATACAAGTTGGTAATACAGCATCTGTGTACTCTGTTGTATGCTCACCATCCAGGCCTAGTCTCCTTGTATCACCTTGTATTCAACCCTTTTTTCATTCCGGTCCCCCCCCCCCCCCCCCGTTCACCTCAGGTAATCACTGTGCTGTCAGAATCTATACTCCTGTTAATCAGCAGAAGTGGTGAGTCCTCAGCCTGGCCATTCATTAGCAGATGGTTGCTCAGAGCTGGACCTCAGTGCCCCTATGTCACAAATGGACTGGCCCGGGACAGCGGTTCCTGAGCTTCACCTGGGCGTTTGTGAAAAAATTGCAGGCACCGGACCTTACCCTAGAGTCTATTTTCACAAGCTGCGGTTACGTTTCTGGTGTGGATCAGTCTGAAGCCACCAGCCCCAAAGACCCCCACGTTTTTGCTCTCTCCCTTTCACTGTGGAAGCTGGTGCCCGTTCGGTCACGCCCGCCCCGGTCTGGCAGGGGGGCTCACCTTTACCACCTTCAACACCCGGACAGGGCGGCTGCCACCTCGGAGGAAACACCTCTCCTTCAGAAAGCTGCAGATGATGTGGATGGCTTCCCTGACGCTGTCTCGGAAAGTGCTGTCTGGCAGGAGGTGGTTTTCGATGAACTTGTCCAGATCCCCGGCGGAGGTGCTTCGGAGCTCCATGAGGATGCTCGGGCGGGGACAGGCAAGCCGGCCAGGAAGGGACCTGTCAGCGGCTCTCTTATACTGCCCACATCTGAGCTGCTCTCGGTTTCGGTTTCGTTTCCCGGGGGAGGGAGGAGCTACATCCTTGCTTCTTAGCAGGTTTAACCCTGTCCCTCCAGACCCAGGAGCTGACACTCTGCCTCCAGCGCCTGCCTTCCTTCAGACTGCACTTTGGAAACTTTGCTGTTTAACCCCCAGCAGAGCCTCGCCCAAGAGAAATAAGGATCGGAAACCGGGTTTTGGTTTTTTCTTCTTCCCAGTTTTTTGTTGTTGTTGTGACAAAATTGTTCTATAGTCTCCTACAGTCTTTACAACTGTGGGTGCCTACTGCAAAAAGGAAAAACGCCAAAAAACTCGGGAAGCATAAGACCCCATTCGTAACCCCGAACCTCAGAGGCGACCACTATGCACATTTTGGGGTAGAGCCTTTCAGATGTTTTTCTAGGTTAACACACACACCTACACACGAAAATTCATGGTTCTCTTTCCTTTTCTTTCTTTCTTTCTTTTTTTTAAAGGCATCATACTATACTTTTTTCCTTTTGATGAGTAGACTTTCTTTCTTTCTTACAGCAGTTTTAGTTGGACAGAAAGATTGAACAGAAAGTACAGAATTCATATACGTCTCCTCTCCTTCCACCCATAATTTCTACTGTTTCTAACCTAGGTGCATTTGTTTTACGAAATGAATCGCTGTTGATTCATTGTCATGAACTAAACAAGAGTTCGTGGTTTCCATTAGGGTTCGCGCTATGTTGTACACTCCCTGGGTTTGAAGAACGCGTGACGTCGTGTACTCACCATTATAAAATCACGTGGAAGAGTTTTCCCTTGTTGTGCAAATCTTCCGTCTTTTCTAACACATGCATTCCTCGCCGGGAAGCTGCCCCCGGGCACGGCCTCCACCTCGGCCCACGCTTTTAACTGACGGTTCTTTCCATTGGCAGTTAGTGCAAGGTAGTTTTCAATTTCTCTTGAGAGTCCTTTGACCCACGTGCTAGTTAAAAGTGTGTTATTCAGTCGCCAAATATGCTGGAATTTTCCAGATAGCTTTCTTTGATTGATGTGGTGTCTAATTCCATTGTGGTAGAGGGTGTGCTCAATGATGCTAGTCCTTCGGACTGGGGGAAGGCGCGTTCTGTGGCCCGGATGTGGCCTGTCTCGGTGAGCGTTCCACGTGTGCTCAAGAAGAGTGCGTGTGCTGTTATTGTTGGAGGAAGTAGTTATTGTGTAGATACTCACTAGCTCGCTTTCTTCATCGCCCTCTTCTTTTTTTAAAAAAAATTATTTATTTATTTTTTTAGAGAGAGGGGAAGGGAAGGAAAAAGAAAGGGAGAGAAACATTGAGGTGGGGGAGAAACATTGATCAGTCGTCTCTCGTACGTGCCGACCGGGGACCGAACCCACAACCCAGGCATGCGGCCTGACCTGGAATCGAACTGGCGACCTGCGAGACGATGCCCAGCCCACGGAGCCACAGTGCTCAGGACCAATGACCCTTCTCTTCACCAGCACATCAATTAATTGCCACTCCCTGTTCCTGTACACCACGTGGACTTTCGAGTAAGGTAAAAATGTAACCGCAGAGGGGCGGACATCGTCTTTGGAACATGCGCTTTGCCCCCTCGTTGGAGCGTATGTCTGATAAAGATCCCGCTGCCTCCCAAACGCCTTGATGGGGACTGTACTTGCTAATGAAACGTATACTTTGGACTAAACGTATATATTAGATTCCACACTAGTGCAGAGGAGACCTGTCGTTACAAAGCCGACATGGAACTCTTTGGAAGGATGCAATGAAGGCAAGTTTCACAAAATGTTGCACAGAATTAGGTATGAGTGAGACGACTGGAAAAGACTGAGGAAGTAGTTGGAGGGATCCAGAATTACGCCCCGATGCCTCTGCAGGCGGCTTTGCGTTCTTGTCCCCGTTAAAGACACAGGAACAGGAGGTTCCAGACGGCGCATTCTGGTGTACTTTATTCAAGACAGATCATGCCGGACACCTCAGGCGCCTGCCCTCAGCGAAAAGATCTAGGTCGTTCTTGAAAGATTGAGAAATGAAGGCCCCCTGTGAGGGCCCTGGCAGCCAAGTCAGAGGATTATGACACTCTGGCGTCCTACCTATGAACTTGAAGGCCCACAGGAGGAAGTGACTTGCTCAAGAACACCGGCAGTTTTGGGCCAGAGCCAAGCAAAAACATATCAGTTCCAGGGTGATGGGTATTTTCGTGGTGCTGGGATGGATTGTTTTACCTTATTAGGCCAATGACCCTGGCAAAGCTGCCTGCGCCGAGGAGGGGCCGTCAGTGGGTTTCGGAGCACTGACTGTTTAATCCACCTGGCCGTGGGCCAGCTTCTGCCGCGCTCACCAGGAACCACGTGCCCTTTGACCCTCCACTCCTTTCCTGGGCCTCACCTTTGTCAGGCCTGTTGGGAGACCAGAACTTGGAGCTTGGTCTCACCTCTTGCAAGTATTTTTATTATTGTCCCCATTTTCCGGGTGAGGAAACTGAAACTCAGAGAGGCGAGGCTCCAACTCTGGAAGGTGAGGCCACTCAGGACCTGAACGATGAACTCGAGTGGGTTCCAGAGCTGGTACATGTTTTTTTGTTTTTGTTTTTTAATATATTTTATTGATTATGCTATTAGAGTTGTCCCATTTCTCCCCCATCATTCCCCTCCACCCTGCACACCCCCTCCCACCCACATTCCCCCCCTTTAGTTCATGTCCATGTGTCATAAATTCTTTAGCTTCTACATTTCCCACACTAATCTTGCCCTCCCCCTGTCTATTTTCTACCCACCGTCTATGCTACTTATTCTCTGTACCTTCCCCCCCTCTCTCCTCCTCCCACTCCCCTGTTGCTAACCCTCCATATGATCTCCATTTCTGTGTTTCAGTTCCTGTTCTAGCTGTTTGCTTTTGTTTTAGGTGTGGTTCTTAAAAGCTGTGAGTTTGTTGACTTTTCACTGTCATATTTTTTTATCTTCTTAGATAAGTCCCTTTAACATTTCATATAATAAGGGCTTGGTGATGATGAACTCCTTCAACTTGACTTTATCTGAGAAGCACTTTATCTTCCCTTCCATTCTAAATGACAGCTTTGCTGGATAGAGCAATTTTGGATGTAGGTCCCTGCCTTTCAAGACTTCAAATACTTCTTTCCAGCCCCTTCTTGCCTGGAAGTTCTCTTTTGAGAAATCAGCTGATAGTCTGATGGGAACTCCTTTGTAGGTGACTGTCCCCTTATCCCTTGCTGCTTCTAGAATTCTCTCCTTCATTTTAATCTTGGCTAATGTAATTACGATGTGCCTTGGGGTGTTCCTCCTTGGGTCCAGCTTCTTTGGGACTGAGCTTCCTGGACTTCCTGGAAGTCTATTTCCTTTGCCAGATTGGGGAAGTTCTCCTTTATTATTTGTTCCAATAAGTTTTCCACTTGTTGCTCTTCCTCTTCCCCTTCTGGGACCCCTATAATTCGGATGTTGGGACGTTTAACGATGTCCCGGAGGTTCCTAAGCCTCTCCTCATTTTTTTGAATTCTTGTTTCTTCCTTGTTTTCTGTTTGGTTGTTAGTTTCTTCCTTCTGGTCCACTCCATTGATCTGAGTCCCAGTTTTCCTCCCATCACTATTGGTTCCCCATGCGTCTTCCTTCATTTCATGTATTGTAGCCTGCATTTTTTCATCTAATTTGTGAGCAAAATTGACCAATTCTGTGAGCATCCTAATGACCAGTGCTTTGAACTGTGCTTCTGATAGGTTGGCTATCTCTTCGTCGCTTAGAGGAATTGTGTCTGAGGCTCTGATTTGTTTTCCGTTTTGAGCCATTTTTGTTTTGTTTTGTTTTTGGTCTGGTCATAGCTGTTACGTATTAGGGGTGGAGCCTTAGGTGTTCCCCAGTGCGGGGGCAGCCCAGTCGCTGGGTTGTGATGCTGTACGTGGGGGCGGGGTCCGAGAGGGAACAATGGCGCCTGCTCCGCTCTTTCTTGAGATCCCCTCCCTTCCGCCACTTTCCCTTCGCCTGGATTACCTGCGCGAGTGAATGTGGGACCACCTGGTCAGCCGGCCGCCTTGCTCGGCCTCACTGGGTCTGCACCCCGTGAGACAGCCTCCGCCTGTGGGCCTGTCAGCCGCCTGTGCACCTGGGAACTGCCAGCCGCTGCTGCTTGCGTTCCCGGGTCCGCACCTCCACTTTTTCCTGCTGCGACTCCGCCCCTCTTACCGGTCTGGATGAATGGTTGTTGGACTTCCGTACAGTTCAATTTTCTATCAGCTCTGGTTGTTTTCTTGTTTCTAAATATTTGTTGTCCTTAACTTTGGTTCTGAGAGGAGGCACAGTGTGTCCGCCTACGCCTCCATCTTGGCCGGAAGTGCTGGTACGCGTTTTGGGTTTCTGCTTTCTACCACACTGGTTGCCTCTATTTTATTTCAACGGGGGAAAACGGTAATTGGCCAAGTCACATGTAGCAATGTTTGCCCTTCCTCACATCTTTCTCTCTGCTTCTTTGGCACGTGCCCGTGCCGGGAGGGAGACCAACCGTTTGAGGCAGTAATCCGTCTCTTTTCAACTGCCTGGGACTGGGTGGCGGTGGCTGCTGAGATTGCTGTGTTAAGAAGGATTCTGAGGCTGCTAGTAGGCTCCGGGGGAAAGATGCCATACGGATCACTGATGACTGCCGTGAGCCTGGGTGGGGAGAGAGGCAACAGGTGTGGCCTGCCACTCCCGGGAGGCCTGAGCGGCCCTAATCAGCACCGCTTCCCACCTGGTGGCTGCTAGCTGAATTGTAGAAAAACGGGACTCCAGGGCAGCTACGGTGTGGGTGTATGCACAGAGGTCACCCCAGGAAATACCTTTTAATAGACATCATGGCCCCCGGACAGAGCAGAATCTGCTGGGAGCAAGGGGGCGGCGGGCAGAGCACGGGTGGAGTGAAAGGAGAAACCCCCCCAGGAGACTTCTGCCTCCACACTGAGCACCCGCGCCTCTGGGGTCCAGAACGGGAACTTGCCTCAGACTTGGCCTGGAAGAGAAGTGTCCGTTGGCTGGAATTGGCTGCTCCTTCTGGGAAGTACCCAGCATTCCTGGTCAACTGCCTGAGCTCTTTTGGGATCGGTTAGAGTGAGAGTAAGAATCCAGCTGAATAGTCTCTGCTCCACTCCCTGGCGGGCTGAGTGAGGAGGGGCCGTGGTGAAGGCTCGTTCTGCAGGATGGGAGGTGCTGCAGCGTGAAGGGGGTGTTTGATGGTCCTCGTTAGTGCTAACCAGGGTGTTAAGGTTGCCCAAGGACCTGGCTCCCTTCCTGGCGTTGCTGTGCTAAGACCTCCCCATCTCTGGGCTTCGGGTTATTCATGCGGCAGGTGAGTGAGGTGATTGAACTAGGCCCTGGATCAACTGTACCATCTCTTCCGGCCTTGACCTCTGGTTCCGTAACCATTTGGGACTTTCCCCCAAGGTTGGGGTAGGAGGGAGAAGATGAGGATGCTGCCTGGTTGGTGGGGGGCACCAGCACAAAGCACTCTCCTGAGAGGGTGTGGGGTCAGAGAAGTTGCCTTGAGCCCAAGATGAAACCTGCCAGAAAGCCAACTCCCTGTGGGTGGAGCCCACGCCTTCCTTGTTCACTACCATGTCCCCAGTGGCTGGAACGTAGTAGATGCTCATGAAATGCTGCCCATCCCAGTGGCATCATGTATGCTGGTGGGGGTGGGGGGACGGACTTCCAGAAAGCAGAAAGGAAGAGCAGAGGCTACCAGTTTTCCTGAATGTTCCTACTTTATTTTTGGTTACATCATCACGAAGAAACGCGGCGGTCGGTTCTGCATGCACCGGAAGGCGAGAGTGTATTCTGGGCGGGGGTAGGGGGGGCGGTTACGTCGGTGGGGACAGCGGAGAGAGCCTGCGCCTGGACTGCGGGCTTGCCACATGCTGATTCCAGCGCCAAGACCAGCGTCAGGCTTGGGCGACGCAGCCAGCATGCTTTCTCCTCAGGGCGGACCGTGGGAAGGAGGGGGCCGCAGGAGGAGATGGCAGCCAGGAAGCTGTTGGCCATCTTGGGGAAGGCGGAGAACTTGCTGTTGAGAAAGTGGTTACTGGGGACAAGAAATCAGTGACGGCCAATGAGCCGCGCGGAAGAGCTGGGGGTGGAGATCCCCAAAAGGAAGGCTGAAGGGCGTGCCTTTGGAGAAGGTGAGCGCCTGCCCGTCCACCTGCCGATTGGACTGCGGCAGATGGCGGTGGGCAGGCGGACAGGGCGGGGCATGTTCCCAGGGCAACTGGGGAAAACCCAGACTTTTTCACAGGGCGTTGAAGGCTGCCCCAACCCAACCTCAAACGTACGTTCATCCTCACTGCCTTTTTCTCCTTGAACAATTTTTTTTTAAAGTGAAAAGGCTGGATGATTCCCTGATGGACTAAAAGCTGTTAGCATCAGGCTGTCACTAGGTTCTGGATCTGCGATGTTGGTGTCGGATTCTTCTGATACACTTGGTGGGGAGGGTGGTAGGGGCAGAGACGGACAGGCAGACGGAGACAGACAGGTTTGAGGCTCTTCTGAGTGAGACCCGGAGTGAGAGCCAAAGGAGAGAGTCAGAGCATCAGGGACAGGGGTCGGGGGTTCATTGAACTAAGGGCAGAGGAAGGAGAAGCCCAATGCTGGGGGCTTTGGCGAGGCCCCCGTGGGCCCAGAGCTGGGGTTTCCAGATACCTTCCGCGTGCGCTTGGGGAGGCCGGGGGCCGAGAACGCCCCTCGGAGGGGTGTCATCCCACCCAGCCTGCACGATGCTGCCAGGCACCTGGGGCGGCGAGGGCCCTCAGCCCAGGGCCACCTGGCCGTGCCAGCAGGAGAAGTGGGTGGCTTGAAGAGCTAGGGTCTAGGTGGAATTTCAGGTTCTGCTGGTCTGGTCTGTGAGAGGAAGCAAGGGCGTGAGGTGGTGGTAAGATATTTTTTGCTTTTGCTATTTAACCCCTTCAGAGAGGGAGCGAGGAGGCGGGGAAAGAGCTGGCCGTAGAAAGGGAGAGTTTCACGTGGTGGATGGGACAGGAAGGGACAGAGAGCGGGGTGGGGGGGGAGGCTAGAAAACAGGGGTTGTTTTTTTTTTGCTAGGAAGCAGATAGGTACCATCCTGTAAGAGGAGGTTACCAAAGTCCCTTTGTGTATTTTGCGTGTCCACTTGAAGTATTTGGGGGCTGGGAGGGTGTGTTCCTAGTCACCAGGGAGCTCGAACACGGGGGCCTATGTCCCTGGCAATTGGCGTGTCTATGTGCAGAGGCGGTGGGGGCCAGGCTGTTCTACTCTGCCCCCAAACACGGACACGACACAGGAAATACGAGTTGCGTATGTGTGCATCTGTTCAAGGCCTGGAGGGTCTAAAAACAGTCCTAAGAGTGATGAAAGCCGCTTGTAACTGCCCACCCTGGAAGGCTGCTGAGCGAGTAGCCTCCTTGTACAAATGCCCCCCTCCCCGCCCCGCCGGCTCCATCCTGGGGAGACCGAAAAGGGGCTGCATTCAGCGCCTGCATCGCAGCAGCAGCAGCAGCAGCAGCAGCATGGCGGAGGGAGGAGGCGGTCCTTGGCCGCAGTGCCCAAGGTGAGGGGGCGACCCCGAAGAGAGGTGCAGGGAGGGTGGCAGGGGACGGGGTGGCCAGGTGGAGAGGAGAGAGAGCAGAGTGCCGGGGGCTGCCGGGGCAGGCTGGTGGGTGGGGTGGGACCGGGGCAGGGGGCGGGACATGGAGCCAGAGACCTGGGCACCACCCTAATCGCTGGACACGTGGTTCTCGTTCTGCAGCTGGTGCCAGCGCTCGATCTTCTTATCCTTGTTTTTCAGGCACTCGTACCAGTGTTTCAAGCGCTCTCCCTTGGCCGAGATCCCCAGCTGGCAGCCTCCTGGACGACAGGGGCCGAGGGGGACAGGCGGTCAGAGTGGAGGGACGCATGGGACTCTCACGCAGGACCCAAATGTCTAATTGGAGAAAACTGACCCCCCGCCCCCCCGCCAGCGCCTCGGGATCCGTCCTCTCCGGCGGGGGGGGGCGCTGGTTGTCACAGCGGTGTGACCACTGGCCTTCTCTGCCCACGGACCACCTGCTCAGGAGCCCGGGGTGGCTCCCTACTGCCGCACCAAACTGTCTCCTTTTTAAGACCTGCCACAAAATCACTGCCCGCCCACGGAAACTTGCCTCTCACGGCCGTTAGGAACGCATCGTCTGTTTTCGAAGAGCTTCATCACCCCGCCCAGTCCTGCCCCCGCACCTGTGCTCACACCCTGACCCACCTTCCATGGCTGTTGTCCCTCATCGTTTGGAGGGGGGCCGGGAGCACTAGAACCCTCATCCTAGACCTGCCTCTGGATGGAGGAGACAACCTCTGCGCCCTGTTTTCTGCAGAGCCGCAGACCCCACGCTCCTGTGATCTAACTGTTCTGCTGGAGGCGATGTGGTCAGCAACCACGCAGCCACGATCCAATCTTCCCAGCTCCGTAAGCCCTTCGTGAAGGCAGAAGGCAGACGCTCCGACTGGACCCTCGTCGGGAGGATGTGCCCCAAGAAAAGAAAGGCCCTCGCAGCCGGGCAGCCCTGGGCAGGCGCTCCTCTCCCGGGAGGACAGGGGGCGGGGCTTCTCTGGGAGTGGGGCGTACTCACCGATGTAATCGTTGGACTTGCCGATGTCATAGTCCCAGACTGAGATGTCCAGGGACTTCTTCGCCAGGTCGCTGTGTTTGATGTCATAGAAGAACTCCTGAATGCAAGAGAAGAGGACGTGGGAGTCAGAGGGTCCCCTGAGCCTCTGGGGTCCAGGGGTTCATGGACTGACGCGGGAGGCCCTTGAACTAGGCATACTGGGAGCAAGGGGGCCTTCCTGCTGAGCGCCTGGGCCAGGCCTGACAATCCCTTTTTAACAAACATTCCGTAAAACGAAGTCCCTCCAGGCCTGCAGTTCTCTCTCAGTGACTCTCTGTTTGACACGGGGGAGGCTGGCGGAGTTTTAGGGAGAGTGCCGGTCCGTTCAAGTTTCCTCGAAGGCAGCTAGGCCTGAGCTCAGCCCTTCCATTCTGGTAGCTTCTACGGTCGGCTTTCCCTTGTCGTCCTCGTTTAGAGATTAAAAGGTGGTTGAGGGGACTGAGACCGACACGAGCAACAGGTGCTTACGTTTCCAGTGCTTTTAAAAATTACTAGGAATATTAATTAGAACATTATAGCATATAAAATGTTTGCATATCCTACTGCGTGAAATACAACCTGAATGTACCATATCGTGGTTTTCTTTTTTTTTTAAATTTATTTATTTATTTATCTTTTTTTTTTAGAGGGGAAGGGTAGGAGAGAGGGAGAGGGAGAGAAATATCAATGTATGGTTGCCTCTTGTATGTCCCCTGATGGGAACTGGCCTGCAACCCAGGCATGTGCCCTGACTGGGAATCGAACCGTGATCGTTTGGTTCACAGGCCCGCACTCAATCCACTGAGCTACACCAGCCAGGGCCATATCGTGGTTTTCTTTCTCCATCTGATGTAACAGCCGGCAAAACCCAAGGCAGCGCGCTGGCCAGCACTTTGCTGCGTCACCGTTACAATGGCTCCATTTCGTGGCTGTGTGGCTGTACCGTGACCTAGTGCCTGACAGGTGAGTATTCGGTTGTTTCTCAATTTTCCTGACCGTTAACGACGTGAGGAAAGGCACCCTTGTAGCTAAACCACGTGTACCTCCGCGGTGACAGGGGTGCGGGGAGTGACAAACTTGGATTTGTGTTTTAGAAAGCTCACGCTTCTACGGAGGGTGGGCGACGTGCAGGGAGGTGAGTCGGCGGCCTACGGCAACGGTCCAGGTGCGAAATGCCAGGGTCTAAGCCAAGGCAGCAGGAGTGAACACAGAGAAAGGGGCGCATTCAGCGGGGATCTAGACAGCGGCTCGAGCGGAAGACTTGATGTCCTGGGTGGATGTGGGGGGACAGGGACAGGGCAACACCAACTGGGTGGACGGGAAAGGGCATCACTGCCCCTGCTTATTCCCTCGAATGTCAGCATTACAGGCTGTTCAAATTGGTGAAGATATTGGAGACCATATAATTCTGTATCTCTTCAAACTCAGCTTCCTGCCTAATCTATAGGTTTTTATTTTGGGGCTTGATTCCCTCCAGTGACAGGAAACTCATTACCTATCCTTTAGATAATCCAAGCTGATCTATGAGAGAAAGGGTTGTTTTTTTTCTTTTTGTTTCTCCGATGTGTCTGACAACACCCGAGGAGCGAGCTTCCCCCCTCTCACACACAGGAGCTATGCCGTAGCACGACAAAACGGGGCGGCCTTACCTCATTAAATTCAGGATTCAAGGTTTTCTTCTTAATCTGTGTCTTGTGTTTGGCCTTCTTTCCCATGTCCGGTTTCAGCCAGCTGAGAGGAGGCATGAGAGGCTGTTAGGAGTGAGGTTTAATGACTGAGAACAGCCCCGCGGTGACCGGACCCCACAGGCTCCTTCCAGCGTCAGGAGAGCAATGGACGGACGAGCACGTCGGAAGGCGCGTCGACGCTGCTGATGGCCGTGCGCAGCAGAGAGTCTACCCGGTGCCCGGCGCTGCGCCGCGCACCCGAGGTGCGCTGAACCCTCAGCATGCCCTCGATGCCGGAACCGCAACCCCCCACTGCGCCTACAAGGAAACCGAGGGGCCGGAGTCGTCCAGACAGGTGCCTCGGGCCACGCAGCAGGGACTGAACCCAGCTGTTGCCTCTGGAGCCTGTGCTCGGAGCCAGGACTTGCTCTCGGTGGACCAGAGTGAGACCCTGGGTGGCTGTGCCTGGCGTTTCACCACCTGGCACCCCTAGGTTGGCTCCAACGCCCGGGGAGATGCCCTGTGTGTGGACAACGGGGATAAAAGCCGCGAATCTGATCGCCGTCGTTCACTCCTCTGCTCAAACTACCGAACGGCCTCCCCTTGTCCTGAGGGTGAAGTTCACAGTCTCTGATGTGGCCTTCAGAACCAGCGACATTGGGTCCCTGCTCCAGAGCAGCTGACTCTCGTGCCCTGCTCTTCACCCCGCTTCCCACTCACTCTCCTTCCAACCCCAGGGCCTTTGCACACACGGTTCCTGCTGTCTGGAAGGCTCTTCCCTGGTGCAGGCACGATGCCTGACACACAGTAGGAACGTAATCAGTACTTTCTGGGTAATCCTGAGGCATCCTGTTGTCCGTACAGCCCTCCTCCAGTTCCCTCTCGACTTCCCTCCACAGGCGTTTCCCCCACGTCCCTTGCACATGTCATCCTGTCTTGCTTCCTACTTCTAGGAAACTATCATTTCTTCCCATCGTACAGAGGAGGACCCTAAGGCCCAGAGAGGTTAAGGCATGAGCCCAAGGCCACACAGCTAGAGAATACTGAAGGCGGCTGATCGGGGACTCAAACCCAGGCAGTCTGGACCCAGAGCCCAGGCTGTCTTCCAGATCCATGGGGACGCACGTTTTGCTGCCACGAGGCAAGGCAGAATTCTACCGAGAGCAGTGAAATAGCAAGGTACCGGCACAAATCTAATTGCTGTGGAGATGCTATCTCATTTGGCCTTATGCCTTGTCTTGGAAATGAGTGGAACTATTGTCTCCATCTTACCAAGGAAGAATCTGAGGCTCAGAGAGGTTAAGTAACTTGCTTAGAGTCACACAGCTAGCAGCTGCCAGAGGTGGGGGTTGAACCCCATGTCTGATTCAAAGGCAGCTGTGAGAATGTACCTGGCGGACCTGCGACTACAGGGGGCCCAACCGACCAGGGCCGCAGCTGCTGTGCTTGGCAATCCACGCCATGTTCGTGCCAAGGTCATGCCCCCAGCTGATGACTACATGTGGTGGGGACACTATGGCAGGCCTGCTCCCAGGTGACACGGAGCTTGTCTGATGGCTGATTTTGGCTTGAGGACTCCCGACGGCCTTGCTAAAGTTGTGTCCAGGAGGCTTCCGCTGACCCCACCCTCACTCGGGCCACGTGACTGCTCTCCCTCCTGCCCCCCCCCCAACAGGCAGGTCCCTTAAGGAAACCCTTGGCACTTTAGTCCCATCGTGGCATTTTCTCAGAGGACCCTGACTGACACAGGTGACAAAGCCTCTCCTAGTCCCCACGAGGGAGGTCGCTGGGATAACCACCAACGGCTAAGGTCTCCCTGCTGAGTAGTTCCAGGCTGAACCCGGAAAAGGCCACACTGCCTCTGGTGGTGGGGCTCCAGCTGGGCAGGCAAGCTGCTGATTCGGGGGGGCTACAAAGGGGACTGCTGCGGCCTTGCTCACTGTCCCTCTCCCACAGGAGGGGACTGAGCCGCAAACCTCTCATACAGGTGAGCGACACGGCAGTCTGACTGCTGAGGCTCCGGCCCCACACTTAGCCAGCTCTGGTCATCTGTCTCACCGTGTGACCTCGGGCAGGTCTGTTTCCCTCTCTGGGCCTCAGTGTGCAGTGGTATTGGGGAAGCCCTCTGGTCCCCCTTTTACAAGGACCTAGCCCCCCCCCCGCCCCGGGGCCCGATCACAGTCCCAAGGCACCGACTCACAGCTTGACGAATGGATCTGAGTAGCCATTGGCGTCCATGGCGGCCAGGTGCACGCAACGTATGATGCCCACGATGAGGCCCCCCTGCTGCGTGCTGTACATGAGGGACACCAGGATCTTGCCGCGTTCCTCTATGTCACCAATGCGCTCCACCTGCTGCAATAGGGGAGGCGGGCGGGTGAGCCTAGGAGGGGAGCAGGCCAGGAACCGGATGGGAGCACTGGGGAAGAGCTCATGGAGAAGTGGGGGAACTGGGCCAGCGCTAGTGCGTTCAGTACCACGGACAGCAGACACCCCCCAACCCCACCTCCCGCACCCCCGGGGGGAAAGCCAAGGGCAACCAGTCTGAAGTACAGGAGACCAGCGGTTTTACTTCGACTCAGACACAGGCTAAGCCCTGACTCTGGTGACAGGCTGAGTTTGATCCTGGTCGGTGATGACCCGACTCTGCCCCAGGACTAAGCCTTGACTCTGAGTTCCGACTCCCCTGATACAACCAGTCTTCCCACAAATGCAGTCCCTGGGGTCGCACAGAGACCTGGGCTGATGGCCTGGAGGTGCAGCCCAACCCCAGCCTTGGCACACACACAGCCCAAGGGGCCTCCGGGACGCCCCCACGGAGGGACAGTAGCCTTGCTCTAGTCCTGCAGGATCACCAGCAGGGCTTCTGCCAACAAGGCCAAGGAGTTCAAGGGTGTCCCTGGCGTGAGAGGATGGGGCTCCCCCCACCTGGGCTCCAGGTGGGAAGAGCATTCACCTGGCCTCACGTCCCAGCGCCTTGTGCAAGGGCAGCTCTCACGTGACCCAAGGGGCAGGTGGTTGGGGAGAAAGAGTCAGGATGGGGCCAGGGAGGGAAAGAAAGGGAGATGTCAGGCCCGGGCTACGGCTCAGTCTCTGCTCAGTGCTCACCTCCTCCTCGTAGAGGGCCATGCCTCGGGCAGACCCGGTGGTCCCGGCACGCTTCATCTTAGGAGGAGACAGAAAGGAAAGAGAACATTGTCTACGGGGCTCGCCTCCCTGGGCGAGAAGGACCAGACACCCCTCAGCCCTCCAGCAGCACCCAGAGCCATGAGGACAGGCTTTCCAAGCTTCTGTGCCCCGCCCCCAAGCTCTTCCCTCTTCACCTGAAATTTATTATGCTAACCACTTGACACCATGTGAGTGCACCATAACCTATGCGGTAGGTTGTGTTAATAGCCCCATTTTACAAATGAGGACACTGGGGATCAGAGTGGTTAAGCCACTTGCCCAAGGTCACACAGCCAATAAGTGGCAGAGCGCCCCATACACAAAACATAGGACTTGATCTGCACTGGCTGAAGCGGCACAGGGGCTTGGGGTCCTGCCACCAGGTGCTTCTTCCTCCATGGCTCCTGAGGTCCTTTTGGGGGATTCTAAGGCTCCAGGGAACAGAGTGTGACAGCCGCTGGTTAAAGACTGCCTCCCCACTTTAGAGATGAGGGAAACTGAGGTCCAGAGGAGAGGAGGGGACAGCACTTATGCAGCCCCTGTTCTTGGTGGGGAATATGGGGGGAGTTGGTGGTGGGACGACCAAGGACAAAGAGCAAAAGGCAATGGTGAGTGGAGGCCTGTGCGTCCCGCCACCTCCCTGCCTCTGAGGCTGGCTGTGTCCATCTGAGCAAGGTGGGCGGGCCCAGGAGCTGCCGACTCAGGCAGCGCCTGGCCACTGTGTGGAGCAAACGGACTCACTGAGTGAGGGAAGGAAGAGGAAGCCCGAGGAACCCGCTGTCCCCCTCAGGGATTTATTTGGAACCTGGCACCCGGTGTCGATTCTTCCTTGCGATTGTCGTTGTTGCGGCTTGTTCCTCCACCTGTGCGAACCCGCGCACGGCACACGGATGTTCCATCTGTGGGCCGGCCATCTGGTGGGAGGTTGCTACAAGTTTCCCCTTCCCACCTGACACGGCTTCCCCGTGGGGAGCTGGCCCTCTGCCCGGGGCAGCGGGTGCGCTGGCTGGTGCCGAGCACAGCCGCTGGCGCGCAGCGTGACCTGGGCAACTCGCTCCCCCTCTGGGCCCCAGGTGGCCTGTGCGTCCAAAAGGGCAGGTTGGATTATCTCTAAAAATACAGATTGCAGGCCCTACCCTCCCTAAGTCAGGATCTTAGTTTTAAAGTTCTGATCTTAAAATCTCCAGTTGGTTCTGAGGAGCAGCCCAATTGGAGGCTCTCAACTTGGTTCTTGTTCTTTCTCAAAAGGGAAGTATCACACCTAACAATAGTAATTGGCACTCTGCTATCCCATTTTACGGATGAGAACACAAGGCCCAGCGAGGTTAAATAACTTGGCCCAGGTTTAGAACAAATGGCAGAGCCAGGATTCAAACCCAGAGATGCTGGCTCCAGAGTCCTTGCTCTAACACTGTGCTATTCTGCTCCCTGCTTATGTGCATGGTGCTTTATGGCTTCATGAGTGACAGGTGGGTAGGGCAGTATTATTCCTATAATAACAACAGGTAACAAGTTATGGTGCTTATTGCGCACTAGGTTGTGTTCTGATGTCTTTCACACAACGCTCCTGTGAGGCAGATACTGAAAGCCCATTTGCAGATAAGAAAAACCGAGGCTCAGAATAGCTCAGACGCTTGGCTGGGGCCAGGAGCAGGGGAGTTGCAGAGCTGGGCTTTGAACCCAGGCCGGCCACACTGCCACACCGCTGTGCCATCCCGTTTTACCGAAGAGGACCCTGAGGTCCTCAGAGTGGTGAGGCTTGCACAGGGTCGGTAAAAGGCAGGGTCAGGGCACAGCCGTGATGTTCTGAGCAGAAATCCTCACCCTCCTCTCAACAGCAGCCACATCTCCGCTGCCTGGCAGCCTGCAGGCCCGCACCCTCAAACGCCCCCGCACCTCGAGCCCCCAGGAAGAGGCGCTCACTCACCGGGATGACCCGCTCCAGACAGATATTGAAGTTCTTCCTTTGGTTGGGCTTCAGCTTCTTGAGAGAGAACCTGGTCTCGCCAATAAACTCGTTATGGCCAAACTTGTCCTCATCGCAGACGGAGATCCTGCGAGCCGCAGAAAGGGTAGGGAGAGAAGAAGAGCAGACGCTCTCACTGCGTACCAAGAACTGTGATGGATGCTAGCAAGGAATGTGTCGCGCGCACAGGGACATTTCGATCGCCGTGTATGGAGCCTCAGCCAGGTAGTGTTCGTGTCGTCTTCGCTGCAGTGTAACTTGCAAGCAGTAATGGGTACAAATCTTAAATGAATGGCCTGCTGAATCGTTCACAGGCACACAGCCACATAACGGCTGCCCAGAGCAAGATACAGAACGTTCCAGCTCTCAGAAGACCCTCATGGTCCCTTGTCGCCTCCTCTGTCAAAGACAGCCACTCTCTTTGACCTCCGGCCCGGTGGGTTCATGGTCCAGTTTTTGACCTTTATATAAATGGAAGCGAATGGCTTCTTTTGCTCAACATGTATGTGAGATTCATCCATGTCGGTAGTGATCTATCCTTTTCATTGCTGTATAGTATTCCATTGGGTAAATATACCATCCTAATTCTGCTACTGATGGGCATCTGGTTTTGGGCTATTTCTAGTTTTGAGCTATTAGGAATAAAGCAGCAATGGAGCATCCACATGCCTGTCTTTTTGTGCGCAATTGTGTATATGCTGACCCTTGAACAACGCAGGGCTTAGAGGTGCTGACCCACCGTGCCGTCAAAAATCCACGTATAACTTTTGACTCCTTCAAAACTTAACTGCTAGTGGCCTACTGCTAGCCAGAAGCCTTACTAATAAAGAGTTAACACATAGTCTGTTTATTATATGCATTGTATACTGTATTCTAGCAGTAAAATAAGTTAGAGAAAAGAAAATGCTATTAAGAAGGTGATAAGAAAGAAAATACACCTGCAGTATTTATTGAAAACAATGCACGTGTAAGTGGACCCTGGAGTTCAAGCTTGGGTTGTTCAAAGGTCAACTATAAAAAACCTGAGAGCTGGGTTCATGGGTGTTTGTAGATTGTAATCTCCAGTTTTCTGCAAATTTGTACTATTTAATAATGAATCTTTTAAAAACTCGGTAATCATTTCACTCTGTGGAGGACTCCAAAGTGGTTGAAATTACGTAGATCTAAATGTCTCTCACGGCTGTTACTCCAGGACATATTGTCAGGGGAAAAGGAAGGTTCCAGATATAAACAGCACGATACTTTCCATGCTGCTAACAAGAGTCTGCAGGCGCAGAGACTCACAGGAGGAGGAGGCAGACCCAGGCTGCGGGAGGGAGCTAACCTTTAGAAGGGGCTTTGCCTTCTTTATTCATTCTTACAGAAGAGTGTACCTGGGTATTACTAACATCATTAACATGCAGCGTACGAGAGCATTGCCGAAGAAGATGAGCTGCATCAACATTTTGTTAAGTAAGACAGGTGGGTTAGTTACTAGGACGGTCCGTCTTTCAAAACGCTCAATTTTATAGGGACCCTTTGCACGAGTGTGCACGTCTGCACACGCACACGCACACACACAACCCGGACACCAAGACACCAAGATGTTAAGAGTTTCACTTATCTGTATTCTTAGAAGATTCTACCAGAAATACATATGGTTTTGTAGAAGTAGAAAAAGGTGAGGAAAAAAAGCACGCAGAGAGGTTTTCAAAAGTGACCGCCGGGGACCACACACACGTCTCTGCCCACCCGCCAGGCAGGTACCTGAGGGTCTTCCTCTGCATGTCCTCGTCTGTGATGCCGTGATAGACGAGAGTCTCGTTCCAGACAGGGTTCCGGGTGTTCCGCAGGGTTTTTGTCCGAAGCTTGTTGGACTAGAGCCCAGAGAGACAGACAGACAGACAGACACGTGCCTTGGTGGGGAGCCAGCCCTGCAGCCAGTCCTTTGGGCCGATTTGGGGACAGGTGATTTAGGAGACTCTCCCTTTAGGAGTGTCCAGGGGCTCAATTGCTCCTGAATGCACGTCTCAGGGAGTGTGGGACATGCTCTGTGGTGAGGACTACAGCCATCAACAGGAATGGATGATGAGTCGCCCCTCCATCTATGCAGGGGGCTCTCTCTTTGAACTCTCCATTACGATTAGAAAGCAGAGACATTTCCCTTTGAGAAAAAGACTCTTAAATAGGTCAGGGAGGCAGAAGTAAGTGTCACCCACTCTTAGGCAGTAAAGGAACAATTTCTGGGCATACTGGGAAGGTTCCATGTTTCCCCAAATAGCACCCTTCATGCCGAAATTCATTAGGGGGAGGGGACAAAAATTTTCATTTCACTCCAAGAGAGGTGGCTAGAAATACACTATACCCAGAAGAGGTGGTCTGGTGACAAATCTAATTCATACTAACATGTAAATGACTCACTGGATTCCTTGGCAAAGCAAGTTTGGATTTAGGAGTGAGCAAAGGAGAGCACCTTAGAGAGAAGCAAATGTCACTGGGGAGTTAGAAGTAGTAGTGGCCAAACACTTCACAGTTCGGCCATGCCAGGTGAGGGACTGTTATTTCTTGATGCAAACAAACAGAAATACAGTGTATGTGTGCATGTGAGTGCACGCCTCTTTTATTTCTTAAGGGGCATTTGATACTTGCAGAGATTTTTAACACACACTTTCCCAAGACCATTCAACCAAGGGCAGGTCCCCTTGCATTTAGGACATCCTCATCAAATCAAGAGGACGAAGCCCCAAGTCAAACCCAAGGAGGCACTCTGCAGCCACGCGCTCTGAGTGGGCCCACCCAACGAGAGGAGAGCTAACCCCATGTTTCGTCCCCAGAGCAAAGTCAATGTCAGGTGAGCTGCCAGGGGAGAGAAAGTGGGTGGGGGGGACCTTTTCTCTCAGTGAAAGAGCATTAATCATCTCAAGTGCTGAGCCCTGAAGCCTGGAGTCATTTGTTTCTATTGAGAGGGACGGAGTGCTTGGTTGGGGCATCAAGTGGGCGGGGAGAGGGGCCATGCTCAGCACTGGGGAGCCACAGAAGGCATTTGAGCAGGCGAAGAGCATCATCGGGGCATCTGCTTCTCTCCTGGCCTTCGGAAGCTCCTGGATGCCAGGCTTCTGGGTTGGAGAATGGGCAGAGCTCCTGGCCCACCCCCAGCCCTTGCAAGGACTCTGCCACTCGGGGAGGAGGGGGTTTGGGGGCAGAGAGGGCTATTTTAGGCTCGGAGCTGGGGACCTTGGGTGCCTGCCAGGGCCCGTGTGCCTGGCTTGCCGAGAGGCCCAGGCCATATGGTACCTTGCTGGCTCCCGGCAGGAGGTGCAGCTTCACGTAGGGATCGGCCAAGCCGTTGGAGTCCATGGGCTTCAGTCCCTGTGAGAGAGAAGGCGGCGGTGTGAGGGCCTTGGAGGCCTGGCCACGCAGCTGTCACGGGCGCTGGGTGCTTCCTCTTCCAATGAGAGAGAAGGGAGGCGTGGTGTGCCGTGAAAAGAGCTCTGGAATCGCGCAGACAGGGCCTAAAACCTGGTCATGTCGCTTCCTGGCTGTGTGGCCTCTGGCAGGTTTCTGAGCCTGCCTGAGCCTCGTTTGCCTCACAGGTCAAATGGGACAAGAACAGTACCTGCTTCACGCATGGGTGAGACTTACATACAAGTTCACTGGCGAGTGCCCGGCACATAGTAACAGCCCCATCGAGGCTGGATGGCTGCTAGCAGGATGGGAGGAGGCGTTCCAGAACAAGAAGGGCAGGAGAGGAGGAGAGGTGGGGCAAGGAGGCCTGTGTTCTCACCTGGCCCCTGCACTCACTCCCTCCTGAGACCTCGGTTTCTCCCTCCAGATGCTGGGAACCACAGTCTCTGCCTGGCCCCCTTCCCAGGGCCGGGATGAGGGTCAAATGAGACCCCGGGGGTGGGCAGGGAGTTTGTTGGGGGTAGGAATTAAGTGGGGCTTGTTAACAGGAGCGACTCCAAAGTTCCTGGGGTTCAGTCACACGCTAGCCCTCTCCCCATGCCCAGGCTGGGACAGGTGTCCCACCTCTGGGCTCCCACTGTCCCCTCGCCCAGCACTAATCCCGAATCCCGGGTATCACATCCTGTGATCTCCATGGACCTCGGTTTCCTCATCTGTTCCATGGGGCCGATCACAGTCCCTGTGTTTCACGGGGATCTCGGAGGGATTAAAGGAGGTCTCGCCTATGAAGTCGGAGCTCTGGGCCTGGCCAAGGACGTGTGGACAGCGTTGACTACTACTAGCTGGGAGAGGATGCCGCAAAGTGGGGGGAGCGGCAGGGTCACCTAGTGGGTAAGAACACAGGCTTTTGAGCTGGACTGCAGTGGTTCAAATCCCAGTGCCACCACTTCCTGGCTGTGTGATCTGGGCAAGTCATTGAATCTCTCTGTGCCTCAGCTTCCCCATCTGTAAAATGGGAACGATGATAGAACCTTCCTCACAGGCTGCTGTGAAGATTAAAGGAGGCAAAGTAATCTGTAGAAAGCCCCAGGTGGTTCATAATACTCAGGAAACGCTACAGTGATGGGTTTTTGTCAGTTTCTCAGGGGCCATCCATGAGGGCAGGGCCTATTCTTGCTCGCTCCAGTACCCCCAGTATCTGAATTTGAACTTTGAGTGGGGCCTGCTCACTCGCCTACCAAAGTCCCTACCGCTCCCTAGCATCTCAGACAGCTCTCTTTTCCCCCTTGCCAGGCCAGCCCACGAGGCTCAGAGGTCCCTGCACCCCCGTCCCCGCCTCTGCAGCTGGAGGAGGAGACTTTGTGCAAGAACGGTTAAGGGCCTGCAGCCAGAGACTGTTCCAGCTGGACTCCAGTCTGGCTCTGCCCTTTACCAGCTGTGTGACCTCAGGTTTCGACAGTCCGAGCCTCAGTTTTCCCGCCTATACACTGGGGCTAAAGATGCTCCCTATCTCTGAGGTTCCTGGAATCAACAAGATCTTGCAGGTACTTACCTCACTGTGCTATTCGGGCGAGGGAGGGGGCTAGAGGCATGCGAGTGCCGCCACAGCGACCAGCACGTAAGAGGCGCTCAGCGCATGCTTGCTGAAGAAGTGACCTGGGCGTGTTGATTTAGGAGTGGCGTTGCGCATTTCGTGCCTCGTTTATCATCCAAACCAGGACATTTTGTGAGTGACGGGGAAGTCCGTCATTATTACAGCAAAGCAACAGGCAGAGGTGGGGACTGTCCTGAGAAAACCGGAGCCCGTGGCCACCTTCCATTTAATACTTACAGTCATCCCTGAGGGAGAGATGCTTTATTACCCGCAATTTGCAAACGGGCACACTGAGGCACAGAGAGGTTAAGTAACTTCCCCCAGTCACACAGCTAGGAAGCAGCAAAGCTGTATTTGAACCCAGGCAGTCTGGCTCCTAGGCCTTGCTTGTTCCACCTGGATCAGATTTGGGGGTGGGGGGCGGGCGGAAATCCTAGTCAATTACTTGCTGGGATTTGCACTGACAGCACCCACTTTCCTTAGGGTCTGGAGTTTGGTCGGCGCACTCCCCCGGAGCTGGCAGGGTGGGGAGGCTCTTCGCCCTGGGCCTGCCTTCCCTGCCCCCTCGGAAGCCTGCGTTAGTGTCTCTGTATCTGTACCAACGGCAGGCTCAGGCTGCTGCTCCAGCGCCAGAGCCACACCCCCCGAAGGAAGGAGCTGTTCTGTGGCCACGTCAGCTGCCACGTCAGGCTGTCGTTGCCTCCCGGGCGGGCAGCACCTCTGCATCTCCTCCAGCGCCCCCGGCTGCCTCTGCCCCTGGGAGGCAGCTGCCCATTAAATGAACGCCCCCCCGACCCCCCAACCTGGAGCCATCCCCGGAGGACGCAGGCCCCCAGGACACTGGCTGTGGTGAACTTCTGCCTCTTTCTCTTCACTGCCATTGCCACGGAGAGACAAGGCAACAGACCGGAGCCTGGTAACCCATGTCTGCCCCACCCCCCCAGAGATGCCCTGAGGGGTCCCTCACCCACCTTGGCCTTTATGATGGTGCAGTGCAGGGAGCTGTTATCCTGGTCGTAGAGAAGGCTGAACTCCAGGGCACCCAGGGTGGCTAGAGGGGGCAGAGGCAGGAACCAAGAGAACATTCATTCAGCCATTCAACAAACATTTCCTGAGCTGAGAACGTGCCCTGGACGGGCTAGGCATTGAGCCGACAGAAGGGAGGGACACTCAGTCCCTGCTCCGGACACCCCGTGCTGGTAGACCCCGCGGCCCAGCTGTGGTTCGTGAATGATTCGTTCATGACTTCGCCTAGTTAATGACTCCCTGTCCTGCCGGACGGACAGATCTGGAGGGCAAGGGCCGTGCTTGTCCTGCTCACGGCTGTGCCTGTGCGGGGCGCGGTGCAGGGGACACCGTCGCTGCTCACTCACTTGCTGGAGGAGTGAGTCTTGGCACGTGCTGTTGCCGCTGCCTGGAACGCTCTCCCTCTAGACCCTCACGTGGCTGGCACCTTCTCACGATCCATGCATCAGCTTGGACGTCACCTCCTCAGACAAGCCCTCCCTGATCACTCCACCTAAAGCAGCCACCCCCATGGTCATTCGCCCTACTGTATTTCCTTCACGGTGCTGTGTCTGCACGAGGTGAACTCACTGGCACAGCAGCTGTTTCTCTCCACTAGATCACTAGTTCCTCAGATCAGCCGTCTTGTCTGTCATTTTTTTTGGTCATGGTAGTCCTAATGCCTAGCACAGTTTGGGGCGCTTAGTAGGTGCTCAATAAAGACACATAAAACAGAGAGGAGTGAGTGAGGAATCTGGAGGTAGGCTTGTTAGGACTGCTGTGGAGAGCCCGTAACAGGGATGGACACAAGCAGGGAGCGACCATCTGTGACGGGCCCGTGAAGGGTCACGGAAGGCACACGGGAAAAGTGGTGGCCGCTGTTCCAGGGCGACAGGCACTCCCTGACTCCTTTCCCCTCAGACCACAGACCCCACACCCATGACCCATGGGGGAGCACGGGGACGGAGGGGACGGCTGACAGGTCACCCAGCTCTGGCCTCTGATCTGTCACAGCAGTGAGGTGGACTGCCAGCCACGTGAGCTTGAACCTCTCGGAGCCTCCGTCTCCCTACCTGTGAAATGGGAGCAGGAAAAGCGACCATCCCCAGGCTCCGTGGGAAGGTGACCTGAGCACGTGCCAGGGACGCACTGAGAAAAGGGCCCGACACCGAACGAGCGCTCAGCAAGCGTGGACCTCGGTCCCCTCTGGTGTGCGTGTCACACGATGCTAATTCCTCCGGTGTGTTCAGCGCTACGTAGTGGAGATTCCCAGTTCACCAAGCACTTTCCCAGGGGCTGCCTCAGTTTACTGCCCCATCGGTCCCGTATAAGAGGCAGTATTCTGCTTCTCATTTTACAGAGAGACAAGGTGACATGATGGGCCGAAACCGTGGCACCGATGACAGCCCTCGATGCAGGCGCAGCCTCTCCATCCGACCTCGAGCTCTTGGAGCGCGCCCCAGTCCCCGACACGCACCAGGTGCGGCCTCGTGCCCATCTGTGCCTCTCCCCCGCACCCAACCCCCCACCCCCAGCTCTCCCCCGCTGCTCCAGCCACACTCGGGAGAAGTGCCACTGTGTGGGTGTGGGTGTGTCCCTGGGACTCGGGGTCTGAGCGGGGGAGGATAAAACAGGCACTTTACACATCCCCGAGTGGATGGGTATAAGAGGAAACACCCAGAGATTTTTAGACGGGCCGAAATGACTTTTGGAAGACGAGCATTACGGAGTGTTGGGAGGGACTGAAATGCAGACAGGCCCAGGCGCGGAATGCTGGGCCAGGCAGCAACCCCAGGTGTGCCGTGCCGAGGGGCGACAAGCTGGACGCAGCGGAGCCGCGCTCTTGACAGTGACGTGAGTGGCGGCGGGGACGCTGCGCGTCTTTCATGACAACAAAAGGTGTGTGTGTGGCACTTACTGTGTAGACAGCCGACGTCCTCTTATGAACAGCAAACAACACGACAGAACCAGCAACACGAACTTGTATTTTTAGGGTGTGGTCACTGCGTTTGTTATGTCTGGCGCATCGCGGGGCCGCGAGGGGTGCATGGGGCTGTCCCTGGAGCCCTCCTACATCCCCCAGGGGTGACCCTGGTGGAGTTTTTCCCAGACACGCCCCCCCTTAAGTGCCACCTACTTGCTTCATCCGAATCGTAGCTGTTGGCTTCTTCCTCGTCCTCCTCTGGGGGAGGGGGCTGGCGGGCAGGGGTGGCGGCAGGCTGGGGGGCAGCAGCGGACACGTGGGGATAGGGGCCCGGTGGGTGGCCCGCTCTGTCCTCCCTGGCTCCGACTCCTCCAGGTCTCTCCTCCCGGGGCGGGGCAGTGGCCCCTGGATAGCCGGGGTCGCCGGGAGCCACCTCTGCAGGGGCTGGGGAAAGGGCAGGGAAGTGACGTAGGGCCAGTTACCCCATGGCTCTGAGCCCCGGAGTCCTCATCTGTAAAGTGGGTATTACAATACCTGAAGGCACTCAAAGAGTAGTGGCTATTATTTAAGAAATTATCTAGCACAGCACTGAAAATCGCTCCTGGTGCATTAGAAAACAATGACCTTATTGTAGCCACAGTGATGGATGTGACAATGACGAGGCCTATATAGCATATATAATAGTCACTGTCACTTAGCGTGGTCTTGATACATTCGGGGCCACGTGCTAGGGTTTTATGTGTATTCGTCTGTTTAACCCTCGTACCAACTCCGAGGGGCAGGTCCTCCTGTCATCGCCATCCTAGAGGTGAGGAAGCAGACTCGGGGGAGTTCCGTGGCTTGCCCAGGGCCACAGAGCCAGGAGGGAAGGGGCGGGGATTTGAACCCTGGCAGGGTGTGCTCTCAGCCACTCCACATGCCGTCATTTCCCATCTGTCTAATCTTGGTGTGGATTATCTAGAGTTTGGGGATCCAGGAATGGGGCAGCTGAGAGCTCCTCAGGTGAGTCCCAGGGTGCAGACTGGGTGGGAGAGAGGGGGCCGCTTGGGTGGGCTGGGGAGGAAGCGAGCACTTGCCTGGTCTCTGGTCAGGAAAGCGTCCAGCTGGTCCAGGGCCGGGTCTGCTGCCTCCTGGGGGCCCTGCAGCAGAGAAGGTGGCATCATTTGGGTGCCCGCCCCTCACCTCCTGCATTTCCTGGGCATGGACACAGGCCCAGGGGTAGCGGGTGATGTGCAAAGGTACCGGGGCTGCAGGAATGGTCCCGTGGGGGATTCTGGGACCAGGAAGGCCTGGGTTCAAGCCCCAGTGCTTCCCTCCTGGGCCTCAGCTTCCTGCTCCGTGAGACGCTCCCCAGCTGCCACAAAGCTGATGAGCAAATGGGGTGGGCAGTTTGCAAGGGGGCGTGCAAGTTTATGCTCCAAATCCATCAATGCTGCAGGGTCAGTCCTGGTCTGTGGAGTCTCTACAACTTCATCCCCCACAGTGGGGGGTGTGGGGGTGGGAGGAGGACCCACAGGGACAGGGCATGAAATTACGTTCAACAACATGCAAGAAAGTCACCATTGCCTTTCAATGCCGGTTCCAGAAAGTCTCACTGGGTGTGGCTTGGTCTCTCACCCTTCTCTAAACTTTGTGAATTTCCCTTTTGAACACAAGGGAACAGGCTTCTGGCTCGGAACCTTCTTAGGCCCGAGGACTGCGAATTTCATTGCAATGTCTAATTTTCATGATGTTAATTGTGGTACCCTCTGCTATGGGTCGAATTGTATTCCCCTAAAGATGTTCAGGTCCTCGTGCCCAGTACCTGTGAATGTGACCTTATGTGGAAGAGGGTCTTGGCGGGTGGTCAAGTGGAGGTCACTAGGGTGAGCCCTAATCTGATGTGACTGTGTCCTTATAAAGAGGAGATCTTGGGACACAGAGAGAGAGAAGGAAGATGAGGAGAAGACACAGGAAGAATGCCACGCCTGAGGCCACGGGAAGCTAAGGAGGAAGGAGACTGATTCTCCCCTTGCAGCCTCTGCAGGAACCCGCCCCACCAACACCTGGAGTTCTGACTTCTGGCCCCCAGGACGTGGGGACAACACGTTGCTGTTACTGGGAGCCCCGAAGTCTGTGGTTCCTTTACCCTTTCTCTTCACGGTATGGGATCCTGGTTCCCCATTCACGCCGCCATCACGGGGCTGTCTTACCACCACGAACTGGAACCGCACCAGTTAGGCAAGATTTCCTTTGTCTTTCACAAGCCACGTTTGTTCAGAGGTCCCCACAGTACTCACCCCTTTGCTCACCATTTCTTCCTGAGTCTCGCACAACCCTCTGGGGACAGCTGTCATTTTATGAAAGCCTGCTGTCCTTACATTTTCCTTGAGAGGGTTTGTGATAGCAAGTCCTCAGTTATGTTTGGAAAGCAGGTCAGTTTGAAGAACGGCATCAAGGAAATAAGAGGGCAGGTGGGGGTGCATGCAGGAGAGATGATGACGACCTTTGGGGCCTGGACACACTGAGGAATGAGGTGCTGTCACTCCTTGCATTAGGTAGCTAAGACGCCCTCTGCTGCCCCGCTTGGCTCCCCAGTCCCAAGTGTTACTCATTCTAAGGGTCTTAGAAGAGCTTAGGATTCTGTGGTGGCCGCAGCTTTGCAGAAAGCCGGGGCTCTCCCGGCAAGGATGGGAGGAACTGGGGTCACCACTGAGTGACATGACAGTCTGGGTGGCTCAGCGGGGGGGGGGGGGGGGGGGGGGGGGGAGGGGCAGGTACCTGGCTGCCCGGGCTGAGGAGGCGCCGGGCTCTGCACTGAGGCTGGGGCTGGTCTGGAGGCCTGGACTGAGTTGGCCCGTCTCAAGCCTGGAGGAGAAAGAAAGGGAAACAGCCTGTCACGTGACACGCACGCAGAGGAAGCAGGAAGAAGCTGCGACTGGCTGGCCGGCACGAGGCAGCGCCTTCTGGATTTGAAGGCAGCCCCCGATACTCTCAGCTCCTTCTGATTCTCTCTGCCTCTTAGAACATTCTCTCTCTCCAACACTCAGACCCCTGGGCAGGTCATGGCTGCCCCCTGGGTGTTGTTGAAAAGCGCAGGTTCTGTGGCGTTGCTTCCGCCTGTGTGAGCTGGCACAAATACCTCTCCCTGCTGGGCCTCAGTCTCCGCATCCGTTACAGGGGAATGATAGTACCTGCCACAGAGTGTGCGGTGGAGATGCAACCATACAACACGTGCAAAGTGCTCAGAACAGTGCCTGGCGTGTGCAGACACACGCAACATCTGGCAGGTGTCGGTATTATGTTACTGTTACTGGAAGAACCCAATCTGCCTCTTCACGAGGACCTAGCTTGGCATCTGAGTGTTCTCTTTTATAAGCAGTGTGACTGTGGGCTGGTCACTCACCCTCTCCGAACTTCAGGGGCCTCACAGAGACAACACTCCCTACTTGATAAGAATGAGTCAACATTCGTTTAACACTTGCCATGTGCCAGGGACTTCACACGCAGGACTTATTTAATCTCTACACCCCATGAGGTGGGCACTTTATTATCGCCACTTTCTAGATGGGGGAAACAAGGCCCAGAGGGGCTAAGACGTTCATCCAGTATCTCTTGGTCGGTCTGCGGCAGAGCTGGGGTTTGAACTCAGGCCGCTGGTCTCCAGGGCCTGTTTGAGACTATTGGATGCTACTGCCCAGCTCTCCTGCCAAGGAGAGGAACTGAGGCTCTAGGCCAGGAGCCCACTCTTCAGAAAGAGAAGGGCAGAGGTCTACGTGGGAACCAATAGTCAGCCCATCCAACCCACACCCAGCCTCGTGACCTCGCTGCCAGAGGAAGGGCGGGGCTAAGGTCTCACACAGGGCTGGGAACACAGATCTCCCCGAGCCAGGAGGTATTCCGTCCCAAGTCCAAGGATCCTGGGCTCCCACCAGTGGGCACTCTTGCTGAGCAAATCCACCCCGAGTGAGGCCCGAGGTGCTGGGTGCCCAGCGAGATGAGAGCGCCTGCAGGGGACATCCTGGCCATGCTGACCCGCCCCTCTGATCTCGGTCAGATCTGTGAGAGGGAAGCATCCCTATCTGGCTCAATGCCAAGGGGCCTCCCCTCCAGAGATTTTTGGAGGAGGGCAAAAAAAAAAAAAAAAAAAAAATCACACTTTTTCTTACACATGGCATTAGAGGAAGAAAGGACAGAACCCAAATTGTGGCCGTCTGGCATCAGAACCGTTTCTGGATGCTGCCCCTCCTTTGCCATAGGCTAGAACCAGCCCCTGGAACGGAGCAGGGCGCACGGCAGGTCCTTGATAAGTACCGAGTGGATGACATGAATACAAACCCCATCCTCCCCCATCTTCCTGATTCTCCTCGTCCGGGAAACCTGCCTGGATCTGCTCCTCTCTCTCACCTGCCGGGCTGCGGCTGGACTCCCCGGCAGCCCCGCCGTGGCCCTGGCCCAGGCCCTCTGAGTCCCGGCTGGACGAGCTCATTCGCGCCTCCGAGGCCCGGCGCACAGGTGGCCCGTAGCTCCCTCGCCCGGGAGCAGACGCTGGCTCGGGGCCTGGAAGGAAAGGCATGAGTTGAATGGAGAAAGGGCAACGGAGGGATGGAGTGAAAGGACCTCTGTCCTGAAGTAGAAGCCAGAGCTGGCTGAACCCACCTGGCTTCTGACCTGGGCCCCTTCTATCTTCAGCGTCACCTGGAGAGGGAGAAAAATGACAGGGAGGACTTGCTGGATGGCACCTGGGGGGCCATTTCTTGAGCTCACAAAGGGGCCCATCCACCACTCCCAAGTCCTTTTTAAAACTAAAACTCTCCCCTCCCAACCTCCCCTTCGGTGTAGCCTGCGTTTGCAATCGCACCTATTTCCTTTGCGTGTACAAACACGTGTGAGCATGTCCACGCTGAAAACCACCAAATGGGGATCGCCGGCTCCATCCCCCTCCGGATGGAAGCATCCTCTCCATCCAGCCTTCCCCAGGATGCGCCAAGCACGTTGCAGCCTTAAGCCCTCTGCGCACAACATTCCCGAAGGGTCTGGGGGTCCTCCCCACCACTTCAGTCCCATCTGTCCCCCAAAGATCATCCTCGGACAGCCCTTCTCTGGCCATTCCGTCCAAAACAGAGCCTCCGGTCACTGTCTCTCCCCTTCGCCGGCCTCATGTCTATACCCAGCACTTAGCTCCACTGGGTCTCCTATTTTATTTGCGTTGGCAGTTTGCTGAGCAGCTGCTTCTCCCGCTAGAATTCCAGCTGCGTGAAGGCGGGGATCTTGGTCCGCCCCACATGCCGCTCTACCCCTAGGGCGTAGGACGGAGCCTGGGACTCGTCTGCTCTGCGAGCGTTTGTTTAAAGAACACGGGAAGCACACGTTGTGGACATAACTCCAAATCTCTAAGAGACATCGACTTCATTCCATTTTCAATAACGCCTAATACAGCAAGATGTAGACAGACTATAATCCGCTCAACAGTCCCCCTATGAAGGACCATTGAGGTGTTCCCAGTGACTTCCTGCCATGAATAATGATGTGACGAATGTACGTCTATCTACGAATGTCTGTGCTCCTGTGTTGCTATTAGATATGTTCCCAGAGAGTAATTGGTGAATCAAAGGGTATACACATTTCAAATTTTAATGAATTCTGCCACATGACTTTCCAACGGGCTGGAGGTGACATACGGTCCTACCAACAGTGTAGAGAGCGCCCGCGTCCCCACACACAGTCACCAGCACTGGACGTCACTCCAACAATTTTTTAGGTGTCCCTACGCAATGCTGGTGATGCTACTTCTTTCTAGTGAAGTGAATGGAGGTGACATCGACCGCACTGCCAGCGTTATCTGTTGTGTCCAGAGTTTATCTAGTTCATACGGCTTACGTGTGTGTGTGTCCATGTCCATGTGCAGGTGACTAACGTATGTCACCAGTCACCATTTACTAGGTGCCGCGCGCTGCAAGGCACTTTACATGTGGTGTCTCACTGGATCCTCGACCTAACCCAATGAGGTATTAGCCCCATCTTCTACAGGGTGGGGCAAAAGTTGCTCCTATGGAAAATGATACAATAATTAATAAATGACAATACCAGAAAAAACTCCGTATTTTGCGTCCTCGCAACTGTAAACCCACTTTTGCCCCACGCTGTAGACGGGAGATGCATCTCAGCGAGGTGAGGCCACCTGCCCAAGCTCGCATGGCCAGCCAGTGGCAGAGCTGGAATTCAGACCCAGGTCCCCCTGTGGTCAGACCTTCAAGACCTTGGCAGTGAGGCCATCCGACCTTCTCGGCCTAGAGGGAACGATGCTTCAGCAGGAAGAAGGATGCTCTGTGGGTAGAAATGGGGGCTGCTCAGGGATGCAGAGGCCACCGGCCACGTGGTAATTCTCTGCAGGGAGGAGAAATCGCTCGTGCCTCGTTGGGGAGGGAGTGTTTGTTGATGCCTTTTGAGTGCCAGGCCCTGTGCTGGGCACGTTAGGACGCTACAGGAGACACAGTCGGGGGCACATCAATTTTCAAGGTCTTCCTCCCAGAAGTGCTGCTTGCATTCGACCCCAGAACCTTCATCAGACCAGAAATGACCCCTCGATGTGAAGGGAGGTTGTTGCGGGAGCTTTATCCAGACAGTCCTCGTGGGCTCATTCGGTTAATGTGTGTTCACTGTGGTTTCCCTTTCTTCTCTGTATGGTGTTGCCTCTCCCTTTTAATCATCACTTTAATAATTAATACTAGGATAACAACGATAATGTCCACAGTGGTGGTAATTTTCTGTTACTAATTTCCTTTCTATTCCTCTCTCACTTTTAATTAGTCCAATTTCAGAGTTGCTGATGGTTGATAGAAGAAATATCAGGGGCAAGGAAGGCTGTCTCAGCAAACCTCAAATGCCTCCCCCCGCCCAGGCTCCAGTGTGTGTTTTGCTTGTGAGAGTCTCTCTCTGTTCCTGATTTTAATTTCTACCTCTGTTGTACCTCTAAATGCTCCACCAAAAACGACAACAAAGCCTTCTGGCAGCCTGAGATTGTTGAGGAGCTCTCTGTGCTGCCTTGTTGGTGAGCTGTGGGGGCGACATGTGATTCCTGGACCCCAGCCCAGAGGCTGGCTGTCCACCAAATGGGTAGAAACACAAGCACATCAGGACGTTCTCCAGGTAGACCAGTTAGCTGAGAGCTGTCCTTGGTCCTGAAAGTAGAAGTTTCGGGGGGGTTTGTGTTTTGTTTTCCTCCTACCTCGAGGTGGAGCCCGGGTGGTGTGCGTGGGCTCAGGGGCGGGCTGCTCAGGGCCAGCGGGCTCACTGACAGGCTGCTGGGCCTTAGTCTTCCTTATGGGCATAGGCTGTGGCAGGACCTGCTTGGGGAAGCCCTTGAAGAACCAGGCTCCAGAACGCTTCCACACCTTGGGGAGGAGAGGCAGAGGGTGATGACAAGGCAGCCAGGCGCAGTGGCCCCTGCCTTCTCGGGTACCACTGGTGACCTTTGCTCCCTTCTCTAAGCACCCTGATGATAGCTGGTGCACTTTTCTCACCAGGATGCAGTTGATTTCACTGTTTCTATGTGAGTCACACGCCACCCCTGACCACTCAACAGAGAGGGCCTGGCTAGACCCATTTTCTTGATGGAGAAAGCTGGACATCACGAAGGTGTGAACTCGTATAAGGTTACACAACCAGAGAGTGCAAGGACAAAGACTGGGCACCAAGTCTTCCAACTCTTACATGTGATGTGCCACCCCCTGCTACCAGGAAGGGAACCAGGAGAGGAGGAAGTAAATGCACTCCAGCACCCAGGAGGTGTTCTGCCAGTGTTCACAGCTGAGCTGATTCCTTCTCCAGCCAGCCCTAAGGCACATCCCTGACCAGGTCCTCCAGCTCCCCCCTGCCACCTTGATTCCTTGGTTCTAGAGAAGAAGGGGGAATTGGATAAAAAAGGGCAGGTGCTCTAGAAGCCCGACGGGACAAGTCTACTCACCTCCCTCTGCTCCAGGCAGATTTTGCAGAGCCACACGGGATGCGGGCGGTTGTTGGAGGTCTCTACCCCACACTTGGTGCAGACGTTCTGGGGACAAAACACGGGCCAGTGCACACTCAGACACACTAGGCTGCAAGCTGCTGGTGACCGGGGGAGGTAGCTGGGAAGGGCGGCGATGAAGCCCCGTCGTAAAGAGCTAGAGTTTTCCTTCTCTCACCTCCTGTCCATGACCCAAGCCAGCTAGAATAAATTTCCAACCTGAGTCTTAATTTCCAATAACAAGAATGGGAGTCATTCCCAAGCACTGGATGAAGAAACTCTCCAAGGCTCCCCGGGGCGGGGTCCGAGTTTTCAGCATCCATACAGGAGAGACAATTGCTGTGATTTTCAAAGAGGAAAAGCTATATATCCATATTGTTTATCCATTTATTTCTTCTTTCTTTTCAAGTAAACCTGAGACAACCTAGGCTATGACTACAGTTTCAAGGCTTCAGTGAAGAGAAGGAAGTTATCTGAGCAGGCGCCGTGCCTGTGTGATGGGACGTTACACTTTTGGCTGTTTCCTGGAAGTCGAGGCAAGTAGAAAAACCTAATGGATCACCAAATTCTCACCCTTGGCTGCCTGCAGCAAAGGGGTGTGTGTGTGTGTGTGTGTGTGTGTGTGTGTGTGTGTGTGTGTGTGAGATAGATCAACTTTCCTCAATATTCCATCTAAATGCTAAATGGGCCTCTAAGCGGGAGATGCCAAGTGATGTTACGGATGTTCCCAGGTGCATCATGCTCCTGAATTCCTTTCCTGGGAATCAGGCAGACCCAAGGACACAGTTCTGGCTCTGTCCTGGAACTGTCAAGTACACACAGCTGAGGAGAGGTACAGGGCAGAGGAGCACAAGGAGGACTCCCCCCACCCCCCGCCTTCAAGAATGAAGGCTCTTGAAACCCCATGGTCCTAACTCAGCTGGAAAGGGGCTTTCTAAGTCACTCGAACTATAACTCAGGGTGAGAGAATGCTAGGCTAGCCTTCCATGTACACACACGCATAGCTGTGCATGCAACATACTCTTCAATGTGACATGGAACTTGCCGAGCCACAACCTGTAAACTTGCAGGCTCTGCCATAGCTCATGTCCTACCTCAGTTGAGCTCCCAAGTTCATTCTGGATGGAGCTGAGCTCTGAGGGGACAGAAGGGTCACAATGACTTCCGAGGGAGGAACCAGGACCAGGGTTACCTCAGGAGACAGCTGGGCATGAAAGTGTCTCGCAAGGAATCACATTCTGGCAACCACCCTTCAGGATCCAAGCTCCATCCCCAAGAGCCCCCCAACGCCTGAGCCCAGACCTAGCCCCTCTGCGTGTGCGGGGCAGGGATGCAGGGAAGAGGAGGGCGATGGTACCTTCTTACAGTCCTCACACACCACGCAGGCAGAGCCCAGCATCCCCAGCTGCTCTCCGCACAGTATGCAGCGGTTCACCCCATCCCCAGCCACGTTCTTCCTCATGTTCTCCAGCCGGTCCACCAGGCGCCTGGAAGCGGAGACAGGGCGCTAAGGGCTGGACAGGGCCGGGGACCACCTGCATCTCCCGCAGTAACGGGCTGGTGGTCTTCACCCTCTCGGAGTCGTGGACTCTTACGTGCCTGATGAGGACTCTTGGACCCTCCCCAAGGCACAGGCACGTGAAGTCTGATGCATTTTCAGAAAAATCATGGAGCCCCTCCCAGATCTCCCAAAGCCCATCTTTTCTACGAACTCCCGATGAAGAGTCTTATCCGGTCCTTTCTATGTCATTGTCACTTATTCTAGGAAACCGCCTCTGGGCTCCAGGTCTGTTTATCAGCTTGTCTGCATGACGCCCTCACAGGCACCTCGAACCTGCGCATCTGTCTGAACTCTCGTCCAGGCTGCTCCCTGCGCCCCCTCCCCCCCAGTACCCATGCCCCCCTTCTCAGAAAACGGCCCCACCAGCCATTAGCTTGCTCCAACCAGCATCTGGGGGCTTCCTTGAGCCCCTCCTCCCCTGATACGCAAGGACCCTACCCGAACCTGCCGTGCCCGCCTCCCTCGCATTCCTGGAACCCACCCGTGCCTCTCCAACCTCTCCTCGGCCCAGCCACTGCCATCCCCGCCGGCTGACCGCGGTGCCCGCTCCACGGTCGCCCTGCCGACGTTCCTGGCCGCTACCACCTGTTCTCCCCACCACAGCCAGGGCCCTGTTCCCAAAGCACGAATCTGACCACGACACTCCCACTCCACTTGAGAAGCTGTGGCTGCTGCCCATTCCGTGAGGCCCTGGGACCCTCCGGGGTCTGGCCCCAGGCAAAACCTCAAACCTCTTCTCCCTCTGGGTCTGGCTTTCAAGGCTGTATAGTTCAGTGGTTCTCTGAGTGTCGTTAACCTCTGCATCAGCATCACCTGGGAGCTTCTCAGAACTGCAAATTCTTGGGCCCCACCCCAGACCGGCAGAATCGGAGACTCTGAGGGTGGCGCCCAGCGATCTGTTTTCTCCAGCCACCCAGAGTTTCGATGCCAGCTCAAGTTTGAGAACCACTGCTGCGGTCACGTGCAGCTTCTCCAAGTCCCAGTTCAATCTGCCGCAGCACTTCGCACATTCTGTTCCTTGTGCCTGGAATGTAGCCCCCCTTTGCCCCCACATATTTTAGTTCTCTCTCTCTCTCTCTCTCTCTCTCTCTCACACACACACACACACACACACACACACGCACTCCTGCACTTTTCCTGGCTAGATTCCCCTTACCCTTCGGATCCCAACTGAAACACCACTTCACATACCCCGACAGCAACCCTACACGTCTCTGAAGCGCTTGTCACATTGGTAACCGTGAGATTATCTGCATTAAGGAATTAGTTCACCATGAGTCCGCTTCTGGCTGCCCCTCTGGACGACGAGCTCCCCTAGGACAGGGACCTTGCCTGTCCCGTCCCTGCTGTGTCCCCAGGGCCAGCGCCTCCTGGTCCACCGTGAGCGCTCCTACCAGATGGGCGAGTCACTGAACGGATGAGTGAGGGCAGCCCGCTTCCCAAGTCCATTTCCAGCAACGGCAGGCTGACTCGACTGTCAGGTGACAGAGAGTGACTTAGACTTCCATCATGAAGTGCTTTGCCAGCCAACCCCAGGAAATGGGGAAGTACGATGACTTTCCCAAGGTCGTATAGCTAGGAAGTGGCAGAGCCAAAACCAGACCCCAAGTTTACATGCTTTACACGCGCGCTTCTCAAACGTAACATGCGCACAAGTGCACATCTTGTTCCGACGCAGATTCTGCACTGCCAGGTCTGGGTGGGGCCCGAGGTGCTGCATTTCCAGAAAGCTCCCACGTGACCCCACACGGTGGGACCACTGGCCCCTGGCACACTCCGAACGGCAAGGCTGCCCAACCACCGTCCCTGAGCGACACCCTATTGGGATCTCAGGTAGGTTCCGGGGCACATCCCACCTCCCCGATGTCATTTCCTCGCCCTTCCTTCAAACAAGACTGTATCGTTCCCGTTCCAGCCACAGCCAGGGGACCCACGTGGAGCTGGACCCTGCCCTTCCCTCCGCAGGCTGGGTCCCAGCTGTGGACACCGAGGGTGGGAGCAGCCCTGGCCTGGGACTTGCGCACCGCAGGCTGCAGAAGGTCCCTGGCAGCCACCTGAGGCAGCTTTTCCCCGCAGGCCCTCCTGGCTCCCACCATCGGCTCACAGTGCTCGGACTCTCGACGTTATAAATAGCAGGCTTTCCTTTGTGTTCCATTCAGCAGAGAGCTGCTCTGCCAGAGCAAGAGCCAAAAGCAGCCTGCGGACTCTGCGGGCTCCGCTGTGACCCAGATTGGAGAGAGCTGCCTTCCCTCTTCCCTTTGTCCTCCTCCCCCCGCCCCTGCCTTTTCCCTGGAAATTGTTTTTATAGGATGATGGGCGGCGGCGGCAGTAACCAGGAGCAAGCCCCCAGTCCATGGTCTCAGAACGCCTGGAGTCACAGCAGCCGAGGTTTACTGAGCACTTACTAGGTGCTAGGCACAGAGATCAGCAGGCCCCCTGGATCCGATTAGTGAATCCTTCCAGCAGCACTATAAGCTCAGGGCTACTCTTGTCCCTCTTTTCCAAATGAGAAAACTGAGGCACAGAGAGACTCAGCGATTGTACCCAAGTCACACAGCTGGAGGTGGAGAGAGCTGGGTCCCTGTCCGGAACTGCTACACACGCCGCCAGGATGCTCCATGCAGAGCCCTGGGTGCCCCCCCAGCACTCCCACCCCCGCCCGGCTCCATTGCCCTGCCTTCCCCACACCACGGCCCCCAGTCATTGGTCAGTACTAAGGTGCGAGCACCATCACCCCCTCTGGGCCTGTGCTGCCCGCCTCCCACTCCCCTGAGGTCGGGACAAGACACCCAACGGCTGCCCCCTCATCTTGCATCTCTAAAGAACCCTCAGCGTAGGGTCGAGAAATCTGGATTTCAGCTCTGGGTTTTGCTTCTCTGGATGTCTTTCGATGCCACGGAATTACAAAAAATATTACGAGACGATGAGGCGAGCTCATGGAGAGAGGTGAAGGTAATTGCTCGTACGGGGATGCTTCGCTTGTGTCCAGCCTTGCTCTCCTCTAGTTTCTCCTTCATCCACCATCTCCGCTGGAAAATGGTTAGATTTTGTTCTTCTTTTCTCAGTGGGGGTCCCAAAGCACAGAAAGGCTGAGAGGGTTGCCTGGGGTCCCTCGGCCAGGGCTAGGCCCTAGTTCTCCGAGTCAGTAAATCATCCTTCTTTCCATGAAGCCCCCGGGGCCTCCTGCCTCAAGTCAGGCTTTGCCAGCGGAGCGCAGAGAGGCAGCACGGTGAAGGCGCCCCGATTCGAAACAGCAGCGCTCTGCGTTCAGGGCTCTCCTGCCCGCTTTTGGTAAACAAGGGCCCTGGAGCCGACCATCCTTGTAAACCCACATTCCAGCCTCTCTTCCGAGACGCCCGCTTCTCCCACCCTTTAATCCTAAACGCAGAAATGCCCCATTAACCCGTGTCCTGCTAGGAGTGTCTGGCTGGCTTCTGTCAGGGGCGGCAAATGGCGCAGAAAAGCAAGGGATTTCAGCTCATTATTCTGTTGTCCCCCCTCAGGGACGCTTGCGATCGGGGGATTCCGTACAGACCAGTACAGAGAGGAGACGTCGGGTGGGGGTGGGCAGACCCTCCTTCTCTGCTCGGAGACCGAGACGGGCCAGGGGTGTAGCCTGCGGCCCCCGGTGCTGGGGCCCCAACAGGGAGGCCCCAGCAGCCGAAGAGGGAAAATTGGGACAGAAAGCTCTGCAGGGAGCGAAGTCAAAATTATGTCAAGACCTCGAGTCACAAACGGGTCTTTATCCTGGAGATAGGACGATTCGGCGCCTTCGCTGAACCCGATGAGCTCCACGGAGGCCCGCGTGGTGGCCCCGCAAACCCCGAGACCTAAGGAACCACCTAGGATGGCCTGAAATGGAAACTTCCCAACTAAAAGTGAGTCACGGGGCCAGTCTCGTCCTGGGCCGCTATCTTCCTTGGCAAAGGTCAGCCTTGACCTTCCCTGAGCCTGTCGGTTATCTTTGTGCATCTAAAGTAACGTAGCTGCCACACGTCCGAGTGACCCCCTTTCTCCAGGCCCCTCAGAGCACCATCTCCCGCCACAGCGGAGAGCACAGAGCCCCCCCAGTTCTGCCTTGTTCCCCGCACACCATCTCTACGGGCGGTGAGGGTTCATTGTTAACTGCCCTGCACCCACCCATGGAGAAGACGTGTGTCTCTCCAGTTTGCTTTGTATCCAGTCTCAGAGGTTTCCCCACCTTGCTTCCTCCCTAATCTGGCACCAGTGAACTTCACGGAGCCCTCCTTACCCTTCCGCCTTTCATTCTAATGCATAAAATAAGCTGCAAAACTGCCGTTCTCTGGAGCACTTTCTCAACCCTTTGAGACTTTGCTTCCCAGCAATTGCTGTCAGTTCGGCTCAAATCAACTCATAAAAGTTCTCTACAGGCTTGGATGTTCCTTGCGTAGACAGCACTTAGCAGTCTTGGTGGGGAGAGCGCTGTATGTGTCCTGGAAGAGGCTCACAGCCCTCACTGCAGGTGCATTGCTCGCATTAACAAAGAATACCCACGCATGGGGCCCCCGCTCCGACCCTTCTCAGCCATGGGTCTGGTTAACCCTGGACTCCGGTGTTTCAGAACGCAGCCCCTTGGAGAGCCTGACATTTACAGCACCCCTACATCACCTGAGTAGGAGAGTGTTCAACATTCAGACAAGGATTCTACAGGGCGGGGTGGGGCCTGGGGATCTAGCTTTGAGGAGGCTTCCTTGGATACTGGTGAGTTCCTGGCCACACCTTGAGAAATGCCGCAGGAAGGGAGGAAGTAGTGGGACAAATCGCATGGGAAAATGCTCTCCTTATGACAGTAAATGGGTTTAAAAAACCCCAAAACCCACGATGTAGAATTGTTATCATGTGAACTTGGGTTTGGAGCATTCACTTCTAAACATCTTCATGCTGTGCACTGAACCAAAAAAGTTAGAAAGAAAATGCCCCGAACGGTGCACAGTGATTATTGCTGGTGGGGGGTGGGGGGCTTGTGAGTAACTTCATTTCCTTCTTTATGCCTTCACCCCCGCCCCCCAAGCACCCGATTAGCTCTGTGCCTCCTTCGCTTTCCACAATGTCCACGTGTTTCCTTTCATGAGATGGGAAAGGGGGTTTTGAAGATGGAGAACGTGCAGGCCAAGGGTTAAAAGGCATGGTTTGATTCCTGCCTTTGGTCCAGTTGGTGGCCTTGAAAAGCCTCTGTTCTCCGGTCCCTCGTCCAGAATCAAACCCTGGAGGTTAGATGAGACAGACGCACCTGAAGTCTCCTCCGCGGGCGACATTCGGGGATTCTGAAACAGAATCTGTGTTTTGAAACCGAAGGACCCTCCGTGAGGAAGAGAAGCCCTGTCTGCATCAGCAGGCTGGCTTTGTTTGCCTGTTTAATGTCTCCATATTAAGTGCCCAATTAGCTGGACACTGTAAGTGCCTGTCACTCTCTAGTCAATGTCTTCACATGCCCAATTGACTGTACGATTACTCCCTAAGCCTCACGTCCGAGGAACATCCATCAGCACCAGCTGAAGGGCGCCTGCTGGTTACTCAGGAAAGTCAGGTGGGTACCTGCCCTTGCTTGGAAAGGGTAGGTCCCCTCCTCTGGGCACCAACGGATGACCCCTGGAGGCGGTGGGAAGGGGATTCCCAACTTGGTGCGACCTTGCCATCTGCATGGATCTGGGTGAGCTACTCGTTCATTCGACACACACTTATGGAGCACCTACCCTGTGCCAGGGAGATGGTGAGGACCGCGCAGGGAGCATGGCAGATGAGGTCCCGCCTCAGGGACCTGGAATTCCAGCGAGGGACTCAGATGTTATTTAAATAAGCACAGAGGCCACCATAATCGCACTTGCAGTGTGTCCTCTGAAGGGCGTGTGTGAGCGCCTGTGAGAATGCACAGGAGAGGGACAGGAGAAGTCGGGAGGGGGCCTCAGGGGGAGGGACCATTGAGCTGAGACCCGAACAGGAGCTGACCCAGTGCGAGGCCGAGGGAGAGCACTGGGAGAAGAGGGAACAGCGTGTGCAAAGGATTTAATTGATGTTCAGCTTGGCCGGTGGGCTGGATGGCGGGAGATGAGGCTGGGGAGATGGGCGGGGGCCCCTCCCAGCAGTGTCGCGAGTCTCCGAGGAATGGGACAGCATCCACGGGCTTCTGATAGAGGGGACTCCACCTCCCCTGTTTTGTGACCACGCGTGGACATCGGACTGGAACCCTTGGGAGGCTCGGAGCAGTAGGAGTCTCGGACGCTGTAGTGGTTCCAGGCAGAACAGGGCAGGCAGGTCCCAGGCTCCATCTACACGTGGGCTGGACCCATTCTCCTGAAACTACAGGTGTGTCCTCCTTCGAGCTTTGCTACCTCGAGCTTTGTGACCTCGAGAAAGTCATGTAAGCTGTCTGAGCCTCCCTTTTTCAAATTAGAGAAAACACAGTCCTTACCCCTGCTGCAAAGATGAAATGAGGGTGTTTGGGAGATGCCTGGAACATGGTAACGGCCCAGTAAATGGTTGCTGCTAATGACTCCTTCTGGAAATGTGTGGCTTTTACAACTCCCTGTACTCACATTTTTTCTGTGTAACCAGGGTGCTACAGCCTGGCCATGGAATTTGTCTTTCTAAAGCTTTTAAAGGGGCTGCGGCAACGAGAAGTTAACGGGACTCCTAGGCCCCTTTCTAAACACACACACGTGGACGGCACATGTCCCCACGTGTGAACACATATGCCTGTGAGCAGACACACTCGCGTGCGCATCGTCGGCACCAACACACAGCGGGCGGGCGGACACACTTTCCCAGGCACGGCTGTACACGCTCCGGCCGTGCAGGGAGCCCAGCCCCGGTGGCGGGGCCTTCCGCAGACGGGGGGAGAAGCCACCTGCAGGTTGCCTTACAAAGTCCGAACTAGCCTCGGGGATGCTGAGGCACCTGCCTTTGTTGAGCTCTCAGACCAGCACCGCCGTGGCGTCTGGCTGAGCGGGGAGAGAAGGCTCAGGGATGTTCGGCTGCGCCAGGAAGTAGGCTCCATGCAGCGTCCTGCCGAGCTCAGAAAGGCACCCTGCCCGGCGAGGAGGGGCAGTGGGTTTAGGGGTCGACTCCTGAACTGGACAGGGAAAGGGCCAAAGGCCAGGGTTCCGCCACTGGGGGTGGGGGGAGGGCGGGGCAGCTGCCTTCAGCGCAGCAGCTAACTGTGGTTACACATGATCCGTAAAAGCGCAGCAAAGTGGGCGAGTAGATGCCGTGTTGTCTGTCTGTCTGTCTGTCTGTCTCTCTCTCTCACACACACACACCATCAATTCTAGAATCACTCTGCTTTTGCTCTCAGCCTAATTGCCAAGTGAGGGGGGGGGATGGAACCGCTAACTTTATCAAGTTCGGCATTTTCTGAAGTCACGACTGGGCCACCTGCTGCGAATGGGGAGCAGAATTTAGACATAGGAGGCAGTTACGGCCGCTCTGCCAGGGGCGGGCTGGAGACCCCCGTGCAGGGTCTCTCGGGAGCCTGTCCTGAAGTGACTGAGCCGCTCTGTCATGCAGCCCTGCGGGTGGGCGGGCAGGTAGGCGGGCTGCGTACATTTCAGACTCATTCATTCTCACGGTCGCTTATTCCCGTCAGCACCTGGGGAGCCGCCGATCCCGATGTCTCCCCTTGACGGATTGGTGTCTAGGACTCCTGCCTGCGCCTCAGCACTTGGGGGAGGGGGGCCACCTCAGCTCAGACCTGGAGATGAGGGAGCTAACGTGGTCACTGCCAGGCAAGGTGCTGGGACGTTATAAACGCGGGGGACGCTAACGGTCACCAGGTACGTGCACTGTTTTCCTGCGGCCACCCACAGCCTGTGAGGTCAGCTCTCTCCCTCACTCCCACTTACACGGGCGGGACCCCAGGGCTCAAAAGGGGAAGTCACTTACCCGAGGGCCCCCAGCCGTGAGTGGCCGAGACGGGATCGGAGGCTAGGTCTACCTCCCCAGAGGCGGTCACTCTCTTCAGACGAACGCAGTTTTTGCTTTATTTCAGTGCTTATGGCTGGGGCTCTTGCCCACCCCTCTACCTGCCCTTCCCTGTTGCAGAAAGTGGTGTAGAGAGTGCGGGGTGCAGAGGCCCACAGGGCACAAGCGTTGCATCGGTGGTCAGGAAGGAACTGTGGGCACCGACGCGAGTGAGGCTGAATCAGCTGAGCTGAGCGCATATCTGAGACACCCTGTTGACGTCCCTAGGTCCCTGAAGTCACCTGTCCACGGCCTTCCCTATCTGTGCCCCAAAAGGCAATGGGATAAAGTGGACAAGAAAGATTCACGTTCAAAGTCTGGGTTGGCCACGTAAAGGCCTCTGTGCCCCGGGGCAAGTATCGTAACCTCAATGGGCTTCTGCTTTCTCGGCGGCAGAGCAGAGCCGATCTCGCCTGTCCTTCGGGGAGGGCGTTACGGGGGTAAAGGAAATGCAGCTCAGCTGGAGGATGCCGACAGGCGCTGGGCAGCGAACGGTTGCCTTTCCGCAGAAGAGCAGGATAAGACACAACGCTGCAGCCGGCCAGCCTGGGTTTGCAATCGCTTATTAACTCTGTGACCCTGGGCAAGTTGCGGAACTTCCTGTGCCTCCGTTTCCTCATCAAGAAAATGGGACTAACAACATGGCCCACCGCCCAGGGCTGTTGTGAGAATTACACAAATGAGTCTACATGAAGCTTTGTGCACGTGCCGGCGTGTGGTGCTTTAACAGTGAACCATTTGGAGTTGATAACAGTGTACTGTTTATGAGAATGAACTAGCATCATTTCCCTAGAAGCTGAGAATGGTGGCAGGAAAACCCCCAAGCTTGCTTCTTCCCCCTTTTGTGAGCCACCCGACAAGGCCAGCATGGTGGTCCTGGACAGAGGCTGACTCTGCCCCCCAGAGGGGATGTGGTGAGGTCTGGAGACATCGTCAGTTGTCACACTCGGGGGGCGGGTTACAACAGGCATCTAGGGGATGAAAGCCAGGAATGCTGATCAATGTTCCTACGATGCACAGGACAGTCCCACCACGAAGAATTAATTACCTGTCCCCAAATGTGAATAGTGCCAAGGGTGAAGGAACTTGGACAGCACACGGTCCAGGCTTGGTCATCGGGGCGTAGGGTTTGCTTAACCTGTTTTCTCTTTGATGGCGGTCACCGAACTAATTAAGGAATGAAGGTCTCCATTTTCATCTTGCACACACAGATCCCATGAATTATGAAGGCTGCGGACATTAGAAAGCGTTGGCCCAAGCCCTGGGGAAATGAGGTGCTGCTCAGTAGTTTCAGCACTGGGGGGTAAGAGTCCCCCCAAACCAGGTGAAATCAATGACAATTTCTTCTTTAAAATGCCCGCAGACACACCTGGAACTTCCTGAAACCTGTCCATAGAAGGCCTAAGACTCAAGGTCAAAAGAACAGAGAGTGGGGGAGTCTTCCTTTAGAAAGAGGAGAGTGTGACTTGGCCGACTGCCAGCTTTTCAAACTCTAGGAAAGACACCTACCTAACTAGATGCAGCGAGTTCCAAGCACTGTTATTCACTTCTCCCTCTGTCCATGTTTTTGGAAAATTCTGCACCAAAAATACAGGGGACAGTGGAACTGAGACAGGGAGGTGACAGGCACCCAACAGATTCTGTCAACAACAGGTTGTGTCTCTCTGGCTTCCTCCTCCATCACAGCATCTGGACACCAAGGTCAATGACAAGTCCTAATTACTTTTGGGGGCCCATCTGTTTAGGGACGCTGATCTCAGATGGAAGCTACCTGGCTGCCTGTCCCTTCACAGACAGGATGTGTGAGCAAATGCCTTTGAGAGGTTCTGGGCAGAAAGAAATACAATAAGGATGCAGAGGGGTCCTACCACTAGGCTGGGGAATGGGGGGTTAAAACCAGAACCCACGAAAACAAATTTTCCCAAGCAAATGTTCAATTCCAGCCTTAATATATCTAAAGGTCCCCCAGACACCTCATGGGAGTGTGTCCAACTCACAAAAGCCTCTTTCGCACTCAGAAGAAGCACTCAGCCTCCATGCAGCCTGGCACCTCTGGCTGTGGCTGATTGGATGAGGGGTGGGCACTCAGGGTGAGCTGAGCCAATCGGAGTTCCTTCCCTGGGGGTTTGGAATTAGGACCAAGAAGAGCCGTAATAACTGGGGAAATGGAGCATGGCTACGTTTTCTACCATGTGGGATGAGAAGCGACCTTTCATGAGGCTCGGCTCGTATCCCTTGAGATAGCTCTGAATTCTTCTATTAAATTCCCCTTGTTGTATAATGTGACAGAGCCTCTTAAGATGACAAGGATTAACGCCTTCCTATAGATGCATAAATCTTTCTCCCACAAGCAGATGGGATCCATTTCCCCTCTCCGATACAATATGGTGGCATAATGCCCTACTGGTTTCAGACCAAGCTGTTAAGAATCCTGGCAGTTACCATCTTTGTTCTCTTGGGATTCAGCTGCCATGCAAAGGACCTCAGGCCAGACTACCGCATAAGGAAAGAGAGGGACCACACAGACCACAGGCATAGGCATGAAGCTTTCCTGGACCTCCCAGTCCAGCCCAGCCGTCGGCCGAATGCAGCTGAGTCGGCAACCTCAGCCCCTGCAGCGTGGAGCAGAAAACCTGCCCAGCAGAGCCCCACCTGGATTAACTTACAAAATCATGAAAAGTAATATACTGTTGTTGCTTTAAGTCACTCAATTTGGGATGCTTTGCTACGCAGCAACAGAAACCTGTAACCGCCTCACTGGAATTAATTTGTGTTCTTGCAAGCCGAGTGTCCTGAAGAATGCAGGAAGCCTGCAGCTGCCAGGGAATGTAACAAACTCTGAGATCCCGCTTAGCGCTTGAATAAGGAATGTGGGGGCCAAACGAGGTGGTTTAATGAATTTCCCTTCTGGCCATCACATCTCCCTCCGGGGAGCAGAGCTGGATTGTGGGCTGAGCGGTGATCAAAGGCTTGGGCAGAAGCAAAGTGGCTTCAGGTAGAGAACCAGCTCTGATCGGCTGCATCTTCCCGGGGCTCCCTACAGGGCGGCTGACTCTGGCGAAACTGCCCCAGAAAGGCAGCACCTCCTGGGAGGCCGGAGTGGGAGTCTCCCCCAGAACTCTCAGAGCCGCAGGAACGTGGAGACCAGCTGTGGATGCACAAACAGTTCAGCCAGGTCTGAAAGGAACAGGGCCAGTGCGGAAGGAGCTCCAGCTTCTGGCTCCCAAAACGGCCCCTTCAAACCTGAGCTTTTAAAATTTCCATGTTCTGCAGTCTAGACGTGTGGGGTCAGACCTACAGGAAGGACACCCAGTAGTTCAGAGCGTAATTCTGAGTCAGTCCAACCGGACGTGTATCTTGACTCTGCGTGACCTTAGGCAAACGACCTGAGCTCGGGAGCAAAATGGGGATAATGCTAGCACCTGCTTGTCAGGGGGGAGAAAAGCAGCTAAAGAGCCGATCCATAGGACATTTTGGGGTTAGCGTTTGGCACACAGTAAGGGCTCAATAAACGGCACCCGTCGTGATGATTGTTATGTTCCTGAACGATGATTTCTCACCTCTCTAGGTGGACTTCACTCAGATAACAAGAGGGAGGATTCAGCAGCTCAGAGCTGGGCGTCTGGGACCGGAAGGGGACACAGAAACATCTCGAATTTAATGTAGACAGAAGGAGCTCCGTCGCTCTGAGAGGGGCAGCCCACCACGTGGCACGGGTCCTCCAGCCAACACCCCGCAACGCACTGTAGTCTGAGCAGACTCGGACCGACCCTCCTCGCTGGCTGGTGGAGAAACTGAGGCTCCCAAAGCTTATTCACTGAGAGCCTCAGGTTCTGAAGTGGGGGCTCCGAGAGCACCTTGTTATCAGCCTCGCCCCACGTCCGATGTGTCGCTTTGCTGCTACGACTCCTCTCTGACCCTCTCCCAGGAAGTGTGGGGAGAACTGGAACGAGGGCGGGCTCGAGCTCACGAGACCCAAGCAGGTTTGCCAGCGAGGCCTCCCTGTGGGGAGGGTGTGGGGAAGCAGCTGCCTGTCCTCTCCGCTCTGGCAGAAGACCCAGCCTCTCGGCCAAGGGAGACTCCGTCACGAGGAACTTGGCCCCAGCTCCCCTGGGAGCCTCTCCGATCGCCTTCAGTGGAAGGCGGGGGTTGCTGCAGCTCCAGGGCTTGCCAAATGGGAGTCTCGGGGCATAATTCTAGAACGGAGGTCCGGGCCACTGTCAAAAAGCTGGCTCCCGCAGCAGACTCACTGTTAAATGATCGCCACCATTTATTAACTGAGCGGGTGTTCTGGGCCAGGCACCACGCTAACCCTTGGCATGTTAAGTACTCACTGAGAAGTACATGTTAATACTACCCCCACATCGCAGATGAGGAGACCGAGGCACAGGGAGCTAAATGACTTACTTAAGGTCACACGGCGGGGAAGTGGTAGACCTGGAATTTGAACCCAGGACTTCCTGACTTTGGGGGCCCAGTGATGAACCATCGTGTCACCAGATTAGTCAAGGGCAGTATCACAAGACACGGAGGACAAGGCAGGGAACCCATCTACCACCCTGTTTTAGAATGTTCCAGCTAGAATCTTTTCAGCCCACAGAGACACCCACCCCTTAACTTTACCCCCGAGTCAGACCAACAGCCATGCTTATATAACATGGGCAGCACAGCTGATTGGATGAGAGAGAGAGAGCACCTGATATAAGCCAGCCAATCAGAGTGCCTTCCCGGGGAATTTGGACTCTGGGCTCCAACAACATTTCAAACTCTCCAGGCTCTTGGCCACAGGAGATGCAGAGAGAGATTAGGAGGCAACAACATCCGCCATTTTCACTCATTCACTCAACAAACGTTTTACTGCACACCTACTATGTACAAGGCTCTGGGGATTCAGTAGTGAACAAAACAGGCACGAATCTCTACCCCAGGGAACCTTATTGTCTAACAGGGAGAAATAAACAATCGTCGAAGCAAACAGGTAGTGAGTGATATGTAGGAAAAAGGCTGAGAGGAGGTCTTGCATCTAAGGCTTTATCTCCAACATGCACGTCCCTCTTTCCTGCAAGGTGCAGGCCTGTTGGTAGGTGAACATGCACAGAGACACGCACAAGCACACATACACACACACGCACTCACAGACTTCCAGCCTGGACAGCTCCTCACTCCCGATCCATCTTAAAAACCAAATTAAACACTCAACCCTGCAAGTGGGCCCCTCAAAGACCCACCCCTTCAGCGACCTCACGAGGAGGCAGACACAGGCCACGGCGGCTCTTTGTCCTTTGTCAGCAGCACCTCTGACCTCCCCCGTCCACCCTGAGTTACCTGCAGAGGCTCAAATCGAAGGCACGCACTTCCTGCCTGTCTGTAACACCATTATCCATCCAAGAGCCTGCTGATCCCCAAGCTGAGTGTGGGGGCGAGGAGATGCACGGGCACCTCCGTGCCTAGATCTGCTGCAAACAGTTGGCAAAGGTGGTCCCTGGCATGAAGGCCCAGGGAAGGGCTGGGGGAGGTGCCATCCCGCCCCCTCCTGTTTCTCATTTCAGGGTCCAGTCTCGGAGGACCGGTTGGTGGCCTCCCCGCCCCCTGGCGGCCAGAGTTCCCAGCCATGCTGAGAGCTCCCCACACCCTTCCTCTCCTCTTCTCTGTCACCCCTCCCCTCACAGCTCCCTCTGAGACTCACCCACATTCCCCCACTCCACCCTGCTCAAGCCCGCCCCCGTACCGCTTCCCCTCTCTCCAGCACTGTCCCTGCTCACGGGTTGGGTCACTCTGTCTCAGCCGTCACACATTCTTCTTACGTCCTTGCTTCTCCTCTCCCACACGCATTTTTTAAATCTCTGCCCTCTGAACCCCAATTTTTCCTTCTTCCTACCATTTATTAAACACAGAGTATTACCAGCACCAGGAACTGTATTTAAATCATTTTACTTATTCCAGAAAGCATCCCTGTGCATAATTCCTGGTATTCTCCCCATTCCACCAGTGAGCGAACCGAGGCTCAGGGAAGTGAGTGGCGTGCCCAGGACCCACGGCGGGTGGGCGGGGAGTGGGATGGAGCCAAGGGCTCGAGCCCAGGCCCGCAGGGGAGCCGCTGCCACCTCACCGTCACACTGGCCTCCCTTTCGGGACTGGTTTCTCCGGGTCTCTCCAGTAATTCACGTCAGGGGTGCCCCCCTCTTACGTACAGTCTCTGACTCTCTCCCTCCCCCCTCCTTACCTCGCCTCTACATGGCCAATGTCTCTGGACCACATTTCTACGAGGCCGACGTTGGCTCACACACAGGCACCTCCAGCCTCCGACGACAATTTCCTCCCCTCATCAGAAGACCTCGCACTCCCCCTCTCTAAGGCACACCCGGATGAGAAACGCCCTCCCCAGCCGCCCGCCCCATGCCCACCCTCTCCTCTAGCCTCTTCTCTCCTCCTCCAGCTCTCCAACCTCCTGGGACAGGGATTCCAGTTCTGCCTGGGTAGGTGGCCGGGTGGGTCCCGGATGGCAAGGCTGCAGGGCAGCCCCACCTGCCCCAGCACCTGCCCTGAGCAGTGAGCAGCGAGCAGCGCAACCTCCTGGCGCCCCCTACCCCCCACCCCCGCCACTCGACTCTCCAAGGGGATGGGAAGCGTCAGGACTCACCCGATCCGCTCCTGCTCCATTGCTTCCATTTTCTCCGCCCGCGCAATCACCCTGTTGATAATTTCCTTCTCCTCATCCGTCAGCTCTTCCTGCTTCCTCTGTCTGTCGGGCTGACCACCGGGGTGGACGGGCCAGCCCGTCTGGAGCCTGAAAGGTGATGTGGGAAGGTGTGAGGCCAGACAGGAAGCCCGGGAGGCAGCACAGGCTTGTGGGTAGGCCCCAGGCCCCGGAGTTGGGTAGATCCCAGTTCTGGGGACTCTGAACTGGGAGTTTGCTGGGAGACTCTGAGCCAAAGAATGGTCTCTCCCAGAGCCTCAGTTTGCTCATCAGTACAATGGGTTTATTTTTATTATGTGCTTAGCACATGGCAGACACTCTGTAACTGGCGTTTACAGGAAGCTCATGGTGACCTGGAGGATGACAGTGTTCTCAGAGAAAGATTCCAGGATGGACTTCTGCAGCTGCAGTGGAACAAATTCTGGGAGGGTGGTCTGCAGCCCTGGGTTCCAGGGGGGCCCCAGCCCTTGCCTGGCACGAAGATGTTTGAGCCACAGATTTTTTTAAGACATAAATTTAAACTAGTTACTAACTAGGTTTATAAAAATCCCTTGATTTCACATAAACATCCACATTTCCAGCCTCAAAAGTTCCTGCAGCTTTTTGAGTTTCAGCCTGTGTTCTTCTTGGCTTTTCTTTTTTTTTAAAGCAAACACGGAATTAGCACCTACAGGGTACCCACATTGCCACATCCGACCCTCACACCATCCCTACTGCGTGCCTGCATTACCTCATTTAATCCTCACAACGTCCCTACAAGGCAAGGATTGTTGCCCTCCATTTACTGGTGAGGAGACTCAGATATGGAGAAATTAGACCACTTGCCCAAGGTTATGTGGCCAGGAAGTGGCAGAGGTGGGCTTCAAACCTGGGCAGCCCGCACACTTAACCTCCACGGTAGAGAGAGGTGGAGCGCCTGCCTGCGTAGCCCCAGTGATGGTGCAGAGGATCAGAGGCTGCTGGGTAGGGGGCTGCGGTCTCTGGCAAATTCTGATCACCTCCACTAACAACACAGTCCACGCCCCAGGGCGCTGAGGCACGTTGCCCGTGTGGAATGCAGGGTTAAACACCACTAGAAATTCTGGTCCCTGTCAGGGGAAGAAAGGACAGTAACTCGGACTCCTCCAGAGCCAGCTCCCCATTGGCTGCCAGCCTCTATTACTTCCACTACTCTGATCGCGTCAGCAGGCATGAAATAGCCTTTTGACACTCAGCGTGGACACTGAAAGCCCCACCTTCCCCACCACCTCCTCTGCTGCCCTCCCCTCTTAGCCAGTGGTTCGTACTGAAGAGGAGAGAAGGAGGAGTTGGAAGGCAAAGGGAAGCAGATGTCTGGGGACGTCTTCTCAGGAGGCCTCGGAGCCAGGGGCCTCCGGGGATGAAGGCGGGCTGAGCATGCTCACACCCCTCGCTCAAGGCCTTCCCATGGCTTCTCACTGACACCAAGTAAAACTCAGAGCTGCACGGAGGTCGCCGTGACACAGTGAATGTGCTAAACGCCACTGAACTGTGCGTTGTAAAATACTCAATTTTCCATTCTGTGAATTTTGCATTAACAGAAGTCAAGGTCAGTCTTCTTGCCCATCTGTGGTGTCCCACCTCGTCTGACCTTGACCTGCTCCATCCTCGTCGCCCCCTCACTACACTCCAGCCTTATTGGCCTCCCTGCTCCATCGTGAATACCCAAACCCCGCCTATGCCTCAGGGCCTTTGCACTTGCTGCCCCCTTTCCAGGAACACTTAGCTCCCCAGATCACTCCGAGGATGGCAACTTCTCATTATTCAAATCTTGGTTCAAATGTCACCTCCTCAGGGAGGTCTTCTGTGGTCCCCCATGGCCCTGGTTCACTTTCTTCACTGCACCCATCACTAATTCAAATTATCTTTAAAAAAAAAAATTGTGTTGTAGCCCTGACTGGTGTGGTTCAGTGGATTGAGTACCAGCCTGTGAACCTAAGGGTCATCGGTTTGATTCCCAGTCAGGGCACATGCCTGGGTTGCAGGCCTGGTTGGGGGGTGCACGAGAAACAACCACGCATTGATGTTTCTCTCCCCCTCTTCTCCCTTCCTTCCCGTCTATCTAAAAATAAATAAATAAAATCTTTAAAAAGTTATGTTGTAAAAAGGAGGAGGAGGGGGGAATCTTTGCCAATCTGATGGGTTTACAGTGATTCCCATTAAGGCTTTATTTTCTATATGCTCCTTCTCTATTTTGATTAATAAAACAAAATTCCTCTTTGCTTGGAAAAAATTGAGTTGTTGCCTCAATTTTTGCCTCTTCCCCTCTCCCCGCAAACCAGAATGAGGCTCCAGAAGGGCGGGACCTTATCTAATCCTGAGTCCCTGCTGTGCCGATGGCCCTGGGAAGAGCGTGGGAGAGTAAGTAGGCACAGGATGCTTTTGAACAGAAGGGACGTTAAATGTCTAATGATAAGTGAGACCCAGACGGTGACCAAAGCAATGGAGGCGACTCAGTTCATGACGAGGGGGAGCGCCCCAAGGAGGCGACATCTGTGCTGAGACCCTGATGGGGACTCGCTATGACGCTGGCGAAGTGTCCATGTGGTAGCCTTGTTCACACCTGCCGGGACCCCGGCATGGGCCCTGGGAACAGTCCTAGGAGCGGAAAGATTTGCAAGAGCAAGGTGTTTTTGTCTTCTTTATCTTGAAGGGCAGCTCCCTCTAAATAATTAAAGGAAATAAATAGTAAATAATGCACTTTAGGCCCCACGGAGCTGTGGCTGGTCCCTCTGAGGCCCCAAAGGTGAATACGCTGGAGTTGGCGGGCGGAGTCAGAGGGAGAGACCGGAAGGGGCGGGGAGACGGTCTTTACAAAGGCCTGGAGCCGAGAAAGTGGGCAGCGTGCCCTCGGAGGTGAAGAACGGTCACTGTGGTCGCCAGCCCCCAGGAGGGTCCCCCAGGAAACCTTCCTCCTGGCGGTCACATCGAAAGCACACAGAGGGACATGAGATGGCTCTCAAGGTTGACACTGGGCCTCTCTGGGCTTCCCCTGGGCTGGGGGGGCACTGCCAGCATGGGGACCTCAGGAATGCTCCTGTGACAAGAGGGTGGCTTCCTTGTGAAACAAGCCTCTGGGCCCAGGATTCCAGCTTCACGTCCGTAAGACCAGAATCCCGCGTTGGAATCTCATTCGAGACCAAGGCTGTCCATCAAAGTGCTGCTTCCTTGGACGAGTTACTCGGAGCAGCGTCTCCAATCTAGAAAATACCCAGAGGGCCTACTGCGCACCAGCCTTGACCTGGCAGAGTTCAAGGTTGGAAATCTGGATCTGTCGCTTGTTAGTAGCATCTACTGGGGCTCTGCACCACTCTGAACGGCAGCTTCTGGATCTGGTGAGAATGGTTCCATGTCTGCTTCCTGCTGGGACCCTCAGAGGCTGCGTGAGGAGGGACCCCGGGCTTACTGGCCCAGACAGGGGAGGGCCCCGGGGGCTGGCCTGTCTCCACTCTCACGTATTTAGGATGAGGCTTCTGGAGAAACATGACAGGGCACCTGCCCCCTACTCCTCCAAATCACCTAAATCACAGCTCCCAGACTTTTCTGCCAGGGGTGCAGGGGAGGGGGCCACACAGGGGCAGAGTCGGCAGGGAACCAGGTCCTCCACCCCTGCGTTGGCCAGACGGCAATGCTGGGTCCCCAACACTAACAAAGCAAGGATTCCAATAAAGAAAACTAAAAGAAAAAATGTAAAGACTTTAATATTTGATATTTACTAAAAGCATGAAATATGGGTTGTTGCCTGGATGACCTCTATACTTCTAAGTATCCATGTCCTCTGCCATGTGAATTTTAAATGGCCCTTGCCAAAGAGTCAGAATCTATTTCCCTACCCTTAGAATCCTGCCTGGACTTATGACTTGCTTTGGTCAGTAAAGTGCACATAAGTGATGTTAGGCCATTCCCGAAGCTAAGCCTGACACACAGCCTTGTGTGAATCCGCTTACTCTCTTACACCTCTGCCATGACGTGCCAACAAGCCCAGGACAGAAGGTTGGAGGACGACAGACAAGGGGAGCAGAACCGAGTCATTCCAGCCACAGCCATCCCAGATCAGCCCACTCTGTGACACATAAGCGCATCCAGCCAAGATCAGCAGAGCCACCAGCCGAGCCCGGATTCCTGGGAACAAGTCATTGTTCTATACCACTGAGTTTTAAGATGGTTTGTTACACAGCAAAAGCCAGCTGATAAAGTATCCACCAGGACAACAAGCAAAGGTGAAGCGTGTTAGACTCCCTGCATTTACTTTACAGTGTGGTACTATCTTAAATTATAGCTGCACAAAGTTCACCATGATGTGCTTACCATTTGCAGCTGCCAAAGGTCTTTATCCAGCTCCACTCTTACCTGTCTCATCTATTTAGCTTCAGAATAAAATAATTACTTGAAGAAAGCATTTCACTGCTAACAAAAGTGTAAAGATCAATGCAACCAACCTGCTCATTTTCCACATGCTTGCCTCTCAGAGGAGGGAAGGGAATGATGGAGAAATATATGTGGAGTATGGTCAGAGGCTCAAGAAACCAGCATCCTGGACGTGCACAATCGCTACCTGAATGTACCAGTGCAGGTGCCTCTAGAGAGGATCAGAAGGAGGCCTCCCACCAAAACCAGCACCTGTGGCCCCTGACACAAAAGGAATTAGTCCTGGCTCCAGGTGGAGGCACCTCACAGATGTTTCTCTCTAAAATATGGCCCAGGGCAGACTGCACCTCCTCCCACCTTAACTCTGAGTTCATGCACACAATAGTCACGTAATGAATATCCGCCAGATGTCTCTTTTAATAAATTATAACTCCCAACAGGAGGGCAATGATGGAGGTGCTGCTGAGGCTCCGAAGCGTTACACAGCCGCGCTAGGCAGAAAATTAATCCCTTTCCTTTCCTTTCTTCTCCTTATCCACGCCCTTCCCCCAGGATGCTGGCCTCCGCAGGTGTCAGCAGGAAGCCGCATTACAGCTCAGTGACTGAGATTTTAATGAATCCTGAAGGGAAGGATGAGGAAGGAGGGGCAGCCGCACCACCAAATGTTTGAGACATGCCCTGCTGGTGTAGAGGCCCTTCCAGGTGACACGTACCCCGACCAGACTAAAGGGGGTGCAGAGGGATGCCACGGTCCCCCACCCCCTTCGGAAGGCTAAGGGAATCGAGGGTTCCTGCTAATCTGTTAAGCCAGACTGAGCTTCATTCGGCGCTTCTAAAATTCCATGCTCACTCTCGTGTCCGTACTTTGCATATGCTGTTCCCTGCCTGGAACTCCTTGGGCTGGGCTTGGTCTTGCTCTGCCTTCGCTCAGTCTCATCTCACATTTCACTTCCCGCATCATGACCCCCGGGTCTGGCCCAGGTGCCCCCTGCCACCCGCCCCGCGCTGTGCTTTCTCGGCCCGCCGTGACTCTGCTATCAGAGCTCCTAGAACGCTGGAGCGTGCTTGTTGCCGACGGGCTGTTTATTTTTCATAGACCCCTCTAGACACAGCCTCATACTTCGGCTCTCCCTGTATTCCTGGTACTTAAGACAGGGCTTGCTACACATAGAGAGTTAAGTATTGGTTTATAAAGGAAGAGCGGGGGGGGGGGCAGGAAGGAGGGGAGGAGGCGGTGAAGGAGGTTGACCTCCAGTATTCAGGAAGACTTTAGGAGCCTTCGGACCCTCTGGAGTCATGAGCTCCTCTCTCGGGATGTTCATATTCATGACCCGGCGATGTCTCAGTGTCTCCCTGGCACGTCTGAACAGTACACTCACGGTACTCATCGAAGGCAGACCTAGCCTGGCCAGAGCACTCCCAGCCACCAGCAGAACTGCACAACATCCAAGTGGTCTTTGGCAATCAGCTTGTGCACAGCTCCCATCCGACCGATGGAGAAACTGAGACACAGAACCGGGGAGATGATTTCCCAGGGTCACCTTATCCATGTCAAGGAAACCTTTTTAGAGGATTCTGGGCCTGATGATGTGGTTGTTTGGGCCCCCAAAAAGCTGAACAAATGATATCTATACACATATACACAATGTATATACACAAGAGACATATACATATATATTATGCATGAATATATGCATGTCCAATGCACACACACACACACACACGCACAGGCTAAGGCAACGTGTGCTCACAGTTTACAGAGCTCTCCTGTGCATCTCGTTGCATCCCACCAGCACCCGGCGAGGAGGAAGGGCGGGGCTGCCCCGCCTGTCTTACAAAGGAGAGAGCCAGGGCTCAGGGGGGCCGAGGGCCTGCCCGGGACCACGCCGACACTGAGTCCCAGAGCGGCACCCAGCTGGGTCTTCTGCCGCCAGACCCCACGCTCTGCTCGAAGCTCCGTGATACAGGGCCCGCCCTGGGGAGGGGGGAGGGGAGCCCAGGCAACCAGAGCCTGGTCTGCCCAAAAGCCCGGCCGCTCGTTTACTGGACACGGCATCCAATCTGTCACGCCTATTTGGGAAGTGAATCCAATTTAAAACACAAAAGTTGTGAGCAGAGAGAGGACCTCTGAGCCAAGGGCAGCTCACTGGGAAAGCAGGCTGGCCTCCCAGGAGGTGACGGGGACAGTATGGACAGCACGTAGCTTCCCACAAGCTCTGCTCTGTCCATTATCACCTTTTATTAATGGTGGCAGCTGAGTTAACATTCTCTGTGCCTCGGAACAGCGCTCCGAGGCAAAGGCTGCGGGAGCGGGCCCCGAGTGGTGGATAAACTCGCTGAAAGCCCAGTTACTCACAAGAATGAAACTGAGGGCTCCCCTAAGCGACACTTTCCATCCTTTCCTCAGCGTCTTTTTTCCGACCCTGACCAGTGTGGCTCAGTTGGTTGGGTGTCAGTCTACAAAGCAAAAGGCTGCCAGTTCGATTCCTGGTCAGGGCACATGCCTGGGTTGAGGGTTCAGTCCCTTCCTTGTCAGGGCCCGTAGGAGGCAACCGATGTTTCGCTCCCTCCTTATTTTTAGAGGGAGGGGAAGGCCCCTCCCTCTAAAAATAAATAAAATCTTTTTAAAAAGATATTTTTAGAAATTTGATAATTTTTTTCTCAAAAGGATGTGTCTATTTTTAATCACTTGATTTTTTTTTTTAGATATGTAAAATTTGCTAGTTCCTTTTTTAACCGTCTCTCTGCAGGGGCAAACCACTTGGATCAGAAAAGAGATTCAACTCAGTTGGTCGAAAAATAAAATAGCATAAAATACTCACTGTTCTTTATCACTGAAGGAAGGCAGCAGAGAAAGGAGAGAAAGAAAAAGGAGTCAGGTCAGGAAAGAAGTCTCATAATGATACCCAAACCGTCTGCCTGCAAAACCCCACAGTTTAAATGACAACGACCTACTTCCATTTCCCCCCTCGTCTTCACGATCTTCCTCCGGCACATCTAACACAAGGCTGCTTCGATGCGGCCTGTGGAATCCACAGCTGTGCTCCAAATGACCACTCAGCTCAGCTTACTCAGGAACCGAGCTGATCATGGACGTATTTAAAGACTGGGTTTGGGGCCCTAATGAGGGATCACGGAATGGTAACCTGGCCAACGTCATCCTTGGCTTTTACTGTTTCGAACACTTCAAGGAGGGCCACGCAAGCCCTGAACAGTCCCTGGGTCATCCAAAAGTAGAACTTTCGGCACCCACCTTTGGGGAAGCAAGGCTCCGTTCTAGAAAGGAGACCAGCACCTCCATTTGTGAGGGGCGTGAGCATCGACAAACACCTGCCACACGCCCCCTCTTCCTGCCTCCGTCTCCACCTCTGACCTCGGGCGCTCTCCGGTTTGCCGTCTGAAAAGCTATGGAGAAGCGTCGACTTCCCAGCATCTCTCCCCATGTTTTCCCAACGTAACGGGCTACACCGCTGGCCTGCCCTCGCACAAAGCAGACGCATTTACCTCTTTCAAGCACTGGCCTGTGTTTCAGACACCACCCTTAGACTCACAGAGGCAGACAGAGAAAGGCATCCAAACATCACGAAAGCGGTAAGTGTATCTGGGCAGCCAGCAGCTAATGAAGACTAGATTTCTTAATTTCCCGGAGAAAGACATTAGCAGCGTCTGCAGCCGACTAGATAGCATGCCTGATGACTATAATTCACCCTTTAGCATTTATTGGAAAACAATTTTAATATCTGAAGAAAATGCAGCAGCAAGCCAGCCGGCCCAGATGCGCCCAGAATGCCAAGAGGTTTCACGGCAGCCCGGGAGCGCCGCTGATGAAACCCCAGCCTGGCTGTTTGCAGAATTCTCATCTAACCGTAAAGCAAAGTGTTTGGCTTTGTATCTGCTAAAGTAAACTCAGATGGATGGGATTTTAATTAACTGACATTTCAAAAATAAAATAAATATTTCACCCCATCCGCCCTGCAGGCAACGGTTTATCTTACAGAGACAGGCTTTTTGGCTGCTGGAATATTTTCTGCAGAACCGTGTGGCTTCCAGGGACATCATGGGAAGGGCTTGCGGGAGCAGGTGTTTCTCTTAGAAAAAGAAACCAGTAGAGCTCAGTGTTGTCTTCAAAACTCGAAGACTCCGGTTTGAGGCAGAACGCATAGAGAGACAGGGGCTTTGGCGCCTGAGAATACGGATGGACTAGCTGTTCAGAAAGACCCCTTACTAGTGCATAACTGGGTCCTGGGTAAGTTAGGGCCACGCTCTTTCTGCGCAGTTAGTTCCGGGATTAAAAAGCGAGGGAATTCTCCCACAACCCCTCCCCCTTTCAAGATAAATAAACAAAATAGACTTCATCGAAATAAAAGTGACTCTCCATCTTCCAAAGACTGTTACGAGAAAGAAAAACAAGGGTTGGACTGAGAGAATATCTGTGAAAGGTGCATCCGGCAAAGGACTTTCGTCTTAAACCTATAGGGAAAACCCCTGCAGAACTTAACAGGAAGTTAAACAGCCTGTGTTTCAAATGGACAAAGTATCTGAGCAGACAATTCCACCAAGAGGTTGTATGGTGACAAGTTACGTGAGAAGATAAAGCAACCTCATAGTCACTCGGGAAACAAACAGCGCTATTCACACACTAGAATGGCTAACACGAAAAAGGCCGGTCACAGCAGGTGCTGCTGAGGAGGGGGAGAGGCGCGAACTCTCCCACACTGCTGCTGGGCGTTTGAAATGATACAACCCATTTCGATCACAGATTGGCAGTTCCTTAAAAAGCTAAATACACACCGCCCATAAGACCTAGGCACGCCACTCCTAGGTATTTCCCCAAGGGAAGCGAAAGTGTATGTCTATACAAAGTTTCATTTGTGCCAAAAAGTGGAAACCACCCGCATGTCCATCAGTAGATCAATGATCAATGAATAGAGGTGCTGTGTCGCCAAACCACGAAATGTGCTATTCACCACCACCAAGGAACAAACTATTGATATGCAAAACGATACGGCTGGATCATGAAATAATTATTCTGTGTGAAAGGTGAGACACAGCTCTCCTCCCCAAAGAGTGTACACTGTATGATTCCATTCATATGAAATTCTAGAAAGTGTAAATTAATGTACAGTTACAGAAGGGAGATTAGCGATTGCTTAGGGGTGGGAGGGGCAAGGAGAGAGCAAAAAGGGCGTGAGTACACAGACATGTTTAAAATGATCCAACTGCACTGCCAACGGGCATTCATTATACTTTTAAAAGGCAATTTAAAAAAAGACAGTAAACTGAATCCAGAACAGGGAGCTGTGAGCAGTTAGCCAATGCAGACCCCAGCACTGCGTTCCGGAGGCTGACCTTGACTGAGCTCCTAACAGGGCAGGGAAGCTGAACCCGAGACACCTTCCCTCCCCACTGAGCCAGGACCCTGCAAGGGAGCTCAAGTCAACCTGGGCGAGCAGCACACCTCACTCCTGGGTGTGGCCAACGCCAATCTCTCTGCAGAAAAGTGTCCCCAAGGTAGATCCCCAAGCATCTCACAGATTGAGCTCACGATAAAAAATGACCAAGCGTCCACAGGAACAAGTCACGATGAGTGAACATCTGTCTGCGGGAACGATAAACAATGGACTTAGATGGTCAAGGGCGGCAGGCAGGGTGTGCTGGTCAGTGTTTAACAGTTGAAACTGTGGCTGATTTCGAGAACCAACAGGACGTCCCCGGATACAGAACTGGGAGGAGGAAGGCACGAGTGTGCCGTGTTCTATTATATTTCACTGGGCAGGTGGAACAGACGTAAATAAGGCAGGGAGTAATAAAGTGTAGTACGAGAATCCAGAAGGGATTAACCTTGGGTTTAATATAATTTAACTGTCAAATTGTATAGTTTAATGATGGCCATGTTTAACATCCAGCTTGTGAAATTTCCAGAAACTGAGCATCAGCTTTTGTGAGCCAAGAAGGTGTGGGTCCAGCACCCCACTGATTCAGGTACAGTAACTGCTGGGTGCAGAATGGAAAAGCACTTTTAGGTGAAATGTCCCAATTTTTAAACAAAAAATTTTTAAAAACCACACACTTTGGTAAGTCACAGTGAGCAGGTGGCCTGTCAGTTTGCCACCTCTGACTTAGTCCGTCTTTCTTATTTGATTGGGGAAACTGAGGCCCAGGGAGGGAAGTGAGTCGCCCTGGATCACACAGTAAATGAATAGCTAAGCCCGAGATCCAGAACCAAGCCTGACTCTAACCCCGGTCTGGGCTCTGACCACTCACCAGGCCACCTCTAATCGGGGGCATGCAGCTCGGGGTCTCAGCCTGTCGTTCCCTCTAATCGGGGGCATGCAGCTCGGGGTCTCAGCCTGTCGTTCCCTCTATTCGGGGGCATGCAGCTCGGGGTCTCAGCCTGTCGTTCTCTCTAATCGGGGGCATGCAGCTCGGGGTCTCAGCCTGTCGTTCCCTCTAATCGGGGGCATGCAGCTCAGGGTCTCAGCCTGTCCTTCCCACCTTGCAAAGCAGTGATATCAGTGGAGCAGCTTCCATGACAAAAGCTCCCACTGGCTTCCTCTTCCCCCACCTCAGGGAAGGAGAGTCTAGTTCTTTGCTTGCCATTCCTTTCCTCCTTCAAGGGTAGGACTCCCTCAGGACCCCAGGGGCCCCAAACAAGCCCCTTCCAGGAAGGTGCAGGGACTTACTTGGACTGAAGGGGTCGGTCACTGGGACACACCCAACGGCTAGAGCCACTGCTGAACACGGTGTCGGTCATGGCAGAGGTCCCGGTTCCTGGAAAACAGTAAGCCAGAGAGGACATCACCCAGCCACTCGGCCACTTCTTACTGCTTGAGGCCCTGCTCTATGCCGAGCGCCCCGGGAGATGCAGAGAAGACAGGGGCTGCACGCAGCCTGTCCGCCTTCCAGACAGGGGACCTCAGGCCCATGGAGGGAGAGTTCCACTGGAGGTCACGGCTCCCTCCCAGCAGAAATGGACCAGAGCTGCAGCTCCCTCCCTTAAAGCCAGACTGTTCTCTTAAAGCAAAAAAATTATTGATTGATTTGAGAGAGAGAAAGAGAACATTGATTTGTTATGCCACTTATTATACATTCATTGGTTGATTCTTGTATGTGCCCTGACCGGGGAATGAACCCACAACCCTGGTGTACGGGGCTGATGCTCCAGCCAGCTGAGCTACCTGGCCAGGGCCCTGTGTTCTCCTCATTCATGGATTCCAGGCCACATGCCCAGCAGGGGTAGGGTCAGAGTTCCCAGGGGTCCCGATTTCCCTGAAGGTCTGGCTACAGCACAGCCTCGTTTCCGGGGAAACTGAATAGGCGGGCCATTGGGAGGGGGACAGGGAGAGAATTCTTCCCTATCCTGTGGCCTGTGGGATGATTACATCTTTGGGTGGGTGAAGCCAGAGGCGGGTGGGGTTCCTGGCTGGACACATGGGAGAGAAACCCCCAACGGAGAAGCCATTTCGTCTGCTCCTGTGCGATTCACATCATCTCCCCAGACTAATCTGGTCATTTCATTCTTTCCACTTGAAAACCAGAAAGAAAAGATGACTCCTGTTGGGAAAGAAATTTGCTGAAAAGAATCTTCACATCTCGTCATCACCCGTGCCAAGAGCTGAGCGAGGCTGGCCCGGGTGCCCAGGCCCCTGCTGGGCGCCCAGAGCCCCAGGCCCTGGTAGTGAGCGTCCTTGGCTGGCCCTGGTCTGGACTGGGGAACCTCCCCATCTGGGGAACGTCCATCTGAAAGCCTCGCCTCCTGCTTTGCTGCAGAGATGAAGCAGGGCCCTTGGAGGCCCCTGGGAGGTAGGAGGGCTGGGACAAGGGATGCAGATCCTCCCAGGAACTCTGATCTCCAGATTCTGTTGCCCTCCAGGCCGAACTTGACCTGCCTGCCCTTTCCCGCTTTCAGCCATGCACACCAAGAACTCATTTCCTATTAAAATTCCACCTGCAAAGTCCGGTCTCCCTGCTGACCACCCCACAGAAACCACCCAGCTCCAACTCCAGGCCAGAAGCCTCCCTGGGCAGCACCGGTTACTTAAGCTTGGCCACCAAGGGCTCTCAAAGCTCTGAAGAGCCCAACAGTGAACTTGACCCAGTCAACCAGGCCTGGGCCAGGAGATGGGATGGCCTGAGCAGTCGGGGCATTTGAACAACCGGAAGACGGTCCCAGGGAAAGGAGGTCTGGCTCACAGGCGGATCCCGGCTGCGGGGTGAGGTGGCACACAGGGGGACAGGTGGGGGCCACACAGACACTGCTGCTGCCCTTCACGGGTGTCGTGTCTGACCCCAGCCTCTAGGAAAGGTAGCAACTGAGGGCTTGAGGCAGCGCCATTGTCCAGGGACTGGCCCTCAGCCAACGAGAACTGTGGAGATACCCAGGAGGCCACACTCAGGCCAGGAGCTGCCCAAGGACAATGCCTGATAAGGGGAGCATATAAGGGGAGCGATAAGGGTCACTGTCCATGAAGTCCAGCCAAGGTCTCAGATTTGAGAGGGAGGTCACGGAAATGGAGAAAGTCCAGGGGCGAGCCCCGGACACTTTCAGACCACCCCCCCACTTTCCCACTCTGTTCCACTCAGAAACCGAGACCTGCCCACTCAGGCCCCTGCCTGGAGACACGGAGAGACCGCCCTCTCCAGCTCAGTCAGGGCAAGGCCATGGCTTACGCCCAGTGTTGCAGCTGTAGCTTCAGAAAGCACAAAATAGCTGCCTCCCCGGATGCCAGAGGCTCCAGCTCTTTTTCCCAGGCACAGGTTCCCCCACAGTCCTGGTGGAAGCGTCAGGGAACAGTCTCCTTGCAGTAACGGAAGTGGCAACAGCGAAAAGTGATGGTTCAAATACCAAGGGTTTGGTCCATGCTAAGTGCCTTTCAAGTTTTATCCCATTCAATCCTAGCAAAAGCCTCACGAGATAGGCGTTCTTTTCATCCCATTTTACAGATGGGTAACTGAGTCACAGAGGGTCTAAGAGGGCTTCCCAAGGTCCTGCTTGAAGTCTGTCAACGAAGCCATCTAAACGCCTAAATGAGCCCTGGCGAGCTGGGTGATGGTGGCTCTGGGCAAGGTGGAGCACTACGCAGCCATGAAGAATAACGGGACTCTTCACGACGAGCATGGGTTGAGCACCGAGACATGTTGTCTAGAGAAAAGATCACGCTGTACGACAATGTTCCAGAACAACACTATTTGCAGAGAGAGAGTAAGAGAGGTGTGTGTGGCTTTTGGCTGCGCGTGAATAAAATCTCTGCAGAGAACACACAAGAAACCGATAACATTGCTGGCTTCTGGGGAGAGAAGCTGGGTAGCTGGGACTGAGACGGGAAGCACAATGTTCTCAATGAACCTCTTTTGTGTTTGCAACCACGTGGCTATGTTAGCTCTCCAAAAATAAACAAACGTTTATTTTTGAAAAATAATACAGTGCTTCAATGGCTGCCTATTGCATGTAAGATTTAAGACACTCCTTGTGACCCCAAAGAGCTGTCCGGGCCCTCGAGGCCTGCTCCTCCCCCTGGGTCTCTGACCGTGCTCCAGTCTCGCTGGCCTTTCCTGCCACCAGGCCTGGGCCTCTGCTGCTCCCGCTGCCTTGAGGGCATCTTCCTTCCACTCTCACAGGCATGGTTCCTTCACATGCTCTGCTAGTCTCTGCTCAAATGCCACCTGTTCCAACAAGCCTTCCCTGATTACACCCTCTAAGGCACCACCTCCAACTTCATTACTTGCTCTCACTGCACCGTTTCTTTTGTAGTATTTATCATGGTTTATTATTATTATTATTATTATTATTGCCATTTGTCTTGCCACCTTTTTCTTTTAAGACCCGTGAGAACCGGAACCACGTCTGTATTTGCTCAGCAGTGGCACCTCCTGCGCCTGCAGGGCCACTTCACGGCCTGTGCCCTGTACAGTCGCACTGTGCCCATGCACAGAAGGACCCTGTGCTCAGACAGGCCCCGCCCTTGGCTTAAGGCTCTGCTGTCATTGTCTTGAAATGTGTAACAACTTCTGCACCAGGGGCCTTGCATTTGCCCTTTGCAGCCAGTCCTGAGGACGATGTGTAGTGGATGCTTCAGTGAGTCGTAGAGCTCATCGGGCATGGTGGGCACGCAATCCTCCTTCATGTAAGTGGCGGGGCCAGTCCTCACTCCGCTCTGCCCACCTCCACGGCTTGGCGCTAACCATGACAACCCCCGGGTCTCAGACTGCCCCGGGGACCCGCCCCCCACCCAGAAAAGCCAGATTCAGAACCTGTCCTTCCTCCCCTTTCCCGTTTTGTCCTGCCTGCTTCTCCTTTGGCTCCTTTAGTGCCTCCACCCCCCAGAATCTCAGCAGATTTTAGTTGAACTGAAAAACAACTCTTAAAACACACTTAGCTTCAGAGTCACAGCAGGTACCTAAGCGTGACTCAGTGGGGGCCAGGCTGGCCCCGGCTTTAGGCGGCATTTCAGGGCACTGCAGGGAACCTGTGTGAGCTCAGCTGTCTTCTTGGAGTTCAATGCCACAGTCACCGCCCCCCCCCCAACACACACACACACACAAGCCCCACAGTCCTGGAATGAAACCAGATGCTTCACAGCAGAGCGCGCAGCCACCAGCCTGGACGGTGCCTGGGCAGGTCCATCTCTGTCTCTTTCCCTGCCCCTCCCCTCCTCCCGAGGCCGTCGCTGCTCAGTTAGGAATCTGGGAAAACTCACTCAGACCCTCTAGTGGGGTGGGGAATACAACTTACACAAGGAGCCTCAAATAAGGGTGCAGTGGGGGTCCACGGGCAGGATCCAGGCTGAAAACAGGTTCTACTTAGCCCATGCAGTGTTATTTAAAAGTAAAAGTAAGCCGATACTTTAAAGCACAGCATCGCACTAAGAGTATTTAGAGAATGCCTACCGCAATGCACCAGGCACTTCTCTAGACACTGGGACTGGGGACACCGCATTAAAATGACACAAAACAGCAAAGCCCCTGCTGTCATGTTGTTCACCTTCTATTGGGGAAGACAGACGACGACCAAACAAGCCATATGTAAAACGTAGCCGCTGATGATGAGCACTTTAAAGGTAAATGAAACAGGGGAAAGGGACTGGAGACTGAGAGGGACGGCTGGCTTTAAATAGGGGGTCAGAGGGGGCCTCTCTGAGAGGCGATATTTGAGCAAAGAGCTGAAGTGGTAACGGACTGAGCTACACAGATATCTGAGGCAGAGCACCCCAGGCAGAGAGGAAAGCAAGTGCAAAGGTCCTGGGGTGGGCACTTGTAAGCTGGAGGAATGGCAAGGAGGGATCAGGGGCTGGAGCGGAGGGAGCACGGGGCCGATGGGTGGGGGCTGAGATCCAAGCAGCAATGGGATCAGATCCTGAAGACCATTCGGGCTCCGCCCTGATGCGGGAGCCAGCGGGGGAGCTGTTCCGAGAGCCAGCTGGGACAACAGGCCCTGGCTCCGTCCTGCTGAGCTGGTTGGGGCTCGAGACAGGATGGAGACAGTCCTATGCGATGCTCAAGAGGAAGGCACCTCGGTGCTCCTGGCCTTGAACCCGAGCAAACTGTCACCTCCTGTGGTTCTCCCCTCACTCCGTAGCGACAACAGACAGCTCGTGCCATGCGCCGTCAAACAATCCCACAGACAGTCCCTGTTGTACAGGTTTGTAAGGTACGCACAGAGCCCATCTCCCACGGCTCCGCATCATGGACAGTAGCAGTGACCACGTGGTGGGGACCACGGTTGTCACAGCTGCTGTGGCTGCCCCATGGTAAGCCCGCCCGTCCCAGCCAACGCACAAGCCGGCCACGGATGTGAGCAGGCCCAGCCGAGATCCTCCAAGTCCGGCCTAGACCAGAGGACCACCCAGCAGACTCAACCCAACCACTGACCTAAACAACTGTGAGGTACACGTGGCTTGTTGCTCTAAGCCACTACCCTGTTGGGGTGCTTTGTTCTGCAGCAAAAGCTGACTGAGAGAGCAGCCTGCTGTTAGCACAGTTGCTGGCCTCAGACCCAGAGTCCTGGGATCCGACCCTAGACCCCTGTTCATTTTCTGTGTGCCTCTGGGAAGAGGCTTAGTCATTCGGGGCCTCAGTGTTTGCACCTGCAAAATGGGAACATAGAAATCCCTGTCTCTGTCATGCCTACCTTGCAGGATTGTTCCTGATGTGCAGGAACACTTTGGTCTAAAATGCTTTTCAAGTCTGAGGCAAGGAGGTGAGTGTTGACGGCATTTGAGGGCAGGGCTGAGAGGAAAACGAACCCCAGGTGTGTTTGAGTGAGACTCCGCGGTGGATACATGCAGTTGAGATTTCTCGTTTTGCCTGTCCAGCATTATCTCCCCCTCTGGAGGGTAGCAGCACCATAGTTTTCCTTTGAGAAGTCATCGCTCTCTCTATCTGTGTGGTTCAGGTGGCACTCACCCAAACCTGGTTCCTAGAGGTGGGCCAGTGACCCTTGCCTGGCCAGTGAGTGCAATACATCCTATGGGCTACAGTGATTGGTTCAGCGGTAGTCACATGACCCAATCTAGACTTATGAAAGCCTTCCCTAAAACTTTTGCTGGAGCTATATGGAAGCACTCTCTTTCCAGCGGAGTTGCCAAGCTCAAAGAACAGAAGCCTGGAGCTGATGACTTTTGCTACCACATGAGACAGGCCCACCAAAGGATGAAAGCAGAGCTGAGAGATGGAGAGAGATTGATTCCTGATGCTGGTGATGATGGTGCTGGAATGCTGGATCCAGCCTTACCTGAATCTGTTATAGCCTTTTAAATACCATGAGCCAAACTGTTCCTTTCTTCCCCACCTCAAGTCAAATTTAAATTAAATTTCTGCCTTGCAGCCCTTCTGAACTCTGTGTGTCTTCATAGACCAGTTACTTTAGAGCAAACAGGGACCGTACTGGCAGCCAGAATGAGTTGCGATCTGGGAAAAGTACACCAGCCTTCAGCCACTCCCTGGAACCTCCCTCCCCCTACTTTGGAGGCACTGCTGCTCAGGCTCAGGCCTTGCAGGAGGACAGAAGACATTTGTAAAGTACCTACCCCGAGGCCTGCTGAGACCCTTGCACTGACAATTAAAATTCAGTGGCGATGAACAGCACTAATTAAAAGCAAAAGTAAGTACTTAATAAGACAAATGAGGTGGCAGTGTTTAAAGTCAGGATGAGAAAGCTGGCATAAATTAAAAACAAAGACTAATTTATTCACCTCCTCCAAAGAAGTTGTGTGTGTGTGTGTGTGTGTGTGTGTGTGTGTGTGTAGAAAAGGTTTAGATTTGCTAATGTACAAAATGCCATGGGAACAGAGAGATTATGGGACTGGTTCTGCCTGGGGGTGGGGGTCAGGGGAGTCTTCCCAGAGAAAGGAAATTTGTGCTGGCTTTTGAGGGATGGGCTGGAGTGGGCCAGACCTGAAGGATGGAGGAAAGGAAGAGGGAACTGAGTGTGCAAAGGCTCAGAGGCTTCAGTAGGCATGGAGTGTTCAGGGGATGGAGAAATCCATGAGGGTGGGGCCCGGGGTGATGGGAGGGCAGGGAGGAGGGGGAACAGGACTAATGAGACAGCATGGTGCCAACGGTGAGCCCCTGCTACTGCGGGTCAACAAGGACAGTGCAGGGCCTCTCCAGGCCTTTCCACTCAGACAATCTCTCCTTCCATTTAAAGACCCAGAAGCTAAGGTTACATGCTTTCAGCAGTCAGTTCAGCAAGGTGACTTAGGGTGTGGGTTTGGGGGGGTCAGGCCCATTCTGCCATCTATGAGTCTGACAAGTGTATTCACCTCCCTGAACCTCAGTTTCCTCATCTGTACAGAGTGGGGACAACAACAGGACCCATCTCAGAATTATCGTGAGGACCGAGCGAGCTAACAGATGTGAGCTCCTCAATCCAACGCCTGACTTAAAGTACCCTTTGTCAAGCGGAAGCTATCATTGATTTACGTTATTGATAATTCTCTCACGGGTATTTTCCTAAAGAGCTGGGAGCCCAGCTTCGGCACCAGAAGGAAACGTCTCAGGCTTTCTGCAGCCAGAGCAAGCACATTACAGCATGACGATGATGAACAATGGCGACAACAAGAGTCACAACCACACGTGCTAGGTTCCTGTGGCCGTAACAACAGAATCGTGCTAAAGCAAGGGCCATTCGTTGGGTGCGGTGGTTGTTGTTAGTGCTGAAGACCAAGCATTTCTGGCTTTCCACCATGTGGTAAGAATGCCCTTCTCTCTCCCTGGGAAGCTGGGAGTGGCCACATGACCTGTTTTGGTCAAATAAAAAGCCCCCAGGTTGAAACTCTGAAGCCGGTCCACCTGTTTTCTCCTGTCTCGACCATCGTGGACGTGTGAGGACGGAGCCTCCTCAGTCTGGGTCCTCCGTGAGGGCCAGCGCAGCGTAGTCGCCCCCTGCTAACCTACCACGTCAAGGCGGCCTGAGCGAGAAACACACCTGTTGTTTCAGCCACGGAAACACTGAGGATTGTTTGTTCTTGAAGCGCAGCCTAACCCATCCTGCCTGTGCTTGTAATGGCCCAGGGACTGCACTAAGTGTTTCAAACGCAACCTCTCATTTGATCTTCGGGTCAGTCCTGGAAGATAAGATCCTTTATTAGCCAGTTCTACACAGATCAGGAAACCGAAGCCCAGAGAGGAAAGGTCATTTGCCCAAGGTCACACAGCACGTGCATTTGAAAAGAGTCCACAGAGGTAATCTCACAGCACACGCGCTGAAGGCAGGGCAGAGCCTCCAGAGTTGATTTTCCTGAGGAGAATGTCTCCTGCTGGACAGGGGTACCCCAAATGTTTCCTTCCTCCCCTGGGTTACAAATCCCTCTGAGCCCTGAGTCTATAAAGCCAAATACCGAACTGTGAACTGCAAAGGCAGATACTGCACAGAGCAGCCTTCGGGGCTCCCTGCACAGTCCAGCCAATCACCCGATTGCTCGATAAAGTGGGAACTCGCCTTTGCTGTGCCATTAACGAGGCTCATCTTGGCTCCAGCCATACTGTGGTGAGTGAGGAAAAGAGGAAGCGCTCAGGATGACTTCTGCATTCACGCACAGACTCACGGCCCCATGCAAGGAAGTGTGATTAGGCGGGTCTGCATATTAAAGCCAGTGGTGCAGCTTAACAGCCCCCGGCTGCCACCGAGGCTCCTGCTGCAATGAAGCTCATTCTGATAAAAACTCGGCTGGAACTGACTTACCTGCAGCCCTAATTCTCACCCTGCCAGGAACACCACAAGTGTCATCCTGATCCTTCCTGTGCCTCAGGGACAAAATACAGATGGTCCCCAACTTACAATGGTTCAACTTATGATTTTTCAACTTTATGATGGCTCCAAAGCGATAGGCACAATAAATTCCATGAGCTCAACATGTCATTATAAGAGAGGCTTTGCAAAGATGGTGTTGCCCGGCTGGAGGCTAAGGTGTGTTCTGAGCACGGGGAAGGTGGGCTAGGCTGGGCTGTGATGTTCAGTAGGTCGGGTGTATCAAACGCATTTTCAATTTATAATATTTGCAACTTATGCTGTGTTTATTTGGGGTGTGACCTCATGGTTAAGCCACGGAGCACCTGTACACAGAGCAGGGAGTGGCATTTATCCCCTTACAAAGTGACAGCAGTGCGCAGGCGGGGTGGCTCAGTTGGTTGGAGTGCTGTCCCGTATGGCAGCAGGTTGCAGGTTCAATCCTCAGTCAGGGCACGTACCCGATCCTGGCTGTGGTTTCGATCCCCGGTTGGGGTGCATATGGGAAGTAACCAATCAGTGGTTCTCTCTCACATCAACATTTCTCTCTTTCTCCCCCCACTTCCTCTCCCTCTAAAATCAGAAAATATATCCTCAGGTGAGGATTTAAAAAAAATGACAGCAGACCCCATCCTCTCACCTGAGGAGCGTTTTCTCAAATCAGAGACGGGAGTCACAACATTCCCATTTTACAGATGAGGAGACTGAGGCCCTGGGGTTTCTCCAGGTCACGCTGGGAGCAGGTGGAATATTCCAGGACTCAGACTGGATTCTTGTATAAATGAACCTTCTGACCACCATGCACTATTGATTATATTGATAATACTGTTTGCACAGTACAAACAATATAATATTTGGTTGAGCATCTTAACGGGCCATTTCGATGCAGCAAGTACGGTTGTACAGTGGCGGAACCACATGGTCCAGCCTAATAATGAGAATAGCTTTGCTGGATCTCTCCCATTCCTCTCTCCAGATCCATCCACCTTCCACCCGGCTCTGCGCCCTTGGGGCTGCCCCGTGAGGATGGTACCAGCAGCGCCCTTGCCCTCTGGCTGCTGGTTGGGTTGACTTAATGAGAGACCCCAGCAGGAGACTGCAAGCAGGAAGAGGCAGGCTGGGGTATTTATCCCCTGGACACCCCCTGCCAGTCACCATGGGCTGACTGCGGCGCCAGCCCTAAGGAAGGTCACAGCTCTTGTCAGGAGGACCTCTCCACAGAGCCCTTTCTCTTCTGGGTCCAGGACAGTTCCACCTGCTGCCCCTCCAGGCCTGGAGATGATGATGGCCGCCTGTTGGAAACTGGGGTGCTTTAGTATTCTGGCTCCCTGTGACCTTGCTGGCTTGCTCACATGTCAGTCAGTAACAGTCTCTTCGCTAAATTATCTTCATTGGCACCTCCAGGTGTGCGGCCGGTTTCTGAGTGCCACCATATGCCAGCCCCTGTTCTAGGCACTTAGCTCACCCAGTTCTCACAATGACCCGATAAATGACAACTGGTCCCCTTTGACCAGCAAGGCACCTGGAGCACAGAGAGGGTGGGCAGCTTCTCCCAGATGGCACAGCCAGTAAGTAATGCAGCCACATTTGGAATCCCAGCAGTGTGACTCCAGAGCCTATGTTCCTGACCAGCTCACAGCCCCACCCTGGGCGTCTGCACTTAGCAAAGGAGCGCAGCATAGAAATTAACAGCCTTCAGATGGGCAATTTGCATATACAACCTCATTTCATCTTCGACCCCATCCTAGGAAATAGGCTCTGAAGTTATTACCACTCTTGAGACTCAGAGGTTGCATTAAGTCACCCAAAATCACCAGCCAGGAATGGTAGAGTCAGCCAGCCAGCTTATAAACACAGGTGTGTCTCCTTTTAATACAAACATTTTTAACCACTACTTTGGACAGTCACTCTTACAACAGAGGGGGCTGGTCAGATTTGGCACCAACAGGCAGCAGGTAAAGTAAGGGAAAATCTGGCTTAAGGTAAAGAACAGATTTTTAACCATCAGAGGTATCAAAAGGAGGATATGCTACTTTCATAGGTAATGAGTTCCCAGTCACTGGAGGTAATCAAGCACAAATAGCAAAACTACTTGTTGAGGGTATTGTAAAGAGGGCGGTGTGCTTTTCTGAATAAGCTTCTTTCTGCATTTGGAGGGAAATGGCTCACAGACTTTTCCCTCTCAACATTGACTTGGCCTGACTCTCTTATCAAGCAGTCAGAGCCAGTCTCTGGTTACAAGAAAAGGGTCCTTGGGCCTAAGATGCTCCCTTCCCTAGGAAAATGCATAGTTTCACTTCATCCTTGTGAAGAAGAAGCAACTAGAGCCTCAGGAAGGGCCCTACTTGTCTTCTCGCCTCACCACAACAAACGCACCCCCACCCCACCCCACTCTACCTCACACACAACCGTCCCTGCACCCACGGTACAAACTTCATGACAGAATCTTCCCTCAAAGGCTCAGGCTTTGGAGTCATGTGGACCTGGGCTCCACCCCCAGCTAAACTTAACCTAGGTGAACGCAGGCAAAGTACTGAGCACTTAAGAGCCTCCGTTTCCTTGTCTGTGAAATGGGGCTGTACCAGCCTCTACTTCGCAGAGTTGCTGGGAGAGGCCGGAGCGGAAAACTGGAAGGAAAGAGTATGGAGACCAGTGCTGGCACCAGGAGAACCCTCCCCAGGTGCTCCCACAAACCCCATCCCCAGATAACATGGGTTACAGGGTCTCCAGCCAGCAAGGGCGCTTCCTGCCTCACACGGTCTGGCCACGGCCACTGCCCCGGGGTGTGGGTTCTAAGAAATCTGAAACCACATCAGAAAAAAAAAACCCAGAAAGCTTCTCTTAGTCCCCATGAATAATAGATCTTACAGACTTGCCGCCATCCATTCCCCTCTCCTGTCCAGGCCCTCCTGGCGCCAGGTTGGGGAGAGGAACAGAAATGTGAATCTCAGTCAGTGTTGGCTGGAGAGTGGGAATGAGCCACAGAGTTCCTGTCTCTCTCCCCGGGTCCCCCCTGGAAACGGTCCTCAGAACACCAAGCGTGGATGGAGCCCTCTGCAATCTACAAAGCCCTCGGTCTTCACAGTGACCCATGCTGGTGGGCGTTAGGACCCTCATCACTGGCGGCTGAGGAGTGCGGAGGTTCAGAAGGGACACGCAGCCAGGGTTCAAACCCCAGCTCTGCCACTTTCTAGCTTGATGATAGTAGGACAGTTGCTAACCCTCTCTGTGCCTCAGTTTTTTCCTCTGTAAAACAGGGATTTGAAAAATTGTAATAGCACCTACTTCATAGGGAGGTTGGAGGACTAAATAAGTTAATATTACAGGCATGCGGTTAGTTCCAAATAAAGAGGTAAAAGTAATCTTTGTCACATCTCCAGGATATAAAGGCTGATAATAACACTGTCATGTACATACATTGGACCATATAACTCTTGCAAAGAAACACCACTGAGTCCATTTCACAGAAAAATTGAGGTTCATAGAAGTTCACTGGCTTCCCCAAGATTGAACCAGAACCAGGAAGCAGTCACGCAGAGTTGTTCGACCCCCAACCCGCCCACCCCCACCATCTTCTTCCAACTGCATCCTTCTCCATCGAAGCCCTAATAAAGAGAGAGCCTTCATCCTGTCCAGGCTCACTGCTCACTGCTCAGCGCTTCACACACACACTGGTGCTTAGCACAGTGCTAGGCAGCTCCGTCCTCAACTCAGCCATCAGCCCCATTTTACACCAGGAAGCTGAGATGGGGAGAGGTTAGGTATTGGCCAAAGGCACCAAAAGGCAGAGCCAGCACTCACACTCCAGGCATCAGAGGCCACGTGCGCATGCACCATACATGTAACAGAGGCACACGTACATGCAGAGACATATGTGCATGTCTGGTACCTGCAGGCTACGTCAGATAAGTCAGCACGCATCCCTGACGTAAGACCTAAGGACGGACATTACATCAGCACTACATCTGAAACTAGTCTAGTTTCTCTTCTTTTCAAAGCTACTCACTCTAGTTGGTGAAGCATTTATGTTGCATTAGGGGAAGACGTGGACACACGCTCCTTCTCAACACACGACTTCCCAGGAATCACTTTTTCACTAGTCAGGAACTTGCGTGAGCTGTTAAATCTATATGAAGGCAGCAGCGGAAATGGGAAACACAGGCTGTGATTCTGTTTGTGTGGGGCAGCAGCATGGCGGATTGCTACACTGAGGTCCCCTGATGAACACGCCTTCCACGTTGCAGAGTCCCCTCCCCCCTAACTTTGTGCCCGGGCTTAGCATGCAGCTTTGTTTGGCCGGTGGTAAGCCACAAGCCCTGACAAATACTTGCCCACTGGGGCTTGTCCTCTGGAGAAGCCGTGCTATTATGTTAGAGATCTACAAACCCAGTCTCTCGGTGCAGAGAAAAACCAAGGCTTCCGAGCCAACATCTCCGCTGCCACGAGACATATGAATGGGAGAGACATATGAATGGGACTATCTCGTACGATCCAGCTTTTCAGTCTCCAGACCAATGGAAGTACGACCCAACTGATTCCAGGCCAAACTGCAGAAACGCAAGCAAATGTACGGTTGTGTGTTAAGCCACTAACTGCGGGGAGACTGTTACGCAGCAATAGCGTCAGTGTGCTGTGTCTTCTGCTTGCTCCCCCATCTCCACTTCCCACCCTTCTCCTCCCTGCTCCCTTCCCCAGAAGGCGGCTTGTACACGTATCACTCTAATCAGCTCCCTTGCCCTCTGGCTTCCATTTGGATTTAGCCCATGGAGAGGCCTAGGAGAGAACTGGGGGGTGGGGAGTGAGGTCCGGGTGCCCGCTCTGCAGTGTTGTCGTGAGCTGGCTGCACGCCCTCACAAGGGCACACCTCTGGTCAGGTGGCCCTCTCCCGCAATGACATCCCCAGCTCCCCGCTTCAGGACTAGGGGTGGTAACAGCTCCCCACTGTTGCTAGCCCCAGGGGATGCTTCACAAACCGTGTCTGGTTTTCCTTAATCCTGCCCACGCTTTTTATATCTCTTACAAACTCTCCTCAAATTACACAGTCGGAGTTATCATCTGTTTCCTGCTGGGACCCCTGTTGGCACAGGCAGTGGCAACCGTGCGTATTTTCCATGGAGAGAGAAAACAGCAACAACAGACTTGAAGCCCTCATTCAGGAGGGAGGTCGTGCAGCCCGCGGAGCTGCGGCCGGGCTGCGGTTCAGGACCGCGGACAGCGCCGCAGGTCCTATCCGCCGGGGTTGTAGTGGTCCAAGGATGAGAGAGAGGGGAGACCCGTCGTGGCTGAGCTTCCTACAAGTTGGAATGTATGTGTGATCCGACGCTCTTCATGCAGCAGAAGCTACTGGAATGGCGTGGAATGGTGTTGAGGAACCTTTTCTCATCCCCTGAAATGTTCTTGCTCCTACATTTAACCCCTCAAATCCTAGATCAAGTCTCCCTTGACCCATAATGTCCTCTCCAGCCATCTTTCTTCTCTGAACTTTTGATGTGCTAGACAGAAACTCAGAGCTTAGCCTTCCATTGTTCATAGAAATCATCCTCTGTATGACCACAAGTTCCTTGGGGGGATGGGAAGTGGGCATCTGTTCCCCCCTCCCAGTACCAACACTCCAATTCTCTTTTAGGGGACCCTCCTTTCTCTGTCTCAGCCCAAGGTGTCCTCGTGGGGCTGACCTCCGCTCCCATCTCTGGGAAGAGTGGGGTGACATGACCCTGGCCTGGCCAATCAGCACATTCCCCTCTTCTGACTAAATATGATTAATTCAAAATTGAATAAGTTGCCCCATGCAAACCGATTAGACCAAATTCTGGGACTTTTGTTGGGATCTTAGGAGACAAGGTCTCTCTCTCGTTTTTCCTACTAGTAGGTTGAAGCTGGGATAAGACAAACTTGGACCTGATGGGGTTCTACCAGGAGGAGAAAGGCTGAGACCGACCCAAAGGAAAGCATAACTCAGAGATGATCGGAATCTGCTCCTAATGCCACTTGGAGCCGCTGGATACAGTCCCTCAGATGCTGCTGGCCTGGAGACCCCCCTCTAAGTAAACCACCGCTTTACGCAAGTCTAGAAAACGCGGGACCCACAAGACCCGGCTTCCTGGCTCACGGCCTCCCTGCTGCCAGCGGCATTCTCACTCTCCTGAGTCGGAGCAAGTACCTCGGGGCTGTGTGTTCCGCGTGGCCAGAAATCAGAGGAGGCCAGGGAAGGGCTGAGGGCTTTGAGGCTTTTCCTTCCCTTGTGTCTCTCCTTTTAGAAACAACCCACCGCTTAAGAGACTGTCCCCGAGCATTTGCTGTGGCTTCTTCCCCAAGTGGCCCCAACCCTTTGCCTGCAATGCAGGTCTTCTTAAATATTGAACGCGCCTGCTGCTCCGCCAGCTGCGGCGGCCAGGGCTGAGGTAATGGTGATATTGACAAAGGCTTAACGTGATTAATCAGGTTAAAAAGATCAGGCTGCTGCACCGGTTTCATAAAAGACCTTCGCTTTCGTCCCCATCGCCAAACTCTCTGGTGCCTCCACACCTCCCTTGTCCCGACTTCCTTGCCTGCCCCCCCGCCCCCTTCCAGGGTTTGGGGATTGTTTTCCTTGTGTTGCTTTTGCTATTTTGCGAGCCCTTAGGTGAGTTAGAGCAGCCTGGGGGAGTGGGTTAGGCTTCAAACAAGAGCAAGGAGCACTAGATGGACAGAGTTCACCGACAACACTCACTGAGCACCAACTGTACGCCGGGCACTGTGGGGTGCAGTGCTCTGGGCATCCGGCGATCAAGAAAACAGTCAGATATTCCTGCTCTGGTGGAGCGGACGCTCTAGTGGGAGGAGACAGACGACAAACAAAATAAATAATATAGAGACGGTGTCCCGTGCTGCCAAGTGCTAGGGAGGAATATGAAATAAAGGAGGAGGAAGTCAGATTCCTGAGTGGGGATGCCATTTTACATACGATCAGAAAAGGCCTCCCTCCGAAGGGGATGTTTGAATAAAGGCCTAATGGAGGTGAGGCAGTGACCGGACCCCTTCCAGAATGTGGAGCTCTGAGCTTTTATCATCAACACGTTCCAAATAATAACTAATGTTCATTAGCAGCCCCCATGGGCTGTGCCCGTTCCAAGCAAAGACTCTGAATGTATATTGACTTGCTAAATTCCCAAGGCAACGCAATGAGGTCATTGTTAGTCCCTCTGGAAAGAGGAGAAAACTGAGGTGTGGGGAGATTTAGCAAAGTCGCACAGCAGCAGGGCTGAAATTTAAACCCAGGTAGATGGATAACTATCCCTGCCTCCTCTCTCCACTCTCATCCTCCATATTTTCAGGGAGGGGCCCCACACCATGGTTAATTGCAGAACAAACTCTCTCCCTGCTGGGGGTCCGTCTGTCCCCCTTCTTTCCAGGGAGTCAGTGCCACATTCAGCCCTGCAGGCACCAGCAACCTCATCTCACCCTGGGCTCCCCCGACCTGGTGCTCTAGCCAGGCTGGCTTTCTTTCAGATCCATGAACACCACCTCAGGGCCTTTGCACATGCTGTGTTCACTACCATGAATGTTCTTTTCTCCTCTCTTGACTCAGTGAACTCCTATTCATCCTTCAGCTCTCAGGTCAAATGCTACCCACTCGGGGAAGCCCTCCCAGATTCGGTCAGATTTCCTTGTGACATGCTCTCAGAGATCTGTGTTCCCCTCTTTAGGACCCTCAGCTCAGGTGCTGTTCATACGCCCCTGTGGATGATCACTGACTCATGTCTACCTCCTTGAGAGAAAGCACCAAGTCGGAACTGTGTACTGCCTGCCAGCACCGGGCGTAGTGCCTGGCAAACACTGTCAATGACCAGGTAGAAGATAAGGATCCCCCAACCAAACATTCCTCAGAAAACAGAAGTTCACCTTTTATCACCTTTGTCCCCCCAAATTTTCTCATGCTGTCAAGTGTTTTTCTTTGTATCATCTCTGTCAATTTACTTTATTCTGAATAACAAAATTGTCTACATAAATTCTCACTAAACTTTTCAACCACTGGGCAGCTCCAAACGGTACCCCCTCCTCCCATTCTTCATTGAAAGATGCGCAGTAGATGGACTTATACTAAAGATACAAAACTTACCTTCCTTTTCTGGTTTGTTCATTTTTTTTAACATATATGAAAGGGAAAGGAAAAAGTTTTCATGGATTGTTTATTTTATATATTTTTAAGTATGTGTAGAATACAATTAATGAATCAAATATTATAAATGGATATTTGACTATTTCGTTCACATTCTTCATAGGTTTTTTCTTTCTTTCTTCCTTTTTCTAATAAGTTATTTATTTAAGCCTGGCAAACATTTTGTGGAAGTTGGGGGAATTGATCATTTTCTTGTAAAAATGTGGAAATTAAAGGTCCATGTTGTATTTGGGCATCTCTGATCTACATTGTCACAGATGGACAGTAAGTATTTATCAACTGAATGAATGAATGCATGAATGAGTGATTGTATGTTGGCGGAGGAGAAACCAAATCACCATGTGGAAGGTATCAGACATTCGCTTCTGGACTTACCCCCCTAACAAAAGTGAATGAGGATGTTCGGCCTCGAGCGAGCACCTCCTACCAGGTACTGAACTGTTAAGAACCACGCTTTTATTGCTTCCGTTTGGCTGCAGAAGACAAAATAACCAGAAGTGACAGGAGTCGGGTCTAAGTCAACATCAGAAAGGACAGCCATGCTACCAGGACCCATCTGACAGGCGCAGGTGCCTTGGTAGGTGCCGAGCCCCCCTCACGGGAGGCATTCAAAAGCCCACTGCCCAGCGAGTGGCGGAGAAGACTCGCCCATCGGAGAAAGCAGCGTTCCCGCCCGGGATGACCCATGGGGCGGCCGCAACAGAATCATCAGGAAATTCTTTATGTTGCTGATTCCTGGGCACAACTCCAAACCTCCTGAATCCAGATTTCTAGGGATGGGCCTTAAGAACCTTCATTTTAGAAACGACCCCAGGAGATGTCTACACACACCAAAAGGTGATAACCTCTGAGGTTAACGATTGGACGGAATTATCTCCCAGGCATTTGGATTTCTCACATGAGTAAAATGCTTTCCACATTTGTGGTTATGTTTATTTGCCAAGGAAGGGCACTAATTAAACAACAACAACTACCATCAACTAATCCCAATGTTTCATTTTTAAAGACTGTATTTTAACATGAGAAACTGAGAAAACGACTCTGGCTGGTGTGGCTCAGTGGGTTGGTGTAGTTCTGCAGACCAAAGGGTTGCCAGTTCGATTCCCAGTCAGGGCACATGTCTGGGCTGTGAGCCAGGTCCCTGGCTGGGGGAGTGCAAGAGGCAACCGATCGATGTTTCTCTCACACGCCCATGTTTCTCTCCCTCTCGTTCTCTCTCCCTTTCCCTCCCTCTAAATAATTAATTAATTAATTTCAAAAAGAACGCTGAGAACACGGCCTGCAAGGGTCAATGACGGTCCGGACGAAGAAATGAGAAAGAAGAGTAACTCGACCCTCGGCTCCCTGCGCCGAAACCAAACCGTCCGTGCTAATCTACAAAGCGGATGAGTTCAGATGAGGCCAGCTCTGTTCACATTGTCATCAGAGGCAAAGCCCCCTCCTGTCACCAGTACGGGAGGAGGACTTCTGTTCCCTGGGGATTTCTGCCTAAGGCACTTACGCCTCCTCCGGAAGAGGACAGGCGCCCAGACCCCTGCAGGTGACATGGAGGCTGGCCCCCGCCAGATAGACCCTTCCAAGGGAAAAAGGAGAAGAAACTAATCTGAAGGAGCGGCAGTGTGTCCCTTCTCGAAAGGCAGAGGAAGTTTGTCACTGGTCCGCGAGTTGCGTTTTCCCACTCTGGGGGGGCCGGCCCCTGCCCTGTGTCCATCCTTTGGCCTGAGGTCTCCCTTTGGCCTGGGCAGCCCGGGTCTCTAATGACCAGAGGAAAAACAGCCATCAGAAGCTTACATCGTCCATCCTCTCCAACAGCCTTTCCCACGAGCCCCCGATGCGCAGACCTCTGGGGGGAAAACGTGGCCAGACACCGCCGCCTGTCCGCCTGACCCGGTGGCGGCCGCTTCCGGGGACTTCATCGCCTTCGTCGAGTTCTAGTATCCTACTTAAAAGCTGGCAGATTAATCCAGCCCCACAATGGCAGAGGAAAAAGCCAACAGGTGGAGCGGAGTGGGGCCCAGGGGTCAGGCCGTGTGGGACAGAAGGGACCACACAGAAGCTTTTTTGCCGGCATCTTGCACGGAGGGCCTCCCGGCGACCCTGGAGATGCCACCTGTCCCTGTTTGCAGCAGCCCTGCACGCTGCCCCACCATCGCCGCTGGACGGAACCTGCTTACATAATCCGTTCTCTTCTGAAAGCCACTTCCATTCACCAGTCGCTGCTTGTCATTGTGTAGGTGCATTAAAGAGGAAAGAAAGAAAAAAGGAAGCAAGAAGAAGGCACCTGAATGAACTCACTGAGATTATGTTGAGAGATGAGGCAGTTTTTCTTCCCACTCTGCAAATAAAGCCTTCACAAACCGAACATCATTAGGATGCTGTCAGCTGAGTTCCCTCTTGTTGATTCACTGGGGAGGGGTGGGCACAAGCCCCAGCTTCCTGAGGCCTGTTATCTTGCTCACTAGCTGCATTGCTAAGTCAGAGTCTGACACGGCTCCATTACAATGAGATTTAAGCAAGAATTATGTCATTATAACTAATGACAGAAAGACAATTACTTCGAGGAAATGGCCGTGACATTGCACACGGCAGCCTGGTGCCTCGGCACAGCACGCTTGTCTCCCCCACTTCCACGGCCCAGAGGGGGAGCCCAGTTGGTCTGAGAAGAGCCCCAGGGGCCTGGCTGGGCTCCCCATCACTGCTGCCGGGTCCCTGGGTCCTGCCTGAGGACGCAGCACCGCCCCGCACCCCGGAGCACCGTGAGGTCAGCAAGGAGTGGGTCAGTTCTGCCAGGTCCGGCTCACACTCCTGTGGACACTGAGGGGCTCAGGGGCAGAAAATTAACAGTGTCTGGGAGGCACCAGGCCTGACTCTCATTCCGCTCAAACCCTTAGGGGTGACGGGCCGGGGGAGAACCTTGGGGGGAAATCTGAGGCTCCCAGCACACCTGGAAGAGTTGTAACTACCGCCTGTGAAAGTGTTTTGCATTTCAAAATAAAGCCCCTCTTCTATCTACTGGCAGGGGAGGCTTTGGAAATCCTGGCCCCAGGGCCCTGCACGCAGAGTCTCTGGTGGCATGGGTACGGGGCGCAGCCCAAGAACTGCCCGGGGGTTCTCTCGGGCATCGCGGAGCTGTTCACCCCCCAGCGGAACGTGCATCCAGCAACGTCCACCTTCCTTGGCCTTTGCCCTCTCTCTTACCTGGAAAGTTTGCATGCGCCAGCTCCACTCCCCACTCCAGAAAAGCTCTCTCCTCACTTGAGGGAAAGCATTTTACCCTCCTCCTCATCAAGGTGTGAGTGATTAACAAGGAAGGCTGCGGTGCATCACCCCACCCCAGAGCCCCTGCTCTTTATCCAGGAACAAAGCCTTGAGATACAGAATGAAATTTTCGTGATGGAATTTTGGGTGTCAGGGGGCTGAGTGTTTTGGGGGCCAAGCGCCACCCCCGCAGAAGATCACGTTTTGTAAGCTGCCACGTGCTTTATCTAAGTCCTGAAGAGACTGTCGCCATTTTATCCCCAGTGCCCACCGTGGTACCATGCATACTGTAAGCACTCAGTAAATGTGTGACGTGTGAAGAAACGTCTGTGGCTGTGCTGGTAGGACACAGAGGCCTGTGGGTTGCCTGTAGTAGGTCTGAGAGGAAAGCAAAGTCCTTCCAAACTTCCCCAATGACTCAACACAATCCGGCCTCTGGGTGGACCCTAGGCCAAGGCACCTCCCCAAGCTGACCTGCCCACCAGACGATCAACTGAGGTTTCATTCATTCATGCACGCGCGCACGCATGCAAGTCACTGCTGAGCTGTGTGTGAACCCTGACTCCAAAAATGGAGACGGCACAGCCTTGGCCTTGAAGGGTCCACCCCGTGGCACCTGCAGGAGCCCTGTGCAGGTAGGTGCACAGCGGCAGGGAGCTGGGGCGTGGGCGGGGGCAGCTCAGGTCTCCCCGGAAAAATGCACGGACTCTGAGATGGTGAGCTGGGATGATTCAGCAAAAGTCTCCCAGGACTGGGAGGAACGGAAGACTCAGAGGAGGCCAGAGGGCTTCTCCTCCTGGGCCTCCTCCAGGGCCCGCTCACTGCGCTCTCGGCCACCCTGATCCTCAGGGATGCATGAGCTTTAAGGAAAGGGGGCTGGTGCACCCATTTCATGGATGAAGAAGAGGTGGTCCAGGGACTTCCAGCCACATCCTCTCTGTCCTGGGTGCCAAAGCTGCGTGACTGGCAGGAAGGACTCACATTCCTCTCCCTCACCCTGATCATGTCCAAGTCAGGGGTCCTTCCACTGTTACTGTCGCCGATGCCATCCCCTTCACTGACGGCTGCGGGGCCCTGGCCCAATACAAAGCACTTCCCAAGCATTAACCCTTAAAATTCTCCTAATTCTCTTATTATCTCCACTTTACAGGTAGAAAAATTGAGACCTGGAGAGGTGAAGTGGAACAACTGGAAAGTGCTAGAACCAGGATCTACACCCAAGAGCTTTCTTTCCAGAGCCCACTCTCTTAGCCACCGCACCAAACTACCTTCATATGCCTGAGGAAACTGAGTATCAGAGAGGTTAAGGGTCTTGCCTGAAGTCACACAGCAAGGAAGCATTGGTGTCAGGATTCAAACTTGGGTCCAGATGCTCCCAGAGTCCCACATGGCAGCCCCAGAGGCTCAGCCAGCAGCCGGGGATGGGGAGCAGGAGCAAGAGGGGGCGGTGGTGCCCCCTTCATGTCCCAGCACCTTGAGAACCCCCATCGTGGGTGGCCGCTGAATAATTTAAGCTCAGCGGCTCCAGTCCACCACTCCTGGGACCCGGGGCTATTTTTAACCCAGGTCACAGCCACCAGAAACGAGCTGTGCTGGTGGCTTCTCACCATCTCCGCATCGGCTGCTGCTCTCCACTCAAAGGGGAGAGAGAGCAGCAGACAGGACCACACGTCACGGTGGATTTTATTAGAAAGTCACAAACCCTCAATGACCCACATAAAGAGAGACAGAGAGTGAGGTGAGGGAGGCGCAGGTAAACAAAGAGTAAACGCCACATGCTACAAGTAACCCCCCAGAGCAGCTACCCTGCCTGGAAGGCACGGCCTTGGACAGGCTCCCGGGACGGGTGGGAGCAATAAGGGGAGGAAGAAGCCCAGCAAAGTGGGGAGACTGGCTCCCCAGGCCACCCTGTGAGCGTGCGGGATCCCTGGCCCTGCCTCCCTTCTGTGAGTGCGAAAGGCAAGGCCCACCACCCGTCCACGCCTGTGCGTCCCTAGAACCAGCTCGGGCTGGCGAGGCGCTCCTGTCCTCCCTCCACATCCCGGGCTGGCAGGCGGCTGCCGGAGCCGCGAGCGAGGGGGCGATGCCTGGTCTCTGGGATGGTAGGTCCGCAGGCCGCTGCACCATGGCTCACTAGGGGGGCTTGGGAAAGTTGCTTTCCCTCGTTGCCCCCGGCCCCCAAAAGGGGTTAGAGTAGATCAGAGGCTCTGAACTTGAGGTGCTCCGATGGGCGTTAGGGAGGGCCCCCAAACCCCGTCATGTTGCACGTTTGAGTGAAAGAGCCTCTTCTCAGAGTGGCGGCTCTCAAAGGGGCCCGTGCTGTCAGCCCCGGGAGGGGTCTCTACAGGGCCTCCACGCGCTGCAAAATCCAGATGCCTGCGCACCTGTCTGTGCCGCACCGAAAGCAGAGCCCTCTCCACCTGAGCGCGGTACTCCAGGCGCCTACCCCACCCCAACTCACCCCAAACAGAGACTCCCCAACACACGTGATGCATTCCCAAAGGCAGTGCTAACCCTGCCTAAAACGTGTGCCCACGCAGGCACACACACTTAGCACACACAGAACCTCAGAGTTGGAAGGGGCTTTGGGGTCGCCCCGACCAACTACCATATTGCACAGGTGGGGAAACTGAGGCCTGGAAAGGGGAGACGCAGCTGGGGCCAGAACCCAGGCCTCCTGCTCTAAGTGCAAGGCTCGTTCCAGAAGCTCCTGTCTCCCTCCCCCTGGTGCACCACATTGCACCATTTCAAATGTGATGGGGGAGGAGAGAAGGCTGCCTCTTGGATCTTAGCCACCCCCAAGGAAGTACGACTGGGAGGCAGCAAGGAGCTGCCTGAGAAGCACCCACATGGGGACGACCCAGCCCTGGCTCCCTCAGCTGGGCTGACATGCGCTGCATGGCTGAACCAGTCACTAAAACGCTAAAACGCTCCCATACCAGACGGTGGTGTGACACTGAGGCCCCTGTGGCTCTCTCGACTCTTCCCCCGTCCTCCCCGGACCCTCAAAGGTCAACACTCAGCGCTGCAGGGGACCCGGAAGATCGCCCCCTCCAGGGCCCCAGCCACGGTCCAGCCTGACCGGTCAGTGCTGGAGTTCAGTGTGTTAAATACCACCCACAGCCAGATCTGTGGCTCCATATTTGAACTGAACTTCCTCACGGTCATCATTCACATGTGAGGCTTCCCGGGAAGGAAACTAAGGCAACTTTGTTCTCAAGGTCACCCTTGAAGGAAGCCTGGGATCTGAGGACCAAATCTTGGGCACTAACCACTGAGAAATCCTTGCCTCTGCCTCACATGCGCTGCCTGAGCAGGCACACGCCCCGGGATTTCGGCGTCCCCACGGAGCCCCTGGGCTGGAGAACATGACTGAGTGGGCTCTGCGTGCATTCCGGGCTCTCCGGGGCTGAAGTTTCATCCCTCCCACCCCCAAGAACAAGAACTTAAAGAGGAAATCCTTGGGGATGCAGAAGACTGAAGCAACCCCTGAGATAATGGCAAAGATGCTAAAAATAGGGCGTTCATTTCCAGAAAGGTAGCTGGAGTCACAGGAGGAAGCAAAGAGAAATCCCCTTTTGATAAGTCACAGCTTAGCAGCAAAGTCATTTTAAAATTAAACGTGAGTTTCTAGATTCACTTGCAAAGGACCTCCACTTGCCACTCACTAACAGGTTGGTGCAGGCTTATCCCATCAGGATCTCAGATAATTACAGCAGGGAATGCTCTGCCCTGGACCAGAGCTGGAGCGGGAGCTTGGAGCCCTTCCCCAGCATCCGAACAAACCCTGTTCCCTTCTCTCCCTGCTCAGAGTCAGGCTCAAGGATGGAGCCTCCCAGGCTGGTGCCAGGATGCACACCCCCACCCCACCCCCCATATAATCACTCACAGGTTATACCACCTGTGAAAATAAAACATCGTCTGCTCAGCATGCAGCTGGATGCTCCCCTCTGGCCCACCCGACCACTCGTTCCAAGGAAAATGTGGTCCTTTCATGGCTCCCAGGTCATATCAGGAAAATTAGAACAGCCCCCCAAAAACCCACCACAATTAGTTACTCTGCTGTCCCTGGAAGATGATACAACCTGAGCCCTGTCCTGTGCAAGTCTCACCTGGCGTGCCGAGGTGACACTAGGCAAGGGTTAACCTTCCAGCCTCCAGTGACCCTCTCCTGTCTTGGGCCAAGGTGCCCACCCACTAGATCAGAATACCCAGAGACCCTCCATGCCAGGCTGGCCCACCCCATGAAGGGTTAATTCACTCAGAGAACTGCCGGCTACTTTCAACAGCTTCTGCTGCAAGGCAGAGGCCAAACTGGGCAGGAGCCACGATTTCCATCACAATGCCTAAAATGTGAGCATATTTTACCCCCTCCTTGGGCACTGAGCTGAAATATAATTTGGCTCTGAGGTGCCACTTGGGTGATCAAACACTGCAGAATGTGGGCAAATAAACGTGGTCGTCCCTCAACACCCCTCCCCTCCCGCCCACCAGCTCCTGTACACACCTCCTCGCAACTGGGGTTTCGACACCCCCAGCCCATTTGCGCAATTTAGGAGAATATCACTTACCGGCACCAGAAGATCTCAAGGGGACCAGCGAGCCGAATTCTTGCCAACGTCCCTTCCCTGCCGGGTGGGAAGATGTTAACTTCCTATGACTTGGTTCGAAAGCTCAGTGGAGGTGCCTGAAAGAAAATTGTTCATTTGACTCTCCTACTCTTCCCAAAATAAAATCTAAGAACCAACACGCACACACACGCACCCACAGCAACTATCCCTAAATCATGCAGAACCAAGACAAAAAGAAATACCCCCACCAGAAGGGGAGAAGTCAGACCAGTCGGTGGACAAGGCAAAGACCGTGGCTCCCTCAGACTGTGCTCCACACGGATGAAGGTTTTTGCTCTGTAAGTCTCTCTCCCTCTCTCCCTCTCTCTCCCTCTTCTCCCTCTCTGTCGTCCGCCCGCGTAGGCAACTCCAGGCTGCTGGCAGCCGACGAATCAATTGCTTCCACTGCCCGAAATCAGTGGCAGCTGCCTCCACTGCTGCAAAGCCCTGTGTGAGCAAGGGAGGGGGCAGCGGCTCCCCGGCGCAGGGGAACCAAGCCTGCCTCCCACCCGAGATTTATGGGTGAAGTGCCTGGAGAAAAAGAGGTGGGAGGCGGGAGGAGAGGTTGGGCGCACCCGAGATCCCAGCGGGTCGAACTGGCAGTCAGGAGATTGGCGATCAGCACCGCGGACAGCGCTGAGCTGCGGCGGAGGAGGGGATGGGCGGGAAGCGAACCCTCAGGCGGAGAAGTTAAGTTATTGGACGGTTTTAGCAGAAAAGGGGGAGTCCAGGGGAAGGAGGGAGATGGGACTTCTCGCCATCACACAGTGAAGTCTGTGACAGCCCACCTCTCACACGCTTGTTCTCATACTGTCACTCACTCTCAGAGCCAAGGAGCTGTCACTTCGCAGGCCCTTTCCCCACACACGCCCCCAGACCACCACTGCTCCGCTGGGCTCAGAGGAGAGTCTGACCCCAGTGTGGGAACCTTCAAGTGGTTTTTTTCCCCAGCAGAAATCAGCCCACCTGACCTGTCCTTGCCCATGTTATTGCAGATTTCTGACCTGGACCTGGGGAGCCTCAGAGTTCAGAGTCGGGAAGTTGAGGCGTAGGAAATGAAAATGTTTAAGGGACAGGATGGCTCAGTTGAATAAGCAGCTGACAGGTTTTTGGGTCCCAGGTCTAACCCGCCATACAACCTTGTAAAAGTCATTTAACGTCTCCAAGGCCTATAACATGAGGTTTCGACTACTTGACTTTCCTAAAGACAGAAAGAGGTTAAAAAAAGCAACAACAAGAACACACAAGAGGTGAGCTGCCCTGGTCCCACGATCCACACCCTGTCCTGTGGTTCGGACGTTCCGACAGAGGGAGAAAGGAATCGACAGCCAGCCCAGGGTGGTACGTGCCGGCCCCTGCTTCCAGCACGTGGTTTGAGCGGAATGGTGTTGGGGGATTACTGGAGGTCTAAATCAGACAACTGAGCCTTAGCAACAGACCCATCCCCAGAAGAGCCAGGCTGGCCTTCTGAAGTGAAATCTCTGCATGGACGAGAAAATGCAACCAAGAGAAATATACAAAGAGAAACTGAGTCCCGTGGCTCCCGTGCCCGGGTCTCACGGGTCCTACCCCTGCTCACTCTGGGCAGAGAACAGGAAATCCCAGACTGACAAGGTCTGACCTCCTCCGCAAAGTCAAGGACAGCCCTCGCCACTGGGGACCCTCCTCTAAAGATGGCCCAGGAAGAGCTATCCCATCTGTCACTTAATTCTCACCTTGAAAGCAGAACTTAAAATGTCAGAATTTAGAGACTATTTAGAGCCTCACTTTACAGATGATCATGACCATGACCTCAGGATGGTGAGGATGGTGATGGTGGTCTTTATGGTGATGGTGACAATGATTTTGGTGGTGGGAGGGGGATGAAAGGCAGCTATCGTTTATTGAGAACCAACTATACACCAGCCACTCTGCTAGGAACTTCACCTGTGTCATCACCTTGAGCCCTCTCCACGACCCTGTGAGGGTACTGTTATTGTCTCCATTTTACAGATGAGGAAACTGAGACTCAAGAAGTTAAGTCTCTTGCATAAGGTTTCACAGTTAAGTGGTGGCACGGGACTCAAACCCAAGGTTGTCTGATTCCAAAGACCATGTTTCAGAATGTCAGTCAAGTTCAAGGGCATACTACCATTTTTTTTTTTTTGGCCAGGATCTCACAGAATCTTTTCTGGGAAGGCCCTGTGATACAAGTTCAATCCCTTCACTTTACACATGGAGAAAATGAGGACCAGAGAGAGGCAGTCCATTGGCAAAAAGCTAGGAAGTGGCACAGTTGAATCTGGAGCTCAGCCTTTCAGACGCCAGGGCCTAGAACACTGGCAGGCACATAGTAGGCCCACAATAAACACCAGAAAAGTGATTCAAGAAGCCTAGAGAGGGACTAAAGTCACACAGGCTGCCGGAGGCAGAATGAGAACCCAGGTAGCTCCCAAGCCTTTTGGCTCCTGGTCCCAAGGAACGCCTCCTCCACCTCACAGATTCCCGGGGTATCAGACCCCTGTTCTTGGAGGGTCTGCCGTGAACTCGTCTTAGGGAATCAAAATAGCTCCCACCTGCGAAACGCCAAGAGGCCTCCCATGGGCCGGGCCCTTTAGAGTTACTGCCACTAGTCTTTGCAACCTTGTCCCCCTTTCATCTGAGAAGACCTCGGCTCAGACAGGTGAGGTGACGCCACACAGCTCCCACAGCTGGGCTGCAGCAGGGGCAGGAACTCGAACCCCAGGTCTGACTCCAAAGCCCGCGGTCTGGCCACCCTGCTAGTTTTTCCTCAAATGGGGCCCCATAGCGGTCCCCATGGGAGCGAAAAGGGGGCTCCAGTTGCTGCCCCTGCCCCCAACCCTGGTTTCAGCTAGAGCAGTTGTGCTTTTCACTGTTTTGCATACTGGGCATCTGCCCAAGTTTTCATTGAAACAGGGCTTTGCAGCAAAAAAAAAAAAAATTTTTTTTTTAAATGATACGGTTGAAACCAGAACCCCGCACCTCTCCTGGTGATCATGCCATCTAGGAACTGGCCCTGGCTTCTCGGGGGATTCAGTCCCCACCCGCCCCTCCCCCCTGGTCACCATGTCCAAACCCTCTGCTGTCCTGAGAGCCCTTTGTCCGAAGGACCAGCTGCTGCTGTAACCTCTAACGGTCCTGCAGCAGGGAGCCGCCTCCTCACCGCTCACCTCAAGGCTGAGCCGGCCGTGCCCCAACCCTCTCGAAGCTGGAGCGCCGCAGAGGGGTTCCTGGGGGCCCTGGAGTCAGCAGGCCGCCCTGCCCTGTCCTTGTTCTGCTGAGGCCGGAGGCAGCCCAGGAAGGCTCCCCCCCACCCCGCGGGAGCACAGGCAGTGGCAGCGGCGGTGGTGGTAACGCCACCAACCCGAGCTACCCACGGCGCTCCGCGGGGTTCGTGCGCACCACACTGGTTTTTATCCTCGCAACAGCCCTGGGGGTTAAGATGATCACTGCTTTATTTTCAATTTTGCAAATGAGAACATTGAGACTCTGGCACCTAATGCAACTAGCCTGAGGCCAGTCAGCTCCTAAGTGGCCAGACTGGGACTTGAACCAAGGCCCTCTGAGTTTCTAACTACTTCGCTATAGGGCATCCCTAATTATAATGGTCTCTCTCCCATTTATTTTTGGTGCTCGTTATGCAGCATGTGACATGTTCTGTCACCCCAGAGCCTTTCATGACTTATAACAGTGCAATGAAGTTGCTACAGTATTTGCTCATCTTAGAGATGAGGAAATTAGGCACAGAGAGGTTAGGTGACTTGCCCCAGGTAACACAGTCAGAAAGAGAGGGGATGCAGGGTGTGAATCTAAACAGTCTGCTTCAGGGCCCATTGTGCTCGACTGTCTGCAGGGAGATGGGTACTGAGGTCACCCAGAAAGAAAGAATGCTCCCCCCGCCCCGAAAATGTTCCACTTCACTTGGCAAGTGGGGCAGAAAAGCGGCCTCTAAAGATGCCCACGTCCTAATCCCCAGGTGCAGTGAATATACACCCTTGCGTGGCAAATGTGGCTTTACAGGTATTTAAGGATCCTGAGATGGGGAGAATGTCTGGGTTACCTGGGAGGGCCCAATGCACCACAAGAACTCTTACAAGGGGGAAAAGGGAAGGAGGAGGTCAGAGAGGAGAGAGAGGTCCTGATAAGGTGTGGATGGGGTGGGGGCGGGAGAGACAGAGGTGCTACGTTGCTGGCCTTGAAGACGGAGGGAAAGAGGCACAAGCCAAGGATTGCAGGTGGTTTTTGCCAGCGCCTCCCAGAGGAGCGCAGCCCTGCCGACACCTTGACTGTAGGAATCCTGACGTCCCGGACTGTAAGATAATAACGCCTGTGTTGTTTGAAGCCATTAAGTTTGGTGTTTGTTCCAGCAGCCATGGGAAACCGGTACAGCAAGTCTGCAGAGGGCCCCACGATGAGAAGCCCTGGGGACTGTGACTGAGCTCCTCCCGGCCAGGGGGCCCAGTGTGTCCACCATGTCACAGCCTGCCCTGCAATACAGTGTGCGTGCGTGCACATGCTCCTGCACACATGTGTATGCGTGCACATGCCCCCACATGCGTGTGCACCCAAGGGAGGCCCGGGCAGAAAGGACCGGTGCTCACAGCCTCCGCTCGGCCTCCAGGCTCTGGCTGGATGGCACTGCCGGGCACGCTGCGGTATTCACTCCAACCTTCCCTTTTAAGAGCCTCCAGGGAAATGCTCTCACCAGGAACACAAAAGGGAAGAAGTGTCACAGGAGCACAGCTCATCCCAGGGGACGCACCAGAGACAAGACAAGTGAGTGGGACAGAGACATAGGAGAGAGAGAGAACCGCAAAGTCCCCGAGGCGGCCCCTGTGTCCAAACAGACCCTGTCCCCCTGGGGACAGCAGCAAGTCCGAGGAAGCTCCTTGGCCCCCGTTGGAGAGAACAGGGTAATTACAGAGAAGATGCCACAGGACGGGGCGAGGCGAGCTTTTAAGACAGGTCGACAAGTATTATCTATTAATCAGCCAAATCGCCGCTGTCCGGCAAGGCCCCGTGAGGGGAAAGAGACAGGGACTTGCCTTCTGGAGCTCTGAGCTGGATTCTCAGCTCCCCCACTCACCAGCCGTGTGACCTTGAACATGTCACTTGCGTACTCTGAGCCTCGGTTTCCTCAGCTGTAAAATGGGATGGTAACAGCATGCCTGGGACATGTCGTTGAGTTAATAGATGTGAACGAGCGATGTATAATCTAGACAATAAGGAGCAGCTACCGTGTACTGAGTACCTACTGCGTGCTGCGTGCTTCACTTGATGGAGAAAGTCTGGTGAGGTGTCCGGCCCCAAACTGCCAGAGGTGCTGGAGGAAGGAGAGCGGGTTAAAGGGTCAGGTTTTAGGGCGAGGCGGCCTGGTTTCCTCCACACACAATCTGTGTGGCGTGGGGGAAGTCACTAAACTTCTCTGCGCCTCAGTGTCCCCCTCTGTGAAGCGGGGTCGATACGATACCTCCTCACACAGCTGTCATTAGAACCCCATTAGCTACTAATACGCGCAGACGCACTTAGGGCAAGGCCAGGGAAACGCTGTATTCCAGGCAGCAGCCCAGACGGCAGACGAGCTGACCCACAGGAGGGCAGGTGGCCCGGCAGGGCCTTCCCGGACGGCCATCCAGCACCGTGTGTCCAAAACCTTAGAGACGACACACACCTGCTACTTGACCCAGGGGAGCCTCTCGAGGAATTCAACCTGAGGAAACGATTAGGTGTTTGTACAGGGGTTATCAGCACGGCCTTGCTTATCCTAAGGACAAACTGGAAACCATCTAAATGGCCAACAATGGGGGTCGTTTACATAAACGGTGGGAAATTCCACACCAGGGGTGGTGAGGCCCTGCACCACCAGGTCTTGGAGTGACCCTGAAACAGGCTTCTGTGTCTCCCAGATGCCGGTCTCCGAGAACAAGTCCAGCAGGGACTGGCCTGGGTGGCCATCCCCGAAGGCCACTGCGAGAGCTGCTGGCTGTGTCCAGACCTCAGTTCCCTGAGGACAGGGGACCACGTTGGTCTTAATGCACCTAACACCGGGCCTGGCACAGGACAAACACGCTGTAAATGCGTGGCCAGTGAATGAGTGGCTGGGTGGTGGAAAGGGGCACCACTCTTGCCCGGCAAGGATCAAAGCTCCTTTCTCTGACATGGATTCCTAGAGCTCGTCGGGCCTCCCACCGTCACCGCCACCTGCTGACAGCTGCATAGCAACGGAGCAGGAAGAAACCCAGCCATCCATGCCCCCGGGACGCCTCTCACGGACCCGGACCACGCGGAAGAGGAGACTTGGAGTAAAGGTGGGAAGTGACTGGCGTGGGGAGTCGGTGGCCAATCTCCTGCCCCAGACCTGACGGCTCCAAAGCTGCAGCCTCACGCAACACTCCCGCTCACTCGGGCAGCAAACCCGGGAACCTCGCACTACCCCTTTCTAGAACAGCAGACGGAGAGAGAGAAGGCTCCTGGGGACGTAAGTCTGGCTGCACTGGAAGTGTCTGCTGGCTTTTTACAGGAACCATGTTCAGTTCCGGAGGGTACTCTCTGTAAGAATTTATACATCATTCTCAAGTCAGCCTTGAGGGGCTTCAAAGCACAACGCTGCTGCCTATCCTGATACTCCCATAATTCATTGCAGGGAAAGGGAACAGAGGCGCTGGGCTTCTCCATCCCCATCTGTAAAAAGGAACAAGAGTATCTGCTTCCCTAGATGTTTACAGGGATCGAAGGGGACCGAAACACAAAAACCAGGCAGGCGTGGACAGGCCCTGCGTCACCTCCCCGCCACTCCCAGCCCTGCCTCCTTGCCCTCGTCTCCTACCCCGTCCCCTCTCTCACGGTGCTCGAGCCACAGGCCTTTCTGCCGGTTTTCACACACCCCAGCCTTCTGCCACCTTGGGGTCTCTGCACCAGCTGTTCCTTCTGCCTTTCCTCCTGCTCTTTGTACGACAGGTGTGCCCTTCTTGTCGTTCGGTCCCCACTTAAGTCACTGTCTCAGAGAGGCCTTCTCTGATCACCTCCCCCTCATTACCTCTTTTAGTTTTCTGCACAGCATTTATCACTCTCTGGTAGTTTCGTGTTCATTTAAGTAGGGAGATGATTGATTGGTTGTCTGTTTCTCTTACGACTTAAGTTCCAGGAGGTCAGACACCCAACAGTCTCTCATGGCTGTACCCCCAGAACCTACAACAGGGTCTAATATAAAAAAAAACATTGTTGGACGAGTGGATGGACAGACGCATCCGCGAACAGGCTGCGAAGCTTGGCCAGGCGTCACCGAGTTCAGAGGCGGTCTGTCATAAACCCGGTTCCGCCCTGTTGCTGAGTGGCCCAGGGTAGTCCTTCGCTTTGCTTCTCTTCCTCCGTCTGAATAGCCTTTGAAATCCTGGAATGACGCCAGACTTACCGAAAAGCTGTGAGTCCCCACACACCCTCCCTCCGCCTCCTCCTCACGTCGACACCTTACATTTCCATGGCACATCTGTCAAAACCGAGACGCTATCGCTGGTGCAATGCTATTAACGGGCTGCGTTCAGTTTCACTGATGTCTCTTCCGGCTGTTCTAGGATCTGACATTGCCCGTAGTCCTCACTTCTCGGTCTCGTCCAATCTGTGACAGCGTCTCCGTCTTTCACTGTTGCACGACCTTGACGCTCTGAGAAGTCAGGTAATTTGCAGAATGCGCCCCACCCCCCACCCCTGGTTTGGGCTTGTCTGATGATTCTCATGATTAGACTGGGGTTCTGGATTTGGGGAAGAGTCCCGTGGAGGTGAACCGCCCTTTGCGTCACCGTGGGGGGCGGGAGGACCGGCTATCAACACGGCACTGTCCCAGCCACTCTCCTTGGACTGAACAGGACCTGAGTCTCCTTGGCCCAGCAGCATTTCTGTGTCTCTGCTGTCCGACCATGGACTCTGTGGCTCTGGAATTATCCAATCAGAGGGGCCCATGGGGCTGGGGGGCGGGCAGCGCAAACAGAGGGAGGAAGCAGAGGGGTGGCAGGTTCCTTCACCAGGATGGATGTGTCAGCCTCCTGGAGCCGCCCAGACAAATCACCACCAACTGGACAGCAAGGACAGCAGAGTCATTTCCTCACAGTTCTGGAGGCCGGAAGTCCGAAGTCGAGATGTCAACAGCGCCCTGCTCTCTCCGGCACTCCTCTCCGGATGAGTCTGTTCCATGCCCCTCGCCGCACTTCCGGCAGTTGCCGGCAATCCCTGGTGTTCCTTGGCTTGTGGCTGCAGCGCTGGTTTCTGCTCCCATCGTCACCGGGCCTTCTTGCCCTGTCTCTTCGTTCTTCACCTCTTCTTATAAGGACACCAGTGATGTTGGGTTTAGGGCCCACCCTAAGCCAGCAGGACCTCACCTTAACCTAACTAATTATATCTGCAAAGACCTTATTTCCAAGTAAGGTTACATTCTGAAGTCCCAGGTGGTTAGGGACCTGGGGGGGACACGGTTCCACCCACTGCAGGGAAGTGACAGGTAGGCAGGCAAAGGCCAGGATCTGAGTCCCAGCTCTTCACGGCTAGTGGAGTGGCTTGGGGCAAATTGTTACCTCTCCTGCCTCACCTTCTCCATCTGTCAAATGCAGGGAGGGACCAACTAAGCTACAAGCTATGGTAGCGCCTTGGCACCTATCAGATACTTTATAAGTGAGTTACTGTCTGCAGTAGCCATGAGAATGTGCCTGGCAGACCTCCAGCTACAGGGAGCTCAATGGACTGAGGGTCCCAGCTGAGACACTCCCCAAGCCATCGGTGCACACGAGGTCACACTTCCATGGGCTGCTCTCAGCCAATAACCCAGAGCAGCAGAGAGAGTCAAACAAGCCCACTGGGCCTGTGAGACACGGGGCTCCTGGACCGAGACCGAGCCTGCAGGACCTTGCTGAAACTTCCTAGGCTGCGCAAGAGCCAAGGACACTCCCAGCCGGCCTTCCTTCCCACCCCCTTCGCTCAGCATCTGGTGGGTCTCCACGCCTTCCCGGCCCTCCTCCTATTTTCTTCCGTACAAGTGTTTCCTTAATTCGATCTTCGCACAATTAATCCCACCTTGGTGTCTGCTTCCTGGAGGACCCAGACTAGCACGTTATCCCAAAGATCAGCCTTTACCCTGGTCCGGTCAGGACACACTTCCTTGCTGATTGCTTTCTTGGGTCAATCATCCTTCCCCCATAGTCGGTCCACGAAGTCTGGGTGGGGCTGTTGCCTCCCTCTACTCCAGGGGCTGGCACATGCCTACACCCGACCAACCCATCTATTTCATGCCCCTGGCCATGGTGTTTGGTACCAAGAAAGGCACATGACCAGTGCAAGCCCTTGAGATACGTACCTGAAACTTTTGTTAGTGCTCTTAAGAAGGAGGTATACCTTTCAGACTGCGGTTGCTGAGCTGGTAAAATGTAACTCCGGAGCTGCTGAGGGGCATCTTCACCACCCTCCAGCCTGAGAGGGAAGTTCATGTGAAAGAGACAGCAGTGTAAGAAAATGCTTTCTGCCATTATTGAGCACCTGGATCCAACCATGCCTGAAGCTCCTGTACTTTTCCATAATGTAAGTCAATTACTTTTATTTATTTTTTTTGGCTTAGTCTATTTGAGTTCAGTGTTTTAACTGAAAAAAAAAATTAAACTCATAATTTTCCTCTTCTACCATTCTTCAAAGTGAGGGCCAGAGGATGAGACTATGGCTTCTGCAGAGGAGCTACAAAGTCAAGTAAACATCAAGGATGGACAAAATGGATTCTTTTCATTCTATGGCTGAACCACTTCCAGGGTGTCAGCAGGATTAAGATAAAAAAGAAACAACCAAGGAAGCATCTGTGGGAGCCAGTTTGGCTTTAGGCTGCTTTTGAAAGAAAGCCTCTCCACAATTAGGATTTCCAAATATAACCCCTCTGTCACTCGACAGTGCCCAGTACCTAGACAGCTACCTCTAAAAATAAGAGGAATGAAGTCTGTCTGTTTCCTGACAAGTCAGAAACACACTTCATCTCCGGCTTTTCTTCTGTTTGGAGATGGAATCAGAAGAAGGTGTTTCCCCTCTTTGCAAAAAATTAAAATTCATGGGGATTTCCATCAACAAATTCATTCTGCTCTTCTCCCCACATGCACATTCTTTTTGCAAATGCCGGTGCCTCCGATTAGGAGGAAGGGCCAATGTCAGACCCGTAATAGCGACCACAGTTGCGCTGTCCCCCACGTGGTGAAAAGCATCTTGGCCGTTCTCTGCCTGGCAATAGACAAGAGCCCCAAGAAAGCGGAGACTTCATGGTCCCTCTTCTCTGAGCTCAACATCGAGTGTGCTCAGCCAGCTGAGGCACCGTCAGTCGGACTACAGAATTTAGTGACATGGCAGCCTGGGAGGCAGTTCCAGCGCCAGGCTCCGTCTCTCTCCTTTGGAAGGTAAAATAAATAATAAGCCAGTCACATTTAGCTGGTGGCGTCATTAATTAACACGAGGTGACTGAATTTCACTGGGCAATTACGTCCCCGTTCCTGAGTCAAGGCAGATGGCGTGCGGAAGAGCCGCCGCTTATCAGGACCCCTCTGCCCAGTTCAGATGTGTCTCCGTCCCTGGCACGGCTGTGAGGGCCAAAAGGCAAAGGCACCTACGTGTTCTTTAAATAGATCTCTGCTCTGGCTGCCGTGACGGCTAATGGTCAGAGGACGCTAACACGCAGTGGCATCTGTGTTCACAGCATCACGGAAGGTTTCTACGCGTGGACTTGCCCCGGTATGAAGGGGAAAAGCAATCAGGCGTGCCGGAGAAAATCTGAGAGGGGGTCTGAGCCTAAGAGCTGGACTGAGCAGACGCCCAGGGATCAAGAGGGCCCACATCCATCATAATGACAATATTAACGACCACGACAACAGCGGCGGCGGCGGTGATGGTTAATATTTGCTGAGCACCTCCTGCAAGCCTGGCTCCAAGCCATTGCTTTTAGACGCACGGGCTCACTGAATTCACACAGTAAGTCTAAAAAGTAAGTGCTAATATTATCTTCGCACAACGAGCTGAGTGCAGTGGGTTGGCTGCAAAAATGGCCCTAATTCTGCCTTTCCCTGTACCCACAGCCCTTACAATGTGGCTTTGCACTGTGATGGGCTTTTGCGGCTCTGTCCATCAAGGGGTGGAGTCAGTTTCTCCGCCCCTTGCACTGTGTTGGCCGGTGTCTTGCTTGGCTAACAGAATGCTAGGAGCCTGGACCTGAAGGCGCCTTGAAACTTCAACTCCCTCTCTTGGACTCCTGCCCAATCATAAACCCAAACCAGCCTGCTGGAACATGGGAGGCCAGCTGATACAGGCCTGCACCCAGCCAAGGACATCCCTGACCAGCCAGCTCCCAGAGACCATCCTCCACCAGCCCCTAAGCAAGCCAGGAAGGTTAACTATGCCCTGCCTCACTCTCATTTTAGGAGGGTAACAACCCAGACACAGGAGGCTCCAGGAGGTGAAGCTGGGTCTCTGGACTCTCAAGCCAGCGCTCTCCAAGGCGGACAAGGTCTAGAGTTTAAGAGTTTATTTATTTATCTTTTTTAGAGAGAAGGGAAGGGAAGGAGAGAGGGAGAGAAACATCGATGTGTGCTTACATCTTGTGCACTCCCTGCTAGGGACCTGGCCCACAACCCAGGCATGTGCCCTGACTGGGAATCGAACTGGCAACCCTTTGGTTTGCAGGCTGGTGCTCGATACACTGAGCCACACCAGCCAGGACCCCATAAACATTTTGTTCCCACTGGATCATCCCCACGCTTTGTGTGCTGGAACTTGTCTCTTATGCCCAAGAGAGTTCTCACTCCTTCCAAACTCTTTGTCCTTATTAAAAATGTCTTAATCCAAAATATCTGTTTAACTGTATCTATGTATCTATCTGTATCTCTCTATGTAACTCAATGTCTATCTGTCTACAGGGACAGAGGTGAAGACAGATAGGGATAGAAATAGAGATCGAGAGAGGCATTTTTTCACAACTGGCTGGCTCCTTTGTCCAGAAGGGTTTGTGCATCTCCCCGTATCCTCCCCTCCCTGCGCCCTTCTTTACAGAGCTGGCTTGTCACTTGATTCTCCCTCCCAGCAGCCCCGTGCCCCACCCCATCCCCCCACCTCTCTTTCCGTTGTTGCTGGTGGTGATGGGAGCAACGGAATGTTTCTCTCCAGTGACACCAGAAAATGAAGGAAGAGTCTGTGGAATGCTGAATATCAACATTAATTTTTTAAAAAGCCCTGGCTGGTGTGGCTCAATGGATTGAGTGCTGGCCTGCGAACCAAAAGGTTGCTGGTTCGATTCCCAGTCAGGGCACATGCCTGGGTTGTGGGCCAGGTCCCCAGTGCGGGGTGTACGAGAGGCAACTGATGGATGTTTTGCTCCCTCTCTTCCTCCCTCCCTTCCTCTATCTCTCTCTAAAAATAAATAAACAAAATGGTTTTTTTTTAAATAAAAAAATACCTCCATAAAGAGCTTTAATCTTTCTCTTCAGGGGATTAAAATACTTCAAAGTAGCGAGTGAAAACTCATTTAATCTCCGCACTAAAATGTGTCCCATCAGCCTATACATTAAGGAAAAAATGGCAGGGCTGAAAGGGAGAAGAAGTGAGTTCAGCGCTCGTGTGCCAGCAAGCAGAGTCTGGGAGCGGGGGCAGGCCTCATCCAGGGAACGAGCAGAGAGACCTTCTCTGCTCCAGCCAGCCAACTCCCCCCCCCCCCACTTAGATTTCACTTCTTTTTGCTTCTGCAAAGCCCCAGTCCTCAAAGGAAGGTTTTATCCACTTTCCCCTCCCCTTTAAATTTACGTTCAAGCCTAGGAAAACAACATCCCCAGTGACGAGACTAATAAGAGCCGACAGTTCATGAGCACTGAGAATGTGCCGGGCACTAATCTAAGTGTTTGGCATGTTATGTGATAGATTCAACAGAATCTATGTGATGGGTTCAGTAGAGGTAGTGGGTACCATTATTGTTGTTCCCGTTTTACAGACGAGGAAGCTGAGGCACAGAGAGGCACGGCGGGTGGAAGAGGAGGGACTTAAGCTCAGGGGCTTCGGTTCTAGTACCCCCACTCCTAGCCACCCCATTCCACGGCCTCGCCAAGCCACGCCGTGCCTGTCCCCTGAGATGAACCGCTGTCCCAGTCATCATCTGGTTCTCCTCCAAACACTCTCTGTCCTCGTCCGCCTGCTCTGTATGGACTGCGCATCCCAGAGGCTGACCGGTACAGACTGCGCTGCTGGGCCCCCTTGACCACTGGGTTCAACCAATGGGACATCGGAGGATGGGAGGATAGAGAGGTTGGAGCATTTATTCCTGTGCCCACCCACTTTCTGCAGGGCCACTACGGGTCGGCCAAGTCCCCTGGCCAAATGGCGCACAGACCCTGAAGTGCCCTGTATGCGCAGGATGGCCCTCGGCGAGAAGCTGCGCCAGCCCTGAGTGGGACCCAGCTGTCAGCGGCCCTGAGGAGGCTGTCTGCACCTGCCGGAGGCCAGGCGGGGAGGGTGCTGGCCGGGGAGGGACATCTGCATCGGAACATTCCTCTCAGAGGGCTGGAGCAGAGACGAAAGGGAAAGGGGAACTTTTCAAACTCTTTAGACCCAGCGCCGCAGGAAGAGCTGCGTTCACATCACCGCCCGGTCCTGACGCCACGCGCACGCGCGCACGCGCACGTGAGCGACGCAGCGGCTCTGCAGACACCGCTCGCTCGCCTCGACCATCAGTGACGTTCTCGGACACGGTCCACTCTGCTCTGCGCTGAACTCTCCTCGCCACTGAGCGGCTTTCACAACTTACTGCAGACGTCTCACTTCTGGGTTTGAAAAGTGCTGCCGAAGGCCTAACTAGAAGAAAGTATTTTGAAGATAAAAAATGGGATACCACATTAGGCTGATGAACATGGGGGGAAATGAGCACTCTCATGCCCTATCAGAGCGAGTGAGAATTAATGCGCTCCCATTAGCGGGCCACTTGGCAGTCCTATCAATAGTCTAAGTGCATGTGCCTTTGACTCAGCAATTCCACTTCCAGGAACTTCTTACGGATTTACTCACGCATGTGCTCCAAGACGGCGGTAGGAGAATATTCACGGCAGCCTTGTTTTTCGTGACATCAGGTTGGAAGCAATAGACATGCCATCCGTGGGAACCGCTTGCATGAATGATGGGACATCCGCCCTTGTTATTACAGAATACGAAGCAAACGTGAGAATAAACAAGACAGGTTCACACGAGTGGCAGCGGAACACGGCCCAAGACGTGTCGCAGATTTGGAAGAGCAAAGGCAGTAGGCTGATCGTTGTTAAGCTGAATGATGCGGACAGCGGGCTGCCTCTCTACTTCTGCGTGTATCTGCGTTTTCCCACAGTTAAAGGATTAAAAAGAGAAATGTCCGAACGACGTTGGGTAAGGCCACCGTTTGTGCGCAGATCGAAGGTCGACCTGCTTTCACAGGCAGGAGCACAGATAAGAGACGGTGCGTGGTGAGCGTCTCGGGAAAGATGGCAGGTGTGCGAGGAGCCTCTCGGCCTTGCACCCTCCCTGCCTTTTCCTGTGTCGCCACGCGTACCTCGGATCCACGTGTGCATAGAAAACTAAAAATAAGGTGGAAATAAAACTGGTCTGGACACCTCAACAAGGACAGACACCACTCTGTCTGAAGTCAAAAGAATCCACGTGATACCTGAAAACAACAATCGCACCAATTCACGAAGAGGAATGTGCTCCTAACTTTGACCCCCACCCTTGCCCCCAACCACGCCCTCACTTTGGGGGTTTTCAGGGCAACCAAGTAAAAAAAAAAAAAATGAAATTGTATTCAATTATATTCGTCTTTCAAGGTGTTATTTCTTTGACTTGACACAGAACAAAGACTGGGTCATAGGGGACCCCAATTACACCCAGGTCACGCTGAAAATGCTTTTGAGTTTGACCTGTTCAGTTCCCTCACTGTAAGAACGACAGAACCATGGTAGCATGGCTCCATTCTCGGCGCCTCCCCGAGAGAGAGGCCCGAACAAGGGAGTCCGCGTTATGACACAGAAGGTAATGGGGAAATTAAAACCAGCCTGAACATGTATCAGTAAGGAAATGGCCATGTAAGTGATGGCATGCCCGTGTTACAAAATGCTGTTGTGGACTGAATGCCCAGCCCCCACATTCATAACCCCCCATGTGGTGGTGTTTGGAGGTGGGGTCCTTGGGAGGTGATTCAAGTTAGATGAGGTCCTGAGGGTGGGGTCCCCATGATGGGAGTCGATGGGAGCAGTTGGGAGCAGTATCCTTATAAAAGGAGGAAGAGAGCCCTGGCTGGTGTGGCCTAGTGGATTCAGTGCCAGCCTGCAAAGCAAAGGGTTGCCTGTTCGATTCCCAGTCAGGGCACATGCCTGGGTTGCCGGCCAGGTCCCCAGTAGAAAGTGTGCGCAAGGCAACCACACATTGATGTTCCTCTCCCTCTCTTTCTCTCCTTCTCTCTCCTTTCCCCTCTAAAAATAAATAAATAAAATCTTTAAGAAATATATATATACATAATTCTTTTTAAAAAAGAGGAAGAGAGACCAGAGCATTCTCATTTTCTCCCTCTCTCTCTCTATCTCTGGGCCATGTGAGGACACAGTGAGAAGGGGGGTGTCTGCAAGCCGGGAAGAAGCCCTCGCCAGGAGCTGAATCACTTAGCACCTTGATCTTGGGCTTCCCAGCCCCCAGAACTGCAAGAAAGAAATGTCTCCTGGTTAAGCCACCCTGTCCATGGTACTCTGCTAGGGCAGCGCACGCTGACTAGCAGAAACACCACCAAGCTCTTCAAAAATAGAAGAAACACGCATTCTTGACGTGAGAAGAATTCCAAGTCGTCACGTTGGGTGGAAAAGGCAGGCTGCGGGTACAGTATTACAGTACTGTACGTTTATGAAAAACGCACTCGTATGACCACACGGCACATTAACACGGAAATGCACAGAACATGATCTGGGAAGATAAATTCTAACCAGTGACTGGATACTTCAGGAGCACGGGAGAGTCAAGGTAAACAGAGATGTCAGCTTTGTTTGTAAATTTATATTTCCCATAAAAATATATTTCTGTATCACCTGTGTAGTTACAAATTGTTTCAGAGCAAACTCCCTCCAAAGGAGTCGGAAAGACTAGCCCAACCCCCAGCCCCACTGTAAGTCAACTTCAGAGCTATTTCCAGCTTCCATCCAAATTCTAAAGCCTGCCTTTTAATCTAAGAGTTCTTCTTACTGCCACTTAGTTCGCCATCTTAATTTTGAAGCCCACAGAAATTACGCTTTCTTGCTCAAGAGAGAAGGAGGAGGACTTAGGAGTGTCACCAGACACCACTGAGGAGATAATGTTTTTATGCAAGAAATGTAACAGTTAGGTCTCAACAAGGTTGGCTGGGACAATTAATTTCAAAGCCTTCCGATTGACGGCAATACACAAATTAGCTTCCCCATCAGCTTTAGGAAACTGATTTCATTACAGTGAGCAATTCACTGGGGGGTTCTGATGCCTTTTCAGGAAGAGGAGGCTTCACTTCAAAAATGAGATGAAACTATTATCTAGAGCAGCTTTGTAATTACACAGCGAGGACCACAATTACCTGTGAAACCAACACCCATGGGTTGGGGGTGGGATGGAGCTGGCAGGAAGAACGAAGCCTTGGAGAGACCCTCACGAGAGGAAAATACAGAGATTAAAAGTCTCAGAAAGCTGATTATCAATTACTTGTATATTAAGAGTTCATTTATCCAGTCAGAAATATTGAATGCGGACTGTACTGGGCCCTGGGGACAGAGTAGTGAAACAGACACATGAAACTTTTGCCCCCCTCCTGCTAGGACAATCTGGGCCGGCAAGCAGGGAGCCAAGGGCAGGAGGTCTCTGCTTTAAACACAGCGGTGGTCAGGGAGGGGCTCAAACAAGGCTACCTTTGAGCAAAGACCAGAGGGAGGCAAAAGAGCAGCAGGTATCTAAGGAAAGTTTGCTCCAGGCAGAAGGAACAGCACGTGCAAAGGTCCTGAGGTAGGCACACAGCTGGCATGTGCTGAAGGGGCAGCAAATGGCCCAGGTGGCTGGAGCAGAGGGAGCAGGGGACGGGTCCCAGGAGAGGAGACGAGAGCAGAAGGCAGGAGCCGGGCCGGGGGCGGGGGCGGGCGGGGAGGACTCTGTAGGCTGTTGTAATTGCTTGGGCTTTTGTTCGGAGGCCCGAGAGCCACAGGAGGCTGGAGAGAGCAGCAGGGGCTCAAAAACGCAGCTCTGACCACTCGGACAGGGAGGAGCAAGGGCTGAAGTGGGGCAATCAGCTACGAGGCCCTGTCACTATCCGGGGGACAGATGGGTCACTGAACACTTGCTGCGAGCCAGGAACTTGACGACGAACTCTTATTTTCACTTGTTTTCATTGAATACCATCCACCCACCTTCAAGTTCACCGTTTGGAAGTGGGCAATTCCATTGTTTTTAACATACGCACAAGGTTGTTCAGCCGTCACCACCATCTACTTCCTGAGCATTGCCAGCCCCCCAAAGAGAAGCCCTGTGTCCATTATCAGTCATTCCCCATCCGCCCCCCCCAGCCCACGGCAACCACCGGCACGCTTGCTGTCTCCACGGACTTGCCCGCCGTGGGCGCCCCGAGCAGCTGGGATCGGACACTCGGCCTTGCATCCCTGACTTCTCTCACTCAGCCTCGTGTTTCCAAGGTCTCCCCGTGCTGTTGTGCCTACCAGTCCATCATTCATGTTCACGGCTGAAGAATATTATGGTACCTTATTATGTCCCCACAGCAGCCCTGTGAGGAAGACCATCGTTGTTATGCCGAGTCTTCTGATGAGGAAGCTGCCGCACAGAGACGTCGAGTGACTCGCCAAGGACAGTTACCGGTCACAGCTTGCCCAGCACTGAACTCAGAAGTGAGACGCCAATGCTCGCCCACGTGACCGCTGTGTTAACTGCCTTGCCGAACAGTGGCACCGAAGGGGACCTTGGCAAGGCCAGTCGTTGGACTTGGGGAAACAGAGGCTCTGGTTTCATGCACCGTCAGGCAAGATGTGACTGCGACTCAGGCATCAGGACACCCTGTTCAGTTGGGTTCCGCTCCAGTGTCTCCTTGCTGTGCCAGCGGGGCCCTCTGGTTCCAGGTGGAGTCAGATAAGAGGGGACTGTGGCAAGAGTGGGCCTGGCTGAGGGGGGGATTGTGGAGATGGAAAATGGTGGCGGGGGGAGGAAGGGGCAATGCCTTCCCCTACAGCTGAACTCGGCAAACATCAACGCAGCTCAGCAAACATTGACTGAGCACCTAGAATCTGTGCGAACGCCAGACTCAGTAAGATGTGGTCCCTGCCCCTTCCAAGCCCACGGGACAGGTGGGGAAACCCTCACCTGGGGTTCTCTCAAAGAGGAGGCTGGGGCGCCCCCGCCTCTCCCACCCCTGCATCTGCTAGGAGCCTGCTCGGGGCACAGCAGTGTTCCACAGACGCTGGCTGAGGAGCGTCTTTGAACTTGTGACAGCACCTGTCCCCTGAGCTCTCTCTGAGTAACCCTGCTCTTCCTGTGACTGTTGAATGGGCATTTCATGTGCTGGGCAATCCCCCGGCCACGCCTGTACCAGTCAGGTTTCTCCGGCTGCAAATTTGAACTTGGGCTCTAAAGACAGTTATTTTGCTCTGGGGAGGAGTGGCAATCGGGGCTCCGTCCAGATCAGCTCCCTGCACGCCGGCCGCCTCCCGGGGGCATAGAAAGGCTGAAGTGTCTGGGAATTCCCTGAAGCAGTGACTGACAGGTGTAGGGGCGAAACAACTCCAACTCCCTCGCCCCCTTATGGGGACAACTCCAAGATGTGACTACACCGTCTTTAGGGCTGTCCTCGCAGGATTAAGCTGTCCTTGGGACCGCCCTTGGCACCACGCCCCGCATGGCCTCTTTGCCTTCCCTTGCAAGCCCTGCTTCCCTTGTCCCTTGTCAGCGTCCCCTGGGAACACTTCCTAAGAGATGCTTCTCACCTAAGTCCTCTCTGAGGCTCTGCTCCTGGGAACTGACCCGAGCCAGGAGGTGAAGTGCAAAGTCACGTGATACTCACCGCCCGTTAATGTTTACTGAGCACCCGCCAAGCACCGGGCAGCTCCGACCAGCCCTTTGCAGCTGTGAACTCATTTACGCCTCCCCACTGCTGGGGCAGGTGCTGTTCTCACGCTCCTCTTAACACACGAAGCAAATGAATAAATAGCAGGGAGTTACGGCGGGACAGGCAGCAAGTGGCGGAGCCGAACCTGAGCCCAGGCAACCTGGTTCCGAGATGCCACCTTTTGTGTGGGCCTGGGGAACGCGGCTGGCATCTGGGGAGGCTGCACTGGGCCAGGGGCAGGGGAGGTGGCCACCGTCTAGAGAGAGGGAGATGGAGACCAGCTCTGGGAGGAGCCCGAAAGGCCTGCGCATGCGGAGGGGCCCACGATGACATCACACGTCTCTAATTGCAGCGACATCCAGCCATAGTCCTTGCCGTTGGGTTCTCAAAGAGTTCCTGGATTCCGCAGAACGCCCTTCGGTTTTTTTCTGAGCTAACGTGGATGGACTCCCGAGCCCTGGAACTGAACAGATTCCGGCACGTGCCAGGCACTATGGGCACTGAGAGGAGGTGTGGTCCCAGCCCCGCAAAGGCCACTGGTCGGCCTCAGTGCGCCTTGCTCGGTCGTTACTGGGGACTTACAGAGCGTTTACATGGTGGGTGCCTTACAGGCATCTGTGAGATGCATGCTGTAGTCGGCTCCCCGTCACAGCTGGCGAAACGAGGGCTCGGTGATATCGAGTGCCTCGCACGGGTGACAGTGTGATGAGTGACAAAGCCAGCAGGTAAGCTCAGCTGTGACAGGCTCTACGGGCCCCGATCGGGAGCACGGAGCTTCCCTGCACTGATTCTTTACGTCCTGCTCGGTGGGGCACGGCGGGGAGCTGTGGGGGTCTTCCCTGGCCTGCTTCTATCCCTGCTGTGGGCACGAGCAATCTTACAGGTCACCCAGACTTCTCAGAGCCAAAATTTAGGGAAGCCAGTCTGCCTTCCAAAAAACTGGAATGATGGCATCAAATCATATCATCACCCCCTCCTTCCTACCACTTCCGCGACCAATCTCTTTTGACTCCCCACAGACGAGCTCCTCCCTGACCAGGTGTGAACCTGCGGACGAGCCGCAGGTGGTCTGATGGAGGGAGAGCCTTCGGAGAATGCAGAGCCTTCAGGATGGGGTGACCTCTCTCTCTCTCAAGCCACAAAATTCTTCTCTGAGCAAACCAAAGTCCCTCTGTGGGTCAGAAAGTTCTATAGGCAAGCGTGTCGCTGATGGTCTGAGGGTTTCAAATGAAACAGGCTGGTATCAGCCAGACACCGACCAGGAAAACAGACACCGCTCTAAGTATTTCAGATGAAATTTAATGCAGGAAACAGGTCTGTGGGGGCGGGGCGGGGGGCATGGAAAAAGGCCAGAGGCCAAGAAGGAATGGTGGGACCACCCAGAGATTAGCCACAGTGAAAAGCTACGCTTTTTGGATCTGGCTAGACAGAGGGAGGACGGGGAATTTGCCAGAGCCCAGGGGCCAGAGTCGCAAGGCAAGAGCTGGAACCGTAGAGGAGATGCAGCTTTTCCAAGCGCAGCCTCTCCAGGTAGAGAGAGGTAGGAAGCAGCACCCCAGGTTCTCCCTTCCTCCTGCCCCCCAGTATCCCGCCAAGGTCTCCCACTGGCTGCACCCAGAAGCTAGGGAGCCCAAGAAATGCAGCCTAAAGGCTCCTCCACGGCGACACAGCAGGGAAGGGAGGGCAGTGGACCTAAGGGCAAACTGGCCTGGGACCACCACGCTCTGGCTTCATTCATTCATTCATTCATCCATTCACTCGATGAGCAGTAGTATGAATCGTGGGCTGACAGTTACGACATGTGACGTAACACATGACCCACGTTGCTGAGATGACATTCAGCCTTCCTCTTGATGGATGAGAAGGTTTGCCAAGTGTGAGGGGCCTCTGCCCAGTATCCAACATTCCTTGGGGAATGACCTTTCATCCCTGTGCAGTCCTGTGATTTCCCAAGGAATGAACACATGACCTGAACCTGGCCAATCAGTTCATTCCAGCTTCCTGGCCACAAAAATTGTAACAAAGATGGACACATGTCTGAAACTGACCCAGTGAAAGGCAACTCTAGCCCTGGCCAGCCAGCCCAGTTGATTAGAGCATCATCCCGATGTGCCAGGGTTGCAGGTTCGATCCCCAGTCAAGGCACATGCAAGAAGCAACCAATGAATGCATCAATAAGCGGAACAACAAATCAATGTTTCTCTCTCTCCCCCTTCCTCTTCTTAGAAAAAAATCAATAAATAAAAAAATTAAAAAGAAAAAAAAGGCAGCCCTAGACTGACTCTTGGGATACTTCAATGGAAAGGTGCTCTATTTATCCTGGTGCTGCTGCCGTGGATAGAGCTCAGTCCAAACTGTCGATGGCCATCTTGCCACTGGCAAGAATGAATGTTCTAAAAGATGAAGCCAACACAAAGGGAAAGGGATTGGAGGAAAAGTCCTGATGATATCACCTGGGTCCCTGGATCCACCCATACCTGAGGCCATCATAGTAGATGCTTCAGTTATTTGAACAAATCAACGTTTTTTTGTTGGTTTTTTTTTTTCTTTAGGCATTTTATGTTGGATTTCTATCATTTGCAATTAAAAAGGCCTGGGCTGATAAGATGAGGGAAGGCAGAGGAAGTGGGGTTCAGAAGCAGATGCAGGAAAGAGGGTGGCACGTCCAAGGAACCACAAAGGGTGGGGGTGTGCCTGGCGCCCCCCCTGCCACTTAAACAGAGATGGGAACGGCACACAGTAACTAGAGGTGCGTGTCTCCCCCGTCAGCTAGTGAGCTGGGGGAGGTCACACAGCGTTCGTGTCTCCGCAGAGCCGTGGCCAGTGCTTCGCCTGAACCAAAGCAGGTTCTCAATAGCTATCCCAATGTTGCATTGATCAGACCTGTTCATTAGAACTTCACAAGTTCATGTCTTTTTGAAACAACTTTCACGAAAGCTGGTATAGCTCATCATGCTTAGGATTCTCCTACCATGTCTAGCACAGTGCTAACATTTACTTTAACTTAGTTTAATTTGATTAGTTGTTGAATGCTTAGTACATGCCAGGAACAACGTGGGCTTCCCATGTACTGTTGTATTGATCTCCCCTAAACCCTGCATGGTAGCGATGAACCCCACTTTACAAATGAGGCACTTGAGGCTCAGAGAGCCTGTTCAACTTGCCCAAGGTCACATAGCTAGCAAGCCTTGGGGCTGGGATTAACCCTGGTCTCTGGAACAGCGATTTTGGCTGACGGATCGCCGCAATGATAGGAAGTAGCGGTCAGTGGGAAGGCAATGAGAACGCCCATGCTAACATCTGGAAACATGTGGGGCTCTGGGGGCCACGCTTTCCCTTATGAACCGAGGCGTCTCAGCTCAGAGCTCTGTGAGGTGGTTGCCTGAGCCCGAGCCAGGCTGCAGCGGCTGCTGTGCCGTGAACATCCGCGCCGCCCGGTCACGGGCCAGCTGGTCCGGCCTGATGTGACTCAGCACCTGGAAACATGCTTCTTTAAATAGATCCTGCACTTGGCTGGTTCTCTGAGTGGATCAATGCCTTACCTGTCATCGGAGGGAGGTACCCTGGGGCTGGCAGAGCCTCTGTGCTGAACAGGAGCAGAGGGACGCAGCAGGCGCTGGAGGAGGGGTTTGGTGGCTGTGACCCTGCCGGAGAATTAAGAGAATGTTCAAGTGAGACATCACCCAGGTGCAAGGGGTTTGTCTCCACCCACCCCCCAAACCGGCCTCAGCAGGTGGTGCCATGCCTCTCCTGCCCCCAGCAGCCCTCTAGCTTCCTGGAGGAACCTTGAACAGGTGGACCTACGTCCAAACCTGTTTGTCACCGAAGGACTGCATGACCTTGGACAAGCCCTTAACTTGCCTGTCCTACCATCCGTCAGGCAACGCTAATTACAAAGGCCTGGCAGGAGGCAGGAGGCAGCCTGACGGTTCTCCGTGGAGGATCAGCCGGATGACTTATGGTCCATCCAGACCAGGCAGCAAACGCCCCCCAGATGACAAGTGACGTGCTCGGAGATGAACCCTCTCCAGGCGGGACAACGAACGTGTTCGGCAGTGTCCTGCGTGGGCCTGTGCGCCACAATCGTCACGCCCGGGAAGGACACACATGCACACGCACGCACACGCACGCACACGCATTCTGGAGCCACGGGAGCACTGGTTCGGAGCCGAGCAGAACCGCCTCGAAAGCCCGGCTCCATTACTCGCTGACATAAACGTCCAAAGTCTCGGCTCCCTGATTTTTTTGGAGGTGAAAAATGCCTGATGTAACTTGAAAACATCACAATGAAATTCACTCTATGTTGGACATGAGACAAAAAAAAAAAAAAATCCCGAGCCACAGAGATCCAGACACTTCGGGTCCGAGGCCATAGACAAGGCACAAAAACAAGGGGGCAGGTGGCTCTCCTGAAGCGCCGTTCTCAGCCCTCCTTGTCCCTTCTTCTTTCTTCCCACAGGGAAACCGCTGCTCCCAGGGTAGGTAACGCCTAAGGCCTTTGCTGATGAAGTGGCCTTTCCTTACAGCCTCGGTGAGAGAGGTGCGTCTCTTTCCACCTTCCCAGGAGAAGGAGGTCCAGCCCCACCAGCAAACTCTAACCACATGCTTCACTAAACCATTTCCTTGCCTCCCCTCTGTCCCTGGCCCCTCTCGGTTCTGCCGAAAATCCCCAAGTGCAGATGCTTCATTTCTAAGCAGGTCACCCCTGAGCCCCCGAATTCTGAGTCTAGATGAACTTGTACTTTGGCTCAGAAACTCCTCTTCAGGAAGGACTCTAAAATCCGAAGCGCGTTTTTATTAAAGGCCTTCCCCCCACGGCACTGGGCGAGGCTGAGTCTCTGTCACATCAGCCGTGGAGGGATGGAGCTTGGTAAGATGGAGCAGCGTGTCTGTGTTCGCGGCTCCGCTCCGCCAGTGACACGTGGTGAACGCCGAGTTCACGGCTCCTCCCACCTGTGTTTGGCTGTGCAGAGGATCGGCCAGACCCCGGTCCCTCAGAAACTGTAGGAGCTGGAAAGAACCCTGGACAGACGGTCAGTAGGCCTGGCCCTAGGACTGTAAAAGTCATTCGCCTGCAGGCAATCACTTAGCCTTCCGCAACCTCTGCAGAACATCTCTTTGATGGGCCCCCCGCATTCCCCCCGCCACCTCTATCACAGAGCCAGTGAACTCACACGAGAAAGCGATCTGCGAACAGTAACACGTCATGAAAAGCATACAAATCCCAGTGTTCACCTTCTTATCACACCCAGGCAGCGCGAAAGCTCGGGCTGCTGCTTACGGCCGCTCAGAATTATCCTTGCCCTGCCCGGATGTTCAAAGCCCCGGATTTGGGGCTTCACTGACCAGCTTCCCAGGAGGTAGGAGGTAGCATCCTGGCAGAAAAAAAGGCTAGGCACCCTGAGTGCCTGGACCCCTGTGTTGGTGAAATTGGATCTCTGCATCCCATAAATCACTTTCGAACTCCTGCCTGATTCTGGCAGTGCTGCCGCCGGAGGGTGGAAAGATACATCGTGCAGATTTTATTATTCTCGCCCACCCCACATTGGCTCCTCAGGTGGAAATAGGTGTTGACCAGGCAGGCTGATCATTTGAATACTTCAAAAAATGATTTATTTTTGCCATTTCCCCAACGGTCTCTTTTCTTCCTACTGGCGATATAAGTTTTGCTCCGAATGACATCAAGGGAATGAGCAAGTCACCTGTAATTCTTGCTGTCAGGTCTGAGGCTGTCCCAACAGATCCCTCTTCTAGGGCCGGAAATGTCTAGAAGGGGCCCTGGGGAGAGATCGCTCCTAGCCTGCCTCTCTCTCCGCTCATTCTCCTGTCCCCGGACCCGGGGGAGCCAGCCACCACCGACCCAGCCAGACGGCTGGCCCCGAGGGAGTCAGAGGCACCTCCCCAGGACACTGGAGGAAATGGTCCCCAGGCCCACCGAAGCCTCGGCCCGACCTGCTGTTTGGGGCACGCCAGGGTCTAGCATGGCATTTCCCCGGGCCTCCCCCCGAGATGCCTGTGCACAGCGCTGGTCCATCCCCAAGGCAGGGCCCGTTAGGACACTTTGGACATCCGTCAAGTCGTTTGAACGGTCAGGCAATTTTGGGAAACCAGGATCCAGCAGGAAAGACCTAGTAGGAAGCTGGCGACACTTGTCATGGACCTGGTGGCGCATGTCAGCTGTCTCTGCGGCTCCGGGGGCCCAGTTCTGCAGCCGGAGTGTCGCCCGCCGCCCTCACGACACAGAGAGTGTCTCGGCGACGGCGGGCTGGCATCTCCCTTCTTGGGAGGCTCACTCTGCCTCACCTGGTACAGGAACAGGGAGGGGACTGCCACTCAGGCCCGAGGCACTCCATGCTGCAAACACCTAGCCCCGCCTGTCAACACCACTAAATAGTCTCACAAACTGCTCACAGCTCCTCTGACTAGACCGCGGACAGCCTTTGCTACAGGCTGGAGCCACAGATACTGTTGCAACCAGCCTTTTCCTTAGGGGTGAAGAAGGAAACCATCCCTGCCATCCGCAAAGGCACAGACCTAGCTAGGTCTTTGGACTCCAAGCTCCTACGTCGCAGCTTCTGCGATGGTAGAATGATAGCAGTCACAGCTCGTGTCGTGAGCGTGAGGTGACAGAACACAAGAAACCTCTAGCATGGGGTTGTCACGTACTACATGCTCAATAAAGACGAGGGTTTTCTTCTAAACCTTCACTGGGGTTGCACCACAAGCCATTTTGTTTTTAGGATCTAGGGGTCTGTCCCCTCACCTCTGGAAGAAAATGAGTTTACTTTCTGTTCTGAGCCAGAGTCCCCTAGCAAACGGAGCCTGGGGCAAAAGCCTACGTGTCCGCCCTGTCACGGGGAGTACAGTCCCAAGGAAGACCGACAAAGGAAGTGTGCGACGGAGCTGGTGCAGCGTGGGGCAGGTCTTCGGAGAGGCCGCGCCTTTCTACCACCCATCCAGGGCGGGAACAGCACAGCCACCAGCTCTCATCTTTCTTCAGTCAAGTTCTGCCCACACTTGTTGATTTCCTGCGGGTGGGTCAGTGCCTCCTGCCTCTGGTCCCTCAAGGGGCCAGAACAGCGGCCGCAGCAGGAGTGACGATAGCAGGGAAGGTGGAGACAACCATTGTCTCTAAGACCGTGAGAGCCGTGGCTAAGCCAGCTCTGGCCGGAGAGTGAGGCAGGTGTGTATAATTATGGGAAGGTATACACGGTGAGTCTGGTACACCTTCCATCCAGGTGAGAGCCAAGATTCGCCTCTTGAATAGTCATACTTGATGTCACCTTGCCCTCTGCTCCTCATGTGTATAAAGTACATAGTTCCACCCCGGCCGGGTGGCTCAGTTGGTTGGAGAGTCGTCCTGTACAACGAAAGGTTGCAGGTTCGATCCCCGGTCAGGGTGTACATGGGAGGCAATCGATCGACACTTTTCTCTCATATAGATGTTTCTCTCTCTCCCCACCTTTCTCCCCCACCCCCTCCTCTTTCTCTAACAATATATCCTTGGTTAAGAATGTGTTTTAATAAAAAATAAAGCACATAGGTCCACTCCCGACCTTCCCTCTCTGAGAAGAAATGGGGTCTTCTGGGCCCTAGGGAGCATCCAATACCTGCCTGTTCCACCCAACAGAGTGTCCACTGAGGACCCAGACAGGCCTCGGGACGTTCTCAGCCCTTTGCTCCAGAAGGCTGCGCACCTGGCCCTCCTCACCTCAGCACCTCAGAGAGCTGCCCAATAGGTGTGGTGTTTCAACGTGACATCCTGGGCTTCCTGCCGAAGAGCACAAGGAACAACCTCAGCGGGCCAAGTCCCTTCTTGCTTCTGATGGGTCTGATTTGGAATGCTGAAGCATGGTACCCAGTGCCCCCTACTTCAGCTCATTTCATTTCGTTCATTTGTGTATTCAGCAAAAAAAAAAAAAAAATGTATTCAGGGAATCAATAAAAAGATGAGCTAATGGAGAAATGGTTAAAGGGTAATGAATAGACAGTTTGCAGGAAAGAAAACACAAATGACTCTTAAGTATTTGCAAAGATGCTCAATCTCACTCACAAAAGAGAAATGCAAATTAAAGCCACCCGGAGACACTCTTTTCCCCAGCAGATTGGCAAAAATCCAAAAGGTTAATAACACACTTCGCTGGCGAGGCTGCGGGGAGACAGGTATTCTCAAGCCCTGCTGGGGGAAGTTCCCGTGGTGCATAATTTGACAACATCTATCAAAATTATACAGGCAGCTATTCTTTGACAAAGCAATTCTTCTGGAAATATAGCCTCCAGAGATGTTTGGACTTGTACAAAATGATGTATGTGCGAGGTTATTCACTGCAGAATTGTAAGGGCAAAATATTGGGGATCAGCTAGATGCCTCTAAATTGAAGACTAGTTAAATGAATCAGGGGAGACCCAAACAATCATATTCTATATAGATTTTTGAAACAAATGAGGTATCTCTCTATTCACTGACATAGTTAGATCTTCATGATATATTGGCAAATAAAAAAGACACAGAGGAATGCGGATGTGGCACCCCCACAATCACACAGCCTAAGAAAGCACCCCACAACTTAACTGAGCAATCACTTATTCTGATGTTCAGCTCTGAGAGCTGGTTGGGGTTCTGCTGATCTGGGCTGGGCTCAGCGGGGGCGGGGAGCGGCGGCGGGCCCTGCTTGAGGCTGCCGGCTTCAGGTCCTGTCTGAACCTGTTCCACGTTCCTCACTCAGAAGCCAGGCTGAAGGGGCAAGAGTCAACCTTGACATGGGCCTCACGGCGGGTCATGGAGCGTGAGAGAGCAACACCAATCACACAAAAACTTTTCAAGACTCTCCCACATCTTGTCAGCTAACGTCCCATTGGCCAAAACAAGTCACGTGGCCAAGTCCAAAGGCAAGGTGTGAAGGACAGGCCAGCTACCATGAGGCCATTGGCCAGGGTGGGGTATGGATATTTAATACCACCAGAGAAGAGGGAAGAATGGGGCCAGCAACCCAACTAACACTACGTACAACACACGTTCAATTTTACTTATCTTTGCATAACGAGATCTGGGGGGAAAGCCTACACCAATGACAACCTATGCCAGGAGGAGGGGGCCTGGAGAGAGATTAGAACTAGGTGGACGGGGGATAGGTGAGGAAGAAGGTATTCAACTGTCTTTTGACACTTTTTAAATCAGGGGAATGGTCTACCTGTGCGCACGCACAAAAAATTTTTAAATGCACATTGAGCACCTACTCGGCGCCAGGCCCTGGGCCACCTGCAAGTACGACAGACCTGGTTCCTGCCTCCAGGGAGCTGGGGGCTCTCTTCAGTGGTTTGCTATCCTGGCTGCCACCAGGACCACCCGGGGAGCTTTTCGTTTATTTACTTACTTACTTACATTTCAGCCATCGCCAGGAATGCCAGGGACCCTTTGTGACCCAGTCCCCAGCACTGGGCACCTCTTTCAAAACACCAACAGCTGGCTCTAAGCCGAGATTCTGATGTAACTGGCTTGGGGTGGAACTAGGCATTAGTATTTTTTTAAGCCCAATAGTTTTAGTATGAAGCCAGGGTTCAGAATAACTAGTCTAGTAAGAGGGGACAGATTTAAATAGATAATCACATAATTAGTTGGCTATGCTTTTGCTCAGCGTGCCAAAGGAAAAATATGTAGATTTATTATAGTACTAACAAAGGCTTTGCTTTCCTTGAGCAACTAAATTCTTCCCTCTCTCTGTTATTAAAAAATATAAGACTTAGCATATCCCCCTTGTCGCTTTGGCAGCCAGGAAGCTCAGTGCCACATTGGAAGCTCAACTGGTACGCTTCCTTAAATTCATACTGCTTACACATAGGTAGCCTTTACTCTGAATTGCATTTATGCCCTGACTTGTATTTTTGTTCATCCTGAGCTTATTTCTTTTTTTGTCATTGGTTCCTGCTTTGTGTTCTTGTAAGATGTCTCAAGTCTATGATGTGGAGGGATTCAATTATCAATAATGATAATAATAGTTATTATTACTATTATAGTAACAATGCCTTCTGTTTATTTTCTGGCCATCAATCATGATCCAGGAACTAAAGTGGGCACTTCCAATGTTTTCTCTCCAATTGTTTTAAAAAAACCCACAGAAGAAGTACCATTAGGCTCATTCTATAGATAATAAACTGGGGCTCAGAGAGGTTAACAGCTTGGCTGAAGTCACACAGCAGTAAGTAGCCAGACTGGTGTATTAGGTTCCTGTTGCTGCTGTGACACATTACCATCCACTAAGTGACTTCAGATGACACAGGTTTATTGTGTGTCTGACAGTTCTGAAGGTCAGATGTCCAAACGGGCGGTCAGAGTTCTCTGGAGGTTCCAGGGTAATCACCTCCTTGCCCTTTCCAGCTTCTAGAAGCTGCCTGCATTCCTCGGCTCACGGCCCCTCACACCCTCTGCTCCCATTGTCTCGACTCCTGCTCACTTTGACCCTCCCGCTTCCCTTGTAAATATAAGTGCTGTATGAGTACATCCCCCCCCCCCAAAAAAAACCCAGGATAATCTTCCCCCAAATCCCTTAACTTGATTGCACGTGCAAAGACCCATCAGCCATGGAAGGTAACATACTCACAGGTCCCGGGAATGAGAACATGGACATCTTTGGGGAGCCATTATTCAACGAACCAGAGCTAGGATTCGAACCCAGACTTTTCTAGCCCCTCATCATGTGCCCTTCTCACTAATCTTCGCTGCCTCCACAAAATTGAGGGTTTCCTTCTGTGAAATCATTGATCCCTGGACCTTACTGGGCCTATGGAGAGAAAGGAGCATACTTCTCCGCTGACTGGATGAGACAGGAATATCGGGTGCTCTCCCAAAGGGGACTCTCCCCGATTTCCGGTCAGAGCTGGGAGGGCTATGTGTAGGCCAGGTAGGGCACCGAAGAATGTTCCCACCACCCACAGCTGAGAGCCAGGTGAGGCTTCGAGAAGTGGCTAATGCAGCTTTTCTGCATTAAATTATTTGTTTCCTTGTCCGTTGCCTCCTCCATGGGCATGTCAGCCTCAGTGTGGGGACCACGTCCGTCAATTCACCATAGCACCCCAGAGCCCGAAGAGCCCAGCACAGAGCTGGCTTCCCACCGATGGATGCAAATGAAGCCCCTGAGTTGCCCTATCAAGTGGACAGGGTTTCACCGGGGTACAAAACTTGGAAGATGAGGAAGGGAGTCAAGTGGGCTCTGCCCAGAATCCCCCAGCTCTGGGAGAGGCTGACGCAGGAGCGGAGGCCCCTGGTCGGGACTGTGAGAGCAGGACACGTTGCCTCGCCGTGCCCTTCCGAGAACAGAGGTTCCATCTCCTGGACATCCTACGTGAACATCCTACATGAAGCATTCTGAATCGATCGTGCTTGGGCATCAATAACATTCCACCTTTGAAAAATTCTCCCACAAGGGCACCAAGATAGATGCACAAGGAGATTCACCGCACCGTTTGTAACAGCAAAAGAATTGGACACAACCCAAATGTCCATCAATAGGAGTTGGGAAAATAAACGATCCTACAGCTACAATGATGGAATGCTAGGCGGCCAGTAGATGTGCAAAGACGCCCGAGATACTATATTGCCAAGTGAAAACAGTGAGTTGCAGGAAAGTATATAAAGTATGGCTGTATGGTTTGTTTTTTGTTTTGGAAAAAACCCCACTATATATCAAAACTCATCAAACTGTAGTGATTTGTGCATTTTGGTACATAAACTATCAATAAAAAAGCAATATATGTATACTTTCTAGTTCTTTGATGTTTGAGAACCGATTTTTTTCAAATTATTTTTAAAATTAAGACTTGCCTTCTCATACGATGCATTTTTTTGCTGAGCGGCTCTCAAGTCAAAAAAAGCAGCTTACCAATGGGGGAGGTTTGGAACGCAGGAAACACAAGAGGCATCTATGAGCACACACACGCGCACACACAGGTAAATGCAGAGGCTAAGTTCACGCGCAGAACAGCTACAAACACTTCCAACACTGGAGTGACGTGACGCAGAGCGGAAGGTGCAGGGACTAAGTAATACGGTTCCGTCATTGAACTTTTTCACGAGGGACACACATCACTTTAGTGACGAGGAACAAACGAAGGTTGGAGGAAAGCCCTTCCTGTGACCGGCACCTTTCGGGCGAAGAGCGAAAGCCCACCCCGCGCAGGGACGCGAGCGAGGGGCACCCGGCAGCTCGACAGGCTGGGCCGGGGGAACTGGGCCTCGCTGGTGTTTTTAAAACAGAAAGAGCTTCGCTCGGAAACAGATAACAGGCCGACGGCTGCGAGAGGGAGGGAGGGAGGGCGGGCGGAGGGGAGGCGAGCGAACTTTAAATGTTTTTTAAGACTGTCCTGAAGGGGAATGTTAGATTCTTTCTAGGAAGAGGTAAACTGATGGGGTTGGTAAAGGAGGAAAAGAACAAAACCCTCCCTGCCGCCGACAGCCAGCCACGGGCGCACGGAGCCCCGTGGCCCACGCTCGCTCGTGTCCGGTCTCACTTCCCCGTCTGCCGAAGCTGCCGCGGGCCTTGGTGGTCGTGGGGCGTCTCTTCTGCCCCCATGTTTCCAGGATGCGATTACACTCTACGAATTCCAGGGGAGAGAAAAGCAAACCAGAGTTTTCCAGAAAAACACAGGTCGGGAAAAAAATGGTTTTTCTTAGAGGGAGGAGGATAATGGGGGAGAGAAGGAGGAGGGTGGAGTCAGGGAACGTGGACAAAGGACCGTGGACGTGGACAACGGGAGCGGGGAGGGCCGAATGTGGGAGGCAGGGCGTGGGGAGGGCCGGGGAGAGTAACGGGGGGCGGGGGGGAATGGAGACGACTGTAACTGAACAACAACAAAACTTTTTAAAAATAGCCTTGAGCCCTAAAAATAAATAAATAAACAAATAATTTTTCATTGAAGTTTAAAAAAGCATCATCTTCCCTTTCTGAACAGATAAGCAAATGAAACATTTTTTTTAAAAACCTAGAAATGGTGATTATATTTTTCACATAATGACCATGGCTCCTGAAACGATCTACAATGACAAGGTCAAAAAGTAAAATGAAACAGAAAAACGTTTTCTGACTATAAAGGTAACTTGTGAACCTCAATGTACTGTTAAACACCCAAGCGCCGTGGAGAATGGGCTTTGAAAGTCAACCAGCATCGCCCACTGGACCCCACAGAGAGCGGCCCTCGCCGTCGGGGCGCGGGCAAGCCTTCCTCACACGGGCTGCACCACCTCGCCTGCCGCTCACCCACACGCCCCATCTGGTCCCGCTGAAAGCATGACGAGTATCTCTGTGTGTCGTACGACAACACGCCTCGGCGTTTCAGTGACACCAGCATACCACGTCACACCGTGTTACCTCGACCGCTCTAACAGAGACCCTGCCGTGGGACATTTACGTGGTTTGCAAATTTTTTGCCCATGTAAATCATGGCGCAAAAAAAAAAAAAAGACAAAAAAACTCTCACGCTTCTATCTTCAGGCACGGAGCTGATGATTTACTCAGGGTACATTCCTAGAAGTCCAATCTGCTGAGTGCAGAAGTTCGCACATTCTGAGGGCTGCTGAGCCTCGTGACCGCAGAACCTCTCCCGAACAGGAGTCGTCCTCAGCGAGCACGGAGCACGGAGCACGGAGCACGGAGCACAGAGCTGGGGCAGGGCCCTGCATTCCTTTGCCTGCGGAACAATCCCCCGAGGCTGGGGCTTTTACTACCCCTTGTTCTGCAGAGAGGAAAACTGAGGTGCAGAGAGGCAAACTCTCAGTGCCACACAGCTAAGAACTGGCAGAGCCAGGAGTAAAACCCAGGTCTGTCCGCCTATGGTTACAGCTTCCAGCAGGGTCCTACCAGTTCATCACCCAACCAACAGGGCACGAGAAATCCCATGTCCTCACTCCCCCTTCCCCGCCCCACCCCAAACTGAGCACACTCATTTGAATCACACAGGGAGTACGCAGTTGCAAACAACAACAACAAAATAACCCAGCAACTTAAATGATAAAGTGATACACTGGCTCCAATAACCAGACGTCCTCGGGAGGGAAGAGTGTCCAGGACGGTTTGACGCAGCGGCAGAACGGGGAGACCAGCGTGCAGGCTTGTTTCCTCTCCCCGTCCCCCACGTGCTGGTCCCATCCTCCACGTGGCTCTCCTTCACCGTCTCCCGGTGGTCCCTGTCAACCCCCAAGGCCATGTACTTCACCCCGCAAAGTCCGGACAGGCGGAGAGAACACTGGCTTTTTGGAAGTCCTCTCAAAAGAGTGGGAACTGCTCCCCAGCCTCCCCCGTGTCCTTTTGAACCGACACCTGTGCCCAGGGGCGGACTGACGAGGAGGAGGTTAAGAGCTAACCTACATATTCCCATTCCTAGGTCCGGGAGTTGAGTAGGGGTGGCCTCCTCCAAAGGCGAAGTGGGAAAGGTGTGGAATGCAAGTCAGGACACTCACGGCGAGAAGGTTGATTGGATGTTGGGATTGCGACGTGCACCCTTGCGCCCCACCCACTGCCCCTTGGGCCTTGTCATCACAGTGCGCCCTCCACGCCATTCTCCCCTTGCTCCTGGCAGGGAGAAGTATCAGGAACTCAACATCCTCAGGGAGCAACCCTCAGTGGACGCTGCTGAGGGTAGGTGCAGAAATATCCCACCTCCCTTGCCCACTATGGGGGGCGTAAAATGAGGTTCACGTTCTATGGGTTTCCCAGAAGTCCCCCGCGGCATTAAAATCCAGTTGCTCCCCATAATACCTGGCTCGGTGGTTCCCCCTCTTTGGGCTCCCTTCTCTCGTGTCCCCACACCCCATCCAGCATTTCCTGGGGCCACCCCCAAATAAACCACTCGCACCAGGTCCCCTGACTTGAGGTCTACGTCCAACTGAGATGGTGATGCTGCTACAAAGCCCGCTACGGTATTTCTGGCTTTGTCCAGTTCTGGAACATTCTATGAGAATAAAATTGTACGGTTCAGAGGTTGATGATAGAGGCTCGTGCGGTGGCTCTGGGAAAACAGTATCCACCTCTGAGCTCTCTCCTTCCCCTTCGGTGTGAAGGAGAACGGAGGCCCCTTCCTTCAGAAACTACTTTGCATGCATGACCACCTCAACAGTGACCAGACGAGAATGCATTATTCAGCACCCTGTCGCGAGCTGTCCTGCAAATGTAGACATCTGGACCCCTCGGCCAGATTCTGCCAGGAAGAAGAGGGCAAACTCTGAAACCTGACTCGGTCCACGGTATTTTGAATTTCTCTCTTTTTGAGGGCATTTGCTGTAAACAAACTATTAGCCTTATGGGAGATTTTTTTTTTTTAAAGCAGCAGCCCTTCCTTAAAAGATGACAGATAATAATTTTTAAGTTTGTGCCTGAAAGAGGTAATCTCCCTTTTCACATCTGTTAATGGGATTTGTATGACAATCATTTATTTACTGACTTAATTAATTGCCATTGAGCTCTGCCTGGCTGGATGCAGAGCTGACAAATGGCTGATTTCTATCGGAAAAAGATGTGTGGGCAGTTTCATTTCCGGGACGAGCCCTACACTAAGCAGACGTCTGGCTCAGAAGGAGCCCTGTTCAGAGGGAAAAGCCTCTAGACTCTTTAGATTGGAGCTGCATTCACGAGTCTGAGAGAAGGACTGGAGCGGGAAGTATCGAGTTCCGCTGCTTCCCTCTGACCGATGAGACGGCTGGAGTCCCTGGGCCCAGGGCGGTTCTGAGTGACCCAGCGCAAAGCCGAGGAAGGCACCCAGGCGTCCTGACTCCCAACTCAGTCCTTGTCCTACAGTGCCCTTGGCCTGCACCCCAGAGCACTGATGAGAGAGACAAAATGTATCTCTGTTCCCAGCAGGTGGGGCTGGGGGCTGTTGGCTCAAATGCACTGAAGGCATAGGTGAGAAAAACACTGGCCTTGAATGCCCTTGAGAATCCCGAGGCCCATCAGTCCATCTACAAAACAGCAGGTCTGTACACCTGGACTACATGTAGGTCAGGGACCAGAACGGCTAAGGGGCTGTGTCAGAACAAATAAAGGGGGCCGAGGAGACAGGACAACCGAAGGTGACGCAGAGCCCCGCAGGACTTCCAGACAGAGATGCAGTATCTGGACAGCTGACCCAATCTGCAAACGCACTACGGGTTAGATTATCATGTTACAGGGATGCCAAGTCCCCTGATTTTGAAGACCGAATTGTGGTTTTGCAAGAGAACATCCTTTTCCCTGGGATACACACACTGAGATATTTAGGGGTTAAAAGAAAAAACTAGAAGAATCTGACCATCGAAGCAGAGGGTCGGGGCTGGTTTCTGGGGTGAAGATGCGGGGAACCCAGCTCCATGACCTCCAGGCTGTGTGACCCCGGGCAAGCCACCTGGCCCTCCGCGCATCAGCTCCTTCGTCTGTGAGATGGGGCTCCTAAGGGTGCCTTTCTCCACGGGACTATTGAGAAGACTCGATGAGCTAACGCTCTGCCCGGGCACTGCCGGCACACACGGATGCTTGATGAACGTGAGAGACAGCTGTCAAGCTCGAAGTCTCAGAGTCGGGTGAGATCCTCAGAGTCTCCCCTCCCAAGCAAGGGGGGGTCTTGCTGGGAAATGCCCACTGTGCCAAGAAGCAGGACTCGAACCCCCACTGGGAGAGTCAGCGCTGTGAGTGCCTAGCCCTTTCGTGTCACCAAGGGGGAGAGTGGAGCCTAGAACCTTCAAGGTCAGGCAGCTCACCAAGCTCAGCCTGACTCACCGAAATTTTAATTAACACCTACTATGGGAAAGGCCAGGGCTAGACACCGCGGGAGTTTTCGAGATAGTCAGGCTCAAAGACCGAAAGTGTGAACGTTCCGTGGGTGCAAGTTGATGTGGAAAGGACTGGTGGGCGGGCCCTCCCTCGAGGGAGCACACCCGCGCCTTTTCCCTCCCCCCTCCTTCCCCCAGGCGCTTCACCTGTGCCTCTCCCGCTCCTGAGCTCCGAGGGCCCTGCTCCTGCTTCTGTGACTCGTTTCCTGAGCCTACGCAGCCCAGCTGGCTCCCTTCTACCTCCAACTCTCCAAACCATTTGAAAGACAGAAGGAAAGTGCTGGTGAAGGCAAACCAGAAGGATATCCTGCTCACGTCTCCCCCATGAAATCTCTCGAGTCCCCAGATTTGCATCTTTAAAATGCCGGTGTCCTTGTCTCCTTCACTCAAAGCCTTGGAATGCTGAAATGTCAAATCCTTCACCGTCTCTCTCTCTGAATCGTCTCACGCTCTTAACTTCACCCCTCCAGTGGCTCCCCACTTCCCCTGGGGTTACCCCCAAACCCCTTCGACCCCGTGCTCTGAATGGCCCTGTGAAGGATGGACAGTCAAGCCCCAGCATTTATTGAGCAACTACTGCGTGGGACTCCCCGTGAGGGCGCTGGGACGAGACGATTCAAAGAACAGTGCGCTGCTTTCACTGTTAGTCAGCAGCGCGCACCACAGCGGAGGAGCAGGCATGCTGGGAAAGAGAGAGGGAGACACGATGGGGCCGGCCTGGAGTCTCGTTCCTCCGGGTGTGGTCCAGGGGGAACACCCTGTGACTCGACTGGGAAATTAACACCCCACGAGGGACGCATGATGTTTGTGGGAGCCAGCGTTAAGGGGCCTGGTAGGCAGAATGCCGCCCCCCAAATCTGTCCCCATCCTAAGCCCAGAACTTTACAGGGCCAGGGGGTCTTTCGAGGCACTGCGATACCTCGGTAATTGTCGTTAGTCGTTCCGGAACTCGTGATGAGTGCCGAAACCGACAAGTACTGAACAATCAAGCAGTTTTCTCTTGTGGGGCGGCAGCGTGACTCATGCAAGTTCCCGCAAGTGCGATGGGTCCCGAGCAAGCGCCGAGTGCTGACACCTTTTTTTCCTCGTCACAATGCAATGAGTATAAGGTCTGACAAGTTCTGAAGCCGACGAGCACTGAGGCGTGACCGCATCTGCAAGATCTCAAGGTGGGGAGTTTCCTGGCTTAGACAGGTGAGCCCTCAATGCAATCACTGATGACCTTACGAGAGGGAGAGGTGGACGTAGAGACCTAATGAGAAGCAGGAGGTTGGGCAGAAGCAACTGCCAGCTGCAGGCGGGGCAAGGAACGTGAATCGAAGCTGGAAAAGGCCAGGGAACGGGCTCTCCCATGGAGCTTCCTGCCAACCCTGTGACTTTAGCTCGAGAGACCCACCGTCGACTCCTGACGTTACCATGCCACCTCATGCCCTCAAGGTCCTCACCGCTCGGTGACGTCAGGAGCAGCATTCCGCAGGCAACGAACCTGACTTTCTCCGTCGGGCCTGGGGCGACCACGACCCACACTGGTAACAGCCCCGGGACACAGCACTATTTCTCACTGGTTTCCCCGACCCTGCTCACAGTTCCAGAAACACCTCAGCATGCAAACAGCTCCCTGAGTAACCCGGCCGAGAATGACAACAGTTTCCGGCCAGGACCCTGCCTGGTGCAGGCTGTCACTGATCCCACCTCCGAGGAAGCACGAAGGCTCGTCCCTAGGCTTCTGCACGTTCCAGAACATTCCAGCTCCTAGGTGTCTGCCCAACCCGAAGGCTGATTTCCTCCTGGTCCTCTCAGCAACCATCCCCACTCCTGGTGCCAGAGGTGCTCCCTCGGGTACGTGAGTGACGTTTCAGCATCCGCAGGCTCGGCACCTCTCCAGATCCTCACAAGAATCTAGTGACAGTGAGAACATCCTGACAATGTCATCTCTAACATCTTTGTCCCTCCGTAGCGGGGACAAAGGAGAGGTGAACATCACAGCAACATGGGCAATAGTTGGTGCCCACTGGAGACCTTACTAATCCCACAAGATTCACTGGGCTTTTTCTTGGGTCTTCGCCTGACCCACACCGCTCTCCAACTTGCTGAGGCATCTCTGTCCCCTCCTGCCATCTCTGACCCTCTTCAAAGCTTTGGAGTCCTGGGACATGCGGGCAGAAATCTCGCCCCCTCCCCAAACACCCACCAAAGCAATCTTCTAAACAAAGGCGGTTCTGCGCCTGGGAGGAATTCTGGTAGAGGGAAAAGTAGTCTTGACCCTCAGTGCAAAAGCAGCACGAATTTGGAGTCTGGCGCTTTAAGCAGCAAACCGAAAGGAGAGATGAGGAGAAGAGAGATCAAGGAGCCTGGAACCCTCGCAACACGGCGGCAGGTGGGAGCCCAGGAAGAAAGACAAGGAATGAGCAAGTCCCTGTAGCAGGGATGGCCAAGGAGCCTGCAGGGTTGAACAGCAAATCTTAACCTGGTTTCCGTTCTGTCCTGAGCCGTGCGTGGTCCAGCTCAGCGATCCCCAAGCCTTCAGTAGAGCTCTGCTACGCACAGCTCACCTACTCTGGTGACCCTCTGAGGTGCGGAGCAGAGCGGCTGGGTTCCGTACAAGACGAAGAGAAGGCACCAGCTTCAGGAGGCGAGATGCAATAGGAAGCTACCTAGAACTCCAAACAGAGGTGACCAAGAGTCCTCTGAAAACCCTTAGATACACCCAAGAAGGCAACAGTCGTCCCACAGTACCTGGGATGGGAGCGGGGACCATTTGGGTTTCGCTTTGAAAGGGACAAGTGGCCCCGGAATTGTGGGGCAATGGGAGACATCTTCATGCAGTGGCACTTGCAGACTTTGCACCTGAGCACTCATGGTCAAGGTCTCACCCTACGGCATGACACAGAGAGGGGCCTGGCTCTCTGCTGAAGTGGGGTGCTCGTTCTAAGACCATCGGGGAGAAGGCTGAACTCAGCCAGCAGTCTGAGGGGCTGGCGCTTGGCACCAGAAACCGAAGCTTCTCTGACAGACAGGTTTGTAAGACGAGCTCTCGTTTCACGAGAACGCACCAGCTTGCGGGAGCCCCAGGAAATTCTGAAAGCTCAGCACACGCTCTGCACCCGCCCCGCCTGTGCGGGGTGCTGAGAAAAGATGCGGGTGCGCCCGCGCCTGCAGGCAGGGGAGAGAGGGGGGCAGGAGCCAATAGAGCAGGACTGGGATGTGTTCTTCTGGGGGCAGTCAGGAATATGCAGGCCCAGAACCCATGCCTTCCAGAAAACCTAGACAAAGTAAGGCTCTGCGGCAAACTATAGAACTAACTGTGCCGATTCGATGGCTGCGAGAAAGTCGTGCCCAGGGTCTCGGAGCCGGGAAGACCATTCCAAGTCCAGTCCAGGAACCGAGCCAAGGGTTTAACTCGCATGATCTCACTTAATCCTCACACGTGTGTCAGGTGGGAGGTACCGTTATCCTCCCCCCTGTGCAGACAGGGAAACCAAGGCTCAGAGAAGTGAAGTCGCTGAACTGGAGTCTCAGTCAAGATACAACCAAGAAGTCAGACACCATTTCAAGGATTCACGACGGAGAGAGTTGAATGCAGGGAGCTGGTGACGCGGTGAGGGAGGGACGGGATCGGGGGTCGTGAGGCCAGCAGGGGTCAGCAGTAGCAGGAGGGAGAGACGGCAGAGGTGGCATGTTCCGAACCTGGGGCCAGGGTCACCTGGTGGAAGCTGGAACTTTGAAGGAGTCGGCGAAGCTGCCAGGGGCAGAGAGAAAGGGGAGAAATGCCCTGATTTCTCTCCTCCCTCCACCTTTTCATCTAATTCCAGGGTCCCCCATGGGCAGGACCCAAAGGGAACCTGCCAACAAGGAAGTCTGGGAAATTCAGGACCAGGACAGCTAGAGAGTGGAATTTGACCCCAGGTCCCATCCAGCCCAGTAGATCACAGCTTCCTTCGTGGAAGAGCACAGTGGCCAAGTTTCAGTTCCTTCAGGGTAGCATCCCAGCCTCCTGTGGGAACAGCGGAGGCTTGGATGACCCTTCCAGATGCCGGGCAACTCTCCCTGCAGACAGAGGGAGTCGTTGGAGACCTGAGTCCCAACCCGGGCTCGGCTCGGGCAGTGGCTCCTTGTGTGACTTCAAAAGAACTCATTTCATCTCTCTGAGCCTCTGTTTCCTCCTCTGGAAACAGGTACTAGGAACACACACCTTGCAAGGCTGATTTCAAATGGCTCACAGCAGGTGCTCAGAAAACAGACCTAATTGCTACCATCAGCATCCACATTATGTAACCTACGCACAGAATTATCATTTTTCTCGCAGGCTGGGTGCTCTCGGGAGGAGTCAGGGCTGGCGGAGAAGACAAATGAATTTCTCAGTCACGTCTGCAGGGCTGTCCTGGGCATTCTCCCCGAGCCCCCTCGGCTGTCAAGCAAACTTACTCAAGTTCACTAACAGTTCCAAGCTGCTCCCAGGAAGGAATACCTAGGGACACTGCAAATTCTGTTTATTCTGCCTTCTTCTCCTTAATGAGGGCATTTGCCTCACGCTGTGATCCTACTTTGCTTCCCTTAGAAAGTCATCCCGTAGGAGAGAAAGAGCAAACCAAACACCTAGGCGGAGAGCCCGGCTCACAGAACCGTGGACCTGTCACGAGCCTTTGGGTTTCAAAGGCCTCAGGAAACGCCAGCTGTCCCGGGATCAGGAAATGGACGAGGCGAGCGCAAGTTCCACGTTGAGTCTGGCTGAACGGCTCTGCTGTGATGGGACGGGTCTCCTTCCTCAGCGCGTTGACCGTCTGGTGAGCCGTCTGCTCCCCAAAGGATGCCACCTCTACACCCCTGCAGTAGCCACGGCAGAGGGTGGGGGTCGCCGAGACAGGGCTCCGCAATGCGCACGGTCTAGGAGATGCTCGCTCCCAGGGCCGGGCTGAACATGTTCCCCCTCCCCCAGAACGCCTGTCCGCCTGCAGCCTCTGAATGTGACCTTCCTTGGAAATCGAGGTTTTGCAGATGTAATTGGTTCAGATGAAGTCATATGGACCAGAGTGGCCCTTCACCGTCCTTCAAAAGTCCCATAGCTGGTGTCCTTTAAGAAGACCAGGAAGAGTGACGTCACCAAGATGGTATTATAGGTCGTTCCCGACTCCACTCCCCCTCACAAGAAGAACAACAACTATTCACCGACAAGACGCCAGGGAGAAACTCCTAGAACACGGGAGTGAGCCTCAGGGCCCGAGGCAAACTGCAACCGGATGGATGTTCAAACTGAGCTTATCGTGGTTACCATCGCGCAATATGTGTGACTCAAGTCACTGCCAGGCGTGTCCCACCTCTGGGCGTCTCTGGGCCACAATGGAAGAAGAGTTGTTGTCTTGGGCCAAACATTAAATACACTGTGACATGGAATGACCAAAAAAAAAAAAAAAATCTCGTAGTGTTCTTATGGTTTTGTGCTGGGCCGCACTCACAGCCATCCTGCCCGTGGGCCGCAGGTTGGACACCCCTGCCACACCTTAAATTTATACAGTGCTGTGCGTCACTTATATATAAATAAAGGTGAAAGGAAAAAACACATTTTTGGAAAAATCTAGAAGGACGAGGAGGAGACACACAGGGTCAAAGTCCAGTGTCCATGAGGCAGAGACCGGGTGATGCACCCACAGGCCGAGGCGTGCCGGGGGCCACCTGGGGCTGGAAGATACAAGGACGAATCCTCGCCAACACTCTGATTTTGGACTTCTGGCCTCCGGGGCTGCGAGGGAATACGTTCCTGTTGTTTAAGGCCACCCCGTTGGCTCTCATTTCTTACGGCGGTCCCCGAAAACGAGCCCAGTCTCCATTTCTGCGCTTACCCCGCCACAGACCAGCAGGCTTGTGGGTGAGTCTACGGACCATACTTCGAGTGGCTCTGGGCAAAGGCACAGATGAGGGTGTGGGTTCGGGCCTCATCTTACCCCAGCAGTCGGACTCCCCACAGGGAGCGTGTCCTGCTGGCTTCCCTAGGACCGACCCGGCGCTGACGTTCTGGAGTTTTGGGTGACGATGTTCCAGATACAATGAATGGCAGGAGGAGGGGCGAAGGCAAACTCGACCCTGAGGTCCAGGGAAACTACTGCTCACGTCACTGACCCCGCAGTCCAGTGCCCCTTCCCCCCCGCCACCCCCCCACACAATAGAATTGAATACTTAATGGAGACGCCTCGGGCTGGAGCAGGAGCTTCACATCCGGTGCACACAGTTCACCACTGGTTGCAGCTGCCTGGAGAAGGAGTCCAAGGCTCAGAGGGAACAGGATTCCGGAATCAACCGGTCCTGTCTGCCTGGGCTCGAAACGGAGCGTGGTGGCATGCCTCAGCCACCCGAACGCCCCGGCTTCCCTTCTGGGAAGAGCGATTTCGGAGCCGCCATTCAAGAGTACAGCTAGAAACTACAGCAACAGTGAGGACAGTGGGGAGAGTTAAGATTCACAGAGTCTGAGCCAGGGCTATTTGACATACGTTCACCCATTTCACCCTCACAGTGGCCTGTGAAGGCGACACTATTGGTACTGTCTCCATTTTACAGATGAGGAAGCTGAGGCTAAGTCAGTCACGAACTCAAGGTTCCAACCCAGGCAGGCCCAGAGTCCTATCCCTTAATCACTATGCCAGCGCACCAGCCCTCGGCATAATATCAATTTACCACTCAACGTATAAAGTAGTAGTTTCTTTTGGCCGAAGTTTACATGCATCCGACCTTAACAGGGACCCCCCTGACCATGCCCACCTTTTTCCTGTGCCATTTGTGACCCTCAAACTGCCAGCCTCTTTGACATAGAGAACCCTGAAGAGTAAGAAAAATAACAAGAGCAACAATAGTTAAACTGTATGAAGCACCTACTGTGTGCCAGGCCCTATTCTGAGAGCTTTAAATCTTTTAAGCCATACAATCCACATGACTCCATGAGGCAGCCACTATTATTACCCCAGGGGTCGTTAACTGTCCTTAGCTTTATAGAGAAATGCATTTCCAGACAGCTGTCCCCCAGCTCCATGTCACAGTTCTTCAGGCATTCCACAAATATGCACACAGCACTTACTATGTGCCACACCCAACACAAGGAGCCGAGGCCACTGAGGTGAATAAGACAGAATCCCAGCCTGAAAGAGCTTTTAGTCTTGGGAGGGGACAGACAGGTCATCAAATAATTAGAGCCCAGTGAGATCAGGGGCCTGGAGGAAGAAGCGGCGGACACTGGCTAAGCAACTTTCTCAACCAGGGGTGATCCTGCCATCCAGGGGACACTGGGCAATGTCTGGAGGCGTTTTGAGTTGTCACCACTGGCAGAGGTGGGGGCTACTGGCATCTGGTAGGTGGAGGCCAGGGGTGCTGCTCAGCACCCTACAGTGCCCAGGACAGCCCCCACAGCGAGAAAGGGTTAGCTCAATGCGCCAATGTTGAGAAGCCCCAGGCAAAAGGAGTCATGGTGAATTGGGGCTGGGCTGCATAGGGTGTGTAGGAGTTTGTTAGATGGAGAAGAGGGGACAGGGCATTCCAGGCAGAAAGAACGGCCTGTCCAAAGGCCGGGAGGCAGGCAAAGGGCAAGGTCAGAGAATGGGGACAGCTCAGTGCGAGTAACAAAGTAGGGCAGGGGTGGGTCCCAGTGGGTCCCGCTCAGCAGTTAGAATTTCATCCTATCAGCAACGGGGAGTCCCTGAGAGAGAACCTCACATGAAGACTTAAGGGAGAACGGGCGAGGAGACAGGGGAACAGGGGCCGGGCCTGTTCCTCACACTGTCTCCACCGCAGCCTCCGATTAATCCCGAACTCTGGGCACCGCAGCTCCGGCGGCCCCACGGCTGCGTGTCCTCCTCTATCTCGACTGCGCCAGGCACAGGTTCAGAAGGCAATGAGCCTCTCCTGCCACTGCGGGGACAAAGACCTTCCCGCTGGGACGGGAAAGCAGACTCCCAAAGCCTTGCCCCAGGGCTTCTCCAGCCATTTTTATCTGCCACAGACTTTCTCTGCTCAGCTGAACCGGGGGAGTAAGAAGACAGTCTAATTAGCGTTCTCCTTAGAGGCCCCACAGCAAGAAGTTCCTAAGGTTCTGTCCCCAGCGCCTCCCCCCCCCCACCCCCGCCGTACCTTCTTCCTGCCATTTCTATCGACGTAGGCCACAAAGTGGTTACAGGGGCCAGTGGACCACATAAGCCTCAGAGCCTCCAGGGTCAAGGAAACACTCGCTCCCAGCAAATGAGGCCGGCCACCGTCTCCGCTGTCAGCCCAGACAATCGATACCTCGCGCTCAAATCTTGTTTTCTCCTTGGGCGGTTTTCCCAAGGCCTTTGTCCCTGCTCTGGACAGCCAGGGCCCCTGGATGGCAGGGCAGAGTTTCCCGTTCAGGAGCGTGGACTCACTCGCCCTATGGCTTGGGCAAGCGACCTCCCCCGGGGAGCCTCCCTCATCTGCATAATGGGCATAGTAAGGTCTCCAATTCAAAGAGTTGTGTAGAGATTCACGGAGATTATGCAAGTAAATTGCTGAGCCCAGTGGTTGCCGTGTGATAAACACTCTGTAGGTTAAAATAGTGACATTACTGTCACCGGAGCCACGCAACGCTGCATGACTTTTCACACTCTCCTGTTCCTCACTACGAACCCTGAAACCACAAAAGGAGAACGTGGAAGGGAAGGGACGGGCGGATGGTTGAGGTCCTTCCACGCGTCTGCCATGCCTCCTGCATGAATACACGCCCTCCTCTGACCCTCGAGTGGCAGCCATGGAGACGAGCCGCCCAGACCCTCCTTCAAGGAAGGATTTCCTTCAACTATGAGAACCTCCAGAATCTGAGGCGGCGTTCGAGCCAGGGTCACCCTCTTCCCAGCCAACACCTGGGTGCAGCGCGGGTATCGGGACCTGGCCGTTCCTGTCTACTGTGCGGTTCTCTCAACTGCGAGATCGTACTCTGGAGCGGCCCCTGCCCCACATTGGGTTGGCCAAGACTTGGTCAGACCTTCCTCATGGCCTGAGGGCTCTCCCTTGCCCAGTCCTCCCCCCTCCCCCTTTTTCTTTCATGGGCCTTAACCCTCATCAATCTCTTGCACCCATCATACTATCAGTGTCTACTTTTCAGGTGCCCACCCAACACCTCTCACCATAACCCTTGATGGGGTGTGTGTGTGTGCGTGTGTGTGTGCGCGCGCGCGCACGCAGAGTTTGTTTCTTTCCCTGTGGCATGGTCACCCGGGTCTACCCATCCTGTGAACTTGATCTTGCAGAACATAAGACCCTCATGTCAAATGTGAAGGACATGAGAGCAGGGGGGGAGGGGAGCCTCCCAGTTCCCGGCACTTTGTGCAAGCAGCTTGCCACGTATTCGTTCCACGAACAGCTCAACCGATGGCGGCTGCAGTGCATCTTACAGAAGGGGAAACCATTCAAAAAGTCGCATCTGCTTTCAGTCCAGACCCAGGAGGAACGGGAGCAGCCAGCGCCTGCTGCGGGTCGTGGTGGACGCGGTGATGCACCGCCCAGACTCCCCTTCGAGGGAGGACCCCGGCTGCAGAGCCCCTCACCCAGGGTCACAGCGTCCCAGGGTGGCCACGGCAGTGACTGACCCATGAGGAGTGTACAGACCCGCTCACCTTGGCCAGTGGAGCCCCAGCTGAGCTCCCTGGGGGCTCAGCTGAAGCAATCGTTGGGCCCCCTTTGCACCTTGACTGCTCCCCCTGCCCTCCCCGGCTTGCGTGCCCTCCCTTCCACCGGTGTTGGTCCAAGAGCTCCCCTTAATAAACACCCTGCGCTCGCCTCCGTCTCAGAGTCTGTTTCCTGGGCCCCTGCCTGCGACAAGTGTTAGCTGTGTGGAGAGCATTCACTTGCATGAACCCACTGCACCTTTGCCACCACCCAGGGGCGGGATTTATTCAGCCCACCTGGCAGACGAGAAATCTGAGGTTCGAGGTCCCATCGCTAGCAAACAGGGAGCCGAGCAAGTGTGCTGGACTTCAAAGCCTCAGAGCTGGTATCTTTGGAAATGAAAGCTGCCGCTCTCCACCTCCGAGCCAAGTCTCGAGGTCAAGCCCAACTCTCACAAGCAGCCAGGATGGACACCGGAGCCACGGGACTCCCAGACCCCGCTTCCACACCGAGCGTCACCCTAAGGAGCCCCAGAGGGGCCCACCACGAACCAAGGTCAGCAATCAGGTAACATTAAAGGTCATTCTGAAAGGAGTCACTGCTGAGCTGATAATGAGTTTAAAAGAAGGTTTAATCAAACCTGCTTCTCTGATTGAACCCAAACCTGAGAAATAAGCCCAAGACTTTACTGCCCAGGAAGCCTGTCAAAATAGTCAAATAAACACAAACTCTGCAGCTTCTTTATGTTTTTCCCCCCCGCCATCTCCCTGGGGCAAGAGAGAGGGAGAGAAAATAGTACAAGGACTGAATGCATTTGATTGAAATATTTGCTGTCTTTGGGACCGAAAGAAAACCTCTCTCCAGAATTACATGTCATTGATTTGGAAGACTTAAGTGGAAAGCCTTCAAAAGGAGAAATGCCCCAAACAGGTACGACATGAAACTGCCACCTCTGAGACCGCTAAAGCAGAAGGGAGGGCGGGGGACAGTGACGTAAACCACCCCTGGAGAAACCAGGAGGCCGCCCGGAGCCTCTTCACCGGAGCCAACACTGGGAGAAAGGACAGAAACGCACCTTCTCCTGAGTCGCCTTCTGTTACGAAGCCACTGAAACACACCCGCAGGTGGTTCAGCTTTTGGAAGGCAGGCATTTCCTCTAAATTCTATAGGAATGGAGAGCTAGACCCCGACTGACGCTCAAATGCTGCGTAATAGAGGTCATGTGCGTTGTACGTGACCGGCACGCTTCAGCACGCGCTGGGGGGAGGCTGAGATGACTGGCCCTCCGACTCGCTGACGGCCCGGCACACCTGGCCTCGGATCTCCGCACAGACAGTGATGGAAACTGACACGTGTATTTACTGACACGTGCTTCTCTCCTTGCAGTTTCTCCCTCTCTCTCCCCCCGTCTCCCCTTGTCTGTCTGTCTGTCTGTCTCTCTCTGATACACACACCATAAAGTGAAATGAACAACAGAACCTAGAATTCCCTTCCCCCAAAGTGAAAACCACTTCCTTGTTCCCCTGTCCTCACTACTGAGCATCTCAGAATACACCCACGGGTGAAGCTGGGGCGCGTAATTTTCCAGCTGCGGGGACTGACGCCCAAACAGCGTAGGGGTCCCTTCCTGATTAAGCAGTGGAGAAGAGAGAAGGAGTTTAGACAAGCAGTAAAGTGTTCCGCAGCGTTTCTTAGAAGGCACAGATGCCTGTGATCACAGGCTCACCTTGATTAAACCGCTTATTTCCCCGGCATTTTCACAGCCTCCATTCCTTACTCCTCGGTGAGAATTTCTTTCCGGCCTACTCACATTTCTGGGGCGGGGGGAGTCCTCTCTTCCGCAAATGAGGCGGAGGGAGGATGAAAGAGTTCTCTGACCTCTGTAGCCCTGACACGCGGGCGCGCTTTTATAAAATCTAGTTATCAGATCTTCACAGGCGCGGAGAGATTTTACCTTGAAAGACTTGGGAGAAAGGAAGGTTCACCATTTTTAAAAATCCATTTCAATTCTACTTAATAAGAGCAGGGTTTTTTTTTCTTCCTTTCATTAATGGAACTTGGAAATGCATGAACACTGGAGACCTAATAAACTCAGGATAGAAAATATTAAAAGTGCCACCTCCCTGCCGCCTCATCGTCTTCGTTTCTTGGGGTCATGTGTCACTTGGGATTACAGCATCTGCTGCTGCAGCTGCCTCTGGCATGCCGTGACCGGGGCCGCCGCGGGTTCTGGGTTCCGTAAGTGGGCACCGCTCAGACTGGCAGCTCTGGCCAACGAGATGAAATATCTAAATGAGGCAGACAGACCCCCACCAGAAAAAAAAATTCATTATCTAATCATAATATTCATTTTTTACTACAAAAGCTATTTAAGCACAGCAGGCTACTTTCATTTCTTTTACAAAAGGATATTATATTGCTTGTAATTGTTAACCCAACAAATTTAAAATATTTAGCCTGAACAAATACGTTAAGGTTTTCTAATCGACTCCTTGGAGTCGAGTACAGTCACAATCTGGCCTCCCATCTGCTGTGTCCTTGGAATGTCGCTATCCTGAGCAACTGCCGCTGCCTGTGTTGCTGCTGATCAAGCTAAAGGCTTCCGACTCTTCCTATTTCAAGGGTCAGATCCGGAATGGCCACCCATTGTGGCCCAAGTGAGACATACTTGGGGATTCACAGACTCCTTCAGGTCACTGAAGTTCCAGGAAGAGCACCAGAGCAGTCATTTCAGGGCGGCTCATGTCAAGGGTAGAAGTCTAGTTCATATCCACACCCTGGAGGAACATATTCTACCACTGAGAGCTTTTGTTTTCAGCTACAATTTCCTGAGCACTTGCCACATGCCGGAAACTCTAAGTGGCTTGTGGGTATTGTTTCATGTCTCCCTCACAACACGACCAAGCCGAGGGCACCATTATTATACGCGTTCATCAGAAAGATGAGAGCCCAAGGCTCAAGGAGGCTGTCATCTGCTCAAGTCAGAAGAGTCAGGGGTGGGGCAGAGGCGCAGACCAGGTCTGTCTGCCTCCACACCAGCAGCTCTGCTGCGGATAAAACCATTGTCCCAACTCCTCATCTGCGCCAGCATCCAGGCCCTGGACCTCGAAACTCTGCGGTCCTTCCCACAAAACACTGTGCTTCCTTGCCCCTTGACTTTGGACCCAGCTACGTGACTTGATTTGGCCAATGGGATGTGTGCAGATATGCTACAAACCTAGGCTTAGAACATGCAGCACCATGGCCTTGGCCTCTTGAAATGTTGCCATTAACAAGAAAAGAACATGCCTTGGCTGGCCTGCTAGTCCCAAGAGAAGAATAAGAGACACGTGGACCAGAGCCACTCCAGCCAACCTGCAGGCTCGTGAGCAAAAAACCAGGTTTGTTGTGTGTTGCTGGGATTTGGGGTTGTTTGTTATACAGCAATAGCTCGCTGATACAAAACTATAGTTTACTGTCTCTGGAGAGACAATGGGGAGGGCAGACATTCTGTTCTTTTAACTCAGCATTAACCACTAACATTTATAGAGCAACAAAATTACATAGCACCAAGACACGGACAAAAAATTATCCAGCCACCTGCCTGCCACGGTCTGACACCCTGAGACATGCTGGCTCCACGTTCATCATTACGTTCAAATGCCTGGCCTGATGAGCTCACACGGAATCTCTGAGTCTGACATTGTACCTCGCAGGATTTAATCAGCTCCTCCAGAAATCGCTGAAGACAGACACACACACACACACACACACACACACCCCTCCCTATCCATCAGGGAGACAGCTGTCAACCTTAAACTTCAATCTGTTTCTCTGCTACTGCGAAGAGATTCTGGAAACAACCCCAGCCTGAAATACAGGGTCTGGCACAAAGAACGCCCCTTTTTTATTACAAAATCTTTCACTACAAAATCATGTGCATACAATTCTGTAACATAACAACATCACACTCAAGCATACCATATGATATTTCAGGTGAAATGTTCAAATTGAAGACTATAAATTATTACACCCATATTATTACCCTACCCACCACATTCAAGCAGGACGCTTACTTCTGCTGGACCCTGTATGTTGTGGGGACAGGACTCCTGACCTTCCTTTCCTTCAGAGCATCTTTTGGGGCAATGAGTCGCAGGGGGAAAGTGGGGGAAGCTGCTTCAGGACAGAACGCAGGCGACGCAGGAGGGGGGAACTAACATCTAAAGAAAGAAAAACAAGGGAGATGTCGGATTCAGCGAAGATGGTGCCAAAACATTCCCAATTTCCATGGGCACCAGGGAAGTGCTCCACTCAAGTTACACAGAGGTCAAGGCCGCTGCTTCCACGAAATTCTGGAGCAGCAGCTATCTGCTGGCTCCTGCCAGCACAGGATGGGCAGGTCCCTGAAGAAGCACAGTTGGACAGCGGCTCCCTTCTTCCCCGTTATAACATCCCACCCAATCGTCATCACGGATCAGTCAGCTGCCCTCATTGGGTGCACAGCATTCTTGCACACGGACCAGCTGATCCCAAAGAGGCTGTTAGTCATTTATTTGTCCTACAAGTCTCTGTGGACTGTCTGCTACGTGCTGAAGCTACCATGGTGAACAAAACAGATCTGAACAAGACAGAGGGTCCCGGCCCTCCTGGAGGGTGGGATTTAGTGGGGGAGATGATTAGACAAGCTATTACAGAGAGAGCAACGCAGGGGAGTGTCAGGTGCTCCAGAAGCAGGAAGTGTGTTAGGCTGGTTCCCTGAGATGTTTATTCATGAAGCGATCCCAGGAAACACTGTAGAGAAATAGGGGGAGCGAGACATGAAAAGGAAGGCATTCAGTGAAGGGCCCACTGTCCGACCATCCATCAGAGCTTAATCCTGCCCGGAAGTCAGTGTAGAGCACAGGCCTCGGTTATCCTGCCTGAGGGGCGAGGGAACGGGGTGTGAATACACCAACTCCCCAACTCCAACGATGGCCCTAATCCCCAGCTCTCGAGACTGCTATAAATGTGAGGCAGTGAGTGTGGGTGGCCAAAGGGAGACCCCAGGGAAAGAAATGAAGGAACTGGTGGTTGGAAGCTGAGCCGGTGTGCACTGAGCTGATGAGGGTTCGGGAATTCTGGGTGGGGCATGAGCATCTCCATTTTATATATGAAAAAGCTACAGCACAGAGAAGTTAAGTGTCTTCCCCAAAGTCACCCAGCAAGAGAGGGTAAGGAAACGGCAAAGAGAGGAATGCACGCTGTCTGTCTGCCATTCACATATCCATGTAAAGTTTCACCCTTTGTTTTGATCAAACCCTGATTGTAACTCGGAGTTACCTTCTGCCATCACGTGAGTGCTTTCGACTTGGGTGCCTCCCTCCTTTAATTCGTTCATGCAGCAGAACAGTTACTGAACCTCTACCGTATGCGAGGCGCTGCCAGCCAGCGGGGCCCATCTGACTCTGTACCTGGAAAGTCTCTTCTCCTTGCAAAGGCATCCATCTCCAAACAGTGACACAGCTCCATTGTTTATTGTCAAGTTGCATTTTTTTCCCCTGCATCTTTTATGGAATCTTGCTCAATACAAAGACTTTCCAAAAACAAGAGCTGAAACCAGCTTGGATGGATGGCTGGGGAAGAGACAGGAAAAATGAAAGGCACTTCCTTTTTCCCGCGCCGTTGCTTTTATTGCAAATCTTTTCAGCCACCTGATCTTGGAAAATAACATTCATCAACAGCTACACAGAACACCACGCATGACTCTCAGCCGTGATGTCACAGGAGGAGGCATGTCCTTTGTTATTATTTACATAAAGTAATGTGCACAACAATGCAACGTGTCTTACTTGGCGAGACACCCATGACAAGTAAAAAGACAAACGTGTGTATGGGAACTAGGAGCACCAAATTCAGGATGGGGGTTGTCCCCGGTGGGGGCAAGAGGAGGATGGCTGGGGGGGCAGACTTTAACAGGTTTGGCAGCGTATTATTTCTTAAACTGGATGGTGAGTACCTGGGTGTCTGTTACATTATTCTTTACACCTTTTTGTGTGTCTGAATATTTTATACATTTAAAACAACTTTAAAATAGACACCTGGGTAAGTCATGTGGTTTCCATTGGGGGAACCGAAAGAAATCAGTGCGATTCGACCTTTTTTGACTAGAAAGGTGCAGTTTCCCATGCTCATTGCAGAGTGCAGATCTGTGATGTGCCATATTCATCCCAAACCAGCCTTGCTAATAAACCTTGGAATGACTTAAGGATGATTAAGAACAAAGGATGGAGGCCTCGGACGATTCGTCTGCAGGCGTGCCTTCTTGAACTCCAGTTAACTGCGGTTTTCGAGGGACAGAACTAAAATTGGCCTAAGAGCTGAGACGTGCAGAGAATGGGAAAAGAGGCAGCACAGGAAAAGTGGGCAAACCGGCACTTGGCCCAGCAATCGGTGCAGATGAGCATTTTTCTTGGCTGCACAATCAGCAGAGCCCACCCCGCAAAGTACCTTGAAGAACTGGCATCTGTCCCTTCTCAAAACCCTGAAGTCCAGTGAGGAAAATTCTTGGTCATTCAAACAAGGAGGAAGGCCTTCTTAGAAGTATAAAATAGGCCACTTGTTTCCAATGCACTTGAGTAGCTTTTCGTCACCTTATACCAAAAAGAAAAAAAGAATCTATTTATGTCAAGCAGTGGAACGCACTCCCGGAACACAGGAATAATGAGAAAACGACATCGCGTTGCTATCATGTCGCCGTTTCTCGATTCTCTTCTACTGAGAGCTGCCCCGAAGAGGTGGGTTTCTTTTTTTTCTCTCAAGACTTTAAAGAGAGAAAAATAAAAATAAAAAGAACCGTTAATGGAAAGCAGGAGGGAGGCCCCAGGTTGCTGCACAGATGATCAAAGCCAACTGGCTGTGTTTATATAGGGCGGTTCGGGTTTCAGAACATGAATGCACAGAAGAAACACTGCAAGAGCTTCTTAGAAATGCAAATTCCTGCCCCTGCCGGGTTCTGATTCAATAGGTCCAGCCTTGAGCCCCAGAACGCAGCGCCTTCAACAAACATCCAGGGTGATTCGGGCCCCGGGTGTTCCTGGACCTCACCAGGAAACGTGGTAGGAGTGTCCGATTGCTCCCGCTGTTCTTATCAAAGGAAGGGTAGTGTTGCCATCTGTTTGAAGTTCACGCTGAACCTGAGAAAGCATTGGAAGCTCAAGGACTCCATTTCCCAGCCTACAGAAGCGTTTCATTTACTGTTCATTCAACATATATTTATTGAGCACCTACTATGTGTCAGGTGCTATGTTAGAGCAAGATATTTGTGTTCTCAACAAAAGGAGGAAAGGGAAGAAGGCAGCAAGGAAGGGAGGGAAGGAGGAAAAAGCAGCATAAAAAAGAAAAATACGGGTCAGCGAAAAAGGAAGGGAAGACATTTTGTAAAGTATTCTTTAAAATCACCCAGCAGCCCACTGTGGAGACAGAGTACATAATTTATAATCACTGCTTTACATATCTTCCTGCTAAATATACCTACATCCTTTTTATTTCCTCTTCTGGATGATAGGCTCCATGGAGAATCATCTCACTTGTTATCTACAACCGGAGACAGCGCATACTAGGGGAATTTTTGCTTCTAGCTTTTTGGGGCCAAATATGGTTAGACCCAAAGGAAATAGCAGAGGCCAGGTGCTGGGGGGACTTGGAACATGTCGTGACTGGGTACTTCATGGCACAGGGAGCCACCTTCTGATGTCACTTCTCCTGTGAGTTTAGAACGGCCCCTCCCTGTCCTCTTCACCCGATCTCAGCCAAACGTTCCATCTCAGGATGACCGATGTCAGGTGCTATGTTAGAGCAAGATAGCACCTGGGAGTGACGGGGTGCATTCCGCTTTGTGCAGGACAGAGAGGTTACCGCCAGCTTCTCCCCGCCCCCATCGCCCTCTCCCTCCTTTCCTACTCTTGCCATTTCATTTCCAGCCGCCCTCTCTCCATTCACCCCAGCCCCTGCCTGAGGAGAGCTCACAGCGCCACCAGGATGTCTATCCCGACGGCATTTGCACAGGGCTGCTTTCTCTCAGATGTGACACCCCGACAGCGCCCACAGTGTTCTCTCAGACAGAGACGGGCCTGGCATCCTCCAGGCCACCGGGGCACCTGCATGATTTACTGCTGCCAGCAAAAGGGCCCTTCCCCCGCACAAGTCCCTCCCAAGAACGGCTGCCTGATGACGGGCAGGAATGAAGTGCCATTTGTGCTGGCATCTACCGTTATCATCTGGAAGCCAGAATCCAATTTTAAAATTAAATGAAGACTCACCGAGATTACAGTTTAATGTGAGAGTTTAACCCTGCTGGGCAGAGGAGTGAGGAAGCAACTTGGTGAGGAGGCCTGAGGCAGCTGTGGCGAGCAGAGGCAGCCCAGGGCCCTTGCACTACAGTGCTGATGGCTGTCGGGGCCGGGGGTGGGGGGGGGGGGCCAGAAAGGAGCCCGCCGCCTAGAGGAAGTTGTGAGGCAAGCTGGTAGAAAAGTGAGTTTGACTTATAAACGTGCAGTTGACATCTGTGCCAGCCTACGACCTGTTTGCCCTCAGCACCATCCTTCCCCACGTGCTGTGTCACCTGGACTACATTTCCCAGAGTCCCTTGCTGACTGGATTCAGGTCGGTTCAACCAATGAGAGGCCCTGGAAGAGATCAGAGGGTGGGCAAGTGCAGGGTATTTCCCCCTTCCTCTCTGCCCTAAGCAGCTTCTGGAGAAGGAGTTGCAGCTCCTCCGTGGCTCCAGCACTGTCTGGATCCAGCGTCCACGGGGAGATCTCAGCTCCTGGACTCTGTGAACACCCCTCCTTTCTCCAACCCTCCAGTCAAAAGGTGACAGCAGCCTCCTGCCATTGCTGACCTCTGATTCCCTCACCACCAGTTCCCGCACTGAATTCTCTCTTTTACATACTCTGAGCCATTTCCATTTTCTTAACAGGACCTTGATGGATACAACCATTAGCACTGATCAAAACAACAATAAAAGGTGTTCAGGAACGCCATTTTGCACAGAAGGCAATGAGTATCTGTGCCAATAGTTCAGCCCTACGGACATATGCAGAGCTGAAAATCAAGGCCTCCCAGAAGTCAAGGATTTTTTAAAACATGTTTTCAACCACACATTTCCCTCCTTCAGAGTAACACAGTGAAAATGAAAAGAATGGGCTTTCAAATCAAGTCAACCTGGGTTTGAACCCCCAACTCTGCCTTTACTACCCAAAGGACCTTGAATGAGTTGGTTAAACCTCTTCAGCCTCAGTTTTTGCATCTGTAAGATGGGAAAACAATACCCGTATTTTATATAGTTGTCTTGAAAATTTAGAGAGAACAGTTCCTGGCGTGGTGTTAACTGCTATGTAAATGTGGGTTCTCTCCACCTAAGTAAAGTTCAAGGTCACTACAAACACATTCTGGGGATGGCAAGTCTACCTCTGACAGTTGCTCAACATTTTTGGTCCTTTGTGAACCTTCAAGAGGCATGAAAGGATGCCCACAGCCCCTCGAAAATACTATGGTGCCTCTTGAGAAAATTCTAGAGATAAGTCACCAGGAAAAAAAATAACACATTATTTCCTTTACCAGAGAAGTAGCAAGTTCTGGTGTCACATAATAAAACTTTTGACACATGAAACCTGCCCAGAGCGAGCTCAGCTTTGACAGAGATGAAAGAAAGAAGGGTTCAATTCCAACTCTGCAAAAGCTGTCCCTTTGGAGCCGGGAAGAGACGGCCGCTGTTTGACAGGTTCGGAAGCTGCCCTGTAGGACCTCACTGCTCCTGAGTGCTTTAGTCTGTGCTTGCTGTGACAGGGCAGAGGAGCCAGCCCTGACTTTTTCTTGTGATGTTTAAAATAAACCAAGGAAGGAAAGCCCCTGAGCAAGAATGTTGCTTAGGTCTTTATTTTCATCTTTCCCAAATAAAACCCTGCTTATACCTTCCTATTGCCCATCTGACAAAGGACTGTTCTGCTACCCTGTCCCTCTTTTGCAAGGGGGGGGGGGCTGCTAAATAAAAACTCGAACAGCTGATCCTCAGGAGTGTGGGATGCAAACTCTTATCCTGATATTTTGATGAATTCCTGGGCAGGGTCAGAGATAACAAATCTATATATAGTTTCTACCTCCAGATACTCATGGGGAGGTAGTCTGGGAGGGTTGGGATAATACGGGCAACTTGAAGCAGTCCCTTGCTCAGCCATGTCAAGGGTCCCCTTAGGCAGAAATAAAGCCACAGGGTGGCAAAGCCCAAAATGCCACCAACAGAGCCGTTGCAGACCCAACAAAAGAGACTCCCAGCATTAGCAGATGCCTACGGGAGCCGCGTGAGGCGGGCATGGACAACATTCACCGAAAAGGGCAAGAAGCAAGTAGAGACAGGAGGCGGGGTGCCATGTGGTGAGAAAAGGCCTCAGCTCAGATCTCAGTGGCTCCTTTTTCACGATTCTGTCGTAAGCAAGCCGCCTGCCTCTCTGAGTGTCTGAGCTTTGGTGTTTCTCAATTGCTGGATAAAAATGATAATACTCCTGACAACGGTGACAAGCCATGGCCTCCCTCCCTCCCGGCATTACTGGGAAGATCAAAGGAGAGAACGAAGAGGAAAGTGGTAATAGTAACTGCTCCCATGCATTGTCTTAGATTGGTCCCTCCAGAAGCCAACGCTGAGATGAGGAAGACATGGCTGCAGTGCTCTGGGGGCGGGGGAGGGGGGGGGAGGGGGGCGTGGAGCGCTGCAGGAGATGGAGGGGAAGCTGTGGGCACCTCGGGTAACTCCTGTTGGGCAGCTCTGGGACACGGGATGGGACACGGGATGGGACACACACTTCGCAGAAATCCTAACCAAGGGGTAAGTAAGCTGAGTATTTGCTCACTGACTCCCCATGACTGTTGAGGGCCGATTTGGGGGGTACTGACTCCATTACACCCCTGGTTGGGCATATGCAAAGGCACCTGTGGGACCTCTGGGAGCCAGTGTAGAATATGCACTCACGCAGGGCCCTAATAACTGGGGAACAATTGGAGACTGCATCTCCAAACTTTTGTAGAGAAAGAAATGAACATTTAGCTCCTTTTAGGTCTCTTTATCATGGCAGCCAAATCCTCAGCCAATGTAAAGAGAGCAGAAACTGGTCCCTGCCAATGGTTTCTGTGCTCACTTTTCAAAGTCAGACATAAGCACCCACTACCTTTTTAATCCGCTAATCAGGAAAATAAATGACTCATGTCTGGTGTCTCAGAAATCAGGACAGTGCCCGAATGCCAAGATTTTCTTTTAACAACCAAGCCTGGATGTCTTCCATGCGGTTGATTAATTGCATTCAGGGTCTCAGTTCATGCCTTCCCACTGTCCAGGCCTTTGCAATGTGACTTTGCTGTTCCTCCCATCAAGAGGTGGGGTCTGAGTCCCCAGCCCTTAAATCTGGACTGGCCTTGTGGCTTGTCTTGGCCAACAGAATATAGGGGAGGTAATGGTGGGCCAATCCCAAGCCTATGCCTCAAAAGACTTTGTGTGCTTCTGTCCTCTCTTGGGACCTGCTGCCCTGAAAATAAGGTTGGAATAGAGGGTTAGACATTAGGTAGAGCATATATAATTCATGCCAGCCAAGACCTTCCTAAATCACGTACCCTCTAGCTGACTACAGCCAGATGAGAACCAGCCAAGATCAGCTGAGCCCAGCCTAGACCAGAGGAACCATCCACCTAGTCCAGCTTAATCTGCCCACCCACAAAATCATGAGCTTAAGCAATGGTTGTTGTTTTAAGCCACTAAGGTTCTTATTCTATGTGCTGTTCAAGAGCTCAGAAGCAAAGAGCTGGAATCTTCTGGGCACCTGCAGGTGGGCTAGTAAACAGATATCACCTCTTAAAAAGGCTCTTGGCAATAGCTATCCCTACTTTGTACGCACACCCCCTTTAGTCCAGGAAGCCCTTTTCCAGAAACAGATCCTGCAGGCACGATTTTGCAAGTACTGAAGGAAATATATGGAAGGTGAACACTATGGCATTGTTTATAATTTTTTTAAATATTAAAAACAATCCAGACTTCCCACCAAGATGGAGGCGTAGGTGGACACACTGTGCCTCCTATCGCAACCAAAATCAAGGACAACAAATATTTAGAAACAAGAAAACAACCAGACCTAATAGAAAATTGAACTGTACGGAAGTCCAACAACCATTCATCCAGACAGGTAAGAGGGGTGGAGTCGCGGCAGGAAAAAGTGGAGGTGTGGACCTGGGAACACAGGGGGCTGTTGGACTCCGGGCACGGGGTGGCAACTGTGCAGACCCAGTGAGGCCACGCAAGGCGGCTGGCTGACCAGGTAGTCCCACATTCTCTCGCACAGATAATCCAGGCAAAGGGGAAGTGGGGAAAGAGACGGGAATCCAAGAGAGAGTAGAGCAGGCGCCATTGTTCCCTCTCAGACCCCACCCCCACGTACAGCGTCACAGCTCAGCAACTGGGCTGCCCCGCCCTGGGGAACACCTAAGGCTCCGCCCCTCACTATGTAACAGCCATGACCAGACCAAAACCAAACCAAACCAAACCAAACCAAACCAAAACAAAACAAAACAAAACAAAAAAAAAAACCCACCAAAAATGGCTCAAACCAGAGAACAAATCAGCGCTCCAAAGCCAATTCCTCTAAGCCGTGAAGAGATAGCCAACCTATCAGATGCACAGTTCAAAGCCCTGGTGATCAGGATGCTCACAGAATTGGTTGATTTTGCTCACAAATTAGATGAAAAAATGCAGGCTACAATATGTGAAATGAAGGAAGACGCATGGGGAACCAATAGAGATGGGAGGAAAACTGGGACTCAGATCAATGGAGTGGACCAGAAGGAAGAAACTAACAACCAAACAGAAAACGAGGAAGAAACAAGAATTCAGAAAAATGAAGAGAGGCTTAGGAACCTCCGGGACATCTTTAAATGTCCCAACATCTGAATTATAGGGGTACCAGAAGGGGAAGAGGAAGAGCACCAAGTGGAAAACTTATTTGAACAAATAATAAAGGAGAACTTCCCCAATCTGGCAAAGGAAATAGACTACTAGGAAGTCCAGGAAGCTCAGAGAGTCCCAAAGAAGTTGGACCCAAGGAGGAACACACTAAGGCACATCGTAATTACATCAGCCAAGATTCAAATGAAGGAGAGAATTCTAGAACAGCAAGGGGTAAGGGGAGAGTCACCTACAAAGGAGTTCCCATCAGACTATCAGCTGATTTCTCAAAAGAAACCTTACAGGCAAGAAGGGGCTGGAAAGAAGTATTCAAAGTCATGAAAGGCAAGGACCTACATCCAAGATTGCTCTATCCAGCAAAGCTGTCATTTAGAATGGAAGGGCAGATAAAGTGCTTCTCAGATAAGGTCAAGTTAAAGGAGTTCATCATCACCAAGCCCTTATTATATGAAATGTTAAAGGGACTTACCTAAGAAAAAGAAGATAAAAAATATGACAGTGAAAAGACAGCAAACTCACAGCTATTAACAACCACACCTAAAACAAAAGCAAACAACTAGAACAGGCACCTTTGACAGGAACCTAATCAACAAAACAAGCAGATAAGCATAATGTGGCCAAAGACGTTGAAATTGAGAGCAGGCTGACAGTCACCAGAGGGGAGAGGGGAGGGAATTTCAGGGGAAAAGGGGAAGGGTTTGCAGGAACAAGTATAAAGGACACATAGACAAAAACTATGGGGGGTGGAAATGGGAGGGAGGTGGGGTGGGCTGGGGTGGTGGGCTGGGGTGGGAGTAAAAGACAGAAAACTGTACAAGATCAACAATTAAAATTTAAAAAATAATAATAATTAAAAAATAAAAATTAAAACAAGCAAACAAAAAAAAAATCCAAATATTCATCAACTGAAGACTGATTAAATAAATTATGCTATAGCCATATAATAGACTACTATGCAGCTATGAAAAAGCGTGGGGTAAGGGCACTGGCTGGGTAGCTCAGTAGGTTGGAGCATCATCCCCATACACCAAGGTTGTGGGTTTGATCCCTGGTCAGGGCACATACAAGAAACAGCCAATGAATGTATGAATAAATAAGTGGAACAACAAATCAGTGTTCTCTCTCTCTCTCTCTCCATATGTGTGTGTATGTATATCCCCTTTCTCTCTAAAAATATTAATAACTTAAAAAATTTTTAATGAGATAGGCCCTTATGTGCTGGCAGAGAAAATGATGCATCAGTGAAGAAAACAAGTAGCAGAACAAGATGTTTAGTATGATCTCATTTATATAAATTATGATGCTGAGCACATGTGTGTGTATACTCTAGAAAAATATGTTTATAGAAACATTTTTAAAATTTGGAAGTAGATCAAGAAAACTCTTAACAGTGACTGGCTTTGTAGAGTTTCAGGGGGTTGGGGGAACGAGGCTCTCCGTGATTTGGATTTATTTTTTTTAATGGGTATCACCTTTGCAATGGAAAATAATCTCAGGGAATCTGTTAAGCAGGGAATGAGGCGGGGAGCTGGTGGCAATGCATTTATCAGGCTTTTGGCCAGTAGTTCTTCGACCACAAGCCAGCTTTGCTCTCAACTATCACTTTCAGGGCCACTGCCCGTGCACATAGCCTTTTGTGCAAGTTAAGGAGAGGAGCCCATTTTCTAACTCCATCCAGGTGGTCAGCAGAGTGTGAGCTGGATTTCTGCCCCCCACGCACCTCTCACCCCGGAGCAGTCAGTGGCCACCTGGGCAACCACCCATCCTCGGCAACTGTGCTTACCAGTGAGGTGCTGCTGTCTTTGGTGGATTGCAATGGAGAAGCGGCCTTGAAATAGAAGGAAAGAGTCTTACTTATTTTTCATCGCGTGTGGAGCTACTGGGAAGACAAATTTCTGCATATAAATCTATGCTGGTATGCTGCTCGGAACCCAAGAGAATAAAAGCTGGGAGGAGGATGGAGGGGTGAAGTCAGGGCAGCGCTGAGGATGCCGCACTGCTAATGCATTCTCTGCCCAAGCGCACCAACGTTAAAAAAACGAACTGTTGGGAAACAGTGTCCAGAGCAGTCAAATTTGGAGGCGGCTGATTTTTCCCAAAGCATCACTGGTGCTTTTCCAAAGCACCCTGAGAGGTCTTTACAGAAAATTATCTACCTGTTAGAGAAAGTTCACTTATTATTTGTTCACCCCGCAAATGCTTTTTTTTGGTGGGCCACCTACGTGTCAGGCATTGGGCAGGGTGCAGGGGATGAATGATGAATAAGACAAATAGGGCCACTGCCAACATGGCTTGGTCCATGAGCTGAGATGCTAACTCAATAGGCACACGAATACAGAATCACAGCACATGATGGGGCTAGGAAAGAGGCCATGGAAGTGTCTAATGGGGTGATGATCTAGTCTGGGTGAGTCAGGGAAGGCTTCCTGGAGGAAAGGACACTTGAGCTGAAATCAGAAGAATAGGTAGGGTTTAACTAGGTAACAGGAAGAGGGGAGGGCTTACCATTATTCCTTCAACAACATGTAGTTAGTCCCTTACTCTGGGCAAGCACTGTTCTAACAAGAAGCAAGAGATCGGATGAGGCAGGAGACTCTTCCTTGCAAAGCTGCCTCCGGATGGCTGTACCTGCTGGCCTCAGTGATCCTCCATGGTGGCCTGTCACCCATGGTCCCCTCCTGCTGGGTTCCAGTGCCCTCACTTTCTTTTCATCCATCTCAGCCCTGGAAGGGTAACAGCTCTTCAGCTGTTAGCCCTGGGGTCCTGCATTATTCCTGGAATTCCCTTTGTTCACCTCTTACTAATCATTCCCTTGATAAATAACTCCTTAAATCCCCCTGATTTGAGCGTGCCCTGCGCCTGGCTGGGACCCTGACTGATACGGGAGGAAATCGTAAGCGATGCTTGAATCTGATGCCTGGACAAACGAGTAAAGGCTGGTACCATCTACAGAGATGAAGACTTGGAGAAGAGAGGGTTCAGGCTTGAAAGAGAACCAAAAGCTATTTTTTGACATATTATTTGAGCTTCCTAACAGATGCCCAAGTGAAGATGTAGATTTAAATGCAATTCCTAGGTAAACATACAACTCTGTATTGCGGGTTAGGGGTTGGTGCTAGAGATTCGTATCTGGAAGGTAAATGTGTCCACCTAAAAAGAAAGAATAATAAAGCACCGTAGAAAGAGCACATGCAAAGGCCCTGTGGCAGAGGAGTGAGGCACTCTGCTTCAAGGAACTTGGACATAGCTCATGTGACTGGGGCAGAGAATATGAGAGTGGCCTAGGATGAAGCTACAGAAGCCCATGGAGAGAATTCGGGTCTTCATCGTTAAGAGCCTTGGAAGGCAGTGAAAGGTTTTATTTTAGGTGGATGGAATCCGAGCAGCATCTCTAAGTTCTGATGCCAGTTAAGGTATGGAGGGAGAATGGATGAAAGCTAAGTCCCTACTGACTACAGATGCATCCCAAATGGATAAAGCCTATCTGAACACATAACAATGACCTTAAGATTTGGGCTCCATCAATGGGGTCTACACTGTCTCTCAGGGCCTTTGCTTTGGACAAAGTAAATGTGCCGGGGGAGGGGGGGAAGTGGCATTAAAAGACATTCAGGGACAGACACCCCTCCCTCTCCTTCCCCATTTACCTTCCAGAGCCTATCGGGTGGGTACAGCAGTTTGATTTTCACACCCTCAGATGCCTGGCTGGACCATAGCCATGAACACAAGAGGTTTTGGGTGAGGCTCACACCAGCTGGAGGTGTCAGAGCTGGGAGGAGGCACAGGCTGGTTCCTGAGGCAGGGAGAATTGACAGCAATACGAATTAAAAAAAACAGGCCAGGGTAGGAAATTCAGGATACGGTCGCCCATCTAATGCAGGAAACAGAACCCTAAAAAGCTTTCAGACATACCCTCCCCCACTTTCCCTGAACCATTAAAATGCCCCTGGCACCACCCGGCAGAGAAAAAAGACACAAGCTATTAAGTTGCGTTTCTATCTGAAACAGCAGCATGATGATTTCCCGTCAGTGACCTACATTGTGACTGCAGCCCCAGCTGAATCTGCAGAACCTGACTCCCCGCTCAGGTAAATGCAAGAAACTGGAGTCCGCCGACTTGTCAATGCTTGTTCTGAGTGAGCAGCAAGGGGTGGTGGGGGGGTGGGGTCAGCTTGTCTTGAACCTGATGCTTTTGACTCTCGGTTCACTCAGAATTCCCCTGCCCGGGAACTGGCTCGCTGCCTCTGCAGTGACTGCGCTCCCTACAAAGGCCACGTGTGGCTCGGGAGGCTCTGCAGTCGCAAAGCAGCTTCCAGGGAATCTGATGGTTTTAAAATCAGGAGTTTATGCAAGCCATTCGGGGTGATCACTTGCATTACAAGATGATGCCTTTTCTTTTCCAAATGAATTCACCACTGGGTTCCAACAAACACGTGTGATCTCCTGTGCAATGAGGTTTCTGTTTATAGGGCGTAAACTCAGAGAATAAAAGAGATCTGAAAAAAGACTACTAATAGTCAAAATCAAGCAAACATTCAAATTCAACAAATAAAAATAGCCAGGCAGACATTGTTGCAAGATCTTTATAGTTACTCATTTAGCCTTCACAACAAGGGGTAAGTACTGTCCCCATCTGACAGATGAGGAAGCTGAGGCCCAAGGAGGCTATTTGTCCTCTTCTAATAAGTAAAACCACCAGGAGTCAAATGTGGAGGGTTTCAGTCCTAGGAGTCAGTGGGAAAATACAGCCTTTTTGACACATGAGGTTCAAGGAACCGTGTAGAATGCCTCACAATGTCTTTTCGATGGACATTCGGGGGTATTTATCCCCTGGCTCTTGTCCCCCCGACTGAAGGTTACTCCTGGGCATGTTACCTTCCCAGCCCTTGCAGCCTGTGCCTGCGCCCAGTGGCCTTCTGGGCCATGGAGAAGAGATCGCAGGCAGGAAAGCACCGGGAAGATAAAGCATGGGCTGAGATTATAGAGCAACCAGGGCTGTGGAGCTGTCCGCCTCCGCGGTGCTGAAACCACCTCGGCAGAGGGGATGTGGTACAGGTCGCAAACCTCATCTGCTCCAGAGACCTGTGGGCAACCTGGCCGGCTGCCATCAATCCAAAACCGAAAGTGGCCCTTCTCCGCTGTAGGTTTTTCTGAACAAAATGACTTTTCAAGGGTGGACACGGGACCCAAGCTTAACAATCGGAGGCCTGCCTTGGGATTTTCTGTTTGAACTGGTGAGGAGGACCAGCTCCTCCTCCTCTGGGTTTGTGACGTGAGAAAAGTGTGACTGCAGCTGTTGGAAGCCATATGCCCAATCATGTGGAAAAGTGAGCCTGTGTCACGAGACCACAAGCCCAGTGCACTGGGGGAGGCGTTCGTCTGTGACCTTTTGGTTTCAAGCGACAGAAACCCAATTCAAATCTACTCAAGCAAAGAAATAGGGACTTCAGGCTCACGTTGTTGGGGAATCGAGGAGTGCATGTTCAACTCAGCTCAAGCATGGCTGAATCCAGATGCGTAACCAATAACCAATCTCCTTCTCTTTCTCTTCTCCTCCTCCGCTCCCAAACGCTTAACACCATGTCCTGCTTGGCTTCGCTCTGCACTGTGGCCCCCTCCAGCCCCATACTCTCATTCTTCTAGTTTAGCAATCCAGTGAAAAGCATACTTCTTGCTTTCATCATCAACGTATCAACCCCAGAGAAGTCTCTTACTGGCCCAGGCTGGTCATGTGCCTGCGCCTGGAGCTGGGGTTTTGGGAAGAATGGGCCACCATGATTCACAGCCCTCGGGACCACAGAGCAGGAGCTGGCCGACTACAGCCCATGGGTGCAAGCTGGTCTGCCACCTGTTCTTGTAAACAAAGTTTTATTAAAATGAAGCCACATCCATTCATTTGCATATTGTCTACGGTTGCTTTCATGCTACAATGGCAGAGTTCAGAAGTTGTGAGAGACACTTTGTGGCCTGTAAACCCTAACATAATTACTGGCTGGCTCTTTGAGAAAATGCTTGCTGACCCCTGCCATAGACAATGGGAGGGGAGTGAGTTCCCCTCTGGCTTATAGCAAAACCCAGCACTTCTTATTGGCTGTGTAACCTTTGCTGTATCACAACCTCTCTGAGCTTTCGGTTCTTTATCCATAAGATAGACATAACAATACCTTCTTCACAGGATGAATGAGTAAATGGATGGATGGATGCACACATGCATGCATACATGTATGCACATGTAGGTTCTCTACACAGAGAATCTCATACTAAAACTCCTTCGTCCAGCATTGCATTCCTATGGAGTTAGACTTAATTGGGAAACAGTCAATCTGGAATGAGTTAAATGGGAGACACGCCAGGGAAAAGCTCCTCTACAATAAATGAAGACCTTTACAGAGTCACACACAGAGTAAGCACTCAATACATGGTTGGCCAGAAAAAAAGAGTTGACGAAAACCCAAAGCAAGCAGCTTGGCCCACTGAATGAGAGCTGAGTGAATACGTTTGTGAGGGTACAAAACGACTTTCAGCATTCCCTCCTTCTTCCTCCCTGCTGAGATCCTGACGCAATTACGCCTCAATCAGAAGAAAGCAATTTTGTCCCCATTGTGCAGAGAGAGGAGGACAGTCCCGGCTTCGATGTGCAAACACCTCACGATATTCAGGTACAATGGCAGGTGCCTGCTGGCCCAGAGTGCACTGGGTTGCTTGATGGGGGTGGGGTGAGGAAAAGGGGGGTTTGTTCAAAGCTTATAAAGTGCTTGAAAATAAAGTGTTTTCCTTTTAATCAGAAGAAGTGCTTCCGGAATAACTCTCCCTTAATTCCTCACAGAAGGTAAACCACCCACTGTTAATGGAACATTCTGAAAACTGAAGAGGAGACAAAACTTTAAATGCCACATCTGCTTCCGGTCCAGCGCCTCTTACTCTTTCTGGGACTCAGTTGCCTCATCTGTAAAATGGGAAGACCACTCTTCACGTCCATGAAGACCCCTTCCAGGCACATAGACCGAGTTGTATCTCTAATGACTATTTCCCTCTATTGAGTGAAACACACTAATTTCTGAATCCTAAACAAGAACCCCAGGTGCCCCTTTACCCACCACTTACTGTGGACCAGGCTCTCTGCTGAGGGCTCTATACGTGTTAACCTCTTAGGGAGAGGCTCTGTCCCACCCAAGGCCATCCCCTGAGTCAGTGCCTGCCAAGATTTGAACTTAGGTCTGTCTGCCATGAAACTCGACGCTCCTAACCTTTTTACACTCGAGGAAACTGAGGCACCAAACAGCTAAGTGAGACAATGTACTGTCAAATGATTCAGCAGGAAAAAAAAATTATTGGGTACTGTCCTCTCAACTTTTCTGCAAGTGATTCTTTCGAAACTTTTGTTCTAAACCCATAACACAGTTTATCTCTACTATATGAGGTACAGGTGCTAAGAACAGGGTCTGGCATGAAGTGAGTTCTCAAGCAGGATTAGCTATTATTGTTAGCAGCCTCCTCTTCTTCCTCCTCCAAACCCAGGTAGACAGCACCAGAAGCAGCACCGGAGGTGAAGGTCAGCTCATCTCGCCTCCTGGGCACCAGCCCAACAGCGACTGCCATCTCTCAATGAACTGACCTGCCTCTATGTATCAAACACTTAGCCATTCCTACAGATGCAGCGAAACACTTGTTTTCTTTACAGCACTTCTACTGACAAGTCACACAATCCATCAGCAAATTCTACTGGCTCTGCCTCCAGCGCATGCCCGGAAGCCAAGCACAGCTCATCCCCTCCTCAGCTGACACCCGGGGATGCGCTCTTATCCTCCCTCGCCTGGGTCGCTTTCACTGGCTCCCGAATGGTCTCCCTGTCTGGTCCCTGCCCCGCCCCCATGTACTCCACTCTCCACACAGCAGGCGGCATGATCCTGGTTAGAAAAGAGGGAAGGGAAAAGAAAATCAGACCCCATTACTCCTCTGGCCAAATTTTTCCAGAAATGCCCTACTTTGCTCCGAAAGGAAGCCAGTAACTTACAGGGGTCCACACAGCCCCCCCCCCAGTCTGGCCCCCGATCTTACTCACTCTGGCCTAGCCATGCTGTTCCCCATGGTGCTCCTACGGGGCGCCCCTGTGCAAGCAGCTTTCACCTTTAACACAATGACCCAGCCAGGTACCTATTTTTTTCCTTCCCATTTTACAGGTGAGGACACTGAGGCTCAAGTGGCTTGAGGACATTATCTGAGAGCTCATGGCTGAAAACGGGTGGACCGGGATTTGGACCTGCATCCGCCCCATCACGGAGGCCTGGATGGTTTCTCCAGTCCACGCTCTCTCCACAACAACCACGTCTCTAAAATAAAATGAACCCCTCCGAAATCTCTCTGAAGCAGAACACATGTTCCCCAGTGAATGTGAACCGACCGCAGGATCACTGTCGCCAGAACATGCCAGCACACGTGACATATCGAAGTACGTGCCATGGCACGTTGACCCTTGGTGAAGTGACTGAGGCCCTGCATTAACCCTGCAGACAATAAATGTCCTTATTGTTCAGGCCCGCCGAATCGGGATTTTTTGTCATAATAAAAGCATCTCGACTGATACAAACAGCTACCTTTAAATGGGCATTTATTTTGCACCCACAGCACATAGTACCATAACTTTGCCACTGGGCTGAGTACTATACCCTCGTCATCAAATTTAATCCTCATAGGGCCCCAAAAGGCAGGTGTTGTTATTAACCTCATTTTTTAAGAGATTTTTTATTTATTTATTTTTAGACAGAGGGGAAGAGAGGGAGAGAAACATTAACGTGTGGTTGCCGCTAGCACTCCCCACACTGGGGAACTGGCCTGCAACCCAGGCATATGCCCTGACTGGGAATTGAACCAGCAACCCTTTGGTTTGCAGGCCAGGGCTCAGTCCACTGAGCCACACCAGCCAGGGCTATTAACCTCATTTTATAGAGAGGAAACTGAAGTTCAGAGACAATACGATAATTATCCAGAGACCCCCGCCCCCAATTGATGGCAAAGTGGGGATTTGAACCTGGGATGGAAGCCCTGTATTTTACCACTCTTTTACGAAACTGCTTCCAACCCCCTTCATTCAAAACCCCATTCATACATACAAACTGATTCAGACAACAGCTGTTGCAGCCATGGACTGATGAATCAGATCTACTGGAAGCAATTGCAATCTTCGAACAGTTCCGTGAAGATACTTAAGAGCCATCCTATGAAATCCAAACCAGATGTGACTTACCGCCAAGGATAGCAACTCAAGCTCCAGCTGGAGGGGAATTCTGCAGAGGAGAGCAATCTCTGCTCTGAAACACCCTACACCTGCCTCCCTGAAAGTCAGATTCCAATTTAGTTCAGGCACTGCCTGCAGAATTTTTTTCTTCATTGTGATAATCTTAAAACCCAGTTCAAGAGCTTTTTTGCTTGAGTTATTCAAACACACCTTTCAGAGAACAACAAGACTTTCTGGCAATAAAACTGAGTAGAGCTATAAAGCGCCTGGATGATCTATACCCAAAGAATCCAGAAAAAGCCACAGAAGATAAGAACATCATTCGACAAAACCAAAGGAACCAGCAGGCATTTAATGAAACCAAGCGCACTAACTTCAGATGAAGCAGAAACTCACACCTCCCAAGGTTGGAGGATACAACCCTTTGTCGTGGGGTCAAGAGAATCAAAACAAACAAAGCACAACAGAACCAGAGACATGGAAATAAAGAACTGACGGTGACCAGAGGGGCGGGGCAGGGGGTAACAGGGGAAAGAAGGGGAAAGGTCAAGTCAACAACCCATGGACATGGACAACAGGGTGAGGACTGACTGTGGGAGCAGGGAGGGGGCAGGGGAGAGCAAAGGGGGGGTTGATTTAGAACAACTGTAATTGAACAATAATAAAAGAAGGGTAGCATTAAACTTAACAATGCCTTATGGTTTGATCTAATAAACTATCATTTCAAATTCTAGACCTCATACATTTTATTTCGGCAACACATGGTTACTTCAAGTTTGACTTATCAGTCAAAATTCTTTAGGTTATTACAGAACAAAACCCGACTTTATAAGGTGTTTATTTTTTTACATGAGAATTTGTGTTTCAGGTCAATGAAGCCACCAGGTTACAGCTTCAGGTACAGCTGGATCCAGGCCCTCAAATGATGGAATAATGGCTTGGACTCTTCCCCAAGACATGATTCTGCATTTCTCCGTAGTAAGGGAATGAAGGCAGCTGAACTTTTACCACATCTGAAGCCATACAAGAACCCGCTTACTCTCTCCTAAAAATATAGTCACAGATCGCCACAATTTCTAGCGCTTCTCTGAGGTTAAAAGTCTAACATCCACATTCGTCCCCATCTAACACCCCTCTCTGAGCCAGGCCACTTACAGCATGCTGTTCCGGGCAATAACTAGAATGCTGGGATAGGCTCACCAGAGTAAAGTAGGCAAGCGAGCAGTGATTTTGTTGCATGGCTCTGAATGTAATAGAGCCAAGGTGTAGGCTGGCTCTTGCAAGAGGCAAAAATTAAATGGTGACCTTTTCAAAATTTGCCTTCTCCGACGCAACTGCTAGCCCATGGCTGCAACCAGGCATCCATCACGTACCATGAGTAGATTTATAGTCAGACGATTCCGAACACCCAGAGAACGAAAACGTGCCCTAATTCAACCGCCCCCACATCCTTTCTTAAACAAGCTTCTCAACGGTTGACTGCTCAGTGTGCGCCAGCCACTTTCCACGCCCAGACACACAGACAGCCCAGGAAGAATGACTGCACTTACACGGCCGTGAGCTCTCCCCACCGTCCACGCTGGGGAGCTGGGGGCAAGCAGGATGCTTCAGAGGAGAGAGGAGGAGACCGACAAAGAAGAGGGAAGGGCGATCTGAAGCGTGGAGGAGGAGGAGGGAACGTCAGGGACTAGAAGGGTTCCCACTCGTCATGTTCATCATCAGTCTCCACGTTCCTCTGCTCCACACCCCTCAGAGATTTCAGGAAGTTACTGAGATTTGCAAAGGGTACTAAATTCCGCCGCACGATGCTCTACCTCCGCAGAACCCGCATGCACTCTGGTTCCTCTGGCAGTTGATTCAATCAGAGTTTTGTGATCTAAGCATCTACTGCCTCAGACTGGGAGGCTCTTCAATTCAAAAATTATGTATTGGGATTGAGTGCATGCCAGGATAACTGTTCCGAGAAGAGAGAAGGAGGGAGAGAGGGAGGAGAAAGGAAAGGAGGGGAGGAGGAGGGGAGGGGAGAGGGAGGGGAGAGGAAGAACACCTGATGAGCATCCGTGTAATGTGCAGTGTAGTGCAATGGTTAAGGTCATGGCCTTCAGCCAGCCCTGTTTTGAACCCTGAGTCCACTATTCCCCAGCTGTGTGACCCCTGATGAGTTACTGAACCCCTCTGAGCTTCCACTTCCTTGTCCGTAAAATGGAGATAATTGCCCGGAGCTGTCCCGAGTCGTTGTGAGCACTCAGGCATGCGCCTGTCACATCAGTCAGAACCCAACAACTGGTGGATGTCACCACGGTCCCCAGGTCCCACCCTCCCCCACCCCAGGCGGCGATGCACTGCGGGGGATGGGGCTGGAGCTGACGCTCAGCCCGAGCCCTTCAGTGCCCTCCAGCCATTTCCCACTGCCAACATCTGCATCTTCGTGAGGCTTTTGACAAAACCACGGAAGCCTCTCTCTCGTCATACCAGCAGAGCAACAGAAGAACCAAGACATTAATGCCTCACCCCACCCCCAGGAGGTAGCCTTCTACTCCTCACCACTCCCTGGCCCACACTGGGGGCCTGGTCAGGGCTGCCTCCATCGTGGCTACCTTCCCTTCCCTCGTATCACTCCCACCCTCTTCTAGCACCTCCCACATAAAACGCATGCACGGGAATCTCTGTTATAGGGTCAGTTTCTCAGGGGAGGCTCAGGGAGGTTGAAGCAACTGCCTAAGGACACACAGCTATTCAGCAAGGGTGGGGGATAGTTTTGAACTGGATGCATCTCATTCCCTAAAGGCTGTGATCACTTACCATCTGGTCCCCCCCAAACTAATGACATATCAGCACTTGGGGAGAGCGGCACCCATCAAGAGGACTTTCCCTGGGTACCCACACTGAGCAGTAAAGGCTGCTGACTCGGCCGTAGTCTCCTTCCCCCAGTCCCACCGATGGCAGGATGCATTTCCTCCAACAGCCTGAGTTTCCCCATCCCGACATGGGGCAAGGTGGCAATGTTCCGCGTACTCTATCCCAGGCTACTTGAATAGATAATTTAGGAAGCATTTCCAGAGACCTGTTGCCAGAAACAGATATTGAAAATCAGAGTCCTGGGAGTAAACTATGGAGGGGCAGTTCTGGACTTGCCAGCCGCCTCTTGGAGCCTCACGCCGATGTATTGAAGGCTCAGAGAAGTCCCGCGGTGAACAACCCCGTTTAACCCGTTGTTTTGCAGGCTTCTCTGACTACGGAATCCTCTGGGGGCCATCCGCTATCAAGGCCCCTGTAAAAATCAGTGTTCTGTGGAGCACATCTTGGCAAACGGCACTTTAGGGATTGATTAGAGATAAGGGCCTTCATCTTGCTTGTGATGCAGGATTTAATTAACTCGGATGGTTATCTAATTAACGTGTGTGGATCTGCCCACGGGGATGAGATGTGCATGGGCTAAAGTCGCACGCTAGGTGCCAAGAAGCCAACACCAACTAGATCCATCACGGGAATAGCATGGTGCCGACTGGCAGCTACTTGCTCTCTGTGTTGCAAGACGCCAGGAACCCAGAGCATGTAAGAGAAGCAGGTAGACCCCAGCAAGGACCATCGGAAACCCCGTCTTTGGGCTCATGCTGCTGTGGGTTCGTGGGTTGTGTGATATGGTGGCGAGGGGAGTAATCTAAGGACTCCTCAGCAGGGGTTCCTCCTGCTATTTCAGAGCCCTGGAGGGCAGGGGCTGTCCATTTTGTCTCTCTGGTGCTGACCCTATATAAGCAACTTAGGGAATATCTGAGAAATGAATGAGTGAGTGGAGGGGGGGAGGTGAGTAGAATGAATGAGTTCAGCTATGCCCGCAAGCAGCCCTGAGTCCCATCAGCCTTTACCCAAACTCATTCTACTGAGGCTGGCTAAGTGACAAGAGTGGCCCTTTGGGGATGCTGGGCCACCGCAAGGTGCCTGAGATTAATTACACTGCAGCCGACACCTCAGCAGCTCGGATTTGCAAGTCTTAATTATATGCAGGGGGCCCAGCAGGAACGCTCCATCGCCAAGCTACCTGGGACCAGACCGAGTCTCCGGGGTTACTCTCAGCCCACTTGCTCTTCTCTTCCTGCTACTGCCACCTCCCTCAGGGGAGGTGACAAAGATGGAGTGGAGATGCATTCCAAACAATGGAGAGAGGGCTCCTTGGGCTGCAGGGGTTTCTTCAACTCTGGCCTCAGCCCTCAGGGCTCATGAGGGGGAAGATATCTTCTTGGATTTTGGGGAAATGGCTCAGCCAGAGGTGATGGTGGGGAGCTGGGCCCCTGCCCAGACTCGGAGCTGCATTATAAATGCCTCTCAAATCCACCTGGGAAGACAGGGTGTTTTTGATCCGGTCTGTTCTCCCCACTGAGCTGTGAGGGAGTGAGGCCGTGGATGAGCATTTGACCTTGGGTTTGGGGGCACCTGATAGATGATTTCCCCCATGTGTGACTGGGCGAATCACTAAGGGACCAAGTGAGAAAGGAAAGGAGATCATCTGAAAAGCAGGCTCAGGTTCAAATCCTAGCTTGCCAGCTGTGTGGTTCTGAGCAAACTGCTTAATGTCTCTGAACTTCAGTGACACCATCTTTTGTTGTTAAATCCTCCCACCACCTGGTCCCCAGACACTTAAGGCACAAGCATCACTGGGACTCCTCTTCTAAGATGCAAAAATCACTTGAAAAGCCTGCAACCCAACCCTGAACAATTGAAAGCATAAACAACCAGTTGTTTAGCAGGGGCCTGAGGGCCAGAGGCAGCAGACAGGTGTGTTTTGACTGCGGGAAAGAAAGAGGAGGAAGCGCAGGGCAGAAGGCGCTCCCAGAGGAAGGAGACTGGGAGGGTCCTGGCGACAGGGCCCTGGCCTCAGTTTCCCCATCTCAAACAACAGACAATACGGAGCAAACTTACGGAGTAGGGACTAGCTTCCCGACAACCTACTCGAGGCATCGCAGGGTCTCTCTTCCTGTTTACAAAAACCTCACTTTACAGATAACTTAAGGGTTCTTCAGAGGCACCCCAATCTCCTAACAGTGCTGGGGAGTGGAGGACACGCCGTAAGAAGGGAGCAAAGAATGAAAAGAAGTCACTGAAAGACAAGCCCACCACACCCCAAAGGCTCCAGACCCCGCCATGCTCTACAGCCAAGACCTCTGTGCAGACACAGCATCCTGGCTTGAGTGGGTCCCTGAGCAGGGCTGGCTGGCACGGACACCCTTCCCTCCATTTCTCCTGCTGGCCCCAGTTGGCCCAGTACTCCTGAAACAGTTGCCATGGAGATGACTCCTCTGGTGGCTGGAGCAGGGAGCTGGGCTGAGAGGCAGGAGGCTGAGAGAAAGGACGGCACAGGGTCTGGAGAGTGAGTGCTGGAGGCCTTGGGGACACAGTGCCAGGGTTTACCAGATGGCTGGGGGCAGGAGGCCAGCCCACCCCACGAGGCAGGTCCCCGGCAGTGCCAGGGCCTGCCAGGCTCTCCTCAAAGCTACCAGAAAAGCAGTAACAGCAAAAAGCACAGAAACACAACCGGGAAGCAGGCCCTCCTCACCAGAGGCTGCATCTGCTGGCTCCTTGATCTCGGACTTCCAGCCTCCAGAGCTGTGAGAAATCAATCCCTGCTGTTTGCAAACCACCCAGCCTGTGGTGTTTTGTTACGGAGGCCCAAACAGAGGAAAACGGAGAATGCTCTATCTAACTCGGACCCTCCGGCCTCCCTCTTACAGCAGGACCACCAGGTAATCCAGGGCCATCGCCCCGCCTCCAGGTCCCATCTGCGGAGTCCCCTCGCCAACATTCACGGGTTCCAAGGGTGAAGGCGGGGCCGGGTTTGGGGGCCACTGTTTAGCGGACCACAGCTGGCAGTGGCTGAGCCAGGATTCCAAGCCCCACGTCTGACTGCAGAGTCAGGCCGGCAAGGGCACCCCTGATGCCTCGCTCCCAGGGAGGACAGTGCCCGGCCTCCCCAGCCAGCACCCTGGAGGATTCAGAGAAAGCCAGGCCCTAAACAAACTCAGCGTGGAGGCCAATGTCCCAGATTCGCGCCCTCACGCATGGGTCTGGAGCATCCACTTAGCGGGACCAGGAAAACTGCGGGCTTCAGAGTCAGCCCGGGGCTTCGGTCTCCACAATGACCTCTACCAGCTCTGTGACCTTGCGCATGCACTGGGCCCTCTCCGAGACTCAGTTTCCCCATCTGTAAAGCGGGCGTAATGAGACCCACCTCACAGGGTTGCTGTGCAGATTAAATGAGAGAAAGGGCTTAACACAGACTGGGCACAGAGTTGGAGTTCATTAGACTAAAATTATTATTGTTGTCGTTATTGACAAGGTCCAACTTTGTCACCAGCCAGCCCTTCTTGAAGAGCCAGCCTTATTTACACCCTGGATGCTCTCCTTGGACTTGACCTTGAAGATCTTTGCGGTTACAAAGCAAAACTGCCTCCGGGGGGGCCTAGACACTCCACAGGAAACCTCCCAAATGGACAAGGGGGCCCCAATCACAGGTGATGAGTTTCACAGAACAAATGTGAAATGCTAGCAACTCCCCGAGAGGCGAATAATGGCCAGACTTCCACTCCAATTCCCAGGCCCAATAATAGGGTGTGCGTTCTGAGACCCAAAGTCATAGCACCCTGAACCCTGATCCTGCTGACAGCCTTTTTCAAAAGCCAGCTGTGTGATGTGGAAGACAAAACAAGAAGGAAGCAGGCGGAATTGTGTCAGCCCTGAAAACGCACTCCAGTCTGTAATTAAAAGGCTCCTGGAGTGTTTCCAAATGAATAGCCCACCCCCCAAAAAAATATTTTGACAGGTGCGGTTAAATTATTCAGTAGGCGTGGTTCCTTACTTAAAGCGGAGCGTGGGTTGGCAAGAGGTTATTTTGTTTCTACTTTATTTCTTCGCCTGGGTCTTTCTAGGCAGGGTTTCATTGCAGCCCCAAGAATGCCACACTGCAGAGCGGGAGGAAATGTGGAGCGACACTGAGATCCTGGTGGAGGCACCTATATTTGACAAATGCCCCCGCCACTAGCCATATGCACATCCATTTAAATGAAGGAGTAGGAGGGACAGTTACCCTACTGCAGGCTGCTAATTCCCTTGAAGAGACTCTAATTATTTTTCCTTTTTTTTTCCCTCTTCCTGGCAAGAACAATGCCAGTTACATAAGAGTATTTCTATTCGCCAGAACTAAACGTTAAAGTAAGAAACAATGACAACAGTTTCTCTGCAAGATGCTCTGGAGGATGAGTAAGGACCCAGGCAGGGGTCAGCTACTCTCGGAAGAGTGGTGGGAACCACTTTCTAGGGCAGAACAACTACACTTTTCCTGGGATAATAAGACGAATGGCCGGCTGGCTGTGTCTCAGAGTGGTACATGACTACCTTCACTTGTCTAAATTCAGAACCGTGGGTTTTATGAACCAGCTCTATCACATAAAAATGGAAAAACGGAATCACAACTGATCGACAAAACTGCCGAACACGCTACCAAGCAGAGAAGAAGAATACTCGGGGTCTGCCTAGACGGGCCCCTGGGAGTGTTTCTGCTGGCCGAAAAGTCTAATTCTCTAATGGTGCATTCTAGGAACAAGTACTTACTGAGCACCTGCTGAGTTCGAGGCACTGTTCTAGGCACTGGGGAAATGGCAATGAATGAGAAGACAAAGTCCTTGTCTTCGGAGAACTGACATTCCCGTGGGGAGAGACAAACCGTACACAAGAATGTACGTGCACGAAACCATCTCAGGCAAATTAAGTGTGCTTAAGACAAAAATAAAATAAAATAAAATAAAATAGTGGAATGCAGAAGGCCTGGGTGAGGGGCTACTTCTGACAGATCAGAGAGGACTCATCCAAGGGAGAGCCATTTGAACGAGAGGCCAGGGGGAGGAGAGGAGCCAGCCAGGAGGAGTAGCAAGTGCAAAGGTCCTGAGGCAGAAACAGAGGACGGTGGGCATGGTGTGGCGGGAGCCAGGGGTGGGGGGTGATGAAGGAGGGGAATGGAGGAAGATGAGGTGTGTCCCACTTGTACTGGGGTTTGATTTTACAGAAAGATGGCAGGCTGGTTGGGGGGGGCATGGTCTGTAATCTATTCAACATATATCACCAGGCACCTATTCCAAGCATTGTTCTGGGGGCAGGGGATACAGCCATGAAGCAAAAAGACCCAGTCCATCATCATACAGAGCCCGGTCATCAATGCCAGACAGTGGGAGGGAGGGGATGTACCCGAGAAGGCAGAGCACCGGTGAGGAGCACCTAATGCAGGCCTGAAGGGTGTGGGTGGCTTGTGAGAGGAGGCAAACTGAAGGGTGGGCAGGAGGCGGAAGGGGAGAGGGAATGACACTCCAGAGAGACAGAATGTCACGTGCAAAGGCCCAGGGGTCACAGAGGACACTGACAGGACAGCATGACCGTGTGACTGGAACAGAGGATGAGAAGGCAGAACAGTCAAAGAGCCTCGTCAATCACATGAAGAAGCTTGGCTGTTATCCCAGGGGTCACGGGGGGCCCTGCAGAAGAGCCACGCTGCAGGAGCAGGAGTGGACACTCAGACCTGCGTGTGAGCGAGATCAAAGCGCCAGCAGGCGGAGCAGAGACTGGCCGGGGAGGGGGTGAGGGCAGGGGAGCGGTGTGGTCATTCAGGTGAGAGGTGGGCGGAGCCTCACCGAGAGGCGTGCGCTCTGGACGGAGAGGGGATGGGTCGGGGAAGCTGCGGATGAGGTCAGTGCGGCAGGGCCCACGACTGTGGGGGCTGGGATGAGCAGAGGTAGGGGTCAAGGGTAACACGTGAACTTCTAACTTACAGACCAACTGTCCGGTGGTGCCACCGGATAAGAAACAGCCTTTGAGGGGTTGGGGCAGGCGGTGCTCTGTCCAATATGGTAGCTGCCAGCCCCACACAGCTACTGAGTACTTGGAACGCGGCTAGTATCACTAAAGAAGAGAATTTTAAAATTCCATTTAATTTTCATTTTGAAACCAAGACTCCATTTAGCTAAGTATGTCAGGACTTAGTTCTGTGAATCAACTTGGCCAGGTGTAAATTTTATGAACTCTAAATCCAGAGCAAACGTTTCTGATGAAAATTTAGCATCCAAATGGAGATATCTGCAGGTGTGTGTATAACACACACCAGATTTCAAAGATCTGCTACGAAAAGAAAAGAACCGTGCTTCTGTCCTACATCTCCTCCCAAAGCGCACCGTTAATTTAAAGTAGTTAATTTAAAGTCTCTGTCCGCAAGAGCGGCCAGTGACCACTCCTCACAGCTGCCACCTCTTAGGTTCTAGCACCTTAGAAGCCAGTTCCCCCACAGATCCTGATGAATTAATACATCACCTGAAAGAAGTCCTTAATGAACGGAGCAAGTAATTAACCTTGTGAACAGAAGCTCCCCCAAGCGCAACACGTGCATTTGCTGATTTAATACGATAGATATTTTACTAAAGACTCAGCAGTGGCAGGACACTAGTTAACAGTGCGTAGTCATTAACTAGTGCTGTGCACACGCATTAACTAGTACTAGGTAACAAACTGTCCCAAATCCCAGCAGCTCAGCCAGCAACCGTTCCCTTCTTGTCCTCGTGCTGCTCATCAAGGCGAGGGTCAGCGGAGGCGGCTCTGCTGCAATGCCTGCCGCCCCCTTGGACCAGCGACACCATCACTTCCTCCTCGCTCTTTGTGCCAAAGCAGGACCTCTGTCTGAACCCCAAGTTCAGGGCCGGGGAGATACAGGCTGTCCCAGAAGTTCTAGTGCAGTGTTAAGCTTTACTAAGCTTGAAAAGTCTAAGTGCCACCAACTTAACAGAACACATCGTTTGAAACGTGGTTTCACTTTCCGTGACACTTAACTTAGTATTGTCAATTTCCGACACAGTACTATTGATTTTTTTTTGTTTGTTTAAATCCCTCAGATTGAAGCTGGCGAATGTTGACCAAAACAAGTCTCTGCAAAGTCACAAGTCCAAGGCCTTGGCTGGAAGAACGGACAAAGAAACAAATCAGTGATGCAATTTATGTCCCAGAGATACAGAGATGGGGATGCGAGGAGCTTGCACCCTGGGTGGGGTGCTGGGTGGGGCAGGGTGGGTGCTGATTATGAGCTGTGCTGCAAAGAAACACAAACACACACGAAACATTCTTATGGACCCCGTTTTGGAACATAAACATGAGCCAGGCAGTACGCGGTTTCTATGCATTTCATTTGCCCCCCCAAAACCACACAACGAAGTCGATAGCATTATTGCCATTTGAAAGATATTAAATGTAAAAGGTCGGGGGGTCGGGGGTGACTTTGCCAAGATCACCCAGTATGTGACAGAACCCAGATTCGATCCTAAGTCTGTCTGATGGCAAAGCCTCTGCTCTCGACCTCTTGAATTTCTAAAATCAAATGTGCCAGTGGTTCAGAGGAGAGAGGAGGAACCGAGAGTCTTCATGAAAGAGGAATCCTTCGTCTCTGGGTCCTGGAAGCCTGAATTTGATGCTAACAGGTGGAAACACAGGCAAGGAAGAAAACAGCATAGCAGATGGAGGGAACAGAATGAACGAACACAGAGAAGCAGATGTTCAAGTCGCAGAGAGCGGTGAGTCAACCGCCTCGGCTTCCTAGGAAAGTTTGGACCAGATTCTGGGCTGAGGAACCATATCCACTGCCAGGGGCAATGCCGGTTGCAGAGCAGGAGAATGACTTTGAGGTCCCCTGTCTTTGTTAGCCATACAGAACTGGCCCAGATCACAGCTAGACGTCTGGTGGCGGCGGGGGGGGGCGGGGGGGGGGCCGTGGAGAGAGAAGCCGAGGAGAATCTAGTCCACTGGTGTTTGTGAATTTCACGAAGGAGCACACTCAGGGAATCCTCTGTTCATCAACTCCACAGTGAGGACAGCAGAAGCATCCCCAGTGGGGGACAGAGTGGGGAGAGGGGCTGGGGGGAGGGGCAGCAGAGCCTGCGGCAAACCCTTCTGACACTCGAATCCAGGTATATGATTAAAAAGCACTTTTTACAACTGAGTGCTTCTCTTTCTTTTAGCTATGCTATTTAATATGTCCTCAAATTAACATGAAACTGCATTAGCTGATTTTTTTTTTTTTTTGCGCCAACGGGAGGGGAAAGAAATCACTGCTAGCTTTTTAATATGCCCTGTTAAACTGCAAAGCAACAAAAAAAGGGTAATTACGTACACAAGCAGAGTGCTCAATCCCTGCATCAAACCCCCCCCCCCAAAACCATTCTGGACAATTTCTCTGGCTTTCATTAATTCTGTGCAACTACTATCTAAAATTATTACAGCCAGCAAAGGCGTAGAATAACGACTAGATTATTCAAATAAATCGTAGGGCTGTGCGGTATAGGCAATCAGAGGGCGATGCGGTGTGAGAGCTGCAAGGAACCGCAGGCATTATGCCATCAAACCCACTCATCTGACAAAGGAACGCAACTCACACCGCAAGCTGGGAGCGCGGGAGGCGGGGAAGGGGCATCTTTAAGGTGTGTTCAGGCAGGTAAGGAGCCTTTGAGTGTTCGCGGTTGGCCCCCCACTGAACTGATCACTTTTAAGGTATTATCTAAGCCACATAACAGCCCTCGGAAGAAGGTTCTGCTTTCATCCCCATTTTACAGATGAGAAAACCAAGATTCGAAGGAGTGTCTTGCCCCAGGACCCGCAACTAGTAAATGGTAAAGCTGGAGTTTGAACCGGAGTCTGACACAAACCCACGCTCGCTGCACAGGAGTAAATGTGAGTTAGCACGTGAACTCTGAGAGGGACTGAAATGTGCCACCCCGACTTCGGCAGCAGGATGACGCTGAGCTGAAGGTAACTGAAAGACGGCGCGGCCCTGCCCGCTTCTGCCTGAAAGTGCGGGGCATCGATTCCCTTTGCAAAGGCGATGTAAGTTCCCGCCTGCCAAGTGTCCCCCCCTCGCACGCACACCAGGAAAAGGAGAACGACTCCTACCCCCAGAGGTCACTTGAGTGTGCACAGGGCTCACTAAGCAGCCCTGGCCACCGCACATCACCGAGCCGCCTTCCCACTCCTGGGCACCTCCGGCAGCCCCAAACCCCTTTTCCTTGGTCTACTCACTTCTCCACAATTTACCGCCCTTTGCTAAGATGGTATATAAAGCCCCAAGTCTAATCTCGTCTTTGGATTTTCAATTCTCTTCTGTGAAGCCCTGGGCACATAAAAATATTAACACGAATGCAATTTGTATGCCTTTTCTCCTGTTCATCTGTCTCTTGTCAGTCTACTTGGCAGGCCTCTCTGGCAGGATCTAAGAGGGCAGATACGTTTTTTTTCTCAACTCCAAGACCGCAGGCCCTGACTACTGTCAGGCCCCGCAGGAATACAGAGGAGCAGCTGATGGGCGAGAAGGAGCTGGCGTCAAGCAGGTGCTAAGAGAAGAAAGATACAAAGGTAAGTGGTGACTCAACACCGAGCTCAGAAGATTATATCCCTGTTCCCCTTTATTAATGGGGCTTGTGAGAACCAATTGGTAGGATGCATATAAGTGACCCTTGAAAGTGCTGAAGAATTACATAAAGGATAAATTAAATAGGTCCCTGTAATTATTACTATTTCATCCAAATATTACCCAACAATCTCAATGATCTGAGAGACTGTGAAGAATCAGGAAGAGAGAAAAAGGTTCTCAGAACACTCCAAAATGTTTTCAGAGCCACCTGTTAGAGGAGACACCCCAAATATTCACTCGGAGCCTCCCGACTCTTGGTCTACACGTAATTCCCAGTAAAGGTGAATGGGCTCCCCAAGTCCACAGGAGACTCAAGACTCTGACCACAGCGAGGAAGGGGACAGCTTGGACGGGATAGAACGTAGACAGAGAGGCAGAGATGGAAAGAAAAAAGCTCAAAAAACCAAGAGGCTTGCAGTCTGGGGCTGTTTAGGGTTAAGGGCAGGCAGCATTCCACCCTCCCCTCAGGGCGAAACCACAGCCCAGTTAAAGGAGGAAAGTGGGGGGCCAGCCGGCCCTCTGGCGGCACGGGACCTCCGCGACGTCCACGCTGCCTGCACCCTCACAGGTGACTGCACCTCTCTGAGCGAGCTGCTTTGAAACTACGTCTACGAATTCTGGGATATGCACCCCCTTCAAGAGGGACAACCTAGTTCTTCTCCCCTTCTAACAAGTGGAATTAAGGAGAAATGAGTGTGTATCTTCAGAAGCCAGATTAGCAACGGCATTACGGCTTCCCTCCGTCTCTCCTGGATCTCTGAGTCGGGCAGCGGCCAGCTGCATGTTTCGGGCTCACACCGGCAAGCTCCACGGAGAGGCCCACGAGGCAAGGGGCTGGGGCCTCCAGCCAACATTGCTGTGGGTCAGCCATGTTGGAAGGGAATTTTCCAGCTCCGCTCAAGCCTTCGGATGACGACAGCCTCAGGGGACAGAACCACCCAGCTTAGCTGCTCCTGAAACTGCGAAAGATCATACTAACCCTCAGAAACGATGATGCATCGTACATGTTGGGTGTTTTGAGCTGCTACATTTGGGGTCTATTTGTTACATAGAGAACTAATATCCTGAGCCCCAGTTTCTCCATCTGTAAAATGGGAACAGCGACAGAGGCCAGGGACCATAACTGAGAATATATAAGACGTCTAACGGAAGCCTGGCAGGTAAGAGGTGGTGAATACACGGTAGTTTCCTTTCCGACCTTCCCTGCAAACGCACCTGAGAGCAAAACTTTGGAATGAGTGGATAACGGACTTTGATAATATAGAGGAGTTAAAGTGTAATCTCTTTCATTATTCTTATTTTTTAAAGCATTGTATTTTTTATTTTTTTATTTGTTTTTAGAGAGAGCGGAAGGGAGGGAGAAAGGGAGAGAGGGAAGCATCGATGGGGTGCCTCTCGCCGGTGCCCCAACCAGGGATTGAACCTGCAACTCAGGCTTGTGCCCTGACCAGGACACTAACTGGTGGACTTTCTGTTTGTGGGACGGCACCCAACCCACCGAGCCACACCGACCAAGGCAACTGTAACCTCTTCTAGAAAGTAAAATAATTTTTAAAGGGGGATGATTCTTGGACTGGTTGCCATTAAAATCGCCCTCAATAAAACAGAAAAGTTTTATCAACACACCAGCAAATAGTTAAGAACACAATCCTTGACCTCAGACAGATCTATGCCCCAGGTATCAGCTCTGCCACTTTCCAGCTGTGTTCCCTTGGGAAAATCACCTACCCTCTCTGAACCTCACGTTCTGTATATAAATACAGATGACCTCAAGGGCGTCTGTTTCAGTCCCAATGAAAATATACTTATTTAGAATTCCTCTGACCTTGGGGTCCCAGACACGAGGGTCAGCTGTTGTGAGAGACTCAGAGCTGACTGCTTGGTAAACGGGGCTCCCTGTCAGTCACCCACAACCAACCACCACCCCCACCACCCCCCCCCCTGCCCCCAACACTCAGAGGCAGCACGCTGAGGACGAGAGTCTGTATCACATCCCCTTGCACTTCCAGGGCTTTTGCTGCTTGTTCTCATAAAAGTTCACTTTCATAAATACATTGGCATTGGCATAGGGGAGCCCAGTCCTGTATGGTGATTTGTCTCAGCCCTGCCCCTGCTAAGGGTGGCCCCATTTCTGTGGCAATGAGAATACCTCTCTCTTGCCGCCACCCATCCCTCACCTCCCTCCCAAAAGAGCCACTGGGTGTCTGGGATGTTAGGAGGCAGGCAGGGAGGCAAACAGCAATTCAAAGCACCCTGGCTGGTGTGGCTCAGTGGATTGAGTGCCAGCCTGTGAACTGAAAGGTTGCTGGTTCAATTCCCAGTCAGGGAACATGCCTGGATTGTGGGCCAGCTTCCCCTCTCTCTCAGGATAAATAAACAAAATCTTTTCTTTTTTTGAAAGCAGAAAGTGAAAGCGCCTTTAACATGCAAATTGGCAACCGGGCTGCCAGGGAGCTCTGTTTTGTTAGTGCAGCATCAGGAAAAAGTGCAGGCGGCTGGAAAGAAAGTGGGGAAGCAGGAAGATTACGGAATCCGGTTTGGGGATGAAACCTCAGGAACATGGAAGGCCCTCCAAAACCCTCTGCTCAAGCCTGGGCTGCAATCTTTAGAAATTACTGTCACTTACTGGAGACCTATTTTAAACGGCATGAAGAACAGTAAATGACCCTGCCAGCAGCAGACTAAGAAACAAGTATCCCCACCATATCCGAAGGCTCTCGTGTATCTCCCTCCACCCGACCCCCCACCGCCTCCACAGCGGGAACCTCCACTTTGAACTTGGTGTCCTCCGTCTCATGCCTGTCTTTGTACTTTATTACCTCCCTATTCTCCATGTTGCGTATATCTCTAACCTTACAGGTTGCTTGGCACACTTTTAAACTTTGTATAAATGATGTGCCACATGTATTTTTGTACAGCTTGCTTCATTGCTCTTAACATGTTTGTTTGTTTGCTGGCGAATTCACAGAGCTCTAACCCGTTCATTTCAGGGACATGAACAGAAGACACAGGGGCGGGCGAAAGTAGGTTTGCAGTGGAAAAAGACACGCGGGGGATGATTATTTCAACAGCTCTGTGAACTCAAGAGAACGTCCCAGCGCACTCACTTTGGGCTGTACCGAGCCCTCCGCTCTAGAGGTCGGTCTAAAGCGCGGGCAGGTTTTTCCTGCTTGTGGGTCAAGGAATTCTCTTTTCTGGACAGTCCTAGACACACACACAGACCGGCCTGGCCTTCCTAGACACACTTCCAGAGACCCTCGGTTAGCGCAGTCCCTCTCCAGAAGACAAGCCAAGCGATCGGGTTTCTGTGCTAAGGACAGTCCCCATCGAGGGACCTTGCAGACATGCGCAGGCGTCTCCGGGCAGGTGCCCGGGATTCCCCAACTCATTGGTCACACACTTCCAGCCTGGCTTTGAGGGGAGGACGTGTCACAGAGTTTTAATTTTCTTTGAATAGATTCTTAATTACTCAAGGAATATATTAAAACCTGTCCTTCTCTATAAGAACTAGAAGTGATAGATAAAAATAAAGTCCCTCTTGAGCACCGACCTTCCTAAAGAATCCCGGTCCCCCTCCCCTCGCCACCGGAAGTGACCACCGTGGTCAGTTTGCACGGGTTTTTCCTAAGAATTAACACAGACGTTGTATCAGACGGTGGGAAAGGTGTGGGTGCCGGGAGGTTAACGTAAGTGGCACCCTCCTGTGCGTATGCTACGCTGGTCAACAGTAAGGAAAAGAAATTTAAAATACAAAATAGTTTACTGTAGAAAATAAAAAAAAAAAATGTCTTAAACCCGAGCACAAATCTGAGAAAGAGAAGCAAGGCTTCTACACTGAACACTGCAAACATTACAGAGATTCAGGAATATTGATGCAAATGGAGAAATGTCCAATGTCTGTGGACCTGTTAGGATTTTAATTCTCCAAAAAATGATCTATGGATCCACTGGAATCCCAATCAAAATCTACTCGGTTTTTTTTTTTTTTTTTGTATCACTGAGATTTATAAGCTGGTTCTAAAATTTATATGGAAATGTAAAGGATCTAGCAATAAATCAAGCACTCTAGAAGAAGGAAAAGGAGGAGAAAGAAGAGGGAAAGAAAGCTGGAAAACTTACAGCACCAGACTTCAACTCCTACTAACGGCTGTGCTTACAAAGGCACTGCAGTGCCAGCACAATAGAAAACAAGCAGACTGCGGGGACAAACCCATTTCCGAGGCAGAACAACTCACTCACAGCACCCCCCCTCCCCGCCTGGCTCACACCGAAGGCGCCGCAGCCGCTCAGGAGGGTCATTTGAACTAACGGTACTGGATCCATCGGATGTCCACGGAACAAGAAAAGAACGAAGCCTCCGCTCCCTACCTCACACCACACACAACAGTTAACCCTGAAGAGGGCACAGTCATGCTTAACACATTCCTCGCCTGGCTTTTCTCACTCGATGATCCCTGCAGCCAGTCTTCCCTCGTCCGTCCGTCCACCCCACCCCACCCTACTTCAGCTTTCTCAATGGCTGCCAAGCAGCCCATGCCAGGAGGTGTCGCGGTTCACTGAGCTGATCCCCTCACTCACGTGTGTGTGTGTGTGTGTGTGTGTGTGTGTGTGTGTGTGTGTGTTCTCCCCGGAAGTGGAACCCCTGGGTCATTTCCTCCAGCCCAGTTACCATCTTCCTTATATTTGGGCTTTCCAAGCTTCACTCTCAGTTAACATTGGTCTTTTGCGGCTGACCGTGGAGGGTGGGGTCCATACCCTCCCCCAAACTGATGTGGAGGTCAAGATGGATGAGATCACACATGCACACAAGGGTGTGTGAAGCGTCATTACTCCTGCGATGGGACCTTCCGGGGAAAACAGGACAGGCACCTGAGCTGACCTGGAATGGCTTGACCAGAGCGAGGGGTGGTGGCTTCGGGTTTACTACGGTCAGGCAATGGGGCTGGGGGAAGCTTCCTGTGCGCACGGTTGAAGCTCTCTCCATTGGACCAAAAGAGGCCACGCACAGGATTCCTTACCGGCCTGCCCAGAGAGGGGGCCAAGGGGGAAGGGGAGGGAGAGCTGTCAGTGGCCAAACATCAGAGATGAAGTCAGAGGCTTTATTACACTAGATGTATGTCTACCTGGGGAATTACCTTGCTGCATGGACCACATACTCTCTCACTCAATAAAAAGTCACCAATCAGTGAATCACAGGCTCTGCCTTTAGCTGATCATGTCAGGTTAGGTTAGGGTATGCTCCTGACTCAGTTTCCCCACCTGAAAAACTGCTAACGAAAGCCACCAAGTGAGAGATATATCTAAGCTGCTCACTGGTCTTTCCCTGAACACTTACTCTCTGTGAGGGCTTTGGCATTAATGAATTCTTTGCCATGTAACAACCTGCACGCCAACAGTTACTATTATCCCTATTTCCGCAGTTGAGGAAACTGAAGTACAGGGAGGTGATCTGACAAAAATGTGTGGCCATTCGTGGCAGAAATGGCACTCAAGGCCAGGCTGCCCAATCCACAGCCCAAGCTCTTAAATCACCAGGCTAGGCTGTGGGCCAGGCAGCGTCTCGCAGGACACCGACGAACCTGCGGTCCCACTGTGCCACCCCAGAGTCACACAGGACATCATGCAAGGGAAGCCCTCCAGGGCTGAGGGACAAGCTGGGTCACCTGACACAGTGCTGGGCATATTGTGAGGGCACGGAAGACATGGATGAGTTGATTAACCGATGCATTTACCCATGACAATGACGACAAAGCAGCAGGATATTATCCACAAGGATTCAAAAGCCAGCACACTAAAATCTACTACAGAGCTCCAGCTCACCCAGGGGGCGCTAGTGCGACACCCCGCACTTGGGTGTGTGTGTGTGTGTGTGTGTGTGTGTGTGTGTGTGAGACACAGTGTTAGACCTGGAAGAAAGGTCAGCAGTCACCTGGTCCAAAGCCTCTCACTCAGCAGAAGAGGAAACTTCCCCAAGGCCCCACGGCGGGGGAGCAGCAATGCTGGGTGGGACTGGGCTCGGGCACCTCGAAGATCAGTTCGGGTTCAAGCTCAGGCATACTGGGAATCCAGGAAAAGCAGGGGAGGGAAGGAGAAAAATCTTAAAACCTCCTAACCTACCTATGTTTTTTTTTTTCCCCCAAAACCATTTTGAGTTATCTGCGGACCTGTTCATTTCCATAAAGGCTCATCATCTTCATTTTGCAGAGACTCCTCAGAGCATTCACTCCCTCTCCCTGATATCCCCCAAGGGAAGAACACTTGCAGGAAGAAACCAAAGAACAATGTTTGCTCCGTATTTAATTAGCTGCTCTTCCTGCCTGGTGGAGCGCTCGCCAAGCACGTGGACTCCAGCGTTGCCCTCGAAGCCGGTGTGAACGGCAGTGGGTGCGGAAGGAAGAAAAGTTAATTCTGCATGTCAGCGAGGCTCCTGCGGGAGAGCACGCTTCTGTAATTTACCTTCCTAATCCATTAGCACTTTGACAGTGCAGGAATTCAATAATTTAATCACATCTCCCTTCTTGCAAGCCGACCTGCACGAATTTGCTAATAAAAAGGCCATCTTGTCTCCACGATAGCAGCGTGCAAACCAGCTGACGCCCATACAAAATAGGAAAGTCATGTCAGCTGAGGCCAGAGTGAAAAATGCCTCGTCTGGAGGGGACTATTTTCGTGAAGTCAGAGAACGTTGAAGAAGGGCTCGGGAGATGGGACAGATGAGAGAGCAGGCAAGGGGGCGGGGGGGGAGGGGGAGAGAGAGAGAGAGAGAGGCGGGGAGGTCAAGAGAAAGAACTGAATGTTAAGTCCTGAGAGACTTGGAGAGAGAAGCAGAGAGGGACAGGGACGCAGACAAAGGGAGATGTGCAGAGACAAGGAGATAAAAATGGAGACTGAGAGGCAGGCAGGCAGAGACAATGACGGCTGGGAAGACAAAGAGGCAGAGAGAGATGGAGGGAGAAAGGGAAGGAGGGGAAGGAGACATGCTGGTCCCCCTTCAACTTTAATGCCCACAGAATGTCATCATCATCACCCTAACGAACTATAAACAGTCTATCACCTGTCTTCAGGGTGTCCACCAAGGTCAGGAGCAAGGTCAGGGTAAAGTGGGTTGTTAGGATCCCAGGTGAGATAGGAAGAGAATGGCCAATGCACCTCTCTGGAGGAAAAGCCAGACTCCCAGGACTCCGGGCCTCGCGCAGGGAGGCAGAGCCCACTGGTGTGCTCTAGGCAAGCAGGTCCCAGACGCACCCAATCTCCGCCTCCCGCCCAGACAGCCCCAACAGGAGTGGGAGCGGAACTCCACACAGCTCTGAAGCACTGCACATGATCTGAGCCAGTGGCTGTGGGTCCGGGCAATGCCAAGCCGAAAGCCCACAGGCTCTCTCTCCACAGTGATCTGAAGACCTCAAAGCTTTGTTTTTCCCCCAGACTTCACGAGTAACCTCAGGATTGGGCCTGAATTTACTCTATCGGCTGATATTTATGCAGTGAAGAAAAAAATGGTAGTGATAATAATATCAACAAGCATTTTTTGACCATTTATTGTATGGCAGACATCAGGCCAAACTGTACAAGAATTATGTCAATCCATGCTCACCACAAACCTCTCTGCATTTTAGTAATGGCTTTTTTTTTTTTTTTTTTTTAGGCAAAAGAACTGAGGCTTAGAGAAGTTAAGTGTTTTGTCCAAGAGCACACAGCTCATGGATCAGGGAGACAAATTTAAACCCATCAATCAGCTCTTGACCACGATGCCTCTCTTCCAAGTCTCCACTATGAAGGTTCATTTAGTTTGAGACTGTAGCTCCAAAGAGTCAGAGAAATCATTCTGAAATCCACCATGTTCCCTTCCTCAAAGGGGCTTTGCATATGCTGTTCCCTCTACCTGAATGCTTTTCCTTTCCTCCCTCCCCACTCCGACAAAAACCTCTGTTAGTGAATAATTTCATAAAGGAGAAAGACTGCTGAGATCACGAGTGAGACTCCACCCAACAGAAGTGCTGCATACTTCATGATGGTAAATCCAACCAATCACATCCTCTCTTGGAAAGTATAAATACCAGTGCAGGAGTCAGTTCTACCTTGAGATACACAGTGGAATTAAAGGAAGCCCGCTATGTACAAAGTTAAGTATGTGTGAATTTCCCAGGCTTTTGTCAGATTACCAAAGGTTAAGAATTAACAGATAAACATAAAAAAAAATTCATTGGAAGATTTCATGTAAAAATCTACATTTCCAACTTTGGTCCCCAAAAAGACAGTAACACTGAGCCTGTAACTTCTTGTGGTGATGACAGCCTAGAGCTGAGTTGCAGCAGCTCTGTAGAGGGGACATGTGTCTTCCAACTCACTACCTCCCCATCATTTTTCTGTTTTCCTAGCTCAACCTGCCTTACATGCTGGCATTTCATGCCCAGATGCTGTAAGCATGTGAGTTTGCAGCGCCTAGCTGTCAGAAAGTGGCTAGTTCAGACTAAAATGTGAGTGGCTGATATGTTTGCTTTTTTTTGTTTGTTTTTAATAGGAGCTTATTGAACCTATCAAGACCCCTAATGATGGAATTCACAGGAGACTTTTTTTTTTTAGTTCCTCTCACACTATGTTTACAACTCCTAACTCTCCCATTCAGGTTGGACCAAAAGGACAGAAATGTGGTAATAGGCATTTGACCTCTGAAGGACTTCTATAGATCTTTCCAGACTGCTCCGCATTCTAATTTTTGGTGTTTTGGTTTGGTTGTTTTTTATTTGTCTGGTATTAGAATTTTGGGGGTTTTGTTTTTGGATTTAAGGGAGTTTTTTGTTTTGTTTATTTTTGCTTTTTTAAGACTCATTATGAGCTGCTGGCAATTATAGCTTTGTTTCTGTAAAGAATTTTAGCCCCTAACAAAATGGGAAATGAGCAGCTCCCTCTCACTGACACATACTTTTGGAAACTTCTATTTTCCTTCCCGGCTCTGAGGTAACAGCCATGATGGCTGGGGTCACGCTGAGAAAAACCCTATTACCTTTGCAAAATAAAATGCTGCACGGTTAGAAATTGTCTCATGCTGGGCACATGTTTCTAGCTGCCTGGCACCTGCAAAAGGACAAATGACTCTGAATGGAGGTATGGCAGGGAGAGAAACAAAGGCATCCGAAGTCAGAGTCTGTGATGCTCTTTGGATGACAAGCTGAACAGTGACTTCCACCGTAACTCAAAGGGGAGAGAGAGTTGTTGCTGGAGGCTGGTGTCTAAGAGACTGAATGAATCCCTACTTGAGTCAATGACATTTGATTCAGGACTTCCTGAGCATCATTATGTGAAATGCAGGACATCTGACTGTGTGGGGCTGCAAAGATGAGGAAGACAGATACAACTCTCAAGGAACTTGCAGTCTAGTAAGGAAAATCAGACAAAAATACAAACAATGATTCGAATACGGTTTTCAACTATGTAAGGGACATCTGATCTTGCCTGCCAAGCATTTCTTCCCACTGTTTTTTGGTAAACACCCTCATGCTCCCAATTGGTCCAGATGAGCCAGCCCCCACTGCCCCTGCAGCCTCCTGAGAGAGAGCAAGTTGCAATTACATTGCTTGAGGCCCTGGAACCAGCCATACCAGAAATCCTCCCCATTAGTCTTTTCTGAGCCCTCTAGCTACGAAGTCCCGTTTGTTTGTTTGTTTGTTTGTTTGTTTTGCCCAAATCTGATGAAGTTATCTCTTTTAATGGAAAGAGCCTAATGAAAATATAGGCAAATGCTCTTATATTACCTCATTTCATCTTCAAAACAGTCCTGTCAGATTTACAAGAGAGAACACAGCTCAGGGTCCTGAAGAAGGTAAAATCAGTGTGGATACAGTCAGTTTCACTGCTTAATGTAACCAAACAACCCTAATTATCGGGGGCCAGATCTGAGCCTTAGGGTGTTAAGAAAAGAACTCTGACTACCATCAACCAAGAGTGTGAAAAGGCCAGAAGGCCTATGGGAAACAGGCTAATAAAACTTGTCCAGGCAAAAAGGCCTGGAACAGCGCTTCTCAAACTTCAGTTTGCATATGGATCAGCTGGGGCTCTCAGTAAAAGCCAGAGCCCAATCCAGTAGGTCTGGGTTGAGGCCTGAGATTCAGCATTTCTAATCAGCTCCCTAGCGATGCTGGTACCGCTGGACCAGAACCACACTTGAAACTGCCAGGGCTTAGACCAGTGCAGTGAACAGCCAGAGGTGTTTAGGACAGAGGTGGCCCTGGAACATATTTTCTTTGACTCATACAGTATTATTTAAAAATTTAAATTTCTATTAAAACTAGTTTCCCTGTTTTTGTGGACATTTGAAGCTTTTCATTATAAAACAGTGTTTTCAAGTTTAAATTAATTGCTAAAACCTAAAGATGACTTTATATAAATGTGCCAATTTCTGGCTTTCCCATGAAAGTGGTGGTCTGGCCACTCGGCCCATAGTCCTGCCTGCAATGGCGAGTCTCCTCAGTGGGCTCCAGGGGGCCCCACAGCCCCTGCGCAAAGCACAGAGGCCAAGGGCATGCATTCTGCAGCCACCCGACCTAGGTTCCCATCCTGACTTGGCATTTTCTCTCCATGGGATTTGGGGCAAGTGACTTTTACCTTGCTGTGCCTCAGTTTCCCTATCTGTGAAATGGGAGTGATTACAAGTAGCAACCAGGATGGAGTCGGGGTGGTGTTGGGAAGATTAAATAAAGAATATGTGTAACGTGCTTTAGAGGGTGCCTGGCACACAGCTGGGACCGTTATTTATCTGCTGGTCCTTTTATGCACCTGAGTTTGCAATCCCGCGTTTAGGACACTGTCAGCGGGTGAGGCCGGGGAAAACCCCCTCTGACTGATTATGGAAACTACACTCCCCAGAAGATGAAATGCCCAGGGGTGGGGAGTGCGGATGGTAAAAGTCTGCCGCACCCGAGCCGATGCCCACTGTCTCTTGTCTTCACATTCCAGCACTTTTTGAGTCTCCCCTCTTCCCACACCTTCACCAACGGGAGGTGGGGGCAGCTGGATCCGCGCAACCCCTGGGACAGCGGAGAAGGCGCACACCCAACACCCCGTGGCTACCCCCTGACAGCCCGGGGAACAGGGACACTGCTGCGGACGCAGGCCGCTGCGCCCCGAGGGACCGCTCGCACCCGACGACCACCTGTTTTCCGCGTGCCAGCGCGCCACTCTCATACCCTTGGAGGGACCCGCCCCCCGAAACTCGGTCGGATCCCGCGCCTTCTCGCCGCCGCGGACCAATTCCATCGTCGCCCCACCCCCAGCTCTAGCGCATCCTCCGGCTCCAGCAGCCCCATTCCTGGGACAGCGTCCTGCGTCCTCCTCCCAGCGCCAGATAACCCCCCACAACTCCCTACCCAGTGCAGGCTGCCGCTCTGAGAGGCAGGACCTGCGGCCGCCCGCCGCCTTCCCCCGCAGCCCCCTCCTTGCGCACCTTACCGGACCTCAGCGACCGTGGGCCCGCCGTCCTTCCTCCTCCTCCTCCTCCAGCGGTATAGCCTCTGCTACCGCCGCCACCAGCGCAACACAACCACCTGCGCGTGACCCTCGATCGCCAGCCCCCGCCCCCGAACACACGGACGCAAACACGTGCGCGCGCTCTGCCCTTAACCGAGCAGCCGGCCAGGGGGAGCTCGATAACGGTTAACTGAGGAGAGGAGCTTAAGGGTTAGTAAGACCACCGCCCCTCCACCAGCGAAGTTGGATCTGCAGTTGGGTTTCTCAGCGGTCGGAACCCGTTCTCACGTTCCTCCGGCCTCGCTGCATTCATTCCCTGTTCGCTGATTCTCAAGTGCAGAGTGCCCCCGGGCGACCTGCACGTGCTCCCTCCACGAGGAACATTTTTCCCGTCTTCTGCGGGTCCTCAGAAGAAAATCAAGGGTCGGGGGCTGCGGAATCAACCTCCATCTCTAGTCTTTAAAAAACTGCCAGCTCCCACGTGCAGGGTTTTTTTTTTTTTTTTTTTAATCCTCACCTAAGGATGTGTGTATTGATTTTAGAGAGGATGGGGGTAGGGAGAGAGAAAAAGGGAGGGGGAGGGAGAGGAGAAACAGGGAGGGGAGGGGGAAGAGAGAGAGGGGAGAGAGAGACAGAGAGAGACATCCTATGAGTCCCTGCCAGAAATCCAACTGGAAACCTTTTGGTGTAGAGGCCGTGGCTCCAACCAACTGAGCCACCTGGTCAGGGCCAATGTGCAGGGTTTTTAATCAGTGGACTTTCAGCCAGTTTATTTCACCTCTCCGTGACCCAAGTGAAATAGAGTCTTTGCTGAGAGTAGGAAATGGATTGTCTTCTGTGAAGTGCCTACGACGGAGTCTGCACACTGCCGGCGCGCCGATGCCAGCTTCATCGCGTGCCTGCTGAGCAGCCCAGCCCGACTCCGCCCCAAGGCCCAAAGGTCACAGAAACAACCTCGAAACCATGTCGTTTTCTTCCTTTTTATGGCAAGTGATGTCACCAGAGGACTGTGGTCCACTGTAGCCTGCAGAATGTGTCGTCTGGTTGAGTCAGTGTTTCAGAAAAATGTGACTGAACTGCCAACACTTAAAACTGAGAAATCACATAAATATGGGGATTTTCAGTAGCTCTTTGAAAAAGAGAAGGTTGGGACCATCCCGAGCCCACTTTCCTGGAGGCCGGAGCTCACGAGCAACTGTCTTTACCCCCCTTTTACAGATAAGGAAACTGAGGCTCAGAAAAGTCTGGCAATTTGGCCAAGGCCATACAGTTAATAAAGAGCAAAATTGAAATTGGAACCCAGGCTTTCTGCTCCTGGCGCCTTAGCCTGGTAAGGAAAAGCAGAAAGGGGTACAATGGTGTGCACCAGACCATCTTTCTGAAAGGAGCATTTTTATTAATAGCACGCTTTGCCAATTTGTTGGGATTGTTTAGCAGGAACTGAAATTTTTAGCTTCATCTAAATTGGTGAAGCTCCCACACTTACTCCGCCTCCTTATTTTTCTCATTTAAGCACTTTGAACAATTCTAAAGCTTTAACTAAAATCCAAAATGTTTCTTATTTCATCCATCTCTAGTGACGGGCACCGTAGGTGTTCTTTCCTTTCCATTTCTTTTCTTTCTTTTTTTTTTTTTAGCCTCTTTATTTATATTTTAGTCTTTGCAGTTTGTAAATTCCCTCTTACTAGTTGCTCGAAACATCAATGTGTCTTAACTGTTAAGTTTCCAAGTAGGGTCGTGCAGTCTTGTGGCTGAATGAACACACACGAGAGGAAACATGTGTGTGCACATTACACACTTATATGTATACACACTCCAACTCCTAATACAGTCTGGGTGTCTCTCCGGGTCTCATTGTCCCCAAGTGTATTTATAGATCTTAAAGTCAAACACCAAAGTCACTAACAGTGTTTTTAGTGAGCATAATTGTACCTTTCACATGAAAGTTTTAGAAGGCTGTGGTTGCAACCATTAGCCATGAAAATGATCCTACTTTATTGTCAATGTATATACATATTGGCAACTGATTCCAAAGAATTTAAAACACAGTGGAGACAAGCCCCTCCCCCCAAATATTAACAAGACACATTTCCAGGCCAAATGCAGCCAATTTATGACTCCTGTTCTTAGCACTCAGGGTAACCAGTGTGTCTGCCCCTTGGGGTCAGTGGGAAAAGTTCGCCCCCTTGATGTTTTTCCCTCTTTCTTGGTTCCTTGGGCCCCTGAACCCCTTTGATATCCTCCAGGCGGACAATGTGCATTGTCAATCATCCCATTTCACCCAATTTCTCTGCCGGGTGAGATGGGTAGGTGGGCAGAAGAAGAGGAAGAGGCTTCCCAGACTACAGATTGAAGAAGAGGGAAGGGGTAAGAGGTCTTCATTGGCGTCTAACTTCGGCCTCCGGCATCTTTAAGATGTTCCTCCAAGAGTGGCCCATTGCCCAGCAGCTGACATCAGCATCACCTGGGAGCTTGTTAGAAATGCAGATTCCCAGACCTCACCCCAGACCTGCTGAATCAGACACTCCTGGGTAGGGTTCCCCAGGAACGTTGGTGCTCCAAGGGATTCCCATGAGTACCGAAGTTTGCGGTTTGATGCCGAAGTCATCTCTGTCTCTTTCTCTCCCACGGTCACTTCTCCAAAGCCCCCCACTCTGTTATCCTGACCAGACTCCAGGGAGAAAGGGAGGCTAGGAACCCCTCCCACCACGCTGAAAATCCTGAGTAACTTCATATCTTGCCTTTGGAATATATCATCTTATAATTCAATAATAAGCAAGTCACCCAGTTAAAATGCAGGCGAACTATCTGAATAGACGGTTCCCAAAAGAAGCTATGTAAATGGCCAACAAGCACATGAAAAGGTGTTCAACATCATTAGTCATTAGGGAAGTGAAATTAAACCTAAGGAGACCCCACTACACACCTCCCGGAATGGCTAGAGCCACTAAGACTGACAAGATCAAAGGTCTGTGACGATATGGAGCAAATGGAGCCGTCGACAGGCAGGCAAAATAGCACCACAAATTTGGAAAAGAGTTTGGCAATTTCTTATAAAGCTCAATGTGCAGTTACCATATGACCCAGCCATGCTCCTCAGTCATGCACCCATGAGGAATGAAAACGCGTGCGCATTACAAAGGCTTGCACACAGCAGCTTTGTTCATAAGAGCCCCAAAGTGGAAGTGACCCAAATGTCCATCGATATGTACAAAGATATAAGCGAACTGTGGTATATCCATATAATGGAATACTATTTAGCAATGAAAAGGCAATGGACTACTGATACACACGACATGGATGAATATCCAAAACATTATGCTACGCTTTTTGTAAAAAGCCAGGGAGAAAATGTTGCGTAGTGTATGATTCCATTTCCAGGGAACTCGAGGAAGCTCCAGGCACAGGAAGCAGGGCAGTCAGTGTTTGTCTGGGGCTACGGGATGGTGATAAATGGCAGAGGGATGTGAGGAAAGTTTCTGGGGTGATAGAAATGACCTGGGGTCTATTACCAGCCACCTGCAGGTGCCTGTGCTGCAGCCTCTAACCTGCTTTCCTCGTTGGAGTGAGACCATTTGGGTCAACTCCGTGGTTCCCGAACCGTTCAGAGAGAGAAGAAAGACTCCGGCTTGAAGCAGGCACTGACCTTCCGACCAGTGATGCTGGCTCCTGACCGGAAGGCAGAGCCACACGTTTCTCGACTCTAGGGGGCGCCACTAACATAGAATAAATACCGTGGGAATGGCGGGGCAGCCCCACCTGAGGCATGGATCCTGGGCATCAGCCAGCAAAGGTCTCCGGCATTAACTAAAATCATCCCCCTAAGGAATCATTTTTCCGTTTACAGGTATTTTTTTAGGTAATGTTCACATAGCTTAAAATTAACCATTTTAGAGTGTTCCGCGACATGTAGAGTGTTTAGGGACATTTAATACATTCGCCCTGTGGTGCAATCATCACCACTATCTGGTTGCAAAACACTTTTAAGAGCCGAAAAGGAAGCCTGCCCCCATCAAGCAGCCGCCCCTCACCTCCCCTTCTCCTCCCAGCCCCCTGCGACCACGCATCTACTTTCTGTCTCTGGATGCACCCATTCTGAACAGTTCGTGTAAGTGGAATCATGCAAAACGTGTGGTCTTTTGTGTGCGGCTTCTTTCCGTCAGCCTCCTGGTTTTGAGTTCCCTTCATGTTGCAGCATGTGTCAATATTCCATCCCTTTTTATGGCTGAATAATCTTCCACTGTATGGATACATATCACATTTTCTTGACCCACTCATAAAGCGGTGACCAACTGGGTGTCACAGGCCCCTTTAAGCCCGTATCTGGGTCCCCGGCGGTGAGCAGCCCTGTGAGTGGCTGGGAGGATGAGGCCACGCCATCTGAATTCGCCAGCCTTCCCCGCTGGCCAGGTCGGCTCTGCTGCTCTGACAGAATGCCATCAACCAGGCAGCTCACACAGCGAGATTTCTTTCTCACTGTCCTGGAGGCCGGGAGCCTGAAATCAGAGTGCCAGCACGGTCAAGTTCCTGGTGAAGGCCCTCTTCCAGGTTATGTCCTCACATGGCCTCTCTTCCGTGTTCGTGAATGTGCACACACACAGAGATCTCAGGTCTCTTCCTCTTCCCACAAGCACGCTAATGCTATCGTGAAGGCCCCACTTTCATCTCAGCTAATCACCTCCCAAAGGCCCCCTCCAAACACCATCACACTGGAGATTAGGGTTTCCACCTATGAATTCGTGCGCTGGGGGGGACGCAAACATTCAGTCCATAGTACCCACCTCTGACTATTTGGACCCCCTACTCATGCCCCCTGCCAGGTCCATGGATGTGGGATATGCTCTCTAATGTTGAAGGGAAGAAAGGCGGAAGGAAGGCGGGGAGGGCAATCATTGGACAAATAACAAAGGTACCACAAAGCAGCTATTATTCATTTAACAAACATTTGGGGGTATTCACTACATAGCAGGCAGGGCCAGTGCCGGAGATAAAGCAATAGGCGGATCTTCCTATGTAATAATCCTTACGTTTCCCTCCTGCAAATTTGCATTTTTTTAATTTCACAACTGCCCCAGCTCTGTCCACCCACCAAGTTGGCCCGGTTTCTTCTCTCCCATCTCGCACTTTGTTTTCATCCTATTCCATTTATCTACCCAGCAAACTGGGTTTTGTTCAGGGTTTTTTTTTTTTTTTAAAGACACTTCACTAACAAAGCTGTGGAAATGGCCAATAAGCCCAAGAAAAGATATTCAAATCATTAATCACTAGGGAAATGCAAATTAAAACCACAATGAGATATCACAAGATTTTAACCACTGGAATGGTTAAAAGTTAAGGCTGACAACGTCAAGTGTTAACAAAGATATAAAGCAACTGGAACTCTTCTATGTTGCTGGTGAGAATGCAAAATGGGCCCGTAACTTTGGAAAACAGCTTGCAGTCCGTTATAAAGGTAAAAACGCGCTTACCGTGTGACTCGGCCATTCCGCTCCTGTATTCGCATACCAAAGCAGCAGCGCTGGGTTTCAGTCCAGACCTCTTCACTTGCCAAATGTGTGACCTTGAGCAAATGATTCAGCCCCTCTGAACTTCCACTTCCTCCTCTGTGAAATGGGGATAAGAGTAACACTTTATTCATTCATTTAACACATAGGTATTGCGCACCTCTGTGACCTGGGCCCCAGGCGTCCGGTAGTGAGTGAGACAGATATGGTTATCTTCAGAGAGGCTCAGGATTTGGGAAGGAATATAGGAATCAAACAAATAAGCAGACAAAGGCATCACTACAAATACCGGTATGTGCTCAGACGAACAGGAACAGGAGCTGGTGGAGGAGGTAACGTCAGGTGCTGAGTTTAGACTGAGTGAGAGAAGGTTCTTCTGGGGAAATGGCCCATAAATGAACCCAGGAAGGCAGAAAGCAGGTCAAAAGGCTTCAAGGCCACAGAATCTCAGCGTGTCTGAGGAGCTGGGACGCGGAATGAGGCAGCGGCCAGGGACCTGATTATACCCGCCTGGTAGGCCCGGGGAGGAGTCGGGATATTATCTTAAATGCAGTGGGGAGGGTCCTGAGCTGGGTGGCCCTGAAGCAGAGGGGGTGGGAAACCCGGCCACACCTGCAGGGCAAGGAGAGCAGGCCACTCCAGACTGGTGAGTGGCAGCTTTAATAAGCAAGGGAACTTACATCTGTGGCTCATCTCGGGCACCGCCAGACAAGCGGGTCTCCACACCAGCCAGCCAGAATCTTGAAAGTTTCTGTAGAGGCATTAACTGGGCTCAGTCCCGCACACAGTCCAGATGGTCTCAAAGCCACGCGTGGCCCTCTCTACCACACTGCCTCCTTGCAGTGGGCTCCAGCTGTGGGACAGTGGGCAGTACGGGACATTCCAAGGACAGGGGAGCGTGAGGAGCCTCCGACTGGCAGGAGCCAGTTCAAAGGTTAACCTACGGTCATGTCCTCTCTGTGACCCCCTCCAACACTCCACTCCTCGTGACCCGCGCTTAAGGTCTTAGCCTCCGCCGCCTCCTCCATTTGTCCTGAGCGGTCCGCAAGGGGTTTTGTCAGCGTGGAGGTGGCGCTGGCTGACTGCATCGGAGGCAGATGCCACGGCCGCACCACAACGACATAGGCGCAGGTAAGCAAAACTGCAGTCAGCTGATGATTCCCAAAATGAGTCGCATTTTTTTTCCCACCAAGATCCGCATGATCTGAACCACTGATTTCTTAAGTCCCCTGGGCTGGGGGTCCTATCAGTCCGGGGGGGTCACTTGTGTCTTCACGTGACTGAATAAAGACACATTCGCAGGCTCCTCAGGTGGCGGCACACAACCCTCCATTTGGATCCTCGGGAGGCGGGAACGACGTTCGAGGCTATTTGGGAGGACAGAGTTTCTCACTGGAGACATTTCCGGGCTCAGTTAGGACAGGGTTTGCCGGCTGTGGTTTAAGGCTTGCTGGGTGGATGTAGTCAGGACTTTCTTCTACGTGTGCTATAACGTCCCCCAGGCCCGTGGAGGGGACAGAGACAGGTTCAGTCGCGTATACTATCCAGATGGTCTCAGCAGCACATTGCTCTTTCGAGACTGTGCGCTTTCAAAGGGCCCTGAATTGCGTTGGTGGGCAGAATGGACATTCTAAGGGCAGGGAGATGGGGTGAGGAGCCTCTGATTGTCCGGGTCCAGCGTGAGGATCAACCAGTGGTCACGTCCTCTTGAGAACCTTACACGCTGAGACAAAGATGTCAGTGCAAATAATCTGGGGGGAGGGGAAGGTGACCTCGGGAAGCACTGGGAGAGGAGCGGGCAAGGTGAAGAAAGAAACAATAGCATGTATCATTAAGCAGATTATATCTTTGGGCCAGAGGGCCCAAATCCCGTTCAATGCGACCCCCAGCCAAGGGGCAAGGGACCTGGGGCATAAACCCACCAGCCGTCACCAGTCACTGGTTGAGACATGCTCCAGCAGGCGGGACGCTAACTCCTGGCACTTCTAGTCTGCCCTGTAAATGCCAGATAAAGCCCTCGGGCTAAGAGTCTGAGGTGTAACTGTTGGAAGTTGTCTGTGTGCCCAGAAATGGTGTGTGCCTATGGGGTATGAGCTGGGCACCCAGACATCTGCCACAGGGAGTCACTGAAAGGCTCTCAGCAGAGTGATGTCGAAGCTCACTCTGGGCTCCGGGTGGAGAATAGACTGTAGACAACAGGAATAGAAGCACAAGTCCAGCTCGGAGCCTGCTGGCCGGGGTCCAGGCAGAAGGTGGCTGAGGTTTGGACCAGGATGCTGGCAGTGAGGGTGGAGAGAAGTGGGAAGGTTTGAGATGTATTTGGAGGTAGGAACTGCAGGGCTTGGCGATTCATCAGACGTGGGGATGAGGGAGAGAGAGCTGGCAAGGACAGGTCCTGAGTTCCCGGCTTTGTGGACCAGATGAATGGAGATGCTATTCCCTGAGAGGGAACTGGGGAAAGAGGATTGCAGAATTCCATTCAGTTCGGTGAGCTCTTGTAGGAAACTGCACCTCAGCCAGGGCTTCCCCCCACACTAGGCCCTCAGTATGGTTCACTGTTTTTCTCTCCATTTTCATGGTCTTTGGAGACAAGATCATGCCATGGTTGGCTGGCTCAGCTGGTTGGAGCATGCACCAAAAGGTTGTGGGTTCGATCCCTAGTCAGGATGCCTACAGGAGGCAACTGATTGATGTTTCTCGTTTTTTCTTCCCCCACCCTGCTCTCAAATCAATAAACATATCCTCAGGTGAGGATTTTAAACAAAGACAAACTCAGAGCCTTCTGGGACCCATGACAAAGGATGAGTTTGAAACACTTAATGTCTGGGAATGAGCACACAATATAAACAAACCTCACATCCCACCTTAGCAGGTCCCTGGAACTTTGCACGGCACCCCAACCCAATTCTGGATTCGAATTCCAGAAATTACCCTCCGTCCTACCACAACAGGGCACATCATGTCTCCGGCTCACCGCCATGGTGTCACGCGCTGAACGTTGGAGCAATGCGGTCACTTTCAGCTGGCAATGAGCTTTCGATTCATGTTTTCCATGGCTCCGAGTTTTCCTCTTACACACACGGCCCAAAAATAAAAACGGGAGAGCAAACATTTGGGATGTGTTCCAGGGGGTTGGACTCAGCCACTCATGTATTCAACAAACACTAGCATTCATCATTTTTTGAGGCGACCGGTGGAAAGAGAGGCGCGCCCTCAAACAGCTAAATCCTATGGGCAGAGATGAAATGGATCCCAACCAAGAAAGAAACTGCACTGGGGGGGGTCAGAGACGGGGTGATTACGACCCTAAGTGGCTTTACAGGAACTATGGGGCCGCGGAAGGGTGTAGTGGACGCAGAGATGGAGAGACGTGCGCAATGATCTGAACAGGAGCGCGAACCGCTACAGCCACGTTGGAAAACTGGCAATATCTATTAGAACAAAACAGACACCGACACCCTAATCCAGCAAGCCCTTCCCAAGGCGCATTCCAAAGAGAAATGAGTCCATCTGTTCGCTGACAGACATGTGTGAGAACGTTCCAGGTGGTACTCACCATAATCACAAAGAATAAAAACAAAACAAACTGGAAACCAATCCAAATGCCTGCCAGCGGTAGCACGGATGGGTAAATTGTGGGATATGTACCTACCCAGTGAAGTACTGGGCGCTGTACAGCAAGGTGAATAAATGGTTTCAACGACATGCGATACCATGGGTGCTTCCCACGCAAAGCGATAATTCTAACCACAACACGTTGCATTCGGACGTGCTGTTCGATGAATCCTTCATTCGGGAAATAGGAAGTAGTCACTACAGGAACAGACACTGTTCAAGGTACCAGAGATGCGTACAGTGAAGAAAACCACTGAAGCCATTGCCCTCACATTCTAGTGAGAGAGCAGACAGCAAACAAGTCCTAGATCTGAGGTCTCTGAACATTTTAGTTTGGGTTTTGGCTTTTTGATGGAATTAAATAACTTAGTGACCAAGAGTGAACTAAATGAACATTATGCTTTACACCTGAAGGTGATGGATCTTTGTAGGGAGGGGTGACCCATGATTGGACCTCAATGGATCAAGGAATCTCCTAGAAGTATGTGCAAAATGTTGTCTGTCTGGGGATTTTCCTGGGAAGGTGCTCCGAGGCATTCTTGGATTCTTAAAAAAGTCATTGACCCAAAGGAGCTCAGAATCCCCCGAGGAGCTCCAATCTTGCTCAGGGTGCATACGAACATTTCAGAACCATCCCTGCATCACTGGGAGCAAGTCCGTTGGGTCGGGTTTGCTCATCATTACTTCTCTGGACTAGTCAATGCACAGCAGGTCCTACTTGTCACTTGCAAAGGCTACAAAAGGTTGCTCCACGTCACGTGATCGTTTTGCATAACCACGCACCTACCATCAGGTGCCCACTCTTTCCCGAGTCTTGCCATCCCTAAAGGGTGTTCGGGACACCTTTGCACAAGTGCATGTTTCTTCTAAAGGGTTTCCTGGAGCGTTCTTGAGACCTGCAAGAAGTGCGTCCAATGGTCCCAATGGTCCAATACTCCCGGATGGCTACTGATCACATTTTCAATGCAGCCAGAACTCCTCTTAAAAATCACCTGCAGGCCATGACAAAAGGGATTGTTTAAGCTTTAATTCATCCCTGATCTCTCTCTTCCCCTCGTGATCATAGTCATCTATCCTCGATAAAAATAGGAGTGTGAAACATGCTTGTTACAATAATGGAAAAATACCTATTTTCTGGCAAGGTATTTCATGCTTCTACACCCTTGGAAGTTCCTCTCACATTTTTTCCTATCATTCACCATAACCAAGGTGTCAGTCTCAGGGTAAACAGGCACGATGGGGGAGGGGGCGGGGGTGAAGGGTGGAATGTTGCCATGGTAACAAAGGATATCAGGGATGAGTATCCATGGTGATTGTTGCTAAATTCTGAGAGGTTTTCAATGCTTTATTTTAAATACTTAACAACTGTGCAGCTGCTGAGGATGCTGGGAGGGGAAGAGAGGCATGGGCTGTGCGCGCTTTCATGGAAATGTGCCTGGTATGGCTCGGAGGAAGAAGGCAAGGTGGTTTAAGGACAGACACGCTCCCTGCGTGATGCTGCTTAGCAGTTACCAGGGGCTGCTGTCCCTCCAACACAGAATGCTCTCACACTTCCCGGTCCCATCTGCGCCTCCATCACCTACTAGTCAGGGTGACACCCGGGATAAACTCAGGCAGAAATCAGCCCGCACCTTGCTCCCTCCTTGGACACCCAGCCCCCAACCACTGCCTTGGAAAAGAATCACACAGAGCTCTGAGCAGAACTGAGAATTCCCAAGGGGCAAACCTCATGGCGGGGCGGGGTTTAGAATAGGCGCTGAGAGTGGCGAAGCAGGGACCACTTCCTTTTTCATCGTCACATTCACATGAAACACGAGTTGGGGAAATGGGACTAGAACCCAGGTCTTCTAATTTCTAATCCAGAGTTCACTTGTCCTCCTTTTGTGTTAGAGTGAACTTGGACTATGAACAGCAAAGACCTGGCATCACACAGGAACTTTAATAAGGTGGAAGCTTATTTCCTGTACAAAAAAAAAAAAAAAAAAAAAAAAAAGCAAGAGACTCAGGGAGCCAGGCTCCATCCATCTTGTTGCTCTACCGCCTGCAGACTCCATTCTCACGGTTACCTCGTTGCCCATGTTAGCTGCCTAAATCCAGCCATCACAATCGAATCCAACCAACAGGAAAGTGGGAGAGATGAGGAAATAAAGCAAAGGCCCCAAACAGCTCTCTTTTAAAGAAGGGTCCTGGAAGCTGCTGACACTTCGCTTCCCATGCACATCGTCCCCTGCCTGGCCTCGCCTAGCTGCAAAGGATGAGGGAAAGGCGAAAAGAGAGGGAAGCTCTCACTGTCCAGATTCATCTACAGTGAAAGCTGTGGTGGTTCTCGAGATGGTTTTAAATGGTACCTATTAACGCTGGGAGAAATCCACCCCTTTTCCATTCCCAGTCATGACAAGGGGGACGTCTCGGTTTGGTGCTGCTGGTCCTGAGCACCTCTCTCCACTTTCTGTTGTCTCCTTTGAACAGAGAGAGCAGGTCTCAGCCCAGGCTTCTAAGAATCCTTAACTATGTCGAAATCTTCAACCCGACGTGCAGAGCAAAGGCTAACTTCTGTTTCACATGAGTTACTGTCTTAACAACTGTAGCCGCCTTCCTAGAGCTTCATCACGTTGCTCTGTTTGCCTGGTATTAATTTTTGCTTGCTTTCTCTTTTGGTACTGAGAGTTTTCGTTTACACTTGTGATGTTTTCCTTGGAAAGAAACATCTTTGTATTTTTAAAAGTGAGTTGATCTCAGGGGAAAAACATGACGTAAATAGTAGCACAGGTGGTACGTGGATGCGTTAAAAGTGGGACTACAACAGGGGACACAGGAGGTGGTAGAAAACACAACTGCTGACGCTGGAAGAGGCCTGAATTCTAATCCCGGTTCTGCCACGGACTTGCTGTGTGTCCTCAGACAAGTCTCTGCACCTCTCTGGGCCTCCATTTTCTTTCGTACATGTGGATTGAAGAAAACTGGACTCCGTGGTTACTCAGGTCCCTGTTCTAACTGACAGGAATTCTAGGGTCCACAGAGGACCCCAAATATAATTCCCAAGGACCCCAGACATCACTCTTCTAGCGATACCAGCTTTGCCTTCGTGAGTGTGTGCAGAGTGTGGGCAACATTTGGTTCAGCGATGGAGACTAATATGTATTCAGATCACTGCAAATCAATAAAGCGTCTTAAGCCAGTGGAGGGCCATCTCCCAAACATGCAGATGAGACTTCATTATTTTTGAAACAATACATCTCTTCATTTGCAGACGAGCAGAACGACATGCTATGCGGGGTTTTATTTTGGATGCTAACTCCAGTAGCTTTTCAATGGAAGAGTCTCATATGCTCTCTTCACACTTCCCCTCAACTGTTTATTAATAACTCTGCCTTTTCCTTGAGCTTAAATTGTCCCTAAATATTAAACCTGGGTGTGGAGCACAGATGCTACTTTTGTTTTACATGAGTCACTTGTCTTATTATAACCCAGAACCAGGACCCATTTCCCATTTGCTTAAGAAATGGCAGGAGAGGGTCTACTTCGGAGCCCCGAACTTCCAGCCAGAGGGGGACACAGAGCCACTGTCCCTTAGACGTGTCAACGCCTGCGTGCCCGGGCATATCAAGATGTGCATGTGAAACCCACGACGAGATACCACAATTTTATCCCCACGCATTGGAGAACATAGACATGTCTGACTGTAGCAAGTGCTAGCAAAGGGTGTGGAATTCTGGCAGACAAGAAGGCAGCCCAGGAGGGCACTGTGTGTGGTGGACAGAACAGCAGCCTTGGAGTCATTCAGTCAACAAGTATTTATTGAGCACCTACTGTGTACCAGGCACTGTTCTTCTTTATCCCCAAATTCACGTGAAACATGAGTTGGGGAAATGGGACTAGAACTCAGGTCTTCTAATTTCTAATCCACAGTTCACTTGTCCTCCTTTTGTGTTAGAATGAACTTGGGCTATGAACAGCAAAGACCCAATATCACAGGAACTTTAGTAAGATGGAAGTTTATTTCTTTTACGGGGGGAAAAAAAAGAGGCTCAAGGTACCAGGTTCCTTCCATCTTGTTGCTCAACTGTCTGTAGACTCCATTGTCGTGGTTACCTCTCATTACCCACCATGACTGCCTAAATCCAGCCATCACACCCATATTCCAACCAACGGCAATGCAGCAGAGGACATGACAGACGAAACACCTTGCCTTCGTGGAGCTGACATCTAGTGGAAGGGAGGAGGGTGGACCACAAACAAAATAAGTAAGTAGTAGAGCATGTTAGACAATAAGAAGACTAGGGTGAAAAAGAAAGAGGGAAGAATTAGGGGAAAAAACTGCAATTTTAAAAAGGGTTGTCAGAGAAGGATCGATGAGGTGACTTCTGGGCAAAGACTTGGAGCAAGCCTACATGGATATTTCAGGACGAGCATGCTAGGCTGAGGAGGCAGCATCCAGTGCAAAGGCCCTGAGGTAGGAGTCTGCCTGATGCAATTAAGGAAGTGCAAGGAGGCCTGTGTGGCTGAAGAGCAGTGAGGGAGGGGACAAATGGCAGGAGAGGAGGACACAAAGGGAACACGGGGGCTTGTAAGCCAGGGTGAGGGTTGTGGCTCTTACATGATAAGGAGCGTTTTGAGCGGAGGGGAAACCCTGCAAGGCTTGGCTGGGGTTGTTGGGGTGAGGGCAGACTGGAGGGCGGAGGGTGGTGAGAGGGTGCCATCAGGCAGGTCAGAGAAGCAGCAGCTGCCGCCGTCCAGGTGAGCCGGGGCCACGGCTGGGCCAGGCGGTAGGCAGCGGGGGTGGGGAAAGGTGGGCAGATTCTGGGTGTCTTTTTAAAGTAGAAGCAACTGATTAAGCTGAATCCAGATAGTGCTGAGTCCAAATTTCAGTTCATCCACTTTTTTTAGGCACAGCACTGATCCTCACTGAACCTCGCCTGTAAAATGGGGACAATCATCAGTGAGGAGTCGGTGAGCTGGTGCATGGTAAATCAAAGCTGCTATTATCATCGTCTGCTGTGGCCAGCGTCCACCTCCTGACTCTGCGGATCACCAGGAAGCCTCACGGAGGCCCTTCTACGTGTAAACATGGAGGCCTGACTGGCATGGCTCAATGGGTTGGGCATCGTCCTGCGAACCGTAAAAGTCGCTGGTTCGGTTCCCAGGCCGGGCACATCCCTGGGTTGCAGGTGTTTCTCTCGCATATATCGACGTTTCTCTCCCTCTTTCTCTTTCCCTTTTGCTCTCTCTAAAAAATTAAGTAAATAAAATATTTTCTAAAAAAGGCAAATAAGCGGACCTGACGAGAATGGACCCTAAACAGCTGGTGTCACCGAGCCACAAAGAAATATGATAGGTCGCAGGCAGAGGAGGGGTCTGATCAGCGGCAGGCGACCCGTCTCCAGCCAGAGACGGGGAAAGGCCCTTCTCTCTCTGCAGCGTCCAGCTCTCTCTCTGCCTCTGCCATCTCCCTCAGCCCTCCATCAGCCGCCCCTCCATTAACTGCAGCCTCCCGTTCTTGATAGAGAAGGTTCGGGCTGCTGCTGACAGCTTTTCTGCACACCGAGAATGAGAGAAAAACAAAATAATTACTCCCTGCCTTTCCTGGTATCTTTCAGCTAGAGACCCAAAGTGTTTTTCCAACATTAATGAGACCGCGGAGGCTCCCAGCAGCTGCGGCACTGGCGGAGGTCACGCACAGAGCCGGGGACAGGGCTCTCAGGGTCTCTCTGCTGCCTGGAGAGCCCTCGGGAGGAACTCGAGCTAATTCAGAGGAATGTTCATCCCCACGGAAAAGGGTGGGGGAATCTCCCCTGTGGGTCATTTCACAAAAAAAAAAAAAAAAAAAAAAAGGTGGTAAAATTCGGCCCAGAGAAAGGAATCCAGAAAGCCTTAAAATGTTTGTGGAGGAAATCTTATGTGATTCACCCTGATTGATGACAATCAGCTCATCCACTACTGTCACCATCAAGCTGGAAGTCAGCACAAGTCAATCAACAGCATTCCCTGTCACTTCCTGCCACTCGGACCTGCTGCTTCTGACCTCTCCATTTGCAAGTCTGGAGCAGCCTCAGGTCAAATCTGGCTTGTGAATGGGATTTATTGGGCCACGCTGTGCTTTAAAATCTTCTTTTTTAAAAAAAAAATTACTGGCCAGTGTGTTTGAATCTTGAAATTTTTTTTATTTTTATTTTTTAGGGTGGGAGTTAGGGTAGGGTTAGGGTAAGGATTAGGGTTAGGGTTTATTTGCAAAACGGAGGGAGAGGGGATGACAGAGAAGGCAAGGTGAGCTGTATGTGGCTGTAGCAGACTTTCCATCTCTGTCTTGGCCCACACAGGGGACAGGAGGTGACAGCACTGTGCAAAAAGCCCATTAATTACTGTGGCCGAAGGTCAGCTGGCACACCCCACACTCTTTCCGCAGACAGTACATTAAACCACCCGCTCAGTGATGGTCCTTCAGGAGGTGGCCAGCGCCTCACTGAAGGACACGAGACCTCAGCCTGCAGCAAGGGCGCATCTACGAGGTCCAGGAGGCCAGGTGCCATTAAAGAAAGGAAGTTACGGGCTCTGGCTGTGGAAAGAAACGTTCCTCATTCTAGACAAGCAATTTTGTTAGCTGCCAGTGCTGTGGCTTCAGACAGACTCAGGGGCCCCCGCCTGGCTTCTTCCTGTGCCTAATGCAGGCAGTTTCCCCATTTACAGAATTCTAGATTTCGAGCATGGCCAGGACTTCCCACGTTTTAGTAATTTAAAACTGTGGGCACTGTTTTCCCACGTCCCCGTCACGCATGCTTTCTTATTTATTTAATGTTCTTCTTTCCACTGATTCTCACCTAGTCCTCTCCCCACTCCTTCCCCCCCAAATATATTTTAAAAGGAAACATTATATCACCTATAAGTGAAGTAGAACTGGTGAAGGGCACAGGCTCTGGAGGCCGACTTTCTGGGTTCAAATCCCGCCTCTGGTACCTACTAGCTGTGTGACCTTAGGCAAGTGCTTTAACCTCTCTGTGATTTAACTTTCTCATCTATAACGTGAGAATAGTGACAGTATCTTGAGAGAATTAAAAGAGTTATTTGTATAAAATAAAACCTTTAGTACCTGGAATTAGTCAGCACTGTGTAAGTGATGGTATTGCTGTTGTTAGAAATGAAAAATGGGTTATCACTGGCCACGTAGAGGGAAGGTGAAGGGAAACCATAGATACAAAATAATAATAATAAAAAAACAATGTCATTAAATTTTCACTGTTAGTAAACCCCAGCTGTTAAAACTATATTAGCACAAAGCTGAATTTTTCTTTGTGGGGTCATCAGAAAGACGGAGAGATTTGAACAACAACAACAAAAAGTTTAGCCAGGTGATTCCACGGTATTTAAAGCTTCATCCTTGTATCATCTAAAAACATCCTGGGTAATGACACAGGCAAACGGTGGCCTGGAAGAAGGGACATCCTGCCCAAAGGCACAAGCAAATTGATACCGAGGTCCTTCTCAGCCCAGCTGGACAGACGGCCTCCTGGAATCTTTCCTAGACGTGAAGAACCGAGGGCCTCGGTCCAGCTCTGTGAAATGGGTTCGTGCCATTTGGCATGTGACGTGGCAAGCCCTGGAGTGTGAAGGAAGTACTTGCATGGTTCCATAAATACTTGAGCAGCAATCAATGACCACTACACAGAATGACTGGCAGAAGCCTCAAATCTGTTCACCTTCACCAAATTGCATTTGTGAAAGAGACAGCCCCGGGCTCCCGGGGGTGCTGATCGCCGGCTGTTTTCAATCAGGGCTGCCACTGGCCTCAGGAAACTCAATTGCTTTTGCCGCTAAAAATGCCTGTGCTATTCTCCTTTGGTTTTCCAAATTAATTCAAATGTGCTTTCCTCAAGACAAAGGAAAAGTGACAAATAAAATGAAAAATAATGACAGGCTGGAGGGAGAGATAGCAGGAGGTAGGGTTTGTCACCGTGGAAGGGTGGGCCAGTCACTTCTCCTCTTTCAGGATCTGAGTTCCTCACCTTGAAAATTGAAACTAATTTTGAAACTGATGGCATCTAACCCTGGCCAGGTAGCTCAGTTGGTTAGAGGGTCGTCCAGATGCGCCAAGGTCGCGCATTCGATCCCCGGTCAGGGTGCATGCAAGAATCAACCAATGGAAAAAAAGCAACCAAGGCTCAACAACAAGAGGAGGGTGTACTCAGCCCACACAAAGGGAGCACCTCGAGCACCCAGCTTGGGGGACAGGGGAGGCTGTATCGCTGGACCTTACGGGGCAACATTAGGCCACACTACCAAGATGGGGAGTCAGAGCAGCTCTACCTAATACACAGAAACAAACACAGGGAGGCTGCCAACATGAGGAGGCAAAGAAACACGGCCCACATGAAAGAACAGATCAAAACTCCAGAAAAAGAGCTAAATGAAATGGAGATAAGCAATCTATCAGATGCAGACATCAAAACACTGGTTATAAGGATTCTCAAGGAAATTAGTGAGGACCTCAGCGGCATAAAAAAAGAGCCAGTCAGAAATGAAGGATACCCTAATTGAAATAAAGAGCAACTTAAAAAAGAATCAACCAATGAATGCATAAATAAATGGAACAACAGATCGATGTTTCTCTCTCTCATCAATCAATAAAAAAAGAAACTAATGGCACCGAAGCACCCATCACTCACAACACACACCCCCACACCCACACAAGCCCTCAGGATCAAACTGCCCGCTCTTCCCTCCCACCCGGCCTTCCGCACAGAATTCTTGCCTTAAGGCAGACCATCCCCCAACAGTCCGGACTCCAGACCTGACACCTCCATGCTCTGTACCACCCTCACATCCCTCCCAGCGCCACATCAAATACTGCTGACTCTCATTTTGTTACTTCCTTTTGCTTTTATGTATACACGGCTTTTAATCTTCTAGAACAATGGGTGAGGGATGCTTCAGCCATTATCTCCTAGGTTCTGACAAGGGTCAGTCACAGGCACCTTTCCTTTCGCTGCCCAGGACCCGCACCCCTTCTGCTGGTAACAGGACGCTGTTTCCGGTGGGGAACCCTCTCCCACTGTCAGTCCATGAGGCTCAGGAAAGGCCAGCTCACACCCCCTTCTGAGGAGTAGGTGCAAGACCCAGGCCTGAGCAGTGAGTGTCTGCTCTCCTCCCGTCCATAAGGACTGGCTCAGGAATGGGCAGGTGACCTGTGGTGATCTAATGAATACCACCAACCTCACAATTTTTATAAGGACCATTAGGAAAAGTTATTTTCTTTTCATAGGACTTACTGACAGGGTAGGATGGAAGCCTGGCGATGTTGGCAGCCATCTCGCCTCCATGAGGAAAGAAACTGTGTAAATAAAGCCAACACTGAGCCAAGAAATAGAGATCCCTAATAGGTTTATTGGAGCCTCTGGATCCAGCCATACCTGAAATTGCACCACTCTCTAGTGAGCATGCAATACAAGTAGTTAACTTAGTAGGAGAATGAAAGATTGTCTTAGGTAGAAGAACAACAGTAAAGCATGTGCAAAGGCCCTGAGGTGGAAGCAGTTTGGTGAAACAGAAAGAAAGCCACTGTGGCTGGGGTTCAGAGACCACAGAGAGAAAGAAAATGAGGTCTAAGAGAAAGGTAAGGGCCAGACTAACCAGAGCAGGCCAGAGTATTTAGATGTTTATTCTAAGAATAGGCAAAGTTTCAAGAAAGAGAGGGCTAATAATCTGGCTTGAATTTGGAAAAATTCTAAGGCTGTTTTAGGGAGGATGGACTGGGGTAAAGAAGTGAGCAGAGCAGAGGTTGGAGGGATCACTAGGAAACTATTACGATCAGGTGAGGCAAAGAGGGGCATGCAACACGGAGGCGTGTGTCCAAACTGCCGCCCTTGGAAAGAGCACACAGAGGAGGGGAGGCTGACCATGTCCTCTCTCTTTGCAGCTATGTGATGTGAAAGCTAATGCAAGTGCCCAGGCGAGATTTGCTGCACCCCAGCAGCCCGCCCGAACCACCAAGTCATGCGCAGTAACACAATCAATAAATCTACAGTCGCTGAGCCAGGGCGCTGCTTTGCATACAGATAGCCACCGAGCAAGGAGCAGCCAGCTCTTTCCCCGGCTGCCTTCAGTCGCTCTGAAGCCTGTGAGACCCCGAGAGGCGGGCGCACTGGCCGCCGGACAGGACCCCTTGCGCCTGTTTGTCTTTTCCTGTTCACGCGCTTCAGTGATCTCTTGTCCCGAGTGACAGTTCCCTTAACCATCCCAAGGTTAACAGCATCAATCACAGGACCAATGACACCTCGTGCCTCCGAGGGGACCCACTGAGGACACATGACCCACGTAGTATTTTTGACAGAAATGTTTAACCTGAATCTAATCACAAGAAGCAATCGAGCAAATCCGAATGGACGCTCTGCACAAACCAAATGGCCTGCGCTTCTCCAACCCCAGCGCCACCTGAGGCAGAAAGAGGCCAGCAGTCTGCCCTGACTTCCCGGAGACTGAATTCAAAGGATGGCTAAATGCCACGCGTGATCTTCAAGGGGGTCCTGGTTCAAAAACAAAAAACAAAAAAATCACATAGCTCTAAAACACATTGGTGGGGAAATTAAAATATTGGCGGTAGAGCAGATGATCACTGTTAAACCTCCCGAGTGTGAACGATGCATGGCGGTCATGAAGACGATGTCTCTGTTCTTAGGATTCGTACGCTCCGTGTTCAAGGGTAAAGTGTCATGCTGTCTGCACCTGATTCTTAGGAAAAATAATGATAGATAGATACATGCCTAGATGCGCAGATACATAGACATATAGAATAAAAGTGACACGGCATCAAAAATGGCTCGATCGGGCTGACAAATACATGAGGGATCAGGGTCCTTCCACTATTCCTGCAAAGTTTTGGCAGGCTTAAAACCTTTCGAAATAAAGTTGTGGGGGAAAATCAGTATTAACTTCGTTTAATACTCATGCATGTGCGCGTGTGAAGACACACACACACAGAGGCCCGGCTGTTGCCATGGTGAGGAATCATCCGCCTGGTGGGAGATACGACCTGTGCACCCTGGTTTGCCTATGACAGTCTCAGTCTACACCTGTAATCCCCACAGTGGTACCAACGGTGTCCCCTAAAAAAAGGTTCCCCTGGTTACGTCCAGGGTTGTGGCCTAAAGTGAAGAGAAAATACCACCACCAGAGACCTGCTGAGATATCATCTTCTATTCCCTCACTCACCCATCCATCAAATATGTACTGCGCGCCAGATGCAGCCGGAAGCTGAGTACACAGTTCTAATCAAAGTCGACAAGGTTCCTGCCCCCGAAAGCCACGCCTGGTGAAGGATAGCCCATGGGCCACTTCCAGACCACTGCCTGTGTTTTTACAACCCGTGAGCCAGGAAAAATGTTACATTTTTAAATGATTGGAAAAAATCAAAAGGAAAGTGATGCCTTGTGACACGTGAGACTTCAGTGCAACGTAAACATCAGCGCCCATGGATACCGCTGCCTCGGCACATGCGCTCTCTGTCCCGGCCGCAGCACCCCGGGCTGCCGTCCAAAGCCGCGAGCGGAGCTGAGCCGTCACAACGAAGATCGTAGGGCCCTCGAAGCGTAACGTTCTACTATCTGGTCCCATTCAAAAAATGCTTGCCAGCCCCTGGTTTAAGGTTGTGTTTTCTGGGTGTTTCTCTGAATAGCTGGAAGATGAACCTCACAGGAGGCAAGTAGGACGGTGCGGAGCCTGCCCCGTGATACGCGCTCGGTCGATGTGTGTTGGCTAACAGCCTCGATTTACTCACCTGTCAAATGAGGAGAATAATACCTGCTCTGCCGGGTGTGCGGATGCAATAAGGGAATCCGTGCCCGGAGCTCCGCGCGGTGCCCGCCCCTCGCCGTCACTCCGTCATCGCTAACCCTGGCTGCTGTGCGCGCTCCCTCCAGCAGCGCGCTGTTCACAGGACGGCTGTGGCCTTTATTGTCCTAGTTCATCTTGTTAATGTTTCATCCTCAAGATGGAAGGTACTCAGGAGAATATATGGAACATAGCATCTTCTAATGTAAACGTACTATAAAATGCTATAAAAGCCATGAAACGATATGGAACATATAATCTTATCATGTAATTAGGTTATCTCCTATAAGAAGATACACGAATTAACAGCGTGGGAAAACTTCCCCGAAACGTGCCCCCACGCAGGTATTGCAACACCGCTGGCTCTGCCTTGACCTCATCCACCCTTCCCTTCCTCTGGGAAGTGGGGCTTATCATACCCTCGCTTCCCTTGATAGTGTCACTACAAATCATTTTTTAAACATTTAAAAAAATTATTGGACTTCCAGCCAACATGGAGGCGTGGGCGGACACACTGTGCCTCCTCTCACAACCAAAATTAAAGACAACAAATATTTAGAAACAAGAAACACCCAGAACTTACAGAAAATTGAACTGTACGGAAGTCCAACAACCATTCATCCAGAACGGTAAGAGGGTGGAGTCGCGGCAGGAAAAAGTGGAGGTGCGGACCCAGGAACGCAGGCAGCAGTGGCTGGCAGTTCCCAGGTGCACAGGCAGCAGCTGGCGGTCCCCGGGCACAGAGGGGCAACTGTGCAGACCCAGTGAGGCCGCACAAGGCGGCTGGCTGACCAGGGGGTCCCACATTCCCACACGCAGATAATCCAGGTGAAGGGGAAGCGGCTGAAGGGCCAGGAGTGAGCGGAGCAGGCGCCATTCTTCCCTCTCAGACCCCACCTCCACAAACAGCATCACAACTCAGCCACTGGGCTGCCCCACACAGGGGAACACCTAAGCCTCCACCCCTCGCTACATAACAGCCGTGACCAGACCAAAACCAAACCAAAACAAACAAACAAACAAACAAAAAAACCCACCAAAAATGGCTCAAACCAGAGAACAAATGAAAGCTCCAGAGCCAATTCCTCTAAGCCGTGAAGAGATAGCTAACCTATCAGATGCACAGTTCAAAGCCCTGGTGATCAGGATGCTCACAGAATTCGTTGATTTTGCTCACAAATTAGATGAAAAAATGCAGGCTACAATACGTGAAATGAAGGAAGACGCATGGGGAATCAATAGAGATGGGAGGAAAACTGGGACTCAAATCAATGGAGTGGACCAGAAGGAAGAAACAAATAACCAAACAGAAAACAAGGAAGAAACAAGAATGCCAAAAAATGAGGAGAGGCTTAGGAACCTCCGGGACATTGTTAAACGTCCCAACATCCGAATTATAGGGATACCAGAAGGGGAAGAAGAAGAGCAACAAGTGGAAAACTGATTTGAACAAATAATAAAGGAGAACTTTCCCAATCTGGCAAAGGAAATAGACTACCAGGAAGCCCAGAGAGTCCCAAAGAAGTTGGACCCAAGGAGGAACACGCCAAGGCACATCATCATTACATTAGCCAAGATTCAAATGAAGGAGAGAATTCTAGAAGCAGCAAGGGATAAGGGGTCACCTACAAAGGAGTTCCCATCAGACTGTCAGCTGATTTCTCAAAAGAGACCTTCCAGGCAAGAAGGGGCTGGAAAGAAAAATTTGAAGTCTTGAAAGGCAGCGACCTACATCCAAAATTGCTCTATCCAGCAAAGCTGTCATTTAGAATGGATGGACAGATAAAGTGCTTCTCAGATAAGGTCAAGTTCAAGGAGTTCATTATCACCAAGCCCTTATTATGTGAAATGTTAAAGGTACTTATCTAAGAAAAAGAAGATTAAAAATATGACAGTGAAAAGACAGCAAACTCACAGCTATTAACAACCACACCTAAAACAAAAACAGACTAAGCAAACAGCTAGAACAGGAACAGAAACACAGGAATGGAGATCATATGGAGGGTTAGCAACAGGGGAGTGGGAGGAGGAGAGAGGGGGAAAAGGTACAGAGAATAAGTAGCATAGACAGTGGGTAGAAAATAGGGGGAGGGCAAGAATAGTGTGGGAAATGTAGAAGCTAAAGAACTTAGGACACATGGACATGAACTAAAGGGGGGAATGTGGGTGTGAGGGAGTGTGCAGGGTGGAAGGGAATGATGGGGGAGAAATGGGACAACTGTAATAGCATAATCAATAAAATATATTAAAAAAGAAAAGAAAAAATATTGATTGATTTTAGAGAAAGAGAGAGAGAAGGAGAGAGAGAGAAACACTGATTTGCTGCTCCACTTATTTGTGCATTTACTGGTTGATTCTTGTATGTGCCCTGACCAGTAATCGAACCTGCCACCTTGGTGTGTCAGGATGACTCTCTACTCAACTGAGCTAACCTGGCTAGGTACTACAAGTCATTTTTGTTCTACAGACATTTATGTATTATTTGTTTTTGCACGGTGCTGAATATGCCCAGTAAGTGGGCTCACTGTGTTCATATTCTTCCATGAGTTGCTCGTCCCTCTCTTCGTATGACTCTTCCCCCGTTGGTGTGTTCGAGCCTTTTCCAGTGCTGTATCGCAGTGTGTGGAAAACGCCACCTATTCCGTCCGTTCTTCTGTGGAGGGGGATTCATTTCACCCTCAAGCCGCACAGGCTGCATCTGTATGACTGTCAGCCCCATTCTTCAGGAAGGAACCTGAGGCTCCAAAAGCTGGAGTTATTCACCAAAGTCACCCCGGCAACGCTCACGACTGGCCTTTATTCTCAGCCTCCCCGCTTCTCGCCTCTCTCAAATCACCCCCTTCCCGGATGGAAGCAATGTCTCCAGTGAACCAAAGCAGAGGACAGGATCAAACTATTTCTGTTCCCAAGATTAAAAGCCACTAGCAAAACAAACAAACAAAAAAACAAAAAAACATGTTTGCACTTTCCAAGAGTGTTTAAATTGTTTTGCATTCCTTGCTAAACATGGAACAGGGAGGAAGGCTAGTTGAGGATTTCCAATACTAACTGTAAAAGCAAGTAAAAGATTTTTGCTCAACAATTACCTTTAAAAAAAACTGCAAACTCAAATGAAATCTCTGAATTGTATTCCTATCTTCCCTGCTACAGGCCATCAACTGGTAAATTCATTTAACATATAACAAGCCCTAGAGGAAGCATATAGGTATTTATTGAGCACCTGCTACGTGCCAGGTCATCCACTGCCATTAAACTTCTCAACAACCCTTCGCAACAAGGCAGGTGCCTTTACCTCATTTTCCTAAAGAGGAATCTGAGGCTCAAAGACCTTCACTGACTTGTTCAAGGTCACACAGCTAGTAAGTGGCAAAACCAGAAAACAAACCCAAGTCTATGGGGCTCCAAAGCCCTGATTTTCCCATGAAATCAACATGGCCAGACCAGAATGTCCCATCTCTGCCTGGAGCCTATGAAACTCAGGCATATTTAATACCTTGAACCAAAACGTGCATTTGTAACTTACCCTTAGCAGCACCCTAATGGTTTATTCTTAAATCGAAAGATAGGAATGACAGGGTCCCAAGCAAGGATTTCAGTCCGTTTTCAAATGCGGAAAAGGTATTAAGCACAACAGATCAATTCACAATAGGACACAGCTAGAGGGTCATTTGTGTGGCCGGAAAGGAGGTGTTTTTGTGAGGAACTCAAAGCTTTGTTAAATGTTTTCTAAAGCCTTCACACAAAGTAACACTTGAGGGAACCAACCCTTTAGAAAGAAGGAAATTAATTTTAGTAGGTGAGGGGAAAATAATAGCGATATCAAAAGCACCCATCAGATATGTATGAATAAAGATGAAAAGAGAAAAAAATTTTTTACGAGTCTAGAAATCTATCAAGACCCAGACATCTGTCACCTCCCGAACAGACGTTAATTTAGAGTCTGCTTCCTTTCATCTTTTTCCCCTGCTCTTTCCATCATTAGACAGATCTAACATATGCCTGGGGTTTCACAAACTCGGTTTTGGTAGGTGTGATGTCTAAGAATATCCGAAGCTGTTTTCAAGACAGTATGTAGTGGCGCGTCCCTTGTCCTTTGAGATCCAGTCTTTGGACTTTTCTTACTCTTTGTGGCTACTCTTGTGATGTCGGGTGAGGCTCAAATCCGTGTCTGCAGACCCGAATGAACCCAGCCTGGGTAGAATTTCCAGCGACCTTTATCTCTTTATGGATGGAAACCCGCCAGTGCAGCCCGTCTCAAACTAAAAATGTGCCTACGCATCCTTTGGTGATCTTGCAAAAAAAAAAAAAGCAAATCCTAATACAGCAGGGCTGAGTGGGGCCTGAGACTGCATTTTCCCACAGTCCCAGGTGTTGAGGGGGTGGGTCCACAGAGCACCTCGAATGGTGAGGCTCCGTGGGCTTTTGATTATTTTTTTCTCCTTCTTTTTATTGATTTTAGAAGAAGAGGGAGAGACAGGGGAGAGAAACATCAATTGGCTGCCTCTTCCACGTGCACTGACTGGAGACCCCGAACCTGCAACCCAGGCATGTGCCCTGACTAGAAACTGAACCCATGACCTTTCGGCTTGCAGGCCGATACCCAACGCACTGAGCCCCACCGGCCAGGGCTGAGCTTGTTATTCTTTATTTGCCCCGTCCCCACCCCAGATCCATTCTCTGCCCTATGGACTATAACACCTAGCCACCTCGGCCCTCTGCCTCGCAGATGGGGTCGGGCAATGGGAGGCAGCCAGACATCACAGGGCAAGAGGCTGAGTCAGGATATTTCTTGATTCCCTGCTGAGCCCTTCTGTTGCCAGCAACTCCCTGCCTGGGATTTCTCCCAAACACTGTCCTCCATCCCTGTGTGTTTGAGGCCTAAGGGTGCTGCAGAAAGCAGGATAATGGCTCCCCCAAAGATGTCTACATCCTAATCTGTGCAACATGTTAATATGGTACCTTACATACCAAAGGGGACTCTGCAGATGTGATTAAATTAAGGGTCCTGAGATGGAGAGACGACTCTGGATTAACTAGGTGGACCCGGTATAATTGTCAGGGTTTTCATTGGCAAAGTGGGAGGCAGGAACGTCAGAGTTAGGTGACATCAGAGGAAAGTCCCCGTGGGGCTCGCCCCATCTTTGCTGGCTTTGGAGATGGAGGAAGGGGCCAGGAGGCAAAGAATGTTGAGAAGCTTCTAGAACTAGAAAATGCAAGGGAGGAAATTCTCCCCGTGAGCCTCCAGAAGGAATGAAGCTTGCTAACTAACTCCTTGACTTTATACTTCAGTGAAACCGTTTCAGATGTCGGATCTCCGCAATTGTAAAATAGTTAAATTTGTGTTAATTTGTTATGTGCATTTGTTACTGATGCAGGTCCCTAGCAGTAAGCAAAGCAGACAGGGGATGGTACCTACCTGGCATGTTTAGAAATAATCTGTATAAACCAGGGGTGTCAAACTCATTTTCACCAGGGGCCACATCAGCCTCGCAGTTGCCCTCAAAGGGCCGAATGTAACTTTAGGACTGTGTAAATGTAACTACCGTAACTACTCCTTAACTAGGGGCAGGGAGCTCAGTGCTGCCGCTGGGTGGAAACAAGGTGTCGGGCCGGATAAAACCAGGTGGAGGGCCGGACTCAGCCCGCGGGCCTTGTGTTTGCCACCTGTGGTAACGTTCGGCACATAACTGTCCTTCGGTAAAAGGTGCACTGTTGTCATTTCCTCACACTTTTAGTTTCCATCCAGGCCTCCTGCGTCGCAGTTTTATTCCATCTTGTATTCAGCCTGCGTGTCTCCTTTCCCTAAATGGACCATAAAGTCCTCTAAGACAGGGATTACGAGAGGTTTGTTTTGTATTCCCCACAGCACCTTGCCTGATGCCTGAGTCACTGTTCTCCTTAAAACGGGGTTGAATGGATGGCCGCAGGCATACTGTCAGGCACTTCCGAATCTGAAAAAAAAATTTGAATTCTCAAGTCACGAGCCAGCATAATTATGATTGGTCCCACGTGGCGGCTTCAGCACCCTGGGGTGCTCAGCATGCGTTTCCCAGCCTGTTCCCCTCATCGCCACTGAGAATTACAATCCCAGCAAGGCCTGAACCTCAGCTCACAGACAGGTATTCCCCGCACTCGCCGAAGAGGAGCATTTTATATTGATCCTCATGACTCAGTAATTCCAGCCACGTCCATCAATCATAGAGAATGAAGTACCTTCATTCCTAAACTCAGAACAAGACAGTTCCAGCATTTAATGGGGGGAAACTGTCATGCAACAGAGTTCACAGAAAGGCATCTCCAAAGCAATGGAAAAGATGCTCAGCCTCCCTTTTAAGAGAAACGCAAATTTAATTGTGTCCACCTATCCATCTTTCACCCGCATCGGACTGACAAGGGAGCAAGTGTGACAGCATGATAACCTGAAAAAGGTGTGGGGAGACCAGCTCATAGAGAGGTAACCGGGTTCAGCCTCCCTGGGGCCAGTTCGGCATTACCTGTTGGAGTAACAGATGCGAAGCCATTGCAACCAGCCCTTGTACAGGGGGATTATCAAAGTGGCTCGTGGTCCTGGGGATATCAGGAAACCATGTCCACAGCACGGAAGAAAGATTTCTCACGGTACGCTGTTTTGAGCCCTTGACAGTTTGTTCTAGCAAATGTATTACGTATTCAAAAAACAGACAAAGTTTTAAAATTCAGAAGAGCTTTCAGCCTAAGGAGGGAGAAGCTTTTAGAAAACAATGGCAAATTGGTTGAACGGGTTTCAACTGCGATGGTGACAGAGATCTGGACACGGACAGCAGGCCCGCTGGCACAGGAACGTGAATGCCCTTGAGGTTCCCGGGCTGTCCTCTCAGAAATGGATGAAATGACCGGGTGTATGTTTTGTGTATTTTACCACAAGAAAAAAGTTACCAATAAAGACAAGCACAGACGACCAGGTCGGGGGGCCGTTTTCAAATGCTGTCACTTGGGAGACCCGCTGTGCCGAGCTGCGGACAGGCGGGAGGGCCAAGACCACCGGGATTTTCTAAAATAGTCCTGACTGGACACAGTGCCGCCTTTCTTCACGAAGGAAATGTATTCATTGTAAAACCAAGTTGCGATCTAACCCTGCTGACTTTGTGAGAACACGATGCAGGAGGGAAAACCCTTCGCCTCACTCCGCGAACTTGATTTTTCCTGTGAAAAATGTGATCTCGGTAAGGAGTACATTTGGAATGAAATGGCTCATTCCCAACCATGATGTTCCCTCTAAATTATACTCGGAATTCCTAACAAAATGGGCCTGAATTACTCAAAACATTGGATTTAGTCAACCAGTTTCATCAAGAACTGAATGGTTAAAAATAGAGTGGATGGATGCAGAGATGGTGGAAAACACTAAAGCAGGCACTACATTTTGTGGCAAAATGCACTGAAGAGTGCTAGAAAGGCTGTCAGTATAGATCCTGGGAAAGAGAATTATTCTCCACTGTTCAGAGATGAGCTGAACAGAGACTCGGCTATTTGCCTTACACGTTCATTTCTGGAAAGAGATGAAGAAGGGAAGAGACCAGCCTTGACTGAACCTATGAGAAAATGAAAGGACAGCTTCTCTTTCTGTCTCTGCAAACATATACACACACACAGACAGGTCCCCACTGGTGAAGAAGCAGCTCAACTGGCCCCCACCGCTGAACCCTAGCTCCCCTCTAAGTTGCTTTTCTGGGTAACCATCAATTTCAGTTAATACCCTTATTGTCCGTTCCAATCAAATCAACCATCCATATTTTGCTCTGTCTCCCTGGCTACACGGAGATCCTCAAAGGCAGGAACTGTGTTATTTCCCAGCGCCTGGTGCTTTGCGGGGATTTCACCTTTACTGAATGGGAGAGAATCTGAACCCCAAATTCTTTCCGGTCCAGTGTGACTATGGTCTTACCAGGCACAGATTCCAGGTCAGCAACGAAGGCAATTATTTTGTCCATTAACTGGCCACAGGTATTCTATTGCAGCATTATATTGCTCCTGTAACCCCTATTTTAGTAGCTATATTTTACATCAAGATTTAAATTGTCTGACCTCAAAATGACATGAATATCAGCTCACTGGTGATGGTTGCTATTGATAAAACAGCAAATCTCTATCTCTGGCTCATTGCCATTTTGCAAATTCAGTGTTTGGAATTTCGGCCAGTTCCTAGGGGAAGAAAAGCATCTCCGACAGCAGCATTCACTGGAGGTCAACAGTCCCTTTCCCACTACTCCTTAAGGCGCACATGTGATATGACCCCGTAACCTTGGTGGGTGCTTTCTTCCAAAGCTTTTCATCTACAAGACAACCGAGTTGAATAAGCCCCTAGCTCTCTGTCCACAATTGGTTTGTTATGGGGATCCTTTGCATTTAGTCCACACATTTCCTTGGGGATTTTTCTTGTGAGTAGGAACTACAGAAAGAGAAGGTTCTTTCATGACATGGCAAAGACGAGACCCGGCCCCTGCCCTCTGATGTACAACCCGGGAAGGATTATGGGGCATCTCCAGGTCAACATCATGAGCGGCAACCTCTTCTGAAACCCTGAAGGGTGAGCAGCAAGTTTCCACGGGAAGGAAACCCTACAGACGTCCTCCAGCTGCAGCTTGGACTCCGGCAGAACCCTCATCCCCCTTGGAATTGTCTCATTCCTGTCTCTCCTGCTTTGTCCAAGTATAATTAACTGCCTTCTGACTGGTACAAGACCTCACTCTGCTATTAGGATGTCACCACCACCACGATGGCCACCACATGTCACCGCTTTCCCCAGTGCCCACCACAGGCACAGCGGCCAGCATTTCAAAGGCGCTCTGTATATTTTGAATGGATAGGTGACTGGGCTAACCAACTAAATCAGCTGCATGTGATTAGCTGCATTAAGCAACTCAGCTGAGTCCTGACCTGCGTGGCTCAGTGGGTTGGGTATCATCCCGCAAAGCGAGAGGTTGCCAGTTCAATTCCTGGGCAGGGCACATGCCTGGGTTGTGGGTTCAGTCCCCAGCTGGGGGGTGTGTGAGAGCTGGCCAATCGTGTCTTTCTCACATCAACATATCTCTCCCTCTCTTTCTCCCTTCCCCTCTCTCTTTCTCCCTTCCCCTCTAACAGTAAATTTTAAAAATCTTTTGTAAAAAATTGTTTAAAAAAGTAACTAAGCTGAGACTGAGAGGTAAGCAACAGTGTCTTACGTTGTAAATGCTATCCTGAGATTTGCAACAGAAAACAAACCACCTGTTTTACTTATGATCTCTTTCTGCCGATGTGAATGCCGTGCTTATAGAAGTGAACGGCCAGGTGCACACGTGGGCTAAGCCTACTCCACGGGGAAGAGCTGACGGCCTGGGCCACGCGATCCGTTCCTGCTGCAGGCCTCCCCTGCCTCTTCACTTCACATCCCTGACCGATACTACAGGTCGAACACTTAGTTCTACCTGTGATCGTTTTCTGTGTATTTTACACAGACACACCTTTTATTCGTCACTTCCTTGGAAGTTCTTCCAAATGGAATTCCCTGTCTCCCAAAGCTACTCACAGAGTAGGCACTCAATCCATTCTTGAGGAACTGATTCATTCAGTCTGTATTCCAACGTACCTTCTACATAAGGGCCGCTAACTGTTAGCATTTTGCCAGTGTAAGAAGTGAGTGAGCCATAATCCCACTTTTTCCTGCACATGTCTGATGAAGTAAATGACAAATACCATAATATAAGAAAATGCTTTTATTCCTAACTTTTAGTTCCCATACAGTTAACAAATGCACTTTTACTCTGATCACACAGCCTTGCAACTAGCAAAGCAGTTGAACTAACACCCACAAATATAAGCGGGGAGACAAGGAACACCCACTAGAGCCTCTCTGCATAAACTATTCTTTTAATGTCACTTTTTAAAAAAACAATTGCAAATAGACTACATAATGTACGTGAGCAAAAAAGGCAATTAAGTGAATCTCTTGAACACTACATGTATAATAAACAGTGCATATTATCAACATTTACATGATTCACATCAAAATGATGACGCCCTAACACATATTCCTTTTAAAGGATAGATTTATCAATAAAATATTACATAGCTTTTAATACTCTGGTACAATACTTCATATACTGCTGGAAAATTAAATGCATGTCTAAGTCAACAGCTTAATAAAGGATCCTTTCCCACTAGTTTTTATTAATAAAAGAATCACAATTAGGTCATAAATAAAACAGGCAAATTATTAATCACATGATTTGAGGTTTAGGATGAAAACTTGTAAAAGTTAGCTGGAGAGACAGCGAAGTTATACACCACACTAAAACCAACTGAGTCAACTGCCCATAGTGGAAAAAGAAGCAAATGTTATAATGGTGGAAGATATAATAAACTATATTTTGGAACTTATTTTTCAAGAGGAAGGGGGGAGATCAACAAAATCAAGGGCTAATAGAGACCCTAAAAAAGGCATTGTAGAATCAGGGGTGCCATGTGCTTGCTATATAAAACCTCATCCCCCAGCAACACACAGAAAACTAGCCACACCGGTTTGTACTTACGTCTACAGCCTAAGTTTCCCTTGTGGATTAATAAGCTACAGCAAAACACTTCTCAACTGCATACCTTTCCACACTCCCCTGAACTAGAAATAACCCGAGACCTTATCTTAGTTGTAAAATCCCCTGTAAAATAACCCCTAAAAATATTCTTGATGATTTTCTTGGTTTTTCCAAAGCAACTGGGCTCCTTAAAGAATGCAAAACACCATGAAAGTCATACATATATTGTCTCAACCCATTTAACCACATTTGAAAAGTCATTGATTTCCATGGACCAGATGGCCATAATTTTCAGGAGGACCACGCACAGGGTTATGAGGTGTATTTTTGTTTTTATTTTCTATAAAAGTTATTAAGACTGAAATGTGGCTTTTTTAAAAAAACCCGAATACCATGTGCCAGGTAATTTCTTCCCCCCAAATATAAAATCCTATGCTTATAATTTAAAAATATTCAACCAGCTATGGGATATTGTGCAAATTTTATGTCTAGCGGCAACCCAGAAGCCAACCATGTACATTGGTCTATATTGCCCCTGCCTTCCAGCTAACCTGATTCAGCTGTGACCAACCGCTCTGGCCCCGGGCCCTTGGACGTCCTCAGAAACCACCCCTTTGGAACTTTCATTTCCACTTTTTTAAACCTGCACCTCGAGCTCCCCATCTTCACCTGCGTGATTCCATCCCACAGAGAGAAAGCTCATCTAAGCACCTGCAATCCCCTTTCATCAAACACACAACAAACCTTAGCAACCTAGGGACTATCGTAACCTTGTCTGGGCATAAACCGACCTAGCGTGACAGCTTGCTGACCTCGTGGAGGGAAACCTAAAGGGAATCAATGTCCTGTAACACAGAGGGTTGGCCAAGATCAGCTGTTTCCATTCCAAGTGCAAAAAACTAATCTGAAGCTACAGGCAGAGACTGAATGTAGCAGGTATAATTATGTATCAAACCCTTGTATGCTGGTGAAAGACTTTGCCCCTAAAGTCTAGTGTCGAAACATTCCCACAAAATCAAGGCCAAACGGAAGACCATTCAACGAGACAATGCAATAAAAAGAACAGGGTTCAAGGATCTTGTTGCAAATACTGAACTTCACTCTCTCTCTTTGCAGGCTTGGCAAGAAGACAGTAGTCTAGTCATTTGCACTCCTCCTACAAGGTAATCACCTCCAGGCCACACCTGCGTTCTGCAGCGATTCTAAGTGCGATGGCTTGGGGAGGAGGGTCATGTTGGGGGACACTGTATGTTGTGTCTGTGAAAATGGCAGCGACTGCTTGCCCCGATAGCGACCTCAGTGGGGAACTACCACCCGGGCTGGATCTAGGCCTCGCTTTCGGGAGCAAGAGCAAGGAGAATTCCAGAAAGGAGGCCATGCTGTAGCATTTTGTTATCTTCACAAACTCACCCACTGAGACTTGAATGGAAAGACACATGGGGGCAAAGAGGGGTGTTTTTGGAGAAGGCACTTCAGGTAGCACGTCAGCCGATCTGACTGCTCGGTGCAACCAAACGAGCTACTGCCGAGGCTGTCCCGGCCCCGTGAGCACCGCTCCTTCTCACGCAGCCCGCTGCACGTGAGCGTGGGGCTGGGGGCCTCTGCCGGAGGCTGAGAAGGCACCCCTTCACCTCCCTCTGTGGGGGCCACGCTGACAGGGTGCTGTTTTCAAATGTTCTGCCCCCCCCAGACACAGTGAGGCGCCCTCACAAGACCAGTTTTCCCAGATGATGGTTCAGAAAAGATGCTCGGAGCCCACAGAACGGGTGCAGGAAGCGTCTGGAAGGCCCTCTCTCTGTGTCTCACGTCCAGCTCACACACCAGCTATCGCAGGCAGCTCTGGCTTCCCAAGGTCACTCACTAGCAGCTTCTACTTCTGCTAATAATAGCTTTTTTCCCCTCAGCACTCGTTCTGACAGTCTGTTACACTGGAGACCCCCCACGAACCACTCCTCCACCTCCTGCCCCAGGGAAGTCCCCTCTTCCTGAATCTGTGTCGGGCCTGTGACATGCTCTCATCAAGAGAGGGCAGAAGTGATGCTGTGACGGTTCGGGGTTTAAGTCGTAGGAAGGCCTGGCCACGCCCACCTTATACTTTGGGGAGCTCTGAGCTGCCGTGTGAGAGGTCCAGCCACCCTGTGGGCGAGGCCACGTGGAAAGAGCATGTGAAGAAGGAGTGACCGAGGACCGTGTGCAGAGAGAGAGGCCCAGCCACCCCAGTGTCTCAGCCAACCTGCCGACCAGGAAGGGGCCCCGGCAAGATGAGCGGAGGGGCAGCTTGGCTGAGACCGGTCCAGCTTCAAGGACAGTGAGGAAAAAATAGAGAATTATGGTAAGCCACTATGTTCCAGGGTGGTCTGTCAGCAACAACTGATAACCAAGACACTGGTCAGTCACAGATGCATTTTCCCTAAACACTCAAATGGAAAAAATATACACGGCGAACGTTTCCCCACCACCACTTTCTCGGGCAACAGGCTGAGCGGGGTCTTCTGCAAAGCAAACAGCGTGCCTTCTATTCTAAATTCCCATGATTTTTTAATGGCGATGCAGAGGACAGTCAACTCCTGACAGTCTTGGGCACTGGCTTAATTATCATCTAGCCAACAAAAGAGGCCATCAAAATGGATTACCCACGACTGATTAGTGATGACAGATGACTGTTCTCACTTCCACAGACTGCTGTTCCTCGATTTCCCCCTCTAACAATTGCCCTATCGCTCCCCACAAAGTGGGGGGAGATTACATGTTTTAAGGTTATACAAAGAAAAAAAAATGCCAGTAACTAGGATTCGAAGCATCACCGTCCACAAAGTAGAGCGCACGACTGAATGGCCTCGTCAATTTGAAACAGAACTCTATACAGCACGACGCTGTGCGCACTGCGGAGGTGACGTCTCATCCGAGGAAAGCAGTAACCGGGAAGCAGGTGTTGCTGAGTGAGAAGACAAGGGTCTTTCAACGGTTTCACATTCTGTTCATCAAAGGGGAGTCGACCACAACGCAAGCCTTCAAGTTTCAAGTTCACGCTTCACATCAACTGTCTTGCACCTGTTCTTGATCTTTTCATGGAGAAGTTGAAGTCCACATCTGGGGAGGAAATAAATTAGAATGTTTAAGGAGCACATGTCTAAAAGTTTGCAAGGCATGAAACCACTTAAAAGTGGCTTTAAAGCTTTTAAGTAGACTACTTGGTGAAATGAGAATTTCAACATGAAACACTGAAAAACGATGAGTTTCTAACTTATTAAGACACATACCGCACATGGGTCACCGTTTAAAAAGGTGATCGGCAGGGAGGAGGTGGACAAGGGAGATGCATGTCCGGCTCCAGAGCTGGAAGGGACGCGGAGCGGAGCCAGTCGGAGGCCCGGGCCGTCCAGTGCCCTGTGGCACAGGGCCAGGCAGAGGCCGCCCAGGAGGGGCGCTGGGGCACCCGGACCCCGGCGGTCCCCCCACTTCCCAGATCCCTACATATCACCCCCCAGCGCAGCCTGGGTTAGTCACCTCCACTAGAAACAGCAGGCACGGGGGCCTCCGGTGGCCGTCACCAATATCAACCGTTTCTCAGTGAGTGCTAACCTTGCCCTTCACAGGATTAATTCTGCATTTGGTTTTAACGCTCGATGAACTCTAAAATAGATCCACTTTGGGAAAAAGAAGTTCAAAGAGAGGAAAAAGGAGGCTGACTTGCACAACTCCATTATCAGACACTTTGCTGAAATGCTCACAACTTATTTGCCTGCTGAAAAAGGCCACGAATGCTGTGGACGACGGACAGACACGGCACTTCCGTTTAAATACCTACTGCTGGAGTCTTGGCGGGCGTTCTCATCTGAAGCTCTTCTGCTGCTGCATCAGACCCACGTTTTCATAGACTCTGGCACTGTCTTCTCTCATTCTGGAACGAAAAGGACGAGGATGTGAGCGGAAATCCAGATCGTGCTGTGTGTGGCGTCTGTAAGGCACACAGTATGACATATTCTTTGGGGACCAGCTACGGTGCAGACACAGTTCCTGCCTCCCCCTCCGGAGCTGGCGTTTTAGGACAGGACATAAGACACGACTGTACAGCAATGTAACTGAAGTTAAAGTGAAATAAGAGCCTTGAGCCCCCCTGCTCTGGGGGGTTTGGAGGAAAGCGAGTTGTTTTCCAGGCGGGCAGAGCAAGAGAGGACAGTATGCTGAGCCCTCTGAGTCAGACCTTGAAGGCGGGACATGAACACACGGAACGGAGTGGCTCCAACGTCAAGCAGAAGGGTCTGAATGGGCCAGAGTCCCGAGACGGCAGCTGACACACAGGAGCAGTCAGACCCCGGATCGGGCTACACACAGGGGAACGTTGAGCATGAAGCTCAGTGATGGGGTTGGGGGCCCTGAGGGAGGGGCCGGCTCTGCATGCGGAGCCGGAGCCGTGCAGGCTGGGAGGATGAGGAACCCCGCAGCTGCGGGTGCTGGCCCGGGAGGGCGGCACCAAACGAGCAGGCGGGGCTCGGGGCCCCAGGGTCCTGGGGCTGCTCCCTCCACAGTAAGAGTGGGAACAGGGACAGAGAAGCCGCTAGTTGCAGGCAGGCACTGGTAACAAGGGAGCCGTCCGAGCTGATTCTGTGGGGCCAACACGCGGGTCGGGGGGGAAGCTTTCTGGCAAGGACTCGAGTCCGGACGAGCTGGGGCCGCTGCAAATGACTGGAGACGGCGATCTAATACACACTCTCCCTGCTGGTCCGCGGGGAAAGGAAAAGGCAGCAGAAGGAAGAGGCAGCGTGGTGGGGAGAGTGCTTCTGCTGCGTCGTTTCGTTTCAGTGTTAAATAGGAAAAAACATGTAAACGCAAGCTTCATCTATGCTGTTGAAAATGTTCAGAATATTAAAGTCAGCAGGGGTTTTAAATCCACGTCAGAAGCAAATAGAGATAAAACTCTAAGTGGGGGGCGGGGGAAGCAAATGCTATACCACAGAATGACTAGAATATGCAGATAATAATAACTTACAATTACCATTCACATAATCGATTTAAGTAATGTTTTCCTGCCGTGCTTTAGTGTAAACAAGAGTTGGCAGTTTTTCTATAAAAAAACCAGACGGTAAATAATTTAGTCTCTACAAGCCACACACAGCCTCTGTCATACGTTATTCTTGGGGGGGGGGGTGCACATGCACGCGTGTTAAGAACCCTTTGAAAACCATTCCCAAGCTGCACAGAAACAGGCGTGGCCGGGATTTGGCGTGGGGGCTGTAGTTCGCTGACTCCTGGTTCAAACCCCGAAGTAGATTACTGTGAATGTGGCAAATGAGCAGATCACGATGGTGTCGACATGTTCACGGGCAGTTCACTTACTTCTACTTAGCAAAGAGTGTTAATACATCACAAGGGGTGCCATCCACCTCTGCAACAAATCCCACCCCATCGGAAGAAAAAGTAGACTCTTCTTTTAGAGAACCTCAACGTGATACACTTACAAACCCGTGTAATCCTAGCCTGCGCAGCAATCAGCCTTTGGTTTAGGTGGAAAAACATTTAGACAGCCACTGACGGACTCAGAACGGGCTGGGCAACAATTCAGTGAAAGGTGAGTGCTAGCAAGACCTTCAGCTGTTTAAGCTTTTCCAGTGAATGAAGTTCTTCATTATTACTTACTCTGCACAGGAAGGTGTTGGGGTACACGGCGGGAGGGGGCTCTGATCCCCGCTTGTCTGGTCCGTTAGCGAATACTTAATGTTTGTATACTCGTGACCTTTCCTCTTGCTTTTCTGAAAGGTAAAGGTTGCATGTATGAGGAAATGTGACTTTTTTAAGGGAATACAAAAGCCAAAGAAAGGCGTTTCAGAGAGAGAAAGAAAAACAGGATGGACCCTGACTACTAAAATGCTGACTGCATGTTAGGGAATTCACCTCCTCAATATAAATACAGCACAGGGGTGAAAAGTACTCTGGAAACATACAATTCAAAAGCAGAGAGAGTCGCACATTGACAACTTACTGTGGCAAACCCGAATGCACCTGTTTCTGAGCAAAGACAAGAATCACACCTTCTCTGCAGTATTAGCACCTAATCAGTTCATCGCTCACTGGCACAGCATGTAACGAATTTCAGGTAAACAGGTGGGAAAAGAGTTCCAGAAACAGTCACTCTAATCAAAAGTGGCTCAGAGGCACGAGGACAGTAGCGCTCTCATCAGAACCAATAAGGCACTTCATCCTGTCTTCCCCAACACCCCACCCCCACCCCAGAAAAGACCTGCACACCTTTAAAGCTTTATTTTTGCCTCCAGATGCTCTGGAGGGGAACATGGCGGAGAAAACCAGTAGTACGTAAAGTTCCTGTCAGATGCAGTGTGACCTACATCGTGTAGGGCTCCAGGTAGAACTCACTCAGAAATCACCAATTCCAGAGACCCAATCCACCCGACCGTCATCGTTACGGGGTGCTGTGTTCACTGTGGGGATGCTCAGGAAACAGCGCGTGTCAGAATGGGTGCCCGTGCCAAATACTGACGTATGAGCGGGGAACTTCCATTCACCGTGGGGGGAGGGGGAACCAGCACCATCCCCTGGGTGTGCAACTGGTCGGCACTGGCATTACCAACAAGCTGGTGTCTGGTAACAGTGAAAAGGCCTATGTCCTCACTTACTGATCATCACAAAATCTTCCTGGTTCTGCTCCTCTCCTTGGGGACCGCTGGCCTCACCCACCCACACCATCAGCAATTAATTCGCTGCCTTGTCCCCCGGGGGCTGCTCTGGCCTGGAGCCCCACATATTCTTCCCCCTCAAGCCTGGGCCCTCTTTTTAAAATGAGGACCTTTTTATGTCGCTCCTCTACAAGCCCTGTCCCCTCAAAATCTGGTCTGAGCTTACTTTCCCGATCCTCCCATCACACCCTACGATCCCTTCTAACTCCCTCCACTCCAAACATACCAGCTTATTTCCATTTCAGAAACACGACCAACTTCGATTCCCAGCATCCGGCACACTGCCTGGCACGGAGCGCAACCTGCTCTAACGCAGGAACGAGGAACCGCACAAACCACCCGGTTCGCTCAGAGAGCACGCTGCCCAAGCCTCAGTACACCGCAGCTTAGGGTCTGGGAAGAGAAGCCCAGACAGCTGACTAGTACTCCTCCTAAGCGCCACAGTCACGAAAACCAGCAAAGACTGAGAAACTGCCACAGATCAGAGGATCCTAGGACAGAAAAAGGTTATTGATGGAAAAACTGTAGAGCTTAACTGACAGTGACGTATTGGTGTTAATTTTATAGTTTTGACAGACGTACCACAGTTTTATAAGATGTCAACATTCAAGGAAACTGGGTGAAGGGTCAACAGGAATTCTCTCTAGCACCTTTGCAAGTTTTCTGTGAATCTAAAAATTGTCCTGAAATAAGACATGTATTTAAAAAGACTATGGGAGCGGGGACAACGAGTTGCATATGTATCTGGGAGGCTACAGAGAGAGCTGGGCTCGAGTGATAATTAGCTAATTAGTGATTCAGAAAATACTACACCAGCACAAACAAGCACACTCAGTACCCAGGTCTTGGCTTCCAAATACTGACTCTTCAGTGAAAAGAATCAGGACTCCTATGAAAAATGGCTGGGGATGGACAAGGTGAACCTGTATCACCTTGTGGTGTCAGAAAGTCCTTAGTGCTCCAAAAATGGGGACATATCTAAAGGACACAGGAACCAACCTAAAAGGTTCGCACTTGCCAAACTTGGGACAATCTGAGCAACAAAATAAATAACAGATTAGAACCCACTGTGACACAAATAAATAAATAAGTGAATAAATAAGGGAGAAAGGAAAGCTTTTCCTTCATAGTAGGCTTCCAACTAAGAAACAAAAAGGGGGTGATGGGGAAGAGAAAATGACCCCTGGGCACATGTCACAGGAGAAATTTTTCCACGCTGTGAATGGGTGTTAAATTAATAGGCAAAAAGTATGATGAAAATTGGTTATTTATGTAGTCTTAGTATTAATTAAAAAGGGAAAAATAGTAAGTTGACAGTGGAGAAATCTGACCGACCACATCTTAATCATAAAGTGCTCAAAGTTAACCCAGCAGGCAATGAAACAAATCGGCAGACGGTGGCCGACGTGAGGGACGTACGCGTCTGTGCCAGTCCCGTCAAAACGCACGCCCCGAACCTCATCCAGAGAAAACACTACACAAATCCAAACTGAGGGGCCTTCTACCGAATAACTGGCCTGAACTCTTCAAAACTGTCAGGGGCATGAAAGAGAAAGACCGGGAAACTGTTCCGGATTAAAGGAGGCTAAATCTGCTTTAACTGTCATACACTGTGACAATGAAATACACCATGTGACCCAGGACCACGTAAAGGGCAGTGATAGGACAAATCAGCAAAACCTGAATATGGTCTGTACATGAAGAAAACAGGATTATGTCATGTTAACTTCCTGATTTTGGTAATTTTACCATGCCTGTGGAGAGAGGGAGAGAGAGATGAGGGGAGTATGAATGCATAATAAATGGCGTTGTAATGTTCACTGTCAGGAAAGTTGAGTGAAGGGAATTCCTCATGCTGTTTTTTGCAAATAAGAAAAAACTGTCACGCTGCAAATCAAAGTTAACAAAGAACCCTCCTTTGAAATGGCAGAAGGAGTGTGAGAAGAACTGCTTAGAAAAACTCTCGAATGTTCTCAGTCCTGCCTCATTTGCATCTCCCCAGTTTCTGCACGGCCTCCTCGCCAGAGTCTCTCGATTTCTCCACTTCCTTCCCCACGACTCCCCACCCGTGACTCATTTTCTTCCTTCCATTTTTCCCTCTTTAGCAAATTCTTTCACTCCCAAAGTTTGTTTCCTCAAGCATCATCATTTGGGAAATGCCGGTATTTCAATAGAATCAGCACTCCTAAATGAGTTTTGCTCCTTTGTTTAATGTAAAGATAAGGTGGGTTTCATGCTTTTAAGTCTGCCCTTAACCTTTCGCTAATTGAAAAAGTACTTCTCACTTTACCACAAAACCAGGTAGCAAGTTCCTACAATGAAACGAACCATACGGTGCAGAAAACTACGTATCACAGGACCCCATTTTTAAAATAAATGATCTAAGCCAACACATGTTTTCTCAACACGGAGGCTCACACATCACGTAGTAGTCGGTGTGCACAGCTCACATGGCACCCGGAACTTACTGGCTGAACGAATGAATGAACACGTGGATGCACGTGGATGCACATCCCAGCTCTCTCGGGTGGGACTACTGGGGACTTCATTTACCGTCTGCATTCAGTTTCTACATGCTAGGGCTTTTTATTTTTTAATTTTAGAGAGGAAAAAGGAGAGAGAAACACTGATTTGTTGTTCCACTTACTGATGCATTCCTTGGCTGATTCTGGTATGTGCCCTGGCCGGGGATCAAACCCGCAACCTTGGCGTATTGGGACGATACTCTAACGAACTGAGCTGCCAGGCCAGGGCCAGTTTCTATATTCTATGATCCATAATATTAGACAGTATGTCTTGCTTTTGTCTACTTCTTCCCTCCAAAGCAGGACGGTGATAAAAGATTTTTGTTTAGTTTGTAAATCTGAATTATAGTCTCAGATTTAGGATTAGTGAGACCGTATTTGGTAAGAAGAAGATCTGAAGTGCTCTAAAAGCTGGGAGGGGCCCTGGCTGGTGTAGCTCGGTGGATTGAGCGCGGGCCTGCGAACCAGAGGATCGCGGTTCGATTCCCAGTCAGGGCACATGCCTGGGTTGCAGGCCAGTTCCCAGCAGGGGACACACAAGAGGCAACCGTACATTGATATTTCTCTCCCTCTCCCTCTCCCCTACCCCTCTAAAGACAAAAAAAAAAAAAAAAAAGCTGGGAGGGGAAGTCCCTAAATTCTCCAAAACAAGGATAAAAACCAAAGCCTCTGAATGAAACAGAGAGTGCTTTCCCCAGCTTTCCCCACCCAGACTACATGATGTGCTTCAAGTCATTGCCAAAGAGCATCCAGTTTACCATCAGGGCTGCGTTCTCTTTCTGTTTATTAGGAGTCCTTCTCTGGGCATCTTCCTGTGTTAACTCTTCCTGGCGCAAATTAAATAAAACCGGAAGATAAATGTACAATAGCCTACAGTAACCATCTAAATATTTCGTAGCACAACAACAACAGTCAGATTTAAAGCAAGAAGGTTCAAAACCAGGAGCTCGCTCATCATTTGAGCTGACATTTCTAGACATATACTATTGCTGAAGACACTGTTCTACAAGGAGACGGTCTACTGAGTACTTTGGTGTGAACTGAGAACCTGCCACACCAGTCAGCCAACTCTGGCTAGCCGAGCTTTGGTAACACAGCTACTGGCCTGCTCGGCTACATGTCGTTCAGTCCAGTTTTGAGGTCCCGTTCTGAGAAGAGCTTAGTTCCCATTTTGAGAGGCTGAGTTCTCCGGGAGGCAATAAACAGGGTAGAACAGGCAGATATCACTGAGGTTCGGACACCACCCCGGCCGCAGCACAGCCATGGAGCCAGGGTGGGGACGGGGAGGGAGACAAGCACAGCTCCCCAGAAGAGCAGTCTCCTCATTTCCCTCGTCTCGGCTTATTCCTAATTAACTCAGCTTTGTGTCTGTTATGAATAGCTTCAAATGGCAAGGCTCCAGTGCCACATTCTTCATTATGCATGCTTATTAAGATGGAAATTTCACTGTTTCCAACTCGACCAAATTGGTGTTTCAAACCACTGCATGCTATTAAGAGTGAAGCATTCATTTACGAGATGGAATCAGGATAAATATGGCCTGGATTAAACTGGAACAGGCTGGAAACTTGGAGGCTCTGAGTCTAAGCATGCCGTGGGAGCCTGGGAAGCCCTCCCCTTCCTGTGTGGCACCTCCCCGGGCCATCAGACCGGGCAGGCAGCATGGTGCCCCTTCCTAGGCTCCCTGGACTGAAAAATCAGAGCCACGAATGAAGGAGATTTGCAGAGAGGCCCCTTCTGGTTGGGGACTCATTTCCCATTCCCAGATAAAGCCAGCCACCTACCCAAGCCTGCCCTGATCAAAAGGCGAGCACTCGCCAGCTGCCCAGAAAAGGAAATGGAAACCCGCAGGCCAGCCCGTCCAGGCTCGGTACCTGCTCCTCCTCAATCCTGCGCTGTAGTGTCTCGATATAATGTTGGACGGCCATGTAGATGAATCGGTACTGTGCTTCTGTCTGGACCATCCCTGACCTCTGAGATCGCACCATCTGGATCGTTTTGGGAACATCGATGTCACAGTCGACGCCTACGAAACAAGCACCACGAAGCATCAGGAGAAACAGCAGAGCCAGGGTAAAGGGGCTGAACGCACAACTTTCGGCAGGCTAACGCATAAAGCAAATTTAGTCTTTAGTGTTCTGCCGAACGTGTTCCAAGGGCCATGGCGCTGGCCTTCTGATCAATACCAATGATCCCAGGCGATTTACGTGATAAAGTTTTGGAGGCGGGGTTCCCCCACTTTCCAACACCCCACACCATCAGCCAGGATTAGGGGGCTGTGTAGAGAACACCACTGCATATTCAACAAAAGGCCACAGCAGGGGGATCCCCAGATCCTGGGCTTCATCTTAGGCCAAAAGCTGAAACAGCATCACTTCTGTTCCAGGGCAAACATACTGAAAGTTGAAGTCTTCGGTCCAGATTTTTGGGAAAATTTTTAACATTCAAATATTCTTCCCCAGGCTATTTTCACCAGCACTTTCCATCCATAAGCGACAAACAGGAGCTGCTGCTCCCTGCCCTCCAGATGACCTACCTTTCTCTCTGATGATGTCAATGAGGATATCAATCACGATGAACGTCCCTGTCCGGCCAATGCCAGCACTGTGGGCAGAAGGACGAAAAGCAATGGCAGTAATCGCATGGGGGTTTATACTCAACGCCAAGCTATTAATAGAGCAGAACCAATATCTGCTCTTGGGAGCATTTATACGATTGTCTACTTATACTGGAAAATGAATTTGCTAAGAGCACAGGGCTCTGGCGTCAGTCCAACCTGCACTGGGAGCGCAGCTTCTCCAATACACAGTGTGCCTGGGGCACAGTCTCTTAACCTCTCTGATCCTCAGTTTCCTCACCTGTGAAACGGGGGCAACAGTATGTATCTTACAGGGTTGTTATGTGGGTCAAATGTGAGTCGTGTATGAAAAACACTGGGCCCAGAGCAAGTGCTCAATAAGTGGTAGTTTTTAAAAAACTGAAGAAATAAAGCTTCATACACATCTACTTGCCCAACACATGAATGAGATTTAGGAAACCACGCTGTCCCCAGCATGACTGGGAACCCAATCCTGGGCACCAGCAGCCTGCAAACCCCGGGGCAGAGGCCGCAGGACTGGCTTCCAGAGGGTGGGCGGTGGTCCTAATCTTTTAAGCAAATAAGTGTATTATTGGGGAAAAACACGTCTCATTTCTGTGGTAGAACAGACTAGAGTCACAATCAAAGAGATGAACGCTGAATTACGCTATTGAAAAAAAAAAAAAAAAACCAAGCAAACATTACCAGACTAGGAGTTCTTTGCAAATAAGGACCGTGTTCACCAGCCCCTGTCCCGCCACCCCAGGACCCTGGCAGTCCTGTAGGATCTATGAGAAATACACTTTGGGGTCAAAGTGCGCCTTAATGCAGTGCATCCAGGGCTCACACAGAGATGAAGATTCCCCCCAGCTGGATTTGGGGTGGGGAAGTCAGAAGCAGCCCTGGGCGTCTGGAGACGGACAGGCCAGGACGCGCAAGGGCTGGTCACCTGCAGTGAACCACCACTGGGCCCGCATCCGTGATGCTCTCCTGCTTGTGGTGCACCTCCTCCAGGAAGTCCAGCACACCCCCGGGGTCACTGGGCACGCCGTGGTCCGGCCAGGTCCGAAAGTGGTATTGCCAGACGGTTCTCTCCGTATTGCCCTGGAGTAGAGCCAAGAAAAACCAGAAAAGAATTAAATAAATCAAGGGACTGAGGCACTGCCTGGCTTTGCTCACTCAGAGCCTACGTGAGCTGAGGGGGCTGGCTGACACAAAGGCCCTCACGCTCCCTTCAGAGGTCCTCCCCCGAGTTCCTGGACCACTTCTCCTCTAGGATCTGGCACGGCAATCCTGCGTACAACTCTGCCTCTGTCCTAGGAACCCAGATGCCCAGTGCAGCAATGTGTTCTTCGGGAAACTCCAACCTGACCTGCTTCCTGAATCACCAGTGGTGGGCAATGTCCCCGCTCCTCCTCATCCACGTGTTGCTCAAACCAGGAGGCCATGAGGCCTCTGGGACCCAGGGCTCTCCTCCCACCAGGTGAGAAGACAGGTATTCCCTCAAGTCACTCGTTCCTCTTTGTCCTTTTGCAGCCAGACCTCCTCCCCTCCCAGAGCCACACACGTTTAGGGAAGTATCACAATACTTGAAACTTCTGGTGAGTTACGAAGCAGGTAAGACAGGCTCTGCCATCGGACGGCTGCATTTGGGCCCAAATCCCAGCACACACACTCCCTGTGGCACCTGGAGATCTCCAGGCCTCCATTTCCTCCTTTGCAAGTAGGAATAATAACCTCCCTCTCACAATACCACTTAAGGATTAAACAACTGAGCCATAAACACTCTGCAGATGGGCAGAGACTCGGCACACAGGCTCCTCTGAGGACGCTGGTCACCAACAAAGGCCAACAATGGTCCCCAGGCTGCAGAAGACCCCAAAGCATCGTGTCCCGGGCCCACCCAGGGTAGGGCACTGAGCAGCCCTACTCATCACCGCATCTTCTTTCCTATACATCTGGAGACAGTCCAAGCTAAGAAACATTTTAAAGGGGGGGCTTTAGAAAAAGGAGAGAGAATCCTGGCCAGCGTGGCTCAGTTGGTTGAGAGTCACCCAGCAAAGCGAAAGGTGGAGATTCCTGATCAGCGCACATGCCAGGTCCCAGGTTGGGGCGCATGCGAGAGGCAACCCACCGATGAGCTCCGCTCAGTCTCTGCGACAGACTGAACCTCCACCCTCTCTCTCCCCACCATCAGGGGAACTCCCCACCCCCCACCAGTGACATCACAAGTCCCAGCATCCCACCCTGGACCACAAGCTCAGAGGTTTCCAGTCCACTTTAGCCTCACCCCCTTCACCCCGCTCAGCTTAGACTCCCTGCACTGTCCTGGCCATCACTCTCCATCACATACCACAGTCCCCATGCACTGTGACCCCGGGAAAAGCCCCGAGCTTGGGCGGACCCAACCGCCCACTGTCTCTGGTTTGCTGGGGGAATGGAGCAGGGGGTGCGTGGAGAAAGCTCACACAGCCAGGTGACCTGTGTCCCTAATTAAGCATGTCCACCACCTCGGCTGGGCCTCAGCACTGCCTGGAAGCTTACTGGATTTCTTGGCAATGAAGTTACTATTCTACACAATTACTATTTCATACTTTTCCCACTTTCCTCCAATATCTCATCTCTTCTTATTCGAATGTCAGTTGATGGCCTTGCCTCCTGCTGATAGAGCACAGAGGAAATCCGTTTCGGCCCCACTAGCCGCACAACCCCTCCGCTGGCCCAAACCGCCCCATCCTCAACGTTCTGGATCCCATCTCCCCTCCCCATCCAGTCTCCATCCGCCTCCCGGGCATCTTCCCTCTGACGTCTCAAAGGCACCTCAAACTTTACACGTCCAGCAGGTTATTCTTCGTCCTCCCTCGCTCCTCAGATCCACACCACCCATCACCCTTAACGCCACCCTCAGTTCACACCGCCACCAAATCCCCTCCTGTCTGACTCCCCGATAGCCACCGGCTGGTCCTCCTCTTCCTCGCCCTGCCACCACCCTGCCATCGTTCACCCACGCAGCTCGAGCCCTCCATCTCACACATCTTCGGGCTCTTCTGACTCCACCGCAGCCCCACTGTCTGCCCGGGCCCAGAGCCCTACGACATCTTCAATTCCTCCTCATCTTCCAATAATAGCCGAACTACCCCCTTGCCCTGAGGACTGCACGCCAAGGCAACTCTCTCATCTGTGGCTCTTCTTCCAGAGTTTATTCTGGCATTTTAACAAAATGTGAGAAGGAAAAAGCACACAAAACAACTGCTGGGGTCTCCGGGATGCTCAGAGAGGAGGCCATGAGACCTAGACCACTGCAGAGGTCCCGGACAGGACTCTGGCCATCGGGGTCCCCTGTGCTGACCCCTCTCCCTACTCCCCCAGCTCTGAGACACCTTCCTGGCACTCGGTTCTGTGCGTGTTCGCTTGGCTCAAGAACCATCACGGGTTCTGTGCCAACTAACAGATAAAGCTCATGTTTCTCAACATGGTGGTAAGACTCATCCCGACTTGGTCCCGACTTGTCTCAACACAAGTTTATTCCCTAGATTCCCCACTGGCCCTTTTTCTCATAAACCCCGCTTCCTTGCAGTCTGCATGTCAGTGCCCTGGCTCGCGATGACACCTCCACCTGGCAGGCCCCCTTCTCCCCAGAAATCCCCATCCTTGAGGGTCCAGCCCCTTTCCCAAGGCTGTCTCCCTGGCGCCGTATTCGGAAGAAGCCCAGCCTTGGCAAGACCGCGGCTCTTCAGATGTGGGGGAGAGCCCGTGTCCCCTCTGGAGCACGGCTGTCTGTGTACATGGCTCCTGGCTGCCACGTGACGGCACAACAATTCCTTGAAGACAAAGGCTGCTTCGTTCATCCTTGTGTCCCCAAAGGCCTTGGGTAAGAAAGCCCTCCTCTAATCATAAAATTAAATGAATCCAAATCTAACGGCGCTCTGTAAAGCTAGTCACCCCGGGGACAAGCATGAACTACATGCAGTTAAGATCTCAGGCCACGGAATGCGATCACTACATACGCCCCAGGGCCTGTGCACCTGCTGCTCCCTCTGCTTGGGACCCTCTTCTCCTGACGCTCTGGGTGCCTGGCTCCTCCACCGTCAGGTCTCAGCTCGAGGGACACTTCCTCCCAGAGGCCCTCCCCGTCTACTCCACCTCAGGTGCCCAGCCACTCACTGGCACACCATCGCAGACAACACAATCAGGAAGCTTAGCCGGCCCTTTAGTGTTTCACCTTCTGTGTCCCGAGGCTCTGTGCGGGCAGAGGCTGTGCGTATAGTCTGCAGCGTGCCAGCAGTGCCTCAGGAGCACCTGGCACACGGAGGGCGCCCAGGGAACGGCTGCTGAATCGAGGAGCGAGCGAGAGGACGAATGTATGCGATCGTGCGTGCCTGCACGACGCTGGTGGCACCACGACCAGCTACCAAAGTCTAAAATACGACAATATACTTACTTGTCCAACCTTGGAAAGTTTAAGTTCTCGTAACGTGTAGTCATGGGCGGCGCTTTCTTTGACGTTCCTAACACGCATGACCCCGTACTCCTTCAGAGCGTACTCGTCAGGCCAGTACTTGACACATTTACTCTGGCAGGGATGAGAAGAAAGACAGTTAATGCCTGTGAACTCTGACAGGAAAGCCCAAACCAGCAGAAAGCAAATGTTCAAGTCTTGCTTAGTGACCACCAACATGTTAAACGGCCCAACACTGAACTGCTGGATTTCCAAAGAAAAGGAGAGTTCAAATTTTAAATGCAGGCGCTTGGAGGAGCCGGGAGAAGCGGGGAGAAAAAGCCGCCTGTGCAGAGTTGCCCGATTAACACACAGGTCGAAGGAGAGTCGGTACGTGTTTATTTACTTCCAAAGAACCAAAGATGCGAAGAGAGGGAACGACCAGGTGGAGGGCGCTGTCTAGCAACCACGGCGTTCTGAGCTCCACGGACCTGCCAGTCACCCCGCGGGGAAGGCGAGCAAGGACTCCGGAGGTGGATGGGCTGCCTGGCAGGCAGGCAGGCAGTCTGGTTCGTCTCCCCCAGCGTGGGAGGACTCCGCACCTTATCTAACCCAAGTGTGAACATCTCCAGCACAGAGAGGCAGCCAGTGGGGCTTTGAGCCGGCTGCTTTTTCTATATCCAGGTCCATCTGCTACCTGCTGCACGTCACCTCCACTTAACCGGGTGCCTGGGGATGCCACGCATGCAAGAGCTGCTGGCTTCACAGCGGGCAGCCGGGAAACGTGGCACCAAGAGAAATCACCCACGCTGCCGAAGCGGAGGATGTTCGGCTCCAGGAGAGACGCGTCCGCACGTACGTGGTGGCGTGTCCCGGGCAAAGAGCAATTTTGTGTTTTGGTTTTTTTCTGGGCGCAGTCGCCAATGCAACTCCCTTTCCATAACCGAGACACGAATACCAGCAAATGAAAATTTCCTTGTATGTTAGGAAGACGGAGAAATTCCCGGTTATAAAACAAGAAGTCAAAGAGCAGCTGCGGACTAGCCCCACAGTCCACAGTCAACTGAAAGAAAAGGGAAACGTGGGAGGAAGAAAGTTGGGCAGAAGAATTTAATGCATGGTGCAACTTTTCTGCTTAGCACAGCTTGGGGTCTTTCAGTGTTTAGTGTTTTAAATTCACCTTCCCCTGCAGTGTTTTGTAGATCCAAATACCCTGTGACAGATGTGATACATATTTTTCTCCAAATAAACACTTTTAATAATAGTTTCACTCAAGGCTGTTGTTACTGGCCAATCAGTTCGGAGGGCTGCTGTGGCTTGGAGACCACGAAATCAGACCACAACTCGAAAGGCAGTTTTAGCTGCCTTTGAACAGCTGGAAACTCCTGCAGGCTGCCTCCCACTTCTCCACACTCTGAGATAAACCTTAGCAAAAAAAAAAATAATAAAATCTAAACTGTGAGGGCTAACACTTTAGCTTTTAAAGCCCAAGGATCCAAAGGAATCCAGAGTCTGGTTTTTATTCTGTGGGGAGGGCGGGGGCGGGGCGACACTGACGAACAAGGGGTGAGAAAGGCCTGCAGAGGGAATGAGGACCCCACGTCAGCCCCTGAACCCACACAGTGAGGATGAAGAACGGGAAAGCAGGCACGCAGTGGGGTGGGGAGGTGGGACAGCAAGATTCGGCCCCATGTGCGTCTGTTCTCGGAGCTCCTGGCCGCTCTTCTGAAAGGGACCAACCCTGAGTCTTCTGCAGTGCCACGAGCACCCCATCTTCACGGCCCCCAAGTGCTCTGAGAAACAGGCGGCCTCCTCTACCTACCATCAGGCAGCACATGGGACAGAGGGTACTGATGTCCTCTCCATCCTCAGGGCAGGTGATACTCACCTGAAGCAGAAACTAGGAAGGTGTCTGAACAACCAATGTCACTGCAGGAAACCTTTGCTTCGCAATGACCAGACCAGGCCACAAGGTATGCAGAAGTGTCCCAGCTACCAGGACATCCTTACAGGATCACACTGCCCTTCACAACTGTGAGAAAAGCAGGGTAGCAGGGCTAAAATCCCAAACCGCCACGTGCACGACTGCTTCATAGAGGCCAATTCAAGTACATCTTAAAAAGCACTTCGACTAGAATACAAACAAACACACAGAACTTTTCCATATTAAAAGAACCTGTGTGCACAGGCTCACTTTGGGATAATACACAGAACTCTCAGTCAATGAGATCTGTGTGTTTCTCTGTAAGTGTGGATATCACAATTTCTAAAACCCTGAGAGTCGAGAAGAGGGTGGGGAGGTGGGTACCAGGCACTTGCAGCTGCAGGGGGTGGGGGAAGCGAACACCGAGACAACTGCTCTGGAAGGCGGTTCGCCAGAACTCGCGTCCACTCACAACAGGCGCTCGCTATGACCTCACAATTCTTCGCTTGCCACACAAACACAAAAGGAAGAACAAGGCTGTTCACTTCAGCACTGTTTATAAAGGCAAAACCAGAAACGCTTAAATGCCCAGTGCGCAACGGTAAATAAATTATGATACGTATATACCACAAAATATCATGCAATTGCTATGAGATGGGCCAACATGGATTAACGGAAGTTAGAACATAGTAGGGAACAAAACCCAAGATGCACAATGAAGTTACTGTATGAAACCACTTTTTCATACCCTAATTTTCAGAAAACAGTACTATGTACTCCTGTAAACACACACATGTATGTAAAGGAATATACAAGGCTTGTCCGGAAAAAGTCCAGCCATGTTTAATACGAGAGTGGTTTGTGCAACATCGATGTAACCTGGCAGCCAAGGAGAGTGGACTGGAATGTGCATGGGTGAACACTAACATCTTCACTGTACTAGTTATGGGTGCAGTAGGTGCCATTGAGTGAGCACGTGTACTGTGTGATGTCACATTCAAAATGACTGAGCGAATACAGCGAAAGCTTGATGCATCAGATTTTGCGTCAAGCTTGAACATTCCTCTGTGGAAAATATTTGGATGATTCAGAAGGCTACAGCTATGGGTTACTGGTGACTGGCAGCTTCGAAACAATGCAACCACTCATGCATCACGTTTTATGCAGAATTTTTAGGTGAAATATTAAGTCACCCAGGTGACTCAGCCCCCCTGCAGCCCAGATGTGGTGCCTTGCAAAACTAAAGGCCTTTTCCCAAAACTAAAATCACCTTTGAAAGGAAAGAGATTTCAGACCATCAGTGAGATTCAGGAAAGTATGACGGGGCAGCTGATGGTGACTAGAAACATGGAATGACGCAGAGAGCAGGGTCAGTCGCAGGGACATGAAAAGTTACTGTGAATGTATTCCACGTGCTCACGGGCACAGGGGATGACGCACATGTGAAAAAGACATCGCAGACATCAGACGGACTCCACTGAGCCTTCCAGAGAGGAACAGGACGGCGTCTGAATGAAAGACACACTGAGTGGGACTGAGACCATGCACTTGCCGAAGAAACTATCCAAAATGAACACAGAAGGGAAGAATGAGAACTGAAAAAATAGAAGATCAAAGGCTCAGTGAGCTCTAGGACACCTTCAAACAGCCTCATATACACACAGTTGGTGTCCCAGGACAGGGTGGGGTCGGGGCACACATTTAAAGAAACAGTAAACATTATCTAAAAAACAGACAAACAAACATATACCCACAGGTCCAAGAGACTCAGTGAACCCCAAGGAGGAGAAACCGGAAGAACGCGACACCAAGGCACGCCAGCAGCAGATTTCTTCAAGGCCCTTTTCCCTAGAGGGTCAGTTAGCTTAAGCTTAGTTTGTTGATTCCATTCTTGACAGGGTCCACCTGATGTGAGCGACAGTTTTAAAATATCTGATCAGAAGAGTGTGTACTATACCTTTCCTCTCTCCACTTCTTTCGTCGTCATGACAATCACTCGGGAATTCTCCTGAAACACCATCCGCCAAAAGTCATTCACCGTATTTTGCAGACAGCCTTGGGTGGCAATATAACTCTTTTTGGGCTTTGAATTGTTGCACTTGGTTTCGAATTCAGGCTAGAAATTGAGGAGGAAAATACATCAAACATTGGAAAGTTGCTTCCAGGACACAGGAGAGGATTTAAACTAAAAACTGGCTGGCGATGTGTGGTCACAAGACACTGGGAAAAGCTCAGTTTACCATGATGATATTGGCGTTGATGTAATCGGAAACAGGCTCGTTGGGATCGCCGTCGTGTAGGACAACCCTGGTGTGATCGACTGGAAGGAAAAGAGATGACAGTCACAAAAATACCCAGACCCCCTCAAGGCAAAGCGGTCCGCATCAGTTCATCCTCAACCTAGTCCAACTTTGGTTCATTTAGTGATAGAGCCACACGGAAAGTTAAATCCCGAGTGAGCACAATAATAACCACAACACCGCAGGACTCCTCAGAACGCCACCTGTAAGAGGACCAAAGCACTCTCCTGGTGCTGACAGTGTGCTATGGAAACGCAGGGTGTGGTCATCGGGAGAAGCTGGGTGAGGGTACATGACACCTTCGATATAGTTTTACAACTTCTAGTGAATCTAAAGTTATTTTTTTAGCCCTGGCTGGTGTGGCTCAGTGGATAGAGCACTGGCCTGTGGACCAAAGGGTCGCCAGTTCGATCCCTGGCCAGGGGACATGCCTGGGTGTTGGGCCCAGAAGCAACCCACCGATGTTCTCTCGCACATCGATGTTTCTCTGCCTTTCTTTCTCCCTTCTACTCTCTCTAAAAATAAATAAACTTTTTAAAATTATTTTTTTAAGTCAGGCTTTTTTTTAAAAAAAGCAAGAATAAAGTACAGATAAATGATGTAATGGCTGAGATTTGCTTCCAAGTAGCCGGAATTTCGGGAGAGAGGAGACACAGACAGAGCAGAGAGGAGACAGGCCCGGGCACAAGCTGACAAGTGCTGGCACTGGGAGATGGGAACATGTGGCTCCTTCGCACTACTCCGTCTGCTTGTGAACACATGTGACGCTCTCCACAATAAAAAGGGTTTTAATGAAGCAGGATGCAATAGAGTATCTAGAAGACAAGATTCCGATGTATCAACTGTCCAAATTCTGTGTAAGTGGTATACAACTCTGAGTGCCCTACCCTAAGAAACATATTTTACAGTGGAAATAAGTAACATAGTTCTATGTCTTAAAGAATAATGTTCCCCAGCTTGAAAGCAAGACGATGCCATCAGAGGAGCAGCCTCACTGCGGTCCCTGAGGGAGGGAAGGGCAGCCACACGGCGTGTGGGCACCGCATGCCATGGTTCCCTCCGCCCTCTCCTACGCCCCTACGTCTTCCTGATGCGCATCACGAGGCATCCTGAGTGGAAACGAAAACTCGGACGTGAAAAGGATGAGGCTTCCCCAAGGTCATCGGGACCGTGCTGTGGCTCGAACTGGCTCCCTGCCGAGTCCTCACTGCCCTTGCTCAGTGTTACAAATGCCTGCACGCTCTCCCACCCTGACCTACGCACATCGCAAACAGTCCACACGTGGGGGGGGACACACGTGGACACCAGGTACACGCGCGTCTGCACACAAAGCAGGGGGCTGCCGCACACACGGATGGGCTTGCACGGTCTGACCACGCAGCTCTGACCTGGCGCAAAGCAGGGCGAGGCTCTCCAAATTTCGTCATGCCCCCCAGTAAACTTTAGTGACACAGTGTCTGAACACCGAGATATAAACCCATATGTACAGTCACATACACACACGCCTTGTTTTTAAGTTGGGTAAACACTTTATGCATGCACCGCCAACAATCTGTACCTCAGATTTAAGTTTTCCCTTTTTATTTTAAACAAAGCGTATAAAGTAAGAGGCGTTCGAAAGGCTCCTTTCCTTCCCCACTGTGCTTGCCCGACGTGACCCACTCTGGAGCCCCGTGACGGAGAGCCTGACACAACAGCAGTGGCTTTGGGGGCTGTGGGACCAGTTCTCTCCCCTACTCCTACTTACAACCTAATAAAACAGTCCGTAACAACACCTGATTGGTGTGCACGTGGCGTGGACTAAGGGAGATTCGGATGCCAAGAGTGTGGCATAGTCTGCCCTCGGGGAGGAGAGCTGTGACAACTGTGTAGTGCCATTTCTGGGATCCTCGTCCAAGGTCTACATCCTCCTGGGCCTCTTTTTCCCCGTGGTTCACCTTGGGTTCTACCCAGCAGCCTCTGGGTGTCACTGGAGGTACTCCTGAGCAGCGTGGCCGTGTACACGAATCCCCAGGCACCTGAGCTCCCGGCACCAGGGAGCGAAACAGTTGTTAGAGCCCATCTGTTCCCCAGATAAGGGAACAGAGGCTCAGAAAGGAGGTGTGCCTTTCCCAAGACCCAGGAGCCAGGCGCTCCAGAGCAAGGAGACGAGCCCAGGACCCCTGAGGCTCCTGGTGCGGCCTGACACGGGGAGACAGCAAACCTTGGGATGATCACTCTGAGGCTGGCAAAATTAATTAACAGATGGAAACAGCCACACTCAAAACTTCCTAGAGGCAATTTCACTCAGCAATCAGCATCGCAGGAACTTGGCAAATGAGGCCGTCAGTCCCTATCACAGTTGATTATTTTGGAAACTGCTCACAATTAAAAGGGGCCAATGCCTCAGGTCTGCTGAGAAGGGCACGGGCCCCCAGGAACAGTTACAGGGACACCAGGAATCTCAATCTCCAGAGAGACTCGGACTGCAAAGCATACTGATACTTACAGGGCAGGATGTTTTTATATCTGTTTTTGTTTTTATTCTCTTGCCTCTGGCCCTCTTTTCGGCTATAGAGAAGTTTGCACTCCTGTTGTTGTAGTGTCTAGAGAGAAGCAAAAGTAAACATGATTATGCGTCAACTCTTTAAAAAAAACAGTAAAATACAAGCCTGACTCGGGCACTGCTTTAAGGAATCCGTCCTGGGAAACGGTCACAGGCCTGGGCCGCAGCTGCGAGAGCCCCGTTCACACTGCACCCACAGGGGCAAAACGTCAGAAACAACGTATGTGTCCCACAGGAAACAGCTGCCCAAATAACACCATTGTTCGTGCACACAAAAGAACTTTGTACAGCCATCGAAAAGATGTTCTGGGAGAGTATTTCATGCCTTGGAAACAGAAGCAGAGTGAGTGTCAGGTGCAAAGCTCAACCTGGCCGAACAGTGCATGATGAAAGCTGTACGTCTGCATTCGCACGCAGGGCAAGGTAGAAAGCTGTGCGCCCCCCCAAAGTAATGGGGTTCTTGTTCAGGTTGGGACTGTTACGAAGGCTTTTTCTTCTGTTCCTCCTCCTCTTCCTCTCTCCCTCCTCCTCCATTCTCTCATTTTTTTTTTTTTTTTTGCTTAACTTTTCTACAATGAGTAAGCATTTATAGAAAGAGAAATCTTTTACGATAACAATTCTTACGAACGAAAGCTGGGTGGAGGACGACGAGGGTGAAGAGAACCACACACGTGACAACAGCAGCCCAGACACGGGCGGTGAGCACACGGCGGAGCATACAGATACCACGGCATGAAGGGGCAGACCTGGAATTTCTCATTAACCAATGTCACCACCCCCCACGATGTCATGGTAAGAAAAGAAAGCCGGTGGGTATTGGTGCCGAGCATACACATAACGGACATGATCCTTGTTCTTGAGGAGTTTACGAGCTGCCTCCTTTGACCATTGCTTAATTCAGAGCAAGCTGCATACACGCCAGCAGTCGAACGTGGACACTGGAGGGCAGCAGACTGGGCCGTGGGCATGCAAGCTTTGTTAGCAAGGCTTCGTGAAAGTCCTCCTGTGCCAGAAACCCGTGCACGGTCACGGGCAGCCAGCCTGTGTCCACGCAGACACCCACCCGCCCCTCCGCGTCCCCACAGCCAGAGAGTGAAGAAGAGATCTTGGGTTCTCGAGATGAGCGGTCAGGAAGGACGCCTCTGCGGGGCAGGAAGGCTGGAATGCCAGCAGGGAAAGAAGAGGCTGGAGAACGCGGCCACGTTGGGACTGGCCCCAGCGGAAGAGGGGATGTGGGGAAGTGGAGAGAAAACCCAGCTGCAGAAACAGGCAGGAAGGTGGACAAGCCAGGCTCAAGCACTTTGAAGGGGTAGGTTTCATTTTCAGAATTACAAATGGGGCCTCTTCAAGGGGCGTTCGTTTCAAACAAGCCTAATCTGTAATGGGAAGTTGCAATGGGCAAACCAAGAAAGTGAAAGGCAGGCGAAAATGAAAAATGTGTGTGTGTGTATGTGTGTGTGTGTAATAAATAAATGCCAAAATGGTTATCTCTTAAAGATTTCTACAAGAACTGACAGTCAGTACTTCCTCACACGGCAGCCCTGTTATTTCCATTTCATTTATCTGAGTTTCACAGGCAGGTGTGAAAGTCAGGAGTTTAAATTGCTATTCGACTAGCAGTTTCAAAATGCAACATTTGGCCCTGACACACAGCTCATAACAAAAGTGTTCGGCTGGCTGAAACCTGGGAAGAAGTAAAATACAATGTGCACAGAACTGACAATGAAAACGGTCATTCCAATTTTTTAAAATGAGTGCAGATTAATTAAAGCCATTTGCCTTCTCCAGCGTGGCATATCCTGTGAACTGTGAGCCATTTTACTGAGCGGTTACTTGCTGTGTTATTAAGAAGGAGGTTCAATCTTGATTTTTAGGCATTAAGGTGAAGTTCGAAAAGTCCAAATACGATGAACTGACTCAATCACTTAAAAAATCAACCAAGAAAAACAACATTAACAAAAGCTGCAACTGCGGCTGCTGCGTTCAAAGCAAACCAGGCAGGACAGCGAGGGCATGCTCACGGTGGACGCAATCTGCATGCGACACTTCACCTGCGGAGGGCGCATGGACGGAGCCACCGCTACGGAAGGCACGTCCTACTCAGGCCCTCCCTGCGAGACCCCCTTCGGTTTCTCCCTCTGCCTTCAGACCAAGCCCAGACTTTTCAGAACAGCTCATGAAGCCTTCTCTTCTGAGTTCATGCAGGCCCACCTCTCATGCAAGCACCTGCTTTGCCAAGTTACCAGCCTGCCTGTGACTCAGTTTCCTCAAGTGTATGGTGAGGATGACCCTAATTACCTACCCGCTAGGGCGAGTATACGAGTTAACTGAGATTGCTCTGTGAGGGGCCAACCCGGACTGGGCACGAGGAAGCACGTGAGCGACGCAGGCTGCTGCTGTTCCACAGTTACTGTTCCATGAGCATCACACCCAGCTGCTCCAGGCACGGTCAGCAGACCAGCGGCAGCAGCATCACCTGGGAGCTACTCAGACACACAGGTGCAGGTCCTGCCCTAGGTTAGCCCACTCAAAGTCTGCCTTCAACAGGATTTCCATGTAACTCATACGCACGCAGGAGTTGGAGACCCACTCTCTGCACCCCAGCCACACCAGATACACATAAGGGCCTTGAACTCCCCGCTTCTTCAGGCCTTCCTGCTCTCGAACATGCTGCCCCATCTGCCTAGAACTCCCTTTCTCTGCCTGGAACACCTACACGCAGTTACGGTTTATTCATTCCTTAAGACCCACCTCAAATACCTCCTCCTCTGGGAAGCTTTCCTGACCCACTCTGCAGGCCCGGGCACGACCTCCCTGTGCCATGCGATCATTACTCACTTAGTGCGCTGTCTACAGTTCCTTCCCTGCTGGGAAAATCTCCCGAGGTGTCCTGGGACCAACCCTCAAAGGAGGACAGGGCTGAGACACCAGAGAAGCTGACAAGTCCAGGATTAAGTAGTTTATTAAGGGAACTTACAGACAGAAACAGAATCTTGAACAGCAGCAAGACTGTGGACCTCCCCACTCAAGAGAAGATGAGGGCTTGGGGGGGGGGGTGTGTGTGTGTGCATCTATATACATACATATGTGTATGTATATATACATACATATATGTGTGTATGTGTGTGTAGTCACCAGGAACACAGGTAGCCTGCAGCCAAGTGGCAGGTGCTTGTTAGGAGCTGTGAGCCACTTAGGCGGTAAGCAACTTAATCGGAGCTATCCCTTCAGGGATGTGGGCCCACCCCCACCCCCAGGGTGAACTGGTGGTCACTGAGAGCACCTTGCTTCTTAAGACAGAGACGGTCACATTAAGCACTAAAAACCACTTTGCCCCGACACCTTCCAGGAGTACACCTGTCACAACCCCACCTATGTTTTGCCAATCTGTTTCCTCCACAGAGCAGGGACCACCCTGCGGTGCCTGCCATCAGCGGAGCACAGGGCACATGGTAGGCACTCAAAATGTGCTTGCTGCATAAGCAAATGAGAAACAGGGAGGGAGGGAGGAGATGAACCCCAGGTCGGCACCAGTTCTGGCCTCGGCACTCCGGGCCCACACATCCTGGCACTGCTGAGCTGGGCTTCAGCAGAAAGGAAGATCACTGTGGGAAAAGTACCAGAGCATTTTCCCAGTCTACAGTCACCTGGGAAGCAGCAGCTTCTAGGTGTCTGCCACCTTGGCACACCACCTACCTGTTCCATCAGTTGTTTACTTAAATTCATCTCCTTTTTTTCCTCTTCATAAAGTGTATTTCAAAAGGGAACCTCCTATAACTCGCACACATGAAAATCACTATTGCTTGCCATGCATAGAAGGTAACCAGAGAAGGGAATACGCTGCTAACAAATTCTGCCTCGGTGCGGCAGCGTGCCTGGGGCTTTGTGAAAAGGGGGCCCTGGCCGGCATTGGAGGCAGATGTTAAGGACGCATTAGCACTACACTGAAACCTCCTCCAAGCCTCTTTGAGAGGTCAGGGTGAGGGTTAAAAAAGAGTACCTTTCTCACTGGCTAATTCCACCTTACCTACTGGAATGGGGTGCCACGGAAAATCATCTCACATACAAACGCTTAGCCGGACTAAATTCAGAGTTCCGGGCCAGCCAGAAGCTCCCCTCATCCCTCATTAAGGTCCCCATCGCCTCTTCCACATGGATTTGGGATTTGAACAGCACATGATTGAGACAGGCCTGCAGGCCCTGAGTCTTCCAGAAAGGCACCGAGCCCCCGAGTCCCAGGCACAGTCAGGTGCAAAGTGCCTGGAGCTGGCAGCTGTCATAGATTAATAATGACTAACTGTGTGTCTCCCCCCAGCTCCTTCCTCTGTGCCCAGGAGCCCATTCTCATCTGTGCCTGGGGCCCAAGTTGCCTGAACACATTTCATTTCCCGCAGTGAAAGGCTGCCATCCATCTAGAGTGACGCTGGAAATAAAAAGAACTCCGAAGTTGTGACTTTCCAGCTCTGCTGTGGCAGGCTCCCTAGCCGCACACGGGATAATCAGCGACCGCCTGCACTGCGTGCTTCCTCCCCAGCACCAGGCTGCCGGCTGCAGGCGGCAGACAACGCCCAGCAGACCCTGCCCCAGGAGGCTGCCTGCCCTCCGTGGTGTGCCTGCCACAGCCTCCTTCTCTCCGGCAGCCCCTGGGGCACCAAAAGCTGCCAAGGGCCTGTCGGGCTGAATGTCACTGTGTGTTCATCAATGATAAAGCTGGGGTGGGAGGAAACAGGACTATATAAAGCAGGAACACAGGCTCAAAACACCCCGTTTTTTCCCTGCAGTACAGCTCAAGGGTTTGCATGGATGGGTGAACCCTCAGAAACTGCCCGAGGCTAGTTCTAGTCACCTGACTGCATGAGTCAAAGCAGATCTAGAGCCAAAGGGATTGTATCAAAGCATTAAACCTTAAAAGGCATGGAGAGAAAGTCAATCAAATCCCCTGATCTGCTGGCACATTTGGGAGACCCCAGCAGCACAGCGGACTGTGGATGGGACCGGTATTCACTGTGCAGAACCATCCCTTACCCCCCTGCCTCGGGGACCCCTGCCGGCCAAAATGCCGGTAGTGACATCCTCAGTCACTGTGACGACCAAAGAGAACCACTCCCCCACCCCCGCCCACCCGAGGTTTGCCAAGCCCTGCCTGAAAGCTGCAAGGGCGTTCACGTAGGACGGGGCAGGGAAGGGCCTGGAGCCAGAGGAAACCACAGCAACATGTCTAAGTGTCAGAGCTGGGTGTTGGGTAAAAGGAGCTTCATACTGTGTGCTCCACTTTTGGGTGTCTGAGAATGTTAGCAGAAGGTTTTTATACACAAACTAATAACACATAAAAATAGAAAGGCTCCTGCTCACGCCCTCGGCCCCGCCCCCCGCCCCGCCGCTGTGGCTGTGGCCTCCTGAAGGAGAGAGAGGGAGCCAGGGAGGGCTGTCAAGCAGATGGCCTCTCCGGTCCGGGCGCCTGAATAATCACGGAGACAGCGGTAACCACCTGGGCGGGTGCCAACCCAGCCTTCTGCCCGAGCTGAATACACTTCTGTTTCCCTGCGGCATCTGTCTCCGTGCAGAGGGACACTGCCATGCTCGCTTCGTCTCTTTACTGCAACCTCTGCAGTGGGGGCGGGCTCGAGAGCAGGCGCGCAGTGAAAGCCCCCCGCACGGCCTGTCACCATTTCTCTGCGGTGATTGTGGGGCAGCTCGTCCTGCCCTGGTCCACGGCCCCATCCAGGAAGGAAGGAGCAGCTGGAAACTCTCATCACCAGGGAAGGGGCCAAGCGGTCAGAAGCAAAACTAATCCCCAATTCAGTCCCTTCCTAGTGCTTGCTGTATGTAAGCCAAGTCGTCTCCTTCCTCCAGCCAGGCGGAGTATAAGCAGAAAAGCAAATTAAAAGGCATGGTCCCTGGAGGGGAGGGAACAGGCTGCGACACAGGAAACGGCAGCCAACGGTACAGGACAAATCTATTGTTAAACGTGGGATTAATTAAGTGGTGAGAGTTGCTGGAAGAAGTAGGTGAAGGATTTACTTGGGTGCAATTTAAGAAAGGAAACCAGAGCCTGGCTGGTGTAGCTCTGTGGATTGAGCGCTTGCCTGTGAACCAAAAGGTTGCTGGTTCGATTCCCAGCCAGGCCACATACCTGGGTTGCCAACCTGGCCTGGTGGGGATGCACGAGAGGCAACCCATTATTGTTCTTCTCCCTCTCTTCCTCCTTTCCAGCAAGTTAGTTGGGGACCCTAAGTAAAGGCAGCTAAGAGGCCAGGGTCCTGAGAGGAGGAGGGAGGCCGTGGGCGGCGCGTGGAAAGCAGCGCGATGCGGCAGGCTGGGAGTCAGAAGTGCCGAAGTTCAGACCGCAGCCAGGCACGTCCCTGGGGACAACTTTCTCACTTCTGGGCTTCAGCTTCCTCGACTCCAAAGTGCAAATGCTGTATTTCTAGTAGGAAATAGGGAACCACTGACGGATCCTGAGCAGCAGAGTGACAGGAGACATGCTGAGAGCAGATTAGCATGAAGGGTGAGTGGAGGGCCAAAGGCAGAGAGGACGAGTAAGTGAGCAGCTCATGTCTCCCGGGGTGATGACACCCTGTGACCCAGCAACAGGCCAGACTCCTGCCTCTGCTGCCTCCCACTGGGGCGGTCTTGGGTGACCAGAAAGAAAAAGCAGCAGAGCCTGATGAACAACAGCCAGGGGTGGGAGAGAGGAGAGAAGGATGAGTGAAGGGATGCTCTGAGGATTCCAGCCGACAGGACCAAAGAATAAACAGTTCAACCACCACCAGGGGCAGTCAAAGCAGATATTTGATTTGAAGGGGAAAATAGGTCCTGTTCAGAATGCTCGAGTTTGAGGAGATATGACAGCCAAGAAGAAACGGAGAAGACATAATTCAAAAGGAACAACCAGCCCTGGCTGGTGTAGCTCAGTGGATTGAGCGCGGGCCTGCGAACCGAAGGATCGCGGTTCGATTCCCAGTCAGGGCACATGCCTGGGTTGCCAGGCCAGTTCCCGGCAGGGGACATACAAGAGGCAACCGCACATTGATGTTTCTCTCCCTCTCTCCTTCCCTTCCCCTCTGAAGATAAATAAATAAAATCTAAAAAAAAAGAAAAAAAAATTAAAAAAAAAAAAAAAAAAAGGAACAACCAGAGCTAGAAGCAACATACAGTTAGGGGTAATTAGAATAGGATAAGAATAAATACACTCCCCAAAGAAAAGTGCATTCAAAACCAGATGATGCTCTGGCCGAGTAGCTCAGTTGGTTAAAGCATCGAGCCAATATACCAAATTCATGGGATCGATCCCTGGTCAAGGCACATACAAGAATCAACCAATGCCTGTCTGTCTCTCCCCACCCCCAAAATCAATAAATTTTTTTTTTTTTTAATTTAAAGCAGGATCAGCACAGGGTCCAGACCACATCTTGGAGAACCACCGGAGTCAGCTGGTTGAGAAAAAAAAAGGCAACAAACAGCAAGACAGGCGCAAGGGAACAGAAGAAAAATTAAACCAGGAGCATGCAGCCATCGATCAGAAAACGGGATGGGGAGCTGGGCAGCCACGTCAAGAGGAGGACCAGGAAGAAAGAGGCTAGAGAACAAACTATGTGTATCACAGCAGCGAAGCCACCGGATCTCCTGAAAGTGTTACCTCAGTCTGTTGGGAGAGGCCACATTCCAAGGGCAAAGAGGGGAGGAGCTAAGAAGAAATGGAGGGTACGGGCACCAGCCCACTCCATGAGGAAGACAGGCCAAGGGCGGACACAGAAAGTAGCAAGGTCGTTTAAAGGCAACGGGAGAAAGTGAAGCAGAAATGTGCGGGCACCTTCGGTTCTTAAATTCTCTGAAAAGGTGTCAAGAGCCAGCAAATAAAAACAATTCTAAAGAGAAAATTGTGACACTGGAGGGGCAGAGAATGAGAAAACGGAGAGAGAAAGAGGGAGAGAGAAAGCAACAGTCCAAAGGAAACAAAGGAACTTCTCCAGAATGAAGCTTTTGGAACAAAACCTCTAACCACCGCAAGGCTCTGCCCACAGGAAGGTAGCGGCCCTCGTACGGACTACCGGAGTCCTACGGACTACCGGAGTCCGGGCCCAGATGGAAAACCCTGGGCACAGCCCACACCGGCCGTCCTGGAGCCTGGCCGGAGCCCGTCGTTCCATGTGGCACTGCTTAGTCACCATGGGGAACACTTCCGCTAGAGATCACCAGAAGGAATTACTATTCTAGACACAGCTTCGGGGTGCGGTGAAAGCCTTGTTTCCATAAAAATCTAACCATCTCGAAGCAGAATGTATAGCTCCTCCCCCGAGCAGGATGTAATCGCTTTAAAGAAATCACACTGGACTGCGGGCCTGAAGACAGACGCAAGCTCCTCCTGCAGACAGACACGCTGCCTGGCAGAGCCGCTGCCGGAACCAGGACATCTGTGCGGCTGTCGGCGAGATGCCTGCAATGCCTGTGCAACCGGAAAACAGCGCCGACCGAGACAGAGGACGGCTTGCGTAATGCGAGAAGGCTGGGCTTTAAAAACAAACCCAATCACCAAGGAAAACAAGCTTTCAAGCGCTAGGGGTAAATAACCACAGCCAGTAAGTGTTGTGTGGGGTCTGCATACGTGTGTGTGTGTGTGCGCGTGTTTAAATATGCATATGGCTTTTTGTTTTTTTGTTTTTGTTTTTTTTTTTTTTTTTTGTAAATCGGAAAGAGAAGGTTCAAAACTGAAACCTTTCTGAAATTCACCACTGTGATCCTGAATTGGCTCCTCTGGGCAAGTGTGCAGAGGGCTCTCAAAGCCTACGAAGTCGCCAAGCCTCCAACAGGGGCTCCAAACGCAAATGAACCATGGGGGTAAAGAGGAACATGTGGAAGCAAAGCCTGGAACATTCCTCCACGCTTCTGAGCATCAGAAAGCTGTTCTCCCTTGAAATATACACAAAAGGTCTGAATCCAGTACAACTTTCACTGTTGAAAGCAGCTCAGATTCAAAACAGCACAAATACTTATTTTGTGCCTCTGCGCGCCGGGCCTTCGGCTGAACACAGGAGCTGCAGTGAACAGAACAGGGTTACTTGTCTTTGTGGCGCGTGACTGCTCTGGGTTCTCTTCCTAGATGACAGACACACCACAGACATCAACCTGCAGGATCCAAGTGTTTCTGCCTCTTTATTTGTCCACCATCAGTTTCACTGGAGCAAAACCTCTCTTTTTTCCAAGAGACCACCTAATGTTATCTGGTTCTATGGATTCACAGTACGAGAGACAAACATTAAAACAATAACCACGCAGATTATTCATGAATTCCAAGGGTGGTAAGGAATGGATCTGCTGCACACATACACCAGGAAGAACTAGCCTGGGCGTGGGGACAGGGGCCAAGGAAGGTTTCCCCGAGAAAAAGGCCCTGAGGTTGGAAACTGAAGAGTGAGGAGATCTTAAGAGTGGAGAGGTGAAGAAGAATATTCTAGCACACTCCCACCTGTAACACCATAGAATTAACTGAAGGAGAATATGCCAATTAGATGTCTAATCGGCATTTTGGACACATCAAACTTCAATGTGTCCAAAATGAAAGCTGATCACCTGCCCCCAAACCAGTGCCTGCCAGCCTTCCCCATCTTAGTAAATGGTAACTCCATCCTATGAATTGCTCAAGCCTCCAACTATCACCTTATCCTTGTCTCAGCTGTCCTGCCACACAACCTGTCAACACTGCCTTCGGATACGACGATTCTACCTTCCAAACATCTCCAGGCCCCAACCACCTCCACCGCTGCTGCTCCGGTCCAAGCCCCGTCATTTCTCTGCTCAGATTATTGCGATCGCCTCCTTCCTCACCGGCTTCCCTGCTCCTGTCCTCCCCCTCCCCCTGCAGACTGGCCTCCGCTCGGCAGCTGGAATCTCTCCATAGACTCTCACTTCCTCCGGGTAAAAGCCAACGGCCTTACGCTGACCCACGGGAGCCTACGTGACCTGACCCCCTTCACAGTCGCTCCTCCACATTTCCCCTTCTGCCCGCTCCTCTCCAGCTATCCCGGCCTGTTTGCTGATCGTGCCGTGTATTGAGGGCATTCCCACTCGAGGCCTTTGCACTTGCTGTGTCTTTACTTAGAAGGTTCTCTGTGAGGTTATCTGCATGGCTCGCTCCTTATTTCCTTCAGGTCTCCGTTCAAACGGCACCTTCCATCTCTACCAGCAGCTCACCCTTTCGTCCTGCCCAACCTAACTGTACCTGCACAGCCCTTAGCAGCATCTCGCGTAGTGAATACTCACCCGTTTCTTTGTCTACTGCCTGTCTCTCCCAATTGACTGCAAGCTCCAGAAGGACAGGCTTTGATTTGTTCCCTGACATATCCCAAGAATCCAGAGCAGAGGCTCCAGCACGCAGTCTCTGTTCAACAAATATTTGCTAAGTGAACGGAATGAATAAGTCACTGCCACCGCCAGTGTCTACTGTTCATGGCAGATATTTTGGGGATGTCTGCCCAACTCCCTATAACCCTCATCTCCCCCTGTAGGGCGGTCTGTGCCGACATGTCTGTTCCGTGTGACAGCGTCCTAGGCATTGTTCCTTGGACTGAAGATGGATGGCATATGAGCCAATGAGAATCTCTGAGACTTTGGTACAAAGACTGAAAGGGGCTAGTTACCATACTGAGAGGGACTAGAGAGTAAGGTCTGTAAGGCAAGAAACAGAGAAATCCGCTGAAGGAAAAGAAGGAAGAATCAAGTATGTGGAGAGCGGAGACACCGGGAACAGAGAGGGAAGCAAGGCGGAGGAAGAGGGGAAAGAGGGAGAGTGGGGGTCGGAGGACTGTCGGTGGCAAGATTTCCACCCTCAGCTCAGGTCCCGAGTCCGACGCGGTGTCCACTCAGCCGCACTGCCTCCTGTCGGCTCAGGCCCCGAGGACTCCAAGCGGGGAGGAAAAGGCCCAGAGAGGGGCAAATACCTGTCATGCAGCCATGCAACGTACACCGCGCCATGCACGCAAGGGCCAAGTTCCGGTTTCAGGTAACCTGCACATCGCAGGCACAGAATTACAGGACCGTAATGTGCCTTGTCACCCAGCGTCAGTCTCACTTTGGCAGAACATCCCTTCAACGAATCTAGGAATGTCACCCGCCTCTTTACGTTCACGAGCCGAGATATGCGGGAGACGCAAGATGCTCACAGATCAGAAACGGGCGATCTCTAGGGGAAAATCAAAGACTTGGGCTCACAAAACACATCCTAGAAGAAAAAGCATCAACCTGAATTAATTCCAGGAGCAAAGGAGAAAAGAACCAGAGCTTCACAAGAGACCTCGTATTTCAAGATGCATCTGAAGGGAAACTTCTAGGGAAACGTACCTGAAGGACTCGTGGAGCTCCGCAGGCGAGCGGGAGCTGGGCACGCAGACAAACCTCGCAGAGCCGGCAGAGAGGAACTGCCGACGGCACTGCAGTTTAGCGCGCTGGTCCACGGTAAAGACCATCAGAACACTCGGTAGGAAGGACCTGATCCCACAATTACCACCGTCCAGGAAACAACTAAGGACACTCACTAGAATAACCACGCCTGGCTGCTGCGGATCAAAGAGTTTCAGATTTAGGCTGTAATGATTCTCGGCTTTCGCATATCTAAGTTTTTTTCCATAATCGTTTGTTCTGTTCTCAGATTTATTCCCCTGGCACCAACCTTAAAGGGCATTTTTTTTTTTTAATTGACTGGATTTGAGAAGCAGGAACGTAAGAAATTAAGAGAGTAAGCCACCAGCTATTTCGACCTAGCTTCAGTTTAAATGAAAAGTTAATGCCCTTGATTTAGTGCGTAACAACTTGCCGCCTCGGCCTGATCTCTGCGGAGAACTTGCAGAGTACAGACATCATCTTGTTTTCATCCAGCTCCCCCCAAAGCCCCCTTGGTTGTTAATAATGCATGAAGATGGACCTGACTTTGAAATGGAACAGAGGGAAACCATCAGCTCAGCATTTCGAATCAGCCTTCTCTTCCCTGGCCAGCAAAGTCAGGTTAGGAGTTCCTTCCAAGCTCATATCCTGACCCCACCAAGGAAGCGTGCCAAACTCCCCTACTGCCACAAACTCCCCGACTGCCAAAGTCTGGGGAGGCCTGATTTTGTGTACCTAAGCAGCATTTAAGTGAAGCTGGTGTTAAAGAAGCCACCACTGCACCAGAAAGCCGCCTCACCGTGGACATTTTTTAAAGGTTCATAGTCACTTTATGGGAAAAGTGGCCTGTACAAATGATCTCCTCAGTGGGAGTGTAACAGTGAAAGGGGTTTAGATTACAAAATAGCTCACCGTTTCTTTCTTTCTTTTTGTTTTTTTTTAACTCACTATTTCTTATACTTACCAAAAAGGTTTCACATTTTTTAATTTTTATTAAAACTTGTATTTTACACACTTTAAATATGCTAACCAAAATCATGTACCGTATAAAAATAAAAAATGGAAGATGAGTAACGACCATCATTTTTCAACATAAAACAATGAAGAATGTTAGGATCAACAACAGCCAGCAAAAAGGTGAAAAGATGCATGGACAAGCTACTCGTTGCATCCTCTTTGTAATACGTCGGGAAACTCTCCAAATGCCCATCAACAGGTTGAATAATTTATATTACATCCACAAAATGGAATACTCTGCAATAAAGATGGAAGCAGACTATCTCTAGATACTACTGTGGAGTGACCTCCAGGATAAAGAAAGAAGCAAAGTTGGAAAAAGTATGTAACAGGAGACAGAAAAACGTGAAGTCCACCACGGAGACACACTCCGCAAAATCCAAACCGTAAGTAAATCTCAGGACAAAGAACTTGCTTTCTCCAACAACAGAAACAAAAGAGAGGGTGCTGTCTGAATGCCTGAGTCCCTTAGAAAGCATGGTTGAAACTCCAATCCTCAATGTGATGGGATTAGGAGGTGCAGCCTCTGGAGGTGATGAGCTCTCCAGGGTGAAGCCCCAGCCCCTCCCACAGCGTAAGGACCCGCTGACAAGCCCGGAACCTGGCAGAGAGCCTCGGCCAGCCGTGCTGGCCCCGGCCTCAGACTTCCAGCCTCCGGGGCTGCGAGGAAGGAGTTTCTGTCGTTCTAAGCCGCCCAGGCTGTGGCATTTTGTTATAGCAGCCTGAGTGAACTAAGACGGGGAGGGAGAGAAGAGGAAGAAACAGAGAGGGAAGGGAGAGAAGGGGCGTCAAAATATTAAAAGACTTGAGATTTTAAAGACATACATGTATAGCTTATCTGAATACTGATACAGCAGCGTTTTTACATTATAAGACAAGTGCCATAATCTGAACAATCACTGGATATTTGAGGATTTTTTAAATCTTTTTTTCCCCTGAAGTGGTAGTAGTATTTTGGTTAATTTTTCAAGGATTCCATAAATACTGATATATTTTTAAATAAAGTAAGATGATATCTGGGTAACTGATGAAGCTGATACATGGGGTTCTTTATACGAATCTATTTTATGTACGTTTGAAAATTTTTTCATAAACGAGTTGGGGGAAAAGCACTTCCCACTTCAAACAAACTGCAAGTGTGTGAATGTGTGTGTGTGTGTGTGTGTGTGTGTGTGAGAGAGAGAGAGAATCAAGAATATGTAAACGACGACCGAAAGGTGTTAATATTAAGGAACTGTTGTTAACAGTTTTAGTGTGATGATATTCTGGTTATAATATTTGACGTGAAAGTTAAAGGTGACATGATGTCTAGGATTTGCGGTAATTCAGGGCTGGGGGAGCAGGTGGGCAGGGCTGAAAAAGGCTGGCTGTCTGTCAACACTCACTGGTACTTGGTGACAGGTATATTGCTGTGATTACACTGTTCTCTCTCGGTTCATATATAGCTGAAATTTTACAAAATAAACACTTTTGAAAAATGTTTTTTTTATTCAGATTGTGATGTAAGGTTCCTACAATATCTGTACTTATCCATGTTACCTCATGCGGCTTTATAAACACTAAATGAAATAAAGTAAATGTAATTAGAATGACTGTTGAAATGCTGTCAGTTATGATCAAGGCCGGCAGAACAAAATGAAGAGAACAGTGAGCTGGAGATTTTAAAATTCTAAGTTCATCAACACTTTTTCAGTGATGCTTTCTGTCACAGTCTTCCCTCTCTCAACTGGAAGCCCTTAAAGACAGACACCCATTTCCCCTTTTTTGCCATGGCGTCCTCAGTGACTAACCCAACACCTGTATGAAAAAATAAACCCAAGCCCTGGCTGGTGTGGCTCAGTGGACTGAGCGCTGGACTTCAAAGCAAAGGGTTGCCAGTTAGATTACTGGTCAGGGCAATGCCTGGGTTGTGGGCCAGGCCCCCAGTAGGGGGCGCACGAGGAGCACCCACACATTGATGTTTCTCTCCCTCTCTTTCTCTCTCCCTTCCCCTCTCTCTAAAACTAAATAAAATCTTTTAAAAAAAGAAACCCAAGTTCAAGTCTCTGTTCAGCAATGCTGAGCAAGGACTATGAGTGTTCTGGTCTGTACCCACCCTCACTGCCACAATTCAATCAATATTTGCAGAAAGACAGTTAACTCAACCTCCCCAAGCCTCAGGCTCCTCGTCTGTAACACAGAAGTAATATCTCAGCAAGTTGATCTGACATACTGCGGCTAAAATGGCTCTCCTTGGCCATTCATTCATTTGTTCCACAAATACCTGTAAATTCTAAAGTCCTACCAAAGTACGGAATGAGGGACCATGTATGGGATTTCTGCTGTGTGCCAGGCACTGTGACACATGGCAGGGACAACCGCAAAGGTAAATGTGGCACCGCCTCTGTTTCTGCGAAGTTTTCTGCCAAAGGGATGGAGAGAGAGAGGACGAAGCAACAACAGGAAATGGTGAGTGACAGCTGACCTGCACGTGCCCAGTGCGGAGCGTTCCCCGGCCCGACGTGGTTTCGGGACAGAAATCAGTTCACTTACCTTCCCAATGCTACCAAGGTCAACACCCAAATGAAAGCCAACAACTCAAGGTATTTCTTTCACTTACTCACGGCAATAAGGGCTACAGATTCTTCCCAAAGACCCCAGCCCATGCTGGAAACCTTTCAAGAGAAGTAGATCCTTTTGTCCGTCTGGGTTTCTGCTGGCAAACTGGCCCACGGGTCTCACGGGAACCACCGACTCCCTCCGCCAGAGCACGACGCCCTTCCATTTCCAAGAAGCCCCCTCGGCCACTTGTCCCGTGTCCATCAACGGCGGAATTAGGACACAGGTTCAAGTCTTTCAGATCCAATAGCAAATACAAGACCAACTTCTCATGTACTGAAAATAAGACTCAATACCTCATGTTAAAAAAATTTTTTTTTTAAATAACTTACCTCAAATTCTTCCCAAAAGCCTTGCTTGACTTTGTCTGTGGTCTCAGCTAATTTGCTCAGTTCTCTGACCCGGCTCTCTATTTCAGCAGCATTGATACGAGTCGTGTTGAGGGGCTAATTGGGTTCAGCCATGAGAGCGAAATAAAGAAAGCATTACATAAAAAGGGTTAATGCAAAAAAAAAAAAAAAGTCTAGTTTGGGGTTCACAAAGGCAAGGACAGGAAGTTCACAGCACACGATAATTCTCAATAAACATTTTCAAATGCGGTTTCACTTTCTTTTCTGTTCTGTCAGAAAATAAATCTTTCTCCAATCCCCACGCACGCTTCACTCTGCTGGTATGAATTCAATCCTTTTTTTCTTTATAAAGAGACTACAATATTAGAGGGATGATGTAATTTGCTACTAAGCAGTAAGAGTGAACTCTGAAATAGGAAGAACACCAAAATGAGTAAGCGTGAGCGCCAAAGGCACACTGACGAATGAACACTTGATGCGGACTTGCTTTAAAAACTCGGAAGGCCTTCATGGGTACGGGTGGAGACAGTCATGGAAATGGCGTGATATCTGGAATTCGCTCCCGTGTGCCACAGGAGGGGGGCAGCAAGTGGCGTGATGACTGAAGTCAGGTTTGAGGCAGTGATCGAAACTGAAGCCGGCGCCCTGGCTGCTGTGGCTCAGTGGACTGAGTACCAGCCTGTAACCCAAAGGGCTGCCAGTGGGATTCCTGGTCAGGGCCCATGCCTGGGTTGTGGGCCAGGTCCCGGCCAGTGGGGGGCACGTGAGGGGCAATGACACACTGGTATTTCTCTCCCTCTCTTTCTCCCTCCCCTCCCCTCTCTCTCAAAATAAATAAATAAAATCTTTAAAAAAATTTTTTTAAAAAGCACTGAAGCTGGGCAGTGGGCACATGAGGTTTGTGGTACTATTCTGCTCCTGTGTACCTGGAATACCCTATATTGGGGTTTCTCCAACCTTATAAGGAGACGGGCTTGAGACCGCTACCGCGCTCACCTGCTTGAGCTGCAGAACCGTGCCCAGCGTCTCCACCATGGGATTCTTCTTGTAATGCTCCACGAGATCCGTCAAAGAGTCGAACCGCTCTCCTCCACCCACATCGTATTTCAGTTCCTTTCAACAACAACAAAAAAAAACTATGTTTGTTACCTCGATGTTAAATGACTGTTTTCCCAACTGAAGCATAAGAGACAACGCCTACCCCCGCCAGCCCCGGGAACGGAAGCACCAGACAGCTGAGGCAGCACCAAGCACAGGACGCGAGGAGGATGATGCAAACGCAATGGCTGGGCCGCGAGGTCATTGTGAGGTGTGGGAAGCAGTAAACAAACATCCAACATCCACGAGGACACAAGAAAGTCTCTCCTTCGTAAGTGAGCTAAGTATTTTTAAAAAATGAAAACCAGAGTTCTTTACCCTCTACTTATACTGTAGGCTAAGCAACAACACATGTGACTAATGAACAGAAGGCAAATAACTGTTTCTCTCCGAAATGCGACCATCTCCAAGGCTGCCGAGGCAGTGCTGAGGCCCAATGTACATCGCTGTACTTTCATCTCCTGGTGAAAGTAATAAATAGAGACCAGGAAATTTTTCCAACAAGATCGGAATAGGCTATTTAAGGGAAACAACAGGAGAACAGTTAAACTCAGAAAATACGAAACCCTAGAAATAATATATGTGCAGATCTTTGGATACAATCTTTTGTTTAAAAATAAAACTTTTGGCCCTGGCTGGTGTGGCTCAGTGGATTGAGCACCGGACTGCAAAGCAAAGGGTCGCTGGTTGGATTCCCAGTTAGGGCCCATGCCTGAATTTTAAGCCAGGTCCCCAGCAGGGGGCGTGTGAGGCAACCACATATTGATGTTCCTCTCACTCTCTTTCTCCCTCCCTTCCCCTCTGCCTAAAAATAAATAAAATCTTTTGTGAGAATAAAAATAAAACTTTCAGAATGACAAAGTAAAGACCTCTGAAAATCCACTCTTCCATAAGAGCAGCAAGGACACGGGCGGAAACTGCCATCAGCTTGTTCAGAACTCTGAAATAAGACAAGAACTTGCAACCATCCAAGGAGCGTTCATTCAAGAAAAATGACTGACCATTGGTAAGGACAGCAAACTGTGGCATTTTTCTTTACTGATTCGAGAGCGAGAGAGAGAGAAAGAAAGAAAGAAGCAGCACTTGGATCTCTTGCCAGAGCCAAGTTCAAACGTGGCCTTACCTGACAGCGGATCATGACGTGGGTCACCTTGGACTTGCCGTCGCTGCTCTCCCCCTTGTCGTCCCCAGTCCGGACCGAGAGCACAAAATCTCCGGGGTGGCTCTGGCTCTCTCGGACCAGGAAGCTGCCATGCTTTCCTTTCTCGGTTAGTAACTTCTCCGCTTCTTTCCCAGAGAGGTGTCCATGAAACCATCTACATGTGCAGAAACGGAAATAAATTGGGTTCCGCCGTGGGAGTCACAACACTCATCCCCAAACTACCCTGTCCAGTCAGCTCTCCTAAACACAGTTAAAAAACAAGGACATTCCTCAAGAGACAGGGTGAGAGCGTGGTGAGCCGGAACTTGCAGCCCAGGCAGGCATGACAAAGATGTCAAGAATGACCATGAAACTTCTTGAATGATCCCCTGGTCATTTGGAGACGAATGTCCTCCATCTTTCCTATTTCCTTTTACACCTCCCACCTTTTGAAAATATAGTTTGTTAGCTCTCCATGCCCAACATTAAAAGGACCAACTATTAATCACAGCCATTTAAAGAAATAACAATAGAAAGTCATGGTAAGGACAGAGAATGGTTTGAAAGTTTGCTCTAGCACACGAACAGTGTGCAGAAAAAGGTCTTCGTTATAAATTAACTCAAACATTTCCAATTTTTCCATATTTCCAGCAGCCTCCAAGTCTGCTATCAACATCTTTGGCCTGCGTGCTGGGTTATCACTTCAAACTTCAATGCGTGTAAGACTTAGGGCAGGAGTGAGGGATTTTGCTAAAAATGTGAACCCCCATGGCTCACAAGCAGAGACACCAACACACTGCTGAATGGGGCCCGGCAATGTGCATTTGTGACCAGTGTGCCAGCATCCCAACGGAGGTCATCTGAGGACAGACTCTGCGATGCTTTAGAAAAGTCTTAACATAGTCGTGTTAATAAAGTGGCTTTTTCCCTCACGGTCTTGGTGAGAAAACAAGTATTATCATGGTGGATGGTGCTAATGGCTCATCACTAAAGGAGTATACTTTGGGTTGTTTTTCATCCACCCTCAACTAAACAGAGTATAATTTAGAAATAAACTGCAGAGAGTTGGCGGACAGCCTTTCGCTTGAAGCTACAGAAGCTACAGGGGTTGCTGAAGAAAGACATCATCAGCATATAATAGTATGGACATGGAGGTGCAAGTCGAAGAAAACTACCTGAAGACACAAAATACACAAACCTGATTAAGAGACCCTGAGTTTGCGCTGAGTCAGAGGCAACTGGGAATGCGGAAAGCCAATATCGTCAATACAAATTAAGTCAAGCCCCAGCCTCCACCGACTAGGCTCCAACGCAGCGGTGAGGGGGAGGAGCGCTGCAAGAATGCAGCTCCTGCTAAGGAAGGTCATTCTCACTCGCTTCTGGGCGTGACCGGAAAGGGCTGCTGAAAAATCGGACCCTCGGCTTTTCCACTTCTGAGCTTAAACTGACATCTGTTGGTGGCACTGCTGCATAACTGGTCGGGAGCTATCACCAGCGACTGCTGCGACTTCCGCGTCGCCATTTTATTTGCTTTCCTCGTGCAGCTCTCGCTCTCAAACATTATCAGCTGAAGTTCACTAATCTTAAAATTACTGCACGTACCAAGAATACACAGGAGTAGTCTGAGACTCCTAGAAGGAGTGTAAGTAACGGTGACTGAAGCTTTTGCAAGAAAAGGGCACTCTGACCTGGCTGGTGTAGCTCAGTGGATTGAGCGCGGGCCTGCGAACCAGAGGATCACGGTTCGATTCCCAGTCAGGGCACATGCCTGGGTTGCGGGCCAGTTCCCGGCAGGGGACACACGAGAGGCAACCGTACATTGATATTTCTCTCCCTCTCCCTCTCTCCTACCCCTCTAAAGACAAATAAAAAAAAAAATCTTAAAAAAAGAAAAGGGCACTCTGAGGATAATCCGATCCTATTATTCCCACTTTAATAAAACTTCGAAGACTGCAGCTTGGGGTGGAAAAGGCAAAGGGATTCAGATGTACAAACTGGCAGTTACAAAACAGCCCCAGAGATGCAAAGTGCAGCTTAGGGAATAGTCGATAATACTGTAATAACAATATACGGTGCCAGGTGGATGAAGACTTACCAAGGGAATCATTTTGCGAGTTACATAAATGTCTAGCCACTATGCCGCACACCTGAAACTAACATAATATCGAATATCAACTGTACTTGAAAATTTTTTTAAATTTCTTGAAAACAGGTTGCGGCTTGAGAAACACGTACAAGCCAAACCCCCCAAACACGTTCATGTCGCTCCTATGGCACAGGAGACTCTGCTGTTACTAGAATGTCACTGACCTTTCAGAGGTAGGATCTGCACAGTTCAGAGGATATTTGAGCTCAATAACATCTCCATTCTTCTCCTTGAGCTGCCCGTGGTGTTCCATGTAGTACTGAACCAGTTCAGCCAAAGTGGCGAACTTCTCTCCTCCGTACAGGTCGTAGTAGTCCCCAGTGTTCTGGATCTTGATGTGGGTGACAGCCCCATTCCTTCTAAAATAGTCCATCAGAAAGGGGAGGGGACAAATGAAGCGTTCCACCAGTAGAAAGGGACTTCGTGCTCCTTATCGGATTCCACCCCGAGGCCTGCAGGAGTTCGCGCTTCCCCACCAGAACAGCAGTGAGTGAGGTAACCGCCCAACCAACATTCCAACGCAAAGGGCTCAGCTTATCAGTCTCTTTCCCTGGAATAACTTCTACTTTAAGAGTCTGAATTGTGTATTTTAAGTGACAACAATTTTCCTCAGCATAAATCAAGGCACATATAATTAAAACGGAAACATACATCTACCATGTAATCCAGGAAATCCACTCCTGAGTATCTTGCCCAAAAGAAATGAAACTGTATGGCTACCACATGGCTTGTCCCGGAATATTCACTGCAGACTTATTTATGACAGAAACAAATTGAAAACTCAGGCATTTATCACCAAAATGGACAAACAAGTGGCTACGTACTCATATAACAGAATACTGCACAGCAGTAAGCACAAAAAACAATATACATGCAACAACACAGACGAATCACCAAAAAATTATAAAAGAAAGAAGCCAGACGCAAAAGAATGCATACTGTATGACTTCATTTACACGAAATTATAAAATAAGCAGAACTAGCCTTTGGGGATAGAAATGAGAAGAGTGGTAACCTCTTTGAGAGAGGGAGATGAGGAAGGGGGTGCAAAGGGACTTTTTCTAGGGTGATGGACAGCCTCTCTGTTTTGAAGGGGGTGCTGGTTACATGAATAGACACGTTTGTCAAAATTCATCTCCCTGTACACTGAAGATACTCTATGTGATTGTATGTTAAAAGTCATTTTAAAGACATGTAAGATTTACAGTTTCCAGCGTGAGGTGGCTGATACATTATCTCAATGAGGTGACATAACACGGGCCAGAAGTTCCTCTCACTTGGCATTTCAGTCTGCCTGGGCAGTCTACGGTTTTCTGAACTACTAAGTACATCTCGAGCACTCCCATCATCGCCTAGGTGGACCCACATTTATTTTTAGTCTGACCCGGTAGCATTATTGATGAAGCCTCTGGAAAATAAAAACACAATTCTCCCAAAGAAAAAGGAAAATGGGAACTAAGGAAAATAAGAAAATTTGTCCCACAATATTACTAAAAATATCTGCTTCTACTGTTTGGTGACTACTTTTTCCAACGGGTAAAAAAGGGATTTCAGGTCACCCTCCTCCAGCTACACCTGACTTCTTTTTAACACCTGAGCTTTCTACCCCCAGCCTTTAGTTAACGCCATGACCCAAGACACTCCCACCCGGACCAGACCCACGCACAGCGACACCGGAGGGTCTCGAAGGCACGATGCCGCACGAGAGAAGCCCAGTGCAGAATGACAGGCTGGGCACGTGCCGTCACGGAAATTTACGAACACACACGACATACTAAATACCACTCACGATACAGACACACACAGACTTCATATTTCTATCACAAACATTATTTACATGTAATATTAGAAATGCATGTACTTTCCTATGAGCCAGACCGAAACTCGTGACACAAGCTGCCTTTGGGAATGACAGGATCAAGGGTGGCGAGTAAAGGGAAGTTTGGCTTTACTTCATATTTTGAAGGAAAAAAAATGACTGGTAATAAATACAACATGGGTGACTGCACATACTTTTTTTATATTTCTGTTGTTTTTTTCCCTCAAAATTAAAAAAGGAGGATCTTCTGTGATTAACTGTACACAAGGCAGCACCAGCATGATTTTTCAGCATGAGTGCGTAACACAGGTCAGACTGCCTGCAGAAAACCAGCGTGACGGACGTGAACATGCGTATGCACGCGTGTGCACAGACACTGCGGCACGTGCGCACGTGTGCTGCGGGGTCTGTAACACGCACCCAACGTGTAAGGAGACATAAAAGTGAGACTCGGCAGTGCTGCGGAGTTGTTCGAAGGACTGGCTGTAAGGCAGGTCACAAAAAAGATAACTCGAGTGGCCTTTAAACTTAGGAAAAGATGTTCAGCTTCAACAGTAAGAGAAATGAAAATTAAAATTCCGAGCCAGCATTTCGCACCCATCGTGCTGGCGAAAATGAGAAACTGGAGCACACACATCTGGTGACGCGGTGGAAAAACGGGCACTCCCGCACACCGCCGGGGGAGGGGGCTTGGGAAAGCGCTACCAGCAAGTTCATGACTACACAGAAAATGATTCCGGTACCTCTGAATACAGTGCTGATGGTACACCCTTAATGGGATATGTTCTAAGGCCAAAAAAGACTCCCAAGGAGTCATGAACTTCACTTAATGGGTTTGAAATCAGCAGTGACAGCAGTACGGCCATTGTGAATCTGTTTTTGTAACACAGGGCGGGCAAACGAAGTCAGGAACCGATGCTGTGGTGGACCAGGGCCTTCACTCCAGAAGAGAAGCACAGAGATGGAATGGGAAAAGGGGAGGGAGCTGGGCTGAACTGGAACTACCAGTATGGACACTTGGTTTTAAATATGTAAATATTTACTTCCCAGCTCTGTCTACTGTAAGGGCCCACAGACAATGCCCCCCAGGAGCATAAACACCAACGGACAGAGCAAACATATTATGAGCTTCCTGATGGGAAGTAATAGGATGGCCTCGAAAGCCTTCGTTAAAATAATAAGGAAAATTTGAGTATGGACTGTATACGAGATAATACTACTGAACCAATGTTTAAATTTCTCATATACAATAATACATTCCCAGAATATGCACACTTAAGTATTTAGAGGTAAAAATCAATGGCCTGATATGTACAAACTTATTTTCAAAAAGTTTCGAGGAGGTGGGGGGAATGTATGTAATACACACAGACACACACTCATAGAGAAAGAGCGAATACGGCAAAGTGTTAACAGGTAAAGGAAAAGTGGCTGTTCACTGTTTCACCTAAGAACTTTTCTACAGGTGTGAAATTTCTCACAATAAAAAGTGGAGGGGAAAAGCCCCCAGGAATTCCGTAGTCTTGGGTCTGTCGCTTCCTAGCTGTGAGACTAGCTTACCAGCTTAACCTCTGGGCCTCAGCTTACTCACCTGAAAGACAAAGGTAACAGTGGTACTTACTCATAGGCTGTTGGGAAAATTACATAAAACGATGAGTGGAGAGTGCTTAACACAACAGCCTGGAGTATGTCAAGTCCTCAGTAATGTTCGCTATCATCATCATCATCATCATCATCACCATCATCATCACATAATCTCCATCCAAACTCTTACAGATCAAATGTCACTTTGGGTCAGATGTCTGTGCTGGGACAAGCCCAGAAGGCTTCCACTCATTCCGTATTGTATCGTAAAAGGGAAGTAAAAGCCCATGACAAAGATTCCTTAAGAAGCTAATCTACACCAAAAAGGGATTTCCCAAGTCCCAAAGGAAAACTAAATGAATCCTCAAGAGCACATCTTTATTTTAAAATAATAATAAAGGCAAATTCATAAAGCATTTCAGTTCTAACTCCTGGAATGAGCTCAAGTAGGGAGAATATGTATTTAAGAGAAAGTCAATGTCTACAAAAATTCTCCTACACCTACTCAAAGAGACACGTAACAAGATGCTGGCCATGCTGTTCAATAAAACGTTAAACACGCTAAAAACAACCCAACGCCCAATGGTAAGGGACTGGATAAACTGTGATGTGTTCACACCATTCAAATATTATAGAGCCATTAAAATGAATAGCTACACCTGTAGGTGCTGGCCTAGAATTTCAAAGTTTTTTAAAGGAAGCTGCAGAATAATGCACACATTGTGAAGAAGCCATGGACGTGGATTCTAAACACACACACTGGTGTGGTACTGTTCACACGCAGTACGAATGCGGTTCGAGTACAAAAGCACGGTCAGGAAGGGCACGAGCCAACCTCCGAGCGCGGTTTCCTCTGGGAAGAGAGGGAGGGGGTTGGGACTGGCCAGGGGAACACACGGGACCACAACTTCCTCAGTGACGTTTTGTTTCTTAAAAAAAAAACAAAAACAAAAACACACCAATGATCTGAAGAAACTCTTTATGAGTATTTTTCCCACTAAGAGATGAGCGGAAAGAAGGCGAAATGTAGGGAGCCGGGCTCAGGACGAGTGGACTCAGGCGGGGGGTGGCTTAGGGGCTGGTTAGAGTCGGCTCCAACTCGTCCTCCACGGCCGGTCTCTGGGGGGACAAGAAATGCCCACCTCCAACCCCTCCTGCTGAACTCCCTGGCCTCTCCCTCCCAGGGGGCTGCGCCTGAGCCCCACGCACGCTTGACCCAGGCCTGGCCTGCGGGCCAGGCCCCACCACAGGGCGGCAGACAGGCCTCCCAACCCTGGGCAAGGGCAGCAAGGGGTCCGGGTGTGGTTGGTTTCGTTTTTTGTCCTTTACTGAGTTCATTGGGATGACACCGGTGAACACAACCATGCAGGTTTCAAGTGCGGTTTTCGCATTTCCTACCTGGACAACACTCTCAGGAGTCTTCTTCTTCCCACTTACCTAACGGAAAGCGTGAAGTCTCCAGGGTTACTTTTACTGGGCCTTGCCAAAAAACTGCCATCAACTCCTCTTGTCAACAGTAGGTTTTCGGCTTCCACGCCAGTGATATTTGGATGAAACCATCTTGGGAGAGAAAGAGAGAAAGGGAGGGACGAACAATAAAGGGTTCTGTCAGCACTGCGCGCCACACTATCACAGCTGAGCCGCCTGGGTAGGGTGGCTAATAAAAATGCAAATCAGCCTGCCCTGGCCCCTCCCCCTCTTCTCCTCGTCATTCCTCTCTCCCCGCCTTCCCCCTGGTGGGGGCCAGGGGTCCGGCTAGCACGGTAGGCAGGGCTGGGCGCTTGCTCGGGTGTTAAGCCAGTCACTTGGTAGACCAGCCCAAAATGATAGTCCACGTGGTCAGGAGATTGAACATATGGAGTGGGAGTAAATGAGTAAGTAAGTAAATAAATAAACTGCTTAATAAATAAGTAAACATAGTGGAGATAATGGGAACCAGGTTTCTCGCTGTTGGAAAGAGAGATAAAAATACGTACAGGGAGAAAGCCAGAATAAATCCGATGCTGTTAGACTGGAATTGATACCGTAGAAGGTATGTTTGTGTGTGTGTACAAACACGCAACATACATGCATATTGTACTAGCTCTCTCTTCTGAAAGAGCCTGGAAGCAATGACACCCCAGTAGCAATCAGCACACCCAGCACCTGTATCTTGGTTTCTAAACACCGCTCTCCAATAAGAGGAACTGGGCTCCTTGGAGAAACAGTATTCCAGGGCTGGGGCAGTAAAGGTGAGGTGAGCCTGTAACACCTTATCGTGCCACAGTAAGAAAGGGCTCCGATGAGGACGTGTCAAAATGATGATACGGGAGCAGGCTTGAAGGTGCTCCCACCAGCCAAGTCAGAGACCATGTGTACCTCAAAATAAGTCATGATATTAATAGATTCTAACTCATTGAATAAAACAGGAAACCAAGAGTCCACATAGGTATTAATTTTTAAAAACTAATTGAGGTTCATCAAAAACTCTATCATGGAATGACCAGAGACTCCACTTCTGGGTATATGCCCCCAAGAACTGAAAGCAGGGACTCAAATACATATTCACACACTCATATTTATAGCGGCATTATTCATAACAGCTAAGAGGTAGAAGCAATCCAAGTGTCCGCTGACAGTAAACAGAATGTGACTGTACACATCACTGAATCTTATTCAGGAAGGAAGGCAATTCAGTCACACGCTGCAACGTGGATGAACCTGAAGGCACTATGTGAAGTGGAAGACACCAGTCCCAAAAGGACAAGTACCCTATGATTCTACTTCATACGAGGTACCCCCCAGGGTAGTCAATCACTGAGACAGATGATGGGACGGCGGTTGCCAGGGGGCGGGGGCAAGGGGGACTGGGGCTTAGCGTTTAATGGAGACAGAGCTTCAGTTTGGGGAGATGAGGAAGTTACGAAGATGAGGAAGTTAAGGAGACAGGTGGTGGTGACGGTCACACAACACTGTGGACGTGCTGCAGACTATGAACTGCGGTCCCCACAAAATGCTTGTTGGTTACATGTTAATTAAGAAGTAAAACAGCCCTGGTTGGCAGGTGTGGTTCAACGGGTTGAGCGTTGGCCTGCGATCCAAAGGGTCGCCAGTTCAATTCCCGGTCAGGGTACATGCCTGGGTTGAGGGCCAGGTCCCCAGTGGGGAGTGTGCAAGGGGCAACCAACCAATGTTTCTCTCCCTCTCTTACAAGTAAAATACACTAATGAACTTCATAATAAAGAATCTGATATATGCCATTTTAATCAACTGGTAAAACTGCCATCGCCAGTCATGACATCACATGCCTCCTGACGCCACGCACTGAGAACACAGTGTCACTTCTGTGATATTCCTGCCAAAAATGCATCACCTAATCTAACTATGAGGAACCTCAGGCAAACCCTAAGTGAGTGACATTCTACTAACTGGCACTACTCTTCGAAAATGTGAAAACCGTGGAAGAAGGGTGGGGTGTCAAACAACTACCCAGATTACAAGCCGGTACCGACACACAAGCAGTGAAACACGAGGCGTAGCTCCTTCTGGACCTTTGTGGAGCAGAGGGAAGGGAGACAAAGAAAGAAGAAGGGTTTTGTTGTTGTTTGTGTGTCTTTTGCTCCAAAGGACACGACAGAAACAATTTGGAAGGGGGACAGGTATTCGGTGAGAGCACTGTGATCGTACGGATTTCCTGGTTTTGATGAGTCTCCTGGGACTATGCGTGCGAGTGTCCTTGTTAGGACACACACACGGAAGAATGTTGCCGCGATGACGCATCAAGGCTGCAACTGACACTCAAATAGTTCGGAAGGCACCCACGTCAAAAAAATTCCTCTCCAGTTTCCAGCAAGAATTCCTTCAGGGGCTCCAAAAGTCATCAAGATTTGCAGTAACAGGAATAGTTTCCGCAGTCCAGTTATCCTGGGCTGTTACTGGCTAATTCAACGCTTCCAGGAACATAAGTCAACAATTAAAAGGAGAGTCCTAGTACTGACAATCGAATGAACTTTGAAGAGACTGCTCAGTAAATATCAGCCCGATTACAGTGTTTTACAGCAGTGAAGGAGGGTGTGCAGGGGTGAACAGCTGCCCTAAACTGCGCGTTAAGGACATGAGAGTCCTACAGCGTTAGGACTGGGGCTCGGGTCGCACAGACTTCGGTGCACGTCTGAACTCTACCACTTACTAGTACTGTGACCTGGGCACGTTCTTCTCACCTCAGATTCCTCATCTGCAAAGCGGCCATGACAGTTTTTAGGTTCATTGTAAGAATATAATGAGAATCCATACACTGGGACATGATTTAGCCATTTTAAAAGGAATGAAGTAACGATAAAGGCTACAATTTGGATGAACCTCAAAATCATGCTACATAAAAGAAGCCAGAGACAAGAGGTCACATGTTACGTGATTCCACTGATGTGAAATGTCCAGAATGAGCAAGTTCACAGAGACAGAAAGTAGATTAGTGCTTGGTTGGCAAGAGGGAAGTCTTGGGCACAGGGTATTAAGTTCAGAGTTTCTTTTAAGGTGAAAAAAACCTTATAATTGTAGTGATCACCACAGTATGTGAATATACTAAAAACCACTGACCTGTCTGTTAAATGAATGAACTGTATGGTATATGAATTATATCTCATTAAAGTGGCTTTTAAAAAAAGAATAAACTGGGCCCTGGCTGGGTGGCTCCATTGATTGGAGCATCATCCCATACACCAAAAGGCTGCAGGTTCAATTCCTGGTCAGGGCACGTACCTAGGTTGCAGGTTCAATCCCCAGTTGGGGGTGCATATAGGAGGCACTGATCAATGTTTCTCTCTCTCTCTCTAAAATTAATGAATATGTCCTCAGGTGATGATTAAAATATATATAACCTTGTGGTGATACAATACAAAGAACACAATACATAATTATAAAATATGAGGGAGTTGATACCAAACCTATCAGCCATAACAATTGTGAGTTTGTCTTCCATGAAAAAAAAATTGACCATCCGTAATGAAGATCAACACTATGATTATTTATGTACCAAGTAACATAACAATCAGCTTTATGAAGCCAAAACTACACCCTGTTCTTAATTCTAATAAGAGTCTTATTTTAAAATTAGAATGGTTATATTGTAGTATTTAAAAAAAAAAACAAAACCCTTACACCTACAATTATTGGGTTAATGAAGTGACTAAAAGGAAAGTTACTTTTATCTCCCTTCTGTGGAAGGTAGTGTTGCTGCTCTTGCCCGACGTCCATTGTTAATCTTCATTAAACGAAATACTGCCGGCTCGGCGTCTCTTTAGTTTCCATCACTGGCCATCCACCCTAATCTGCTCCCTTCCTGTCGCCACTGTCGTCTCTTCCTTCTTTTTAAAAAACAGTTCTCAAAGGATTCTCAGGTTTTTCCTCACCCTCCCGACTGGGGTGGCAGCCTCGAGTGCAATGCTCACGGCTTCCACCAGGATCTTTACATTCGGTTATCCTGACATTCTTTCTTTCCGTTTTTTATATGTTTACTGATTTCAGAGAGAGAGGAAAGAAACAGAAGCATCAATGTGGGAGAGAAACATTGACTGGCTGCCTCCCACACACACCCTGACCGGATACTGAACCTGCAACCCTGGCATGTGCCCTGACCAGGAATCGAACTGGCGACTTTTCGGTTTGTGGGATGACACCCAACCCACTGAGTCACACTGATCAGGACTGGAGATCTTTCTATATCAATACAGTCTTTTTAATGGTTACATAATATTCCATTGTATGGCTATATCATCCATAATTTAATCCTCATTCTAGGATATTGATATTATTTCCAATTTTTTGTTATCTATAAATAGCACAGCAGAACACATCCCTTACAATCATCTTTACACACTTTACAAGTATACTTGTAAGTTAAATTTTTAGAAATAAAATTGCTTTGTCAAGACTTTTTTTTTAATCTGACAAATTTGTCAAACTGCACTTAAGACACCAGTTTCAACTTCCACAAATTGAGCGTGAAAGTCCCTGTTTTCTCTCACTTTTGCCGATACTACACAGATTACCAAACTTTTTCATCTTTGTTCTGTTCACGGAAAATGGTCCCATCCTAGTTTGCATTTCTATGTGAGACTAAGCACTTTTTCGTGTTTCCAGCCCACTTTTTTCCCCCTTTTCTGTGAGTGGCCCGTTTGGCATTGCTTGTTTTCTACTGGATATTTATTTTTCATACAGATTTACAGGAGCTTTTGCTATAACCAGAAAACGATGCTTTATTATGTGCATGGCAAACACCCTTCTTAGGTTCACCCCTTGCGTGCTCTGCCTGCAGGGTCTCTCTGCGCCCCAAAACTCGCCTGGGCATGCTGACTTCTAGCAGACTTCTCACTGAGGGCTCCCGGCTTCTGCCTGTGCTTAGAGAGACTGAACCCACAGCGCTGCTCTGAGACAGAACTCGTCAACACGCAAACAACGCTTAGCACAGAACCAGCCTGTCAAATTTCACCTTAGCCACCAGAGATCTCAGTTTTTGTCAGAAAAAAATACAATAAAAGTCACAGATGTTAACAGGACCCGCAAGGCGTGGCCCCTACTTGACTCACCTGTTCTGGTGACCTCTCTGTTTTCCTCAAATGTGCCACACATGGCCTTTGCACTTCCTTTTCTCCACATTCAGATGCCAGCCCCTCGTCCCACCTTCTCAGTGCACCACGGCTGCCCCGGGTTATACCAACGTGGGTTCTAATCACCCATTTCTACAACTGCCAGGTTACAAGCTGGCCGGGCAGCTCCACGAGGACAGAGAAGCTATCTATTTCTCCCTGGCTTGTACCTCCACCATAACCCAGGAGTGGACACATTATTGCTTAAATATGTGTGGCTCCATGGGAAGGGAGCAGGCGGCCTGGGGGTTAGCCCCATCGAGGCTCTCGCCCACACCCACCCAGCTCCCCGTCTGACCTGGGGGGTGTCACGGGATGACGCTGCAGGGTTGGGAAGAGGCGCAGGTGTCAGCAGGCACAGGCTCTCTTCTCAGTTAAAATACCAAACTCTGGTGTTTCCAAACGCGTGGGGAGGCTTTGGAACAAGTTTTTGGCTTTTGCACAGGTGCCTCAGACATTCTCTGTGGGAATTCTTATTAAGACTCCTGTAGGCAGTAGCATACGGACCGGGGTAAACACCCTCCTCAGTACCAGCAATCAGGTACGAACGGACTGCGTCCTGGAAATAGCTGACCACTCCAGGTGACGCTCGGTCACCGCTTACACCCGCCAGGCAGGCTGGCCACAGGAGGTAAGGCGGGGGTGGTCTCTTCACCCCGTTATTAAACAGACTGTATTATTTGACTTATAACTTGTAATTACATCCATCATGTTATTAAGAGTGAACAGAGGTGGGTAGTGTTTACAGGGGAAACTTAGTCACCAGCACTAACACAAAGGCTGGACAAAGTAAAGGCTTAATAACATCATTTGCCACTGTTGTTACCGCTGTTATTTTCGGTGGAAGATATGCAGGATAGAGTCTCCTCCTGGGTAATTATGTCATTTTCACACAGGCCATGTGGACACAGGTAGCACTTGTGTTGCGCTGTCTTTTCATAAATGTCACTTCATGGCTTCAGGGGCTGTCCCTACATTATCTCAAAGAGCATGTGGAATTAGAAATTAAAAGTTCTATTCCATAACCCATCTATCTACTTGAACTTTGATACACTGTAAATTCTTCTTCCTTAGATTTTTTTTCCAAAAAGCATTTGTAATTATCAAAAACTCTTTCTCAATTGTATGCTTAGTATTTGTGTCCAATCACGGACAGTTTTGTGACTTGCAGTGTGCTTGTCACTCAACAAGGAACAGTCAGAGTTCATTCAACCCCTGAGACTGTAGGGAGGGAAAAGAACAATGGGATTAACAGAACTAGTATTATAGTACAGGTCTGGCCTCAAGGATTGTAAACCTTGTCAAATAGGGTACTAAGGCCACACATCTCTAAGCCCCACCCCCATCTCCCACCTAATGGGAATGCAAACAACAGAGGTTAGTCTACCAAAAAAGCTATGTAAATGCACCTATATTACCTGAAAGGAGAGGGAAAGGCAAATTAGCATGACTCCACTTGAGTTTATCAACAAGGTGATTGACACAGTGTATCCAGACAGGATGAGAAGAAACATGAATTTCTAGTCCTCCCCACGTATATAGTTGGCACTGAGGAACGGCTGTTGAATGAATGAATTTGTGCAGAGTGAAGAAAAACCAGGTCAGCTAAAAGACCAAAAGGTAGGGCAGGGAGGAAAAGTCACATGGACAGGGGGAGGGGAGAAGAACATCCTCCTCTTACAGGTCCCTAACCTCTGCAAACCTGCCAGCCCCTGACAACTCCTTCTAACAACTCCTTCTAACCGGCCCCACTCTGGGCGTCGTCTGCTATTAGTAAGGCTCTCAGGTCACAAAGGGCCCAGATGGGTCCCTCCCAGCTCACAGAAAGAGCTGAAAACACTCATACCAGCATCGCGGCCACCACCACTTGTGAAAAAGCCTGAAATCAATGCCTAAAGCACCTGGGCCTTGTGCTGAGTGGGCCTGAAGAAACGAGAGACGGAATTCGTGCAAGCAAGAGTTTATAAACCCAAACTATTTGCCAGATCACAACAGAAATTAAATTCCCTCATTAGTGAATGCAGGTTCTGCAAAGGCTTAGCTCTCTGAAGCTAGGAACTTATTTACCCAAGTGAGTCTTTAAAAAAAATGCTAATGAACCAAAAAGAAAATAAGTGATGCTGAATATTTTGTTTCTCTATGCGCCCCCTTCCCCTAGGGATGTCAAGCAGGCCAATAAGTTCAGGAACTTATTCTCAAAGCTGCTATGCCTAGAAGGGCATTTAAAGTACAGACCCAAAGTCTTGCCTAAATATAAAGTGATATTGGGTATATCTTTCTTACTCACAGCTCCAGAAAAATCATTACCTTTGGCCTTGGGGAGAAAGTTTAGGCTCTGGTACTTTCTGCAGATTATAAGAATTTTCCTCTTTTCTAATTAAAATTTAATAGTCTATAGGAAAAGGGTAAGTCATAAAGAAGGGGCAGTCAATAGGGACAAGCCTTCTAAGCAACAGAGGCTAGGAAAAAAGTTGTTAGGGCAGCTTTTTAGTGGTAGCGGACAGCTATGGCTTTATAAATCATTCCCTTCTCAGGGAGTTTCACTGGTCAGCATCCCTGCCCTGATGACAAGGCAATAAAAGGAGGTTGCCTCCAAAAATCTTTGCACGAACGGCTTCTACCCTATTTCAAGGCCCCCTCTCACTTGTCTGCTCTCTGAGTCCACTCCTACCTCCTCCAATCCTTCCTTCACATCGGCCAGAGGGATGTCTTTAAACAAATCAGCTCATGCTACTCCCCAGATCACATCCTTCTGTGATTTTGCATTGCTCTTAAAATACAAACCCAACTCCGATCTGCGGTCCACAGGATAACGAGGACCTTAACCTTCCACGTGTGGTCCAGTCCCCAACCATGTCCCCCGTCTCATGGCTCCTGCACGTGCTCCCTCTGTTCTTCGAGCACTCCAAGAAGTGCCCCCACCTCAGCACTTTCACGCTTGCCGTTTCCCAAAACCTGGAACACCCAATGCCTAGCACAGGAATCCCGCGATTAATAGTTCTTGAATGAACGGATCCACACTTCGTTCGAGTGGGTCAGTGGGATGATCGCGATTTGTACTGAAAGTCCATTACCTTCAAAATAAACACGTTGCTCCCTGGCTGGTGTGGCTCCGTGGATTGAGCGCCCCTGGGAACCAAAGGGTCATCGGCTTGACTCCCACATCAGGGCACATGCCTGGGTTGCAGGCCAGGTCCCCAGTTGGGGTGTGAGAGAGGCCATGTTCTCAGCTGGGGCATGCAAGAGGCAACCAATCTATGTTTCTCCCTTTCTCCCTCCCTTCCCCTCTCTAAAAATAAATAAAATCTTAAACGTGTCGTGTGTGTGTGTGTGCATGTGTGTTCGGACACATAAATACAGTGTGTATGTATCCGATACAAGTGTATGTGTATTCTAAATAATATATTCTATGTTGATAAATTTCAATTTCAGTTTGGTGCTACCTTTATCAAACACATTCGAGACTAGCGTACGAAGTCTGTCTCCTGCTCTAAATTCAATGGTTTTTGAAAACATGAATTGTATCTTTCATATTCCAATGTTGCCAGAGACCAGAGGTGATAGCACATAAAAGTCTGCTAAATGCATACAACCCTCCACAACTCGGCAATGAACTGGCTTGCATTTTAGGGTGCTTGAATCCATTCCAGGGGTCTCAAACCCTTGGTTGCAGTCTACAGCCCCCACAGAACAAGCCAAACATCAGTGTTCGCCGCTGTGTACTCCCTGCCCCTGAGTTGGCCGGACTTCTGGTGGCCTTAAGGATGAGTGACGTCCACAGGTCCGGTGTTCAATAGCCCTGCTTACCTCCTGTAGACCCAATCCTACGGCTTCTGCAATGTTGACTATCCATCTCATACCGGACCTTCCTCTTTTCCTGCTGCCTTCTGTTTTTCCCAGCATTCTTGGCTCCTCCAAAGAACCTTGCCTCCTCACGATGTGCCCGAGGTAGGACCGCTTCAGCTTTGTCGTTTCTGCCTCCAGTGTTCTTTCAGTCTTAATTGGCTCCAGGACCCGCATTTGTTCATCTTTCTGGCTATCCAGCGTCCCCAGAGCTCCCCTTCAACACCATCTTTCAAGTGAGTCAATGTCTTTCCTGTCGGCCTTTCCTTTCCTTATTTGTCTTTCCTTTCCTTAGAAAGGCCAGCACTGCCCTGTTGATTAGAATGTCATCCCGATACGCCAAGGTTGCAGGTTCAATCCCCAGTCAGGGCGTATGTAAGAATCAACCAATCAATGCATAAATAAGTAGAACAATTCAACACCTTTCTCTCCCCCACCTCTTTTTTGCTCTCTCTAAACTTAATCAATCAATATAAAAGGTCAGCACTGAATGGCAAGGGCTGTCTGTGTTTCCCAAAGGGAAAGAGGAATAAACACACTGTCCTTCATTGTTCTGTAAAGTCAATACAAACAGGAGTTGGCTCTGCTTTCCCAGGATCTTGCCCAACTCACTAACAGTCTCCACATTGACCATGTGCAGGAAGGGTAAGTAATCTGAGCACGGCCCCTGCACTGAGCAGCTCTGGCCAAACACCTGAGCTTACGTTGGGACGCGATGTTAATAAAGACATCCCAGCTTCCTCTGGGAAGACATAGAACTGTTATTTCTCAGCCAGGCCAGTTTATTTACTCCCACAGGAGATCAACAAACATAACCACCAGGGAGAGCCTGGGACAAAGTGTACTTGACCTGCGACAGATAAACCAAAAGCCAAGAGTCTCAGAGCAAGCTAAATTCTCGGCTCCCCTCAGCTCAAGTCATCGCACACTATCTTCAGGGGAACAAAAGCAAAGGTAGAGGATGTGCCGCACGCTGAAGGAAGCTGGAGAGTACAGCCAGCTTTCTCAGCTGAACAAGGCAGAGGAGGGCAGGAAAGCAATCTCAAAATCTAAATTCAGTACCACCATCACTAAGTTATCTGGGGAAATGTCACTGAATTTCTCGCTGCCTTCCTTTCCGTGCCTAAGATGTTGAGGGTTATCAGTACACTGAATATACTGACATCTTAATTACTGACTGCATACAAAATCTAAACTCTAAACACAGGTGTCAAAAATAATTATTTTAATAATTAAGCAAAAACAAAATTCAGAACAATACCTGTCATTCAGGAGTCAGCTCATCTGATCATCTCTTCAGCGAAAGATTTTTCTGAAACCCCTAATCAAAACTAACCACATTCTCCCCATTTCTGGTACAGCTCCACCCTCCCACCAGTTATTACTTACTACCTGGAACTCTATCACTTATTCATGTGTTTGTCTGCTCTCTCTCTCTCAGGTGTAAGAACAGCAATCTTTGCCCATCTTTAGCTTGCCTGGTTGACTAACTACTTGAATGAATTAATACTAAGGTTAAAAAACAAGAATGAAGTTGGAAGACTAACTATCTGATATCAAGACTTGTTATACAGCTGCAATAATTAAGCCCTGACTGGTGTGGCTCCGTGGACTGAGTGTCGGCCTGCAAACCAAAGGGTCACAGGTTAGATTCCCAGTCAGGGCACGTGCCTGGGTTGTGGGCCAGGTCCCCAGTTGGGGGTGTGTGAGAGGCAACTAGTCGATGTATTGCTCATACATCAATGTTTCTCTCCCTCTCTTCCCATATCTCTAAAAATAAATAAATAAAATCTTTTAAAAATACAGTATTTTTTTTAAAAAACCTGCAATAATCAAGACCATGCGGTATTAGCATAAAGACAGTCAAACAGATCAATGTAACAGAACAGAGTGCAGAAATAGACCCACATATAAATGGCCAACTAATTTTCAACAAAGGTGCAAGTTCAATAAAGATAGACAGTCTTTTCAACGAACAGTGCTGGAACAACTGGACATTCATATGCCAAAGAGAACATGTATCCACACCTCATACCATATACAAAAATTAGCCCTGGTGGGTGTGGCTCAGTGGATTGAGTGCTGGCCTGGGAACCAAAGGGTCACTGGTTCAATTCCCAGTCAGGTCACAAGCCTGGGTTATGGATCAGGTCCCCAGTGGGAAGCACACAAGAGGCAACCACACATTGATGTTTCTCTCCTTCTCTTTCTCCCTCCCCTCCCCTCTCTAAAAATACAGAAATAAATTTTTTTTAAATTAACTCAAACTGGATTGGAAACCTAAAAACTATAACACTTGTAGAAAACATTTGAGACCTTGGATTAGGCAAAGATTTCTTCGAAATGACAGTAAAAGCATTATCCATTTAAAAAAATGATACAAGGGATTTCATCCAAATTAAAAACCCCTGTTCTTCAAAAGACACTTTAGACTTCCGGCCAAGATGGAGGCATAGGTGGACACACTGTGCCTCCCTGCATAACCAAAATTAAGGACAACAAAGATTTAGAAACAAGAAAACAAGCGGAACTGACAGAAAATTGAACTGTACAGAAGTCTGACAACCATTCATCCAGACCGGTAAGAGGGGCAGAGTGGTGGCATGAAAAAGTGGAGGTTGGCGACCCGGGCGCATAGACAGTGGCTGGCAAACACCCAGAGTACAGGCGGCAGCTAGCAAATCCCAGGCGCACAGGCAGCAGCTAGTGGACCCCGGGCACAGGGTGGCAACAGGCAGACCCAGTGAGGCTACGCAAGGCAGCTGGCTGACCAGGTGGTCCCACATTCACCTGCAGATAATCCAGGCAAAGGGGAAGCGGTGAAAGAGACTGGAATCCGGAGAGTGGAGCAAGTGCCATTGCTCCCCCTGGGACCCTGCCCCCACATACAGTGTCACAACCCAGCCACTGGGCTGCCCCGCCCTGCGGAACACCTAAGGCTCGCCCTTCACTACGTAACAGCTGTGACCAGACCAAAAAAAAAAAAAAAAAAAAAAAGGCTCAAACAGGAGAACAGATCAAAGCCTCAGAGACAATTCCCCTAAGCCGTGAAGAGATAGCCAACCTATCAGATGCACAGTTCAAAGCACCGGTGATCAGGATGCTCACAGAATTGGTTGATTTTGCTCACACATTAGATGAACAAATGAAGGCTACAATAAGTGAAATAAAGGAAAATACACAGGGAACCAATAGTGATGGGAGGAAAACTGGGACTCAAATCAATGGAGTGGACCAGAAGGAAGAAACAAACAAACAAACAGAAAAGAATGAACAAACAAGAATTCAAAAAAATGAGGAAAAGCTGAGGAACCTCCAGGACATCTTTAAACGTCCCAACATCCAAATTATAGGGATACCAGAAGGGGAAGAGGAAGAGCAACAAGTGGAAAACTTATTTGAACAAATAATAAAGGAGAATGTCCCCAATCTGGCAAAGGAAATAGACTTCCAGGAAGTCCAGGAAGCTCAGAGAGTCCCAAAGAAGTTGGACCCAAGGAGGAACACGCCAAGGCACATCATCATTACATTAGCCAAGATTCAAATGAAGGAGAGAATTCTAGAAGCAGCAAGGGATAAGGGACAGTCACCTACAAAGGAGTTCCCATCAGACTGTCAGCTGATTTCTCAAAAGAGACCTTACAGGCAAGAAGGGGCTGGAAAGAAGTATTCGAAGTCTTGAAAGTCAAGGACCTACATCCAAGATTACTCAATCCAGTGAAGCTTTCATTTAGAATGGAAGGGAAGATAAAGTGCTTCTCAGATAAGATCAAGTTAAAGGAGTTCATCATTACCAAGCCCTTATTATATGAAATGTTAAAGGGACTTATCTAAGAAAAAGAAGATAAAAAATGTGACAGTGAAAAGACAGCAAACTCACAGCTATTAACAACCACACCTAAAACAAAAGCAAACAACTAGAACAGGAACAGAACCACAGAAATGGAGATCATATGGAGGGTTAGCAACAGGGGAGTGGGAGGAGGAGAGAGGGGAAAAGGTACAGAGAATAAGTAGCATAAATGGTGGGTAGAAAATAGACAGGGGGAGGGCAAGAATAGTGTGGGAAATGTAGAAGCTAAAGAACTTATGACACATGGACATGAACTAAAGGGGGGCATGTGGGTGGGAGAGGGTATGCAGGGTGGAGGGGAGTGATGGGGGAGAAATAGGACAACTGTAATAGCGTAATCAATAAAATATATTTTTTAAAAAGACACTTAAAAAAATGAAAAGCCACAGACTAAGAGAAAATATTTGCAATTCTGATAAAGGACTAGCATCCAGAATAAAGAAGTCTCAAATCTCGATACTAAGAAAACTTAATAAAAGAGAGGGAAAATATTTCATCAATTAAGCACGTCACAAAAGAAGATATACAGACAGTAAATAAGCACATGAAAAGATGATCAACGATTAATCACCAAGGAAAATACAAATTAAAACTAAAAGTTGGTTGGGCATCGTTCCACAAAGCAAAAGGTCACCAGTTTGATTCCCGGTCAGGGCACATGCCTGGGTTGTGGACTGGGTCCAGGGTCGGGGTGCATACAAGAGGCAGCCAATTAATGTTTCTCTCTTGCATCAATGTCTTTCCCTCTCTTTTTCCCTCCCTTCTGCTCTCTCTAAAAATAAATGAATAAAATATTTTTAAAAAAACTACAATGAAATACTATAACACACCCACTAAAATAGCTAACATTTAGAAACTGATCCTACCAACAAGGGCTGATGAGTACGTGGAAGAACTGTAACTCATCTATGCTGCTGGGGGGAAGGTAAACGGTATAACCACTTTGAAAAAACAATTTGGCCATTTCTGGAAAAGTTAAATGTACATCTACTATATGCTCCAGCCATACCACTGATAGGTGTTGACTGAAGAGAAAAGAAAGCACATGTCCATCCAAACTCTAGTGCATAAACAATCTGAGTAGCTTTATGAGTGACAGCCAAACTCGGGAAACCACCCAAGTTTCCACCAACAGGTGGACAGATAAACAATTGGTGGTGCATCCCTACAGTGGAATATCATTAAGCAATAAAATTAAGTAATAAAATATTTGATACACACCACAACATGGATAAATCGCAACATAATTATGTTGGGCGCATGAGAGGCAACCACACTTTGATGTTTCTCTCCCTCTCTTTCTCCCTCCCTTCCCCTCGCTCTGAAAATAAATAAATAAAATCTTTAAAAAAAAAAAGCCCAATATAAAATTCCATTAATTTGACATTCTAGGAAATGCAAACTAAGGTACAGGGACACAAAGCAGAACAGTGACTGCCTGACAAGGAAGGGATTATAAATGACACGAGGAACCATCTCAAGCAGCGATGGGCATGTTGATTATCTTGACTATGGTGACGGTTTCACAAGTGTATACATATGTCAAAACTTAGACCAAATGATATACTTCAGTAGATGCAATTTATTGCATCTGTCATTTATACCTCAATAAAGCTGGTTACAAATAATAAAACAGACCTATAATCTGAAAAACAATAATTCCCAATTGCATGGGTTATGTTCATAACCCGCCTTTTTAGGCGGCAGACATTTCTTTCTTATAACAGGTGAGTCAGGGAGGGTTGGAAAAGAGGAGGAGTCACTCCATTTCAAGCTGTCATCTTTATCACTTGCTGCTTTGGCTATACCCAGACTCTCTGGCTTCTAGACTAACAAGCTGGACAATGTAGTGTCTATTACTACCCTGCCCCTACCCCACCCCCAGTCCCTAGTCTTTTGTCTCCCAAAGAAGCAGATCCTTACTTGTCTGGAAGAGCAGACATAAGGAACAAAAGGTTCAATGACTATTTGACAGATTAAAGAATAGACAACTCTTTTACTTAAAGGCTCCCTAAAGAATTACAATATTTGAGGCCATACCTTGTTCTGTTGTAATGCGGTTATACACTACCCAGACCTGCAAGTCCACAGACCTGACCAAGACACTTCCTAAGCCTCCAGTTTTTGTTCCAGGTCCACTGACGAATAATGTGCAGGTGTATTCTGAGTAGACATCCCTAATATTTGGAAAAGTCTCACATTCAAATAACCCCAACAGCTTGAAACCGTTTTTTAAAGGTCAAAGACACTGACCATACCGGAACAATCAAGACTGAACGATGAGTCGTACATGTGAACAATATATAGAGTGGCAAAAGAAATAGCAGGATCGCCATCTGAAAACAATAGGTCATGGTGTTTAACAACAAAATTAAGGCTTAAAAATGATTAGCAATAGCCCTGGCTGGTGTGGCTCACCACACTGAGTGCCTGCCTGCCAACTGAAAGGTCGCCGCGGTAGTTTGATTCCTAGTCAGGGCACATGCCTGGGTTGCAGGCCAGGTCCCCGGTTGGGGGCGCGCGAGAGGCAACCAATGGATTTATCTCTCACACATCGATGTTTCTCTCCCTCTCTTTCTCCTCTTCCCCTCTCTAAAGAGTAAATAAATAAATTCAATCTAAAATTTTTTTGAATGATTAGCAATAGTTATAAAAACAGTAAGAGCAACATGGTGATTAACAGCGGGGTTTCTGGCTCCACCACTAACTTCTCAAACTCAGCATACTCGTCTTTAAAAAGAGGATAATAGCACCTAGCTCGTGGGGGTATACTGAAGATTAAATGTCTGGCTTACAGCAACAGCTTAATATTACATATTAGTATTGCCCTGAACTTTCAAAGGATCTCATTAATTCATTAATCCTGTTTCTGACTCTTAGGTTCAGGTCCTGTCATTTATTAGCATGTTACTTCTAAGTCTCAGTTTCCACACCCGTAAAACGAGGAGTGATTAATGTTACCTGACTTTTAAGGTTGTGGGGAAGGACTAAATAACTAGAGATTCAGCTCCCTTCCCTCTCCTGTCTCAAAAGCGAAGATCGCAAAGGAAGGAAATACTTCTAATAGCTGCAGATACAGTCAGTTTTTCCATTTCTGGCATGTGAGGGGGGAAGGGGGTGATGCAAAGACGCAAAGAAAGGGGTCAGGGACCCTGAGCGAAGCCCCGAAACGGGCGCGAGAGGCAGGGACCTCGAGCAGCTCTACCATCGTGGACCGGCCCGCGCAACTCCCTCCTCTCCCCTCTGGCGTCCTGGGCCCAGGAACCTACCCGAGGGAGCGGGGTTATTTCGGAATCACCATGAGGCAATTCTCATGAGGCAATGGGTCAGGAATGCGGCGCCGAGTCGGGCCCCTGGCGTCCGCGGTTCCCGCAGGGGCTCTACCTGCCCCCAGCCAGACTGGCATCCCCAGGGCTGCGGGAGCCGGAACTCGGGGAGGCAGGAAATGAATGGGGACCCAAGGGGTGGGGGCGCGGTGGGGCCGAGCCCCGGCCCCAGGAGAGCGAGGAGGTGGAGAGGAAGCCTGCCCTCCCGACACCCCGACGGGGCGACCGAAGCCCAGCCGGGGCGCCCCCTCCCGGGCAGGGCTGACTGAACGCAGCGGGGGCCTGGCAGAGGCCCGCACCGGGCCCCTTTGGGCTCCTCACCTCCGCGATGTCATGTTCCTCCCGTCCTCCGGCTCCGCGACGGACCCGTTCCTTGATCAGGCTCCGCTGGGCCCGGTCACCATCGGGATGGCCCGAGGGAGGCCCGCTCTGACCGGACTGGGCAGGAGTAGAGCCAGCCGGCTGTGCGCAGACCCCCCTCCAGGCCCGGGGATCTAGGAGACTGTGCAGCCACCCCCTAAGCCCAGTTCGCTCCTCCTCCTTCCCCCGCCCTTCGCCCCCGGCGCTACCATGACGTCACCCTGAGCGACGCCCACCGCCACTTCCTGCTTGCAGTGTCCGGGTACCAAGTGTCTACTGGTATGGCAGTTCGTGGCTCCGTGGAGCCAGCCACGCCTCACAGTTCCCAAGGCACCCTTACGTCCTCCTTTACACCTTGGCTGTAGTGTGGGCACAGCGCACTTAGTGTTGTATACGCTCCCACGGACGGATCGCTTCTGCTCCATCCCTGCGATGACTGCCAAACCCAATTTCATTCATTTCGATTTACAAACCGCCGCTCCAATTAAGGAGCAGTATAACCTTGGGCAAGTTGCTTAATTTCTCGGAGCCTCAGTTTCTCTCATTCCTTCATTTCCGTCATTTTGTTTTCTTCATAAAATTATTGCCAGGGTTAAATATGTAAAATGTTTAGAAGTAGGCCTGGCCTATTTAGTAAGTGCTTTGTAATTGTTAGATGTAGTATTACAATTAAATACTGTTGAGTGTTTTCTATCTGCTAGGCACTGTTTCAGACTATGGGGGTACAATAGGGAAATGAAAAGAAAACCCCTGTGTTCCCCTGAAAGGAACTACAGTAATCAAGAAAAATAGAAATACTCTCATCCTCCTTTCAGTCTTTCTCTGTGGAGGACATTTGAGTAAATAAATATCAGATGCAGGAACAATCGAAGGGAATAAGTCAGGTGACTAGCATTTCAGGCACAGGGAAGAGACAAATGCAAAGGCCCTAAGACATGAGGTTGCCTCTTGTATTTTTTCAAATATTTGTTTATAGATTTTAGAGGGAGAGAGAGAAATGGAGAGACACGGAAAACCCACAAACTTGGCATATCAGGACAATGCTCTAACCAAATGAGTTACCCCTCCAGGGCTGACTTTTGTATTTTAAGAGCAATAAAGTAGTCTCTGGCTTGAGGGAAAGAGTGGTAGTAAAGGGAGATAGTAGGAGATGAGGTGAGAAAAAAGAGGGTAGAGGTCCCATAGGCTATTATTACCAAAAAGACAAGTAATAACAAGTGTTGGAGAGGTTGTAGAGAAAAAAAAACCTCATTCACTGCTGGTAGAAATGTAAACTGGTACAGCCACTATAGAAAACAGTATAAAGGTTCCTCAAAAAATCAAGACTAGGGCCCTGGCTGGTGTGGCACAGTGGATTGAGCACTGGCTATTGAACTAAAGGGTCATTGGTTCGATTCCCAGTCTAGGGCACATGCCTGGGTTGCAGGTCAGGTCCCCAGCAGTGGGTGTATGAGAGGCAACCACACATTGATTTTTCTCTATCTCTTTCTCCCTCCCTTCCCTTCTCCAAAAATAAATAAATATATTTTTTAAAAAATTAAGAATAGAGTTACCATATGACCCAGCAAACCCTCTTCCAGATATCTACCCAAAAAAATTCAAAAACATTTATTTGCAAAGATATACGCACCACTATGTTCCTTTCAGCATTATTCACAGTGACTAAGACATAGAAACAACTAAGGTGTCCTTCACTAGATGATTGGATAACAATGTGATGTATATATGCAATGGAGTACTACTCAGCCATAAGAATAGATGAAGAATTCTGGCCAAGATGGGCATAGGTAGATTTGCTTTGCTTTCTTACACAACCAAAAGAAGGACAACAATAAATTTAAAAACAAAAAACAACCAGAACTTCCAGAAAAATCAAACTGTATGGAAGCCCCACGACCAAGTAGTTAAAGTAGAAACATTCATCCAGACTGGTAGGAGAAGTGCAGACAGGCAGCCAGGATGGAGACGACACGCAGCAAGGCAGTGGCTGGTGGACCAGGCGGTCCCATATTTCGTGTGTGGATAAACTAGGAGGAACAACTGGGGAGTGAGACAGTACAACCCAGGGTTCCAGCACAGGAAAATAAAGCTTCGGAACCTCTAGCTGTAAAAATCTGTGTAGGTTGCAGCAGCAGGAGAAACTCCCAGTCTCACAGGAGATTCCCTTAGAGAGGCCCATGGGGTCCTAGAATGTACACAAGCCCACCCACCAGGGGAATCAGCACCATAAGGACCCAATTCACTTGTGGGTAGTGGGGGAAGTGACTGAAAGTGGGGCAAGAGCCCAGCAAACAGTATTATTTCTTCTCTGACCCCTCTCCCACATACAGTGCTCCAGCGCATTGATATGGGCTGCCCAACCCTAGTGAATACCTAAGGCTCCTCGACTAACAACATAACAGGCATTCCAAGGCAAAAAAAATGTGGCCCAAATGAAAAAAGAGATCAAAGCTCCCAAACTAGAACTGAGCGATGAAGAAAGAGATAGCCAAACTACCAGATACAGAGTTCAAAACACTGGTAATCAGGATCCTCAGAGAAATAGTTGAGTATGGTCGCACAATTGGGGAAAAAGTGAAGGCTATGCAAAGTGAAATAAAGAAAAATATACAGGGAACCAATAGTGAAGGGAAGGAAACCGGGACTCAAATCAATGATTTGGAGCAAAAGAAAGAACAGAATGAAGAAACAAGAATTCAAAAAAATGAGCAGAGGTTTGGGAACCTCCAGGACAACTTTGAACATTCCAACACCTGAATCACAGGTGTACCAGGGGAAAGAAGAGCAAGGAATTGAAAACTTATTTGAACAAATAATGAAGGAGAACTTCCCCAATCTGGCAAAGGAAATAGGCTTCCAAGAAGTCCAGGAAGCTCACAGAGTCCCAAAGAAGTTGGACCCAAGGGGGAACACACCAAGGCACAACATAAGTACATTACCTGAGATTAAAGATAGGGAAAGAATCTTAAAAGCAGTAAGAGAAAAGGAGACAGTTACCTACAAAAAGAGTTCCCATCAGACTGTCAGCTGATTTCTCAAAAGAAACCTAGCAGGAAAGAAGGGACTGGAAAGAAGTATTCAAAGTCATGAAAGACAAGGACCTATGTCCAAGGTTACTGTATCCAGCAAAGCACTCATTTAGAATAGAAGGGCAGATGAAGTGCTTTCCAGATACGGTCAAGTTAAAGCAGTTCATCATCACCAAGCCCTTACTATATGAAATGTTAAGGGGATTTATCTAATAGAAAGAAGATAATAAAAAATATGAACAGTAAAATGACAACAAACTCACAACTATCAACAACTGAACCTAAAAAAACAAAACAAACTAAGCAAACAACTAGAACAGGAACAGAATCACAGAAATGGAGATCACATGGAGGGTTATCAGCTGGGAGGAGGTGGGGGAGAATGCAGGGAAAGGTACAGGGAATAAGAAGCGTAATTGGTAGGTATAAACTAGACAGGGGGAGGTTAAGAATAGGATAGGACATGGAGAAGCCAAAGAACTTATACGTGCAACCCATGGACATGAACTAAGAGGGGGAAATGCTGCAGGGAGGAGAGTGCATGGCGAGGCGGGTAAAGGGGAGAAAAAATGAGACAATTGTAATAGCATAATCAATAAAATATACTTTAAAAAGGAAAAGATTAAATACTCCCATTTGCAACATGAATGAATCTTGAGAATATCACACCAAGTAAAAGAAGTCAGAAGTTAAGAACCATGTGCTTTCACACCTATGAAGAATGTAAAACTGAGCGCAACAAACAAGCAAGAAAAACAAACAAAAACTCATAGACCCAGACGACAGCGTGGTGTTTACCAGAGGGAAGGGAGGTGTATGGCGATAGAAGATGATTTGACTTTAGGTGGTGGGCACACAATAGAAATGTAACGTAGAAATGTGCACTTGAAACCTATGTGACCTTATTAACCAACGTCACTCCAATAAATTGAACTTTAAAAAATAAACAGTGAAGTGGAGAGCCATTGAGAGATTTTAGCAGAAGCGGAATATAATCTATGTTTTTAAAGTATTCCTCTGGGTACTCTGTGAGGGATCAGATCAGGAGGGTAAGGCCAGTAACAGAGAGACCGGTTCAGAATATGAGAATCTGTAGTATTCCAGGCTGCAGACAATGATGTTCTAGACCAGAACAAGAAGGCAGAGCTGTTACCCATGCCCATGACATATTGAAGGCCACGGATCTGGTAAGTGAATTAAACCCACATTAGGCAGATCCAAAATCCTCACTTTCTTCCTCTCAGTGCTCCCCATCTCACTCCTATTCAAAGAACTCACACGGTATGCTAACTTCTGCAGCATTGACATGCTCTTTACAAAAATTGTCTTTAGGCCCTGGCTGGTATAGCTCAGTGGATTGAGCATGGGCCTGCGAACTGAAAGGTTGCTGGTTCAATTCCCAGTCAGGGCACATGTCTGTCTCTCCCTCTCTTTCTCCTTTCCTTCTCCTATGTCTAAAAATAAATAAATAAAATCTTTAAAAAAAAATTGTCTTTAATATATGCGCATTTAACTTAGGTAATAAGCATTCAACCAAAAGTTGCCCAACCTGTTTCTTTTCGCTCGCCCTAAGTCCTGGCCACCTAGATGACTCAAATATCCCAGTTGATCTTAGGCCTGCAGGCTTGCCCTTTCCCGTCCATTCTGCACGTAATAGCCAGAGTAATCTAAAACAGGAATCTAGTCACTCCCTATATTGAACACTTCAAAGGCCTCTTACTGCTTTTAGGATGAAATAGAATTAAAAAAAAAAAAAGTAACAACCACCTGAGCCCTGGACAGTGTGGCTCAGTTGGTTGGAGTGTCATCCTGATACACCACGGTTGCGATACCAGGTAGGGCACATACTAGAATCAACCAGTGAAGGCATAAATAAGCGAGACAACAAACTGATGTTTCTCCTTCATCCTTCCTCTCAGTCTCTCTCAAGAAAAAAAAATCAATAAATGTTTAAAATTCTTAAATAAATAAGATAAAAATGTCTGCTTTATAATTAAGAAAGCACTGCGCAAGTTTAAGAGCATTGTACAGCTCTGGCTGGTGTGGCTCAGTGGATTGAATGCCGGCCTGTGAACCACAGAGTCACCAATTCAGTCCCAGTCAGGGCACATGTCTGGGTTCCAGGCCAGGCCCCTGGTAGGGGGCACGCAAGAGGCAACCGATCAATGTATCTCCCATACATTGATGTTTCTCTCCTTCCCTTCCCCTCTCTCTAAAAATAAGTAAGTGAATTAATTAATTAATTTTTTAAAAAGAAGAACATTTTACATATGGCACAACTAGGTGGTTAAATTTATAACTAATACAGTACATTGATTTTATTGTGCCCAATGAATGAATGTTAAGATTTGCCATACCACAACACAGCACAAGAGGAAGGTCATTTATGTTTTTATTTAAATAGGTCATTTAACAAGTATTTTGGGACATTTACTGTCAGGATTTGTCAGAATTTGTCAGAATTTGTCAGAATTCTGAAATTGCCAGAATTTTCAAGGGCTTCAAGAAAGCCACTCTGCACTTCCTTCATACTTACACATTTTCTGATATAGCACTTTCTAGGCGGTGCTTTGTTCAGAAAGCTAAACAAAGCTGCTGACATGCCTCTTGCATTTATTGTTCCAATAGTCACTCTCATCTGCCACATTTGTATTTATTCTTCCAAATCTTACACAAAAGCACCACAAAACATTCCTAAATTTCCCAAAAGAATAACTTATGACTACCCATTTTCTGTTTTTCCCTTGAAGGTGTGTTCTTTGAGAGTAGGAATATATTTTGTTCATTTTAAATTCTATCTTTTCTGAGCTTCCCATCATGATGGCAACATAGGCCGACCTGGCTTCAAGCTTACAACTAAAATATAAAACAACCGTCACTCAGGAACGTCAGGAATCAAGTTGAATGGAAGTCTGACAACTAGGGAATTGAAGCATGCACATCCATCCAGACTGGTAGGAGAGGTACGGATGCGGAACAGGCTGGCCCCACATCCATGTGGATAAAAATTCGGGAGGGGCAGCTCGGGATTGAGGAGTCCCAGACCCACACCAGAACCCTCAGCCCAGGATTCCAATACCGGGAACATAAGTCCCCAGGACTTCCCGCTGCGAAAAGCAGCAGAGACTGAGCTGGTGGAGGAGGCTGCTGGAGCCCCAAATAGTTCCTCTTGGGGACCCCACATGAAAAGGACAAAGTCAGCCCCTTTTGTTACTGCCGCACCTTTTGCCCAGCAGGCCGGTGACCTTCTGAAACATGACTAACATTTTGTTCTTCTGAGCTCATGCCCCCAGGACTGGAAACTACTGGAAAACAAGAACTGGACTAACTGCTCTCTACAGCCACAGGCAGAAGATAACATCGGAATGAACTGCAGCTTCGGGTTACAACAGCCCAGGGACCACCCAACAGCACCCCCCCCCCACACACACACACACGCACACGCTTTTTTAATCCAACTGCAACCCAATGAAAGATCGAAGCCCCCACCCCTCCATGCTGGTGCATCGCTCCACGATATGCCCCCTTTCCTTTCTCGGAGAATGAACAAACGCTTGATTCTCTACACTTTCTTCTCTTTGTGAATTCTTTCGCAGCCCGTATCGCCAACCGCCCTAACATTTTGGTGGCCTGTGTGAGGGCCTTCTCTATTTCTCTCTCTGTTCCAGCCTCCTGAGACTTGCGACTAGGTGAGCAGTGGGCAGCGGAAGCTCAGCCGGGGCTAACCCCCTGACCCTGTCTCCATGAGGTTTGGAGAGAGGATTCTGATGCTTCTCCGTCTCTCCTGACCCTGCGCACAACCTCCTTCTCACCCATCTTCATGAAGTCACCCTGAGTCTGGGGACAAAAACATCTTATGAAAGGTGATAGCTTATCCCCTAGTCTCGCTGTCCTAAACTCCGGTTCTGGTCTATCAGGTCTGCCCTCGGGGCCCCAGGATGTCCGGCTCTGAGGCAGAACCTCGTGCTGCGTCTGCCCTCAGGCTCAAGGACACTCAGCTCTAGCTGCCGACCTGAGGTCGCTGAAGTTGGGGACGCCCTCCTCAACCCTTCCCCCTCCTCCGTTGTTCTAGCCCTTGAGATATCCTCCCTTTTTCTTTTTGGTAGTTCTCACGGTGGGCAATACTCAATCGACCCCGCCAAAGGACTCCCCATAGGGTTGTCTACCTAAGAACTTGAAGGCTCTGGGACTTGATTTTCTATGGCAGCTCGGCCTGGCCTCACCACAAACTGGGTCTCCATCCCTCCCTTAGGTTTAATTATTGAGAGAGGGAGACAAGCTGGGATTCCAGGTCTCTTTCTCTCAACGGTGCCTTTTCATTCCAATTCGTCTCTACTCTACCACCTCCCTTATTTGTTTTCATTTGAGTGGCGCTCTAAGTTCCTAAGGCCATGCTCTTTTAATGGATATCATCCAGCGGGTGGTGACAGCTATTCCTCACCTGCCTAACCGAAGTCTTGCATTCAACTGCTGTTCGGAATTAGGCTTGGCTCCACTGTGCCCACATTAAGTAAAAACAAGGGTACAAAGATGGAGAAAATCTCACCCTCCTCCCAGATTGTAAAACACTCTATAGTCTCCTCCTGGAGACCTGAAGCTGCTAAATCCTGGGAAAAATTGGGCCTGCATCTCAATGAAGAGAAAAAAGTGGCATTTTAAACTCAGGCCGCTTTTCTGCCCTTTTGCCGGATGAAACCAAAGACCTTCTAGGAGAAGTTTGCTTTTCTTTTTCTACTTTTTTGAAGTACAAATGCCTGGTCTCCTCCGTGAACTCTTGTCTAGGCCATCTTTTAAAATACAAATTTGGGGAAGATAATTTTTATAAAAAGGGGGAAAACTTTAGCTGTATCTGAGCAGCTATTCCTTTCTAAATTAGTAAATTCTGAAAAAAGCTATTGAATGTCTAGGTATTTTGAAATAACATGAAATACCAAAACATAGATTGCTAGGCCTGCTTTTGGCTTTTTTTTTTTTTTTTTAAGATTTTATCTATTTATTTGCAGAGAGAGGAGAAAGGAGGGAGAAAGAGAAGGAAAAATCAATGTGTGGTTGCCTCTCACACACCCCACCCACTGGGGACCTGGCCTGCAACCCAGGCATGTGCTCTGACTGGGAACCACACCCACAGCCCTTTGGTTCGCAGGCCGGCACTCAATCCACTGAGCCACACCAGCCAGGGCTGCTTTCGGCTTTTTATTACGGAGAGGTTGTGGAGTGGATTTGGAGCTGTAAATAAATGCCTTGTGCTTTGTTAGAGGTACATTTCTTGGATGTGAGAGCATGTTTGACAATAGAGGGACCTGTGTTTCTGAAGGTCATGGAATGTGTTCATAAAAGTCAGCCTATGGAATGCCGGTCGCTTATTTTTTGGTCATTATGGGAAATTAAGGTTTCTAAAATTTAAGTTTAAATTAAGTTGGAAAGAAATTGTATCATTTTAATACTAGGAGGCATAAGGCATGGAGATGCAAATTTAAAGGACAGGGACTGAAAGTACGTTATTCTAAAGATGGTTATTTCTAAGGGAGAAGAAAGTTTGCAAAAGTTGCAGAAAGGTTTGTGAAGCCTGTGAAAGTTTTAAATTTGCAAAGAAAGAAAGCTCAGGCTCCAGGACCCCGTTCACCACCCAATTTCTCTCTGCTGATATTCTTGGAGGACTTTGGTGGTACCTGGAGTTGTTTTCATGACACTTTCTCTTGCCCTCATCGGTATAGGGAATAAATTCTGTTAGCTGTGGATTCAATCCTTCATCAAGATGTTTTGTCAATGCTGAGATAGAAGGTAAGACTGCCATCTGGACATGCAGTCACCCTACACGACAGTCCCCAGGTGACAGCTGCGACACAGGGTCCAGTGCGTCAGGAACCAGTCACCCCTGACATCCGAAGGGACCCACTCCTTCCCCTTTGTTTGGTGCTCTGGTCACTGGTAAGGCCACCCTCAGGCCTTACAGGGTAAACACACCCACCGGCAGGTGTGGAGCTGGGTCTCCTGGCTGAGAGGGGTCAATCCATTCCCAGGGCATCCAAACACACTCTCTTTTCCTTTGTTTGGCTGGCGTGGATTGAGTCCCCTCTCTGAGTAGGGTAAATCCATTCCCAGGGCATCTGGCTGATGCTGTCGTCATTGGTGAGGTCAGCCTCAGGGCACAGGGTGAACACATCCATCTCTTCCTATTTCTCTGCGGGTGTGGACTGTACCTCCCGATCCTCCACTTGCAGCACAGATCTTCTGTCCCCAGGTCTCTGACCTTTCAGGGCCCAAAGCAGCCCCACCCAGCCTCTTCCCTGCTGCTAGACTCCTTGCAGTCCACACTGTTTCCACCACTCACTAACAGTCCTTAGAGCTTTTATTGAAAACCTCAGTCGGTCTTCTTGCTTGGTATTTAGGACCTTCCATCTCTTTTCCAGGCTTCTTGAAAGTTGTCAAAAGCAAATAAGAGAAATTTTATACTTTCTCTAGAAAAATTAGTAATTCAAATTACATGTATGGTCTTTGTGTGTTCATTCTTCCTGTGTGTGGTCTTTCTGTGATGTGTATTTGTGTGTTATATGTGGTACGTTTTCTGCCTCTGGATGGCATAACTAGGGTGTAATATTCTATTAGCCTAAAAATATTAAGTACTTATATAAATTAAGCAGAGTTATATGTTCTGGGTAAAATATTTGATATAAAACCAGTTTTAAGTTTGATTATCTTTTAGGGTTAGTACCAAAAATGTGTTGCTTTACAAAGAGTTTATGTCATAATCTTTTGGTTAAATCTGACAACCTTCCCAAAGTTTAAATTTTAAAGACTGAGAAATGACTTTGAGTTATTCCAATGGGCCCCTGGAATACCTCATGGATTTCTTCTCTCCTCACACACACACACACACACACACACACACACACACACAGAGTTTTTGAACTAATTAGGCCAATTTAATATGCTCAAAATTACATAGGAAGCTCTGCCAAACAGAATAATCACTATTTTGTTTGTATAATATATTTTTATCAAAATAGATTTTTCTAGAAATTTCAACCTGTGCCAGGGAGGAACTTGCAAAGATTTAAAATCAAGTTCAAACAGCAAGCTCTCAGGGGTAACAGGTGTCCTGTCAGTGACACTGGACAAGCCGAGAGTGATGGTTCCCTGTGGGGACATCGAGTAGCGGTACTCTGGGTGTTTGTAACTCACACATTGAGAATTTATTAATTGTTTCCCATGCTCAATGCACACTTCCAATAAGTCCTGTACAGTGTTTTAAGACTTTGTGTGTTGTTTTGTCTTTGTATATATTAAGACTATGTGTTAAATCTAAAAATATAGGCTTTATATTGTTCTTTTATGTCAGTTCATAGTAATTATTACTTACCAGGAAATTGTTATCTTGATAACATTATATTTTACAAAGAAGCAAAGTTCTTTATCAATTACATGTTAATCAAATCTACAACCAAGTCATCTAAAATTTGGTCGTTTATGAACAGTCCCTGTTTTACTCTAATGCATTTGCAAATGTATCTTTGAATAGGTTAATGAAAAGGACTCTAATTTACTCTAAATTAGAAGTATCTAAGTAGGTCACATTTTTGAAGTAAATAAAGATTTATAGAACCTTAGAATAACTGAATTCATGGAAATACTGGCAAATAATCAAGACAAGCAATATTGGTTATATGGGACTAAATAAAGATAATTGTTCTTATGATTTTGTTCAAAACACTGCTAATTTTTATCTTTTTGTTTTCCAGATATAAGGAAACTTTTTCCCCAGAACGATTTGTAAATTACAGACTCATAAGCAATACTGAAACATCTATATTTCTCTCTCTACCCAATCCCTCCAGAATTCAGCAACTCTTAATGAGTAAGTATCATTTTCAGGGCAACATGTTTGTTTGCATAAACCCAATAAGAATCTATTCTCTTTGTAATGGTATCAGTTTCCAAATGTGTCTTTATTAACCAAGTCTTTGTCTGGAATGCCATGATCGAAAGAGTCATGCCTGGACTCTGAATGTCGCCAGAAAGCTTTAAGGAATTAAGATTGGCTTTTGAAGGCAATAAAGCCCCTTGGAGAAATGGCCTGAGACCTTGCTTGGTCACCTGGTTCACCACAGTCTTTCCAGGTAAGGAGCAAAGGTTGCTTTCCTGAAAGATGACAAGGAAAGAACCTCAAGACATTTTGGGGACCTCACGGACTTGAGGAATCCACTCAATCTAATAGGTACTTCAGGCGAAGCCAGATGGCAACTGTGTGGCTTGGTTTCTTTGCCCTGAGAGGCTGACTAAAGCTGAACCTGAAGGTTTCCTGTAAAATTCCAGCAAAGTGAATTTGAAAGAGCCTGTATAATCAATTACTAGTCTTCTTGTGTTCATGCAAATAATCAGGCCAAATTGAAACTGCACTCAATGCGGTCTCTTGGATAAAATGACAATGATTTTAGGGAGAGAAACTGTGTTTCAATGGAAATCACAATGTCCAACTGTCACCCACAAATTGATTGAATCCTAGTTTTCCTAGTTTTCTTCCAAGCTAATGTTTCATTTTTGTTTTCATCCTTTGACTTGGGAATTCTTGAGAGCCACTGATGCAGTGTCATCCACACAGAATTCACCAACCACTCTGCCTCTCCCTTTTAGGGATTTTAGGTTCAATATCTGGTCTTAGTTTTCCTGACTAACTCCCTTCCTAGGACTTATAGCAGCCTTTTTCTTTATTCTTGTTTTTAGGCCATGTCTCCTCAAATACCCCATATCTTTCATTCAACAGAGCGTCCAGGCTCTGAAAGATTCTTTCCACAAATGACCTGCAGCCACAACTATGGGCTGTCCAATTCCACCCTCTTCTCCTTAATGACCCATACCTGGACCCACAGACAGGGACCCGCTACATCCCTAGCCTGTCTGAAGTAGTTACAGAAGAAGAGACCTACATCCCTACTCCCCAAGACCAGAACTGGGCCAGGTAATTAGGAGTAAATCTATTTTAAAACCAGAGCAGGGAATGAAAGGATAAAGTCAGCCCCCTTTGCTATTGCCACACCTTTTGCCTAGCAGGCCGGTGACCTTCTAAAACATGACTAACATTTTGTTCTTCTGAGCTCATGTCCCCAGGACTGGAAATTACTGGAAAACAAGAACAGGACTAACTGCTCCCTACAGCCACAGGCAGAAGATAACATCGGAATGAACTGCAGCCTCAGGTTACAACAGCCCAGGGACCACCAAACACCACCCCCTCCAACCTTTTTAAGTCCGACTATAATCCAATGAAAGCTCAAAGCCCCCACCCCTCCATACTGGTGTATTTCTCCATGCCCCTCTCCTTTTTGGAGAGTGAACAAAAACTGGATTCCCTTTCTTCTCTTTGTGAATTCTTTCACAGCCTGTGTCACTGACAAGCCTAACACCACATATGGACTCACCTACTCAGACTTACTCCCTCTGAGCTCCAGCATGGGGGGAGGTGGGGAGGGACAGCAGGCAGCCTGAAGGGCGCCAGTGGTATATGGAGAGAGACTGAAGTATCTGGCATTGGAGTGAGAAGAGGCCATTGTCCCTTTGCTGAGCCTTCCCCCAACAGAGCCAGCAAGCTGGTGCCGTACCTGAAATTCCACCAACCTGGCTAACACTGTGTGACCACTCCCACCCCCCCGCTTGGAAATCCACTGAGGCTCTACTCCATACAAGCTGCTTTTCCTTAAGGATGGCTGGTCTTGGCTCCTAAATCCTACCAAACAAGCAACAGGTGGCTTTAGAAGCACAGCTTGGCTTCACCTGGGAATCTCCAAGCCCAGCACAAGTAGCAGCCATCTCAGATCGCTTCATAGGTCAGGCAGGGTGCCCTGGGTAAAACACAGGTGGGGGATGACCTTGGCCTGCACTACTCAGGTAAACCCCAGGGCCAACCCACGCATTGGACAGCTACAGACCATGTCAGAGCACCACCACCCTGCCCCTTGGAAGCTGATCCTCCATGGAGGGTGGAGGTTTGTTGTCAGTGGTCACAGCCAGTCCTTGCAGCTGACCGACCTGGGTAAATTCCTCCCATTGATCTGCCAACAGCAACCAAAGCTCCACTACAGGAGGAGGGTGTACTCAGCCCACACAAAGGGCGTAGCTTGAGTACCCAGCTTGGGTGATAGGGGAGGTTATGCCACTGGACCCTACAGGACACCTAGTACATTAGGCCACACTACCAAGACACAGTGTCAAAGCAGCTCTACCTAATACGAACAACCACAGGGAGGCTGCCATTTGAGGAGACAAAGAAATACTGTCCAAATGAAAGAATAAATAAAAACTCTAGGAAAAGAGCTAAATGAAATAGAGATAAGCAACCTATCAGATGCAGAGTTCAAAACACTGTTCATAAGGATGTTCAAGGAACTTAGTGAGGACCTCAGCAGCATAAAAAGGACTCAGTCAGAAAGAAAGGATATACTAATTGAAATAAAGAACAATTTACAGGGAAACAACAGTAGAATGGATGAAGCCGAGAATCAAATCAATGATTTAGAACATAAGGAACAAAAAATCAACCACACAGAACAAGAAGAAGAAAAAGAAAAGAATCTAAAAAAACATGAGGATAGTATAAACAGCCTCTGGGACAACTTTAAGAGGTCCAACATTCATCTCATAGGGGTGCCAGGAAGAGAAGAGAAAGAGCAAGAAATTGGAAATCTATCTGAAAAAATAGTGAAAGAAACCTTCCCTAATTTGGTGAAGGAAATGCACATGCAAGTCCAGGAAGCACAGAGAGTCCCAAATAAGATGGATGCAAAGAGGCCCACTCCCAGACACATCATTATTAAAAGACCAAAGGTTAAAAATAAAGAGGGACTCTTAAAAGCAAGAGGAAGAAGTTAGTTACTGGAAGGTTGCCAGATGGAAGTGAGGAGGAGGAGAATGGGTGAAGAGGCGAGGGGATTAAGAAGTACAGATAGGTAGTTACAGAATAGCCATGGGGATGTAAAGTACAGTATAGGAAATGGAGTAGCCAAAGAACTTGACCCATGGACATGAACAATGGTTGGGGGATTGCCTGAGGGGTGTGAGGGGTGCTGGCTGGAGGGACAAATGAGGAAAAATCAGGACAACTGTAATAGCATAATCAATAAAATATACTTTTAAAAATTCTGTCTTTTCAGACCCTCTGTCATTGAGCGTAGTCTATAGTCTGATTAGGGGATATAGACATTAAGCAACTATGGAGAAAATGTCCAAGGAAGGTTCCCAACTGGCCATTCATAGAAAAGATTTCAATTTACTTGGGGATTAGATTCTTAATTCCTCTATTCCTTCTTATATTGATAATGGTAGTGCTTTCTAATGTTCTCAGTAAGCAAAATAAAAGTTGCAATTTTTTTGTGGGTTCCCAAAAGGAAGAATGTTATTGATTTGTAACATGAAAGAGTTTCAGACAAAACATTCTTCGCTTTTGCCTCTTATTAGGAAAAAACAGCTCTCTATAACATCAATTTTCAACCGGTGAGATACACAGATGTGCCACAAGAATTTTTCAAACATGCAATACTTGATCATTTGGTCGGGGCACTGACCTCTTTTCCCTTAGGTTATCAAATAAAATAAAAATGACAATAGCCAACACAATAATAGCCCTCCACTGTGAATTAATAAAAAATTTATCTATTTTTTTGCCCTGGCTGGTGTGGCGCAGTGGATTGAGTGCCAGCCTTTGAATCCGAGGGTCACCGTTTTCATTTTTCCCCTGGTCAGGGCACTTGCCTGGGTTGCAGGCCAGGTCCCTTAGTTGGGGGCATACCTGCGATAGGCAACCTATCAGTGTGTGTGTCTCTCTCTCTGTCTCCTTCCCTTCCCCTCTCTCTAGAAATAAATAAGAAAAAATCTTCAAGAAGATAAAATAAAATGACTATTTTTAGAGAGAGGGGAAGAGAGGGAGAGAGGGAAACATCAACGCGTGCTTGCCTCTCGCACGCCCCCTACTGGGTACCTGACCTGGCCCGGCACCCAGGCATGTGCCCTGACTGGGAATCCAACCAGCGACCTTCAGAGTGGGTGGAGGCCGAGGCTCAATCCACTGAGCCACCCCAGGCAGGGCATCATTTTAAAAATTTTACCTATTTTTTTAGATCAGCAAAATATATATTTTTGGGTGTGTCACAGAATTTTAGTAATTTATGTCTGCCATTAGATGAAAGTGGTTGAAAATCCCTGCTCTTTGGTATAGTTCTTTCAAAGGAAGAAAAACTACATTTCCCATGATGTCCCGGGCCCGGAAGGAAGTGAGATTCTACCCTTTCCGTGGTTCCTTATAGACCGGAAGTCAGTGCTCTAGTTCTTTTTCCCATCTTGCAAGGTAAGAATGGCGTCAGTCTTCTGCAGTACTCAATTTCAGGTTCCCAATCCTTGACCATCCGAACCAGGAGGCTATCAAGTCGACACCTGCAAGGATTAGACAGCCCGGGGCCAACTGAGAGGCCTCCCCGTTACTTCATTTGTCTCGCTAGGGTTTGCGGTGGCGCGTGAAAAGGGTGAAACGGGTTGCGGTAGACGCTCCGGGTCTCCGGCTGTTTGCCACCCTCCCGGGCTTGGGGCACGAGGCCTCTCTGGGAATCGGTAGCAGGCCAGTGGCCTGTAGGGACTCGGGCCACGGCGCGCGCGCTCCGAAATCCTGGGTCTGGCTTCCTAAAGACGCCGCTGAGCTTGTCTCAGCCACGTTGGGATTTGGGACCAAGGCCCACTGCTAACTTTTCCATCTTCCCACGTCCGCGACCGGAAGTCGTCTCTTGGGCTTTGGGCTTTTTTTCAGTCTGTCCAGAGTGCGCAAATTGTGTATATGTGTTCGCCTCCTGAGCCGAATTTCTTGAATGAGATTGTGAAAAAATGAGACTCTTGAATAGGTACTGTGAAAAAAGCAAAAGCCCTGGAATTAAATTACTGCCTCGTTGCTTCCTATTGTGGAGGTTTTTTAAGGCTCCGTGTTTTAAGATTTATAGTTCCCAAAACAGGAATGATGAAATAGGAACTTTTGACTGCTAAATACGTAGCAAGCACCTAAAAAGTGTAAAATATCTTAAAATCTTAAGGAACTTTATAGTGTGTTGGGAAGACAACCCACTATAGTTAAAAATGAACTATTATGAGGTGGGTGCGCTTGTTTCCGGGCGTCCTATATCTTACAGGGGGAGGACTGAAAAGGATGTGGCTACTTGGGAAGGGTTTGTCTGGGAACCTGTCTTTGTACTGTTTCAGTAGTGCCTTGTAATGGAATCATTGGTAAATGCTTTTTTAAAAATACACTTGTTGCTAGATGGCGGGTGAAAAAACCGAGAAGCCGGATACTAAGGAGAAGAAACCCCAAGCCAAGAAGGCTGATGCTGGTGGCAAGGTTAAGAAGGGGAGCCCCAAGGCCAAGACCCCTAAGAAGGGGAAGCCCCACTGCAGCCGAAACCCTGTCCTAGTCAGAGGAATTGGCAGGTATTCCCGGTCAGCTATGTATTCCCGAAAAGCCATGTACAAGAGGAAATACTCCGCGGCTAAATCCAGGGTAAGGGATGAGGGGGACCACTGACCGTGGCATTATCTTTTAACCTTAAGTTTTTTGTCTGCCTCTGACGCTTTGTTGCATTTGTGTCCTGATAGATTGAAAAGAAAAAGAAGGAGAAAGTTATGGCTACTGTCACTAAGCCAGTGGGTGGCGACAAGAATGGTGGTACCCGAGTGGTTAAACTTCGCAAAATGGTGAGTCTTGGAGGACACTGAATTGGTTGTTAGGTGGAAGCTTCAATACTGATAGATTGTGTGTGTGTGTGTAGTACTTGGGTTTTAGAAGTTTGTTTAACAGAATTGCTAATGAAGGGGGATGGGTTCCAGGTTTTTCAATTTGGCTTCATCACTTACTGCTTGATATTAAGTTAGAGTTACTTTTCTATGCTTTTGTTTCTTCGCTGGTAAAACAAAGGTCTGTTGCACAGGGTGGTTGTGAGAATTAAATAATACATGGAGCCTAGGATGCTGCCAGGCCTGTAGAGGAACTTCCATTATGGAAGTATCCCCAGATTTACTAATACACTTCACAGTTGACAATTACTGCCCCAAGAGGGAAAGTGATGCTTTGATCCTTGTCAGCAGATTTTGTGAACTGGTTTTCCTATCAGGTATTAATGTTTGTGAGCAAAGCAAAACCGTCCACTGACGTGATGCAGTGTGGTTAGAAAGAGGTTACTGTGAGTTACCGGTCATATCCTGATAGTCTTCGCATGAGGTCCTGTTTTTATAATTGAGCTGGCAGTCCTGATCTAAACTCTGGTTTTGTACAGTTTGTTTTCCTTTGTGGATAAAGTGGGAGGAATCGTGTTAATGTGACAGACGTGAACACACATCATTTGATTTGGAAAACAAGCCATGCCTCCCTTGCAATGTGCAGGATTCTGGAGAAGACAGGAGCTTGAGGATCAGTGTTCCATGACAGGGTATAATGATAGTTTACCATGTGATCTCTGAAGCTTGGTTTAATCCCACGTTTACAAACGTAACTTGCTTGTTTATGTCTTTGCTTGAACACCCAGCTCCTTCAATAAAATGGATTCCACCATGTATATAAAGGATAAAAAAGTGTTGACATTGTCCCAATTAAAAATTTACTTAGAGATGAAAATGCAACAGTGTAAATAAAGCATTTCAAATAGGTAAAAGGGTTGTAGCAGAGATTTCATTGATACTCAGCTCTACAAATCTAATTAGCTTATTTAAATAAAGTTGGACCTATGGACTCTTGCCAGCCTAGATACTATCCTACTGAAGACGTGCCTAGAAAGCTGTTGAGCCATGGCAAGAAGCCCTTCAGTCAGCATGCGAGAAAACTGCGGGCCAGCATCACTCCCGGGACCATTCTCATCGTCCTCACTGGGCGCCACAGAGGCAAGGTGAGCAGAGCGCTGCCTGAAGTGCTTGATCAGAGCGTGTGCGTTGCGGGTAGGGTTTCTTTACCGTGCTGATAACAACACCCAGTAGCCAGCATAATAATGTTCGCCCATTATAATATACAATAGTTTATTACCATTTCCTGCTGTTGGTAATATTCTTGTGACAGATGAATCAGGTGCCCCTGTATCCAAAAATTTTTATGTATGTGAGTTACTTCCTTAGGTTGATTGGCAGGGATGGAATTACTGAGTTAAAGGATATTGATTTTTTAGTTGTTAAAAGTAGTGGTTGCTCATTATTAAAAAGAAGCAAGTGCACAGCAGTACCACTCACATCCTTGTGTCACATGTTCACAGTTTGGTGTCATCGCATCCAGAATTGATGCTCAAATCCATATGTAAAAATTTCCTTTACCAAATTTAGGAGCCTAGGAGTTGATTAATTCAGAAGTCAGTTCCTAATTGCAGAAACTTTTGGTATTTCTGTTTAATTTACAGAGGGTAATTTTCCTGAAGCAGCTGGGCAGTGGCTTGCTACTTGTGACTGGTAAGAAAATCCTTGATTTTATGTTCTGAAACTTGTCTTTTTAAATGGTTATAGTATACAGTTTTGCTTCCAGCTACGTGGAAATTTTTAGTGCTATGAGATTCTGAGCCCCATTTCACTGCCTTATATACATGAGTTCTAAGGAAGTAGGTGCTGAAATTTTATGTGGCAACATATCGACTAACTGTCACCTAGAATGCAGAATGGTTGGCTTCTAGCCTCAAAGAATGGATTTTGTCTAGACTTTGTAATTAGTCTGCCACTGGCACTAGAATGGAGTTCCTGAACAGGTAAGCGAAGCTTTACTGAGACTCCAGGCTCATGGGGTTCAGATAGAACCTGCAAGCCCAAGGAAGTGGAGGGGCCTTATTTAACCTTCATGGGGCACAGGTTGTTGGTGTGGCTGTACTACTTACAGCAGTTGACAGCGGAGAGGTGCAGGTGGGTATAAAACTGGTGGCAGATCATCTTGTCACAGTTGTACTTCTGGATGAGCTGGCGGAGGGAGGACTCGATGATGCCACGGCACAGACAAAGCACCAGGTGCGGGGTGCACTCTTTCTGAACATTGGCGTCTGGGAGTGCAGCCATCCTGCAGCTGTTGGCTGGCGAAAATCGGATGCTGCTGGTCAGGTGGGAGGCCCTCCTTGCCTTGGATTTTAGTGTTGACATTTTCACTGGTGTCACTGGGCTCAACTTTGGGGGTGATGGACCAAGATCTGCATCTGCTGAGGAGGCTGCTCAGCCGCCTCGCTGAAGAGAAAGAACAAAAAAGTCTTGATGCTGGCGATAGAAAGAGCAGTTTGGCATTTCTTCAGATCCCAAGAGAAGTTAGAAATTCAACTCACCTGATTGCACCAAAGTCAGCGCTTGTACCTTTGCTTCCCCTTTCCCTCGTTATATTAACATTTTCCCTCTTAGGACCTCTGGCCTATAATCGAGTTCCTCTGCGTAGAACACACCAGAAATTTGTCATTGCCACCTCCACCAAAATTGATATCAGTGGTGTGAAAATCCCCAAGCATCTTACTGACGCTTACTTCAAGAAGAAGAAGCTGCGCAAGCCCAGACACCAGGAGGGGGAGATCTTTGACACCGAGAAAGAGGTAAGCTGCTATTTCTGTCCTTGCCCCATAGCCCTGCCTCCCCAGTTTGGGAGTGAGAATAAACAAGGTTAAGTTGTTAAACAAAAAAAAGAAAAGAAAAAAGTTGTGAATATTGAGGATTATCTGTGGAATAATACTGTTCCAGATTTCTGCCAAAACCAGTTCTTATGGCAGATGGGAGCTCCAACTCAGAATCCTGAGAAGTTTTGGCAGAACTCTGAATTATTGCTACATTTCTGTTGGGAAATCATCGTTATTTATCTTAGATGTGTTATTACAGTAAACAAAAGGATCAGAGTTGGTATTGTTACTTTAAAAATAGGTTGTATTTTACAGCTCTCTAAGGAAAGTGCTGTACCTGAGATTGAATACTGGATTCGACTTATGAGGTTAATCAAGGAGTTTGGTACTTGTGCCCTACTTTTAAATGCTTTTCTCTTTCTCTAGAAATACGAGGTTACAGAGCAACGCAGGGTTGATCAGAAAGCCGTGGACTCGCAAATTCTGCCAAAAATCAAAGCTATTCCCCAGCTCCAGGGCTACCTCCGCTCTGTGTTTGCTCTCACAAATGGCCTTTATCCTCACAAAATGAAGTTCTAAATTTCTTTTGAAAAACCTAATTAAATAACTAATCTGTTTGCTTTGTGTCTTTTTTTCCTTGTCTCCCTGATTATGTGGTTTGGCTCAGGCACTTTAATGGGGTGTTAGCCTCTGCTATGAGGGATGGGGTTACTGGGGTGGAAGCAGCTGCAGCGAACTTCATCAGCTTGGGATCCACATTCTAAGCTTCATTAGGGTCTGGCTTTCCAGCTTTTTCACCCAGCACCCACCAATATAAAACAGCATTTTCTCTGTCGTCACTGAACAAGTTAGTAAGAAAAGGTGTGGGTAAGAGATGTGGTCTCTTCAGGTCACAGACTTCCATCCCATTCAGTAATATAACAGCCATTTCTCCCCCGTGTACTTCTCAGCCACATACCCCTAATCATGGTTGTTATTAAAGTGTATGGAGCAAATGAGTATAGTCATTTACCCTCCCTTTTTAAACCAAAAACCTATCACACTGTATGTATTGTTACAGATCTATAGATAATATTTTTTGATCACTGTGAAAAGTGGCCACATTTACTGCTACATGGTACACTGGTCCCCTTTCGTTCTTGGGGGGTGTGGTCTAAGACCTTTAGTGGATGCCTGAAACCATGGACAGTACCAAACCCTATACACACTGTTTTTCTCATATGTACATACATACCTATGGTGGCTCATAAATTGGATGCAGTAAGAATGGGATAATTACTCTGTAAATACTGTATTTATTCTTGTGATAAGAGATGACAAACATCTTTGCTAAGAGAAATTGGCAGTGTGGCAGTGTTGGGGTGTTGTTGACCTGACAGTAATTCAGGAGGATTGTTGATCTGAGCGATCCCGGATCACTGAGCCACGTCAGTGTCAGTGGTAAGGATTTTTGTGGACTACTGGGTGGCTAGCATGTGTAGCACGGTAATTCACATCCCCATAAAACAAACTGATTCCTGCGGTTTCCCATTTAGTAATGTATTAGGTATTGGTTGACTGGGTAACTGAGACCATGGAAGACAAAACCGTGGATAAGGACTAGTGTATGGCCTTCGATGGATATTTGGGTTTCTATCATTTGTAATTATATATAGTGTTGTGGTAAATAGCATTAAGTATGCATACAGAGGGCCAAGTAAGAATGATTTTTGGTGAACTAAAAGATTTATACGTTGGAATTTTTGTCAAAATGCCAAACTGCTCTGCAGAGGCTGTACTGGTTTGCACTCCTGCGAGGGCCTGTTTCTCCAGGTTCCCTAAACTGGGTTTTTGCTAATAGAGGTGAAAAAATGGCTCTGGGCTTGTTTTGGTTTTGATTTTTTTCTAAAAATTTTATTTTTATTTTTAGACAGGGGAAGGGAGGGAGAAAGGGAGATACATCAGTGTATGGTTGCTTCTCACGCCCCCAACTGGGGACCTGGCCTGCAACCCAAGCACATGTCCTGACTGGGAATCGAACCAGCAGCCCTTTGGTTCATCGGCCGGCACTCGGTCCACTGAGCCATACCAGCCAGGGCTGTCTTATTTTTTGAAGTCAGCTCCCACTCCAGGCTACCACTGATAGAATTTCTGTTGCTGTAGATTTTACCTTTTCCAGAGCATCATGCAACATGCTAAATCTTACAACATCTTTGAGATTCATGTTCATGGTTCAGTAGGTCTTTTTGTCAGTATTCCACTGTTATCAAATGTGCCACTATAAAATTGAACCATTGAAAGACACTTGTGTTGTCTACAGTTACTGGAGAGTGTTAATAAAACAATGGAATTGCATACAGGTTTTTGTGTGGACATAGTTTTCATTCCTCTTGAGTGAAAATAAATTGCAGTCACCGTACTGTACATTATACCCTCGTGTTTGTCTTTTTTATATTCTAGCCATTACAATAGGATATTCCTTTCCCCCTCCCGACTACAACCATTCCTTTGGATCAGCTCTATTGACATTTGGAGCTGGACAGTTTTTGTTGGGTGGGGGTTTCTGTTCTGTGCGCTGTAGAATGTTTAGCAGCATCCATGGCCTCTACCCATTAAGGTCCGTAGCACCCAATCTCCCATCATGATGGTAAAAGTCATCTTCAGACTGTACCCAATGTCCTCCTGTAGATGAAATCATCTCCAGTTAAAACCTCCCTAGAGCTCCTGGCCCCCGCAAATGTGGATCAGGTGCCTCTGCCCTGAACTTCCACATGACAGCCTTCCTGCAGCATAATGTCCTGATTAATTGTCTTCTCAGCCATTAGATTTTCAGCTTCTCCAGGCTAGGAGCTATGACTTAGTTTAAGGGCCTAGCAGACAGTAGGAACTTAAGTCCTTGTTGGATGAAAGATTTCCACAGGTAAGTTTCTAGAAATGGAATAATGGATCAGGAGGCATGGTCCTTTTATGACTGTTGCACAGGTGTAGCCAAAGTGCTTCACCAAAAAGACCATGCGGATTTGTGTTTACCCCAGAGCTTTGCCATCCTGGATTCAAATGACTTTTCCGAGGTGGCACACAGAGGAACTGAGACCCCAACCCAGGCAGTCTATGATTGGAGCACCACACACACTGCATTTCATGCGAGTGCTTTTCTTCGGGTTACTGAATTTCCCCTACCACCCTGTTTATTTAGCTAACTCATACACATCAGTTCCCAGCATTCAACGCGACATCCTCAGGGAAACGTCCCCACTTTTCAGACCAGGTTGCTGGACTTATCCCCTTCAGAATCACTTGTATCAAATCGCTTCCCATCCTAAGTTAGACAGGTTGGTTGGACTGTCGAACCTAACGCATAGCTTGCACAAATCAGGCACAGGAAATGTTGAATGAATGAAAACTGTTTGCTTTTCCTCTGGTGAAGCTCTATGATCGTGTCTTTTGCCCACTTTTCTTTTGCAGGGCCTACTGGTTCTTAATCTGTTTTCACAGACTGGCAGTTTTTGCAAATTTACTTCAAATTGAAAATTCTTGTGCAGCAAGCCCCCTTACGCCCACAAAGGGGCGCATGAGAACATGGCATCCTCCGAGCACCGGTGTGCTGATTTCTCGGAAGAGAGCTGCTCTTAACGCGGCTTGGTCTCCGGGCTTTTCATCAATGTGGAGGCTTGTCCCTTAGCTATGGTAATTCAAAGTCTCCAGGGAGATTTTCTCCCTCTTCGTTTTCAAGTATCTTTCATCGAATTTCTTTTTCTTGCTGCCTCAGCCTAATAGATCCACCCATGAGCTGAAAGAATATTTGGGAAACAAAAAACAAAAAAAAACAGGACTTACCATATCCCTTGGAAAAAAGATTTTGAGTAGGTGTATGTTTCCTCTTTGAGACAGCGATTAGTGAGATGGAAATAATCAGTCTCCCCCACAGTTCTGCCAATGTGTGTGTGTGTTTTCTTTGTGTTTTGAAAGACCTTAAAAATTAACATGGCTGCTTTTTTTTTAAAGGCATTTCAAGCTCTATTAGGCTTATCAAGGGCTACTTATCTTCATGCCACACTTGCATTTTTCTGAGCCTGGTAAGGATTACAGACTCATTTTAGACAGTCAGCTGGTGCAGAAAAGCCAGCAGAAGGGAGAGATATTGCCAAATCCCAGAGGGGCCCCTTTGGGGCAGGAGGGAGATGGTCTCCATCAACAAGCTTGCTCCCGCTCGGGGTGATGCCTCCCAGGGGAAACTGAGTCCTGCCTCCTAAGAGCTATCCATCCTGCTTCCTCATGCTTCTTTGCTTCCAAGTTAAAGTTGCTAATACCGTCTCTTGTTTCTTTTCCCATTCTGACCGCTCATTCTCAAATGGAAGCGTGGAAAGGACAATTCCAAAGAAAAGAAGTCATTAACCAGAACCCTTCCTGGGTCTATGAATGGATGTTTTTCTGTGTGCCTGGTGTGTGAATGTGAATGTGTGTATGTGTCTTGTCTTGACTAAATTTAGATTCTCTGCCTCCAGGCTTCCAGCACCAAGTTCTTTTTAACCAGGAACTTTCTTTGTCCTGCTGATCCATTCTAGAAATTCCCAGTAAATGGTTTCTTTCCAGAGGGGGTTCTATAAATATTAATTCATCAGCAGCCTCATCATGGTACAGTGGCAGCCATGCGGTCCTATGACTAATTAATTACTGTTGCTAAAATATTAAATAACTACTCATGCAGTCCAAAGACTTTCAGTCCTGGATATGTGCTGTTTTCACTAATGGGGCTGAAGGACAATAGTTCCTGGGCATCTTGACTTCTGATCTTGAAATATAAACAATAAAATCAGGAGAATTTTTCTTTGAGCTGCACAAGATGGTTATTTATTTAGATCTACTAGGGGCTTAAAAATGCTTGACTAAATATCATGAAAATGAAATTAATCACTGTAAGGAGCATGAGATTGTTGCAACAGTACAATGTATATAAATTATTTATTTTGGAGGGAGGCAGTGCAGGATGAGCCAGCTATGGATGGGTTCAAGTATCCATCCTGCCAATCCCTAAGCAGATAGATGCAAGTCACTTAATTCTGAGCCTTGTAAAATGGGGCTATTAATGAAAACTCTGAAGGGTGTTGTGAAAGATAAATGAATGGCTATACCTTCATTCTTAGGTGCTCAATAGTTTTTTTTTTTTATTTTTCCTTTTTTTCAAAAGTATGCATGTTCTAGAAAGAAAACTTGGGAAACATTCCAAAGCAAGCAAACAAACAACAACAACAACAACAACAACAAAAAAACAATCCCACATATTCCCCTGCCATCTGTAAATGCACTGCTGAGAGTCACCCAAATGTTATCAGGTGTAATACCTTCCCCAACTTTTATTCTACACCTGTGTTCTTACATGCATGTAATTTGAAAAATGCAATTGTATTATAAATACAATTGAATTTCAAAATTTCCTTACTGTTTTGGCTGGATTTTTTCCCATTATCAATATATCATGGACATTCCCTCATGTCAACATTCTTCATAAATATTATTTTAAATGGCTTCATAATATTCCATATCATGGATATACAATTGTTATAGTTAACCAATCTCACATTGTTGGACATTTATCTTGATTATAATTTTCCTTCTTATAAACAATACTAAGCTGAACAGCCCCTGTGTGTGTGTGTGTGCACGCACGTGTGTGTATGTATGGGTATGGATCTAATTATTTCCTTTGGACAAAGCAATTTTGTCCTCAAAATTGAATTGCTGGATGAAGAGGTAGGCACCTTAATGTTCTTCTGATTCATTTATTATGTATTATTTATTAAATTTTTATTTTTAGAAGAGTTTTAGGTTCACAGCAAAATTGAAAGTACAGATATTTCCCATGTATCCACTGCCCCCACATGTGCATAGTCATCCCCATTATTAACATCTGGCACCAGAGTGGTGCATTTGTTACAATCAACAAACCTACACTGACACATTATCTCACCTGAAGTCCATTGTTTCCATAAGGTTTCACACTTGCTGTTGTATCTTCGTGGGTTTGGACAAATGTATAATGACATGCATCTGCCATTATGGTAACATACAGTGTATTTTCACTGCCCTAAAGATCCTCAGTGCTCTACCAGTGATCTTTTTTATTGTCTGCATAGTTTTTTTGCCTTTTATGGAATGTCATATAATTGAAATCATGAAGTTTGTATCCTTTCAAATGGGCTTCTTTCTCTCAGTAATATGCATTTAAGATTCCTCAAGTCTCTCATGACTCGTTAGTCATCTCTCTTCGGTGCCAAATAATATCCCACTGTCTGGATGCATTAGAGTTTATTTATCCATTCACCTACCGAAGGACATTTTGGTTACTTCCAACTTTTGGCAATGATGAATAAAGCTATTATAAATATCCATGTTCAGGTTTTTTGTGGACACACATTTTCAAGTGCTTTGATACAAAGGAGCGCTTTATTTTTTGTAAGTCTAAAAGCAGTACAAAGGTAACATTCGCATTTCAACTATTCTAGACCAGTCCCCTCTGTCTGGCTACTCACATTAACAATTTGTTATGTTTTCTCCCACACATTTTTCTCAACACATATAGTTCTTTCCCGCTTTTATAAAAACGGGATGGCATGCATATTTTTAAGCAATGTCAATCCGTGTTGAATGATGATAAAATATAACGATAGTTATATAACTTTCATTCAGGGATCATCTAGGAAGTGCCAGACAGTGGGTACCAAGCATGGTGACTGGTGTTTTCACTGTTTTGAGTGCTTATTAGGTACTAGACTTTTCAGTTACTATGAAGCATCTACTGTGCGGTTCTACCAAGGGCTTATGAACAAGTTTGCAGCGCCTACTCTGTGCCATATTTTTTTCATATATATCACATTTGAATGTGAAAGCAGGGAGTGAACCTCTATGCTCTGCCCAGGGCCGGGGCTCTTGTCTGAGCGAGGGGTGCACACCTGAGTAGGGGAAGGAGAGTGCAGATCCAGGGCGTCCCCAAATGGCTAGGGAAAGAAGGGGAGGGGACAGACAATCTGAGAGTAAAATGAATTGAAAGGCGATGTGGAGGTCCCACAGCCTCAGTAACCCGTGCAGTCGGGCTGTGGGCGGGGCCATAGGTGGGCGGGGCCGGCATTGTCCCCTCCGCGGGGCATGCCGGGAGCCCCCGCCCCCAACATGGCGTCTCACTGACAGTTGGCTACCGAGCGCCGGAGGCGGATCCTGCTCCTCAGGGCGGCGGCGGTGGCAGTGGCGGTGGCGGCGGGGCCGGGGTCTCCGGGGCCGGGGGGGTGGGGGGATGGCGGCTCGAGCCGCCTAGGGCGGAGCTGTACGGGCGAGGCGGCAAGCGGGGCGTTGCAGGCGGGCGCGGCTGCTGCTGCCATGAACTGGTAATCGCGGCGACTCCTGCTCGCGTCTCCCCCGGCCGGGCGGCTGCGCCTCTCCGTCAGCCCCTCAGCCGGGGCCATGGGCTCGTCGGCGGCCGCGGCAGCTGCTGCGGCGGCTGCCGCGGACTCGGCGCAGTGGCTCTCGGTGAAAGAAGAGACCATCTTTCTGCATGACGGGCTCATCCGCGTCACCGACCTGGCCGAGCTGCCCAGTGAGATCCTCGGGGCCCCGGAGGCCGCCGACACCGACCTGGAGGTGAGCGAGGTTGCCTCCCTGGTCTCCGCCGTCAGCCCATCAGCCCCGCACCTCCGGGGTCGGGCTCTCTCACCCCAGCCCCGAGGCCCCGAGAGCTGCCGGGGCAGGTGTGTGTGGGCGCGCGACGGGCAGGTGGGGGACCTGCGGGTCTGCAGCCCGTCCTTCTCCCTCCCTCCCTGCTCGCATCCTCAGGCCCTCTGGGGATTTCATCTGTGGTTTCATTTGGAACGATCCGACACCCGGCATTTTATTAGACTCTCACCCCGCAGGGCCTTCACGACCTGGAGGAGCCTCTGCTGCCTCCCCTGTCCTCCCTCCCCTCCCCGCCCCCGGACCCCCGGACTCACTTCCAGGGCACACCCAGGCTGCTCCGCTTTGGGGACATTTTAATTTCAACGCTGTATATCTATCTCCCCGCTTTCCTTCCCCAGTTCTGTGTTGATTCACGCCCCCCCCCTCCCGCCACGGGACAGGTTAGTGGCAGCTGCTGGTCCGCGGTGGGCAATCCAGCAACTTCTGTGTGTCATGCCTCGGATTGACATGGGGCCTTTGTCAGGGAAGCGGGCGGTGTGGACAGCGAGGGGGATGCTACCGCGGCCTCCTCGCGCCCTCCACGTAGGGTCACGGGCGCTTTAGGCCAGAAGGCCTTTTCGTGAGCGCGGGGGTCGCGGAGGAGCCCGGGCTTAGGAGCCGTGGCAGGTGCAAAAGCAGATCTCAGCAATTGTGCCCCTGCTGTGGGGGCAGAAGGAAACCAAATATGCCTGGGTGATGGGAACTTTCCATCGACTGCACTTGGTTTCCCCTTAGCCCAGAGGTGGGAATACCGGCTGTTTCGTTTCATCGAGGCCACCGAGGCTGACACTGCCCCCCTCCACTTTGTCACTTTGTGGAATGACATTTTGATGTGTAGGTAGCATGGAGTGTCATGACATTCTTATTGTCGCAAAGAAGATTCTGGGGTAGGGCGCAGAGAGGATGGCCTGTCTTCTGGCTGTGAACGGAATGCAAGGAATCTTTTGTGTTTTGCGGTTTTGCATGCACTTTGGCTCTCAGCACAACGGACATTTATAGAAATGGATTAAACCCCATTACTGTGTTTCTGGAAATGGCAGTGATCAGATCGCGGTGCCTGAGACATTTGGACGTGCCTGAGATGCAAAAACGTTCCGCTGTATTTTGTGTCTGGATTCGAGATTGAGGTTGCAGCATTCTCATTGTGAACTCTTAATTGATTTATTTTACAGTCTGGCCACCAAAAAAAAAAAAAAAAAAAAAAAAAAAGGACGATACAAGTTGGTAGGGAATTCCTAACATTGAATCATAGTTTTATCGTGTCTCATTTGGGCCTGTTCTATAAAAAGCAAGGTGTGTCTGAGTGTCTTATCTGCTCGAAAACTCAAGGGATAATACGTTATGATGGTGGAAGCTTTTGACTTAACGGACTCTGTTGTATTTAAAGATATGGGATGTAAATGCTCTTTCTTCACTAGAGATTAATCTTAAATTCACAGTTCCAAAAAATGAATCTATGTCATTTATTTATTTTTAGGATTAAAAAGAGTGGTGGTGAAAAATACCTGAGTTGTTAAGATGGTTATCCTAAGATGTTTACTGTATAAATGTGTTGAGTGAATTTGTCAGCTATTTCCTCAGAAGAATGATTTTAAACAAAAGAACATCTCTAGCCTGACAGATTAACAAAAAAAAGCCCTTAAAATTCTTTTGGTCTGACCTATCAGGAACCAGTATGTGCACGTAAGGGTGGTAAATGTTTATGACTGGCAGTTGTGAAGAACTTTTTTCATTTCTTTCCGAATCATGTAGGCTACGTAGTATCAGGAGAAATGGGTGACTAAGAATATTTTTGTGACTGTTAAATTTGTATTTGTGTGTGTTTGCATTTAATTATTTAATTGCAATAATCTTGATTAAATGTATCCTTTGTGTCAGGCCTCATCTTTTTAAATTCTCAAAAGGATCCTTCTAGCTACATATTGTTACCCATTGTAACAATTGTAAATATTGTACCCATTATACAGATGAGGCAAGTCAAGTGCAGAGCAGGTATGTAACTTGGTCAAGATTACTCATAGAGAAGTGAGTCTGGACATGAACCCCAGGACTGTTCGTCTCAAACACATACCTTCCTGCAGAGAGAGGGGAAAGGAAAGAAAGAGAAACATTGACTTGTTGATCCACTTACTTATGCATTTATTGGCTGTTTCTTGTATATGCCCTGGCACGGCATCAAACCCATAAACTTGGTGTATTGGGATGAGACTCTGACCAAGTGACCTACCCAGCTAGGGCAATGATGGTCCTTTTCACCAGGGTTTTATAGTTCTGTAGAATCCTTCAGTTATCCATTTTTCATTTTGGGAGGTGAGACTCAAAATAAACTAATTTATGGTTGGTAACCTTAATGCAGAAGACGTACTAGTGCCCTGACGGGTGTGGCTCAGTGGGTTCAGTGCCATCTAGCAAAGGGAAAGGTCACTGATTAGTGTCCTCCTGGTCAGGGCACATGCCTGGGTTGCAGGCCAGGTTTCCAGCTGGGGCTTGTGAGAGGCAACCAATCCATGTTTCTTTTGCACATCAATGTTTCTTTCTCTCTCTTTCTCCCTCCCTACCCCTCTCTCTAAAAATAAATAGATAAAAATCTTAAAAAAAAAAAAAAAGACTGTTCTAGGGAACATTTGTGATCTTGTTTCCCAGCAGTTGTCATCAGCTTGGCTCAAATAAAGTCTTATAAAAAATTTTTTAAAAAGATTGCATTAGCTGCAATACAGTTTCAGATTTTTAGAGCAAGAAGAGTCCTTTTTGATAATAATTTCTTTCATTTTAGAGAGAAGTTACCTGAGATGGGAGCCGTTATGACTTGGTCACCATAGTGTGGCTAGTTTTGGAAGGGCAGAGGATTGGACCCTAGCTTTCCTGACTTTAAATTCCTGGGTTTTTTTTTTTTTTTTTTCCACTCAGTTAGTGCTGCTCAAAATTAACTGTCAATATGAAAAAAGAATCCATCCTGAGAAGCACATTAACATGCTTAGTGTTTTAATTTAAGCAAGAGATGAGCATTTGAATTAAGAGCTTTTTCCGCAGTAAATTCTAAAAGAAAGTGTTTAAGTCAAATAGTGTTTAATCAACAAATTTATTCCATGAGTATTTGTGGAATCCAGGAGTGAAATGGGTCCACTGTCACAGGCATTGGGGACATAGAAAGGGATTAAAAGAAATCCTTGTTCTTAAAATGCTTTTATTTTAGTGGGAGGATATAGACAATAACAAATCATCAAATATATAATATAACATAAATGTGAAATGATAAGTGCTGTGGAGAAAAGTACAGCTGGGAGAGGAGGTGGGGAGTAATAGCAGGAGGGCTTTACTTTACACGGATGAGCAGGAGAGGAAGGCCCAAGATGGCTTTTGAGCAGAGACCTGAAGGAAGTGAGAGAGTACCATATGGCTACTGGGGAAAGTTCATTCCAGCAGCTGACAGCAAGAGCCAAGTCCCTCAGAGGGAAGCATCCTCAGCATCCTCAGTTTGGAGCTCTGAGCCCAGTAAGCAAAGGGGAGAGGATGGTGATAGGAGATGGTGGACGGGAGATACACACCAAGTAGGGCCTTGTAGATAAGGACTTTGCCTTACTTTGTGTGCATTAAAAATGCAGAGTGAGGCTCTTTCTTGGCCTTTAAAATAGCTATCTGTATTTAATTTCGCATTGCTGGCAAAAGCAAAAGGCATGTAGGAAATTATTTTTAAGAGTGCAAGTAAACATAAATTTAAAAGAAATTAAAAAACAGTAGCTCAAAAATGCCCACTCAAATATTATTGAATTTTGCATTATATTTCATAGAGCATTAGTCTTTTTTAAATAGAGGGAATTTATTTATTTGTTTGTTTGTTTTAAAGCAGTAGCTCATTTGTGAAAGTTCCAAAAGATTTCTGCTTCCTATCTCATTTTTCTCTGCAAACTCCAGGTGGGGACAGGCATCATGCCTATGGATGTTGACAGAGATGCTAATCGACTTGCCCAAGGTGGCCAAGATATTTTTTACTTTATAGTAAAAAAATACAGTAATTTTGAACCCAAGCATTTTGGTTAGTGTTTCTTGTGTTTCATTGTATTTGTTTATAAGGATCCTCTCCTCCCCCCGCTACACATATGCCATTCAAAGAGTTGAACATGAATGTTCATGGCACCTTTATTTGTGATCGCCAAAAACTGTCCACCAACAGGTGAATGGATAAACAACTGTGGTACATCCATATGGTAAGTTCTACTCAGCGATAAAGAAAAATGAACTGTTGATATTCACAGCATAGATTTATACTGAGTGCAAGAACCCAAACAGGAGCACATTTCTGTGGAACGTATAGGGAACACAAAGGAAGCTGTAGTGACAGAAAACAGACCAGTGTTGCCTGGAGGTGGAGGCAGGCAGGAAGGGATCAGAGAGAGTGGGCGGCAGAGGAGTCTGAGGAGACTTTTGGGGTGAGGGTTATGATCCCCATTTGATGGTGGTGATGGTTTCGTGGTTGTATGTTTCATGTGTCAAAATGTATCAAACCGTACACTTTAAATGTGTGTAGTTTATTTAATGCCAGTTATACCTTAATAAAACAAACAAAACCCCCCACACACCCAGAATGCTTTCCTGATATTTAGGAAATCAAAAAAGGCTCAGCAAAGGTTTTTGTTTGTTGTTCGTTACTGGGTTTTGTTTTGTTTTGTTTTGTTTTTTCATGTAAGGGAAGCGGAATTTGAGTTTGGAGCTAATCATCAGAAATAGTCAAGGCTTTGGATACGTAGGATACACTCAAGTGAAATTTTTAAGACAATATTTCGATTTATAAATGTTGATCTGTTCTCAGAATGTTTATCCCTTGGTTAAAATTCTTTAGAAAGTGTTCATGTGTTTTTATAGAATTCTAAACTCTGGATTTTGAAGTGTTACTGAATAAATGAGTAAACTGCCTTTGTTCACCAGTAGAATTAATCACCATGTGATTAATGAGCACTGGAATAAGAGTTACTGAATCTTGGTGCAGAGTTCTGTGAGCCTGGGCGAATGGTTCAGAAGCTCTCAGGCTTGGCCGACTAGCTGTGAAGTTAGCATGAAGTATCTGAGGACTGTGGAAGGCAGTACTGTCTAGAGGTCAAAGGCAGGCTCAAAGAGTCAGGCTGGGATTGTAATTCTAGCTCTGCCCCTTACTAGCTGTGTGACCTTGGGCAAGTTCCATACCTTTAGTAATCCCTGGTTTCTTCTTCCACTGCAGCTTCTTTGTCATCACTGTCACCACCTCTGCCACCACCATGACAACAGTGTCAGCATATTGTATGCCAATCTCAGTGCTAATCACTCCCCACACATTAACCCATTTAAACCCTCACAAAGACCTTATGAGGCTGGTACTATTGTCCTTATTTTACAAATGAGGACCTGTGGCACTGAAGCAGAGGAACTTGACAAAGTTCATGCTGTTAGTAGCAAAACTGAGACTGAAGTAGGTCTGACTCCAGTCCAGGGTCCAGGGTCTGAAACCATGCTACTAGACCATGTCATCACCTTTAAGAGGGGGAAAATAACAAGGTTAATGTAAGAATTAGCTAGGAAGGAATGTGCTTAAGTATGATCACTGTATGGACTCCATAAGATGCTACGTTACTGGAAGGTTAAGCTTGTGCTTGTTCACTCACTGCTCACGAAGCAAATGATCCCATCAACAGAATCTTTTTCTTTAGTAGTGGGTAGTGGAGATAGTGGTGTGTGTGTGTGTGTGTGAGCGTGTGCGAGCGTGTGTTAAAGAGAGAGATATTGATTGATTCAGTGAGAGATTCCTCTGGAATTTTTTTCATTCCCAATTTATTTGCAATATAGCTAGGCAGATGAGAGAATAGATAGTCTTCATTTCAGTTTTCCTCCAATTGTTTGCCTAAGGTCTTGCTAAATAAATCAGTTTTGATTATTATCTGTCTCCTTGGCTTCTACATTGACTGTCACAAAATACCACCTGTTGGCCAGGGCTACTGGGTGGAATGTCATCCACCTGTTCTTTCCCAAGTCCTAAGTGTCTGTGGTGATAATTATGAACCATTAGTTCTTGAAAGTGTCCTGTGTTTTCTCCTCCCTCCCACTCTTTGCATCTTGTTTTGCAATGGTGGTCCGCTTTGCAAGATGTTTAGACAATAGTCAATGTAGATATGTAAATAACAGCAGGTGAGCAACTATGGGACAAATGCAGTTGTGTCAGAAGGAGAGAAGACAGCAGAAATTGTAAAGCTTTTTTTACTTGGATCATGCATTCTTAATATAGCTTATATATCTATTTCATTTTTAAAAACTAATACATGAATACGGTCTTTAAAAAAATGGAAGTGCCCTGGCTGGTGTGGCTCAGTGGATTGAGTGCTGGCCTGAGAACTGAAGGGTCGCCGGTTCACTTTCCAGTCAATGCACATGCCTGGGTTGTGGGCCAGGTCCCCAGTTGGGGTGTGCAAGAGGCAACCAATCAGTGTCTCTCTCACACATCAATGTTTCTCTCCTGCCCTGTCTCTCTCCCTCTTCCTCTCTCTAAAAATAAATAAATAAAATATAAAAATTTAAAAAATGGAAGTAACAGATGAAACAGAAGTTCCTTTTTGACTACCACCCCTACTCTTGGTCTCCATCTACTCCCCATCCCAGTTATACCAGGGAGAAAAATTTTTTATTCAAGACTGTTTTTGAATGTGTACATTTATGAGTCTGTATATATATCACACATTGCGATGCTGGACATATCTTTCTGTAACTTGCTTCTTTAAAAAAAACTCAATGATTTTTTGGTCTTTCTATGTCTCTAGGTATAGATCTACCACATTTTCCGAAGTGCTGCACAAGACTCCAGAAATACCACAGTTTATTTGGGCATTGCCCTATTGATGTATGTCTTAGTTTTCTGTTGCTGTGCTAACAAATTATTGCAAACTTAGTAGCTTAAAACAATACAAACTTATTCTTCTTTGTTTTTGGAGGCCAGAGGTCAGAGATGAGTCACACTGGGTTCAAATCAGGTGTTGGCAGATCTGGTTGCTTCTGGAGACGCTCGGGGAGAACTCTTCCCTTGCCTTTTCACAGCTTCTAGTGGCCTCCTGTATCACTTGGCTCGTGGCCCCTTCCTCCATCTTCGGAGTTCATCACCCTGCTCTCTGATCTGTCATCATTCCTTTTTTTCTGACTCCTCCCACATTCTTCTCACAAGGACTCTTGCGACTACATTTAGAGCCCACCAGATAATCCAATCTCTGTCCATCTCAAGGTCCTTAATTGAATCACATCTGCAAAGTCCCCTTTGCCATCCACAGTCATATCCACAGGTTCTGGGGATTAGGACGTTTTGGGGGGCCATTCTTCACACTACCACGATGAACATTTTGGTTGGTTTCAGTTTTTCACTATTATAAATGGTCCTTTAGTGCATATCCTTGCATGCCCATTTTTGTACGTGTGGGAGTATTTCTCTAGAGTAATTCCCAAGAAGTAGAATCGCTAGGGTCATAGGTGACCATTTTAAATTTTAATAGATATTGCCAAATTGCTCTCCAAAGAGATCATACCAGTTCATACGCCCAAGTAACAGTGCTTGATAGGACCTCTTTTCCTCACACTCTCAGAGAGATTATTTTAGAATTCATGGATTTGCTTAAATTTATCATTTGCTTGCCGTGGTTGGTATGGCTCAGTGGATTGAGTTCCAACTTGCAAACCGAAAGGTCGCTAGTTTGATTCCAGGTCAGGACACATGACTGGGTTGTGGGCCAGGACCCCAGTTGGGGCATGTGAGAGGCAACTGATTGATGTTTCTCTCCCTTTCTTTCTCCCTCCTTTCCCCTCTCTCTAAAAATAAATAAAAATTAAAAAAATTTAAAAAATTTATTATTTGCTTAAGCCAATATTGGGCTTTCACTTGGAGTGAAATGGAGTGGAATATTGGAGTGAAAGCCCAATGCTGGCTTACGCTGCTGCACCACGGTCAGCCAAAAGGAGCCAGAGTTTTCCTGCCCTGCTGCCTCGCCGTTATCGTACCCCTTCAGAGGACTTCTCTCGTTGCTTGACCTCCTTGGCCTTCTGACATACACCCATTTTGGTTAGTAATCCAGTTAATACAGGCCATGTCCATATATAGGCAGGAGAGAGCGACAGCTTCTTATACCGATGGTCCGGGGCTGCTGCCAGGGGCCAGCAGAGCCAGGGAGCTGTCCACCCTGGGGAGAGATGCACTGGCCCCTAAGTGTGTCAGCGGCCACAGCCATTGTCACACAGACTGTTTCAACTCAGACTGTCTTCACATTTTCTCTCTTACACGCCAGTATGTGGAGTCATTCTGTTTTTTTGGCCTATGTGAAAAATAACTGATTTTAAGTTGATTGTATTTTAACGCTGTGCAAAACTTTGGTTATAAAAAAGTGATGCATGGATGTTGTAGAAAATAGAGAAAAGACCTAAAAGTATAAAAGGGGAAAGAAACAGCCTTTGATTGAACCATTTAGAAATAGCCATATTAATTAATTTTTTACTATTTTTCTCTTTTTAAATTAAAAATAGTTTTCAACTACAGTTGACATTCAATATTATTTTACATTAATTGCAGATTCAGCTTTCTTCATATATATAAAACACTGGGATTATACACTCTATGCAGTTTTGTGTCTTTTAATCACTTATTGGGACTATTTTGTCAAATTAAAAACGTAATTTTAATGGTTGCATAGTAAGTTATGGATGTACTATTGTTGTTCTGTTGTACATTACTGCTTTTTCTTTACATCTCTTTTAAAGATAATTTAACCTTATAGAAGGCTAAAAGGCAGCCCTGGCTGGTGTAGCTCAGTGGATTGAGCGCGGGCCTGCGAACCGAAGGATCGCGGTTCGATTCCCAGTCAGGGCACATGCCTGGGTTGCCAGGCCAGTTCCCGGCAGGGGACATACAAGAGGCAACCGCACATTGATGTTTCTCTCCCTCTCTCCTTCCCTTCCCCTCTGAAGATAAATAAATAAAATCTAAAAAAAAAAAAAAAAAAAAAAAGAAGGCTAAAAGGTGTTTGGCATTTAGAGTGTTACTTGTTTAATAAAGTTTGATAAATTATACATTTGTAGTTATTAAAATTAAAATGTGTTTCTGCAGCTCGTTACTATTGATGGTTTGTAATTTAAAGGGATTTTTAGAGTGCTAAAGGGTTTCTCTCCCAGTGATGGTGAATATTTGTGTGGAGCTTTGTGTTTCCAAAGTGCTATAAGCACAACTGTAGAAGAATTCGTGTTCCACGACGGGACACTTGGACTCCACCCTTGAATCCCTAGTGTTTCTGCTGAAACCTGCTGTTGGCTGCATTACTAGGTCATAGCACAGTGTAGCAATTTTAGATTAACCAGTATGGAGATTCGTAATTCGTAAACTGTTCTATGCAAATTGTAGGCTTAGTAATGCTAATACTTACAGATGCAGCATTCAAGTAGTGGTTTTATACCAATAACATATTAACATTTAGCTTATATTTGTAACAGATCTGACTCTGTTTGCTCTGTGTTCTGTAGTTTGCATTACTGATTTCAGACCAACAAAGTCTAATATAATAGATGTAGCTATTCACAGAACAGACTGGAAAATCCGGACCTCCTATCTCCATTGATATGTTTGCTTTTCTTTTTCTTTTTGATTGAATTTATTGGGGTAACACTGGTTAATAAAATTACACAGGCTTCAAGTATAAAATTCTGCAATACAACATTTGTATATTGTACTGTGTGTTTATCACCCCAAATCTATGTTTGCTTTTTTTTTTTTTTTTAAGATTTTATTTATTTATCTTTAGAAGGGAGGGGAAGGAGAGAGGGAGAGAAACATCAATGTGCGGTTGCCTCTTGTATGTCCCCTGCTGGGAACTGGCCTGGCAACCCAGGCATGTGCCCTGACTGGGAATCGAACCTCGATCCTTTGGTTCGCAGGCCCGCGCTCAATCCACTGAGCTACACCAGCCAGGGCTTGCTTTTTTTTTTTTTTTTTTTTGTTGTTGTTGTTGTTCAAGTACAGTTGTCTCCATTTTCACCCCACCACTTCCTCCCCACCTGTCCCCACCCATCCCTGCCTCCCACCCTTGACCCTATCCCCTTTGGCTCTGTCCTGTGTCCTTTATGTTTGTTTTGTTGATTAGGTTCCACTTATACGTGAGATCATATGGTAGTTCTCTTTCTCTTTTTTTTTAATAGATATTTTATTGTCTCACAGTTCTGTAGGCTAGTGGTATTTTTCTTTCTGTTGAAATAAAATAATTAAGAATGTACTCTGTGTTGATGTATTTTCATCTGTTGGTACACAATAGAAGAATTACCATCTTTATTTTTTTATTTTTAAGGAATTTTATTTTGCCCTGACTGGTGTGGCTCAGTTGGTTGGGCATTTTCCTAAAAAGTGAAGGGTCACTGGTTCAGTTCCCAGTCAGGGCACACGACTGGGTTGTGGGTTTGGTCCCTGTTTGGGGCACATATGAGAGGCAATTGATAGATGTCTCTCTCCCACAGCAGCGTTTTTTTCCTTCTCTTTCTCCCTCCTTTTCCCTTTCTATCAGTTGAGAAGGAAATAAAAATAACTAAAATTTAAAAATAAATAAAAAATTTTAAAAAGGAATTATATTTTATTTTTATTGATTTTAGAGAGAGAAAGGAGAGGAGAGAAAGAGAGAGGGAGAAAATCAATTTGTTGTTCCACATATTTACACGTTCATTGTTTGATTCTTGTATATGTTCTGATCGGAGATCGAACTTACAACCTTGACTTATTGGGACAATGCTCTAACCAACTGAGCTACCCAGCCAGGACCTTCTTTATTTCTTGGTACCAATTCCTCTCTGATCATCCAGGTGTGGTATAGCTGAAAGGTGATGACTGGGAACACCTTTAATCTTATGCTTAGTTAAGTATAGAATAAAGATTTGATCTGTAGGGCAGCATTTCTCTTTGTTTTGAGCCTCTTTTTTGTTTGTAAGACTCAAATGCTTAATATCTACAGTGTTTAAAACTGAGCTAAGACTTGAAATAACCTGCATATATTGTGGGTGAGAGTAGTTTTGTAGTGATGACTCAAAATAATTTGAGATTCAAGGTATTGCTCCCTGGTTTTTATAGGAGCATCTGATTAACATCCTGTTTTTACCCTCTTTCTGTCTCTTTTGGGAGCCAGGCTAAAGAACATCAGAAAAAAGAGCAGCTATTATTAATCTTGTATTGTACCTATTCTATTTGGGCAAATGCTGGCTGATGTGATTAAAGTGACCCTTCACATTTGAAAAGTTATATTTCTGTAATTTAGCAAGCAGGTAGTTCTTAGGGGTACAGGAAATGGAGATTTAGCCTAACTTTTCAAAGTCAAAGTTTAGAACTTATTTTGGGATTTTGCCTTGCAGCCTGAAAGGATCTGTTCGTAGTTTCTTAAAATAACTCAATTTATCTCTGTTCAGCAGTCGTTGTTGAAACCCAAGGAAAAGCCACATTTGGGGAAATATGAAAGCCAAGAAACTGGCACTCTTTTCATGGTATAATATGTTCTTCTGTGAGAGAGGTGATAAAAACAGTCTGTAGGTGGGTTAATAATTTCAGAGCCTTTTCTGTGGGGTAGTGTGGTTAGAATTTAGGGAAGTAGCACTGGTTTGATGAAATATCCATTTGGTGTAAGAATTCCTCACCTGCCTTTCAGTTGTCCCTCGTCTGTCACGAAGCCATGCGCTCATCCTTGAACTGCAGAGCTGCCCAGATAACTTTGCTAGAGGTGTCAGCATAGTTTTAACCTGGGTATGGTGGCTACTGGTTGGGGCTGCCCAGTCAGGTCCATAGTCCTATGAAATCCTTCTGCTCGTTTCCATGGCGTTGTCATTCTGTTTTGGTGTGGGCTAAGGCAAGACTTCACCCTTGTCGTGGATGTTTGCTGACGTGAAAACCAAGGTGCTTCCTTCCAGCCTTTGAGCTGCTGACTGTCTTACAGAAATTCCGAGGTTTTCGTCATTACACACAAGGTCTCTTCACAAGCCATGCACCAGTTTCTGCCGCGGAGTTTTTGAGGATCTGTTAAATTTATGCTCTGTGTGTTTAAAACCAGGTTGATAGTTAAAATTTTTTTTCTTTGCTACCTGTATTTTCAAGTACCTAAATAGAACAGAAATTTTTTGTTACATAGCTGTGTTATTTTGCAGCCAAATCATTCTGGACTTTGTACATTTTAGTACAGATGGCCTGAATGAAGTTCAGCACTGCCCTGGGCCAGACCATGCCCCTCCCTGCTCGTTGTCCCCCTCCATCCCTACCTTCTTTTGTGTCCCTTAGAAATGTTTTTTTTTTTAAGATTTTTATTTATTTATTTTTAGAGAGAGGGGAAGGGAGGGAGAAGAAGAGGAAAAGAAACATCAATGTGTGGTTGCCTCTGGCGTGCCCCCCACCACCGGGGACCTGGCCCCCCACCCAGGCATGTGCCCTGACTGAGAATTGAACCAGCAACTCTTTGGTTCACAGGCCAGCGCTAGATCCACTGAACCACACCAGCCAGGGCTAGCCCAGTTTCTTTGCCTCCAAAACACAAATGCAGTTTCAGTCTTCAGAGAAGGTGAGGAAAAATCCAGTCTTTTGACATCAATTTGGTATCATAAAGAAGAATAGAGAAATAGAGCTTTTTTTTTTTTAATTAAAAAAAAAAAAACACAACCTCTGCTTTTGAAGGATTCTCACTATAAGATTGAACAAAGCTTTTAGACCATAATGAGGAAAAGCAAAGCTCTTATACATATAAAGAAAACTCATTTCATGAAGAATTTGAAGCATGGAAAAAGAGTGTCTGGAGCAAATGGCAGAAGACCAGAGGCCTTAGAGCTAGGCAGAAAGGACAGTGCAGCTGGCTGCCCAGCTTGTTTCTCTCTATCATTGACTACTTTAGATTCTTATTCATCACAGTGTGTGCTTGGATATTAAAGACTTTGGCTGGTAGGTTCAGTTTCTTGAGTAAGGAACTATCAAAAGATTGTTGGTTCTTGGTATTTGATTTTAAGACGTTAAATGTTCCCAAAGTGTGTATGTTTTTCTCCCCTTTCTTAGATCATTACCCATCCTGTTGATATTTTACAACACAGTCCAAAAGGTAGAATTTTGAGTGTTATTTTTCAAATATGAAAGTGAATCTAAATGAATTTTGCCATGGGGATTGTATAAGCCTACTTCAAGGCAGTGGGGGGACAGATGGATGTTCTTGCTCTAAGTCATAATGTGGCAGCTCAGAGACTTACGATGATGGCCCTTACCATTTCCTCTCATCCTTTCTTCAGAGTCTCTCATCGTTATTCTGTCTAACATTTGAGCAGAGGCAAATGTATAGTGGAAGGAAATCAAGAAGTGAAGTCTGACCCTGGCTGGTGTGGCTCAATAGATTGAACACCAGCCTGGGAACCAAAAGGTCATTGGTTTGATTCCCCACCAGGGCACTTGCCTGGGTTGTGGGCCACGTCTTGCAAGAGGCAACCAATTGATGTTTCTCTCTCTCTTTTTCTTTCTCCCTTCCCCTCTCTCTAAAAATAAGTAAATTAATTTAGGAAATGTAAAGTCCAGCTCAAACATAGCCTTGCCATTAAGTGTAGTTTCTGTGCATGTGGAAACCGTACACCTCTGTACTATCTAAAAACAGAAATAACATCCTCAGCAACTTCACGAGGTAAAATCTCCCCATACCCCAAAAGCATAATTACAAGCTTTTACTTTTCTATGTAATGTAACATTCAGTGACTGTAATTCACTCATCTAACGTAGTAAGTTTTTTCTTTGGATGTTTCTGTTCCAGCCTGCTATTTGTTCATAGGCTTTTTCACTTCTTAGGAAGGTGATGGTGAATAATATGTTTAAATCGTGAATTTAAATTCCTAGGCCAGCAAGGTTGAACCTAGTGATCTTGTTTTGGGTTATTCTCCCCCCCGCCCCCCATTTTTACTTTTAAGGGACCTAATGTGACCCAAACTAAACAGATGTCTTATGTTTATTAATGATTTTCTTGTTTCCAAGTCATATTGAAACTACAACATTTACCCTGATATATTTTTAAAAGTGAAGCATTCTGTAAATTACAAAAACAAAAAACTGCTGAATGGGAGAAGTCCTCAATTTCCTCATAACTGTATGTGCATTTGTGAATGAGAGAGCACTGCATCCTCCTTCCTACCCACAGTGTGGTATGTTTACTGAACACCAACATTTGAGAGAGAAGGGGCATGCTAGGCCTATACTTTCTTTCTTCACGTTTCTGAGACAGCTGTGTGTGGGTCATTCTGCCTTCGTTTTAAAGACTAGGAAATCAGGGAACAGAAAGAGTAGTGACCAACATAGCATAGGTTAGAATTTCTGCCTTTTAAACACACTGAGCAGTATTTTATCTGGTAAGCAATGTTACTAAGTAGGTACACATGATATCCTTGGTAATGAAATATTTCTTGTGTGTTGGCACAATTGAAGTCAGGCAGTATAGTGTTAAGATGTGTAAAAATACTCCGATGACTTTCCACAATTTATCTGTAGTATTAATGGGGGGAAAACAACTAAATGCATTAAACCTTTCACTCTTACCCCCTTGCCTAGAGGTTTCTGTGTATTAAAGGATGAGATTTGTTTGAATCTATCCAGCTACTATGAAGAGTTTATAGATGGATCTAGAAATCTCCAGAGTTGTCTTTGTTGGGCCACCTTAAATAGTCCTCTTTCCTGAAACACTCATCTGGTTTTTTACTATTAAAAGATGATTTAAATTGGTTACTGAGGGAAGATCTCTGTGGTGTTGAGCTGAATTCTGAGATAGCAGAAGGAGGGCCAGCCGCATGCCATTATCTGTGTCCTGGCAGACACTGGACACACTCCACCCTGGCATATTTGGTGGGAGGTGATAGTGCCAGGGCTGAAGATGAGCCCTGTCCCCTTCGTGCACTGGGGACCTCTGTTCTTACAGTAAGCTTGTATTACTTTGGAAGCAAGAGATTGGAATTCTCTGTAAACACATACAAAGCAAGTCAGGAGGGGTGAGCAAGGGCTGGCCACTTGATGGATCTACACAGAAAGCTGGCTTTCAGATCTTTCAGGTTCTGCAAGGGAAAGAAAATCAGCCCTTAGTCCACCTGAAGTGATGGCTAGACTAGGAAATGAGGTGGCTGATGAAAGAAGGTGATGATTTACGATGCCATTAACACTCACTTGGATTTCTGACACAGAGTTGAGCTCTTTCTTAGGGAAACTAAAGACCCTTAATGTAGACTGAACTGCAACTTAGTATTTGGTTCTAGTTGACTGAGCTGCCATGTAGCCAAGAGACTTGACCCGGCCCTCTCACCAAGGGGTCTAATAACCAGGAGAACAAAGCGTGGTGTGACGTGTGGCCGAAAGTATTGGCATCGTGAATCACAGCAGATTATGTGGACAATAAAATTGAGGGTGTGTCTTGCTGACAGCCTTAAGCTTTTTAAATTGGATTATTTTTCTTAGGTTGAAATAAAGTCTTATTCACTTGAGGGGGGGGACTAAAGATGTTTGCTTCTTTTGAAGCCCAGAAAAATTAATTCATCCAAGAACACTGATGCGTAAAGTTTACTAGATAAAAATGTACTGAGAGATTAGGAAGGGACTCTTTTACTTCATTGACTTCATGTTCTTAATGAAGAAAAACAAAATAGGCACTTTAGACCTCTGAGAAGCAAATCCTGGCATTTGTATGAGACTGCTTAGAAGCTTAGGAGAAGTACTACTCCCAAAATCAGTGAAATCAAAGCAAGAAAAGTTACACAAAATATTTTTCCCTAATAACATACACTACTTCTTCAGAAATTATTATTACCTTCCTCTTTTCAAAGTGTTGTGAGAATGGCATGCTTATTTTGGGCTTTGAGTCTAAAAAGGCATTTGATACCAAAATAAAAAGGGCTGTGTTTTTATTACCAATAGTCTTTCCAAAAACTTCTTCCAGAAATATAAAATTATTTGAGGTATTCTCGAATAGTCTCTTGCTTTTCTAGAGTAAGTAGGCTTCTTTTTTTAAACACTTTTAAAAATTTTATTTTTAGAGAGGGGGTACAGGAGGGAGAAAGAGAGGGAGAGAAACACCCACCAGTTGCCTCTTGCACTCCCCCAAACCCCCAACCAGGGATCTGGCCTGTAACCCAGGTGTGTGCCCTGACCGGGAATTGAACCAGCGGCCCTAGGTTCATGGACAGTGCTCAACCTACTTAGCTATACCAGTCAGGGCACAAGTAGGTTTCTGTCATCAAATTCATTTTTCTCCTTTGCCCTCAGCCCTTGCCAAAAATAAAATCCTCCTACACTTGCTCCTCCATTTTGACTCCGTAACACTCCAGGCGCTGTTTCTAGGAAAGGTTGAAATGAAGAATACTGTATTTCCCATTGACCATGTTTGCCCTGCCACCACTGAATTCTAGACCAATTTCTTCTGCCATCTGTTCTCAGCATGGATAAGCTGAAATTCGTATAACCAGAAATAAGGGAAATTAGATGTTTCCTTTGATTTCTTCTTCCCCAAGAAGCAGGGCTCATCTCTGTCAGTTTGACTCTCTACTGGAGAGTAACTCGGCATGGAGATGTCATGCAACACATTTTTGAAATGTCGGTGTGTGAGTTTTCCTTCCAGGTTTCTCTCTATATATAATTTTTATTTTTTAAAGATCTTATTTATTTATTTTTAGAAAGAGTGGAAGGGAGAAAGAGAGGGAGAGAAACATTGATGTGCGAGAGAAACATCAATGGGTTGCCTCTTGGCCTGCAACCCAGGCATGTGCCCTGACTTGGAATCGAACCATCAATGCTTTGGTTCGCAGGCATGCACTCAATCCACTGAGCTATACCAGCCAGGGCTATATATAATTTTTTAAAAGTAGTAAAAACATTTTATTTTTTGAATTGCAGCCTACTTTGTTTACCTAATGTTACAGTTCAAGTATTTTTCCCATGATATTATTATCTGTTCTCTCACCCCACCCCAGTTCCAAGGCAATTTTGTGCTTATTGTACACAACTTGGAAAATAAAGATAAGAAAAAAAGAAGTTAAAAATCAACTGTAATTCCTCCAATGTTAAGATTTTGAACCTGTTCCTCTTCTCTCCTAACTTCCTGTCTCTATAAATACACATATTTACACACACCCCCTACATTCATATATAAACCTTACCATATGTATGCACATTCCAAAGATAGGATTGTGCTCTGCCTGATATTTTAGTGACTTTAAGTTTTTGATCCACAGTGCTGTGTGATACAACTTTCAGGAGCATCATAAAACCTATTTCAAGGACATAGTAGAGTCTACTTGGTGAGATTTATTTCTCTGAACCATAAAATTGATCCATTTCTTACCTCTTGCTTTAGAGGCTGCTTACAAAAATAGAAAGATTAGTTATGGTCATCCAGATAAAATGTATGGTCCTCTAAATGTATCTCTTTGTAGACCACTTCTTGTGTTAATCTCCTTTATTTCTCAATATCAAAGTAATCATGACTTTTTACTGTGCTACAGTGATTTGAATAAATAAAAAATTTTCCACCTGCAATTAGAATGTATGGTCTTTAAAAGACATTCAATCTGTATGTTCACTGATCTCTACCACTTCATCTCTATGGTCTGTCCAAACTAAGAAGTGAATTATCTCTGCCCAAGCCTGGGACAGGGACTTGGCAGAGCCAATAAGGTGACAGCATGACAAAGCTCAGAGAGGGAATTCTGTGTATTGTCCTGTTACACATCATCCACTTAAACGGAATGTGTTTATAGTTCATATGGCAAGCAATTGGCACGGGAGCAAACACAGCTTGGGCCAACATACTGTCCTTATGTTCTAAATCAGCAGTTCTTACCACCTGCCGTGGGCCCCGTCTCCTTCTGCCCCGAGCATCACTGGGTTGGGAAAGCACAGTGACTACGGAGAGTGCGCTGTGCCTCGGCTCTGGTAGAACAGAAGGAAGGCTCTGAGGCATAGCTCCCGGTTCTACCCACCAGGGGTCCAGTATTATTCCCGATAGCAATGTGCATATTGATGGTTAGTGATAGGTAATTGATGTGCAGGTAAATTCTTCGTTTTACCTGGCTTTGTATTTTAATCACTAAGTTATTCCCAATTCTGGAGTTTCGTTTCTCAAAGGGAACTACTTGACAGATGCCAGCTCATTTATCATCAGAGAAAATTTTTTTTAGTTTTATTGATGTATAATTTTTAAATTCAACATTTGTCTCCCCATGAGATACAAAAACATATTTTATATAGTAAATGCATATATTTATGTAAAATGAGATATAAAGAATTTGGGCCCACAGGATTACAAACTATTGTCAGGCCAAATTCAACCCACAGATAGGTATTGTTTAGCATGCAGAATTTTAAAAAATACATGAATTTCAGTACCTTTAAGAGGTACATGCACTTTCCAATTTGCTGTGGAGCCCACTATTTTCTGTATTTATGTGTATATAAAATACTGATCCAAATAATTGATAAACTCTTTCTACTAGGAAAGTTCTTATTTAGGAATATGAAATTCCATATCTTTTTTTCTCCTGTTTTAAAAAATGGGAGCAATCGAGCCTGGCTGTTATTGAACACATTCCACTCCTTTCTTTTCCTGGCCTCTGAGTTCATGGTTGGGGACAATAAGCCCCCAGTGACTCTTAGCAGTTATGAAGGCTATAGAAATTCAGGAGCCATGGCAGCCTCAACAAAAGCTTTAGTTCCTGCTTCATGTTATAGAGTGGTCATTTCTCTCTCTGTCTGGAAACGCAACAGTAGCTTCAACCAATACATTGTTCTGGTTTTCTTTTGTTTTTTTGGAAATGAAGACTCTGTCACTTGATGCAGAGTGTGGGTTTGTCCCTGATTTGCTAAACTGGGAGTTGAAGACCTAAATAGCCAGTATAGTTAATTATCCTTGCACTCCTTGCTCCCTGCCTCCAACTACATGTGAAGTCTTATCTAGAAAAGGTACATTTAGTTTTAGCTAGTTGGTTAGTTTTTCTGAACATTTGTTCTTTGCAGACTGAGGGAGACAGATGGATTCGAATTCTAAAGTGGAGTCTTTTGATTTAGTAGAAGAAATAACCAGTAAAGTGATAGACGAGGTTTCCAGGCAGTTTTAATTAGCCAGGCACAGCTGTGAGCAGGAATTGATGAGAAGGGCAAGATTCAATGGCATAAAAGATGCAGAACTTCTCATGTTTCTTAGAAGTGCTTAGTGGTCAGCCACGGTCATCGGTAATTTTTATTGAGTAGTCACTGGGTGCATATTCATGTTCTTGCCTAACCTAGCCAAACAGTTACAGGCCACAGGCTTACCAGTGCCTCTTACCAGTGCAGGCATGACGCTAATTTCAGCTTTCTTGTTCGTGTTGACTAGAAGATGAGGTTGGGTGTCTCAAGGAGAAGTGCTGACCTGGGAGTGCGTGTGGACCTGGTGCCTCATTGTATTGTACCTATTGCTTTCTGTTGTTTTGTTTTCTTAAGGGGGGTGTGCAAGTGCACTATCAGGAAGCGTTTTTAGTCATTCACTCATTTAATAAATATTTACTGAGCCCTATTATGTTTCTGGTTCTCTGGTGCTTGGGATACTTTTTTGGAAAAATAGGCAAAGTTGTAAGCTTTATTGCTAGAGTTTGAAATAAATTTGAAAAAGATTTTTTTCAAATAATGTTAATTGCCATTATGAATGTTTACTACACGCCAGGTGTTGTGCTCTGTGCCTTATTTCAGGAGAAACAATTCAAAACATACTGAGATTTTTAGTGCAGAAGATATAAAGATGAATGAATCAAAGTCTACCTTTGAGGAGATTACGATCTATCAGAACCCTCTGGTGCATAATAATTATCTGTAAAACTTGTATTTTAATTGAGCGTATGAGTAGAATCCCTCCTGTGCATAATTCTGAGGACCAACAAGTTTTGCAAACGGGGGCTCTCTGTATCCGTTATGGGAGATTGGGTCATCACAGCTAAAGTCCGATGGCAGTGCGTAGGCTTCGTGAATGCTTCCAATCAAGTGGTTACTACAGAGCAGGGTTTCTCAACCTCAGCCAGATGATTTCTGTTGTGAGGACTTCCTGTGCATTGGAGGTTGTTTAGCAGTATCCCTGACCTCTACCCACTAGTTGCCAGTAGCACTTCTACACTCGTGACAACCAAAATGTTTCTAGGCACTGCCAAATATCCTCTGGGAGGCAGCCTCTGTCCACCCTCCCACCACCGCCACCTTTAACGGTGCCTGCCTAGGCATTCGTCTCCCTAGACAACCAGCAGCTCTTTCCAGAGGCAGATGCAGCTACGACATCACCCAAAGCAAAGCTTGTGCATCAGCTCACGCTCTTCCTAAAAATATGCAGCCCTTGAGCTCTTCACACCATAAACTGGGAATACTTTCATTTTACAGTAATGCTATTTCTAGAGAAATCACTAAGTGCTTATCAATAGTGGGGATAATGATCTTGGTCTGCTTTTTAGGGCAGGAATAATAATAGGAATTACAATATTTTAATTAATATTATATGAGTATAATACATTAAAAATATACATGTAAGGTGTATATGTTTTGGGTAGAACTTTTGAATGTATAAATATAAATAAATTGCCCTGGCTGGTGTGGCTTAGTGGATTGAGCGCCAGCCTGCGAATTAAAGGGTTGCCAGTTTGATTCCCAGTCAGGGCACGTGCCTGGGTTGCAGGCCAGGTGCCCAGTAGGGGGCGCGCTAGAGACAACCACACATTCATGTTTTTCTGCCTCTTTTTCTCCCTCTCTTCCCCCTGTCTAAAAATAAAATAAATAAAATCTTTAAAAACATAAATTATATATATATAAATATTCTGTGACCCCACCGCCCAGTCAAGAAATAAATGGATTCTTACCAGTACCTTTAAAGCCCTCTGTGTGTTCTATAATCCAAATCTCCTTCTCCTCATGTAGAAAACCACTATTCTGAATTTTGTTTTTATTTTTCTTTTGCTTTTCTTTATTGTTTTATCACATTATGCACACAGCCCTAAACATTATAGAGCTTAGTTTTGTGTGTTTTAAGATCTTATGTAAATGTAGTATGTCATATGTATTTCTCGTGACTTGCATTTTTCTTCACCCCACATGTGTTATATGAGTCTTCCATGTCAATGTGTGTAGCTATACTTATTTCCAGTGCTATGTAATTGTTAATTATCTGATAATATCACAGTGTAGCCATTCTCCTATTTATAGATACTTGAGTTGTTTCCAGTTTTTTTGTTACCATAACCAATGTTACTGTAAATATTCTTGTTCTTGTCATCTGGTGTTCCTGTACAAGAGTTTCTGTGGGGAATTACCTAGGAGTGGATTGCTAGATTGTAGGCTATATGCCTGTAGTAGGCTGACCAATGGCCCCTAAACAGGTCCTAATCCTTTGAAGATGTAAATGTTACCTAATATGGGAAGAGGATCTTTGCAGGTGTGGTTAGATTAAGGATCCTGAGCCGGGGAGATTATCAGGTGGGTCCTAACTGCAATCACAAGTGTCCTTAATAGAGGAGCGCAGAGGGAGAGCTCACAAAGTATAAAAGGAGGGGCTCCCAGAGGCAGAGATGGAGGTGACGTGGTCACAGGTAGGCGGTGCCAGCAGCTGCCAAAAGGTGGAAGAACCAAGAAATGGGTACTCTCCTAGAGCCTCTGGAGGGACTGTGGCCCTGCCAACACCTTGAATTTGCACAGGGATACTGAGTTTGGACTTCTGGTCTTCAGAACTGAGAGAAAATAATCTGTTGTTTCAAGACACTTAAGTCTGTGGTGAGTTGTTACAGCAGCCACAGGAAACTGGGACCATTTTAAGTTTAATCGGACAATGCCAATTGTTTTTTAATTTATAGTCCCACCAGAAATGTCTAAGAATTTCTATTTTTCATATTCTTTTCAGCATCTGGTACTTTTGCATTTTACCAATAGGAGATTTTACTAAGCAGTTCAGTAAAACCTAATACAGGTTTTGAAAAATTTAGTTTAGAATGCAAAAAAATTAAGAGTATACTGGTAAGGAGGTGAACATGTTGATATTGAATACTATAAAATGAAATTGAGGAGATGAGTTAAATTTATAAATATGCTATAGATAACGTGTTATTATAATTTCTCTTACCTCATCTCCCAAACACTAAATGAAATATTTTCTGCACACACTCTTCCTTCTCCAGAAGATAATCCTGTGATTCTTTGGTACTCACTACATGAATTGGCATGCTCTTTAATTCCTGTTTGGTTTATTTCTATTTTTTCAAGTTGAGTTTTTTGGGTGACATTGGTTAATAAAATTATATAGGTTCCAGGTATACAATTCTAGGTGTATTTCTATTTTTACTCTATCTTATCTTAGAGAATCTTTTTTGGCTAAACATACATTGGTAAAATAGTATTTTGGGGGGGAGTGTCTGCTCAGCAAGATAGTGTACTTGTGCATACATTTTTGAGGGAGCAGATGTTAGTCATCAACCCAGAAAATAGATTACACCCTTGTCTCATGAAATATATTATTTGTTGATAAATGTATTGCTCACATTAACAATGATTATACCTTAGAGGTGAATTGCATTTGGCATTAAAATAACTTAAAATGTATTTTCTCATTTAATTTCTATTTCCTGTTGTGTTCCTTAAGGGTAAACATTTAAACAAATATTTAAAGATTTTAGTTATTTTTTTTAGAGAGCCGGAGTAGTAAGGAGAGAGGGAGAGAAACATTGATTGGTTGCCTCTTGCAACCAGGGACTGAACCTGCAATCCAGGCATGTGCTAGGACTGAGAATGGAACTGGTGACCTTTTCATTTGCGGAATGAAGCCCAACCAACTGAGCCATACCAGTCAGGGTTTAGGATTGCATTAGCATTTTTTTAAATATATTTTATTGATTATGCTATTACAGTTGTCCCATTTCTCCCCCATCATTCCCCTCCACCCTGCACACCCTCTCCCACCCACATTCCCCCCCTTTAGTTTATGTCCATGTGTCATAAGTTCTTTAGCTTCTACATTTCCCACACTATTCTTGCCCTCCCCCTGTCTATTTTCTACCCACCGTCTATGCTACTTATTTTCTGTACCTTTTCCCCCCCTCTCCTCCTCCCACTCCCCTGTTGCTAACCCTCCATATGATCTCCATTTCTGAGGTTCTGTTCCTGTTCTAGCTGTTTGCTTTTTAGGTGTGGTTGTTAATTGCTCTATCCAACAAAGCTGTTATTTAGAATGGAAGGGAGGATAAAGTGCTTCTCAGATAAGGTCAAGTTAAAGGAGTTCATCATCACCAAGCCCTTATATGAAATGTTAAAGGGACTTATCTAAGAGAAAGAAGATAAAAAAATATGCGGTAAAAGGCAGCAAACTCACAGATATTGGCATTAGCATTTTTTAAAGATGTTGTTGGCTCAGAGGAAGCATGTGTTGAATTCAGATCTCCTTTGCCCCACCCCCAGCACTCTAGCTTTTATCTACTCAAGTCTTTCTTCTTGTAGGATTATCTGGAAAAATTCTTTCGTGGCGCTATTCTCCTCTAAAATAAGGGAGTCTCTGTAATGTCCTGACAATTGTTTAGTGGTTTCTACTTTTTCAGAGCACTCTCTGTACATTATTTCCTTTGATCTTAACAACTATGTAAAATGAAAACAGGTGTTACCCTCATTTTACAGATGTAGAAACACAGACCTAAAGGGTTTAAGTAAAACGCTTACAAGGAAACAGTTATTTGCAGAGGCTGGGCTTCAACCTAGTCCTTCTAACTCGCAATCTGGGCTGCACATTGCTTTCACTTCTGAAGTTTAAAAAAAAAAAAAAAAAGCCTAGATCCCCTCCCCAGATAATCTGATTGGAGTAGGACCCACTCATTAGTATTTTTTCCCTCTTTTTTTGATTGTTGTTCAAGTACAGTTGTCTGCATCCCCCCCATCACTTTATTAGTATTTTTAATTAAAAATATTCAGTTGCAGTTGAAATTATAGTCTTATATTAGTTTCAGGTGTACAACAGTGATTAAACATTTATATACCTTATGAAGGATTTACTCGAGAAGTCTAGTACCCATTTGACACCATGCATAGTTATTACAATAGTAGGTATATTCCCTGTGCTGTATGTTACATCCCCATGACTGTTTCTATAACTGGATATTTGTACTTCTTAACCTCTGCCCCTTTTTCACTGCCCCCAACCTCCATTAGTATTGTTAAAAAGCTCTCAAAGCAATTCCAATATTCAGCCAGGTTGAGAACTGTCCTCTTATTCTGGTGTCTCCTCCTTCTATCATGGGTATTTTCTTCATCTAATTAAAAGGTGCTTATGTGGAAGAGTTAAGAATATTTTTCCATTGCTCCAGAAGGCAGAATTACAATCAATCCAAGTGAGAGAGGGTTATTCAGATGTATAGTGGGAACCAGATGTATGTTCTAAGATAATTATTCTTGGAATTTATGTATCTTCTCATTAAATTATCAAAAGTTTGTGTGCCAGACACTGTGCTAAGCTATGCTGATACAAATATGAATAAGATATGGGTTCCTCTTTCAAGACTCAGAGTTTAAAGAGGGGACAGACTGTACATAAACCCATTATAGGAGAGTGTGGTGTTACACGTACTGGAGTTGTGTGATTTCCTTCTTTATATGTGTTTTATTTTAAAAGTTTCCACAGTGATTTACCAAAATATATTTATGCTAAGCATTTGAATATATCACTGTAGTAGTCTATGTTGCTATGTAATTCAAGCAATTAACAGATAGTCTTTTCAGAGATATCTTTTTTCTTTAAATACTCCTAATAAAATTTATTTAATAGTATTTAAACCATTTGGAGGAGGAGTTCCTACATCTTTCTCTAAATGTTATTCTTTTTTAAAAAATATATTTTATTGATTATGCTGTTACAGTTGTCCTACTTCCCCCCTTCATTCCCCTCCACCCTGCACACTCCCTTCCACCCACATTCCCCCTATTTAGTTCATGTTCTTGTGTCATACATATAAGTTCTTTGACTTCTACATTTCCCAAACTATTCTTGCCCTCCCCCTGTCTATTTTCTACCTACCATTTATGCTACTTGTTCTCTGTACCTTTCCCCTCTCTCCTCCTCCCACTCCCCTGTTGCTAACCCTCCATGTAATCTCCATTTCTGCTCCTGTTCCAGTTGTGTTTCTGCTCCTGTTCCAGTTGTTTGCTTAGTTTGCTTTTGTTTTAGGTGTGGTTGTTAATAATGGTGAGTTTGCTGTCTTTTTACTGTTCATATTTTTTATCTTTTTCTTAGATAAATCTCTTCAACATTTCATATAATAATGGCTTCGTGATGGTGAACTCCTTTAACTTGACCTTAACTGAGAAGCACTTTATCTGCCCTTCCATTCTAAATGAAATCTTTGCTGGATAGAGCAATCTTGGATGTAGGTTCTTGACTTTCATAACTTAGAATACTTCTTTCCAGCCCCTTCTTGCCTATAAAGTCTCTTTTGAGAAATCAGCTGACAGTCTGATGGGAACTCCTTTCTAGGTAACTGCCTCCTTATCTCTTGCTGATTCTAGGATTCTCTCCTTCATTTTAATCTTGGCTAATGTAATTCTGATGTGCCTTGGTGTGTTCCTCCTTGAGTCCAACTTCTTTGGGACTCTCTGAGCTTCCTGGACTTCCTGGAAGTCTATTTCTTTTGCCAGATTGGGGAAGTTCTCCTTTATTATTTGTTCAAATAAGTTTTCCACTTGTTGCTCTTCCTCTTCCCCTTCTGGTACCCCTATAATTCAGATGTTGGGACATTTAAAGATGTCCCAGAGGTTCCTAAGCCTCTCCTCATTTTTTTGAATTCTTGTTTCTTCATTCTTTTCTGATTCGATGTTTCTTTCTGGTCCACGTCATTGATTCAAGTCCCAGTTTCCTTCCCATCACTATTGGTTCCCTGTACATTTTCTCTTATTTCACTTAGCATAGCCTTCATTTGTTCATCTAATTTGCAACCAAATTCAACCAATTCTGTGAGCATCCTAATGACCAGTGTTTTGAACTGTGCATCTGATAGGTTGGCTACCTCTTCGTTGCTTAGTTGTATTTTTAAATTTATTTTAATTGTTCTTGTACAATTTTCTGTCTTTTACTCCCATCCCAGCCCACTGCCCCAGCCCTCCTCCCTCCCTCCCATTTCCACCCCCCCTAGTTTTTGTCCATGTGTCCTTTATACTTGTTCCTGTTCTTAGTTGTATTTTTTATGGAGCTTTCATCTGTACTTTTGTTTGGGCCATTTTTTTGACACAACTATTACTTAGTTGAGGGGCAGAGCCTTAGGTGTTCACCAGGCTGGGGCCTGGTCGCTGGGTTGTGACGCAGTATGTGGGGAAGGGGTCAGAGAGGGAACAATGACGCTTGCTCTACTCTCTGTGGGATTTCAGTCACTCCCCCCCACTTCCCACAAGCAAAGTGAGCCCTTCTGGTGCTGATTCCCAGGTGGGTGGGCTTGTGTATGTTCTAGGACCCTGTGGGTCTCTCCAGTGAACTCTTCTGTGAGGCTGGGAATTTCTCTGACTGATGCCTCAACCCCCAGAAGTGTTTCCAATCAGTGGTTTGAGGCTTTATTTCCCCGCGCTGGGGCCTGGGGTTGCGCTATCTGTCCCGCTCCCCAGTTTCGCCTGGTTTATCTGCATGTGAATGTGGGACCACCCAGTCCACCAGCTGCCTTGTGCGCAGCGCCCTGCTCCACAATCTGCTGCCTTGCCAGGTCTGCCAGCCACAGCCTTGCCATGAGCCCTCTCTGCCCAGCTGCCTGTCTCCTCCCCTCCTACTGGTCTGGATGGATGTGTCTTCTTTAACTTCTTGGTTGTTGGACTTCTATACAGTTCAATTTTTCTGTAAGTTCTGGTTGTTTTTTTATTTTTAAATTGTTGTCTTTCTTTTGGTTGTGCGAGAAGGCACAGTGTGTCTACCTACCCCTCCATCTTGGCCAGAAGTCCTTAAATGTTATTCTTTTAATTGCTGGGCATAGGAAGATGATCTGTGTGGTTCTGTCAAGATTTTATGTTGGCGAAAAAAATGACTTTGTACCATGGAGAGATTTTTAGATATTGATTTGATTCCATGAGTCAATTTTCAAGAACTGTTCCATACATCACTCACTACATTTCCTGAATGTACATCATTTATTAAAAACTAATCATCAGTACATTCCTATTGAAACAGAAGACTTTTTTTTCCCCTTAAGAAAGAGGGGAAGGGGGGGGAGAGAAAGAAACATCAATGTGTTGATTGGTTGCCTCTCACGCTCCCAACTGGGACCTGGCCTGCAACCCAGTCATGTGCCCTGACTGGGAATTGAACTGGCAACCTCTTGGTTCACAGTCTGGTGCTCAGTCCACTGAACCACACCAGCCAGGGCAGAAGGCATTTTTTCTTACAGTTTTTGGCTAATCAGCTGATAGAGGTATGTGCTAGATAAGATGGAACCATGGAGAAGTTAATTCTGGAAAGTGGAAGAGAGAAAAAGGAAGTTGGAGTTTCTCAAAGTAGGTGGTAGAGCTGAAAGATAGGTAGGATTTAGACTGGGGACATGACAAAAGATGAAAATTAGGCAGAGGTCAGGACAAGGTGGAACTTTCATGCAAAAAGAATTTGAATAGTGATCTCTCATATGTTGAGTTCTCACAGTTCTAACAACCCTGCTATCCACAGCAGTTGTATGAAGGTCTGGGAAAAATCACCACGTGTTGGAGAAAGCTTGACAGGGTTCAGTCAAAGCTAAATAATCTGGTAACAAGTCAGGGTCCACTCCTAGTTTTGGCACCAAGCTATGGGCTAAAATTTATGAATTAAAGTGTGAAACTCGATCCTGGTTATCAATTAAGTTAAAGACCCTTTTAAAAAATATTAAAAGAAAATTTGAATGAACACGCATTTCCAAGCTTGGATAAGGTCATGTAACTTCAGGGTCTCATTCAGTTGATAAGTGACCCATTCTTGATATAAGCTTTCGTATTAGAGATAGAATTCCATCCTTCCATTCACAATTCATTTACTTGGTTCACATAAGATCTTTCTAATCGTCTTTGAACTGCCATATGCAATTCAATTTGGCCATGATTGCCATCTTCGTAATGTGAAAAATGGTAGGAAAATCTATAAAATGGTTTAAAAATCCACTCTAACATTTGAGAGGGGTTCATTATTCTACATCCTTTACTGAATAGTTTTGTATTGGGTTTGAAAGTCTAGTCAGTTGATCTGCTTTGAAATAATCCAGGTATAAATGCATCTTATGCTGAAAGGTTCATGTGATGAACTGAATCAATTAATGTGCCTTACTAGGGAGTATAGTGATATTGCTCATCTGTTTGGGGCTAGAGTGGTTCTGAGCTTTAAATATCATTTATTTTGGGAGGGTGAAAGGTTTTATCGTTCATTGATCGTTCCCACCATCTGAGGTGGTCTTCCCCATCCCATCACCCCACCTTGCCTCCTTGTCAGGACTACAGTCAGCCCTACACGGAGACAAACCACCGCCAAAGTACTACAGATAGAACTAGAGAGGCAATTTCAGGAAAGCAGATCTGTCCCCCAAATTTTAAATATATCAGCTGTGTCACCATTTGACTACCAGTTATTTAAAGACAGTTTGCCTGTGAAAAACATCAGTTCTAGTTATGAGTGCTTTTCTTAAACATAAACTATTATCATTACTGTTTCTTTTTTTAATCGGGACCCTTCTGTGATTCTCTTACCATAATTACTAAAGACATTTCAACCTTGAGCAACCACATTTTACATGGTCCTATTATAGGGCATATGCAATTTTATACTGCTTTTTATTTTGGCTATCTGACTAATTTTTTTTTCAGTCCTTGCATAATATTCCATTGTGATATTGTAATTTAATCAAACATATGCACTTCTCTTTTGGACATTCAGATTGCTTCTACTTTTTCCACTATAATAAGACTGCAGTAAACACCTTTGTGTATTTTTTTATTTCTGGAACATTTCTTTAGGGTAAATTTTTAGAAATGGGATTACTTTCTATTTCTCTCAGAAGTAAGCTTAACATAGCTTTTAGCTTTTCACTTGACCCTTTGGGGGAACTTTATCTGTGTTCTTCTTATATCAGATTTGGCTGGCAAAGAATATTTTGCTTACTTTTTATTGGCTTTCCAGAATGATTGTTGTCTTCACTTAAAAACACACGTCATCTATGATAAAATTACATTAAGGGTATGAGTTAATTTGAAAGTCATTCCCCTAATTGGGGTGACTTCAGCATTATCTCTAAAGTACAGTTAGTGAGTGACTCTTCCTTCTGATTAAGGGTGACAGGGATCTTCCCTTTTCCTTAAATAACTTTTCTCTTTTTTAAATAAAAAATATTAATTTTATAATATTTTGGTCTTTATCTTCTTGGTCAAGAGTGGTTACAGAGGGCAAGTGGATTTAAATGAGGAGAAATCATTTAATATTCATAAGGACCAGAATAGATCTTCCAGACCTGACTTACTAAAACCTGAAGGTATGATGTCTTTATAAAATGGTTTAAGACCATGACCTTCAAAATTCAGAATTCTAAAAAAGTGGCAGCATAGCGGTCACTTCTTAGTGTTCATAAGGGCCATTGAAATGGATAATGCTGAGTAGTCTAATGGACTTTTAAAAGCATAATGTGTGTTAGATACCACTAAATCAATAAACAGAACAGTCACTTAAGTGCGTATGTTGCATAATATTTGGTTAATTATAACTCACATTGTTTTAGAATATTTGTCTTTCAAATGGAATGTTAAAAATATAACTGAAGTACTTATAAAAATAGAATCATCATAAAAATGCCAAAGTATATTATATAGTTTTTTTCAGCTACTCTCAATGTTTGGAGTTAGCTACAGATTCTGCCATGCACATTATTTTATGAACCATGAAATGCCATCTTTCAGAAGCACTATGTTTGAGATAATAAAAATAAATAGCTGGGTTGAATGTTACTCAGTTCGTTGGGGGTTTTTTAGTTACTGTTTTTTTATGGTCTTCGATTCTTGACTCCAATAAAACTGTGTATTGAATGAAATTTTTAGTAATTGCTTCATGCAACATAAGTAGGTGGTCAGTGCACCATAAATAAAAATGTATGTGGAACACATGAATTTTATATCAAGAGTTGTTGGGTGAAGATCACTAAATCAGTGTTGTAAAGCTTTTTAAAAAATGCAACAGTTTCTTATTTGCTTAGATGTTCATAACTGGGAAGGTGATAAAATTTAAAATTGTGATTTTTTTTTTACTCTTTACAACATTCAAATCTATCTCAGTTTTTCATTGTTGATCATCATAGTGGAAGCTAGTTGCTGATTTGGATGGGGGTAGGTGGGGAGATCCTTCAAAAAACAGAAAAGGGCAGCCCGTTTCTTTGGATATGATTACAGGTTCAAGCTGTTTGATGGCCCTTGAAAAGTGATCATCTTTTAAGGAATTTGAGTTATTTTATCTACTGCCATGTGAAAATAACCAAAAGGGTAATTTGTGTCTAATGAGTCTCAGCAAAGGGTAGGACAATAGTTTTATATGACTTGATGGTGAAGAACATTTAGTCATGATCTGTATTAAAAACTAAGTAAAAATGGCCCTAGTTTTAATTTTTTTTTTAGGTTTTATTTTTATTTATTTTTAGAGAGAGGAGAAGGGAGGGGAAAAGAGGCAGAGAAACATCGATTGGTTGCCTCTCACATGTCCCCAACTGGGGACCAAATCTGCAACCCAGGTACGTGCCCTGACTGAGAATAGAACAAGCAACCTTTCCGTTCTCAAGCCAGCACACAATCTACTGAGCCACACCAGCCAGGGCCCTAGTTTTAATTTTTAATAATATGACTTGCAATAGAGCTATATGCAATGATACCTACAGAGTTTACATCACCCTAGAAGTCCTTGTTCTTTTATTGGGGTAAAAGGTCTTAAGGGCAAAATTGGAGGTAAAAAAAAAAAGTATTTTACAGGTTTGTGAGAGAAATAAAGTGAACTATGACATTTTAAAATGTCAGTGCCAGTGACTTAACGGAATATTCTTTGCTTTTATTTCAAACCCTGACTGTGGTCTACTGAGAACCAGATACCTCTGGCACCTGATGGTCTGTTGCATGGGCTTGCTCCTAGAGGGATTCCCTTTATTTGTTGTTACAGTTGTCTGTTCATTTTAACCTGGTTGAATTTCTATGCATAAACTCTTTGCATCATAGATTTAGTTTGTTTCTTTTTCTTGATAGCTGGTTTCTTTCTTAGTTGATTGAATATTTAATATTTTTATTCCACCAGCTGCTGAAAATCTAGAGGAGGCTTTCTGATATTTGTATGTTTTGGCAAGAAAATAGGGGTGACTCCTCCACCAATATGAACTGGATAGAGTTATACCATGTGACCAATTGAAATAATCACTAACAGTAGTAAGAATGGAGTGTTCTTTAAAATCAAAGAGTAATAAACAATCATTTACTAATAGGTATATTAGATTTTGAAGGTAAAAACCACCTGGTAATAGGAATTAGAGACTTACATTTTAACTCAAGAGCATTTAATATAGATTTATACTTCCATTTTCTAAAATGAATTACTGGAAATAATTTCTGACTTCCACGCTTAACTATTTCATGATTTGCATTCTTTCAATTAGGTCTAATCTCATATATAATATGAGCATTAGCAGAAATGCCAGGGGAAAAATCTCTATCAGCACATATCTGACTTTATAGCACATTTGCATATTTGGTTGCAATTACAATAATTCATGATGTGGACTATTTTTAGATACTTTTGGATATATTTGCTTCCATAGGTGAAAGCAGTACATAACAACTTTCTCTCTGTTGCTGCTTTTGTTAGATTTTAACATTTGAGACCAAGAACCCGATGGAATTAGCAGAACGTTTGCGCTCTGTCTGTGGGAATCAGAGCAATGCCTACGCCCGCCTGCTGGAATACCGCCTGAATGCCTTGCGAGGACTGTGGAATGCCCAGCGCCAGCTGGCCTTGGAAGAACAGCATGAAAGGGAGAGTTCTGGTGATGAAGAAACTTTGGCCCTGCTCAAACGCCAGGGCCTGTTGCAGCAACCTGAGCAAGCTCCCTTCACGTCACGGATGGGGCTCCTGCTGGTCTTTCCCCTTATTCAGTCCCAGAGTAGAACAGACCCCTCTCTATGTAACATTACTGCTGAGGTGCTATTGAACTGCCTTCGCGACTGCCAGCCTTTGAGCTTGACCAAGGAGCCTGCTGACTGTCTCAATGGAATTGAAACTTTGCTGTGCTCTTGGCTAGAGGAGACTTCGGACACGGGCCGACACATCCCACATAAGCAAAAAGAAAATGCTGCTGCTGCCCTGGTGGCTCTGGCATGTGCCAGGTAAGGAAAATCAAATGTTCCACTTGGTGACCTTGCGACCTGCTGCTGCTGCCTGGGTTGGGCGAGTGAATGAGTGCCAGCATATTTGGTGGGATTTTTAATGCTCAGAAGTCCTTCTTTGTTTTCAATATTGAACTTCACAGCCTTGATGGTGCATGAGATACTTTCTCACCAAAACTTGGCACCAGCAGCCTGAGCTGGAACCCAAGTTCAGGTTTTTCTCTTTCTCCTAAACCATGATAACAGCTTAAACAGCTTGAAATGGAGAATCAACCCTTGCCATTATCTACTCACCCCTTTAGATGATGAGTCTTTGACATCAGGTAGTTCGTGGAGGAGGTTCTCTCTGTGTTTCTTCTGGAAGGACAATTAAAAAGTTTGTAGAGCTTTTAATTTATTTCATGAGTGTCTGTAAGGAGTGTATCAGTGAGTGACTGGGTTATTGCTCACCTGGACTCAGTCACACAGACTTGGTCACAAATTATATTTTGCACCCTGATGCTTGCCTCCAAAAATATAATTGGAAGACCTCTCTGTATATATCAAGATGTAACAGTGTGTTGTCCTTTGTGTATCAGTTGATGTTATTGATCCACTGTCAATAGGAAATGATATAGAGATGATGTATTGTAGAATTGTATACCTGAAACCTATATAATTTTGTTGACAAACATCACGAGTTCAGACTGTGGTCTGATAGGTTAGTGTCATTATCTGCTAATCTCTTTGACTGGGTTTTTGCTTTGATAAGGTTCTTCCTTTTTTTTAAAGCAAAGAGTATGTGGGAAAATTCTTCTTGGAGGATTATGAAGTTGTTAGCTGTAAGACTTCTCCCCCTGTTCTTATGGTTTTGAAGTTGATCTTTAAATGGTTGAACTCTAGCTATTTTTTTCTTTTCTTTTTTTAATATATTTTATTGATTATGCTATTACAGTTGTCCCATTTCTCCCCCATCATTCCCCTCCACCCTGCACACCCCCTCCCACCCACATTCCCCCACTTTAGTTCATATCCATGTGTCATAAGTTCTTTAGCTTCTACATTTCCCACACTATCCTTGCCCTCCCATGGCTATTTTCTACCCACCATCTATGCTACTTGTTCTCTGTACCTTTCCCCCTCTCTCCTCCCCCCACTCCCCTGTTGCTAACCCTCCATATGATCTCCATTTCTGTGGTTCTGTTCCTATTCTGGTTGTTTGCTTAGTTTGCTTTTGTTTTAGGTGTGGTTGTTAATATCTGAGTTTGCTGTCTTTTCACTGTCCTATTTTTTATCTTCTTTTTCTCAGGTAAGTCCCTTTAACATTTCATGTAAAAAGGACTTGGTGATGATGAACTCCTTTAACTTGACCTTATCTGAGAAGCACTTTATCTTCCCTTCCATTCTAAATGAAAGCTTCGCTGGATAGAGCAATTTTGGATGTAGGTCCCTGCCTTTCAAGATTTCAAATATTTCTTTCCAGCCCCTTCTTGCCTGGAAGGTCTCTTTTGAGAAATCAGCTGACAGTCTGATGGGAACTCCTTTGTAGGTGACTGTGCCCTTACCCCTTGCTGCTTCTAGAATTCTCTCCTTCATTTGAACCTTGGCTAATGTAATTCTGATGTGCCTTGGTGTGTTCCTCCTTGGGTCCAACTTCTTTGGGACTCTCTGAGCTTCCTGGACTTCCTGGTAGTGTATTTCCTTTGCCAGATTGGGGAAGTTCTCCTTTATTATTTGTTCAAATAAGCTTTCCACTTGGTGCTCTTCCTCTTCCCTTTCTGGTACCCCTATAATTCGGATGTTGGAACGTTTAAAGATGTCCTAGAGGTTCCTAATCCTCTCCTCATTTTTTTGAATTCTGGTTTCTTCCTTGTTTTCTGTTTGGTTGTTTGTTTCTTCCTTCTGGTCCATTCCATTGATTTGAGTCCCAGTTTTCCTCCCATCTCTATTGGTTCCCCATGCATCTTCCTTCATTTCACGTATTGTAGCGTGCATTTTTTCATCTAATTTGTGAGCAAAATCAACCAATTAATTCTGTGAGCATCCTGATCACCAGGGCTTTGAACTGTACATCTGATAGGTTGGCTATCTCTTGGTCGCTTAGATGAATTGGCTCTGGGGCTTTGATCTGTACTCCTGTTTGAGCCATTTTTGTTTTGTTTTGTTTTTTTGTTTTTGTTTTGGTCTTGTTGTGGCTATTATGTAGTGAAGGGCGGAGCCTTAGGTGTTCCCCAGGGCAGGGCAGCCCAGTGGCTGGGTTGTGACACTGTATGTAGGGGCCGGGTCCGAGAGGGAACAATGGCGCTTGCTCCACTCTCTTGGATTCCAATCCCTTCTGCCTCTTCCCCCACACAAATTGGGCCATTCTGGTGCTGATTTCCACTGGGTGGGCTTGGGTGCATTCTAGGACCCTGTGGGTCTCTCCAGTGAACTCTCCTGTGAGGCTGGGAATCTCTCCTGGCACCTCAACCCCCACAAGTGTTTTCAATTGGTGTTTTTAGGTTTTATTTCCTGGTACTGGGGCCCTGGGTTGCGAGGTCTGTCTCGCTCCTCGTTTTTGCCTGGATTATCTGCGCGCGAATGTGGGACTACCTGGTCAACCAGCAGCTTTGCGCGGCCTCACTGGGTCTGTCTGTTGCCACCCAGTGCCTGGGGTCCGCCAGCTGCCGCTTGTATGCCTGGGATCTGCCAGCTGCTGCTGCCTGGGCACCCGGGTCCGTCAACCTCCACTTTTTCCTGCCATGACTCCGCCCCTCTTACCAGTCTAGATGAATGGTTGTCGGACTTCCGTACAGTTCAATTTTTATCAGTTCTGGTTGTTTTCTTGTTTCTAAATTTTTGTTGTCCTTAATTTTGGTTTTGTACGGAGGTGCACAGTATGTCCACCTACACCTCCATTTTGGCCGGACATAAAGTTACCTTTCAACTAGAGTAACTTTTTTCTTTTGCCAGTTGGTCCAACAGCCTAACTCTAAGATGTCCAGCAGGCAGTCTCACTCTCCACTTCTGCTGAACCACCGTGTCTGCTGGTGGGAGCATTTCTCCCTTGGGGAGGATGACTTCCCAACAACACTGCTCAATGTCTCAGCTCTCCGCCTCAAGCTGTTTTTAAGACAAAATGGCACTAGTATTTCTTGTCAGTTTCTTTGCCCTGAGCAAAGTGTCATAGCCTAGTCTTAGGTCCTTGAAGATGGTAGCTGACAGAAATCCAGATGTGAGCTTAATTCTGGAAACATTATTGGGTGGTACTGAATAAGTTTCCTGTAAAGTCTTTATATTAGGTGGACTTATTTTTTGCATATGCAAAAGACAGTTTCAAGCCCAAATAGATTTGTTATTAAAGCAAAAATCCCATTTTGAGAACATTTACTTATAGATAGGACTGTCTTTAGATAGATTTAGGATTTTTGGAATAATCATCAGCTTTTTAACTTCAAACATTTTAAGTATTGGACATGGGATCATAACTCACTTTTTAATTATATGTCCAAATTCAATCTGAGCCACAGGTAGTTATTGAAATTGTTTCATGTACTTAAGAGTTCAAATTCCATTTAGGAGAAATGTGGAAATCAATGTTTTTATTTTTTTCTTGTTTTTTTAGATGATTTCTATATTTTGTTGCTAATATTAACACCTTGATCTGGTTATTGTTTACCTCAGAAGTCACATGTTTTTCAGTGTTAGATTTGCTCCCATTATTAGACACATATTATTGAATTTTTGAGATTGATCCTCTCAAAGATAAACAACTTTTCCAAAAAATAATTTTGAAGATGTTTATTCATTTAACTGACATTTACCAAGCATTTCTGATGTGCCAGGAACCTTGCTAGGTCTTAGGAATATTGTGACTCATGGTCTCTAAATGTAAAGTTGAACAGACTCAGGGAGATTCCTTCGTCATTAACTTGCTCAGTTTATCATATACAGGGTATTCTTCCAAGCAGTGGGGATAAGCATTGAGCAAGGTAGACAGACCCTAAAGATGCAAAGTTTACATGAGAGAGGCAGACAACTAGCAACCAAGAGATGTATAAAATAGTTTCAGAGAGGGATGGTTACTGTAAGAAGACAAACCAGGATATTTTGATAGAGAATGACTAAGTGGAGGTGGGGGACAGCATTAGCTAGTGATACCAGGAAAGGCCTTGCTGAAAAGGTGATGTTCGAACTGAGGCTTGCATGATGAGAAAGAGCCAGACATGCAAAAAAGCCAGTGGCAGAGTTTCAGGCAAGAGGAGCAGCAAGTGGCATGACTCTGATGCTCTTTCTGTGCTTGGGGTCATGGAGGGTCAGCAAAGTGAACAGGGTAGGTGGACTGCAACGGCAGAAGGGGAGGGCAGGAGGTGTGGTTGGCAGGGCCCAGATCATGCAGGTACGTGAGAGCCATGGAAGGAGTTTAAATTTTACTCCTAAAATCCCATCGAGTCTGGAAAGGAAATAAGGCCTTATAGTTGGCTTAATGGTTTTAAATGTTCCAGTGTGCTTTTGCCCTTTTATTTTTTTCACCACACTGTACCCCAGAGAGGTATCCCTCCCTGTTGGACAGATGAAGCAGCAAAAATCCGAGGCCTTAGGTGACCGGGCTGAGATGGTGGAGCTGCTGCATGGCAGAGCCTGGTTTCAGAGCCTGTGCGTCCCAACTCCCAGCTTGTGCTTTGGTACTTTACCTGCTGCCTCCCTGTCTTACACTGTTCTTTGGTGTTGATTCTCTGAACACCAGAGACAGTGAAAGGTGCAATTAAGAGGAGGACTGTAGGCCTACTCAGTCCAGCATTAGGTATTCCGTTTCTTTGGGGATTTAGGCATTTGATACCTAGCAATTAAATCCTTGGCCAAGAGAATAAGGCAGCGATCCGAAGTCACCCATCTGATACAGGCGATCATTTAGATCAGGAAATGTTCTTGTGGTGATTTGTACTTGGAATCTGGCCAGGTAAGTCTTGTGCATCTTAAAAGCACTTTCTTTTAGATTCTGCTGACCATATTATGGACTTTCCAGAGCCTCCAGCCTTGGGAACCAAAAGGATATCAGGTGGTGGTGACCTCTAACGTATTATAATCACCTATTTTGCAGCAGGGATAGCAGAAGGAACAGGTCTCAGTACAAAGTATTAATTATTTGAATGTATTCCTTTTTAGATACTATGGGTTTCAGTGAAATGTTATATAAAATGGATGAACTTAACAAAGACATTAAAAATTCATCATGGAAATACTGTTAGACTTTAAATATTTCTTCCTATGAAATCTCTCCTAGACTAGATGATGACTTAATGAAAATAGTATCCAAGAAAAATAGTCACATGTTCTTTGTACTCGAGCCTTATGTTTTGAACTTATGTATTAGGGGAAATTATTTACCTTTACAAATGCAAGAACATCATCATCAACTGTTTAGATGGGGCCACGCGCAGAGTAAGTCAGTGGTAATAGGTAAGAATCAAGAATATTTTGTTCACATCTTCTGATTGGCATAAGGAGATAGACGCATTTTGGAACTTTCCCATGTGGTTATAAAATTAACATTAAGAACCTTGTTACTTGACTTTTCAATTTTGATGACTTTGTGTTTCCTCCTCTTATTTTTAGGGGATCATTGAAAACTTTTGTCCACACAGCCCATCTGTTACAAAAACAGACTGATCTAGGGTCCCTGCCTGTGGCCGATGTACTGTATAGGTAAGTGGTCACTTTGGATTCTTACCCTCCTTCTATGCAGGGGAGATTGTGCATAAGATCTCTTTAAATAAATAGATTGCTAAATTCTTTTTTTAAAAATATATTTTATTGATTATGCTATGCTTGTCCCATTTCTCCCCCATCATTCCCCTCCACCCTGCACACCCTCTCCCACCCACATTCCCCCCTTTTAGTTCATGTCCATGTGTCCTGAGTTCTTTAGCTTCTACATTTCCCACACTATTCTTGCCCTTCCCCTATTTTCTACCCACCATCTATGCTACTTGTTCTCTGTACCTTTTCCCCTCTCTCCTCCTCCCACGCCCCTGTTGCTAACCCTCCATATGATCTCCATTTCTGTGGTTCTGTTCCTGTTCTAGCTGTTTGCTTAGTTTGCTTTTGTTTTAGGTGTGGTTCTTAATAGCTGTGAGTTTGCTGTCTTTTCACTGTCATATTTTTATCTTCTTTTTCTTAGATAAGCCCCTTTAACATTTCATCTAAAAAGGACTTGGTGATGATGAACTCCTTGAACTTGACCTTATCTGAGAAGCACTTTATCTTCCCTTCCATTCTAAATGAAAGCTTTGCTGGATAGAGCAATTTTGGATGTAGGTCCCTGGCTTTCAAGACTTCAAATATTTCTTTCCAGCCCCTTCTTGCCTGGAAGGTCTCTTTTGAGAAATCAGCTGACAGTCTGATGGGAACTCCTTTGTAGGTGACTGTGCCCTTACCCCTTGCTGCTTCTAGAATTCTCTCCTTCATTTGAACCTTGGCTAATGTAATTCTGATGTGCCTTGGTGTGTTCCTCCTTGGGTCCAACTTCTTTGGGACTCTCTGAGCTTCCTGGACTTCCTGGTAGTGTATTTCATTTGCCAGATTGGGGAAGTTCTCCTTTATTATTTGTTCAAATAAGTTTTCTACTTGGTGCTCTTCTTCTTCCCCTTCTGGTACCCCTATAATTCGGATGTTGGAACGTTTAAAGATGTCCTAGAGGTTCCTAAGCCTCTCCTCATTTTTTTGAATTCTGGTTTCTTCCTTGTTTTCTGTTTGGTTGTTTGTTTCTTCCTTCTGGTCCACTCCATTGATTTGAGTCCCAGTTTTCCTCCCATCTCTATTGGTTCCCCATGCATCTTCCTTCATTTCACGTATTGTAGCGTGCATTTTTTCATCTAATTTGTGAGCAAAATCAACGAATTCTGTGAGCATCCTGATCACCAGGGCTTTGAACTGTGCATCTGATAGGTTGGCTGTCTCTTCATGGCTTAGAGGAATTGGCTCTGGGGCTTTGGTTTTTTTCTCTGGTTTGAGCCATTTTTGGTGGGTTTTTTTGTTTGTTTTGGTTTGGTTTTGGTCTGGTCTTGGCTGTGAGCCTTAGGTGTTCACCTGTGCAGGGCAGCCCAGTCACTGAGTTGTGACGCTGTTTGTGGGGGTGGGGTCTGAGAGGGAACAATGGTGCCTGCTCCGCTCACTCCTGGATTCTAGTTCCTTCTGCCGCTTCCCCTTCGCCTGGATTATCTGTGCACAGGAATGTGGGACCACCTGTTCAGTCAGCTGCCTTGCACGGCCTCACTGGGTCTGCACAGTTGCCACCCCCGTGCCTGGGGTCTGCCAGCTGCTGCCTATGGGCCCAGAGTCCGCCAGCTGCTGCCTGTGCACCTGGGAACTGCCAGCCACTGCTGCCTGCGCACCTGGGAACTGCCAGCCATTGCTGCCTGTGTTCCCGGGCCCGCACCTCCACTTTTTCCTGCCGCGACTCCACCCTCTTACCGGTCTGGATGGATGGTTGTTGGACTTCCGTGCAGTTCAATTTTCTGTCAGTTCTGGTTGTTTTCTTGTTTCTAAATATTTATTGTCCTTAATTTTGGTTGTGAGAGGAGGCGCAGTGTGTCCACCTACGCCTCCATCTTGGCCGGAAGTCCACCAGATTGCTAAATTCTTATTAATTATTGACTCATTTTTTAAAATTACAGTTTACATTTAATATTAATTTGTATTAGTTTCAGGTGTGTTGCATAGTGGTTAAATAATCATATACTTTATGAAGTGATTTCCCCCAATATTTCCAGTACCCACCTGGCACCATACTTAGTTACTACAATATTATTGACTATATTCCCTATGCTGTACTTTACATTTCCTGTGCTATACTTTACTTCCCATCTGTACTTCTCAATCCCTTCACCTTTTTCACCCAGTCTTCCAGCCCCACCCTCCCCTCTGTCAACCCTCAGTCTATTCTCTGTATCTATGAGTCTATTTCTGGTGTGCTTATAGTATTCATTAAATTCCACATCTAAGCAAATTGATCCATATTTTAAAATAAGTATATTATCATATTTATCTTAAGTATTTTGTTTTTCTTGTTTTGAAAGTGTTCCTAGAGCTGTTTTCTTTTTTTTTGGAGGGGGGCTTTTAAAAATGGAATAGCTTCTGTCCTGGCTGGTGTGGCTCTGAGCGCCAGCCTGCAAATTGAAGGGTTGCTGGTTCAGTTCTGGTCAGGGTGCATGCCTGGGCTGTGGACCGTGTCCCTGGTTGGGGACATGCAAGGGGCAACCAATCGATGTTTGTCTTGCACATTGATGTTTGTCTCCCTCCCTCATCCTCTCTCTAAAAATAAGTTAAATATTTTTTAAAATGCAGTAGCTTGTAATGAATTCTTATTGTAGAATTTTGAGATGATATTATGTTATGGTGTAAAGAAAGATAAAATCATTTATAATTTCATCACCCAACAATAACCACTCCTAATACTTTGGTGTATTCGCACATTCTCCTCTCTGTCTATCTGTCTCTGTCTCGTATATATAAAATATGTGCATTTCACATAGATGTAATTTTATTATCACATTTCCATAAGCACTACTTTGTAAATTTTAAATTTAAAAATATGTTGTGATTATCATTTCGGATGTATAATAGCTGTGTAAAACTGTTCCAGTTTTCTGCTCTTTGAGATGGTTAGGTGGACTTTTATTTTCTTGTCTAAATGGATAGTCTTTGTGTCTTTGTGATTCTCCATTTCCCCCTTTTAGGCTGTTGCTTTTAGAAGGGGGGCCTGGATCCCCCTCCTGTTTGCTTGGTGGCAAACACATGGTATCATGGGGGTATGAAGACATGTTGCCTGCACCAGATAGCAACACTGGCTCCGGTCCTGAAAATAAAGGTGAGTTAAGGGTTTTGGTCCTGTGATTGAAATTAAGATGTGAAAAGAATGGTTTTAGGTCCTCGTGGCAAATGATTTAGATATGACTGTGTTCCTCTTAGTTAAAGAGCTAAAGGTTCCTATACAGTGTGCTCATTGTCTGCTTTATCAGGGTATAAAAGCTGATACTCAATGAGGTAAGAAAGTGGATAGGTTTTACTATCTCCAGGAAAAGGTATCATCCATACACTCCTGCCAAAGAGGCATGAATTACTTAAATTAGTTTTGGGGTCTTTGAGTTTGGGTCTGGGAGCCCTGAGTTGAACTTTTGTGTCCATGAAGACGATCAGGTCTTTCTGCCTGATACTGTTTCTTCTAGTAATTTGTGTGTGTGTGTTGATGAACCCTGTCATCCTAAATGTGGGGAAAAAAAAGCAATTTTAAGGGAACATGAATTAAGTACCTTTTAACAACAAAGTGAGCTGGATTAAAATGTTTTTAGTTTCAGAACTATTACATATCAGTTTATTCTGCGACCTCAGTGAAAATGGCAGATGCTGTCTTCATTGACCTACACCTGACTGACCTGCCAGATGAATTTGGCCTCACTGTTTGCTCAGTAGACAGACTGTCCTGGGTCCTGGCACACACCCGCCCCCCCCCCCCCCGCCGCCGCCCTCCCCGCCCCGCCCCGCCCCCCCCCCTCTCCCGCCCGTGCTGCTCCCCTGTGGAGTTGCAGGCCCGCCAAGAGTCCACCTTGCTCCCAAACCTGTTTGTGTTTGTTAACTGGTACTTGTTATGACTACATCATTAAATATTACCTAACCAATGAAATAGGAGGTAAGAAAACTCCAGGAGATTGTTTCCATAAAAACAGGTAATGTTTTAGAAAAAATTAACAAAGTGAATCTCTAAGAAATTGGTGTTAAAATGATTACCCACTTTAACTGATTTTTTGAGGAACCAATAGGTACAAATTACAGTTGTCTCAGATTAGTATACTGAATTTTTAAGATAACACATTCAGCACAAATTTGAGTGCTGTGACATTAAATTCCCCTAAAATGGCAAGTAATAGACAGACTCTATTTAAACATAATGAACGATGGTGATGAAAACACTGAGGAGCTTACTTATAAGCGCTTTTTAAGGCAAACCCTTTGTTAGTGTACCATTTACAACCATGTAGAGATACATTGTTTATTTTAGGGGAAGAGATGTCAAAGGGGACACAGAGTTGCTATTTTTAAATAGAAGAGAGACAGCCCTAGCTGATGTGGCTCAATGGACTGAGTGCGGCCTTGCAAACTGAAAGGTCTCATGTTCAATTCTCCTTCAGGGCACATGCCTGGGTTACAGGCCAGGTGTCCCCAGTTGTGGGTGTGAGAGAGGCAACTGACTGATGTTTCTCTCCTCCCTTTCTCCCTCCCTTCCCCTCTCTCTGAAAATAAATAAAACCTTTAAATAAAATTAAAAAAAAAAAGAGAGAGAGAGAGAGATACTTTTGTGCTATTGCCCCAGAAATAAAAATTAGGATCTCTGGATGGAAAACCCACAGAGGCAGACTTGGGTTGGATGTGTGACATCAGTGTGCCAACGTAATGTCCGTGTCGTCTGCGGAGCACCAGCTGAGAACCAGAGTGCGGCATGGGCGTCTGCCTGTGTCGTCGCACTTAACCATCGTGGCAGCTCTTGAGGTTCACGTGCTCATCGTGCAGATGAAGAAACTGAAGTTCAGAGAAGCTCAGAATCAACAAATAAGTGCCCAGAGCCCTTAAAAGCCCACACCTTTTTTACTACAAAATTATTAGTGAAAGTGTCATATTCTTAGTCATTTCAAATTAGAGGTAGGAATGCATAAATTGGACTCAGTACTTTTGCTATTCAATCTCACACACACACACACACACACACACACACACACACACACACACGTGTCAGGCAGAACCAGGTTGTCCCACTAATTAACCCTCTGACCACTTTCCCTGATCTTGGTCCCCGATCCCACATACAGTTTGGATGTTTGCTGGGCAGATGGGGGACAGATAGGTGGGGGGGCGGGGGGGTTCGAGCCATCTTCCCTGGAAGTCACATTGAAGCACTCATTTGAGACGTGGGAGATTATCTTTCACTAAACCTCGTAATGGCTTTTTCATTAGGAAAAAAACCACATTTATAATTTCATTAAAAAAGTTTATATAATTTACCTGTGAAAAAAATGATTTCAGATGCCGACTTGGGACGCTGTCTCACTGCAGACGGTCTTTACCTGTATACTACTAACTCGGTCGGAAGAGGAGTAAGCAAATTGGGGTCGGGATTGCATGGTACTCTCAGGTAAGTTGCATGGAATTTGCTGAATGATTTGGCTGGAATGTCTCCTCCTTATGTAAGCCTCCATGAAGGAGACTTATAGAGGTGAATGCTGACTCTCCCTGTACTGACTAATAATAGGTTTGAATGAATCCATCTGTTTCTGGTTTTCATTTACTGTTACCCACCCATCTTATTCTGTTAGTGTATTTCCACTGTTTATCCTCTAAAGAGTCTGGTAGCCCTAAGACCATTGTTTTAACCTTAAATTCCTCTCTGATGATAATGTCTATTAGTTTCTCCTCCCTGTTGATGAATGGACATTTTCTTTTTTTTTATTATTATTTTTTTAATTTTATTTATTTATTTTTAGAGAGGGGAAGGGAGGGAGAAAGAGAGAGAGAGAAACATCAATGTGTGGTTGCCTCTCACGTGGCCCCCACTAGGGGCCTGGCCTGCAACCCAGGCATGTGCCCTGACTGGGAATCGAACCTGCGACCCTTTGGTTCGCAGCCCGCGCTCAATCCACTGAGCTACGCCAGCCAGGGCTGATGAATGGACATTTTCTAGTTAAGTCTCTTCATACTTGGGCTTGACATTGGATTAGCAGTGATTTTCATTTGGGGTATAAGATCTATGAATTGCTGCCAAAAGAAACTACAGTTTGAGATCCTTTTATATATTTAATTAGACCTTCCCCCAACTTTTTCTCCTCTCCAGTTTGTTGTGGGAAATGAATATTTGCCCCAGTTGTCAGTCCCAAAGTTAATGTAATATATTCACTCTCCTTCAGATTGTTTGCATACTTAGCCATTTAAAAAACCAAGTGGAAAGTGTTTGTATGTTGTAGCTTGTTGTGAGTGTTCGGACCCAGCCAGGTACCCAGCCTGTGTGCCTTTCTTTTCCCACAGAGGGTTTGTCTACTGCCGGAATGAGGAGCTGGAACCAGGATGGGTTGCGTTCGGCAGCGGGAGTCTTCTCCACCGGCCTGTGTCTTTTGATAACAAACCTCACTCCCTTTTCCAGGTCATTGACCAGAATACCCTTCAGGTAAAAAAGAGAAAACCAAGGCATCATCTGTATATCTTGAGACAGTAAAGGAAATACCTGACTTTGTCAGAAGTGATAATAACACAGTTGATGTAGCTTCCTGCCGGAGTGGCATCCTTTGAGTTGTTGGTATCTGGGCATTCTGTTTTTTGTCTTAGAGTTTTCCCATGTGATTTGCATGAATGTGCTCCCTAAGAGTTTGTAAGGCCAACAGCAAGCTTTTTTTGTTATTGAAAAAAAATCTAGAGAGTCAGAGATGGTATAAATACTAGCTGCTTGTTTTCTTTTTTTTTAAAACCAGATCTATTTTAGGAAGACATCACTTCCCTATTCAATTTGTTCTAAATAGCCTTTCTGTGGGAATGGGAACTTTGAAATGAGTTTAGCTAAAAATCATTGTATGGATTAAGAGTACATCTTCAGTGCTCTCATAGCACTCCATCAGGACGTTGGCTACATCATACTGAAATTACCTGCTCCTGTGTCTTCACTCCTCCCCAAGACCATGCACACTTTTTGGTCTGGACCCTGTCTTACTCATCTTTGTGTCCCTAGAATGTAGCGCAGTGCCTACATTTGATTGATGATGATAATAACAAGTACTGTGTCTCTCCCTGTGCCAGGTCCTGGTCTGGGTAATTTACATACACCTGTAAGGTGTAACTATGGCAGTTTCATTATAAAGATGAGGCAACTGAAGCTAAGCACATTGCAAGCAGGCAGTGTTTATTGTTGAATAAATGAATGTGGCTCAGAGAGGTTAAATAGCTTGTCAAAGGCCACACAATCATGGTAGCACAAGAAATTAAATGTAGGATTCTTAGCTCTAGAGTTTGAGCTCTGTTTTTTTTTTTTTTTTAATTTTGTTTATTTTTAGAGAGAGGGGAAGAGAGAAAGAGTGAAAGAGAAACATCACATCAATGTGTGGTTGCCTCTCATGTGGCCCCCACCCCAAGGATCTGATCTGCAACTCAGGCATGTGCCCTGACTGGGAATTGAACCAGTGATCCTTTGGTTTGCAGGCCAGCACTCAATCCACTGAGCTACACCAGCTAGGGCTAGAGTTTGAGCTCTTTACGCTACACTTTTTTGTCCTTCAACCAAAGTCGAACTGAATGGTTAGAGTTCCCGTCTGTGGACTGAGTGTCCTGACAGTATTGCATCCAAGACTGAAGCAGGATGTTACATCTCTTTTTGTCACTCAGTTGTCTTTCCTGGAGAACAGAGACTGAGTCTTGTTTACCCATTGTGTCTCCAAAGCACATCGTTAGTGCTTACTAATTGTTAGATGAGTAAAATGAACATATTAGCAAACAGATGCCCGATTGCCTTTGTTTCTTATCACTAATGCAGACAGATGAGAATATCTCCTATATTTATTTGAAATAGAGTTATTATCCTGGGAAATAAACAGATGTTACATCTTGAAACATGATTCACATTTGAAGTGATGTCACTTTCCTCTGTGTTGTTGCAAAAACTTTGATGTGGTCCAAGAAAGCAGATGGTCACTAACTGGATCTGTGCATCAGAGCAGTTTGCAACTAGCTTAGGCCAAGCAGTAGCTGTCAACTTCCTAAGTCACCTGACACTGTAAATGTCGAAGCGTGGTTACAGCAACTAAATACTTTTAACTTTTGAGGTAGATAAAACAAGTCTGGGGAAAAGTTCATATGAAATGAGTTTGGGGTCAAAGTCATCTTAGGGAAACTAACGACTCACCCAAAGAGGTGGAAAATTGTTCTTACTGTTCCCTGAAGGCACCTGACTTTCTCTAGTTATTTTTATTTTGGGATTTTCAGTTCTGCTCCTACTCTTGGATTTAAAAAAAAACAAAAACAAAAAAAACCCCAAGTCAGCAGTTTTCTTGGTTCTCATTTTCTCTCATTTTAAGTGCTTTTCTCTGGCAAAAAATTAGTATGTAACTACACATTTAATGTGAAATGATGCAAAACTTGCGCTGAAACCAAGGTGTGTGTAGTATTAGAAACACATGCCTTCGTGTGTAGCAGTGTCAGTGTTTGTCCGTCTCCTCCTGGCAGGTTTGGGGAAGTTGAGGAAGCCCTCATGTGCTACTTAGGATCTCGTGTGCGCCTTCATCTTTAAAGAAAATGTTTTGAACTTTTTTCTCCTTTCCCATTCTCCTTTTCTGCTTTCCCCTTTGGCTCCTTTTGTCCTACTTTGCTCCCTCTCATATTTATCAAACAACTTTGAGTTAAGGTCTGAATTAAGTGCTGATTATGTAAAGATGAATAAGATATAGTTCCTGTCCTTTAAGTATAATTAATAGTCTTAAATTCATTTACTAAGAATTTCAGAAAGTACTGTTTCCCTAAAACCTTGTTTTTAACAAATGTTTGATATGTGTTTAGAAAATACATTTTTTAAACTGTAATTTGAATTAATCTCAAATCTTTTTATCTGTTGCTTGGCCGATTATATGAACTTTTATATTTTTGTCATGTAATTTTTACATATTCTTAGAGATAAATGTCAGTTTTATTTTGACCAGGAAGCCTATTAAGTTCTTATCTTGGAATTAATAGCATTAATGATGAACTGATACAGTTACTCAGAATTTACATGTCACACTGATGAAGTTTTCTTTTTGTGTCCAGGTGTGTCAGATGGTGCCAATGCCAGTGAATCACCTCCCTGTTGGCGGCACTATGAGCACCGTGCACCTTTCTTCAGACGGTACTTACTTCTATTGGATTTGGTCTCCAGCCAGTCTGAATGAGAAAACACCTAAGGGACATTCTGTCTTCATGGACGTTTTTGAACTTGTGGTAAGTTTCACTTTGTGTCTCCCTTTGTGTCTTTGCAGAGACATTGTTATTTGCTTTCTTTTTATATTGGTTTACAAAGGACCTAAGAAACTTGGAGTTTGTGCAGTGTGCCCACTCTAGCCTCAGATCGATTCTTCTCTTGGGTATCTTTGACAATTTCTTTGTTTGGAGTTGTACGACCAAATAAAGCCATGCTTTCTGAAGGCAAGGGAATGGAGACAACAGTAGTTAATGTGTAGAGAGTAGACTTAAGTAGAAAGTCTCATGGATCTCCTTGAAAATGTGGAACTGAATTACAGTAGCAAGAGTGGGTCTTTGATAGATTTTGGGGGTCCCTGAGAAAGATGACAATTAAAATCGTGAGAAAGCAATTACTTATTCATCAGATATTTGCTGACTGCCTACTGAGAGCCAGGCAGTGTTTTGTCCAGGTGGCGGGTCAGTGATAGACAAGGTGGATAGGTTCCTTGCTCAAGTGGAGCCAGTATTGTAGCTGGTGCGGGGCTTGGGAGAACAAATTAGAGGACAAGGTAGTTTTAGGTAGTGAAGAAAGAGCAGCAGTTAACCAGATGAAGAAGTTGGGGAGCAGGGTAGGGAACATTCTAGGGAAAGGAGACCACATGCACGAAGGCTCTGTGGCAGGAGAGAGCGCGTGTGTTTTAGGAAGGGGCAGTGAGCTAGAGTGGCTGGAATGCGGAGGGGAGGAGAGCGTGGGGCAGGAAGAGGCTGGAGCTGTGGTGATCTAGATCTGCACTAGATCTAGGTTTAGCCACATGGGAAAATTTAAGTTTAAATAAATCAGGATTAAATAAATTTAAAACTGTAGCTGCTCAGCTACGTGAGCCACACTTCAAGTGCTCTGTGGCCACTGCGGTGCACCAGTGGCCACCGTACTGAACAGCGAAGATACAGAACATCCCCTCATCGAAGATAGTTCTGGTGGGCAGTGCTTATCTGGATGTATTTGCTTGTAGAGGAGAAAGGTCTGTGACCAAACCTTGTTTTATGGTGTAATTTACAGCCCCTTCTGGGAAGAAATGAGCATTCCCGAAAAATGAAACAAACGTGGAAGCCATTTTCTAATAAATTTTAATAGGGTTAAAACTTGTTCTGGGAAAAACCAGTCATCCATCCTGCCAGCTCATTGTCACTCAGGATTCTAGTAACCTTTAACCAGACATTATTTTCCAGTTAGTTTCTCAGTATTCTCTAATCATTACCTTTTCTTGTGAAATGGCTCTGCCAGAGTGAATGTTTGAATTGATCTGCAAGAGATTGTACTACTTGAACACATATTTATAATTAAATTGTCAGAAAAGCGATTTGTGGTGTTTATTTGTTTTTAAACAGACTTACTTGCTGGTTAAATGATTTACATCTTTATCCAGTGAGTACTGGGCAATATGCTTTTGTTAAATTAAAAGAAATTGTACTCAAAGAGGTACACGTGCATGGATTAAAACTTCAGGTACACCTCCAGATCCATACTGAGAAGTGTGGCTTCTTGCCTCACTTCTTGCCTCCCTTGCCTCATCCCCTGGCCAGCTTTCCATTGGCAGTCACTTCGATGGTTTCAGCTCTTTGTTCTTCATATCTCTGAGTAAATGGCTTGCATTGCTGTTTCCTGAATTATCAACTCCATATATTGTGTTGATTTTCTTTTTTGCTGTTATAAATGTGGATTTGGCTAAATTCTTACTCTTAACTTCCTAATGTATTTACTTCATTTTAATTCCTCTTTTGGTTGTTTGTGGCTTATAACTAAATCTTTATTTCTTGTTCCTCAACTCTAAGCAGTGTCTCTTATCCCCATACTTTAGATGGTGGAGAAAGAGCATCCCTTTCTGTCCTTCAGTATAAGGAAAGCCAAAACTAACTGTGTGTGCAGGGTAACCCTGAGAGGAAGACACTCCTGGCCTTAGAGAGTCTCTGGGATTGGAGGCATCAGGTGTGGTGCAGTGCCATCGTGAGATGGGGTTGGAGGTCCAAGTTTAAAAAGGAACTGTCCTCCCCTTCCTGGTGCACACAGCATTTGTGCTTAGATGCAGTTTGTCCAGGCAAAAGGCTAGACCTTGGTTTTCTGAGAAAACTGAATAACCCTGGAAAAAGCACCTTGATATACTGACATTGGGGTTATTTAAGAAAAGCCATGTGATATGTTTCAGTAATCAAGCCTCAGGCATGTGGATAGCATTTCTGATTAGTGCTGAATAGTTAAAAATAAAAGATACAATAAAAACAAAACAAAACACAAAAACAATGCTACAAATAAACCTCAAAACTTTGGAGAGGTATGTGTGTGGAAGGGAGGAAAACAGATTAAAAATGGTTGGCAAAATACAGATGATTATTGAAGCCAGGCAATGGGTATCTGGGGAACTCATTATATGGTTCCTCCTTCTTTTATGTACATTTAAAAATTATCCTAATTAAAAGCCTTAAAAATTATTGTAAAAGCAGACAACCAAAGATTTTTAGACAAATGAAGAAAGTCTTCAGTTTGAAAATAAAAATAAACAAAATCAGAAAAATAGCTCATAGAAAGAGTAGAATAAAACTTTATAAACACTAACTACTCTGAGGTATGAGAAGATCCTGCATTTGTAAAACAACAGGATGTCATGAAAAAGGAACTGTCAGAATGAGAAAGAGTTCTGGAAATTAAAACTTTGATTGTCAGAATTTAAAAATTAATAAAAGGGTTAAAGATAAGAAATTTCCCAGAAAGTCAAAGAAAGAAAGAACAGTAAATATGAGGGAGAAACTAAATGACATAGAGAAGCAATCCATCTAAAGTCTAAGCAGTTCCGAAAAGAGGACAGAGATGAAGAGGAAGACATAACTAAAGAAACCATCCAAGAAGAATGTCAGACTAAAGACACTGGCGTCCAGATTAATGGAAAATGGCCACACCATGTACGCATGTCAGCCTGAAACTTCACATTATGAGGAATAAGGACTATTGTAAAGCTTCCAGAAATAAAATCATATCTTGTACAAATGATAAGTAGTTAGCAGAGCAGCATACTGTTCAGTAGCATTACTGGCTGAAAAAATGGACCAGGGCTTTCCAAATTCTGAAGAAATTGATTTCCAACCTAGAAGTCAGTGGTCAGAAATATCAGTCAAGTGTAAAGACAACCTAAAAATATTTTTAGACAGATAGTTATACAATCAAAAGCCCATACCTGCCCTGGAGGAAACAACAACCTAAAATAACCTCTTCCAGTGGCATGAAATAAAAAGTTAGGGAGGAAGGAGCCTGCTCTGGATTAAAAGAACAACCTTTGAATCTGGGTATCTGGGATGTGCTTTAAAATGTGTGAGCGACAAAAGAAGCGGATAAGTTAAACAGGTGTGGCAATACCTGTATTATTGTTGAATCTGGATGATGGGTATATATGGAGGTTCCTTATATTACTCTTTATTTTTGTATATGTTTGAAATTTTTTTTTACTAAATAAAGAAATTTCAAGGACCACTGGCCACTAGTTAAGTAGCTTCTAAAATGCTGACTTGGGAAGCTAAACATAGCTTTCTGGCTTACTGCCTGTAGTACTTTCACAGGATGAAAGACTGTGAGCCATTAAAAAGTACGAGGCAGATACACACATACTTTTTATGTGCATATGCACAGACCGAAATAGATTAACTTCCAAGTTACACTGGGTAGTACCAAAAGCTGGGCGGTATTTGCTCCCTGCTGTGTGTGGATAGTTGGGGTAGAGAAGCAGCTTCTTCATGCAATTGTCCTCCTATGTTAACAGCTTTCCTCTCTCAACGGATCATTTACTACAGCACAGAGATATGTGTGAGGGTTTCCTGCCTTTGAAAAACAACCCCCTTGACCCGTACCCACCTTCACTCCCCGATTTTTGGCTTCCCTGTACAGCAGTACTCTTCAAAGAGTTTATTCTTACTGTTTTTTGTTCTTTTCTTTCTAGTCTCTCTTGAACTTGCTTTGGTCAGGCTTGTATCCTTACCATGCCACCAAAACAATTCTTCCCAAGTTCACCAGGGACTTCAAAGTCAACTCTTCATTTTACTTGACCTGTTAGGAGTATTTAACGTGGTTCATCACTCCCACATTCTTGAAACTTTTCACTTTGCTTGTGGGACACCCACAGGACTTGTATCACTGCTTGTTCCTGCCCAGTTTCATCTTCCCTACTTCTCAACAGTCTCAGGTGCCAGGACCTATTTTCAGGATCCCTTCTATCTGCTCTCTCTCATTGATCTCACCCTGTCTTATAGCCTTAAGCACCTCTGTATATATTGATGACAGCCAAAGCCTGTCCCTGGTGTTTATTTGTATATGCACAGAATACAAGACTTTTCCTGCCCCTCCTGCGGGCTTTCCCATCTCAATTAATGGCATCTGTGACCTTCAGTGCTGGCCAGGGACCTTCGGTGTCACTCTGGATTCCCCCCTTTTTTTTCCTTCCCAGATGCTATATGTGTCCAGTCAGCAGATGCTGCCTGCTCTGCCTTCAAAGTGTAACCCAAATCTTACTACCTCTGTAAAGGCACTACATGATTGGGCCCCCTCTTCACCTACCACTCTCTGCACCTACCATACTCCCTGCTCTCATGCCACAGCCGGCCTCCTCGCTGACATGCAAAACCACCCAGTGTACTCCCACCTGGGAGCCTTTGTGCTGAGACATTGTCCTGCAGATGCCCACATGGCCTGTTCTCTGACTTTCTCGGGTCTCTGCTCCAGTATCCCCTTATCAGAAAGACCTTTCTTATGGTGCTCCATAAAATATTTTATATAAAATAAAATTCTGTATTTTTATCTCTTTTGCTCTTTCTTTTTTTTTTTTAAGATTTTATTTATTTTTAGAGAGAGTTGGGGTAGAGAAGCAGATTCTTTATGCAGTTGTCCTCCTATGTTAACAGCTAACAGGAGGGAGAAAGAGAGGGAGAGAAACATCAATGTGAGAGAGATACATCACTTGGTTGCCTCTCGCACACCCCCAGCTGGGGACCTGGCATGCAGTGCAGGCGTGTGCTCTGACTGGAAATCCAACCAGCGACCCTTTGGTTCATAGGCTGGCATTCAGTCCACTGAGCCACACCAGCCAGGGCTAAAATTGTATATATTTAAGGCATGAAATGTAATTATTTGATATATGTATATATTGTGAAAGTATCACAATCAAGTTAGTTAACACATCCATCACCTCATATTTACCATATTTGTGTGTGTGTATGTTGAGAACATTTAAGGTCTACTCCCTTGGCAGATTTCAAGTTTATAATACAGTATTAACTATAGTCCCATGCTGTGCATTAGAACCCCAGAACTTATTCACCTTCTAACTGGAAGTCTGTAGCCTTTGACAACCGTTTCCCCATCTCCCTGACCCTGCAGCCCCTAGAAGTCATCACACTGCTTTCTGCTTCTATGAATTTGACTTTTTAAAAAAAGGTTTTATTTATTTATTTTTAGAGAGAGGGGAAGGAAAGGAGAAAGAGAGGGAGTGAAACATCAGCGTGCAAGAGATACAGCAGTTGGTTGCCACTCACATGCCCCCATTTGGGAACCCAGCCTGCAACCCAGGCATGTGCCATAGCTGGGAATGAAACCAGCAACCCCTCAGTTCACAGGGTGGCACTTAATCCAACAAGCCACACAAGCCAGGGTGAACTCAACTTTTTTATTTTCCAGATATTAGCAAGTTCATGCAGTATTTGTCTTTCTCTCACTTGTTTCACTTAACACAGTGCCCTCAAGTTTCATTCGTATTATCATAAATGGTAGAATTCCTTCCTTCCTTCCTTCCTTCCTTCCTTCCTTCCTTCCTTCCTTCCTTCCTTCCTTCCTTCCTTCCTTCCTTCCTTCCTTCCTTCCTCACCCAAGGACATGTTTATTGATTTCAGGGAGAGGGAGGTAGGGGGATATCATCCACCCTGACAGATCGGTGACCAACCGTCCCACTTTGCCTGAGACTGAGATTTCTTAGGATGTGGGGCTTACAGTGCTAACACCTGGACAGTCCTGGGCAAACTGGATTGTTTGTACAGTCCGGGAGGAGGGAACAGCAGGTACAAGGCCTAGAGTTAGGAGACGCTTGGGCATTTGGAGGAGCGACAGAATCCAGAGAGAGGTGGAGAAGAAGGAAACTAAATGAAACATCTGTTGCCTCCCATACACATCCCAGCTGGGGATCGAACTTACAGCCTAGGTACGTGCCCTGACCAGGGGTGGAACCTGCAACCTTTTGGTGCATGGGATGATGCTCCAACCAACTGAGCCATTCAGCCAGGGTACAAATGGTATCATTTCCTTCTTTATGGCTGGATACTGAAATTCTTTACCTGGCTGATTCATGATACATTTTGGTTCCTACATAGTGTAAATATTTGTCATATAGATATGGCTAATGATAATTATTGGAAAGAATTATGATTTCACCCAGGTACTTGGAAATTTTCACTCAGGTATTATTTTAATGTTTTAAAATTACTGTTTTTTTCTAAACATGATAAATTCACAGCTTCAAAGCTCAGATGGTACAGAAGTTTCTACCTCTCTCACCTACTGTACCCAGCCTCCTAGCCCAATTTCCCTCCCCATAGACAAGTTATGTCAACATTTTCTTTTTTCCAGAGATAATACAAGCACATACAGATACACACATATATTTTTATTTTTCCTTTTCTGTTTTCCCACAAATGGTGATTGGTTATACATGTTCTTCTGCATTTTGCTCAAGTGGAGTGATGGGGGATAAAGTTTGAGAGGTAGCCAGGGCCATTCTTGAAGGGCCTTGTAAGGTATTTGGATTTTATTCTAAGTGACATGGGAAGCTCTTGGAGAGTTTTGAGCAGGATCTGATTTTGAAAGTTCATTATAGCTTTTGGGTCAAGAATAGACTGAAGTAAGATTTAAAGACTCTTAAAGAGATTAAACAAGGATAGAAGAGGCCATTTTATAATCAGAAAAAATAAAATATTATGTATTTTGGAATCTTGAACACTACCAGAGTTATTCCATTGTGTCATTTTTCATGAAGAAGCAGCTGAGTTTAACCTGTAATCTAGACCTTTTGGTACCTAGGTTTGAGGGAAAACTAAAGGATTACCTAAAGTGAATAGGTATCAGAGTGTAGGCTCTAACTAACTATGCTTGCTTTTCAAAAGGAATTCTTAGTGACTCAACGGAATTAGATAGTTAATCATTATTGTATAAGGTAGACTAGAGAAATATAGTTGGAAGTACGATGTAAAGAAATGGCATGTAGAGAATACCCTACCTAACTTATAAACTATTATTAATAGAAGACAACTTCTAGCAGGTGGACCAGAGATTTTCTGATATTAGGGTTATTTCAGTTACTTACTGCTGTTGAACAAACCACCCCAGAGTAAGTGACTGCAATCAACAGCAAGTTATAGGTGGATCGGCCTCAGCTGGGTGGTGGTTCTCTGCATGGGGAAGCTGTGGTCACACCCGCAGCTTCATTCGGTTTGGAGCTTGGCTGGGGCTGTAACTTTCAAGATGGCCTCTCATCTGCCAAGTCTCTCTCTGCCTGACCTCGGTGATCTTGGCCGAACCTCTTGACAGCACGGAAACTGGCTTTCTGATGGAAATTTTTCAAGGGGACAACTGCTTATCAAGCTTCTACTTACATCATGCTTTGTAATGGCCAAGCCTAGAGTCATTGTGGCAGGGGACTGAATGACAGTGTGAATACCAGGATGCTTCAGTCACTGAGGTCACTAATGTGACAGTCTGCCACTTGGAGCCACAGGCCTTTTGAGGCTCTAAGACACTTGGATTCTGGCATTTAAAACTGCAGAATAGTGAGGCCCAGAATCTCCCTGCCTGATGTGGTTACTTCTACATTGGACACATCCCTGCCTGAGAGCACTCTATAGCTCTTTTTCACCCTTCCAGAGCACCTTGTTACATCTGTTTTCTTCTGAGAGTTCTTCTTGACCCCATGTGCGCTCTATAAACTGCTGTTCTTTTTTTTAAAAGATTTTATTTGTTTTTTTTAGAGAGAGGGGAAGGGAGGGAGAGAAATATCGATTGTTTGCCTCTCACACACCCCCAGCCAGGGACCTGGCCCGCAAACCAAGCATGTGCCCTGACTGGGAATTGAACCAGTGACCCTTCAGTTCACAGGTCAGCGCTCAATTCAGTGAGCCACACCAGCCAGGGCAAACTGCTGTTCTTTAGATAGACTTAGTGATAATTTTCCTACTATTTTGTCCTTTTTATGTCCCTTCCTAAACATATGGACACACTAGTTTCCTTTTCCCCTTCTCCCTTTGGGTTTGTTTCCTTTGAATTATGATCCAGATGATTAGGATGCCCTTCACTCTCTCAGTATTAATGTGGTTCCCACTAGTTGCCTTGTCTGGGCAGCGGAGCAACAGGCCTTTGTTTTCAAGGAGCTAACATTAGAGTGTAAGGAGGTAGGCAGTAAGAAAGTAAACAAGAAGAATGAAATAATTTCAGCTAGTGATAAATGCTGGGGCGAAAGTAAGACAGGAGAATGTGACAGTGAGTAGGGGAGGTAGGGAGCTACTTTAGTTGGCCTGGCTGAGAGGGCCTTTCTGAGTAAGGGACATTTGAGCTGAGGCCTGAATCGATAAGCAGCAATCCATCCTGACAGATCGGTGACCAACCATCCCAGTTTGCCCGAGACCGAGATTTCTTAGGATGTGGGACTTTCAGTGCTAACATCCGGACAGTCCTGGGCAAACTGGATTGTTTGTACAGTCCAGGAGGAGGGAACAGCAGGTACAAGGCCTAGAGTTAGGAGACGCTTGGGCATTTGGAGGAGCGGCAGAAGCAGCGTGGCTGGAAGTGCAGTGTGAAAGGGCAAGCCAAGGCTGGGAGGCCAGTGCATGCTGGACCGTGTGGCCTTAGCCAGGAGTTTGGATTTCATTATAAGTGTGTTGGGGGGCCGCTGCAGGGTTTCAAACAGGGAAGGACATGGTTTTATTTACATGTGATACTGAGCATTGGCTGGTGTGTGGGGGTGAAGCATGGGGGTGCCAAGGTGGGAACAGGGAGACCAGATAAAGCAGGCTTGAGATGATGGTGGCTTGGGCCAGGGAGGGGAACTTCTGGTCACCACTGACCCTGTACTCCTTCTGACTCCTTTCAGCCTCTTCCCCTTCTCTCTAAACCTGTAGCTTTTTAATCCTGAGGAGCTGCTTTGCTGCGTGGAGAGGTTCCCAGGTTTCTCCCTTGTGCAGAACCTTCCTCTTTGCTTCTCACTGGTGTCTTAGCAGGTTTTCTTTTCACTGCTTTCAGTGTACTTGAACACAGTAATAGTTTTTCTTAAGTTGCCCATTTTTTCCTCTTCTAGGGCCAGGTTTTGTTTTTTTTCCCCGTTTGATGGGAGCATTTAATCCATTTACACTTACATTGATTTTTAATAGGTTGCCTTCAAAGGGCTGAATGTAATTTCAACTCCTTAACAGTTAAGGAGTAGTTATATTTATACAATCCTAAAATTATTTTGGCCCTTTGAAGGCAACCATGAGGCTGATGTGGTCCCTGGTGAAAATGAGTTTGACACTCCTGGGCTTGCTCTGATTCTAGGCAAACCCTCATTTAGATAAGTGGAAATGTGGAACCAACAAATAAGAGGGCAAGGCAGGATCTATACTGGCTTTGCTCACTAACAAAGTACTTTATGCGTAGTACTCATGTTACAAAACAAACCAGGACTGTGTTCTACCCCCAAGACTAAGGAAGGAGAACCCCAAGAAGGCTGGCATCTATGGCACAGCCTCCATGGAAGCCAAAGAGAAGGTAGATGGCTTTGGTTTTAGGTTATTCATGGACCATTAAGAATGTCCATTTGTTAGAGGGTGCTGAGTTAAGTAACTGCCTGAGGTTAAGAAGCAGAGGGTTGAAAACAGAAACAGCATTTTTGGACTCAAAGAATTCCTTTCCCTTATCATTTGTGAATGTGTCATAAAAGTCTCCCCCACCTGTATAGCTCTTTCCTGGCTATGCTCCTGAATTTGCTTGATTTTTCTTGCTTCTTCTGTTACCAACCTTTCACATTGGACTCCTTTGCTTTTCATTTTCTTCTTATAAGCCTTGCTGCTGTGTACTCCCATCCCATCTTATCTTTATACCCCACAGCTAAAGGCCAGTCCTGGTCACCTATTCTGGTGGCACCAGTTTCTGAGACTCCAGCCAGATCCAGGGGCCCAGATCTGGAAAGGGGTAGTGGGATGCAGAGGCTATTTGAGATGTATTAATATGTGAGACATTCGACAGCAAATGAAATAAAAATGGAGAAAAGGGATAGTATTTCCATGGGCCACCAAGGCTGTGTTTAAGGTCTCAGAGACCTGTGAATATTTGAAACTGAGGAGCAGGCGGTTAATAGAGAGGGAGACACTGGCAATGAAGGAGCAGACAGAGTTAATTAAGGGGGTAGTTAGGAGGCAGAGAGGGAAGACTTAACCTTAAATAGCATGAGGCAAAGTGCGTCTTCCTTTGAAGTAAGAGGAAAGGAAGAATAAATAAGGCTGAATACAGATTCTTGAGTTGGAGGAGAGATGAGTGTGAGCAGCTTACAGTAAAGTGGTCTGGATCTTTTTACCAGTAAGGATGGCCAAGTGGTCTGCTTAAAGTCAAGCTCAAAATTAGTAAAGGAATTTTGAAATCATCACTCCAGGGATTTTTCTGGGGAATAACCAAGTGATGAATGAGAGCTGCCAAGCACCAGCAAGGGTCCAGTTGACGTTGGCATGTATGTGTAGCAGACAAAACATGCCTTTCTGCCAGCACCCAAACATGCTGATGCTGACTGCTGTCTATACAGAGTTTCGATTTTAGCCACTAATTAAATTTCAAGAAGACATTATCCTCCTAGTCGTACTTAATATTAGTAGTAAATAAAAACTGATTTGTTTTCCTCTCAGGGTACTCGTACCTGTCAGAAGCTTGTAATTAGTGAGGGTTCTGAATTACAATATAAGGAATTTTGAAACTCAATATAAGGAATTTTAATCAACAGCCTTTCATAGAATTTATTACACTTGGCTCATTACTTTTAGAAACTGGGCTACTATGAAAAATGAAGTCTCTCAAACTTAGCCCAGCCTTTCTTTTGCTCTCAGTAGCTTCTGCTGAGGTTTACCCCTACGCAGGTACAGTTCTTGGAAATGGTTTGGAGCAACCAGATCACAGTCATGCAATTCTGACGTAGAAATTTGCTAACCAAATGGAAACGCATGTCATTTAAAGACCTATTTTTCTTTAAATATCAGGTTGAAAATGGTGTGTATGTAGCCAGTCCACTTCAGGAACGCACAATTCTAATGAGAAAAGAGGGCGAGTCTGCAAAAAGCATTAATGAGATGCTTCTGAGCAGACTTTCCCGCTACAGAGCTTCCCCGTCTGCAACGCTGGCCGCCCTCACTGGCTCCACCATTTCCAACACCCTGAAAGAGGACCAAGCAGGTATGTGCCCTTCGCTCACCACCTGTTGCCTTGTATAGCTCCTTTCGGGGGTGTGTGTGTGTGTGTGTGTGTTTAAGACTATTTTGTAGAGCAGTTTTAGGTTCACGACAAACTTGAAAGTACATTTCCCATGTACCACCTGCCCCCCACACGCATGGCCTCCCTCCACAACATCCCACACCAGATGGTATCTTTGTTACAACTGATGAACCTACATGGACAGATCATCATCACCCGAAGTCCATCATTTACCTTGAGGTACATTCTTCAGGTTTGGATAAACGAATAATAACAGATAGCCATTATTATGGTATCATACTGAGTAGTTTCACTGCCTTAAAAATCCTTTGTTCTCTTCCTATTCATCCCTCCCCATCCCCAACCCTGGCCACCACTGATTTTTTAAATTATCTTCATAGTTTTGCCTTTTCCAGAACATCGTGTAGTTGGAATCATACAGAATACAAACTTTTCAGATTGGTCTCTTTCACTTAGTGGTATGCATCAAATTTCCTCCATGTCTTTTCTTGGCTTGATATATAAGTAGTGAGAGCTGCCCGTGGGACTCAGGCAGTACGTATTTTTAAAATTTTGGTACGAGTTTCTCCGAACCAGACTGATGACACATGCCAGCGAGCAAGACCGCGGATGCTCCCCAGGCACTGCTTTTTGTTGAGCACGTCCGGTGCATCCCACAGAAGCACTTCGCTTTACCTAATTCACCTTCTCTCTTTCTGGTCATTGTCCATTTTTTAAAGTTCCAAGCTAATACATGTTGTTGCCTGCGGGTGTGAATTAGCACGAATCTGTAATAATTCAAAACAGATTTGTCTTTAACTGTAAATACCTTGTCATTACTGTTAGTGTAAATTAATTGATTTCATGTAAACATATCCTTCGTAAATGTAAAAAGCTCTTACTTAGCATCGTCTTTGCCAAATACAATCTTGACCAAGCAAGTGAGAGGCAAACCTCCTACAGCAGATTGCTTTTTCTTGAATTTATCATTTAGTGTTTGTATTTTAATATTTTGGAATTGATAATACATTTAAAGAGTTTGCAAGTAAAAACAACATAAAAAGCTGCATGTAGAGAACTCTTGGTGAATTCCATATTTTGCCCCTAATCTGCCCCCTGTAGGTAACTATATTGGTCTTTTTTCTACAAGTTTCTTTATGCAAATACAATTAAAGACAAATTTGTGTTCTTATTTTCCTCCTATGCTTAACAAATATTAGCCTACTAAGCACGCTGTTCTATATTGTTAAAGCAGGAGTTCTACTGGCTGGAATAAGCATTTAAGGGGTTCATAAGCATGCTCCCCCACAGTTTTAAATGTGTGTATCATAGTTTTCATCAGATTTTTGAGGTCATCTATGGCCCAAAAAAGGTTAAGAACTATACTTTTTAAGATTTTATTTATTTTTAGAGAGAGGAGAAGCCGGGGGGGGGGGTGGAGAAAGAGAAACAATGGTTTCCTCTTGTATGCACCCAACTAGGGACCAAACCCACAACCCTGGCACATCCCTTGGTTGGTAATTAAATGGTAAACTTTCGCTTTGCAGGTTGACCCCCAACCAACTGAGTCATACCAGTCAGGACAAGAACCATTATTCTTGAAAAGTTTATAGATTGCATTCCAACTATGTGAATTTATACCAAATCATCAGCTGTAGTAAAAGCTGAGGCTAGAAAAAGATATCATAGAAAAGTATATTTGAATTAATGTGCCTAATTAATTTAATGCAATTTTATGCTTTAGTCCTTTTATATATTGAAATGTAAGGAAGAGAAAATATTTAATTTATTATGAGACTATCAAAATAAATACTTACTAGTTTATATTAGAATTTAAGAAGGAGAGTATTTTATTTCCATAGATTTCTGTTACGTCAAGTGTAAGTGGGGAAATGGTTAATAGCTGTTATTACCTGGGCTTGTAGAAAATTTGTGTAATAGGAAATACTTTTAGATGACAGTTCATTTTACCTAAGTAAACGTTTTTTTGACAAGCCGAAGGTTGCATCTGGGTCTGTCCCTTGATGAAAGGAGAAGACTGAACCCACCCTGAACAATGTAAACACTGCAGGAATGCTCGTTGGGCCACAAAGCATGAGCAGAGCATAAAGGAGAGCTCCAGAGACGAGGGCACATTTAGAGTTTCGTGAAGATAGGAATCTGTGTTCTAGACCCGTGAGCTCAGTGTACTTGCAGATATGTCCTGTGCATATTCATTTGACGTGATGGTGCTACATGAAGGCTGCAGGCTAAAAGATTTTTGACAATTCAGCATTCAGAGGGTGGAGACTTTTTTACTGGGATAAACTAGTACCTATTACCACGTTAACAAGAGTACATCTGTTAAAAGGACCTTGGTGAAAATGTTATGCTCACAATATTGCTAACTTTCCAATCATACCCCTTTGGGTTTTCTTATCTGTGGGTCCTTAACCCTTCTGGATTTATGTCCTGAACAAAGAATATAATTGTTGGGGGCTTGGAGTTTTAAGAAATAGAGGTTTTTTAAAAAAGTTTTTTAAAAAAGTTTTTTTAAGAAGCACAAGCATTCAAAGCAAATGCCAAACAGATCAGGTGTTATTTTTCTGATCTAAACCATCTAAAGATGACTTTACATCTAGGCAGTTATATTTTATGCCCTGGCAGCTTCCGAGGCAAAGCACTGACATTCTGTTGCCATCATCAGTCCTTGCTAAACTACTATAGAAAATCCTTAAATTCTCTGTGCATTTTCAGATCTGCCAGTGAGGGGGTTGAAATAAGTATTTTATGCCTTTCGAGTAGAAGTAAGTATTTTCTTAATGATAGTTTATGTCACTGACCCTTAAAAAAGAAAATATGTAATGGGCTATCATAAATCATACAGGTATAAAATTATTTTGAGATAGATATTGTGAAAGCTTCTATTAACTAGTTATAGTTTGAAATTTCTGGCTGGTTTCATGTTCAAAGCTGTTTATAATGAATGTAATGTCACAAACCTGTTAAGAACTTGCTCTGTATAAAATGCAAAGATCTCTGTCGGAGCACCGTTTCCTGGGCAAACACAAGTGGTCAGATTCTTCTTTTATTTTGAGATTTAGTCCAGGTGAGGGTTTCTTCTTTTGAGGGAATTTTTAGAGACAAAGGCACATTGGCTATTGAGAACACCTTTGAGAACTGTCACATAGCAGGGGCCTTGAGGCCAGGCTAGAGAGCCACAAGATTATCATTTTCTCCTTAGCTTATTACTTCTTGTTGTGTTTTCCGAATCTGGGCGTATGTCCTTGTATGAGCTAGGGACCCCTCCTGATCCTCGGGTCTGTTTTGGTAATCAGAGTGATTGATGTGTGTCAAATATCCCCACTCACCATTCGTATTCCTTTCGCCAGCAAATACTAGCTGTGGGCTACCTCTAAAAATGCTGCGGAAGACGCCCATTTATACCTGTGGCACGTACTTGGTGATGCTGGTCCCACCTCCAGGGGGATCAGGCAGCTCTGCCACCCGCTCTCTTTTCGGGGGAACAAGTGGTTTGTCATCTTTAAAAAGTAAGTGAATTTTATTTTGGGTACTTTTCCCAATTTGTGTCCAACTCTGAAGTTTAAGGCTTCTTTGTTGATGATTTTAAACTTACTCTCTTAAATAGCTGTTTGCAATAGCTTTTTGATAACAGAAAAACGTATCAATATAGTCACAGGCAAGGAGGAATTTAGAATGTAAGACTTATAGATGGTATGATAGAATACTTCTGAAAGCTATTGCCCTGTAAAATTACTAGAAATAGTAATGAGTTCAGGAAAATTTTAGGGAGTGAAATAATGTATTGTTACATTATTTACAGCAAGAGCTCTACTCACTGTGATAGAAATCCAAAGGTATTAAAATAGGATGTGAAATGCCTCCGTTTTAGAATACATGTTAAACCAAAATGTATAATACAAAATAACGTATGCAAAAATTAATGTTATGAATACATATATTTTTATAAAAGAGGACAGCATACTAGAATAATTAAAGTAGTGTGATTTTTGGCTTCAGAGTGGACAAATAATTAAATGAGAGAAAACATAGAATCAAAAATGTTTCTTTCGCATTGCCATTTTCTAGCTTTCTTCATCATTTAATTCCTCTGGGCCTCAGTTTTCCCACTTGTAAACAAATAAAAGGATAATAGTATCTCACACTATTTTTGATGCCCATATACCATAAGATAAGTTAGAGTATTTTGAAAAAAAAAAACAAAAAAAAAAACAAAGGAAATGATTCCTTTTATGTATGGTAACTTTTGGGGGAGTTCTTTTTTTCTTTGAAATTTGTTTAGGCACATAAAATTGAAATGTTTTAAAATCAGTTTACTTGTTTTCATTTCCCAATATTTCATATTCTGTCCTCTTTAATTTGTTTATAGTAATTTCATTAAAACATTATATTTCACATTTAGGTTTTTAAAAAGCATGTCATACTCTAGCTTAAACTTGCAGATATAAATTTGACCTCAGCAGTTTAAAAAAATTATCAAAGATCAACTTGAACTTTAGGCCATTTCCACTAGTTGCACATGTTTGGAATTGAGGTATGCGTAATAACTCCAAAACTCTTTTGCCTTTGAATCAAATAGGTTTGACTTTTTCTCAACAGCTTGTTTTCTCTAACAGTTCATGTGACCAGAATGTCCGTCTCCTTTAGCCCTTGGGTAAATGATGTAAATTTATTGAGTCTCTTTTAAAAAAACAAACAAACAAAGAAAAAAAACCTTTATTGCGATATAACTTACCACCATAAAATTCATCCTTTTAAAGGATAAAGTTTAGTGGTTTTAGTATATCCGCAGAGTTGGGCGACAGCACCACTGTGTAATTCTAGCACATTTCCATCACTCCAAGAAGAAATCCCACAGCCACTAGCGGTCGCTGGCCATCTCCCCCGTCATTCTCGTCTCCTGGCAGCCGCCAGCCCCCTGTCTGTCTCTGTGGATTCGGCTCCACTGGACTTTTCATATATATGGAATTCCACAATATGTGTGCTTTTGTGACTGGCTTTTTTTACAACTTGATGTGTTGTGGCATGAATTATCACCCCATTCCTTTTTATGGCTGAGTCATATTCCACTGTATGGGTATACTCCCATTTTGTTGACACGGGGGGTGTTTCTATTTCTTGGCTGTTTCAGATAAGTCATGGACAGGTTTCTGTGTGGACACGTTTTCATTTCCCTTGGGTGTGTACACTGGAGAATTCTGAGTCATACGGTAACTATAAGGCTTCCCTTTGGAGGGACTGCCGAACTGTTCCCCACGAGGGCTGCACTATTTTCCGTTCCCGTCAGCAATGTAAAATGGCTCCAACTTCTCTGTATCCCTACCGACATTTGCTATTTTCCATTTTTTTAATTATAGCCATCCTACTGGGTATGAAGTGGTATCTCATTGTGGTTTTGACTTGTATTTCCCTAATGACTAGTGATGTTGAACATCTTTTCTTGTGCTTATTGGCCATTTGTATATCTTCTTTTGAGAAATACCTATTGAAGTCCTTTGGCAATTCTTAAATTGGGTTATTTGTCTTTGGCAATGTCTAAATTGGGTTATTGACCACTTGTCTGTTAAACCCTTTTTTAGCCTCCTAGGCATGGCTTTTTTCCTCAATTGAAAGTGACCCCATTTGACTGGAGCAGGCCTTTACAGTGCTGTTTTCTTCATGAGAATACAGCTTACATCATGATTCTATGTTAGACCAACAAATCCATAAACGCTGAAATTCCTTCTGTGTCCCATCGCACATTGGTCACGGGGGCTGGGGGGCGCTCAGTAAGTAGAAGAAGTGATGCCTGCTCGCGGTCTGGTTGGGAAACACGATGTGGGTGTGAGACACAGCTGGAGAGAGATGCACAGTGCCACACCACTGCCCGAACCGTGGGAAGCAGGCGTTCACGCTGCAGGTTCAGAAAGAAAGGGTTGTTGTGGAGTGAGGGGTGGAAGGTAGAGACTAAATGAGGTCTTGAGTTTAAATCATGAAAAATGGGTATTATTCATATATGTGGCACATGCATGGTAAACACAACAAAAAAGAGATTTGGGGGAGATCATTTTGTTGCTGTGCAGAATGGAACAGTAGAAAATAGAGCAGAAACAAAGAGTTCAGTTCAGATTATAGCTCACGTCAGGCGCGATGAGGCTCTGGATCACCAGGGTGACAGGAGTAAGAAAAACAAGCTCGAGGGGCACAGTGCTCAAATTTTATGTTTGAAAGTAGGGGAGAAAAGAGTATCAAGTATAGCAGCTAGTACATATGAACTGGTGTGGATCCCGGACACATTTTAACGTGTTTAATCTTCACAAGAACTGTGTAAGGCTGGCACTTTTATTATCTCTGGTTTACGCATGAGGAAACTGAGAGGTTCAGTAAATTTCCCAGGGTCACACAGAAGTGGTAGAGCTGGGACTCAAACCCAGGCACCTAGGGCCCATGCTTGTCATCGCGGTGCTATCCTCTATTAAGGAAAAAGGCCAAAGCATCTCCAAGTTGTAGAGCCACTGCTTGGAACTGAGTGGTGTGTCTACTATCCTTTGCTGAGCACCAACTGTGTGTAAAGTATTTCTTGTAAATGTTACCTTGCGTTGTTAATGATATACTCCTTTTGCAATTACCCTTTTGATAATTCATATTAAAAAACCTTTATGCAAAAGTTTCCATTTGAAAAACACTTTGAAAAATACGGTTCACTATTTAGAAAGATATTTGTGAGTTTTCTTTTTGTGGTCATGTGTGTGTTCTGTCTCCTCATTGTTATCATCAGTAGACAACAAAAAATGTGTGTGTTTTATGAAAGTCTTGTTAAGAACCTAAAGGGGAAACTTTAAAAAGTAGACTGACGATCACTTTAAGGCTTATTAAACAGCTTAATGTTTGTTCCCAAAGTCCTAGCCTCCAGCTTGGTGTATAACATTTCGGATGGTCAGTTCACAAGCCGTGCTGATCTCATAGATGCTGCTGGAAGCTCCCTGGGGCGTGGCGCTCTTGTACCAGGATTGGGTAAGAAATAAATGCCCACATTTCTTGGGAAAAGTCAGTGTTTCAGCAGTTTCTCTCAAAAAAATCTTGCCAATTCTTTGTGGTGTTCTAGTTTCCCTGAAAGAAAGATTTTTTTATACTATATAATTTTGAGGGTTAATATAAGAAATTCCTCTGCATAAATTTCTCTGCATACTTTCCATTAGGTTGTCTGATGATGCCCATAACAAATCCTTCAAAGTTCGGAATTTAAGATTCTTCAAAGATTTATTTCCTGTGAAGAATTATTTTCCTGTGAGCTTCTTATTGTCAGAAAATGAGCATTATGTACTATTTTCTCTTTGCCTTGTCTCCTATCTTACCTTTTTTGGCTCCACCGCTAAGGCTTTTTTGGGGTATTATGTTAATCAGTCCTATTGCACCTGCGTTTTAATGTAAGCCACTTGAATCTTTTATGGAATTAAGAAGGTCATGTAGAAGTCAGTTACTAAGAGCTATCTCTTCCTTGAGACTTATCCCATTCTCACAGAGGAGCTAAGTGAAACAGAGATTGAGTGCTGCCTTTTTGCTCAACCTCAGCCTAATGCTTTGCCAAGGAAATGCATAGATAGGAGTAGGATGCGGATTGTCACGGGGGCTGGGGGGGATCCCGCTTTTCCGTTCTGTAGCAGTGCTGGTGAGAACCATGTGTACAGTGGGTGATGATGACATGGCAGTTGAATAAAGACGCTCTTTTTGCAGGTGCCTGTTACGACACGGTGAACAACATGCTGTGGACCTGCTCGAACGACTACATCGATCAGTGGTGCAATCCCGGGAACCAGGCCTTCCATTACGTCTGCCAGAGGCTCGGAGTCAGCCACATCATCACGGAGCCCAAAGGTGAGGCGTGCGCAGTCCTCCAGGAAAAGCTTTCCCCTGGGACATAGCAGGGAGGACAGCAGCATGAGGAAGTGGGACATGGCCAAGCAACCGCCTGGGTCAACAGCCTCCCCTTTTTGTTGGACTTAGAAACCTGAAATCCTTATTGTCTGATTGGTTTATGACTAAGGAAATAGTGTATAAATAAGTAGAGCTTTTGTGGTGGCCCATTGACTTTTTTTTTACAACAGGAAAATTATGTTTCTTCTGCAGTTGTCAGATCTTTGGTACAAAAACTGATTCTTTACTTGCACTCGGCATGGGATTGTATGCTGCTATGTTTCACATTGACATTTATTCATGCACAAATTTATAATTGGGTAGAATTACCGGTAAAGGATCTTTATATTTCTCAGTATAAATACTAAGATTCTTAATATTAAGTTAATATTTTTTGTATTCAAAATGTGTTTATTGGGATGGTTCCCCACTCGTCTTGATTTGGGTGCTTTGAGTGCTACTTCCTTCTGAAGGAAAAGCCTCTGTCGGCTTTGCTGTTCCTCCCGTAGGCTGACGGGGGACGGGACGGGGCGGGGTAGCCAGCGCACAAAACTGCCATCTGTGCAGGGCTAGAGGCAGTGGTGATATTCTACCATCCTGGGCATTTCCCATCCCTGAGGTAGGTAGGACTTGGGGCTCTGCACCGGGGTCCTCTTCTTGTGTTTCTTCTTCTCTTGCAGAGACGGATGAAGGAGGTCCTTAGCGAGGGCATGTTGTCATGGGGTGGTCGTCACTGCCAGAAAACAATATTAAGTTAATATTAACTTAAAATCCCATGGCATCAAAGTCAGCTATAGTATGGAGGAGTGAGTAGCTCAGCAAATTCTATCCCCAGAAAACAATGCTAAAACTGGCAAAATCTGAAAAACAACTATTTCTAGGCTCTGGAAATTGACGAAAGGCATAGACCAAATTGAGAAGCGGATGTTTATAAAAAAACATTGAACTTCGGGTTAGAACAGTGGACATCGTGGTATTCTTAGCTGGGGATGCTCCTTTCTCCCACCTCCAGCTCCGTCAGTGTAGTAATTCCACCAAGTTGGGGCAGATTCTGTAAATCAGCATCATGGCTGCCAGAGTGGGCTGACTTGATTTGGAGCAGAGCATGGAAAACACTCATGCCTGGCAGCACCATCAGTATCGGTGGTAGTCTTGGTGGCAAACAGAGAATACCAGTGGCTTTGCTAGACTGAGGTCCATCCTTCTGGTCAGGGCAAGCAGTGAACGAGCAGGCTAGCCAGAAATTTACTAGGGAAATCTGGGTAGTAAGAAAGCTGCAGAGGGCCTTGGTAAGCTCCCCACAGAAGCCTGAGGAGACCACGCTGTTCACACAGGCCTGGCTGAGCGTGAGCCTGCAGAGATGTGAAGAGGAGCTGGCAGAAGGTGAAAACCAGGGCAGAGGATAAAACTGCCAGAACTTTGATGCGCTCGCTCCAAAACACGCAGAGCCTCCCAGGGTGGAAGTCTCACTAACTAAGGCGTGTGGCCACAGCCTCTGACTCATGGGGTAATCCCAAGGAAGGCAGGCTTAAAAATACAAACAAGATATAATATAATAAAAGTAAACAAATGAAAGAAAGCAAAAAGTTAAAACAGAATCAACATTTTAAGAAAACAAAGTAACTGAACAGAGAAATCAGTAGCTACACACTGCAGACAAAACTCAGATGTTGGGCTTAGTAGATGAAGAATTTAAAGCATCCTTTGTAAATCCCTCCAGAGAACTGAAGGATACCACATTAAAAGATTAAAGGAAAGTATGATGACTCTGATTGAATAAATAGGGAATTTCAATAAATAGATTATTTTTTTAAAAAGAACCAATTGGAAATGTTGGGTTTGAACATTCAGTGACTGAAAAGAAAAAATCATTACAGTGGCCAGCCGCAGATCTGGGATGGTTGGGTGTAGTGGATAGAGGCATCCTGCCCGCACAAGAGAAAAAGACTCCTTTGAGGAGTGCCGATGAGGTGTTTTGTAGAATGTCCCTCACTTTGGGCTTATCTGTTGTTTTCTCACTTTAAACCGAAGTTATAGATTTTGGGGAAGACCACTGCAGAGATGAAGTGCTTTTCTCATTGCGTCACATGTCACAGGTACATGATGTTGACGTGACCTGTTATTGGCGATGTTAAAATTGACCATGCTGTTTAAACAGCAGCTTTCTTCACTGCGCAGTTACCGCTTTTCCATTTCCATACTCTGTTAGAAGCAAGTCATTAAGACCCCTCATGGGAAGGAGAATTAGGCCCCAGCTCCTGGAAGGAAAAGCATCAGAGAATTTGTGGACATGTGTGAATCACCACTGTAATTAAAAAATATCTGGGGGGAAGTGAGACTTTGAGGCTATGCAATTATCTATTCAGTTTTTTAAAAATTTCTTCTTGAGTTAGTTTTGGTAATTTGTGTCTTTTTAGAGATTTGTGCATTTCATCTAACTTTTCTTATTTGTTGGCATGAAGTTGCTCATAGTATTCCCTTTAATTTTTATAGGGTCAGTAGTCATTTCTCTGCTTTGGCTCCTGATTTTGGTATTTGTGTAAAGTTACTAAAAGTCATTGAATTGTGTACTTAGAATGAGTGGATTCATAGTATATAAATTATATCTTTTTTAAAAATATTTTTTGAAGATTTTTATTTATTTATCTTTAGAGGGGAAGGGTAGGAGAGAGGGAGAGGGAGAGAAATATCAATGTATGGTTGCCTCTCGTGTGTCCCCTGCTGGGAACTGGCCTGCAACCCAGGCATGTGCTCTGACTGGGAATTGAACCGCGATCCTTTGGTTCACAGGCACGTGCTCAATACACTGAGCTACACCAGCCAGGGCTATATAAATTATATCTTGATAAAGCTGTTAAAAAAAGGCAAAAAAGAAAAAGTCAACTACATGTTAGTGACTCCCTAATTACTATCTACAAGCCTCTTGCCTGAACTCCAGACTATGTATTCACCTCCACTTGTAGATTTTATTATTTATTTTTTTATTTAATAGGCATCTTCAACTTAACATGTCAACAACTGATTCCCTGTTTCTTCCCAACGTCCAAATCTATACCTAGTGAGTCCCCCAGGACAGGATCACTGTTCTTTCTTTGCTCACACCAAAAACGTTGGTGTTACCTATGACTCTCACTCTCCTATAGCTCACGCCAACATGGAAATCAGCGAATCCTGTCGGCTCTGACCTTCAAAATGTGTCCCAAGTCTGGCCATTTCCCACTTCCTATGCTGCTGCAACTCTAGTCTAGGCCGTCGTCGTCTTCTCCCGAATTATCGTAATAGCCTCCTCGCTGGTCTTCCTACTGCCTCTGCGGTTGCCGTCCTCCGCTTGCATCTCCACGTGACAGCCAGAGTCTGACAACCTTAGGTAGTCAGATCTGACACTCCTCTGCTCACACAGCTCCACTGGCTTCCCACCTAACTCAATAAAAATCAGAGACCTCATTTATTTGGGGAGGTCCCAAAGCTAACTTTCAGAAAGTCTTCAGTGAATGTGAATAGGATGAACTTGAATTCTACTGGTGTGAGATCAGGGACTCAACAGGCACAGCATTAATGAGACCCAGCCTGGCCCTAGGATCAAAAAGTTGGGTTTCAGCAAAGCTTGCCTTCTCTTCTGTTCCCTTGAGTCCTTTTCTCATAGTTTCCAGTGCCCACAGTCCTTTTGCAGCTCTAAAGTTCCTCCATCTGGGCCTGCTTCTCCAAGATGACCTGCTTTCCTATTTTTGTTTTGTTTTCAGGCAGTTCATTTCAGCTGTTTTAGGGGGAAAAAGCAAACTTTTTGTGTGTGCGCACTTTGCCTATTTAGATTTTTACCTCCGTTCCTGAATTCCTGTAACCATCCATGAGGCATTTGTTATTACGTAAGAGGATGCTTGTCAACCCTCACAAAGTTGGGCTTGACGGCTCTTTAGGCTGTGGTGACTAAAGGAGATAAAAATGTGGAGGTATTGTGGGAGGAGATATTTCTGGACCAGGGAGGGGGGTGGGTTCTCCCATAGAAGAGCCAGAGAAGATGGAGAGATTGCACTGGAATGATTACTGGCATGTGCTCTGAGCCAAGATGGCCTGAATTTAAGTCCCAGCTTTATCACTCAGTAGCTGTGTTACTTAACCTCTCTGAGTCTTTATTTACTCCCCTACAAAACTGGGCTAAAATTGTCTAAGTTTATAAGGATGTTTCAAGGTAAAGCCTGTGTAGCATTTAGCCGATTGTCAAACATACAGAAAGGGCTCCACGGTGGTAGCTACTTATGATCTAAAAATATGGAAATTCCCAGGTGTGCTCACCTCAGCACTCGGGGCAGGGAGAAGGGTTCTCTGGCGGCAGCAGCAGAAGAGCTGGGAGCCGAGATGCCCTCTCCTAGTGTGTGTATGCACCTTCCGTAAGGCGAAAGGCTGTTCCTCGGGGACTGCCCTGGATGCGTCTTTCCTCACTGAGTTTCCTTCTTATTTTCCAGAAGAGGCTATAACCACGAATGAGGTTATAAACCAATTATTGCACCATGTTGGCGCAATGTGCATACACCAACTCAATCTTCTTGCTACCAACCCAAACCTTCCAATCACGAGTGTCTTGGGCAAGCAGCATCCGATCGAAGCACACCACCTTAGCAGTATTTGTGATATTATGGAGAAGGCCATGGTTAATGGAGATACCTGTATTATACGCTGCATTCTTGTTGTCTTTCAGGTAAATAACTCTGTTTTGAGATAAATAAGATAATGTAGCAAAAGGAACACAAAGCTTGGCTTCAGCAGCTAATTTCTACCAGAAGAAAATTTAATAAGATTCCTGTGTTGCATCTTACCCCATTCTAGTCCTGTAATTAGAATTATCATATTCATTGCACAGCAGTTAATGGAGTGTTGCTATGTGTAGTTCATTGTAATTAATATATGTAAAGTATTTACTGTAATTATACCATTACACAATAGAAGAGATTGTGGTTAAAATCTATTCATAAGAATATCTGCATGCACTTTCTTCAGAGGGATAATGTTATCCCCAGTAGAATTCACGTTTTTAGATATACCCTTTATGTTTCTGTAGGTGGTATTTAAATTTTTCTTCAGCCCACAAACTGAAAGGAATCGAGACATCATTCGACGGTCAGGATTGCTTCTTTGGCAGCTGCTGATGGCACCGAAAGATCAAATATGCCCTGAAATTCAGAAGGAAGTCTGCCTTGCCATCAGGTAATCAGTAAACGATTGTCGCAGGGCTCTCCTCTGAGTGCTTCTCCTGAGTCACCTCCTGTCTTCCCTGCGTGGGGCCAAGGTACCTCTTCCCCAGCCCCTCCCAGCCAGGGCCTCCTGCACAGAGGACCCTGTCACCTGACGGAGGCTTGTGGCCCGACTCCCAGGGACCGAAGCCATCCATGTTCCTGTGTTCCTCTTCCCACCCTGTACCTAAGATCCTGCCTGGATCCTTTAAAAACAAAAACAAAAAAAAACCAAAAGCACCCTTGAAGTATGTATTTGGATGGTATATAAGCAGATGTTTATCTCATTTGGGAGAGTCTGGCAAGAGGGGTAAGAAGCCAGCTTTGGCCTCAGGCAGACCTGGGTTCTAGTCTTCGTTCTGCCATTTGCTAGCTCTGACCTTGAGTCTTCCATTTCCTCAGCTATAAAATGGGCATTAAAATAGTACCCACTTTACAGGTTTGTGAGATTTTAATAAGAAAAGGCCCAATGCAAAGTAAGTGCTCAACAATGTTAACCTTTAAAATCTACTGAATACCTTGTTAAGAAAGAGGGCAGAATTTATGGACCATTTTCTGTTGTCATTCTATCTATTTATTACCTGTACACTCACACGCACATGCACGCATGCACGCACGTTGAGTGCAGTGAGCTTTCATCCAGGAATATAGCCTTAATACGAACAAGTATAATGTAGTGACCAAGAGAGAAATACCAGTGATAGGTGGGCAGAGGGAGGGGCAAGTTCTTTCCTTCCACAGCAGATTATGCTTTTGGTCTCTTTCTGCTGAGACCATTAAATCACAAATGTACTCTAGTGCTGCGAGGCAACTTCTGGGGCTGAGGGGTATATTCCCTCTCTTGTTGGTGATTCTTCATGGGTATGTGCATCTGTCAAAACTTACCAGATTGTGCACTTTAAACGTGTGCTTCATTGTATGTTAGAGCTCATAAAAAAAGAAAGAGGAAGAAAAATTCTGGCACTATTTGCAATACTATTCTTTCTGCCCCTTTGGAAAAGCTGAGAATCAGAAAATCCCCTTCTCAAATGACTTCTTGGTGCAGTCTCCATGTATAGCTGGCTTGACGCCATCGATTCTTTAGAGCTCGGTTCTCTTCGACCAGTCAGTTCTACATCTGGCCTCAGGGAAGTCGTCATCCTGGTGACGCACAGGTGGGGCTCCAGTAGGGAAACAAACTGTCGGCGGACTGGGTCACAGAGTGACTTAGGCTCAACCACTTTTTTAGTGGTGAAACTTACCTCAGAGTTTTATGTAACCAAACAAGCATCTTTAATATTTAAAACAAATATTTAAATGGAGTTTGGATTTTCTAGAACATTTGTCTGAAAGCTTTTTGACTTTTCTGTCATTTCAGCTCTGGTTTGAATATCTTATACCCAGGTGAAACTGAAATCAATAACTTACTTAAGCTGGTCTTAACAGAAGGTAAGAACTACCCTGTAATTGTCCTTGAACTGCCATCCCTTTTTCCCCCTAAGGAAACAACTGGATATTTAGGATAATAGATTTTTTCCTTCATATCTGTTAGCGTGAATTTTCAAAATGTATCTGCACATTATGCCAATGCTCCAGCCAGATGAAAGCAGAAACCATGTTTTATATATACATATGTCTTCGAGCTTTATAAACCTTCCTGTCGCCACTGTTCATCCTTATGTTCCTTGTTGTAGCTATTTAATGAACATTAACAGTGATGACTTCTTGGGGGTTTCTAAGCCAGTTTTTCCCACACATTAAAATGCAGCTTTAAGCCCTGGCTGGCGTAGCTCAGTGGATTGAGCGCGGGCTGTGAACCAAAGGGTCACAGGTTCGATTCCCAGTCAGGGCACATGCCTGGGTTGCAGGCCAGGCCCCTAGTGGGGGCCACGTGAGAGGCAACCACACATTGATGTTTCTCTCCCTCTCTTTCTCCCTCCTTTCCCCTCTCTAAAAATAAATAAATAAAATCTTTAAAAAAAAATGCAGCTTTACAGTTAGACTAAAGAAAAACAGTAACAATTCACCAGGTCAAAGAGTTGGAAATCACACTTTATGACATGTAGGGGGCAACTACACTTCGGTCGGGACGCACGGATTGAAAAAGGTTGGACAGGTGGCGCGGTAGTTCTTGCTGTTGCTTGTGTGAGGCAGCCGCAGCTGCTTGGTGCTGGATTGCTGACAATCTGCTTGTTTAAAAACTTTCTTTAATAGCCTCTCTTTTCTAAGTATAATTACCAGGGTTGTTGACGGGGCTTTGTTCTGTGTAGGAGAGAGAAACAGTGGCCTCTCCCAGCTGCGGGATGTGATCCTAACCAATTTAGCAGAACAGCTTCAAAACAACCGATTTGGCAGTGAGGAGGACGACCATTACAGGTGATACCAGTTATCTTAGTCACTCTTTCTTCACGTTTTCCTCAGTAATTAGCCCACATTTAAGTATGATCAACTTTAGTCTCCTGTAATATCTAATATGGTTAGCATATTAAGTTTAAACCGTGGATCGCTTGAAAGACAATAAGTCTGACAGTTGCCATTTCGCACGTTTCAGTTTAATCAGTAAAGATACTGAGGCCTGGGGGAGGGGTACGTAGCAGAAATAACAGATGGAGCTTATTTAAGAAAGCTGGGTGGCGGGCGCCATCCACATGGTTTGTGACAGGGTGAGGGTGTGGTTAGAGCTGGTGAGGGGGAAAAGGTATTGGTTTTCTTTGCTGTTTATAAAGTATTTGGACTAAGTGCTTGGGTCCCATTTTGCTTCCATTAAGTTTGATTTAGCTGACAGAACCAGTTGTTAGCATCATTACTAAGATGATTTGCTTCCAGAACCAATTAACTTTATATATTCTGTTTATTATCTTATACCAGTTGTATAGAATTTTATCCTTTATTATTAAACCATCAATATCTTATTGTTACATTTTTCCTGCATTTAAAGACTAAATGATGAACTTTTACACTACATTCTGAAGATTGTTGTACGAGAATCCTGTATCTTAATCACCAAGTGCCAAACTGTTTCTAAAGATGATTTTCAAAAACTCCTTTCAACTGTGCCTGTAAGTAAAAACGTATTTATCCAGGTCGACTGTTCCATAATTTAGTTGTGATTTTAATGTATGGGAGGTGGCTACTGCAGCATCTGCCTGCTCTGCCATCTTGACCAGACCTCAGTAAGAATGTGTTTAATGGAAGTGAAATTGAACCCAGCGTTCCTGGTTTCATTCTACTGTGTCGGGGTGTGTGCACACGCACGCTTTACAAGGACAGACTTACCTGGCGAAGGTCCGTGGGTGGCTGTGCTTGTCCTAGAAATATAGAACTAGACAAATCCATTTGAAACACTTGCTCCGAAGATGGCTCCTGCTTTAAGTGTCTTGTTGCAATAAACTATCTGCCTGAATTTGGATTTTTTTTTTTGTTTGTTTAAAATAGTGAAGATTTCTTCCCTTGTTAATTTGAAGTTTAGCATTGTTTTATGAACCATCAGTGTTTTACAAAGACTAATAAGAACCAAAGATTCTTTTAAGAATTTTTGTAGAGTCTTCTTTAATGGAGATACATGTGATAGGAAGGAGGGTGGGGAAGAAAATTAGTAAGAGGCAAAAATTCAAGTAAGTGTCTGATCAGTGAGGATTATGTAGCAGAAGGCAGAAGGTCATGGTAACTGTCAAATTCTGTGTCAAAAGCCAAGTGCAAATAAATCACCTAAAAAACTAACTTGGTCTGTTTTCTGTACTTTCTCTTTTGCTTCCCTTGTTGAAATCTTTTAAAAACATGAGGATCACATGATCCCTTGTTTCAGTAGGACCTAGATCATTTAAATGCCCTTGTTTGTGTTAAAGGCTGCATCCTCCTGCCTGCGCTATCTGATGGCAGTTCAGAACCACCTTCTCAGTAACACTATTTTGATTAAACCTGATGAGAATGATGACAGTGACAACTCCTTGCAGGGAGAGACATTGAAGGTACAGGTAAACACCAAGCTTTATTCTAACGATGCTTTCTACCCAGCGTGTAAAGCACAGCTTGATTGGATAAATTTCTGTCTATTATGATGTCAGATTTCACCATGTGGCTTATATTTTTGTGAGAGGTAATATTAGGCTGTTCATTTCATAGATTTTTATGTCATTGCACAGTGGTTACCATATTTGTGACACTCTCATAATGTGTCATCCATGTGCTCCTGTCAACCTTTTCGTGCCTTTGTTTATTTTCATGTTTTTTTTAAGAACTATAAAATATGGCACTTACAAGTGATCTCATATGCACCTGAAAGTTTTATTTATATAGGAATATATAAATAAATCCAGGAGCCTAACAATTTAAATAACTTTGGCGTTTTGGCTGATTTATTATGTTCTCTTGATTCAGATAACTTTAAAAAATGCTAATTTTCTCACAATCTTTATGTTGAATAATTTCTAAACCTATAGTTCATTTCCTGTAATTATTTTTAAGTTAGAGTCTGTATAAACTCAATAATTTGTTCCTACATGGAAATTTATAGCAATACAGAGATTTTTTTATAGCATCATTTGTTATAATTTTGACAGATGCTTAAGGCTATTGTTTACATTGTTCTTCAGAATTTCATCTTTGGGAGAATTAGAGAAATCAATAAAAGCTTGTTTCTTCCCTACAGTGTTGAGCAAAACACACTGAAAAATAAAGCAAGAAAGCCATAGTTAAAGATAAAATCCATTACAGTTTGCCCTTTTCTTATGCCTTGATGCATGAATATAAAACTATGTAAATCATACATGTGCTAGTTCATAATTATGAGTTTATTTCATTATATAATCAGTTTGTAAACAGGCGAAATTGCATGAATTAGTCATTTAAATTGCTGATACTATTTATTACCTTCTCTTGCCTTAGTTTCCTAGTCAGTAAAAAGGGACAATAACATGTCTGTTGCAAGGTTGCTGTGAGCATTAGAGATGAGGCAACTAAAGTATGTGGCCCTGTGTGCCTACCAGGTGTGCAGTCAGCAGGCGATGGCTCAGATGATCAGCACCACTCACACTGTGATTTGTCTTGTCTGGGCAATTCACGATTTTCTTTCTCTTAGTAATACCACCCAAAAAAGGGGGGGAGAAGAAACCCCAGAAAATTCCAGCCGTGAATACCAGTGTTTTCTATTTGGAAGGCTAATGTTTATAAATGCTTAATTAACCTGTGGAAAGAAATAACTCTTGGTAAAGGTAGAATAAGCTGGGTTGTCTAGTATTTCTGGGGGGAAAACCACCACAGATTTCACTGAAAGAGTTAGTTTGGTTATATTTTTTAATAGAAAATAATTGTAAACTAAACATTTCTATGATCTGAACTAGTGTTTCTGACATTGTTTAGTATTTGTGCCCCCATGAACTCTCTAATAGTTATTTTCCATGTTTAATAGCCTGTAACTGCCTGCCACTTTAATTGAATTTTTAACTTGCCTGTTTTCAAGTGTACTGGTTTAAAACACTAAGTGAAAAGGTCACTTGTACTGTTTCAGGATGTTGTGTTTTTGTCTCATTTTATTCACCGCCTCTACATGCGCCTTTTACTGTTCTGTTTTTCTCTTTAGCTACCCTCATACCACCCAAGGCAATCTTCCACCTGGACAGTTTCCGGGCTGGCCACCGGGAGCGCTCTTGTGCTGGAGGGGATGGGAGAAATGCCTTTTCTCCTGGGGACTTGCTGTGCTCCTGGGAAATACTGCGTATTTCTGTCAGCACTCCCGACCTTAGCCTCCCAAATCAAATTGCTACTTGCCATCCTAGCGGAACTTACTGCTTTGGGCTTATTCTGGCCGCCTCATTATTTAATTTGGAAATGCATCATAAACTACGTCATTTCATGTTGTCATTGTGAGTGTATATTCATCACAAAGCTTAAAAATAACATTATGATATTTTCTACCTAGGAGCTAAAGGTCAGTGTTTTGGCTCTTGCCACCCAGATCCTAACTGGATGTGACGAAGTGTTGGAAATGCTACAACAGGTCACGACTGCCCTCATAAATAGTGACATACCCGACCGTGAGCTGAGGTGAGGAAATGGATTGGGAAGTGTGACCTGCTGCCCTTCAGGAAGAACTTGCTTATAAAAGCAAAGTCTTTTGGAACAGAGCATCAGATGTTCGGTTACTGTGGAGGGATTTTTATGAGAACAGGTTGAGATGGCAGTCAGTGTGCAGGTGCAGTTGAACTCTAATGGGGCTTTTAGGTATAACTGGGCTAACAGTCGTGGATTTAGGGTAGCAAGGTTGAGGGGACAGCACTGTGCCTGACCTTTGGGCCTTCCACCGCCGGTAGCCCCAAGCGGGCCTTTCCTCTAGTCAGCCCGCTCGGCGCCGTGGGCACGTAGCTTCCCCGTGGGAAGTTTGTGAAGGGGGTCGCCGTGATTTAGAGAGACAGTTAACTGTTGTGCAAAAGATGGTGTCAACATGGTTTCTCAAGATTTTACTGTTGTTTTACTTCTGCAGACATAGGAGTGACCTATGTAGAGGGTAAACTTCTCATTCCCAGTAATAAAACTCTTTCTCAGTTCTCCCCATTAAATTTCTACTGTGGTTTGCTGGTAGAGGTGACTTAACATGCCATGTGTGTTGATGATTTTAATGTTAAATGTTGTTCTAGAACAGTCCTACGGTGTGACTTTTTCTCCAGTAACCCTGTCTGTCCTCATGTCCCCATTTCTTGGCCTCTCCCTGAGAGTAGGTGGGCAGGCTGGAATTGAGAACAATGTAATCCAGGTAGGCCTTGCACTTGGGCTTGTTAAGGCTCGTAGGGGCCACCGCTGGCCTGTAGTACAGATCTGTGCTGGAGGAGGTGCAGCCTGGGAGGCCTGAGTTCTGTTTCCGGTTCCAATCCCAGTATTCTGTGTAGTCTTAGAGAACTGACCTAACCCACATCTTTCTTTGGGCAAGTCATGTATGTTAATTCTCCCAGCTGAAGATTAGGATATTAAGAATGTGAGTAGGTAATCATTTCACAACACAGGGTCTGGCACAAATAACACCGCCTTTTTGTTACAGAATCTCTTATTACAAAATCATGTGCATGTAATTCTGTAACATAACAATGTCACACTCAAGCACACCATATGACATTTCAGGTGAAATGTTCGAATTAAAACTATAAATACTACACCCATATCACCCTACCCACGACGCTCAAGCAGTGTTAGTTCTGCCGACACTGTATGTGGATATGTCAAGTCATTACATTGTTCACTTTAAATTTAGACAGTGTTAGATCTCAATAAAACTGAAGGGGGGGTGTGATTTTAAGGACAAATAGAAGACCTGCCTGCCTCTGTATCCCCCCTGAGCCAGTTTGTCTGGGCCGGAAGTGGGTATTACTCCTGTGGGCAGGCGAATTGGTGCTGCAGCTGCTCATTGCCTCACTGTCGGAGACTCAGGGCAGCCCCAGAGCTAAGGGAGCTGCGCAGACGGTGACTGCCTAGTGTAGTAGCCATTTACCTACCTAGAGGGCCTGTTCATAAAGGCTTCAAACGTGCAGTGAAATTCACCATGTAATAATATCTTCTTCTTCTTCTTTCCCCCCCCCCAAAATCAGGTCCAAGATGAAATCTGAGATTTCTGTTTCCTCCCTCAGTGGTAGAACATGGGAAATTTGCAGATTGAATTGCTCTGAATTTTAAGCACTTCAGTGGTTCAAGAAAATGCAGTTTAAGAGATTTTTGTCAGATAAAGATGATGTTAGTTGTTTTTTCATGATTGGGAATCATTTAACCTGTGTGTTTTCTTAAACTTTTTGTAGGTTAAAAGGCTTGGAACAAGTTACTAAGGCTACTATGCTTGGGCACCTTCTTCCAGTGTTATTGACCTCCCTGATGCATCCGAATTTGCAGACTCTGACCATGGCCGATGCCCTGATGCCTCAGCTGGTGCAGCTGGTTCTCTATACCAGTCAGGTACGGTCCTTGGTGTGCCAGAGTGAACTGCTCTTCGGCCAGCCCACTTCACATTGCAGCCGCACGAATTCCCTGAAGGCAGAATCACTAGATTGACTGTCAGAAGCCATGGGAAATCACATGACTCTCAGAAGCTACGGGAAATAATGGTGGAATGAAGAAATAATGGTGGAAGAAACAGTGTCATAAAAGTAAACTGAAACATTAAGGGAAAACATTTTATTTATTTGACTAATTACTTACTGCAATCTTTTGGCAAGTACTCATTGCTGGTCAGCTGTAAAAATGCTAACCTAAAGGCTACTGAGATCCTACCATGATATTTCATCTGAGTCCTTGCTGGCTATTGGTACCCAATGTCAGCATGTTCCATTCCAGCCTTGAATAAATTGATGTTAAGTGGTCTAAGTAGCAAAGCACTTCTTAGTGAAAGAGGGTAGACTAGGATTGCAGAAAGATGGTTTAAGTGAGAGTTCTAAGTTTGGCGCTGGTACCCTCCAGATAACTGACAGTAAGCACTTTAAGGCATGATGATGATTTTGTGTTTCAGACGGCTTTGCTGCTTAAAACCCAGTGTCCAGTTTTTGCCGAGGTGGGCTGTTCCCCATGTGGTGCATCAGACCAGAAGGGCAGGCTGTTCCCTGGTGAGAGGTGAGCGATGCTGCTTCCTCGCAGGAACCCCTGCCTTGTTTTCTTCTGGTGAAAGCCTACTGCTCCTTTTACCACAATGGTTTTTAGTAAGGGTTCTCTAACTGGGAATCAGGGACACAATTTTACAGATAATGGTAGACTTGCTTTGTAGTCTCTTAGGAACGGGTTAGAATAAATTTCCCCATTGATCAAGAGATTAGTTCAAAATCGATGAATTGTCAAGTACTAATGATCAGGATGTAAAACATGACTTGGGCAAGCAGTTTGACAGTTTCTTAAAAAGTTCAACATAAACCTACCATATGACCCAACAATTTCACTTCTAGGTATTTCCACAAGAGACAAGAAAGCCTAGATTCTTAGAAAGACTGGTGGTATATGAAGATCATAGCAGCTTTAGTTAGAATAGCCCAAAACAAGAAACAACCCAAATGTCCATCAACAGGCGAAGGGATAAGCGTAGTGTTGCAATCGTACAGCGAAGTCCTACTCAGCAATAAAAACGAATGAACATGTGGATGAATCTTAGGCTACTTATGCTGAGTGAAAGAAGCCAGGTCCCCCCAGAAAGTACATACTGGATGATCCTGTTTATATAAAACTCTGGAAAATGCAAGCTAGTGTGTAGTGACGGAAAGCAAAGAAGTGGTTGCCTAGATTAAGAAGAAGGAGGAAATTTCACAGGTATATACATATGGCCAAATTTACCAATTCATAATCTTTAAATATCTGCAATTTATTTTATGTCGATTACAGCTCACTAAAGCTATTTTGAAAAACATTGATCAGAAAGGAAGGACTTATGTAAGTGTTTTTCTAAAACAGTATGCTATCCAGCTGAGCTTTGTGCAGTGATGAAAATTTGTATCTTTGTTTTCCAGTGCTGTTGATGACAGCCACATGCTGTTACTGAATATTTGCAATGTAGCTAATGTGACCAAGACATTGAATTTTAAATTGTATTTAGATTCAATTTAAATGGCCACATTTTACTAAGTAAACCACCCCTGTTGGATAGCACAAAGCTGAAAGAGAATTCCACAACAGTCAAGTGCAACTATAGGAGTCCGTATTCCACAGCCTTGGGTTGTGACGTCCTGGAGAGTTCAATTACAGTGGATGAGAGGAACTTCAAAAGCACCTTTCTTTAGTAAAAACTCCAGTAAACATTGGTTGTACGTAAACTCATGGAGTTTTCAACAATTGACATTTAGATATCAATAAAAGGAACCTTTATAGGGTACTGATCCTGTGGGATTTGGAAAGTGGCCAATTTAAAAGTCCTCTACAGTATCTTTTCTTTTTCTGAGTAACTTTAAATGAGAGTTAGTGAGGTTCTCTCTTGGACATGAGTTGGGCTTCCACCTTGAAAAAAGAGGGGGAAATGCAAATATATTGTATAACAAGAAAGAAGAGAACCTTAAATATAGGATTTTTTTAATGTTTCCGATCGCCACTGTGTCAGCGCACAGTTGTCACACTGCGTGCTGTGGAAAATTAGAGTGAAATTTCTTCACCTTTTGTATTTTCCTGTGTATATGTTTTCTTTTTCCGCTCCTTGCTGCCAAACTCAGTCACATTCTTTGTCTTGTTCTAGAATGCTGGAAGAGAAGGAAGAGCCAGGCTTCCTCACTGGCTTAAAGATTCCTGCTCCATGGGCTGCTGGCAAGACTGTGGAGACGGTCCACCCTGTCAGAGACAACTATAAATTTAAGGAGACTGTCCACATCCCAGGAGCTCGCTGCCTGTACCTTAGATTCGATAGCAGATGCTCCTCCCAATATGACTATGACAAAGTAAGCATGAACTGCTTTAGAATGGCTTCCACCTCTGATAAGCTGGTGTCTTAGATGCTTCTTATTTTTCTTTGCTGCTGGTCACCATTCTTGACTTATTTCTGTCTGCAGATATCTCTTAGGAGAACTTCCCTAGGATAATGCCTCGAAGGGTAGTGTTTGGGGGCGTCAGAAAGCCAGCACCTCTACGGTCTAAGAACAGTGTTTTAATGACATGTTGAAAGTGGACTTTTGTAAGCTTTCAGAGTTTAGGTCCGAATCAAAGGAAGTTTTCCATTCTGCTTACCTGCTGCCTTTCCTCTGTGTTCGCAATTCCTATAGATGTGTGTCCTTTCATCTAGAAAGGTGTTACTGCCCAGTTCTTGGGGCTTCTCATGTATCTTTTGGGAGAAGGTGGCTTTTTAGAAGGATTTCAGATATGTTAGGATCTGTTCAGGTTTAAATTTTTCTTTGCCATGACCTCAGGGTCCACATAGATTTCAAGGAAGTGTAGTTTCCAACCTGGTGGCTGAACCAAATTATAAAAAAAAGGAAGTGTTTTAGAGCTTTTAGTATTTTCTTCTGTTTACAACTGTTGCATTGTAAATGATTAGGTTGAACTTAGGAGGAAAGGCTAAAGAAATTGTGATATGTAACATACAAAAGAACTGAAGGATTAGCTAATATCTTTGTACATACACAGGACTATTTTCATGTAAATTGTCAGCTATCTGCTGTATCTCTCTTCTGTGAACTGTGTAAGGGCAAATGGTCTTCAATCCCACCAGGGGAGATTTTTAAGTTAAAAAATAAAAGACTTCTTAACTGTCCATAGTATGGGACTGTAAAACACATTTCTGGGCAAACTGTAGAGTCCTCATCCCCATTATCTTAGGCTAGTGAAGATCCCAGATGTCTGGAGGGTCTAATACTTACCATCAGAACTTACCTTCACTGCAAGCAGGAGAAATGGTCTTGGTGGGCCTTTCAAAAACTTTATCTCCTGGCACCGGTCTACACCACTTCCTAGTTCCTGGCGTTAGCTACCCCATTTCCTAGATTCAGGTGACATGACTGTTTAAAATGGAAATGAGGAGGTTGCCATTTTAATTAGTGTCATTTTGTTTCTCCTTTAAAAGCCAGTAATGTGCAGCTTCTGGCACATGCAGTCTCCACCTGCAGTACATACACATCAGTGTTAAATGTGGGGGCCAACGACGCCCACTGACTGCAGGGACAAAAGTAACATTTACTTTCCCAGTGGTCCCAGTGGTGCAAGAAGGGTAAGAAGTCACAAACAGATGAGTGTCCAGGGCTGGAAGTGCAGCTTCTAGATCCACTTGGACCTCCCTTACGCAGACAGAGGCGGTCGGAGCACGCACGGCAAGAAGCCCGGGCTGTGCTCTTCCTGTGGAAGTATTTGAATGCCGGAGGGCCTCTACCTGGCTCTCCTGCATATTAGAAAGTTGGTTAAGTGCGCGTAAATCAATAGCCTTTAGGGAAGAAAAGTGTTGATACATGAAAACTGGCCCAAGAAGAAGCAGCGCCCTTTCTGGCCCAAATTTGGGTCATTTTTATTTTTATATACCATGAAGCAATATTCTAGGAATGTATGGCTTATTTTCAATTTGTTGCATTTTTTAACATCCTCATCCATTAAGGTTTTTGGAGTTTTTTGCTTTTATTTTGTTGTTGTGTAAGATATTACCATCTTCTCACTTGTTTGTATGTCTTCATTTTATTAATTTTGGGGAAGATCTAAGAGGGCAAACTGTACCTTTTAGTTATGAATTACATCTGGTTATTTATTTAAAAATATATTTGTGTATACATATTAGCTAAGTATAACTTTTAATGCAAAGTCCCCAAGTCATTTAAACTGTGGTAATATTTGTTATCATTCTGTGGCTGCCCTGTAAATGCCAATAGCCAATTGCATTCAACCTAGTATCAGTGGTATTTTTTAAAAACATTAGTTATATTATGACACCAGGGCCTGGTTATTAATGTATTTTTAAACAAACATTTTCTGCAGCCTTTTTATTTGTAGATGTTGTTTTTGTTTTTCTTTTACAGTCTAACAGTCTATTTTCTGTTTTGAAGTTGGTGATCTACGCGGGGCCCAACACAAACAGTAGGAAGGTTGCTGAGTACGGAGGCAACACCCTGGGGTACGGCAGCCGTAGCGTCTTAGGAACCGGCTGGCCGAAAGACCTGGTGAAGGTATGGTGTCCAGTCCCATTCGCTTCCTAGAAAAGAAAGATGGACTTTATTCCTCAAGGGCCCAGGTGTATCAACGAGAGTTCAAAACAAAGCTTGCCGTGGGGGATTTTGTGCAGGTGGGGCTACATTGCCAGGCCTGTGAAGTCACTACTTCCTGCAGAATGACCCTCCTTTCCCTTCCAGGGCATCAGACTCCTGCCCACTCCAGAACCCGTTCCACAGGTTGCGCCATGGGCTAAGGTTGTCACAGCATTTCTTTCCCTGTCCATTAAAAGGACTGCTCATTCTTCCGGCTTATTTCTTCTCTGGACTCCCTTATGATGAGTGTCCTAGACCCACAGAGCCATTGAAGTGAAAAGTTGTGGAATCCATGTTTTCAGATGAATTTGGGCCTTTGGAGTAAAAATAATGATCCATTCTCAAACCGATAAGACTTGAGCCATGCTTTGTAACCTGGCCCTTTGTACGACATATCTACCCAGAATATGAATATGAACTGAATGCCCATTCTGAAAACTTCTTCAAAATCTGTCCCCAGAGCCTTTATCTCACATACATTATGTATACATCCTCTAATACAGCAACAGACAGCAAGTTCCCCCTGGGGGCCAGTCCAGATGCACCCAAAGCGGGACCAGCCCGGCACTTTCACCTGTTCTCTGTTGTTCTGCCTTGCGTTTCTCGTTCGCGGTGTTGGTTCTGCGCTGCAGAGCAAGCTTTCCCAGCACTGGCTCTGTGTTCTTCCAGATACTGGCCGTGTGCCTACTGGTGGCACAGTAGGTGGTGACATGGCGAGAGGGGGCAGAGGGCAGGAAGAATAGAAATTTGAGGAATTTATCGAAGTTATGCTTAAGATTTGGTTCATCTTTACTCTGATTCTGCTGTCAGGCAATTGTGATCCATTTCACAGATGCCTCATCCCAAAAGCTACCTGGTCAGGAGAGATACCTGAAAGGTTGGTGTCCGAATGAGAGGGGATAGATTTTGCATTTAAAAAGCCAGTGAGAAAAGGAGTAAAATATTGCTATGGTCCTTTTCAAAGTAAATCTCTGAAATTCATTGCTCTCTTGAAAACCGTGTGTCTTGTTTTTAAAGTGCATTTTTCCCCTTAAATTTTAAGGTGGAAGGAGATACAGTCACCTTCTCCTTTGAAATGAGAAGTGGCCGTGAGCACAACACTCCTGACAAAGCCATGTGGGGCTTTGCTTGCACAGTTCGCGCTCAGGTACTTGACTCTGACCACTGCTGTGGGCATAATGTACTCTCTCCTTTGTGCCTTGGTTACACACATCGTATTTGCCTTGGAAATGCGGCAAAATGTGAGCTACTGTTTCATCCATCTCTCTCATTTGACAAGAAGTAGACTACCAATAGTAAGTGGTAGTTTTATGGAGTGAAATGAGCTGCGACCTCAAATCAGTCCAGCAGCACAGAGAATCCATTGCTCGGGGCTCTGTCTTCAAAGCCTAGAGGGGTGATCTGCCTCCCATGTCTTTCCACAGGGCAAAGCACTTGGACCTTGGTTTTAACAGTAGTAGGGTCTGACCTTTTAATTCTATTCTCAAAGGCTCTTTCTGCTAGACTGGGTCTTTCTTTGGTTAATTATTTGTGCTATACTCTGTGAGTAGATTTAACCTAGTCTTTTTTTTTAATAGCAGTGCCCAAAAGTTATTCCCCTGTCTCTGCCCCAGCCCCCAAAATCTGTGTCAATAAATTCTTTTCCTATCCAAAAAAAAAAAGAGAGAGAGAGAGAGAGAAGAAGAAGAAGAAGAAGAAGAAGAAGGAGTAGTAGGAGCTTACTAGCCTGGGTTGTAAAGTGTAGTTCAGATTGGGAGACTGCTTAAATTTAACCAAGCTAAGGCTCTCTGGAGCGGAGCCCTTTGCTAGAATATAAGCTCCACGAAAGTAGGCATCAGTGTTTTGTTCTGTGCTGTTATCTCAGGCACCTAGAACAATGACTGGTACACAGTAGGCACTCACAGTATGCAATAAGTAAATATTTATTAAGTGAATTCAGTGTCATCATTGACAATATCTTTGTTCAAGCATAGGATGGAGGTGACAAAACAAAATAGTGACTTATACCCCAGTAGGCAAAGCAGAGAGGGAGCTACCAAAAAATCATGAGTGAGTTTTGTGGTATTTCTAATATGGAGTCTTATCAGCTCTTCTCTCTCCTGAATTATGTTGAGACTTTGCGGTCATTCGGTGCCACCATCTATCTGCTCGTGCTGTTAGGTGCTGTCCCTCTGTGCCATAGCAACAATGCTCCGTGCTGCCCTGTGAGCCCTGTGGTGGGGGCAGGGCGGTGCGGAGACACAGGTGCAGGGGCTCCACCGCGTCCGCTGACCAGTGTGATTTGCCCCGTCTGCATTGTAGGAGTCTTCCGAGGACGTGTCAGGAGGCTTGCCCTTTCTGGTAGACCTGGCTTTGGGTCTGTCTGTGTTAGCTTGTTCCATGTTAAGAATCCTGTACAATGGACCAGAAATTACCAAAGAAGAAGAAGCCTGTCAGGAGCTGTTGCGGTCCAAACTTTTGCAAAGGTAACAAAAGGCTCAGATGGAGCTAGTTTTGCCCACGAAGGAAAAAGGGCTTGAAAAAAGAAAGGAAAAAAGACCTGATGTGGAAAACTACTTTTAGTGTATTTCCCAGCTGATTGTGCCTACTGCCGGACAACCCCGTAGGTGCCACTGTGTCTAAGAAGTAAGGTGGAAATCACAGCAGAATGTCTTCTGGCCCACACTTACTGATTTGAAATTACAGACTTGAACTGCATAAGCTTTTCTCCAACAAATACTGTATAATTAAATTAAAGGATCCCCAAAGAATGGGTAGATGGGAGATAAAGCAAACAGGGCAAAATGTTTATTCAAGAAGCTAGGCAGTGGGTATATGGGTGTTAACATGTAATTCTTTCAACACCTTTGTATATTTAAAAGTTTATTTTCCTTAAAATTTTTATTGTATTTTTCCATTAGCACTTAACCCCTTTATATCCCCTTCCCCACTGTAATCAGCCACACTGTTGTCCATGTCCATGAGTCCTCTTTCCTTTTTGCTTGATTCCCTCCACCCCCTAACCTCCCCCTTAACCACCCCCCCACTGCCAATAGCTGTCATCCTGCTCTCTCTCTCTCTCTCTGAGTCTGTCTGTATTTTGCTTGTTAGTTGAGTTTGTTCATTAGATTCCACATACAAGTAAAATCATATAGTATTTGTCTTTCTCAGACCGGCTTATTTCACTTAGTGTAATGTTCTCCAGATCCATCCATGCTGTTGCAAAGGGTAGTTTTCTTCTTTTTTTTACAGCTGAGTAGTATTCCATTGTGTAAATGCTGCATAGTTGTTTTATCCACTCATCTACCGATGGACACTTGGGATGCTTCCAGATCTTGGTGATTGAAAATAACACTGCAATGAACATAAGGGTGCTTATGTTCTTTTGAATTAGTGTTTTTGAGTTCTTCAGATATATTCCCAGAGGTGGGATCTCTGGGTCAAAATGTTGGGAGGGAGGTAGATTGCCAAAGATATGGTTTCATATAATATGCTAATTTCTCTTTAGAGAAGGTTTGATAAATAAATACTTAATATATAATGTGATCCTTCATATGTTTGATTTATCTGCAAACTTTAAGTAGCTTACCGGATAGGAGAGGAAGAGAAGAAACTCTTTTCTTTCTGTTCAGGTGCCAATGGCAGGTGGAGGCCAATGGCGTGATCTCCCCTGCCCTGACTCCCAGCCCATCTCCGCTGCCTCTGACCATTGAGGAAGACAGAGAATTCACCTACCCCTCTGACATCCTCGTGCCTCCAGTGGGAAACTACTTTGACCTGCCCCGGATCAGGCTGCCTCCAGGAATCATGATAAAGCTCAGGGAAATTTCTGGGCGTGCTAGACCTCAATTTAGACCGAGTATAAAGTATGTTGCTATATAGCATTTCCTTTTTCCCAATGGAAAAAAAAATGTTTAAACAGTTGAAGGTGGTATCTGTCTTATAGTCTAGCAAATGAACTTTAATTTTGTGTTTACTTAATGGCTGCTAGCCAAGCACCCTGGGGAGCGTCCCAGATGGTATTCCAGGTCAGCAGGTCTCACGGTGTGGGCCTCCACTCAGCAGTGTCCATCAGCAGCACCTGGGGACTTGCTAGCTCTGGGCCCCATTGCACACCTGCTGAATCTGGACCTCTGGGGATGGGCCCAGTCACCTCTGTTTTCACAGCTTTTCCACACGGTTCTGATGTGTGCTCCGTTTGACAGGTTCTAGGTTTTTCTCAGGTGGTGTGACCTGTTAATAGTCATCAACTTTTCATTTCTATATCGTCTTTTCTCATAGAGGCGTTTCTTTATGCTTGATGCCTAGAGATGGTGAGGGAGGGATCTTTATTCTAGAACATGAAGCCTTACAGATACCTTTGAGGTGTTCTTGCTTAAAGTGAAGTCTGTTTCGCAGGCTCTGCTCTGCCTTCTGAGGCAAGATAAGCCATTTCAGAGAAAAATTTACAGTATAGATGAAATTTAAAATGAGAAAGTACAAAAGCACCATTGTTTTCAGTCCAACATCCATACACACGAAATACCACAAGCCATAAGCTGCATAAAACTCATTGGTAGGTAAATGGTGCCAAAGGTCTTCTTTTAGCCTGAGACCTCTTCCAGCTCTAATGGGACTATAGCTCAAAATGTATGAATCGTAGTGTCTTTCATTTTGATTTTCAGTTTTATCAGCCAGTGTTGGTTTTATCATTAAAAATATTTAATTATTGCCAACTTGATAAGAAAGTTATCATACAATGTTCATGCCTCTTTATTGGAATAAAGGAGGTGTGGTGAATATTTAATATATTTAAATCAAAGCCTATGTCCTTTAATCTGTAAAAAAGTATTGGCAAGTTGAGCACATGGCATATACCTAACTACTTTCCATTGTAACCACAGAGAAGTAATTCAGCCAGATGTGATGGAGGAAATGGTGGTATCATGTGTTATTAAGCACTTGAACTTGGTTGATGCACTGCAGTCCCTAATAAATTTCCAGTACCAAGAAGAACATGCTGAGGAATATGATTTATTATGTAAAATTATGGGCGAGACCTTTAAGAAACTGAGTGCCATGGAGAGACAGCTGCAGGTAAATGAAAGCTAAAACACCAACATTTCTCTTACAACTGTTAGAAATAATTTCTTTCCTAGAAATTTAACGATGTTTACAAAGTGATCTGAATTTTTAAAAATTTTTATGACTAAAACTTCCGAATTCGTAGATAGCACTTGTTTTTATTTTCTATCCATTTTCACACTGTTTTATGTTTGACCGTATCAGAGTGTTGCAGAATTGGAACAGAAATGGCAAAGTGAGGTGGATGACGCCGTGCAGGGGAAGCTGGAGGACAGCGTGCCCTTCTTCTACGACTACCACTTCAACGAGGTGAGCGAGCTGTGGGCGCGTCCCGGTGGAAGGCGCGCACCGTGTGTCCAGAGGGAGAGTGAGGGCACTTCTCAGAGTGCTGCGCGCCCCGAATGTTAACTAAGATTAGATCAGTGTGTCAATAACACAAATAATAAATTGCTTGTTGTTTTTAACTGATTAATAGTGTTATAAAGACATTATCAGTATCAAAGTGTGCTTTCAAGCCTTAAAAAATAAATCAAAGGCAGAGAGTTACAAGCACTGAAGAAATCCCTAGAGAGTGGTCAGTACAATTTTTAATAATTAAAATATCAAATAATAACTTACAAATGTGCTTGTGGCATAGAAAGATGGTGATAGAAAAACACCCCTGAAATTTTCTATTATTCTTAACATGTACAGTAAAACTCAGTTTGCAGATCCTGCATACCATCTTTTCTTGATTTTTCCTTCTTTAGAACAAAATGAAAGAACTAGAACTTTTGTGTTCAATGAAGGAAGTCTCCTTTGATGGAAATGATCTTGAAAACATGGTCCTATCTCTGAGGTTAGTGATGTTAATAACTATGTAAAGCTAAATTATTCCCTTGGTGCTAAAGATCTAGTCTCAACAGATACTTTAAAAATATTGTGCATTAACTAAATACTTTAGACTTAGAAGTCATTTGGTAATTTGGAGATTTTTATTTTAACCTTCAAAAGTTAGCACCATGGTATTTGAAACTGGGCAAAAAGAGCTAAAACTGACCACAATTTACAACACTGCTCCCCTCAGATGAGGAAAGGGGGTGGTGAGCAGTGTTGAGTTTTTGCTTAGTTTTTCCCTCTGTCTTCTCCTATCCTTTGTAATGAAAAACTTTGGTTTTGGTAAACTAGAGAACGACTAAATGCGCATGAGCCTTTCTTTATAGGGAGAAGTTCCTACAAGAGGTGAATTCTCTCATTCAGAAACCCTCGCACCCACTGGCTAAAACGAAGACGCTAGTGAAGAGTTTAATGAACCGAGCGGAGCTCTTGCTGCACGTCACCATCGCGGCCCAGTCCGGCCTCACCAGAAGCATCTCGGGGACCCCTGCAGAAACTCCGGGTACCGCTCAAAGCCAGCACTGCACTGGCTCCCTGCACTAGTCTGTTCATAAAATGGATATAAGCTACTTTTAAAAAAATCACTCTTGTGTACTCCCAGAAAGGAAGAAAAATTCAACATTTTTTTTTTTTTTTACCTTTTACTTTTTCCAGCCAAGAAATGCTTTTCCTTGAATTCATGTGGTGTTCTGTGGGTCAGCGGGGCGCCAGGGGTGCCTCCTCTCCTGCCTCATCCTGTTTTTCTTGGAAGCATCTAGGGAGCCCAGTGACATGTATTTTTATAATTCCGTGTCCCCTATTTTTAGTTGATGACTTGTCATTCTCATAGTAGTGTATATAACTTGATAGTCAATATTGTGAATCTTGTAATGCCTCATATTTTCCTCTTGAAGCCGAGTTTGCATTTCATCTTTAATTATTAGGTGGAAACTTCTAGCATGAATTTCCACTATTAATTTTTCTCCTGATCACATTTTAATTCTTAGCCTGAAATATGTTTCTCAGGGAAATCAATGAACTTTCTTACTTTATTATCCACAACACTGGGCATAGCTTATAATAACAAGTGTTCTTCTTCTCCCAAGAAAACAAGTTGAATAAACATGTTCTTAAATGAAAGACTTCATGTTATCCAGCCCATTGCATGATGGACACTATCAAGCAAGCAGACTTGTTTGCCCCCTAGATGATCACCCAGCGCTTCTCTTTCTTAGGAGAGAAATCTAGGCTGCCTCCCAGGTTTCTGGCCCTAATGATAGGGTACTGCTCCCTGAGAACATCAGGGGAAGTGTGCCAAGCGTGCTGCGGGACTGCATGCCAGGGTGGTTTGGCCACATTAGCCCTTGGTTCATGAAGTGTACCCTGTAAAGACTTAACCCCTCACTGAGGCTGGTGGTACTTTCCAAGGGGATCTTGGTCTCAGAGATGATGACCAATCATTTCCTGAGATACCATCTTTCACAATCATGTTTTTTAAGCTTGGCTGTCTAACCATTCTTAAGACAGATTCAAAATGACCCCTTCTCCACTTTCTTAACATCTTTTTTCCTTAGCAGTTCATCACATGTAGTTTTGTCTTCCATTAAAGTGTTTATTTAAAAAATAAAATAGCTAGTTCCCTGGATAGGGCTAAAGAGTATATTTTATAGGAAGGGGCTGGTCAAATTGTAGCTCAACTATGATATTTACTCATACCAGCTATGACCAAAGCAGAGGTGTTGCCAAATGGTAATAAGTCAGCTAAATAAATCTTGAATTAAAGGGGAAACAAAGGGCATCTCTGAAAAAAAAAAGGATCTGGATTTATTTGAATTAAGAAATTTGTGCTTCCAGAATTTACTTTCTCTGTCCTCTCTTGCTTTTTAAAATGTTTATGCTAAAGTGAACATTGGTAGTTATGAAATCAAATGAGTTTTTCAGCCTTTCTTTGGAAACCCAATTTAATAAAAATATTTTAGTTTTCCAAGCTAAGATCATTTTTAACCTAATATTGAGATTTTTAAAAATTGGCCTAAAAACATTAGTTATGCTTTGCTGGCTGGTTGGCTGGCTGAACTCGCACAGAAAGCGAAGGTGTCTGGGACTGTTTGGTAGTGCCACGTCAGGGTTAGCTGCTGCTGCTCTCCCGACATGTGGGATGGCAGACAGTCAACCCTTTTATGCCGTTCTGTTCCAGCCTGTAAATCAGCCTCCGAAACAAAGGTGATAGCTCACGCTGTGCGGCAGCCTGTTTTCCTTCGCAGTATGTCCGCTCCTTCTGACCTGGAAATGATCGGTAATGAAGATTTGGAATTTACTAGAGCAAATCAGAGGTACATGGCTAATGGCCTAGGTTGGATTCCAACATGCAGCTGAATGCTCTTCATCAAAACACACTCCCTGAGGGTCTCTTGTTTTTCGGGTCCAACGCAGGCGGCGCCATGTGACCAGCCACCGAAGCAGTTCCTTTACGCTCCTGCAGTCATTGGCCATCGAGGACAGCAGGGACAAGCCCACCTACAGCGTCCTGCTGGGGCAGCTGTTCGCTTTCATCGGCACCAACCCCGACCAAGCTGTACGTCCTGTTTTGCCGACTACAGATGAATAGCACTGAAAAGCACAGGAGCCCTGTGACGGTTAGCAGGAGTCAGGTGTACCTGCTTCTCATGCATTTCAGGTGTCCAGCAGCAGCTTCCTTCTGGCTGCACAGACGAGGTGGCGGCGGGGAAACACTCGCAAGCAGGCCCTGGTGCACATGCGCGAACTGCTGACCGCAGCTGTGCGAGTCGGGGGAGTGACGCATCTTGTGGGTCCAGTGACGATGGTTCTTCAGGGAGGACCCAGGTCAGTTGCTTCTGTTGGTTCACACTGCCCTGTCAGAATGGGCAGAAGCCCTTCCAAAGATTATCCTTGGGCCCAAACCAAAGACGGTGGTATTTGCTTGTGTTGTTCGCTAAAATATTGTATTTTTATTTTTATAAAAGTAGTTCTTGAATTTGTAAAACATTCAGCGTATATAACTGTAAGTAAGTCTCTCTATTCATCTTTTCCTCCTAAAATTCTGTTGCTCACTAACAGCTTGTTATATCAACTACACACAAATAAATAGCTCTTTAATTCTTTCCTATACGTAAGTGCGTACGTGTGTGATTTTTATTTTACTTAGTTCAGATTATATTATACTTGAGTTACTGCAGTCTGAGCTGTTCAGCACTATATATCTTGGGTGTCTCTATCTTTTCATGTCATTACATATAGTTCTGCCTTAGAGTTTTGAAGAACTTCATGGACCTCTGTTGTACGGTCACTTATATTTTGTTTTATCGAACTCACCCCCTGCTGAGGGACACATTGGTTCATTTCTTCTTCACTCTCTCTCTCCCTCCTTCCCTTCTGTTCCTTCTTCCTTTTTCTGTTTTGTTTTTTCACTAACAATAGTGCTTTTGTCAACATCCTTATACTGTGTTTTTGTATAATTTTGTACTTATTTACTGGATTGATTTCTAAAAACATAATTGTAGATACTAACTTTGAGGGCAGTTTTATAACTTATTTGTGAGGAATTCTTCTATACTAGTTTCCTACTGAGCTTCCAAGCTCTTCAGAGGGAAATAGAAAAGGCATTTTTCTCCAAGTCCTGGACTGGGACTGCTGGAGGCTGCCTGTACCTCCTGGCAACTCTTGATTGGCCAGCAGGCAGAGGGCAGTGGCTGGAGGACATGCATTAGCCAAGAGCTGACGTGAATATCTTGAGAAATTTCTGTCAGTCGGGAAAGGCCAGATTATTCTTTGGACACAAACAAGTCCAAAATTTCGGTGGCTTAAACAAAATTTTAGTTCTCACTCATGTCCACCAAGGCCCACCTTGGCTCATGGTAATCACAAAGAGCCCAGGAGAGAGAGGAGACCACCACCTCAAAGCTGTCAGTCTGGCCCCTCATTGCCCTGACTGGTCACATGCCCCTGCAACCCACGGGGGTGCCCAGAAGGCTTAGTGAGTGACACCAACCACCACAGCTCACTTCCAGAACAATTTCTCCGTGATGCTGGCAGCGTTACTCCTTTTCCCTCAGTCGCTAATGTCATATGTCAGACGTTGGAACAAATGCAGACGATCCTGGAGTATAGATCATGTGTTAATCCAGTATCTTGAGACAAAACCTATGATACTTCGGTGTGTTCTCTCTTTACCGGAACCGTAGATACCTCATCTCCTGTAATGTTGTAGTGGTTCTGTAGGACTGGGTCATGCTCCTGAGCCTTTATTAAACCAATTCCCTATTTTTAAATCTTAGGTTTTATTTACTTTTGCTGTTATAAACGATATTATGTTGTGTATCTTTATAATCCTAGATAGTTCCAGTTCTCAACTAATAGCAATTACTACAGAATCTATCCTGAGTTGTGTTTTCACATTGGGAAAGTCTTATATCAACCAGATTCTCATGCTCTGCTGATAGAGCTTGAACTTGAAAAGGACACTTAGCTCATCCATTTGGGTCTTGACATTCTTTAGTACCATTGCATTTACAGTATTCAGTGTTACATGGGATTCTATAGATGTGTCTCAAATAAATGGTTTCATTATTAAATAAGTTTAGGGAATCTTGGGTGCTAGTCTCTTGCTCTCAGAGGTACTATGGGCTTGAACTTCGTAGAGCTCTGAGAAGTTCTGCAGTAGACAACCCTGCTTACCTTTACCTAACCTAGGAGTCCCCAGGCTTCTGTTGAGTGTGGGCGTTGTCTTTGAGTCTCACTTAGAAATCCTTCCCTGCAGTCGTCTGTGTCCTGCAGTTTGGGAAACACCGGTGATCTCCAAGATCCCTTTAGTTTTGGATTCAGGCGGACCCTCCTGGACTTCTCAGGAGTGCTTCTCCCACTCTCGTGCTATGGCTCAGGAAGGCTGACTCTTGGTTCTGTCTCACAGAATTGAAGAACTGACCTGTGGTGGGATGGTCGAACAGGTCCAGGAGGCCTTTGGCGAGACCATGACCTCTGTGGTGTCTTTGTGTGCTCGCTACCCTATTGCATGTGCAAATAGCATTGGGCTCTTGTGCACCATCCCGTACACCAGGTGAGCAAGGAAATGCTTTTTTATTGTATGTGAGTTATACCACAATGGACTTGATTAAGTAAAAATATTTTTAATTTAAAAAATTGGATTGTTTTGCTTTGATTGTCCAGTGACGTTATCACCCTGATTAAATGAGCTTGCCTCCTGACACTTAAAATTACCATGTAAATTTCTTATTGTTGAGTTCTTATGTGATCAAAAGTGGGCATTAGAGATTATGTTACATTGACAGAATGGAGAGATTTGAAGAAAAGAAAAAGGCCCCTAGGAGCTTTGTGCAGTAGCAGTATCGTAGCCAATGAGGTTTATCTGAGGCGCGATTATTGCTAATTGAAAAATGCCCCTAGAGATTACTTGCATATTTGGCAAAAATTGTTTGCATATGCACAAATGACTCTTAGTCATTTGGTTAGTAGTCTGAAGACATAAAGCAATCATGAAGTCATTCTTTGAATCCCCTTGTGATAAAATACATAATTTTTTAAAAGTTATTTTATTTTATTTTTTAGAGAGAGGGGAAGGAAGGCAGAAAGAGAGGGAGAGAAACACCAATGTGTGATTGCCTCTCATGTACCCCTTACTGGGGACCTGGCTTGCAACCCAGGCATGTGCCCTGACCAGGAATCAAACCAATGACCCTTTGATTCACAGGTTGGCATTTAATCTACTGAGCCACACCAGCCAGGGCAAAAATATGTAATTTTTCTATTATGGCAACCTTGAGTGGATGCCATCAGTTTTTATTTTGCTTTTCTGTATGAATAAACCAGAACTTGAAGTTCCTTATTTATGAAGGAAAACCTGATTCTACAGAAATATTTCTGTGTTCATTTATACATGGTAGTGTCATAAGTCATAGGCAAAAACTATATTGACATGTTTTCTGTTTCTTTGATAACTTGAGAGGTTCCTGGGGGCTGATCAGTTATGTTTGTTCTGTGCAACCCCTCCCGCCTGCCCAGGAGCGAGGAAAAGTGCCTGGTGCGCAGTGGCCTTGTCCAGCTCATGGATCGACTGTGTAGCTTGAGCAGTCAGACTGAGTCCAGCTCCAGTGAGAAACAAACCAAGAAGCAGAAGGTGGCCACCATGGCCTGGGCAGCCTTCCAGGTGCTTGCCAACCGCTGCGTTGAGTGGGAAAAAGAAGAAGGTAAGAAGCAGGATTCCTTTCTAGAATGCATTGACTTCTTCTGTTGATGTGTTTGTTTATTAAGTATTTGTGCTGGATGGGGAAAAGAGAGCCTGTGTTAAACAACGTAATCAGTTGGGTTTCATCGGTTAATGATTTCATGAGAGCCTCTTCATCAGTATTATTCTATGAAAATCTATAGCTACACTGTGACCTTAAACAATAGCCTAACCTAGAGGGCATGATGCTACGTGAAATAAGCCAAACATGAAAAGACAAATACTGAGTAATCTCACTTATATGTGGCATACGAAAAGCTAAACTCTCAGAAACAGAGAGTAGAATGGTGTTTACCAAGGGCTGGGAGAACAGAAAATGGGGAGATGTCGGCCAAAGGAACGAACTTGCAGTTACAAGATCTGGCGATCTAATGTAACACATGACAGTTAATACTTTATTGTATACTTGAAAGAAAGTAAATCTTAAGTGTTCTCACCACTCATACAAGAAAGATAACTGTGAAATGATAGATGTGTGAACTTGATTGTGGGAATCATTCACAATATATATGTATATTAAATAATGAGGTTGCACACCTCTTTAAAAAGTTCCATTGTACAATCTAAACCTACACAATTTTTACTTGTTAATTATGTCACTGTGAAGCTCTGGTGGGGGTATGATAACCACCCTGATGAAGTACAGTAACCCTAGGAAATCAGGAAGATATTTTTGTTTCTTGTCAACACTGCTAACAGTCTCCAAACAAATATTTTATGAACTGATCTTCCAGTTGCACTTTCAAGGTGCTTTTTTCAAATTATTTTTTAGTTACCAATCTGATTTAAAAAATGAACTCGAAGGATAATTACTTCATAATACCCCAGCTATGTATATAGCTTATTTATTTATGCTTGTTCATTCATCATGCATTCTATTATCTTGAGAGCCAGGCGTAAGATGACTAAGGCATTGTTCCTCCTCTTGAGAGTAATGGTCCAATGCGGGAAGTAGACCAATGAACACGTAACTATGGGGTAATCAATGTCATAACCAAGGTGAATACAAAGTGCTGTGGGGCCGCGGAGGTTTCCACAGACAGCTGTGCTAGCGGTCAGGCAAGGGCAGGCGGCGCGGAGGGCTTTCACACAGGGAGGCCAAGAGGGCGCGCTCGCCACAGCTGCAGGCTCGCCATGGCTTCCTGGGGTTTCACCAGGCTTCTCCTGTCTATACCTCCGAAGGTGGCTCCACAGAGGCCGTGCACTCAGGTCTGGCCCGTCAGGTGTCCAGCCTTCTCACTAACCATCTTGCCCGAGCGACCGAGTGCTGTGGGAACCAGGCTGCTGGAAATGATGCTCTGCAGGACGTGCTCAGCCTCCTCAATGACCTCTCGAGGTACGGCAGGCCCAGCCGGAGCCCTGGGGGCAGCTGGCTTTCCGCTTGAGGGACTGGGATTCCTTCGGGTGGTCCTTGTCTGTAGAACTGTCTAAATTACTGGGCTGTCTGTCATGCTCCTGCCTCAAGGAAAACAGCAGAGAATAAAGTCATTGGAAAATAGTTGGTAGTTTGAAAACGTGAGGATTGTTTAGATGATTATAAAATATTATCATTTGCTTTAATACTTTACAGTAACATCTGCTAGACTTTCAAGTTTATCCATTTGCATTCAATAACCAAAAACCGTTACCTTCATTTAGCAACACTGAAGAATAATCAATCAGGACCTGTGACGAACTCTTTCTCACGCAGTGTCTTTAGAAGAAGGCCTCTGTGGAGGTTTACTACCATCATGTGTGAGCCACGAGGCCCACGAAAGCTCGGCCACAGGGACTGCTGGTTCTTTGGCTTCTGCTGGACTCTGCTTTCTCCTTAGTGCAATGTGGCAGGCTCAGGTGTGGCAGATCCCACCCTTGGTCTCAAAGTACTCCTTAAAAAGGAATGAAAGACTAAACTGTGAGCCTCCTAGAGTGGGTTTCTGCGTCTTGGTGCTCTGTGAATCATGCTGAACTGTAGGATCTCATTTAAGTAAGCATCAGGAGTCAGAAAATATTCAAAAATCTTTTTTTAAGTATGATTGGTCAATTATCAGTTTTCATCAGATAATTACAAAAAAAAACCAAAAACAACAACAACAACAAAAAAAAACCAAACACCCAAACCCTAATTCCTCTTCATAAAAGCATAGTGCCAAATCCTTGTCTTCCTCATGAAATCTGAAGTCATCTGTTGGATTCCCCTCATTTAGGGACCTCCTGCTTTTGAATTTCTGGGGGCCAGCATTCCCAACATCGTGTACCTTTTCTTCCTTCTTTCCCAGGAGTCACATTGGTAAAGCCATCCTAAGCCAGCCAGCATGTGTGTCCAAACTCCTCTCCCTGCTGCTTGACCAACGTCCATCTCCAAAGCTCGTCCTTATCATCCTTCAGCTGTGCCGGGCGGCGCTCCCACTAATGAGTGTAGAAGATTGTGGGAATGTGGAGCTCCCGCCCTGGAGCTATTCTGTTCCCTCCCTGAACAGTGAGCAGGAGGATCCCAGTGACCCAGCATCCAAGATCGCCTCATTACTCTTAGCAAAGCTGGCAGATTACGTGGTCCCAGGTGAGTAGCTTTTGGACAGGAAAATGGCACTGAGGTGCCCACTTCTGTGGACGGTCAGGCTGAGCTTTCACTTGTCCATAACGGCAGCTGTATGCTTCTGTGACAAAAGAGACAGAGAAGGGACAGAGCAGGAGAGAGGGCGGAAGAGAGACTCCAAGCCAGTGTTCTCCCTGCACAAACAGCATCGCGATTTTTCTCTTTGCTTAAAGGATGTCAGACAGTTCTTTCTCCAACCGCTTCTGAACCGGATACCACATTGACCAAAACCAGTCCCAAGAATTCCTTAAAAGGAGATAAAGATCCTGGAGAAGAGAGTGAAGCAGTGGATGGCAAGCTCTCCATCTTTATCCACAAGCGGGAGGACCAGTCATCGCATGAAGTTCTCCAGCCATTACTAAGGTGACAATGATTGTGATAGCTATATGTCATCAAGCACTAACCATGCCACAGGCCCTGTGCTAAGCCCCTTACATACATCAGCTGTCTCAGCCCTCCTAGCAAATCTGAGACATAATCACTATTACCGTTATCCCTGTTCTTATCCATAGAGAAACAGGCTGAGCTGAAATGTGGACACAGGCCCCTCTACCCACAACTTAATCACAGCTCAGTACTGTCTCTCCAAACTCAACAGAGAGCAAAACTGTGTTGAGAATGTATTGTTGGTGTTCAATGGAGAGTTTGCAGTGTGACTTGGGCTTCGAGAAGAAATAATGCAATGTTATTGGTGTCCTTTAACCATTGATAAATTTAAGGATGCCATTGACTGGGGTGGAGAAATAAGAGAAACGTTTTAAAAGCCTTAATTCATTGAAGTATGCATGGTATGATTGCTTAACAAAGAAGTAGAAATGTATCATTATTATCCAGTGATCACAAACCTGTGGGGGCCTGTTAGTGAGATCCAGGACAACGGGAAGGCCTGCCATGGAACACAAGGGAATGTAGAGCAGGTGTTTATGCCTCAGATGGAAGAGTCCTCTCTTCAAACGAATGCTTGGATGATGGCGTCATCTTCATAATTGGGTCCCTTGTCTGCCATCATGGCAGCTGAAAGCATTAATGGGCTGCTGGCATAAACTAAGCAGGGTTAGAGCAGGTCAGTGCTTAAAAGAAGAAATCTCCAAGAGACATTCTTGGGCATTGCAAAACATCACAGTATAATTTTGGTGGCAGAGGAAGCTGAATTATTAGAAAAGAAGATCGAATCATTTACACCAAGGCGTCAACTCCATGCTGTCGTTGAAGTCCCCTCACTTTGGGATTTAGATCACTTCCGCAGTGCCTCGTATGTGCCCTGCCATCCCTTGATTATAGGTTCAGACGCTCGACTTTGTTCAGCTCTTTAGTTGGTACATCATTTTCACGTAGGCTTTTAATTATCTTTCTACTCTAAAATCAGCTGTTTTGATTCCTTAAAGTGCTATAATTAAGCAATAATAGATCATTTTCTTTTTGGAAAAATTGAGTCTTTCTTTGAATTCTAAAAACCCATGATGGTAGCCTGACCTTTGCTGGGCTGCCTCCCGGCCACCACCCACAGCTGTGGCCGTGCCTGAGCATTGCCTCCATCTGTCTTCCCTTTTTAGTAGCTCTGAGGGACGGCCGTTCCGACTTGGTACCGGTGCCAACATGGAGAAAGTTGTGAAAATGGATCGAGACATGACCAAGGTAACCCTCAAATGGGGAAACCTGCTCTGACAAGCCTCGCGGTTTCGGAACATTTGCCATGCTTCAGGTTTCACGAGACATTTTTTAAACTAATTCAAGTTCCCACCAAGAGGCAGGGTGACAAATTGAAGTCAGTAGCTTAACTGAGGACATTTTTCAAGAGAAGTAGTCAAAGTCAGTTTTCATTAATGTTAACAAGTAAAAGAGAACTCTTGGTTTTGGCCTAGAAAGTTTTCGTTAGCTCTGCTAAAAGTTTTACAGCCTAAAATACTTTAAAATTGATAATAGATGAAAGCTGGCTAAAAGAATAATAATAGATAAAAGAAATAAAGACAAATAGCCTATCAAAATAAAAAATATGCCCAGGCTCACAAATTATACAATATATAAATGAAGGAAGGAAATAAAAATAGTAGTAATATGTCATTTTTCACCTGGCACACAGATTAAGATTGATAATGCCCATTCTCCTCCAAGTGAGGGTAACAAGGCATACTCACGCATCCAGAGACAGCCATGCTCTGCATGGTTCTCTTTGTAAAAAAACCATAGAATCTGTGCACACATAACTAGGTGATTGCTTACAGAAATCATTATATGTGAATTATAATGATTTTTATAAATCATAAAAATTGGTTTTTGATTATAAAAAAGTTAAATGTATAATGACATACTGTACAGCTATAAGAAATTAAAGTCATATAACTTTATATGCCAACATAGGAATACACATTCATGATATTCTGATAACTGGTAGAAATAAATGGAAAAATTCTGTGTGGAGTGACCTGTGATTACGTAACTCAAAATTTGCATGGAAAAAATCTAGAAGATGAACAATTATCTGTGTCTAGCTGAGGACGCAGGATGTTTTTGGGAACTTCATCTCCCACATATAATATTTGAATATCTGAATTTTTTAAAATGAGCCTGGGTTGCTTTGGTAGTTGGGGAAACAGGTTTTACAAAGAACAGAGATGAGAAGAGTGACGTGAATGTTGAGAATGTCTTCACACTGACCCCCAGGGTGGCTGTTGTGAAGTGATCACAGAAGAGGCTGCAGCTGCTCTGCGGAAAGCAACCAAGTGGGCACAGTCCGGCCTCATCGTCAGCGTCGGGCCGCCCGTGGAGTCGGTCAACCCAGAGACTGTGAGTGGGTTGTCCACAGGGGACAAGAAGAAGACTGCCCAAACTTCCATTTGCCGAGAGAGGAACTCCGAACTTGCCAGGTGAAACCTTCCACAGGGTAGAACCTGTCCGTACTCCCCTCAGATTTACTTTTGATGTGTTTTGGGGGGTTTTAATTTTATATCGCCTACTTGACCTGCTAGAAATGGGGACTGAGGACTTAAAATGCCCATCTGAGGTTGTAATGGATGAATAGGGAGGCACGCCTGGCTGAGAAGACAACCTATAGACAAAGGGTTGTCTTTCTGAGACAGGCCACTACCAGAATCACCAGCTACAGTTTATTTATTTTGTGGGGGAGGGGAGGGGGTGTTAGTGAACTCTGGTCCTGCTTCCTTGACTTCTTCCATACGACGCTTCCCACCATTCCAACTGTACACATAACTTCTTTCTAGGAGAGGAAAGGCTGCGTGGGCGTTGCCTCTGGGAAGTTTGTGCCAGGTGTTCTGTGCTTGCGAGCCAGGGGCAGACACAGCCTCGTGCCTTCCCCCCGACACTGATGGCTGACTCAGTCCAGGGTTTGAGGTCCATTGTTTCAGAGGGTTCTTTAGTTACCAGACTAGGGGAGAAGGTGTTTCTTCCTAATGACAACTTAGCTTCTCCTTCTCTCAGTCAATGAAATCTGCTTTTTCTGGTACGAATAGCAAAATGTTTTCATCTGGGGCCAACACTAAAAGCTACTTCTTTACATTCTTTTTTTTTTAATTTTTATTTGTTGATTTTAGAGAGAGAAAGGGGAAAAAAACATGGATTTGTTGTTCCACTTATTTATGCATTCATTGACTCATTCTTCTTTGAAGGGTGACCAAACAAAACCAGGAATTATCTTCTGGAGGGTGGCCTCCTTGTAGTACAGGCTTCCCCTGCTAAGCGAGTGTTCTAGAAACCCATCTGTATCAGTTATCAGCCGGCGTTGTTGTGAGAGGCTGTGTTCGGCTTCAGTGAATGTTTTTGAAGATCTTTCAGTGCATCTGCCCATCTCGTGATGGGCGATTCACAAGCGCACCTGCGCACACCGTGCTGAATGCTCAGCAGTTTTTGACCAAAATGGTATGACTCCCATGCCCCACCTTCCCTAATTCACCAGATTTCACCTTAAGTGACTTTTTTTTGTTTCCCTGGATGAAAAAAGTCCTCAAAAGGAAACATTTTGTCAGTGTAAAAGAGGTGAAACCAAAAATGGCAGAAGCACTAAAAGGCATCAAAATTGATGAGTTCAAAAATTGTTTTGAGCAGTGGGAAAAACATCTTGATAGATGTATTGTATCAGATGGAGTGTACTGTGAAAGTGACTAAAGTATAAACATGTAAGAATAAATATACAATTTTTTATAAATAAATTCTGGGGTTTTGGGGGAATCTCCTTTCGTATCTGCCCTAACTGGCGACCAAACCCACAGTCCTGGTGTATCAGGACTACAATCTCACCAGCTGAGCTTCCTGGCCAGTCTGCTATACATTCTTAACCCATGGCACCAGGCACTGACAGTCTTCCCTGTTGACACCCTCAGGACCGACCCCGTTCGACCTTTCATCAGCGGGCATGTGGCAAACAGCATGGCCGCCGAAGTGATTGCCTTGCTGCATAGCTTATTAATGGCACCTGAATCAAATGCTGCTCAGATATGGACCACAACAGCAGAAAAGGTTAGTATGGTGTTGTTGCTTAACTGAGGAAGCAAGAAGGAAGTTAGACTTTTTTTTGCCCCAGTTAATTTTTTTTTTAGAAAGAGATAGAAAGAGAAACATCAGTTTGTTGTTTCACTCATTTATGCTTCTTGTATGTGGCCTGACTGGAGATCAAACTTGCAACTTTGATGTATCAGGTCAATGCTCTAACCAACTGAGCTACCTGGCCAGGGCCAAGTTAGAGTTCCTTTTTTTTTTTTTTTAAGATTTTATTTATTTATTTTTAGAGAGAGGGGAAGGGAGGGAGAAAAACATCGACAAGTGAAAGAAACGACAATCGGTTGCCACTTGCCCACCCCCAACTGGGGACTTGGCCTGCAACCCATGTGCCCTGACTGGGAATTGAACCCTAGACCTTTTGGTTCACAGGCCAGCACTCAATCCACAGATCAGGGCTGGGGTTCTTTTAGAATCATGCCTAGCAAGGGGCATTTTTAGTAAAGTAAGATTTCTCAGATTGGCTAGTTATTACCTATCTCTCCCCTGAAATTTGCTTTGATTTACTAGTTTCAACTCTGTTCACATATATCTCCTGTCACTGACAATTCTAATCTTGCAGAAGACAAGACAGCATTCTCAGAGAAAGAATGGCCCCCCTCCTTTCTCCTTCTTGCTTGTGTTCCAGTGGCACGGATGTTAGGAAATCATGCAGCCTTGGTTACTGGACTCATTAAAAATACTTACTAAGCCCTACGGAGGCCCCTGTGTGATTTACACCTCCGGAGTGCTCATCAGTAATTCATCATTACGTGTAATAGTCCATTTCCTTGAAAGCTGGAGGTCTGTAATCAAATCCCCTTTCCCACAGTCATTCTTCGAGTGAACTGAGTGTGTCATGTCCTAAAGGTAATTAGGTGTCGAGATGAAGGCAGTGTGCTGGGATGGGTTCCCATCAGATCAACTCTTGCTTTAGTTTAGGGGTTTTATTAACGCAGTTTTGATTCTCCCATATCTTGAGGTTGTATGTTTCCAGTTCTGTACAATTTCCTAAGGCAGATACAGCAGGAATGTCAGTGGTCGTACTTGTTTCATCCCTTCCGTATCCACAGTTCCTTCCTTCAGCACCTGGGACCCAGGTACTGTTGTGGACACTCACACCCTTAGTACCAAAATGGCCAAAATTCTAACTCCTCCTACATGGGCTGCTTCTTTTATTTAGGTTCTGTCTCGTGCGCTGATGTACATTCCACAATTGGGGAAATATGCAGAAAGCATTCTGGAAAATGGAAGCAGTAGTGGCAGAAAACTTGCCAAGCTTCAGAGAATTGCCCGCCAGGCTGTGGCCGCACTGTGTGCACTTGGAGGCTTCAAAGAAACGATCAAGATAGGGTCCGAGGTTCAGGTAACCAGGCACCATTTCCCCAAACACTGCTTTTCCCTGTGTATAAACGGGGGAAGGTCAATTAAGCGGTCAGTTAACCGATGGATTAGTTGGATTAATTAACCAATTAATCGATTAATTAATTGGATTAATTAACCAGTGGATTAATTGGCCATCTGTAAGACAAGTATTGTCCACCCAGTTGGACAAAAATCCTTGGTCCTTCAAGCTAAACCAGGAATCTGAGAAATTTATGCATTCTAATCTACACTGTGTTGCAGACTATTTAAATATTAGAACAGTACTATATGTTGTTAGCTTTAATACTTGTGTCTTGTGGTACCATTAATATTGGTAGTATTTTAGAATTGAAAGTTTTGAGATTAAATTATACTGCGATCACCTTGGCATAAGGTTGTAGGATCTGTTATTAGCTCATGTTCAGGAATTAGTATCTGTGTTTTAATAAACTGTTAGTGTGATGCCCATAATGACAGCTGTGAATTTACTGTTCCCCCTTGTCACACAGAGTTGCTTCCACTATTGAAGCTGGTAGGTGGTGCTGACCCATCTGTGTCTCTAGGTTTTAGGTAGAGGAGTATCAGGAAGCATCGGAGCAGTGGCTTCTATCAACGAACAGGAAGGTATAGCTACAGTCAGATTCCCACCCATAGACTGTAGAAAGACTTCGCAAGCATCAGACACACTGACTATTCCATTGTCTAGACTTTGTGTTCCGAGATCAGAGGTAAGGTGATTTTTAAATGCATTGTAAAATGTCTCTGCAAATGGTAACTGTACTGTAGTGAATAATATGCACAGTGCAAAAGCACAGATACTTGGTTATCTGAAATTTTAGTTGTGATGTGTATTTATATATTGGTGATAATTATTTAATGGTCACATTTATGCGATAATTCTTATCTCGATGACAAAATTCAAGTCTTCGGTTAGAAATATTTCATTGTTGTATTTGTAATTATTTTGGTCTAGTTTGTAATTTTCTGTATGGTGATTTTTTTAAACAATATTGTACGAATTAACTCCAGGTGATAACACCCTCATTTTGTATAAACTAACTACTTGAATTTAACTTTTTGCCATGCCCCTCCCCCCACCATCAGGCATTGCCTCTTCATAAACTGTCCATTACTGAGAAGGTAGTACAGGCAGTCCAGTCCATGTTGCTTCCTCAGGAGGGAAGTCTCTCTATTCATACCTCACTTCCTGCAACAGGAGATGGGTCAGCTCCTGTGATGGCAGTCGTTCGGCTCCTGGCTGAAATAAGAACAAGGTGAGCACCCTCCAAAGATCCCCTAATGTGCCGAGGTGGTGCAGGCCACACAGGCAGGAGTCCCTGGTGGGCCCTGTCCTCCAGGCTTGGTGGGTCCACAGCATGAAGTTCATGGCTACCTGAGTAACTGGAACCACTTTCTTGTGCCATGTTTACTACAGTTTTGTTGCATTTCCCAATTTCTGCAACTTTTGTCGCAGTCCCCTAATTTTTGCACTTTGAAATAAAGTTCAGCTGTTCCCCTATGAAAATAAATAATCAAAATGTGACATATGGAATGCATACAGAAGGCTTCACTTGTTTGCTTTGGTGAAAGAATTTTGTTCTTTGCCTTTGTAAAATGGTTCAGGCTACCTTACTACGTATCTGGTCCATCACTGCCCAAATTGCTAACGAGAGAGCAGGGAATGCTCACCGGTGTCGGTGTCGGAAAGAGAAGCAGTCTTTTCCTGCAAATACATTTATTTACCATTAAACAACAGAAACTAGTGTCATCTTTGAATATGAGACTTCTCAGAAAGCTCTCACATGTACTTTGAATTGGGTAAGAATCAGAAAAATACAGGTATTCCAAGCACTTGGATTCCTCTTAGTCCTAGAACACTGATCTTGCCCGTGGAGTACAGTGGAGGAATAGCCTTTAAGAGACAGTGCTGACTTCTCACCCGGCACCGTGTGTCTCCATTTAGTGGAGGTAACAACCACTTTTCCCTTTTCTGACGGTCTGTGCAGTGTCAGCAGTTACTGTGTGGGAAAAGAGAAGTTATTTATGCATTTCCAAACCAGCCCAGCTCAGGAAAAAAGTAAGAGGAAGGGGGAGTTTGAGCCTTGTTGTAAATTAGGGGACAAAATTGATTGAAATGTTTTTCACAGTTGACTTTTTAGAGAATGAACATTGATGACTTTGAAATATTGTAAATCTTTTAACATTAAGAGCATGCCTGGTCATGGCCCAGCTTTTAGAAGACAGCTTATTTTGTGAAGAATTCATACAACAGTGCCCCGCAGCTGTTGAAGTTCTTAACCTAGTAGCCCAGGAGTGCAGTGCTGGTGAGTACCTGTTATGGAAAGGATCGTGTCTTACTGAGTTTTGTGAGCATTTTGCAGTTGGATAGTGGAATGTGAACAGTTCACGTACACACACACACACCAAACAGCTGAGCTCTGCGGGCAACACTTACTACAGCTCACTTTCATCCAGATTGAGAAATGGAAACGAAAAGCTTTCAGTCACACCAAGTAGGAAATCAGCATTTTTCAGTTGAACTTTAGGACCATGTCAGATTGGTTTTTTTTTCCTCCATTCATATTGATTCATTGCCTTTATTTCCCTATTAGAAATACCTGTGAATGGTCCTTAGGGCTACAGGTGCTTTCTGACTGTTGTGATTGGCTACATATGAATTCGAAGTCAAGAGCGTACACTAATATCGATCTGTGTGTGTGTTTCTGAAAACGTTTAAACAAGGACACAAATAGGGAGACTGATATAAGTAACCCTCATGCTTCCAACGCGAGGTGTCCGCAGCTGTCACTCACAGCCAACCCCGGTTCCCCGTGCTGTTCCCTCCTGATAGTTTCTAAGCCAATTTTTAGACAGTATTTTATCCATAAATATTTTAATATGTGTCTCTAAAAAACAAGGACTCTTAAAAAAAATAACCACTATGCCATGATCACATCTAAAAAAGTAACAGTAATTCTTTAATACTATTAAATATCTCGTAAGTGTTCAGCTTTCTAATTCTCTCAATAAGTCATACTTGTTTTTACATTCGTTGATGTAATCAGGATCCAAGTAAAGTTTATACACTGTAAGTCATTTATATCTTTTAAATTTCTTTTAAAATATAGATTTACCTCAGTGTCTCTTTTTTCCCCTTGAAGTTATTTGTTGAAAGATTCCCACAGTCTGGATTTTGTCGACTGTACCCCTATGGTGTCATTTAATATGTTCTTTTGTCTTCGAATTTCTTGTAAACTGATAGTTGGCTGGATGTTTTCAAGTGAAAATTCATGCTTTGTCCCCGAGGATATAATTGGACTGTATGTGAAATTGTTCACAATTAGATTAGAATTCCTCAGAGTTCTAGTACTGGCATTTTCATAAACTGTGAGAAAGAAATGAATCTTAAACTTCCTTAATAGTTTTAGTTTATTCTTTTTTAGTCATTTTTATTTTATTTACAATTCCTGATTTCATCTGCTTTTTGAGTAACTCTGATCTTGTTTCTGCCCTTAAATTGTTGTCCTTTTTCACATGGTAGTGATTTCTGTTGGTTTGTTTTGCTTTTTAATTTGTCTTCATTCCGTATCTGTTTCACTTCTCAAATCTCCCTCTAACAAGCATAGTGAACCAGGGACTGTTGTTAAAACTCACAGAGGCCCAAGAGTGAGAAATAGAACAGAAGAAAAGGAGTTTGCTAGACTTCTCGGTGAATTACTTGTGACTGAATTTTTGCCCGTAGTTTAGCGTGACACTTGTGGTAGGTTCTCAGTTCTCTGCCTCTGCTTTTTGATATTCTTGGTTTAGGTTGCATATAAGATATTTTTGAATGGTTTTATCAAACATATAATGTGCTGAATTAATCACTTGCTTTTCTGTAGGACTCTTTCTGAATATCCTCTTTTATACATTTTATGAAATAAAGAGGTGTTAATCTGTGAAGTTAACTTTGGTACATAGTGTACAAGCTAGAAATAATATTTTTGAGCAGTGATCTCAAATGCTTTTAGTAATAACCCACCGAGCCCTTTTCTCTCCTAGAAAAGAGCTCTGTGGTAACAAAGATTTGGAAAGAAACGTGTGGGAAGTACTTATTACTTGCTACAAAAGAGATGACTATAAGTTTATATACATCAATTTATATTCTAAAATAGTGCCCTATGTCATAAACTATCAAGGTGCTGACTCCTCAGTCATTTACCTGTAAAAAACAAACAATCCCTTCTCCCCCAGCATCTGGGTTACTTTGCAACGCAACAGTGGATTCTCAGAGTCTGCAAAGAGTCGTAGGCTGAGCTTAGGCGAAGTGGTGTTTAATAAAGAAGATTCGGGGTGGTGGGTAGAGGAGAAAGTCCTTTGATTTTTATTTTTGGTATGTTAATTTTTTTATTTCACATATGAAAATGTCATAAAATTTATAGGCAACAACATATTGAGTCTCGAAAATGAAAACGTTCCATGAATTCCTTCTATTTTACTTCATCAGGAATAAATTAAGTGGCAGATTTAGCCATTGTAATGTTAACTAACTCATATCCAAATTTTACAGCTTCTCTGGTCCAAGGAAGAGTATCTAATTCCATTTGATCCAGGAAGATAGCACTGCAGAGCTTTTTCCCGTGAAGAAATATTCCTGAGAAATTAACCTGATCCCTTGGTTGAAATAGCGTAGAAAACAGATTTTGAAACTGAAGAAAAGGCTTATAGAAACCAAAAAAGTTCTCAATTTTATTTGGTGTGTTTACAGAATCCGGAATCTCTCAGGTTCAGCTTTTTCCTCTTCCTTACTTCCTATATACACTCATTCCTCAAGCCAGAGGTTTTTCCTCAAACTTTGAAAGTTCATTGAGAATCCTGGGAAGCATGTTTAAAATGCTGTCCAAGCTCTACCCAAAAGTCACAACTATAAGTTGCGGGGGACCTGGGACAGTTGTACTCAAGTGTCACCTGAAGGAACAGTGCTCTGACTCCTGCCCTGACCCACTCTGTGTCTTCCTTCCCTGTGCCATCCTGGCTTCTGCGTGGGCAGTCCTTCCCCAGGACCCACAGTAGCCGTATCTGAGTCTTCCTTTGAAATGCTCCTGAAATGTATCCCTTTCTGCCCATGTCCTCCACCAGCTCCTGAAGTCAGGTGCTTTCTCTCTTGAGTTTAGACATCTACATCACTCTCTGAACTTTTCCTTCCTACACCTCGTCTTTTCACATTGTCATCAGCTCCTTTCCTGGAGCCCCAATTTGAGCAGTGGTTGTCAGGGACATGGAGCAGTCTCCAAGGGGCTGGCCTTCCCTATATACACTCATTCCTCAAGCCAGAGGTTTTTCTGTAAGCACGGTTACTACTGTGAAGTTGTCATTTCTGGGTCAGAATGAGCTTACAGCCGGTTGTGGCAGTTACTTGCTACTGTGACCAAAGCACAATTTCTCATTGCTTTCTCGAATGTCAAGTATAGGAGCTTTTTACTCTCGCACTAGTCTATCAGTTCTCCTCTTACATTAAGTCTCCCTTGTGGGAGACATGCCTCAGCTCTGCCAGGTAAGCCCCCGCTCCCTTGCTCCTCTCTAGGAAGTGCTGCTCCCTTCTTGCTTGGTGGGATTCCCCTGTCTGCACTCAACTGTCTCTGTGACACTTGTGACTGGTCGATTATAAGGACTTGGTTGCAAATAGTTCATTGTATCATCCAGTTTAAGGTCTCTCAGAATAATTTTTAAGTCATTTAAACCAAAACTATTGCCAAGTGCTTATCAAAAATAGCTGGGCTCTTTGTTGACTAGTTTACAATGGGCTCCACAGATCTTGCAGCTGCATAGTTTCCCTCTTTGATTTGTCCATTGGGAAACACAGGTCTGGGCTTGTGCCCTCCGGGAGTAAAGGAAGGACACGGGGCACGCACCTCATGGCCTGCCCTCACGCCTGCCTCCACTTTGACTCTCTTGTGTGTTTGCCTCAATTTTCCTGTCACCTTCTAATCCATGTCATTGGATTGTATTAGCTGTGGTCTAAGTTCATAAGTCTTTCTTGCTATTATCCAAAACAGCTCTGTACTTTACTTTTATTGGACTATTTAAAAGACTTTGTACCCAGTAGGCAGCCATTCCTCATTATAGTCCTTCCCCAAGTCCCATGGCAACCACCTGTCTACTTTCTGTCTCCCTGAGTTGGCCTGTTCTGGGCATTTCGTATAAATGGAATCATACAGTGTGGGCCTTTTACGTCTGGTTTCTTTCACTTAGCATCATGCTTTCAAGGTTCACTTGTGTTGTAGCAGGAATCAGTGGTGGTTCCTTATTTTTTAGGGCTGAATAATATTCCATTGTCTGGACAGACCATGTTTGGTTTATTCATTGATCAGCTTGTGAACACTTTTGTTCCTACGTTTTGGCTGTTTTGAATAACGTGCTGTAAACATTCACATGCAGATTTTTATGTGGACATATGCCTTCAGTTCTGGTGGGTATATATGGGAGTAGAATTGTTGCATCTTGCAGTAATCCTATGTTTAAGTTTTGAGGAACTGCTTCCTTTTTGGAGTAACTGTTTTCCAAAGTGGCTACACCATTTTACAATCCCACCAGCAATGTATGAAGGTCCCAGTTACTCCATACCCTAGCCAACACTGGTATTGTCTATCTGTTTGATTATAGCTATCCTAGTAAGTATGAAGTAGTATCTCATTGTGGTTTTGATTTGCATCTTTCTAATGACTAGTGATATTGGGCATCTTTGCATGTACTTATTGGCCATTTGTATATATTCTTTGGAGAAATATGTATTCAAATCCCTTGCCCATTTTTAATTGGACTGTCTTTTTATTGTCAAGTTATAACAATTTAGTCCCTGATCAGATATGACTTAATAATATTCTCTTCCATTCTATGGGTTATCTTTTCACTTTCTCAAAAGGACACATCTGTGTCTCTTGAAAGACAAAAGTTTTTCATTTTGACCAAGTCCAATTTATATAAATATTCTTTCATTATTTGTGCTTTTGGTATCATATCTAAGAAACCATTGCCTAATCTAAAGTAATGAAGATTTACACCTGTATTTTCTTCTCAGAGTTTATAGTTATACACTATTGGGTTTTTTTTAGGTCTTTGATTCATTTTCAATAAATTTTTGTGTGTCATATGAGGTACTCCAGAGATGTCTAACTATCCTATTCAAGATTATTCTCATAGTGCCAAGCCATCCAGAATACCCTTTCTTTTCTGCTTATTGAAATCCTGTATTTTCTAAGGTCCAATTTAATGCTGTCTTCATTAAGCCTTTCTGGCTCCTGGGATTAAGTCCTCACTCACTCATTTGTGCCTGTGTTTGTGCCTCATATAATAACATACTATGGCCTTTGTACTCTGTTCTTCACTGTGTGTATGTACGCATGTACCTGTCTTATCTCTGTGCCTAGACTGAGGGCATTAGCTCATATAGTTTGTACCCTCCAACACCTACCACGACGACTTGCTCATAGATGTTCGATAGGTATTGGACTTCCCTAAATCCATGTAGATTATAAGAATAGTAGCCTTTATTTGTTAGATGATAGCAACAGCTTTTATGTGAATGTTTGCTGTGTGCTAAGGACTTGGCTAAAGCTGCCCTTCAGTCATTGTCTCATCTTCACAACCACCCCATGAGGCACAGGCTCTATTATTACCCCCATCCTGGAAGTAAGATGGCAAATACTGAGGAACGGACACAGATTCTGCATCCACACAGCCCGGTTGCAGGGCCCATGCTCTTGACCATGTGGCTCTGCTGCTGAGCTCTGTGTAGCAGATAAAGATGTCTCAGGGTCTGTGCCCTTCTGTAGGAACTTGGATAATCTCTGCAAGCATTGCTGTGAAGAAGGCGGAGCCCTGTGTTCACGCACTCCATATGTCCCCTGCAGGAGAACGACTGGCAGTTGTGGAGGTGCAGTGTGAACGGCTGAGGATGCTCTACCGGGACTGTGCCCGGCCCCCACCTCCGCCACTGCAGGCCGACCGGAGACAGGTGAGCCTTGGGCCGTCACCACACCTCCCGCCTGATGCGGCACGCGGCATTGACGAATGCCAACTAGCATGTTAACGGTATTTAGAATGAGCATCTGCAAAGCTGTTTGGAGGTGTGTACTGCAGTGACAGGCAGAGGAGCAGAGCTCATTAACTTACGAATTTCTGTGTTATCAATAACAGAAAAAGAAAACTTTTTCAAAATTCTAGGTCTATAGTCTGTCTTATAACAAAAAGAATGTGCAGAGAGAATGAGAAAATGATTACAAAGCACAAGTGGTAAAACGTGAACAGTTGGTACGTCTGTGACTGTGCGTGCCTACAGGGCAGCACTATTCGTAATAGCCAGAGTGGAAACAGCCTAAATGTCCATCAGCTAATGAACGAATGCACAAAATGTGAGGTCTGTTATTCCATTCAGGCGAATGCCCAGACCAGGCAAATCCATAGACACGAAGCAGATTGATGGTTGCCAGGGACTGAGGGGACAGAGGGATGGGGTGACTGCTGATGGGAAAGGGGTTTTTTTAAGGAGGACAAAAATGTTCTAAAATCAGATCCTGGTGATGTTTGCACAATTCTGAATGTCCTAAACACCATTTAACTGTGCGCTTGAAATGGATAAATTATATTTCAAAAAAATTAGTGCAGCTAAGTAAGAGAATATAAAAATTGCAGTGTTCTTTGCAGTTTTCCTATAGGTTTGAAATTAATTCAAAATAAAAATTTAAAAATATATGCATATATAAAAGAAATGTCACCTGAAATCTCAACATCTCCAGTTACCTATAATTTTTTTAACAAAAATGGGTTTCTGCAGTCCATACTGTTCTGTGTCTAGCTTTTCCCCCTCCTTAAATGAGTACCTTTCCACATCAACCAATCAAAAATAGTCCAGCATATATATGTGCCTCAGTTTACTCAGGCTTTTATTATTGCAAATCCACATTGTCTCCAGTTTTCACCCTAACAGTGATCTGAATGTCCTTGGAGCTAATCTTCGCATGCATCTTACAGTTCTTTCTTTTTCAAAAAGATTTTATTTATTTATTTTTAGAGAGAAGGTAAGGAAAGGGAGAAAGAGGGAGAGAAACGTTTATTGGTTGTCTCCCGCACACGCCCCAACCTGGGACCTGGCCTGCAACACAGGCACATGTGCTGACTGGAAATGGAACTGGCCACCTTTAGCTTTGCAGGACAATGGCCAACCAACTGATCCCCACTCATCAGGGCTTTCTGTTCTTTCTTTAGGATAAAAGTGAAATGGAGGGATTTTTAAACTATGCTCTTATCCGATAGAGAAGCTTGAAATTTTATGATTAGATTTATTAAAAACTATGAAAGTGGAAAAAATAAGGCAATTAACCTAACAAAGAAAAAAGGGAGTATAACCATATTATGGTACTCCTTTTTTTGCTTTGAGCTGAATATTAAGTCATGGTAATATAAAATACGATTCCTGATTGAACTAGTCTTCTAACTACACTGGGAATGTGAGAGGGTGTGTGTACATGTGTGTAAGGAAAGTAGGTAGGTGGGAGTTAAAACTTCTTTGTCATAATATAGGATAAATGATGTCTTAACAAGATACTAAAAATAGCATTATAAGCCTAGAAGGATGTGGGGGGGCTCTGCCCACAGGGCCCCCCACCTCAGCTGCCACGGATGAGAATAAGTCTACCAAGACATGATCTGCTTGGGGAGGAAAGGTGACCGATCTCAAAGGAGAAGGGCCAAGAGCCTTTTCCTCAATGGGCTTTTATTAGGTTCATTTTGCACAGGCATACAGTTAAAGCTCATTAATCATTATCAGGCAGTAAGGATTAAACAATAGATAGCATACAAAGAGCTACGAAGGTTTATTCTAAGTCAGGGTCTGTTAGCTAAAGGGCTACAAAATCTTTGGGAAACAAACTCATTTCCTGCTCTGACCCTTATCATTTAATTGAGAGCATTCCTAACAAAGCAGGTTTCACAGGATATTCTTTCTTAGGCCTGATCATCCAGGCAACCCACCCTATTCAGCACAGGGCTGCACCACCCTCTGTCATTGCTTCAGGCTTAAGTAAGGCAGAGTAAGTGAGGCAGTCAAGAGATTAGGAGACTTCTCTCGGACAGAATGAGAACTCAGGCTAATGTCAAGATAGCCGAGGGGCAAGGTCCATCACCCCCTTTTGCTGTAGCCCCCCAAGTCCTTCCGTGGGGCCTCCACATGATCGTGCCTGTCTTAGGTTGTTCTCCCCTTGGGGAATCTTACCCATCATTAGCTAACTGATCAAGCATTGGGGGCCAGTTATGGATGAAGCAAAAGGAGCAGAAGCTGCGCTCCTGCCAGGGAGATAAGCTTTGTCTCCTTAGTGGCTTGTGGTCCGAAGGTTGCTCACTTAGCCTTAGCCATGGGGGGGGGGGGGATACAGCTCCTGAAACCAGGCAGGGCAGTTCCCAACAGAAGGAGAAATACAGAGGTTAAATATCAGAATTCACAGTTAAAAGAGTTGGGAGGGATTGTTTCTAGAGAGCAATGCTGGGCATAGGGAAGGAGACTGCCTTTTTTTAAATCAAAAGTTTCCTTTGGGGAAAAAATATGCTATTAAATGAAAATTATTTTTCTTCTTTGAGAGAGCAAAAAGGTATTTGTGTTTTCAATTCTATTGAATGAGAGTTTTCCCCAATGCAGCCCAAAGAGATAACTTGGAGCCCTTCGAGAGTGTTCCCGCCTGTTCGAGCTTGCATGTTCTCCTCACACCTCACTTCCGTCACCTTCCTGGCTGACCCCAGCGCCGGGGGCGGTCTGCCCCGGGGCACCTTCATCTATGCCACCTCACCTCTGCCAGTTCAGGTGAGAAATCATGTGACATGGTGGCGTTCACCTGTTTCCTTCAAATTTGAAAGAAAAAGCAAGTTCAAGCACCCAGGTTGAGCCCTCTGATTGTCTGCCCACTCCTGGTGTTTCTTCAGGCCCCATCTTTTTACTGGGAAATTGAAATTGTTTCCTATGGAGATACTGATGACGACACTGGACCAATAGTTTCCTTTGGTTTTGCTACCGAAGCAGAAAAACGAGATGGGGCTTGGACTAATCCAGTGGGCACTTGTCTTTTCCATAAGTAAGTGGCTACTATCACTGTTACTTAAAAAAAAAAAAAAAAAAAAAAGTGGGTTGGGTACTTTAATACTAAAGCGTAGTACCTTTATAATCGCTACCTTCCAAAATGTAAAATACTAGTTGGAAATATGGTCGTGTTTAGGAAAAGAGAATAGCTCTGAGGGTTTCTCTCCTAATTATGCTCATGCCGCTGAACCCTCCCCACCTGCTCACTCGCCTGCCTCCACGCCAGCGGGTAGCCCCGTCACTGACGCCCCTTGTTCTCTCTGTAGCAATGGCCGGGCCGTGCACTACAATGGCTCCAGTTTGCTGCAGTGGAAGAGCGTGCGCTTGGATGTGACTCTCTCTCCTGGTGAGTGCAGCGGGAGATTTGTTTTTTTTTAACCTCTGTATTTCTGTTGTTCCCAGGTTTTGGTCTAAGTAGGTTAAAAGTTTAAAAATTAAATAAACTTAGCAACTGGAAACAAGCAATGTGTCTTTTTTTAAAGATTTTATTTATTTATTTTTAGAGAGAGGGGAAGGGAGGGAGAAAGAAAGAGAAAAACTTCCACGTGAGCGAGAAACCAGTTGGCTGCCTCTCATACATGCCCCGGCTGGGGACCAAACCTGCAACCCAAGCATGTGCCCTGACTGGGGATTTGAACCAACAAATTTTAGCTTTGTGAGATGATGCCCAACCAACTGAGCAACACCAGTCAGGGCCAGCAATTTGTGTTTCAGTGAAAACCAAACCCTTGTCATTTTTGTTCCCTAGTTTACTCTGAACCTGTCATTTTTTGAGGCCTTTATCATTTAGAGCCTCCGTTTGGTGTCTTAGGACTCATATTTACTTTCATTCCTCCACCATGAGAAAATTCTGAGGTTTTGCTTCTTTCTGAAGTTTGGTCTTTCATCAGCTTGCTATTGAGAAGCAGATAAATAGCTTCAAATACAGGAAACTGTACCCCTAGCCGAGAGGCACTTGTGAAATGCAGTAACATGAAATGTAGACACATGCTGCAGACGTCGCTTTTAACAGCCTGAATGTCTGGTCCAGCTTCAACAAATGCTCTGCGTGGATGTTCCAGTCACGTAGATAATCAGTTCAGGTAAAAAAAAAAAAAAAATGGTCTTTTCCCCCCTCCTGCTTTTGGCCTCTTGTAAGTAACTTGATCTGTGTAATAGATGGATTTGGATCAGTCCTACCTGCTCCAGCAGTACCAAATATAGGCATTCTCCTTCTAACAGTAGCAGCAGCCAAACGTGTTGGCTACTTGTTTTCAGATAGGACATCTCAGCATCATCTCTGATGAAACTGAAATTGTTACATGTGGTAGAGGATCTGGATGCTTCGGGAATACCAAGTCACTCCGTCCAGTACACATTCTCGGGAAGCTGTCTGGGCATCATTTTGCCATCCCTTATCCGTGAGGGAACTGCTTGTTAAATAGCACTTTTCAGAGGAGGGGTACTGTTTTCACTTACGATTAAGTTACAACTGGGGAGTCATTCCCTGGCAGTTATTTCTCTCTTACTTTATGGAGCAGAAGTGTGACATCACAGCCACGTACACACGGAAGTGCTTTAAGCATAAAGAGAGGTGAGGAGGACAAAGGAACCACAGTCAGAGTTTTTCGTTGTTTGTTACTGTCGTTTGTTTTGTCTGATCACATTTTGGCTTTTGAAAGTATTTTGGACTGGACTGCAGGTGCACATGCTACCCTCTTCTTGGAGAATGTTTTGTGTGGGAATTGGGTACTCATGTGATTTTTACAACATAACCTCACCTCTGTGCTGACACTTCCAGGGTCCATTCATTAGCAGATGCTCACTGAGCATCCCCCTTGTGCTGAGCACTCTCTTCCCCTCAGGGGTGCCATGGTGAGCCATGGCCATCCCCTGTCACGGGGCAGCCAGGCCCAGTGTGGCATCTAAGACGTATCAGACCCTGTGGTGAAAAACAGAATCATAGGACTTTAAGCACTTACCAGAGAGTTTACAACAACAGATTAATTATAAAGCTACACGTGCTAGCAGTTTCTCTGGAGCAGCCAACCTCAAGAGTGCCAATGTAGTGGACGTGCTCCTCTGGGGTCCCTGAGCTCTGTCCCAGTGTCCAGTGGCCTCATGAGGAAGCAGCAGGGCTTCTGTTGTCTTAGCTTCCTGTAAAAGCGCCTTAAATACTCGCAAGTGGGGGCATGTGTGCTGTAACAATGTCCCTTCAGGTTGTGATGTGGGCTGAGACTTGACTTACGTTTTTAAGAACATTCCTGAGCCTTGTACAAATTTATTGGGAAAATACTACCTTTTTACCTTGTGCCATTAGTAATCTTACATGTGTCAAAAGAAAAAAACGTACATTTCTCCATTTAAAAATCATACCCAGCCTTCGCTGGTGTGGCTCAGTGGATTGAGCGCTGGCCTGCAAACTGAAAGGTCACCAGTTGGATTCCCAGTCAGGGTATGCACCTGGGTTGCAGGCCAGGTCCCCAGTTTCAGGTGTGCGAGAGTCAACCGATCCATGTCTTCCTTTCTCCTTCCCTTCTTCTCTCTCTAAAAGTAAATAAATAAAAATCTTAAAAAATATATCATACCCAGTGTTGTCCCTTTTTGTCTTGGGCTGCCAGGAAAATAAAGGCTCAATTTAATGCGTAATTATGGTAACTAACTTAACTCAGACACTAGGCACTTTTCTTTTTCTAGACATTTTCTTTTTAAAATTGTTCTAGTGTTACTTTGTTTATTTAAATACAATATATTACCTCACGCCTTTTTCAGAGATAATCCATGGCACAAATAAATAAAAACAAAGATAGTCAATGATATGTGGCCTCATCATTCTAGTTGCAGTTTGGAAGTTTATTTAATAGGAAAAGGGAAAAATAGTGTGTTTCCTTCCTGTTTTCTGCCATAGGTGACGTGGCAGGAATTGGCTGGGAGAGAACCGAGGGGACTCCACCTCCTCCAGGGCAGCCGGCCAAGGGCCGGGTGTACTTCACATACTGCGGCCAGCGCCTCACGCCCTATCTCGAGGATGTCTCTGGTGGGATGTGGCCTGTGGTTCACATTCAGAAAAAGGCAGGTTTTCTTACTGGGTTGGAAAACAAATTCTCCTTAGTAATTTGGGTGATGTTCAGCCATATTGGAAGGGGGAAATCTATTGATACTTCACTAAGCCCACCGATTCAAATGTAGTCTCATCCGGAAACTCCCTCACAGACCTGTCCAGACATAATGTCTAATCTGGCCAGCCAGACAAGCTGACACATAGAACTAACCATTGTAGCGTGTTGGAAATCACAGACTTTATGAAAGCAAGTACCAAGCGTATCTCATCATGTCCTCCTTTCCCTGAGGAAGTGATATTTGAGCCAGGTCTGGAATATTTACTGGTCTTAACTAGGCCAGATTGGAAGAAAGTATGTTCCAGGTGAAGGGAAGAGCATGCGCAGCAGCTTCAAGTAGAAAGGAACGGTGTGGGAAACAGAAAAGGTCATTGAGTAGCGAAGGGCGTGGGAGTGCGAGGTGAGGGTAGGCAGGGCCCGCTGGTGCAGCGCTGTGAGCGCCGGTACGCACGGTTACTCCTGCCCCTCAGCCTGGTGACCGTGCTGTCCCATAGCTGAGGCCATTGTTATGTTTCAGCATTTAGCCAAGGTCACCTCAGGGTGTTAAAATAAATAAGCCTAAGTCCTTTCAAATCCTTTATTTGCTCTCCTTTCCAGAACACCAAGACTCGAGCTAACTTTGGCTCCCGCCCGTTCGCTTATGCTGAAGGGCAGGCCCACCGCAATGCCGCCGACCTGTGCACTGACCTGGCAGAGGAGATCAGCGCTAACTTTGAGGCCCTGCCCTTCGCCATGGCATCTGACAGTGACAACGATGCTGGCACCAGTATTGCATCAGACCCGGGCACTCACGGGCCACCATGCCGGATTGCAGCCGTGGCCACCGCTCAGCAACGTAAGCTGCCTCCTCCCAGGCCTCCACTGCATCCTGGGAATGCGAATGCTCTTAGTTTCAGAAGTCCATTTAACTTGGGCTCGCTCAGGTGCTCATGGAGGCCAGGATAACTGTCCCGCTGAAAGGAAATAGGAGCAGAAGGAAGCGTGGCAGACTGGAAAGCACACCCCCCACGCACAGGAGGCCTGCCACCACCCACACGGAGTGTGGCCGCGTGAAAGTGCAAGCCTGAAAGATGGTCCATTTTTTATCAGAGATAAAAATCCCAGTATTTCACATGAAATCTCCTCATTTTAAAATGTTAATTTCTCCTTTGAATTGTTTTAAAACAGAGTCATAAAAGAATAATAAAGTGCTAATTGTGGAGTCTAGGTAGTAGGTATACCGGTGTGCACTATAAAGGCTTCTATTCAAAAACTTCATAATCAAAATGAATAAAACCGAGTTTTCCAAACTAAAGATGTCTGCAAGCCATATTGGGCCCTTGGGATACTGGTTTGCAAACTGTCTTTTAAGTATCTGTTTAATTCTTATGATGAAGAACTTTCCAGATTGTTCTCTAAGTTTAATTATAGCCATAAAACCTATAGTAGGATCCAGGGTAATTATAAATAATTAGTTATTCCTTGGCTCTGCACTTGAAAATCCTTCCAAGTGTTAGGAGTCTTTCTGTCATGTAAATGAAGAGAATCAGGTTTGTCTGAGGGGAGAAGTTCATGATGTTTCCCGCCTGCTCTTGGGTGGAACTCACTGTAGTTGTGCTTTGTTACAGAGTACGACAGTGACACTTCCTGTCACTACAAAGTGGAGCTCAGCTATGAGAATTTCATCACCTCTGGCCCCGACCCCCACCCACCTCCCATTGCAGATGATGAAAGTGATGATGATGACGATGACGACATCCCACAGGTAAGAAACCTACAGCATCCACTTAGCTCCTTGGTGCCCAGGATGAGCCATGAGGAATGATTTTGATCTGTGTGTGCAAGGCTGGAACCGGTGCACTTTGAATAATGACCCTGGGTTTCAACAGTGACTCTGGAGTGTTTGTTTCTCTAAGCTACACATCAACAGCAATATCTTTTGGGCCCTTTTGCCAATACAGTCCAGATGTTGGCGAAATGAAGTACTTTGATAGTAATTCAGCAGTAAAGTTGGCTTTAGAGGGAAGGAAGAGACCGCCCCCCTCTAGCCTTGCCTCCCCGGCAGCTGAGGCGTATTTAGTGTGGTCCACACGGTGTGTTTGTGTCACTGACGTGTGCGGGGTGAGGACCTCATGGGTGAGAGCTGGTAGTTAGGGCAGGACTGACGCCTGCACCAGGCGTTCTCTCTCTGATCACGAGTTTGCCTTCTTCCAGGAGGACCACTACGCCCTGCTGGTGAAAGCGTGGGAGACCAAGGTTTTTCCTACTATCCGGAGACGCTTCCGCAATGAAGCAGAGCGGAAATCGGGCCTGGACCAGATAAAGGGCGCTTTACAACTAGGTCTGGTGCTTTGTGTTTTCCTAAGGAGCTCACTTCATGGTTTGAACAGATGTGTTTAGGGGACACTCAGTATGTAACTCAGGAAAGAGGGGCTCATCTAAACTCGGGCTAGACCTCACAGTGTCTTCTCCCTGTGCCTTTACTGAACTCCGTGGTCTCAGCCTTCATTGCCAGGTTTTTCTCTCCATGTCAATTTAACTCTGTGTTTTGGTTGTTGGACCACTAAAGTGAATCTGCCGTGGCTATAGGAGGCAGCTGGGTGTCCTGGTGGTTACTAGCTTAAGCTCTAAAGTCACAGCAGTGCTGTTTACCAGATCCGTGACCTTGGGAAGGTTATTTAACCTTTCTGGACTTTCCTTACCTTTAGAATGGAGTCAGTTATGGTAACCACCTCACAGGTACATGAGAAAGAAATAAGGTAATGCAGATAAAGCTCCTAAAAACAGTGCCTGGCACATAGTAAGTATTCCATTAATACAGTTCTAAATGTCACAGTGATTACTGATGGTGAGATCTTTTTCTCCCACTGGCTACGGTTTCTCTAGCAAAGGATGATGCAGAGTTTGACCCCAGACAATGGATCGTTATTGATTCTTAAGTGCAGATGGCTGATTTCTGTGTTAAGGCTTTTCCTCACTTTGTGAAACACATGCTTTCTGAGATGCAGAAAGGCCTTCTCCCAGCAGGCATAGCTTCCCTTCCGGTGGAGCATCAGTTTGGTCTTCTGTCATCATGGTGGCCGTCAGAGATGGTGCAAAAAGTCTACTTGTTTTCCCCATGTTAGCAGTCTTTCTCCTCTTTTAACTTCTGTCCTGAGACCAGGACCAAATAAAAAGAGAAGCCACCAAGAGACTTTTATTTTTCTTGGCCAGCTTCTATGCTCAGTCCCTGATTTCCAGGGATAGATGAGTAGTTCCTTTTTCTCGCTGGTGCCAGGACTAATCAGAGACAGAGAAAGTGAGAGAGAGAGAGCATGTGTGTGTTTCCCATGCTTGCTAGTCCCAAAGCTTAGACCTGTGACAGTGGAATGATCTCGTTTACCCTTAACCTGTTCATACATCCTGTGACACAGCGTGAGTGCCTCCCGCCCTTACTGGAGCTCTGGGCCCGAATTCCAGGGCGGATCATTTATGTTCTCCTCTTCTCTCTGCAGAGTTTCAGGCAGAGGGAGCAATGTTAGAAAGATCCTTGGGTGGGAGTGAACATGGGAGGGTGAGGACAAGGTGAGGGAGGAGGGGCAGCAGGAAATGAGCTGTGAGGGAGAAGGGAGCAGTGCGAGCCTGGGCAGGGACTTTGGGTTTTATTCTAAGTGAAATGGGAAGCCTTTGGGGGTTTTAAGCAAAGGAGCAAGATAATCTGATATGGTAGGTCCTACAGATAAAAAGATAATTTGTTATTCCTCCTTCATTCTCAACATCGGAAAGATGTACCCTTTTCATGTTCTGTTAGACTGCAGAACCGACCTGAGCTTGTGTTGAGAGGACTTTCACCTAATAAGTGTAATGCCAAATCCCTTCGGTCATTGGTTTTCTGAGCGAGGAGGACTTGTTTCCATTGCATTTTCATTGTCGTTGATTTATTCACTTATTTGTCCATGCACGCAACATGTGCCTCCCAGTGCCAGGCCCTGGGCTAGGGAGTAGGGAATCTTCTCTGACCAAGACTGAGGCGCTCCCTTCTCTCAGAGATTATGTCCCAGTGGGCAGCCAGTAAGGAAACAACAGACGGCGCCGTCGTAAGGGCGGCTCCTGAAGCCACAGCATAGGTGCCCAGGGCAACCCAGTCCAGTGTGGCTCCTCCACCAACACAGTGTTTAAGTGAGGCCTACCGCTAATTCGGCGACCACAGGGCTAGGTTTGGAGAAATGAAGCACTATTTGTTCCAGGGGCAAATAGTGTTTCTTACTGCTTCGTACTGCTTTGGGAGAGAGTGGAAAGGGGGAGAGTTTACAGTTCATAGTACATACATGGAAAGCTCTCGTGTATGACCACTGGCTGCTGTGCCTTTATTTCCATGTGCGTTCTGCTTAAATTAGGATTTTTCTTTCACTGTTTGGTCCCGGAGCCATCTTGAATATCTGTGGCCAAATGCCTCTTCTCCTCCTCTGCTCCCAGTTCAGAGGAGGGAAAGGATAGTCAGCACAGCAGAAAATGGGGTCACCCGAAGGCGGCTGCAGGACCAGAGCCGGACCAGTGGCTCCTGGGTTTGTGACTCACCCAGAAGTGGCTGTGGCCCCTGACATCATCTTGCCTAGGCGTTCTCTTGGGATCCATCTGTGACCATGGCCAGGCAGCTGAACTATATTAATTCAAATGTAAAACATTTACCTTCCCAACACAATATCCTTCAACATAGCGGTGGCCAAAGCCGAAAGACGCTAGGGAGATGGCCCATGGCGCCCAAAGGACCACCTCCGTGAGGGGCAACCCACGAAGGTTAATGAGATCTTCTCTGGGCTGTTCTTGTTTAATCTGTCACTGTCCCCAGTTCCAGGGTTCCTGCTGAGCAGGCAGCAGAGTATTTTTCTCTCTTCGTCTCGAGGCCTTTGGAAAATGGGGCAAAGGCTATTTTTCTGTAATATACTATTAGGCCCCATTTCTTGTTTATTCTGTCTGACCCTTCTCTCTCTCAGCTTCCTTCTCTCATTCCAGCCCCTTCTAAACTGTGCTTGGAAAGCCGCTGTGCCTTTTCCTTACAGCAAATAAAGGAGCACAAACCAAGCAACGGTAGATGCATGTGAGGGCGGTAAGCCTTGTTTAAAAGCAGATGCTGTCAGTACCTGCTCTTTCACCCGCAAGCAGCGTGGAGCCCGGGCGGCCACAGCAAAGGGAGACGTGCGCCCCACCTCTCTGCCTTCCCACAGGGCAGTTGTCCTCAGGGCTTTAGACGTTTGTTTGCTTGGTTCATTAAATAATAGTGGCTGTTGCTAGTGACGGTAATGATGTACTCTCCCCTGGGACGGGAGAGCAGAGCAGGTTTCAGTACTGGACAGGGGTTGTGTAGCTCTCTGTCTGTCTTGACTAAGCAACATGTGTTATTGTAGTAAAATTCAAACAGTACAAAAATGTATAAGGGAGGAAAAAAATAAACGTTACCCTCACTTTCTTCTTACTCTCCATTTGTCCTACAGTTTATTTTGACTTAACTAAAATGAAGTGACTGCATACTAACGTATCATTTTTAACCATTTTGTATCGGTGAATGGTTTCTACCTATCAGCAGTGCTGCACAGTGTTCATTGCACACTCACGCTTGTGTTTCTGGGGGAGAGACTGAAGTGAGGCGTTGAGCACATTAACTTGTTGGATGTTGCGTAACCGCCATCCCCACAAGGCTAGGTGCCCCACCCACCGCCTCTAAGAGGTCCCTCGCTCTCTGCTCCAGGTGTAAGCTGGTGCCATGGCTGGCCTGCAGATCATGTGCTCTTCGGGGAGTTACGGTGCTGTTCTCTTTTTCAGGCATGGTGGATATTGCCCGACAGACAGTCGAATTCCTGTATGAGGAGAACGGTGGCATCCCGAGGGACCTTTACCTTCCCACCATTGAAGACATCAAAGACGAAGCAAACAAGTTCACAATTGATAAAGTCCGAAAAGGTTTTGCTTTCCTCCTTACTTCTCCTACAAAATGTCCTGTGAAGTGAGAAGCAGAGTTTTCCTGAGCGTGAGCTTGAGCCGAGCAGCCGATGGCTCTCCTAGGGTGACTCTCCTTCCTCTGAGCGACATGACCTCCTCCCAGCTCTCCCGTGTGAAGCCCTGAAGCTTCCTGGTGGGCACAGGAGACACTTGTGTGGCCTCAGGTGGCCCCCTGCACATTCTCAGGGCTCAGCAGCACACACAGGGCGAGCCAGGGCAGCGGTGCAGAGAGAAGGGGGGCGGCGGGGGGACTCCGGAAGGCCTCTCGGGCCTAGTCCTGGCTGCGGAGCCAACACACCAGGACTCGGGTTGTGCTGTGCATTTTAGAATTTTCCTGGAATGGGTTGATTCTTTTGGTTAAAAATCTATCACACATTTTGAGGAAATGAAAACACAGAAAAGCACAAAAAATAATTTAAAAGCATTCATTACCTTCACAAAAATATCCAAACATGGGCAGGGGCAGGAATATATATTTACTTTTCTTCATTTCTTTTTATTTGAGATCTAATTCACATACCATAAAATTTACCCTTTTAAAGCACACAGTTTAGCAGTTTTTAGTGTATTCACAAAGTTGCACAATCATCAAACCATTGCCTCCGACTGAAGAACATTTTCATCTCCCAGAAAGAAATTCTCTACCCTTACCACTCCTCATTGCTCTCTCCTTTTGGCCTCTGGCAACTATTACTCTAGTTTCTGTCTCTGTAGATTTGCCCATTCTGGGCAGTTTATGTAACTGAAATATACAACATGTGCTCCTTTGTGCCTGGCCTCTCACAGAGTATACTTTTTCAAGTTTCATCCATGTTGTAGCACATGTTGGTGCTTCATTCCTTTTTATGGCAAAATAATATTTTATTGTACGGATAATACCCCATTTTGTCTACCCGTTCATCAATTAATGGGCACTTGGGTTGTCCCTACCTTTCAGCTATTATGAGTAATGCCGCTGTGAACATCTGTGTATGAGTTTTTGTGTGGGCATGTGTTTTCATCTCTGTAAGTAGAGGTGGAATTGCTGGGTCGTATGGTAGCTCTTTGTTTAACTTTTCGAGGAAATGCCCGATTATTTCCAAAGTGATTGCACCATCTTACATTCCCACCGGCAGTGCACGAGTGTTCTGATTTCCCCACAGCCTGGCCAACACTCACTATTGTCTGTCCTTTTGGTTACAGCCATCCCAGGGGGTGCGGAGTGCCATCTCATTGTGGCTTTGACTTGCATTTCCCTGATGACTAATGATGTCGAATATCTTCTCCTGTGCATCTTTTCATTTCTTTTTAGAGAAATGTTTATTCAAATCCTTTGCCCATTTTTAATTGGCTTCTTTGTCTTGTTGAATTTTGAAAGTTCACAACACTTTGTTGTATTACCTCCCAGACCAAGCCGTGTTCCTTTCTGTTATAACTAAGCTGAGGGTTTTGCTAAGTGCTGCAGAGATGCTTCACACCCTGACGCAGAGGGCGCAAAGACAGCGATGGTGCTTGCTCCTGAACACGCCTCTCTGCCCCGTCCTCAGGCCTCACGGTGGTAACCCGCTCTCCGGACAGCAACAACATGGCCAGCAGCACGGTCGGGACTGCTCTGCCGAAGTTCGCCATCCGCGGGATGCTGAAAACCTTCGGGCTGCACGGAGTCGTCCTCGACGTGGATTCGGTGAGTGCGCAGCTCTCCTCCACGTTGAGACTTTCCTGTCCGGGCTCCGAGTACCTTGAAAAGTGATCGTGCAGGTGGATTGCTCTTCACACTCCGGGTGAAGAAACCACAAGTGCTGTCATGCCAGATGGCTTTCCCGAGATGAACCCAGAGCAGGCCTGATGGGTCATAAACTCTCCACTCTCAGCGCGGTCAGCTCCTTCAGACCTGCGTCTGCCATTCTTTTCTGTCGGCCCTGGTCAAGCTCTCCCTGCATTCTGTCTACCCGAGTTCCAAGGGAGAATTCTCCCGCTCCTTGATGAATGGATGGTCTGGCATTGTCATGATTGTTACAGACACAAATCAAAGAAACAGTTTCGTGATCTCAATCACATCATTTCACTGGGTCTCTAGTCTTGATTTCCCTGCGTGTAAAGTAAGTGTAGATTGCTGTTTTCTTCTTCACTTTGGGGGCCCTTCCAGGGCTCAGCAGGGATTTGGGGCAGGGGGGAAGGAACAGAAGAGAATGCGTGAGGGCAAAGCTGAAGGCTCCCTTTGAAAAACGAGGTCCTGTGAAAGCCACACCTGCGTGGCCCCGTGGCGGCATCCCACACCCGCGTGGCCTCGTGGCGGCATCCCACACCCGCGTCTCCAATGTTTCTCATGTGAGAAAACCAATGGGATGATGTGTGCTTTACACCTGAGAGTCCCTGATAAGGGCTTTTGTGTCTAGATAGAGATGCATGTGATGGTACGTGCTGTTAATGATTTGAAATAGAAAGTTTTACATTTTCAATGGACCCCATTTAACCAGAAGTTAATTTAAGTCATTTCATTTTTAAGAGAGGCTGTTTACTAGTGGTTTACTAAGGTCAGCTTTCAAGTAGAAAATTCTATTATACTGCCTTCTGGAACAAATTTCTTATTCTAATTATCAGAAAATATATGACTAACAACATTTTTCAGCAATGGAAATGTATGAAAGTGAAAACAGGAAAAATAAATTTTGAGTAGTAATTGTTATTTCTCGAGTAGTTTGATTCCCTTTGTTTTAGTAATAACCCCAAAGCAAAACTTAGATTGATATTTGAATTTAGAATGCATATGCATAAGCTTCCTTTTTGATTTCCTTGCAGTAAAATAGAGCTATCAGACAGATGCCCCACTTTTACAAATTAGTAACATCACAGCAGTGAACAGAAAATTTACCTGGCAGCCATGTGCAGTGAACTGTTACTGAAACACAGCTCTATTCTTTTTAAATTTCCAACTCATAATTACGTTGAAGTTCTTTATTTTGCCAGTAAAATTTGCCAACTGGTATGAAAAAAACCAAACACACTATCAGTACAATACTAACCAGAAATCTTTGAACTTTTGGATTGTCGGTGCCATGCAACTAGCATTTACTACTATAAAACTTTATATATTTTTACATTAAAATATACATTGAAAATGTTAAATATTATACAATGCATAATAGTATATCAACATATATTCCATAATGTGTGATAATATATTAATATGCATTAATATAATATATTGCTTATGTGATATAGTAATGAATACTAAAAGATATAAGTATGAATACTTATATATTATAAATATGTATTAAATATATATGAACACGTATAAAATACATCTGCGCGCGCACGTGTGTGTGTGTGTGCATTTTAACTGGAGGGGTAAAGTCAGTGCAGAAACACAAGTAGACATTTCCTTTTACTGTTGCAGGTGAATGAATTGGTGCAGGTTGAAACGTACCTCCGGAGCGAAGGTGTGCTGGTCCGATACTGGTATCCCATTGATATGTTGGAAAGGCCCCCAGCAGGCTACCGAAGGACTGCCACCAACGGGCTGGTCACACTGGACAACACCAACCTTCAAATTCACAGGTAAAATCGAGCTCTCTTTCTGTTGGGTCACAGCAATACGCTTACTCCACTTTACCACGTGTGCCGTTCACCCTCGACGAGAAAGCGTTCCTTCAGAGCTGGGAGCTGGGGAGAAGGCAGCCCGCACAGACCACAGCACAGTGGCAGGACTGGGAAGGAAGCCGAGGGCCGCGTCAGCAGTATCACCCGGCCTGTGCCGTGGCACTCTGCTGGGAGTTGGAGGGGTTGAGGGGTGGCTGGAGATTAGAAGCGTGTGGAAAAGTTGTGAAGAGTAAAGCAGGCCAAAAGATAGCTAAGAGGGTGTCCAGGCTGTGCGGGCGGCCAGCTCGTCTCTCTGCCACGCTACGGAAGTGTTCCTTGAGTGCCTGCTTTGTGCCTAGCAGTGTGCGGGGGCGTGGGGGTCTCCAGGGGAACACACACCTGCTCTCAGTGGGTTAAAACCTAATGATGTGGCAAAATTCCCTTCATAAACTATTGTTATGTCACCAATCTATTAGCATCACAGCTTCTCACACCGTCAGTTTTGGAGCAACTTGCTGATGGCTCCAGCTTAGACCTCCCATAACTCCAGGAACATGTACCCAGCGCCTCCTGCCACCTCCACGCAGACAGTGCGTCACCCCATTTGGATGGTCTGAAGTTCAGCTTGACAGTCAGGTTCATAAAACCAGAGCAGGCCATGCTTGGCATTGGCTTCACTTAGAAAGACACAGAACAAGAAGCCTAGAGTGCCAAAGGGCAATGTCACCCATGTGTTTTCAGCAGGAATTGTCATAGTTGTCCACACAGAAGTTGAGAGTCTGTTCCCTGACCACCCCCCACCAAGTGACAAACCCAGGTGTGAGGGATGGACAGTGGGCGCTGCTCACGTGGTGGCTGAGCAGCTCCACGTCCCAAATAGAAGCCAGTGTCTTTTGTGACAACTCCACAGGCACAGATTTTAGGCATTCCAACAAGAGTCCCTACTCCAGAAAGTCTCGGTTCTCTGGCTTCTCACCAAGAATGTTCTTTCAGTCCCTCGAGTCCAGATGCCACTTTCCATTTGGGAGTCATTCTGACCACAAGCCGTGTGCCTGCTGATATTGCTGATTTGACCAGGTTTTCAGAAGAACGGAACTAAAAACAGGTTAACTAAAGTCAGTTCTTAGGCAGACAAGGGAAGGGTTTTGTTGACAATTTACTCACAGATAACCTCGTAGGCACCTAAAATGCAGCAGGAGGAGTGGAATCTGGATTTTCCCCAAGCTCCTCTTTTACTAGTGGTCTTCCCGTGTCTCTAAGGGGCACCGTGAGTTGAGTCACCCTTTTCCTTCACTGTCCTCTGGACCCTGTCAGCAACTCTTCCTCCAGAACACATCCCCAGTCCATCTGCTTGTCTCCATTTCTGCCACACATACCCACCACCGGGTCTAGGCCGCAACTCTCTTCTCTCTGCAACAGCCGGAGTCATCTTTTCAAAACATGAATCGGATCCTTCGCCTCCATCCTCTGACTCAAACCCTCCCATGACTTCCTGTTCCCCTTGGTGTAGAATTAAACCCATCACCTGGCTCGCAAAACCCTGTGTGAGCCCCAGAGTCTGGGCTTCTCCTGCGCGGCTCCTTCAGCAGTGCCGGCCCTCCGGTGGCTCCCGCAGCCTGCGCTCGCGTCCCCCTCAGCATCGCTGTGTGTGCCGTTCCGCCCCTGGAGTGCTTTGCGCGGGACTGTGCACGGCTGGTGCGTTCACATCTCAAGGAATAAGTCCCCTTTCCGAAAAGGCCTCGCCTCACTGTTTAATCTAGTGTCAGCCTGCTGTCACACGCCGTCATAGCACTGCATTTTACCCCTCTTCCAGGACCCGACACTCGTGCTTGTTGTTATTTTTCAAATCTGTTTATTGTGTGTCTCCTCCCCTAGAATGTAAGCTTCCTGAAAGCAGATACTTTGTCTGATTCTTTGCTAGACCCCCAGTGCCTGAACTGGGCCCTGGCTCACATTGTTCCTGTGAAAAATAAGCCAATAATCAATAAATAATAATACAAGAATAAACTCTGTTCTGCGTACTCACAGCTGTAAACCTACTTTTGCCACACCCTGTATTTGTTGAAAAGAATCCCTAAACATATGTGCTTGAATTGATCAGCATGGCACTGTTGAAAGCTTTAAAACTTTATTCAATAAGTCTTTGCATTGCATTTTTATTTTTATTTTTATTTTTTTATTTTTTAAATATATTTTATTGATTATGCTATTACATTTGTCCCATTTCTCCCCCATCATTCCCCTCCACCTTGCACACCCTCTCCCACCCACATTCCCCCCTTTAGTTCATGTCCATGGGTCATAAGTTTTCTAGCTTCTACATTTCCCACACTATTCTTGCCCTCCCCCTGTCTATTTTTTCCCATTATCTATGCTACTCATTCTCTGTACCTTTTCCCCTTCTCTCCTCCTCCCATGCCCCTGTCAATAGAGACCTTGCAGGCAAGAAGGGGCTGGAAAGAAATATTTGAAATCTTGAAAAGCAGGGACCTACATCCAAGATTGCTCTATCCAGCAAAGCTGACATTTGGAATGGAAGGGAAGATAAAGTGCTTCTCAGATAAGGTCAAGTTCAAGGAGTTCATCATCACCAAGCCCTTATTATATGAAATGTTAAAGGGACTTATCTAAGAAAAAGAAGATAAAACTATGACAGTGAAAAGACAACAAACTCATAGCTATCAAGAACCACACCTAAAACAAAAGCAAACTAAGCAAACAGCTAGAACAGGAACAGAACCACAGAAATGCATTGCATTTTTAGCAAATGTCTCTGATAGATGAAACTTATGGGCTATTGACTAGCAACTGAGAGAAAAGGCAAGAAAGTGCTTTGTAGGGTTACAGTCAGACTACAGATGTAGGACATCTGTTCTCAGTGTCAGTGCGGTGATCCCGGCATTGGGAGAAATATGAAACATGCCATAGTTTTGTCTCATCACTCAGGGACTGGATTTCTGGCCCTCAGGCGGATCTCCATCAGAGGTACTCTGTCTGACACGCTCCCGTGGGTCCGAGAGAGGGCTTCGGCAAACCAAGCGCTCATCAGTGACAGGGCCAAGCAGGGCTTCCTGCAGCCACAGAATCATCCCTTTCCAGCTTTGTCCTGGCAACTTGAGCAGCTGTGGGGAGATTGGAAGGGCCGTCTGCTTTTTTTTTTCCTCCACTTTTTACTTTTAGGGCTTTCAGCTTTCCCGTTCAGATCTCTTCTGCCTTGCTGCCCTGATCCCATGAGCTGGGCTAGCGCAGTCAGCATGTGGGCTTCAGAGGAGGGAGGAGACAGGTAGAGTCAGTATCTTTTAGATTCCAGCACAAGAATATTTCAAATTGGGGGAAATGAGAAGGAAATCACCCAAAGTGCAGCATCTTCATTGCTTTCTTTTTTATCTTCACTTCATAGCTGTGCATACTCATCAGGTGTTACGTGGTGGGTGGTGGTTTCTTTAATTGCCATCACTCCCAGTCGGAGTCATGGGAGACCGCACTGAACTCGGTTCGGGTCATAGGCAATATCAGTTAGCCCCTGTTGACTCCGAGTGGCTTTTAAACCTAGATTTTATAGAAACATCAGGGCTGCTTCTAAGTTGCCTGTTAAGTTAAAGTGCTTAATACCAAGAGAACTTTTAATTGTGGTGATTGGCTAGTAGACACAGGGAGCCTCCTCTATGCTCAGTATTAGCTAGATTAGATTATTTACCAAGAGGTGCAATTCTAAACGGGGCCTGCTTCGTCACCAATGAGCTTTTATCAAGGAGCACGCCAATTACTTCATAAATTCATCATCTTAAAAATGCCTGTAGTGAATTTTTTATAATAGCTTTATTGAGATATAATTTACATTCTCATTTAAAGTAGACAAGTCAACGGTTTTTGTATTTTCACAAAGTTCCACAACCATCACCACAGTCGGTTTTAGAACATTTTCGTCACCCAAGAAGAATCCCCATACCCACTAGCGGTCAGTTCCCATTCTCCCATCCCCTCGGTCGACCACCAGTCTGTTTTCCATGTCCATAGGTTTGCCTAATTCTGGACAATCTCTACACGTAGAATCATCAGTATCTGGCCCCTGTGTCTGGCGTCTCTCACACAGCCTCGTGTTTTCAAGGTCCATCCACGTTGTCACGTGTGTCAGGGCTTCGTTCCTTTTCATGGCCGCTCCGTATTTCATGGTGCAGATTCACCAGTACTTAGCTGACGGCCACCTGTGTGGCTTCCACTTTTCGTCTGTTGTGAATAGCACTGCTACGAACATACACATATGAGTCTTTGTGTGGACATACATTTTCATTGCTTCTTTGACAGTGATTTTTGAGTTGGGGAAAATCAACCATAACTAAATGTACCTTTTTTGCCTAAACACAAGTGACTAACTTGGAGGACAGAACCTGGGACTGGAAGAGAAGCCTGAGATGTGGTCCTTTCCCTCTGGAGGCCCGCAGCCCAGTCCATCATGGGCTGGGCGTAGACGCTTAGGGATCCCCTTGCTTTGTCCCTTGCAGGGAGCTGCTGCGGTGTGAGGCTGCGCTGGCCAGGCTGTACTGCCGCATGGCGCTGCTCAATATCTTCGCCCCCAAGCTGCCACACTTGTTTACCCGCCTCTTCCACATCCCTGCCATCCGCGACATCACCCTGGAGCACCTGCAGCTGCTGTCCAATCAGCTCCTCGCTCCTCCCCTCCCAGGTAAAGCTTGGCTTTTGCTGCTGGCACCACGGAAGTCAGCACGGGGAGGGATAGCCCTGAGAGAGCCAGGCCGCCGGCTGGGGCGGCGCTCCATGTACTCGCTGTCCACGGAGGGGCAGGGGATCTTGGAGCACCTTTAGACTAGTACGGAGAACCGCACTCCCGAACCACGGGGGCCTTGGAAGTGCCTTCTCACTCTGAAAAGTGTAAGTATATCACTCACTTTAGTTGTGAATCTAGTAAGCGTTCACTGAGCTTCCGAAACTAATTGCGGATCAAGGAAAAGTCAGCATTTATGAAATCTAGTCGCTGTGCTATTGCCACAGACGTTCTATCTGACATTGTAAAGAAGGGAATATGTCCCTGTTCCCCCCCCCGAAGCAGACCTGTCGATTCATTGTGACTTCAGGCCGAGCTGTTCCAGTGGGCCAGCCGTGTGTCTCTGCTCTCCCTGGGTGTGTGGGGTGAGGGCTGCTGCTGTGGCTTGGCTGCCCTGGAGAATGCTAAGTGATGAATCTGCTTAGCCCAATCCAAGACTGCGGGGTTCTGTCTTCCTTGGGCACCTCAGCCTCCAGGCCACTCCCCTTGACCTCTCAGGGGAGGTCTCATGTCCCACTGGCATGAGAGCAAGAGGTGAGGGGGACAGGTGGCACTCTAAGCCTAAAGGGCATCTCAGAGCTGTGGAGTCGCAGCCAGTCTGTGAGCTATACCTCTGCTAGCGCATCTCAGTGCCTGGGGTCCACGGGCGCACCCCAAGAACTTAGAGGTTCCAGAACATACCTGGAAAGCTCCAAAATGTTTGTGGAAGCAGCTTTGCTATAATCACTTAACACTTGCTTTACAAACACCACTCTGAGCTACCTCAGCGGTTCTGGGAAGCCGTGCACTGAAGCAGCTCCGCTTCAGATTTTATTTTAGGAAATAGTTTTGCTGCTTAAAAGAAAAGAAAATTTAAAAAGCACCAAATTTCTGAATCCTCCCCCCACTCTCCCCACTTGGGATTAGGTCGGGGATGTCTGTTGTCTGCTCTCCTAGACCGTAAGCCCAAGCTAGCCCGTCCCGGGTGTCTGGACAGTCTGTCCACTGTTACTTAGTCTCACAGCCATGGGCTGCTGTGGTTCCGGTAAACTTCGGCTCCTTTCCTGTCCGCAGACGGCACCATCAGCTCCAGCTCCATCCTCCTGGCCCAGTCTCTGCAGCACTGCGTGCATTCCCAGAACTGCTCGGCCACAGACCTCTTCTACCAGGGCAGCTCCCAGACAGTGCGAGAGTGGCTCGGCGTGGCCATCACACGGACCCTGCACCAGGGCGAGGAGAGCCTGTTGGAGCTGACGAAACAGATCTGCTCTTTCCTGCAGGTACAAGTCTGAAACTCTAGTATCCCTGGGCTGGGTCCGACTTTTCGCTGGATGTCTTGAGTGCTTATGAGAAATGACATTCTGTCCTCCCCAGGCTCACCCCAACCCCTGCACTGATCCCCTGTCTCTGACTGAGCCATCCCAGCTGTACTGTCCTTCCTCAGAACAGCTTTCTTGGCCTCCTGAACCTGGTTGGCTCGGTCCTTTGCCTCAGAGCTGGAAAGATGAAAAGGCCCCCTATGTGCAGTCTGTGCTTTCCTTGTTCAATGTCTCCCTGCAGACCGCACCAGAGCAGTTCCCCTCTGAAGAGTTTCCAATCTCGGAGTCCAAAGTCAGCATGGATGTTAATTTCCCTGGGGCAGCTTTTGTCGTGGTATCTTGCAAAGAAAGTCAGTCCGGATTCCGCAAAGAGTAAGTTGCCGGTTCTCCAGATGGTGATAGGAAGAGAAAAGTAAAATGGATTCTGCGGGAATTGACAAAGAAAAACACAAATTGTTTTTTTTCCTCTTTGTTGCTTACTCTATTTGAAAATAATGTATAGTTCTTCCGTGTTTTAGAAATCAGTCTGTATGAAGACTGACCTTCTGAAATGTGGTGGGAATGAGGTCTCACTTCCCCGCCTTCTCGTGAATCTGTTGACGCTCCCTGTGTGCATGGTGGGCTCCACTCGCTACCCTCCCTCCTCCCTAGCTCCTCTCTGTACAAGGCGCCGTGGGCGCGAGTGCTTGTGTACGGGCTCGGCCACAAAGTGAAGCGAAATGGCCAGCTGAACCTCATCGAGGCCGTCTGTTACCCCCGGGATGCATCTCCAGCCAACACGGGGCTCACACCGCCCCCCACCACCAACCAGTACCCTTCTGTGATCCTGTCCACAGACAAGGTCCACATCAAACTGGGTGAGTCCTGCATGAGCTCGTGGTAATGAGAACAGCTTTCTGTGCTTTCATTCTTCTTAACTACGCAAAGGATTTCGTACCTTGTACCTTGCTGTGTTCCAGTGTCCTGTCGGTAAAGAACAACCCTGCTTGGGGTGGTGTATTTTAAATGCAGGAGGTTAAGAGCTCTCTCTCCCGCCTAGGAAGGCCTGGCAGCTGCTGCCCAGGCAACGTGGGGATTCCCTTTCCTTCCTCAGGGTGGGCTGGGACACCTGCGACCAGACAGAGCAGTCTCACCATTTAGCTGGGATGGTGCCAGCTTCCTCTTCTTGAGTTCTCATTAAAACCAGCATCTCTCAGGTAGAATGTGGCTCCCTGGGGCAAGGGCCTCCGTGAGGGGCTGTTCTCCACCTAAGCGGTGAACAGGCCTCTGAGCAGGACCCTGCACCATGTCAGCCTCTTCTGGTTGGTCTCGTCTCCCCAGCATCCATTGTTAAGCCTCTCTGAGGGCTCTGTCTCCATAAATCCTGAAGCTGTCGCTGAGGTCTCTGCATGTGCCACACCCAGCAACTGGTCCTGAGCAGGCACACAGAGGAAAGAGAAACCTAGTTTAAGGGCTCGCTGCACTTTCGTGGTATATTTGATGAGAAAAGACAGACACACACTTGCTAGAGGCGGTTGTAAGATGTATTGGAACTTTCAGCCCATGTAATGGGCCTTGGCCTCTCCAGAGCCCGTTACACCTACAGGAATGAAATGGAAGGATGTCCCTTAAGGATTGGTCATCACTAAACACTTTATAATCTTTATATTAGGGTCTGTTTTTTCATAGCGTTTTGCCTACACCAGCTGTCCTCACAACTTTTTATTAAGCACAGTGGATCTCCGTCTTACCTGTCGTTCCCAAGTAAACATTCCCACGTAAACATTCACCCCATGGTGCAGGCCAGTCAACAGGGGTGCTCCCGACTTGGCCAGGACCCTGGTTCCCAGCGTGTGCCTGCTGGTGCTTGCACAGGGTGTGGGTGCAGTGCGCTGGAGGCAGTGTGGGCCAGACTCCAGCCACAGCAGGGGTGGAAGATACTGAAGGGGAATCAAAGCCCAAGGTCCTGGCAGTTCACTCTGTAAACCTACCACGGACGCAATGCTCTTGCGGGCCTGCGGCCATGCCCAGGGGCTGACTTGCTCTCTACCATTAGTTCCAGTGAAGCGTCTTTCAAAACCTGACTTACTGTTTCCGTGCCGGGTCGTCAGGCTGCTTGGAGCCTGACTGAGTGGGGAATGTGTGCCCTGCCCTGTTCCCCTCGCTGTCATTTGTCCTGTTGCCACCCTGACAAGCGGATTGCTTGGAGGATGTCCCCCAGCTGCTCCAGCCTTTGGCAGAGGCACAGCCAGCCTTTCTGGCCCTGTTTCTCCACAGACACCGGGAAGTCTTTTCCTCAGGTTTATTTTGATCAGGTGCTACCAGTCACAAGCTGTCCGCTGGTCCCTTCTTCTAGGAGTGTCCCCACCTCCCGGAGCTGTGCTGGTGTTGCATTCTCTGCCCCTGGAGTTCCCACTGGCCATGGCCTTCGCAGAGCAGCTGCTGTCCTGGAAGTCAGAGGGCGGCGAAGGGAAATCCGAAGATGAACCGGACACCATCCCAACGTCCGTTCTCCTGCAAGTGGTGGAGCTGCTGGGTGAGGCTGCCCTCCCTCGGGGCGGGGCCCAGGGGCAGCTGTCTCAGGGCCCTCGGAAGGGGCCTCGGGGTGGGCGCAGAGGTGACCGCAGGCAGCCCAGGCAGGGACGGCCTCCCGTTGGGTTTCTGCCATTTGACGCGGGCTCAGGGAGTTGAGTGTAAGGTATAGCCTCGGCTTCCACATCCATGATCTGCAAGGGGTTTCCGTTGTTTTGGGAGGTGGCAACTAACCCTGAAAGGATGATGAGTTTCATCTTCCTTTAAAACAGAAACACATGCTGTTGTTGTGACTTCAGAGGGGCGAGGTGCTGTGAAGTGAACGGCATGGGAGTGAGTGACATGGCAAAGTCAGACACCACAACTTCATGGCTCCCGAAGGGTTGAAGGGGGTGCATTTGGGCAAAACTAACAGATTAGTAAGCTTAAGAGTTATTCATTTACCATACGTAAATTTCCTTCAAAATACTCTGAATACTGTTAAACTTTAATTAACGATCTATCTTCTTAAGTGTTTAGGGCTAAGACATGCTAACGTCTGCAGCTCATGTGGAAATAACCGAGCACGTGCGTCTGGGCGAGTGGAGGGGGAGGGGCGGGGGCGCAGTAGAGCAGGTGCAGTGAGAGGGCGCTGGCAGGCGTGCACGTGCCCACCGCGTCTTTCGTTTTCCTGCGTGTTTAAATGTTCTCTGACACGTTGGAGGGAAGGAAAAGGCTGCAAACGCAGATGCCCTCAGGGGTCAGGCAGATGATGTAACTAGAGAAATAAAGCAGGGAAGTGGGCAGGGCCTCCAGGAGGTGGAGGGCCCATGCCCTGCCCCGAAGCCCTGGGCCCTGCCCCTCGATGCTGCCTCCGAATGCAGCCCCGGTGCTGCCAGGTATCGGTGCTTCTGATTTAAAGAAAAGCCAGAAATCTCGATACTGGTGTGAATCCCCCAGTTCTTAAAGGCCGACAACCAATTTAAATTCTGCAGAACACACTTGGCATGGAACAGGGGAGGTGAGCAGGGGACAGTTCTCTGCAAGAACAAGATGTCCGTGGTCTCAGCTCAGGGGCCAACCATTTGCAGTTTCGGTGGAGAATCCTCCCCACAGCTGTCCTGCCGCATGAGTGTCAGATGGCAGAGGAAGGACAGTGGATGAGGGAACATGTGCCCCGAGGGCCTGGCCCTGGACCCCACTGGCCCTCGTCCAGTGCGAGCGCCCACATCCTATGAGAACCATGAGTTTCTTTCCAGTTGGAAAGATCAAACAGCAGCGCCCCGAGAGCAGGCAGCTCTCCTGCCCCCTCCTTTGTCGGTGTGGGGCTCACCTGGAGCTTCATGGTAGGTCACCGAGACCCTGCCCTCAGGAACCACTGCCTGCCACGGGACTCTGTAAGTGTAAGGTTCGCCTCCAGTGTGGAGGGGACCGTGGCACACGTGTGCAGTCCATGTCATTCTAGACAGTATTTCCTGGCTTCAGTCACTCTCCTGCCACCTCTGTGATCCCTGCTGTGTCTGCAGACTGTGCCTCTCAGCATTTTATTGTTGTTGTGACAGTTTCCTCCTTTCTCCTTTTTAACTTAAATTTAACGTTTAAGAAAACATTATGTTACTCCAAAGGGAAAATTAGTGTCCTTTGCCATCCATAATGAGAAGATAACTATAAAAATAAAAGATAAATAGTTACTGTTATGAAGTTCTGGCTAAATACCATTGCTTCTCAAAGACTTTGGGTCTGTGACCCAGTCTCTGTGGAGAATATACAGCTTCCAGTAAGGCCTTCTCACTGACAAAACTGGGACTAAAAGAAGATGTAAAAAAGAGTGACTCTTCAGTGTGTGTGTGAGTTTCTGGGCTTTGTGTGACACTGGGTGGTGTGTCCCCAGGAGTGAGCATCCCATGGCTCAGAAAACATTGTTCTCGGGACTTGACACCATCTGGCTTTGATAACCTAACGAGAAAGAAAATCATGATTTTCAGCGTCAGCTACGGAAGCCAGCCCTGTGTGTTGTATGCCCCAGGGGTTATGGCCATAGGCTCTGGGGCCAGCCTGTCCGGCTCTCCCTTTAGGGGCTGTGACCTTGGGCAAGCCCTTCAGCGCTTTGAGCCTCTGTTTCTCCACCTGTGAGATGGGGTGAATACTGCACCACTTGTCTGACAGGACTACTCTGAGGGCGGAGTCCGTTGAGGTGCTTAGAACAGTGCCTAGCCCACACTAAGTGCCCTATACGTAATTATTGCTTTGCGTGTGCTTCAGGAAACTTCCTGTGGACCACAGACATGGCGGCCTGCGTGAAGGAGCTCGTTTTCCATCTCCTGGCAGAGCTGCTACGCACAGTGCACGCCCTGGAGCAGAGGAAGCACCCTGCCGGCCTGTCCTCGTCCATCGCCCTCCAGCTGAACCCCTGTCTGGCCATGCTGATGGCCCTGCAGTCGGAGCTTCATAAGCTGTACGATGAGGAGACCCAGAGCTGGGTCTCGGGCAGCACCTGTGGAGGCTCAGGGACAGTGGCGGCCACCGACCAGGGCAGGTTCTCTACATACTTTCATGCACTCATGGAAGGTTGCCTGGCAGTGGCTGAAGTGACCCTGCCCACAAACATGAGTGTCTCGGCCAGCGGAGTGACCTCAACGACCGCCCCAAACCTCAGTGACTCGTCCTCCTCCTCGTCGTCCTCCCCAGGACAGACCCCACAGAGCCCCAGCCTCCTGTCCAAGAGGAAGAAAGTCAAGATGAAGCGGGAGAAGGCCTCCTCCTCCGGGAAGCGCCAGTCCTCCCGCTCTGCGGACTCCGACCCCGCCATGCTCAGCATTGGGGGCGGCAAGCCTGAGGACATGCTGTGGTTCCACCGCGCTCTCACCTTGCTCATCATTCTCCGGCACCTCACCAGGAAGGACCCGCAGGGCCTGGGTGTGACGAGCGATGCCATCGCCGACGCCTGCCAGGCCCTGGTCGGCCCCACCGCCCACAGCCGCTTACTCGTGATCTCGGGAATCCCCACCCACCTGGACGAGGGCATCGTCAGAAATGCCATCCGCAAGGCCTGCAATGCCCACGGCGGGGTCTTCAAAGACGAGATCTACATTCCTCTGCAGGACGAAGACCCCAAGAAGCCAAAAGACAAGGCCGAGGGCAGTGATGGGAAAGCCGAGCCCGAGAAGACCCTCAGCTTCCCCAGCACAGACAGCCTGGAGGTCAGCACGTCCAGCAGCCTGACCCCGGCCATGAGCATCAGCGCATCTGCTTCCACCAGCCAGGCCTCCATCTGTAGCTCCCAGGGCGTCTCACAGACAGTCAGTGACCTGCCTGTGGATCTGCTGCCCGCAGGCCTCGAGCTGCCCATCCCTCCTGGCTTGTTGGAGCCCCACGTGGTGTCCAGCCAGGAGAGCCTGGACATCTCCCTGTGCAGCACCGGCAGCCTGGGCAGCCTGGGCAGCCTGGGGGAGCCGCTGGACAACGTAGAGACAGCCTCGGTATTGGACATGGGCTCCATGTACACAGCCACGTCCCTGGACACCCAGCCCCTCGCAGCGCGCCCCATCAAAGGCTTCGCGGTCGTGGAGGTAACAGCTCTCATGCCTCAGCAGTCACTCAAATCATGAGCGCTCTGACACCCTCATGCCTCTCTCGCCCTTCCACTGCTCTTCCTAGGTGTTACCTAACAGGCAACGCTGGGGCACTGGGGGCTCCCTGAGGCAGCTGTGGAAACAGCATTTGTTCGTCGTGCTGATTATCTAAGTTCGGGGTCCCAGCTGCAAGAGTGCTATCAAGTCTGGTGTCAGGAAGTACATGCAGTTGATTGCTGAGTGGGAAGGGGGCAGAGGGGTCTGGGTGCTGACCTGTCCTGGTGGGTGGGCTCTATCAAGTGCATTCCAACTTAGGCCCCACGGGATCCTTTTCCCAGGGGCTTATAAACACTGTCATCACATTCCCTGACCGGTGTGGGCTGCTCGGCAGTTGGGTGTTGTCCCACAAAGTGAAAGGTCACTAGTTCGATTCCCAGTCAGGCCATATGCCTGGGTTGCAGGTTCGGTGCCAGTCGGGGTGTAACTGATCAGTGTTTCTCTCTTACATCAGTGTTTTTCTCCCTCTCTTTCTCCCTCCCTTCCCATCTCTCTAAAAAAAAATTTTTTTTTAAAATCTTAAAAAAGAGAAGAAAAAAACATTGCCGCCACAAGAGGGACCCTCACTGTGCAGTGTGAGCGCAGATCTGGCCAGTGTCCCAGGAGATTCTGAGTTTCAGGTGTGGCCAGGTCACGTTCCCACTTCAAGGTCCCATCTGTCTCTTGGGCCTCCTTGTTTGGAAATCCTGCGTCCTGTGACTCCCTGCTCCGCTGTGTGACGAGAGTCAGGCTCTGAGGAAGACTGTCCTCCCTTGTTGGGTGCGGAGGGGAGGTACTGGGCACAGTGTTCTCACCGTCTTGCTGGCTGTGGAAGGGGGCTCACAGGCCCCGAGCTTGGTCTCCTCCCTAGAATCTCTTCCATAACCCAGCTGCCCTCTTCCTGGGGACTTGCTCCGAGGCTGGCAAGGACTCTGTCCCTTGGGCTTCGGGGCAAAGCCACAGACCTGGCTAGGGTTTAGCAACAGATTCCCAGTTGAGTTGTCTCCCTGAAGGGGGCCACTGTCGGTACGCGGGAGATGCCTTCCCTGAAGGGCCACTCGCCCCTCGCTGGCTGGCGACAACGAGGAGAGGGCTCCAGGGAGGGCAGAAGGAAGCACAGGGCGCTCCTGTTGAAGGAGGGGTCGAGCTCTGCCCCAGCCTGACCCTGCGCTTTGTTCCCACAGATAAGGTCCCGAGCCAAAGTGGAGAAAATCCGAGCAAGCCTATTTAACAACAATGACTTGATTGGCTTGTCAAGCTTGGACGGTGAAGACGAGTTGATGGAAATGTCGACGGAAGAGATCCTCACTGTGTCCGTAGTGAATCAGAGTTTGTTTGACACTCAGGGGAGCCCAGGGCTGGAAGATTACTTCAACGATAAGTCAATTAAAGGTGGGTTCTGGACTTGTTTAACTAATAGACTTTTTTTTTTTTAAGCAATTTTAAATTTACAGGAAAATGGAATTAAAAGTGTTCCCTCTCCATTCCCAATTTCCTGCATTTTTAACATATTATATGTGAACTCTGGGGGCACCCCTGGATTGATTTCCAGACTGAAGAACTGGTTCCGGGATGTTGGGAAGCGGGCACATGAGGTTCGGGGCTTGGCTAACAGGAGACTCATCATGCGCATCTTCCTGGGATGTAGACAGAGGGCTGGGCCAACCGGCCACAGGACCACCAGGAAGGGCTCTGCCACGGCTGGCCTCGTACGTGAACGTGGGCATGGGCTTGCATTCAAGTCATACTTCTCTTTCTCTAGCCAGGCTTCCCCTGGTTCGAGTTCAAGTCCGGTTATTTTGTTATGCCCTGCGGAGCTAGCACGTACCAAGGACATAGCTGGTGATTGCTTGGTCATGTGCTTGAGGGCAGTGAGTGCTTCACCCTTTAAAACTGGTCACTGGGGGAGCAGCAGTTCCCGCTCCTTTTCCCAAGGTCCCACTTTGTCGTTTTGGAGGCTGTGGGGGCGGGGGGGGGGCTGGCTGGCTCACCCACTCCTTCTGTTGGGACACCGAGGGCTCACCCCGGCCCTGCAGAGCTGAGCCCACAGAAGGCCGCCTGCACCCCACCACGCCCCGAGCGCACTCCGGAGTGGCGGCAGCTGCTCTCCCCCCATGCTGTGGCTGCGGTCCTCGGTGTGCCCACTCATGTTTTATACTGGAGTCTTTGTCGTTTAAGTTTTTAAAATACTGCATTAAAATATGTGCCTCGATCGCTGAGTTCTGGGGGGCCTGCGGGGCCAGCTCGTCGTCCGTGCCCCACTCTCGGCCCTGTTCCTTGTTGAAGTAGGTTTTGCCCCTGCAGCTGCCCACATGGGAAGTGTCAGATCTGTGGGGACCAGAGGCCTTTTTCTGCCACAGTTAGTACTTTCCCAGGCTTGTCATATTTGGAATCAGAATTTAGTTCTTGTTCCTGATTCTGTAGAGGCAAACCTTCCATGTAAGGTACTCTGTCTCTGGCAACATATTTGCTGCATTACTGCCACGCGTGTTTTGCTCGATATTCTTCCATTTGTGGTTTTGCTAAGTCAGCTCTAGGGCTCGGTCACCTCTCCCTCATACCTGCCCCCTGCCCACCGCCACCAGCCCAGACTCCTGCAGGGCCTTTGTGCTGTGGTTCTGCTGGCCTGGCTTCACCCGGTATGACTCTGCGGGTCACCCGCCCCCACAGAGAAAGGAGGGGGCGGGGCAGGAAGGAGAAGGCACTCAGCTCTTCAGTCAGGCCCTTGGCCATGGGAAGCATGCAGACGGGTCCCTGCAGGAAAGGGGAGAGCCCCTCGGGAGCACCTGTTTGGGGACCAAAAAAAAAAAAAAAAGTATTTTTTTTCTGTGTTCCCAGACAGTTTTCTTGTATCAGAAAACTTTCTTTTTCCACCAACTCCCCTTAAGTGATACTCACTGTATCACTTTTGAAACCTATTCTCAAATAAGCAATAACTGTTTTGACAACTTGTACATTCACTAAAAACACTTGCAGGCTCTGTATCCTCCTGATCCTCTGGGATTCTCTCTCACACACAAACACGCTGTCTCGGTTACGGTAGGTTAAAGTGCCGTAATAAAGAGACCTGAGAGTTCAGTGGCTCAAACCCAGTGGAAGTTTCCACCTGGCACATGTAAGAGTCCAGGGTGAGTGCTGAGCTCTGTTGTCCCAGGGGGCTTGTCGCTGCCCTGCCGTCAGGGGAGGGTTCGAGCACAGAGGAAGCCAACCGGCTCCACAATGGCTAACGTCCCATGTCACAGAGCCACACCTTACAGCACCTTACAGCAAAGAAGACTGGGCGTGTAACTGAGGTGTGTGCCCACAAAGGGGGAATGAGGCTTTGGCGGACAGCTCCTCATCACCACTGAATGTCTGTTACCCGTAAAAAATTGTTTATGCAACATGAACTGCCATAGGGCTTGCCCGACACAGCGTGTTCACAGCTGCGCTGTCTTTCCCTCCCTCATTCTGTGACAGGTGAGAAGCTGGTGCCCGGGGCCAGAGAGGTACTGACGGAGATATTTAAGAGCTGTGCCCATTCAGAGCAGATGCTGAGCCTGACGCCAGCAAAGCCCATCAAAGTGTCTGACATTTATCTTAGCAAAGAGCAGATCAACTCCCAGACGCCAGGCAATCTCCTCCACCTCTTCTTCACCAATGTCCGGCCTCCAAAGAAGGTTCTAGAGGACCAGCTCACCCAGGTACCTGTCCCTCCCTGTCGTACCTGATCTTTGCCTCAGGTACATCTTGTGGGGGAGCCTGAGGACCCTCCCCCTTTGGTGACCCACAGATCCTGAGGAAGTACGGTGTGCCAAAGCCCAAGTTCGACAAGGGCAAGTACAGCAAGGCCGGCAAAGAGCAGCACCCCGTGAAGGTGGTGAGCACGAAGCGGCCCATCACCAAGCCACCTGCCAAGGAGAAGGCTGTGCTCAACAGCGTCAGGTGGGTGTCTTCAGAGCTCGGAAGGTGGGCCGAGCAGGGGCACATGGGGGCCACACCCTAGCAGACTCCTAGGAGGCTGGACATTCTGGCTCTTCTGTGCTGCTAGGGCCAGCTGATAGAGAGCCTCTCGTTGTATTCACAAGGGTAGCAATAGCTGGACCACACAGGCTGGATGGCAGGCCAGCCTGCACTGATAGAGCATCTGAGATGTACAGACTTGCTTAAAATTCTAACCTCTGTTAGCCACACAAATAATGCATAGTGATCATGGAAAGACTATAAAATGAATATGTGCATATTGAAAAAGTTGAACTACCCAATGCATAGCAACTACTTTTAACATTTAAGTACATAGCATTGTATTCATGTGTATGTGTCTTTTTTCTTAAATTTTAAAGGGCTAAAATGGTCCAAAACTCGAGAGTATATGCAGTGAAAAGCCACTCTTCTTTCCGTCTATCCTCAAGCCTCCCAGCTCCCTCCCCGAGATGGCCTGGGTTACTCTCGCAGCCTTGCGGACTCTCTGTCACACACCCGGAGCTGGGAGCTGCGCCTGTCACCGGCTCCTGGCTGGCTGGCTGCCTTTCCTGCTTGTCTTGCACTGAGGGAACTGCCCTGCTCCTTTTTAATAGCCACACACCAGTCCGTGTGCACATGCCCACATGTTCAATGGAATTTTCTTTAGAGACGGGCTCATGACTCTCAAGTCCTCATAGCTGAAACTCGGATAGCAAAGTGTTACCTAGCAGGAGTCTCAAGAGGAATTGCTTAAATAACCAGAAAAATAAGGGGTCTTTTCATTGATTACATATAAAGGGTGCTTTTAAATCAGTACTGTCCAGTAGAACTGTCTGCGCAGTGGAAATCTGGGCTGTTTCCCAACCTGTGCTATTCGAGACAATAGCCACTGGCCACCCATGAGCCCCTGAGACATGGTGAGTGCAGCTAAGGAGCCGAATTTGTCATTTTATTTTAATAATTAAACTCAAGGAGCCACATCTGGCTCGTGGCTGCTTCTCGGACAGCGCAGCTCTGCAGTGACGAGGAGTGTTGGAAAGTGTCTCTTCATTGTCTCTCACACTGGACAGCATCGTTTGTCTTGACCATTTATGCTCAGTAAAATTTTCTGGGGCAGAACAAAGCTGGCTTTGACCCCAGCCCCGTCCACCCCCTGAGCCAACTAATGCACGTGTGAGGTTCTCCATCTCCTCTGTCAGGAGGGGGTATGGCCACAGGAGTGCTGAGCCCAGTGCTGTGTCTACAGCAGGACTGCCCTGAGTGAGAAGAAGCCAACTGTGAAGCCCAAGTCCCCAGAAAAGAGCAAGCCAGATGAAAAGGACCCAGAAAAGTCACCCACCAAAAAACAAGAAGGTGAGTGAGCGATGTGGGGCTGACGCTGGCGTGGGGTGGCTGCCGCCCTGGGGGCGAGTGGTCCACCTGCGGACCAGCCTCTTTGCCTCTGCCTGACTAGCTGGGCACCCTTGGGCTTCAGTTTGGGCAGGGGCAGCATTGCTTATAGACACTGGGGCCACAGACCTGGCCGGTGCTGGTCACTGCCCCAGGGTGCTGTCTTTGATGGTCATGAACGTACAGAAGTCACAGTAGCAGCTCCAGAAATAGTGTATACCCGAGGCAAAGAGTAGATGGTGGTGACTGAAGGTAAAGAGGTGGACGTCTGCTTACACATCCTCTTCCAGCCAGGTCTTACCTGGAGCAGTAGAACTTCAGTCCCCTAAAGGCCCAGGCAGAGCTGGAGAACGCCTCTCTCATGGTTGCAGGATTAGTCGCGAGTGTTTCTGAGATTGGAGACAGAAAGGGCTGTGGGAAAAGCACGGCACCACTTGGTGACTAGACAGATGGCATGAGGCGGCAGCTCGGAGACGCCGACAGGACTGGGCGAGGCGGGTGCCTTGGCAGTGGGTGGAGAGGGCCGCTCACAGACCCAGGAGAGGTAGGAGACGGGTTGGATGGGTTGGGCCCTGAAAGAGAGGAAGAAGTGACTGGAGCGTGCAGGGCGGCCCCTCTGCGCGCGGTCCCCACCGAGTCCCTAACGCTGTGAACGCTCTCCGTCAGCCCCCGAGGAAAAGTACCTGACCCTGGAGGGGTTCCACAAGTTCGTGGTGGACCGAGCCAAGCAGGACATCCGGAGCGTCTGGAGGGCGATTCTATCCTGCGGTTACGACCTTCACTTCGAAAGGTGAGAGGCGGCTCCTTGGCCCCTTTGGTACCGCCTGTGAAAATTGGTTGCAGCCACGGGGTGCATCGCAAGGAACCACTTCCGGGGACCCATTCTCTCCGCCCTGTTTTTAACGCCCAGGAGGCAGGGCCATCTTACAAAGGGCCTCTGAGAGCTGGACGTGGCCCTAGAGGACTCCGGCAGCCTCTGCCCACCTTGCCCTTCTGCCCCCCAGGTGCGCCTGCATCGATGTCCGCCATGCACACAAGGCCTCGCGGAAGTGGACGCTGGAGATGGACGTGGCGCTAGTGCAGTACATCAACCGGCTGTGCCGCCACCTGGCCATCACGCCCGCGCGCCTCCATCCCCACGAGGTGTATCTGGACCCTGCGGACACCACCGACCCCAGAGTGGCCTGTCTCTTGAGTATGTGGCCCTGGGGGGTCGCTTTTCTGGGACAGCCCGGCGCACTGCCTTGTCTGGGCGCCCCATGACGGTACTAGGAACGTGCGCACAATGCACACAGAAAAAGTCCCCCTCTGTAAGCCTGCCCCTGTGACGTGAGCTGTCACGACATGTTGGCAGCTGGCCCCTGGGCTCGTTTCTGCACCCGTCCCCACGTGTCCTTCAGGCTGCTGCTTCACCCATGCTCGGCCGCCAGTCCGGAGCACTTGCTGTCTCCTGGATACCGGGAAGGGGACTGTGGGCAAGGAATTGTCCCAGCACCGGCCTCTCACAGTGGGGAGGAGGCAGGGGTGAGGACGGGCAGGTAGAGGGCAGTGTGCCTGTTTCCCGGCTTCCTGGCTCCGACATCACGTTGCAGGAAGGGCACACAGGACTGCACACTGTGGTTGCCACTTCCTGTGCGTTGGTGATCATTTCAAAATTAAAAATTTAAAAATAACACAGTACACAGTGCCGGCATGGCCCAGAGGTGGGCAGGGGACCTTGGACTCCTTAAGAGCCAAGGCCTCCCGCTGGCCCGCCTGGGCCTCACCCTCTGTCTCAGGCACCTCGGGAGACGAAATCCCCTGCGGGTCCTCCTGGGCCCGCTGGAAACGCCCCGCTGCTGGTGGTCCTCCCCAGGGGCAGGGGCCCCCCCGAGTCTGTTCACAGAGGGAGTCTCAGCCTCCCCGGCTCAGACTCCAGCCTGACCACCCCCCGCGCCCCACAGACGTGCCTGTGGAGAGCCTGCGCCTGCGCTTCGCCCTGCTCCAGTCCCTGAACACCACCCTGGAGACGTTCTTCCTGCCCCTGGTGGAGCTGCGCCCGACGCCCACGCACACGCACAACATCGCAGCCCTGCTGAAGGAAGCCAAAGGTCAGTGCCTCCCCGGGGCCGTCCCGCAGGCAGCGTCAGCCTGCCCGCCGCCCCTGAGGACGCCCCCACACCCGGCCTTAAGCTTGCTGTGCCGGTCCCCCCTGGAGCAGCCGGTCCACCCAAGGGCCGTTCCGCTATGCTCTGAAACACGAGTGCGCTCTGAAGAAAAGGAAACCCCTAAACAAGCGTCAGACTGCTTGGGAAGGCACGAAGTGAAAGCTCTGACGTACCCTCCGCCCCCAGATTGCTGCCTCCCAGAGATGGCCGCTAACACAGGACCGTCGGCCCTCCCAGACGTTCCCATTCGCGCGCACAGGCACACGCGGACGCGCGCTTCCTCGGTCTTGTTTTTGATCGGTGCGCACAGTGGGTATTGTGCGCTCGTTCTGCAGCTCCGTCTTCTGCTCGATCGCCGGCTTCGGAGACGTGCATCGGCGCTCTCGGGCCCAGCTCGCCCCACTCCCCGCCGTGCCCGTGCCGCAGTCGGCCGTGGCGTTCTCTCTGTTGGGAGGCACGTGGGTGGGTTTCGTTGTTTGCTCTTTCAGGAAATGCCACAGCCAGCCTCCTTGTTCATCGTATGTTTGGGTTCGGTTGTCTGCCAGCTGGGCATGGCAGAGTCCGAGAGTCCGTGTGTTGGTACTTGGGTAGGCCCCACCAAATTGCCCTCCAGAAGTCCCGGCCGCTGACACCCCACCAGGGTGGTGTGCGAGCACCCCACCCCGGGACCTGAAGGGGAGCCCGGGAGAGCCTGGACGGATGCAGCGGGGACAGCACGGCCTCAGCCGGGCCTCGGGTGATAGGAACAAAGGGAAGCGGCCCGTCCCAGCCTCTCTCCCACAATCCTCCGTCAGGGCTGATCTTCTACGACACAAAGGTGACCGTCATGAACCGGGTGCTGAACGCCACGGTGCAGAGGACCGCTGACCACGCGGCGCCCGAGATCACCTTGGACCCCCTGGAGATCGTGGGAGGTAAGACTCGCCACAGGGACCAGGAAAGGCACGTGAAGGAAGCCTCTAGTAGAAGGGAGCGCAGGGCTCCTGCGACAGCTCCTCCTCTGCCTGGCCGCTCGGTCATTGTGCCCTCGCCGCCGCCCCCCGCCCCCACCCCATGGTGGCTGCTGGCCTCAGAGTCCCCTGTGAGCTCTGCACTCTGGGCAGCGGGGGGAGGGGAGCCTTCCCTCTACGCCTCAGTGGAGACTCCGTCTGTCCGGTGGCCACACCTCGATGCAGGGGCGGTGGCAAATGCAGGCTTCATTCTGGTTGTCCATGTACCTGCTAAAATCAGGGCTCTGGCACCAAAGAGAGAGGCCTGAGGGGCAGGGGGCAAGCTCCTTTGGAGACAAGGGGAAGGAGGGGAGGGACCAATGTTTAGAGAACCAGGGAGGCTTTTCCATGAGGGCGCCACACAGCCAAGGCAGGAGGGATCCGAAGACGTTCACGGAGCAGAGAGTGGGCACGGTGGCTGCACCGGGGCAGGGGGGGTGGGGTGGGGGGGGGCGGGATCGGGAAGAAGGCAGGGGCCTGGCAAGGCGCCATCCTGCAGGGGAAGCACCCCAGACAGCCATGGGAGGGGTGCAGGCAGCCGTTCTCCGTTCCTGTCTCTCTTTCCAGGGGAGATCAGAGCTTCCGAAAACTCGTACTTCTGCCAAGCTGCCCGGCAGCTGGCCTCCGTGCCCTCCTCTCAGCTGTGTGTCAAACTGGCTAGTGGCGGCGACCCCACCTACGCCTTCAACATCCGCTTCACTGGGGAGGAAGTCCACGGCACCAGTAGGTGGCAGCCCCGGCAGGCCCTCCTCCAGCCTGTCCAGGGTGGAGGCTGTGTTGGGTAAAATTCTGAGGTGGTTTTTCGCCTAAGCTGCCCGTGATCTCCCCCGTTCACAAGAGTCAAAGCCACCTGCCCCCAGGACGATCATCACATCCAGCCTCTCCAAGTCCAGCCCCCCAAGACTTGCCCCTGCCCCCTGGTGCAGACTGTGTCTGCCACTGATCTGGGACTTCAATCCAGTGCCGTCCAGACTTGGGGACCACGCCTCTGATCAGGGATAGGGTGGGTGCAGGAGGGACGCTTCAGTGCAGACTGGCCTTCCCCAGGGGACCCCCGGCTGGGGGATGCTTGGACTAAAAGCTCATCAGTGTCCGAGAGAGACAGGTGTCAGGAGCCGCTGACGGAAATGGGGCCTTCTGTCATTTCACTCCATCAGGATGAGGTCGGGCAGCTCAGAAAACGTTCCCTCCTGGCCCTCTCAGTCACTTTTGGTCCCTGGCGTTCAGGAGCTCTCTCCCACTCCGGATGGGGGAAGAAACCAGTTCCTCTCCAGGCGCACTGGGAGGGAAGGCTGTCGCAGCAGCCCCATCTCCCGTCCCGCTCTGGCCCTGGGAGCGCTGTCCCTGCAGCGGCGGCTCAGCCAGCGCTGAGGTGTACTGAGGAGACACACCTGGGTTCTCCAAGAACAGGGCTCTGAATGCACCAGGCCCCCCAACCCCCTGCACTCCCCCAAGCGCCAGAACTTCCCAAGACACCAGTGTCATCCCGTTTCACAGATAGGTAAACTGCGCCACTGGCAAGGTAAGTAGCTTCTCCAAGGTCAGGCAGCAGCTACCTGGGGTTCAAACCCAGGTCTGTCCGATTCCAAAGCCCCACCCTTGAACGTGGTGGCATCGGCTGGCTGGAATCTCCTGCCTCTTCATGGAAGCTGAGTGAGGGCCAGGCCCTGACATCTGTCCCCAAGGAAGTCCTCCACCTGGTTCTGATGAAGCATGCCTAGGTGTCCTCAGAGCCTCCTGACCTCGGGGCACTGCCCGAGAATGTACACACAGGTTAGAGGAGGCCCTGCCAGAGAGGAATTTGCAAGAAAACCCAAGGCGCCTTTGGAATGGCAGCCATAGGAAGTTCATAATCGCCCATCACTCATGGTGTGGGTTTGTGCGTCCGTCCATTCACTGTGCGTTCACTGCACAAACACTGAGCACCTGGGCCTCGGAGGGAGCACCCCTGGGTGAAACAGGGGCCCTTCCCTGGGCACAGGAGACAGACGTGGACCAAATAAGCCAGCAAACCCACATGGGCTTGCAGCCAGGAGCTGCCCACGTAGAGGTCTGCGTTTGATCTTGTGGAATCCTTGAAACGAGCCAGTGCGGTGGGTGCAGTTACTGTCCCGTCCGATTGAGTGGCTGAGGCTGGCTCAGGGAATGAAGTGATACCCTGCCTAGCAAGTGACGCAGCAGGATTTGACCCCAGGTCTGCCGGCCCTCGGCGAGTTTTCATTCCGCCCCACTGTAGCTGCAGTCAGCTTGGCAGCGGAGTCGATGCTCCGGCGCAGACGCAGCATGTGGGGCAGGGAGGCTGGCAGGTCGCGGCGCTAACGGCTGCATCTCCCCGCAGGCGGCTCTTTCCGCCACTTCCTGTGGCAGGTGTGTAAGGAGCTGCAGAGCTCCTCGCTGTCCCTCCTCCTGTTGTGCCCCAGCTCAGCTGTCAACAAGAACAAGGTAAGGCTCCTGAGCCCTGGGGTCGCTGAGGTCGGGCACCCCAGCAGTTGGGTCCCAAGGGGCGGTGGCTCCTGGGGGGGTGTCCTCCTCAGCTCCCTGTCCTTTCACAAGCCTTCCCGGTCTGGGAGTGGGGGCCAGGCCTGTTCCCAGGCACGCACCAGTCACCTGGCCTGTGTCTCCACGCCCAGGGCAAGTACATCCTGACCCCCAGCCCCATCACCTATGGGGAGGAGCAGCTGCTGCACTTCCTGGGCCAGCTGCTGGGCATCGCAATTCGAGCAGATGTCCCTCTGCCCCTGGACCTCCTGCCCTCCTTCTGGAAGACGCTGGTGGGCGAGCCCCTGGATGCCGACCAAGACCTGCAGGAGGCAGATGTGCTCACCTACAACTACGTCAAGAAGTTCGAGAGTGTAAGTGGAAGCGCATTCATTCTGGGGCACGGCAAGGCCCAGAGCAGTGCCCCTGGGACCCTTATTGTCACCACGGTGGCCCAGGGGACCTGAGCTCCCAACTGAGGACTGGCAGGGTCTCCCAGAGAGCTTCCTTCATGGGGACAAGAGCTTCTGTCTTCCCTCCCTGATGACAGCGGCCACCTGGGGGTGACCCTGCCAGCCCCACCGGGCCTCCAGGGACACAGGGTGCAGGGCTCCGGGCAAGTGAAGGAGCGGAGGTGTCGGGGTGGGACGTGCTGCCCAGTGTCAACCGTGGGACTCTGTTTCAGGGCTTCACCTAGAGCCCAGGTCAGCTCCCAGGGACCCTCTGAGACTGGCTAGGGGGGCCGGAGGAATGGGGCTCTGTGTCCCTCCCCTCCTGTGTTGGGACTCGCAGAGAGAGCGAGGCCACAGCCACATCTGAACGTCCATCTCCACGCACAGACCAGGCCCTGGAGGGGTGTGGCCGGTGCCCAGGCTGCTGCTGAGCCATGGCTGGCCCACTGAAAGCTTTGGGGCACCAGGCACTCCACAACCCCCCTAGACTGCCCCAGCAGGGGGTGACCGTGGCCTCCAGTCTAGCCTCTCCCCTTTGCAGGCCGCCTGCCTTGCTCACAGGGAACTGGCTTTGTGTCTGAGGCTTGTTTGAGGCTGCTCCATGGGGACCTCAGCTAAAAGAGTGTGTCAGCTGGCTCTGCCCGCACTGGCACAAACCAGATGGGCCCTGTGCGGGGGTTGGCTTTGCCAGGCCCTCTGTAGTCATCCCCTTAGCTGCCACTTGAGGGCAGACTGCACAAGGGAGCAGAAAAGCCGAGATCCTGGATAGCAGTGCCTTGGAAGCAGAAACGGAGGCGGGGTGGGGGGAGGGGCCGCGGGGGGGGGGGTGAGGAAGAAGTGTGAAAGCAGAGCGCCCCCACAGGCTGGGGACTTGGGAGTGCCCTCCAGGCCCTGCTCGAGACATCCTCCCAGGCTGTGGGCAACGGCCTGGGCCTCGGACGTAAGACAGTGTCCAGGCAGATAGTTCAGCCACGGCAGGGGATGGCAAGGCCCCAAGAGGAGCTGGAACACCAGAGAGAGCAGAGCTACCGGGGTGGGCGGAGTAGGGGTGGGGCAGGGGGCGGCTGTGCAGGCCCTGACCCACACCCTCCACACCTTCGCCATCCCTGGGCTGTGGGGTCTTGTCCTCTGGGTCGAACCCGGCCACCTCAGTGGCCCAGCCTGCACATGCGCACCCTGTGGGGCCTGACCATGGGGTGCCGAAGGGTGGAGGGGCCCCTACACCTTCCACAGGGGGAATAAGTCAGGGCTCTCTGCCGGCAAGTGACAGGAAGCCCAGCCCAAACCAGCTTGGAAAAGTATTTTTTACACGACTTGCTCTTAAAACTGAGTGCACACATCTAGAAGTGGCTTCGGGCAGGGCTGACTCCGGGTGCTCAGAGGGATAGCATCAGTAATTGGTCTCCAGAGGGCCCCCTGCAGGACAAAGTGTGCATGTCACCACCACATCTGCTCCAGGGAGAGAGAGGCAGCTGCTTCCAAAAGCGGCAGGAAGAGCCTTGCACCTGGGGTCTCACGTGCCGCTCCCTGAGCTGGTGGCTGGCTCTAGTGGTCAGGACCATGCCGTGAGCCCATTCTTTATGGCCAAGGGTAGTCCCCGCCCACACTGTGCCTGGCATCTGCCCATCTGGAGACCCCGGGTCCATCTTCCTGGGGGCCTCGGGAGCGGGCGGGCAGTCAGTCTCCAGCTGCCTCTGCGTTCCAGATCAACGACGAGACCGAGCTGGAAGCCCTGTGCGCTGAGATCGCTGCGCAGCACCTGGCCGTGGAGAGCCCCGACAGCCCCAACAAGCCCTGCTGCCGGTTCACCTACCTGACCATGACGGGCGAGGAGGTGGAGCTGTGCAGCCGCGGCCGGCACATCCCTGTGGCGTGAGTGTGTGCGCGTGGGCAGGGGACTGGCCGCGCCGGCTGGCCCCTGGGCACGGGCAGCAGCACCAGGGGCGAGGCCGGGGGACAGGCAGTTTCCGCCAGCGCTGGGGGAAGTGAGGGAGAATGCTGTTCAGCAGAAGGACTTTGATGTTAAGAAAACATCAGCCCTGAGGTGGGGACATGCACCGGCAGCTGAAGGTTTCACTGAGCTGCCAGGACAGGGAAAGGTGGGTCACTGGGCCCCTAGGAGCAACCCTATCCACTGCCTTGGCCCTCTCCCTCACCCGTGTGCCCCTGGCCCCGCAGGTGGGAGAACAAGGACATCTATGCGGCAGCCATCAGGAGTCTGCGGCTGCGGGAGCTGCAGAATGACGAGTGTGTGATGGCGGTGCGGGCGGGCCTGGGCTCCATCATCCCCCTGCAGCTGCTCACCACGCTCAGCCCGCTGGAGATGGAGCTGCGGACCTGCGGCCTCCCGTACATCAACCTCGAGTTCCTGAAGGTCAGTGGCCTGCGGCCTGGCCAGCAGGCAGTGTCAGCAGTGGCCTGTCCTCACGTGTGGGAGGGGCTGGGCTCGCCCCCATCTCCAGCTCAGTAAACCGAAGCTAAAGGAAAGTCACTTGCTCAATGTCACACAGCCAGCAAGTGGCAGTCAAACTTCTCACCCAGGTTGCCTGCTTCCGAAGCCCACGCCTTAAGCTGCCGTTCTGAGGCCATCAGCTGTCCTTGCCCAGACCCCTCCACTCCTCAGCCCATGCCCGCCTCCCTCGGCGGGAACCTGGCATCCCTTGCGCAAGTGACTTCCCTTCTAGTGGAACGGTGACAGGACCTGCCCAGTGGGATCTAAGGGGTCAGACGTTTATAAGCCCTGCTGCCAGGTCCAGTTCCCCGGGCTACAGGCACCCAGACAAGCACCGACACCACCGCTGCTGTGGCCGGGGTCACCATGGAAACCTCCCCATGTCCTGCAGCCACCCTTTCCCTGCCGCACCTGTGCCAGGGCTGGGCCTGACCAGGAGAGGCCCTGGGTTGGCCGAGGCCCAGACCCGCTCACATTCGGGGGCCTTTCTTCCCCAGGCCCACACCATGTACCAGGTGGGGCTGATGGAGACGGACCAGCACATCGAGTTCTTCTGGGGGGCGCTGGAGATGTTCGCCCAGGAGGAGCTGTGCAAGTTCATCAAGTTCGCCTGCAACCAGGAGCGCATCCCGTTCACCTGCCCCTGCAAAGACGGGGGCCCCGACACGGCCCACGTGCCCCCGTACCCCATGAAGATCGCCCCTCCAGATGGCACAGCAGGTACTGCCCTCCCTGGTCATGCCCCAGGTGGGGATACACAGGCCCTTCCCTCAGTCTGGAGCTGGGCCCTGCTTGGGAGGGAACAATGGACCAGGGGCCCGGACGCTAAAGCCCACATGCGAACAAGGGAGAGGCCAGGAGTCCGTGCCTTCCAATCCAGCCCATCCCCAAGTGGCAACACAGGCTCAATATTGATATGTCTTCTAATAGCTTTAAAAGCTGAAAACCCAGAAATGTTTTAATCTTCTAATTTTTAAATGAAGAATAGTAATTAAAAAATCAGAACAAAACTCTTTGCCAAACAAACCTGTCCACAACTAGATTCCCTCACAGGTCAGCAATCTGGTGCCTGTACTGTGCGGCAGTTCTGTGTCTGCCTTTTTTCCAGAACCTTCTGCCCCACCCCAGGGGAGAGGCTGGCCAGGCCTCCCTGGGACCCCAGCCCAGACGCGGGCCCAGCCCTCTAACGCTGGCCCCGTGTTTTTCCGTAGGTTCCCCAGACTCTCGCTACATCCGCGTGGAGACCTGCATGTTCATGATCAAGCTCCCCCAGTACTCCTCTCTGGAAATCATGCTGGAGAAGCTCCGCTGTGCCATCCACTACCGCGAAGACCCCCTAAGTGGCTGAAGGGAGGGGACTCCGGAGCCAGGCTGTCACCGAGGCACTGCTCTGCCGGCTTGGAAGGCCCACCACTGCCGGGCACGTCCCTTCAGGCCCGCGTGAGGAGTTGGCGACATTTTGCTTTTCTGAACTTTTGTCCACATTCCAGGACCTCCTGGAAGACTTAACCCTTTGTATTTGTACGTTTTGTGATGGGTTGGTTCTTCTGCTACCTGTTTACGGTATGTTTGTAGGGTAGTTTAGCTCCCAGTTTGTGACTCAGATCTTCCTGGACACTGTCCTTCTTGGGCACTGGATTCTGATGCCCTCAGGCCCCAGGTGGTTCCACCCAACAGGAAGCTGGTGGTGAGATGCCATCGGCCACTCAGTGTCCTGTTCCTACTGCAGAGCACGTCCACCAACCGGCCTGTGGCCAGGCCTGTCCCTCCTGCCTGGAGCTGGAGTTCCTCCCGGGTGCGGCTCCTGTAGGCCTTCTTCCATCTTCACATGGTTAGGCCAGTTCCCCAAATGTGGGAGGTTTATTTGTTAATCTTCCAGCTTTAGAGCCTTGTTAATGGTCTGGGTTTTTCTGAGGAAGAGCCCACCATGGTCCCCCTACCCCTTCCCACCCAGACAACCCTCTCTGTTCTCCGCCTTCTGGGGCCCTGGTCTGAGTTTCCCTGCGTGTTGCTCGGGAGCAGGTGACCAAAGTGTTTGCTCCCGACATCAAGTTCACAGAGCCAGGCCAGGTGCGCCCCGGCTCCGGGAGTCACGGGACACCTGGAGTTGGAGGGACAGGCTCAAGCGACCGACTGGATGGGAAAGCACGTGGTCCCAGCCTGCCCCACTCTGTGCTGAAACGCAGCCCCTCCTCACGGCTGCCGCGTTCGGAGGCAGGGGCCGAGGAAGGGGCCCCACTCCCGGCTTAGGAAGCGCTGTCTGAGGTGCTCTGCTCAGTTGGGTCTGCTTCAGTGACGAAGCCCTTCAGGTCCAGATGGAGACACGAGGGGGTCCTTCTGCTCCTCTGGCTGGGCCCACCCAGCAAGCCCCGCGCCGCCCTGCGCACGCCAGGGCTGGGCTGCTGCAGCTCCCCCACTGCCCCAGTGCGTTTGTGCCCCAGTAGGTCTTTGTCCAGTGGTACTTTGTTCCAGAGCAGCATATGCATCCTGGCGGACACCGTCATTTTGCCAGTTCTCACAGAGTCCCATCACTGTATTTATTGTATAATATTGTGAATATCGGAAGTCCTGAGTGAGTGCTGGCGGGCCGCTTTGGCGCGTGGGTGCTGGTGAGAGGACGCTGCGGCCCTGCCTGCTGGAAAGATGTGCGGGTTCGAGCCTTGAGCACCCATCTCCTCCCCCGTTGTTCTTAGGAACTGCATTAAGGACCATTGTAGAAAAGCTCCCCGACCTAAGGAAAAGCTAAACCCGGATTAACCGTCGGTGGCATCGCCGGCATCACTCACGTGATGCAGGATCGGAGTCTGGAGGTGAGTGCCCACAGTTTCCCTGCCGTGAAGGGGTGTGGTGGGCCACTGCCTCTGGGGCCGCGGCCCCTGCCTGGAGGTCACAGCAGGACGCAGTCCTGACAAGGGTCCTTTGATTTGATTTCTGCATAATGAAAGAGCCTTTGGATTTATTAGGAGTGGTTCTTCCTCCTGTATTTTTAAATTCTTGGTTCCCTCCAGTCCTTCCCTTCCACTGAATGAACTCGGAACTCTGTCAGCTACCTCCCCGTGAGGGGTTTGGGAAGCTCCTGTTGGCCCATCACTTGATCAGGTGACAGCTGTGAGTGAGGTGTCTGCTGCTAGCACAGCACGGTCCGGACAGATCCAAACCTTGGCCCTAAAACACGTGTGCTGTAAAGTTACTTGATGTATATTTATTATAATTATTTATGGTTGCATTTAACAAACTTTCCATTCAATTCGATGCTGTTTACACCCCTGCTGTGTAAAGAAAGCTCACTACAGGAAAAGTCTCACCAATAAATAATCTTCATCTAATTTTGATTTACCCTAAGAGTTGTGTGATCATCTACTCTTTAAATTTTTTTTTACTTTTCAATTACCGTTGACAATGTTAGTTTCGGGTGTACAGCAGTAATTCGGCATTTATGTAACTTATGAGGCGATGCCCCCCTAATAACCTTAGTACCTCGGTTACCGCAGGTTACGTCCTCTATGCTGCGCTCCATGGCCGTGACGGTCTTCGTAACTGGCGATTTGCACGTCCTGACCCCTTCACCTTTTGCACCAACCCTCCCTACTCCCCTCCCATCTGAACGTATGAGTTTTTGTTTCTTCATTAGGTGCATCCGTGTTGTCACAAGTGTCAATATTTCATTTTCTATGGTTGCGTAGTAGTCTATATTTATACAAGTTTATTTGTTCGTCTGTTGACACTGAGGTTTTTTTCATACCATGGCTATTGTAAATGCTGCAGGGACTATAGGGGTGCATGTGGCTTTTCAAATTAGTGTGTTGGATTCCTTCAAATACCCAAGTAGGGCTGCAGGATCATTTGGTAGTTGTGATTTTTTGAGGAACCTTCAGTTTTCCACGGAGGCCCTAAGAATTTGCGATGTCACCAACAGTTCATGAGGATTTCTTCTTCTCCACATCCTTGCCATTTGCTGATTTGATGGTAGCCATTCTGACAGATGTGAGATGGTATCTCATTAATTTGTATTGCTCCAATGATTAGTGATGTTGAACATTTTTGTCTATTGGTCATCTGTATGTTAAGTACATGAATTCCTTACATATTTTTGATACTACCCCTTATCGGATACAGCATCCATGAGTTCTCTTCTGCCACCCAGTAGGTTGTCTGCAGCTCCTGTTGCTGGTTTCCTTCACCGTGCAAGGCTTTTTAGTTTGATGTAGTCCTATTTCATTTTCGTTTCCCTTGCCCAAGGAGATATGTCAAAAAAAATATTACTAAGAGCAGTGTCAGAGAGTTTACTGCTTTCATTTTCTTCTAGGAGTTTTATGGTTTGGAGTCTTTTTTTTTTTTTTTTTTAAGATTTTTATTTATTTATCTTTAGAGGGGAAGGGTAGGAGAGAGGGAGAGGGAGAGAAATATCAATGTGTGGTTGCCTCTCATGTGTCCCCTACTGGGAACTGGCCTGCAACCCAGGCATGTGCCCTGACTGGGAACTGAACCGCGATCCTTTGGTTCGCAGGCCCAAGCTCAATGGAGTCTTATATTTAAGTCTGTAATCCATTTTCAGCTGACTCTTGTATAGACAGGGTGGGGCAAAAGTAGGTTTACAGTCGTGAGTGCACAAAGCAGTTCGTTCTCGAATGGAAACTAATACAACTAATAAGTAATACAAACTGTAAGCCTGCTTTGGCTCCCACCTGAGAGAGGAGTCTAGTTTCACTTTTTTGCACGTACCCCTTGTTTCCCAGGGCCATGCATTTGTGTCTGTGGGTCAGGAGACCTGCTACATCACCCAGTCTTGGCAGAGTGGCCTGGCGGGGACCATGGCACAGTCTTCCTGGTTGCCCAAGCTGGGTGCTCCAGGGGTGTCCCTGTGTGGGCTAGGAGTGCCCTTCTCTGGCCCTCGGGCTGTGCGGGCTGGCTCCGACCACAGCGGATGAGCTCTCGTGCAGGGGCTGGTCCCATGGAGGAGTCACAACGGTGCGTTGGGGGTTTGTAACAAATACAGAAATAAATGTACGACAACACAAAGGCTGGGAGGAAAGAAAATGCATGTTGTGATACCAAACGTGAAGTGGCGTAATATCACCGGAGGGCAGACTGTGGTAGTTCAAGGTGTATACTATAAACCCTAATGCTACTACTTAAATAATAGTTATAACTAATAAGACAACAAAGGAGATAAATGGCATCATAATATTCAACAGAGAGCAGAAGAAACGAAACAACACGAGACAGAGAAAACAAATTTGTAAAGCCGTCCATTTCAGTAACCACATTACATGTAATGGCCCGCACACCCAGTTAGAAGACAGATGTCAGATTGGCCCAGAAAACGAAAACCCAACTATCTGCACCCTTGCGAAACCCACTTGATGCGTTTAGATGCAAAGAACACAAAAGTAAAAGGATGGAAAAAGATGTACTATGCTAACACTAATCAGAAGAAAGCTGAGTGAAAACTGGTATTAATAATATTGCTATGTTAATGTCCATTTCAGAGCAAATATTACAAATATGGCTCATTTAATAAAGGAGCCAATTAAACAAGAATGTAACTATATCAAAATAATGAAAAGCTACAGAATTATAAACATAATCTTTAATTATGAGACATTTCGCACAGCCTTGCCCACCCCAGTAATCGGCAGAACAAGTAAACAGAAAAGGACATAAAGGCCTGAATCACACTACCAACCAGTACGACCTACCTGCCACATGTAACAGTCCATCCAACCAATAAAGTGTACAAACTGCAGTACATTTCTTTTGATTCAGGTTTTCTCTTAGTATAATTCAGACCCGGATTTGAGTCCTGGCTCTGCTATGAGTTAGCCATAGGGCCTTATGCAAGCCCCTCCTTCCCACCTAGGCAACAGGCCGATTCTTCTCTGACCCCCACTAGGTTGTGGGAGAAAAACAAATGAGTTCAAAGTAATTTAAAGTGCTAGATGCTCCTGCACAAACTGCGAGATGCTGAGGGGTAATGGATAGGTCTAATAAAGCTCAACTGCTCTCAGGATTGAGGCTTTTGATGAATCTGCTTTTCCCTAATTCCGTCAGAGAAAGCCCCCACCCTCACCCGAGATCCTCAGTGGAGCTGCAGCGGCCTGTCCGTTTCCTCGGAGTCCCATGTAAGAAAACCACGCCTCGACTGCCTGGCACTCTCTGAGAAGGAGCTCACGCTGGGTGTGCCAGGGCCCCAGGAAGCACAGAGAAAGCCTAGTCCCTGCTCACCTCCCCCTCCCTCCCTGAGGTCTCCAGAGGACAGCGGAGAAGGAACCACAGGATTCAGCTGAACTCCAAGTACAAACTTTATTTCTATTACAAGGATGTTAGTAATTACAATAATAATAAAATAAAAAGAGAGAGATGGGAGCTCTGATACTTGGTTTTCAGAGCAAGTCACAGAGCTTAGGCCTCAGTCCCAATTGGGGCAGAGCCCAGCACAGCCCAGGCAGGACAGGGAGACCCTCGCCTGCTCCACCAGAAGCCCTGAAGACAGAGGAGCTGTGCTCCCCACCAGAAACAGAAGGCAGTGATGCCGAACGCCAAAGCAGGTTAAATCAAAGCTCCATGCGCACTCACCTCCCGCTCTACTTATCTCCAAAAGCCTGCTCCCACCACACTGCGCAGCTGGCTGAACACTCCCCCAGAGCTCCTCCCCACACAGCAGAGGCCCAAATTCTAGAGTGGGGAGGGCAGTGCACAGGAGCCCTTACCCAAAGTTCCCAAATGTAGGCCCCCCAGGGAAGAGAGCCACTTCCCTGGAGGTACCGGGTTCCCAGAATCCTCTCCTCTCCATCAGGACCACACAGCACCGAGGAACAGGGGTGACAGTGTGTCAGGAAGAGGAGCCCTGGTGGGCTGAGAGGCCATAACTTGTACTTCTGTGCTGCCAAAAGGCAGCAGCTAAAATGGAAACATTTCTCAACAGCCTCCCTGCTGACCCTCCCTCAACCCCCAAACTCCCACATCACAATCTCGAAAGACACAAAATGGTCATAACCTAAAAAGTTAAAATCCGTAAAATCTCCCCTGCCCACAGGGCCCAAGAAGTGTGGCCTGCACTGTGGCGAGTGCTGCTATGCAGAGAAGACGGAACCATTGTCAGGTTCTCTGCAGACGCCATTACTCCTCCTCCTCCTCCTCCTCGGCATCCCCAGCTCCCTGCTGCTTAGGAGGTTTTGCCTATTGAAAACAGAGCGCAAACAAAGCTTACATGGAGAGAAGTCAGTATACCTTTAGAGCCCTGAAAATGTCAACCTCCTCCTGAAGAACCCTCCTCCCAAAAGCTGACCGAGCAGTCTTTTAGCCACAGCAGCCTGAGGCCCAGCTCCTTCTCGGACTTCAAGAACCGTACCAGACCCCCACCCCTGCCCTGCTCCTCACTGAGCATTTCGGGGCTGGATCCCACTACCTTTGCAGTTCTGTTGCAATAGTTGCTGGCTGTAGGGGCGACTCGTGAGTTCCTGCCACCTTCACTCCTACCACTGAAAGAGAAGGATTGGAAAGTAGCTCCTGAGACGCCTCTGAACAAGTCAGAAAACTCAGAAGACAAACAGCTGGAACCAGACATAAGCAGCCCTCTGTGAGCAGACAAAACAAATGAACAACTGAAACCCCACAGGTAGCAAAAGAACATTTTGAAACCAGGCCATAATACACCTGAACTGAAAAGCTCCACTCCCTGGCTGCTGCTTCTTACCTTGCTCCGTATCTTCCTGAAGACCCACGGGGGAGAGAGGACACGAGGTTTTCTGGGTAGAGATTTTGAATGGGGTGAATCACTGGAATGTGCCCAGCAGCCATGTCCCCGTTGTGGCTGTTTTGATTTCGCCCCCGGATGTCCTGGCTGTCTAAGTTGTTGAGCTTCATTATGCGAGGAGGGCTGGGCTGGGAACCAGGCTTGGGGCCTGATGTGGATGTGGGCAGTCGGGTACAAGTAGCCATATTGTTAACAGGTCTGGTGGGGGGAAGAGGGTAAGTGGGCACTTGAGCTGTTTCCTGCTTAATATCATCCATGTAACCAGAAGACAGGTCTCCTGCGAAGAGAAAAGAGCACCAGCTTTAAGGAAAAGGTGGCTCTTGCTGTTAGTGCTAGATTCGGGCAGGAAAAGAGTCTGGTGGAGCACAACCACCTCACACCTAAACCCTAGTCTCCAGGACAGGCCTGGGGACCCTTTGTCCACGCTGTGAGTTACTACCTGAGTCCCCAAATACATCCTAACTATTCAACAATGATGTGCAACCTGGAAAAAACAATTTCTAACTGGCTTTGTGGTGTCAAACAGTTTACTTGTCTAGTCATGAGGCTCTTTAATGATGACGATGATTGATGATGATGATGATTGAGTGCCCTCAACAAACTTCAATTAGAGGTGGGGGTCCAGGGCAACCACAGTAAGGTCTAAAAATTATCTCCAAATAATCCACTAAGGAAACTCACAGCTGAATACCACTGACTACTAAGCAAGTCTCATGTCTGTCCCCAAAGCCATTACCCTGCAAACCTATACTTGAGACTGCTCAGTCTAATGTGGGCCCACAGCTAGCCTGGTGAGGTTCTACTGTGCTTGGTAACTTAGGGTTCAGGTAGCCCCCACGTTAGAGCAGTGGATGAGAACAATAAACAGGCCTGAGTCAGCAGCAGACCTGCAGCTTTGGCTCAACCCTGGCTAATACCCTGGTGTCTGACACGCCTCTTGGGCAGCTCTGGTGAGGTCTCTCGAGGCTGGAAATCCTGTCTAGGAATCCCCTCCGTCACATGGCTGTTTGCTGTGGCTGGGCGTTGGTCACACTGGTCCTAATAAGAAAAACCAAAATTAGTACCTCTGGACTGAGTCATTTCCAGGAGAGGGAGCAGTGGGGGAAAAGGAAGGAACCGTGGGTTGGGTGAACACCTTTTTGGGGGGACTCTGACAACCACTGAGAGGAAGAGCCTGGGACTAAGGAAACACATCTAGAATGGAGCAATCATCCCCACTAGCACCCAAGGCACTGAAGAAGCACTGATTTGTGCAGGGATCAAGGCAGGGCTGGTCCTGAGAGCCCCAAAAAGCATGCCTATACTTCGACCAGAGTATCTGCATGCTTGCTTGTTTCACAGTCTCCCGTAGGAGACGACCAGCAGTTACTTATTTACTGCTTGATCCAAAAGCAGAAGTCTTTATAATACGAATGAAATGTGTGGTGTTCTAGCAATAACCAAATGGCACCGACTATAGAAATGACCCCGAACCCACCTGCAGTGTTAGATCCTCTTAACAAACAAGACTGGGCAGAAAATGTATTCTCCACTAAAAGACTGGAATCCTAGACAGCAAAAGCTAAAAATGGACTTCAGGTTGTCTAGTCTGCTTCATTTACAGATATCCCCAGTGAGGGAATAGGACCTATCCAAGGTCAACCTGGGGGTAGATCTAGAGGCCCCCAGACCTCCTGAAATGCAAGTCTCAAATGCCACCACAACAGGAAGAAGAATCTGCCTGGTCAAAAGCAGAACGTGTCAGTGACCTCAGGGAAGTCTCATCTAAACCATTCTGGTAAGTCCCCCATGCCTGCTTAGAAGGAGTCCTGCTCCTTGGTCCTCAGTGAGTGACATGATGGCTTCAGTTGCCAGAGAACAGAGAAAGTCAGGCAGCCACAAAACAGGGCACATCCAGGAGCCAAGTGGGCTATGCACACAACTTAAAGGCTAAAGAAGCGTTCTTGCCTCTTAAAGCCCTGGGTTCACTCACAGAATCAGCACAGAGTGAAGTGGGCGGGTCCTTCAGGGACTCTTACCTGGTGATGAAACAGCACCTCCTCTTCCAGCTGCACCCCACAGAATTCACAAGGGATGATGATGCTGCCCTCCACAGAGGGTAGATGGCTCAGGCCCATCAAAGAGTCTAGCTGGTTGTTGGTAGCCTGCCGCACAAACTTCTGGAAGATGACATCCTGGTCCTCCTCCACCCCTTTGGAGGAAGCGCTACCCATATTATACGAAGGTAAGGCATGGGAAGGGTTACAGCTTGTCTGTCTCAAAAAAAAAAACAAAAAACACAAACAAACAAAAAAAAAAAAACCATAGGCTTAAAAAAGAGGTTCAAGAAAAAATATACCCCTAAAACACTTTCTACAAGTCACAAAATTTTAGTAATACTTAATATTGGAGAGAGAAACTAGAAAGGGTTAGGGGTATGCAGGTGGAATACAATATTCACTTCTAAACATTCCTGTGCTTTTTTTTAAAACTATGTTCATGTGGTTATTCTTTTTAAATTAATTTGAAAAGATTCAAGCATGTTCCCATTACCATATAATAAGTAAGGCAGGCCCAAATACTCCTTGAAAGCAGGCCCAAATACTGTCCTCAAGGAGCTCAGCCTAGTGGTGCAGATGACAGGGCTTCAGGAGACCACATCACAGGGGGACAGACTGAGAGAGAAGTGGGCACAGAATGTTTGGGGAGCACACAGGTGGGACCTCTGACCTAGCTTTCAGAGCTCACTCAGGATGGTTTCTTGGGAGTCATGTCCGACCCAAGTCTACACATAAGGGGTCTAGTTGTTGAGTGTTTGGGGAAGGCCATCCAGCTTCCAGACAGAAAAAGTGTAAGAAGGACCCCTGACCCCTCCAGGGAACTGTAAGAACTTCAGTACAGCTCCAGTAAACAGCACGTGGCCTGAGACGAGACGAGATTACAAGGTCGTCGGCAGACGTGCACGACACTCACCACACCATGGAGGGAGCAAACCGGGCCCTCTGGGGTGAGCAGTACTCTTTCCAAGAGGGACCGCGCTGAGTCCTCATACCCCTATGTCAGTCACACCACGGTAAAAAAAAGACAACAAAAACCAAAACCCCAAACACCCAGCTGCTACTCCTACAACAGGTGTATTTAAGTAGTTTGCTCAGGACCTCCCGTGGCCTGCAGCACCAGGTGCGCACCCGCCCTGACTCAGCCACCACACACCTGATGGTCGATCAGCAGCTGTTCCGGGTAGAGCTCCTCACAAAACTCGCACGGCAGCATGGTCTCGTCGGCCGCACCTAGACGTCAGAGGCCACTGTCAGACCCCGGATGGGCAAAAAACAACTTGATGCCACCTCTGACCCCCCAATGGAGCTTTATATAAAATTTTGACTCCCTCTGTATTTCAGAGATGGAGCAATTTGTGGCACTGTAAATCCTCCGAGGAGAACTATTAAGACAAACCCCAGGCAAAAACTGCCACTATGCAAAAAGACATACTTATCGCCATTCCCTGAGCAGCGTGAAAGTAGTAACTTACCCACTACTCTCACGAACAGACTTAAACATGCGACAGCCCCACAGGCACCATCTAAGCGCCTCCAGGGCGTTATTTCAATCCTCAGGAAAGACTTATGAGGAAGGTTCTCCATTAGCCTCATTTTACAGATGGAGAAACTAAGGCTTATATATTACTGTCAGAAGACATCCTCAAAAAACCCTCCCAGTACAAAATATAAAAAAAGATGCTGAGTAAAAGTAACTTAAAGGAAATCAAATATGTAAAAGCAATTTTAAACCCAGGATTCCCAAAACAAAACAGCCTCACAAAGACTGCCGAACACATGGAGGGTGAACAATGACAGGCGGGAAGGAAACGCGCCTAACTAGGTCCGGGCTCTGGGTAGAAAACAGAAAAGGCTACGAAAGCAAAGTAACCAGCGTTTGGCCTTTACATGAGTTTGAATCCAAAATCTACATTTATGATTTTCAAAAACCCAAGCCCAAACTTCATTTTGAAACTGTCACAGTCAGTAGCATCCCTAAGCGCCCTCACGGGATCATGTGAGAAAACACATGCTCGCACATGCGCACACACGGGGGGGGGGGGGGGGGGGCAGCACACCGCCTTGACTGAGTCGGCAGAAGCAACAAATAGCAAAAAAATTTAGATATATTTTCAGACAGTAGAAAAATAAGTGTATTTAACATGTTTAAAGATAGGTTAAGGAAACTGCAATAGAACTAAGGCATAACAGATTATTTTGAAAATGATGAGACACACTGAAGAAGAAAGAAACAGACCTCAAATAGAACAAATGAAAAACATATAATTACGGAAGTGAAGACCCTCAACAGACATATTAAACAACAGACTGGAAAGAAGATAGGTAAGAGATTCCCCAGGATGCACACCAGTGAATGCAAACGTAGCTGGAACAAACCGATGTTTCTCTTCCCCCCACCAATCCATTAAAAAAAGGTAAAATAGTAAAAATGGTAAAAATAGTAAAAATATAGATGAGTGGGATACAGATATTTGCTATACTGTTCTCATAGTTTTCAAAAATAAAAAGTTAGAAAAAGCAATAAAAAGGAAATTTTATCTCATGAAAAACTTTCAATTTTATATGAATTGTATAGTGTAAGACTTCTTAAAAAACTGGAGACAGGCTAGTGAATAAACCAACCTACCCTTTATGTCATCCAGATCAATGGGACCTCCACGGGACTGGTCTGCGCCGTACACAGCCGTCCAGAAGTCCTGCTCTGCCAGTTTGGGGGCCTGGCCTTCATTTTGCAGACTTAGGGCCAACATGAAGTCCAAGTTTGCACTGTCTTCGCCACCCTCTTTGGGGGACTGTCGTCTTCTATTTCTTTCCTGTCTGTCTTGTTCTTCCACTGGGTAAAAAAAGAAAACCAGTTCTCAAGACACATTAGAAATGCTGCCATGCTGTAGTTTAAGTCCATGCCTACGAAATGTTCCAAGTTTACAGGCATCTGTGCAGGAACAAAAGAGGCCCCACCCTCCAGCGCTCACAGGACTCCAAGTATTAAGTCTGCCGTGATGGCAGGCTCGCTCCACTACTATTCTGATTGTCTCATTAATAAGCAATATCATTGAGCTAACTACACGACAGGCACTGTGCTAAACATTTTACATATATTTTCTCCATTGCAGTAGAAAGGTATAAAGCACAGGGTCAGATTGCCGCTGAATTCAAACCCCTGCTCCATCACTTACCTTCCCTCCTAAGACTGCAAGGAGAATTAAATGAGTTAATACATGTAAAGCACACTGCAAATGCCTGTGGGACATGGGGAATACTCAGTAAATAGTAGCTGTTAATAGCACCAGAATCATCATCATCATGAATCCTAACTATGAACAATAGTAATCTAATAGCAAAAAGACTGTGACTGCCAACTACAAGACAAATGAGGTGTTCTTCCTAATGCTACCTAGCTACAGTTAGACTTCTATAACTAACATCTGTCCGGCCCCAACGCCCTGTTCCCATTTCCCCCAAGATGGTGATACCCTTCTAATCCCAAACACAACTCACACAGATTATTCTGAACTGGAAAGTGGGTCGCCATGTTCCTTTGGGCGGTAGTCCTACTATGGAAAAGGTCTGATTCTAAGGCTCTCAGGGGACTTCGGGGTAGCCTCACAGGTGGATCCAGAGACTGAATTTGTCTGAGGAGTTGGGATGCAATCCAGATTCTATCTTGACCCCAAGCCTCGTCGTATGCATTAGGAGGCATGACAACCTCATCTCTCTTCTCCACTGCATCTCTCCCACAAACTTCAGGGTGAGTCTTCAGATCTTTCACAAGGACGTTACGCCCACAACGGCCACATAACTCTGTCCGGGCACCACAGTAATCTTCATGGTCCTTCAGTTTGAGAACAGAAAGTTCCAAATCACAGTGCTGGCAAAGGGCAAGCCGTAGAGGGCACTCAGTCTCCTGCAACACAGAGTAATGAGGCAGTTAAATATGCAAATATCAGAGAGGCCATGTTTTAGTCCAGGACAAGGAAAGCAAAAAGTGTTCACTCCAATATTCTCTTCCAACCCTAGCTTCACCTGCCTGCCGTGTTTTCCTGTGTATTTAAGAGCCAAGGCTTCTTTCTCTCTCTGTCCCTGCCACCAGGTTCCACAAAGGGAAGAAAACTCTTAGAAGGAACCTACTCACCCAGCCACCCTGATCTTCTGATCATTTGGGCACACATTACAAAGTAACCCAAAGTCAGCCAGATAAGCCCGGCAGCAAACAGCAAAAGCACAGCGATTCAGATGTTAGTCAAAACTCCACCAGCCCTAATTCCCATTATTATTCCAATCTGTCTTTTTAAAAAACTTTATTAGAAAAATGTCACTGATTTAAGTTACTGAACAGCAGAGCAGCAAATAATTACTGGCATTTATTAGATACTATAGTAGGTACTTTAACAACCCTAAAAAGTGCTGGTAACTCACCACACAGCAAATAAAGTAAAAACATTTTTAAAAGGAGAATTTTTAAAAATTCTTTAATCTCGGTCTACACTGCCAAAGTTGGAATGTTAAGAAATACTTTGTACTTAAATTCTTTAAGATGACTGGTATATCACCATGTGAAGCCAGGCAACAGTTGGGAGAGAAGCCAGAAGAGTGGGCAGTTGACCGGAGGGTGTTTATGCAGCAGGTAGATGTTAGACCCAGAGAAATATTCATTATTATTGTTGATGTGGCCTCAATCATAACCCCCTTGCTGGTGAGACCTCATAAAGCATAGGTCATGTCCTTAGAAAAAATAATGAAGGTAGAGGTGCCAAAGTATTTATGAGACATTTATCCCTGAGCTGTGGGGTTATATAAGTGATTCTTGTTTTGTATTTTTTCTAAAATTTTTCATCGAGCCCTGGCTGGTGTAGCTCAGTGGATTGAGCGCGGGCCTGCGAACCAGAGGATCGCGGTTCGATTCCCAGTCAGGGAACATGCCTGGGTTGCAGGCCAGTTCCCAGCATGGGACACACGAGAGGCAACCGTACATTGATATTTCTCTCTCTCTCCCTCTCCCCTACCCCTCTAAAGACAAATAAAAAAAAAATCTTTAAAAAAAAAATAATAAAAATAAAATAAAATAAAATTTTTCATCGAATATCAATTACCTTTTAAAATTCTAAGTTAATAATTCATTAGTAGTTTTAGGAACGTAGAAAGAAAAGCACAAACCTTAAGTTGCATTCCTTGATACATTTTTACATATGTATACACACTCCTGTGTGTCCACCAACCACATAGTTATTGGTGGGATTTTTTTAAGCTAGTAAATTAATATGCTCATTGTATATGTATGTCCTCATTCCACAATGGAAAGTTTTATCTTAACTAGAGACCAAATAATACTATGTTCTCTCTCACCAAAAGCTCTCTGAGGAATTTCTTTGGGTGTAAAAAGCATGCTGGCCAAGCGACCAAGAAGTCAAAATGAAATCACAAGATGTAAGGCAGGCTGGGTGGTAAGGTCATATCACACTGGCAACCCGGAGCGTGGCTTAGCACTCAGTGAGGCTGCTAACAGCCAAACCCCAGCATGAGAATGAGACTCAGTCCCAAAGGGAAAGGCTCTGTGACCTGAGCACGGGGCATGACAGCCACCAGCCGAGTCTGGCAGCAAGCAGTCAAAGCTTCTAATAGGCCTTGCAAGGCAATGAGCACCGAGTTGGCAGAGAACAAGGGCAACCACACCGGCTTTCCGTCCTGCATGGGGCTCTGCACTCTCACCACTGGCCTCGTGGTAACTCACTCCCTTTATCATGCAGGGGCACTAACCTCGTGATTCTTTAGATGCCTCTTCTCCAACTTCTTGTTACATTTGCAGGTTACCTAGGATACAAAGTGAGAACCAATAAATTGGCTTTGCGACAACTTGCACAGTAGCAAGCGTAACACGTTAATGAACACCCGAGTCCTTGGTGGCTCACCTGGCAGTGCTCTGTCGCCATGTGCGCCTCCATGTCCGACTTGGGGAAGGGTTCCTTGCAGACAGGGCACACACCAATGTTCCTGTGACAGTGGATCTCATGGATGGTAAAGTTACACACAGGAATGTCTTTCTTGCTATAGAAATAGATCAAAGAAAAAGGCAACATTACCGACTGATCTGTTTGGTTGTGTCATGCGGAAACCTGTCCTGTTCAATCTTCGTTCCCCAGTACTTCCCCATTCAGTGAATGTCTAGCCTGGTAGCTCTTAATTGCTACTACCCCTGCTTTTCAAGAATCAACACCTGAAGGTTTTGAGTCTTCGGTGCAACACTTTGAATTATCAGTGTTCCGCACTAACTCTAAAAGCTCAGCCTCACTTTCTAGATGTCAGAGCTGATCACAAACAACATGAAGTCAGATGCCAAAGAGAGCTGAGCTAGGCTTCTCCGAAACCATCTGTGCTCCAAAGCGCAATTGTACCCTCCAGGATTGTTTTTAAAAAAGCCTACCATTAATTTTCACTCTCAGTCTGAGGTGGGTTTAATCTCATTTAGATTTTATTCCACCAAAAATGAAACCAGGCTATTGGAGCTACTGCCTCACCCTCTGTGCTTGATCATTTGCAAAGTCAGGCTTTGATAACCACATTTCTATCAGAGAGGTCACAGCACCAGTGACCAATAACAGCATCCTATGCTGGTGAAAGCCCCAACAGCATGCTGGCTACGCCTACTCGCAGCAAGAGCCACTTGTCCCTCCAGACATGACACAGCCACAACAGCCATACACGGGCGGACCTTCCAGCCGGCTCGGGCATATGTGCATATAGTCCAGCTACACCCCAGCCATTCTAGGAAACCACTCTGAGGATGAGCTACCTTTGTTAGAAAAATTAGGTATTAATTTTGACTAAATCTGGCAAAAAAAAAAAAAAAAAAAAAAAACAACACTAACAGTGCTACAAGCCAGTGAAAGTAGCAGAAGGCAGCACCATGAATGAGACTGAGCTGGCAGGACCAGTGCCCTGTTGCCCTCCTTTGGAGCCACAGAGTTACTGCCTGGCAAACCCAGTAGGCTATGCCTGCACAGGGGGTCAGTGCAATGGGGTGTCTAGGAATGTTTTGTCTATTGAACTTAATAGGCATGACAGCTGTTCCATTTGGTTGTGTGGCAAGTGTCTTGGGATACTGTCTTCCCACAAGCCTACTATGTGGCTTTACAGTCATATTTTCTTGACAGAATGGCACAGAAATCATACTCACTGCTGGAATTATTTGATGGTGTAGTTTTCTTGCTTCCAAAATTTTTATTTCTGTATTAGCCACGGAAGGAAAGCAACTTCTAGTAGCATATCCTTGTGCTTTGTGATAAGGAGTCTTTGCCCAAATTTCTGTTTTCTGAGCTGAATTTATCTGGGATGTGGACATCACTGGGCCAAATACACAAAAAGGACTTGGAACTCTTCAGTGGAGCCAGCAAACTGCTACAGTGCAACTCTCATGCAGATCTAATGTTTGACTACTGGAGCAATGGAAGTAAATATGTATCTTTTGTTTGTTTTTTAGAACTTTTGAACACTATATTGGATTTACCTCCAGTATGACTAGTTTTAAGTATTTGTGCTTATACATATAGGAAGTGCCATTTCTTTCCTGTTCCTGCAGCCTTTGAAAACAACTTTTTTTCTTTGCAAGTTGTATTATGTTTTTGGTAGATTTTTAGCAACTGTGGGAAACTAACCAGAGTTCCTTAAAAACAACCCAGTCATAGGAAAGACAACACAAAACTTGCAGAAACATTTTTCCAAGGACTCAGGAGAGAAAAGTTGCCTGTATTCTCAAGTCAGGTGCACTTGAAACAAAAAAGCCATCCCAATGTAGAGTTTTATGAGTTTGTACTTCAAAAATTTGGCATTCGTTTAAATTATCTCATGGAATTTTTGCTAAAATTCAGTAATACACGTTCACAACCCACCACTTATAGACAGGGAATGTGAACACCTGGTTAGGTATCAGCATTAATTAAACCATAGTGCTCGAGACTGGCCACATTAACACTCGTAGTTGGATCTCCATGTTTCCCAGGAAAAAGAAAATCACTAAACTTCTTTGAGAAAAATAGTTAGAATGTCAGTTTTACCCTGGCCAGTATGGCTCAGTGGACTGAGTGCTGGCCTGCAAACTGAAAGGTCACTGGTTCCCAGTCGGGGTTGCTGGCCATGTCCCCAGTTAGGGGAGTGCAAGAGGTAACCAAAAGACGATTCTCTCCCACTCTTTCTCCCTCCCTCCCTTCCCCTCTCTCTAAAAATAAGCAAAAAAAAATAAAATAAAATAAAACATCAGTTTCAGTACTGCAGTTATCAATGTAAAGTGCATTCAATAATTTTTAGTTAAAATTTTCCCAATTAATTTTTTTTAATTGATTTATTTTTAGAGAGAGGGAGAAAGAGAGGGAGAGGAACATCAATTGTTGGGGACCTGGCCCACAACCAGGCATGTGCCCTGACTGGGAATCAAACCTGCAACCTTCGGGTTTGCAGGCTAGTGCTCAATCCACTGAGCCACACCAGGCCAGGGCAATTTTTATTTTTAAGCCAAACGGGAAAGAGCAGATGCCAGCTTTGGGACAGTCAGTGGGAAGGGGGAAATTGCCTCCTTTATGACCCACATGCTTTTCAAAGCAGGCTGGATGCCAGTCGGGATCACGCTCTCTGGCCGGGCTGATATAAACGTCACTGCAGAACTAGACAAAAACAGAGGCCTGCACCCTTCCCCCAGTCACGTCCTCATTCACTCTTTGCCATTCTTTTTTAGTGTACGGCAGTGATTTCATCTCATGGCACACATAAACTAATTACTAAAATTCTGCGGCACACCGAAACATATATAATATTCTTTGCTGCACTGACAAAAAAAAGTAGGTATAATTTTGATTCATTCACACTGGATAGCTATTGTTGTGTTGGCTGCTGTCATTTTTGTATCTGACAAGCTAAGGGAAAAGGGGTCAGTGCCCCTGACTAAAATAGTCAGGTGTAGCATGTTTTAAAAATTCTTGTGCCATACCATTTGAAAATTGCTGGTTAAAAGGATCTAATTAAAGATTATACCTAAGTTAGGGAAAAAAGGAGGAAAATGATAATTTTAAGTGAAAAAGTAAGACCATTTTAACTTAAGAATGGAATATAGTCATTAATATAATAACTATATATAGGAACAGATGATTATTAGACTTATTGTGGTGATCTGTTTGTAAGGTATATAAATGTTGAATCATTTATGTGGTATACGTGAAACTGATATTTTTTTAACTATAATTTAAGTATAAAAATGACTAAAAGTAAATTTAACAAGACTATACATACATTCAAACTAGAGGCAACAGTATCAAAGGCCTAACTGTTTACTCATGTGGATATGACCATTGGAAAACTCCAGTTTTGCAGAGTCACAAAGGCATTTAAACAATGTGCCTATCTGTATGTCACCTATAATAAAATTTCAGGAAAAAAATACTGAACAGTCCAAAAGATAGTTATACAACAAATCGTTAATACCCTAGCTCGTCTCCAAAGCTGAATGCGCTCTGCCCCACACTATGAGCAGTTTCTCCTTTCCGGTGCTCATCTTCATATCTGGTCCAACAAGCAAGCATTTCAGAGTAGGATGGCTTGTGTGCCTCCAGGTATGGTCAGACTCCCAATATGAAAGACCAAGGCACCAAACAAATTCATTTTCATCCAGCGACAGAACTATCAAGAAAGCTCTCACATCAAAGCTAAAAAGTGGCACCAAAGAAAAATCAACAGTGAGAATGGGAAGAAAACTCAAATGGATTGGAGAAACTACCATGTCTTGACAGATTTAACTTCCGCTATTTCTCCAAAATTCCTAGCTTTCTAAGGAACCATTGGTTTTCTATTAATGCAGTTTCATTTTTTTAAACTGTAGGATATTTGTATAGTGGAAGGAGCTATAAATCAGTTATCATCTGAACCTATTAATTTATCATAAACTAGAATGAGTAAATCGTACTACAGGCATACCTCACTTCCTTGCACTTCGCAGATGCTGCACTGCTCACAGACCAGAGGCGAGACCCTCCACGGGCACCAAGACCACAGCCCACGGGACTGCAGCAGTCTAGCGCCAAACCGGCAGCCTCTCTGAGGTGCGCCTTTACTAAAGACGTACTAAAGATGTGAAACGCATTGCTAGTGGTCATGTAAACTGCTTAGAAATAGTCTGGAAATGCATTTCTAGGACCACAAAATTATATGCTCCTTAACTCAGTAATTGCACTCTTGGGATTATGAAGATTTTCATTAGAGCCGTAAAATAGCACAAAAATGAAAGCCGTTACAGATGTTCAAACAGTAGAATACAGAGAGGTGAAACACGGCACACCAGTGAAGGAAAGGAGCGGAGCTGTGTCCTGACTGTGAGCTGCAGGTGCACAAAGGCCATGAAAAAATCACAGCCAGTAGTAATCACCGCGCAGGATGGTGCCATCCTGGGCTTTTTCATAGTTTGGACAAAAATGTTCTTTTAACAGAAAAAAAGAATGTCTACCGTTTTTATTTTACAGGGCTATCCAGGATAACATATTGAAAAAGATTATTCTATATATACAAGGCCACCAAAATTTTAGAATTAAAACAAATTAAGGACCACATAATCCCAACAAGGAAGAATCAAAAGCAGCTGCCAGGTATGACTACAGAACATTTACTATTACACATTTTCACCTCTTGGGAAACCTTGAAAGATGAAAGAAAAGGATAAAAGATATTTGCAACAATGACATGAAACAGCTGCCTGCTGGTTTTGTTTTCTTTTTAAATTGAACTGCCAAGGTAATTCCACCAAGCATTCCACCCAGACAAAATACTAATACACTGGCTTCCGACCTACAGATAAAATCAAAATGTTTTAAGTGAGATAAATGAGAACACAATTCCATACGTATATAAAACCTGCTAAAAGCCCCAAGGAAGAACTAGCAAGGTAAAAATGAAATTTCATTTTTTGATAGAAATGACTGAAAGGTGAGTTAAGACTTCCAGAAAAATTCCCAGCAGCCTCCCAATAAACACAATAAACACAACAAGCTAGAAGTCAGTTCTTCAATATCTGCAAAACTAAAAAGCTGAGTGAGCCCCCTGATCCCTAGGGCCACACTCTCCTCCCAATGAGAGGACACTGTAAGGGACAACATGCAAAGAACATCTTCAGTCACGGCAAACTATCCCTCTTACTGGACCAATAAGCTGAGTCAAACGATACGCTCGCTGAGTCTAACTGTAGCTTATAGTTTGAAGAGTACCTTAACTTTTCTTAGGGAACCATAGGAATATGTCTCTAAAGACTACATTTTAAAACCTGGAATTTAAACATGGTTACTTAGATGGGAGGTCTGTGCTGGCTTAGTCAGCCTGCTATGCTAATCTGCTTTTTTCTTTAAATAAATTGCTTTCACTTTGAATAACCTTGTTTTCATTAGCTTTCCATTAACTTACCCTTTAAAAAAAAAAAAAACTCCCTTGGCATAGTTATTTATATAGTGTCCTAGGCTTGAGATCCTTGGACTGATAAAATAAGGGTATCTTCACTGATGCTAAAGCTACATACATACACGGCTGTTTTCTTATAAAATCACAGTGATGCTCGCTTATAATTATTTCTACCATTCATTACTCTGTATCAGTAACAGTATATGTAAAACCCAAACAAAGCTAAAATACTGTTTTAAATGGCACAATGTGATAGAGGCACAGTAGAAAAAAATACCCTATAAGGCAAGACACCCTCACAGCAATAAAATCTTTTTTTAAAGAAATAAAATCTTAATTCCATGCAGGAAAAAAAATATTATGACCAGCAATTGCTCTGATTATATCCTACTTCTGCCAAAAGGCTGAGCAGAAAGAAATAGGAAATTAAAAAAAAAATTATTTGGCTCAAACTTTTCATCAATCTGCATCAAACGATTTCCTCTACTCAACATCTCTTTCCTTCTACCACAATTTGGTAAGTTAAACACAACACAAAGTTTTACTTTCTTTAGCTTTAAGTATGTGAATCACTAAAATCACAAGTCCTTGAGAAATCCCAACCAGCAATCAGATTAGCTGCACTCTTTGAGTTGCATTTCAGCCAGGAAGGGCTGCTCTTGCTTGTCACTCATGTGAGCTAAACACACCAAAACACAGAGCTTAGCATTCAAGACTATGCCCAGTCTTCACCAGCAGTTCTGGAACCTCAAATGATGATGACTAATCTGTACTGCTAGAAGACTTTTCTCTCCCTCTCCTTCTCCCCTCTCCCTGTCCCTCTAAAAACAAACAAAATCTTTAAAATAATAATAATAAGACAACAGTTCAGCTGCTCCGGCTGAACTGCTCTCTCACTACCAGATGTGGAGCCAAGCTCACTAACCCTTGCTCCCAATCAACCCCAAGATCACCAGCCACCACAGCCGCTCGGGGAAATCCTTGCAACATGCTTTGGAAAACATTAAACTAGCCCAAGTATTTTATTATTTTTAGTACCTTTTTAAAAAATGTATGATGATATTTTTCAGGAAGACAAAAAATAAATCCCCTTATTTACAGATGAGAAAACTGAGGCCCAAAGCAGCCCAGTGACTTGCCCAAGGTCATTAACTAATTAAAGGCAGGAACGAGAGCCCTGACTACCAGCTTCCTCCTGTCACTGGTCACCACACTACGATACCTCAACCAACCGTCTTGTCAAATTACCAAAACTGGCCATTTTATCCAAAATTGTTACAGGACTAAAAGCTTTAGTCCCATATGTTTGCAGGACATACTACATGGCTCCAACTTTAACTCGCCAATAAACAAACCAACTCTTTACAGAAGGTAGTTTGTCCTCATTCCAGTAACATTTCTTAGACTTAATTTCTTACCAGTTGTCACACAGTCGAGTGTCCTGGTCATCCAGAAATTCAGCCATCTTAAGCTCTTCCTGAAAACTGCAAAGTTAGAAGAAAGAACTTTCAATTTCATTTCTGCTTTAAGGGTTACAAGCAAAACACAAAGGCAAAAAAAAACTAGTACACAGAATATATCACCAAAACTAGTGTATTTTAAAGCATTTTATTTAATACCAAATACATGGGTTTTACACCTTCCTTTTATTTTTTAATTTTCACTTCAAAATAATCTGATCTCTAGAAAACAGCACAAAGAACTCCCATATACAACTCACCCAAAACGTCATAAATTAACGATAGGAAAATTATCAAATGTAGGAAACTAACACTAATACAATACTGGTAATTAACCAATAGATGTTCAAATTTCACAAATCATCTCACTAATAACCCTTTTCTGGTTCAGGAACAAATCCAGGCTCACATACTGCATTTAATTATTTCTCCTTAATCTTCTTTGAGCCTGGGATATTTCTTCAATCTTTCTTCATCTTTCCTAACCTTGTTAAGTGTATTGGCTAGTTATTTTGTAGAATGTCCTTCAGTTTGGGTTTGTTTGATGTTTTCTCATGATTTATATGTAACTGGCAAGAACGCCAGCAAAGTGATGTTTTCACTGTAGTGCGTTATATCAGAAAGCATATGATGTCAACAGGCTTATTATTACAGATTACGTTAACCTTGATCACTTAGTTAAGACGGCATCTGTCAGGGTTCTCCACTGTACAGTTTTCCCATATTTTTAAACCAGGTATCAATGCAGAAAGCAAGGTGCTGGCAATTTTATTACCAATATTTACTTTAGATTTATTCCTTTCCATGATGCAAAAGTGGCCTTATAAACTGCCCCCCAAAAGGGTACTAACGTTTCCAAACAAACTCATTTTTGCAAAACTCATATTTATTCATTGAACATGTGAATTAAGACCCTGTGTGCTAGACAGTGTGCCCTGAAGTTACAAGTACCTTACAAGTTAAAGAAATACAGTATCTGACCCAACAGATCAACTTGGTAAAAGAGAAAAATACGCAAAGAAACAGATATATACCTGAAGGTGAGTATTTTGATGGAAAAATCACATAGACAAAGTGAGATGGAATGAAGGGAATCTAGTTTAGATAAAAGGGTGGTGAGGAACTTTCTGATACAAAATTTAAACTAAGACCTGAAGTGGAAGAGCCGCCCTGTAAAGAGGAAGTTAAGATAGCAGATGGGAGTGGGGGAAAATCCACTAAGGCAATGGGCCTAAAAGGAAATGAAACAGAAAGTAAACACAGGTCTGGAAGAGCACAATGAAAAAAGGGGTATGACCTCCCCGGAAGGGCAGAAAGAATACTGGATATCCCAAACTCAAAGGTATGTGAACTCCGGAGCGACGAGACTCCAGGTTTCCACTCCGATGATAAGAAATGTAACTAGGGAGAGGAAGCGCCTATCCGTGAAAACCAATCACGTTCCCCAAAGGGGGAAGCCCGCGTACTTTTCTGGGATCACCGGCTCCAGGTGCTCTGTTCCATGTTCCAGCCACCACATCCAGAGCAGTACCCGGTTTTCCAGCTGCCGGGGGACGGGGGCCGCCGCGCAGGGCCCCGGGCCCCTGTGAGGGTCACATTCCGGCTCTGCCACTCAGCAGCTGGCTGATCCCACCTCTCCGGGCCCGACTCCTCCCGCAGAAAACTGACAACATTCCCAACGGTCGTCAAAGGAGTGAGCGAGCGAACGCCCGGAGGGGCTTCGGTGCAGCAGGTCTCCGACGTTAGGCGCCTTAGGGGGCGGGGCTACCCCTTCGGGGTCCGGACTCCGGAATCGCGGATTTCCTACTGCCCCCTCCCCACGGCGTGTCGGCGCGTTCGGGATCCCGAGTGGAGAGGGCACCAGCTTCGCAAATAGCAGTAGTTAACACTTGGTGTGCGTTTATTGTAAACGCTTTCCACGGGCAACCTTTATAATCCAGACCACAACCCTCCCAGGTGAAAGTCCTTAGCCCCATTTTGGAGACCGCGGAAGTCCGCGGGCACAGTCACCACAGCACGGTTGGTCAGAGTGGGGACTCGAACCCGGGACCGTGGGCCGAGAGCCCGCACTAGGCCACCGCGATCCCCCGGGTCGGCAGCTCGAGGCTCGGGCCCAGCTCCGCCCCGGGGCGCGGTGGCCCAGCGGCGCTCCGGACGCCGCCCAGCCCCTGGGGCCAACGCCGAGAAGGGGAGGCGGCGGCGGCGCCGCTGGGGGCTGTCGAGGCTCCGGTTCCCTGAGGAGAAAACGCCGCCTCCACCAGCGGCCTGGGGAGCTGCCGCGATGCGGGCATCTTTCTCCTTGGGGCCGCGACCCCCGGCCTACAGCCCCCTCGCCCACACACCCCGCCCTCGGGGTACCGGCCTCCTCCCGAACTGGAGGCCGCGGGAAACTCCTCAGACTCGGGCCACCGCTACACTCACCTAGGACCAAAGGAAGGACGTCGAGCGGACTCCCAAGTCACCGATTCGAAGCCTCAGTCTGCCCACCGCACCGAACAACGGCCCCAGAGCCGCCTCCACATTTCCGACCGTCGCGGAAAAGTGCATCCATTGGCCAGGGACGGCCCCGGCTCTCGGCCCATTGGACAGCACCGTTGTCGCTCCCAGGGCCCCGCCTTCTGTGCACGGATTGGCTCCTCTGAGCTCCACGGGGGCGTGGCCCTGGAAGTCCCAGCCCCTTCACAGCTGGAATGAGGGACAGAGACCTGAGCTGTTCTGGGCCCAGTAACTGCCCGTGACACAGGCTAATAATATTTGCATGAATAATGCTGTATAAACATTACTAATACGCCTAACATATTCAGGTAATTAATATCATTTGTTCTTTTGTCATAAGCCATTAATACTTATTAGTCGTTGTTTTTGTTATTACAGTGTCCTCTGGCAAGTTATCTGGAAGGCTTTGGTGAGCCCTGGGCCTTTCGCGGTGGAGGACTGAGCGATGGAGGCACAAGTCTGAGTCCCAGTTTCCACCCTTGCTGCCTGTATGGATTCTCTGAACTCCTCTTCCCTCGTGAGTTAAAAATAAATAATTCAATTAATTAGATATAAGCAAGAACATCCTATTTACCCATACAGCAACTTAAAATCATGATTTTATTGTATTTGCAAAATGTTCGTGCGATAGTGCTAACAAGGAAAAGTAGGTGACAAAGCGTTATTTATTTCTAAAAAGACAGAATGTTTAGTTTAAATAGGCAGTATTGTCTGTGTGATTCCAAAAGTATGAAGTTCAACAACAGGCAACGTTAATTTAAGGTGAGAAAAGTCAATAATAGTTGCATTTGGAGGGTGTGGACTACGAGGGAATATGAGAAAATTTATAAGGCCTGGAAATATTCTATAGCACAATCTACAAAGTAGTAAACACTGATGTATTAGTTAATAATCACTACACTGAACACTTAAGATTAAACTCTTTACATTGTATGTTAAAGAGAACATACTATTCAGTGTTGTTCTGCGTTTTTATGCTACATAATCTCTTGGAGATCTATTAATTATCAGCATAGCTATCTAGAGCAGGGGTGTCAAACTCATTTTCACCAGGGGCCACATCAGCCCTACAGTTGCCTTCAAAGGGCTGAAATAATTTTAGGACTGCATGAATGTAACTACTCCTTAACTGCTAAGGAGCCGAAATTACATTCAGTCCTTTGAAGGCAACTGTGAGGCTCATGTGGCCCCCAGTGAAAATGAGTTTGACACCCCTGGTCTAGAGTATATTCATTCTTTTTCAATAGTAATTCCATTGTATGGATATACCATGATTTATTCAACCAGCTCCCTGTTGATAGACATTTTGTCTGTAAAGTATTATTTTTGAACAAAATATAACTAACACCTGAAGTCCAGAATTTCTTTAGCACCAGCCTCACCGATTTGCTCAGCAAATGTTATACAGAGTGTTCCTTATGCCGCAGGCCCGTGTAAGATAGTGGAGCTTCAGTGGCAAACAGCAGGACAAGTTCCTGCCTTCCCAATAGTTTCCCAGGGAGATAGACACAATAGTGATGACAATGAGTGTGATGCATGCTGTGGTATCATAAAGAGTATACAAGTTCACCCCACGATGCAAAAGTAGAGCATTCTTATGAAAAACCTTTCCATAAACTGAAATGGCATAAATCGAAGAAGCGATTACCTTAGGACACATCTTGCTAGCACGTGCACAACATAAGCTAAGGCAAAGCACAGATGCTCGCAGACGCAGTTCTAAGCTGTGGCAGCTTGGTGCTGAGTGTAGTTCCCGGGGAAGGAACGTGGTGATGCCTCCACTCGCGCCGCTCCAGGCGTGAGCCGCCCCTACAACCACTCACTGCAAAACTGAAGCTGAATGCTATTTTCATGTTTCACCTTTCTTTTTTTATAAAAGGGAGATTGGTCTTTGGATTTCTTTCAGTTAGGAAAAACAGGTACTAATCTAGGTCTTTAAGGGAAGTAGCATAAGGCGAACTTTCGAAAAGCTGGGGAATGCCTGTATGTGATTTTTTGTCCCTGGTTCCTAGCACACAGCTTCAAAGACTTTGGAATTTCCTGAGTGACAGGAGTGTCTTTGTTCAGGCGGGCCCCTGGATAACTTCAGAATGATGGGCTGGTCACCAGAAAGACCAAGCACTTGATTAGAGGATTGGACTTTTTCCTTCAGCAGGGAGGGGAGGGGTCCAGATTTGAGCTCAGTCACGTGACCATGTAACAGGTGATTTGCTCAATCCCACCTCAGGTAATGGAAACTCTTTTCCAGGGAGCTTCTGGTTTGTGAACATGCTGATGTGCCAGGACCGTGACACACCGACGACAGTGAACAGCAAGAAGGTACAAAAGCTCTGCCTTGTCCCTCAGACCACACCCTTTGTGTCTCTCTGTTTGGCTGTCCTGATCCATTGCGCATCCTTTATGATAAAGCTGTAACTGTAAGTACAGCCATACCTCGTTTTATTGCAGTTTGCTTTATTGCGCTTCACAAGTGTTGCATTTTTTATAAATTGAAGGGAAGACCCTCCACCCACAAAAGATTATGGCTCGTTTTATTGTGATACTTGCTTTATTATGATGGTTTAGAACTGAACCCGCATTAGCTCTGGAGGTATGCCCGTATACCTGGAGTGCTTTCCTGAGTCCTGTGGGTCATTCATTCTCGTGAATTGTCAAGCGAGCCAGGGGAAATGGTGAATGTATAGCCAGTTTGTCAGAAGTATGGTTCAGCTGGAAACTCCCAAAGGTGAGACGAGGAAGATCCGTTGTTCACGGACAGCGATTCCCTTCTGTCAACAAGTGTGTAGTTTTCCTCACACCGACTTTCTGGACTTCAGCTGGGTTCCCTGCAGTCTGATTCAATCCTGACACCAGAAGTTAGCAGCAGAGTCCACAAGTTAAATGAAGGCGCAGTCCCACAACACCTCTCCCCTCCTCCCACGTCAGCTGCCTGTCACAAGCCCAGTTTGTTACCTGTGCCTCTGACCAAACAGCTCCAGATCCAAGGTTCCCACAACCCCCTCCTCGGGTTTGATCATGTGCTGTACTGATTCATGGAACTTGGGGAAACACTGTACTTATATTTACGGGTTTATTGTAAAGAGTGTTAAAAGGATACTGTTTACACGCTGAACAGCCAGATGAAAAGGTGCTTAGGGCGAGGTGCTTAGGGTGAGGTCTGGGTGGGTCCTGAGCACTGGAGCTTCTGTCCCAGGGGAGTCGGCGTGTGCCACCTTCTGGCGAGTGGATACTTTTCTAACTCAGAAGCTCTCCAAATGCTGTAGTTGAGGGATTTTTATAGAGGTTTCATTACACGGGCACGATTGATTAGATCATGAGCTGTTGGTGGTGATTAACTCAATCTCCAGCCTCTCTCCCCTCCCTAGAGGGGGGTTGGGGTGAGGCTGAAAGTTCCAATCATTAACATGGTTGATTCCTCTGGTAACCAGACCCCATCCTGAAGCTATCTAGGGGCCCACGAAGAGTCACCTCATTGGGCCCTGACCAGTGTGACTTAGTTGGCTGGGAGTCCAGCAAAACGATTCCTGGTCAGGCCACGTGCCTGAATTGCACGTTCGGTTCCTGGAGAGGCTAAACCTATTGATTTTCATCGATGTTTCTCTCCCTCCCTTCCCTTCTCTCTAAAAAATATACATATAGCCCTTGCTGGTGTGGCTCAGTGGATTGAGTGCTGGCCTATGAACCAAAAGGTCACTGGTTCAATTCCCAATCAGGGCACATGCCTGGGTTGCAGGCCAGGTCCCCCATTTGGGGGCATGTGAGAGGCAACCACACGTCAATATTTCTCTTCATTTCTTTCTCCCTTCCATTCTATAAAAATGAATAAGTAAAATCTTTAATATATATATATACACACATATAGATACAGCTATAATACATTTTTAACAAAAGAGTCACTCATTAGTATAAACTCAGGTGTGGTTGAAAAGGTCTTATAATGCATAACAAAAAAACACTGTCAGCTCTAACACTCAAGGAATTCCATGGGTTTTAGAAGCTCTTGAGCCAGGAATTGGGACAAAAACCATTATCACAGGGACTGAGCCTTTAAACCTATGGAGTGAGATGCTAAATCCAGGTGTTTAGCATCAGAACTGAGTAAATACACTCAGCTAGAGGTGAAACACAGCACGTGCTTTTGTGTGGAAGGCCTGTAAGAGTATATGAGGCCCCAACATACGGTGATGATAATTTAAAGAGAAAACTGAAACTGGAAAAGAAAAAGTTGGTGTTTGCGCTGCCTGTCCCCACTGGAACAAATCAGTGGCGACAGGGACTGAATCTTTATGGGCGGATGCCAGCGATCTAAGAAGACAGCACGTTACGAAGTACCCTCAAAAAACCGTCTAACACCTCATCTCAAGCTGACCTTTTTGTAGGGAAAAGGTCAGGGTAGGTTAAGAGGTTTGTGAAAGGCTAATCAGATAAGAATTACAGTCTCGTATTTCTTTATCTGCTGATGAACAATTCTTTATCTGCTTTCCTGAAAAACAGCGGCTCAGATTACATCTCCATTGGCTCGCAGATCCCCTGGGGCACAAAGGCAAATTGCCCCTTGACCTCCTAGAGTCTTGTAGATAAGGCATTCAAGTTCTTTGAAGGACAGCTTTCCCCAGGTCTTAATCACTTAAACCTCTCAACTATAACTGAAGGCTCTTGCATTCCCCTATCAAAACCATGAGCCCCAAATACCATCACTCATGATAAAAAGCCCAGGATACCAAACCTAGATGATTTATTTTAAATTTTATTTATTTATTTTTAGAGAGAGGGGAAGGGAGGGAGAAAAAGAGGGAGAAAAACATCATGTGCAAGAGAAACATGGATCAGTTTCCTCACCCCCTAACTGGGGACCCAGCCCACAATCCAGGCATGTGCCCTGACTGGGAGTTGAACTGGCCAGCTTTCAGTTTGTAGGCTGGGACTCCATCCACTGAGCCACACCAGCCAGGACCCAAAGCTAGATTTAATACCTGATCTAACTGCAATCTCAACCCTCCCAAAAACAAAATCTTAATCAACCTCTCTGGAATTTTCTGGTCCACACCAAGGAGGTAGTCTGTCACAGGGGCCCCTCTATACCCTCAACACCTAGAAAGAAGAGACAATTTGCATGATAAAAACACTTCCAGTTCTCTTCCCCACCCCCCACACCCCCCCAAAAGGTGTCCTGGCCCCACACAGTCCTTTTTTTTTTCCTTGTCTGTAGCTCCTTTGCCCACCCCTTTTCCTATAATAACCTTCCATTTGGCGCAAGCCCTGGGAGGACCAGCTGCTAGATGGGATGTTACCCAGTTCATGAATCATTTCACAGAGCCCATTAGATCTTCAAATTCACTTAGTTGAATTTCGGGTCTTTTTTTTTTTAAACATTGTGAGTCTTCTGGTCACAATAAGTAGGTGTAGTCTCTGCCAGCAGGGAATTTAGGTTATTTACAAACAGGTTTCTGAACTTTGAAACAGATTTTCCCATGAAAGTGGTGTTACTGTGGTGATTCCAATCTCAAGATGACCCATAACTTCTTAATCGATTTTATTTTTTTATAAGATTTTATTTATTTCTTTTTAGAGAGAAGGAGCAAAAGAGAGAGACATTGATTGGTTACCTCTTGCACACCCCCAAACGTGCCCAGGCATGTGCCCTTACCAGGAACCGAACCAGCAACTTTTCAGTTCGTAGGCCCATGCTCAATCCATGGAGCCACACCAGCCAGGGATTTTTATTGATGAGAGAGAGAGAGTGAGAGATTGAGATTGATTTGTTGTTCTATGTATTTATGCACTAATTGTTTGATTCTTGGGTGTGTCCTGACCTGGGATCAAATCTACTGCCTTGGCATATCAGGACAATGCTCTAACCAGCTGAGCTATCCAGCCAGGATAAGCCAGGGGGTGGGGGAGTGTGGAAAGAATCCATATTTCTCCCTCTGCTCCTGCCTCGCACACAATGTTTTGATGAGAGAATTATAAGTCAGATTTTTAGACTTGCTGACTGCTCTGTATGACTTCTTAGTTGAATAATCTATGGCATGATATGTATATTCCTTTTTACCCTATTTTTTCGGCTTTATTGAAGCATAATTTACAAACAGTTATGTCCCATCGTTAAACGCACAGTGCGATGGGTTCGACATGTGTAACTATGGCTACAATCAAGATGTAGACTATTTTGATGCCTCCTGTGTCCCTCCCCACCTCTCACCCAGCCCCTGGCCACCCCCAATATGCTTTCTGTGGCTGCAGAGGGAGCTCCCTGTAAGTGGGGCCATACGGTATGTCCACTTCTGTGTCAGGTGTCTTTCACTGGGCAAGGGGCTTGGGTCTGTTCATGCTGTTGATCATATCTGTCAGCGTAAGACACATTCAAACCTGCAGCGAATTTTTGTAAGTTTATTTGAGCCAAATTGACAACAATTGCTGGGAAGCAAAACCACAAGGAGTTGAGAGAATGCTCTGGAGAAGGGCAGTTTTGCACTTCACTTTATACATTAAAATCCAAAGAGGAGGCATTAGTGGGTTCCATAGAATCCATTGGTGTAGATAAGGGGAGAGTGGGAGGAAGCAAAGTGGAGAAGGGGGGACCTCTGGAACTGGATAAAGAGTAAAATGATAGACACATGTTTTACCCAGGTGGGCACAGGACAGCAACCGGCAACAACTGACATGATAACAACGACAGTGATGGCATCTGTGGTCTCCCCCTGGTGGGGTGCCCGTGCTTTGAGGGGTCCAGAAGAAGGAAATTTGACATTCCAAAGGTGTGTTATCCTAGATGCCAAAAGACGACACACAGGCTCAGTTATGGTAAAGACTGACCTTTGTTGGGGAAAAATACCAGCCAGGACATGATTGCCCGCCGTGACCTGCTGTTAGAAAGTTTTTCATTCCAGACCATCCTACGTGGTCGCTTTAGGTCTCTGAGTTTGTAAGACCAACATGCAGGCCTGCCCTGGGGCTTGTCAGGTTTGTATGTGGCCCCTTTTCTTCCACGTATCTATAACCAAGTCCCTTTTATTGGCTGGTGTCAATCCACCCTCTGGATGGGTGTACTAACAATTTGTGTTGATGGACATGGGAGTTGATTCCAATTTTTGGCTAATATGGATAAGGCTGCTATGAACATTCTGTACAAAGTCTTTTAGGAGGACATGTGTTTTTATTTCTCTTGGATAAATACTTAGGAGTGGAATTGCTGGATCACGTGCTAAGTCTATGTTTTAATTTTACAAGAAACTGCCAAACTGTTTTCCAAAGTGATTGTACCATTTAACATTCCCCCCAGCAGTGTATGAGAGTTCCAGTTATCCCGCTCACTTGCCAACTTGGTATAAATACATTTTGAATAAATAAACAGAAGACTAGTGATCCTGTTTCCCGGGAACAACTCACTTTCTTCCCTTGCATGGGTGACTCAGAAGTTCTGAATACAGAGTTTACAGGGGGGAGACAGACAACATTGTCCAGGGGAGCAAGGATTAAAGTAGGAATAATGAGGAGCTCAAACTTCACTCACCCCCCTGGGGTGCCTTACTTGTACTGGCCGATATCCAGCAGCAGAAATTTTAAAAGTTTACCAATCTTATATTTCTGACCAAAACAGGCCTGGTGATTATAGCAGCAGCAGAAAGGATTTAGGCTAGACTTTGAGAGGAGGTGCGTCCCAGTTTACTAGGAGAGCATCTCTGAAAGATTAGTCCTGGCTGATGTGGCTCCGTAGGTTGAGTGCTGGCCGGTGAATCAAAACGTTGCTGGTTCGATTCCCAGTCAGGGCACGTGCCTGGGTGTCAGGCCAGGTTCCTAGTTGGGGGCTTGCGAGAGGCAACTGATTGATGTTTCTCTCCCACATCAAGGTTTTCTTCGCTCCTTTCTCCCCTCTCTAGAAATGAATAAATAAAATCTAAAAAGAAGAAGGAGATTAGATGCTGGTCCCCTTTGGCAGTGTTTCTCCCACTAGAGATAAGAAACACCCCATCCTCGTCTCCTTGCACCAGAATCATTTGAGGGCTGATTAAATATTTAGATTTCTGCAGGGATGTAAAGTACAGCATAGGGAATGTAGTCAATAATATTGTCATAAATATGAATGAGTGGTGCTAGGTGGATACCGGAAATATTGGGGACATCACTTTGTAAGTAACATAAATGTCTAATCACTATGCCGTATGCCTGAAACTGATACAATATTGAATATCAACGGTAATTGAGAAATTAAGAATAATTAAAAAACCTAAAATTTAAAAAAATTAATGTTTGGTCCTGGACACCTCCCACTCCCCATGCCTGCAAAGACAACCGAGACTTACTGCACCTAAACTTGGGGGAGCAGGGCCTGCACTGTGCTTCTTGACTCAGGCAGATTTGGCATTGAATGAAATGGAATGTTATTAAAGCTCTAGAGGTAGTTAGTTTGCCTTGCCCTTACCTGCTCTGCCAAACTCAGGGCCTACCCAGGAATGGGGAGGGGAATCCCTCTCTTCTGGCCGAAGCTATCATTACCAAGTCTGGGAAACCAGCATGCCCTGCCTCATGTGGTTTCGTGGATTGCACACTGGCCTGCAAACCAAAAAGCTACTGGTTTAATTCTCAGCCAGGTCACATGCCTGGGTTGCAGACCAGTTCCTGGTTGGGGGCGTGCAAGGGGCAACCAATCTATGTTTCTCTCCCACATCGATGTTTCTCTCCCTCTCATTCTCCCTTCCTTCCCCACTCTCTAAAAATAAATAAATAGGACTCCCGGCCAAGATGGCGGCGTAGGCGGACACACTGTGCCTCCTCTCACAACCAAAATTAAGGACAACAAATATTTAGAAACAAGAAAACAACCAGAACTTATAGAAAATTGAACTGTACGGAAGTCCAACAACCATTCATCCAGACCGGTAAGAGGGGTGGAGTCGCGGTAGGAAAAAGTGGAGGTGCGGACCCAGGAACGCAAGTAGCAGCGGCTCGCAGTTCCCAGGTGCACAGGGGGGCAACTGTGCAGACCCAGTGAGGACGCACAAGGCGGCTGGCTGACCAGGTGGTCCCACATTCGCGCACCCAGACGGTCCAGGCAGAGGGGAAGTGGTGGAAGGGACTGAATCCAGGAGAGAGCGGAGCGGACGCCATTGTTCCCTCTCAGACTCCGCCCCCACATACAGCGTCACAACCCAGCGACTGGGCTGCCCCGCACTGGGGAGCGCCAGAGGCTCCACCCCTCACTACGTAACAGCACGCGCGCGTGCGCAGATAATCCAGGCGAAGGGGAAGCAGCGGAAGGGACCGGAGTCCAGGAGAGAGCGGAACAGGCGCCATTCTTCCCTCTCGGACCCGCCCCCACCTACAGCGTCACAACCCAGCGACTGGGCTGCCCCGCCCTGAGGAACACCTAAGGCTCCACCCCTCATACGTAATAGCTGCGACCAGACTAAAACCAAACCAAAACAAAACAAAAAAACCCCACCAAAAATGACTCAAACTGGAGAAAAAATGAAAATCCCAGAGTCAATTCCTCTAGGCAACGAAGAGATAGCCAACCTATCAGATACACAGTTCAAAGCACTGGTCATCAAAATGCTCACAGAATTGGTTGATTTTGCTCATAAATTACATGAGAAAATGCAGGCTACAATACGTGAAATGAAGGAAGACGCATGGGGAACCGATAGAGATGGAAGGAAAACTGGGACTCAAATCAATGGAGTGGACCAGAAGGAAGAAATTAACAACCAAACAGAAAACAAGGAAGAAACAAGAATTCAAAAAAAATGAGGAGAGGCTTAGGAACCTCCGGGACATCGTTAAACGTCCCAACATCTGAATTATAGGGGTCCCGGAAGGGGAAGAAGAGCAACAGGTAGAAAACTTATTTGAACAAATAATAAAGGAGAACTTCCCCAATCTGGCAAAGGAAATAGACTACCAGGACGTCCAGGAAGCTCAGAGAGTCCCAAAGAAGTTGGGCCCAAGGAGGAACACATCAAGGCACATCGTAATTACATTAGCCAAGATTAAAATGAAGCAGAGAATTCTAGAAGCAGCAAGGGATAAGGGGACAGTCACCTACAAAGGAGTTCCCATCAGACTGTCAGCTGATTTCTCAAAAGAGACCTTCCAGGCAAGAAGGGGCTGGAAAGAAATATTTGAAATCTTGAAAAGCAGGGACCTATATCCAAAATTGCTCTATCCAGCAAAGCTGTCATTTAGAATGGAAGGACAGATAAAGCGCTTCTCAAATAAGGTCAAGTTCAAGGAGTTCATCATCACCAAGCTCTTATTATATGAAATGTTAAAGGGACTTATCTAAGAAAAAGAAGATCAAAAATATGACAATGAAAAGACAGCAAACTCACAGCTATTAAGAACCACACCTAAAACAAAAGCAAACTAAGCAAACAGCTAGAACAGGAACAGAACCACAGAAATGGAGATCATATGGAGGGTTAGCAACAGGGGCATGGGGGGGGGGAGGTACAGAGAATGAGTAGCATAGATAGTTGGTAGAAAATAGACAGGGGCAGGGTACGAATAGTATGGGAAATGTAGAAGCTAAAGAACTTATGACACAAGGACATGAACTAAAGGGAGGAATGTGGGTGGGAGAGGGTGTGCAGGGTGGGGGGAATGATGGGGGAGAAACGGGACAACTGTAATAGCATAATCAATAAAATATATTAAAAATTTTTTTTAAATTAAAAATAAAAATAAATAAATAAAACCTTAAAACCAGCACGACTTCCCCCTCATCATCTCCCCAGCAACCCCAGTTCACACCTCACACCACCCCGACCCCCAACCCTTAGCCTCAGCCCCTGATCAAGGCTAGGGATTATTTTCTCTAACGGAATATACTGAATGCGGCTTTCCCTTGAGTCTTTACCACTGAGTCTTCCCTTCCTCCCACGTTTACTTCCCAGCAGCTGCCAAGAGTCACATATTCCTGGCCTGGTGCCTAGCACACTCAGACACATAGAAGGCACTCAATTTCTACTTGCAGACAACAGCACGGTGTTTACCAGAGGGAAGGGAGGGAGGAGGTAGTAAAGGGGACCCAACACATGGTGACGGAAGAAGATCTGACTTTGGGTGGTGGGCACACAATGGAATGTACAGATGATGCATCATATTGTACACTTGAAACCTATATAATCTCACTAATCAAAATCACTCCAGTAAGTTTAGTTTTAAAAAGTCTATGCTGGCAAAATGTTAGTATTTGTTAGATCTGTGTGATATATGAACATGGGTATCATTCTTTTTACTTTTACACATTCTGAAAGATTTCATAATTTAAAAATTATAGCTTATAGAGGGGTATTATTTGGGTGATGAAAATGTTCTAAATTTGGATTACTGCAATGGTTGCCAAACTGTGAAATGTACTAAACGATCATTGAATTGTGCACTTCAAATGGGTGTTATGCTATGTAAATACTACATCAATAAATTTGAGTATAAAATGATAAAGAGATAGCTTACAAAGATTTCATATTTGCTATGTTTTATTAAAAAATTAAAAATGAGATGCTTTCTGACTTGGAGAGTAGCCTGGGCAACGTGGCATTCATATGCCATCTGGTGGACAGAATTGGACGTGCTGGGGTGGACAAAGGCTGCGAAGGGGCTATTGAAAGATGGAGGGGACCTTTCTCTGATGGGGAAAATGAGGCCCAGGATCAACTCTGCAATTGTTGGACAAACCGAGACCGTAACCTTGGTTCTCCCAAACTCTCAGCTCCCAGGGCTATGTTTTTCGGCCTTGTCCAACTTTAATTCTATACCTTGTTCTTTCAGCCTACTTTATGTGAAGTGTTACGGGAGATTCTAAGATATTACTCCCGGTGGAGGACGTGTCAGATGGGGGTGATTCCTTTCTCGGCATCCTGAAGGAGCAGGAGGTGATTTCTGCAGTTTTAAGAGAAGGGAGTAATAATATTATTACTAACATAAAAAATAGTAATAGTGCATGGCTGTCGTTGAGTGCTCTCTTTCTGCCTGTTTCTTCTCGTGGGTCATTCCTCACATTGACCCTGTGGAGTAGGTCCTGTTAGTGCCAGAATATTACAAATGCAGATGCTGAGAGTCGGAGGTCTCCCGTCACTTGCATAGGGTCACACAGTTGATACATGGCAGTGTCCAGATTTGGACCCAAGTCTGTTTGGTTTCAGAGTCAGAGCTGCTGTTTATTCTACTGTCAGAAGTGCAGGCAATCCGCCACAAAAACTAAGAAGCATGCACTGATATGTTTATTCTGGGAAGGGTTATTGGGATCAGATATTGGAACATAGTCCCAGACAGGAGAGGAAAACTAGAAAACCATCGGGTGGAGACACCCACAATCACTACATCCAAGCGAGGCATCCCCACCCTGTGTCCTCCAGCCATACATGCACAATGCACCCTTGTGTGTCACTGCTGTTGAGTGAGAGGGTTTCTCACCAGAGCAAATCTGCCACCAAACAGGAAAAGAATGAAGGGCGTGCTCCCTGTTCTAAGTCAAGAAAATGGAAAGGCTTATTTAATGAGCACCTGCTGTGTGCCAAGCACTTTCCCATGTCAGCACTCATAGTTCTAAGTTCTGAATTGCGCAGCAAGAAAAATGGGGTTTTGGCTCCCTTGTGGGTCATCTCGTTTGTTAGCTGAAATGATTCATGCCTGCCAAAGGGTGTGGAAGCTGCCTCTCAGGGAGCAGGTAAGGACAGGCCCAGAGCCAGGTCACAGCTTCAGCCTTAGGCTCTGGAGGACAGCGGGTAGGAATGGGAAAAGAGAAGGGCCGATTCATCCTACTTGGATGCCCAACAGGCTTTCCGGGTGGAAGGATTTATGTTCTACCCAGGATGGTGGCTCAAGGATTGAGAGGCCTCTGTTAGGTAGGTCCATAGTGCTCTGGTCCTCGCCAAGGTCAGGGCACAGGGTTCTGAGCCCATCAGCATTCCTCTGGGGCCAGGCCAACAAAGGTAACCTAAGAACCTCGCTAAGCAACCACCATCCTGGCCAGGAGCCTCCTCCATGCCCCTTCTTGAAGGTGCTGTATTTTTCCGTTCTGGGAAATTCTTGAAACTCAGGTGACTCACTGGCTCTTTCGTGTGCACAACAATGAACGAATGTTGTTCCTCCTCGCCTTACCTTAGCCTGGTCTCCTTCTTCTTCTCTCTTTTGTAAGCCCAACCTGAGCCTGGTCATACCTGGCCACATCATCTCAGAGCGATCCTGGGGTCAGCTTACCTGAGGCTCCTGACCTTCATTCTTGCTGGTTAGCGTGATTTTGGGAGCATGGCATTCTCCCTGAGATAGGGTTACCAGATTTAGCAAATAAATACAGGACTCCTGCTTAAATGTGAATTTCAGGTAAATACCGAACATCATTTTAGTATAAGTATGTCCCAAATATCACATTGTTCAATTACCTGACAACTCTACCCTGGGGGTATTTAGATGCCATCCATTATCCTAGAGAAGAGGTTGACAAACTTTTTCTGTGATGGGCCAGATAGTAAATATTTTGGCCTTTCTATGCCGCATGGTCTCTGCTTCATCTACAGCGCTGTCAGTATGGCACCAAAGCAGCTATAGATAATGTGTAAATGAATGGGCATAGCTGTGTTCTAGAAAATTTTGTTTATAGACACTGACCTTTATATTTTATGGAATTTTCACATGCCATTAAATATTCTTTCGATTTCTTTCACAACCATTTAAAAATGTAACAACCGTTCCTAACTCAGATGCTACAGGAAAACATGTAGTAAGCTAGACTTGGCCCCTGGGTCGACGTTTACCCACCTCTGACTTAAAGCAGAGAATCAAACTTGTCTGAATCCAGATCACCAGAGGGTTTACACAAATACACATTGCTAGATCCCATTGCTAGAGTTTTCTGATTCAGCAGGTCTGGGGCAGTGCCTGGCTAACACGTTCCCTGGGTGATGCTGACGTTGCTGATTGGGGACCACACTTTGGAACTCCACCCACCTCTCCCCAAGGACAACCTTTTTATCTGGGGTATTTGGGAGCCTCCAAAGCCTTAGGAATGATTTTCCAAGGATCACAGGCTATATCTTTATTAATGGGCCTTCATTCTCAATAAGAATTTCTCTGTGTTACTGAAATTTTCTCTCTTAGCTAGCTTTGGGACAGAGCTAAAAATGAGAGTTTCTAGTGCATTTGGTTTTTTAAAAATAGCCCTCTCCACGATTATTAAAAATGATACATTAAAAATCTTTTATTTTGGAATAATTTTAGATTTGCAGAAAAGCTGAAAAGAGGGTGTAGAAAGTATCCATATACTCCTCACCCACTTTTCCTCAATGGTAACATCTTATAATACATTCACCAAAATAAGAAACAACATTAGCACAAAACTATTAACTAACCCCTAGACTTTATTTGGGCTTTAAATGTTTTTCCGATAAGGCCCTTATTCTCCCCCAGGATCGCAACCAAGATATCACATTATATGCCATTGTCATGTAACCTTAGATTTTTCTGGTCTGTAACAGTTTCTCATTGTTTCCTTATTTTTCACAGCCCTAGCAGTTTTGAAGAGTACCAGTCAGGTATTTTGTAGAATGTTGCCCAGTTTGATTTGTTTCATGGTGTCATTATCATTAGTCTGGGTTTATGGGTTTTCTGGAAAAATACTACAGAAGTCTCGTTCCCTTCTCTTCGCATCATGTTGGGGTACATATCAACACAATTTTCATCGATTATGTTAACTTTGATCAATTAGTTAAGGTAGTTTTTACCAGGTTTCTCACCTGTGAGGTTATTATTTTTCCCTTTCTACACTCAGCTCTTTGGAGATTGGTAAATAATTCCAGCTATCCTTCAAGTGGCAAGGGGAAAGTGAAGCTTCACTTTCTGGAGGGAGAAGTAGCTACACAAAATGCTGTAATGACGATTAGTCTCATTCATTCATTCATTCATTCAACATTCATGCCCTGGCTGGTGTGGCTCAGTGGATTGAGCACTGGCCTGAGAAACAAAACATCACCAGTTTAGTTCCCAGTCAGGGCACATGCCTGGGTTGCTGGCCAGATCCCCAGTTGGGGGCATGTGAAAGGCAGCAGCTGATCCATGTTTTGAGTATCTCTTGCCCATCGATGTTTCTCTCCCTCTCTTTCTCCCTCCCTTCTCCTCTCTCCAAAACTAAGTAAATAAAATCTTTAAAAACATTCATATCAGCATGGGCTTATGTATGTTTATCTTATACTTCAGGCTATAATTCCCTACTAGGTTATGAATTATATTGCTCAAACAGTTCTAGCTTTGGCTATTGGGAGCACTTCCAGGCGGCTCCTGTGTCCAATACACAGGGGTGGACAGAAGTAGGTTTACAGTTACTCATATGGAAAAAGACATGCAGGTTATGATTTACAATAGCTTTATTAACTCTTTTACGGACTCAGAACTGTAAACCAACTTTTGCTCACCCCGTACATCCATTTCAGTCATTTGTCTCCCCCACGATAAGTAAAGCTCCCCCAAAGATTGTCTATTTATTATTGATGTATCCTTCGTGCCTACAACAGACCATGCCACATAACAGGCATTCAGTAACTATCCGTATGAATAAACCAACCCATTGATTAAAAAAAACCCCAAAAAACCTCTACCTCCTAGGAAGATACTAGGTTGTTACGAGCATTTATGAGATAATACATTGAAAGAACTTGCAACACATACTGACTGAATTACTTTCTTCTGCCAGCTTCACTGAGGTGTGATTGATTGGTTCACTCTTCATCTAGGATGCTTCCTCCTTGGCTGAGCCCCAGGAGAGGGGTCAAGGGATCTGGAACTCGTTCTCCCAGAGGAGTTCCCCGTTCCTCAACAATTAAAGACAAGGCTAACTGGTCTTTCAGCACAAAGGATAAATAGGATAAGCAGGAGCAGCCGAGCCCTAACTTTGACCAAGTTTCTCCTTTCTAGTCCTCACTCCCCAGCAGGTAGCTCGGGAGGGATTCCAACAGCAACAGCCGCCTCTGCCACTTCAGCAACTGCCGCCTCCACTAGCTAGGTTGATTCCCCCATCACAGGGGAGGAAAAGTCCCTGTTGAACAGGAAACTGGGGTGCGAAAGTGGGGCGGGGGGGTGTCGTCGCTTTCACAGCAGGTGCGTTGAGTCGCGTCCCATCGCGATAGACGGGCGAGATCCGCACTGGCCCTTTAACAGCCCTTTCCCGGGGGCTTGCCCCGCGCATGCGCATTGTGGTTCTGCGCTTGTCATCATGGCGACGCGGGGCCATGTGCAGGACCCTAACGACAGGCGCCTCCGGCCCATTTACGGTGAGTATCTGTGGCCAGTCTGGTCGCCGGGCAGAAGCGCCGAGGGCTGCCGAGGCCCGGGCAAAGGCCCAGGAGGGGCGCTGAGGGTCCGGGAGCGGGGCTCGTGGGCGTCGGGGGCCGGCTGCGCGGGGCCGCTAGGCCGCAGCCACGGGCCTCGCGTAGGCGCCGGCGGCGCTTCCTGAGCCCTGAGGTGGCAGCGGCGCCGTCGGGGCAGCGGCAGGTCGGCAGCGCCGGCCGGTGTGAGGCACTTCCTCTCTCTGAGACCTGCGCTACTCGTAGGCTGCGTCGTTAGCGCTGCACCGAGGGAGACTCGACGTCTCCCCGCAGGTGGAAGCTGACTCCGGTGTCAGGGTGGAACACCCTATTCGAGGGACGATGCCGCACTAAAGACTTTTCACTTACGGGAACGGAGCCTAGGTGGTTGTCTGATTGATTGGTTGTGCCGGGTGCGCACGGAAGAACGGAGGTCTAAAGCGGGGAAGGGGCTGACGCAAGGTCACCCAGATCCAGGCAGGAGCAGGCCGGTGTTCGAGGCTCCCAATTCAGAGCTTTTTAGTGGAGAAACAGCTGCTCTGGGCACACGTGGGAGGCGGGGGGTAAGGGGCCTTGGAGCCAGAATAGCGGTGAAGAGACTGTGGTCGCTCACGACGGAGGGGCTTTTGCAGGACTGCTGCAAGGACATTTCTTGTCTGGTTTCCTCTGCAGCGAGCCTTCCCGTGCTAAGTGGACCTCCCGCCATCCCTAACGCTTATCTCAGCCCACGGTTTTAAGACCTTGATGTCATCCTGCCACCCTGGTTGTGAAAAGTCACAGATTTGAGTCAGGAAGGAAACACCTTTTCAATAACGTATAAGTGCTGTAATTGGGCAGTGGTCCCTTTTACATTTCCTTTCCTCGTAGATGGTTGTGTGGTCCTGGTCTGTCTCAGTTAATGGTGAGGAAAGCTTGAAGGTCAGTGGTTTTTGTAAAATGAGACCTCGTGTTGGTAGCGTGATGTTACTAAATGGAGGCTTCTCATGGCTGAGATTATTGAAATGTGTTTTTTCTTTTTCTGGCACAATTGGACCTGCCTTTTTTAAAAAAAAAATAAAAAAAAAAGTTATTGATTGATTTGAGAAGGGGGGGAAAGGAGAGAGAAAGAGAAAGAGAAACATCGATTTTTTTGTTCCACTTAGTTATGCATTCATTGATTGATTCTTTTATGTGTCCTGACTGGGGATCGAACCTGGAACCTTGGTGTATTGGGAGGACCCTCTAACTGAGCTACCTGGCCAGGTCTGGTTCTCCTTTTATTTTGTAATTTGTGTGATGCTTTACTCTTACATCTCCTGTGATTCTAACAACAACCCTGTGAGATGGGTAATAATAGCTAATGTGTATGGACTGTAAATTTTGTCAGTCACTGTCCTTGGCTTCTTATGTGGGTTATCTCATTTAATCCTCACATATCCTCAGGAGGTGGTTGTTTTCCACCAATCCGTCCCCCCCCGCCCTTTTTCATAAAGGAGGAGATTGGGTTTATTGGTGTGTTAATTCGTGTGAAGTCATTCAGCTGACTGCCCCAGGCTCACCCTCTTAACCGCTGTGCTGGTAACCACTTTACTTTGAGCTGAAGATACTGACTTGCCTAAGGCCACACAGGTGGCGGGAGGCAGAGATAAGACTCTAATTTCCACTTCCCAGAGCTGCATCCTCTATGCCCTCCAGTACATTTTCAGAGAGCAGGGATGAACTATGCAGGCGGGCTGGGGGTGGGGTGGGGTGGAGGGTAAGCACTGAATCCAGGGTTTACGGTGCAGCAGCTGCCTGCAGATTTTTATTCTTCTTAACTAAAAAGATTCAAAGCCTTTTTTTGGTGTATGGTCATCTTTATTATAATTCTTAAGTTTAATACATTAGAAATGAATATCTTCAATAAAAGACATGTAGGTTCTCATGGGCTTCTGTTTTTCTGTTCATTGAGTTTTGTAGTTAGAAAACACTTTGAGAACGATGAAGAAGGGCCAGCAACATCTGAGTTTCATTATGACCGTTTTTCACCTCAGGCATTCTGAAATGGTCTCTGGGTCTCCCAGGTCCAAGGACCATACTGTCTTAATAACCCTGCTCCATACACAGTGCCTTCTGCAGTTCCTTATAAATTTCAGTGGGCCACCTGGCCAATGGAACAGTCTATTACTCTACTGGTTCTTAATACAGATCTGGGGCTATGTCTGAGCATGTGCACTCTGTCCCCCATTCCCTTTTTACGATACGTATCTTCCAAAAGTAGTATCACGACTAACTTTACCAATTCTCCACGCCAAATAAAAGACCCAAAAGCATTGTCAACTACCAAAAAGTTACGTGAGACTCGTCTTCTCTCCCCAAATCAAGTTATTTGGGATCTTTCTTTTTCTTTCTTTCCTTCCTTCCTTCCTTCCTTCCTTCCTTCCTTCCTTCCTTCCTTCCTTCCTTCTTTCTTTCTTTCTTTCTTTAAGATTTTATTTATCCGTCTTTAGAGAGATGGGGAGGAAAGGAGAAAAAGAGGGAGAGAAACATCAGTGTATGGTTGCCTATTGCACACCCCCTACTGGGGACCTGGCCTGCAACCCAGGCATGTACCCTGACTCGGAATCAAACCGGTGACAGCTTGGTTCACAGGCCGGCACTCAATCCATTGAGCCACGCCAGCCAGGGTGTTATTTGGAATCTTCAGTGAGGGCAAATGACATGGACACACAGCAGAAGTCTTCCCCCAAAAGCAAATTTGAGTACTTTTAAGATAATTGGATTTCTAAAATTGTTCTTGAGCACCAAAGAAAATGCCTTTGGTGCCCCATAAGTCATTTAGAATTAATAGTGTTTTGAACTGTCCAAGAAGAAAAACCGTGTTCATTTCATGTTACTAAATATCAGGATGTGTTAACCAGAGGTGACATGTCGTAGTCTTAAAAGTGAAGCCAGAATTAGTAGCTTTTGTTATAGTTACATGGGAAGAATATTAGAGGACATTCTTTAGGAATTCCAAAGCAATTAATATAAACTGGCAGGAATAGGAAAAGAAAGGGAACAGTGTCCTTGACTTTAGCACTTTTGACTTCTTAAAAAAAAATTGTATATTGATTTAGTGCAAGAGAGGCAAGGAGGGAAGGATGAAGAGAGAGAGAGAAACACCGATTTGTTGTTCCACTTATTCATGCACTCACTGGATGATTCTTGTACGTGCCCAGCCAGGACCGAACCTGCAGTCTTGGTGTATCAGATGACCCTCTAACCAGCTGGACTACCTGGCCAGGGCAGCATTTTTGCTTTTTTGACCTCCAGACTTTGGTACCCCCTGCTTTAAGTTTAAATACATTAGTACCACTATTGTTCTTTGAATTCAGACACTCATTAGTGGACCAGTGAGCAAGCTTCCTCTCGGTGGTACTTGCCCACCAGCCAAAAGTTCAAGGAACATCACATTGAGTGCTTATTTGTGTGCTGTCTATCCTAATGGGTGGGTAAGATTGTTGTGACAGTAGTGAACTAAAGGCCAGAGAAACTTGCTGAGAGCTGGGATTTGGGCACAGGCATTCTCACTGTAGAGTCCAGCCCTAAAAAAGATTTTATTTATTCATTTTTACAGAGGGAGGGAGGGAGATAGAGAGGGAGAGAAACAAAACATCATTTGGTTGCCTTGGGGCATTACAACCCTTGGCATGTGCCCTGACTGGGGATTGAACCTGTGACCTTTTGTTTTGCAACCTTTTGTTTAGCAGGATGACCCTCAACCAGGTGAGCCATGCTGGTCAGGGCGTACAGCATTTTTTGTATTGCCAAGGCTTTAGGATTTTACAGCTGTTTAGCCCGTCTTCAGCTCTTGCTGAGTATTGTTTGGGGTAGCAGTGGACAGGGCTGTAAAGGTGAATAATTGTGAAATTGTGGTGGGGTGAAATATGAGAGGTTGAAATTCTGTTTTCAGTGGCTAGGTTTAAGATAGTATTTCTGTGCAGAAAAACGATTAGTTGAAACATCTTCAGAGTGCATCCCATTGCTCATAATTTGGTAAGTTTGGGCATTGCATTTTTGGTTTTTGAAAATCACCCATGACCTTGCTAGAACACTTCCTTTTTTTTTTTTATTTTTTATTTTTTATTTTTTTTAAATTTATTATTTATTTATCTTTTAGAGGGGAAGGGTAGGAGAGAAGGAGAGGGAGAGAAATATCAATGTATGGTTGCCTCTCATGTGTCCCCTGCTGGGAACTGGCCTGCAACCCAGGCATGTGCCCTGACTGGGAATCGAACCGCGATCCTCTGGTTCGCAGGCCCGCGCTCAGTCCACTGAGCCACACCAGCCAGGGCAGAACACTTCCTTTATTATTAATTCTCCTTTTGCTAAAATGATTCACTTGTGCTATGTGGTTCTCAACAGATTTTTTTTTTTAATTTTTATTTATTTTTAGGCAGAGGAAGGGAGAGAGAAAGAGAGGTAGAGAAACATCAGTGTGTGGTTGGTTATCTCTCATGCACCCCCCACTGGAGACCTGGCCCACAACCCAGGCATGTGCCTTGACTGGGAATTGAACTGGCGACTCTTTGGTTCACAGGCCAGCACTCAATCCACTGAGGCACACCAACTAAGGCTTAACAGATTTTGTACTGTCAAGTGACTTGGTGGGCACCAGGGCTTTCTCCTACCATTATTAATTAAAAATTTTTTTGGTGGTTAGGGGAAGGAGGGGTGGAAGTGATGGTCAGAATACAGGAATTGCTGGAACAGCAATTGCAAACTAGAAATAGAGAAGTTCGAAAGAAAAAATATTTCCAGAGGCTATAGCGCGCGCGCACACATACACACACACACTCATACCCTGAGTGGGGATTGAACTTGCAACCTAGGTATGTGCTCTGATCAGAAATTGAACCCACAACCTTTGGTGTACAGGACGATGCTCCAGCCAACTGAGCCACCCAGCCAAGGCTCAACAGATTTTTAAAATGATAGTATACCTAATGGTTACATTCGTGTGAAGGACTTTGAAGGAAGAGTATATGTTGCCATGAGAGCATAGGATATGGGCATCTTGGCTGTTGGCACAAGTCAAGAAAAGGGTCCCTGTGGAAGTAACATTTTACACTGAGCATGAAAGAAGAGCAGAGGCTGGTCAAGCGATGGAGTAGGCAGACAGATGGGAGAGTGAGTGTGCAAAAGGAGCTTGTTCCACTTAGGGACCTAGGAGGTAGACACACTCAGACCTTTGTAATCCATTTTAAGGATTTGGAAATTTATTTTACAGATAGTGGGAAGCACCGAAGAGATTCGACTAGAGAAATGGGATAATCAAGCTTTCATTTTAAAAGATAGCTCTGAATATTAGGGGGGTTGGGGAATAACTGAAAGGGGCAGACAGCTCCATTTTGCTGTACCCTCACATGGTTGTTTTTTTTTTTAAGACTTTAATTATTTATCTTTAGAGAGGGGAAAGGAGAGAGAAAGAGGGAGAGAACATCAATGTGTGGTTGTCTCTCACACACCTGCTACTGGGGACTTGACCTGGCCCGCAACCCAGGCATGTGCCCTGACTGGGAATCAAACCAGTGACCCTTTGGTTTGCAGGCCAGCATTTAGTCCACTGAGGCACACCAACCAGGGCAGGTTGATATTTTTTATTCTTTCATAGATGTTATGTAAATGAAGAGTCAAGATATAACTCTTTTATTTACCCCGCCACCCCATCAACCAATTTACATCCATCCCTAAGGCTCCTTCAAAAATGGAAATTCCTGAGTTGCTACTGGTAACCTCAGACTCATATATATTGCCTTCCAAATGAGCTTTAGATATCCCCAGAGCTTTCTGACTCCAACTTTCAGTGTTGCAGTTACAGATTACCAGGAAGAAAGCTGATTTATCCGTCTTGGATTAAATGTCCATCCCACTGGGTTGCAATTACATGGACTACACATGGTCATCCAGTCCTACCTCTTCAGCAGAGGTAGTAGAAACCGTTTCCAGAGAAGAGGGCATGAGTAGATAAGAACAGTAATTTCAGAGCCTTGTCAACTACAGAGGGAAAAAAGTTCAGTGTCCTTGTAGTCCTGAACTCTGGCCTGCTGCATTTATGGGACAGATCCTAGGGTACGGCATCTTAGCAAAGATGTGTACTTTTTGAAACGACATGAAGATATGTTCTGTAAACCTGGAATCTTGTAGGACTGAGTCAGAAGTAACTCAGAACTGATTTCAGCATGAGACCAGCATCAAGTCTCTAGGAATAGGTATCATTTATTGAGCTGCAGTGTCTCTGTCACTTTCTGTAAAGGACGAGTGAAGGCCTATTGGCTGAGCTAAGGATTTAAGAAAACAGGTATTAGGTATTTGGGTATTCAGGCCAAGATTGAATGTTTTTTGAGTTCTTGGATTCTCCGATCTCTACCAGAGTATTAAATCTTTGATCTTCCTTTGTATATTAATCACCTCCAGAGTAAGGCTTCTTTTAATATTTTTACCTAGCATTGTTGGTGCTCATCAATATTAAGTTCATTGAAGACTAAAGAGATGAAACTCATGCGTTCATGTGTCTGTCAAAAGTTTTAGTAAAGTATTCGTTGGAAAAAAAATTGAAACTGTTAGGTAAAATGATAGTCTATTTATTATTTGGGACACGCTGGGCCACCAGAGCCATAGATTATTTTGAATTGTTTGTGCCTTCTTTGTCCCTCTGCTGATTTGGGACCTAGATGAGCAATGAGGAACCAGTAGTAGTAGTAGATTCGTGAACTGGTCTTTGTTCAGTTATCTTTCTATATTTAGAATCAACAACTACCACCCTGTTTCCAGTTATAACACTTCTCATTTTCCTTCTCTGGAAATGAATCTTTGCTTGTATGATTTTTATTTTATTTTATTTTATTTTATTTTATTTTATTTTATTTTTTAATATATTTTATTGATTATGCTTTTATGATTTTAAATTTAAATTTATTAATTTATTTATTAAATTTATTTATTAATAGACTTTCTTTTTAGAGCAGAAAAATGAACAGAAAATACAGCGAGTTCCTGTACGTCCCCACACTCTTCCTCTTTTCCCCCAGTTTCTCCTATTAACATCCTACTAGTGTGTTACATTTGTTACATAGTTTACTAGTTTATATTAGAGTTCATTCTTTGTGTTGTACATTTTATGGGTTTTGACAAATGTATGATAGCATGTATCCATCATCACAGTATCATACAGAATAGTTTCACTGCCTAAAAATCTCCTGTGCTCCACCTGTTTATCCCTCCCCCAGCTCCTGGCAATCACTGATTTTTCTACTCTGTATAATTTTTGCCTTTTCCAGAATGTCACAAAGTTGGAATCATATAATATCTGGCCTTTTCAGATTGCCTTTTTTCACTTTGCAATATGTATTTAACGTTCCTCTGTGTTTTTTTCCCCCTCAAAGATTTTATTTATTTATTTTTAGAGAGAGGAGAAGGAGAGGGAGAGAAACATTGATGTGTGAGAGATACATCAATAATTTGTCAGTTGGTTGCCTCTCGCATGCCTCCAACCGGGAACCTGGCCCACAACCCAGGCCTGTGCCCTGACTGTGAATTGAACCAGTGACCTTTTGGTTAGTGGGCTGGCACTCAGTCCACTGAGCCACACCAGCATGTTTTTATGTTGCATGATAGCTCACTTACTTTATCCCCAAGTCATATTCCATTGAATAGATGTATCTCCATTTGTTTATCCGTTAGCCTATTGAAGGGCATCTTCATTGCTTTAGTTTTGACAGTTATGAATAAAGCTGCTATATACATTTGTGTGCAGGTTTTTGTGTGGAAGTAAGTTTTCAGGTTATTTGGGTAGTTGGCTCATATAGTAAGAGTATGTTCAGTTTTTAAAGAAACTGCCAGTCTTCCAAAGTGGCTCTACCAATTCATATTTCCACCAGCAATGAGTGAGAGTTGCTGTTGCTCTCTCATTGTTGCAAAATAGATCATTTATTTTGAGTTATCTATGCCTTGTTGCCTTCCCCTAAGCTGATATGGGACCTTGTTGAGCAAAGAAGGACCTGGAATTGGTGGCAGTACTGGTGGTGGCTGGCCTGTGTTTAGTCATCTTTCTGTATTTCGGATTGACAGCTACCACTTTTCCCATTTAAAACACTTCCCATTTTCTTTCAGATCTTATCTGGAAATGAATCTTTGCTTTTGTTAGACTTTTGAGTAATAGACTGCTTCCCCCACCCCCCCGCCCCTTAACACTATTTTATGACAGGTCTCCATATTCATAAGATCGGGAATGGATATATAATATAGCTCAGGGAACCTAGAAGTCACTTTTTCTTCAAAGTCAGTGCTAGTTCTATTTCAACCAGAATTTCAAAGTTTCCCCCACCATCTTTGCCTACTCCTGATATTATTGTATTTCATCTTCTCCATTCCCTGCCATGGGTAAAACATTCTCTTATTTTTTAATTCAGTGAATTATACTTAACTCTGTGGTAAAGTAAGTACTCATTAAACGTTTTACTGAAGGATCATGGTCTATTTGTTAAATTTAAAGCTTGGCTACTAGAGCCCAGGCCTGGTAGCTCAGTTGATTAGAGCATTGTTTTGATACTAAGGTTGTGGTTCAAACAAAAAAAACAATCATAACTGCCAGAAAATCAAACTGTATGGAAGTCAGACAGCCAAGGAGTTAAAGAAGAAACAGTCCTCCAGACTGGTTGGAGGGGCGGGCATGGGCAGCTGGGGTGGAGAAGACGTGCAGCAGCAGCTGGCGGACCAGGCGGCCCCACGTTTGTATGCAGATAAACTGGGAGGGACAACTGGGGAGCGAGGCCGACTGTGCAACCCGGAGTTCCAGTATGAGCAAAATAAAGCCTCAGAGCCTCTGGCTGTGAAAGTCTGTGGGGGTTGTGGTGGTGGGAAAAGCTACCAGTCTCTTGAAAGTGGGGGCAAGAGTGGAGGAAACATCATTGTTCCCTCTCTGACCCCTCCTCCACATGCAGCAAAGTGGGTTACCCCACCCTGGCAAATACCTAAGGCTCTGCCCCTTACAATGTAACAGATGCACCAAGACAAAGAAATACAGCCCGTAGTGAAAGAACAGATCGAAACTCCAGAAAAAGAACTAAGTGATGAAGAGATGGCCAACCCCATCAGATGCAGAGTTCAAAACACAGATAATCAGGATGCTCACAGAAGTGGTTGAGTACAGATGCAAAATAAAGGAAGAAGTGAAGGATATACAAAGTGAAGTAAAGAAAAATATACAGGGAACAAACAGAAGCGAAGGAAACTGGGACGCAAATCGACGATTTGAAACAGAAAGAAGAAATAACATTCAATCAGAACAGAATGAAGAAACAAGAATTCAAAAAATGAGAGGATTAGGAACCTCTGGGACAATTCCAACATCCAAATCATAGGTGTGCCAGAAGGAGAAGAGAAAGAGCAAGAAATTGAAAACTTACTTGAAAAAATACTGAAGGAAAACTTCCTCAATCTGGCAAAGGAAATAGACATGCAAGTCCTGGAAGCTCAGAGAGTCTCAAAGAAGTTGGACCCAGGGAGGAACACACCAATACATATCATAATTAAGTCACCTAAGGTTAAAGATAAGGAGCTAATCTTAAAAGCAGCAAGGGAAAAGGAAAGATTTACCTACAAAGGAGTTCCCATAAGACTGTCAGCTGATTTCTCAAATGAAACCTTATAGGCAAGAAGGGGCTGGAAAGAAGTATTCAAAGTCATGAAAAGCAAGGATCTATATCCAAGATTATTCAGCAAAGCTAGCATTTAGATTGGAAGGGTAGATAGTGCTTCCCAGATAGCAAGTTAAACGAGTTCATCATCACCAAGCCCTTATTATATGAAATGTTAAAGGGACTTATCTAAGAAAAAGAAGGGAAAAAACATGAACAGTAAAATGACAACAAACTCACAACTATCAACTGAACCTAAAAAAAACCCCACAAAAACAAACTAAGCAAACAACTAGAACAAGAACAGGATCACAGAAATGGAGATCACATGGAAGATTATCAGCAAGGAGAGGGGAGACGGTAGAATGGGGTGAAAAGTACAGGGAGTAAGTATGATTGGTAGGTATAGAATGGACAGGGAGAGGTTAAGAAGAGTAAAGGAAATGGAGAAGCCAAAGAACTTACATGTGTGACCCAGGGACATGAACTAAGGAGGGTAGTTTCTGGAGGGAAGGAGGGTGCAGGGCAATGGGGGATAAAGGGGAGAAAAAAATGGGACAACTCTAATAGCATAATCAATAAAATGTACTTAAAAATATTTTAATTTTGGGTGATTAAGCTTGTTCATTTCTCAGAGGTAAAAATATTAATGTCAACTATCATCTAAAGATGTTTTGTCTTGAATCTTAAGGACTAATATAACCGGGTTAGATTGCTTTAAATTTTTTTTTTTTTTACTTTAGAAAGAAAAACATTGATTTGTTGTTTACCTTATTCATTCATTCATTGGTTGCTCTTTGTATGTGTTCTCATCTGAGATCAGCCTCGCAACCTTGGTGCATCAGGAAAACACTCTAATCAGCTGAGCTACCTGCCCAGGGCCTGGATTATACTGCTTTTGAATGAGAGATGGCTGTGGGGATGTAAGGCTGTATTTTGGAACATCCCGGACATTTAGAGTTAAAGTGAGCCCTGACTGGTGTGGCCCAGGGGATTGAGCGCCAGCTTGCGAACGATAAGATCTTCAGTTCAAATTCCAGTCAGGGCACATGCCTGGGTTGTGGGCTGGGCACATCCATGCTTCTCTCTCTCTCTTTCTCCGTCCCTTTTCCTCTCTCTACAAATAAATAAATACTTCAAAAAAAAATCAGCTCCATGATGTTTTTACACCAAATGAATATACTTTCTGAAATATCTGATACCAGCCTGTGTTGTTGAAGGAATATTAACTATCATAATTTCTGTTTTCATAGATTATCTTGATAATGGTAATAATAAAATGGCAATTCAGCAAGCAGATAAATTATTGAAGAAACATAAGGATCTTCATTGTGCTAAGGTAAGTTCATTTGCCCTTGACTTACTTCTATTTAGTGGATTATATATTGTAATTTTTAAAGGAGAAAAATGTTTAATCTCCTCAGTAATAACTATGTATGTTTTTTCAGAGTGCTTTCTTGATTACTTATATGTCATGAATAGTATTTGGTTAAAAGCTAGCTATTTCTTGGGATATAACTTATCTAATTTAATTATTTTATTTCCACAGTCTTTTTAAGCAATGTTTTGCCTTCTTAATATGACCAAAATAGGAAAGAATCTTGATTTGCTCATATGTTTGTAAAATAGTTTAATTGATTAACAGCCTAGGCATACCTTACAGCTAGCTTATCTTGTGCTTTCAAATTGGCTTTCTGTGGTTCATATTTCCTTTTCTGTCCTTTTCCATCTGATTTGTCTTTTCTGTGTATCAGGTTTTAAAGGCAATTGGTTTACAGAGGACTGGAAAGCAAGAAGAAGCCTTCACCTTGGCTCAGGAGGTGGCAGCCCTTGAGCCCACAGATGACAACTCGCTGCAGGCACTGACCATTCTTTACCGGGAGATGCATCGTCGTACGTTTCTTTCCATTGCTTTTAAAGCTGAGCTTAAGTTTTTGGGTATTTCTGATTGATCTCTCTGTTTGTCTGATTTACTTATCACTCATGGTTCAAGTGGATGACAAAGGTGAGACAATGCATGTACCGTGATTTCTGCAGGCTGGGGACAGAGAGGGTGACTTGTGTGTTTCAGGACCCTGGCTGGAGTGGGAAAGAGGACCCAAGTTTCATCTGTGGCATTTTGATTTTCTAAATGGGAGAGTTGGCCTCTTTTCCTTTTTTAACATGGAACATTTCAAATAAAGAAAAAAAAACAATAGCATATAAATCCCATTGTACTCATTACTCACCTTTAGCAATTATTGACATATGGCAAATTTTATCTATGCCCCGCCCCTGCTGAATTATTTCTAAGTGTATTCTAGTCTCCCATTTCATCTGTAAAGTTTTTATTATTGATTTCTTAAATGTTTTTTTATGAACTAATACATATTTTTCATAATACATATTCTAGAAGAATATATTTTATGTCACACTAGACAATTTGATGTGGAATAATTAACATTCATGAACCTGCTGCCCAACTTAAGAAATGGAGCATTGCCCTGGCTGGGTAGCTCAGTCATCTCGATATGCCAACATTGTGGGTTCAGTGCCAAGTCAGGGCACATACAAAAAGCAGCCAATGAGTGCATAAATAACTAGAACAACAAATCAATATTTCTCTCTTTCACTCTCTCCCCCTCCACCTCCCCGCTCCTGTCTTCAATCCGTCCCTCTCTCTCCAAAAGTCCCCTTTACTGTCTTTCTCTCAAAATCAATTAAAAAAAAAAAAAAAAGAGCTCTTGCTGGTGTGGCTTAGTGGATTGAGCACCGGCCTGCGAACCAAAGGGATGCCAGTTCGATTCCCAGTAAGGGCACATGCCTGGGTTGCTAGCCAGGTGCCCAGATGGGGGGTGCGTGAGAGGCAGCCACACATTGGTGTTTCTCTCCCTCTTTTTCTCCCTCCCTGCCCCCTCAAAAATAAATAAATAAAATCTACCAAAAAAGGAAATAGCAATACTAAGAATGCTTCCTGCGTGTTCATCAATTTCATTTCCTTGTTTATCTCCCAAGAAGTACTTGCTGTCCTGAATATTTTTTATTCTCTTGCTTTTCTTTAAATCTTTGTTTTTCTGAGTAATGAATTGTTAATTTTACTTAATTTTGAACGTAATATAAAAAATTAAATGCTGTTAAGATTTAAGTTATACTTCAGTAATGAAAGAAAATCCTATTTCTCTTCCTCTTAGCGGAGTTAGTTACAAAACTTTATGAGGCAGCTGTGAAGAAAGTTCCCAATAGTGAGGAGTACCACTCTCACCTCTTCATGGCCTATGCCAGAGTGGGCGAATACAAGAAAATGCAACAGGTAACTTGATCTCCAAACCTCCTGGGCTGGGGGACTTGCTGTTGGGGTCGAAGTCTCTCCTGTGGTGTAACTGCGGTGGGGCGTGCACTGTGCATGTGTATTGTGTGTTTATAGAACTGAACTGTGTATCTGTGTGTGCACATCCGCCAGCTATGTTTCTGTGAGTGTATTTTAAAGATCAACTATTTTTCAAGTTTTAAAAATGTTTCATTTGGGGAAATTTGATTGTTCCTCTTTTGTGGCCTAATGGTATGTATTATTTGGTTCTGGTAAGTTGGCTTCAAATTCCCCTGTCAGGTTGCTGTTATTGTTTCAGAAAATGGGCAGAATTCCAGAGCAAAAAATGAACAGATTATAAAAAGATGAACTTTAAAGTTTACATCTAATTTGTAATTATTGAACTGTTTATAGCCTGATGAGATTTTAAAATCTGTCGGCGGGGGGAATCCTCATGCTTGGGGTGCCTAGTTTTTCCATCAGCAGATTTCAGGTGTTCCTTGCATGGGAGTGCAGGAGCCTCACTTGGCCGCGTTTGGACGAGCTGGTGGGCGAAGCCGACGGCTCAGAGAAGCGAGACCTGCGTTGATAAGCCCATCACGAGTTACGATGTCAAGCTAGTATTTTTTTTGGAACTGCTTTGTTTGTGGGTATAATGTCTTCTGAAGGGAGAACTTTCTTGTGTTTTTATGTCATCTTATTCTTTAAATATCAAATTACAACAATAAATCAGGGAGGGTGGAAGATACAATATTAATATAAATCCTTTCTCCTTAAAATGAATGTTGTTTTTGCTTCTGCAAGCTTTTAAATTGGAAGAATTTTTTTGACCCAAATATAATTCTTTGAAGAAATTCTACCATTTTATTTACCTATGGAGTATATTCTCAGGAAAAGTATTCAGAAATTATAATTTTTCTTTTAATGTAAAAAGTATATTTTAAAAAATTGACAGCATTGACATTGCATATGTAAATTCTTATATTGTTTTTCTAGGAATATGTTTTAAGTAAAGTATATTAAATGCTCATTAATGCTGATATAAATAAATTACAGTTCCTCTGTATGCTAGAATAAAATGCAGTACCCCATCCCCCATATAGTACTGTGTGTCTTTATTTGTTGACTTAGAAAGATGTTCTAATATATGTTAATTGAGAACCATGATTGTAAAGGGGCCTCCTCTCACTCCCCTCACAGCCACTCTGCCTTAGTAAGATGTGTACTACTGAGGATATATACCAAAATGTTACCAGGACACAGGGCTATGGGCACTTTTCATCTTAATTTTCATCTTCATTTCTGTTTTTTAAGAGCACATATTAATTTCATGATCTCACATAATATATTTTGAACTATGTATATTACACACACACATAAAATAACAAAAAAGGCACGTTCATGCAATAGCAATACAAAGGTGGATTTTGAAGAAAAAAAAGATTTTTTTTTCTTGAACAGGTTTTATTTTTGTATAGTTTAACTTTATATCTTGCCAGAGATATTCACAGTTTTTTTGTCTTGATTTTTGGAGGCATTGCTTTGGTGTGGCTTAACAGTTACAATTTCTTAATATATTTTACCCATATCTTGCATTGCATTGTTTCAGTCTCACGTGTTGGAAGAATGGAGTACTCTAGTGTTACATGTTTTAGAGTGGAATGTTTAATTTTTATTCTGCCTTCGTTGCTGTTTCTGGTAGTTACAGTTTCTTAGCTTATATGTAGGGTTTTTTAAATTTTTTTGTCTGTTTATTTTGATAGTGGCATGTCAGTCTGGGATAATAGGTATTTAACAAATTAAATGTCACATTTCATGAGGGTGAGGGTTTTTGTTTCATTCTCTGCTGAATCTTCAGCTCCTAGAATAGCACCCGCACAATAAACATTTGTTAAATAAATGAGTGATTTGCATAAACTGGTGGAGATTGTGGGGAGGAAGCCAGAGAATCTGAAAACTTAAGGACTTCTGCTGCCCCAAATGACATCTCCTGGCAGGTAATTTTTAAGACCACTTTGAATGGGGAGTTTCTAGTCATTCACATGGTGATTAGAGGTTCCTTTTTCCCCCAAATGACATTCCCATTCTCTGAGTCACCAGTTTACAAGCCATGTTTTTCAAACTGTCTCTCTTCAAAAGCTTTCTGTATCAGCAGAATATTAGTGTCTGCAAGACAGTAGGGATGAAATCTTTGTCTTTTATATTAAAAAAAGTCCATATTAATTTTATATCCTATTTTTTTTTACTTCTGCATGTCATTATAAAAATGTTTTCTTTCCCCAAATTATCAAGTAAAATTAACACTTTACATTTCATTGCTCCTGAGTTTGGTGTTGGAAGGAGGGACCTCAAACTGTCCCAGACTCTCCTGCCCCAGTTTTGTCCCCAAGTTGTCTCAGGTCTGTCTCTGCAGCACCTCTGCGGCCTCTCTTCTACTTGGTCTGCCTCATCCTGGTTTTAGTTCCTCATTGCCTCACCCCTTCTTCCTTCCCAGTTTCTTTCTGCACTGCTAAAATACTCTTCCTAGGAGAGTATATGACACACGTTACTCCTTGGGGCTCCCCCCCTTTTTTTTTAATTTATTTTTTAAATATATTTTATTGATTATGCTATTACACTTGTCCCATTTCTCCCCCATCATTCCCCTCCACCCTGCACATCCCCTCCCACCCACATCCCCCCCTTAGTTCATGTCCATGTGTCATAAGTTCTTTAGCTTCTACATTTCCCACACTATTCTTGCCCTCCCCCTGTCTATTTTCTACCCACCGTCTATGCTACTTACTCTCTGTACCTTTTCCCCCTCTTTCCTCCTCCCACTCCCTGTTGCTAACCCTCCATGTGATCTCCATTTCTGTGTTTCTGTTCCTGTTCTAGCTGTTTGCTTTTGTTTTAGGTGTGGTTGTTAATAGCTGTGAGTTTGCTGTCTTTTCACTGTCATATTTTTGATCTTCTTTTTCTTAGATAAGTCCCTTTAACATTTCATATAATAAGGGCTTGGTGATGATGAACTCCTTGAACTTGACCTTATCTGAGAAGCTCTTTATCTTCCCTTCCATTCTAAATGACAGCTTTGCTGGATAGAGCAATCTTGGATGTAGGTCCCTGCCTTTCAAGACTTGAAATACTTCTTTCCAGCCCCTTCTTGCCTGTAAGGTCTCTTTTGAGAAATCAGCTGACAGTCTGATGGGAACTCCTTTGTGGGTGACTGTCCCCTTATCCCTTGCTGCTTCTAGAATTCTCTCCTTTATTTTAATCTTGGCTAATGTAATGATGATGTGCCTTGGTGTGTTCCTCCCTGGGTCCAACTTCTTTGGGACTCTCTGAGCTTCCTGGACTTCCTGGTAGTCTATTTCCTTTGCCAGATTGGGGAAGTTCTCCTCTATTATTTGTTCAAATAAGTTTTCCACTGGTTGCTCTTCTTCTTCCCCTTCTGGTACGCCTATAATTTGGATGTTGGGATGTTTAACGATGTCCCGGAGGTTCCTAAGCCTCTCCTCATTTTTCTGAATTCTTGTTTCTTCCTCATTTTCTGTTTGGTTGTTTGTTTCTTCCTTCTGGTCCACTCCATTGATTTGAGACCCAGTTTTCCTCCCATCTCTATCGGTTCCCCATGCATCTTTCTTCATTTCACATATTGTAGCCTGCATTTTTTCATCTAATTTGTGAGCAAAATCAACCAACTCTGTGAGTATTCTGATGACCAGTGCTTTGAACTGTGCATCGGATAGGTTGGCTATCTCTTCCTCACTTAGAGGAATTGGCTCCGGGGCTTTCCTTCGTCCTCCGGTTTGAGCCATTTTTGGTGGGGTTTTTTTTTTGTTTGTTTTGTTTTTAGTCTGGTGGCAGCTGTTACGTAGTGAGGGGTAGAGCCTTAGGTGTTACCCAGTGCGGGGCAGCCCAGTCGCTGGGTTGTGACGCTGTATGTGGGGGCGGAGTCTGAAAGGGAACAATGGCGCTTGCTCCGCTCTTTCATGGAATCCAGTCCCTTCTGCCACTTCCCCTTCACCTGGATTGTCTGCGTGCGGGAATGTGGGACCACCTGGTCAGCCAGCCGCCTTACGCGGCCTCACTGGGTCTGCACAGTTGCCACCCCGTGCCCAGGGTCTGCCAGTCATCTGCACACTTGGGAACTGCCAGCCACTGCTGTCTGTTCTGGGGCCGCACCTCCACTTTTTCGTGCCGTGACTCCGCCCCTCTTACCGGTCTGGATGAATGGTTGTTGGACTTCCGTACAGTTCAATTTTCTATCAGTATGGTTGTTTTCTTGTTTCTGAATATTTGTTGTCCCTAATTTTGGTTGTAAGAGGAGGCACAGTGTGTCCACCTACGCCTCCATCTTGGCTGGAAGTCCCTTGGGGCTCCCTTTTGAAGGCCTTACAACGAAGGTTCCTCAGTCTGCCCTTCCATCCTTTTCTCTAGTGCTCGGCCCTTCGTTTGAGCCCGGTGTGCCACTTGTCCTGACGAGGACAAGCCCGGTGTGCCACTTGTCCTCGTCAGCATGTTCTCCAGTGTTTTCACTCAGACTCATTCTGCTCCTACCTGGACCTGGAATCGATTCACTCGCTGTCCCCCTGCAAACGCCCCCCACCCCGAACATTTGTATTTGTGTATGCCTCCTGGACCACCCCCCCCCCCCGCCATCTTTGCCCATTGACATTCTGTTTGACTTTCAGGGTCCATCTGAAAGACTGCTACTTTGGAAAAGGCTTTACTGATAAAATTCCCTTCTCCAACTTTCCCTTAAAGAAAGAAGAAAGGAATAAGCAAAGTTAACCTTGCCTTCCTTAGAAACACGCCAACACAGTGTTTTTGTATACGATGTTTTTTTTTTGTTGTTGTTGCCAAGTATATTTTAGTCATTTGTGTATTTGTCTTTTCTTTCCCTAGCTTTTTAAGTGCTTTTGGGACCAGGGCACAATCTTTGTATCCTTGGCAGAAATAGGCATTTCCTGCCCTGACCGGCCCGGCTCCGTTGGCTGGGCAGCATCCTGCAAAGTGAAAGGTCGCTGGTGTGAACGCCGGTCGGGGCACATGCCCGGGCTGCAGGCCTGGTTCCCAGCTGGGGACCGTGAGAGAAGCGCCTGATCAATGTTTCTCTCCCTCTCTTTCGACCTATGTTACCCTCTGTCTAAAATGTATAAATAAAATCTTAAAAATAAAAGGAATAGGTATTTCCTTCCACTTAATAGAAAAAATTTAAACTATATTGAAGATAGGCAAAAGATTTAAAAAAATAGTAACTATGATAATTAGCTGATAGAGTTTAGAGCACTGGTTTCTAATTGGCTGATTATGGGTAGGTTCTCAGTGATGTGTGAACACATCTGTTTTGCTCTTCGCTGCCTTGTCCCTGCTTTTAAGTATTTGTGTATTGTACGTTTCACAACGAAAGAGTTCAGTTCTAATTAATGGTATCTTGAAAGATCCCGATTATTTTCCTTACCTAAGAAATTTTTGAATTATGTGAGTAATCTTTTCTGACTTTGAAGTTTAACTGTACTGTCTGCATTTCTTTGTTTATTTGTTTAACTGGTTAGTGTGATATCTTCAGTAAAGTTTGTTTACTGGTGTACATTCATAACCCAAATTTTGTATTTGCTTTGGTAGTCTATTGGGACTATGTTGGATTGCAGTATTTCTAGAAATACTGGTTTTTCAAAAAATTTTATTTACTTATTTGTTGATTTTAGAGAAAGAGGAAGGGAGATAGAAAGATGTTGATTTGTTATTCCATTTACTTATGCATTCATCGGTCGATTGTTGTATGTGCCCTGATCGGGGGTCGAACCCGCAACCTTGGCTTATCTGCATGACACTCTAACTGGGCTACCTAGCCAGCTAGAAATCCTGGGTTTTAATTTTGAGAAAATCTGTTTCAAAGGTGAAATAATCCCGATATAAAAATTCATGTTTGTGATTACCTCTATTGCTAGCCAATAGAGAATACCCGTGAAGACTCTAGGCATTTACGGTAACTGGGATATGTAAATGTGTTGCTGTTCTCCTGGGAACTTTTTGCCACATATCTAGATCATTAATTGCCCTCTCTATAATCTTTTCTAAATTATTTATGGCTCTCTTTCAGGCTGGCATGACTCTATATAAGATTGTCCCCAAAAACCCTTACTACTTTTGGTCTGTGATGAGCTTAATTATGCAAGTGAGTATGGCATTCAGAATGGGACTGAGATTTGCTTTTATTTTTGTGTACAGTTATTGTCCTTAATGTGTCTTCTGAACGTCTGGGTAATGTGTTGTAGCATGTGTCAAACAGGGACTTCACATGTCATCAGTTGACTTTCTGAGTGGGGAGTGTTGGTATTCTTTACGAGTTGCTATATTGGTTTGTCTGTGTGCAGCACAGACCACATTTTCCCTGAATATTAGATCTATTACTGGGTTATGAGCCCTGAAATGTTGGGTGTTTTGACTTGAAGTTTGTCTTTAAGACAATATTGTTTGTTATTACACAGATTATTGAGCTAGGTGACCTTGTTTTATCGCTTCTGCTTTCTGAGCCTCGGTTTGCTCTTTTACTAAATGGAGATGCTCATCTCCCAGAGCTACTGTAGAACTGAAATGAGATACGATATAGGTGAGGATGCAGGGGGGGGGCAGGTGGGTAGGAGCTCAAATGTAGCATTTGCAAACAGAGAGGCTCTGGGTTTAGACAGGTCTGTGTTCAAATATTGTCTTCACCACATGTTTTGAAGAGTGGAGAATCTCCTAACATTATTTTATCTATAAGATAAGCATAGTAGCTACCCTGAGAGGTTGTTACCAGGGTAAATGAGCTCTGAGTGGAATCTAGCAGTGTTAAAATGAATACCATGCATTGATATTAATTATCAATCTAAACTAATTGTAGCTAACAGTAAGCTGTACAAACAGTTGGCATTTACCTTTTTATATGTGAACATCTCAGAAAAATATCTGAAAAGCTTTTCTCTTCAAACACTCGATGATACCCTTTGTATATAGAAAACAGTAAGGCATACCTCCCTCTTAACATATTTCTAGAAAAATTTATGAATAATATATTTAAAAGTTAGATCATATTGTGTAAACTCAGTATTTCAAGACTACGTAGGATAACGAATTTTTAATAAAGAAATCTTTTATAAAGCAAGCCACTCTAATGTATTTTCTTGGCAGGTTCAAATTGACATAGTAGAGTGATCATTGTGTACTGGAGTCATAGTAACGGTCAGCATAACCTAAGTAGTGGAAGCAGGGAAATTTAGAATGAAATATTTATTTTTCTCTCTTCTAGTCTATATCGGCACAGGATGAAAACCTCTCAAAAACAATGTTTCTGCCCCTTGCTGAGAGAATGGTAGAAAAAATGGTGAAAGAGGACAAGATAGAAGCGGAGGCTGAAGTGAGTAATTTCAGCCCTACTTTTATGTTTACATGATTGTGATATTGCTACAATATTATGTTTCAATATTATGAACTGTTGCTTTATTCCAGTTAGAGAGCTGGCTTTTCACACTTGCCCTTTGTGTAAAATGTGAAGCTTTCTTTGGAAGCCCCAGCTTTGATATAATAAACGTGGAGCTGTTTCAGCAAGTATTCTGGCCTGAGATGTATATAGATAAGGAAGATTCTGTTGTCTGATTCTTACTGTCAATTACATCTCACTTGGAAATAGCATTCTTTTCTATTAGATAACTTTTTAAAAAACATACACGACTAGTTTTAAAAACTTAAAAAAATTTTCCCTTTTTAATTTTTAAAATTTGATGTTCAATATTATTTTATAAAGATTTTATTTTTTTAGAGAGAAGGAAAGGGAGGGAGAGAAAGAAATATTGATGTGTGAGAGAAACTTAGATCAGTTGCCTCTTGTATACCCCCAAACTGGGGTCTAGCCTGCAACCCAGGCGTGTGCCCTGACCTGGCATTGAAATGGTGACCTTTTGCTTTGCGGAACAACACCCAACCTCCTGAGCCACACTGGTCAGGGCTCAGTATTATTTTATGTCAGCTGCAGGTGTACTGCATAGTAGTTAGACATTTATATAATTTATGAAGTGATCTCCTGGTAAGTTTAGTATCCATCCAGCACCATATGTAGTTGTTAAAATATTTTTGACTGTATTCCCTGTGCTGTATTTTATATCCCCATGTCTATATTTTTGTTATTGAAAAGTTTCAGTGGTTGCACTTGTTTTTCTGTAAGGTTGAACTTTATTATATGATCCTGGAGCGTTTGGGAAAGTACCAGGAAGCCTTGGATGTCATCAGGGGGAAATTAGGAGGTAATTTTGAAAGTTTTCTTTAAGTATTTTTTCCTGTTTAAACACAAAAAATGTTGATTGTGGAAAATTTCTTCCTCGTACAGAAACATAAAGATACAAAAAACATAAAGACATAAAAACATAAAGACATAAAAAAAGTCACTTGCAATCATTTTATGTTCATCCAGACTTTTCCATGTTGCACATTTATTTAAAAAAATTTTTTTAAGTTGAATTTGTTGGGGTGACATTGATTAACAAAATTACATAGATTTCAGGTGTACAGTTCTGTAACATATCTGTGTATCGTATTGTGTACTCACCACCCCAAGTCAAGTCTCCTTCCATTTCTGTTTATCCTCCTTTTACCTCCCCCCGCCACTTCCCCTGTGGTAATAACCATACTGTTGTCTTTGTCTATCAGTTTTTTTAAAAAATATTTTTTAATTGAAAGTAATTCAGGGGATTCATACAATTCAAGGAACATGAAAGGTTCTACCCTCTGCCCTCTGGGTTCTTCTCCAGTCACTTGTTCTGTACATTCTTCTAAAAATACATCCCCTCCCCACCTTCCTGTTTTTTAAACCACAAATGAGAGCATGCTGTACCTGACCCACGGAATCATCTTATTCAGTTAGCAGTGTTTTCCTTAAACTGTTTTTTTGTTTAAGATTTTGAATGTCAGTGCCTCTAGTTATGATTGTTGCTCTGGTACAAACATTCTTTTTTCACCTGCCTGACCCATGAAGGCCTTCGAGTTTGTGGCCTTTGCTCTGTGTGCTCCTGTAGCCATCGTTTGGTTTTTAACGTAGCACTGAGCCTTAGAGATACACCTCACTAGGTCCCTCTTTAACGACGGCCCAGTGTCCTGTTGTGTAAATGCAGGGAGTTTAGGTAACTATTCCTCGGTGGATATTAAGGCTCTTTGCAAGACATATCTTTGCTACAAACCTGATCTCCCCCCAGGAGGCCACATTGCGCATCCCCGCCCGCTGTACTTACTGTCAGTGCGCCAGAGAGCTGTCTGTTTGCACGCTTCCCAACCCGAATTGAACTTCTTATGTTTTCCCATCTGAGATAAAACGGGTCTTATACTTTTTAATTTAATTATGGGAGAGGATAATGATTTTTCATTTAAAAGTCATTAATCTTTTTCTCTTATCTGAACTGCTTTTCCTTTTTTATATTTCTAAAAATTTGATTAAGCTTACTGATTCACAAGAGCACTTTTACATATTAAAAAAGTTCGCCCTTTTCCATTGCTGTGAAGGTGCTTCTCTTTTTGTTGAAACCCTGATTTGTACAAAGTTCCTAGACTGACTAAACCATTCCCCTATTTTGGACATTTATAACAGAGATTTTTGGTTCCTAACTATTTAAACGTTTGATGATTTTCTCAGGAGACATTATTGGAAATGCCATTATTGCTTCATTAAACCTGTTTTTTTAATTGTGCATTTATAGTAATTGGGGGTAACTAATTGTAGATGAGTAACCCCAGATCTTTTATTTAGTAGTCTTTAAAAATCTTTGTTTCAAACAAATATGTACGATATGTCCTTTACTAGGCTATGACCAGTCATAAAACTGTACACAGTTAACTACCCTAATTATATAAAATACAGGAGCTTTTTTTTTTTTAAACTTTAGCTTTCTTGCAGATGAGTAGTAGAAGTCAGTCTTTCTGTTTTTACTCATCTAGATTTTAGTTCTACCATATGTGTAGTTAAAATTTAGATTCACTATAGGAAATTCATAATGTAATTGTCAGTATGCTTAATCTGCAAATCTGTTTGAAAAGGACAGGGCGGATTTAGTTTGGTCAGAAATATAGTCCTAGCTTTTCTGTTCTCAGCTGTTGGGAAAGTGTTGGATTCATCTCTGTTTTTTATCTGCCTCCTAGTGTCTCTGTTATCTGCTCATTCCTTTCCAGTCCAAGCTTGTTTGATGTTTTGAAACTGTATGGGTGGGAAGTCTGTGGACTAAATATACCTGTCCCTAGATTCTGTTGGGATTTTATAAGTGTATCTCACATACTGGAGCCTAAATTCAGTGCATTCTGGATGTATATTTCACAGAAAAAAATATTGTAAAAGTTTAACATCAGAAATGGACTTTTTCTTTTTAGAGTTTTTTTATTTACTTTTAGAGAGGGGGAGGGAGAGAGAAGGAGAGGGAGAGAAACATCGGTGTGTGGTTACCTCTCACGCACCCCATACTGGGGACCTAGCCCACAACCCAGGCATGTGCCATGACTGGGAATTGAACCGGCGACCCTTTGGTTCACAGGCCAGCACTAAGTCTACTGAGCCACACCAGCTAGGGCAGAAATGTACTTTTTGTTTTCAGCAAAATAATTTTTAATAGGATAGTATTTTGTGTGTAATAGTGGCTCAATTTTCTAAGAGGGTGAATAAGAAAATGTGGTATTTTCCTCCTTGTGTTTGGGCTTTATGTTGGTTTCTGAGCAGAAATGAAAGTAGCTTACCAACTATTATAACTTTTAATTGTAGAGAAGTTGACCAGTGAGATTCAGAGTCGGGAAAATAAATGCATGGCTATGTACAAGAAGCTGAGCAGGTGGCCAGAATGCAATGCTCTTTCCCGGCGCCTTTTACTGAAAAAGTAAGTAGGTGCTTTTTTTTTTTTTTTTTTTTTTTTGGACTTGAGTCTAGAGTGGGGCTTTCAGGTGTCATCATTGATATGTTCTGTCTACGGGATTTCTGGGCATAAAGTAAAATCTTTTAGTAGTGTGTCCTGGATGTTTTTAGAAGTTTTTGATGAACCATCATCTTTTCATAGACTTAGTAGGTCTTTAGAATGAACCCTGAAAATGATTTGTCAAATTTGACATTCAATATTGGTCTAAAGGAGAGACCCTCTCCCCCCATTTAGGAAGTGCTAATGTGGGGAGTTTTCTGTTAAGAATATTAGTTTTCTAGCCCTGGTCATTTTATTGAAGGAAAGAGTAGTCTCTTAAAAGTTTTTTCTTTGAAATTGCCTCTGGAGTGCTGTCCTTTTGGGGCTGCAGAGAAAACCCAGAGGGAGGGATAGGACTTTCCTAGTAAAGTTTAAAATGTAACTTAAAAAATGAGCCGAATATCTTGGTTTCTAAGGCAGATGTGTCATAACTTGGGTTTAATCCTGTGTGCACCATTCAATCTGATTTTAGCTCAGATGACTGGCAGTTCTATCTGACTTACTTCGATTCTGTCTTTCGACTGATTGAAGAGGCCTGGACTCCTCCTGCTGAAGGTGAACAGTAAGTTGTCTTCTTTTCAGAGTTACAGTATCACTTTTGTTGTTGTTTTGTATTACAATTTTTTCCTTTCATTTTACAATGGCACCATCTAATATGTTGTAGCAAAAGAATTTCATTATAAGCTTTATCGAATTCTCTTTTCTGGTCTCAGTAATTTATCCCTTTCAAAGTAAGACTTTTCTCTCCATTTAAAAAAATTACAAAGTAAAAATTATTCCAAAAATTTTCCACTCTTTTTCTAGGAACCAGGTAGAGGTAGTTAATCACTCTGCACTAATGATTGCTAAAATTGGGAGTAATCATATGCCATGTTACCTACCAGAAAATGCTTGTAGCTCTCTTTCATTCCCATTTGTATTGTTTTATAATGATCAAATGCTTTTTGTTTTATTTATTTATTGTACAGTTGTCCCCATTTCCCCCCCATTACTCTGCCCTTTTTTCTTATTTTTAAATTTGTTTCTTCAAATAAGTTTGGTTTGACTTTAATTTTGTAATGGACAATAGAGGCACAAAATACCTTTTTTTGTGTGTTTATACCCAGCTCTTTAGAAGGAGAAGTACATTATTCTGCAGAAGAAGCTGTGAAGTTTATAGAAGATCGAATAACAGAAGAATCTAAAAGTTCTCGCCATCTTCGGGGACCACATCTAGCTAAACTGGAGCTGATTAGACGTTTACGACGTCAAGGTTTTAATGATGAGTACAAACTGGGTAAGAAACTGTAGTGATAGTTGGGAGCCCTGGAGAAGATATAAGCGTGCTCTCTGTACTCAAGTTCAGTATTCATTATCTGAGGCCTACAATGACAGAGTTGTGTGTGGGAGGCAAATGTCTTCATAACCTGAAAATATTTGCTAATAAATGGACCACTTATTAAATTAGCCCTCAGTCTCTTCCTAGCCATCAGAGTCTTTGTCAGACATTTTTTTGCTGACCCAATAGTAATGTCAAAATCAATTTCAAAGTAAAATAGCCAGTTTTGTAAAAAGTTTCAGGATTTCGTGAAGTGGATAAAGTTTCTTGAAAATCTGCTCCCAGCACTCACGCTGATGAAAGAAAATCTAGAGTTCCAGGCAACGTGGAGGCATAGATAGAAACCCTTTGCTTCCTCCCACAACCAAAAAGGAGGATAACAACCAATCTAAAAACAATAAACAACCGCAAGTGTCAGAAAATCAAACTGCATGGAACGTTGACAACCAAAGAATTAAAGAAACAGTCAACCAGACCACCCAGACCAGTAGGAGGAAGATGGACAGAGAGAGCTGCAAGGCAGCGCACCATGTGGGTGGGGGTGAGTGACCGGGAGACGGAGACTCAGAGCTGACTGTGGACTACGGCGGGGTTTGCCACAGTGAGAGAAACTCCCAGTCTCACACAGGAGTTTGTTGGAAAGTGGGGCTAGAGCCCAGCAAGCAAGCTGCATTGTTCCCTCTCTGACCCCAACAGGCAGCCCCTCAGCGCAGCAACTAGAGTTGCTTTGCCCTGGTGAATACCTAAAGCTTCGCCCCCTTACAGTGTAACAGGTGTGCAGAGGCAAAGAAATATGGTCCAAATGAAAGAACAGAGCAAAACTCCAGAAAAAGGGCTAAGTGATGAGGAAATAGCCAACTTGATAGAGTTCAAAACATTGATAATCGAGATGCTCACAGAACTGATTGGGCTCAGTTGCAAAATGAAAGAACAAATGAAGGCTACCCAAAGTGAAATAAAGTAAAATATTCAGAGAACCAACAGTGACATGAAGGAAACCAGGACTCAGATCAACGATTTGTAACAAAAGGAAGAAATAAGCATCCAACTGGAACAGAATGAAGAAACAAGAATTCAAAAAAAAAAAAAAAAAAAAAAAGGCCCTGGCTGGTGTAGCTCAGTGGATTGAGCGCGGGCCTGCGAACCAGAGGATCGCGGTTCGATTCCCAGTCAGGGCACATGCCTGGGTTGCAGGCCAGTTTCCAGCATGGGACACACAAGAGGCAACCATACAGTGATATTTCTCTCCCTTTCTCCTACCCTTCCCCTCTAAAGATAAATAAATAAAAATCTTAAAAAAAAAAAAATGAAGAGAGGCTTAGGAATCTCTGGGACAACTTTAAACATTTCAATATCCGAATTATAGGGGTGCCAAAAGGAGAACAAGAGCAAGAAATTGAAAACTTATTTGAAAAAATAATTAAGGAAAACCTCCCCAATCTGGTGAAGGAATAGACTTCTAGGAAGTCTAGGAAGCCCAGAGAGTCACAAAGAAATTGGACCCAAAGAGGAACACACCAAGGCACATCATCATTAAGTTACCCAAGATTAAAGATAAAGAGAGAAAAGCAGCAAGAGACAAGGAGACAGTTACCTACAAAGAAGTTCTCGTAAGACTATCAGCTGATTTCTCAAAAGAGACCTTCCAGGCAAGAAGGGGCTGGAAAGAAGTATTTGAAGTTATAAAAGGCAAGGACCTACATCCAAGCTTGTTCTATCCAGCAAAGCTATCATTTAGAATGGAAGGACAGATAAAGTGCTTCCCAGATAAGGTCAAGTTCAAGGAGTTCATCATCACCAAGCCCTTATTATATGAAATGTTAAAGGGACTTATCTAAGAAATTGAAGATTAAAAGCTATGAACAGTAAAATGACAACAAACTCACAACTATCAACAACTGAACCTAAAAATATAACAACAATGAAAACAAAAACTTATCAAACAATAGAACAGGAACAGAATCAGAAATGGACATCACATGGAGGGTTTCCCGTGGGGAAGGAGAGGGGAAAAATGCGGGGGAAGGTACAGGGAATAAGAAGCATGATTAGTAGGCATAAAATAGACGGGGGAAGGTTAAGAATGGCATAGGAAACTGAGAATCAAAGAACTTATATGTACAACTCATGAACATGAACTAAGGGGAGGGAATGCTGGAGGGTTGGGGGTGCAGGGTAGAGGGAGGATAAAGGAGAGGAAATTGGGGAAACTGTAATAGCATAATCAACAAAATGTACTTTAAAAAAAGAATATCTAGCAGAATTAGAACAGTTAACAGTTGAAGAGAAAGTTTTTAAGGATAATGATAAGCTGGGTGAAAAGAACAATTTGGATAGTGAAGCATTAAGAGAGGCCTTCAGGAAATTTGATGCTTTTAGATGTTTTTATAAAATTATTCTTTTTTTGAAATTGAATTTATTGGGGTGACATTTGCTAATAAAATTATGTGGGTTTCAGGGGTTAAAATGCTTCTTTTTGAGCTTACTGCACAGGAAGTGAAAGATGTCATGTTGTGTTAGTTCACAGCTTTGTCGAAAACAGTGGCACCCCTGCCCTACCAAAGCAGTAGTTTTTTGCTAATACTAAGCATTAGCTTTAAGAATTACACCCTATATCTCATTAAGTTGAACATAATGAACTTTATTAATTTTTCAATTTCATTTTAAGATAAAGCTCCAAAGAAACACCCCCTCCCCGCTGCTACTATTATGGAAATTTTGTTTTCATTAGAAGTTGATACACTTTAAGAAGAATTTTTTTTTTTAGGGACCAGTTGTCCCTAAAACTTATCCTAGAATAATACCTAATTCTAATACCTAAAACTTACAATATCTAATATCTAATACTAAATACCTAAAACTTATCCTAGACTATCTCTGTCCATTTTAATCATCCAATCAATGATTTTTTTTTAGCTTCTTCTAAAATTAACTGTGGACTTATCTCTGTCATTCCGTTTGTAGACTATTAACAACCAACTTTGAATTCCATCTTAACTTCTTTGCCTCTACATCAATAATCTGTCTGTGTTAGTTCCAGAATTGCAAATGAAAATTTTCTGTGACTTTAGGAAATGTTAAAGTAGATTTCAAGAAATTGTTTTCTTTCCAGAGCTGGGTATAAAAATGTTTTGATCTGCTTTGACCTTTGCTATATTCATCTTCTATCTTTTTCTTCCTTATTACCAGCCCACACCTTACAAGTTTGTAAATTTGTCTAATCTCCACAATATTTTTTTTTTCACCAAACCAGTGAATGATTCTCAGTCTCCTAGGAAAATCTGTTTAAAGCTCTGGACTTCTGTTCCCAGAGACATGTAAATAGGGACTGGGACCTAAAATTTTATAGAACTCTTGTTTAAAATCTCTGCTTCTTAAATCTAGTACAATTCGAGAACATTTTACTTTTATTTTATTCTTTGTTTTTCATTTGAGGAAAAATAAAAATGAGCTGGTAGCTTTCTGCATTTCTCTGACCTTGTCAGAGTTATTGGCCTGTGGTTCTTCCCATTTATTCTCTCTTTCGTTGGCGTTCTATTAGCCAACATTGCCTTTCATGTAATTAACAGTTATTTGATACTTCTGAAGTGGTTCAGGAACTGTTGTGGAGAAAAGCATGTTTGCTTAAGAAAACTTAACTATTTAAATTTTAATTGAATGAAAAGCTTCACATTTCCTAAGTGTAACGATAGGTAAACTGAATTTGTAAGATTCTTTTCCGTTTTAAAACATTTTTTTTTTTATTTTTAACTAGGCGAGATATCTTCTAGCCCTCCTTGTCATTCTCATTCATTCTTATTCAGCATTCAAGCAAAATTATAATTTAATTGAAATAAATGATTTTCAAATCAGACTTAAATTAGAAATTGCTTCAGTCTATGAATAATTTAGTGATGTTTTTTTTTTCTCTTAGGTGACCCAGAAGAATTAATGTTTCAGTATTTTAAAAAGTTTGGGGATAAACCTTGTTGTTTTACAGACCTTAAGGTGTTTGTTGACCTCTTGCCTGCTGCACAGTGTACAAAAGTAAGTACAATTTGGAATTCTGCCGGGTGCCTGTATTTATTGTAACTAGGTTAAATGTCTGCTTTCCTTTCTAAGATGTGCAAGAGTGGCGAACATGAGATATCAAGATAACCACTCTATCAAGTACTCCAGGGGCTATCAGGTTAAAGGCATGATTTCTTGTTAAGTTAAGCCACATGAGAATAAGCCCCTGGTAGATAATTAGAGTCTTATTTAGTGTTTTAATGGGTTTTTTTTGGAGATAATTGTAGATTTATATGCAGTTATAAATGAAATAACACAGAGAACTCTGTGTACCCTTCACCTATTTTGCCCCAGTGGTAACATATTGCATAATTATAGTATGATATCATACGTAGGCAGTTGATGTTGATAGTCCACTGACTTTATGCAGATTTCACCAGTTTTGCAAACATTCGTGTGTGTGTGCGTGTGTGTGTGGTGTTTTTGGTGTTTCTAGTGCAGCATTTAATTTAGCACACGTGGATTACGTGACCACTACCACAGTCGAGATGCAGGACGGTTCACCACCAGGGCCTACTTTAAAAAAACAACAACACTTTATTTATTTTTAGAGAGAGGGGAAGGGAGGGAGAGAAACATGGGTCAGTTGCCTCTCCTATGCACCCTGACTAGGGCCCAGACCCCCAGGGCTGGAACTGGTGTTTTTTAAAGTTCTTGCCAAATTTAAATAATTAAGTACATTTAATGCAAGATGTTACCTTGGGAGAAAGTGGGTGAAAGGTACATGGAATCTCTGTATGTGAAAGGTACATGGAATCTCTGTATGTTATTTCTTACAACTGCATGTGAATCTACAATTATCTCAAAATAAAAACTTAAATTACAAAAGCAATTTAAGGCTACTGACCTCCCATAACTAACTGGTCTTTTCAATGCCTAATGTTTCCTTTAGGAATGCATTTGTGTGTCAGTATAATGGTGGGTTTGTTTGTTTTTGGTCATCTACTCTTAGTCTTTTTCATTGCTACATTATATATTATGTTGATGTGTTATAACTTTTGAAACATTTTCACAATACTTTTAATCTTTTAGTGTGTATATAGTACATGGTGTTGACCAAATACTTTTGGCCATTAGTGAACGAGAGTGCCAGTTTCACTGGAGTTTCACCAGCAGTATTTGCTGTTAGAAATTTTTTTTTTTTTTAAGATTTTTATTTGTTTATCTTTAGAGGGGAAGGGTAGGAGAGAGGGAGAGGGAGAGAAATATCAGTGTGTGGTTGCCTCTCATGTGTCCACTACTGGGAACTGGACTGCAACCCAGGCATGTGCCCTGACTGGGAATCGAACCGCGATCCTTTGATTCGCAGGCCTGCGCTCAATCCACTGAGCTACACCAGCCAGGGCTTGTTAGAAATTTTTTTGTTTTAGTTATTTGGTAGATAGAAAATGGTATAATAAAGGGCTTTTACTTTGTATCTTTTCCTTGATGTCTTTTTCTAGACCATTTCAATATTTGTTAATTATGGCTTACTAAAGACTACTTCCGTTTTGAGATCTGTCCTCTTTTTTTCCCCACTCCGCAGTTTATCAATCAGTTACTTGGAGTTGTTCCTTTGTCCACACCAACAGAGGATAAGCTGGCGCTGCCTGCGGACATCAGAGCTTTGCAGCAGCATTTGTGTGTGGTGCAGCTGACAAGGTTACTGGGCTTGTACCACACGATGGGTAAAAATCAGAAACTGAGTGCGGTCAGAGAGCTGATGTTGAGGTACCAGCATGGACTGCAATTTGGTGAGCAAGCTTGCAGAATGTGCTCTTGTTCCCTGATCTGCTAAGACTTAGAAATTAGTTTTTTGGTTTGTTTTTCGGTTTTGTTTTTAAATCACTCATAGCACCTGTTTCAATGAGTTTGGCAAGAAGATTATTTTGTGAGGTGCTAAGACTATCCAAGTAATAAAATGCAGAGCCTTTCTAAAGCTTGGAGTTTTACTGTTATTTTCTTCCACATTTTATTTTTAAAAAATTTGAGTATAACTGGCATACAATGTTAAGCTTGGAGTTTTAAGTAATTAGAGTTGTCCATGTTGTTCCTGACCTGGCGAGCTAACTCTTTTTCACAGTGTGTGGCTCATGTGAATTGCATAGTTTATGGTAATCGTCACATTTTCTGCTTATTTGTCTTACTATTCATAATAGACTATGTAAGTGAATAAAAGGAATGTAAATGGTGAGATATTTAGAAATAAATGACCTTCAGATTGCTAGATATATGTGGTCAAATATCAGTTATCTGATTAGATGATATTAGTATTTCTCTGCGTTCTAAAAAATCAGGTGAAGGAATGAGCGTATTACTACTTTAGTTATACATGACCCTTTGGCTTCTGTTCTGTTCTTCACCCACACCTTCCAAATCCTGCTGCTTTTCCTGGGGGGCCATTTCAGGCACCACCTCTGTTCTGGGGTGGGGCCCTTCTGTTCCAGCTGAGTCCAGTCTCGCCTTTTGAACCCTTTAGTTCATAGCTTGTATTTTCTTCTGGTATTTACCCAGTTCTTATTATTGTCTTTTCCTGTCTCTTCTCCCCCTTATCACTTTTCCTGCTTTAAAAAACTTCTTTGGAGCTGTAATAGTTAAATAAGTGTTAAATACAGATGTGTTTCCCCCCCTGTAGGGAAATCCTGTTTGAAAACCGAATTGCAGTTTTCAGACTATTACTGTCTCCTTGCTGTCCATGTGCTTATTGATATATGGAGAGAAACAGGTAAGGAACAATCATTTCAGTTTAACTTTATTCTTTTTTTAGTTGACTATAAGTCCATGCACTAATTGCACAGTCCAAGAATTTCATTTGTTTTTAGGATTTTCTTTCTTGCCCTTCTTCAGGGTGCTTCTGGAAGAACCTAAGTCTCCATGTATCCCCCTCCCTGAAATCAGGAAAATCTTAAGTCAGTGGATATCTGTTCTGATTTAAATGTTTCTGAATAATGAATAATGACTATAAAAAACCTATTACAAAGTTAGAGCAATTATCAAACAGAGAAACTGATTCAGAGATGGATGTATAGGCCCATGGAATGGAACAGCCCTTTTATTTACTTAAAAAAAGTTATATATAGGAAAAGGAACTCTTTGGAATACAGTTCTCGTTAGCCCACTGAAGGCAAAAATGTCATACATGGTAAAGAAAGCATCGTGAGTCCTGAAGCAGAAGGGTGATTTGCAAATGGCATTGAGATAGCCTTTTCTTTAGGTCTCACCCCTCCTGACATGTTCTCTTATTAGCAGTTTTTGGGAAAAAATAACTGCAGATACTAACTGCATATTATTCACTAGAATAAACTACAGAAGAAGCAAAGGGCTGGGCAGACAGCTGTGTGAAAGACAGACATGACCCCTGCCCTCATGGATCGTTTTACAGAGCACTCCATTTTGATACTGTCATCCTCAGGCTTGAAATTCACCAGAGGTACCCTGTTTTCCAAAGGGCAAAGGCCAGTCTTTCTAGGATAATTTGCAATGTATTTTTGTAATCCAGCCTCTGCCTACATCTCCAGAGTCTTATGTATTGGGTTGGCCAAAAATCCATATAGCTTTTTTCCACAAGATAAAAGACACACTTTTCATTTTCACCAAGAACTTTATTGGTTTGGATACTTTCGGCTATTCCCCATGTGGTAGCACATTGATTGTTCTCAGTTACTGTCTTGATTTAATCGCTACCAACTTCAACTAGTCTACCCGTGGAGCATCATCCAGCGAGAAATCTCCAGCACAAAACTTCGCAAATCACTTTTGACACATTTCATCAGTCACAGCATCTTCTCCATACACTGCACAAAGCTTTTTTTTGTGTTTCAGTTGTGTTTATAACTTTCTTGAAATAATAAAGCGTAATATATTGAAAATGTTGTGTATTTTCTTCCATCTTTAGTATTAAAATGGCTACACAAAAACTTACCAGTTTGATTTATTTTTTTAAATGCACACTGATATGACAGCTGTCACTATAGAATCTAACGAAGTTGTTTCAGATGAAGTCAAAGACAACTAAGCGCTACTAGAGCCATTGTACAGGAAAAAACACACACTTTGGCCATCCTAATACTTACAGTACTGAATCTTCTTTGTTGTTGCTACTTTCGAACATCGTATTGCCTCTCTTTGAAATAACTTTGTTACCTCCTTCATCAAATTTCTACTGAAACAGTGCCTCTGACAAGCCTGTCTTGATTTCACCCCCTCCCTCATTGCGGATTTTATGCCCCTTCTGAACTTTTTGTAGGCCATTGTATATACCCATGTGATAGTACTTGTTACAGCGATAGTACTTGTGATAGTACTGGGGATGGAGGTTCAGTCTTTTTGTTAGAGTATTTGTTATCTTAATCCCAGATTCACGAGGTTGCTTTGGGCTATAAAAATCATCTGAATGTAAAAATCATTGATGAACTAAGTGTTTGGCAGTTTGGTCCCTACTCAGCTATCCTTCCCCACTTACCTCTAACATTCTTGCTCATACTGACTACAGCTTTGTTAATTTCTTGGTTTTTGAGCAAAGATATCTGACCATCTAATAGTAAAGGCTAACATTGGTTCATCAGGCACTTGAAAGTACTATACATGAATTAGCTAATTTAAACCTCATAATTATATAGTTAAGATTGTTACAGTTTTACAGATAAGAGAAATACAGGGTAGAAAGAGAGAAGTTAGGTAATGTTTCCAAAATCATACACTGCAAATACATGGGAAATTGGCAGATATTATAAAGATACAAGTTTTTTTTTTTTTTAATTTTTATTTGTTGATTTGAGAAAAAGAGAAACACTGATTTGTTGTTCCACTTTTTATGCATTCCTTGGTTGATTCTTATATGTACCCTGCCTGACAAGGGATTGAACCTGCAACCTTGGTGTGTCAGGACAACTCTCTAACAATTGAGCTACGTGGCCAGGGCAAGATACAAGTATTTTTAAAGTCAGTGAAAGTGATGTTGAAGTGCCGCAATCCTAGGCATTGTCACTGTTCAAGATGAATCTGGCAAAAATTAGAAACAGACAATTGGCGAGGATGTTGAAAGAGACTGGCTTGAATACGAAAGAATTAAGAAGAGTGCATTAGGAAATTGGTGATGTTCTCGAATGTTTTTCAGAAAGGCATTTTTAATGGTTGTAGAAAAGTCAAATGCGGAGCGAGGATGTAATTTTTCCTTCCAGTTTTATTGAGATAACTGACATACTGTACTGGTTTATGGTGTAGAGCATAATGGTTGGGTGGATATAGATGTGGATTGTGAAACAGTTACCACAGTGAGTGTGGTTAACATCTGTCCCACACGTAGCTGTGTTTTCCCTTGTCATGAGGACTGTTAAATCGTCCCTCTTAGCAAATTTCACATGTACCCTACAGTATTAACTATAATTACCATGCTGTACATTATGTCTCCAGAAGCTGTTTATTATCTTCTACTGTTTTGTTATAAAATTTTGTCCCAAAAAGCTTTGTTGGTAAGAATTTACGTAGAGTTGTTGTTAGGTCTTAAATTTTGCAGAATAAAATTATAAATGTTTTAATAATATTTGGTTTAATAACTCAGAAGTATACATTAAACCATTTTTTTGCTCTTTGAAATTTTGTTTCTATTTTAAAGAGCTCTTTAAGATTTATGGGTTTTTTCCTAATGTTAGTTATCGTAGTATAACTAGGATTTCTTAAAATGATCTATTCTCTATACTTGTTCAACTGTCTCTTCCATTGAGTTCTGAGTCTCGTGAGGCCAGGAGCCACCTGTGACTCTTATCTTGAAGTCTCATGTCTAGTGCTGCTTAAGTGTAGGTCAGTGACTTTTAAATTAAATAAAATTATGATTTTAAAGACCAGGTAGCAACACGGGAAAACACTTAAAAGTGAAAGAGTAGAACACAAAATGGGAAGTGTGCTCTCACTACTACTGTGGAAAAGCAGTTGTGATTCAAAAGCAGCACTGCAGTAGTTTAAGTAGATTATGTGTAGTTTACATCGATTGGGTAGGAGTATAGATATTAAAGCTCCAGTTTTTTATTTCGTTTATTTTCTCTTGGAAAAAAGCGTAATCAATATAATTTTTAAAGCTCAATAGATGAGCTTTTACTTTAGGTGTTTTATTCTTGCTTGTGTGCCGACTGTAAAAGCAGCTCGTATAAACTGTGGAAAACTGCTCGGGCCAGGTGGCTCAGTTACCTGGAGCATCGCGCCATGCTTGATCAAAAGGGTGTGGGTTCAGTTCCCTGTCAGGGCACGTGTGTAAGTTGCGGGTTCAATACCTTGTTGGGTGCGTACAGGAGGCAGCCTATCAATGTTTCTCTCTCACACTGATGTTTCTCTCCCTCTAAAAAAAGCATTAAACGTACCCTTGAGTGAGAATTAAAAAAATGTTTGGAAAAAGGTGTATTTTAACCTCACTTTTCCTGCTTCCACAAGGCACTCAACATTTTGCATATATCATTTTGTCTTTCTCTGCATATTTTTTAGACTTTAGATGAACTATTCATGCTCATTTGAATTCTGTGTGTCTTGTACTGATCGGTATTATGAAAGTAATTTCCCTTGTTATTAAAAACTCTTCGTTAACATCAAATGGCTGCATGATATTTCAGTGTGTGGGTGTTGGTATAATTTATTAATGCAGTGAGTATTTTTGTATATAAAGCTTTATCTACATTTCATGTTATTTTCTCTAGGTAGTCTTTTAAAAGAGAATTTACTTAATCTTTAAAACTTGATACATTTCGCCTTTTGATTTTTAGTGGTTCAAAAAAAGTGTATCATTTTATTTTGATTATTAATGAGCAAGTTTTTTCAAATATTATTGATGCCCTGTTGGTAGAGTGACATATGGAAGATAAATGATGTCTAGAGAAAGCATCTGTCTGAGATTTTGTAGAGAAAATCCTCTACTAGGAGGGTTGGTGGACTCTAGTTCTTCAAAATCCATCCTTTCTCGGGATCTGAGATCCTGTGAGATTCCATGACTTTCCTGCACAAGACTTGGCAGCTTAAAATTTGCATCTGTTTTGCAGATACATGTTTAGTAATTGAGGGACTGTCTATTCAGGGAAATCCCCTGTTTTGCTTACAGGTGTGTAGCTAAAATTTGTTCTCTGCTACCTAAACTCATTCTTAGAATAGTTACGGGAGGTAATGATGTCAGTAAGTTTTTGTTCTTGAGAAACCTGCATTGGCTTTCAAAACCTGTGGGTAATGCTATGACATTTTGGTTTTAGGTGACGAGACTGCTGTGTGGCAGGCCCTGACTTCGCTGGAAGAGGGATTAACTCACAGCCCTTCCAATGCTCAATTCAAACTGCTGCTTGTTCGAATCTACTGTGTGCTGGGGGCGTTTGAGCCGGTGTTGGATCTGTACTCCAGCCTCGATGCTAAGCACATCCAGCATGATACCATTGGGTTGGTAGTATACACTCTGAATAATAGCAGCCCTTACACATGGTACTCTAACTTTCCCATTTTAGCAGTGAAGTTGTTCCTGGTATTAAGCTTTTTAGATGAAATAATCACCTATTATGACTCACCGCAAAGCAGTAAGAGTTTATATTTGCCAGCATTTTGTAGTAATGTTAAAATTTGCACAGTTTAGAAATGCTAAGAAAGTTTCCCCAGAGACAGCAAACAGCTATATACTTTGAGCCTTTTTTCTTAGCACACGTGGGTTTCAAGTCTTCAGCCTTGCAGTTGAGGTTAACACATGTGCTCTATTTGCTGACCTTAGAGAGCCTTTGAATTTGTATTGTAACCGTTCTTTGTGATGAATCAAGGGTGTTTTCTCTATCCCCCACAGAGCTGTTTTAAGAGGACAGTATTCTGTTCTCTTACAAATTGTGTTTCATTGGTGTCTGAGTGTAAGAAAGCATGTCATGGAACTTTAGGGCTCTCACAAAACTGAATTAACTTTGCTCTCTTAAAAAAGATTTGGTTCTGTGAATTAGATAATTTATATGACAGGATGTTTAAACTGTTCCATATGCTTAGCTATTGCTCTGACATAATAATTTGAAGTATAGTATATGATACTAGAGGTGGGTAAGTATAACGTGTTTTTTTTTTTTTCTTTCCTCCCAAACTAGTTATCTTTTGACCCGTTACGCTGAATCCCTAGGTCAGTATGCTGCTGCATCCCAATCCTGTAACTTCGCACTCAGGTTTTTCCACTCCAACCAGAAAGATGTAAGTGAAAAAACAGTTTTTTAAATATGGTCTTGCCTGCTGAATGCACACATTGCAGAGAGCACCTTCCCCGTGTCGCAGGTGCACGTGTCGAGGTGTACTGCGCTGTACTTGCAAGCGCCCTCAGGCCATAGCTTAGTGGCCAGCGCTGTTAGGTGGCGGTGAAGAGTTGTTTGTGGTTGATAGAATGGGCATGTCTGATAGAATCCATACGAAGGCGAATTTAAAACTGGGTATTCATCGAATAGAAAGTGTTAATACCTCTCAGGCTGGCCTTTGAATCTCTAAGAGGCTTTTTCCGAGGACACGAGGATGCAATACAAGCTTCTACGACAGCAGCTGCTCTCTGTTACCTTGATTCATTTCTGAAGTCTGTAACCACTGTTCTCTTTGCCAACAACGAATGCACCTATATTTCCTTAGAATTGTAAAATTGACCAGTTGTAAATAATTTCAAGAAACTTTGGTCAATAGTATTTTTTTTTAATTAGCAGTAAATAGGATAGAGCCTCTGTGTGCCATAACAAAAGGATGGGATTTGCACCATATTTTTCATCGCAAACAGACTTGGTCTCCACTCGTGAGTTGAGCCGTTTCTGTGGAAAAACCACATGCATAGTCTCCACTTAGCCAACTAGCTATGCAAAACCACCCAGTAACATATGTGAAGATAGGCATGCCTTCAAGGACGGGCACTGCCTGCTTGGTTCTCGTGCTTCTGAGACCCGTCGCCTGGAGTTGGGCCGTGCCAGATATCCGCCCATCGCGTCCCGTTTTCATGGTCTAACAGCAGCTAAGAAAGTGGGCAAGAGAGCTCCTTTCTGGGGTTCTGGATGGCGAACACCCATGAGGACTTTAAAAAAGTGTCTTGTAACTGTGATGTCTGCGGCTAATCTATCTGCCATCTAATTCTTTAGGGGTACACACACACACACACACACATATATATATATATACACACATATTAAAATTTTATTTTAATTGTTGTTCTTGTACAGTTTTCTGTCTTTTACTCCCATTCTTTAGAGATATATTAAATAGAAGGCAAGGGCGGAGTAGAAACATTTCTGAACAGTAGAATGTAGGTTTGTTATTCTGAGCTTGCAATAATTATGTCCTGACAAGCATCAGGGCATGGCCTAGAGGGCTGATGTAACTAGGGATGGTGAACCATGCTTCATCTATTGGCTTTTTAGCCCTGTTTTCCTCCCCTGTGACCTCTCTCCCCAGAGACTGGTATCTCTTGTCAGACCTCATTTTGTGCCATAGCTCCTGACCAGGGAGAGAGGGAAGTGGGCATGAGCTTTTGAACATACTGCTCAGAAGGTGCTGCCTGCTTAGAGGCCAGAGGGTATCTTTTGGACCTTGGTTTCTAAAATGTCTTAGCATGAGTGGGCAGTTGAGTTATAAATCAGTGAGTTTTCACTGTGTGTTCAAGTATCTGCTTGCCCTTCTGTTTTCAAGTAGTTTTATTAACTCAAAAGAAAAAAGCTCCTTAAATCTCACCATTCTGGCTCTCATTTCTATATTTCTTTTTTAAAATTAAATTTTGGTTTTTTAATTGATTTAAGAGAGGAGAAGGGAGAAAGAAAAACAACAATTTGTTGTTCCACTTATTTATGTATTCATTGATTGATTCTTATATGTACCCTGACTGGGAATTGAACCCCCAACCTTGATATATCAAGACAATGTTCTAACCAACTAAGCTAGCCAGCCAGGGCTCATTTGTATATTTCTAAGGAAGAGGTTAAAGAAAAGATTCTTTTCAGATAGTTTTGAGGTGGGAGTGGGGGTAAATAAGGGATGTAACATTCTCAAAGAACCATGTTGTTCATGATTTGGCCAATAAAGGCACATTATTTTATCCTAATAAAAATTAAGCTTTAATTTTCCCCTATAAATATTGTGTCTAAAGAGTTGTTTTGAACGCACACATATACATGCAAACAAGTGAAAGTATTGTAGTGTGGAAAGGAGACCACCAGGAGTGACTTGAGAGGGCATGTTGTCCTCAGGGGCTTTTGTCCCTTTGTTGTTTTGCTGATGGTTGTGCGTGGCAGGAATGATAATTCATCTAAATGTTTGTGATGCTGAATCTGATAAAATTATAGTATGTCGTTGATCTGGGACTAGCACACTCTGCTTGGCGTTTATATTTTATTACTACTAACTGAGAAGACAGAACTTATTTAATCACATTAGGTAAATAATCTTTGGGGGATGCTGGAGGCAAAAGCAAAACACAGTACAGCAAGAAAAATACACCTTAAGCCTTAGTGCCTAGCTCAGTCCTCAGACAGGAAAATGGACACTGGAGTAGAATGTTTCCTGTAGGAGTTTGATGCTGAGACTGTTGTAGCTTTGTACTGTAACCTTCTGCTAGTCTTAGAAACCTCTCTGGAAGTGAAAACTCTATGCTCTTCATCTTTTATTCTTGGTCGTTTTGGGGGTCTCCAGATGTTGTGTCCTTGAGTGACTGGTGTATTTCAATTCCCAACTAGCTCTTTGAAAAAACACTTTTACTCCTAAATGGAAAATCTGACTTTTTGCTTGGTAAGGCTTTGTGCTGTGGAAGTGACGGTTGTGTTCGGAAGGTCTGCACAGGGAGTTTCTCTCTGGGAAGGTCATCGTCTGCTGTCATCATGACTTGGAAATAGATTTTTACAATATGAGAATTACAGCTAGATTTTTATATCTCCTAAAGTTACTTATATATTTATACTTTTTAAAAAGTTTTCATTTAACAATCTATATTTTAGATATTCATGAAAACTATTATTCAAGGATTTGATGTCCATGTATTTTGCAAATTTTTAGTGACCAGGGTTCATTTCAGGAGTCTGAATGGGATCTAAATAGCCTCAGTGGTTCGTAAATGAGTAGGAGTAGGTCCAGACAACATTCTCTGATATTCAGAAGTCTTTAAAGTCCCTGTGGCTTCCAGGTTTGCCTGCAGTTCTAATAGGTGGGGTATTTCTTCAATTCGTAGTCCTTTCTCAGCCTTTGCCCCTTGGTAGGTGCCTCGGCCCTTTCCTAGCTCCGCAGTGATTCTTTACTGCAGCATTAAAGGAGGACTGTCTTAGACAAAAGGGCTTCCAGAGGCCTAAAGACACCTCCTTAGTTTGTTGAAGGACTACACATTCCCTCTTCGTAGCCCCCGATTTTTCTCTTTTTAAAGCTGTTTCCTTTTTTTCTAAAGTGGACCACTTCAAAATTAAAACTGCTTCTACACTTGGTAAGGCCAGGTTCTTTCCTTTAATCATACCATATTTTGGAACTGTAATTGATAAGTCTAATTAGAATCACCAAAGCCACATTTTTATCCTGATTAATTGCTGGATCATATGTTCCTAACCAGCTGTTTTTTTTTTCAAGTGATAAGTTCCTACCGCAAGGCCTCCTGGTAAACCTTGCTATGTGTTTTTTTTTTTTTTTTTTTTTTTTAAGCCAAGTGGCCATCGGATAGGCATATGTGTTCAGAGTATCCTGCCTCTTCTCAGTGGGGCCTATCACTGTCCTTTAATCAGGCTAGAAGGTACACTTGAGCTTTTTCAGATAGTCCTTCTTTAAACCTGCAGGATCACAAGTAATCTTTTTAATTTTCTTGTGTCCGTCCGTCTTTAATTTCTCCAGATACTGCAGGCAAACAGCTCGCCGAGGTGTCCCAAGGGGGTTTAAAAGCCGCATCGAATGCAGTTGAATTAGCGCCCGTGGCGCAATCCCGCGGCCTGAAATGAACCCTGCGAGGCTGTGTATCAGAGGGTATGTTGTTAACTATTAGCCTATTTTCCTATTGGGCAAATTACTCGAACATTATGGAGATGGGGGCAGAGCTGATTGAGGTTGTGCAAAAAGATTGGCTTTTCTAGAAAGGATCTTTGGGGCAGACATCAGCTTTGAGCTTCACACTTTTCTTGGCCCAAAAGGGTGCCCTCCTGGCTTCTCATCCTGATGGCATAGGTCCACCCATGAAATGTTCTTCCCTGAGATTTTGTTCTGTCGTGCCAGAATTTCTCTTTAGAATTCTTTGTCTTGCCTCTGTTCACAATGTTTCATCTGTATATGCTCATCAGTCTAAATTAAAGCAGATGTGGAGAGTGTTGCCTTCACTTGCTTGTTAAGGAATTTTCCAGTAGGGATCTTAGGTAGTTTGGATGGACAAGTAACCTGCTTCTTGAAGTCTTTCCTCAGAATATGACCTGAGCTTTTATAGGTCTTTGGTTTGGCGACTCATTTCTAATCTGATGTAATATATGCCCTAAGTTTGTGATACTGTATTCAGAAATAAACAAAACCAAGGAGCACCTTTTTTTCTGAAATAGAGTGATTTGCGGCAGGGGGTAGGGTGGTTATATTATTCTGGTGGTTTTGGAGCCTTTGTATACAACAGTGTATCTTAGATGCAGAAAAACATGGAGTAATATCCCTTCCACAATGGCACTAACCAAAGTTTTGACTAATGTGGTATAACAAACCTCTAGTCCTGTTGAACTGACGGATATAACTGCTAAGAAAAGGTCTGTGCGGTGGCGGCAGCAGCTGGTGTTACTAGTAGTAATATTAGTAAAGAAGACATTTGACCCGAAGAAATAATATTTTAAAAAGCTGATATTCAACTTGGTGACCAAGACCTTTAAAGACTAGATTCAACACCTTACTTAATTTTAGCCTGAGTATTTTGTTTTGTTTTGTTTGTTTTTTTGGCTGGCAAGTTTTGCCTTCATTGTCTGACCTCTGAAATATTTATACCAAGGTAATTCTTTTCTTCCCAGACCTCAGAATATATTATTCAAGCTTACAAGTATGGTGCATTTGAGAAGATCCCAGAGTTTATTGCTTTTAGGAACAGGCTGAATAATTCTCTTCATTTTGCACAAGTCCGTACTGAACGGATGTTGTTAGACCTTCTACTTGAAGCAAATATGTAAGTATTGCATAAGAGCTAAAAAAGAACAAGGGATTATATCAGAGGCTGAGAGTCCTTAATGGGTTCATGGGTGACATCAGTAGGCTTAAGCTAAGGCAAATGAGAAAAAAGGAGAAAGTGTGGGGGGGGCAGGGGGCGGGGGAACAGGGGAGAAAGGGGGTGGAGCCTGGTATGTGTCCTGGGAATGAGAAAGTACTGCCAGGTTCCGTACAGAAGCCAGCCAGGCTGTGGGCAGGATTGTGTTTACAAGGGTCCCTGCAAACATGGGGTTTCAGGGACTAATGTTGATCCACTTTATTGTGGTCGGGCTTCCAGACTCAGGTCAGCATGGTCTGTGCTGCGTTCTCTTTCACCTTATATGAGCCTTTGTTTCTTACTAGTAAACCCTTCCTGCCTTCCTTTCTCTTTCCTTGCCTTTCTTTCTAGTAAAACAGAGTCCTAGCTAATATGTTTTATGGCTGTTTTAGTACTGCAATAATCATACATAAATTCTCTATGTCACAGATCAGTCAGCTTAGCAGAGAGTATCAAGTCAATGAGTCTCCGACCAGAAGAAGATGACATCCCGTGGGCAGCCCTGCGGGACAACAGGGACTTGAATGTTTTCTTCAGCTGGGATCCGAAAGATAGGTAACTTGCAAGTAACCTCAAGCAATTTGTTTTTAAAGAATTTGGATGAATCTCATTGACATAAATACGATAACATGTTTGTCCTAAGGATCAGAAAATATAAGTAAGCCACAGTAAGAAAATAAATCTGGCCCCTGTGTTGGGATTATTGGCTAATCTAAAAGTTAGATCCTCCTTTGTAGCATCTGTGAGAGCAGATTCCAGATAGATTGAAGATTATGTTAAAACTTCTTAGACATTCTAGAAGAAAATATTTTTTAAATGGTTGGGGAAAGCCTTTCTTAGCATTACATCAAATCTGGAAACGTAAATAATTTGACCTTTGTAAATATTAGCCTTTATCTAGAAGTAAATTTGTTAACAAGTCCTAAAGCTATGTGGTAAGTTGGTAAATTTCTTCATATATATCAATATCCTTCATATACAGAGAGCAATAAATCAGAAGATAACTAAAAAAATTGTATAAAGGGCTTAACAGGAAGTTCAAAGAAATGTATCTTGTAGCAATAAAGATTTTTTTAATCTATCAAATATAAAAAAAGAGTAATACGTGTGCTCAGCAAGATTAAGGGAAAATGTTTGTTGTGCATTTACATGGGGGTAAACCTTTATGTAACCTTCTCTAACCAAGGAATTTTAGTGATACGTATCAAGGTTGAAAATTCCATTTACTATTTGGTTCGGCAGTTCTGCTTCTAGGAAAGTGGGACCTGAGGGAGCAGGTGCACCAGCACGCAGATATTTGTGTATGAGATTGTTCTGAATACACTGTGATTTAGTGATTTGCTAGGATTTGTGGGACTCAACATGTAGTTGGTACTCACAGGGTTTATTTTAACAAAAGGATACATAACAGGATCAGCAACAGAAAAACACACAGCTGGGAGTCTGGAGAATTCCATGCACAGACTTCCAGTGCCTTCTCCCTCCAGCGAAGGCCCATACCAAGTGTGCTCCTTTCTTCAGCAGTGAAAAATACAGTATGTGTGTGCAATGTTTCTGCTCGGAGAAGCCCTTAGAAAGTTGGTACCCAAGGTTTTGATCATCTGATTACGTGGGCACCCTCTGTCTAGCCTGTTCCAGTATTGCAGACTCCCTGAAGGAAAGCAGGCATTCGCCATAAACCGCAGGGTTTGTGCAGAGAGTCTAGGCACAGGGAGCCACTCTTATCGTTTAGGGAATGGTTGGCGCACCACGTGTCCAGACACCAGCCCAGGGTATCTGTGCAAGCAGGCCCTTCTAGAGGTAACAGCTCAGGCTTGCTGTGCTGATTTTTTCTGCACACACTATCATAAACACATGCAGTTTGGAAAGTAGTGTGAATACTGTGAACCCATTTATGTGTTTAAAATTAGTTACATAAGTATTTTTAGTTGCATTTCGTTCCTCTGTATTGCAAAAATCTGAAAGGATCTATAAAAGCTTGTTAACATGGTGGGTGCTTGATTATCAGGAAATGTTTTCCTAGTTTTTACTTTTCTGTCATTTGAAATTTTTATATCGTATTTTATCATCAGAAAAGTTTCACTTAAGGGGGAAAAATGACCTGTTAAGTAGGTTATCATTCCCATTTGTGGATATCAAAATGCAGACTTGGATGATTTGGGTTTAAGATCATTGAGCTAGTAAATGAGAGGAGCCAGAACCATTCGAAGGCATCTTGTCTAATGAAAGTGAACTTTGAAAGATTTAAAGGCAAAAACATTGAGTAAAAGGGATGGTTTGGGGATTTTTTTTAAAGGGATGTTTCTGAAGAACATAAGAAACTTTCTTTGGAGGAGGAGACCATGTGGTTAAGAATTCGTTCCTTAACACTGAGGCTGATCAGTGGCCTTCCAAGTCTGAACCACCCTGTGGAGCCAAAGAACTCAGAGAAGACCACTGAGAATGGTGTGTCCTCCAGGATTGATATTCTTCGTTTGCTCCTTCAACAGCTGGAGGCGGCCCTGGAGACAGGAAAGCGATTTATTGAGAAAGAAATTCAGGTATCATCAAAATGTATTTTCTAATCAAAGCCACAGTAATCTATGACTGTCTTCTTAAACATAGGAATTTGGGGTGATTCAATAGTGAAGAGCAGTATTCTGACCCAGTTTAGGGTCTCTGCAGGGAAAAGGCAAATATTACAGACTGGGGGAGTTGCAGAGGCTAGCTTAGTATTTACACTGGAGAGTGAGGAAGAGCAAAATAGCTTACCTTTTGTGGTGGTAAATTTTTAATAGCTTTCTGCTTTCACTATAATGATTTAGTTATTGTTTTAGTCCCTGTTAAAAAAAGTCATGGTTATGCTTTCCATGGTTACAGTTGGCTACCTGCAGTCAACTACAGTCTGAGAATATTAAATGGGAATTTCCAGAAATAAACAGTTTGTAAGTTTTAAATTGCTTGCTGTTCCTAGTAACATGATGAAATCTCACCCTTACCATTCTGTCCCACCTTGTCCTGCCTGGAGCACAAATCATCCCTCTGTCCAGCATTCCATGCTGTATACACGACCTGCCCCTTTAGTCACTTAGTAGTTGTCTTGGGTATCAGGATATTGGAGTAACCCTTATTTTCCTTAACAATGGCCCCAAAGCACAAGACAAGTGATGCTGGCAATTTGGGTGTGCCAAAGAGAAGCCATAAAGTGACAAGGTGGAAGTTCTCAATTTAATAAGGAGAGGAAAAATCAAAGGTTGCTGAGATCTATAGTTAAGAACAAATCTTCTATGTAAAGAAGGACAAAAGAAATTTGTGCTGTTTTTCTTTTGCACCTCAAACTGTAAAAGTTACGGCCACAATGTGTAGTAAGTGCTTAGTTAAGGTGGAAAAGGCGTTACATTTATGGGTGCAAGACATGAACAAAACGCATGTTCTGATTGCTGGCAGTGTGTTGCTCCAGAAAGCACGGAGCTCATACGAAGACTTTTCAGTAAGGGATCCCCTGAAACGAGTGACCACATTCATTTAACTGTCATTATGGTATATTGTTATCATTGATCTATTTTATTTCAGCTATTGTTGTTACTCTCTTGCCTAATTTATAAATTAAACTTTATCATAGGTGTGCATGTATAGTAAAAGATGGTATATGTAGGGTTTGGTAGTATCCACAGTTTCAGGCATCCATTGGGGTCTTGGAATGTGTCTCCTGTGGATGGGGGGAGGGAAACTACTATGGTTTGCTGGTCAGTGGTTTGCAAGTTATTCACTAAGATAGATTTTTATCCAGTAGTTATCGTCCTTTGTTTTCTTCCTTTCTTTTTCAGTATCCTTTCCTTGGTCCTGTGCCTACCAGAATGGGTGGATTCTTTAACTCTGGCTGTTCTCAGTGTCAGACCAGTTCTTTTTACCTTGTTAGTGACGTTTATGAGCTGGATACCAATGGTTTAGGTAAGTGCGAATTTACATGAGTATATTCGTTTGCTGGGTCTTTGTCATTGCAACATTACACTTAGTAAATGCAACAGAATATCTAAATTCGTTATTTGGAAATATTTGGAGGAGATGGAAGCCGAAAGCTGTTCTGGTTTAACATACAAGAAAGTATATTTAAAAGATACAAAGTAATATTTTGGAAGTTTAAATTTAAGTCATTTCCATATTCGAAGTCTTTGTTAGGTTTAACATACAAGAAGGTACATTCAAAGTTTACAAAGTAATGTTTTAGAAGTTGAAATTTTAAGTCTTTTCCATATTTGAAATCATAATATTAGATTCAAAAGTTGAAGAAACAAATTCTGGATTTGTTAAAATAGTGTTAGACTTCAGATTGAATTCTTTATTTAAAAATGAAGCCCTCCCTGACCATTATGGCTCAGTTGGTTGGGTGTTGTCCCACAAAGTGAAAGGTGGTGGGTTCGATTCTAGTCAGGGCACATGCTTGGTTGTGGGTTTGGTCCTCTATTGGGGACGTATGAGAGGCAATTGATATTTCTCTCTCACATCGATGTTTCTCTCCCTGTCTTTCTCCATCCCTTCCCCTCTCTCTGAGAATGAATAAATAAAATCTTTTTTTAAAAAAGGAAGCCCTTAGCTTTGTGGAGAAGAGTTTTTTTCTAAGTTTTCAATTCAGTGATCATCACAAATATCCTACAGACTGTGCCTTTTTTTCCCTCTAAATCGTAAGGTTTATACATCCTGTCACTTAGAGTGTTTGAAACATAGATTTCTAGTCTTCCTAGAGAATTCTAGGTGGAAAAGGAAGGTAATTAATACCTTTCTTTTTCTTTTTTTCTCTTTCCCTTTTCCTTTTTTCAGTTTATTTTCCTTTCTGTCATCTTTCTCTCTGCCTCTCAGTAATAGAATTTAGATGCCTATGGCTCTTAAGAGAAAAGAAAATGTTTTTGCCATGTGATGATATTAAGCTTGCTAAAAAAATGAATGTTTTCACTGTTTTTTTCGATTTTAGATGATACAATGGCAATCCAGGAGCGAGTAGAGAATAGTTTTAAGTCTTTATTACAACAGTTAAAAGGTAAGCGATCTTACTGTGGATTCCCCTTTTTTATCTGATAATAGTTCATTTTTAAAAATCGAAACTTGCAAGAAGATTTGAAAGTACTGCATACTCTTGGTATGTTTAAAGAATTATTTTTAATCTTAAAAAGTTTTGATTACAAAGCTATTAGATACCTATCATAAAACAGTAACAAGTATGTATGGTCTTTTCCCCTTTCCTAGACCCATTCCCTAAGGGGTAAGTAAATACTGTTGATGCTTTGGAGTCTCTACTCCTAGATGCCACCCAAAGTATATGGAAATACATAGTAGTAATTATTTTTAACATATGAAAAGGAATAATACATGTTTTTCTGTGTATTTTTTTTAAGATTTTATTCATTTATTTTTAGAGGGAGGGGAAGGGAGGGAGAGAGTGAAAGAAGCATCAATGTGTGGTTGCCTCTCATGCGCCCCCTACTGGCGACCTGGCCTGCAACCCAGGCATGTGCCCTGACTGGGAATTGAACCAGCAACATTTTGGTTTGTAGGCTGGCACTCAATCCACTGAGCCACACCTGCCAGGTGTGTATTTTTTTTTTTAAGATTTAATTAATTTATTTATTTTCAGAGAGGGGAAGGCAGGGAGAAAGAGAGGAGAGAAACATAGATCATTTCCCTCTCACATACCCCCAACTGGGGACCCAGCCCACATACCCGCAACTGGGTACCTGCCTGTAGTCCAGGCATATGCCCTGACAGGCCATTGAACCCACAACCCTTCAGTTTGCAGGCCAGTGCTCAATCTACTGAGCCACACCTGCCAGGGCTGACTGTAATTTCTTACTGCCTTGGACATCTTACCATGTCAATTATGTATTTATATATATAATATCTTGGTAATCTCTACACAAACACACACTCCATTCATTGGTCTTATATCAATGTACGAAATTTATTTATGTATCCCTCCATTGAAAATATTATACACTTGAGTTATTTGTAGCAATATTTATAATGTATATTTATAACAGTGCTGAAATGAACATCTTGGGACTTAAGTTTTTGGGTACTTATTTGATTATTTTCTTCTTATTAAATTCCTAGAAAAGGAATTATTTGATAAAAGGGTACAAATAACCATTTTAAATCTCTAAGGGCCTCTGTTCAGGATTCTGAACAGTCTCTTATTGCTGTAATGAAGAATGATAATTAAAAGATAATCATGATTATGAGAATTAAATGTGGTATTTGTTGTGAAGGTGCATTTCTACCATGTACGTTAGTCTTACAGTCCTTGATGGCACAAGTTCTTCTAAATCATTCACTTGGAGTCTTCGTTTTATTGTGCTGTATTGGGAAAAGGCTTAGAGCCTAGAATATGGAATTTATACAGCTATCTTTTATGTTTTGAAGGCAGTTGAGCGCAATAGTCATGTGGCTTTTTAAAGAACTTAACACAGATCGATATTCTTTGGTGTTTGGTTTATTGTGTGTGAGGGGAGGCTTTTTGGATTAAGCTTTTGTATTCGCTTATTCTTTAGTAGATTGTGCATTGTATTCCTAAAAATAACATTGAAACAAAAGCTGCATAAAACCATGAGATATTTTTCTGTTTTCAGATGTCTTCAGCAAATGTAAAGGCGACCTGTTAGAAGTTAAAGATGGCAACTTGAAAACACACCCTACTCGTTTAGAGAATCTAGTCTTCTTTGGTGAGGTATGTTTTGTTTTCTTCCTGAAAAGCTAGATTTTTCTTAACTGTATGCAGGATTATTTTTTTCCTTTTTTTAAAAATATTTTATTTATTTATATTTAGAGGGAGGGGAAGGGAGAGAGAAAGAAGAGAAACATCAGTGGTGTGTGGTCGCCCACCATGTACCCGCCACTGGGGATCTGGCCCACAACCCAGGCATGCACCCTGACTGGGAATCAAACCAGCGACCCCTTGGTTTGCAGGCTGGCATTCAATCCACTGAGCCATACCAGCCAGGGCGGGATTAATTTTTCAAAATTAAAGAGATATTAGGCACCATACACCTATAACTTAATCCCTCACCCCTGACTTTTGTTAATTGAAAAACTATTAACAAAATTTGTTAATTTGTCTTTTTCTGAGCCAACTCCTTCCAAGAATACCAAGATTTCATTCCAAATGTTAGGTAAACTTCCTGAAATTTGCTTTGCTCATCCTTAAAGATCTGATCCACTTCAAATCTAGATGTTTTCTGTTCGTTTTTCTTTTTGACTCAGCTGTTACTTAGTTTAAATTAATTCCTCCAGCTTCTTTAATTTGTTATTGCTATACTCTAATTACTGAGATTTCTGCATTATGAAGGAGGATCCAGGATCTGATATAGCCAAACTCTCCTCCTTTTTAGCAGAAAAAGGAGAAGAATCACAAACACTCATAATCCATTACCTTTTCTTCAATTTCTGTGGCATATTTATTTACTTTTCTTTCCCTACTAGTCTGTAAGCTTCAGGAGGGCAGTATTTTTTGTTCTGGTGACTGGTACATTGTAAGTGCCTAGGATACACAGAATGAATGAATGAATGAATGAATGAGTAAAATAATTGCATGTATATGTACATGCATACACTGTAGCATAGGAGAAGACATGTAAACATTAAACACCTAACTTAATACAGAGAATATTTGTTGACCAACTGGGGAGATTCTCCATATGTATTTCAGTTAAGGTTTGCAGGTAAGGTAGTATCTTACCTGGCTGGACAGGTGGGTGGGAAGAGACCTATTGTAAAGAACCTTTGGATTCCATGTGTAGGAATTGGGACTTTTCACTTGAGTGAAAAGGATGTTAATAGATCCCACTTCCTACAGGGAAGAGAAAGGAAGTGGGATCCAGTGGACGATGGGTTTAGAGCTGGGAAAGCCTGAAGAAAGATTTAAGCTGTTACAGTATTCTAAGTGGGAGATGATGAAGGCCTGGATGGGAGTAGCGATCGTAGAAATTAGAGAGTGGAGAGTTAGAGGAGAAAATGAAGGGATTCGTTCAGAAGAACTGCCCATTTCTTGTTTAGTCCATTACATTTAACTGCTCCTGAGAGTTGCCTTGAGTGTAATCCTTATTCATGAATTTGCAATATTTTTCTCTTTCAGACTATTTCTATTATCCTTTGGGTGTCCAGTTACTGTGAGAGTGTCCTGAGACCATACAAATTAAATTTACAGAAAAAGAAAAAGAAGAAAAAAGAAACCAGCATCATTATGGTAATAACAGAGAAAAGACAAGTAATAATTGGGCTGCAGCTGCTTTTTCTTTTTACTGTTTTCCTGCATGTTGTAGGAGACCTTATGATCCTATCTGCATTTATTTTCTCTCCCCAGCACTTTTTTTTAAGTTACACACCTACAGGGAAACTGAAAGAACAGTATAATGACACCCAAATATCCTTACCTAGTCTCACCACTTGTTAACAATTTGCTACATTTGTTTTATTTCTCTCTCATTCTCCCCTACTCCCTGCCTTAGTTTGTTGAACCATTTGAAAGAAAAGTACAGACTTCATAATATTCAACGAACCAGGGTAGAGCAGGGGCAGTCTCCTACCAAAACTACGGTACTCGAGAAATTTAATATTGGTACAATGATTACATCCTTCATAGCCTTTTTTCAAAATACTAGACTTCTACCAAGGATCTGACATTTTTTAAAATCTAACACTTCCTTAGCCTATTGTTTTTTCTTTATTGTTGAAAAGTCTAGCTAGGATTTAGGTAGAATGTCCTACAATCTAGATTGGGCTAATTTCCTCAGGTTTAGATTAAATATAGATATTATGTCTTTTTCAGCAAATTAAATCAAAAGGCACTAATGTTATGATGTCCCATTATTGGTGATTTCAGATTTAATTATTTGATAAAGGAAGTATACTGGATGTCTATTTATTGTAAAGGAGCCTTACCCCCCTTTAATTAAGAAGTAATCTATGGGATGATGCTTTGAGAATGAATATCTCAGTTTTCTCTAGCTTTTCACCCACTGGTTTTAACATCCATTGTTAGTTTAACTTGCATGAGTTATCACTACATTGATGGTTCCACAATGGTGATTTTTTAAAATTCTGTCAATCTATTATCTTTATTAGATGGCATTATCCATATATATGCATATATTTGTATATTTTTAATATCACCATCTATTTGAGGATCACTGTGGACTCATTCTTTTTTAAATTTACCTTATAATCCAATGTCATCATTTTCTTTTGGATGTCCAAATTTGGCTTGTGGGAGTCACTTTCAGCTGGTTCCTGTCCGTGAACATGTCCTCATCTGTTTTTAAGCCCTTATATTTTGGAACCACAAAAAACGATCCAAGCACTTTGTACATTCCCACTGAACTGAACTGAGACATTTTTTCAAGGGACCCTGGTTCCTTCATGGGGAATGGTACTTCAAAACCAAGATCTAGGTGTTAGGGGTACTAATTGCTATTAGGTGTCATAATTTCTAGTTTGTCAGGAGAGAGAGAAACAGGAAATTTATTACCCACACCAACACACACAGAGTTTTAAATAATTCATTCCGACCGATACCTCCAGCTCTGGTCCGTCATCCCTGTTCTTCCTTCCCTTCCTCCTCTCATTCAACATTTGTAGCCTCCTTTTCACAGAGTGAAAACCCTGTTTCCCAACAGCAGCAAAATGTTTGTTCATTTGCTGTTTAACAGTAAATACCAAATAGTTTTGGAATTAGTCCAGTTCCACTACTAGTTCCAATAACAAACCCATTAATAAAGTTCAGCTTTTTTGCAGTTACCTTGGAATATGTTTCACCCAGCATTTTCAGATATTAAAAGAAAAAAAAAGGATATGTTCCAGGGAATGTAGACAGCCGAGGTACTCTGTAAAAGCCCTGGAATTAAAAACTGAGATTGTGGTATTAGTGGGATGTAAATAAAGTTCTTTTATTTCTGCTTGTATTCAATTTTGGAGTTTACTCTCATCTTTATTGTTTTAATTTGAGTTTTGAATGTGTGAAACATTTACATAATTTGTATTTTTTTTTTTAAGGAAAGTTATTTAGGATTTATTTTACACATGATACGCTATCTTATTAATGTTTCAATTTATCTTATCATTATTAAAGGGAGGTTTTTGTTCACTATAGCAAAATAGTTATTAACCACTGTTATTTGAAAATGTTGATGGTTTTAGTAGTAATGTTGATTTCCTGCACAATTCAGTGACAATTCAGGAATAACAAATTCAGGAATTCTTTAGATCTGACACTGTGTTGGGTGTTACCATTCATTCAGAAACAAAGCGTGCTTAGATTGGGGTGAGAGACTGACTGAAGGAACCTCCTCTCAGTCACGGTGTTGAAGACAATTCACCACTGGTGAGAGCGAAGTCCGAAAGTAGATCGGAGGTGCCCTGGGACTCTCGGGTGATGGGAGCCTACACTCCCAGAACTTGCGAAATAGCTTTCTGGTATTTGGATTTTGTGGGGTTTGTAGTTGTTGCTTTCTAGTTCCCAAAAGTAAAAATAGCTTACCTATTTCTATGATTATCAAAGTAACCTAAGTGTGTAACTAACGTGAAGATTACCCAGATTCCCACTGACCAGTGACAGCCGCTACAAACAAAGCAGAATCGAGTTCTACAGGCTCTGCAGCTTCCTTTTTTGTTTGTTTGTTTGTTTGTTTTCATTTAATAGGATATCTTGGACGTCTCATTTCAGCATATATATATATATGTTTCTCGTTACTTTTGATGGTTTGATGAATATTTGGTTTGTTCTAATTTGTTAGATATTATAAGTTATGCTGCTATTAAAATATGGACAAATACAGAAAAGAGGAATGTATAATACGTTTTTCTTGCGATATCTCTTTGATCTGAAATTACTATGCGTGTACATCTTTACATTCCCTACTAGTGCTGCGTGTCTGTATCCTTACCCATCTGATAGGTAGATAGTGCTATTCCTTTTTTTCTGATTTGCATTTTAAAAAAGTTCTGTTGATAATGAACCTTCAAAGAAGACTTCTTGAGTGAAAAGCTGGCCTTATTACTCGATTGGCTAGTTTTCTTGTGGTTATCTGTTTTTTTTAATTGTATCATGTTGCTGGGATTTCTTTGCTATACTTTTTGTTCTGACTTTGCCCAGGTTTCCCATGGTGGTAGTAATATTTTTCCTATTGATATATTTTGAGCTGTTGGGCTCTTAACATAATAGTGTTATTAATTCTCTGTCATAGATGATTCAGTTTTTTTCCAGTTTGTCATTAGTCTTTTAACTTGGGTGATTTTTTTTTTTTTGTCACTGTAGTAATTTAAAAAAAAAGATCTTTAAAAATGGTTCCTAACTTAGTATATATTTACAAAGGAACTTCCAACTTATGATTGCAGAAGTCATTCCCTAAATTTTCTTCTGGGACTTTAATGGATTTTTTTTAAAAATACTTAATCTATCTGGAATTAATTTTGGTATTTACTATTTTGTATGTCAAAAATGTGTAGCTAGTTATCTCAGTACCATTTATCCACTTGAAATCACTGTTGTGAAATGCTGCCATTCAAATTCTCTGACATTTTTCAGTCTGTCTTGAGTCTGTTTATTTTCACTTTGTCAATTTAGTTATATGCCAGTACCCTCTGGATTTCATGTAAGCATAATATACTCTGATATCTTTTAGGGCAAATCCCCCTTGACTACCCTTTTCAAAATTCTCTTAGCTGTAGTCACCCATTATTCTTCATTCTTCTGTTAGAACTTAGACTATTCTGTTTCTGTTACTAACATTAGAGGAGATCTCAAAGACATAAAGAGAAGAAGGGAAGTCTTGGCTCCTCTCCCCACCTTTACTGTCCGGGAGATTCTTAGCCTAGAGTTGAATAATGACAAACCAAGATACTTTTCTATTGGAATTTCGCCTGTAGTTTCCCAGGGTGAACTGAAATCCCATTTTAAAAAATGCTCAGGTCATTGTTGCTGAGTTAGCATTATTTGCTGGCAATTAAATTTACCATGGTTTTAGAGACTGTGTTAATACCCAAAACAGTAATACCCCCATTACTGTTAATAGCATTAAGTAATGCTCTGGTATGGAATCCATTAGTATAGCTTATATGATGTAAGCTTGGGAAATGTGTTTGATAATCTTTCAACTTTTTAAAAATCTTTTTTTCAGCCACCTGTCTTTACCAGTTTTCAAGACTATGTTACTGGGCTTCAGACTTTAATTTCCAATGTTGTGGATCATATTAAAGGGCTTGAAACTCATCTAATTGCACTTAAACTTGAAGAACTTATTTTAGAAGACACTTCTCTATCACTGGTAAGAGAATGTAGGCAATTAGTAATAAGCCATATAAAAACACGTGTTCTTACCCTTATCACAGGGACTCATTAATTTTCAATTTATCATCCTCCCCTCACAGGAATTGTGATTAAAAGGTGCCTACAATAGTGGTTTGTTGTGTTGAGGGGTGGGAGTGGTGGATTCCTCTCCTCCTTTATTTCCACCCTGTTGCCCCCACCCCTGGCCCAGCTCATCCCTTCTTTCTGTGCATTGTAACAGGGGTGGTCATTTTACCATGAAAACTCGTGATGAATTGGCGAGGAGCAAAGTTAGTGCTGTCCCTATTTTGAGGAACAGAGGAAACCAGATGTATTTTTGTAATCCAGGGACAGTCTCCTTGAGTGAGAATTTACCTGCCACTGGGCTGGCTGGCTTCTTTGCCACCCTAGTGGTTATTAACTTGAAAAAGGAGAGATGCTGGACATCAGAATAATTATGTCATAAATAATTAGGCTAGAGCAAGCTAGCCAAAAAAAGAATGGAACCAAGTATGGAGTCAAACGTAGCAGTCATTAGATTTCTCCTGATAGTTATTTTAGGGTAGTTTCTTAAAATTCTGTTACCAAAATCCCTGTAAAGTCTTGCCTTTCAAATGTGGATTCTTTTAAAAAATTAAATACATGAAGCTTTCAGTCTGAAATAATTGAAGATTTAAAGATGTCAGGTGAGTTAACATTCACCAGCCTGGAGTAGGTTTAGGGTTTTGATAGAGGCCAGAAGGACAGTGGTGGCACCCCCCATTTCTAGGGGGGTGCTCCAGTGATGGAAGTCTGATCTTCAGAGAACACTGCCCTCAAGCGTTCTCTGACCTGAGCCTCTGCCTGGGAGGGAACCCATCCAGTAATCGAAGGGCAGCCAGCATCCGAGCCCCAGACTTTCCCAGGAAAGGGAAAGGGAGGAATCTTGTTAGGCACCCTAGCTGTAAAAGATTGCAAGCTCCTCTTTGTAAAGCTTCAATACAGAGTGGGTGGGAGTGCTTACTGTGGGTGTGGGCTGAGAGCTTTTAACATGCCCGAAGACTGAATGAAGAAAGCAGACATGTATTGAGATGGTAAACTGGAAGTTTGGTTTGTGCCTGGTAAGCTGTACATTTAGCTGCTGTCCATGTATCTTAGAATCAATGTAGACTTCAGTGGTGATTAGAGGTACTAATTGATGAATTATTTAATTCTTCAGTATTTTTGTCTTCTTTTTTAATTTAATATATTTTATTGATTATGCTATTACAGTTGTCCCATTTCTCCCCCATCATTCCCCTCCACCCTGCACACCCTCTCCCACCCACATTCCCCCCTTTAGTTCATGTCCATGTGTCATAAGTTCTTTAGCTTCTACATTTCCCACACTATTCTTGCCCTCCCCCTATTTTCTACCCACCATTTATGCTACCTATTCTCTGTACCTTTTCCCCCTCCCTCTCCCTCCCACTCCCCCGCTGATGACCCTCCATGGGATCTCCATTTCTGTGTTTCTGTTCCTGCTCTAGTTGTTTGCTTAGTTTGCTTTTGTTTTTGTTTTAGGTTCAGTTGTTAATAATTGTGAGTTTGTTGTCATTTTACTGTACATGTTTTTATCTTCTTAGATAAATCTCTTTAACATTTCATATAATAAGGGCTTGGTGATGATGAACTCCTTGAACTTGTCCTTCTCTAGGAAGCACTTTATCTGCCCTTCCATTCTAAATGACAGCTTTGCTGGATAGAGCAATTTTGGATGTAGGTTTCTGCCTTTCAAGACTTCAAATACTTCTTTCCAGCCCCTTCTCGCCTGTAAGGTCTCTTTTGAGAAATCAGCTGACAGTCTGATGGGAACTCCTTTGTGGGTGACTGTCCCCTTATCCCTTGCTGCTTCTAGAATTCTTTCCTTCATTTTAATCTTGGGTAATGATGATGTGCCTTGGTGTGTTCCTCCTTGGGTCCAACTTCTTTGGGACTCTCTGAGCTTCCTGGACTTCCTGGTAGTCTATTTCCTTTGCCAGATTGGGGAAGTTCTTCTCTATTATTTGTTCAAATAAGTTTTCCACTTGTTGCTCTTCTTCTTCCCCTTCTGGGACCCCTATAATTCGGATTTTGGGACGCTTAAAGATGTCCTGGAGGTTCCTAAGCCTCTCCTCATTTTTCTGAATTCTTTTTTTTTTTAATATATATTTTATTTATTTATTTTTAGACAGAGGGGAAGGGAGGGAGGGGAGAGAAACATCAGTGTTTGGTTACCTCTCGCATGCCCCCTACTGGGGACCTGGCCCACAAGCCAGGCATGTGCCCTGACTGGGAATTGAACCAGAGACCCTTTGGTTCACAGCCCGGCGCTCAACCCACTGAGCCACACCAGTCAGGGCTGAATTCTTGTTTCTTCCTCATTTTCTGTTTGGTTGTTTCTTTCTTCCTTCTGGTCCACTCCATTGATTTGAGTCCCAGTTTTCCTTCCATCTCTATCAGTTCCCCATGCATCTTCCTTCATTTCACGTATTGTAGCCTGCATTTTTTCATCTAATTTGTGAGCAAAATCAACCAATTCTGTGAGCATTTTGATGACCAGGGCCTTGAACTGTGCATCTGATAGGTTGGCTATCTCTTGGTCGCTTAGAGGAATTGGCTCTGGGGCTTCATTTGTTCTCTGGTTTGAGCCATTTTTGGTGTTTTTTTGTTTTGTTTTGTTTTGGTTTTAGTCTGGTCGCAGCTATTACATAGTGAGCGGTGGAGCCTTAGGTGTTCCTCAGGGCGGGGCAGCCCAGTCGCTGGGTTGTGACGCTCTATGTGGGGGCGGGGTCCGAGAGGGAACAATGGCCCTGCTCCGCTCTCTCCTGCATTCAGTCCCCTCTGCCACTTCCCCTCTGCCTGGACCATCTGCGCGCAGGAATGTGGGACCACCTGGTCAGTCAGCCGCCTTGTGCGGCCTCACTGGGTCTGCACAGTTGCCCCCCTGTGCCCGGGGACCGCCAGCCACCACCTGTGTACCTGGGAACTGCCAGCCACTGCTGCCTGCGTTCCCGGGCCCGCACCTCCACTTTTTTCTGCCGCGACTCCGCCCCTCTTACCGGTCTGGATGGATGGTTGTTGGACTTCCGTGCAGTTCAATTTTCTATCAGTTCTGGTTGTTTTCTTGTTTCTAAATATTTGTTGTCCTTAATTTTGGTTGTAAGAGGAGACCCAGTATGTCCACCTACGCCTCCATCTTGGCCGGAAGTCCAGTACTTGTCTTTTGAGTTAAAATCTTTTAGTTTTTCTTCGGGTTACTTCTTTCCTTCCTTTCTTTCTAAACTTGAAACACTATAAAAAAGGCCTGCAGGTGACCACTTCAAGTCCTGGTCCCCTGTCCTCCCTAGGGACAGCCACTGAAACCGGTTATATGAGAGACCACACAACCAGTTTTATTTTTATAAATAAATAAAAGTACCTTTTTATTTTTCCCATTTATCCTCACAGAGAAAACCCACAGTATTATTTGTATCTTTAAAAAAACCATCTGGTTTTAGTATAAATTTGTAATGTGCTCTACTATCCATTAGTTTTTAAAAGTAAACAATATACTCGGTTTTATCCCGAAGCTTGGCTTTTTTTCACTCACCCTTAATTCAAGAGGTCTGTTCAGACTGATACATATAGGTCAACCTTGTTCTTTAAACAGCTGTTCAGTATTCAAAATGTGAATGCACCACAGCCCCTGGACATGTGAATTTATTTCCGTAATTTGCTTTTACATAGAGTACTGAATGTAATGTATTTGTACATACTTCCTTATGCACATTTGTATTTTTGAGGTAGATGAGATCTCAGACAATACTGTTGGGTCATAAGATGTGCTTACTTGGTTTCTTCTAAGCTTTGGAACACAGCCAGCTTCATGTAAAGCAAACCAGTTCTCTGTCAGCCTCCTCTCTGTGTTTGAACACTCCAGCCCTTTATTTTTTGTGGTCTCCACCAACAGGTCCAATGAGCAGCAAATACATAACTCTGATATTTGAGTAGGTTTGGGAAAGCTTCGGTCTTTTTTTAGTTATTTGGCCTCTGGAACCCATGGCCTTCTCAGTATGGAGGGAGACCTGTTAACGTTGTAACTAGAAAAGATGATAATGGTAAACTTGATGCCTTTAAAAGGTGGCTGTGATGTGTCCAAATTCATAATAAATTTCTACTGTTTTTCTCTGATGAAAGTAATAACCAGAAATCTCCATTTTTCCCCCTTTGTATAGCTCATAACAAAAGAGTGATTTTTATGTCCAAACTGGTAATAATTTCCTACTTTTTTTGATGTCAGCTTCTAATTAGAAATATCTGTTTTTTGGCTTTATGTAACTTATAATAAAGGTTACTTAAAAGAACAGTATTACTAAAGAGTCTCAGTGAAAAATCACATGGAAAAATATATATCTATAATGAGCTTTAGCCTTTGAATTTTATGAAATTGAAAATGACTCACCCCATTCTGATGGAGCTTTCAGTGGGACCGAAGGTAATGCTAACTTTATGTCTGCAGAGCTGGAATCTGGGGGAATTGCTTTCTGAGCAGGACCATTAATTCTTGTCTCCTTTATAGGAAGAGAGAAAGTTTTCAAAGACTGTGCAAGGGAAGGTGCAGAGCAGTTATCTGCACTCACTTCTGGAAATTGGGGAGCTGCTGAAAAAAAGACTTGAGACCACAAAGAAACTAAAAATTTAAGGAAGCGGGAAACATGGGCACCGATGACTACAGCAGAGCATGGTGTCATCCTCCCAGGCAGAGTCTACATCTGGTTGAGCACCATTTTAATCCAGAACTTCCTCATAATGTGCATGAAGGACTTTGATCGTGAATTAATTTTTTAGGTATTAAATGTATACAACTGATTAAATTATTGTATGTAAACCGGAAGCAGGACCCTCATCTGGGTTTGACCACTTTTTATACATGTTCATATGCATATGGCAGCCACAAGAGAACCCCACTTTTCTTCTGCCCTACTGCCACCAGAGACGTCTGGTGGGAGAGGGTCCTAAAACGCAGCAATAGAAGTTAAGCATAAATCATCGACCTCAGAGCAGCTGAATGGCCGTACCATTACAGCAGCCGTGGACATTTTGGTCTGGTCCTTGAGCATTAGGACGCAGAAAGGAGAAGTAGAGGGGGACCAAGACTGGGAGCAGGCCCTCTTTCCACATCGGCAGTTTAGTTTTGAGGCTTGCTCAGCTGCTTGGCTCCCACAGAACCTGAGGCAGGTACCCAAAGGGCCTCAGATGAAATTCGGCATAAGCACCAGCCACCGAAAGGCACCCTCAGGCAACCACAGGCGCTCGTTTCCTTGCTTAGTCCTAACAGCCAAGACATCCCCACCCTAGCTCCAGGAGAGTTAGATCACAGACAGGCTTCTGCCAGCCACCACTGTGTGGAGGGGAAAGCAGTGCAGACCACTTAGAGTGAGCCTGCTGCGGACCAGCTTGCTGTCTTGCATCTGCTCGGGAAAAATGGGAATCACTTTTAAAGACGAGAAGTGTTCGTATTTATGCAGGCAGGTGGAATACCAACGTCATTGGTTGTGTGAGACACACACACACACACACACATACATATATATATGATATGCTTTTACATGTCTATGTACATTTTCAAGCATATATGTGTGTATGTGTGTGTATATATATATGCTTGAAAATAAAGATATAATACTTTAGTTTTGGGGGTTTTTTTAAGTTGGGGGTTTGGGAAGGAAGGAAAGAAGGAATGTATATTACGGACTTAACCTAGGTTTTAAGTTTTAGGCTGGCAAAAGAAATGTTAACCGTTGGTTTGGAGGTTCAGTTTACTTCAGACCTGAGAATTATACCGGGACGGTGTTTAGTTGTTCACCTGGAGCCCCCAAGGCCGTGGCTTCTAAAGTAAGTCTGACAGAAAAGATAAACGTTGCTCTTGAAAATGTTACACAGTTTATACAGTTGCTTTGATAACGTGTTTGTGTTTGAATCTGTGCTTCTGTTTTTGGTCTTTGTTACCCAAATACTGTTCAAGTTCGTAATTTTGTAAGAGCAAAGAAATGAATTTGATGAAGAAATTCAAGTATCTGGTGGAGAACTGGTTTTGAAGACCTTAAAAGTCCTTTTCAACTTACTTCTCTGGCGAAATATGATACTTTCTTTTGAAAGCAACCAAAAGAGAGCTTGGAAAGGCTCTGTATGCAAAGCAATTGTATTTTACCTCCTCATCTTGACTTTCTTAGACTTACAATTTGATAGGGTGATCGATAACTGTTTAAACTTCAAAGGAAATTTTAAAGAAAATTACATTACTGTCTTAAAATAAGACTTGTTGGAAATCCTAGTCCGTTAAGTAATTTCAAAAACTGGTTTTCAATGTAAATTGGTAGCCACAGCTGTCACACCCCATCCCGAAGGAAGAACCGATTAACAAGATGAATTAAGAGTTCTGGTTGATTCCAAATGTAATTTAATGACAACATATCATAATTTCATAAAAGTGTGGCCTGTTTAGGTGGAATTTTGTGTGTATACGGGATGGGGTATGTGTGTGTGGCATGTGTTCTTGAAATGATGTTCCTTCGAATGTCCAAAAATACTGTACATAAAAGTAGAATGCTCTTTAAACAAGTCTTCAACTGACCGCGATCAATGTAGCATATGCTTGCTCGGCGGGCTGGCCTTGGTCCTCAGGGACAGTGTGTGATGCCGGTGGTCTACCTGACTGGTCTCTTTGCCCAGGGGCATCTGGGACCTCTACTAAAAACGCAAAAGGTGGGTTTTAGGGACAGTGTTACGTCGAGGTAATTCTTCCTTTGTTACTTGCTGATATCCCTGCTAAATGTAGCATTTCAATTAGATCCAACCTCTTATGTTTTGAGAAAATTGTACAAAGAATGAAATTATGCAGAAATGGCCAATATCTTTTATTAATCTGTTCTTTTGGAAACTGTCATGCACTATAAATTGTGTATAGTTAAAATATATATATATTATATATATTCTTACATGAGTAAAAAGCACCCTCTCCAGCAATCGTATGTCATTGGTATTTGAAGAGAATTCTCAAATAACCCATTGCTGCTGCTGCTGTTTTTGGATTGTGTGGGTTTTTGTTTTGTTTTTGTGTGGTAAATTGCTATTTAAAAAAAAAAAAGGAAAGGAGAAAAACACAACTACTGTTTACAGACTGAAAAATTACTGCTTTTTATACTACTGAGATCCTAAGTTAAGACTCTCCAAAGCAAACATTTGTTTTAAATCATTTATCTGATGTGGATAAAAGGTAGAGAAATTTTTAGTGTTCTCCAAATAATGAAAAATGTACAAATGCCTAGCTGTGTTGCCCATCAATTTTGTATATTTTCATAATTTTAATTGTTCAGAATTGCATTATATTTTGCAATCACTATGTTTAATCTGGATTTGTCTTTCATTTTAACTTTTAATATAAAAAGGGGTTTCAGTGTATCTATGGTCTTGTTATTGAAACTCTTCCTACTTACTTGATGTGGTTTATTAAAATGGGAAGTATACATTCTTCCTTCAGAATAAGCATAACAAATCTTTAAACTGGATGGGTTAATTTATATAAATACCTTTAAGTTTGCATTTACTTCTACCTGGTTCATTTCTCAGATTCCTAGAAGCTACCTTTTAAATGGTATTATTCACCTGAATTTTGTATTGAGTGTTACATGCCTCAGCTAAATTGTAATATTTGTGAATTTAGTATTTATATTCCAAGGCCATTAGTCTTTTTGTTCAAAAGCAGTACCTTGCATGCTAGCATTTAATAATTCTGTGTATGTAGAGAGTACTTATTTTAGTACATGCCACATTCCATTTTAGGGTCTGCTGATATAACAGTAAATGAGACCATATATCCTTAGTTAGTGACCAAGGTGAGCAAGGTGACAATAAATATTAGTTTGTAATTAAGTTGTTTAATAAAGTAACTCAGACTATGTGGTAAACTGGGTCAGGAGAGGACACCTTGAGGGCTGCCATCTGACCTGAAGGAGGAAAAGTCAGCCATGGAGAAAGGAACACAAGGTCAAAGGCCCCAGGGCTGGAAACAGCTAAGCTTGTTCCAGTGACTGGGAAAAAAAAGTCTCAAGTGGCTGTGACTTATTGGAAGTCCTAGGAAGAGAGAGGTAGGGATTGAGACAGAGAGCGGGACCAGAGCAATAAGGACTTTGAGGCCAGGGGAGGGACTGAGATTTCTAAATTTGGTGGGAAGCTAACGGGGCGGGGGAGGATTGCAAAAAGGCTGGCGATACAACTTATCTAAGAGTACGTGACTCCACAGGCCAAGGCCAGGTTTATTCAGCCGTGCTGACGGTGCAGTAGAAAGAAGAGCTGTTTGTTCTTCTGCCCTGTGATAATTAAGTGCACATCTTTGAGCCCTGAGAAGTCAATTTTTGCCTGCTTTCATCCCAGCGTTATTTTCCTTCAGCAAAAAGGTCGGTACTTGAATATTACTTCACTGCCATCTTTAATTTCCCCAAAAGGTGGGCTCAGGGTTACACTTTTTCAGGTTCCTCATTTTTTAGATGTTGTCACTGCTTGATGCAGACATGTATTTCCTACAAGTGGAGGGTAAGCAGCTGTGAGCCAAACACTTATAAAAATTATTTGGGGGGGTATCTAAAGAAGTTTAAACTTGAGCAGTGCACAGCTTTTTTTATAACTTCCAGCTTCCATATATCCCAATAAATGGGTCCCAGGTACTGTGCTATTTTACATATGGAAAAGTTATTACATATGAAATTACTACTTAAGAGCACCCACTGGGGTAAGGGCTGAATGAGATTCAAACTCAAGCGTCAATGAGATGAGCTAACATCAGGCCCTCCCCCCCACATACACCATCTCACATTCTCAGTCTTGATGGTCATGTTCAAATTTCCGTTCTCTCTTGGTTCTCTACTGAATAGCCAATCTTTCCTGATGCAGTTCTAATGCTAACATTTTGTGGCACCAATTACCAAGGACTATTTGTAAATTAAAATTATTCTTGGCAATATTTGAGATAACTTGCAATTTCCTTAGCATGAGATTGTTTATGCTGGATCCAGGGTCTCATTTGCTTCAGGTTATCTGGAACTTCCCTCAGAATTATCACAGATACTTGTTTGATTCTGGGAAACCAGTCCATAGCCTTCATTACAGATTAGTAGCATCTGAGCCACCATATTATTTTTTAATTAGATGCTAAGAAGTAGAAGGAATCCATTTGACTTAGGTGTCAGAGAAGACTGAATTTTGTGTGGCATATGCAAATCAGTTCAGACTCTCAACTAGAAACAGGGCCCATCTTTAAGGAAGAGTATTTGATACAAAGAGCCTCTAATGTTTAATAACCTAGTCCTGTCCAATAGCCAGTGTTTCTTCAACTCAAGACCCAAGGCTTTTTATAATGATCCCCAGCCTGGACCCATCCAATAAAGTACCCTGGATGTTACCACTTCTCACCATTGAGAAGATGAGAGTACATGCAAGGATGGTGGAAACATTTAGTTTTTTCCCTACCTGCCATTTGTCTTACTCTAATTCTGTAAGACAGTGAATACTTAGTTCTTTGAAAGGGACTACTTCAGATAGATAAGAAAAAGCTGGACCTGAAATCAATTAAAAAAAAAAAAACAACAACAACCCTAGAACAGCTAAAGTAAGTTTACCAATGAGAGGCATCCAAAAAGATCTCTCAAAACTTTCATTTAGGATTGAAATAATGAGATGGGGAAACACTGTAATCGTTGGGCCAAATATATACAGTGGTGAGCAAAAGTAGGTGTACAGTTGTAATACAAATAATACAATGGTGAATAATACAAGAATGAACTTTCACATCCTTAAAACTGTAAATCTACTTTTACATGCCCCTGTATATTCTTTTGTCAAATGTTGGGTACTGTTCTGGCTGGTGTGACTCAGTGAGTGCCAGCCTGTACCGTTCCTAGGTCGCCGGTTCCATTTCCAGTCAGAGCATGAGCCTGGGTAGTGAGCCAGGTCCCCAGTCAGGGGCGTGTGAGAGGCAACCATTCAGTTTCTCTCCCTTTCTCCCTCCGTTCCCCTCTCTCTAAAAATAGGTAAATCTAAGAAAAATTGTAAAAAAAATTTTTCCTTAAAAAATGTTGAGAGTAGTTATGCTGGCTATGAGCAGGACTTTAGGTTGAGCACAGTTTACCTAGCTAGACTGTCAGCCTAAGCTGCCACAGATGTTTTTGTCCTGTCCAATTCAACACATGGGCTTTCCTGCATTTTTTGTTTCCAATGACTTTAAATACCAATCTGGTTAAAAAAAAGAGAGGGAACAAAAAGTCTTTTATTTGCCAACTCCAACTTAAATTTCTTTGTGTGGGTGCAATCAAACATATTTCAGGAGCTGCAGTTTGATCTTTTCAAATAGTTAAATATGAAAGTGGGGATGTTAGGAAGTATACCATTGCAGATACTGCTCATCACTCCAGAGAACAGATTTCAAAGTTAGTACAATGCTCCTCTCTGATTTTTTAAGGGTTGGCATTTACTGAGTAACTGACAGTGATAAAGTAACTTAGATGGCAAACAGTCCCCCCATTTTTTAAACTTTTACATGGGACTGAATTGCATCTTTTAGCTATCTAAAATCGAACTCGAAAATCCCTGTCAGACTGTATCAGCAAAACTGAAGCTTTCCCATACGTGTTTCATGAAGTATGGAAAACAATTACACTGAGGGTCATTAATGGTGCCATTCAGTTTTAAGGACAAGAACGTGGACAATGCGATTTACCACCCACAACCAGTCCACGTGAGTCTGAACGCCAGTGGAGAGAGTAAGGTAGGCCTTGAACTGGGACCGGCCCCTGCAGCGTTCAGCAGGACAGTTTGCTACAAAAGCTACAGTGGGATCCACACCAGCTTGGATTAAAAAATAAAGTCGAAGGGGCAAGCGATCGTAGTCCAAAGTGCAATTTGTAAAAGAAAACTGAATGGCTTGGGGTCTACTTAACCAAAACATGGAAACTTTAATTGGATCAGAATTATACCTGTCAGGGATGTGGGCAGTACATTCTTTATAGCACCAATTCCTTCTGAAGGGGAAATTCACAAGCCATCTGCGTGAGTGTTCTAGCTGTACCTGGGCTGGCTCCAGAGACATCACACGCATAGTCATGTCAGCATCAAAGTCTGGGCATGCTCGGATTTCTTATATTCCTCTTATACCCCTTACACCCCAGGAGGGTCTCACAGCCAGCAGATAACTCTCCCTCCCCACCCCCACCAAACTCTGGAAAACCCTAGAGTGCCTTTTTACAGCTCCTCCTTCTCCCCCTTCTTCTGGAAGGCAGTCAAGATGTTTAAGCTCTTCTGGAGCTCCTCCTTCTTCCCGTCACTCATCTTGTTCTTCTCAATCAGCTTGGTGATCCGGGTCATCTCCGATGCTGGGAAGTCCTCACCTTGGTCTAAGACCTTCCCCATGATCTTCAGGTACTGCTCAGCCCACTTCTTCTCAGTCTCCTTCACACTTGCAAGGTTGTCTTGTCCCCGCTTCAAGAGGGCCCGGCGGTCCTCCACGCCAGAGGCCCTGATGAACTCTCCAGCAAGGGTGTCATAGGCAGGCAGGCACCCGGGCATACCTAGGTAGACTCCTTGCCCCTTTAGCCAGCGCTGGATGGCTCCAACCTTCACTGGCCCGCTATATAGGATTGGGTTCTCAAAGTCCCCATCCCGGAAGAGGTAGAAGACTGGGTAGTTGTCTTTGTCCAACTTGTATTTCTCACTTAGCTCCATGTTCAGCTTGTCACCATAATCTGTGAACAGAAACCAGATATGAGGAGCAAGACCATGAGAATGCAGGGCAGAGGCTGATCTGAGCTGAGAGGAAGCTACATCTTGGCTGTGTCTGAATTGCTCCTCTGCTTCTTCCCAGCTGGGTGGCCTTAGTCAAGTCACATCTAACCTCTCCGAACTTCATTTTCCTCATCTGAAAGGTGGTGATTCTTCTGTTTATTATACGCCCACTACATGCCAGGTACTGTTCTTAGTGCTGGGGATCTAGTTGTGATTAAGAGTCTAAAGCTCTCCAACCCCAAGGAGCTCATATGCTTCTATGGGTGAGAAGAAAGGTAACAAACAAATGACCATAAATGTTTGTTTAGTGCCATGATGAAAATAAAACAGGGCGATGTGACACTAGGTAGGAAGGCCCCTTGCAGGAAGTCATGTCTGTGGAAATGGCATGAGCTGAGGGACCTGAATATCAAGGAACCAGACACGTGAAGATCTGGGAAAAGTGTCTGTGGTAGAAGAGACCGGAAGTGCAAAGCTCTGAAGCAGCAAATGAGCTCCATGTACAGGGTCTGGCAGAAGTAACACCATTCAGTGTGGTTGGTAGGGAATGTGACCGTCTCACCCGAGATGGAGAGCAATCTGAACATTTCACCTAAAATGTCCTATGGTGTGCTTGAGCGTGATATTGTTGTGTTACCAAATTACATGCTTATGATTTTGTAGTAAAACATTTGGTACAGATTACCAGCTCATAAAAAAGGGGCATTATTTGTGCTGGACCCCTGTATTTAAGGATTACAAAGTCCAGTCTGGCCAGAGCTTAGTGAGATAGGGGAGTGTGTGGTCAGTAACATAGTGCCTATCACACCAGGGCTGTTGGGAGGACTCAATGAGATGTGTGCATTTACCTTGGCAGAGTCAAGTGCTTAATGTGTGATAGCTGTTAGGCTTTGCAGCGTCCTACCAAAAAGGCAATAGCAGTCTCAAGGGCTGACGCGGGACAGCTGGTTTCTTCATGAAGAAATGGCCAAGACCACCTTTCACGAGGTAACAGAATAGGAAGCGTGTGGCTCCAAACCTTGTTCTGCCACTTTAAACTCTCCTCTCTTGAGCAAGTTACTCAAAGCACTGTTTCTTAACTTGAAAAATGGAGGTCACAGTACTTCACAGTTAGTCACAGGATGAGATGTCTGTAGAACACTCGGTACAGTGGCCTGGCACACGGTACACATTTGATAAATGTCAAAAACCTGGGAGTGAACTCACGGTTGGGTCAGAATTGACCGACTGCCCTGGGGAAGTGCGCCAGCTATCTCTGCCCAGGACCGGCTTACTAGGGGCTGAGGCATTCCCGCTGGGAGGGAACAGGGAGGCGAGAAGCCACAGCACAGGGGAATAAATACTTAGGTTGTGTTCTGGATAAGCCCCTTCCTCCTCCCTCCCCGCACAGCCTTGAGCTTCAGTCGTCCTTAAGTATAACATGGAGGTACGTAATACATCTCACTTATTAGGTGGGGTTCACGTGAAGATTAAAAAGGCGATGTCTGTATACATCTTTCCAGGTTGTTAACCACTAAATGTTGGCCACTATTATTATTAAAGCTGTCACTGTGGTTGAGAGCTGCCCTTGGGTTAGTGGCATCTCTGATAGATTTGAGGTAAAGCCAAACCCCAATAGTTTTGGTAAAAAAGAGCTGAAATGAAGATGGAAGAATGGACCATGCCACGTTAGAGGAGGCATTGCACCGCCTCTCACCACAGTCCCAGCAACGAGAGCTCCAAGCTCTCACAGTAGGTTTAATGTCAGTGGGTGTAGAGGGTGAAGGATAGTGGATTCCCTCTCCTCAGGCACCTGCAAGGCTGAGCTGAGGTTCTGCGGTCACCAAATCTGCTCAAGCTAAGCTTACTGTGGGTACCAGATTCGATAGGCCACGATCCCGTTTTCACCCTTCATGTGGCTCACATGGAAAGGTGCTGGGTCTTCCCCCTACAAGTAGGGAAGTAATTCCTAGCTTCCTCCCTTTCTGCCCTCCCCAGTTGTCTGGACTTGTCCGTACCTGAGATCCCCACCTCTGCCACCAAGAGATCGTCGCTGGAGGCCGAGTTTTCAGCCAGACGCTTGAACTCATCCTGCTTCTCACCGTAGGGGTACTGGGTGTCGAACTTCACCAAGACGAACTTGCTCTTGGGAATGACCTGAGGAGGTACAGAGCTGAGCAAGTGGGGGTTCCAGGAACCTTTGGGATTGCCTTTCCCAGAGGACCCCTGGTTAAGAAGTGGAAACCAAGCCCATAAGGGAGACAAGCTCTCACACACTAATAGTTGTTCATTCACTCACTGATTCACTTAACAATTTAGTGGTGGTTGCCTGCTATGTGCTGGGTACCCCATTAGGTGCTTGTTCACACTAACCAAGGACGTATACAACCCTGTCTAGAATAAACAGCTGTAGATGTTCTGAGGCCCTCTCCTCCAGTGGTCCTGATGTAAGGCCGAGGAGACCCTTAGCACACAATACATTGGCCCCTGTCGCTCACCATCCCAGTGGGGGCCTTTCCCAGTACACAGTGAAACAGAAAAATGACAAAAAAACAACCAAATAAACATCTATAAAGGAGTTGGCACCATGGGGGAATGCTTTGGCTAGGGAGCCCACAGTTTGAACTCTGCAATTTCAGGGCTCCAGGGAAGTTGCTGAGAGGCCGGGCTTGGGACAATGTCCCCTCCCTAGACCACAGTTCCCTCTGGCTAGATTTCTAGGTACTACACTGTCAGGACCAAGACTTTTATTTTCATTGTAAAATTCACTTCACCATTTTAGCCATTTTAAAGTATACAGTTCCGCGGGATTATTACGTTGACCGTGTAGTGCAGCCATCACTAATATCTAGTTCCAGGACATTTCTACCACCTGAAGCTGCACTTACTACCCGCTGAGCAGTCATTCCCCAGTCCTCCTCCCTCCCAATCCCTGGCATCCACTAATTGGCTTTCTGTCTCTATGGCTTTGTCTGCCCTGATGGCAGCGTGCAATTCACGGCCTTCCGTGACTGATCTTTCAAGGTTCATCCATGCTGCGGCATGTGTCAGTGGTTCGTTTCTTTTTGTGGCTGGGTAAATATTCTGTTGTATAAATAGACCACAGTTTGCTTAAGCCATTTATCAGCAGATGGACAATTGGAATGCTTCAACCTTTTGACTATTTGTGAATAGCTGCTATGAACATTCATGCACAAATCTTTGTTTTTACACCTGTCTTCATTTCTTTTGGATATATAGCTAGGAGTGGAACTGGGGGGGTCATGTAATTTTAACATATGGAGGAATCCGGAGGACTTCTTTTGATGATTTCTTGTCCAATGCACAGATCTGATTCAATGAACTGCTTTTGGTCAGTACTGCTGCTTTGTCTTCCTCCTACAACTTTTTGTTTTCCTAATCAAATAGCGCCAGTCAGCATTTCATCACAGGCTGATATTCCAGTTTCTGTTACTTCTTGTTCCTTATTGTGTGTTGATGTCCATTTAGTTTTAGGTTTTAAAAAATATATCACACTGTCTAGGGGCACAAGGGAAAAGGGAGAAGCCACAGCAACAGGTAATCTTCAAGTGGTCACCGACCCCCCAAATTCTGAGCTTTGGCGGCCTTAAAGCAGGGAAAACTTAAAACATAAATCAGATCATATCCCTCTGGCCCAACTAGCTTTATCTGAATTCAGCACACCAAACTCACTCTCCCTTAGGGCCTTTTCATTTGCTGTCTCTGTGATGCCCTCGCCCCAGTTCTTTCCATGGTTGTCTATCAAAGCTCCGGCCAAGTGTCCCCTCTTGATGGAGGCTGTCTCCACTCCTACCATCGAATACTGCTTCTTTTCCATTACACTCTATTGCTTCCCCTGCTCTACTTTCTTCGCTGTATTTAGTCATTCTCTGAAATCCTTATTTGCTCGTCTGTTCTCTGCCTTCCCTGCTAGAATGCACATTTGTGAGAATGAGGATCTTGTCTGACCTGTTTTCTGCTGTGTCCCCAGTGCCCAACAGTGCCTGCATGTAGCAGATGCTCTGAAAATATTTGCTAAGTGAACGAAACTAGGGCAGACTTTGGTGGCAGATGCCTCGTGTTCAGCGGAAAACAATTTAGAAAGCACAACACAGGATTTCTACCTGCAAGGGGCCTACATTTGTATTATGGAATATTTAACAATGATATTATTAATAGGGCATAAATTAATACAGTGCTCTAACACTGAAATAGAATGGAGAGACCTCCATCTTTGACCTTCACTATTCTTACCACTGGCAGAATGGTTTTGAATGGCAAGCATTTGCACAATGAACTTTTTCTTCTATATATATTTTACTCAGTCTGTACCTCTTTTTGCTTTAGGAATCTCTCTCCTTTCCTCATCATTGAGGAACTGATTCCACTACAACCTGTATTTAGGCAAGTTGCTTCTTCAATGTACAGATGAATTCATTACTCATTCATTCATTGAATAAAAAGGTACTGAGGGCCCACTGTTCTAAGTGAAGAAAATGGTCAGTAGAGAAAATGGTCAGGGTCTCTCATCTCTGTGATGGTGAAGGGCAAGAAACAAAAAAAGGCGTTGGAAATCACTTAGAGACAGAGCATGGGGTGAGGCCTCCGGACATAACAACACGAGGACACTCCCCTTCTGTTCAGTAATAATGAAGAGAATGAGTTTTAGAGAGGGACTGGAGAAAACATTTGCTCATTCAACAAACTATTATTGAGCATCTTCTATGTGACATGTAACCAACCCGTTAGGTAGTGCAAAATGATCAGTGAATAAAATAGGCAAGGTAGTTCTTCCCTAGCATATAATACTGTAGTATAAGAAATGATGAAAGAGACAAGAAAAGAAATTGATGAGTGCTCTACAGAGAAGTCAAACAGGGTCATGTGACTGGAACTTTAGGCTGGGGGATGGGGAAATCACGGAAAGACTCTGAGAAGGTAACCTTTAACCTAAGCTTGAATGATGAGAAGCAACCAGCCTTCAAAGATTGGGCAAAGCATGTTCTAGTCACAAGTGCAAAGGACCGAGAGCAGTAATGAGCTAGGAATCTATAGAAGACAGAAAGCATGTGTGGCTGGAGCAGAGGGAACAAAAATGAGAATGGTTAGATGAAAGGAGAGGGAAGTAAGGGACAGATCTTGTAGGACCTAGGCTACTATATGGAGAATGGACTGAGAGGATGCTACTGTAATGACAGCTTTGACCACGGTAGTAGCAGCAGAGGGAGAAACACCAAATGATTAGGAAATACTGTTAACTTTACAGTGCAACGTCTCCATCTAGGTCACATTTGGTCTGTGATGCTATCCCATTCCCATGTTTGCAGGAGGTAGGGGTGTCACTCGGCCAGTAAAGGCCCCCAAAGCATAGGGTGCTGTAGGGTGTGCCTGACAGCCAACCAGCCATACCTACACTTTTAAATTCTTGAAACTTTACTATGAATGGGTCACATGTGCCAAATTCACAAGAAATCCTTTTGAAATAAGAAGGGTTCAACTACTTGAGATAGATTTAGAACTCCACTTCTCGGTTTCACGTCCCAGCAATGGGTACAACTTAAGAAAATACAACAACGGGCTCTATCTCTGAAACTCTTAGCTTGCTCATCTTGTAAGCAAAGTTAAAAGTCGACAGTGAATGAAGGCAGGTGCAAGGGGAGGGGGTTGGGACTGCATTTAGCCTTCAACATTTCCAACGGCCGTTTACCTAGGCCAGAACCTCAAATTCTGTAAATTTAGGAGTTGGGGTCTGGCAAATCCTTCCATGACTTGACCTGATTTTATTCTTTTTGTCCCCCAGCCCAAGATATTCCCTATAGGGTGGTTGAACCGAAGCTTATTCTTAATGCTTATATTTTTTCAGGGAGACGCAGGCTCTCCGGACATCGTTTGCCTATTGCAAAGCAGAGTGCCATCCACACCAGGGAAACAGAGGCGCAAAAACGGAAGCTAACACGACTGTTTTCTACTCCGCCCGCCGCCCAACCACAGCTGGAGTTGTGGCGTCCGCCTTGCACGGCCCTCCGTGTCTCCCACTTGGGACTCGAGGATTGGATCTCTCCTGGCACCGCCCCCTCCTCCTAAGTGAAGGAACTGGGCACCGAGTTCTCCGGGCTGCATCTTTGCGGCAGCTCTTTTGCAAAACAGGAACTAGTGCAAATACTGCACAGGCAAGGGTGCGCGGGGCACCTGGAGCACGTAGAACCCATGGTCATGATACGGCCTCGGGCTCAAAGTCCACCAGGCCTATGGTATGGTGGGAAGCCCCGGGATCGTTGTTACAGACCACCTGCCAGCCCTCTGTCCCCTACGTCCCCCACAGGTGCGCACTCCCCTGGACGCTCTGGCTGCATCTGCGCGCAATGTCCCCCGCCCTCGTTACCTTGTAGAAAGTGACTGTATCCAGGGGAAGGGAACCCTTGGTGTGCAGGCCGCTACTGCCCTGCGGAGCGCAGAGGAGCAAGAGGAAAAAGAAAAAGGGAAACAGTGGGGAGAGAGAAGCGGCGCAGAGAATGGAGGCAGCCATAACGCCAGAGCTAGAAAGGCTGTATGCAGAGAGCGCAGAGTCGCACGTCACGTGACCAGGAGGGCTGGCAGGGCAGCTCAACGCCCGCCCAGGATGAGGGGAGGGGCCACGTGAAGGGCGGGGAAATGGGGGCTGCGGTGCGCACGCACTCTACGAGCACCTGCCTTCCCGGGGTGAGAGGAGGAGCCACGTGCAGCGAAGGGGAAGCTGGGGGGGGTGGAAGGAGTGTGAGACTGTCGCGCACGCGCACTCGGCGAGGCGCGCAACGGGCTCTTTTCCCGTCCTCCTCTGCGTGAGGAGAGAGGCACGAGGCGCGTGCTTAGCGTCTTTGCAGCTCTAGGTTTTGTCTTCCCTCGTCTGTCAAGATGACGGCTCTAGCCATTGTTTCTTCCTGCCTTCGGGCCGTCAGGCAGTCGGCTGGGATTCACTACCGTCTTCGGTTAGCGTGTCAGTCAGTGTGGCTGCGCTACCACCCTCGCTCAGGTGGCCCAGTTTTCCCCTCAGGCCGTCCTGCTCTGCCCGCCCCGCCCCCGCCCTTAGCCACGCCCCGAGGTGGTCAGCCGGGCGCGGCTCTCCTCGGGCCCCTCGGCGGGGTCCGTGGGCCTGCTCTGAGGTGCGTGAGTGCCCCACCTGGGCGGCGCCCGGGGTTTTACTGAAAGCTGAGGCCCCTGCCAGGCTAGGTCCTAGGCCCCGGGAAGACTGGGGGAAAAAAAAAATCCAAACACTTCGATATTTGGTCAAGGTATTTGTTCCGTTTGTTTACACCAGACCCTGGATGTGCCTGCGGGATAGAGAGATGAACGAGACCAGCCGTGCACCGAAGGAACTCGGTGTTGGGGGAGGTGGAAACATTGGAATAGTTAATGTCACCCTGCCCGTGTAATTGGTAGAAAAGACGACTGTAGTACAGTGTTGTGAAAACACACAGTCCTGTTCTGGAACGTCAGGGAAAGTTACAGACAGGAGATGACTTTTGAGATCGATCTTCTTTTGAAATAAGAGGAGGCATTTGCAAGGCAAACACGAAAGGGCATTATAATAATAGCACGGGGGCGAGCCTGAAAAATCTGTGGCCGTCACCTGGGGCACGCCGTAGAGGGTTTCACCAGGCTAAGAGGTTTGGAGCCGTCCAAGGTTTGAACCAGGAGAGAGACTTCAAAGGAATGGATCGGAAAGCAGAAGGCCGAAGACAGACCGGTCGAGGGTCTCTTGCAATAGTCTCGCTAGGAGATGATAACATCCTACAAATAGGACAGAGTGGTAGGATGAAGAGGTAAGAATGGGATGGAGTAACTTTCTTTGGGTATAATTCACAAGACTTGATGGACAAATGGGTATGAAGGTAAGAGAATAGGGTGCAACACATAATAAGGGAGTTAGCACCATATTAACCAGTGTACGTGTTCGGTAAATTTGTGTGTGTATAAAATAGTGAGTCATCAAAGGTAATGGGATCCAACCCTGGGCAGCCAGTTTGGACAGAAATTTTGCTCGAAAGAGGAGAGAGAGTGTGTTTTGGGTGGTTTGGAAAATTTTATTTTGACTTTGCCCTAATAAATCACTAAGTAAAATGAGCAACAGAGACAAATGACAGACGTTGGAGGAGGGGAAAATTACTGTGAGCTAAGGTGGTTAAAGAAGACTTCATGCAAATAGTGTAGATAGTAGGTAGAAAATAGACAGGGGGAGGGCAAGAATAGTGTGGGAAATGGAGAAGCTAAAGAACTTATGACACATGGACATGAACTAAAGGGGTGAATGAGGGTGGGAGGGGGTGTGCAGGGTGGGGGGGATGATGGGGGAGAAATGGGACAACTGGAATAGCATAATCAATAAAATATATTTAAAAAAGAAAAAGAAAGAAGGCTTCATGTAGGATGTGGAGATGGAGTTAATTTAAGCCTTGGAAGAAAGAATATTTTGGGTGGAGAATGAGTGAAAAAGGAGCAGAAGTGGGAATGAGCATGGCACTTTGGGGAATGACTGGCTTGACAGGAAGGAGTTCTCAGAACAGTAATTAGTAAGACAGTTTTAAGCTCAGGTAGGGGAGAGTCTTGAAAATCAAACTCAGAATTTCATGTTTTGTCCTGTAGTCAATAAGGAGCTATTAGGAGTTTTTAAAACCTTTTATGTGACATTTAGACTTTTTAAAGTTACTCACTTCTGAATGTAGAATGCTTTGGGTACACCTAGTTAAAATGATTGATCGGGAGTGACTTTCTAGTCATGGTTAGTTTAGAAGGAGGTTTTGAAAAAAGTGAAGGAAGTGGATTGGTTGGAGAGGGAAAGCTAATATTGGTCCTTTTGTCTATGAATTGCAAAGCAGAGTAATTGTCTCAAAGCTTCCTTTTAACAGTGCCCTGGTCCGAGTCAGTTGTCTCATGATTGGATTTGGGGCCTCAGGAGTCTGACGGTCGACACAAATGAGCCAGGTCTAGCTCTCCAAATTTAGGAGTTCATTAAATCCCACAGTCGACATCGATGTGGGCAGTCAAAAAGCCCACCTGGGTATTGTGTGGAGGTAGGGAGTAGGAGGCAAGGCATGTTACCTGAGTGTGCACGTGACCCAGTGTAGCAGCTGGAGTCAGGGGGAGGAAAAGCGGTGCGGCCTGCGCAGGCAGCATATAAACCCTCCCATCTGTTTTCAGACGTCGTCAAGCCAGCGAGACCCCAGTCTCACTGACCTCTTTACTATTCCTTGTATTCACGTGGCATGTTCCTGCCTCAGGGCCTTTGTCGTGGTTTTCTCCCTCTAGAACACTTTTCTTCAATATATTCTTATGGCTGGCTCCTTCACTTCCCTCAAGTCTTTGCTCCGATGTCAACTTGCTAAGATCTACCCTGACCATCCTTTAAAATATTGCTCCTCCCTGATACCTTTGTGCTTGCCATCTCCCTACTCTGTTGCTCTATAGTACTTTTCAAATTGTCAACATACTACATAATTAGTTTACTTTTTTAATTACCTGTTTCCCTTGAGGGCTGGGTTTTTGGGTTTTTATCTATTTCTCCAGCACCTAGAACAGTGTCTGGCACGTGGTAAGTGCTCAGTAAATACTTGAGAGGAACTAGCCCATGCCCCCTCTCCAAATTCCATTGACCCTTTCTACATTCCCTTCTTAGGCCCCAGATTGTCCTTCAAGATCACCTAGAGCTAATTGTTTTTCCTCTGCAAGGTTTTGTTGATGTTAACACTAATTCTCCTGACATAAATATCTTAATGAACCCTTAAAGCAGATTTCACCTGTTAAAAATTGTTATGGATGGAAATTTATTCCACAGTATGATTTTTCTCCAAGCCTCATCTTTCTGTAAGAATTATCTTTCATGTGCCATACACTCCTGGGGATAAGGATTATGTTAATGAGTAAAGTTTCAATACATATGCTCCCCGCAGTCCTAGTGTGGAAGGCTAACATTAAATAACTACACAAATATATAATTACAAAGTGTGATAATTTCTAAAAGTTCAGGGCCTGTAAAAGAATATGATGGGGAGCATGGCTTTTGTGGCTCAGTGGATTGAGCTCCAGCTGTGAACCAAAGGGTTGCTGGTTCTGTTCCCAGTCAGGGCACATGCCTGGGTTCCAGGCCAGGTCCCCAGTGAGGGCCACGTGAGAGGCAACTACACATTGATGTTTCTCTCTCTCTCTTTCTCCCTCCCTTCCCCTTTCTATAAAAATAAATAAATAAATAAAGTATTTTAAAAAATAAAATAAAAAATAAATGTCTTTTAAAAAAAGAATATGATGGGGAGATTAATATGGATCAGAGTTCATAGAAAACTTCTACAAACAGGCATATTTAAACTAACACCTGAAGGGTGGATAAGATCCAGCTCTCAAGGAACTTACATTCATGTAATGAGACAAATGTTCAATATTTACATAAGTAAATACAAAATTATAGATTGTTACATGTTAGTGATATAGAAAAGAAATAGTCCTATTGATGTAAAAAGAAATGTAGTAGGATACGAGTCCTATTGATAAGAAAAGGTATAACAGGATACAAGTCCCATTGATGTAAAAAGAAATATGGCAGGATACAAGACCTATTCTGAGCCCCCCCTCATTAAAGAAATAGATCAAAGAAAGGGGGAAAAGGAGTTAAAATTTACGACCGCACCTGCCGCGGAAGCCAAGATGTAAGATGCTTAAAGGGACAGTTTTCCCCAAGATCGGGGCTCAGAATTTGAAGACTGCCTCCTCTGGGACCACACATGTAATAAAGAGTTGTGCTTTGTGAACTCTCTGCGTCTGGATCGTTTCATTTCTCCGTAACATTAGGAAGTATTTTAGAAAAAGAAAACAGCACATGCAAAGATTTTAGGGTACAAAAGAGCTTGAAGGATTTGAGGAACTAAAAGAATTCCACCCTGGAATCTTCCCTTTAGTAAAAAAATCATCACAGAAGGTGGTTATATGTGCAGGGATTTAGGAATGTTTACTGCAGCATTGTTTGAAGAAGCAAAAAAGTAAGAAAATTAAGAAACAAAACCTGAAAACAAGCTACATATCTGTCATGAGAGGAAATGTTAGATAAATGATCTCATGCGAAATATACAGCTATCAAATGGTTTAGAACTATTTCTATTACAGTGAAGAGATATCCATGAAATAATAAGTGAGAAAAGCAATATGTGATCCCATTTTAAAGAACCTACTACTATAACAACTACCATATATGTATGTGTATATTTGGATATGGTTTAATGAGCATAAAGATGTAGAGAAATACAAAAGGCTATTAGCATTGGTTACATCCAGGGGAGTGGAGAAAAAGAAAATAAGACTAACAAAAGGAAAAATTATTATGTAATAATATTGAGCAAAAATACATAATATAAATACTATCTGAAATTACTACAACTTTGTAAAAATTAAATATGCCTATGGACAGGGGACACTAATAAAACATTGTTTTGACTAGATGATGAGATCGCAGGATACTTTTTACTTTGGATTTGTTATTTTCACATTGTGTTTTCAATAGTATAATATTGAAAAACTCAGAGATTTTTAACATCCAGGGATCAAATAACTTCAGCAGAGATTTTTTTCTCCTTTTGTCCCACTTTCAATTCATGTATTTTGTCTTATTTTATGTACTCTTATAAGCCACACAAGATATTTTAGTTTCATAAATGTTATATCTCTGAGGTGATGATATTTGAGCTGATATTTGAAGGATGAGAAGGAACCAGTCATGTGATTATCTGAGGGAAGAGCATTGCAGAGACAGGGAACAGCTATTGCAAATATTCTGAATTGGAAAAGTACTTGACTTGTTGGATTACACATGTGGGCAAACACTAAGGTGGCCCCCAATGATCCCTGCCTGTTGACATTAACACTCTTGTAATCCTCTCCCTTGGAGTGTTGGCAAGATCTGTGATCAATAGAATACAGAAAAGGTGATGGAATGTCACCTTTTGGTTACAGAAGATTGTGGCTTCCATCTTACTAGGAGGACGTCTTGCAGAAGTTCACAGGGCAAGCAAAACACCAAGTATAGCCTTTGGCCAACAGTCAGTTGGGATCTGAGGCCCTCAGATCAATAACCCTCAAGAGGCTGAATTAGACCAACAACCTCGTGAGCTTGGAAGCAGATCCTTCCCCATTTGAGTATTCAGATGATAACCACCCCTGGTCAACATCTTGATTATACCCTTGTGAGAGACACTGAAGCAGAGGACCCAGCTAAGCTATCCATGAACTCCTGACCTGTCAAATATGTGAAATTATAAATGTGTGTTTGACACGGACCCTGGCCCACAGCGTCCACAGCATTATGGATGAGACAAGACATTCACACGGACTACCGAGTCCTGTGGAGGAAAAGAGACGGCACGGCTACACTCTCAAGGGGAGAGCGCCTCAGAGCGGCCTGGCCACTCAAGAGGAGAGCCCCCTGACCCTTGCCTTGATAGGCTTTTATTGGCTTTCTAATAGCATACATCAAAGAAGGTTTTCATTCATTATACTTAGGTTTGCTTTAGGTAATTACTTTTAATGGATAGTAATGGAAGATATGTTACTGATTACTTCTTACAGATTAACAAGGAAAAATGTTGCAAATGCAAGGGAACGATAAGAGTAACAGGTCTGGTTACACTTCAGTCCTTGGGAGAGTTAGCATAGACTTCAGGAAATTCCTTTAAAGATATGCAGCAAGGGCTTGCTGCCTGAACTCAGGGTGAGAGTTTTAGCAAGAGCAAGTCACAAAGCAGCCTAGGTATAATGCAGGCCTGATTTCCCATGGGAGAACTTCTTCACGGGCATGGTCCTGCGTGCCAACTCACTCCCCACTGGTTTTCCACGTGGATGCTGAGCTACATTTCCACATCTCACGAAGCGATTCCCTACGTGTGTTAAGCCACTAAATTTGTGGAAATTTGTGATGCAGCAGTAGATAAGTAACACACAATTTGATAAATATGCCTACTATATTTTCTTTCAAGTCATTGATGAAAGTGTTTTACAGAATAGTGCCCAGTCAGAATGCTGATTCATTGCACTAGAAGTCATTCCTAAATTGATACTGATCATTGAATTAGCACTCAGGTTTATTTATTCAAGAAATACCCTTAATTGTCCTTTCACTTGGTACATATTTGTTTATTTTTATATGATGAAATTTCTTACCAAATGCTTTTTCAAAATACCTTGTATACTATGTTTAGTAATTGCATCCAAAGAGCGAATGGGCTTAATTAGACATGATTATTTATAAATCCATGCTGACTTAATGGTTACATTTTTCTAGTTGTTTAAAAACATCTTTTAAATAGTTCATTCTAGAATCTTGTCTGGAATTAATGCTAAGATCTTTCACTTATGGTTTGCAGATTTACCATCTTATAAAAATTTAAAAAAATTTAGTGATCACCAGTTTTCTATAATTTTAGTAATTTTCCCATTTTCACATGAACTCTCAGATTTCATTCAGTGGTTTATTGGGTTAACCTGCAAGTTTTATCAAAGTCTGAGAGTATAATTTGTTCAGGCCAGGAGTAGTGGATTCATTTAGAGCAGTCAGGTGCTCTCTCAAAATTTTTCTCCTCAGTACCCTTTTGCAATGTTTATTTTACACTTTTTAATCTAAATATTATTCTCTTCAGTAGGAAAGAAAGAAACATGTTATCTATTAATCATTACACCATGAATTTCAGCAATGGGACACTTCCTTGTTTTGTCCCAAACTTCATTTTTTTGGCGATTGCTTTTTGAGATAATTCACCTACCATACAATTCATCCTTTTAAAGTGTACATTTCAAGGCCCCAGCCAGGTAGTTCAGTTAGTTAGAGTGTTGTCCCCATACGCCAGGGTTGAGGGTTTGATCCCTAGTCATGGCACATACAAGAATCAACCAGTGAATGCATAAATAAGTGAGACAACAAATCCTCTCTCTCTTCCTCTCTAAAATCAATCAATAAAAAAATCTAGAGTGTACATTTCAGTAGTTTTTAGTATATTCATAGAGTTGTGCAACTGTTACCACTATCTAATTTTAGAATATTTTTGTCACCCTAAAAAGAAACCTGTGCCCATTAGTAGTCACTCTCCATTCCCTCCCAAACTACCTTGAGAGCCCTAGGCAGCCACTAGTCTATTTTCTGTCTCTATAAATTTGCCTATTTTAGACATTTCATATGAATAGAATCAAGCAATATGTGGTCTTTTGTGACTCATCTCTTACGCTTAGCATAATGTTTTCAAGGTTCACCTATGTTGTAGCATGTGTCAGTACTTTTTTAGTTGCTGAATAACATTCCATTATATGGCCCTGGCCAGTGGTTCATTTGGTTGGAGCATCGTCCCATAAACCAAAAGGTTGTATTTTTATTATTGAGTTGTTGGAATTCCTTATATAGTCTATACACAAGTTTCTTATCAAATATATATGATTTACAAACATTTTCTCTCATTCTGTAGGCTGCCTTTTCACTTTTTGTAAGGTATTCTTTGAAGCATAAAAGTTTTTAATTTTGAAGAAGACCAATGTATCTATATATTTTTGTTGCTTATGATTTTGTTGCCATATCTAAGAAGCAGTTGCCTGATAAAAGAGCTCTCTTCATGTCATGTTAATTTTTAAAATGATCTTTCCCTTTTCTCCCATTAATCAGTTCTCTGTCAGAATACTCTATGTGTTAAGTGTGAGATGTCAGCCTGACTGAATCTGAATGTTGGCATTACTACTTGATAACTCTGTAACCATAGGAAAGTGGCTTAACTTCTGTAAGCCTCAGTTTCTTCATCTTAAAATGAGAATAATACTACTACTGACCTTGAAGGTTGTGTTGAGGATTAAAATGCTTAGCATAGAATCTTAAAATTAGACAACACTTAATAATTGGTAGCTCTTATTACTAGAAATCTTTGAGTTGAGTATTTTTGCTTAAATAATAATATTTTACTAGGTGTTTATCTTGATTTTGTATCCACTGCCTTAACTTGTTGATGATAAAAATTTAATGAATATCTGTTAAATGAATATGTAATGTAGAGAGCCCATGATGTTCCGTGAGAGCCAGGGTGTGTTCAAGCTTGCTAAGGTGGTAAGTAAAAAGAAGAGGAGAGAAAACCGAACATAAATATTACCTACTTTATCATCTGGGCTTGGGTTAACCCTTATAGGAAAGGAAAATGGGAAGATTATGTTTCCAAAGACATTTCAAAGGAGGATGGTGCTGAATAGACAGAAGGCAGGGGCCTCATTTAGAGAGAAAAATGGAAAAGTAAATCCCCACGTGTTGGCTGGTGCCATAAGACATTTTAGAAGACATGCCAAAAGAGGAAAATGCTATCAAGAGCAGCAGACTGATCTGGCATGGCAGTTCACCGAACAATCTGAGATTTGTTCTTGGTTGAGACAAGAGTCCTTTGTTTGAAAGCATTCTCTGATCACTTGGTGAGACTGTCATTAGTCGCCATGCCCTTATTACACAGACAGATGATTAGAGGCCTCAGAACGCTCCTTGAGACCTATGATAGGAATTTGCGGTCCAGAAATTTACAGGTGTTTCAATTTATTTGTTTATCTAATAATTTAAGCAAAGTGATTAGAGCCTACATACACTTAACCATGTCCTGTCTTCTACTGCACACTATATTCTTAACCTCCTGTGAATAAATGAGCCATACATTTAAGCTACTCAAGTCATGCAAATGATCTAATTTCTATTATCAATAAATATTTGTAGAATGTATGGTTAGATGAAATAAATGGTTACATAAATGAAATGTTCTTCTTTCTACTTTCTCCTTCCTCTGGTTTTTGTCCAGATTTTACCAGTTCTTACAAATATGTTCAAATGCCAATCAGTATATATTATTTTTGTGTGCAGATAATTTAAGATTTTGGTATTCAAGGCCTGGCCAAATAGCTTAATTGGTTAGAGTATCATCCCAATATGCCAAGATCCCCAGTCAGGGCACATAGGAGAATCAACCAGTGAATGCATAAATAATTGAAACAACAAACTGATGTTTCTTTCTCTCTCTCTTCCTCCCTCCCTCTCCTCTCTCTCTCTAAAACCAACAAATAAAAACTGAAAACAGAGAGTTTGGTATTCAAGCTATTTTTCCTACTCTATCATAAGCTCCTGGAAGTGTGGGTCTGTATATTACTTGTCTTTAGATCTTGCACAACACAATACTTTATACAAAGTTGATACAACAACATAAGTATATTACATGACTCATGTAATTTATATAATTATGTTTCTGGTGGGAATTTTTGGTGTAGAGTATTGAAGGTGTCAGTATTAAATAATAAATATGAGTTGTTAGTAACAGGTTTTTTCTGGTATTACTAAAAATTTGATTTTCTGATATTACTAAAAATTTGATTTTTTTCTGGTATTACTAAAAAAATGATTGAATGAATATGCAGTCCATCTTGCCCATCACAGGCTTCTGCCTCTAAAAAAGGGCAAGTTTTAAGCAGACCTCCCTTCCCCCTTTTTTCTCTCCCTTTTTTCTGTCCCGTGTCTCTCTTGCAGCTCTATTTACCTTTTTGCTGTGACTCATTCTTTCTACTTATTATTTCTGCCTCTTGCTCCTTCTTACAATTCCTAATACTTTTTAGAACTTTGTTTCCTTGTCACCTGCTCTTTCTATTTTTGTTCTTTCTGGTTGGCTTTCTCCTCCACTTATTGCCGCCTTCTCTCCTTGCCCTCAAGATACAAGGCAGGAATGGGTAGGGAGGAGCACAGCTGGGGAAGGGGTGGAGCCACCTGTTCACCACTCTGGATCCAGAACCTGACCCTGAAGGATCCGGCTGCTTAAGCATAGCTGGGGCTGAAGTCCCTATGGCCTTCCTACTGGAAGCTAGAATTCTGATGGACAATTTGGACTTGGTGAGATTAGAAGCTGTCCCTCTCTTTTCTGCTCCCCTTTTCTTCCTCCCTGTCCTGTATTTTTCACTCAGAGTATCTCTCTCTATACGGTTTTCTTCTTCCTATGTCTGTGTTGCTCAGTATTTTTTCCTCTGCCTGTCTAGCTCTGTCACTCAGCTTTATTTAGTATTTGCTTGCCTCTCTTGTTACCATTCTTTCCATTCAACTGTCTGTTCTGCCTCAAAATTTAACTTTTTCTGCCTCTTCTCTATTTTATTCTTTCCTTTATTAATTTTCTCATCCAACTCTATTTTTTTCCCAAGGTCACTTTCTGTCCACCTCTCTGTTCTTTTTTACCCTACTGTTTTCCAGAGATGAAGCAATAAAAGGAGGCAACAAGAAGCCACCCTGCTTTTCCAGGGGTCTCTTCAGCCTTTCTCCTCAGTCTCAGATTTATAGTGTGTTTTGATTAGGCACTGAAGAACAGTTTGTGCTCTGCACAGGTTGTTGATGATCAGTGAAACTGGAGTAAGGTTGAATATTATAGTAAAAGGCTTGATGGATATGAGATTTATCAGGATGATAACTTAGTAAGTTATATAATGTCTAATCACTGGGGTGTGTGGCTGAAATTAATATGTTAAATGTAATTAAAAAGGAGTAAATAAATGTAAAAGTCTTCATTTTATTCTTTTTTCCCCATTTTGTTTAGGTTTATTCTGCAATACAGTGGATACAGTTTGTTATGGCTACTCTGAGGTAAGTTTAATCAATCTCATGTAATATGACTGTTTAAACTAGTATAAGTGAAACTGGAGAATGCTGAAGGTTTCTACATTTTTTCCTTGTGGACTTGATTTTATTCTTTAGTTAGAGAGAAATGTTATTCTTTATCATATTGATATTTTCTGATAAATACCACAATAACAACAACAAAAAATGTAGATGGAAAGCTAACATATGAAAATCAAAGAACAATGTGATCAACAGGATTGACTTTCAAAATCAATTGTTTTGGCAGCACATACACTAAAAACTAGAACAATACAGAGAAGATTAGCATGGGCCTTGTGCAAGACTGACACACAAACTCATGAAGCAGTCTATTTTTTTAAAGTTCAATTATTTTACATCAATTATATGTCTGTAAAGCTGCAAAAAATCAATAGCAAAATGAAGGAACCCCAATTGTCCTGTTTTAATGCTCTTCTTTTATTTCTGTCAGTGTTATAGGTTCAAGTTCACTTATTGCCTATGCTGTATTCCAGAATATACAGAAATCTCCAGAGGTGAGTAATCTCTTCGTGTGTTCGATTTGAATTTGTAGTGACTTAGCCTTTGATGTAATTAAGAGAGGTGTCACCTATAAAGATGGGATGATTCTGTACATTACTTGGAAATTTGTCATGATACACTGAGATAATCTAGACAGTGGTGGTAAGTCTCCCTTACCTTCTAGGTAATTATTTTAACTATAACTTTTTATACTGAGATATTGACTACTAAACGTGCATTTTAGGGGTATGTATTAATTATTAAGGTTAAGGAAACAGCGTTGTTTGGAGCCTCTATTCGCTTTAAGCATGGTAGGGTCCTGCTTAGAGGTGAGTTTTCTGATGTTGATTTGTTGGTTGAATTGCTAGTGGGGCTAGGAAATAATTCAAAGACTTTACTATACAAAAGGTATTTGTTTTGCTGTTCTGGCTTTCTAGGCAATTACAATTTAATGATGAAAACAGAACAAAAATACATCCTATGTGAAACTATTCATACCAAAAAGATCAAGTCAGAAACCTTCCTTTTATTGAGGTATGGTTGGAAAATAAAAATTGTATGTATTTAAGTTGTCAAAAAAACAAAAACAAACAAAAAATCCTTCCTGATTCAGAGAGGACTGGAAGAGAGTATGACTTTGAAGCTCAGAAAAGATATTAAGATAAATGTAACAACGTTTCTCTAATGAGGTCAGATGGCACCAAATTAGCCAAAATGTAGTTTAACAATATTTGGGAGAACTTTTTATGTGGAAGGTGTCATTAGATTTCACTGGGCTCTTTTTAATAATAAAAATAGTTCTGTATGTGGAACACATACTGTGTTCTGACTGTGCTTAGTGTTTTATATACTTTATCTTTTTATTTAAGATTTTATATATTTTAAAGAGACAGGAAGAGGGGGAGGAAGAGAGGGAGAGAAGCATTGATGTGTGAGAGAGACATCATTTGTGTGAGAGATACATCAGTTGCCTCTCACATGCCCCCAGCTGGGGATGTGGCCCACAACCCAGGCATGTGTCCTGAACCTGGAAGCGAACCAGTAACCTTGGGTCTGCAGGCTGGCGCTCAATCCACTGAGCTACACCAGCCATGGCTATATACTTTATATTTTTGTTTCTCATCACTCTCCTATGAGAAAGATGGTAGTAGCCCATCTTTCACAGGTGAGGAAATTGAGGCTCAAAATCATGGGATTAACTTGTTCAAGTTATATAGTAAGTAGCAGAGCAGGGATTTTCAAAAGTCTAACTCTTAACTACAATCCCCTTTCAAATTAAGCACAATTTTTAGTATTTATTCTAGATATATGTGCTCAGTGTTTTAAATACATTTTTCATATAATCCTTAAAAGAACTCTGTGAGGTTGGTATTTTGAATCTGATGTTATAGATGAAGAAATGGAATCCTAGTGATGTTGAAGTACTTTCCTCATCTTATAGCTAGTCAGTGTTAGAGCCAGAATTTGAATGCAGACTTGTCTTGTTCAGAGCCTCTCCCTCCATACACTTTTTAAATCAGAGAAATACGTTGCCTAATAAGAGAAAAGAGAATTTTGAATTTTAGACATAGAACGTGACTATATAATTAAAACTAGAATGGAGAAATCTTCATACTATGTTGTTATTGCTTGCCAAAGTAACCTTAGGCCACATATCTTCTTTTAGTATAGATTTCCCTAATGTTTGTTTCCTTTGCTGAATTTTGAGTTCAGATGTGATTAAATTAGTAAAGTATGAATTACATAGTGGAAAGAGCTAAGGAGAGATTCTCATTTTCAGCACTGTTGACCTTTTGGGCTAGATGGTAATTTGCTGTGGGAGGCTGTCCTGTGCATTAGGATGTTTACCAGGCTTTACCCACTATATAGATGCTAGTAGCAACACCCCCAGCCCCCACAAGCTGCCCCTGACCCTGGCCCAGTTGTGACAACCAAAATTATCTTCAAATACCACCAGATGTCTTCGGGAGAGGCATAATTGCTCCTGGTTGCAAACCAGCACTCTAAGGTAACCTCTGGTATGACAGTGGGTTAGAGCTTTATAAAAGTGTGGGGTCTAGTTCCACTTAGGATGTGATCTTTAATTTCTCTGGCTTCAGTTCTCACACCTTTCACATAACCAGAGCACAAAGGACCTTAGCAGTCACTAGTTCACTGGTTCCCACACATTCTGTTTTTTTGGCCTAGGAGAAATTCCAATTTTTCCAGGTTAAAAATGTCAGCCATACTTAGCTGTTTTCCTTTAATTCTTTATCAAACAAACATTTTAACAGCAAAAACACATGGAACACATAATCTGAAAAAGACAAAAATAGTCTATTAAGTTCAAAAATAATTATATTACATTGTAAAATCCATGGGACATCTTTGAGGGGACTTAGCTGAGTAGACAGTGACTCAGAGACAAACTGAAGCGAGAAAAGTGGCCCGGTCAGCCTATGTTTAAAAAGAAAAACAGGCTGGGGCAGATACACTTCGCTGCATTGTGTGACTTCAGTTCCTCGTAAAGGTCACTTTTGATATTCTTTATTTCCCTTAAATAGAAATATTGGGAAGCAGATTTTTAGAAGAGTGTTATATGAGTTGTTTTAGGTCTTGCATCTCACCAGGCTAGACCTGGACTCAGAATCTCCCTAGGGAAAGGCTTTCACACAGTGCATTACCCCCTACCCTGCCCTCAGTCTGCTTTTGCTTTAAGTTAGACAAATGCAAATGTGTGTGGGTTTGTGTGTGTGTGTTTAAAAAGAGTTTTTGCTTTCATGTATAGGACCATGTCTTATGCTTTTTCTTGTCTTCATTATTATCAAGCACTGTGTTGACTGCATTTTCCCTGAAGCATGGGCTGTATCGTACATTTCTTTGTATTACTTTCAACATAGTATTTTATTAAACACAGGAGGGTGAAATATTTCTTGATTTCAATAATAGGGACTTAGTTAATTTTTGTTGTTTGATTGATTTTTATCTCTTGTTACTAGGACTTATGGTTTTCCGACCATGAGTGAAAATATATAAACCGCTTTTCATCTTCCTTTTCCCTGACAAAGACTTTAGGTATACTTCAGTAGCCAACAGCTACCTATATAAGGCTGTTTCTTGACCATAATTATGTTCTTGCTTACAGAAGCCACTTGGCTGCCTTTCTATTCCAGAGTTTATTTTGTAGTGTTTTAATTCTTTTTTTAGATTTTGTTTATTTACTTTTAGAGAGAGGAGAAGGGAGGGGGAAACAGAAGGAGAGAAACATCATGTGTGAGAGAAACATCAATCAGTTGCCTCTCACATGCTCTGAACTGGGGACCTGGCCCGTAACTCAGGTATGTGCCCTCACCAGGAAGGGAACCAGCGACCTTCGGTTTGCAGGCTTGTGCTCAGTCCACTGAGCCACACCAGCCAGGGCTGTTTTGTATTGTTTTAATTTTCTACACATTAACAGTTGTAAACTTGTGGAAGTCATAGGCCAGTTTAATCTATGAATATGCCATCTGGCTGTAATTTTAATAGGCTTATGCAGAGCAGAGGCTATATGTAGTGAAAATAATACCATTTGATGTTTATTAAATACAATTTAAAATGTTATTATTCATTTGTTTTTGTTTCTATGAGTCAAGGTAACTTGACCATTTACCACTATTTACAGGGTATTTATACCTTAACTTTCCTCTCATTTTTGGAAGAAAGCTATGAGAAAAATTTCCTTTTGTATGGGTGAGGATATTAGTTTTTATATTGGGTAGCATCTGATGATAACTTAAAAAAAATCTCCAATATACTTTTTCTTATTAGATATATTGGACATGGATTAGAGTGCATAGAACATGTATGTACTGTTTAAAGAACAATTATAAAAAATACTAGGGACAAGAAGTAGAAATTGTCTCTACCCCTACGCGTACCTGTTTGTGTTCCTTTCCAATCACAGCTCTCCCCCTTACTTGTATAGGTAACCCCTATGTAGATTTTTTGATAATTATTTCTTTATTTTTATGTACAGTTTTACCAGAAATATGTATTGCTAAATAATTTAGTTTGTCTTGTTTTTGAACTTGACATAAATGGAGCAATACTGTAAGTATTTTTTGTTTGTACTGATTTGCTTTTCTTTCCTCTATATTATTTGTGAGAGTTATGCATGTCGTTATATGTATATGTATACATATATATGGTTTGTTTTATTTTCGTTGATGTTTGGCATTCTGTATTATGAATATACCACAATTTATCAATCTGTGCTGCTATAAACAATCTTGTACATGTCTTCTGGTACACACATGCAAAAACTTCTCTAATGTGTTTTCCTAATAATAGAATTGTTACAGGATATGCCTATCTTCTAGATCATGCCAAACTTTTCCAGATGGTTGTGCCAGCAGTGTATGAAAGATTCCATTGCTTCATGTGCCCATTAATATTTGATATTGTCAGACTTTTAAAATTTTTGCCATAGGTGTGTAATTTTTTCCTTATGATTTTAATTTTCATTTCCTTGATTATTGATGAGGTCAGGTATATTTTCATGTGTTTATGGCTATTTGGATTTCTTCTTTTCTTAAGTACCTATTCAGATCTTTTGCCTGTTTTTTTCTATTGGGTTATCTTATTGCTCTAAGTTTTTGTTTGTTTTGTTTTTAATATTATTTGGTTATTGGTCCTTTGTCAGGTATGTGTTGCACATATCTTTTTCCACATTGTGCCTTGTCTTTTCACTTTCTTTTTTTAAGTATATTTTATTGATTATGCTATTACAGATATCCCATTCATTTTTCTCCCTTTTCTCCCCCTCTTCCTGGTACCCCCATTCCCTCTAGCATTCCCCTCCCTTAGTTCATGTTTATGGATTGTGCATATAAGTTCTTTGGCTTCCCATTTCCTATACTATTCTTAACCTCCCCCGGTCTATTTTCTACCTACAATCATGCTTCTTACTCCCTGTAGCTTTTTCCCCATTCTCCCCCACCACCCACTCCCCTCTGATAACCCTCCATATGATCTCCATTCCTGTGATTCTGTTCCTATTCTAGTTGTTTGCTTAGTTTTTTATTTTTATTTTTTTATTTTTTTTTAAGGTTTTTTTTTTAATTTATTTATCTTTAGAGGGGAATGGAAGGAGAGAGGGAGAGAAATATCAATGTATGGTTGCCTCTTGTGCGTCCCCATGCTGGGAACTGTCCTGCAACCCAGGCATGTGCCCTGACTGGGAATCGAACCGCGATCCTTTGGTTCGCAGGCCCGTAGTTTTTTATTTTTAGGTTCAGTTGTTGATAGTTGTGAGTTTGTTGTTATTTTATTGTTCATATCTTTGATTATCTTTTTTTCTTAGATAAGTCCCTTTGACATTTCATATAATAAGGGCTTGGTGATGATGAACTCCTTTAACTTGACCTTATCTAGGAAGCACTTTATCTGCCCTTCCATTCTAAATGGTAGGTTTGCTGGATAGAGTAATGTTGGATGTAGGTTCTTGCTTTTTATGACTTTTAATACTTCTTTCAGATCCCTTCTTACCTGTAAGGTTTCTTTTGAGAAGTCAGCTGATAGTCTTATGCAAACTCCTTTGTAGGTAACTCTTCTTTTCCCTTGCTGCTTTTAAGATTCTTGTTTTATCTTTAATCTCAGGTAATTTAATTATGATTGTCATTGTGTGTTCCTTGTTGGGTACAACTTTTTAAAAAAATATATTTTATTGATTATGCTATTACAGTTGTCCTATTTTCCCTCCTTCAACCCCCCCTACCCCGCACACCCCCTCCCACCCACATTCCCCCCCTTTAGTTCATGTCCATGGGTCATGCATGTAAGTTGTTTGGCTTCTACATTTCCTATACTATTCTTGCCCTCCCCCTTTCTATTTTCTACCTACCATCTGTGCTACTTATTCTCTGTACCTTTTCCTCCCTCTCTCCCCCTCCCACTCCCCTGTTGATAACCCTCCATGTGATCTCCATTTCTGTGTTTCTGTTCCTGTTCTAGCTGTTTGCTTAGTTTGCTTTTGTTTTTGTTTTAGGTATTGTTGTTAATGATTGCGAGTTTGCTGTCATTTTACTGTACAGTTTTTTTATCTTCTTTTTCTTAGATAAGTCCCTTTAACATTTCATATAATAATGGCTTTGTGATGAAGAACTCCTTTAACTTGATCTTATCTGAGAAGCACTTTATCTTCCCTTCCATTCTAAATGAAAGCTTTGCTGGATAGAGCAATCTTGGATGTAGGTCCTTGCCTTTCATGACTTGGAATACTTCTTTCCAGCCCCTTCTTGCCTGCAAGGTCTCTTTTGAGAAAGCAGCTGACAGTCTTATGGGATCTCCTTTGTAGGTGACTGTCTCCTTTTCTCTTGCTGCTTTGAGGATTCTCTCCTTAATTTTAATCTTGAGTAATGTAATTATGATGTGCCTTGGTATGTTCCTCCTTGGATCCAACTTCTTTGGGACTCTCTGAGCTTCCTGGACTTCCTAGAAGTCTATTTCTTTTGCCAGATTGGAGAAGTTCTCCTTCATTATGTTTTCAAATAAGTTTTCAATGTTTTGCTCTTCCTCTTCTCCTTCTGGTACCTCTATGATTCGGATGTTGGAACATTTAAAGTTGTCCTGGAGGTTCCTAAGCCTCTACTCACTTTTTAGAATTTTTGTTTCTTCGTTCTGTTCTGGTGGGATGTTTCTTTCTTCCTTCTGGTCCACACTGTTGATTTGAGTCCCAATTTTCTTCCCATCACTATTGATTGCCTGTACATTTTCCTTTAGTTCACTTAGCATAGCCTTCATTTTTTCATCTAATTTGCAACCAAATTCAACCAATTCTGGGAACATCCTGATCAGTGTTTTGAACTGTGAATCTGATAGGTTGACTATCTCTTTGTTCCTTAGTGGTATTTTTTCTGGTGTTTTGATCTGTTCTTTCATTTGGGCCATTTTTTTTTTTTTTGTCTTGATGCACCTGTTACATAGTGCAGGGTGGAGCCTTAGGTGTTCACCCGAGAGCAAACCATGTTGCCAGGTTGTGATGCTGTATGTGGGGAAGGGGTCTGAGAGGGAACAATGGCGCTCACTCCACTCTCTGCTGGATTTCAGTCACTTCCCCCACTTCCCACAAGCAAATTGGGCCCTTCTGGTGCTGATTCCCATGGGGGTGGCTTGCGTACATTCTAGGACACCGTGGGTCTCTCCAACGAACTCTCCTGTGAGGCTGGGAGTTTCTCCCACTGCCTCAACCCCCACAGGTGTTTTCAATCAGTAGTTTGAGGCTTTATTTCCCCATGCTGGGGCCCTGGGTTGCACAATCCATCCTGCTCCCCAGTTGTTTCTCCCAGTTTATCTGCATGTGAACGTGGGACCACCCAGTCCGCAATCTGCTGCCTTGTCAGTCTTCCTACTGCTGCCTTTACGGCCAGCTGCAGCCTTGCACACCCCACTCCACAATCCACTGCCTTGCTGGGTTTACCAGCCACAGCCTTACCTCGAGTCCTCTCTGCCCAGCTGCCTGTCTCCACCCCTCCCACCGGTCTGGATGGATGTGTCTTCTTTAACTCCTTGGTTGTCGGACTTCCATACAGTTCGGTTTCCTGTCAGTTCTGGGTGTTTTTTTTGTTTTTAAATTGTTGTTGTCCTTCTTTTGGTTGTGCAAGGAGGCACAATGTGTCTACCTACACCTCCATCTTGGCCAGAAGTGGGTCCAACTTTTTTGGAACTCTCTGAATTTCTGGATTTGTATGTCTATTTTCTTTGCCACATTGGGAAAGTTTTCTTTCATTATTTTTTCAAATAAGTTTTCAATCTCTTGCTCTTCCTCTTCCACCCTGCTGTTAGCCTTTCCACCCCAGCTTCCCATCTCCATGCCTCCTACCAGTCTGGATGAATGTTTCTTTAACCACTTGGTTATTGGACTGCCATATGGTTTGATTTTTCTCGAAGTTCTGGTTGTTTTTTTTGTTTTTGTTTTTAAATTGGTTGTTTCCTCCTTTTGGTTGTGTGAGGAGGGGAAGCGTATCTACCTACACCTCTATCTTGGCCAGAACTTAAGGATTTTTCACTTCTTTTATGGTGTGTTTTGACACATGCATTTTTTCATTTTAATGTCAAATTTTTTCAATTACTTTTCTTAGAGCTTTTTGTGTTTTGTTTAGGAAAACTTTCCATAACCAGAAGTCCAAGACAATTTTCAGTCTTTAAAGTAGTTGGAACTGAGTTTCGAGTGTGAGGTAAAAAAAGTAAAGTTCCAGTTTTATTTTTATCCATATAGGTACCCAATTGTTATAACATCGTATTTTGAAAAGATTATCTTTTTTCCATTGATCTAAAAAGTCACCTCTATCATATATAAAAAGTCTGTATATATGCTCGTGTTTGTTTGGGGCTGTCTATTCTGTTCCATGGGCCTGTTTGTTTATCCCTTTGCTTAGTACCACAGCATCTGCACTCTGGCTCTATATTGTTTTGATATGTGTAGAAAAAGTTTTTCTCCTTTTTCTTCAAGAGTATCTTCCTTGACCTTTCTTCAAGAGGTTATCTTGATATTTTGTATTTCTATATTAGATCTAGAGCCAGCTTCTCCAATTCCACAAGAAAATATGTTGTGATGTAATTGAGATTACATTTAACCAATATATCAATTCAGGAAGAACTGATATTTTCATAATACTGAGTCTTACAATTCATAAGCATGATCTATTTCTTTTTTAATTTATTTATTTTTCTTAAATCCGCATTTGAGGATATATTTATTGATTTTAGAGAGAGGAAGGGAGAAAGAGAGAAATATTGACGTAAGAGAGAAACATCAATTGTTTACCTCCCATACATGCCCTGACAGGGTATTATTGAACCCACAATCTTTTGGTGTGTGGATGATGCTCCAACCACCCAGCCAGGACATGGTATATTTCTTCACTGTAGCTCTTCCTTGATGTTTCTCAATAAATATTTTATAATTTTCTCTATAGAAAGACCAAAACTATTTTTGGAAAAGTGGGAGTGGGGAGGCAAAATGAGAACGATACTAGGAAGTGAGAAAGACACACTTCACTGGTGTGGTCAGAATTTCAAAGTCAACAAATACAATGTATACTGTTATTTTCATTGATATGGAAACTTATAAGATGAATAAATTCTAAGGATCTAAAGTGTAACATGGTCATTATAGTTGATAGCACTGTATTGTATAGTTGAAATTTGCTAAGAGAACAGAACTTAAATGTTCTCACCGTGATGAATGTGTTAATTAACTCAGGGGAAATTCTTTCACAGTATATCAGATCATTATGTTGTACACTTTAATTATCTTGTAGTTTTTATTTGTCAATTATACCTCAACAAAGAAACAGAAAAATGTACATTAAAGATATTAAGATCGAAAAATGTTTTCATTTTCTTTGGGTCTTCTGCCATATTCCTAAATACTCCATTGATTTCCTACTGTTAGAAGATGTTGGCTGTGCAACTAGAGCCCTTCTAATTTTTCATTTGTGGTATATCTACATTACAAAATTTCTCATCTGCTCATTCTTTCCTTTGACTCTGTGTCTGAGGAAGGAGTGTCCCTATGGGGAGGGAAGCTCAAGTGCTAATTCATACATCCTCTGGTTCCAGGACAGCTAGGATAGTTGTGATTACACATTCCTCCCTACCTGGTGTATTCCTTTACATTCCCCACCAGTGGGAGAGGTCCCAGAAAAATGCCCAGTTTTCTCCTAGAAAGGCAAAACATAAAAATAATACATTGTTATTATCATTTCTGAAATGAGGCTTTTGTTGCTTTGACAGATAAGGCCACTCTTTTATCTGAGCTTCTCTGACCTCCTCCTCGGGATATGCTGGCTCATTGAAGCACTTCTCTATGGAACTTCAGCAGCCGATAAGGACATTGTCTGTTATAACCTGCAAGCAGTGGGACAGGTGAGTATTACTACTAGATTGTGACTGTACCTTGCAATAAAGGCATATTCAGGTAAATAAAAAGCAAAAACAATATGCCCTGGGAAGTAGGACCCTTTTATTTATTGTCATTCCATATTTTAAAAATTACTTTTTTATCATAGAAAATTTGGAAAATTCAGAAAAGAAAAATGATAATTAAAACCGGATATACTCAGATACACTCACTTTAGTATTTTTTGTATACATAAATAATTTTATGTATATTGTATATCTTTTCAGCTTTTTCCCTGTGAGTATATGCATTTTAAAACAAATAAAATAGTACATTAATACTTTTTGTAATCTGCTTTTACTATTCAACAGATTGTAATTAAATATTCTTCTATAACATCTTTGAGATTGTTGCATGGTTTTGTATTATAGGAATGTAATAAACATTGGCTTTTGGAAATATGACAGATGATCAGATATGGGTTATATATCATTCATGGATTTTATCAGTGGATTAACCTACACAGTGCCACCAGTATAATGATTTGCAAATATGTTCTCTTATTCTCTCATAGGTTGCCTTTTCACTCCATTGATTATAAGTCTTTTGGTGCACATTTATGCTTAATTTTGATGTAGTCTAATTTATATATATGTATTTTTGATGTATTCAGAAATCCCTGCCAAGTCCAATGTCACACAATTTTTTGCCCCTTTGTTTTCTTCTAGGAATGTTACAGTTTTATCTCTTAGGTTTAGGTTTTTGATCCATTTTGAATTAATTTTTGTATGGTGTAAGGTAAGGGTCCAACTTTGTTCATGTTCCTGTGGATATTTAGTTTTCCCAGTACCATTTGTTGAAAAGACTATCATTTCCCCATTGAATGGTCTTGTCACTATTGTTTAAAATCATGGGATTATAGCCCTGGCTGGTGTGTCTCAGATGGTTGGAGTCTCTCCTATAATCAAAAGATTGTGGGTTTGATTCCTGATCAGGGCACATGCTTAGGTTGCAGGTTCAAACCCTGGTCTGGGTGCATACGGGAGGCAATGAATTGATGCTTCTCTCTCGCATTGATGTTTCTGCCTCTTTTCCTCTCTAAAAAAGCAATGAAGAAAAAAATATCTTTAGGTGAGGACAAAAAAAAATTAAAATCATTTGACTGTGTATGGAACAGTTTATTTCTGGGCTTTCTGTTCTAACCCATTAGATGTATATGTCTGTCAATAGTTTACACTAAGGTTCAGGCTTTCTTTTGTACAGTTCTGTGGATTTTGATAAATGCATGTCATATATCCACCATTACACTACCATCCAGAACAGTTTTACTGTCTTAAAGATTTCTCTTCACCTGCCCATCCTTCTTCCCTCCCTCTCCCTCTGGTAATCACTGATCTTTTTACTATTTCTTTCTTATTTCTTAAAAGTATTTTTATTATGCTATTACAGTTTTCCCAATTATTCCCCCTTTATCCCCACTCCGCCCTGAACCCCTAACCCTCCAGCATTCCCCACCCCCTTACTTCATGTCCATGGGTTGTACATATAAGTTCTTTGAGTTCTCTGTTTCCTATACCATTTTTTATTTCTCCCCGTCTATTTTATGCCTGCTAATTATGCTGCTTCTTTCCTGTACCTTTCCCCCCATTCCTCCCCTCCCCCTCCCCTCTGATATCCCTCCATGTGATGTCCATTTCTCCAATTCTGTTCCTGTTCTAGATGTTTGATTAGTTTTTGTTTTCATTGTTTTTCTTTTCTTTTCGGTTCATTTGTTGATAGGTGTGAGTTGTCATTTTATTGTTCATATTTTTTACCTTCCTTTTCTTAGATAAGTCCCTTTAACATTTCATGTAATAATGGCTTGGTGATGATGAACTCCTTTAACTTGACCTTATCTGGGAAGCACTTTATCTGCCCCTCCATTCTAAATGAAAGCTTTGCTGGATAGAGTAATCTTTGAGGTAGGTCCTTGCCTTTCATGACTTCAAATACTTCTTTCCAGCCCCTCTTGCCTGTACTATTTTATTTGTTTTTGAGAAATCAGCTGATAGTCTAGTGGGAACTCCTTTGTAGGTAACTGTCTCCTTTTCTCTTGCTGCTTTTAAGATTCTCTCCTTATCTTTAATCTTGGGTAACTTAATGATGACGTGCCTTGGTGTGTTCCTCTTTGGATCCAACTTCTTTGGGACTCTCTGAGCTTCCTGGACCTCCTGGAAGTCTGTTTCCTTTGCCAGACTGGGGAAGTTTTCCTTCATTATTTTTTCAAATAAGTTTCAACTTCTTGCTCTTATTCTTCTTCTTCTGGCACCCCTATAATTCGGATATTGGAATGTTTCTGGTTGTCCCAGAGGTTTATATGTCTCTCTTCACTTTTTTGAATTCTTGTTTCTTCATTCTGTTCTGGTTGGATGTTTATTTTTCCCTTTTGCTCCAAATCATTGCTTTGAGTCCTGGTTTCCTTCCTGTCACTGTTGGTTCCCTGAATATTTTGCTTTATTTCATTTTGGGTATCTTTCATTTGTTTTTTAATTTTTAGACCAAGCTCAATCAGTTCTGTAAGCATTTTGATTACTAGGGCTTTAAACTCTGCATCAGATAGGTTGGCTATCTCCTCATCGCTTAGCTGTCTTTCTGAAGTCTTGCTATGTTCTTTCATTTTGGCCATATTTCTTTGTCTAGGCACACCAATCTGGTTGTTCTGGTTGACTTTTTGTTTACTTCCTTGCTTGTCAGAGTTCCATGCAGTTTGATTTTCTGGAACTTCTGGCTGTTTATTGATTTTAGATTGGTTGTTATCCTCCTTTCAGTTGTGTGAGGAAGCGAAGGGTTTCTACCTATGCCTCCATCTTGACTGGAACTCCACTACTATTCCTATAGTTTTATGTTTTCCAGAATATTATGTAGTTAGAATCATGAAGTAGTCTTTTCAGGTTGGCTTCTTTTACTTAGTAATATATATTTAAGAGCCCTTCATGTTTTTTTGTGGAATTATTACTCATTCCTTTTTTTCATTTTATGGACATACCAGTTTTAAAAAAATCCACTCATTTATTGAAGGAGATCTTGCTTAGTTGCTTCCAGGTGTTTGGAGTTACAAATAAAACTGCTATAAATATCTATGTGCAAATTTTGTGTGCATATAAGTTTTCAAGTCATTTGGGAAAATAACTAGCAGCATGATCACTGGATTATATGGTAAGCCTCTGTTTACCTTTGTTAAAAAAAATGCCAGACTTCTGGCCAAGATGGAGGTGTAGGTGGACACACTGTGCCTCCTCACACGACCAAAATTAAGGACAACAAAGATTTAGAAACAAGAAAACAATCAGAACTTATAGAAAATTGAACTGTACAGAAGTCCAACAACCATTCATCCAGACCGATAAGAGGGACAGAGTTGTAGCAGGAAAAAGTGGAGGTTGGTGGACCCAGGGGTGCAGGCAGCAGCAGCTGGCAGACCCCAGGCACACAGGCAGTGGCTAGCAGACCCCGGGCACGGGGTGGCAACGGTGCAGACCCAATGAGGCCGTGTAAGGCAGCTGGCTGACCAGGTGGTCCCACATTCGCATGCAGATAATCCAGGCAAAGGGGAAGCGGTGGAAGGGACTGAAATCCGTGAGAGAGCAGAACAAGTGCCATTGTTCCCTCTCGGACCCTGCCCCCACATACAGCGTCACTACCCAGCACCTGGGCTGCCCCACCCTGGGGAACACCTAAGACTCCACCTCTCACTACATAACAGCCACCATCAGACCAAAAGAAAAACCAAAAATGGCTCAAATGGGAGAACAAATCAAAGCCCCAGAGCCAATTCCTCTAAGCGATCAAGAGATAGCCAGCCTATCCGATGCACAGTTCAAAGCCCTGGTGATCAGGATGCTCACAGGAATGGTTGATTTTGCTCACAAATTACATGAACAAATGAAGGCTACAATAAGTGAAATGAAGGAAAACGCACAGGGAGCCAATAGAGATGGGAGGAAAACTGGGACTCAAATCAATGGAGTGGACCAGAAGGAAGAAACTAACAACCAAACAGAAAACAAGGAAGAAACAAGAATTCAGAAAAAATGAAGAGAGGCTTAGGAACCTCCAGGACATCTTTAAATATCCCAACATCCGAATTATAGGGGTCCCAGAAGGGGAAGAGGAAGAGCAACAAGTGGAAAACTTATTTGAACAAATAATCAAGGAGAACTTCCCCAATCTGGCAAAGGAAATAGACTACCAGGAAGTCCAGGAAGTTCAGAGAGTCCCAAAGAAGTTGGACCCAAGGAGGAACACACCAAGGCATATCATAATTACATTAGCCAAGATTAAAATGAAGGAAAGAATTCTAGAAGCAGCAAGGGATAAGGGGACAGTCACCCACAAAGGAGTTCCCATCAGACTGTCAGCTGATTTCTCAAAAGAGACCTTCCAGGCAAGAAGGGGCTGGAAAGAAGTACTTGAAGTCTTAAAAGGCAAGGACCTACATCCAAGATTGCTCTATCCAGTGAAGCTGTCATTTAGAATGGAAGGGAAGATAAAGTGCTTCTCAGCTAAAGTCAAGTTCAAGGAGTTCATCATCACCAAGCCCTTATTATATGAAATGTTAAAGGGACTTATATAAGAAAGAGAAGATCAAAAATATGGCAGTAAAAAGACCGCAAACTCACAGCTATTAAGAACCACACCTAAAACAAAAGCAAACTAAGCAAACAGCTAGAATAGGAACAGAAACACAGGAATGGAGATCACATGGAGGGTTAGCATGAGGGGCGTGGGAGAAGGAGAGAGGGGGAAAAGGTGCAGAGAACAAGTAGCATAGATGGTGGGTAGAACATAGACAGGGGGAGGGAAAGAATAATATGGGAAATGTAGAAGCTAAAGAACTTAGGACACATGGACATGAACTAAAGGGGGGAGTGTGGGTGGGAGGGGGTGTGCAGGGTGGAGGGGAATGATGGGGGAGAAATGGGACAAATGTAATAGCATAATCAATAAAATATATTTTAAAAAAATAACAAAAAAACCTGCCAAACTGTCTTTCAAAGTATCTACCATCATGTTCCTTATAATGATGTTTTGGGCATCAAATGGCTGAATATACAACAGAGGCATGCATGTGGAGCTGGAAAATTCCTATTGCTTAGTGACATCGTAGTCCGTGACTTGAAATGATTTTCCAAGAATGAAGACGTTATAGAAATCAACAAGGCTGTGGTTGAGACGGTAAACAATTTGAACCTGGGTATGGATGAGTATGACATTGAGGAGCTCCTGGCAAGCTTCCTGAGGAGTTGACTAATGAGCAGTTGTTGGAACTAGAACAGGAACTCATAACTGGAGAGTCAAGAGAAAAGTAAACTGCAGGAGAAAGAAATCAAGAACTCCCTAGAAAATGCACAGCGAACAGGTTAGCAGAAAGTTTTGCAGGCCTCAACAAGCTCCTGAAAAAGTTTGAAAACATAGACCCCAACAATGAAAGGTTTTCACTGATAGAGAGGAATGTTTACAAGCAGATTTATAATGGAAAAAAAAAGCAAACAAACCATCATTCACACACACACAGACACACACACACACACACACGAAAATGGTGACAGCTCTTCAAGAAAAGCCTGAGGTAGGTCTTTCAGGATGTGTTTCAGAAGGAGACATTGTTAATCTAGGAGATGACGGCTCCATGAATGCTATTGCCCCTGAAGACCTTCCAGTGGGACAAGATGTGTTTGCGGAAGACAGTCGTATTGATGATGTTGACGCTGTGTAGGCGTAGGCTAATGTGTGTATGTGTCTTAATTTTTAACTAAAAAAGTTCAAAACATTAAAAAGTTAAAAATAGAAAAAAGTTTAATGAGAATATAAAGAAAGAAAATGTGTTTGTACAGCTGTATAATGTGTTTGTGTTTTAAGCTGTTATTACAAGAGTCCAAAAGTTAAGAAAAATTTTGAAGTTTATAAAGTAAAGTGTTATAGAAACCTAAAGTTAGTTTATTATTGAAAAATATTTTTTTTTATCAATTTAGTATAGCTGTGCCTTCAAGTTCACTAATCTTCTGCAATGTCTAATATGTATGTGTATATTTAAATATTACCCACTGTAGTTTTATCTTTAACAACTCAATTTAATTCTTTAAAAAATATCTTCAAAGTCTCAACTTGTTAACATTATGAAATTCAGTTGTAACTATTTTATAGTCTCTTACTGCTAATCCTAATACCTATTGTAGTTCTGGGTAGGTTTTAATTTATCTATTATTTTTTCCTAGTGTGGGGCATATTTTCTTCCCTATTTGTATCTAATTTTTATTGCATGCCAAACACTGTGAATTTTATCCTTTTGGGTACTAGATATACCTGTATTCCTATAACCATTCTTGAATTTTATTCTTGGATGAAGTTAAATTACTTGGAAATAGTTTTAGTATTTTAGGTCTTGTTTATATGATTTTTTAGGTAGGTCTACAGCAATGCCCAGTCTCAGGCTAATCATTTCTCAATATGGAGGCGAGGCCTTCCTGAGTATCATCATACTCTATACCCTGTTGCATTACCAGTTTTTCAAATCTTGATGATGGGAAGAGGCACTGTGCTTGGCCCAGTGTGAGCTCTAGATATTGTTCTCTCTAACCCTTTTGCATAGTTCTTCCTTCCGCTTTGGGTAGTGCTCTTATACGAGTGCACCAGCCAGTACTTGGCTGGATACTGTAGGAGGGCCTTCCGTAAGTCTCTAAGGTTCTTTGAGCAGCTCTTTCCCCTCTGGCATTTTGTTTCATGAACTCTAGATATCTTGATCTTCCTGGATTTTCAGTTGTGTCTCCTCCCTTCAGGGTATTGCAGGCCCTGCCTCAGTTTCCCCTTCCTGTACTGCATCGTGGAAACTCTCTCTAGGAGGTAAGCTGAAGTAGTCATATGTCTTGTCTTATGTTTCTCATGTTTCACAGATCACTGTCCTTTGTTGTCTGGTGTCTAGTGTCTTAAAAACTATTGTTTCAGATGTTTTGCCTGTTCACTTCTGTTTACCAAATCTGATTCTTTTCACTCCTATCTTGGCCAGAAGTGGAAGTCCTAGTTCATTTGTGTAAAGTTGTAAAGTGTATATTTTTTAGCCACTTATGTGGTGACCATTAGGCCATGTATCTTTGTGTCATTATTGTGATAGCAAGTGTTTTCATCATAGCTCTTTGGTATAAATTTCATAATTAAAGCTCAGGCACTAAAAACATGCTAAAGAAAACTTAAGCCTTTGGATATTCAGGGTTAATTTGGAGGTATCAGGAGAATATATTATTTAAATAGTTCTTAATAAATATTTAAATTTTTCTTTAAAATAGAAAATAAATATCTAGATGCTTCCAGGTTAAGGTAAAAGTTTCAGTATTCCCCATTGTCTTTCCTCCTGTTAAATTATGCCTGTTTGGAGGGGAAAAAAGTCTATTTAACTTGGATCTTTTCTTTAAATTGAGAACCACAGTTCAGATGAAATAGTTCAACTGGTCCATTTATTTGACTTTAAGAAAGTAATAATAGTAGAGAATGAAGTGCACCAAGCATTAGGCGACCTGGATTCTTAGTTTTTCTGTTAATTTTTTGAGGAATTAATTTGATCTTTATCCCTTTTTCCCCTGTAAAGTGGAAATCATATTGTTGCTCTAATCTACTTCATAGAATTTTTTGAAATATTAAATAGGATGTTTGTTCACATGTTTTATAAAATTAAAGTTTAAATATGAATGTATGATGTTTTTATAGATTTTTCTGTTTGTGCAAGGGAAGCAAGATAATTAAACTCTATCAAGAGTGGTTGCTTCTTCCCAGTCCCAAAAGTAGTTTCAGTTTTTATTACACAGTTTGGAAAGGTTTCTGATACTTGTTTTGGATAGTTTTCTATAGAGCAGGGGTGTCAAACTCATTTTCACTGGGGGCCACAGCAGCCTCGCAGTTGTTTTCAAAGGGCTGAAATAATTTTAGGACTGTATAAATGTAATAACTCCTTAAGGACTGTAACACTGTCAAGGAGTTGAAATTACATTGGGCCCTTTGAAGGCAACCGCGAGGCTGATGTGGTGCCCGGTAAAAATGAGTTTGACACTTGTGTTCTAGAGAGAGATATTTTATAAGACAGAAACTTTAGTCTGACAAGATAGGTTAACTATGCTTATCTGGGAAGGCATCAGTGCCTCCTTCTCCCAAAATTGGTTTGAAAATGACCAAGATGTTCGAGTTGTTTTGGCGAGATATAAGAAACCCAGAGTCATTCAGGGAGGAGAATTGTTTCAGTACAGCCACAGCACCTTTATACCACTTTACTGAGCTGGAACAGAAGAAATAAATCATTTATCAAAAGCTTACAGGTCCAAGAGAAGCTATGAGAAGAGAAAGTATGCTCCAAATATCTAAGCCATCAGAAGAGAAACAGCAGTGCCCTGAACAAGAGATTATGAGATTTTGGTCAATACCAAAACCAGAGCTATTTTTTATGTAGTTCAGTGCCTCTTAAGACTTAAGGTACTAAATACCCAGCAAGACCCTCTTGTCTCTGATTTCTTTTTTAAAACTGAATGGTGGCAAAGCCTGAAACTTTCTTAGTCTGGCTTAAATATAGTTTTCCACTAGCCATAGGTAAATAGGGAGAGCCATTGTCTTATATAGCCTGTATTGATCTTCTGATAATTCGTTACTGCTGACCTATTTAACTTGACAGCACACCCAGGCATCAGTTTGATAGACTCCATGTTTCCTAGAGTTAGTTTTTTTTTTTTTTTTCCTTTTAGATTTTATTTATTTATCTTTAGAGGGGAAGGGAAGGAGAGAGGGAGAGAAACATCAATGTGCGGTCGCCTCTCGTATGTCCCCTGCCGGGAACTGGCCTGGCAACCCAAGCATGTGCCCTGACTGGGAATCGAACCGCGATCCTTCGGTTCGCAGGCCCATGCTCAATCCACTGAGCTACACCAGCCAGGGCTCCTAGAGTTAGTTTTTAAATCTTTGAAGAGACCACCTTAAGTCTGGTACCATAGCTAAATTTCTCCTTAGGAAAGTTAGGGTGAGAATATTTTAAATAGATCTGTAGGGCCTAATGTTCACATTAACCCTAATTTAGTTAATAAGAATTATTTAAGAATGCATCCCATTTCCTCCAACTTTAGAGCTGGGAATTAGATGTTAAAGTTGATTATTCTGCTATGCCATTAAAAAGCTAAAGGAAAACTGTTTCTCTACTCATAACACTTCTGACGCCAAATGTGCCACCAACCAGTTACCCAACTCTGCAGGCACCACCCTTGTACCCTACGATTCAGCTCTGACACCAACAGCCAGAGAGTTAGCACAGATCCCACAGGTTAAGAGCTCAGTCCCACAGGACTGCCCTTTATTTCGGGTGCCACTTGGAAGTAGGGGGTCCCCAGGTTACCCACACTTCTCTCCCACTTAGCAACACATCAAGGATTCCCATGACTCCCTCTTCAGGTTTGATAATTTGCTAGAATGGCTCACAGAACTCAGGAAAATGCTTACTTATATCTACCAGTTTATTATAAAGGATTAATTATATCCTTATTTACAGGATATAGATGAACAGCCAGATGAAGAGATACATAGGGCAAGGTCCAAAAGACCAAAAGGTCCTGAGCATGGGAGCTTCTCTGTCCCCATGGAATTTGCATGTGCCACCCTCTAGATGTGTAGATGTGTTCACAAACCCAGAAGCTCTCTGAATCCCGTAGTTCAGAGACATTTACGAAGGCCGCATCATGTAGGCATAATTAATTATTCATCATCCCTCTCTTGGGACAGGGCTGGAAGTTTCAAGCCTCTAATCATGACTTGACCTTTCCGGTGACTAGCCCCCATCCTGAAGCTGTCCAGAAGCCTACCAAAAGTTATCTCACTACAACAGAAACACTCCTATCACCCAGAAAACTCCAAGGGGGTTGGGAGATCTGTGTAAGCTGCTCCTAACACTCCCATTACTTAGAAAATTCCAAGAGTTTAAGTAGCTCTGTGTCAGGAATCAGGAGCAGAGACCAACTATACTCCTTATGTCACAAAAACAAACCCCAATTTGACTCTTCTTCTCTCTCTCTGTGTTACTGGAGCATCCAGGTACCTAGTTTAATATTCTTTAGATACCTGCAGACCAATACAGAAACACACACTTTCCTTAAAAAATGGAACATTTTCATTTTATATTAAAATTTTTGATATGCATAAATTATAAAACAAATATATGTTCTCAAAAATGTAAAAAGCAAAGAGGAGAACTTGTGGCCAAGATGGAGGTGTAGGCGGACACACTGTGCCTCCTCTCACAACCAAAATTAAGGACAACAAAGATTTAGAAACAAGAAAACAACAGAACTGATAGAAAATCGAACTGTATGGAAGTCCAACAACTATTCATCCAAACCGGTAAGAGGGGTGGAGTCGCGGCAGGAAAGAGTGGAGGTGCGGACCCAGGAACACGGGCAGCAGCTGACTGGCAGTTCCCAGGTGCACAGGCGGCAGCTGGCAGTCCCCGGGCCCACAGGCAGCAGCTGGCGGACCCCGGGCACAGGGGGGCAACTGTGCAGACCCAGTGAGGCCGCACAAGGTGGCTGGCTGACCAGGTGGTCCCACATTCCCACGCGCAGACAGTCCAGGCAGAGGGAAAGTGGCAGAGGGGACTGAATCCAGGAGAGAGCGGAACAGGTGCCATTCTTCCCTCTTGGACCCCGCCCCCACCTATAGCGTCACAACCCAGCGACTGGGCTGCCCCACCCTGAGGAACATCTAAGGATCCACCCCTCACTACGTAATAGCCGAGACCAGAATAAAACCAAAACAAAACAAAACAACAACAAAAAAACCACCAAAAATGGCTCAAACCGGAGAACCAATGAAACCCCAGAGCCAATTCCTCTAAGTCCTGAAGAGATAGCTAACCTATCAGATGCACAGTTCAAAGCACTGGTCATCAAAATGCTCACAGAATTGGTTGATTTTGCTCACAAATTAGATGAAAAAATGCAGGCTACAATACATGAAATGAAGGAAGATGCATGGGGAACCGATAGAGATGGACGGAAAACTGGGACTCAAATCAATGGAGTGGACCAGAAGGAAGAAACTAACAACCAAACAGAAAACGAGGAAGAAACCAGAGTTCAAAAAAATGAGAAGAGGCTTAGGAACCTCCGGGACATTGTTAAGCGTCCCAACATCCGAATTATAGGAGTCCCAGAAGGGGAAGAAGAAGAGCAACAAGTGGAAAACTTATTTGAACAAATAATCAAGGAGAACTTCCCCAATCTGGCAAAGGAAATAGACTTCCAGGAAGTCCAGGAAGCTCAGAGAGTCCCAAAGAAGTTGGACCCAAGGAGGAACACACCAAGGCACATCGTAATTACATTAGCCAAGATTAAAATGAAGGAGAGAATTCTAGAAGCAGCAAGGGATAAGGGGACAGTCACCTACAAAGGAGTTCCCATCAGACTGTCAGGTGATTTCTCAAAAGAGACCTTACAGGCAAGAAGGGGCTGGAAAGAAATATTTGAAGTCTTGAAAAGCAGGGACCTGCATCCAAAATTGCTCTATCCAGCAAAGCTGTCATTTAGAATGGAAGGACAGATAAAGCATTTCTCAGATAAGGTCAAGTTCAAGGAGTTCATCATCACCAAGCCCTTATTATATGAAATGTTAAAGGGACTTATATAAGAAAGAGAAGATCAAAAATATGACAGTGAAAAGACAGCAAACTCACAGCTATTAAGAACCACACCTAAAACAAAAGCAAACTCAGCAAACAGCTAGAACAGGAACACAACCACAGAAATGGAGATCATATGGAGGGTTAGCAACAGGGGCGTGGGAGGAGGAGAGAGGGGGAAAAGGTACAGAGAATAAGTAGCATAGACGGTGGGTAGAAAATAGACAGGGGGAGGGCAAGAATAGTGTGGGAAATGTAGAAGCTAAAGAACTTATGACCCATGGACATGAACTAAAGGGAGGAATGTGGGTGGGAGAGGGTGTGCAAGGTGGAGGGGAATGATGGGGGAGAAATGGGACAACTGTAATAGCATAATCAATAAAATATATTTAAAAAAAACAAAGAGGAGTATACAAGTGAAAAGTAAAAGTTTGCCTCCGTTTTATGCCTCTGACTTTCATAATTTGGTTCAGATTAAATGTCTCCACTTTTCAAAATTCTCCTCTAGCTGGTTCTTGAAAAAAAGTTGGGAGTGGGAGAAGGCAGGGCATTCCTTGTTTGTACAAGCTGATGAAGAGGTCTTAGCTTTTCCAAGAGTCCTAGTAAAGAAAGAAACCGGTCACCTGATCTAAACAAACAAGATATCCAGGTTTCTGAATCTATAATTCCAGTTCCATTCTTTGAGCAGGAAGACCCTTTGTGAAAAAAATCTTTTTGATAACTGATGCCAAGATAGTTAGAACATAGTTAGCAGTTATTAATCATTTCCACTGAAGCAGAATGAAAGAAAATGGACTTAAGCAGTGGAAGGAAAGAAGTTAGTTTGGGTAGGAACCTTGAGGCCTGCTGTGACAGGAATCCTGATGATTTCATCAGGATCACTTTGGGGTTTTCCTATCAAATGTGTCTATAATTTTCATCTGTGTGAAATGGACTTGCTATTTTTACAGGAAGGCCAAGTGATCATTAGATACAGTGGTTCAATGCTTCCTAGACTTTAGGATTTTACAAATAATAAAACTTTTTTAAAAAGTGGGAGTTGTCACAGTGTTGCTAATTTTATACTCTTCTAAATTAAGAACACTTTAAAAACAACTACCACTGAATTCATGAAAGCAATAACAATTGATGCTAAAAAAACTAGGCAAAATATATTTTCAGAATACAGAATACTAGTTTCTTCAAACTAGTAAATTTAGCTATATGAAAAACTTATTACATTGCTTATGTTTTTCTTAATATTTCTTAGACTAGTGATTATTTCATCAGGGATCAACACTAATTTCTTTTGGTGTACAGGATGATGCTCCAACCAGCTGAGCCACCTGGTCAGAGCTAGCACTAATTTCTTCACCAGCATTTGGAAATTATTCCACTAACTGGCATTTCAAAGTCCTTTTCAGGTTTAGAATGCTAAAGCTTCTGGACACATGAATATTTTTTTTTCTTTTGAGCTTTTCCTCCTCTACTGGGGTGGGTGTGAGATGCAAATTAGAACCAGGCTTATTTGCCAATTATGTTATAATTTCATTATGTGCCTGCAGTTATTGAGTTCCTATCTGATTTAGATGGAAAGAGTTTTAGAAGCAACCCAGGGCTGGTTGGGGTTGGAGGCAGGGTGTGCAGAACTGGATCAGTGCAGCTAGGCCACCCTTGTGCCACTTCACTGGAGTGAAACAGAAGAAATCAATTATTTACCAAGAGCTAGTCTTTTGTTCTGGAACTTACCTGAGAAGCAAAGTGATTTTGAGAACCAAGCCATCAGAAATAATTTCAGTATTTGATTCGTAAGTTGAGATGTGAGATTTTACAAGTGTTACTTTTTTGTGAACTCAGCCAACCAATGAACATATGTTACAGTGACAATAATATTTGGGTCAGAAGGCTTTGTCTGGACTATAGCAGCTGGCTCTGAAAAATGGAATCTGATCCATGGTCTACGATGCTGAGATTTTTAGTTCTATTAGACAACTAGCTCTGTTCTGAAAGAATTGATTTGGTCATATATGACTATCCCCACATCAATTTTGGGATCAGAAATAAATCCAATGCTTTTCCCAAAAGGGTCCAGGAGTATTGTTGTGCTAATATTTCTCTTTATCAGCGATAACTACCGTGGAGAAAAAAGAAAAGGAAAAATGACGGTACCAGACACTGTCTCGGTTAGCCTCTCTGTTTACTCTTGGCTATTCTAGTGTTTACTTTGACACAGGTTGAAGTGTCAGCAGTCATCTTTTCTTAGTGAATGAACCCAGTTTCATTTCGTAGTCAGGTACTTTAGGAACACCCTTTGGATTGGAAATGACATGAAATGTGTGGCTTGGAGTTAAAGCATATGAGTTAATGAACATGATAGGGTCTAGAGTCAGACATACCTGGGTTCAAATCCAAGCTCTGGCGGCTATTCGCTGTGTGATTTTTTTTTTTTTTTGAACAAGTTAACTTCTCTAAGTCTTAGTCTCCCCATGTAAAATAGGAATGATGATAGGATTTTTTGGATTGTTGTGAAGATTAAATTAGATAACAGATGCAAAATGCTTGCCCTTAGTGTAAATTGTTGTTATTGTAATTATTTTTGAAGGTAAAATAGAATTCTCTGCCTATTTCCTCAAGAACGGAATTTACCTTCAGACCTTTCATTACCTCCACATACTTAATGATTCATTACTTTCTGAATATACACAGCAATAGAAAGTGGGGTCTATTAAAAATAATCTCTCACCTAGAATTGGATTTTACTATCTTTTCTTGTTAATGTATTCTCACTGCCTCTCTGACCTCTTCAACTTAGCCTGCCTAATTCCAAGGTCTAAATTTTACGGTGGTTGGAGGTTCATATAACATTATTATTGTGATTTTTAGGGTCTCCTAATGGTTTAAATATAAAAGGAATTCAAAGAAACTTGCTAATTGATAGTTGGCTTCCCTAGATTTAATCCTATGCTTAGAGGCATAGGACTTTTTATTTGGGGTAGATTTCTGATTCTGCCACCCTTGGGCTAGCTTTTACTCTTTCAGCCATGATATACTAACCAACATCTGATTATTGCCGTGGCACCGTGTCAGATCTGTGACAGAACAGATTTGTATCATGACCAGTCCCCTTTGTTAGGAGTAAGTACTCTTAACAGCAACAACAGCAAAAACGTTTTTGTATCCTAGGTCCATGGAATAGGAATAACTTGTCATTCTGAGTATTTTGGGACATCTAGAATCTACTTTAGAGTGAAACTCTCATATTATTTTTTGTTGCTCAGAAAGTAGGTTCTGTTGGCATAGAGGGAAGAATTTGTTCAAAAAAAAATCTCGCCTGAGAGTATTTTTATACTTGATTGTAGTCAATCTCTATTTTCTATGATAAGCTTCAGCTGCCATCTTTTGAAGACAATTTTTAAAAATATATTTTATTGATCATACTATTATAGTTGTCCCATTTTTCCTCCCCTTTATGCCCTTCTGCTTTGTGCCCCCCTCCCACCAGCATTCCCCCACTTAGTTCATGTCGATGGGTCATATATATGTTCTTTGTCTTCTCCATTTCCCATACTGTTCTTAAACTCCTCCTGTTTTGTACCTACCATTTATGTTTCTTATTCCCTGTATCTTTTCTCCCATTTTCTCCCCTCCCCCTCCCCACTGATAACCCTCCTTGTGATCTCTATTTCTGTGGATCTCTTCCTGTTGATCTCTTCCTAGATGTTTGCTTAGTTCATTTTTGTTGTTTTAGGTTCGGTTGTTGATAGTTGTGAGTTTGTTGTCATTTTACTGTTCTTATTTTTGATCTTCTTCTTTTTCTTAGATAAGTCTCTTTAACATTTCATGTAATAATGGCTTTGTGATGATGAACTCCTTTAACTTGACCTTATCTGGGAAGCACTTTATCTGCCCTTCCATTCTAAATGAAAGCTTTGCTGGATAGAGTAATCTTGGAGGTTGGTCCTTGCCTTTCATGACTTCAAATACTTCTCTCCAGCTGCTTCTTGCTTTTAAGATTTCTTTTGAGAAATCAGCTGATAGTCTAAGGGGAACTTCTTTGTAGGTAACTGTCTCCTTTTCTCTTGCTGCTTTTAAGATTCTCTGCTTATCTTTAATCTCAGGTAGTGTAATTATGATATGCCTTGATGTGTGCTTCCTTGGGTCCAACTTCTTTGGGACTCTCTGAGCTTCCTGGACTTCTGGAAGTCTATTTATTTTGCCAAATTGGAGAAGTTCTCCTTCATTATGCTTTCAAATAAGTTTTCAATGTTTTGCTCTTCCTCTTCTCCTTCTGGTACCTCTATGATTTGGATGTTGGAACGTTTAAAGTTGTCCCGGAGGTTCCTAAGCCTCTGCTCATTTTTTAGAATTCTTGTTTCTTCATTCTGTTCTGGTTGAATGTCTATTTCCTCCTTCTGGTCCAAACCATTGATTTGAGTCCTGGTTTCCTTCCTGTCACTGTTGGTTCCCTGTACATTTTCCTTTACTTCACTTTTCATAGCCTTCACTTTTCCCTCTATTTTGTGACCATACTCAGCCAATTTTGTGAGCATCCTGATCACCAGTGTTTAGAACTCTGCATCTGATAGGTTGGCTATTTCTTCATTGCTTAGTTGTATTTTTTTCTGGAGCTTTGATCTGTTCTTTCATTTGAGCCATATTTTTTTATCTTGATGCTTCTGTTATGTAGTAAGGGGCGAAGCCTTAGGTATTGCCAAATTGGGGGCAACCCACATCACTGCATTGTGACCCTGTCTGTGAGGGAGGGGTCTGAGAGGACACAATGCTGCTTGTTCAGCTCTCGGTGGTTTTCAGTCACTTCCTTCACTACCAACAAGCAAATTGAGTCCTTCTGGTGCTGATTCCCAGGTAGGTGGGTTTGTGTATGTTCTGGGACCCTGTGGGTCTCTCCAACAAACTCTCCTGTGAGGCTGGGAGTTTCTACTGCTGCCTCAACCCCCACAGGAGATAAGCAACTTATCAGATACAGAGTTCAAAACACTGGTTATAAGGATGCTCAAGGAACTAGTGAGGACCTCAACAGCATAAAAAAGAGCTATTCAGAAATGAAGGATACACTAATTGAAATAAAGAACAATTTACAGGGAAAACACAGTAGAGTGGATGAAGCTGAGAATCAAATCAATGATTTGGAACATAAGGAAGCAACAAACAACCATGCAGAACAACAAGAGGAAAACATAATAATAATTTTTTAAAAAGGATGGCAATGTAAGAAGCCTATGGGACAATTTCAAGCATTCCCATATTTGCATCATAGGGGTGCCAGAAGGAGAAGAGAAAGAGCAAGAAATTGAAATTGTTTGAAAACATAATGAAAAAAAAACTTCCCTACTTTGGTGAAGGAAATAGACATGCAAGTACAGGAAGCACAGAGAGTCATAAACAAGATGGATGCAAATAGGCCCACTCCAAGACACATCATAATTAAAATGCGAAAGGTTAAAGGTAAAGAGAGAGTCTTAAAAGCAGCAAGACAAAAGAAGTTAGTTACCTTCAGAGGAGTTCCCATAAGACTGTCAGCTGATTTCTCAAAAGAAACCTTACAGGCTTGAAGAGATTGGCAAGAAATAGTCAAAGTCATGAAAAGCAGGGACCTATAGTCAAGATTGCTCTACCCAGCAAAGATATTTAGAATCTAAGGGCAAATAAAGAGCTTCCCAGGCAAGAAAAAAACTAAAGGAGTTCATCATCACCAAACCATTATTATATGAAATGTTAAAGGGACTTACTGAAGAAAAGAAGATCAAAACTATGAATGATAAAATGACAACAAATGCATATCTATCAACAATTGAATATAAAAAAAACAAACTAAGCAAACAGGAAGAACAGAGACAGAATCACAGATATGGAGAATGTTTTGTTGGTTGCCAGGTGTCGGGGGTGTGAGAGAGTGGTTGAAGAGGTGAGGGGATTAAGAAGTACAAATATGTAGTTACAGAATAGCTGTAGGGATGTAAAATACAATATAGGAAATAGAGTAGCCAAAGAACTTACACACATGACCCATGGACATGAACAATGGTGTGAGGATTGCCTGAGGGAGTGGGGGGTGCTGTGAGGAGGGGGGGCAAAGAGGGAAAATTGGGACAACTGTAATAGCATAATGAATAAAATATAATTAAAAAAACAAATTCAGTTATAGACTTGGTTTTCTTGTCACAAAAATAGTATGAAATGTCAGCCTATATATAAAAGTACTTTAAAGTTATAAAGCATTATACAAATATAAGATTGAATAGAAGGCTCTTGTTTGTCTTTCCTATTAGAGGAGAGGCAAGCTTAGATTCTTTTTATACATGGTAGTCATTCAGTAACTATTTGCCTCACTGGGATTTTAGGAGAAGAAAGATGATAGAGTTGATAAGTCTTGAGTTTCTCAAAAGAATACAAAGTAGTTTAGATGATAAATTTAAAATTAGTCACTTCTGTTTGTTATTGAAGAATGTTAACATTAATCACAATGGTCAGGGTTATTAACAACAGTATCTTTCAGCCTTGAACACATTTTTAACTCTGAAAACTGTAAGAAGGGCCAAATTTAGAACGTTATATATGTGTCTATTGTGAGGGTGGAAGAACGATCAGATACGAGTATAATGACATCCTGGTTCCCTCTACTGGGCTTAAATGAAATTACCTATTGCTTCTTAAGACTTCTGTTTTCTCATCATAGAATGGCCATTCCCTTTAAGTGGCAAGAGGAGAGGGGAAGACAAGGGAGTCAAATCATGTGTCAAATTTTACTTCCAATGTTGGTGGGACATGTTACTTATGGGACATTACTTCCTTCTATAAACCATCATTTGTCTCAAATGTTGGACAAAGGAACTCAAAGTTATTTGATAAATATGTTTGAATAAATAATAACCAAAAATTTTCCAAACTTGTTGAAAATATAAGCCATCATATACATGAAGTTTAATAAAACTAAGCAAAAGAAACATGCAGATAACCACTATGCTGTACACCTGAAACTAATATAATATTGAATGTCAACTGTAGTTGAAAAACTAAATTAATAAACAGAATAAAAACAATTACATTTTATTATATGAAAGAAACCAATAGAAAACACACCAAGGCACATCATAAGCAAATTACTAAAAACCAATGATAAATAGAAAGCACCGATAGCATCTAGCATGTTTAGTTCTTTTGAATGTAAAGGTTGGTTTGAACCAACCTTTTGAATAGCCTAGGCTAACATTATTGGAAGTAGAAATCCTTCCACCCAGCCACTGTGAATAACGCTGCAAGAAATGTAGGGGAGCGTATTTCTTTGCAAATCAAATTTTTTCAAATTTTTAAGGTAGATACCCAGCAGAAGGGTTGCTGGGTCACATGGTAACTCTATTCTTAATTTTTTGAGGAACCACCATACTGTTTTCCATAGTGGCTGTACCAGTTCACATTCCCACCAGCAGTAAATGAGGGTTCCTTTTTCTCCACAACCTCTCCAATACTTGTTATTACTTATCTTGTTGACAAAAGCTGTTCTAACAGGTGGCAGGTGGTATCTCATTAGAGTTTTGATTTGCATTTCCCTAACAGCTAGGGAAGTTGAGTATTTTTTCATATATCTGTTGGTCATTTGTATGTCTTCTTCGGAAAAATGTCTGTTCTGGTCCTTTGCTCATTTAAAACTGAAATCAACAAATGAACAAACAAAACAAATACAAACTCATAGACACAGACAACAGTATGATGGTCACCAGAGGGAAGGGGATGGGGTGGGTAGTAGAGGGTAAAAGAGGTCAAATATATGGTGACAGAAACTGATCTGATTTTGGTGGTGGGAACACAATGCAATATATAGATCATGTATCATAGAGATATACACTCAAAACCTATTTAATCTTTTTAAGTATTTTTTATTGATTATGCTGTTACAGTTTTCCAATTTCCCCCCCTTTATCCCCCTTCCACCCTGCATCCCCAACCCTTCAGCGTCCCTTCCCACCTTAGTTCATGTCCATGGGTTGTACACATAAGTTCTTTGAGTTCTCTGTTTCCTATACCATTCTTTACCTCTCCCTGTCTATTAAACGCCTATCAATTATGCTTCTTCTTCCCTGTACCTTCCCCCCACCCCGTCATCACTGAAAACCTTGCATGTGATGTCCATTTCTCTGATTCTGTTCCTATTCTATTGTTTGATTAGTTTTTGTTTTTGTTGTTTTTCTTTCTTTTTTTGGTTCATTTGTTAATAGTTATGAGTTTGCTGTTATTTTATTCTTCATATTTTTTACCTTCCTTTTCTTATATAAGTCCCTTTAACATTTCATATAATAATGGCTTGGTGATGATGAACTCCTTTAACTTGACCTTATCTGGGAAGCACTTTATCTGCCCTTCCATTCTCAATGAAAGCTTTGCTGGATAGAGCAATCTTGGCAGTAGGTCCTTGCCTTTCATGACTTCAAATACTTCTCTCCAGCTGCTTCTTGCCTTTAAGGTTTCTTTTGAGAAATCAGCTGATAGCCTTTTGGGCACTCCTTTGTAGGTAACTCTCTCCTTTCCTCTTGCTGCTTTTAAGATTCTCTCCTTATCTTTAATCTTGGATAACTTAATGATGACGTGCCTTGGTGTGTTCCTCTTTGGGTCCAACTTCTTTGGGACTCTCTGAGCTTCCTGGACTTCTTGGAAGTCTATTTCCTTCCCCAGATAGAGGAAGTTTTCCTTCATTATTTTTTCAAATAAGTTTTCAATTTCTTGCTCTTGTTCTTCTACTTCTGGCACTCCTATAATTCAGATACTGGAACGTTTCAAGTTATCCCAGAGGTTTATATATCTCTCTTCACTTTTTTGAATTCTTGTTTCTTCATTCTGTTCTTGTTGGATGTTTATTTTTCCCTTTTGTTCCAAATCATTGGTTTGAGTTCTGATTTCCTTGCTGTCACTGTTGGTTCCCTGAATATTTTGCTTTATTTCATTTTGGGTATCTTTCATTTGTTTCTTAATTTTTAGACCAAGCTCAATCAGTTCTGTGAGCATTTTGATTACTAGGGCTTTAAACTCTGCATCAGATAGGTTGGCTATCTCCTCATCGCTTAGCTGTCTTTCTGAAGTTTTGCTCTGGTTCTTTCATTTGAGTCTTTTTTTTTTTTGTCTTGGAACTCTAGCCCACTTTCCAGTGAACTCTTGCATGAGACTGGGGGTTTCTCCCACTGCAGCAACTGCAGTAGTTCACAGTCAGCTCCGAGTCTCAGATTCACCTTCAGCCAGCCCCACCCGCACAGTGCACTGCCTCCCCATGGTTTTTCTCAGCCAGCCCTGCCCATGTAGTCCACCACCTCACCGGGGGTTCTTACCGGTCTGGTTGTTCTGGTTGATTTTTTCTCTAATTCCTTGATTGTCGGAGTTCCATGCAGTTTGATTTCCTGGTACTTCTGGTGGTTTATTTGTTTCAGATTAGTTGTTATGCTCCTTTTGGTTGTGTGAGGAAGTGAAGGGGTTTCTACCTACGCCTCCATCTTGACTGGAACTCGAAACCTGTACAATATTATTAACCAGTGTCGCCCCAGTCAATTTAATGGAAAATAGAAATGGAAATCCATATGGTATTTTCAATTAAGAAAATAAAATAGAAAAAGATTCTATGGTATCTTTACAAAAGTGGAGAGGCTAGGTGAGGGGAGTTGGATGATGCTGTGGTTCCTCTGAACAGCTAGGACAAAATAAGGAAGCTGAAACATGTTTTAGGTAGGCCTGGGTAAAATTTCCATTTTTTATGTGGTATGGATACAGATGGTAAGTTGCTAATAGAACAGTAGGTAGGATTCCTATAGTCGAAAATAATGGAATTTATCAAAGGAAGTCAGAGTGGGGCACTTTTGATGGGATGTTTTGATTTTCACCTAGATATTCTACATTTCCTCATTTCTTTACACCGTCAATTACATCTGGTATCTGTACAAAGAGCTAAGGATGAAACACACCCAGAGTGGACGGAGCACATTTTCCCTGGTAAGTGTTATTCAGAGCTAATAGTTAAGAATAGTATGCTAAAACAAACCCACATATCCTTGATAAACAGTATAAGCACTCAGCACTGTTTAGGTGAATTCATGGAGGTTAATTAAAAAAAAAACAAAACTGTGTTCTCACTGAGTTTCTATTCCGTTGACATGATTTCCTCTTCTCTCAAGCCACAGGGAAAAAAAGGACTTCATTAGATTATAGGAAACATTGTGTACAGTGCTGCCATTCCTGCTGGGTTGTATTTAGTAAAGGAAATAATCCTCCTTGGCTCTATGCCAGTCCGTCATTGTTGCTAATGAACAAGATCTTGGTGAAGTGTTCAGTTTGGTAACCTGGGATTTGAACTACAGGTATTGGAAAGGGAGAGTGTTTGTTCTGCTCTGTCGTATTTCTTCAGTATGGTGTGTAACAGATACTAGTTCACAGAAGGGCAGAGGAATTAATGTGTGGTAATCAGAAAACAAGATTAACCCAGGGAGCAGTTAGTTTTCTTTCCTTCTTTGGTTCACAAAGAGTTTCAGGTACTGTGTAGCATTACAATTTGCAAGAAAGGAGAACACTAAGTCAGTACCTCTGGACTCTTTCTGTGTACACATATTTTGCTTATTACATAATTCACTTTAAGTATACAATTCAATGATTTTAAAAGTAAACTTATCAAAAGGTGAAGGAATTAAGGAAAAAAACCCTCATAGTCGGACAACAGTGTGGTGATTACCAGAGGGAAGGGGGGGTGGAGGGATGTAGGAGAGGGTCAGGGAGGGATGAATGGTGATGGAAGGAGACTTGACTTTGGGTGGTGAACACACAATACGTTATACAGATGATGTTATTGTAGAATCGTACCTCTGAAACCTGCATAACCTTACTAACAATGCTACCCCATTCAATAAATTCAATTAAAAATAAAAAATAAACTTAGATGGTATAGTCATTACTATAAAACGGCTTCAGCCCTGGCTGGTGTGGCTCAGTGGATTGAGTGTGGGCTGTGAACCAAAGGGTCATGGTTCGATTCCCAGTCAGGGCACATGCCTGGGTTGCGGGCCAGGTCCCCAGTGGGGGCCATGTGAGAGGCAACCACACATTGATGTTTCTCTCCCTCCCTTCCCCCTCCCTAAAAATAAAGAAATTAAAAAAAACCGGCTTCAGAACATTTTTTCACCCCAATAAAATCTTTTATGCCCATTACTGTTAATCCCCTTCCAGCCCTCTGTACTAAGCAACCACTAATCTACTCTCTGTCTGTATAGATTTTCCCTTTCTGGACATTTTCTATAGATGGAATCAAATAATATATAATCTCTTGTGTCTGGTTTATTTCATTTAGCATAATGCTTTTGAAGTATATCCATTGTAGCATTGTATAAGTAAATCATTCCTTCTTATTGCTGAATAGTATTCCATTGTATAGTACACTTTGTTTCTTATTTCTGACTTACATCATTATGTGATCTTAGCAGAAGACATTTTTATGATGTTAGCAATTTTCATTTATTTAAATATTATTATACATATTTTACTAAATATTCCAGTCTTCTCATTTCTACAGTATTCATTTTGTTGTGGTTTTTTTTGAAGGGGATGTTTCTTAAGGGTACCATGGAGTAAATGAGTCATGGACGCCTCCCAGTGTATCTTTCTCTAGAGCCTACAGATCAGTTCTGCGACAAATGAAAGTGGTTTACTGTCATGCACATGATGAAACTTAGTATTTCTTGACTAAATAAATAGTACTATAGCATCATGAAAAGAGCATTTGAAGGTGAATCAGGAGACCTGTCTGCTAGACCCAGTTCTGTCACTAATCTCTTGTATGACCTGAGGCATATCATCTCCCTTCCTTGGGCCTCTGTTTTCATCATAAAGTGATGTGTTGGTCTACGTGATCTTTAGTGTCCCTTCTAACTCTAAAATGCTCTGGTACTCAAATCCTAATCTGACTGACTGACTCAAAAAGATATTCTTTTCTTCTTAAGAGAACTGCTTTTCTAGCCTTGTTCTAGATACATGCTGTTGGAGAAGCTCAAAGACATAGAATGCTCTTAAAACTTTTCTCTTTTTACTGTAAGGAGAAAGGGTGGTGGGGACATCATTGGGAAAATAACCTGAAGGGACCTCTTATGCAGCATCCTGGACAAGATGTTGCAGTCTATATAAGCACTCAGTAGAATTGTTTGCAGTGATCCAGTGTTTTATGTACTCTTATTGAACACTTTAAATGTGGTTGGTGTGATTGAGGAACTGAATTTTAAATTTTGTTTCATCTTAATTTAATTACATTGTATTGAAAAGCATAGGACTATATTCTGGTGCCCTTTCTCTTGTTTACGTCTGTGGAATCAACACATATATTTACTCTTCTATATTTTAAATTTGTATAATCTCTTGACTCCCTACAATTTAGAAATGACCCATGCCCATAGCTGTGTATCTTTTTAATGTTCATCTATGTGTAATCCTAGAATCCTATGGCTGGAAGGTAATTCAAAGAAACTCATTTTCCTTCTTTCAGGCAGATGAGTGTTTAAGAAGTTCAGCAGTGTTTTAGGGGTAGTAGTTCAAGTTTTTAATTCATTAATTCACTCACAAGCTAAGAGACTGAGTAGAATTTGGGAGAGGTTATTCTGCCACAGTTCTTCCCTAAAGAAGTTGCCACAATGAGACCAGACACCAGGGATGGGGACAACATAAGAGAACATTATTTTTTTAGGCTTGGGCTCCTGGCAGGAGAACAAATTAATTTTTGAAGAAAATAGAGGGAGAGACATAAGATTAACTGTTATATATGGTATTCTGCTTTGTATTCATACAAATGTACATAATGTACTTTTCTTTATGTAACACATGCTCTGACCCTGGTTCCAAGAAGATAAACTCTGGCCAAAAAACTTAACCCCACTACCTATTATTCTGTCATTATAGTTTATGCCAGGAGCCTTGAAATTTTTTTTTTTTTAATGTTTGAGTTCTCTTTTAAGCACCATAGCAAAACTTCTGCCCTAAACTTTTATCAGTAAGCTTTTTATCAGAGATTCACTAATATCCAGTTAAGAACAAGAGTTAAACACAGGATAGCCACCTAATGGACAGAGGAGAGAATACAAAGAGAAGAAGGGATGTGGGTAGAAGTCACCAAAGACTAATTTATATTATTTCCCATTTTACCTAAAGTCAGCACTAGCTATCCAACTTGAAATTATTTGCTATTCTTGATTCAGAGTTCTTAAGGCAAATCAGTTACCCATCTCTGATTATTGATTATTTGCTCACTTAATGCTTATTGATCCCTAACAATGCCATTCGATATGATCTCTACCTTAAAATAGAAAAAAAACACTTTCTATTCTGTTATCTCTTTAAGGTGTTCTGTTCAAAATCTTTCACCATAAATTCCTAATGGGTAGGGGCCATTCTTCTGTTGTTTGTTTTACAGTGTCTAACACAACTGGAGATTTTTTAAATGTTCTTTCTTCTAGAATCTAACAAGTCTGGAAGGGCTTATAATCCAAAGGGTTTACTTGACCCTACCCTTATTACACTAACCCTGGCTTATTATGCTCTCTGCTGGTCATCTCATACATAGACTTTCACTCCATCCCTATGGAGTGAAAAGCCCACACCTCCCTGGACATAAAAGAGAATTGAACTGTTATTATTAGAACATGGGACATTGTGTGATTTTACATTTGCCTTTCTTTTTAAGAGAATGTGTTCTGGTATCCAAATCTCATGTTAAGCTACTTCCTACAGGTTCTCTTTGTGGCTGTTGTCTTTTTTATAATATAATGATACAGATAAAGTTCTCTTATATCCAATGCTAAGGGACTGTTTCATTGAACTTCATAGTAAATATTGCTTAACTGAAGTAAACTGACTCTTGAGAATTTTTGTTCTGTCAAATGGTATATGATGACCTGGGGTTTATTATAATGTGATTGGCAGTATCCTAAGACATTACTCACACTTACTCTTTTCATAGGTTATAGATAATACTTGTCAAGTTGGTCAGATAGCCATCATTTTGTTGAGGTAAGATTTTTGCTTTCTTTCTTGCCAAGGTATGGACTGTCATTATTCCAGGGTCTAGGTGGAAACAAGTACGAGAACATTGTTCTTTATTTCCACTGAGTCTGTCATGCCTAGACCTTCACAGAACTTTACTGAGTAGGAAACAACAAATATGTAATCTTTGGTTCCATTTTCTCAGACAGGATAGGCAAACAGTTTGAAGATGCAGATTTGGGTTTTAGCCTTAATCTTGCTATCGACATCATGCAACCTTCAAATATGTCTCTTTAAGTATTTGGACTTCTAATTCCTTTTCAATTATAAAAATTGTAATAGGTGGCTTTCAAGATCTCATCAACTTCTTAACATTGGGTGAGACTCTCTAAATTATTAAGCCCGGAAAGGGTCTGTATCTTATTTAAGTGGTTACTACAGAGTTGGTTTTAGATTTTGTAATTTTTACTCTTGGATCTTTCCCTCTGGATAATTGGTTATTTAAAGGTATACTTTGGAGCCCTGGCTAGTGTGGCTCAGTGGATTGAGCACCAACCTGAAACATAAATAAATAAAATCTTAAAGGTACACTATGGAAAAGCTCCCAGGAAGGGGTTTATGAGAATGAAGTTATTTCTGGTCACCATGGAAAGTGAAACAGACTGAGCAAGCACAGAGCTCCTTGTTAAATTTTTTTCTTCCACTTTGACCTACTTGGATTTTTATCTGACTACACAGCTCTCAGAGACTCTTTTTCTTTAAAGATTTTATTTATTTTTAGAGAGAGGAGAAAGGAGGGAGAGAAACATCGATTGGTTGCATACCCCCATCTTGGGCCTTGCCCACAACCCAGGCATGTGCCCTGACTGAGAATCAAATTTGTGACCTTCTAGTTCACAGGCTGATGTTCAATCCACTGAGCCACACAAGCCAGGGCTCCTGGAGACTCTTTATAAAACTTTTTTAGGGCGCATTACCCTAAGTATAAGATGTATTCTCACAAAAAAGTGCATTCCTCACTTCACTTCCATAGAAATTGGAAAAGGAATATTTAAGGTTTTTGAGGTATTTTTTCGTGGAGAAATTAAATGTGTATATGTATTAGTGGAGAGTGGTGCAGTGATAGAGATGGGAGAAGAAACGGATAATATTTTGCAAATGGAAAAGGGCATGAAAAAGTCTGAAAATTAGGGTGATAAGTCTTTTTTTTCTCCCAGCCTGATACCTCTACTATTGATGATACCTGTATTCTGTTTGGGCAATGTCAGTGAATGTTTTCGCAACTTTAGCCAGAGCCACAGGTGAGTAACGACCAAATCTATCATTTTTATGGTAGTCAGTCAACACCTATTCTTTTCTATAAATAGAGATGGAAGAAGACTTTGTACATACATTCTGGCCAAGGTGCTCATATTCAAAATGGGCTATGGTCCATTTGTAGTCCAACATGTAGTCACGTAAGTGGAAACATAACACAAAATTGCTAGAAGATAATATGTCTATGAGAAGGAAAAAATGGTTATGGACAAGGTTTAGCAAAATAATAAGTAAAATTGCGTACTCACAAACTTCTGTTGCACTCATAGGTGTCTCTCTAGTTTCGTATCTGTAGCAGTACTCTTGTCCATTGATTCTCTTCTTAGGTGTATCCTGATGCATTCACCACCTTCAGCCATGGCTGAACTCCTGCCTTCTGCCAACACATCAGTCTGCAGCACACTTTATTTTTATGGGCTTGCCATTTTCCTGGGCAGCTTTCTACTCAGCCTCTTCATCATCGTGGTATGGTGTCACCTTACCTGTCTTTGTGCAAAGAAGTGGGAATATGGAGGGATGGAGTAGTACTTCCAAGGTGTGGGAAAGAGGAGGTCAAGAGTTGCTTTCTATAGTCCTAGAATTAAGAAAGTGGCTAGAAGACACTGACAATTTAATCACTCCTTCAGTCTTTTGGACTTCCCAAGATCAAATGATGAGGGGGAAAAGAGCCTATATTCATTCTGTGGGAATTATCCTTATTCTGGAACTAGTAATATATGTTCTTGTGGATCCTCATGAGAATCAGAGCAGAAAACTAGCATGTGTCAAGTATATCCTTTATATAGAATGATACTCTGAAACATAGGACATGAGCTTTGGTTTAATTTTCCAAATAATGAAAGAGTTTTCCTTTTTCGATTTTTTATTAGCTATAAATTTGCATTTATGTTATGTCTAACTGATGTTAAGCTGCTAAGTGGCTCAGGCAGTTATTAAATACTCATCTGACATCACCAGAACGATGTACAAGTAAAATAATCAGCAGTGGGACAATATGTTATTTATATATAACTGTCTAGTACAAAATCAGTAAGCAAGCAAATACATCTTCTAATTTGCCCTATCTATTTTTCAGTATCTTCTTCTCCTCTCTTCAGATCCTAGTTTGGGGATTACAAACTACCTACCTGCAGACCAAATTTATCCCACAAATATGTTTCGTTTCCTAGCACACTTAGCATACCTGAACCAAATATATTGTGGACAATTTCCTTTGACAATTCAAATATAAGTTATGGAGATAGCGTAGCTCAAATCAGCAACTTCGTAAAGAGTGCATAGTGATTATTTTATATTAAAATGGCTTTGATGGCTTATATTTAGAACTGATTGACAAGAGAGACAGGTAGCCTGGTACCCTAGGGATTCCTGTTTGCTTCTTTAGAATAAGCCAAGCTTCAAAGGACATTCAGAATTAGCATTCTGATTCTCTTTTAGTCAACAGATGATTAACTGATTCTACTAGCCATAAGTATTTTCAAATAAGCACAAACCTCCTTTTGATTCCTGTATCTGTAGGAAAAGGAAACTAGATAACTAAACTTAACTAAGTAATTAGCTGTTAATTTAGACTATGGATCTGGACTATTAGGGAAAAGCTTCAAATTCAGTCAGATTTGTTACCAAGATTATTACCTCATTTACTCCCCACAGAAAGCACATTGGACTTCTGAACTGATTTATATTTCTTTTATTAGCTAAACCCTATAAAGATAGTATCAAAAGGAAGGGAAAAACAATCTGTTTTCCATCTAAGGGCAAGAAGAGACTTCTTTTGCTTCTAGTTGAGAATTTAAGCTCAGTCACAATGCTGAAGTATTTATTTCAAGGATATTAAGCATAGAACACTTTCTAACACAATCTCTAATAAAGTATTTTAAAAGAGGGTCTGGTTAGATCTTAATTTTAATTGTGATCAGCCTCAGTGAGGAAAAAAAATTCTGAAGGTTGATGTAAGGTTCATGTTTTGAACATGGTAACCACAAGTTTGGCTGATATCTGTCCATTTCCCTAGCCAAGAAAAAGTTCGTTCTGAAGATAATTTTCTCTCATAAAAAGGCTAGTCTCAGATAGTAAAGACAGAAGAATGGCCTTTCCTGCTGTCATATCCAAAGAGAATGACCCTTGTAAAATGATAGGAGGATAGACTTGGGAAATCACTAAGCCTTGGGCGAACTACTCACTGTGGTACCCATATCTAGGTCTTACTCATCCAAGCCCAGACACTGTATAAGAAGTTTGTGAAATCAACTGGCTTTCTGGGAAGTGAACAGTGGGCAGCGATTCACATCGTGGAGCAGCGAGTGCGCTTCTACCCAGTGGCCTTCTTTTGCTGCTGGGGCCCAGGTGGGTATCTTAATGGAAAGAGTTGGGCAGTGAAGAGGGTGCTACTGGGTTCTGATCAAGCAAAGTGGTCTCACCAAGAAGGATGACTGCAAATTACTGTTCAGCTTGTAAAATTTAAGTTGGTACCACCCATATTTCCAGTTTTTCCCAACCTCCTTAACTTCTTCTTATGTTTTGGAAATTAAGATAATTAGACATGAGATGCAACCTGATATGAAAGGAAATGTCCTGACAGAACTCAGAGATATTAATACTTGTCCTTCTTGCTACATAAAGTTTTGAGGATCAGACTAAATAATGGTGTGAAAGCTTGGTAAACTCTAAAATGCTAAAAAGTATGTCCTCTGGTAGTATGTCTTGCCATTATTGCTAGACTAATAATCTGCAAAGTTTAATCAGTCACAAGTAAAAGTTGGAAACCCAAGGCCTAGCGGTTTATATAACTGCTTAATCTCACTGCTGGTCTTCATTATGCCTCTAGCTTCCATTCTAACAATGCTTAGACATGGATACTGAAGAGTTTTATGCTCAGGCAGCCAGGGCTGACAATAAGGTTTATACTTTGTGTTTCCACAGCGGTCATTCTGGTAATCATAAAGCTGATCCAGCCGAAGGACACCAAACTCCACGTGGTCCTCTATGTTCTCCAGGTACCACCTTCAACATCCAGCATCTCTGTTTTCACACCCTCTTATCCTATTCTCTTATACTGCTGTTACTCTGTAAGCACAGTTTTTCCCTTCAAGGTGTTTATTTCTACATTGCAAAAGAGAAAATCTATTATTTATATTTAGTTATGAAGAATGTAAAATTTTCCTCATAGATGAGGTAGATACTTTTGTGAGAGTGCTTCCATGCATTTCAGAGCATATATACAACTGGTCAACTTCATTTTATTGACGTGTTTTTAAGGGGTGAGAAACAAAAAATAAGACCTACCAGCAAATGTTCTTATGAAACACTAATAATGACCTAATTCTCTCCCATCCAGAGTGAACTGAATGGGATATATTAGCTGTTGTAGGTGAATGGGGAGGGAGTAGTACAGAAATGGAATGATTCTTCTTTCCTCCTTTATCAGATTTAAGAAGGGCTATCTGGCTATGCTGATAGGGCAGTTTTCTCAAACCTAACCTGGGAAATGAGGCAATACAGAGGGGCATTGAAACCACTTCACTGTCCTTCTGTATGCACTAAGAAATATGACCAACTCTTAATCATCCATGACAAGGTACAGTGTGAAGAGTGATTTCAGGAAGAGCTAGAAAAATATTAAAGACTGATCCAGACCTTGATGTATGAGATAGAGGAACTATAACAATGCTTTATAATAGGGGAATAGGGATTATTCCCTGGATCTCTGAAAGCCTGAAGGATGGGCTCCATCACCCCTTCATCTCCTCCAGGCTCTAACAGCATCATCCCAGGGTCTCCTCAACTGTGGCGTATATGGATGGACGCAGTACAAGTTCTTTCAACTAAAGCAAGAGGCTCGGCGTGATGCAGACACCCAGACACCATTATTATGTTCACAGAAGAGATTCTATAGCAGGGGCCTAGACCCACTGGAGCCTACCCTTGCTTTTGCTACCAACACCTCCACCGTTTTTTGAAACTATAATACCTGAGTACAGGGACCAGAGTTATTCCACACCAAGGGATAGGGAAGAGTGTTGGGGAACATCTGAAGCCTTTTCTAGCTCTGCCTTAAACTACGGAAGTGAAAGGGAGTATAATGCCATGGTTAGCAGCCATTCTAGGCACATTGGGCAGGATCTCCTCATTATTTTCAGATTCACTAGTGAGTTTTAAAGCCTTTGTTCAGGAAGATGAAGCCATTTTCCATCTAAGAGATGGACTCATATTACCTCGATGAATATTAGATTTATCTAAGTCTTTTCTAGAAAAAAATTAATTCCAGTTTATTATTTAAACATACCACTTCCAGGCTCTCTACTCTATGGTTGCAGGTGAAGTACAGTGGCATGCAATGATTTTCTCATATCTCGTCATTGCTATACTGTCTCTGAGGTTGGACAAAGAAAGTTCTGGATTTCTGTCCTCTGAATTGGTTTGGAAACTCAGAAAAGCAAGGACAACAACTGTCAAAAAAGTGGCAGTGGAATCCTCAGATACACCACGTTCTAGTCTCATATATTCAGTGCTATTCTAGGTCTTGACAATAGGGACCATCCTACTCTAGAAAATTAGGGCCAGTCTTTTGAAGGGGATAACAAGATTTAAGAGAAATCCTGACTAAAGGAAATTCTAGGAATCAAGAACTCTAAACTGTCATTTACAAGCAGAAGTCCTAAGTAGGTTTAATAGTGCCTGGACATTGAATTAGGTTAAACTATATGAACTTGCCATTTTTGTAGGTGAAAATAGTCTAATATCAGTTTTACATTGTTCAATCTAACAGTGCTAAATGTTTGTAGAATAAATTAATAAACAAATGAATGAATGACTAATGAGTAGAATTTGAACCTTTTGGGGAAAGAAAAGATTCCTAGACTACAGAGCCTCACTTATGGGTAGGAATGTCTAATCTGTTTCTCACTCTTTAATGGTTTAACAAGTGATGTTTGGTCTCTCCAGTTAAGTTTTGAAGAAGTCCAATCTGAGGCCAAAACAGCAGATACTATGATGCCAAAACAGAGGGGAAAGCCAGGTGGATGAAATGACTGGAATGATAATTAATGAAACATCTGGAGCTCATAATCAAATGCTTCTCACCTGATAAATTTCTGGTCTGTCCAATGCAAAATTGTTAGGATTAAATAAAATTGACACAGCAGATTACAATGGTGGATTTGATAGGATACTCTGAAAAGTAAGCTCCAGAGAGTTTTCCAAAGGAGCTCTCCCTAGGAATTTTAGGGAGCTCAATAATAGCTCTTCAGATTTTAGGCCATGAGCTTCAGCCTTTCTATGGAGGATAACATGGTCTTGTTCTGTCAACATCACATCTTAAGTCCTCTCATTGTGCCAGAGTTCTGGAGACCTATTTCTGGGTAGCACAGAATAAGAAAGATTGCCTCGCCTAGGGAGCTACTTTAACTTCTTTTTTTTATTATTTTGTATTTTTTTTATTGTTGTTCAAGAACAGTTATCTCCATTTTTCATCCCATGTCCCCAGCCCCACCCATCTCCACCTCCCACCCTCAAACCTACCCCCTTTGGCTTTGTCCATGTGTCCTTTATACATGTTCGTTGATGGCCCTTCCCCTATTTCCCCCCATTATCTCTCTGGTTACTGCCCCTCTTTGGTTACTGTCAATTTGTTACTTATTTCAATGTCTCTGGTTCTATTTTGCTTGCTTATTTGTTTTGTTGATTAGGTTCTACTTATAGGTGAGATCATATGGTATTTGTCTTTCACCACCTGGCTTATTTTACTTAGTATAATGCTCTCCAGTTCCATCCATGCTGTCAGAAAGGGTAGGAGCTCCTTCTTTCTTTCTGCTATGTAATATTCCATTGTGTAAGTGTACCATACTTTTTTTATCCACTTATTTACCGGTGGGCACTTAGGTTGCTTCCTGGCACTTGGCTATTGTAAATTGTGCTGCTATGAACATCGGGGTGTGTGGGTTCTTTTGAATTGGTGTTTCAGGATTCTTAGGGTAACTTCTTTTAATTTAAAAGCTAACAAGCATTTGGCATATAGAAAGACAGATGGAAGCAAGAGAGAATCCCATCTCCAAAGACCATGAAGGGCACCAGAACTAAGGAGTCTAGTTCTGAAAATGTCTTTTTAGTATTACTTCATATTTGGTTTCATTATAAGAAAGAAGGTAATTACCAAATATTTGTCAAGTTTGTTCATCTTGCTTTTATGATGAATTTTTTGCACTGATACTGGCCTTAGATCTTCTGTGGTTGTAGGCAAATGAAAATATTGTAGGAATGAGAAATAATAAAAGATTAAATAAGACCTGGATTAGGATGATCAGTATTTCATCATTCTGAGTCAGAGGGGGCACATGAAGCCAGGCCGCTATTCACACTGTTCTCCATAACCCTTGAATTCATATGGAGGAGGAGCATCGACATAGACGTGGTGGCAGTTCTAACAGTTGCAAATGCCCCTCCCATGATACTAGTTCAGGTTGCAGTCGTAGTGAAGTATAGGAGTATCTTAGCAGGTGTGATAATACACAGATCTTCTGTGGACCACATGGGATAGATATCATCCTTCAGCTTCTCATCAGCCCTATCTGTGGTTTAAAAAAATGCAGCACCTCAACACCATGTGGCCTGCATGGGGAACTGGGTGTTTTTCAATGTGTGGGAGCCTTTGGTTGTTTTCACGTGGTAGCTTCCTACATTTTACATCTTTGGTCTTACACTTGCTGAAGAACTTAAAAATCTCTTTAGATTCACTGTCACAGTTTTCAGACCTATTTCTCTTGGTATTCATGTAATGATAGCAACTTTCCCAGACAACCTTTGTGCCCTTTCCAAAGATTTTGACGCATCGATTCTCTAGGCTTTGCCACTGGCTCTGGTAACAATAACTTGTTATTTACCATGGGTGCCATCTTGATTATAGGTATTTGCCTGTAATGAAGGTATGTACCATTACAGTGTTCTTGGAGGTCACACTCATCTACACTGAAGGGGCAAGGTGTAGTTGCCTTAAGAAATCTGCTGTTTTTGCAGCAGAATCCAAATGCAAAACCTGAACACTTCAGCTGTCATGAGGGCAGACCACAGTGATCCTTTTGACAATCAAGGACGCTACCATAATCATATTCTTCTCCTTCATCCACTCTCTCGTTCCCACTATATGACTTTCCAAAGGAACTTTGGAGCTAAGGTTTAAGAAACAGGCATTCCCTTCTCAAAAGTGGAAGCTACAGTTACTGAAGCCCATATCTACAGTAATAAGTTCATGTGTAGTACAGAGGTCTGACCATGGCATTTGCAGGCCACATGGTCATGCTTCATTCTCAAGTTATGGCCAAGCTCATGAGACATGAGAGCTGCGTAATGTGGTATATCTTCATGAAGAAAGATTCAAGATTGGTTGCATTCTTAGCAGTGCAGATGTTACTGAGGAGTGCATGGCCCTGGTACTTTTCAAGACTTTGGCCAATAATCATATGAGCAGCATCATGCTTTACCCTTCTCAAAAGATGCCAGTCTCCCCAGTAGTAAAAATTTTGAAGTATTTCCTGCATAGTCAGAGAGATTTTCACTAGATTTTTCTCTGTCTACTTTCACATTTAGTTCTTTGTGTACTTGTTGACCAAGGCATGAGCATCTATTATAATCATGTTGTCTTGGTAACACTATTATTTGGAATCACTTATTGTCAGCAACAATAAACATTTCTGCATACTTGGGAAGTGTCCACACTGAGGAGAATTTTATTCTGCTCTGAATTTGTAAAGTGGTTAAGAGCTCATCCTGCTTATCTCCACTGACTGCACATGACTCACCTGCTTTTAAAGATAGGCTATAAATCATATGCTCAAAATTCTTTGAAGTATAGGCTTGTTGTGAAAGAGTGCTGTGTAAGGTCAGGACTCTTTTTAGCCCTGAGTGCTGATAGTCACAAGAAGATCCAGATCACCCTCTGAATACACAGTCATCCTGAATAAAAGACCTGTCCAGGTCCATTTTTCCATTATGAAGTATATAAACAGGGACGTTGACAAATAATTCTTTTTTTTTTTTTTTTTTTTAAGAATTTATTTATTTATCTTTAGCGGGGAAGGGTAGGAGAGAGGGAGAGGGAGAGGGAGAGAAACATCAATGTACGGTTGCCTCTCATGTGTCCCCTGCCGGGAACTGGCCTGCAACCCAGGCATGTGCCCTGACTGGGAATCGAACCGCGATCCTCTGGTTCGCAGGCCCGCGCTCAATCCATTGAGCTACACCAGCCAGGGCTGACAAATAATTCTTTAGTTTACTTCAGATTAATAACATTTTCATTGTATGTAGGCCATGTTTTCTGTTTTTTCTTTCAGTTCTCTGAACATTTTTAGGTTCCTAGGGGTGACTATCTCATAATAAAGATATTCCCAGTTACAGTGCATCCCTTGAAGTATAGTGACTACAAGCAATAAGATGATATGCAGATTAGTATGGGAAGGACCCATTCTCAAGCATCCCATCTGGGGAGTCCTGGGAAAAACATCACTTCAGATCTTACCCTAGACCATTTGATTTCATAGGAGAAAGGGCAGGTGGGAAGGGAAAGTAACACGTTGGGATTATCATTGTCATGGCTCAAGTGAAATAGCTAGTGACCCCAGACCTCTGTCAGTTGCCTTCCTTGGGACCCAAATCTTTGTCTGTGACAGTCATTTGGCCAAAGCTTAAAGCAATACTGCATGCCAGGACAGCTGTTTCCACCTCTGAGTGTTAACATGATGACACCTGCTTTTTGGCTGTGACTCTTCCTATTCCTGTTGTGCTCTCTTTCTTTAGGAGTCTCCTTACTTTGCAACCTCCCTCAAAGAATAAAAGTTTTAGTGTTTGTTCCTTAGCTGCACCCCTGTTATCTTAGTAGAGAATATAAACTTTCAGAGGTCCAGCCAGTACTATGACTCAGATTCAAGCCCCCAAAAAAGACAATATATGACTCAGAATCAAGTCCCCCAAAAAGAAAAAAATATATATAACCACCTTCCCTCAGACTCTGTCTCCATGGAACAGTCTTCTCCTCCTGTCACCTATTCTTTTGAGTCATTGAAACTAAAGGTTCCAGAGCAGGGGTTTGTGGATCTCTGGGTAGGTCACAGACATCTACTGTCCAATGCCTTTTGTACCATTTCCTACTCTGTACCATGCAGCCCATTTTAAACCTCCAGTCCTTTTCCTTTTTTTCCCCAGTATTCACAATATGTTTATTTATTTGCTCAATCCTGGAATATATATAGAGTATTTTTAGAATAAGTAAACATACAGAGTATTTTTAGAATAAATAGACTGTGCCTTTATAAAAAGGAAATATACAAACTGGAGAACAGTGTTTGTGTTCAGTTATTTTTGTCTTTAGCCTTGCGGTATAATGTAAAAATAATGTTCTTAAAAATTGTTTAGGTCAGTACTTTCCCATCCATATCTATTGTGTGGTTATATCATTCATTTTTTAATATAGTTAGGCTCTTACATTACTGTTTGTATTTCCTTTTGGTTTGTAAAATGTCACCATGATTCTAAAAGTCAGTACTATACAAAAACCTGTACACAGAGTACACCTCCTTGAGCCTTTAACCTGTCCCCATGTCTTCATTCTTTCCACCTAGTTCCTGCTCACCAATCTCAATAATAGTTGATTTTTCCTGTATTTCTTTCTTCACAAATTAGTAGATATATGTATATTTTCTTTTAGTCCTTCTTATGTAAATGTAGCATGATATTTTACACTTTCCTTTTTAAACTTAAATGTGTGTATCTTATAAATCACTCCATATCAATTTATAGAGATCTTTCTCATTCTTTTTTACAACTGCATAATACTCCATTTTGTGGCTATAACAATTTATTCAATCATTCTCCTATGTATAGTATAGGCTTTTGGTTATCTACATTATTTTGAAATTACACACACGCAACACACGCATCAAAAGATAATCTTGCACATAAGTACTTTTTGAAGGCAGATTCCTAGAAATGGAAAGGCAGTGCTAACTGCATGTGTAGCTTTGTTGTATATTACTAAATTCCCCTTCAGAAGGGTTCTGGCAGTTTGTATTCCCGCTAGCAACGCGCCTGCTTCCTCACAGTCTAAGCAACAGTATGTTGCCACACCAAACATTTTAATTTTCACCAAAATGACAGGTGAGAAGCGGCATGTCAGTGCTGTTTAAATTGTATATTTCTAATATTGAGTGAATTTGAATATTTTAATATGTTTAAGGGCCATTTTTATACTTTTAAATAATTGTCTGTTCATGTCTTTTCTCCTTTTTGATAGACCAAAGTTCTATCAAACTTTTGGTCTTTTTTCTTCTCAGCTTTCCCCTTCAGTTTTATTGAGGTATAATTTACAACTAAAATTTATATATTTAAAGTGTATAACCTGGTGATTTGATATGTGTGTACATTGTGAAATATTTATTTATCATGAATATAAACTAGAAAGGCAAAGGAACTAGAGTAGTTGAAATAATTTTGGAAAAGAATAACATGGAGAAACCAACTATTCAGTTTCAAGTCTGTGTGATATTGGTGATGAAATAGACACACATAGATCAATGAACCACAACAGAGAGCCCCCAAGTAGAGAATCCATACATGTATGGCCAGCAGATTTTTGACAAAGGGAAAAAAACAGTTGCATGGAGGAAGGACAGTCTTTTTGACAAATGATGCTGGAAAGTTGTGTATACATAGACCAAAAATAAGGGAACCTCAACCTAAACCTCACATTTTATATGAAAATCACCTCAAAATAGAGTGTAGATTTAACTGTAAAATATGAAACTGTAAAACTCTTTAGAAGAAAACATAGAATGTCTTCAGGATCTAAGGCTTGGTAAAGAATTCTTAAATATGACATCAAAAACATGATTCATAAGAGAAAAAAAAACCATCAATTGGATTTCAAAGTAAAAATTCCTGCTTTGTGAATGACTTCATTAGGATGAAAAGACAAGCTGCAGACTGGGAGAAAGTATTTGCACACCACTTATCTGATAAAAGATTCATATTTAGAATATATAAAGAACTCTCACTACTCAAGAATATCAAAGCAAATGATCGAATTAGAAAATAGGCAAAAGACATGAGGCAGTTCACTGAAGAGGATATATGGCTGGCAAATAAGCACATGAAAAGATGTTCAACATTAGCACATATTAGAAAAATGCAAATTAAGACTCCATGAGACTCTCAGAGTGCCTCATGCCAGGAGCAAACTGTGGCCCTGAACCGTTGCCGGGCCTCTGCCCATAGGCTACAGGCACTGAAGAAGGCTGTGCAGTTAAAGGGGTGAAAAAGACTCCATGAGAGATCACTACAGACCAGTACAACAGTTGAAATTAAAAATTTAGAGGTGATGATACAGAGAAACTGGATCTTTCATACATTGGTGAAGGGAATGTAAAATTATATAGCAACCCTGGAAAACAAGCAGTTTCTCCAAAAACTAAACAAATATCACAAGACTCAGCAGTTACACTTGTGGATATTTATCCCAGAGAAATGAAAATTTATGTCTACATAAAAATCTGTACATAAATATCAGAAAGAGAAATTAAGAAAACAATTCCATTTACAATTGCATTAAAAGGAATAAAATACCTAGGAATAAATTTAACCAAGGAGGTAAAAGACCTATACACTGAAAACTATAAGACATTATAGAAATAAATTGAAGAAGACCCAAGTAAATGATATTTCATACTCACGGATTGGAAGAATTAATATTGTTAAAATGGTCATAATACCCTAAACAATCTGCAGATTTAATGTAAACTGTATCAAACACCTAATGGTATTTTCACAGAAATAACAACAAACAGTCCTGAAATATGTGTGGAACCTCAAAAGGCCCCAAGGAGCCAAAGGAACCTCAAGAAAGAACAAAGCAGGAAGCATCACACTTTCTGATTTTCAACTATATTACAAAGCTTTATAATCAAAGCAGCACGGTATTGGCATAAAAACAGACACATAGATCAATGGAACAGAACGGAGAACCCAGAAATAAACCCACACATATATGGACAATCAATTCACAAAGAAAGATTCAAGAATATACAAAGGGAAAGGACCGTCTCTTCAATAAATAGTGTTGGGAAAATTGGACAGCTACATGCAAAAGAATGAAATGGGACCACTATCCTATACCATACACAAAATTAGCTCACAACAAATTAAAGACTTGAATATAAGACCAGAAACCATAAAACTTTTAGAGGAAAACATAGATGGTAAGCTCCTTGACATCAGTCCTGGGAAGTATTGTTTGGATTTGACACCAAAGACAAAGGCAACACAAGCAAAAATAAATAAGTATAACTATATCAAACTAAAAAGCTTCTGCACAGCAAAAGAAACCATTGGCACAATGAAAAGTTAACCTATGAGTAGGAGAAAATATTTGCCAATCATATCTGAAAAGGGGTTAGTGTCTAAAATATATAAAGAACTCATACAATTCAAAAGCACAGAAAAATTCCAATTAAAAAATGGGCAGAGGATCTGGATAGACATTTTCCTAAAGAAGACATACAGATGGCCAAGAGGTACATGAAAAGGTGCTCAACAACACTAGCCATCAGAGAAATGCAAACGAAAACCACAATGAGATGTCACCTCATACCTGTTAGAATGGCTGTTATCAAAAAGACAAGAAATAACAAGTGTTGGTAAGGATGTGGGGAAAAAGGAAACTCTTGTACACTGTTGGTGGGAATACAAATCAGTATAGCTACTATGGAAAACAGTATGGAAGTTCCTCAAAAAATTAAAAACAGAACTACCATATGATCCAGCAATTCTACTTCTGGGTATTTACCCAAAGGAAACAAAAACACTAACTTGAAAAGACATCTGCACCCCCATGTTCATTGCAGCATCATTTACAATAACCAAGACGTGGAAGCAATGTAGGTGTCCATCAGTAGATGAGTAGATAAGAAAACATGATATATATCAATATATATACAATGGACTATATTAATTTATATACTCACAAATGTATATACATCTATGTATGCAATGGACCATATTTAGCCATAAAAAAGGGAAATCTTGCCATTTGCCACTATATGAATGAACCTTAAGGGCATTGTACTAAGTAAAATAAGTCACATGGAGAAAGACAGGCACCATATGATCTCACCTGTGTGTAGAATCAAAACAAACAAAAATGAACTCACAGGAGAACAAATTAGTGCTTGCCAGAGTTGGGGGAAATGGGTGAATGTAGTCAAAAGGTACAAACTTCCAGTTATAAAATACATAAGTCCTGGGGATATAATATATGGCATGGTGACAATAGTTAATAATACTATACATTTGAAAGTTGCTAAGTGAAAAGATTTTAAAAACTCTCATCATAAGATAAAAATTTTAACTGTGTGGTGATTGATGTTAACTAGACTTACTGTAGTCATTCACAAAATATACAAATATAAATCACTATGTCATATATAACTATGTCAATTGTATTCAATAAAAATAAAAAATAGAGGACTTCCAGCCAAGTTGGAGGCATAGGTAGATACACTTTGCCTCCTCTCACAACCAAAAGAAGAACAGCAACAAATTTAAAAGCAAAAAACAACCACAACTACCAGAAAATCAAACTGTCTGGAACTCCAACAATGAAGGAGTTAAGAAACATTCATCCAGACTGGTAGGAAGGGCGGAGATGGGCAGCTGGGGTGAAGAGGAATGCAGCAAGGCAGCAGCTGGAGGACTGGGTTGGGGAGGTGGTGGCTGGTGGACCGAGTGGTCCCACATTTTTTGTGCGGATAAACCAGGAGAAACAACTGGGGAGCAAGACAGACCACACAACCCAGGGTTCCAACACTGGGAAATAAAGCCTCAAAGCCTCTGGCTATAAAAACTTGTGGGAATTGGGGTGGTGAGAGAAATTCCCAGCCTCACAGGAGAGTTTGTTGGAGAGATCCACAGTGTCTCAGAACATACACAAGCCCACACACCTGGGAATCAGCACCAGAAGGGCCCAATTTGCTTGTGGGAAGTGGGGGAAGTGACTGAAAGTTGGCTGAGAGCCCAGAAAATGGCATTGTTCCTTTTCGGACTCTTCCCCCACATGCAACAGGGCACTGACGTGGGTTGCCCTGGTGAATACCTAAGTCTCCGCTCCTTACTCTGTAACAGGCATTCTGAGACTATATATATATATATTCTATATATATATATATATATATAGAATATATATATATAATTATCTCCCAAATAGAGATATATATATATTATATATATCTCCCAAATGAAAGAACAGATCAAAGCTCCAAAAATAGAACTAAGCAATGAAGAGATAGGCAGCCTATCAGATGAAAAGTTCAAAACACTGATAATCAGGATGCTCACACAATTGGCTGAATAATGGTAGCAAAATAGAGGAAGAAGTGAAGGCTATGCAAAATGAAATAAAGCAAAATATACAGGGAACCAACAGTGAAGGAGGAAATCAGGACTCAAATCAATTATTTGGAGCAGTTCAAGGAAGAAATAAACATTCAACCAGAACAGAATGAAGAAACAAGAATTAAAAAAAAAAAAAAAAAAAAAAAAAGCAGAGGCTTAGGAACCTCCAGAACAACTTTAAATGTTCCAACATCTGAATTGTAGGGGTGCCAGAAGGAGAAGAGGAAGAGCAAGACATGAAAACATAACGAACTTCTCCAATCTAGCAAAGGAAATAGACTTCCAGGAAGCCCAGGAAGCTCAGAGAGTCCCAAAGAAGTTGGACCCAAAGAAGCACACACCAAAATATATCATAATTACATTACCAGAGATTAAAGATAAGCAGAAAATCTGAAAAGCAGCAAGAGAAAAGGAGACAGTTACCTAGAAAGGAGTTCCCCTTAGACTATCAGCTGACTTCTCAAAAGAAACCTTGAAGGCAGGAAGGGGCTGGAAAGAAGTATTTGAAGTCATGAAAGGCAAGGACCTATATCCAAGATTACTCTATTCAGCAAAGCTATCATTTAGAATGGAAGGGCAGATAAATTGCCTCCCAGATAAGATCAAGTTAAAGGAGTACATCATCACCAAGCCCTTATTACATGAAATGGTAAACTTATCTAAGAAAAAGAAGATCAAACTATGAACAGTAAAATGACAACAAACTCACAACTATCAACAGCTGAACCTAAAACAAAACAAAAACAAACTAAGCAAACCACTAGAACAGGAACAGAATCACGGAAATGGAGATCATAAGGAAGGTTATCATTAGGGAGGGGGAGAGGGAAGAATGGGGAAAAGGTACAGGGAATAAGAAGCATAACTGGTAGGTACAAAATAGGAGAAGGTTAAGAATAGTATAGGAAATGGAGAAGCCAAAAAACTTATATGTGCGACCCATGGACATGAACTAAAGGAGGGGCAGGATGCTAGTGGGAGGAGGGAGGGGAATAAAGGGGAGGAAAAATGGGACAACTGTAATAGCATAATCAATAAAATAAAGTACAAAAAAATATAAATAAATATAAAAAATAAAAGAGCAAGCTTAAAAATGAACTTCACCCTAGCTAAGTGGCTCAGTTGGTTGGGGCGCCATTCCATACACCAAAGGTTGTGGGTTTGATCACCAGTGGGGTATTTGTTGGAGGCAATCAATAGATATTTCTCTATCTCTCTCTCTTCAGTCAATAAACATATTCTTGGGTGAGGATTTAAAAAAAGGAAGAGCCCTGGCTGGTGTAGCTCAGTGGATTGAGCGCGGGCCTGCGAACCGAAGGATCGCGGTTCGATTCCCAGTCAGGGCACATGCCTGGGTTGCCAGGCCAGTTCCCGGCAGGGGACATACAAGAGGCAACCGCACATTGATGTTTCTCTCCCTCTCTCCTTCCCTTCGTCTCTAAAGATAAATAAATAAAATCTAAAAAAAAGGAAAAAAAAAGTACTTAAAAAAAAATCTTTAAAAAAAGGAAGAAAGAAAAAAATGAGCTTTGGATATACCAGAAGATAAATTTTTGTCAAACTAATGTAATGCTTTGTCTTCATTGTGGGTATGTTTACATCTATGTGAGGTTATGTTGATATAATCTGGGTTTTTTTTTTTTAATTTAAAAAAAATTTTTCCCTTTCACTGGGCCCCAGAGCATAGAGTCCAGTTCCATGCTATGAGAATATTCCCAAAAGCATTCCTACAGAAACAAGAAAGGATGTCAGGTCAGGTCAAAGGAGAGAGAGGGCCTATCCGAGTCCCCCAGTGGAACATGCCATGACCCTGGACTCCAGGAACATTAATATGGGCAACATGCCCATGTGTTATTTTCCACATTATAATTTTCCTTTGTTTCCTCTAAATCTGGATAAAAATCCACAGCCTGGATTTAGCTGTGCTTTGAGGAACTAAGGGAAGGGACTGGGTCTCTGCTGGCCTGAGGCAGCACAGGAAGGACAATAACCATCCAGAGAAGGCAGGTAAAGGTAGCAATCAATCACCATCAGTGTTTTGGAGGGAGCAGCTGACTGGGTCACGAGTGACAACCAACACTGATTATTGGAAGGTGTAAGCATTCTTCAGAATCCCTCAAATATAATGGGGAAGAGAAATCAGTTGAAATGGTGTACTTCCTAGAGACAGTCACACATGATGTGGAGCAAACTGTTGTTACCTGAGCTTTGGAGGAGAATTTTATAGGAAACGCTTTATAGGAAATGCTGTCCATTGAACATGGAGATTTAACGTGCTGAGTCACACCTGCTCAGTCCTCTCCACATTAAAACTGGCCTCTCCCTTACCATAGTCTATCTTAATGGGATTCAGCCTTCATTTGCTGGAGTTTGAAGTTTTATAAACTTTTCGTGAAATTTAACTGTTAATAAATAGTTAGCATCATTGTATCTGAGCAAGATTTTGGTGGTTCCAGGGAGTGGCAAGAAGCATCTCCCCAGGGAATGAATCTGGCCCTGTATTTCAAGACTAGTTCTGGTTAAATCATTCACTTGGTAAATATTAAGCATCTACTAGGTGCTGAGACCACAGTACTGAATAAGATGGCAACATGCCAGTCCATGATGTCAGGATGTAGTAAAAAAACATATATTTTTAATCAATAATAACTACAATTTGAGAATTGGTAATAGCGGTCAATTAAGGACACATTGGTGTCTTCCTCATCACTTTTTACTCAAGGAAAAGGCTCATAAGGTAGTGGACAATGTAGATTGAGTCATGCCTCAGGAGACATGCAGGTTCTATGACTTAACTATCTTTAAAGCAAATTCTCCCTAGTCTCTTTTCCGATGGAGGTTTGTTTCATAGGTCAGTTGGGAGGATTAAATTAAGGCAATGAATTTAAAGTGTTTAACACATTTTGGAGCATATAATGAATAATGTTAATAGTATACTTGCTTTGGGCTCTCTTCACAGAAGAAGTATCTACAACCTCCAAAGCTCTGTTACCTATAATTGGAGAAGTTCCTTCTGATATTAGTCAACAAATTATTAATTTCAGTAAATTAAAAAAATAGAAAATACAAAATTTTAGTTTCATACATGCACTCAGCACTGTGATAGGGCTTCTGTACTGTTATAAAATTAGTATAAATTTAGTTTCCTAACTCTAGATAATGTTACTCAAACACAAGATATCTGGATTACTGAAATTCATCCCAGGAAGATTAGTAAGAGGAAGAGATATGAAAGTTGCTCTAGAAGAAAAACCTTTCAGGTAAAAATGGAGTATGGCTATAGGAAGGGCCTGGAAATACTGGGAAGTAATAACTTGAATATACGTAAATCCTGTTTCACATCTGCCAGATGTGAAAGGATGGGTGACTTTCCTGACCTCTTAACCCTGGTGCAGTCAGGGTCATCAGCTTTACCAGGTACAGTGCCTCCCACAGACTTATAGGACAAAATGGACTCAAAAACTATACCACATGGAATCAGAAAAGATATCTGATCTGAATAGGATTTTATTTATTTTTGGATTTAAAAACTCATGGATGCACATTTACAGGGCAAATTACAACAGTCAACCACATGAACAACTGACCTCACATAATAGGTAGTTGTTATTGAAATAAAAATCCAAGTGACAGTGATAAACACAGGCACATATGGTAGTACATGTCAAACAACTTAAATGAAAGATGGCATATCTTGAAAAAGTTTCGGGTGAATGCAAAAATTTGCCCGAGACAAAGACATTGATGTCAGAGATGCATGAGATGAGTTCAAATAGAATGTGAAAAAGCAAAAGTAGTAAAATATTCACTATATTAAATAAATAAAATCTTAATTACTAAAAGGAATAATAAAAGGGAGAGAGTCCCTCATTCCACATCAGTATATTTTCGTAGACTGTATAGCCCTAGTCAGAGTCACTGGAGCTATCAATTCCCACTTTATCTTTGGATCACTAAGCCTCTAGGACCTTCTCTGTGTTTGAGATGTTTCATATATTTGGCTTCTTCCTCCCACTACTTGTTTTATGGTTCTTCTTCCTCCTCTTCCTCTACTTCCTCTTCTTCCTCTTCTTCTGTTGCCTCTGCTGCCTCCTCTTTTATTGTTGCCTCTTGTAGGATAGGCTCCCCTTCTGGGGGCTCTTCTGCCTTTTCTTTTGCCTCTTCTTCTGCCTTTTCTTCTGCCTCTTCTGCCTTTTCTTTTGCCTCTTCTGCCTTTTCTTCTGCCTCTTCTGCCTTTTCTTTTGCCTCTTCTTCGGCCTTCTCTTTTGCCTCTTCTTCTGACTTTTCTTTTGCACGTTTACACATGATGCACATGCAAATAATTGCAACTGCTAATATTAAGAGAAAAAGTAAAAAGAATACTAAGATCATCCTGTCTAAGATTTTTTCGTGTTTGACAGGCTTGCTAGTTTCATGAAATCCTGGCTTTTCTGCACTTGGCTCACCAGGGGGACCACTGTCCACACTACCCCCACCACCTTTGGCTCTGCAGTCAGGGGGGGCATAGCCAGTCTCACAATGGCAGTGCTTTAAGTTGTTACAAACCCCTCTCCCACCACACATTCTCGCTGGATCGCAGTCATAGTTGAGCGCAGCAGAATCAGTGCAGGAGTAATTCATGCAGACTTTGTTTGGGGCGCAAGAAATGCCTTGGTGCACATCCCCATCATCAGGAATATCAGTAATATTATAGGCATCCATGCCCCAGCAGAACTTATTTCCATGAGGAATCTGGATTAGTGTGTGATGGGGTAGGATTCCTGGTACCCCATCAACCTCTGTACATACAATTTTCCCACAGAATATATTTTCATTTCTACACTGAACATATGCTGGATTACTAGAACTGGGGTGGCCACAGTTTCCAAACCTGTTCCCTTTGCTGTTTAACAACTCATAACACTGTTGTGGGGCAGACGATGCAGAGGGCCCAAAAATCTGTTGACATTGATAATCAGGGTTGCCGCACACACCGTTGACACAGTAATTTGCACCACATGGAGTACCATCTTGCTTGTAGCTATTTGGGGGACATTCCCCAGAGGTACCACTACAGTACTCTGGGAGGTCACACTCTCCCAGAGCACGACGGCATGCTGTTCCCTTTGCTGCAAATTGGCATAACTGATTACAACAAGGTCCAGAGCTACATACTGCATTCCCCTTCAGTTTACATGCTTGGTCACAGCATGGGTTATTGTCACAAGCACTACCACAGTCACACTGCTCCATATCCTCCACCACCCCGTTTCCACAGGTGGAAGCCCTCCGCAAGCGGCCTTTGTGCTGAGGGTTGTTAAATAGGCAGGCCCCTTTGTGTTGCTGCAGGAACCGATAGAAGTAGTCAGAGCTGCAGTTGCTGAAGCCACTTTCTTTAGTGATATCTTCATACATGAGGCAGAAGCGTTTATCTTTACAAGTGCAGGCCAAGTGGTCGTGCTGAATGCCCAAGTTGTGCCCAAGCTCGTGGACCATGAGTGCTGCAAACAGGAGGACGTCCTCATGATGGAAGGATTCAACAGCTGCTGCGAAGCCTGTGGAACAGGCTCCATCGAGAAATGCCTGCCCCATACCCTGTTCAGGATGCTGCCCGACAATCATGTGGGCGACGTCGTGCTTCACACGATGGAGGAGCTTCTCCTGTCTCCAGCTATTGAAATTCCTGAGTGCCACTTGCAGGTCCGCTGGCACCTCTATGGGGTCCCCCTCGGTCCAGATCTCCATTCCAGCCAGCACCACCTGTGTGTTTATTCCCCTAGTGAAGCTGTTGGCCAGGGCAACGATGTCCATCACTCTCTGGACTGTCTCACTGACGTTGCTGCCCCACATTTGGAACCGCTGGTTGTTGACCACGACAAACATCTCCACGTACTTGGCGTGCGACCACAAGTAGGACAGCGCCTGTAGACCGCCAGGCTTCCTGCTCCCTTGTCGCCTGCTGCCGGACACCACTTGGCTGTCTTTGGAAGTGACGCTGCAGGAGACTCGAGCTTGATGTGCCATGGTGTACAGCACGTGTGCAAACTGTTTCGAAGAGTCCATGGGCTCAATGCCATAGGACCGTCCCTCCTTAATCAGGATGCCCCTGAGGCCTGAACAGGTGTTGACAGAAACAAAAGACCCGGGGACTCCTTCTATGTAGCCTTCATAGTGACAGTCATGTGAGATGAAAGGCCTTTCTTGTCCCAGGATGCCATTGTGGTAGCTGAAGACTGGAAAGTTATTGACAAAATGGTCTCTCTTCACCTTCAGGTGGATCAGCTGTTTCTGGCCCTGCATAAATATCACATAAGATACCTTTTCCACTGGGTCTTCCCTTCCCTCAGCTGTCAGAGCCCCTGGGGTGACTATCTCATAGGAAGAGTAATGTACTGATCCCAGGGCACAGTAGAAGCTTGGCAGGAAACTCAGTACCAACACCAGCATGATGCTCAGCGTGACACGTGAAGATCCTGGCACCAGTTCCAGCCTCAAGCCCTTCATCTGGGGAGCCTGAATCTGAAGCACTCTGCTAGTCTCACACAGAACCACTTGCTTCTTCCTTAGAGAAGGCAAGGAAGAGGCAGAGTCTCTCACAGAGGTGGCCACTGACGTGGCCCTAGTGACTCAGTGGTTGATGCAGGGCCTGTGTCCATCAGCACCAGCTCTCCTTGAGGTGCAGACCCTCGACCACAGGTATTAGCTCCAGTTGTGTGCTGGCTGCATAAAGGGTGTCTACTACCGACTTCTGAGAGCTGCCGCCTACCTCTGGCTGTGTCCTTTCTAGTCTCTTTGATCTCTCTGTTATCCTTCAGATAGTGTCCTTTTTCTGTGACTCCCTTCTGCAGCATTAGCTTCAGAGATTCTTGGCTGAAGTCTTTTTGACATGTGGTGATGTAATCACGAAGAAGGACTGACTGCAAACTCTAAAATGCACGATTGTAGCTCGAGAGAGGAAACAAAACCTCCATGCCTTCCTCAACTGTGCCACACAGAACACCCCACCCCCACCCGTCCTGTGTCCGTTGCTCAGTTAACTCCTAATATTCCAGACCAGGGGGCTTGGTGATTATTGGTGGGCACACTCCATTGGCCATTTCCCCTCTTCTAAAACTCTTGCTCTGTAACACATGGACATCACACCTCAGGGTGTTTTTGATCCCCCAGTGAGGCATTGTAGTGATGTGCACATTTGTCGGGACAGACTTTAGATAAGGCCAGGGGTTGGCTTCCCTGTGTCCCAAGATAGACCCAATGGGGCAAGGGACAATACTTTTTTTTAAACATCATCCAAATTCAGTCTCTCAAGTTCTGTTTATGCCACTGTCCAAAAATGTGTGTGGGAGATGCCAACAGGGAAGCCTTTTCTTATGTGTGATTTTCATGGGCGCATTGGCTGGCAGCTCCAGGCCTACACTCTTCTCCGGATGGCCCTGACGTATTGGTATCCTAAGATTATGCAAGTTGAAGACTAGGTCTCCTAAAAGTCTCCCCTGTGTTAGAAAATGACTCCCATGTGTCCAGTGCCTTCTTCCATTTGTTCGTCTTTTTATGCCAGGTTCAAGATGCGATAAAGGTCAATAGAGTTACTTATTGAACGAATAAATGACTCCCAGGTAAGAGTGCTGTGAGGTCTTACCTGTTGTATGTTGTGTGTATGTGTTTGCTTCATGCCTTCCCTGAAGGGCTGAAAATGTCCCTAGAAAAACCCACAGCTATGCTGACAAATGGCACATTCATGGTCTCAAAATGTGCCTCCCTGTTCCTGCATTTTGCTGGTCAGTCCACTCGCCTGTTGTTTTCTTGTCTCATATTTCACTGAGATAAATAAAATCAATCACAAGTATTTCCACATGTAGACACCATATGAGTCCACCTGTATCTAAATTTTCCTCTGACTCTGGTGGGTAAGTTGTCCAATGCTCTAATCTAAGGCCAGTTCTCTTACTTTTGTGTGGGCTCCGCTTCCCTTTCAGTTTCTCATGGACTTCACTTTTCCAACTGTCCCTGCTGTCTTTTATATCTTGAAGATCTGTTTATCCACTGGATCCAATCTTATTATACGCTGTAATGTCTCATTTTTGTAAAACCATCCCTCTCAGCTCATGTCACTTCTCAGTCACCATCCAATTTCTCCCGTTTCATAATGAAACTCTTTAAAAACATTTATGCATTCTGTTCCAATTTGCATCCTACATTTTTCTTTCCTGAAATTTAAATTTGAGTTATAACACAATCACTAAATATGAATGAAAACATAAATATATTTTTTAGTAAATTATTTAAAACAGAACAGCTCAGCCCCACAGAAAAGGGCAAATGTGTTATGATTTAATTTATATGAAGCTCTTTAAATAGTCCAGCTTGTAGAGACAGAAAGTGAAATAGAGATTACCAGGAGTTGGGGAAAAGATAGTGAATGGTACTGTTTAGTGAAGACAGAGTTTCAATTTGGGATGATGGAAAAGCCCTGGAAGTGGATGGTGATGATGGCTACACAACGATGCAAATACACTTAATGCCACTGAACTACACACTTTAAAATGGTAAAGAAGGGTAATTTTATGTTATATATATTTGTGAGAGAAAGCTACATAAGTACAACCCTGATCAAGTAATACACAGATTTACCTGTATAGAAGTCACCTATATGTCACTGCCGATCACAAATCCTCCTGCTTCAGAAATAATCATGACCGTCATTTAAAGTTCCACGTCAGTGATTTGTAGTGTGTTCGGAAAATTATGCAACTGTCACCAAGTGAATTTTAGAACATTTCCTCACCGCTAAGTAAAACTTTGGTGTCTATTAGCAGTTACACCCCATTCTCCCTTCTGCCCAGCTCATGGCCACCACTACTCTATTTTCTAGCTTGATGATTTTGTCTATTCTGGACACTTCATAGCAGTGGAATCCTACATGTGGTAATCTTCTGTGACTGGCTTATTTCACTTACCATGAGGTTTCCAAGGATTAGCCATGTGGTAGATTGTATCAGTACTTTTTTCTTTTGGTCAAATAATGTTCCTTTTGTATGGGTATACCACATTTTATTTTTTCATTCATCGGTTGATGAATATTTTGGTTGTTTCCCAGTTTGGGCTATTATGAATAATACTGCTATGGACATGAGTGTTTGCATGGACATATGTTTTCATTTCTCTTGGGTAGGTACTTAGGAGTGAAATTGCTTCGTCATATGATAACTCTAAGTTTAACCTCTTAAGGAACTGCCCAACGATTTCCTAAGCAGTTACATAAATTTTACACTCCTACCAGCAATGGAATGAGGATTTCAGTCTCTCCATATCATCTCTGACATTTGTCATTGTCTATTTTTTTTTTTTTTTTGGAATCCTTGCCTGAGGATATGTTTTATTGATTTCAGAGAGGGGGGAATGAGAAAAAGGGGGTAAGAGGGAGAGAGAGAGATGTTGATGGGAGGGAGAAACATATGAGCCTTCCATATGTGCCCCAACTGGGGACTGAACCCACAATCTAGTTATTGGGTTGGCCAAAAGGCTCATATGGTTTTTCCATAAAACAAAAGACACATTTTTCATTTTCGCCAATAACTGTATTGATTTGGATATTTTGAGTATGTTGGCTATCTCTTGAATTGTATAACATTGATTTTTCTCAATTAATGTCTCGATTTGATTGCGATCAACTTCAACTGGTCTTCCCGACCAAGGAGCATCATCCAGCAAGAAATCTCCAGCACAAAGCTTCAGAAACCACTTTTGACACATTTGATCAATAACAGCACCTTCTCCATACACTGCACACACACACATCATTTTTTTTTGCATTTCATTTGCTTTTTTATCTTTCTTGACATGATGAATCATAATATGCTTAAAATGTTGAGTACTTCCATCTTCAGTATTAAAATGGCTACACAAAAATTTACCAATTTTGATGGTTTTTTTAAAAATGTATGTTGATGATGACAGCTGTTACAATACAATCTAGCAAAATTGTTTTGAATGAAGTTAAAAACAACTAAGCACGACTAGAACTGTCTTATGGAAAACAATCAAATGAATTTTTGGCCAACCCAATATGTGCCCTAACCAGGAATCAAACCCTCAGCCTTTTAAAGGTGTGCAGGAGGATGTCTAACCAACTGAGCCACCCAACCAGGACATGTCTGTTTTTTGACTATAACCATTCTAGTGGACATGAAGTGGTATCTCATCATAGTTTTGATCTGCACTTTCCTAGTAATTAACGATGTTACACACCTTTTCATATTCTTTTTTGGTCATTTATATCTTCTTTGCAGAAATGTCTATTTACATCTTTTGCCCTTGTAAAATTGGGTGTCTTTTTTTAACAAGATTTTATTTATTTATTTTTAGAGAGAGGGGAAGGGAGGACGAAATAGATGGAGAGAAACATTGATGTGCGAAAGAAACAATGATCTGTTGCCTCTCACATGCCCTCACTGGGGCCAGGGATACCTGGCCCACAACCCAGGCATGTGTTCTGACCAGGAATCCAACCTATGACCTTTCGGTTTGTGAGATGACACCCAACCCACTGAGCCACACCAGTCAGGGCTGGGTGTCCTTTTCTTGCTGAGTTGGAAGACTCCTTAATATTTTCTGGGTACTAGTCCCTATCAGATATGATATGCAAATATTTTCTCTCATTCTGTGGGCTGTCTTTTCACTTTCTTGAAGGTGACTCTTACAGTAGAGAAGTATTTCACTTCTTCTGATCTATCTTAGTATGTTAAAAAAGACATAACATAAAATTTACTCTCCTGTGCATTTTAAGTGTACAGTAGGTGGAATTAAATACATTCATAATACTGTGCTACCAATGCTACTATCCATCTTTAGACTCTTCTTGTAAAACTGAAACTGTATACTTATTCATCTACAAGTCCTGATTGCTGTCTTCCCCCCAGCTGTAGCAGCCACCATTCAACTTTCTGTATGATTTTGACTACTATGAGTACCTTATGTAGTGGAATTATACAGTATTTGTCTTCTTTGACTGGCTTATTTCATTTAGCACAATGTCCTCAAGGTTTATTCATATTGTAGTAGATTTCAGAATTTCCTTTCTTTTTAAAGGTTAATATATTCCATTGTATGTGCTTACAATACTTTGCTCATCCATTTGTCAGTGGATACTTAAGTTGCTTTATGTTTTAGCTCTTGTGAATAATGCTGCTATGAACATGGACATACAAATATCACTTCAGGACCTACTTTAGATTCTTTTGGCTATATACACAGAAGTGGTGTGGCAGGATTATATGGTAATTCTATTTTTAATTTTTTGAGGAACCACCGTATTGTATTCCACAGGAGAATACATTCCCACCAGTAGCACACAAGGGTTTTGATATTCTCCATATCCTCTCCAACACTTACTATTTTCTGTTTGTTTATTTTCTGATAGTTGCTATCCTAATGGGTGTGAGGTGGTGTCTCATTGTAGGTTTTTTTAAATCTGTTTTTATTGTTATTCTATTGCAGTTGCCCCAGTTTTTCCCCCTTTGCCCTCTGCTGCCCATGCCACCCTCAGCGCCCACAGTCAGTTCCCACACTGTTGTCTCTGCCTGTGGGTCATTCATACATGTTCTTTGATTAGTCCCTTCCCCTTCTTTCTACCATTACCTCCCTTCCCCACCTGATCATCATGGTTTTAATTTTCATTTCTCCAACAATTAGTGATGTTGAGTATCTTTCCTGTGCTTATAGGCCATTTGTGTATCTTTTTTGAAGAAATGTTAATCTGAGTCCTTTGCCCATTTTTTGAATCAGGTTGTTGGTTTTTCTGCTGTTGAGGCTTAGGAGTTCTCTGTATATTCTGGACATTAATCTCTTACCAGATATGTGATTTGCAAATATCTCCTTCAATTGTTTGTATTGCCTTTTTACTCTGGTTGTAGTGGTTTTTGATGCACAAAAAATACTTTTTTTTATTTTTAAGAACTCTGTTTTGCCTATTTTGTCTTTTGTTGCCTGTGCCTTTAGTGTCATATGTGAGAAATCCATGCCAAATCCAATGCTGTGAAACTTGTGCCTGTTGTTTTCTACTAGAGTTTTATATCAAGACAAGTCCTGTGAATGAGGACTTTCCAGGGAACTGCCAGACATGTTAATTAGTAACAACTCTATGTGGATAGGGCTGTTGAGGGAGCACCAAACTTTTCTGCCCATTCCACTGGGAACTAGGGTGCCTGTTTTCACAGCTGCTGTAGTTGTGGTGATGTAGTTTTTGAAGTCTAGTGGGGACCTGAGGAAAAGGATATGGGAATAGGGCAGTTAAAATTTAACATAGCTTACTTCTGTTACCAAGATTCAGCTGTTTTATTGTTTTTATTTAGTTTTTTTTTAATTTAAATTATATTTTGTTTCTGTTATTACAACTGTCCCAATTTCCCCCCCTTTGTTCTTCCCCACCCAATTCCTCCCCCCACTCCCTCAGGCAATCACCATACCATTGTCTATGTCCATGGGTAATGCATATATATTCTTTGGCTACTATATTCCCTATACTGTACTTTACATCCTCATGGCTATTCTGAGACAACCAATTTGTACTTCTTAATCTCTTCACCTTTTTTGCCGATTCCCCAACCCCCCTCCTATCTGGCAACCATAAAAATATTCTCTGTACCTATGATTCTGTTTCTCGTCTTGTTTGTTTTTTTCAGATTCAGTTACTGATAGATACATATTTATTGCCATTTTATTGTTCATAGTTTTGATCTTCTTCCTAAAGAAGACCCTTTAACATTTCATATAATACCAGTTTGGTGGTGATGAATTCCTTTAGCTTTTTCTTGTGTAGGAAGCTCTTTATCTGTCCCTCAATTCTAAATGGTTGCTTTGCTGCATAGAGTTATCTTGGTTGTAGGTCCTTGCTTTTCATCACTTTGAACATTTCTTGCCAATCCCTCCTAGCCTGCAAAGTTTCTTTTGAGAAATCATCTGACAGTCTTATTTGCGATCTAGGTAACTAACTGCTTTTCTCTTGTTGCTTTTAAGATTCTCTCTTTGTTTTTTGCCTTTGGCATTTTAATTATGATGTGTCTTAGTGTGGGCCTGTTTGGTTCATTTTGTATAGGACTCTCTGCACTTTCTGGACTTGTATGTCTATTTCTGTCACCAAGTTAGGGTAGGTTTCTGTCATTATTTTTTCAAAAAGGTTTGCTGTTTCTTGCTCTCTCTGTTTTCCTTCTGGCACTCTCATGATGTGAATGTTGGTACACTTGAAGGTGTCCCAGAGGCTCTTTACACACTATTCTCATTTTTTTAGATTCTGTTTTTTTCTCGTTGTTCTCACTGTGTATTTTTTGCTTTCTTATATTCTGAATTGCTGATTTGAGTCACAGCTCCATCCACTCTACTGTTGATTCCCTATAAACTGTTCTTCATTTTAGTTAGTGTATCCTTCCTTTCTGACTGGTTCTTTTTTATGGTTTCCATGTTGTTTTTTTATGCTGTTGAAGTTTATTTGAATTCACCTACTCTTCCCCTAAGTTCATTGAGCATCCTCATAACCAGTATTTAGAACTTTGCATCTAGTAGATTGCTTGTCTCCATTTTTTTCAGTTCTTTTTCTGGAGTTTTGTTCTGTGCTTTCATTTGGGCCATGTTTCTTTGTTTCCTCATTTTGGCAGCCTCCTTGTGTTTGTTTCTATGTATTGGGTAGCACTGCTATGACCCCCTGGCTTGGAAGAGTGGCCTAATGTAGTAGGTGTCCTGTAGGGTCCAGTGACACAGCCTACCCTATCACCCAAGCTGGGTATTTGAGGTATGCCCACCTTGTGGTCTGTGTACACCCACCTTTTGTAGTTGAGACTTGATTGCTGTTGGCAGGTCAATGGGAGGGATTTACCCAGGCCAGTCAGCTGCAAGGACTGGCTGTGATCACTGACCACCAACCTCCAACCACCATGGAGGATCAGCTGTGCGAGGGCCCACTGCACAGAGCAGGGGCTTACTTTAGCAGGGCTCTGGTGCCTGCTGAGTTTGCCCCTGAGTGTGTTACTTGTGGAGGTGGTTGGGTGGTGGTGCTCTGACACAGTCTGTAGCTGTTCACTTGGTGCACAGGCTCTGAGGCCTCCCAGAAGGTGAAGGCCAAGGACAGCCACCACCTGTATTCTGTCCAGGGCCACCTGGCATAAGCTACAGTGATATTTGCAGTTGGCTTCTACTTGTGCTGGGCTTGGAGGTGCCCCAGCGAGGCCAAACTGTGAACCAAGACCAGCTGCTGCTGGTGCCAGGCCTGTGGCTACTTAAGAAGAGGTATGGGGCTCGCTGAGGCCAGATGCTGCTTGTTTGAGAGAATTTAGGAAAATCTGAAGCATGAGTCAAGACAAGCCATTCGTATGGAAAGGCCACTGGAAACAGTTTGGGTTAGCCCCAAAGTTGGGTGGGGCAGAGCCTCAGGGAATCACCAGGGTGGAGGAAACAGTGTGAGCCAGGTTGATGCAGTCTCAGATATGGCACCCACCTGCCCACTCTGTGGAAGTAGGGCTCAGAAAAGGAACAAAGGCCTCTGCCAGCATTTCTGCGTGGGAGAAAACTGTCCCCCAGCTCTCAGTGTCTGATGCCAGACACTTCAGTTCCTCCTTGTATGTCTCTGGTGCCTTTCAAGCTGCTGCCCCAGTGCTGGAGCTCAGTGGGAGTGAATCCAAGTAAGTCTGTGTGCGGGCCCTTTAAAAGGCACTGCCTGGAACTCTAGCAGTTTCTGTCTTCCACAGCCTTAATCACCGTTGGTTTTTACATCCAGTAGTTATGGGGACTTATCTTCTTGTGGCATTGGAACCCTAAGCTGGGGGGGCCAGGGGTGAGACTGGGTCCCCTCACACTCAAGCTACCCCTCCTGATTTTTATCCACCATACATGGGTGTGGCCCCAGATGTTCCACTTCTTTGCCCCTCCTACCGATCTCGATGTGGTTTCTTTAATTCCATAGTTGTAGGACTTCCATTCAGGTCAATTTCTGGCAGTTCTGAATAATGGTTGTTTTACAGTTGAGTTGTAATATTGATGTGGTCGTTTGAGGAGGTGGGCTGTGTTTACCCACACCATCATCTTGAACAGAAGTGTTTTTGTTTAGTTTTTTTAGATTTATTTGTTTATTTGTTTGTTTGTTTATTATGAGAGAGGGGAAGGGAGGGAGAAAGAGAAGGAGAGAAATGTGGATGTGTGAGAGATCATATCAATCAGATACCTCCCACATGCCCCTAACTGCAAACCTGGCCCAAAACCCAAGCATGTGCCATGACTGGGAATCGAACCAGCAACCTTTTGGTTTACAGGCTGGCACTCAGTCCACTGAGCCACACCAACCAGAGTTGTTTAGTTTTAAAATGAACAAATTTGAGGTTCTATGACTTGATTAATTTATCCATACTTCCTAAAAACATGATATTGACTATTTTTGCCATTGTTATAACAACTTTTAAGGAGCGGGCAATTTCTGGAGGACCTTATTTGAACATTTGTAAGTGTTTCCCATTTTACATCTTAACTTTCACCTGAATCCATTTGAATGCAGTGTTTATGTATGACCTCTTTGTTCCGCACAGTATCTAAGTTTAATTACAGTTTTTGTATGCTGCCATAGTTCATTTCTTTCCACTGCTCTACACTTATATTTCTTTGTGAGGATCTATCCAATTGAACATCCATCGTCTGTGAACACAGGGTTCTTTTCTTTTGCAATGCTCTGAAAAGGGCTTCCATGACCTTATTGTCCAGTAACATGATGCAAATAAGCAGAAATTTTCAGGGGGTTTGCCTGAGAGTAAAAAAGCTAAGTGATAAGGTACTTAATGCTTCAGTTTAACTAGGAAATAAAAAATACTATTTCTGGCTGGGGTGGGAGTAAAAGACAGAAAACTGCACAAAAAAAATAATCCTTTTTCTTTTCAAATTAAAAAATGTATATCAAAAATTAAAAAAATATTTAAAAAATACTATTTCAAAGGGGCATACCAGTTTACATTTCTAATGCAGTTTACAACAGTGCCCACCATTCCATAGTAATACTTGGAATTCTCAGTCTTCTATAGCCCATGTAAGGGGTGCGTAGTGACATCTCTTTCTGGCTATATAATCTTCATTTCTCTGAATTCTTATGAGGAAGAACAGCTTCAGAAATGTATTTTTGACTCCACTAGAATAAGCTTTCATCCCCACCCATCCATCTAAACGGCTCCACTCCAGGTTACCAATGAATAACTCCCTACTGTGAAATCAAATGATCAACACTCAGTCCTCCCCTCATAGAGTGATCTGCATCATTTAAAAGAAGGGATGTGTTCTGACTTACCTTTAAAAGAATCACCCTGCCTGCTGAGTGGAAAAGAGGCTACTGTGGGAGCCAGGATCAAAGCAGAAAGACCCTTTCAGCACTTCTGCAGTTGTCTGTGAGGGAGTTGGTGGTGACTTGCAATGCACTGGAGAACTGGGGTGGTGATCAAAGGTCACATTCTGGATGTATATGGAAGGCAAAGTGAAGAGAATTTGTGGATGGACTGGCTCCATAGTGTATAACTCTTCTAGAAACACTTTCTTCTCTTGGTCTTCAGGACAACACTCTCTCGGTGGTACTCCAACTACGCTGGCCACTCTGTCTCCCATTTCTTTCCTGAATCCTTCACATCTCACTGACATCTACACATGGAATGCTATGGAGCTAAGTCCTCACCCTGTCCTTGGACCTTTTCCCTTCCCTGGCTATACTCACTTCTAGGCAATCTCATAGCCTTCCTAGTCCTATAGGTCCTGAATTCCAGACTCAATCATCTTGCTGCCTAGCTGAAGAGCCAAATTGGATGTTTAATAGACATCTCAAACTGAACAAGTCCAGCACCTACTCTTTCCACATGCATCCCTCTCTCAGCAAATGAAAAGTCTGTTTGTGCAGTTTCTCAGGGCAGAGCTCCTGGAGAGACAGCCTTCTTCGCTTCCTTTCTCTCATACCTTACATCTGCTTTATCAGCAGACCCTTTTAGCTCAACCTCACAATATACCCAGATCAGCCTCTGCGCACCATCAGTGTTTCAACCACTCTGAAAGCTTCCAAAACACAGCTTGGCACACTCCAGGAATTCTCTGCTTCTGCAGCTGTCCATTGTTCTGCCCCTGCCTGTTCCTTACTTACACAGCAGACGGAGTGATCCTTCCATTTTCTTGGCTCCAGTCACTGCAAACCTACTCAGGGCAGGGTTATAATCTTTAAAAATTTTAACAGATCAGAGACTTTGCCTTATTTGATACTGTCTCCATAGTCCTAGAGCAGTTCATAGGTACAGACTCAGCAGTGGTGAAATGAATGGATGGATGGAGGAAGGAAGGACTGGCCACATGTATCAGTCCCTTAGTACACTTAGACTTCTGTAAAAAGCACCAAACTTAGACAGCAAGGCCTCGAGTGTGTAAGACTTGTCCTGAGCCATTTGCACTTAAGGATTGAGGATATGGCCAGAAGAGGGAGAAAGCTAGAATCCTTCATACTGGTTCCAAGAAGCATGATTGCTTCTTAAAAGATTTTAATTTATTTTTAGAGAGTGGGGAAGGGAGGGAGAAAGAGAGGGAGAGAAATATCAATGTGTGGTTGCCTCTCACACGCCTCTTGCTGAGAACCTGGCCTGCAACCCAGGCATGTGTCCTGACTGGGAATTGAACTGGTGACCCTTTGGTTCCCAGGCTGGCACTCAATCCACTGACCCACACCAGCCAGGGCTGGTTCCAAGAAGCATGATTGCTTCTAATGCCAAAATAGTCTTCAGTTGGGCTCTGAGGAAAAGAATAAAACCCCTACCAGTCTTACTTATAACTGGGCCCAAGACAGTAATTGTCACATGAACAAAATCTTGCTCCTTGCCCCCTCAGTGATTTACAATTTAGTAGAGGAAATAGAATATGTTTGCAAAGGACCATATGATAGGTCAGAATGCCATATGTAATGGAAATTCAGTGTTATGACTTGATTTGAATTATCGTTGTAGAACATATGGTTAATATCATAATCTTATACTGGTCACCTCATCTGATTTTATATCTTCTCAGAATTTGAGTACCCACTGTATGCCAGGCACTGCGCTAGACCCAGCACACATGCTGCCTAATTTAATGTCTCATGTGCTCTGCAAGGGCCATTCTTTGTGTGGCCATCTGAGCGTGGAGGAAACTGAGGCCCCAGAAAGTGAAGTTCCATGTCCAAGACCAATCAACCAGAAAGTAACACCTGGAACTTAGGGACAAGAATATGAAAGCCATGTCAATCAGAAGAAAGGTGACTTTCCTTTTTTAAAAAAGGGTTATTTTTTTTCTTTTGCTCTCAGGAAATTCTTCCTGGCTGGATTTGTCAGACTGGAAGAACACAAGACTCAAAGTTTACACAGCCCTCATGCTGTCAGCACCCGCAGAGAAGAAAAGAGCGCTCTCAGTGCTGAGGAGAGGTGCTCTGTTGTTTTCTTGTAGGCCTGAGTTGTTTTGTAAAACATTTTTATATATGCACAGTGGTTATAAAAACACCAAACATGACAATAAAGAGGAATACAAATTGCATCTCTTCTAGAAAAATTCGTGACTACACCTAACAAATTCTTACTTTAGGCACCTTATTATATAAAATGTAGATACTTCAGTGTAGACTCTCAATAGTTAGGGATTTGCTGTACTGATATCATTATGTTGCAGCTGTTTCAGTTTTCCTGTAAAGAGATTCCTGTCTGTGAGCTTTCTTTAAATCAAGTCACATCAGTTACCTGAACACTGGGATCCATTCACATTTTTAAAAACAAAGGATTAATTAGTAGGCTTCGCTTTATTTGGCATATTTATTTGCATTTCTTTGGTTTTACAGTGACCTGATTTACCTCTTCATGGGACCATAAAGGATGACTTTGAGTGGCTAAGGGGTCGGGGGAGGGGCAGAGGGAGAGCCTTTTCTGTTTCCTGGTACTCTTTTTGTCTTTCTCATGTGAAAATTTTTTTATTTTTCATGTGAAATTGTCTGCATTACCACCCAGCTCATGATTATTAGGTGACTGAAAATGCATCACTAGAAGAAATGTGGTTTCGGAGTTTATTCCTTTTGTCTCCTACAAGGTTTCTTTCTGTTTCTCCACTAAGTCATGAGTACCTCCAGAATTTGAGATTCTGAGAACATGTTCCAAGAATAAACAAATGCATTTCTCACTCTCAGAGTATGAATTGATAATTCTACTTAATGGCAATGATATTTATATACCCTGTTCTATAGAAAACACACACTTGATGGTCTGTTTCTGGCTGACTCCCCTCTGTACAGGTTCTCTCCCCAAGTACCCTCAAAGAGAACCCATGTTTCACTCACTAGGGTACAGAATGGTGTGCTAGAGCACTTTCAAGAGCCTCACTGGAGCTGTGAGAATTGAACTAAACAGGCATATGGAAGAATAAGGTCGTTCAGTGGAAACAAGACTATGATGAAGAGCCCAGAGTGGGAAGTGGCCATAGTGTGTAATGAGGACTGAGGCTCTTCCTGTTAGACATGCTAATATGAGGGAACACTTGTTTTCAAAAGCCATAGGAGACAACAGTTGAAATGGATTGGACCACCCAATTGTCACAGTCTTTGAATGCCACACCAAGTTTACATTATTTACTTGAGATCATGGGGGAAGCAATGGAAGTTCCTGGACTCCAGACTGTGGGGACAGAATCAGTGTCTGGGGCATCTAAATAAGGGTCTTAGTAAGCTCAGTTAGATGACAGCATTGAAGCAGGCATGAGGTTGCAAACCCTTGGTTAGTCACGATTCTACCTCAATGTTCTCATCTTAAATAATGTTTAGCACATTTTCTGACTATGAGAAGAGCCACTGTGACTTTGTTGTTCAGAAATTGATTCAAGACTTTCCTATCCTCATATATTTCATTCTAGCATAACCTCATACAAGACTTTCATAATTTTATTAAATAACAAAAGTGGTATTGGATCTTTTTTAAAATTGTTCTGTAGTCCAAAAAATGTAAAACGTAATGTCCAGAAGTGGGGGGCATTTTAATTTTAAAGAGTCAGCATTTTGCCTACATTCTTGGCACAAGTCAGTGAGCATATTTGCCCAAGGAAACACCAAAATTCTACTCTAATGTTAAGCTTTTAAGCACACTAAACCTAAAAAATATTTTAAATACATTTTCAGAAATGTTTGTATCCTGCCATGGCAGGTGTGGCTTAGTGGTTTGAGTGCTGGCCTGTGAACGAAAAGGTCACCAGTTTGATTCCCAATTAGGGCACATGCCTGGGTTGTGGACCAGGTCCCCAGTTGGAGGCATGTGAGAGGCAACTGATCGATGTATTTCTTGTATATTGATGTTTCTCTCCCTCTTTTTCTCCCTTCCCCTCTCTCTAAAAGTAAATAAATAAAATCTTTAAAAGTAATATTTTCAACCTTATAATGTAAACCTTTAGCAGAATTTCATACTATCCTAAGGTTTGCTCTGGTTAAACACTTGGTCAACATTTTTTTTTAATCCTCACCCAAGGATATATCTGTTGATTTTAGGTGGGGGCAGGAGGAGAGGGAAACATTGATGTGAGAGAGAAACATCCATTGACAGGTCTCCCCCGAACTCTGTACACACACAGACCTGGGGTCGAACCTGCAATCTAGTTATGTGCCCTGATGGTGGGTCAACCTGCAGCATTTTGGTGGACAGGACTATGCTCCACCTAACTGAGCTACCCAGCCAGTGCTTTGCTTGGTCAACATTTACCGAGCACTTACAAACAGCTGGACCCTCAGAGCAGAGCAAGATACAAGCCCACTGCTCCATGATGTCAGAATGTAATGGGGAAAAAGACACTTTCACCGATAATGGTTTCACAGTGTGGTCAGTTAATGAGAGAGATCAGCATCATTTGTAAGGCTTTTGTTACATTAAAGTCAGTGAGGGACAAGCCATGTACTGGGCAAGTAAGAATATCAATTGTCTTCTTGCTCATTTTTTTTTTTTTTAACTGAAGGAAAAGTCTCATGAGGAGGTTGAGAACATGTTTAGTTATACCTGGGGTAGGATTCAGGTTCCGCCCCTTACTAACTCTACAGCAAAACTCTTTTATATGTGTTTCCACATGTACAAGAAGATGGTCTAATAGAGTGGGAGAATTAAATTAAGGCAGTGAACATAAAGTATTTAGTATAGCATCTTACACAGAATCAATGTTATTATTTTACGTGCTTTGTGCTTTCTTTACAATTAACTACCTTCCAATGCGCTGTTCCTTTTGATTGTCGGGGGTAATATATTAACTTAATAATGAAAATGCAAAATAAATACAATAAATAAAGTAGAAAAACAAAAAAGAAGAAAAAATGAATACTTCCAACTAAACTCAGCACTGCACAAGTTTGCCTTTTGCCTAGGTTGCTTATTCTCTCCCATGTACTTGGACACGGGGTAATTATACCACCCTGGATCAGAACAGCCCCTTCCAGAGAGTCCCAAATCTAAAGGAGTTTTAGGATATATAAATCCTGAAATGATGCTTTATCTAAAAACTGTTATTTACTTTTTAATTTAAAATCTTTTCATAAATATACTCCACTGGGAAAATTAGAACAACAAATCAAATAAAAACCTTTTATATAACATGTAGTTGTGATAGGGATGAAAAACCCTGGAGGAGATATATGTCTTACAAAGCAGATGGAAAATGGTATTCTCTGAAAAACTGGCAACTCACAAATGGCCCTGCCCTGACTAATGTGGCTCAGTGGGTTGGGCATCATCCTCCAAACCAAAAGGTTCGAGGATTTGATACCGGGTCAGGGCACATGCCTGGGTTGCAGGTTTGGTCCTCAGTGTGCAAAAGGCAACCAACCAATGTTTCTCTCTCACATTATGTCTCTCTCCCTCTCTTTCCACCTCCCCTCTCTCTAGCATCAATAAAAGAAAAAAATGTTAAACAAATTGATAGGTATGATCCATGAGAAAAGTTTATTTAAATGGTTTCATCAAATGTGAAAAGGAAAAAAGTAGAAAAATGTTTTGGAAATGATTTTACATGTGTATATATAATCAATTACTACACTAAAGACAGAAGAAGAAAACCCCTCCTCCTACGTTAGTGCGTCCCTACAGACTTTAGAGCCTCAGTCAGAGCTGCTGCAGCCTGTCAGCGACCACTGCATGTTTGCACCACCGGGTCACGTGTCCGAGTTTGTTGTACTAGGCATGTCACTGTCACTCTCACTTTCTGCTTCTGGTTTTTCCTCTCTTGTGCTTCCTTCCTCTTCCTGTACAGCTGCTTCTTCAGTTTCTTCTAGGGCCTTTTGTGAGCACTGTGAAAAACCCTTTCCAGCCAAAAGACTGTAACCAATAATAACAGCTAAAAATATTCCAAAAAGAAACAAGGGGAATACATACACCAAGTTGCCAACGGTTTCGCTTTCATCTCTGCCACCTCTGCCCAAATTACCATGACCAGCGCCATGATCTTTCCTTCCATCCTCACTTGGATTTTCATCATGTGGTTTGCCAGGAGGACCACTGTCCACACTACCCCCATTACCTATGGTTTTACAGTCAGGGGGGGCATAGCCAGCCTCACAATGGCAGTGCCTTAAGTTGTTACAGACCCCTCTCCCACCACACATTCTCGCTGGATCGCAGTCATAGTTGAGCACAGCAGAATCAGTGCAGGAGTAATTCATGCAGACTTTGTTTGGGGCGCAAGGAGTGCCGGAGTGCACATCCCCATCATCAGGGATATCAGTGATGTTATAGGCATCCATGCTCCAGCAGAAGTCATTTTCATGAGGAATCTGGATCATTGTGTGATGGAGTTTGATTGATGGGACCCATTTAACATTCGTACATACAATTTTCCCACAAAATACATTATCATCAAAACACTTAACATATCTTGACGTTGCTGAGGTGGGGCGGCCACAGTTTCCAAACCTGTTCCCTTTGCTGTTTATTGAAATGTAACAGTTTTCGGGGGCAGACTGTGCAGAGTACCCATATAGATCTGAGCATTGACTATCAGGGTTCCTACACCGACCCCCAACACAGTAGTGAAGTCTATCACACGATGTACCATCTTGCTTGTAGCTGTCTGCAGGGCACTCTGCAGAGGTACCATCACAATACTCTGGGAGGTCACACTCTCCTGAAGCAGAACGGCACATGAATCCCTTATTTCTCAATCGGCAGCCAAGACAGCAGAGTCCATCACTACAATCTGCATTCCCCTTCAGTCTGCATGTCTGGTCACAGCACGGGTGACTGTAACAGGCAGAACCACAGTCACACTGCTCCGTATCCTCCACCACCCCGTTTCCACAGGTGGAAGCCCTCCGCAAGCGGCCTTTGTGCTGAGGGTTGTTAAATAGGCAGGCCCCTTTGTGTTGCTGCAGGAACCGATAGAAGTAGTCAGAGCTGCAGTTGCTGAAGCCACTTTCTTTAGTGATATCTTCATACATGAGGCAGAAGCGTTTATCTTTACAAGTGCAGGCCGAGTGGTCGTGCTGAATGCCCAAGTTGTGCCCAAGCTCGTGGACCATGAGTGCTGCAAACAGGAGGACGTCCTCATGATGGAAGGATTCAACAGCTGCTGCGAAGCCTGTGGAACAGGCTCCATCGAGAAATGCCTGCCCCATACCCTGTTCAGGATGCTGCCCGACAATCATGTGGGCGACGTCGTGCTTCACACGATGGAGGAGCTTCTCTTGTCTCCAGCTATTGAAATTCCTGAGTGCCACTTGCAGGTCCGCTGGGACCTCTATGGGGTCCCCCTCGGTCCAGATCTCCATTCCAGCCAGCACCACCTGTGTGTTTATTCCCCTAGTGAAGCTGTTGGCCAGGGCAACGATGTCCATCACTCTCTGGACTGTCTCACTGACGTTGCTGCCCCACATTTGGAACCGCTGGTTGTTGACCACGACAAACATCTCCACGTACTTGGCGTGCGACCACAAGTAGGACAGCGCCTGTAGACCGCCAGGCTTCCTGCTCCCTTGTCGCCTGCTGCCGGACACCACTTGGCTGTCTTTGGAAGTGACGCTGCAGGAGACTCGAGCTTGATGTGCCATGGTGTACAGCACGTGTGCAAACTGTTTCGAAGAGTCCATGGGCTCAATGCCATAGGACCGTCCCTCCTTAATCAGGATGCCCCTGAGGCCTGAACAGGTGTTGACAGAAACAAAAGACCCGGGGACTCCTTCTATGTAGCCTTCATAGTGACAGTCATGTGAGATGAAAGGCCTTTCTTGTCCCAGGATGCCATTGTGGTAGCTGAAGACTGGAAAGTTATTGACAAAATGGTCTCTCTTCACCTTCAGGTGGATCAGCTGTTTCTGGCCCTGCATAAATATCACATAAGATACCTTTTCCACTGGGTCTTCCCTTCCCTCAGCTGTCAGAGCCCCTGGGGTGACTATCTCATAGGAAGAGTAATGTACTGATCCCAGGGCACAGTAGAAGCTTGGCAGGAAACTCAGTACCAACACCAGCATGATGCTCAGCGTGACACGTGAAGATCCTGGCACCAGTTCCAGCCTCAAGCCCTTCATCTGGGGAGCCTGAATCTGAAGCACTCTGCTAGTCTCACACAGAACCACTTGCTTCTTCCTTAGAGAAGGCAAGGAAGAGGCAGAGTCTCTCACAGAGGTGGCCACTGACGTGGCCCTAGTGACTCAGTGGTTGATGCAGGGCCTGTGTCCATCAGCACCAGCTCTCCTTGAGGTGCAGACCCTCGACCACAGGTATTAGCTCCAGTTGTGTGCTGGCTGCATAAAGGGTGTCTACTACCGACTTCTGAGAGCTGCCGCCTACCTCTGGCTGTGTCCTTTCTAGTCTCTTTGATCTCTCTGTTATCCTTCAGATAGTGTCCTTTTTCTGTGACTCCCTTCTGCAGCATTAGCTTCAGAGATTCTTGGCTGAAGTCTTTTTGACACGTGGTGATGTAATCACGAAGAAGGACTGACTGCAAACTCTAAAATGCACGATTGTAGCTCGAGAGAGGAAACAAAACCTCCATGCCTTCCTCAACTGTGCCACACAGAACACCCCACCCCCACCCGTCCTGTGTCCGTTGCTCAGTTAACTCCTAATATTCCAGACCAGGGGGCTTGGTGATTATTGGTGGGCACACTCCATTGGCCATTTCCCCTCTTCTAAAACTCTTGCTCTGTAACACATGGACATCACACCTCAGGGTGTTTTTGATCCCGCAGTGAGGCATTGTAGTGATGTGCACATTTGTCGGGACAGACTTTAGATAAGGCCAGGGGTTGGCTTCCCTGTGTCCCAAGATAGACCCAATGGGGCAAGGGACAATATTCTTTATTGTTATCATTTTGTATTGATTATGCTCTTATAGTTGTCCCGATTTTTCCCCATTTGCCCACTTCCACCCAGAGGCCCCTATTCCCTCAGGTATTCCCCCCACCATTGTTCATGTCCAATGGTAATGGGTATAAGTTCTTTGGCTACTCTGTTTCCTAAACAGTACGTTACATCTGTGGCTATTCTGTGACTACCCACTTGTACTTCTTAATCCCCTCACTTCTCCACCCATTTCCCCCCTCCCCTCTTCCATCTGGTGACCTTCTGTTAACTAACTTCTTTTCTCTTGCTTTTAAGAGTCTCTCTTTGTCTTTAACCTTTAGCCTTTTAATAATGATGTGACTTGGAGTGGGCCTCTTTGCATCCATCTTTTTTGGGACTCAGTGCTTCCTGGACTTGCATCTGTATTTCTTTCACCACTTTAGGGAAGTTTTCTTTCACTATTTTTTCAGGTACATTTTCAATTTCTTGCACTTCCTCTTCTCCTTCAGGCCCCTCATGAGGCAAATGTTGGACCTCTTTAAGTTTTCCCAGAGGCTGTTTATACTATTCTCATTTTTTAGATTATTTTTCTTCCTGTCATTCTCATTGGTAGTTTTTTGCTTCCTTATGTTCCAAATCATTGACTTGATTCTCAGCTTCTTCCACTCTACTGTTGTTTCCCTATAAGTTGTTCTTTATTTCAATTAGTGTATTCTTTATTTCTGACGGGGTCTTTTTTATGCTGCTGAGGTCCTCACTAAGTTCCTTGAGCATCCTTACAAACAGTGTTTTGGACTCTGCATCTGATAGATTGCTTATCTCCATTTTGTTTAACTCTTTTTTTAAAAAAATATATTTTATTGATTATGCTATTACAGTTGTCCCATTTCTCCCCCATCATTCCCCTCCACCCTGCACACCCTCTCCCACCCACATTCCCCCCTTTAGTTCATGTCCTTGTGTCATAAGTTCTTTAGCTTCTACATTTCCCATACTATTCTTGCCCTCCCCCTGTCTATTTTCTACCCACTGTCTATGCTACTTATTCTCTGTACCTTCCCCCCTCACTCCTCCTCCCACTCCCCTGTTGCTAATCCTCCATATGATCTCCATTTCCGTGGTTCTGTTCCTGTTCTAGCTGTTTGCTTAGTTTGCTTTTGTTTTAGGCGTGGTTGTTAATAGCTGTGAGTTTGCTGTCTTTTCACTGTCATATTTTTGATCTTCTTTTTCTTAGATAAGTCCCTTTAACATTTCATATAATAAGGGCTTGGTGATGATGAACTCCTTGAACTTGACCTTATCTGAGAAGCGCTTTATCTGTCCATCCATTCTAAATGACAGCTTTGCTGGATAGAGCAATTTTGGATGCAGGTCCCTGCTTTTCAAGATTTCAAATATTTCTTTCCAGCCCCTTCTTGCCTGTAAGGTCCCTTTTGAGAAATCAGCCGACAGTCTGATGGGAACTCCCTTGGAGGTAACTGTCCCCTTATCCCTTGCTGCTTCTAGAATTCTCTCCTTCATTTTAATCTTGGCTAATGTAATTACGATGTGCCTTGGTGTGTTCCTCCTTGGGTCCAACTTCTTTGGGACTCTCTGAGCTTCCTGGACTTCCTGGTAGTCTATTTCCTTTGCCAGATTGGGGAAGTTCTCCTTGATTATTTGTTCAAATAAGTTTTCCACTTGTTGCTCTTCTTCTTCCCCTTCTGGGACCCCTATAATTCGGATGTTGGGACGCTTAACAATGTCCCGGAGGTTCCTAAGCCTCTTCTCATTTTTTTGAATTCTTGTTTCTTCCTCGTTTTCTGTTTCGTTGTTAGTTTCTTCCTTCTGGTCCACTCCATTGATTTGAGTCCCAGTTTTCCTTCCATCTCTATCAGTTCCCCATGCATCTTCCTTCATTTCACGTATTGTAGCCTGCATTTTTTCATGTAACTTGTGAGCAAAATCAACCAATTCTGTGAGCATTTTGATGACCAGTGCTTTGAACTGCGCATCTGATAGGTTGGCTATCTCTTCACGGCTTAGAGGAATTGGCTCTGGGGCTTTCATTGGTTCTCCAGTTTGAGCCATTTTTGGTGTTTTTTGTTTGTTTGTTTGTTTTGGTTTGGTTTTAGTCTGGTCGAGGCTATTACGTAATGAGGAGTGGAGCCTCAGGCGCTCCCCAGGGCGGAGCAGCCCAGTCGCTGGGTTGTGATGCTGTATGTGGGCATGGGGTCTGAGAGGGAACAATGGCGCCTGCTCCGCTCTCTCCTGGATTCAGTCCCTTCCGCCACTTCCCCTCTGCCTGGACCGTCTAGGCGTGCGAATGTGGGACCACCTGGTTAGCCAGCCGCCTTGTGCTGCCTCACTGGGTCTGCACAGTTGCCCCCCTGTGCCCGGGGTCCACCAACCACCACCTATGCACCCGGGAACTGCCAGCCACTGCTGCTTGCATTCCCGGGTCCGCACCTCCACTTTTTCCTGCCCCGACTCCACCCCTCTTACCAGTCTGGATGAATGGTTGTTGGACTTCCGTACAGTTCGATTTTCTATCAGTTCTGGTTGTTTTCTTGTTTCTAAATATTTGTTGTCCTTAATTTTGGTTGTAAGAGGAGCACAGTGTGTCTGCCTATGCCTCCATCTTGGCCGGAAGTATTGTTTAGCTCTTTTTTCTGGAGTTTTGATCTGTTCTTTCATTTGGGCCATGTTTCTTTGTCTCCTCATTTTGGCAGCCTCCCTGTGTTTGTTTCTATGTACTAAGTAGAGCTTCTTTGACTCGGTCTTAGTAGTGTGGCCTAATATAGTAGTTACCCTGTAGGGTCCAGTGACACAGCCTTAAACTGGGTACTCAAGTTGCACCCTTTGTGTCAGCTCAGTACACCCTTTTCTTGTAGTTGAGCCTTGGTTGCTGTTGGTAGATCAATGGGAGGGATGTACCCAGGTCAGTCAGCTGGCTGTGACCATTGACCACCAACCTCCACCATCCCTGGAGGATCAGCTGTGTAGGGGCAGTGTGGTCGTGCTCTGATGTTGTCTGTAGCTGTCCACTGGGTGTGTTGGCCCTGAGGTTTCTTGAGTGGTTCAGGCCAAGGTCAGCCACTACCTGTGTTTTGCCTGGGGTGCCTTGTCTGAGCTATAAAGCAATCTGAGATGGCTGCTACTTGTGCTGGACTTGGAGATTCCCAGGTGAAGCCAAGCTGTTACTCTAATCTGGCTGCCTCTAGGGCTCACTGAAGCCAGCTGTTGCTTGTTTGATGGGAGTCAGGAGCCAAGACTAGCTATTCTTATGGAAAAGCAGCTTGGCTGGGGCCATAAATTAGGTGGGATAGAGCCCCTGTGATCTCCAAGGTGGGTCACACAGCATTAGCCTGGTTGATGGAGTCTCGAATATGGCACCAGCCTACTGGCTCTATAGGTGTAGGGCTTATCAGAGGGACAATGGCCTCTGCTCACCACAGTGCCGGATATACTCTCTCCCTGTATACCATTGGTACCCTTCAGGCTGCCCCCCCCACCCGGTACTGGGGCTCAGAGGGAGTGAGTCTGAGTAGGTGAGTCCATGTTTGGGTTTCCCCAAGAGGAACGGCTTAGGGCTCCAGCAGCCTCCTCCACTGACTCAATCCCCACTGGATTTTCGTAGCCAGTTGTGGGGACTTATCTTCTTATCACTGGAATCCTGGGCTCTGGGGCCTGATGTGGGGCTGGGACTCCTCACTCCTGAGATATCCTTCCTGAATTTTATCCCCATGGGTGTGGGGCCAGCCTAATCCACATCCATGCCCCTCCTACCAGTCTGGATGGATGTGGTTGCATCAATTCGCAGTTACCAGACTTCCACTCAACTCGATTTTGTCATTCTTAGACTTCTGTTCAACTAGATTTCTGACATTCCTAAGTGATTGTTGTTCTATATTTTACTTGTAATTTGATGTGGTTGTGCAAAAAGGCGAGCCATGTCTACCTATGTTGCCATCCTGACTGAAAGCCGTCTTATCTTTTAATATCATCTAAATTCAGTCTCTCAAGTTCTGTTTATGACACTGTCCAAAAATGTGTGTGGGAGATGCCAACAGGGAAGCCTTTTCTTATGTGTGATTTTCATGGGCGCATTGGCTGGCAGCTCCAGGCCTACACTCTTCTCCGGATGGCCCTGACGTATTGGTATCCTAAGATTATGCAAGTTGAAGACTAGGTCTCCTAAAAGTCTCCCCTGTGTTAGAAAATGACTCCCATGTGTCCAGTGCCTTCTTCCGTTTGTTCGTCTTTTTATGCCCAGGTTCAAGATGCGATAAAGTACAATAGACTTACTTATCGAATGAATAAATGACTCCCAGGTAAGAGTGCTGTGAGGTCTTATCTGTTGTATGTTGTGTGTATGTGTTTGCTTCATGCCTTCCCTGAAGGGCTGAAAATGTCCCTAGAAAAACCCACAGCTATACTGACAAATGGCACATTCATGGTCTCAAAATGTACCTCCCTGTTCCTGCATTTTGCTGGTCAGGCCAGTTAGATGACAGCAATGAAACAGGCATGAGGTTGTAAACACTTAATCAGTCATGAGTCTACCTCTGATGGTCTCTTCTTAAATAATGTTTAACATATTTTCTAACTGTGAGAAGAGCCACTGTGATTTTGTTGTTCCAAAATTAATTCAAGACCTTCGTATTCTATATGCAAGACTTTCATAATTTTATTAAATAACAAAAGTGGTCTTGGATATTTTTAAAATTCTTCTGTAATTCAAAAAATATGTAAAGCTTAATGTCTTGAAACAGGGAAACATGTCAGTGTGCACATTTGCCCACTAGAAACACCAAAATTCTATTCTGAAATTAAGTTTATAAACACAAGAAGTTTTTAGGCCTTGGCTGTGTAGCTCCATTGGTTAGAGTGTCATCCTGATATGCCAAGATTGCAGGTCTGATACCTGGTCAGGGCACACACAAGAATCAACCAATAAGTGCATAAATACATGTAAGTGGAAAAATAAACACCTCTCTCTCCACCCCCCTATAAAATCAATAAATTAATTTTCTTTTAAATTTCACCCTAGCTGGTGTGGCTCAGTGGATTGAGCACCAGACTGTGAAGCAAAGGGTCACCAGTTGGATTCCCAGTCAGGGCACATACCCAGGTTGCAGGCTAGGTCCCTGGTAGGGGGCACATGAGAGGCAACTACACATTGATTTTTCTCTCCATCTTTTCCTCCTTTCCTTCTCCTCTCTCTAAAAATAAATAAAATCTCTTTAAATTTTTTTTTAATTTCAATGTGTTTTAAAAGACTTTGCAACTTTATTAGATAAAACTTCAGCATTCCTGTGAGGTTGATAATGCACCTGTGTTCAACATAAATCTTTTATTTTTCCTTCAAGTGAGTCCCAGAGGAAGTGAGTGGAGTTTGACTGCAAATTATGAGGATATTTCTAAAAGCATGTTGTAATGGACAAGAAAAAATGTCGGGTTGGGGCCATCCAAAGAAAGAGGATCTATCCCAGCCTCCCAGGGAGGGTCATGACCTCTGGACTCCAGGAATAATAAAATTGGCAAAATGGAAATTTCTTCTTTTCTGCATTGTAATTTCCCTACATCCCCTCCCCCCCCCAAAAAAAAAAACCCTGTATAAAAATCTAGAACCTGGACTTGGCTGTCCTTTGGGGATTGAGGGAAGGGCCTGGGTCTCTGCTGGCCTGAGGGAACACAGAGAGGGCAGTAACCACCCAGCGAAGGCAAGCAGCCACTGTCAGAATTCCTGGGGCGGCAGCAGGCTGGGTCATGAGTTACTATGAACACAGATACTCAGAACCTATAAGCAAGCATCCCTCTGAGCCCCCCAGACATAATGGGAAGAGGAATCAGGTGAAAAAGTTGCACTTCATAGAAGCAGTCACACAAAATGCAGAACACTGAACCATGAACCTGGAGCTTTCAGACCCAAGTACCCTATCTTCTCTCTCCTGCCCACATTAAAATTGGTTACTTTCCTCCTATAGTCTATTGTAAAGAGCTTCTACTGTCAATCCCTGGAATTTGGGGATTCCACACTTTTTTTTTTTTTAACATATTTATGCAAATTTCTACACATTTTTTTTAAAGATTTTTAATTTATTTATCTTTAGAGGGGAAGGGTAGGAGAGAGGGAGAGGGAGAGAAATATCAATGTATGGTTGCCTCTTATGTTTCCCATGCTGGGAACTGGCCGGCAACCCAGGCATGTGCCCTGACTGGGAATCGAACCGCGATCCTTTGATTCGCAGGCCCGCACTCAATCCACGGAGCTACACCAGCCAGGGCGGGATTCCACACTTTTTAAGATTTACCTTACAATGTATAAATTTGTCCGATTTTTTGTCACTTTTTCACAGAACATTCATTTAAAGAACTGTTCCCTGCTTTTACCCTGTTTTTGTACACCTGAGGGTCAATCAAAGGGCAGCACCAATAAATTAAAAAGCCTATACAACTTACAGATTTGCTAAATTTTTGTAAGTTTTGTCAAATATTGTGAGATCCTAAATAGATTTTATTTACTTGATTCCCAATTATCTACCTGACTTTTGGTCCTTAAGAAATGCCATTGAATTAGCTAAGCATGAACCCTGGCCAGGTAGCTGAGTTGACTGGAGTGTTGTCTTGTACCCCAGTGGGTTGTGGGTTCAATCCCCAGTCAGAACACGTACAGGAGGCAACCAGTTGATGTTTCTCTCTCACATTGATGTTTCTTTCTCTCCCTCCCTCCCTCTCTTGCCCTCCCTTCCTTCCCTTCCTCTCTCTCTAAAACCAATAAACGTATCATTGAGTACGGATTAAAAAAAAACTAGCTAAGCATAATTACCCTGTACCTAAATCATGATTCCTTTATATTTGCTAAGTTTTGAAAACATGTGATAGTGATTAGCTTTTAGTCACCATCAGCATGTGCCTGCAGTCAGGGAGGTCACCCCTCCTGTTCTCCACTGAAGTGCTTCTTGGCAGAAATCCTCCACATCTTTTTCAAAAGTCTCTAATGACAACTTTACATTTGTACGCCCTCAGTTACCCATTTTTACCTTTGTTCTCAAAACTCTCAGGTGAAAACCAACTAATAGTGTATTTTCCCCATGAATCGTGATCTTCTGGCATACAACATGGTGAGGTTTGGTAACCAGCAGATCTTGTAACTTAGAAACTTATATAACTGAAGGCTTGAAGGCTTGACTTTCGAGTTTGCTCTGAAGTTTAGTTTTGTTTCACCAAAAGTAATTAACATTAACTTCTTGAAAGCAGAAACCAGGTCTTACTCTTCTTTTGTTTGTTCTTTTCTGCTTGCATAGGACGGGCAGTTAAGAGGGTTTCAGCACATGGATTGTCAGAGACTGATTAATGTTGAGGAATTTTCCTGAGATTTGACCTGTGGCAACACTGCACCTGAGCCAGGCTTTTGTTGTGCTATGCCTAGGACCTAGCAAGTGGCATCCATAGAGATTACCTTCCTATTGTAAGGCTGACTCTGGTTAAGCCCTCCACTTGGTCATTTACCAAGCACTCGCAATCGACTGGACCCTTCAGAGCTAAACAAGATAGAAACCCACCACTCCATGATGTCAGAATGCAATGGGGAAAAAGTCACTTTCACCTATAATGGCTTCACAATGTGGTCAGTTCATGATAGAGATCAGCATCCATTTGTAAGGCTTTTGTTTCATTAAAGTCAACGAGGGAAAAGCCATGGTCTGGGCAAGTAAGGGCATATCGAATGTCTTCTGTGTCACTTTTTTTCTTTACAGAGAGAAGGGGGGGGGGGAGAGAGAGAGAGAGAGAGAGAGAGAGAGAGAGAGAGAGAGAAACATCGATTTGTTGTTCCACTCATTTATGCATTCACTGGTTGATTCTTGTATGTGCCCTGACTGGGGATCAAACCTATATCCTTGGCATATCAGGACAACACTCTAACCAACGGAGCTACCTGGCCAGGGCCCTGGATCCCTTTTTTTTTTTTTTTTTTTTCTTTTTTATTGAAGGAAAAGGCTCATGAGGCAGTACAGAACGTACATTCAGTCATACCTGTGGCAGGATGCAGGCTCCACCCCTTACTAGCTCTAGAGCAAAACTTTTTGGTCTCTGTTTCCTCATGTACAAGATGAAGTTCTCGTAGTGTAAATGGGACGATTAAATATATTAAGACAATGAATGTAAAGTGTCTGTTTAGCAGTGTCTGGCATAGAATGAGTAATATTATTGCATGTACTTTGTGTTCTCTTAACAAATAACTACCATATGAAAGTATTCTTACCTGTATCAGAAACATTCCTATGAGTTGTCAATAGAAAAAATATCTATTTCAACATATAATTTTTAAAAAATAAGGAAAAAACAAATACCTCAAATATAACCTCAGCACTTGCCTCAGTTGTCCAACCCTACCTCATCCACCCTGACCCAGGTAATCAGACCACCCTGGATTAGATATAACCCCTTCCAGAAAGTCCCATGGAGCTTGATATGATGCTGCATCTGAAAATAACAGGTTTTTTTTTAAATTAATTAGTTAATTTTAAATTACCTTCACGAATAGAAATGGTTAGGGGAAATCAGAGTACTCAATGGGTAATGTTCCTAAAATAGTGCATTGTTGTCACTGGTTTGAATAATCTTATTATAGTAATACAGGTACAATAATATGTTACGTTAAACAATGCAAACGGGAGATGGTATGCCCTGAAAAATAATTTCAGGTCAAAAAGTGGCCTAAATGAAATGAGACAATTGATAGCAATGATCTGTGAGAAAAGCTTAAACAGCTTTATGAAATGGGACAAGGCAAAAATATAGAATATTTCATGTATGATTACATATATAAATATATAATCCAATTTCTAGAATAAATATTGAAAGCAGTTCTCTCTTCTCACATGCATGTTTCTGTAGACTATATAGTCCTATCAGCGCCACTGGAGCCATCAATTCCCACTTCATCTTTGCCTTTCTAAGCCTCTCATTCCTACTCAGTGCTTGAATTATTTGGTATTATTTGGCTTCCTCTTTCACTGCTCTTCTGCCTTTGGTTATTTCTATCCTTCACCTGGTGGAGGCTGTGATGGGGCTTCCGGTGGCAAGGCTTCCGGTGGCGGGGCCTCCGGTGGCGGGGCCTGCGGTGGCGGGGCCTCCGGTGGGGGGGCCTCCGGTGGCGGGGCCTCCGGTGGGGGAGCCTCCGGTGGGGGGGCCTCCGGTGGCGGGGCCTCCGGTGGGGGGGCCTCCGGTGGGGGGGCCTCCGGTGGGGGCGCCTCCGGTGGGGGGCCATCCGGTGGGGGCGCCTCCGGTGGTGGGGCCTCCGGTGGTGGGGCCTCCGGTGGGGGGGCCTCCGGTGGGGGAGCCTCCGGTGGTGGGGCCTCCGGTGGGGGAGCCTCTGGTGGTGGGGCCTCCGGTGGGGGGGCCTCTGGTGGAGTAGTGTCCGGTGGTGGAGCCTGTTCTGCTGGGGGGACCTCTGTTTCAGGGGCCTCTGCTGGTAGGGGTGCCTGCTCTATATCCACATTTGATTCCCTTTGTGGCTCCTCCGATAATGTCTCTAACAACTCCGTGGATTCCTCTGAACTCAATTCTGTTGAGGCACCTGGGGTCTCTACTGACTCAATTCCAGATTTAAGGCTTACGCAACATAGTAATATTATCAACGTTAATAAAAGAAATGAAGGAAATATGTAAATTATAAGGCCAGACTTTTGAATTTCAGTTTTACGTTTAGCAGGACGTCCACTTCCATCCTCACTTGGATTTTCATCATGTGGTTTGCCAGGGGGACCACTGTCCACACTACCCCCATTACCTATGGTTTTACAGTCAGGGGGGGCATAGCCAGCCTCACAATGGCAGTGCCTTAAGTTGTTACAGACCCCTCTCCCACCACACATTCTCGCTGGATCGCAGTCATAGTTGAGCACAGCAGAATCAGTGCAGGAGTAATTCATGCAGACTTTGTTTGGGGCGCAAGGAGTGCCGGAGTGCACATCCCCATCATCAGGGATATCAGTGATGTTATAGGCATCCATGCTCCAGCAGAAGTCATTTTCATGAGGAATCTGGATCATTGTGTGATGGAGTTTGATTGATGGGACCCATTTAACATTCGTACATACAATTTTCCCACAAAATACATTATCATCAAAACACTTAACATATCTTGACGTTGCTGAGGTGGGGCGGCCACAGTTTCCAAACCTGTTCCCTTTGCTGTTTATTGAAATGTAACAGTTTTCGGGGGCAGACTGTGCAGAGTACCCATATAGATCTGAGCATTGACTATCAGGGTTCCTACACCGACCCCCAACACAGTAGTGAAGTCTATCACACGATGTACCATCTTGCTTGTAGCTGTCTGCAGGGCACTCTGCAGAGGTACCATCACAATACTCTGGGAGGTCACACTCTCCTGAAGCAGAACGGCACATGAATCCCTTATTTCTCAATCGGCAGCCAAGACAGCAGAGTCCATCACTACAATCTGCATTCCCCTTCAGTCTGCATGTCTGGTCACAGCACGGGTGACTGTAACAGGCAGAACCACAGTCACACTGCTCCGTATCCTCCACCACCCCGTTTCCACAGGTGGAAGCCCTCCGCAAGCGGCCTTTGTGCTGAGGGTTGTTAAATAGGCAGGCCCCTTTGTGTTGCTGCAGGAACCGATAGAAGTAGTCAGAGCTGCAGTTGCTGAAGCCACTTTCTTTAGTGATATCTTCATACATGAGGCAGAAGCGTTTATCTTTACAAGTGCAGGCCGAGTGGTCGTGCTGAATGCCCAAGTTGTGCCCAAGCTCGTGGACCATGAGTGCTGCAAACAGGAGGACGTCCTCATGATGGAAGGATTCAACAGCTGCTGCGAAGCCTGTGGAACAGGCTCCATCGAGAAATGCCTGCCCCATACCCTGTTCAGGATGCTGCCCGACAATCATGTGGGCGACGTCATGCTTCACACGATGGAGGAGCTTCTCTTGTCTCCAGCTATTGAAATTCCTGAGTGCCACTTGCAGGTCCGCTGGGACCTCTATGGGGTCCCCCTCGGTCCAGATCTCCATTCCAGCCAGCACCACCTGTGTGTTTATTCCCCTAGTGAAGCTGTTGGCCAGGGCAACGATGTCCATCACTCTCTGGACTGTCTCACTGACGTTGCTGCCCCACATTTGGAACCGCTGGTTGTTGACCACGACAAACATCTCCACGTACTTGGCGTGCGACCACAAGTAGGACAGCGCCTGTAGACCGCCAGGCTTCCTGCTCCCTTGTCGCCTGCTGCCGGACACCACTTGGCTGTCTTTGGAAGTGACGCTGCAGGAGACTCGAGCTTGATGTGCCATGGTGTACAGCACGTGTGCAAACTGTTTCGAAGAGTCCATGGGCTCAATGCCATAGGACCGTCCCTCCTTAATCAGGATGCCCCTGAGGCCTGAACAGGTGTTGACAGAAACAAAAGACCCCGGGACTCCTTCTATGTAGCCTTCATAGTGACAGTCATGTGAGATGAAAGGCCTTTCTTGTCCCAGGATGCCATTGTGGTAGCTGAAGACTGGAAAGTTATTGACAAAATGGTCTCTCTTCACCTTCAGGTGGATCAGCTGTTTCTGGCCCTGCATAAATATCACATAAGATACCTTTTCCACTGGGTCTTCCCTTCCCTCAACTGTCAGAGCCCCGGGGGTGACTATTTCATAGGAAGAGTAATGTACTGATCCCAGGGCACAGTATATACTTGGCAGAAGAATTGTCAACAGCACTCTAATTCCCAGCCTGACACATGATCTTGGCACTATCCCCAGCCTCAAGTCCCTCTTCTGCTGTGCCCAAATCTGAAAATTTATCTTACCCTCTTTCAAGGCCACTTGGTTTCTCCATAGAGAAGGCCATATAGGGGCAGAATCTCTCCCAGAGGCAGCCATGACATGGCGCTAGTGAGTCAGTTGATGATACCAGGCCTATGTTCATCAGCAGCCGCTGTCCCTGGCATGCTAACCCTGGGAGACTCAGATCTGCGATGGTTCCCTTACGGGTAACTGCTGTCCAACTCCAAGTCTCACAGGCTTTGAAGCTGAGTTGTATTCTTGCTTCTCTCTTGATATTCAGTAGTTTCGTTATTGTATGACTTTGTTCAAACAGCAACAGCTGTAAGTCTCCTTGGCTACGTTCCCTTTCCCCTCACAGAGAGATATATCAAGTAGAAGGTCTGTAATGATTCAGCCAGTACTGTATGTAACTCTGACCAATTATCCTTATCTTTAGCCGAGGCCACAGGACTCCTTGATATCCGTTAATCTGCTCATTCTTTGAAACCCAACATTCTGGCAGGAGGTTGGGGGGAGGGGACAGGGATTCTTTGGGGATCTATGAGCAGGACAAAGTTCTCTGTTGCCCACTACCTCTTTTCCTCATTTCTGTTGTAATTCAAGGCACTGTTTATCAGTCCAATCCTTCTTTGTCAGTATTTGTTTTTTCCTTTAATTCAAGAAAAATCGTATGTAGATGCAGAAATTCTCCCTCGTTAGCCTTTGTGCATAACAGATGAATTTTGACATTTTATATCAGCATATAAACATAATTTCTCTCTTCTAAGATGTTTTCCTAACACAGAGACATACTAAGTATTAAATGAAATTAGCTCAGTTTCACCATGGAGGTGCTATAAGTGACTAGGATCAAAGTTCAACTTCTCCCAACTGTCCCAACATAAAAACAAACTGATTATGAACCAGTTTACAGATGCCATTTCATTAAGAAAATAAAAGTGAACTCTATAAGACCTTTTAAAAGATTTCTTTGCTTTTATAACTGAAATTGAACCATGATCTCTGCAGAAATCCTCAGATTTGGTTTTAATGTTGATTTCCTGATGTATTTAGCAGTACAGATTTAGAAGGAAAAAGTTGGGGTAGGAGCTCTATCACATCCCTTGCCCAGTCAGTTATTTTTCTGTGTATTTTAATATGAAGTAAAATAAGACTCTACATCTTTTACCTTGCATAAAAATAATTTATATTAGGTCAAATATTTACAATATAAAATAATGGTTATGAGTACAAGTTTAACACTAAAAAATGGGGAGCTACCTTATCTAATTCATGAAGGAATGATATGATACCACAAGATCTCAGATATGAGCATGATAGCAGATCAACTCACTATCCCCAATTGATATCTAATTCCTAATATAGATGATAAAATTTATCGTTAGCATCTAGCAAGAAAATTTAGTCATATCACAAACCATTTTAAAAATCTACAGCAAAAAAGGGAAAATGATTTCTAGTTGGATTTCTTTTTCCCTTGTAGTTTATATAAGAGGAAAGCCCCTTACAGTTATATAGTAATTATATATAATTTATATATTTATATATATAGTAAATTATATATAATTTAGAAATTATCAGATTTAACATGTTTCCCTGTGTCTTAACCAAAACAGGCAGGGGAAATTAGGTTAAGTCATTTTGTGGAATTAAAGAATTAAATCAACAATGAAAGAAAACCTCTACTTTTTAAATAAATAAAAATATAATTAAAATTAAATATCCAATAATTTTCCAGTTCTCAAATTGAAACATTTTCAATAAATAACATACACACAAGCATTCATACACATGATCTGATTTAAATCATTTGACTTTTTCTTCAATAATTTCTTCAACTTGTTCTTTCTCAAATAAATACAAGAACAAAACTCTTTTTCAAAAGTAGTTCTTCCTATCAATGTTTCCAATGATGAATTTCTGACAGATTAGTCTCCTATGCTTATACAATATATTAGCTAGAAAGATATACAAGTTGTTTTTACATCAAGCAGATTTCTAACTATGGTAATGTCTAAAGGTATTTGAGTGATAAGTAATGGCTTTAGTAAGCAGAGGTTAGCAAATCATATGGTAAAACTGGAGACTCTAACCTCCTGCCTACAAGAACTGTTCTTACAATGTGAATTAGCTGCAGGTTTAGGCATTAGAGAGGCAGGCCAAGAGAGACAAGGATGATTTTGTCTCTTCCAGTTACATGCAAATTTTGCTTTATTAGTGAACCTGACTGGTTTGTTAGGAAGTACTTGCTACTGGCCTACAATCTCACTCCATGTAGAAAATGCCACTTTAAAGATCTAACACTGCCGAGTCCTTTGGGAGCTATTGTTTTGTCAAGGAGCTCTGTCCAGGGTAGGACCCACCTGAGTTACAATAGCTGGAGCATCCTGCAGGGTATTCACAAACTTCCAGCCTGGGGTTCTCTGGGACATGTCTGGAGACAGTGCACATTTGGGGTGTCAGATTCATTCCATCTGAAACAACTGACACATGGACAACTGCTACTCAGATAAACAGGACCATCATTTTGGATACCCTGCCTCCATCATTCCTAAAATTCATCACACACTGAAGGAATAAAACCATCCTGAACCATTAGAAGATACTTAAACAACAAACCTGAGAACTTAATGGTAGACTTGGCATGCCAGAAAGTTACTCTGAAGAAAAAGTAACACAGTTAATTACTACCTTCTATCCCCAGTGACTACTGAACCTCTGCCCTAAGATAAGAAAAACAACAAGCAGTCAATTATTCTAGAAACAAGTGCAGTTTTTCCTGACTGCAAGAAGTGATTTTAAGACTGCATTTCACTAAAAAATAGAATAATGCAATTCAACCATCAATTCAACTTTTAGCTAACTTTTCTGGTCAGTAAATAAGAAAACATTTCTTCTCTGCTGCCTCTTAAATTTTGGCATGTTTAAAAGTACTGAATGCTCCTTACAGGGTATCCATTCATAACAGTTATCAGTCACGTAATATTAGTGAATCATACCTCAAAAAATACCTGAATTACAAATTCTCCAAGATAAAAGGGAGTCAATGTAAAAAAGCAATTCTTAAGATACTTTGTATTATCATATATTTCCATAGTAACATACGTAGATGGGGCATACTAACCAAATGTCACCTTGATGACATACTCAGCAAAATGGAAGAATCAGAAAATAAGTTAGCTCTGTGGGATGGATTTTGATTGACCAGAATGTGACAGGATAAAACTGAATATTTGAGCCTACTGATCCTTTTCCCTCTGCTTTGCAAACTGGAGTTTGCCTATTAGCTCTTCAATTTACCAACACAGGTACCCACCGAAAACAGCTTTAAAATAATTAAATAAACATGGTTTGTTATAGAAACCCATTTGCAAAAACAGAAAACAAAAAACAAAAAGGAAATTATCCAGCTTTGTTTTCCATTCAAACAGCTGAACTCAGCCAGAAGCATGCTTCTTGAAAAGGAAGGCAGCAGAACAAAATATATGCAACCCAGGGGATGCCAACATGAAACCCAGGCAGAAACATCACAGAGAAAAATGGCAGCTTGAAGAAAAAAAAACCTGAACCTTCTTGGATGCTAATGTAGGAATCCATTTTTCATGAAATGTAACTTTCTCAGGAAAATCATCCCATAAGAGGGCCAGAAGAACAGAGAAAGAAAATAAGACACAATGGAATTGGAAAGAGCTGCCAGAAAGGAGAGGACAAAGTCGGATCTCAGGGGAAGGGAAACTGAAACTTTGATTAAGCATGAAAATAATAAACTCAAAAGAATCTATTAGATTTAAGAATCACACCAATACCTTTTTAACAAACGTGATAAAAAAAAAAGTGTTACCACTTTTCTCTTGGGAATTAGGGACAACAAAAACGAAGGCTCAGCTCCCTGTCGCTCCCACCAAGGGTGCTGGTGTCCTGTGAGTTTCAGCAGGCAGTCTGCATCATGGATCCACAGACATTTCTTGGCACGAGAGCTAATCTACCAATAGTGCAGGAAGTAAATACACAGGGCTATCGAAACAAAATTCCGCAGTATCTGATTCAACTGTTTACTAAGCAGAAAGATCAGTATAGTTGGTCCTTTGTCTACCGCTGGCAAGTGGTTTTTATATACTGTATTACAAATAAAACAATCTTGCTTGACAATATCTGTCATCTTACAAACATGACTAACAGTCCTAAAGTAATAGTATATCTCTAGAAACTGAGCTTTTCTTAAAAACAAATTAACTACACTATTAGTAAATACCATATCTAAATCTATACAGCATCTTTAAGCAATGTGGAAATGAAATTATGATTTATTAATTTACATAAAAATTACTTTATACATTAAAGAATAGCTTTTCAAATTGTAAAAAAAAGAAAGTCTGAAGCTGTCATTATTAGGATTCATGGGACGTGGTTCGCTCTTCTATCACTTGCTTCACAATTTCTGCCAGTTTGAGTCGATCTACTTTATCTGTGAATCCACGACCTGAAACCCAAGAAAGAAAAAGGTCAATCTCCAAACTGTTTGGGAGGAGATAGATTCCTGACAGGAATCCAGTAAGGTACACCTTACTAGTGTCAAATTCACCCCCACCAATGGAGTGTCAAATTCATCCCCAATACTGATCAAAAGCAGTTCGGACCCTGCATTGTGCAATTGAGCAGTTCCATTAACCTGGCAGTAAAATCATAAAAATCCAATGTTCACTACAACAGCACAGAAGGAAACCATGAAGAGGAAGATCTTTATAAATATGTGTGTCTGACAAAGGACTTGTATCTAGAATGTATAAAGAGCACATCTATAAGAAAGATATAACTCAACAGAAAAATTGGTAAAAGAATAGGCACAAAGGAGGAAATCTAAATGGCCAATAAACACCTTAAAAGTGCTAAAGCGGCCCTGGCTGATGTGGCTCAGTGGATTGAGTGCGGGCTGTGAACCAAACAGTCGTGGTTTGAGTCCCAGTCAGGGCACATGCCTGGGTTGCAGGCCAGGTCCCCAGTGGGGGCCACGTGAGAGGCAACCACACATTGATGTTTCTCTCCCTCTCTCCCTCCCTTCCCCTCTTTCTAAAAATAAAGAAATAAAATATTTTTTAAAAAAGTGCTAAAGCGCATCAGTCATCAGGCAAAGGCAAAGTAAAATGACAGTGCAATACTGCTATATACTAACCAGAATGGCTGAAATAAAAAAAGATGTAATAGCAAGTGTTTGTGTGGAGGCAGAGTAACTACACCCCTCAAACACTGCTAGTGGAAGTATCAATCGTGGAAAACTTGTACCGGTACCCACTAAAGCCAAACAAATGAATACTCCCATGAACCAGCACTTCCAATCCTAGATATGTGAGAGGTAAGAGAAATGAATTCCTCAAAATACACATATATACACATATATATAATGAGAATGATTTGTTGCTACATACAACGGGATGAATCTCACAAATACAATGTTAACTAAAAGCCAGACACAAAGAACACAGACTGCTCTGATTCCATTTATATAAAATACAAAATCAGGCAAAACTAACTTATAGCACCAGCAATCAAGATCATGATTATCCTTGGGGGAGGAAGGCAGTGATTAGAAGAGGGTCCATGTTCTACTACATGTTCTAGGGGCTGGTTATAGGGAAGTGTTCCCTTCATAAAAATTCATCAACAATACATACTTCAAATGTGATCACTTTTCTGTACTGATATTCAAAAAAATTTTTTTAAATCCCAGGTAAGGTAATCTCCAGGCTGAACATCCTGGAACTTAAATCTAGTTTAGACTGCTAAACTAGGAAGAAAATATGAAAAGCAGTTAAAGAAATCTATCTCTACCTTGCTTGCCTGGGGAAAAAATGTTCATAAGCAGCAGGTTTGGCAAATTCTCTACTCTCTAGTACAACAGATCTTCTCTAAGCTAAGCAAATCAGCAGGGTGAACTCCCTGTATTTTGCCTTCTTTCTGTCCTTTAGAGTATACTGCTCCTGAATGACCTGGTGAACAGCCAAGGTATGTGGGAGGAGTTCTGAGATCTCTGGGGGTTTTTTTGTTTTTGTTTTTGTTTTTGTTTTTTTTGGCTCAAGTGGTATGTGGCGGGGGCTCTATAGTGTTGAATATGCAATACATAATTTATTTGAACTCTGGAAAACAGGAGAAAGGGCCAGAGTCCGGATATGCCAGGGCAGTTAATGTAGGGCTAACCCTGGTTCCATAATATTCCACTCACTCTTCAGCCTCACTTCACTTAAAGATAGCTTCGCTCAGACCCCGGAGATAAAACATAATGACTTCTCTGCATTCCCAGAGAAGGAGTAATTAAGGCTCCTACCATTCCAGCTGAAGCTCTGCAGAGTATCTCTGAGGAGTTTGCATTCTCGGTTGTACTTCCAAGCCTCTTGCATTACTTCATTCAGCTTTTCATCTTCATTTTCTCCTGTTGATAAAGATGAAGAAGTTGTGTTTCCCTGCAGCATCATGGGATTTTAGTGTCAGAGATGGAAGGACATGATGTTCAACTTTGTTGAGAAGTGATGACTGAAGGTGTACTCTACCAGGCACTGCCTGCTAGTCTCTACATTCCATAGAGACCACTTCTGGTCTTTGAACCCTTTCTTCTACTATTACAGCCTAACACAAATCCGCAGATGGCCCCAGAGTCTTCGCACTGCGGGGATGAGAAGTAGGCAGTGTCAGACTCTACTGCTGAGCAAAAACAGGTTGGGTCTCTGGTTAACCTAAGAGACCAAGAGATAGATGGAGGAAGAACAAGGCCGAGTGGGCTACCTTCTTTCTCCTCAGCTCATTTCTTACTTTGGAAGATTATCTGAGTACACTATGTGAGTTCTCTTAAAATGCAAGAAATCTAGGAAGACAGGTCAACCCAACAGTTTTCTGGCTTACTACTTGAAGGATCTCTTTCATCTATTGAGAAAAGCCCACCACATCCCACTGAGTGCAGAAATAACATACCAAAAGCAAGCTCTCATTCAAAAGAATCCATGTATAAGTTACCCTCTATCCATGACACAAGTAGCAGCAGGGCCCACTTCTGAACTTGGCAGGTGTTTTTAAATTCACAAGTTAATAAAGCATTGTACTCTAAGGGCTCTAGAAATGAAGTCTGACCTTCCCAAATTAATCTCAACCCTGTCCACATTTTCCATCTCATCCATCATTAACAAACTAAGAAAATATAAAATTACATGCTGCATCTGACACTGGCAATTAAATTCAAATTAGAACTGTCACCCTGTCCTGGCTGATGAGGCTCAGTGGATTGAGTGCTGATCTGCGAACTAAAGGGTCAGTGGTTCAATTCCCAGTCAGGGCACATGCCTGGGTTGTGGGCCATGTCCCCAGTTGGGGGTGCAAGAGAGGCAACCACACATTAATATTTCTCTCCCTCTCTTTCTCCCTCCCTTCCCCTTTCTCTAAAAATAAATAAATAAATGAATGAATAAATAAAATCTTAAAAGAAATGTCACAGAAAACCAGAGGAAGGGTAGAACTTAACACATTTCTGACTTCCTACCATCCACTCTTTTGAGTGGGCATAGACTAATTTCCATAATGTACTTATTTTCTAATACACAAAGACGAAACAGTCTTCAATTAAACCACTCCTATTGTCGTGTGCATGCATGCACACGTGCACACACACACACACACACACACACACACACACACAAAGCATTGGTAAACAGTGTGACCTTTACCAGCCTGGGGGAGAATGCACTGAGCAATCACGTCTCGGAGCTTTTCCAAGGCAACATTTGAATCCTCGGCTCCATTCTCACGATCGTGGATATAAACATCATCCTTTGGCTTGGTGCTTTAACAGTTTGGGAGAGAGGTAGTAACAAGGTGAGACCCCCAAAACCCAACTCTCAACTGATACTAACTTTAAACATAAGGCAACAGATTTTTCAGATAAATAATTCACTATAGAGTATCTCCAACTTCTGATGCTATTTAAAAAGCCTATCGTTTCCACCCTCTTAAGAGGCAGAATGGGCAGACCCTGGCTCAGCCACACCAACCATGGAGAAGGGATGAAATAAGCTCAGTTACCCGAGTAATTTCCTCTTCCTCAGAATGGGGTTGTTCACAGAGTGCAGGGGTTTGAGGCTGACTTTCAGATCCTGGATTCGCATGTTGGCCAACTGTTCTGCATGAGCCTGCTGGATTCCTGCAACCACCGCCTGAATGCAAACACTGTCATCAGTTTTTCCACGTTCGTTTCTGAGTACCTGGAAAGCCAATCTAAGAGAGTGGGAAGGAGCTCAAAGAACTAGGAACGCAATTTCACTCTTATGCTGGCGAACATACAAATTTTGATAAAGCAGGGAGAGGATTCTTCCCCATGGACTGGCAGGGCCCAGGGAATACCAGCCCTTCTCTCCTGCAGGGGGAACAGAAATGCAAGTAAGAAACACTAACAAGGCTCAAGCTCACAGTAATTGGCAAGGGCAAGTGTAGAGAGACATACATGCACATCAAGAAAAAGGCTGGCAGGCTGCTGCCTGAGGAAACTCCCAGATTGCCCCCACAGTGAACATATGCACCTCTGCCTGATGGCTCAGAACCCCAACCATCTCACTCAGTGCACATGGTAGGAGCTCAAGCACTGAGCTCTAGGCCAATTAATTTATAATAAGAAATAACTGTCAGGAAGTGTAAAACTCTTGAAACCTGTGTCTTTATGACCAGAACGTGGTCTCACTATGGGCAGACCAAAGAGGGAAGGCAAATAACTCAGCAGGAGGCTTTGTAAGAATAAGACGATACGATCCCATTTTTGTACAAAAAAAAAAAAAAGGCGAACTCTTGAGTGTGTGGGTGTCTCCCCAGAAAAAGATCAGGATGATACATCAAGCCACAGGTGACCTCACTTCTGAGGGGTGAGACTGAGGCAAAGAAATGAAAGGGAACTTTTACTTTTCATTTTATGTATCTCTATTGTTTGACTTTCAGCAATCAAATCTGACCATTTAAAAAAGTAGTTCCTTGGTAAGTGTGCTTTTAAATCAGGAAGAGTTCAAACTCATTTACAGGAACTGTAATAGCTGACCCTGGCTACACCACTCAGGACCCTCACTCTGGTCTCTTCACAAGAGACAGCCCAACCAGAAAGAGGGGAACAGCTTAAGGGTGTGAATTCAGGCTCCACCTTCTAGGCAGGCCTTAGGGGGACACTATTCTACATCTGCATATGTGGCCACTTTTCTATCCTTCCAAAGTTGACCAATCCACATCATGACCACAACATTCTATAAAAACAGGAATATGCTGTGTTGTTAAAGTTCCACATTATAGGTCTAGGAGCCACTCTTTCTCATTAAGAAGATTCTGCTTATCCATACCTGGCTTCATTTTGCATTAATTTTAAAGTAACTCCTGAAGGCAATTATTTCTTCATTTCCAAGATCTTGAAGAAAGCTACATTGTAACCCCCGTGTACTGACAACCAGAGGATGATCTAAGTAATCCCTTTGAACTGACCAAACTGTTTTTGCACTACTGGGCACATTTAAACCAGGAAGATAACCGTATACAAATCAGAGATGGCAGAGAGCTCTGCTCCTTCCCACTCGCCTTTCTCTCCCGTATTCCAAGGAAACTAAGGAAGGTCTTAGCATTCTCTTCTCCTATTCACTTACTCTTCGTCACACTTCAACCCCATTACTTTCAAGGGGGTAACATTCAGGTCTGTGCCACTGCCTCTGCCTCTCAGCCATGCTGATTCAGACCACACATCTCATTCGTTCAAGTGTCCATCTACCACTTGAAACAATTTCCTAAAATCTAAAGGACTCCCTTCACTCAAACCAACCTTGTCCCTGATTTCTCTCTACTTGGCAATGGTACCACCTGATATGCCACCCAATGTCCCCTTATATCTAGCCAATCATCAAAAATTGTAGAAATTTGCCTTTAAAAGTATGGAACATAGTCATTCATCTCTACTCGTCTGCTCCCAGAGCTGCCCCTCAGATTCTAGATTACCGAAGTCCTAGGTTGGCATCTGCAAGTCTGGCTGACCATCCCTAAGTACCTTTCCTGTATAAACCTCTTCTCAACTCCATCTGACTGAGATAAGACTAAACCTCTGGCCCCCCCACACCTCTTTCTCTGCCTTCCCCTCAATGAGGTCAGGCAGCTTTTCCTACTGACAATCATAGGGTACACATCCCTGTGAGTGTGTGTTCCCTTAATGTATTATTTACCAGGCCTTGGTCTTTTCTTTTGTATAAAGAAGCTCTTTATTGCCAATCCTGATTTTCAGGAAACCAGAGAGGTTTCTCTGAAAAAGACTATGTGCTCAGCATTGTTTTGCCTTTAAACCCCTCACTAACTTAAGTCCCAGCATTCCTTCCCAACAGAGTCTTATCCGCCAACAAAATAAGCATCATGCAAAACCTTATCCATCATCAGTTGAGCAGAGGGTAGAACGTTATCCAGGGCCGCAGTCGAGTTTAGCCAGGGGTGGTCCAGTACTCCCTCGATGGTGAGTCTCTCCTCTGGTTTGACCTTTAAGAGCCTGTGGAGAAAAGGCCAACAGGGCTGCCATGCAGTTGCTTCCAGAAGTCCAGGAAGTTCTGGGGGTGTTTCTCTAACCAGATCTAGCTTCTGACTTTCTTCCAACTCCTACAAGTCTAGGCTTTCCATCTGCGTGGGGTGGGGGGTAGGGTGGTAGTCCCTAACCACTAGCTGTGAGGGCACTGTGTCCTTAGGCAGTTCTTTCTACCTGTACAAAGTGAGATAAAAGTGGTAGGAAAAGGCTAATCCAGTGATACTTCAGACCGAGTTCAAGTCAGTAAGATAATCCTACATATGGCTAACAGTTCCTGAGACCCTGACTCTTCATACTGATGTTTCTAGGACAGTGGGCTCTAATTTCCAAAATGGACTGAGTGCTCTTTTGGCTAACAGTGGCTACAAAATTAGCTGAAGGGTCAGGAGGTTCTGAAAACACAGGTTGCTACTTGTAATAAAACTCTCAGATGTTACCATATGGCAGGACATGAACATTTTATTCCAGAGACATTCAAAAGCGCTAAACATCTAGTCTCTAAAAAAATGATGGTGTTTCCTTCTAAGCCTAATGTGTTGCTCTGATCCAACTTCTTTACAGCTTGTCCATTCATGCTGATGCAATTCCTAGCTACCTCCAGCATCCTCCCTGAGCTATTTACAGCACCTTCTTCCAACTACCTATCCTCCCATTCCAAGTGTCAGAGTCAGGACAACAGGCCTACTTGCTCATATTCTCTGCAACCTTCTGGATCATTCTGAACAAACCGCTTCAGATTCTAAAGAAAGGATTAATGAGAAAAGAATCGATGCTGCTGTAGGAACAGGAAATGTATTCTATAGAAGTGACAAAGAACCACTTAGGGGATACTGATGTTTTAGTTAAGTAGCTGAGAATACAGCATGGGACTAGCATGGGAAGATTCAAACATTGCCTCCACTATCCAAACGAACCTTTTACTTGTTTTTAGAAAGCAGTCCCTCTTTATATATACAGAAGCCTAACCAATAGGACAAGCTCACTTCGGAGAGGGAACAATATCCTTAGAGAAATGGCTGTACTGTCAGGAGACAGTTCCCAGATACTGCCCCTTTAATGAGTGTCTTTATCACGTTACAGATGAAGAAACTGGAACCAAAAAAGGGAAAACTGCTCAGTAAAACCAAACAGTAGGAATACCAAAACAGTGCCCAAGTCCTAGGCAACTGAGCCTCTGACATATGTAGGCAAAAAAAGCAAATATACTTCAAATTTAGCTGTGACTTCTTATGTAGTCCTCTAGCTACCAAAGGACTCTGAATGGCAACTCTCCCTCATCTACTCACTAGCCCTAATTCTTCTAAACCTTCCCATCTTCGTACATGTCAGAGCAACCAACTAGCAGTGAAACGGCCAGAGAGTGGGCTCCAGGCACCACACCATCAATCACATATTCCCACAGCAGCCAAGGGATTAAAAGCCAAAAGCATCATCACTGTCTTAACCCCTCAGTTCAGTTCCTGGCATCATATCCATCGCAAATGACTGATTTACAGACAAGAGAGCACACACCAGGGTGTGGGTGGTAGAGATTGTCGTTTAAGGTCCTGAATTAATGCTCACAGAGACACTGGCCACTGAGGAACCTGGGCTCACAACCCTGGGGATATATTCTAGGAAGCGACAGGAGGTAGCAAAGCTCCTTTCTCACCGAGTTGTGAACACTGAGAACTCTCATCTCAGGCTCTAGGGATAAGTTTCTGTGATGCTAAACAGGAAGGAACATGCCTGGGAAACAAGCACATGATTTTTTTCTACTCAGCCTTCCCTTGTGCTCCATCACCTTAAGGCCTCCTTGGCCTCCCCACCCAATGACCCAGGGACTCACTTCCTCACTACATCTTTGGCCATCTCTGAGATCTGGCTCCACTCTTCCTCTGGAAACTCAAAACTGCCTGTCATGATCTTTCTCCGCATGTCCTTTGGGATAGTCCGACTGTGGTGTTTGGAGTAAAAAGGAGGGTATCCGCACAGCATCACATAGATGATCACTCCCAGGGACCACAAGTCACAGCTCTGAAAGCAAGAAGAAAACGGTCACTCATAGCAGAGGTGCAGCTCCAAAATAAAGCCCCCAGGACCAGCCCAGACATACACAGGCTCATATACCCAAGACGCACTTAACGGAGACTGGAAAAGGTTCAGGAAATCTAACCTTCCACTCCTTATTTTTTGTATGCCACCAGCACTACATATACACACACCAGCATACAAGATCTGGGGTAAAATAAACTATCACTTTTATTCTCACTGCTTAGGCCCAAGCTACCTTCTGATTCTTAGGTGCAGATGTGGATACTTTGTCCCCAGCCAGAAAGAGTAATAGTTAGAAGCCAGCTGGTTGTAAAACATGTACTCTGTCAACCTGGGCAGGGTAAGGGTGCAGGAATAAAGCAGGTGAGACACAGGTAGGCCGACCCCATGATACAGCACAAGTCGTTTCGTAAAAGCCCAAAGCAATTTGACACAAATCAAGGAGAGACGCTGGAGGGAAAACAGGCGATCTAAAAGCGCCCCTTTGGCCACAAAGGGCTCACTATGCCCATCTGCAGCTCCTTGCACCAGTCTTGGGGAGACACTTTTGAAAGGAAACCAAGTGCCTCCAACTGCCATGTCTACAGGTATTAAGGTGGCTCCCCTGCCTGGTGATTATTAATAAAGAAAGGCGTACTTATTAATACAGGACTCCTTTTTTAGTTAAATGTAGCTCCACCAATCTTGGAAACTGAGTCCTCGGAGGCTTCAGTTGAAGCCTCTCTTGCATTGCAAGACAGAAGCAGTATTCGCCTGAGAAAGGGGCCCAAAGAGCCTACCACTCTGGTCACATGCTTTCCCTCATGCCCAGAGGCTCTGAGGGAAGCCTGGAAAATGGGGTGTCTCAGGTACTCTCACCCATGTTTTGGCATCATACTAATGGATGTTCGTAGATGATGTGACCCATGCTGTAGAACACAATATAAAATTATAGAGGTAAAGAGGAATATAAAAATGCTTCAAATCCCTCACTTGACACATAAGGAAACTGATGCTACCAGATCCTGTCATCCATCTGTAAGGTCATCTGTCAAGAGTCAAACTAAGTGACCTAACAAACGTCACGCAACTAAATAGTGGTAGAACCAGAGCGAGTCTCCTGGCCTACTCCTTTTTTTATGTTTTTAATTAAGGTTGATGTATTTAATTTTTTAAATTTTAATTATATCTTATTATATATTTTTATTAAATTTTACTTGCCAGCCTTGGCCAGGTAGCTCAGTTGGTTAGAATATCATCCTGATACACCCAGGTTGCGGGTTTGACCCCTGGTCAGGGCACGTACAAGAAGCAACCAATGACTGCATAAATAAGCAAAATAACAAACTGATGTTTCTCTCTCTTCCTTCCTCTCTCTCCTTCTAAAAAGGAAAGGGAAGGGGAAAAAGGGGAGGGGGAAAGGGGAAGGAAAGGAAGAGAGAGAGAAAGAGAAAGAAAGAAAACCTAAAACTAAAAATTATTTGCCAGTGTAGCATTCAGTGTTCATTTAGCTGCCAATATAAAGTTGATAATCTAGACCAACATATAGGCACATTCAAAAGTAACATGAACTGTTTATTCTTTCAAAATGTTACTCATATGCAGTGTAGTTTTGATGAATATGTTAATTCATGAGTACCATCAGATTCACAAAATGGAACAGGAAGAGAAGGAAAAGAAATACTGTGAAATAATACATCATGCAGGAATCCATTCCATTCATGCAGAGAAGATTTTAACAAATAAATTAAAGACAACCCAGTCTTTTAAATGTGGTCACTGGACTGTACAGCTAGCCAAATAAATAACCTATAGTGATCATAGCCCTTGGTTGCTGCTGCAAAAGTTCAACTGATAAGAACCTAATTTCATATTTCATCCGACAAAAACTTAAACTCCAAATACATGTGTGGCTGCTTTCAGTCTTTTGCAGAGGGATATTAAGGGATAAAAATGGAATTAGCTACATTCCCAGAGGGCCACAAACACCTCACAGAAGAGAGGCCACCCTGAGGAGTGAGGATATATTATTTCATCTCCTACCTTATTGTAAGTGTAGGGTGTTGGCGAGGTAGGTATGATGCCAGATTTCTCCTTCTGATGCCTTCTCTGTGCCTCTAGTACCTGTCAGAGTCGGACCAAAGAGAACAATTTACTGAAAATCTAACCAATGACACACAACTTGAGACAGACTGCTGGAAGGTAACAAAGGGTAAATGCTGACAGTCAACAATCAAAAAAAATCCATACAAACACCATACTTTCAAACCCATTTTGTCCCCCTCTTACAACCGTCAATTTATCAGTGTTTACCCAGGTCAAGAACATCAAGATCAGGTCCCTGGAGGAGATTTATCTCATCTTCCTACCCCTCGAGGCATCTGAGATCACTGACTTTTTCCTGGGGACACCCCTCATGCTTACGCATCGTAAAAGCAGACCAGTACTGGCCAGCAGATCAGGTTCCAAGTACTTGCTGCCATCAGGACTGTAACAGTCATGTTGGTCTGGGTACTAATGCTCCAAGGAGAAAACCACTGCCATCCGTAGGGCAATGATCGTGGTAACTTTGCCACTGTCCTGTGCCGTGGGACTCCTGGGGGAACAAGACTGGCAAACCCCACGTGGTTCCTTGCACGGTGACAGGATGCTGCAGCTCTTTGCTGGTGTGCTTCATCCTCAACACCCGGACCCACTGCTACTGTCTTGGCCTCATGTCCTTGAAGCTGCCACTGATGGCACGTGCTGACAACTGCTCAGCCAGAGGCTGCACTGCCCCCATGGACCACTTTGCCAAGGCCACCTTCAGTGCTGTCTTTCAGATGTATAGCTCTCTTACCCCTGACCTCTGGAAAGAGGCTGTTCTTTCCCCAGGTCTCCCAATCAGGAATTCATTGACCATCTCCTCAAGACCCACCCCACAGCCTCTGTGCACAGGGCCCAGCTCTAGCTGTGGCCACTAAACAGTGTTTTTAAACAAGAAGAATAAAAGAGAATTAATTAAACTGAAAAGGAAAATTCCATTTATGACAGTATAAAAAATATTAAGGATAAATCTAACAAAAGATGTGAAAGACTTGTACACTGAAAGTACCCAAATATTGCTAAGCAAACTGAAAAAAAAAAAAAAAAAAAACCAAATTGAGAAATATAGCTTGCTCATGGGTCAGGTTGTTAAAATGTCAATTCTCTCCAAATTCATCTGTAGATTAAATGCAATCCAAATCAAATCCCAGGAGACTTTCCTGTTATAGAACAGTGAATTCTGAAATGTATAGAGAAATGCAAAGGATCCAGAATAGTCAAAACAAATTTGAAAAAGAATCCATTTGAAAGACTTATTACACTAACTGAGGTCAAGACACTGTAAAGCTACAGTGATCCAGATGCTCGTGCTGTAAGGATATACCCATGGGGGTTGGCAAAAGTAGCTTTAGTTTGGAGTATGTAAAACACAGAATTTATTCTTGTATTAGTATTATTTATTAATTATTGTATTATTTATTTGTATTATTTGTAACCCTACTTTTGCCCATTCCTGTATATATTAAATAAACAGAAGAGAGTCTAGGATAGACCAACACATATATGGTCAATTGACTTTCAACAAACTGTAAGGTAATTCACTGATGCAAGGATAGTCTTTTTAACAAATAACGGAAACAACCTGACATCCACAGTGGGGGTAGGAGGAGTCCTGACCCTTCTCTAATATATATACACACACTCGGAAAAGTAACTCAAGTGGATCGCTGTCTGAAAAGTAAAAGCTAAAACTGCAGCCTTTAATAAGAAAACACGAGAAAATCATGTCCATGGATATGGAAAGACCTCTTTGACAGGAATAAAATGCACTAACCATCAAAAAATTTTTAAAAAGGTGAATGGGACTTGATCAAGTCAAAAGCCTCTGCTATTCAAAAGATTACAAAAAACTGAAAAGTAAACCAGACTCAGAGAAATATTCATAATACCTGTGTGGTAGGCAAAACAACGGCCCCCTCAAAGTTGTCCCTGTCTTAATCTCTGGAATCTGTGACTATGTTAACTTTACATGGCAAAAGGGACTTTGCAGATTTGATTAAGAATCGTGAGATGGGAATCATCCTGGATTATCCGAGTGGGTCCAGTGTAAATAAAGACTGGAAGATTCTACACTGCTGGCTTTGAAAATGGAGGAAGAGACCACAAGCCACAGGATGAGTGGACTCTAGTAGCTGAAAAGGCGGGGAAATGGATTCTCCCCTAGGGCCTCCAAAAGGAACACACTCCTGCCAACACCCTGAACCAGTGCAGACTTCTAACTTTAAAACTATAAGGTAATAAATGTGTGCTGTTTTAAGCCACTAAGTTTATGGCAATTTGTTACAGCAGCAGGAAAAAATGAATATGTATGTACAACAAAAAAAATTTATATCCAAAACATAATTAAAAATTCCTCTATCTCAATTATAAAACCAACAGAAAGAGCAAAAGATTTGTAGCTATAGTATGCAACAGAATGTAGTACCTGTATTTCTTAATAGAATGACCAATACACACATGAAAACATAGTCCACAACAGTAGTCTTGAGGAAAACACGGTAATTAAATCCATAACGAAATAGCACTACATAGGTCCCAGAGTGGCTAAGACTGTAAACACCAACGAACGTGACTTGGGGGTAAGAATGTGAAGCAACTGGACCTCTTACCCATTACTGGTGTACATGTAGAATAGTGTGACCATTTTGGAAAAAGATACTACTTAAGGGGAAACGTGTCTCTCAAAACTTATAATTGGGGAGGGGATTTCAGGGGAAAGGGGAAGGGTTTCGAGAAACAAGTATAAAGGACACATGGACAAAAACTAGTGGGGGTGGAAATGGGAGGGAGGTGGGGAGGGCTGGGGCGGTGGGCTGGGCTGGGAGTAAAAGACAGAAAACTGTACAAGAACAGCAATTAAAATTAAAAAAAGGAAAAAAAAAACATAATTGAATGTCCTTAGCAGCTTTAATCATAATGGCCAAAAATGTGAAACAACTCAAAATGACCATCAGTCAGTGAATGGACAAACAAACAAGCCTCAGTCACATGACAGAACAATATTTAGCAATAAAAAGGAATTAACTACCGCTAAGTGCAGCAACATGGATGAATTTCAAAACCATGCTGAGTAAAAACAAAACACAAAGGGCACATGAATTCCATTTTCATGAAATTCTACAAGAGAAAAAAACTAGCCAATAACAACAGAAAGCAGACCAGTGGCTGCCTGGGGCAGGGGGTTAAGCTGGGCGCAGAATGACTAGAAGATGGACCGGAAAGGCGCACCAGACCGCTGTTGAAGTGATGGAAATGTTTTGTACCTTGATTGTGGTGCTGATCATGCAGGAGTACCCATTTGTTAAAACTCATCAACTACACTTGAAGTATTATACATAAACCACTCCTCATAAATTTGGTTTTAGAAGAGTAAAATGCTTATACCAAATTAAGCAGCCTGGTTTCTGAAGCTGAGCTCCCCCCTCGCATTTGTAACACACACTGACTTGTGCTGCAGAGTAGAAGAAATGTGAGTCCACAGGTAGCTTAGTGATACCCTGCAGTAGAAACAGCACACGCTTACCTGAGGTGCTACATAATAAGGGGTGAACTGGGGTGTCATCAAGTCACCTTGGTCGATTTTGGCAAATCCAAAATCACACAACTTCACTGGGGCATCCTGAAACAAAATAAATGGGAGTCACTGCTCCAAAGTTCTCAGCAGACATTAAAGGAAACACCAGGTGCAAAAACATGTTAATGCAAGTTCTCGCAAGTTCCTGGTTGAGACCTGAGTGTATGAGTAGCACATCCTCAGGTCTGGAAACAATGATTCACATTGAGGAACTATTCTTAGTAATAGGGAAGTAAGCAATTTCCACCCATCACAGGTAACCTTGCTTTCTAACTTATAAAGGCAGCACTAAAATCAAAATCTTAGTCAAATGCCCCCTGACTCTACAGATTAAAGCCCATTATTTCTCATCCATCCAGGATGCTGCTTCCTTCATAACATCAGCTTCGTGACAGCTTATTTGCCAGAACAACTTATTTGACGGGACATGGGAAGCGGGTAGGACTGGAGAGGAAAACACACCTTATCAGGGTTAACAACAAATATAACTGTTCAGTTTCAAGGTAATATATAATAGCATATCGATTCCTGCCCCTTCCCGACGTGCCTCCAAATAATATCCAAAATCTTAAGTCCGCCCTGGCTGGTGTAGCTCAGTGGATTGAGCGCGGGCCTGCGAACCAGAGGATCGCGGTTCGATTCCCAGTCAGGGCACATGCCTGGGTTGCAGGCCAGTTCCCGGCAGGGGACACACGAGAGGCAACCGTACATTGATGTTTCTCTCCCTCTCCCTCTCTCCTACCCTTCCCCTCTAAAGATAAATAAATAAATTCTTTAAAAAAAAAAAAAAAAAAAAAAATCTTAAGTCCTACAAATACATATCAGGATCATCCAAAATTATCAACACCAGGGTTATATCTCTGAGTCTCCAGCAAGGAAACAAGTGGGAAACATAAGCTGCTTAAAGCACCGTGGCCAAAGCCTCTCCACAATGGACTCAGAGCACTCCAAACGCATACACCCCTGCATGCCCACCGCTGAACTACACTGCGAGTGGCAGCACTGAAATGCAGAAAAGCAAGGCTTCTCACCAAGGAGTTATCCTTGAAGAGCAGATTCTCAGGCTTGAGGTCTCTGTGTGCGATGTTTAACAAGTGACAGTGCTGTAGAGCCAAAGCTATCTGGAAAAGGACATAATGAAGCAACCACGTCTTAGAAAAACTGACTCTTTAATGCCCCTGGTTTAAAGATTCAGGATGTTAAAAAATGATCCTTAATTAAGTCAATTAAGACTACAGTCAGTTTTCAACTTTAAAGCAGAAATTAAGTGAAACTTTTGGTACCAAGAAGTAGAACTGAAATAAGCTTAGTTTACCTGCAACCTGTATTTTGTTAAAGAAAAAGAAAAATACAACAGTGTCTTTGTCAGAATAAACTGATGGTCAGATCCTGTACAAAACGAGGAAAATGGAATGTTTCCACTTCCGTTCATCTGTGAGGTGACAAGCACTGCAGAGTCTTCAGCAGGCCAGGCCGGGGTGCCCCGGGCAGGGCAGCGGCACTAACCCGTGGCTCAGAAGAGAGCCACGCTCTCCAGGGAGCGCGACTTTCCAGTTCTGCTTCAGGAAAAACGAAAAGCAGCTCACTGGGTTTTTCCACCTGGTGTTCCGGTGCGCTCATCCCACCTGTTGAAGTGTGGCCTGTGTAGGTGGGTGTGAAGGGGTTTTGTTTTATGGAAGATTATCCCAGCTCACCCTTTGGTCCTAATATTTGAAAAATACAAGGTATAATTTTAAAAGTTAAATAGAAAGAGAAAATTTTACCTGTTCTTCAACTCTTAGTATGGAATTGTCTTACCATTACAAACACTAGCTCCTCCCCTCCAGAAAGGAGGCATCAGACAAGCTCATGGAAAATTTGGAAGGATTTTTTTTATTAAGGACCGAGTGGGCTATGCTTTCTGCTTTTCTCTCTTGCTTGCTTGGCCTGAAAATAAGCTTTAAGGGTTTAATTTAGCTTTTTACCTCCTCAAGAGGTTATATATTATTTGTGGTATAAACCATTTCTCCAGCAATAAAATGTGATGCCAAAATAGTGCAACTGTAACCAGCAATAACCCAGAATTACAAAGACCTTAGAATAGTACTAAAATATGATGAGACAAAGGTGACGCATAAGCAAAACATATCTTGTATACAATTGTCAGAACGTATATTTACACCAAGCAATCTTTCAGGTGGTACCAGCAACATTTTCTCTCCGTCCAGCAATAGTGCTTGGAAGCCATGTGTCTACAGATACCAGCAGTCTATCAACTAGTTAAGTTACTTTCCTTCCAGAGTTTGTTTATAACCCTTATAATAGATAGACAATTGGCAACCACATAAGAACACAGCCCCCTCCCCAGACATAAAGGGGTCACATTTCTCCTGTCAAGGCATCTTTTCTGATTACATAACAAAGCAGGCAATGCGAGGTCAAATAGAGCTTTTCTGCAAGTTTTCTTTTATTCCCCCCCTCCCAATGCAATTGTGCTTGTTCACCAACATTGTTGGCCGTTTGATTGGTACCCGGGGTTAACTTGCCTGCTTTGTTACTTGGCTTGCTTGCTTCTCTGTAAAGTGCCGGTGCTGGCTGATTCTGTGAAATAGCTCTCCCCCTTCCATCATCTCCATTACAATTAAGAGTCGAGCCCTGTTTGAAAGCATTTGATTTTGTTAAGTTAAAAAAAAAAAAAAACTGAAACATTAAGTAGCTAACCTAAAGAGATACCTCATCTACAGTGTGTAACTACTTCCTAAGTCTAGTCCTACCAAGACCCCTTGAGTTGGACTCCTTGTCACTACCAACCGAACACTATGCATAAGGAATATCCCTGACCTAATACTTTCTAAAAAGATAAAATGGGAGTAAAAAAATTAGTTTTGAAGACAATGATCCCTTTGATACTTAACCTGTTATTACTAGTTATGTTAAAGAGGCGATGATCTTTTCAGTGACAGGTTCTGTATATGTATTTTAGGACAGCTAGACTGAAAACAGAGTTTGACTATGCGCAGGACACGAATTTCAAGTTATTTGGCTGAGTACTGGGCTGTCCTGGTTTTTCATTCCCACTGTGTGTTGGGGGGGGGGTGTGTGTGTGTGTGTATCTACTCCCCGCACCCGGTACACTAGTTTTCCACGTGATCCACAGCACACCCAGCAAGATAACTGGAAAGGGTTATACAGCTACTGCACAAAAACAAAAATTCTCATGTTGTCAAAAAACTGTTTTGAATTTTGATTACCATCCTCTGACATAAGTGCTTCTAGTCTGCATCCAAATGCTTTCACCAACAGAGCACAGTTGTAAGAAATAATCACTTCATTTCTCATTTGTTTTTGCAAGTCTATCTTCTTTCTCTATCTGGAAAACTGCTACCTATCCCCCTCAAGTCCTAGCTCCCACATTACTGCTCTGTGAGACCACTCACCTCCCCAGCCTACAGCTAGCAGCTCTCCGTTGTAAGCTCAAAATATTTTATGGATGCCTCCCCTTGCTGCCTATCACACTGCTATGATGACAGATTTATCTCATTCCCCCAAACAGAGAACATACCTTATTTAATTTTGAATTCCCTAGAAGAGACTTAGAATGCCACCCAATGTACTTGCCAAACATCTGGCAGTTAAAAGAATGTTGATTTCTTCCTTTAAAAGGAATGCCAGACTAAGCAATAAGGGCTTTTTGCTGTATCAACCTCTAAGACATTGCCTAGAATAACATTTGGTCCCCTTTGGCTAATTTGAAATAGAATCTGTTTTAATACCACATTATATACATGCCTTTTTAAAAAAGAGAAAGGCACCGCAATAAAGAGGGGGCCAGGAGAGCGGGGGGGGGGGGCACAGATGAAAGAAGCCTGGCAAGGAGGCTGGTGATGGGCACCTGGGGTCCATTACATAATTCTGTCTGCTTTCACGAGTGTTTGAAATTTCCCGAAACAAAAAGTAGAGGAGAAAGAGAAAGAGGATCAGAGGGAGGCAGACAGGGAGAGAGGGAAAGAGAGAAAAGGGAAGGGGGCGGGCGCAAAAGAGAGGAAGACCCCACTACGCCTCGGCCTACGTATGGAGGGGTGGGCACGGGATGATGCCCCCACGCAGTCTTACCTGGGGCTGGACTCGTGAGGAAACTGTACACTGTTAGCAAACACTTCGATAATTTGTACTATATTTGGGTGTGTGGCGCACATCATGTGCAGACGTACCTTAAAGAGAACAGAGGAAATGTTTCTGTACGTAGAGGATGACAACCTTTCCTCTCCCCCGCTACAAAACTGACCACTCTAGGCACAAGGGGCTAAGCCCATTACAGTGAAAAGCCTCATCGCCTAGAATGATGTAAAAAAAGTGGGGGAGGGTATCACCCAGGTTATCTCCTGAGTGCTCTTCCACGAATTAAAACCTCAACAATAGATTACTTTCTGTTGTCCTATCTATTAGCAAGTAAACTGGCAAATGATCGATTTTATTTCAGGTGTTATGCACACATCTGTAAGCAAAAGAATAAGTACTTCACCGCACGTTGTTAACAGGTCATCACCGCATCCCCATAATTTAAAACAAATGTCTGTTTTTAAAAACCAGCAACACACCCTCAGAGCCCTCCTGCAGCACACTTTCAAGATGCTTTTCATCAGACCCTTCCTTGTAGTATTTTATCTCCACTCTTCAAGGACTTTTTCCAATAAGTAAAAGCAGAAGTAAACCTGAATACTTCCATGTATAAGAATCACATTAATTGAATAAGACCAAGAAGTGGTTGAAAGGAAGAATGCTCTACCAACAGCCTTTGGTACTGATATAGGACTTCTATAATAATAACATGAATAGCAAAAAGGAGTAAGTATGAACTTAAATTTAAAAAAAATTCTTCATGCCTATGTGTATTCTTGCCAGGGAGCTGCCTTACTTGTAAAAAGAATAATTCTTAGGCAATACAAATAATGCCCCTTTTATTACAAAATCTTACTATAAAATCATAAGCATGTAATTCTGTAACATAACAATATCCCACTCAAGCACACCATACGACATTTTAGGTAAAATGTTCAAATTAAAACTATAAATTACTACACCCATATCATTATCCTACCAACCGCACTCAAGCAGGCATTGCTTCTGCTGGACTCTGTATGTAGGCAAGTCAAGGCAATTCTGGATCATACCTCATTTCTAGCTTTTGGACGATCAAAAAGAATTTTCAGTGCAAACCGTTCTTGGGTAGAGTTCTTCACACAGACTCTAGATTTGTAGAAAAAAATCAAAACAGAAATAATCTCTGTTACAGTGAAAAGTAACTTAATAAGCTTGTTCTTTGAGAATTGGACTTCTAATCAAGAATATATCCAGGTGCATCAGAACAAACTTGCCCCCAGGGCTAGCAAGTAGAAAGGCAGAGAAGCACCTCATCCACCCTTTCTAGGCCTCAGCTCCTAAACCACGTGAAACCCACTCAAGGCTGGCTGAAAGAAAGAATGGCTTTTGGTGGCTAAGGAGACTTTCACAGGGGCTCCACAGGGTCAACATCTTAGATGATTCCATGTTACAGACCATGTGATTTGATCAAATATATTTCTAAATAGGTGAAAAATAGCCTCACATAAATACCTCTACTTGTTAGATTAAAGCTATTTCAAAAATCTGGCACCCCGATGCTTCTAATTTAAGATGTGTTTCAAATGGCCCTTTGCAGAACAATTTTGTCATAGTTTGCACATAGGTCTCTTACCTAACTGGACCACTAATTCCAGCTCCCAGTTTCTGAGTCCAATTGATATTATATTCCTCTAAAATGGAGGTTTCCTATTAAAATAAAAAGGCAGGGGGCAGAGAAGAATTCTTCAATTAAAAAGCTGAACAATTAAACAGAGGCAGGACAACAGATGACCTTATCACTCAACATCTCATCTTCTGAGAGAATCTGATAAGCAAAGTTTCATGTTCTGTAGGGCTCTGTAGACATTTTGTCTAAATGACTGGCTTAGGTATCATTTTCCAACAAGAGCAAAAGCAAAAACTTTAGGACAAAAAATTCTTCAGACCACCTACAAGGCCCATTTGAATAGACACTCAGTGTCTTGTTTTTTTCTTTGGAGTGTAGGGGTAAGATATTCTTTCAAAATGCTGCATTAGTAAATACTTATTCACTAAAATAGGCAAGTATTTTCTGAGATTCCAGAAAGACCGCTCTGATATTTGCTGCTATGAGATATAGGCCTATATCCTTGAGCAAGCTGATCATATTGTTGGAATAACTGAATAAATCAAGATTTAAAAGTCCAAATAAAACAGTGTCACAGTAAATTTATATAATTTTCTTTCTTTCTTTCTTTCTTTTTTTTTTTTAATTTTCTGTAGATAGGATTTTTGGAATATTTTATTTATTTTTTATTATGATTTTTTAAAAATATATTTTATTGATTATGCTATTACAGTTGTCCCATTTCTCCATCATTCCCCTCCACCCTGCACACCCTCTCCCACCCACATTCCCCCCTTTAGTTCGTGTCCATGTGTCATAAGTTCTTTAGCTTCTACATTTCCCACACTATTCTTGCCCTCCCTCTGTCTATTTTCTACCCACTGTCTATGCTACTTATTCTCTGTACCTTCCTCCCCCCCCTCCTCCCACGCCCTTGTTGCTAACCCTCCATATGATCTCCATTTCTGTGGTTCTGTTCCCGTTCTAGCTGTTTCCTGAGTTCGCTTTTGTTTTAGGTGTGGTTGTTAATAGCTGTGAGTTTGCTGTCTTTTCACTGTCATATTTTTGATCTTCTTTTTCTTAGATAAGTCCCTTTAACATTTCATATAATAAGGGCTTGGTGATGATGAACTCCTTTAACTTGACCTTATCTGAGAAGCACTTTATCTTCCCTTCCATTCTAAATGACAGCTTTGCTGGATAGAGCAATTTTGAATGTAGGTCCCTGCCTTTCAAGACTTCAAATATTCTTTCCAACCCCTTCTTGCCTGGAAGAAGTCAGCTGACAGTCTGATGGGAACTCCTTTGTAGGTGACTGTCCCCTTATCCCTTGCTGCTTCTAGAATTCTCTCCTTCATTTTAACCTTGGCTAATGTAATTACGATGTGCCTTGGCGTGTACCTCCTTGGGTCTAACTTCTTTGGGACTCTCTGAGCTTCCTGGACTTCCTGGTAGTCTATTTCCTTTGCCAGATTGGGGAAGTTCTCCTTGATTATTTGTTCAAATAAGTTTTCCACTTGTTGCTCTTCTTCTTCCCCTTCTGGGATCCCTATAATTCGGATGTTGGGACGTTTAAAGATGTCCCGGAGGTTCCTAAGCCTCTCCTCATTTTTTTGAATTCTTGTTTCTTCCTCGTTTTCTGTTTCGTTGTTAGTTTCTTCCTTCTGGTCCACTCCATTGATTTGAGTCCGTTTTCTTCCATCTCTATTGGTTCCCCATGCGTCTTCCTTCATTTCACGTATTGTAGCCTGCATTTTTTCATCTAATTTGTGAGCAAAATCAACCAATTCTGTGAGCATCTTGATGACCAGTGTTTTGAACTGTGCATCAGATAGGTTGGCTATCTCTTGGTCGCTTAGAGGAATTGGCTTTGGGGCTTCATTTGTTCTCCAGTTTGAGCCATTTTCGGTGGTTTTTTTTGTTTTGTTTTGTTTTGGTTTTAGTCTGGTCGCGGCTATTACGTATGAGGGGTGGAGCCTTAGGTGTTCCTCAGGGCGGGGCATCCCAGTCGCTGGGTTGTGACGCTGCAGGTGGGGGCGGGGTCCGAGAGGGAAGAATGGCGCCTGTTCCGCTCTCTCCTGGACTCCGGTCCCTTCCGCCGCTTCCCCTTTGCCTGGACCGTCTAGGCATGCAAATGTGGGACCACCTGGTTAGCCAGCCGCCTTGTGCGGCCTCACTGGGTCTGCACAGTTGCCCCCTCTGTGCCCGGGGTCCGCCAGCTGCCGCCTGTGCACCTGGGAACTGCCAGCCACTGCTGCCTGCGTTCCTGGGTCCGCACCTCCACTTTTTCCTGCTGCGACTCCACCCCTCTTACCGGTCTGGATGAATGGTTGTTGGACTTCCGTACAGTTCAATTTTCTATCAGTTCTGGTTGTTTTCTTGTTTCTAAATCTTTGTTGTCCTTAATTTTGGTTCTGAGAGGAGGCACAGTGTGTCCACCTATGCCTCCATCTTGGCCGGAAGTCCCAATTTATATAATTTTCAACAGCACCATTTTCAGTACAAAGATATTCTGTCATAGTCATTGTATAACAATATTTTTTATATTTTTCAATATATTTTAAAATAGTTTTCAATAGTTTCAGATACATCTCCACAGTTTAATGAAAGTTTTCATGGAATTCCTGTTTAGTCACTGTTTGCCGAGTTTCTGTTGCCTTCCACTTTGGGGCAGGAGAGCTGTATGTTTAAATCGTGGTAGGCTGAAATTCACTTTTCAGGATTCCACAGCTAGAATAGGAAACCAACTGCAGACCTTGAGAAGTTAGGCCAAAACTCATGAGACTGTCAAATTATTTTGTAGCAATGAAAATCTGAAAGATAATATTTACCACTAGAAATCTTGATTCCCAGTGTATGAGAACAGGGAATCTGTCCATGTAACACACTCATTTGTGCAGTTAATATATGCAGTTAATAAGTTCAGAGATGAAAACAGAGCTTCTGACCAGTGAATATGCAAGTGTATAAAACAAGCTTAGAGCCCTGGCCAGTGTGCCTCAGTGGATTGAGCGCCAGCCTACAAACCACTGGTTCAATTCTCGGTCAGGGCACATGCCTGTATAGCGGGCCAGGTCCCCAGGTGGGGGCATGCAAGAGGCAGCAGATTGATGTTTCTCTCACACAGCCCTGGGTCAGGACACACAGGAGAGGCAACCAATTGTTTCTCACACATCAATGTTTCTCTATCTCTCTTTCTCCCTCCCTTCCCCTCTCAAAATAAATAAATACAATCTTAAAAAAAAAAAGCTTAGAATAGCCTTCATCACCACACCTTTCTGCTGCCCAGTCTTGATAAAGGTTATCATATAGGAATGCTCGACAGTTGTGGAATGAATTTCTAGAAAGGCGAACTAAAGTCAGATGACAGAGAGATACTGATTTGGAAGGCACCCACAGAATCATTACATAAACTCCCTTCTGAAAAACTGTACATCAGGTTAAGGAGCTTGTGATCGTCACAGAGGAAGTTACAAGCACTAACAAGATCAGAACCTACAGCTTTGGCCTCTTTCCCAGCACTATTCCAGCTGTCAAGGTTAATTGTCCAGGCCTCGACATGAAGAATAGGGACAAGTCTTGTCCAAGCAGGGAGAGAGGTTCCAGATTCTGTCTCCACTCACCACCTCCTAAACAGAATTTAAACCTACCCGTGTAACTTGTCTACTTCCTTTCATGTTTCCACTGCATGGCCTGTTGGATTTAGAAGTGTCAGAGAAGGGGGAGAATAAATACAGTCCTGGGAAAAAGGGAGTTGGAGCATAGTCTAAGCTTCACGGTAAAGTTATGTGCCAAACCTCTCCTCAACTCGAGTGAAACCATTCATTTACAGGGGACTCAATGAAAAATAAAGATTTGTTCTATGGAATTATTTGTTATAATCAGAGCAAAGGATGGTTCACATGCCCAGTTCCGGGCATTAGAGCCAATTCATCACTGTGCTAATGCTCATTAAGACCCAACTCATCACCATACTAGTGCTTATTAAGATGGCACTTTACCCAATGGACAGCCAGGACAGTTCAGCTTGCAGAAGCCCCAACTGGAGTTCTGACACCCGGCTTTGCAGAAGGTAAGAGAGGCACTACCAGGCCTCTTTACTGTCCTGACTTCTGAACCCTGTTTTTCTTATACCTCTTTTCCTCTTTCCTAGGTTTAATTCTTTTTTTTTCTTTTTAGATGTTATTTATTGACTTCTAGAGAGAGGAGAAAGGAAGGAGAAAGAGAGGGAAACATCGGTTCCTCTTATACACACCCCGACCAAGGACCAAACCTGCAACCCAGGCATGTGCCTTGACCAGGAATTGAACCAGCAACCTTTTGCTTTGCAGAATGACCCCCCAATCAACTGAACCACACCAGTCAGGGTCCCAGGTTTAATTTTTGCACCTTTGTTAATGGTGCTGTAAGCACTCACCAGTGCTAAGGCTTCACTAAGCTCAGCTGGGCCAAAGAAGTAAGACTGTCCAGCCCTGACCAGGTAGCCCAGTTGGTTGGAGCACTGTCCTATTATGCCAAGGTTGAGGGTTCCATCCCCAGTCAGGGCACATACAATGAATACATAAATATGTGGAAAAACAAATGGATCTCTCTCCCTCTCTCTCTCAAAATCAATAAAAATTTTAAAAAAGAAGTAACACTCTCATAGCTGTCAACTCTTCTATGTGTTGATAGTGTATTTTCTCACATATTTTAATGACAATGGAGATAGGAAGGCATGGGTCAATTCACACACTTTACTGAAGGAAATTATGGAATACTTCAGAGCCATCAGTGACAAACATGCTGACTGGGTTCTACTAAAGAAATACGGACACTGCCTTAAATTAAGGATAGAGATACATGGAATGATGTAATTCTTGCGAATCCTTCTGGACCAAGTATCAGCAAATTGCGACCCACAGGCAAATCTATCCATTACTTGTTTTTGTAAATAATAATATCCACAAAATAATAAATTAGTTAAATATACTTATATATAACAAACAAAAATAAAATAAAATTAATATTAAATAGTTACTGTATTAAAAGAAAAGATTCAACTGTAAGTGCTGTCTATGAGAGAGACACTTTAGATTCAAAGATGGAAACAGGTTAAAAATAAAAGGACTTCAACCAAGGGTGCTGAGAAAACTGGATATCCACATGCAAAAGAAGTTGAACCCTTAATACTATATACAAAAATTAACCCAAAATAGATCAAAGACCTAAATATAAAACCTAAAACAATAAAACTCTTAGAGAAAACATAGGTCAAGAGTTTCACAACACTGAATCTGGAACAGGCAATAAAAGAAAAATGAACAAAATTAACTTAATGAAATTTTAAAATTTTGTGCATCAAAAAACACTATTAACAATAAAAAAGGCAAGCCACAGAATGGTAGAAAATATCTGCAAATCATATATCTGATAAGGGATTGATGTCCAGAATACATAAAAAACAACTAAAACCCGCCCTGGCTGGTGTAGCTCAGTGGATTGAGCGCGGGCCTGCGAACCGAAAGATCGCGGTTCGATTCCCAGTCAGGGCACATGCCTGGGTTGCCAGGCCAGTTCCCGTCAGGGGACATACAAGAGGCAACCGCACATTGATGTTTCTCTCCCTCTCTCCTTCCCTTCCCCTCTAAAGATAAATAAATAAAAAAAAACTAAAAGGAAAAAAAAAATCTAAAAAAAAAAAAAAAAAAACAACTAAAATGGGCAAAGGACATGAATAGACATTCCTCCAAAGATACACAAATGGTCAATAAACACATGAAAAGATGCTCAGCATTACTAATCATGCAAAAAATGAAAAGCAAAACTCCAATGAGATAAAAGCAAAACTCACACCAATTAGGGTGGCTGCTAAAAGCAGAAAATAACAGGTGTTGATGAGGATATAGAGAAACTGAAACTCTGTGCACTGTTGGTGGGAATATACAATGGCACAGCTGTTACGGAAAACAACAGTTCCTCAAAAAATTTAAAATGGAATTACCATATAATCCAGCAATTCCACTTCTGAGTATATATCCAAAAGAATTGAAAGCAGGGACTTGAAGAGATATTTGTACGTCCATGTTCACAGTAGCATAATTCACAACAGCTAAAACGTGTAAGCAACCTAAGTATCTGTGGACAAATGGATGAGCAAAACGTGGCTGATACATACAATGGAATATTATCCAGCCATAAAAAGAAAGGAAATTCTGCAATATGCTACAACACAGATGAATCTTGAGAACATCATAATGTGAAATAACTGAAATTAGCCAGTCACAGAAAGACAAATACTGGATGATTCCACTTATATGTAGTACTCAGAATAGTCCAAACCAGTGAGTACAGAACTTTGATTTTAAAAGATGAAGAGTCTGAAGATGGATGGTGGTGATGGTTGCACAAAATTATGAATGTATTTGATACCACTGAACTGGACACTGGAGAGTGGTTAAGATGGTAAATTTCATTATATGTATTTTACTAGCTGGAGTAGCTAAACTGACAACAGACAAAATAGACTTTTAAAACAAAGGATGTTGCCCTGGCTGGTGTAGCTCAGTGGATTGAGCTCGGGCCTGCGAATCAAAGGATCGAGGTTCAATTCCCAGTCAGGGCACATGCCTGGGTTGCAGGCCAGTTCCCAGCAGGGGACACACGAGAGGCAACCCTACATTGATATTTCTCTCCCTCTCCTTCTCTCCTACCCTTCTCCTCTAAAGATAAATAAAAAAAAAAAATAAAATAAAAAAATAAAATGAAACAAAGGATGTTAATAGAGAAGGGAAGGCACTTTTTATAATAATAAAAAGGTCAATTCAGCAGGAAGGTATGACAATTATAAACATATATACATGCACCTAATAGAGTCCAAAAATACATGAAGCAAAAACTGACAGAATTTAAGGGGAAAACAGATAATTCAAAAATAACAGCTGGAGATTTCAGTACTTCCCACTCTCAGTAATGGACAGAAAAGCTAGACTGAAAACCAGAAAGAATATAGAAGACAATACTATCAACCAACCTGACCTAACTGACATCTAGAGAACACTCCATCCAACGACAGGAATATATATTCTTCCCAAGTGCACATGGACAAAACAGATGCTAGATCCTAAGTCTCAGAGAACTTTTAATCATGGGTTACAGGACAGTATTAAGATGGCAACTGTTCCCAAACTGACCAAGAGATTCAATGGGATCCCTGCCAAAAGCCCAATCAGCCTGTTCCTGGTTAGTCACACAGCCTAAGTTTAACTGCTATGGTTACTTCCCAGGAAAACAGCTTTTCCAGCTGAACTCTAGAGGTCTCAGTTCTCACCGTTTGAGAGACAGCCTCAAAAACGCAAAACCATGAATAAAACACAATGCCACAGTACAAAAGTTGTATTTGATGTGATGCTGGCCTGCTTCCAAGAGAGTACATTCCAGTCATTCTAGTACTGGTACATTCTAGTACTGAACTAGCTGTCAGTTCAGGTATTTTCAACTCCACCAATTTGTATGGGTTGGGTATACCCAAATCAATAGGAAGAATCACCAATGACTTGTCAAGTATGTGAAGGCTAAAAAACAAAACAAAAAAACCCTAGAAAATTAGATTGGGCAATCCCGACCAAGTGAAGAAAACAGCAAGTCTTTCTAAACCACTCTTAAATTGCTATACGCCAGTATTCTCCAAGCTCTTACTAAACGTTAGCTATTGTTATGAGTGCATTTAGATATAATTGCTCATTAAATCCTCAAAAATACCCTATGAGTTGAAGAATGTTTTTATCTTCTTTCTATGGATGAAGAAACTAAGGGACAAGAAAGTGAAGTAGACTTACTCAAGGACACAGCTAACCGATGGCAAGGCTGAGATTTAAACCCATGAGTCTACCTTCAGAAACTGTTGTAACCACTAACAATGCCTGTCCATTTCTATCTGCTCACTAGAACTGTGTCCCTCTTCTGCTCAAAACTTTCCCGGATTCCCATTCTACTTAGGATCAAAGCCAAAGTTCCTACAATGGTCTGCAAGGCCCCGTGTTCTCTGGCTTCCCATTATCTCTAACAGCCTACACAGACCCACTGCCCCGCAGCCACCGTGCTGTTCTGGATCACACAGGAACCTGCCCCGACTAGTACTTTCGTACCCGCTGTTCCCACTGCCGGTGATACTCTTCCCCAAGACGGTGGAGGTTTGTTCCTTCATTCCCTTCAGAGTTTTATGGAAATGTCACCTCCTCAGAGAGGCCTTTCCTGACCAATCTTCCTAAAATAGTACTCCCTACCTTTTTATACTTCTTATAACCACCTCGCAATGTGTGCTACCTAATTCTGCTACCTAGAATATAAGCTCCGTGAGAGCAGGGACATCCAGGAGGCTGGCTTTGCATCACTAGTGCCTAAGAGAGCAGCTGGCACAAAGCGGACAGTACCTGTTGAATTTTAAAACCTGCCACATGTGCTTTAATTCACAACTCTGCCATATAACTTCAGGCAGTAAGTCTTGACCCTGTATCAATAAAATCTAAACTAAAAAAAAAAAAAAAAATGGATACATCAAGGCACTCTTATTTAAGGACAAAAAACCCCTGTTTACTTATTTTACACGTATACATATGACAGTATCCAGAGAGTAAATTCTAGTATTAGCTGAAATGTTGGTTTTAAATCTACTTTCGCATGTATGGGATCTGCCCTTACAGCGTCTTCTGAATTTTAATGTAGCTGTGTAAGTTGAGCTTGAGTTGGTATGATGGAAACCTTGAACCGAAATTCTACAGTAAGGACGAGACACGTAATGGTTTACGATGACCTTGATTCCTTTGCAGCTGAGCTCATTCCATCGCGTTCCCTCCTAGGTGCTGGGTGCTAACAAGTGTTCTGCTTTACCGCCCAGCTGGCAGCATATTGCTACAGCCTACAGATCTATGCCTGGGTGGCTCCACATTTCAGGGACAAGTGCCATCAGCTCTTTCCAGGGTGAGTCCTCATGGTTTCCACTTTATTAATGAGCAGAGTTAAAGTTTTTCTAAAACAGTTAAAACGTGTTCATCTCTGGAAGTACTGGCCCATCAAAGCAGTCTTTTAGAACCTTTATTTCTAGGATTAAAAATTTGACTTTCCTGCCCTGGTCTCACGCCTCAGTTGGCTGGAGAGTCATTCTATGCACATGCCCATCAGGACACATGCCTGGGTTGTGGGTTCAATCCCCAGTTGGGGTGCATACAACCAATCTATGTTTCTCTCTCTCTCCCCCTTCTCCCTCTCTAAAACCAATGGAAACATATTCTCCAGTGAAGATAAAAAAAGAGTTTTGATCTTCCTTAACGTGTACATTATATTTTGATGTATTTTTTTAAGTTTTTATTTATTTTTAGAGAGAGGGGAAGGGAGAGAAACATCCATGTGTGGTTGCCTTTCACCCGCCCCCTACTGGCTCACAACCCAGACATGTGCCCTGACTGGGAACTGAACTGGCAACCCTTTGAGTCGAACAGCCAGGGCTCAATCCACTGAGCCACATCAGCCAGGGCTTGATGTATCTTTTTTTTTTAAATATTTCATTTATTTTTCTATTTATTTATTTATCTTTAGAGGAGAAGGGTAGGAAAGAGAGAGAGGGAGAGAAATATCTATGTATGGTTGCCTCTTGTGTGTCCCATGCTGGGAACTGGCCTGCAACCCAGGCATGTGCCCTGACTGGGAATCGAACCGCGATCCTTTGGTTCGCAGGCCCGCACTCAATCCACTGAGCTACACCAGGCAGGGGTGATGTATCTTTTAAAACGTGAAGTTTCTTTGTAAAGGCTGATGATTTCTATAAGCTTTACCACCCAAAAAATCATTAGAAGTTTATGTTTTTAGTTAGCTATTGGTAATAGTGATTGTGCCTTGAAAATGAAAATAACCCTAGATTGCCAATGAATGCCTGTCCCTCAAAAGAAAATGAAATTCTTAAATGTACTGAGTTGACTTAACACTGTAAAATAAGTAAATAATGCCTATTAAACTTTAAGCTTCATGTTCATACACAAGTCTCATTTCCTAGTCACAGCTAGGTAACTTGGTCTTAGTGTCTTAGTGTCTCAAAGAGTCACACACACAAAAAAGAGTAAAACTGGTTTTAGAAAACTTGTCATTTTATTTGGGTCATTTTAGAACACATAGTTGCTTTTCTTTGGTTAACAGAGCAGTGAGTCACAGGACACCTTTAGCTCTTCCTAAATAAACTCGGGGCTCCCCAGGAGGAGAGGGGAGAGGAAAAGGGAGGGGAACACACGGGAAAGTGAGAACAATCTATTCGCCAAAGGACGGGGCTTGTAAGAAGGCGAACCACCTCCTTCTGAAACTGCAGGTTTCCAGGAGGCTCGTTTCAAACGAGTCCGGAGGGATAGGTGACGTCCAGGTCTCCGAGCAAACCATCCCGAAGTCAGTGCGGGGACACGGGGAGTGATCGACAGGAGAGCAGTAGGGCCCCCTCCGTATCACTCGCATCTAGTGTCTCCACGCCCCCCCCCTCCCGTACTAGCTGGGCAAAAATCACATTCCCGCTTCAACCAGGTTAGTCGGAGCTCCCTCCCGACGCACGCACCAACCCTTCGCCCCCAGGCTGTAAAAGGCAGGCCGCGGAATCCCAGACAGACCGAAACCGGGGCGTCGCTGGAAGCTCTCACTCCGAGTTCTCTCCGCTCTGAGGCCGACAGGAGCGCCGCAGGGACAAAGCGGGAAGGAAGGCGGCATCTCCCCCTTACCTTGATGGCTCTCTCCATGGCGCTCTCCTCAGACATGCTCCGCAGGGCCCCCACGGCCGGGAGCGACGGAGGCTGTGCAGCCGCCCGATCCCACCGTAGCCGAGGGAGCACAGGGCTGGGTGCTCGGGCCCCTGGATCTTGGGGAGACGGGCGGCAGCCGCCCCCAGGGGCTGGTGGGGATGTGGGTCCCGGCGCCGCCTCGGCTTCGGCAGGCGGCTCTAGGCTGGCGGCGGCGGCGGCAGCGGCGGCGGCGGCCCCTGGGGACAAGCCTTTGTGCTGGGCCCTGCCAGGCTGCTTCCCGGCCTCATCCCCGGCCGGGGACTCAGGCTCCCGCGGCAGGGCGAACCGGAAAGCGCCCCAATTCGGGGCGCCGTGCAAGGGCCGCGCGGGGCCGCCGCTTAGGCCCGGGCTCGCCAGGTCCTGAGGAGGAGCCTGCGCCTCCGCCTCCGCCGCCGACACCGCCGCGATGCCGAGGCCGAGCCCGTCGCCGCCGCTGCTGCTGCTCCCGAGGCCGCTTCAGCGCCACACATCGCCGGGACACCGGCGCCGGGCAGCCCCGCCCGCCGCCCGCCCGCCGGCGCTGTGCCCCGCCCGAGCTCCGGGCAGCCCCGCCCGCCGCCCCGCTCCGTGCCCCAGCAGCTCCACGCGCCCCTCCCCGCCGCCCGCCGGGATTCCCGAGCGCCCCCAAACCGCGCGGGTGGTTTGCAGGCGCCCGCCAGGGTCTCCCCGGTGCGCCACGGCCAAGACAGGCCCCGGGGCCCTCTGCCGCGCGGGCGCCGCGCTGATGACGCATTGGCCGGGCCGGACCCGGCGGGCCGGCTCTGCTGGCCCGGACTCAAGTGGCCCCGTGAGTGTTCGCAGTCCTCTCTCCTGCCCGCTGGAGTCGACTCGGGGTCGTCGACTCCCGGTAGAGGAGAGGACCCTGGGGCCCCGGACGGGTTCTGCGGTAAGAGAACAGAACTGCGTACAATAATAGCTAGACTAGTTCTACCTACGGAGCGTGAATTTTACGTGAAACTCTTCTTCTACATTAGTTCCCTTTTTCTTTACAGTATAGGCATTTGTCCCTCCGAGGTAAGTACGCGTAAGTCCTTTATCCGCGTTTACAGTTTAGGTAACTGAGGCCCAAAGAGCCGAGCTCGCGCACAGCTGAGAAGTGGTCCAGGTTTGTGCTCCTTGTTAAACCAACAACCTACGAAAGGACCTTGCAGGAGCTTTTGGCTGATCCCCGCTTGATGTTTCTTCATTCATTCACTTACTTACTGAGCACCACCGTGTGCCAGGCTTATTGGACCTTGGGGAAACACAAAGAACAAGACACGGTAGCTGCTCCTCTTCAGGAGAGGGGAGCAGAAAATAAACCGGGAAAAACAGAGTTTGTAGACGCCAAGAGGAAAGTGAACAGAGTGCTGAGATAAAAGAATATCTGGATGTGAGGATTTTTTTTTTCCTATTAGATGGTCAGGGAAGGTCCTCCAGGAGGTAACAGTGAAGCTGAGACCCGAGAATTAGAAGGCGCTGCCTATTGGAACTCCGACAGACGTCTGGGCAGATGGAACAGCAAGCGCAAAAGTTTTAAGGTGGCAATAAGCTAAATGTGTTCAGGGAGCAGCAAGAAGGTCATTGTAGCTGGAGCAGAGTGCACAGCAGAGAGTGACAAAGACTGAGGTTGGAGAGGTGGACAGGGGCAGTATCATATACACCCTTAGGGGTCAGGATAAGGACTTTGGATTTTATTCTAAGCCATTGGAAGACTTTAAAGTAGAGTGGTGTGATCGGGTTTATGTTTTAAAAGATCGCTCTGCTGTGTAGAGAATGAAATACTGGCAAGCAAAAGTGGAGGCAAGGAGAGCTATTAAGAGGCTATTAGAATAATCCAGATGAGAGATTATTGTGATACCTGAACTAAGGAGGTGGCAGTAAAGATAGAGTAAGAGGGAGTTATATTTTGGTAGAGTTGAAGGACTTCTCAAAGGATTCACTGTGGAAGGTGGGGATAAGAAACAAATCAAGAATAACTTATAGGTGTGCGGCTTAAGCAGATGCATGGATGAAGGCGCCTTTTGGTGAATGAAGGACTTGGTGAGGGTGAGGAATCCAAAGTTTTTTCTCTCTACGTTAATTTGAGTTTCCTGTGCAATATACCAGAAGACAAGACAGATACGTAATTGGATATTGTGCAGGCATCATTATCCTCTCTGTTGGCTGTACGACTATAGTACGTTCGTCAGCCCCTTAAAGTAGGCGAATGGCCATGAATGGCCATGTGCTCTCCATAGTGGAAGGTTAGCAGAAGAGATGTGCACAGTTTCCAGGTTTAGGCCAGAAAATCCGTCAGCACATGCTCCCTGTGCTCTCACTTATTCTGTCGGCTGGAAGATGATAACCAGGTTCTGGAGAAGGCAAGGCCTCAAGATGGAAGATTCCTGAGTGGAGGAGGACTCTGCGCCATCAACCTAAACATCCACCCAGGACTGTTATATGAGAAAGAAAATAAACCTCTGTTTCGAGCTTTTATGTATTTGAGTCTTCTTTCTATAGCAGCTTTGCCTGCGCTGCCTGATACCAGTAAGAACCGTGATCTAGCAGTAAACTTTGGGAGAAATTTTCTAAATGACTTGAATTGACATTATCAGTAACAGGAAATAGAAGGAGCCTTGGATTCATTCACGCATTCAGTCGTTGATTCAGTAAGAATTTACTACTGTGTGTGCCAGGCGCCGTGCTGCATGATAGAGATGCAGACACAAGGTTCCTGCCCTCAAACGCTCTGCGTCTGGCGGCTGCACGTGCTTTCCCTCCACCTAGAAATTTACTCTCCTCCGCCAATGCACACACAGCCTAATTTCTACACATTCTTAAGCCACGTTCTAAATACCATTTTATCAGAGAGACAATGCCTAGCCCTTGTCCCCAATCTACATCAGATATTCCTGTTACCATAACTTCTTTGTACTTACCATAATTTTTATTTATATATTTATTTGTTTTTTTATTCTGTAGTGTCCTTTCCCCACTAGAATAAATATCTCAACAAGGGAAAGACTCTAATCTGTATAATTGGTTACGTTCTTAACACTCAGCCCACTGCAGGTGTTTAATAAATAGTTGTTGAAGGAATCAGTGAATGGAGAAGGCAGAGCCCTGGGAAAGGAGAGGTTTCCTCCATTATAGCTGGGGGTGAGATAGCCTTCCATGATACCCACCTCTTGGTATTCATGTGGGCTGATCCAGGAGTTGCTTCTAATGAAGGGATGTCTTGTCTAAGATTAGGTTACAGAAAGACTGTGGCTTCCATCTTGGGTACCCTCTCTTTTGCTTCCAAAACGCAACGTGGGACAGGCGTAGGAGAAACGTTCCCAATCTGAAAGGGAGAAATCAGAAGGAAGAAAGGGGCGGTAGGTCCCAAGCAAGTCCAAAACCCAGCAAGACTGTTAGTGTTAGCTCTTAAGGCTCTAGAAGAAGCCCCTGGTTCCATGCTCTGTCGTCTGGACCCACTGGCATTGCAGCTCTACTAGGGGAGGGTCCTACCCCCAAGCCTCTACAGGGTGCCACCCTGTCTTCAGGCGAAGGCTCTTTGGTCTGTTGAAACCCAGGCAGTGGCCCTGATGGTTTCTGAATTGCTGTTGGGGTCACTTTCCCTTTTCTTGAAGAACAGAGCACATTCACAGCTGCATGGCTTTCTCACGCTGTCCTGTGGAAAGTAAAGAGTCTGAAAGCCTTCCTTCTTTTCTTCTGTTCTTGGTCCTCTTTTGTTCAAATGTGGGGTGTTTCTGCTTGTATAATCCAATAGCTTCTTTATCAAGTGATAGTCCAGTCATACCCTTTGGTATTTTGCAAACATACTTTCTCACTTTTCTGCAATATAGACAGGCTAAGAATTCTCCTCATCTTTTAAGTTCTGATTCCTTTTGTGTAACAGCTCCTTCAATTCGTTTCTTGCCTTATAAGCTGTCAGGATGAACCACGCTGTTCTTCAAACACTGTACTTAGAAGTCTCAGCTGAATATCTAGTTTCATTGCTCCCAAGTTCTACTTTGCAAAAGCACTGGGACCCAGTTCAGCCAAGTTCTTTGCCACTTTATAACAAGGATCGCCTAACAAGATGGACCTTACCATCCTTATTTCTATCAGCATTCTGTTCATGATTATGTATGCACGCTCTAAAAAAATAGGTTTTTCTCCAGTTCTCCCTTTTTCTTTCTGAGCCCCCACCAGAATTGCCCTTAACATCTGTATTTTTGGCACACACCTCAAAACTCCCAGCTTCTACCTGTTATCCATTATCCAAAGCCACTTCCACACTTTTTAGGTATTTGTTGCAATAGTATCCTCCTCCTCAGTACCAACATCTGTCTTATAGCTTGAGCTGCTGTAACAAAATACTGTCAAGTGGGGGTCTTTTTTTAAAAGATTTTATTTATTTATTTTTAGAGAGAGGTAAAGGAAGAGAGACAGAGGGAGAGAAACGTCAGTGTGTGGTTGCCTCTTACGTGGCCCCCACCAGGGACCTGGCCTGCAACCAAGGCATGTGCCCTAACTGGGAATCGAACTGGTGACCCTTTGGTTCACAGCCCACACTCAATCCACTGAGCTATACCAGCCAGGGCTCAAGTGGGTGTCTTAAAAATAGACATTTATTTGTTCTTGGTCTGGAGGCTGGATAGTCCAAGATGAAGGTGCTGACAGATTCAGTTCCTGGTGAGAGCCTCCTTCTTGGCTCACAGGCAAGTGACCTTGTCCATGTATCTTCATGTGGTAGAGAGGGCAAACTCTTGTTCTCTTTCCCTCTTCTTGTAAGGACACTAATCCCAACATGGGGGCCCCACCCTCATGGCCTCATTTAAACCTAATTACACCCAAAGGCCCCACCTCCAAACACCATCACATGGACTCAGGGGTTAGCACTTTGACATATTGGAGGGTACACAAGCATTTGGTCCATAACATGGCCTAAAGCTAAAGTAAAAGTGACTGGCATTTTAAGGCCTCGAACAACTATTCACTCATGGGAAGGATTCAGGGTGCTTCTCACAGATTCTCTCAACCAAACAACAGGGCTTCTAGGAAGCTTAAGGTCATTGATCTGCCGGCCTTGCAGCAGGAGCCTAAGGTAGAGAAGGACTCCTTTCAGGGAGATTTGAGGATGTGGCTCTTGCCTAGTGGTGTGAACTCCAAGAAGGTTCCCAGGAAACCCAAAAAGGTCTTGAATGAGTTATATTTGGAGTCTTGGACTAAAGGAGAGAGAGACAGTATAGAATGAAGGGAGGCCTTTAGACCACTATAATTCTGTCAGGAAGCAGAGAGCTAGCTGCAAACATGTGTTACGTTTCTTTTTTTTAATTTTGAAAGAGGGGAAGGGAGGGACAGAAACACTGATGTGAGTGAGAAACATCGATTTGATTGCCATCTGTAGGCGCCCCGACTGTGGACCCAACCTGCAACCCAGGCATGTGCCCTGACTGGTGACCTTTCGCTTTGTGGGGTGACACCCAGCCCACTGGGCCACACCGGTCAGGGCTAAGATGCTGTGTGTGTAGTAATTTCTTATGTGGCAATATATTATCAATACAGATGGCTAAAAAAAAAAAAAAAACACACAATGAGGAATGCATGTGAGAGGTCCTGGTGTCTTGGTCTAGGATGATGGCAGCCGGAATTGGGGAGAATGGAGCAGATCTAAGATGTGTTTTGCAGGTGGAATCGGCAGGAGATGGGGACGAATTGGATATGAGGGACAAAGGGGAAGGACATGGCAAGGATAATTCTCGGGTTGAACCTGGGCACGAGCAACCCAATGGACAGTGGTGCATTCACTAAGATGGATCCCACTGGAAGGAAGAAGTGACAAAGGGTACCAGCAGGAGCTCAGTGACTGAAATGTAGGGGTGCATGGATGCGGTCACCCTACCACTGAATGCTGTCATCTCTGCTGTGCAACTGTCCTCCATCAGCAGTTTCAGAAGAGTAGCCCTGCTTGGCAGAAGAAATGATGCTGCCATAATTTTTTTTTTTTTTTTTTTGTAAAGGGAAGTAAGTGTTGGTGAGGGCATGGACAAATTGGAACCCTCACACATTCTTATGCCTTTGGCACTGATGAGAGTGTAAAATGATTACGGCCACTCTGGAAAACAGTTTGGCAGTTCCTCCAAAAGTTACATGTGGAGTTGTGATGTGATCCAGCAATTCCATCATACATATATACCCTAAAGAATTGAAGGCAGGTGTCCAAACAAATAGTTGGATACTAATGTTCACAGCAGCACTCTTTGCAATAGGCGACAGGTGAAAACACCCAAATGTTCATCAACAGGTGAATGGGTACACCAAATTTGGCCTTTCCACGCAGTTGAATGTTATTCAGCTGTAAAAAGGAACAAAGCACTGATTTATGCTGCAACGTGGATGAACCTTGCGTGGGAACCTAAGTGACAGAAACCAGTCACAACAGGTCACAAACAGGATGGGGCAAAAGTAGGTTTACGGTTGTGGATAATCATACAATAATTAATAATACAAGAATAAACTCTGTTTCATGTACTTACAACTGTAAACCTACTTTTTCCCCCCCTTGTACTATATGATGTCGTTGATATGAAATGCCCAGAAACAGGCACATCTACAGAGAGAAAAAGCAGACCGCTGGGGGTTGGGGGGAGACGGGAATTGGGATTAACTCCCTACTGGATGCGGAACTTCCTTCTGGGGCGTGACAGTCCTGGAAATAGAGGACGATGGCCAAGGAGGATGGGTTTCTTTTTAGGACAATGAAAATGTCCTAAAAGTTGTGGTGATAAATACAAAATTTTGAAAAAAAATTGAGTTATATACTTTAAATGGTATGTGAATTATGTATTTCAATGAAGTTGTTTTAATAAGGAAAGGGATGGATGGTAGGAAGGAAGGAAATGGGAGTCCACTGTCCTTGTGATAAACCAGAAAGGGACTCTCTTGATAAAGTCCCTCAAACTTGAATGTGCTTACAGACCCCTGAGGAACCTGTTAAAATGCAGGTTGTGCCCTGGCTGGTGTGGCTCAGTGGATTGAGTGCAGGCTTCGAACCAAAGGGTCACAGGTTCGATTCCCAGTCAGGGCACGTGCCTTGGTTGTGGGCCAGTAGGGGGTGTGTGAGAGGCAACCACACATTGACATTTCTCTTCCTCTCTTTCTCCCTCTCTTCTCCTCTCTCTAAAAATAAATAAATATTTGAACGAAAATGCAGGTTGTGATTCATAGGTGTGGGGTGGAACCTAGGATCCCGCATTGCCCAGAAGCTTCCTGGTGATGCAGATGCTGCCAGTTGGTTCTAGACTGCACTGCTGAGCAAGCGTGGACATCTCCAGGGTGCCCATCACCCAGCAGCCCTGCTTAGGGGGTGGGCACAGCTGCAAGTGAGTGTCATGCAGCCCTCGTCTTCCAGCCACAGCTGACTGACCTAGGAATGGACATCTGACCCAAGCTGGCCCATCAGAGTCTCCTGGGAATGGAGACTGGAACCTTACACCAGGCGGAGGCAGTCTTTGTTGGTCTCATGAATATTGAAGTGGCGAAAGGCGGTCTGCAGGGAGAGGAGAAGCGGAAAGGAGCAGTGTTCCGTCCCTCTCTGCACTTCCTGCCCCACATCTGCCCCACCCCAGTCTCCCTGTCACTTAACACTTAGAGTGATGTCTGCTCTGCCTGAATGCCGCCAAGCAGTCACTGGTTTTGTTTTTAAATGAACATTTAAGTCGTTTGATGTTTTCTGCTGTTCCAAATAAGTGCTCTTTCCTACCTTGCTTTGCCCACTTGTCCACTTGTTTGTTTTCTTGGATAAACTTTCGGCGGTGGATTTGTACCAGAAAGGTACCAAGACTATACAAAGTTATATTTATTCTCCTATAATGTGAAAACATGCCCTGTTTTATTTTTTTACCTACATTTCTGTTCCTCAGAATATGTCATGGTAAATTGGACAATCCCTGAATAGCAAGTTGTAGCATTTGCTGAGCTTGATTCAGCTCAAATCCTTCAGCCTCTCAGAGTTGGAAGGGACCCTTGCACTCGTCAAGGCCAACCCCATGCCCACAACATCCCTGCAGGGGCTGCTCAGGTCCCCCCCCCCCCCCCCCCGCCACTTCCCTTGCCCACGTGCAGCCTCCTCTGCCCAGGCGAGAGGACTCCTGCTGACTGTGGCTCCGGTCTCTCCTTTGGGAGCCACAGAAACATCCCCTCTCTCCTGGGGCTGCTCAAATGTCTCACTTGGTGGCCTTTTTCAAAAATTATTTTCTTACTGTGGTAAAAAATGCATAATAAAACTTACCATCTTTAACCACTTCTAAGGTGTGTGTGTGTGTGTATATATATATATAGTTCAATAGTGTTAAATATATTCACATTATTGTACAACCAATAGTTCTTCTGGAGAGAAGTGTTTAACCTTACAGAACTGAAACTTTATATCCATTAGACAACTTCACTTGGTAGCCTTTTGAAACTCAAATGGAAAATGGGATTCTGAAAAGGCAAAATTTCCAAAGAAAGAATTACAGTATCTCATTCAACAACTGATTCACACCTTCCAGCTGAGAAATGAGAAACAGTGATTACTTCAAACGTACTGGTACATAACATTTTGATATAGCTTTCAAAATAAGCCATTAAATGCTCAGCTTCTTCCTTGTATTATTATTATCATTATTATTACTACTACTACTACTACCACTACTACCACTACCAGGTAACAAACAGAACTGATATTCTGACCCCCACTTCTGGCAATGGGATGGGGAAGAGGAGGCAGTAGGAGTGAGAATGAGTGCAGGTCAGATGCTGTCTCAATCTGTCAGGGCTGCTGTAACAAAATGGCATAGGTTGGGTGACGTATGAACAACAGAAATCTCTCACAGTTCTGGAGCTGGAAGTCTGAGATCAGGGTGCCAGCATGATTGAGTGAGGGCCCTGGTTCACAGCCAGGGTCTGAGAGTCTCCAAGGTGGCAGAGTTGGACCGGGAAATGTCACCTGCTTCTCCAGGACAATCCTGTCCCTCCAGTGTTTACAGTGTTGTCAGAAGCTCCCACAAGTATGGTATCAATGTGTATCAAGTTAAATTTCCAAGTTTGGTAACCAAACTGTGGTTATGTAAGAGAATGTCCAAGGTAAAAATTCAAACACCATGAAGTATTGAGGTAAGTGAGCAGGGTACCTGCAACGTTCTCATAGATGGTCCAGAAAAAAAAGAAAATACATATAGGAGGTGACAAGGGGAAAGGTTATAGAGCAAATGGGGTGAAATGCTAAAAATGGATGAATCTGGGTAGAGTGAGAAACTGTTGTACTATTCTTAAAACTTATGTAAGTTTGACATAATTTCAAGGTAAAAAGTAAAAAGCAAAGCTGAGGGTTTCTGTGTGGCAGGATCAAAGAATGACCTACTGTGTTTTTTTTTCCCTAGGGTGGCAGTTCTCACAGTGTGGCCTTCGGACCAGCAGCGTCAGAATCGCTGGCACTAGGTAGGTGCACAAAAAAAATTGTTGGGGCTACAAGATTAGGAGCCAGACTTGTATTTCACTATTTTTTTTTACCATGTATGTTTACTTCATTTTCAAAAAAGGTAAATAATGTCAATATAAGTAATTACATTACTTGTATTGTTCCCTTTTATCCTTCACAAAATAGCTAAGTGAGGGCTAGAAGGAACTGTAGGGATTGTGAGGGAATGGAGGCCCAGAGGATAGGCAGCTTGCCCAAGTGACCTCAAACAGCTCTGAGACCCCGGCTGCTTTTTTATGTTTTTAATTGTGGTGAAATTCACATAACATAAAATAGACCATTTTAAAGGGAACAATTCAAGTTGCATTTGGTACATTTAAAATGTTGTGCAACCATCACCTCTTATCTAGTTCCAAAAAATTTTCATCACCCTAAAAGGAGACCCTGTATCCCTTAAGGAGTAACACCCCCTTTCCTCACCCCTGGCAACCACCAGTCTACTTCTGCCTCTACGGACTTTCCCCATTCTGGACATGTCGCGTACGTGGACTCAGACGACATGCGGCCCTCTGCATCTGGCTTCTTCCACTCAGCGTTTTTGAGGTCCGTCTGTGTGTAGCACGTGTCAGTGCCGCATTTCTCTTTGTGGTTGAATAATATATTACATTATGTGGCTATAGGCCACATTTGGTTTATCCATTCACTTGTTGATGGACATTTGGGATGTTTCCACCTTTTGGCTGTTATGAATAGTACTGCTGTGAACACTCGGGCACAGCTTTTTGTTGGAGTCCCGGTTTTTAATTATTTGGGGTTTGTGACTCTGCCCCCTTTATTCCTTCTTTGCATTGCCTGCCAAATGTTGCCTGTGTTTTGTGTAACAGTCTTTGAAAGGGATCAGCAGGTAGGTCTATCCTATCAGCTCTTGGAGAGGATGGTGCTGTAGTTTCATGTATGGCCCACGAGGTGGCGCTCACACTTAGGAAAACTGCCTCACTAGCCAGGTTCTCCAGGCTTCCTTAGGTTCTTTGTGTCCTTCGTTCTGCCAGAAGTGGAAGAATTTCCTCTTGGCCACTCTGGAGGGCTAATGGCAGAAACAGCAGCTTCACACCCAATACTCCTGTGACTGACCCGCATCTGTATACCCAGAGAGATTAGGTTGTGCATAACCTGAGAACTTTGTTTTTGCTTCAGACAGCTTTTTAAGGTTCTAATTGCTTCCTGCCACTGAAAGCACAAGATGATTAAGTGTCTAGGGTGTCAAACCAACATTATAGACATTACTTCATAGTGAGAATTTCCTTGGTATTCATCGGTTTAAAGGGTGGGTTCCCTTAAAGTTACAGTGAGTCTGATTCACAGAGCTCAGGTGCAAGAAACATTACGTCTGTTTTTCCAATTCACCCCTAACAGGGTTCTTGGCAACATTGTTTAGAGTACTAAATGTTGGTAATGGCTCAGTGGGGGACTCTCCAATCTCCATGTCCCCTCCTTCAGACAAAAGACCCAATTTGAGGGGTGGAGGGTCCATCCCTGCTTCTCAGTGGAGAGTGCCTCTCTAGGCTACAAGGGTGAATATCACTCAGGTCTAAGTAAATCACATCTCACCCCTCTGGCCACTGTGATTGGCTGGGGCTAGGGGTGGGTTGTCACATCAGCTGGATCAATCAGCCAGAACCTCAAGATCTTGGTCTGAGCTAGCAAAAAGCTTTCTTGCAGCTAGAGGGCCTGAGCCTGGCAGGTGTGAGGCGAGGATTCTTAAGGGCTGTTGGCTCTCCTAAGGAGCCAGACCCGCCAGAAGGAAAATGGGTGGGGACGGCCTGGAAACGAAGCCCATGTGACAGAGGTAGTAACCAACAGATGGAAACTTTCTGAACTTATGAACAAAGCCATGGCCAAAGCCAAGATCCCAGGATTTTGGAATATGGGAGCCATCTTTTTTTTTAAACACTGGTTTAAATTGGGTTTTCTGATACAACTAAAATGTTCTTAAGTGATAGATTATTTGTAAAAAAACAAAAAATAAAACCCACTTCCAGCCAAGATGGAGGCGTAGGTGGACACACTGTGCCTCCTCTCACAACCAAAATTAAGGACAACAAAGATTTAGAAACAAGAAAACAATCGGAACAGATAGAAAATTGAATTGTACAGAAGTTTGACAACAATTCACTCAGACCGGTAAGAGGGGCGGAGTTGGCAGTGGCAGAAAGGGATCAAGGCAGGAAAAAGCAGTGGCTAGTGGTCTGGGACGCGCAGGTGGCAGTTGGCACACCCCAGGCGCAGAGGCGGTGGTTACCGGGGGCAGGGAGGCAACGAGCAGACCCAGCGAGGCGCACAAGGCGGCTGACCGCTGTCACACATTCCCTCACAGATAAACCAGGTGAAAACGGGCAGCGAGACAGACTGTGCAACCCAGGACCCCAGCGCCAGGAAGTGAGGTCTAAGAGCACCAATTAAAAACACTTGTGGGGGCTAAGGTGCCAGGAGAGACTCCCAGCCTCACAGGAGAGTTTGTTGGAAAGACCCACAGGATCCTAGAACGTACACAAGCCTACCCCATGGAAATCAGCACCAGAAGGGCCCAATTTGCTTGGGGGAAGCAGCGGAAGGGACTGGAATCCAAGAGAGAGGAGCAAGCACCATTGTTCCCTCTCGGACCCCACCCCCACATACAGCGTCACAACCCAGCAACTGGGCTGCCCCACCCTAGGGAACACCTAAGGCTCCGCCCCTCACTACATAACAGCCACAACCAGACCAAAAAACAAACAAACAAACAAAAAAACAAACAAAAATGGCTCAAATGGGAGAACAGATCAAAGCTCCAGAGCCAATTCATCTAAGTGACCAAGAGATAGCCAACCTGTCAGATGCACAGTTCAAAGCCCTGGTGATCAGGATGCTCACAGAATTGGTTGATTTTGCTCACAAATTACATGAACAAATGAAGGCTACAATAAGTGAAATGATGGAAAATGCACAGGGAACCAACAGTGATGGGAGGAAAACTGGGACTCAAATCAATGGAGTGGACCAGAAAGAAGAAACAAACAAACAAACAGAAAAGAAGGAAGAAACAAGGATTCAAAAAAATGAGGAGAGGCTTAGGAACCTCCAGGACATCTTTAAACGTCCCAACCTCTGAATTATAGGGGTCCCAGAAGGGGAAGAAGAAGAGCAACAAGTGGAAAACTTATTTGAACAAATAATAAAGGAGAACTTCCCCAATCTGGCAAAGGAAATAGACTTCCAGGAAGTCCAGGAAGCTCAGAGGGTCCCAAAGAAGTTGGACTCAAGGAGGAACACACCAAGGCATATCAGAATTACATTAGCCAAGATTAAAATGAAGGAGATAATCCTAGAAGCAGCAAGGGGTAAGGAGGCAGTTACCTAGAAAGGAGTTCCCATCAGACTGTCAGCTGATTTCTCAAAAGAGACTTTATAGGCAAGAAGGGGCTGGAAAGAAGTATTCTAAGTTATGAAAGTCAAGGACCTACATCCAAGATTGCTCTATCCAGCAAAGATTTCATTTAGAATGGAAGGGCAGATAAAGTGCTTCTCAGTTAAGGTCAAGTTAAAGGAGTTCACCATCACGAAGCCATTATTATATGAAATGTTGAAGAAATTTATCTAAGAAAAAGATAAAAAATATGAACAGTAAAAAGACAGCAAACTCACCATTATTAACAACCACACCTAAAACAAAAGCAAACTAAACAAACAACTAGAATAGAAGCAGAACCACAGAAATGGAGATCACATGGAGGGTTAGCAACAGGGGAGTGGGAGGAGGAGAGAGGGGGGAAAATGTACAGAGAACAAGTAGCATAGATGGTGGGTAGAAAATAGACAGGGGGAGGGTAAGAATAGTGTGGGAAATGTAGAAGCTAAAGAACTTATGACACATGGACATGAACTAAAGGAGGGAAATGTGGGTGGGAGGGGGTGTGCAGGGTGGAGGGGAATGATGGGGGAGAAATGGGACAACTGTAATAGCATAATCAATTAAAAAAAAAAAAATATATATATATATATATGACCCTTCCCAGAAGTAATCTCACCCCAAATCATGAGATTTTGGATTAATTTGGTAGTAAGGCATCACCCTAAATCCTCATTGGGTAAAGAGGCATTTTCTTTAGAGAATTATTGAAATATAGAAGTGAAATACGAGTACCATGAGGGCAGGGATGGCCGTTTCAGCTGACCAGCCTGTCCCTGGTGCCACCACATACTCCACCTTGCAGTGTGCTGCCCCCACCCCGGGAGCAGGCCACAGGCGGGCTGGGAGAAGGGGCTGTGCAAATCTTTGCCCTTTGCTGCACTGGTACCATCAAAGCTGAAATGCAGTTTTGGGTTCATTGGCAGTGCACCCCATTTCTTCGTGAAGCAACGTGAGCTGGGCTGTCCTGTGGGTGCCGACGACTGGTCCATGAAACCCTAGTCTCCTCCTCCCTGAGACACACTTATTTCAGGTATGAACATTTGTAGAATAATTACATTTACTCGTATATGAATCTATGATCTAATAATTAGGTTTACTTTATCTCATTATTTTAAATGCAGTAACATTGTTTTGCTTTCATCATTTGTATAATGCTTCCTATTACAGTTACATGCTATTTTTTAACATATGGCAATAAGGTTTTTTTTTTTTAAATTTTTATCTGAATGAGTTGATTTAAAGAAAAAAGTAAATGATAACACAGATATATGCATATATGACAAAAAGTGTGAAGTACTATTCAACTAAGTGAAATTATTCTTTAGTGGACTGGGATCATTTATCAGATAAGGCTTAGTTGGAGGGACATAAGGCCAGGGGTCAAACAATGAGCTTCATTACTTCCCCAACACTGTCTGCAAAAATTATGCAAAAGGTGTTGTTTTCCTTAAGAGAGGATCAAACTTTTCCTCAGATTCTTACAGGACTCTGTGAGCCAAACATGATCACTAACTTCACAAACTGCTGTAAGTCAGCTCTTTCTGCTCCAGTTCTACTGCTCACCGAGGAAGCTCTGATTCCTAATTTACTAGGAATACGAATTACTAATTGGCCAGGTCCCTTGACTAAAGGAAGGCAGTCTTCTGGATAGGAGACTCAGAAGGTCTGGTTACTGGAAATGCAGGCCTCACTTAAAATGAGTAAACTGACGTCTGGTTTCCAAATCAGTCTCATGAAATTGGTCCAGCATGAGTCTGTCTCATCTGATCTGATATGTGTTTCAACTTCAGCATAGAGAACTACTCTTGGACGTGGGGTGTCTGCCTGAGGGCAGGGCCAGGAGTCTTGTGTAGATGTCATCCTTAGTGCCCAGCACAGAGTGTGCACAGGCAGGCAGGCCATAGGTATCTGGTAATTAAAATACGTGAAACAAAAGCCATTTACCCACAGTAGGGAGGGGTGTGGTTGGCACACAAACACAGGGATGCCATACCTCTGTGGCAACATTTCCTTGGACTACTGAGACAGAGGAAGAGTTACCCAAGAAGTGAAGATTAGCGCTGTTTTTTAATGAGTTTTAGTGCAGAATACAAAGCAAGGTGCTAGCTGTGGCCTCAGTGCCAGCACAATGGTAAGTAGATTTCTTCCCTCAAAGATAAGTTAGAAAAGTGTATCAGAAAGCCGCCCCGAAGCTGGTAGTATTGTTGCGGTTTCAAAGGCTTTCCATCCATATGTCCTTTGCCCTACACCCACCCAAAAGGAATTCAAATTCTGGGACTTTCTTGATCCAAGAGATTTTGTGGGAGAATTTCTCTTTCAAGATGTTTAGAGGGTAAGGGCCTTTTTTTCTAGGTTCTGTTGTTGATCTTGTTGAACTTTACGTCACTGGGTGGGTAAGGAAGCCAGTGTAGTTCTTTATGAGTTCTTCTGAGGAACTTTGATCGTGACCTGTAAAAGGAGTGCAGAGAAGTTCTTAAATTCTCGTGCTGACCTGTAGGCTCCCTCAGCCGGGTGCTGCCTGAGTGCGAGCAGAGGGCTTCCCTTCCTTCTCACACCTGCCAACCCCAGGAACCACCAGGGCTGTGTTCAGTGCGACATCCCACGCGGCCTCATTGGTCCCAGTCAGTTGTGATTGTCACAGGACTGGGGACAGGGTGGGAATTCCTACTGGCACCTGGAGGGAAAGGGTCAGGGTTGCTGCCCGGCAACCCTAGACCACACAGGACAGACCCCTCGACAAAGAATTATCCCAGCCCCATGTCAGCAGTGCTGCGGTTGAAAGACCCTAACCCGGATCTATGTTTCCCTCCAAAAGAATCAAAGGGGAAACAGTACGGTGCTGAAGCCTGCAGCCACCTCACTGTGCTAAGTGGGAAGATTCCAGGCTCAGACGGCTTTGGGGTCGAATCCCAGCTTCCCCCTCCTGGGCAAGAACTTCACCGCTACCTGCTGTGCTTCCTCATCTGTAAAATGGGATAGTCAGAGTGTCTACTTCTTAAGGCTGCTGTGTGCATTGATCAGGATGCCATCCATCAGAGAGGCTAGCATAGATTCTGGTACACCATAAGCACTCAGTAAAAATGAGTTCAAAAGAAGCAATTTTCTTATCGGTCCCCCTTGCAAACTTGACTTCTCTCCTGAAAAATCCCTCATTTTTGTTAGTATCATCCCTTGAGTTCCAAAGCTCACGATACAGGAATCTTTATCAAGAGACTAAGCACATTGCCTGGCACCATGTGGGTGCTGGGCTGATGAACTGAGCCCTGCCACTTCTTTCTCCAAAAGCTTTCTCCTCTCCTCCCCAGCTCAGTTCCCCAGGCCTTCCGTATCACAGCTGTCACATTAGGATTCCCCCACGAAGCACCTCAGCTTGAGCTTCCTCTTTTCAGGCCCCCCACCCCGCCGCCCCCGCCCTCCAGTCCACCCGTAGATACCGCAGTTCCTCGGGCTCAGGCCTCCTCCTCCCTGGCCCCTCCCTCCACATCTAAATAACCTCGTCCACACTGCTGTTTGATAAACAAGTTACAGGCCAGTGACGTCAATGTCAACTTCAAATCTGGGTCTTGCTTCCCGTAGAGATGGGAAGTCGGCTATAAACAAGCGTGTTTAGTTTGTTCCAGGGAGCCTCCTGAGAACACAGGTGTGTCTTCTCAGCCCTTTGCTCTCCGACTGGCCACTGCAGGACTGAGCGAGGACCACTGCCCTCTCTCCCCCTGCTCGCTGCCCCGCCGCTCTGCCTGCCCCGAGCCTCCTCTGCCAATCCTGGGGAAGCCCAGCTTGGCCCTTTCTCTTTCCTCTGTATACCAACTGTGCGTACGTTTCCTGGTTCAAGTGCAATTTGTGTTCATTGTAGAGAGAAAATCTCTTTTGCTTCAGTGTGTCTTTCCTGTCTTTTTCATATTTACAAATGAAGCCCTCTGCGTATCTATGTATGTGCACATACAGTTTTTAAATTGGACTTATACTGCATATATTACTTTGTATCCTGCTTTTTTACTTTAGAGGATGAGCACTTTCCAAATCAAATATCCTACAAAAATATTTTAATGTCTATTTAGTACTCCGTGATCAGGATGTTCCCTAATTTACTGAACATTTACATTACCGATGTTTCCCTCTTAAGAGAGATAATGCTGCAATAAATATTTATGGAAATGAGGCTTTCTTTGTTTTTCTGAAGTTCTCAGGCTATATATTCCTATCGCTGAAATTGTAAAATCAATTTGGGTGTGGATATGGGTCCGCTGAGGGCCCTTGATAATCTAATAATGCCTCATAACTGTTATTAGATTTTCCTTGCTGCTTCGGCCCACTGGGGTCTCTCCTTCCTCTCGGGCTCTGTAGAGCTTGGCGTGTAAGGAAGCCCAGCAAAAGACTGCGTAGGCTGGGCAGCAGCCTGTCTCCAGTTCTTTCTCTCGGGTTTTGGCCCTATTTTGTTGCTTCTCTGGCATAAAACAAGACACCAGCAGTAGCACCGAGGGACTGTCATGGGGGAGAGGCCAAGAAGGCCCCGCAACTCACGGTTTTCACTTCGGTATATGCCTGCAGGCCATACTCTCCCAGCTCCCGGCCATTCCCAGACATCTTGTAGCCCCCAAATGGCGACTGGGCCCCGAACACATCGTAGCAGTTGACCCTATAATTCGAAACAAGATTTCAGAAGTCACCCTCGGGGGATGTGTCATGCCCCGTGGACTTCCTAGGTTGCTCCAAAATGTCATACAGAAAAAACGGGTGGGAGGAGCCACAGTAATAATAACCAGCCACATAGGAGTCGAAAGCAGCTCCACAAAATAAAGCCATAGGTCACCCTCATCCTTCATGACATGGTCACAGGGGGATGTCAGTGGCAGGGAGCACCACGTGGCTGCACCCCATTTTAACAACTCGTTTTGCTAATTAACTGCTAAGCCCTTTTTTTGCAATTTTTAAAAAGTCATGAAATTTTAATTGAATTCGAAACTCACCATTTTAAGGTGTATAATTCAGTGTTCTATAGCCTATTTACAATGTTGTCCAAACTATTACCTCTAAGTAATTCCAGAATATTTTCATCACTGCAGAGACAAACCCTATACCCCTCATTCTGCTCCCCTTCCTAACCCCTGGCAGCCACTAATAATCTGCTTTCCGACTCGATGGATCTGCCTGTTCTGGACACTTCCTGTAAATGGAGTCGTACGGTGTGTGGCCTTTGGTGCCTGGCTTCTCTCACTCAGTCTCACGTTTTCAAGATTCAGCTATGTTGTAGCAGGTGTCAGCACTTCTTTCCTGTTTGTGGCCAAATGGCATTTCCGTGCATGGAGACCATATTATGTTTATCTGTTCCTCAGCTGGTGGACTCCTAGGTTGTTTCCGCCTTTCGATTGTTGCGAATAATCTGCTATGAACGTGAACATTCCGGTACACTTTTCTGCGTGGATGTATATTTCTGTTTCTCTTGGGTATACATCCAGGAGTGGAATTGCTGGGTCCTATGGTAATTCTGTGTTTAACTTACTGAGGAATTACCAGACTGTTTTCCTATGGCTGCAACATGTTACATTCTCACCAGCCATGTGCGAAGGCTTCGGATTTCCCCACGTCCTCGCCAACACTTGGTATTTTCTGGATTTTAAAATTACTACCATCCTCATGAGTGTAAAGTAGGTGCTAAGCTTTAAGATCGTGTGACGGCCTTTAGCTCTGGTCTCCTGCCCTCGCCCCAGCTCGGTGAGAAGCCCTCAGTCATCCATGTGCTTGTCCAGGAGCAGCTGCACAGGCAGGTGCACTGGAGGGCACTTTAACCTCCTGGAGGTGAGGAGGCAGGAAAGCTCTCATCTGTCTGCTGCGCCACACACACCGAGCCAGGAGCAGCTGGGCCCGTACCCCAAATTCTGGGATGTGAGCACTGGATTCTGGAAGACCCTGGCTTTAAGGATCCCTGCCTGGGAGTGAGGGGCTGCTGGAAGGCTCTTACCACACAGTGCCCGCCTGGAGCGCTTGGGACAGATAATTGGCTTTGTCCAAGTCCTTTGTGAAGACAGCTGCAGCCAGCCCGTACTTGGAATTGTTGGCTCTCCCAACAACTTCCTCTATGGTCTTGAATTTCAGGATCTGCATCACTGGCCCAAAGATCTATGAGAGAGCAGAGTGGGAGGGAGTGGCAGACATGGAACCACCTGCTCTCCAGCTTTCACAGCACTGAGCAGACAATTCCAGACGTGGCGGCGCGTCCCTAGACAGGCCCTAACAGTCCCAGGGGAAGACGACAGCTCCCAAGCTCACTGAAACACAAAAGGAAGGAAGCTGATGGGGACTGGTTACCTTCTATGTGCCAGAGGCTTTACCACCATGTATTACTTCTGAACAGTTCTGCAGGGTGTGCATTACTGGCATGATACACAAAGCTTTAATGTCAAAAAATTTAAGTCCGTCATTCAGCAAGGCATCCACTGGATGCTGAAGAAACAACTGTGAACAAAATGCAGTCTCTGCTCTTAAGACATTCCAGGTTTTTCTTGTACTTTCCCTGACCTGTTCCTGGAATGAACCAATTCCTCAAGGAATCCTGGTTCCCTTTAGTGAGGAAAGGGGTTTAGAAACCAAGATGTGGGAGCTACGTGTGCTTGTTGCTGTCGGGGTGTAGCTGCTCTCAGCCCTCTCAGCGGGGAGGACTAGGGGGCTGAAAGTGATCGTAATGCCGTCGGGTGGTTAGAATATAAGCACTCTGAGCAGTGTGACGAGTGTCAGAGCCCCCAGAGGACCCGCCCGGCTGAGGGAGTGGTGGGGAGGAGGGGCATCTGGGGCGGCCCCATGGGGGTGACAGTTGAGCTGTGACACAGGAGCGGAAACTGGCCAAACCTGAGTGGGGGCGAGGATCAGGGAGGAGGGAACCAGAGTTCAGGGCCGCGAACACCCCGCGTCCCTTCTCACGAAATCCCAGGAGGAAGCGAGGGCTCCGTGAGGAAATGGCCGACTCAAGACTGGAAAGCATCACGACAGAGGTAGGAGAAGACTGCCGCGAGCTGCCTGTGGTCGGAGCCGGGACGGTGAGCCCCCTGGAGGCCTCGGGTGCTGGCAAAGCAGGGGCGCAACGCCCCCACCCTTCCAGGAAATCGACATTTGAGATTTACAAAAAAAGCACCAAAGTATTCATGAGGGGAAAAAAGGCAGAACTCTGTTGGACTTTCTTACCCTGGCTTTGCATTTGAATATTATTTTACTTTGAATTATACATGAAAGGGGGCGACACCATAATACTTTCCCTGACAGGGCTGCTACAGGGCTTCATCCAGCTGGGGGAAGAGGGGTAAAGGCAGAGCACATGTTTTGGCTATCCCTGGCTCTCCAGGGTCTACGGAGAGCCTGGCACGTAGTAGGCACTCAATAAATATTTGCGACATGAATGAATGAAACAGAGCTGCTGCCCTGTGTTCCTGGTGAGTGCCGAGGCGGAGAACACCAAAGGGAGTCTCGCCACGTGGGGAAGTCAGCCTTTCAGTCCAGTCCGATGCCCAGCTTACACGAAGACCGTAAGAAAGGCTGGGCGATGTCATTCCTTGGTTCCTGGCTCGCAGGGACCAGAACACAGTGGGCCTGCGGGCGGTGCCAGGGAACAGAGATGCTTTCCCTGACCGGGTCGCCAGGAGAGGCTGAAGAGGAGACTGACAGGACCAGAAGTGAATTGTAAATAACTTGTCCTAGGCATAGAGCCAGGACTTTCCCAAAGCCAGCTGCTGGGTCACAGTGTCAAGATGCTGCGCTAGACCATCCGCTTCTAGGAACATTCCTGAGCTCTGGCCCCACGCTCACCTCCTCCTTTGCGATGGTCATACCATCTTGCACATCTCCAAATACAGTGGGCTGGATGAAGTAGCCACGGTCAGCAGCCGCCCCTCCACCACACAGCAGCTTCGCCCCCTCCTCCTTCCCAGACTTGATGTAGCCGAGGATCTTCTTAAACTGAGTTTCATCCACCTGCAGGAGAAGGAGCCCAGAGTTACAGAGATGCTAGAGCCAGACCTCTGCCAGCTTCAGGCTGGGAGCCACCCTTGCAAGGGGACAACTGGGAAATGGGCCAAGGTCAATGAGTAAGCAAGGCTTGGGGAGGAAGTACAAAAGGCCAGTAAATAAGAGAAAAAGTTCAACAACCTCCTTAGCCCTCAAAAACTGCATAGCAAACCATTGTTTCTATTTCTCAACTATGACATTACTAAAAATTTAAAATAGAAAGAAAATACATTGACAGCAAGGGTATGCTACATGCACAGTAATATTCATACACTGTTAAAAGGACTAATAAATATGTTCTCTGTCATATCTCAAGTTTCAAAAAAGAGGACTGTAAGCTGGTACAGCTCTTTGGGCCAGTAGTTTGTTAATAGCAGTCAAAAATTAAAGCTCACACCCTTGGATCCAGCTACTAAACTTCTAGGAACTTACTCTACATGTGACAAAGGGACCTGGACAAGGATGTTTATTGGGGAGCACTTTGTAAAAGCCCCAAACGGAAACAGTGCTAAGTGCCCATCAGTAGAGGGGCCAGTCAGTACGATCACGGCACCCCGCATGCTGTGCTGTCGTTAATGACAGACCTGTGATGACCAACACACACTACGTATTGTCCCTGCTTTGTTGAAACAGACACCCAGAAACCTCACTCCGTGAGTGTGATGGCCCATGGGGAAGGACATGGATGGGAGCCAGGGGGTTCTTATATTTTAAACACTTTTAAATTAAATTTGTATACAAATTTGTATTACCTTAATGATTACATAAAGAAAACAAGAGAGAAAAAGAGATGTCGAGATTCATAGCAGGACCACTCAGAATAGCCCAGAAGTGGAAACCATCCGAGGGTCACCAGCCTCCACCCCACTCCCTAGAGGTAACCGTGGTCAGTAGATCTGCACGTATCCTTCTGGTAGATGCATTTTTAGGGGTGACCAAGGCCCAGGAACTGAGCATTCCCCTTTGCACAAACACTCCTAGTATTTCTTATGTAGATGAAATTATCATTAATCTCCACTCCACAGCCAGGGCACCCTGTGAGTCATGAAGGGCAGGTGTTAAGGATGAGAGAATGACAGTTCAGAGAGGGCATGTGGCTTCTCATGGACACACAGCTCGTACATGGCAGGGCTGAGACTGGAAGCCCTGCCTGCCTGACTCTGAGGGCCAGGCCTTTCCTACCTCCCCATGCTGGGTCCAGGCACCCAGACCCACCTGCGGCCCCTGCTCAGTCTGGCTGTCAAAGGGATTCCCCACCACCCGAGACTTGGCCCGGGTGACGCTCCGCTCCACAAACTCAGTGTAAACATCCTCCTGCACGAAGGTCCGGGAGCCTGCACAGCAGCACTGGCCCTGGTTGAAGAACAGGGCGAAGTGGGCCTGCTCCACGGCCCAGTCCACTGGGGAGGCAGAGAGACAGCTGTCAGGAGAGAAGGATGACCCTGGCCCCAGGGGCTGCCTGCCCCATCACTCCATTCATCCCAACAAGCCTGCTGGGGGCCAGGCCATGTGCCAGAACAAGAGGGCCCTGATCGCTCCCTTTTGCGCTCATAGCGGCCACCGTGCACAGTGGTAACAGAGCCAGTGGCAGCTGGGGGACCAACCCAGGCACCAGGCAGCCTCAGGCGGTGGGAGAGGTGGCCCCAGGGAGGGAAAACCTGGGAGCTCCTCTGCAGGACCAGGAAAAAGGATGTGACGGGAGAAAAGGTGTCTGAGAGGAAGCATGGGCACAATTGGGTAATGAAGCAGCCCGGCCTGGCTGATTTCAAGGAGCAAAGAGGACAGAGCCACCCCTCCCGGGGTTGCGCTGGCTGGAGGGTGGTGCTGAGGAGCCCAGCCTCCGTCCTGAGGCCCTGGCGCGGACATGGATGCCGACGGACAGCGAGGGCTGCCGCAGTGAGGGACCACAGTACAGACAGCCAGTGGCTGCCCTCAGCGCCAGACCTGCTTCCAGAAACACTCACTGTCGGCGTCTGACATGATGATGTTGGGGCTCTTTCCCCCCAGCTCCAGGGTCACTCTCTTGAGGTTACTACTCCCTGCAGCAACCTGGATCTGGTGGCCAACCTGCAGGATAGCAGAAACAGAGACAAGCTCTCAGTGCGGGGACAGAGAACCAAACGCTCGCACAGACCCAGGACAGAGAACCCCACCACGCGAGGGAGTGGCTGGATTACAAGAAACTTGGAGCACTTCACCAAGTCTGGCCACCCGGTCCCTGTCACTGCCCCACCCCTCTGCGCTCTCAGAATGACGCTGACAGTAACAACACAAGCAACCATTGGCTATGTGGCTTCTACGTACCGAGACCGAGCACCACCTACATACCCGGCACGGCGCTAAGTGCTTTGTGTGCATTAAATTCAGTCCTCACGATGACCTCGGAGGTAGGGGTGGCCCTGTTCCCTGATTTATGTTTTTTTATTTTTAAGATTTGTTTAAAATTTATTTTTAGAGAAAGGGGTAGGGAGGCAGAAAGAGGAGAGAAACATCAATGTGTGAGAGAGACATCAATTGGTTACCTCTTGTGCACCCCCAGCGGGGGACCTGGCCCACAATCCAGGCATGTGCCCTGACTGGGGATCAAACTGGCAACCTTTTGGTTCACAGGACGACCTCCAGCTCACTGAGCCGCACCAGTCAGGGCGACCATTTTCCTTGATTTAGAAGTATGGGAGCTGCATCTCAGACTGCTCAAGTCATGCATTCCAAGTCACAGAGCCGGTTAACGTGGAATCAGAATTCACACTCAGTCCAGCAGCAGTTCACACCCACAATCCTGTCTCCTTCCCGTGACGTTTAGAGTGCAGTCCCCTGCACATGGGACACTCTGAGGGCAGGGATGGGGTGCGTCTCACCTCCACATTCTCAGAACCTGTCACAAAGCCGCCTCTGTACTTGTTGAATGAACATGTGCTGCACGGATACTGCCATCCTCATTTTAAAGGCAACGAACAGAGCTCCAAGGACATTCAGTGAGTCACCCGCGTCATAACGACAGGGCCAAATTTGAACAACTGTCTTTCCGAAGCCCACGCTCCGTACCCATCAGGGCAGTGCTGGTCAAGGCGCCTGATATGGCCAAGGTGCTCGGGCAGGCAGCCAGCTCTGGGCTTCATGAGGTCTAGACAGCCTTGCCTACTGATCCCGCATGGGGTGCCGGCCCCCCAGCAGCAGCTGGAGTGCCCACCAACCCACAAAGGGCGTGACCCTGCATGGTCACTCCTGGCACACTCACTTGAGCTACTCAAGGGCAGTCCTGGGCTAGACCCCCACACAGCACCCAGAGGCTAATCTCGAACGCATCATCTTTTCAGGATGGGGAGAGCTTGGGCCAAACACCCAACAAGCTTGAGGTCCTGGGGACACCTCACCTCGGTGGAGCCTGTGAAGGCTACTTTGTCCACATCTGGGTGGGAGGCGATGGCAGCCCCCGCCTTGGGGCCAAATCCAGGAATGATGTTGACCACGCCAGGGGGAAAGCCAGCCTGTGTGCAGACAGCCGGGAGACACTGGGCGTCATTCTCCCACCCCAAAGGGCCTGGACGGGGAACACACATCCCTTCCCAGAGAGGCTAAGGCAGCGTGTCCCAGACTCGGCACAAGCAGTCTATGGGTCCTGCTCAGGAATTCTAAATGGTGCAGCACCAACGTGACTTGTGGAGTTCCCTGTAGCTGTTGTCTGCCCCCCACCCCCCACGGTATTCACTTAGAACCATTTCATTATTCAAAGGGGTCTTACAGTGAAGCCCCAGGTAGAAAGCAGGTGAGATGGGGCCTCTTGGACTGAAGTGTGGTGATAGGAGAGTGCTTGGCTCCTGCTCTACCAAAACCCCCACTTTGGGCCCCTCCTCAGAACTCCTGTAGAGCGAGCCTGTACGAGAGCATTTGGAGGTCACTGTGGACAGCCACGCACCTCCTTTATCAAGTTGGCCACATAGAGGGCAGTGAGTGGAGTCTGCTCAGCCACCTTCATCACAACCACGTTTCCGGTCGCCAAGGCTGGGCCCAGCTTCCATGCTTGCATCAAGAGTGGGAAGTTCCACTGCAAGAAACAACAGCCACCCCCAAAATCCAACCCACAGAAGGTGACTTCCCAGAGAGTAGACACAGCAGCGACTTCTCTGAACATCTTGCGCCCCATCCCCCTAACTTGATCATAGGTTCAAGGCAGATGGTCAAGGCAGGTGTGGGTGAAGTAACAGTGACTCACATTCATGAGTGCTTTGTCTGTGCTAAGCACCACGCAAAGCTGTTACATTCAGTCCTCCCCGCCCCTCCACTTTAAGACAGGTTCTCTGTTCGCTTCCACTTTGCAGCTCAGGAAACTCAGGCTTAAGGGGAGAGTGACTTGCCCAAGGTCACAGAGTTCATGAGTGGTGGGGCTGGGACCTGAACCCAAGTTGGCTTTGTCAAAGTTCTCAATCAAGGGCCTGCCGGAGATTGCTGCATCTTGAGGCACCCCCAATAAACCTTCCTTTATTTATTGGAAGCTACCACTCACCGGAATGATCTGCCCGCACACGCCCACAGGCTCGTGGCGGGTGTAACTGAAGAAGTCCCCGTCGATGGGAATGGTTCTCCCATGGTACTTATCAGCCCAGCCGGCATAATAACTTTAAAAAAATGAAGTCCAAGTTTAATCAATGACTGTCAGGGATTCCCTATAAACTCTGGCAGGAAGAAAAGACTCAAACTGTCCAACCGAGTGATTCTGAGAATTGCCCTCACTCTTGCCTTGTCCCCAGAACAACTGCTAAGGTTACAATAATCCACTCTAGGGAGCCAACCTCTAGGTCTCAGAATCACCTAGGATGCTCCTAAAAAAATGCCAAATTCCAAGAGCCCACTTCCCACACTCAGTCTGGCTCTCTGGGGTGGATGCCCGGGGATCGGCATTTTTCATATGCATTCAGATTTCCCAAGCCATGGCTGTGGTGCCAGCCAAGCATCACCGATCGGCACCCGACAACCACAGAGCAGGTCTAGCAGAAACATGCAAACCCATCTGAACAGTCCCCAGACAAGCAAGTCATCGACTGGGCCCCAGCCCTTGTACAGCTTATGGCCTAGACACACAGGGACACAAGCGACGTGGCAAATTAGAGCTGCGGAAAAGAAGGGCATGTGCTTATGGCAGGTGGCGGTTCCATTTTCAGGGAAGTAGGAAAAATGAGAGATGATACCTGCAAGGTAAATAGATTACTGATGTGCGTGCGTCAGGCAAGGTTAGCCTGAGGCCGCAGTTGGCCTGGGTTTGAATACGGGTTTGTGACGCTGGGGAGAAAAACAGCCTGGGGGTTGCCAACCTACACAAGTGGAGGCATGGCTGTTCCCTTCCTCCCAGGTCTGTATTACCTGTGTTTCACATGCCTCAGAAGAGTTATTTAATCAGCACGAAGGCATACTGCTAAAACTCAGGGAGGCCTGAGCCTCTGCCAAGATGTGCCAGGCATCTCTCTGGGGCATCCCTGTAGAGTGAGGTTCTTGACTTGGCACTACTGACGTGTGTGGGGGAATGATTCTCTGTGGTGTGGGGCCTTCCAGTGCATTGCAGGATATTTAGCAGAGTCCCTGGCCTCTACACAGTAGGTTTCAGTAGCACCCCTTCCCACCTAGTTGTGACAACCAAAGATGTCTCCAGACGCTGCCCACTGTCCCCCAGGTGACATAACTGCCCTGGTTGGGAGGCTGCTGTGTTGCCCAACCTCGACTCTTCTGGTGCTGCTTCTCCTTCTCCACCTCTGTCCAGGGGAACAGCTGTCATTTGCATAGTGATCTCTCCACCCTCATGCACCACAGCTGGCCAGACTCAAGGCCAGCCTCTCAGGGTCCCTCCTCCAGGAATCTGGCTTTGGGACTAGGAGACTGCCCCTTTGTTTTGCCGGAATCGTGCAAACAGAAGCAAGCCCAGGTTCCAACGTGCAGAGGCTGGCCCTGAAGGAGGTTGCTGGTAGGAAAGAAGTGAGGGGCAGGGGTGGGCAGCAGCGGCACTCAGCGGCCTTCCAGATTTAAGAGTCCTGACTGCATTGCCCAAGTTAGACTGAGCCTCTGTTGCTGACAGAGAGCTCCAACAAAGCCCTCCTTCCTCATCTTGTGTTTCTTGGTCACAAAAATGTTTCTGATCAAACTAACTCAAAGCTAGCAAGAGGAAGGAAATAATAAAGATTAGAGCAGAGGCAGCTGAAATGGAAAATAGAAAGAATCAACGAAACCGAAAGTTGGTTCTTGGAAAACAGTCACAAAATTGACAAACATTCCACTAGAACAGGGAGAAAGGGAGGCAACACATATCACCGAAATCAGGAAGCGAAGCGAGGACATTACGACCGGCCTCACGGTAATAAAAAGACAACACTATGAACAACTGAGACCAGCAAATAGGAGAACCTAGGTGATATGGACAAACGGAACTAAAGCATAAATCACCACAACTGACTCCAAAAGCAAAAGAAACTTTTATGACTAGATTACAATTTCAGTACTGAGTCTAATAGAATATGTTCCTCCAAGTCTTGTGATCCTTTTACATTATTCTGTTTCTACGCCCCAGCAGCAGCCCCTCCCCTTTGGCCCGGCCAGGATAAAGACCAGGAAGCCTGAGGCCCTACCGGAGACATTTGAGGACCATGTCCAAATCCACCAGGTAGGAGATGATGTAAGGCTTGCCATTGTCCAGCGTCTCCAAGGCCTGGGAAAAGAAAACAGGATCAGCACAGACATGCAGGCGCAGGAATGAATCGCAGCAAATGAGTGACAGCATTGTAGAGGCTCAGCATGGACTGAGAGGGGCCTATGGCCACTTGGGGCCGCTGAATGCTGCAGCATTTCCGGGCCATTGCCTCTCCCCCTCCAAAAACAGGGAGAATGAGGAGGGGGGTGGGAGGAACAACTCACCAGCCTCTCATTCAGTCATTTCACGAGCACATTTTTTGAGTTTCTGCTCTATGCCAGATCCAGGGACTGGGGAATACAGAGACAAACCCGGAGCTTCCCGAGTAAAGAGCCCGGGAAGGAAGACCTGAATCGTCAGTCACGTGGGTTAGGGGTGCTGGGAAGGAGAAGGGCAGCCTGAGAAGTGCCGACCTGAGGACATGTAGGAGGTGACTGGCCAAAGGGGGACGGTACAAATATTGATGAAGGGAAGCGCACTCCAGGCAGAGGGACCAGCATGTGCAAAGGCCCTGATGCTCAAAGAAGCTTGGCAGTGGAGAAGTTGAGGGAAGGTAGGTGAGCTGAGCTGTGTGTGAGGACCATGGTCCAGCCTGAGTTGGGAGATGGAGCCAGACCAGGCGGGACCTTGCAGGCCATGTCGAGAGAAGAGGACTTCATCCTAAGGATACAGGATGCCATGGAAGGCCTAGGGGTGGATGCTATAATTTGCTTCTAGAAGGTTCACTCTGGCTGGATTAGGGAATGGATTGAGGAGAGGAAAGGGCATTACCTCCTGTTTTTTTCTGCCTCTGGAAGCCAGGGAGAAGACTCAGGAGAGGTATCCATCCTGGGGTTTTTCCCCCTGGGAAAGCTCCCCAGCATGGCTCCTCTCCCCAGTGTCCTCCTTTCTTAGCCAAACCCACTGCATCAAAAGAGACGCTAAGAGACTCCTCTGGTTGGTACAGGGCATATCCCTCAGGGGCCCAGCCTATGCCAATCTTACCAGTTACTTGTCAGCAACGTGGCCCCTTCCTGCTGTCTGTGGGATGCTCTGAACCCATTCACCTTGTGAGATGAGAGGGAAGGGGGCCAAGAACTCACTGCCAGGTAGGTCCGGTCCCGCTCAATCAGATCGGCCAGGCGGTTCAGCAGCCGGCCCCTCTCCGACGCGTCCATGCGGCGCCAGGGCGAGCCCAGCTGGAAGGCGGCCTGGGCAGCCTTTACCGCCCTGTTCACGTCTTCCTGGAAAACACCCAGCAAGGCAACTCAGGCCTTCTCAGCAATAGCCGCCTCCAAATACCGCCCACCCCACCGCCCGCCAGGCCCTGCCTGGGCAGAAACCTACCCCTGACAGTCCTTCCCAGCCGTGAAGGACAGTGCCTGATGGGCTTCAGGTGCCCCTTTCCAGGAGTCATGGAGCGAATGAGGGCCCCGACAGTTTCCATTCCTGTATTTTCACTTCAACGCCCCGCCCTCCAGTGAGTTTTGGAGAGAGCCACTCCGGAGTCAGTGCTTAGAATTTGACCATTTCCCCTCCTAAGAAAGCAAGCCCCATGAACTTGACCGTTCCTCCCCAGACAACTGGCAGCATCCAACAAAGGCAGGTTTCCCCAGCTTCCCTCCCCTTGGAGGAGCAGTGGAATCAACCCAGCTAGTATTTTTCACGCGGGAAGATGTGTACTAGGAAGGGGAAGCGCCGTTTTCATTAACCACATCTACGTCGGACAACCCTGTAAGCCAGAGTATTCACATCTGCTTTTAGCAAAGGCCTTCATCATGAATGTAGAAGATTCTCTTAAAGCAGGGGGCAGGAGGCATTCCTGAATTATTTTTAATGCCTTTTCTATTCAAGAAAATGAAATAGTTTCATTAAGGTCTACATTTTAAATTTTAAAATTACTACTACTACTTAATTACTACAAGTATATATAATGCAAACAAAACATACTACCAACACCAGAGCTAGATCTCAGGAGATCCAAATTCTGCTCAAAAAGATTTCCATCTAGCCATGCAACTCCCTCCAGGTCTGGAAAGGAGAGATTGGATTAGATGTTCTCAAGTGCAATTCCAAGTGTACAGTCCACAGCACTATGAATTAGTGAATGTGGTATAGTCTAGCACCTTTGCCTGCAACAAAGAGTTTCTGTTGATTCATTTACTCACAAATTTTAATTGGCATTTTTTAGGTATGAAAGTAATAAACACATGGTAAAGTTTCAATCATATGAAAACAAATTAAGTGAAAAATTAAATTATCTTTGCTTGCCCCCACCCCGCTCAGCCCCACCCCAAGGTAAGTCACCGGTGCGCACCTTGTCCCCTTCAGCTACTTGACAGATGACTTCCCCAGTGGAAGGATTGACAGTGGGGAATGTTTTCTTGCTGACGGCGTCGTGCCATTCATTGTTTATGAAGATCTGCAATGAGAAGGCAGAGCTTAAGGACCAGGTAGTTTTCAACCCAAAACTGACTACTTGTGATATTAAAAAAAAAATCAGAAAGAAAAACATAAATGAGCTTCAGAGTGATCCAAGCTGGGGGACCCCCTCTGCCAACTGGCCTTGGGTAGTAAGTCTTTTGATCATTCAGTGCCTTGGTTTCTTTGATCTGAAAAATGAAGAGTTATCTTCCTTATCATTTATCTATATCGGTTGCTGTGTAACATCATTTCAACATGTGGTGGCTTAAATTGACTTGTTGTCATCTCACAGTTGTGTCCATTGACTGGGCTCAGCTGGGCAGGGCTCAAGTGGGCTCGCTCATGTGGTTGCCAAGTGAGGTTGAGGCAGGGGGAGGTGGGGGCTGGGTGTGCAAGGTGACTTCACTCGTGTCTGCCACCACATGGCTGCTCGGGCTTCCTGACTGCACGGTGGACTTGGGCTAGTCCAACGCCTCTCATGACAGCTGGCTTGCAAGGAAAGAATGTTCCAAGAGACCTGGGCGGAAGCTGATAGGCTTCTTAAGATTTAGCTTCAGAAGTCACGGGGCCTTATTTCCGACACCAAATTCCTTGGGTCAGAGGAGTCACAGGCTCAGTCCAGGTTCATGGGGAGGGGAGAGAGCCTCCACCTCTCCTTGGGAGGAGCTGCAAAGAATTTTGGTCCCAGTGGACCAAAGTAGCTTAGTCTTTGGTCCACTCAGCAAATAGTCTGTGAACACCTGAGATGTGTCAGGTGCCGTTCGAGGGCTGGGGACACAGCGGAAACCGAACCCAGTGAGGACCTCTTCCCTCATACAGCTGGCATTCTGGGGGACACAGAAAACAGAGAAGCAAACGTACACAGGCAGCCTCATGGTAAGTGCGAAGGAGCGGAACGGGGTCCAGGCAGGGCACTAGAGAGTGGGCAGACAGAGAACCGCGGCTGGGATGGTTGGAGAGGGCCTCTGCCGAGCAGACATTGGACTGGAGCTCCGGCTGATAAAAAGGAGCCACCACACAAAGCCAAGTGCTGAGCTCAGTCCAGGGCATAAGATTTCAAGGCCAGCAGGGTCAGCGAGGGCGGGGGCTCAGGGCTCAAGAGCAGGGGTGGGGACTAGAATCCAGATGAACCTGGCACTTTTCTTCCTAGTTGTGTCACATGGCGTGAGGTGGTTCCCCTCCCCGCGCCTCTGGGAATCTCTGTAGTGCCCCCTCATAAAAGGCACGTGCCAGTGCCAAGGGCTCGCATCAAGCCTCTTGTGGAGTAAGTGTGTAGTGCTGTGACAGTGACGTGGCGACAGGAAGGAGCCGGTCAGGAACGGGCCTACCAAAGGTCACTTTCCCAGGCTCCAATTTGGTATTTCGGTGCAGTCCCTCCCGCGCTGTCGGTGGAGCTGCAGCTGCGCACCTACGGTAACAGGCTGTTGGCATTTGGCAGGAGAATGTGGGCAAATATTAGTCACGTCGTTGGAACTGTGTTTGTGTGGTTTCAGATTAGTTGGTTGATCATTAATCTTAAGGAAAATGACACCTTTGTTTCTTCCACAAGGAGGAGCAAGAGGGCTGAGAAGTGGGCAAACGGGGTAGTTTGGGGTGGGGGGCGGCGGTCAGTGGGGGGCAGCGGGTAGATAGGTGTGGCAGACAGAGTCCAGGCCCAAAGCCAGGCAGACCTGCATTCGAGCCGGACTCGGCCACTCCCTGGTGGAGGCCTGCACAAGGAAGGCAGGCTCGGGCCCCACAGCCACACACCCATCTGCTTCCCCGAGGCACCAGAGGGGGACAGGCAGGCTGGTTAGGCCCCGTTCCATCCTCAGGGTTTACTCACTGCCCTGCTGCAGGTCTGTCTTTGAGTTTTTATTCCGGGAGCTGTAAACAGCACTTGCCTCTAAGCGAGACAGTCCTGGGTTAAATTCTGGCTCTGCCCTGTGACCTCGAGTTCATCAGTCCCCGGGGATAAAATGTCCAGGGGCTGAAACGAGGGTTAAATGCAACAGGGGGTGTGAAGCCCCTGAGCCAGCCCCTGCTCACAGTGGGTCTCAGCCCTGCGGGTCTCTCAGATATGAGGTTTCTAGGGGCACGGGCCAGGCTGGTGTGTGCACCTCTTTTTGCGTCACTCCCTGCACAGCAGCATACTTTGTCCTGAAATTTCAGGCTTAATTGTTATCTTGCAAAGATTAGGAAGAATGAAGCAGAAAGCTGGGCCAGTCTGGCTAAATTCCCACTGTCCTCACCCCTTCCTCCCTAAGCAGAGCCACGCTGTGCCCCTGATGGCAGCCTAAGAACCCTGGGAAGGCCACTCCCTGGCATGGCTCTGCCTTTCAAAGCCCTGAATTTGCTGAGTCAGTCTCCATTGTTGGATTTTCATCGATCCGCCCTCCTCCTAAGGGCCAAGATAATCCTGGGTTAGCAGGAATCTGGAATCTTCCTTCTGTTTAGAGTTCCCATTCCCCTTCTCCTAGAGCCAGACTTCAGTGGTCTTCCCTTCCTGGGAACAAGGGCCAGGGTAGGAAGGTTCTCGAACTGAGCCTCTGAGAAGTTCTGCTTCCAGTGAGGAATTTCACAGTGACTTCTCTTGAATAAACACAAGGGAAAACTGTAAGCCAAATGCATCATAACCTCCTGCCAGAAACCCAAAGCTTGACTTACATAACCTGCTTAACTCTGGGCTTGGGGGCGGGGGTCCTCCCAGCTCATACTTCATCACAGTTTCCAGAAGCAGAGCGACGCAGCCACCTCAGGACTTCACGCTTGGGTTCTGGACTGTTGGCAAAACTCATAGAGCTTTTCCATCAAAATGCTCTATTTTCTATATATTTTAGTAAATCTCACTTCGTTTTATAAAAGTTGGATTCACTCGTGCACACAGGCACTGAGGGAAACAGCACAGTCCGGCCCCCTGGAGCTAACATCCTGGGCGGGAAGGACTCTGCACGCCAACACGGTGAGCAGCAGAAACAAACGGGCAGGGTGAGGGTCCGAACACGGGTCAGGGGCAGGGAGAGCCAGAAGGGCACTGCGATGGCGGGGGGCAGGGAGCAGAGGGGCCGGGGATGTGTGCCAGGAGCTTCGCTGGTGTGGGGTGCCCTGGAGGGAGCAGCAGATGGCAGGGGCGGGGGTAGGGGGACAGGGTGTCCATTCCAAGTGGGGATCACGGACTTCTATTTTGTGACCCGCTTTTCTCAGTAACAGTTTACCTGGGACATGATCCCACAGGCAGGTCCACCTCGTTACTTCCCGCAGCAGGGCGCTCCTCAACACGGACCAACCGCAGCTGATTTAGCCATTTCCTACAAACACTCTCGGGACAAGTGTGTACTGTTCCCGGCCGTGCTGCTGCCGCAAGCACCCTTTCACCCATACCTGTGCGGACTTTGGGCAGGTCGCAGTATAAAGACCAGAATTGCTGAGGTAGAGAACAGCGTGAACCTTGGCTGCCCTGGGTGTCTTATTTTTCAGACGCCTGTGGATTAGGCATTGCAAACAGAAACTTGGGGGTGGGAGGGGTGGCTCAGAAGTTAGGGTAAGGACAGCAGAGCTAGGAATAGGATTGCAGGACCCTGACAAAGTGACAGTCCCGTGCCACCTCCACCCCATGACAATGGACAGTCATTATCTGTGCAAAGTCCCGAATAAAAGGTTAAATGACATTCAGTAGCTCCAGGTTAAATAACATTCAGTAGCTCCAATTTGAGGAGGCAGGACACATTCTAGAAAGATTTTAGTTCAAGTTTTAATGCATGAAAGAGTTAGGGATCTGTTACCTAGGAAATCTACATGCCTGGAATATGTTATTTTCCCCAAGAGTGAGCCAGCAGAGGTTGTGGTCCTGTATTCTGGTGACTCCTGCTGTCATTTGCTTTTTCCTTGGCAGTTAGGTAGCTTCTGTCCAATGGAAAGCAGATGCTGTCTTTTGTATTACAAGATCCCAAAGAGAAAAGTTCAAGGTAAACATGGAATGCCACATGCATTCACACTTTTCCACACACTATCCAGAATCTTCCGGGTTAGTTTGGGATTAAATCTGAGAGTAGCCAGCTCCCCCAGACCTCCTGAAGACATGCTGGCACCTGACCTCCAGCCCCTGTCCTCTCCCCACTCACCAGGACCTTTCTTCCTGTATTTCTGGATCGTCACCACTTCTGAGATGGGAGGGTCGATTCTACTGTGGACTGACGGCCAGCCAGGCATGGTTTCAGTCTGTTGATGGGCGTATGGGCTTATAGGTTGGCAACCGCTGTCTCGCTGCTGTCTCTTCCCTTAGCCAATTCAGCACTCCCTGCATGTCCCCTCATTCCTGTTCACATTAACTCCTAAACTCTGTAAAAAGGCCCCTTTTGAGTGGAAATATTTGTTTCCCATTCCATGCTACTGGAGCACAAACTATAAACAGTTTCATAAATGGCAGCCATTCACACCCTTAGTAAATATTTACTGAGCAACAATCACACCCTGATCTCAGCGTGATGATTACAAGCCTGAACACAGGCACGGCTCTTCCCTCCTAGTTTCAAATACTCTGTTCAATTGTCCCTTGAGTACTCACATACTTGTCTGACCATAATGCCTGGTTGCTAGGCAGCTTGTGGCTAAGGGCATGCATTTTAGAGTGGGGCAGAGCTAAGTTTGAACCTTGGTTTCACACTTCCGTGAACCTGACCTCCCCGAGCCTTGGTTTCCTCATCTGTGAGATGGGACATGGAGTCGTTGGTGGCACGCAAGGCAAAAATGCAGGTACAGGTCCTCAGTGCAGGGTCCGATGGATCGTAAGTGACGGAAAGCCACTGGCTCTGGGGATACCTGCACATGTCCACCAGACGCACATGCAGGGCCGCATTTGGTACTGAGGATGCGTTACTGTTGCCGTCAGAAAATTCAGAGAGAGACCCGTTCTTCCTTTTTTGTTAGAGTTTATTTATTTTATTTTTAGAGAGAAGGGGAGGGAGGGGAAAGAGAGAACAATATCAATCGGCCTGCAGCCCAGGCATGGGCTGAATCAAACCAGCGCTCTTTCGCTTTGTGCGATGATGCCCAACCAACTGAGCTACACAGGTCAGGGCTGGAGAGAGCCTTTCTTACTTTCCTTTTTGTCAGTTCTGGCTTTAGTTCCTGAGTGCTATGGTCAAGAGGCGAAGAACAGAGACACAAATTTAATTCACCCCCAAACTCCCATTCAGGAAACCAATTACAACTCCAACAGCACCCACATAAAATGGAGTTATGTCAGCCTGGCTGATATGGTTCAGTAGACTGAGTGCAGGCCTGTGAACTGAAAGGTCGCTGGTTCGATTCCCAGTCAGGGCACATACCGGGGTTGTGGGCCAGGTCCCCAGGTGGTGGCATGTGAAAGGCAGCTGACTGATGTATTTCTCACACATCGATGTTTCTCTCCCTCTCTTTCTCCCTCTCTGTCTAAAAATAAATAAATACAATCTTTTTTAAAAAATAGAGTTACGTCACCATTATCTAAAAAGCTCAACAGCATCACTGTGCTCCTCACTGTGATTTAAGGCTGCGTTAACTATGGGGGCACCAGTAGTCATGAGCCAGGAAGTTGCTAAGGTCTGTCCAAGGATGACCCCATTTCATCCTCACGGCAACCCTGTGATGTAGATGAGGTGTTCACCCCAGTCTACAGATGTAGGAGCTAAGGCACAGAGTTGAGTAATTATACCACCCTCCATAACTTCTTTCCTGCCTTCTTTTTCTCCATAATATTGACCGCCTTGTGCCATCCTATGCACTTCACTTACTTGTTTGTCTGTTTCTACCTTCCATGACACAGGCTTTCCACAGGCAGGGAATTGTGTCTGTTTTGTTCATTGGAACTGGGGATGCTGAGGAAACGTCTGATGAATGAATGAACCTGCCCAAACTGACACTCTCAAATGGCAGGCAACCTAAATTCAGAGTGTGAAACTGTCTAACAATATTCTCGTCTTCGTCACAAGTTGGTGGCATCTCCTGACATGAACTGGTGACGATGAAGGTGAGAGCAGGAGCCATGCCAAACCCGGGGGGATTGCTTTGCGGAAACCACAGCCCCTTGGGTTGTCCTCTGAGTTGCCTTTTCAGACCTTAATTACTCTCCAAGTCAGGGAAGAAAGAAAGTCACGTTGATAGAAGTGTGCCCCTGAACCCACCAAGGATGAGACATGTCGATCCTCAGGGAGCCCGGCCATCAGCAGCAACCCCCACAGGTCCCTGCTGGTGAATGGGGGAAGGAGAACTCATCCTGAAATCTTCCTAACCCAAACAAGAGGTTTATCCCACGCTGCAGCCCCACCGAGGCCAAGTGGAACTGAAAGAACCCCAGGAAGGTGGACCGAAGTACCTTTTCTGCCCACCATCCATGTGAGACCTGATAAGCTCAAAGTGCAACTCCCTTCCCCCCACATACAAAACCCCACAAATGCCCTCAGCAGGAAAACCCAGCAGCATCTGCAGAAGCAGCTTCAAAGCCTTTCTATCCGAGTTTCTCAGACTCCAGAACAATTCGCTGAATTTTAAGGAACTAATAACTCCCAGGGAAATGTCAACTTTGTATACAGAAGCCCAGATAAGAGGCTCAGAAGTTTAGGATTAGGCCTTGGCATTGTTACCAGCAACAGTCCAACAACAACGCTGGACACAGCCCAAGGAGCTTTGTGAGCTAGAGCCAGCTCTAGCTCCTGGGACACGCTGCAGTCCTTGGGAAGAATAGGAATGGGGAAGGATAAGGCAGATACATTGTTCAATGAGATAGCTTCAGAACAGTAAGTGCTAGTATCTCATTTACGTAAAAAAAAAAATCTGTTTTTCTCTCCCTCTCTCTCACCCACAAATGCAGAGAACACATCTGAGTCTGCCAACAGTGCTCTTGGAGGGAATGCCTTAGGGCATGGGAGAAATTTTACAGTACTCTGCATTTTTATACAGTGAGCAGATGTTACTTTCATGATGTCAAAAAATCTGTCAAAAAAAAAAAAAAAGCCACCAGGACAATTCACTCTACTCCTCCAGCTTACATTCCCTGACTCAGTTTGGCCAACAGGACTCACACTACCTACCAGACCTGTGTGTAGGTGTGCACCCTTTTCTCACCTCCCTGTGCGCACAAAGGAGGAAGATCATAATCGGATCCTGTGAGCACAAAGGCTCTGGTGGTGCCGCCTCACCCTTGGAGGATTTTTCTGATTGAGTTTTTCATCAGACCAGACCAGGTGCGTTCGGGGTGTGTGGTTCAGGGCGGTATGGCCGTAGACTGCTTGAGCTTTTGATGTTGGGGTCTCCTCACACAGCCTACCCAGGGAGGTACAGCTGCCACACTTCTGGCTTGTGTTATCCAAAGGACATTTTGCTTTTATTCTCTGAAACATTCCTTACAATCATGTGGATGTGCCTTTACCCATCACCTGATTTGCAGCCAAACTCTGGGCCAGACAAGCAGGTCCTCTGTGGCAAGTAGTAGTCACCCCCGAGGGCTGGTTCACCAGCACCCTAAGTCAGTGATGACCCCTTTATGCCCACCCTGAGTGGCATCAAGAGCACCACAGATGGTCTGGGTAGGGGCTTCCTCTCGGCAATCTGGACCTGAACCCCCACTTTGCCACTGACTTCAGTCTTTAGGCAAGTCACTAACCCTCTTTATAACTCAGTCTCTTTGTCTGTAAAATGGAGATAACCATAGTACCTACCGCAGAAGGCTGTGGGAAGGATTAAACAGCAAAACCCTGCTTTGAAGGGTTCCAGGTACACAGGTTGTGCCCATAACTAGAAGCTGTTATTCCTGTAAGTGCCCACAGGGGTGTATGAGGCCCTGTGCTGCCAGAAGGCCTCACCCTCTAACCCCCTTCCTACTTCACAGAAGAAGAAACTGAGGCTCAGGGAAAGGCAGAGGCTGCACCGGGAGCACATGCAACACGAACTGTTTCATAACCGACTCCCCCTCTGTGCGTTCCAGCACTTCGCCCAAACTCAAAGATCGAGAGAGAATACTACAAAGTTCTATGTGAACCAGGAATCGGCCACTGGGACTCAGTATTACCCAGTGCAGGCCCCTCCTTGGTTTGGTCAAAGGTGCCCAGCTCCCTGGAAGGCGGACACTTTGCGGGGGCGGGCATTGCGCCAGGAGGCGAAAGACCCACCCTTTCCCAATTCCGGCGGTGAAAGCAGCGGAAGCCCCTAGGGGCCTCGGCCTCTGCCTTCACAAACTGAGGCACCTTAGCCTGAAGGACCCCTCCTTTCCTTGTTTTCACTTTGGAATTCCTTGACAAAGGCAGGAGTCTTGGGGAAAGAGGAGACCAAGGAAAAAGACTGAAAAGTTCCTGCAAAGAAGGACTTGCAAAGACTCCCTTTGAGTGGGCGGTGATGCAAAAGCGACTGAATGGCCTGAAAACCGAGGGCTGGCGCTGGTAAACGTGCGGCGGCGGCGGAACAAAAAACCAACACGGGACCGGTCACAGCGGGATTACGAACCCGGGCTGCCAGAAGCGGCGAAGGGGCCTGAAGTTTCGCAGGAAGGTTACATGTGCACAAAGACCAACCGCGAGTAACCCCTCGAGCTCCCGCTGGGTAAACTGAGGCCCGAACAGGCTAGGCCTTCCCACCCAGCAGGCTGCGTCCCCTGGAGAGAACAAAGCGGCCGACGGCGTCACCTGGTTGTAGAAGACTTCGGGCTGCTGGTTGGGGGACGGCACGGCCTGGGTGGCGGCCGTGGACAGGAGGCGGCGGCCCAAGCGGGGCCCGAGGCCCGCGGCGAGTGCGGCGGCGCGTAACATGCTGCAGCGGAGCTGGTGTGCGGGGCCGCGCGGGATCGGCGTGTGTCGGGTGGCGAGTCCCACGGGCTCACAGTGTCCACGACCTTTCTCCTTGGCGCGGCAGCCAATGGACAGGCGCGGGGCGGGGCGCGGGGGGCGTGCTCCCTGCCTCCCCGTTGTCCCAGTGGCGCTGCTCGGAGGCTGCAGCTCTTGGGGTTGGGGCTGGAGGCGTGCTGCCCTTGGCTTTCGCCCTGCGCCCACCTCGTGCCCCCTCCGTGCCCTGCACTGGCCCCTGTGCGATGCCCTGAGTGAGAGGGATGACCCAACCTGGCGATTTCAGCACACACTGGTTGAACCTAACGTGTACAGGCCTGAACCTCAGGTGGCCCTGACTTCCGGGGGCTTGCACTCTACTGGAGAGCCGGTTAAACCAAAGACGGTGAATTCAGGCAGTGACAGGGGATGTGAAAGAAACGCAGAGGGTAAAGACAAGGTTGGGGCAGAGGGCACCGATTTTCAGATCCCAGGGTCATGAAGTGACATGTGAGACCTGAATTGTAAAGGTAAAGATCTAAGAGTATTCCGGGGGGAGGGAACAGTAAGTGCCAGGGCCTTGAGGTGGGACCACCCCGGGCTGTGTGAGAGCAGTGGAAAGAATGGAGCCCGGTGAAGGAGAGGAGCATGTGGGGAGGGGGAGTGAGGTGGAGAGGTGGGCGGGGCCAGGGCAGATAGGGCCTTGGAGAAGGCAGCGGTGGGGACTTTAGAACTGAAGGGTGACTGGCTTGATTTGCACGTTAACCTTACTGGTTTCATGGACTACAGGAGGGTAGGGGTGGAAGTTAGGACCTTACGAACGGTTTTATTCCATGGATATTGGGGGCTGGGCACTGAGGATGCAGGGAGGAATGGGAGAATGTTGGATGGGGAGGGGGATGGGTACTGATAACTATTAGCTAGCTATCAGCTAAAGTCCAAGGAAGAAGTGAAGAAACCTGGCAGGATGAGCTGAGCTTTCAAATACAAGTGTGTTTGGCAGCAGAGGAGCAGAGGGAAGGGGACATCTAGGCAGCCAGTGTCTGGGTTGCTGTTTGGGGCTGAAGCCCCTGGCACTGAGGCCCAACTCTGGAGATCCAGGCAAAGGTGTTGATTCAGTCTGAAAGAAACCGACAGTGTGTGTGCTTTCTTGCTTTGCTTTGAAGTGCTCATGTGGTAACAAAAGTATGTGGTAATAGTTACCAGAGCTGCCATAACAAATATGCCATGAATCCCAGTGGCTAACCACAACCAAGTTTGTGATGAGTCTCATGCACATAGACTGTCCCCTCCAGCCAGGAACGAGGGACCCAGGCGTTTTCCTTTCTGTAACTCTGATGTCAACACCTGTTTGCCAAAGTCAGAACCAGCAGAGAAAAAAGCATTAAGGATGGCACCTGGGAAGGTTTTAGGGGCTGAGCCTGTTTCACTAGCTGGAATTCAGTCTTGGGGCCATTCCTCCGTATTTTATAGGAGTCTGGGAAGTCAGAAAGAAGGGGAAATAGGTTTGGAGATCAGTTGCAGAGGTAAACTGAAAAATGAGTCTCCCTCTCCTCTCTGAATGCACTCCCCAGCCCCCACTTCCTCTTTTCCAAGACAGCTTGCTTTTTTCATTTAATAATGTGTGGGGGAGATGGTTCTGTCACAGCACAGGGAGAAAGTGTCCCATTTTCTTAAGCAGCTACATGGAATTCGGTTGGAGATACATCTACCGTTTTTGTTTTTTTTTTTTAATGAATTTTCTATGGATGGACATTTAGGTTATTTCCAATATGTATGTCCCTGACATACCTGAGAAGTTCACAGAAAAGGAACTGCTAAGTCAAAGGGTGTTTACAATTTAAATGTATGAGTAGGTGTCATTATATTACCCTTCATAGAGGTTTGATTCATTTACGTCCCACCTGCTGTCATGTCTAAGTGGCCCCACACCTTCACCGATACGATTTATCAGATTTTTTTTTAGCTTTGCTACTCAGATAGGTGAAAAATAGGATCTCCCTATCACATTAACTTGCATTTCTTAGGAATGAGTTTAAGCATCTTCGCCTATAGAATTCTAGTCGTGTATTCTTCCTCTGCTACAAGCTGACTATTCAGGTCCCTTCCTCATTTCTTTATTGGATTGGTGGTTTCATGAACATATAGGGAAATTAACATTTGGTTTGTCATATGTGATGCAGATACTTTCTGCCGATTCTCATTTATCTCGATTATCTTTTACTTAGTTTATGCTTTCTGTTGTTTTATAGTGTTTGTGAGTTCTTTGTGAGTTTTTGGTCAGTGCTTTCTTTTATATCTCTGATTTTCATGTTTCGCCTGGAAAGCCTTTACCATTCTGAGATTATTTAAAATTTTTCTCCTATATTTTTGTCCAGTACTTTTTTCAACTGTATCGAGATACAATTGACATGTAACATTGTGTAAGTTTAAGGTCTACAACATGTTGATTTGACACACTTTTTTTTTTTTCAAAAAATTGTTATTTATTTTTAGAGAGAGGAGAAGGGAGGGAGAAAGAGAGAAACATCAATGTGTGGGTCCCCTCTCACGCACACCCCCTACTGGGGACCTGGCCCCCAACCCAGGCATGTGCTCTAACTGGGAATCCAACCAGTGACACTTTGGTTCACAGGCCAGCACTCAATCCACTGAGCCACACCAGCCAGAGCTAATCTGACACACTTCTGTAATGTAAAATGTTTACCGTCTTAGCTTTGGCTAACACCTCCACCCTATCACATAATTACCATTCCTCTTTTGTAGTGAGAACATTTAAGACATACTCTCAGCAACTTTCAAGTACATAATATAGTATTGTTAACTGTAGTCGCCATGCTGGACATTAGATCCCCAGAATTTATTCATCTTACACCTGTAAGTGTGTACCAGCTGACCAGCGTGTATTCATTTCCTGCACCCCCCAGCCCCTGGTAACCACCATTCTGCTGTCTGTTTCCATGACTTCAGCTTTTTTAGGTTCCATGTATGGATCATACAGATTTTGTCTTTTTGTCGTACTCGTGTCACCTAATCCATGTTGTCACAAACGGCAGGGTGTCTCTCTCAGCTGTTCCACTGTGTATAGGTACCTCATCTTCTTCATCCAGCAGCAGGCACTTAGGTTGTTTGCAGACCTTGGCTGTTGTGAACAGCGCCACTGTGAACATGGGAATGTAGACATCTCTTTGAGACCCTGTCTTCATCTCCTTTGGATCTCTACCTAGAAGGGGGGTTGCTGGATCATATAGTAGTTCTAATTTATTTTTTAGGAACTTCCATATTGTTTTTCCCAGTGGCTGCTGCACCAATTTATGTTCCCACCGACAGTGCACAAGCGTTCTCTTTTCTCCATGTCCCACGAACATTTGTTGTCGCTTGTCCTTTTGATGACTGTCATTCTCACAAGTGTGAGGTGTAAAAAAGAACTCCTTGTGTTTTTTTTAATCCTCTCCCAAGGCAATTTTTATAATTCTCACCCAGACACATATGACAAACTGGCATATCTTAGGGACTTCTTATAAACCCTGAGTCATCTCATTTAATCCTCCAACAATCCTGGAAGGGAAGTACATTTTAAATGAGAAAAGCAACTCTAGCCCTGGCCCGTGTGGCTCAGTGGATTAGTGCCAGCCTATGAACCAAAGGGTTGCCGGTTGATTCCCAATCAGGGCACATGCCTGGGGGTTGTGGGCCAGGTCCCCAGTAGGCGGTACATGAGAGGCAACCACACCTTGATGTTTTTTTCCCTCTCCTTCTCCTCCCTTCTCCTCTCTCTAAAAATAAACAAATAAAATCTTAAAAAGAAAAGAAAACCAACTCTAGGAGATGAAAAATCACTTCCCGTTGTTGCCCAGATAGTCTGTCATGGAGTCAGGATTCAAACCCAGGGACGAACTAACCAGGCTTCTGTAAGCTTTCTTCTTGGTTAGGCTTTACCCTTGGCCTATAGAAACAGACTCTCAGCACAAGTAATTTAGTCCATCCCCACCATATCAAAAGACTTTACAAACTCTAACACAGTTTCTAACAGCTCAAGACTATACCCCTAGAATAATTCTAGCCTTGGGAAAGTGCTGCCTGAAAACTCAGGCTGCCCAAAGAAGTTACTATGACCTTGTCTCCCAGTCTCTGTGGGAGGCTAGGCGCCTAACCTGGATAAGCTACCAGACAGTTAGCAAACCCAGGTGGCCTTCATGTGGACCAGCCCTGGAATCCAGCTTTTTGTAAACGTAGCAGGAAATCCCCACGCCCCCCCCCCCAACAGACCCCACCGCCCTCCATCCTGTTCTGTCCTCCTGCCTTTCAAATGCACTCCCCACAAACGGAAGTTGAGTTCTGTTCAGCCTCGCCCCTCCCCTATGGCAGTAGCATCTCCCCAATCACATCCGTCCGGACCACTTTAGTCAGTGTCCTGATGACCTCTGACTGCTCTTTACCACTCCAGTTCCTGTCTGCTTCCACAGGGAATTCCCTGAAGCCCTTTCTCTAGCCAGCCTTCTTGATGGAAAGAGACTGCTCCCAGAGTACTTGTCCAACAGATGAGCTCAGGACTGGACCCAGGTTGCTGGAACCTGAGTCTTTTCCCTCTGATGCCCACAATTGCTGAGGTCCATGGGGGAATGGAGAGAAGGGGACAAGTCTGTAGCCATGTGGCACCACAGAGGGCGATAGAAATACAGACCCAGATGTCTCGGAGCAGTGCTTCAGCCTTGGGCCTGCGCTGCACTTTGCGGTGACTACAGACAGGCCTGGGCGTCCTCAAAGCCTCCCCAGGAAGCTCTGAAGGCCTGGGTGGTGACAGGCGCTGTCTGTAGGCAACCACAGAGGACTAAGATGGGGCTCTGTGGCCGAGAACACTGGAGCCTGTTCTTTCGGGTTCACTCCTGGCTGCTGTCTTGAAGGGGCCCTACCCAGGCATGTTGCTTGGAATTATCTCTTTCTGCCTCTATAGGATTATAGTGGAATTATCTGACAGTATCTGAAATCAGGACTTGAAGCAGGTGAGGATGCCAAGACCATAATCTGGTTTAGGGGAGTGAGGAGGAGGGAGAGCAGGAAAGGGTGGATGAATGACTCCATCAGAGTTGGCTCTTCTGATGGAAGCCGTGGTCCTGTGACTGTCCCTGGACCCCCGAGGAGGGTTCGGTCTAGCCTCCTATGCTTGCTAAGAAAGCAGCAGAAGAATGTTCAGTGGCTTTGGGATGGAATATTGCTGTGAGAAAAAACTATTAGTATGTTATGAGCACATTTCGTTCCCTTCCCCAAGACAGGCTAATAAGGTTGGTCCAATCACATAGGGCTGGTGGCAAGATGTTAATTAAGTGTTCCACAGATAAAACTGGTCAGGCACAATCATTACCACGCTGAGCGTACTTGTGCCCCAGTGTGCGCCCCACCACACATCGATTTCCACTCCAGAGAAGCACAGTGCCGGGGCATCACTGCACTGCTCACCGGAAATGCCAGTCATTCACGGCAGGTGGAAAGGGTCTGTGGCCCTACCCCACCCTTCCTTTCCTTCGCCTTTTTTTTCTTCCAATTTGGTTCTTCGGGAGTGTCTGCAACGTTAGGGAATTTTGAACTGGCTCTCATCCTCCTTTATTCCTTCTTCATCCTGGTGAACTTTGAAGAGCAGAGGATCTTTTTAAAACTCTAATGAAGTCCTGTCAAATCAGTGCCTACACTATTTTTTTAATCCTTGCCCAAGGATGTGTTTATTGATTTTTACAGACAGGAAGGTAGAAAGAGAGAGAAACATGGAAATGAGAGAAAAACATCAACTGGTTGCCTCCCGTACACACCCTGACCAGGGATTGAATCCACCACCTTTTGGTGTGTGAGACGACGCTCCAACCAACCGAGCCACCTGGCCAGGGCTAAACACACGTGCCATTAAAGGGCACGGATGAGATGGTGGCCACTCAATTTGGAGGTTTGGATTCGCACACAACAAAAACCCCAAGTCAAAGGTGAATAGTTAAGCAATTTATTAAGCAAGAGCAAAGAGAAAGCAAGAATTAGGAACCTGCATCACCAGACGGGAGAAACACCGACACCGGAACACAGATACGGGGGAATCCCGGAGGCAGCCGTGTTCAGGATGCGTCTGGGAGCAGTTCCGAGAGAAGCGTCCTTCCCTTGGGTGGGATTCCCAAGTTTCACTTTGGGGGTTCCGCTTAAATATGCTTCAGACCAAAGTGGCTACACGCTAAGGGCCGTGTGTGACTCAATTGAGGAACAGTTCCCTCCGGGAGAACAGCCAGTTCTTCCCCAAGGAAACGATCGGTGTTTACAGGTACTGAGTTAGAAATGGTGCTTTGTCTTCCGTGGAGAAGGGCTAGTTCTCCCCAGGAGACAGCACACCTATACTTCATTCTTACACTAAAAGGTCACGGCTTGGGCATAAGCAGGAGGCTTCTTAGTATTTCTTTAACCTGTCAACACTATTTTGTCACATTTAGAATCAACACCCCACTCCTGACCAAACTCCCCACGGCCCCCACGTGGCTGGGCAGCCCGTACTCTTTCTGTTCCTCATGCCAGACACGCGGCCTTGCTGCCCAGGGCCTCTGCGTCTGCTGCTCCTTCTGCGGCCCCCTTGCCCGTTCTCGTCAGGAAGGTCTGGCTCCAATGCCTCTTCTGGGAAGAGGCCCCTCCTGAGCCCCCAGCTCCCCAACCCTTACCAGCGCCTACCACACTGCCCACCATCCCCTACTCAAGATGTGAGCTTCCTGAGAACACCAACTGCACCTGCTTGCTGCATATTCCCCTGGGCCAAGAACAGTGTCAGGCCCAGAGCTGGGGTGCACTGGATAGTGGTGAGTGGGACGATGGAACCGGACTGGAGGCCCTGGATGAGGGGCTGCTCGAGGCTGCATCTCTGTGACTTGACATTCTCGGTCAGCCTCCGCCGCCCGCCCGAGTACCTCCCACCCTTGCAGCGGAGGGAGAGGTGGGGTCACCCCACAGCACGGCTTCTGCTTTCAACCTTGCAGCTGCACTAGCTTGTTAACTGGTTAAGCAAGGTTAACCGCAGAGGCCACAAGGGCTTCTGACGGTCATGTGATGTCAGGTCACTGGCCACGGCACTTCCTTCTCACAACCCCCTCCTCCCTGCTGAGGCCCAAAGCCAGAGCTCAGGGTGCTAGACCCCTAACAGACTTCACAAAAGGTTGTTTGCCAGTGTGGCTATACTGTTGTGATAGCAGTTCGTTAGGGGGTCTGAATTTAACCTGAGCTTTCACGAGCAACAAGCACTGTGGCTGAAGAGGGCCTGCCTCCCCAGACCACTGGGGCAAGAATGTCTGAGGAGCCCTTTCCCAAGCCCAACTCTCTGGTGCCCTGAAGCACGTGGCCCTGGCTGAGGCCTCTGGGCCCTATCTTGGGTAAAGCAGTTTCCTTGAGGAAGTCGAGTCTGCAGTGCAGCAGACAGGTGGGCCGTCCCGTCCCTGCCTACCTGGTCTGACCTGAAATGGGCAGCTGTTGTCCACACGGTCACCAGTTACGAGATTGGCAGGCAGGGTCCTAACAGCTGGTAGTTAACCTCCACAGGCTGCCTGGGCTCATGGGGCACCCGTTTCTGGAAGAACTCAGACCTCAAGTAGAGCATTTCCATGCTCTTCCCAGCGGAGGCCCTTGCCCTCTACGTTGGAACAGCGTATTGTCCGGCATCTCCCCTCCCCTGATGTGTTCTGACTACGGAGCCGATGAAGGAACGTGGAAGTCTCAGGGGCCCTCGAGCACCAAAAACCCATAGTCCTTGGGTGACATTCACATGAATGGTGGCGAGGTGGCCCATTCAGGACCTACCCCACCAGAGGTGACAGCATCGGGGCCCCCACCTGCGTGAGCCGATGACTGGGCAGAATCCTGTGTAACGTGTGAGGAGACAAGTGACACACTGAGACAGGGACTGAAGTGGGAACGTTTATTCCCAATTCCTTTTGAATGATGTAAAGACATTCATGAAGTCTCCTGAGATGTATTTTCTTATCCTTTTGTGTTCCCAAAGCCTCCTTCCAAAATAGTATCATAATTAGTGTTCTGTGATGTGGAAATTCAAACGAAGAAAATCAGATGGCAGCAGCTTCATGATTTTGGTTTCACTTCCCAGTAGCACTGGGCCTGGGTCTTCGGGTGCAGCCCTTCGGGGCCACCCCTCTCCACAAGGGGAAGGGCCCACAGACCAGGAAGCCCCCTGTCGGGAGCAAGCACAGGCACAGCACCCAGCGGGGCTCCTAGTATTTGTCCGGATTCCCACAACCTCAACACGCCACCGCCAGAGAGAGCGCATGTGGGCTGCCTGCCCCCGTCTGGAGACTGAAGACCAGCTTCACAGGCTCTGTCCCTTCCTCCTTGGCTGAAACAGCGAACTCAAGACTTGTCACAGAAATGCCAGCTGTAGGGACCCAAAAAGGTTGTGTTCACAATGACTGTCCCAGGACATAGCTGTTGACTAGGTGCAAGAATCAGGCATCCCAGGCCTTTCAAAGTGCATCATTTAACACCTGGGCATCACGGTCTGGTAGGGACATTCTGGCTCTTGCAGGCCTGCCGGTCTAAATGTGACGCTTCAACTCCACCTTGGCCACTGCTGCCCGGTGCACCTCATCAGGGCCATCGGCAAAGCGCAGCGCTCGGGCCCAGGCAAAGAACTGAGCCAGCGGGTAGTCGTGACTCAGCCCTGCTGCTCCAAAGGCCTAGCAGACAGGGTAGGAAGAGAGAAAGCCCTGGGTGAGCCCTCATCTGAGAGTCCCGGGAACAAGGGCCCGTGTAGAATGGCTCAGAACAGCTATCTGTGTGACAACTAATGTTCTGGGAGATTGCAGCTGGAGCCACACTTGCAATCCTGTGGACACCAGGCTCCCCAAGTCCACTCTGCTAAGTAACTTCTGCCCCCAGGGAAACCTCTATGCTGGGGCCAGGTGTTAACGATTTTGGAAGGAGACATCCTGCATGGTCAGGAGGCAGGGCTCTGGTGTAACAAGGACCAAGCTCCCATAAATCTGAGATCAGCTACCTACAAGCTGAGTGACCTTGGGCAAGTCATTTCACTTTTCTGTGCCTGTGTTTCCTCATATTCAAAGTGAGAGTATGAATGTGGCCCTCTTGTAGAGTTGTCCCCAGGAGAAAAAGGGAAATGACATGCCAGGTGAGTGTGCAACAACAGGCGGCTGTTCGTTTACAGGAAGTTGGGCAGCTGAAGGCGAGGGAGTTCTGCCTGTGTTGTGTAAATGGTTCCAAGAACCAGCGGTCCGGTCTCCTCACCTGAATAGCACGATCGATCACTCGGGACGCCATCGATGGGGCCACCATTTTAATCATGGCAATTTCTAAAGCTGCAGCCTGTGAGGAAGAAGAGGATATGAGACTAGAAGGGCAGACCTGAAGGCAGAATGCTTGGAAGAACAATCAGTTTCATGGGAGGGGCAGAAACAATGGCTCAGAACAGAGACCTGAGGTCCAGCTGGACCGCAAGCTCCATGAGGCAGCCCCTGCCTGGTGCATGACCCACACCTAGCACCCGGGCCGATGGAAGGCTCAGTGGTGGTGGCTGTGAGGGTGACTCAGGAAATGGCAAGGTGTGAGCAGGTGCCTGGTCAAGAACAGACTCTGGCATGCAGACATCTTCCTACATGATGGGGAGCATCGCCCCACACACAGAAGGCAGAGTGGGGAGGGGCTTGTGCTTCAATCACAGTCACAGCCAGCTCTGTCTCCAACCTGACCTGGACCTCGGCCAGCCAGGACTCTGGAGACCAAGCTGCAAGAATCTGCCCTGAGTTGGGGCATTGGAGCCAGGCCCCTGAGCGCCTCCACCATACCCAGTACTAGAGCACCAAGGAGCTGGGAATTTGAGCCCGAGTCTTCCTCCCACCCACCACTGAGGCCTCTGGGCTAAAATAAAGGCTCCTTGGGGGTCTAGTACAGAGCTGGAGAGGGTGCAGGTCCATGCAGACATCATGCCATTAAAGGCACCCGGAAAGAGCCATTTAAGGAATAATGTCACGCTGGGCAATAAAGCTGCCCTGTAGTGAATTCCTCCCATGCTCACCCTTAGTTTGCCTGGCGCCTGCACCAGCAGGCTTGGTAGTCTAGCCTGAGGCAGAGCGAGGCCATGGGCTGTGTGACCCTGTCGGGCCCACCGTGTTGGACCTAAAAGCTGACTGGCTCAGTAAAGGGAAAGTTCCTATCTTAGTGTGCCTTTTCCATCTTTGAACAGCTGCCCAAATACTTCTAAGTAGAGTTGAAGCTAAGTCATTAATGTCAAGAAGCTAAGCTGTTTCTCAGGAGTTTGCTGAGGGGAGGAGGGGCCAGTGTCTCTAGATTCCCAGAACAGATTCCCTTAGGCCACCAACCTCGGGGCCTGTCATCTGTGGGGCCCCCGGCCTCCTACCTTATTCCCTGCCACGTCCATGAGGTGGGCAGCTTTCAGCACCAGCAGCCGGGCCTGCTCAATCTCTACACGCGACTGGGCGATGTCTGCCAGGATCGTGCCCTGTTCCACCAGGGGCTTCCCGAAGGCCACACGGGACTTCACCTGTGGACACAGGAGACCAGCTCGAGGCGTGGGGCTGGTGCCCTGCAGAGGGGGTGGGTGGAGTGGACAGGACAGGGCAGGGAGCGGAAGCAGGAGCGAGCCGCCCGTCTGACCGTTTGCCAGCTCTTTGGCTGCAGTCGATTTCCAGGGAGAAGATCCAGGCGCAGACAACACTCATGTGCACCGCACAGCCAGTCAGCGTGGTGGCTGCACAGACCGTTTCCAGGGATCCCTTTAGGCCAGCGATTTGGCCGCTCTGGGCAGCCAGGCTGGAACAGCTCTTGGGGATCTGAGCCAGCATCTGGCCCAGGGCTACTTTGGGAATTAGGCAGCAGTGGGCACCTCACAGAGGTGGAGGGAGGGCGCCCTCTGCTGACAGGCCCAGCTTCAGGTCTGGGTGCCAGAGCCCCACTCTGGGCAACTGTAATTACGAAGGACATTCTAAGAGTATGAAAGTCACGAGCAGTTGGAAAAGTTTGTAAGGAATTTTTGTTTTGTTTTGTTTCAGGGTTTTGGGGTTTTTTTAGTTTTGTTTTCTCCTTTAGTGTTGTTTTAACTGAAAGCAATTGTTACACAAATACATCTCATGACAGAAAAAGGATAAATTTTCAGACAAAAATAGAAATACCTGGTATCCATCACCCAGTTACTTACAGAAGCTATTTGGTGGCTATCCTTCTAGAATTTTTGCATGCATTGTTTTTAAATAAAAGTGGAGTCATACTCAACATACTGCTTTGTAGCCTGCTTCTTTTCATTTAAGGGCATACAATGAACATCTCTCTGTGTTAAGAAATGGATCTCTACAGCACCATTTTGGAATTTCACTGCATGGCTGTACCAGGGTTTATCTGACCAAGTTCTAATTATTAGCCTTACAGGTTGTTCCCAACATTTTGCTTTTAAGTTCAGTGCTGGGGTTAACTGCCTAGTATCAAATCTTTTGTAGACTCCTAATTAGTCCCTTGTGACCAAGTCCCATGAGCAGAGCTGCCATGTCAGAGCTCTGCCCTTTTTGACATCTGACACGCACAGTCAGACTGCTCTGCAGGAAGGCTGCTGTGATCCCGTGCAGGACGGGGCTGAAGTACCATTTTGAGCTCAAAGAAAAGCATTTTCAGCCCTGGCTGGTGTGGCTCAGTGGATTGAGTGCTGGCCTGTGAGCCAAAGGGTCACTGGTTCGATTCCCAGTCAGGGGACATGCCTGGGTTGCGGGCCAGGTCTCCAGTAGGGAGCAAGTGAGAGGCAACCACACATTGATGTTTCTCTCCCCCTTTCTCTCTCCCTATCCCTCACTCTAAAAGTAAATAAATAAAATCTTAAAAAAAAAAGAGAAAAGCATTTTGTTTGGAAAAAAGAGAATTGGTCAGTTGTAACTCAAAAGGTTGTAGATCACAGGTTTGCACAGTAATGCAAATGCACTGGACTGTTTTTATCTTTGTGTAGTTTCTTGTGAGACATTTGTTTGGTCTCAAGGGTTGGCTTCATCTGTGTGAAACGATACCCTTGCTTTGAATGAACATTCCCAGCAACAGCTCTCTTTTGCGTGGGCTTCCAGTCTTTCAGGGATGGTCACAGTAGAATGGTTTTCTGGACATGCTCAGGGAAGAGGACAGTACAGGGCTAGATGCTGGAACCCCAGGGACACAAGTCACCAATGAAGTTTTTCCCGGTATCTGATTTTTAAAGATGTTAGTAGCAGGAATGGCCCTTGGGAGCCTGTGACCCTTTCTTTGGTCCTTGGAACCTTGCCCTCTGCTACTACAGAGCCCAGCCTTTTCCTTCTGGTCACCTCAACGGAGTAAGACCCATTCTACTCTAAATTTCAAATTTCAGCAAAGTAGCAAATGCAGAGCAAAGATTGGGACACAGCTTCTTGGCAAAAACATCGCCTTGCTTCAACTACTGAGTCAGCTCTCAGAAAACAGTTAGGATTTAGGTCCGACAGCCAAACAGACAGGTGGCTCTGGGTCAGTTGCAGGTGCAAGGGGAAGCACTCACACGGGCCTTCATGAGCGCCAGGGCCCTTTCTGAGTGCCCGATCAGCCGCATGCAGTGATGGATCCTGCCGGGACCCAGTCTGCCCTGGGCGATCTCGAAGCCTCGGCCAGGACCCAGGACCATGCTCTCCTTGGGCACGCGCACCTGCTCAAACAGGACTTCACCATGGCCACCTGCAAGACCCAAAGGGTTCCTCCTGAGAGACTCGCCTTCCCGTTTTGGACGTGTCTACCCCTTGCCTCAATTCCAGTCACCTGCTGGCAATGTTCCTGCCCTTTACTCAGCCTTCTAACTGGGACATGGTTGGGGGGATAGCGCATTAAGGAGCCTATCAAAGATGGAAAAACAAATCGCCGATTTACAGTGTCAAATGAAGAGTTCGCCATTCCTCTTCTCAAACCTAATGACTGTACTGTGAACTGAACCTTCCTGACAGTGTGGACTCTAACAACGTAGGGATCCCTCGGAAACACCAAGGGAAACATGAGTGCCGTCAGCAGGCCTAGAGGTCCGCTGTCGGCCAGGATCTACAGAGGATTTGGAGTGCGCTTCCTGCCTCTGTCTTGAGTGGCCTCTTTATCTCAGATCTTGTCTCATCTTCTAAGTTTAGAGGAGAAAAGGAAGTATAAACGCCTGTCTGAAGTTTGCCTGTGTGGCTGATATTCACGTATGGAAATCAAAGGCAGGAACTCGCGGCCCTCTGCATGTCATCGTGCCCCTAGAGGTACTGTCCTGCATGCCGATGTGCTTCTCAGGCCCAGACCCACACACAGACGGGAGTGGCTTGGGGGCTCACCTGGCGCATCCTCCAGCCCATACACTGTCAGAGGCCGAATGACTTTTATTCCCGGGGTGTCCATGGGAACCAAGAGCATGGACTGCTGCCGGTGGCGTGGGGCGTGCGGGTCTGTTTTTCCCATGAACACGCAGAGTTGGCAGCGAGGATCCAGGACGCCTGCCAGGAAAGGAGAGAGATGGACCCTTGTCATCTGATGCCAAGGCCATTCGAGCTCTTTGCAGATGCTTTCCTGGCCCAGGAAAGCTGAAGGCAGCAAGTGGACAGAGCTGTCTAAGACTTCACATAACCAGATGACTACGTGCAGGTTCTGGACCAGGAATAAGAACGACTGGTTTTCATCCTAGGGAGGAATGTATCCAACACCCTAAGAGCATTTAAAGAAAAAAGCGCCATGTAAAGTTGCAAACACAAAGACAGGAGGCGGAAAGCTGCTCCTCTGTTACTGGCAGCCCATTCCGTTGTTCCCCCCGATGGTGTGAACACAGTGGCTTGGGGCACGGCCTCAGAAGCAGGCAAATCCTTACCTCTGGACTCCCTACTTCCCTAGAGGGGTGGGCAGGGGAGTTGGTACCTTAAGTCACTTCTCTGACCTAGTGGCCTCTTCTGTGAAGTGGGGACAATAACATGTGCCCTGTGTGGGGACTCAGTGAGGGAGGTCCATGCAGCAGTTATGGGGGGCCCTGCAGAGTGAACTCGCAACAAATGGATGGCAAGGTGATCACTAGTCCTTCTGATGCAGCCATCTGATCCCGCAGCAGGAGAAGCCACTGATGAGGTGGCTTCATTCCAAAGGCAGGATGAAGAGAGCGGGAGAGTGAGCGAGAGATTCCTAGAACTGCCCCAGGTGTGGTCCTCTGGTGACCCACGCTGAACCTCTTGTTCTCCTGGGGTTTGCAGGGAGCACAGACACAGAACCTCTTTTGCATCAACTGGAAAAGAAGCTGCCCCCCTGCTGTTGTTTCCCAGACAACAGCAGGGCAGAGAGAGATGCTTACTGACACAGACCCACGCAAGTGTGACTGAAAAATGAATTTCAGGCCAAATACCTGAGATCCACCACTTGTGACCATTTATGACATAGAAGCCATCCTCCTCTCTGATGGAAGACTCAATGTTGGTAGCGTCTGATGAGGCGACCTGAGTGAGAACATATTCTGCTTAAGGACGGCAAGGGTCCTGTGTTCCGTGTGTGGCGGAGGCCATGGGCCCGGCGAGGGTCTGGCCTGATAAGGAGCCCAAGGGGTGGTACCTGGGGCTCCGTCATAGCGAAGCAGGAGCGGGCCTTTCCCTCCAGCAGCGGGACCAGCCAGCGGGCCTTCTGCTCCTCGGTGCCATAGCGCACCAGAAGTTCCATGTTCCCTGTGTCTGGAGCAGAGCAGTTAAATATCTGAAAAGGAGAAAAAGCACAATGGTGACTCCTGAGTCCATATTTAAAACTCCAAATACTCAGGAAGCATCTTCCAAGTCCCAGACCCTCTGACACCCTCCTGGAAGCTCTCCCTCTCCCCAGAGATGTGCAAAGACACAAACGTTCTGAATATAGTATTTCAGAGCCCAAGATGCCCAGCCACGGACCTCCTGTGTTGAAAGGAGACTGGCACTAGTGGGCTGCAGACTCAGAAGCCAGCCAGGCTCATGCCTCCCACAGCTCCCACCTTCCCTATCGAGGAGTGTCCTATCCCTCAACAGAAGGAACAGGAGAGACAGGAGACTCCTATCCCTCGATGCTTCCCTGCCTCGGCGCCAGCCACCTGTCCGCAGCTGTCCTTGCCCATTAGGGGAAATTTAAGTTTGTATCAGTGCCCGAGTCCAGTGCAAGCTGGAGAAAACCCTGTCAGTCCAGGAGGGGCGCCGACGTGTCATGGAGGGCAAGGACATCCTCACACGCGGAGAACTGTAAAGAAGGTACCTCGGGAGCATACGGAGACATGCCCATGAGTTCGCACAGATGCGCGTACTCGACGTTGGTCAGCCCTGCTCCATATTTTCCCTCAGGGTCAGTCTCCAAGGGCAGGAAAAGGTTCCAAAGTCCTTTGGCCTTGGCTTTCTCCTAGCACGGGAAAAGTAAGTCAGGGAAGTACAGCTGTGATTTAGTTGCATTTTGGCCTGTGGGAAATAATGAAAGGGATTGGCGGGAAGAGGGTGGACAGCCAAAGATGAAGTGTGTGCCAAAAACAATGGTGCGAGGCCGCACCATCAGGCTGGGTCTGGGGGTGGCGGAAGCCCGAGGAGACCTGGGGCCGCTGAGCCCTGGCGCTGACTGCGGCGGTCAGTTCACTTCCTCAGTCTGCATTTCTCAGGCACCCCACGTGCCCACCTCCCGTCACTCTTGCCATTACTAATGTTCTAATGACGAATGTGCTGAGAGCCCGCTCCGTGTGGACAGGCGACTGAAGGATCCTTTATCACACTGGGCCCAGTCCACTTGGCCGCGGCCTCCCCTGCCTTGCTGTGGGGCGTAAGGAGATCCTGTGAATCACCATCTACTGTCTCCTAAAGTTGGGTCTTCAGCCTCGCTGTGCATGTTGGCAGCTCACTAAGAGCCTTGGCTCCTTAACTAACCCAGAGCTCACTTCTGTGGCTTGCACCCAGACTGTTGGCTGGGATACCCAGTGTCCCTCAGCCAGGGGGCGGGCAATTTATGGTGCACCCACACTGCAGAACCCCTCGGAGGTCCATCAGGTACCGGCATGGAAAGGTGCCATATTGCTAAGTTAAATAAGCAAGCAGGAGATTGAATGTATAGGCTGATTCTATTAAAATATAATAATAATAAAATATGTTAGTATGTAACAGGAAAAAAAGCCAGGAGCCCAATACACTAAATCGTTGACAGTGATTATCTCAGAGGGGACAGAGTTTTAGAGAAAGCTTTCTATGTTGTGCACTTTGTCACGTTTGAGCTCAAGTTAATTTCGCAATATGCCTGTAACTAGGAAAAAAATGATAATGCTATTTTTTTTAGAGATAGATGATGGCTGTATCACAGGCAAAAGATGTGCTCCTGAAGACCTCAATTAAAAACGAAGACAAGTCAAAGCAAACCCTGACACAGAACAGTGGGTACCTCCGCTTCTCAGCTAAGGCCGGGTCAGCGTGTGGCGAGAGCAGAGACCCAGTTTACAGCTGCTCTGTCCCTTTGGCGCTGATGTGATGGACTATTCAAAGGAGACTCTACTAACTGAGGTATTCAGCATCACAGTGTTTCAAATTTACATCATTAGAATACGCATTACAATCCCGCTGGCGCCAGGGCCCGAAGCCAGAGACAAGGAATGGTGGTGGAGGAAAGCAAAGATGGTTCAGCTCGGCTCTCCCGTCCCTTCACTGTCTGGGGGGGGGGGGACGGAGGTGCCCAGTGGACAAGCTGAAGTCCTGCCACTTCAACAAGGTCTTCCTACTGACTCCTGAACGGCTGCTTTACCTTGAGACCTTCGACCAGCGGGGAAGGGATCCATCTCTCCGCCGAGGCCTGGTGACTCCGCAGCTCCGGCTCCGCGGGGTACACGTGCCGTTCCATAAACTGCTCCAGCCGCCGATAGAGCTCCCTGACCCGTGGGGAAAGGCCCTCCGGGGAGATGACCAGAGCTCCCTTTGAGGAATGGCCTGAGGAAGATTCCGGAAGGGAGCTATAACTCCTGGTTCCTGGCGTGCCCAGCAGGGACCGTGGGCCAGCCCACGTGTGGTAGGACCGCGCTAACGGCTTTGTGGCCGGCGTCTGGTTGAAAACCCGGAACCCTTCTTTGACTGCGAACTCCCAGGCCAGGTCAGACAGGAATTCAGTCAGCTTTCCAGTGTGTTCAGCGGCTGCCGAGCTTGCTTGCCCTAAGCAAAGAAAAATAGTGATTACTCCCAAATAGCCCTTACTGATAATGTTAACACAGGAGGACACTGTTACTCTATTACCCGCTACCGCCGTCTGCTGAGCACTTGCCAGGGATGAGACGTGGCGTTAAGTGCTTCACCTGCTATTACAGTTTATCGGGTTCCTGGAGCAGCGTGATGGTTTCACTGCCTTGAAGACAAGGATTTGAGTCCCAGGGAGAAATGTGCCCCAGCCTTCGCTAGTGGCCTGGCAGCCAGAAGTCGATCTCACTTGGCCTTTTTCCTGCTCTTTATCTGTTCTTTTCCTAACGAAACTAAAACAAATCAATAACATCCCAAATTACTTCTGCAGGCACCCGGGGGCTACAGGAAGCCATGTGCCACCCCAGGCTGCCCGTGCTGTGAAACCCTAACAGCAGTGCCACGAGTGGTTCCTGAGTGCCGTTCTCTTAGATCGACACCGTCACCCGCATCACCAAAGTCACTCTAGCCCTGCTCTCAGCGCATCTTTTGCTTTCTTTAACAGGCTCATCAAGATTTTAAAAGGGCCCTGGCTGGTGTAGCTCAGTGGATTGAGCGCGGGCCTGCGAACCGAAAGATCACGGTTCGATTCCCAGTCAGGGCACATGCCTGGGTTGCCAGGCCAGTTCCCATCAGGGGACATACAAGAGGCAAACGCACATTGATGTTTCTCTCCCTCTCTCCTTCCCTTCCCCTCTAAAGATAAATAAATAAAAATCTAAAAAAAAAAAAAAAAAAGATTTTAAAAGGACTAAAAACATTTTTTTAAATTAAGGTATAGTGTACATACACCCTTTTCATAAAGTATTTAAGTCTGTGAGTTTAGCCAGGCGACCACCGCCATTGTCAAGATACAGAATACCCCCACTGTCCCCGCACTTCCACAGTGCCGCTTTGTACCCAACCCTCGACCCCAGCCCCTGATAACAGCATCTCTGTTCCTCTAGTCTGTCTTTTCCGGAGTGTCACAAACACATCACAGGGCACGCAGTCTTTTCAGTGAGGCCTCCTTCACTCAGCGTACGGCAGCTGAGACCTGCCAGGTAGTTGCGTGTGTGCTGTGGGCTCTTCCATAGCCGGCTCTCCTGGGCTCAAAAGAGACTCTCCCTCATTCTCTTCGGACCTTCTCGGAGGCCTGTTTTTCTTCTGGCTCCTTCCATGGTCAACTTCTCCAAAGGGCCAGTCTCATGCAGCTTTAGTAGCGTCAAAGACGATACACTATTCCTTAAACGAGGAACCAAATCCATTTGCTACATAGCAGAGAATGCAAACCACTAGACCTCAACAAGTCTTTATTCAGTTCCTTCTAGGTGCTGGGTATGGATCTGAGCCCGAGGAGGCCAGTCGGGAAGCAGACAGCCGCCTTCCCTGAGTCACTGACACGCGGGGAGGGCCGATGAGCACGTGTGGGCCATGTTTTCCCTTCATTACCCAGACTGAACGCACCACTGCGAAAGGGAAGACACCTCCTTTGCACTCATTGTTATTTGTAATGGTTTTCTTTTCCTAACAGAGAGTACAAGTGTTTTCTTAATTTTTTTCTCCTTCATTGAATCTTGATTTCAGAGTGTTGCTTTGTCTCTTGGAAAGTCGGTTGTGTGGGCTTGGGTTCATTTAAAGCTACCATTTCTGGCATATTTTTCCCAATGTAGTTCCAGCAGAGACCACATCACTGGCCTATTCCTAAGTTGTAGCTGCAAGCACCTTTTCCTTTCCAGAGTGTCAGCAGCCACCCACGAGGAATCTAGTCTTCCGCACCCCCTTATTACTAAAGGACAGTGACCCCTGGGACAGGCCGGTGCAGACTATAAATCAGTCCCCGGACTCTGGTCACTACTGTCCTCCTCCCAGTTTAAAGAGCTGAAGTCTCCTGTGATCGTCACCACGGAGAGAATGCCTTTGGAACAGATGCTCCTTCTCTCAGCCCCACTTTCCAAGGCAACACCAAACATCTCAACTGTTCAAACAGAACAGTGATTTCAGAGAAGGCAAATGTACAGAAATAGTATCCGTGTTGGTATAGTTGGGTTTTTTTGTTTCCTCCCTTTGAATGTTTTTATAACAGCCCCTGCCTCACAGGAGATATGTTCAGGGCAGTACCAAACTCTATATGTATTATGTTTTTTCTTATATGTACCTTTTCACTTAGAGAAAGTACTTCACAGCTTCTCTCTGGCATGTCTGAATTGCCAGCATCACTACTCTTGCGCTTTAGGGACATTACAAAGTAAAATAAGGGTGGCTTGAACACAAGCACTGTGACACCACAACAGCCGATCTACTAGATCTAATAGCTGAGACAGCTACGAAGTGACTGACATGCAAGTGTGCGCAGCCTGGGGACGCCGGACAAAGGGATGGCTCATGACCCGGGCAGGACGGAGCACGGCGGCAAGAGACTCCATCACGCCGCTCAGAGCGGTGCGCAATTTAAAACTTACGGACTGTTTATTTCTGGAATTTCCCATTTAATGTTGTCAGACTGCAGGTAACGGAAACTGTGGATGAGAGGCTACTTCTGTATACTGTCCTTTCAAAACCAGGTGCTGCTGTTTTCATGTGGGAAAATGCAGCCGCTTACTCCGGCTGGCTGACTTCCCAGCGAGGAGGGAAGGGAATGCACAGCGAGCCCTGGAGGAGCAGGCGCCTGAAAGACAGTGCTTTGGTTTCCCCTGTGGTGGCAAACACCAGGTGCTCTGCCTCCACGCCCAGAGAAGCACGAAGCCAACCAGTAGCTCACAGGACCTTGGAAACTGTCTAAATGGCTTCCTGATGGTCAAACTGAGGACAATCCAGTGGGGTTTGTAGGTGCAGAGACTCCAGAACAAATAATGCAAAGTCAATTCAGCTATCCCCAGGCACTGAAGCAGAACCCCGAGAGAACTCAGCAGCCCCTGAGAAAATGTCTACTGGCAATCAGGCCTGCTCCTCACCTGATGGTGAGCTTTCAGTGCAAAGCCACGATGAAAACTGGGAACTGGTGGCCTAGAGCTAATGCTACCCAAAGGAAGGGAAAATATCATTTCCAAGAATTCCTGCTTATCAAGACCACTATTGTCAGATCAGGAAGGGTTAAACGAAAAAATCCCTAGATGCTGGTTTTGTCTCTGGACACAGTGTTGCTCGCGACTTTGTATTGCCAATACCACCGGGCACAGTACCTGGCTTAGCAGAGACGCACGTGCTTGTGAATGAACGGTCAGTTCCCCTACTGCACCTGCTTTCCTCCGAAGAATATAGCAACTTGGCCAAGGGCAACAGGCTGCCAGAGAACTTGGGGTGTCGATGGCCATGAAGCTAAGACGTCCCTGTAGTATTCAGAAAACCCACTGCTGTCTACTTGACTTTTATTTTAATTTGCATTTTGGAAAACTTCGAAGATATACAAAAGTAGAGAGAAAGATATAATAAACCAGCAGATATCTGTCACTCAGCGTCAACAGCCGTCAGAGCAAGGCCGATCTGTTTCCTTCTCTGCCATCCCCAACCCATCTGCCCTGGGCTTTTCGGAAGGAAATCGCCAGCATCACTCTTCACTCATGGATGTAAACGTACTTGATGTGCTTCGGTCCACTTCAGCTATCGTCCTTATGCCACAAGTTTCCCATTGTGAGCGAGTGGGAGACTGTGCAAGCTGGCTCTTGAGTCCTCTAGACATGACCCCAGCGGTCTTCAACCAACAACTTCCTTGCTTTCCAGAATAAGATGTTCCAGGTTCATCGTGTCGATATCCTGCCCTAGACCTAAATCAGCCACTTCTCCAAAGTATCCTGGTTTCTTTTGGTGGGAATGGGATTTAGAGATTTTAATGTGAGTAACTGGTTGTGCTTAATGCTACTGGGTTAGTCACTTTCTAGATTCTACCTACTTTCTATTTGCCTCCCTTCTACACATGAAGCCAACTTTAATCTGCCTTTCTATATTCTTAGATAATTTTGGATATAAGTTTATTTGCTACCCTAAAATATTCAGAATTAAAACTAATTAACATTATGCCATCCCCTCATGCATATGAAAACACTATACGGGTGATGCATGTACATACATACTCAACCAACCATCAGCTCTCAGTGCCGGTAACAACACTCAACTTTTCTGCTCAAAAGTTCAAACGTACAAGGTGTAATCCAGAACTCCTAGCTAGTTCAGTAGAGTATTTTTCCATGTATGTAAAAGCACCATCAAAGGAAACATAATAATCCTTTTCTCCTTCAGCAATCCTCTTACTGGGCAATTTGGTAACATCTACAAAAATTTTAAATGCATGTACTTTTAGAAAACCCAGGAATTTTAATTCTAGGAATTTATCTTTCAGATATATTCACTCATGTGTGAGAAAGGATGTTCTTTCCACCCACTTATTTGTGGTTGCAAAAATCTGCAAACAATCCAAATATACATCAATGGGGAAGTGGGTAAATAAGTTACAGCATATCCACACAATGGAATGTGCTAGAGAAATCAAAAAGAATGAGGAAGATCTGTACCTACTCATATGAAAGGTCTCTGAAATGTTAAGTGAAAAAAAATACAGGAATTTGCCGTATGAGTTGTGTCATACATCATATCATATGATACACCCATCATATCCTATGCATACAAACACACGTTTCGTAGGAATTCTTAAGCATAAATAATTTAGAAGTCAAGGCACTGAAGTAGGATGACTACATTTTTATAAAACTTGGAGAGAGAAGATAGACATACAGAGAACACTGGGTGGCCCAAGAAACCTTAACAGCAGTGTTGTCTTTGAGGAAGGGTGCTGAGAAGAAAGGGAAATAATTTTATGTCCTTCTATGTGGTCGAATTCTTACCGTGTATGTTTTTACTTTAAAAATTGTTGTATATTATCTTAACAATTTTAAAGTTCAAGTATTTTAAAGAATATAACTATATGGTATATACTTAAGACAAGTGGCTGAATTAATGGAATCAAAGATTTTGGCTGAACCCAACCCTCTGAAGCCTCTGGCCGTTTCCAGCGGGAGAAGCAGATTCAGGCCGCCCAGTTACCTGTGAGAGAGCGCTTGTAGACGCCCTGTACGATCGCAGCCACTCGGAAGAAGGAGAAAGCCATGTAGAAGTTCCAGTTCTCGATGGGAGGAATCCCCATGTGAAGGCAGTACATCCGGGAATACTCCTCTGCCGTAGGGATGCCCAGCTGAGCCAAATCTAGGCCACCCAAACCTGTGGGGACAGGGCCAGCCTGGGCAGTCAGTGACCCTACACTCCTCTGTGGCCACAGATATTTAAATTCTGAAAATCTCTCCCTCCATCCGAAGTTAGCTTCACAGCTAGTTCAAAGGATTATTTGAAGGGCTCATTATTTCAAGGGCTCTTCCTTCCTCAGATGGCTGGGATCCAGATGTGAAGCTATTATTCCTGAACAGGCTCTTAAAAGTTTCAGACTAAACTGGCAATAAAGGAAGGAACGAGGGGCCTCCGATTCCATTTGGACAACAGTTCAGCATGGACACCTGTTATTTTCGATCAATCATGTGATAAAGAACGCTAAAGAGAAAGATCCCACCAAATTATGAAAAAGAAAATTACAACAAATGAAAAATGTTACCGATTTGCTTCATTTGTAAGATATTCATAATTTAGAAGCATGTAATATATTCTATTGCTAGGAATTTATCCTAGGAGTATACTGTATGTGTATACAGTATATATGTAAATATATTACTACAAAGATGTTCTCTGCCTTTTTTGTGAGGGCAGGGGTAAGATACAAAAAAGCTGAAACAAATTAAGTATTCAAATAGGAATCGAACCAAATGTCTTGATTGATTAAGCTTACTCTATACAATACAATCCTAGGCTGTCATTAAAAATGATGCTGTAGAAGAAATACTGACATGAAGACATGTCCAAAGTATATAATTAAGTGAAAAAATGCAGGTCATGAAATGATACCACCACATTTTCATTTAGACAAATGTGTGTATAAACACAGAAAAAAGATGACAGGGTTGGCAGTGGTTCTCTCCGGGATTACTGATGATTTTAACACTTAGTTACCTGTTGGTTTTTAAAATCTTTAAATAAACCTGTACTTTGAAGAAATCAAACAGAAATTAGTTATGTAAAAACACAAGAGGTGCCTCTATGCCTATCCTGCTCACTTCAAATGCCCTTCCACCCACTTCCCTCCACTGTGACAGGAATGAATCCCAGATGCTTTCCACCAAAACCACCAGCCCAATCAGAGCTGCTTCCGCTGAGCCTGCCCAAACACTGTGAGAATGGAGCTGGCTCCGTCCTGCCCTCTCCCCAGCAGCAGTTCCTACCTGGCAGTATGGGAAACTCAGGTGGCAGGTAGTAAGCCATGCAGCTGTAGGCCACGTCTGCAAGGGGGTCACCCAAGGTAGAAAGTTCCCAGTCAAAGACAGCAAGCACCTCGGTATTTTCTGGATGGAACAGCAGGTTGTCCAGCCTGAATAGGCCACAGAAGGAACAGAGACAGCCCTAAGAAAACTGATCGCTAAGTGTGCTCTGTGCTGGGCACCTTCCATTTGCTCCTCCAGATATACCCTGCCCCTCTGTGTCCCTGGAGCCTGAGCTGCAGGGGCTGTGGCCATATCCGTGAGCTCCCTTGCCCTCTGGCTCAGATGGGCTCAGCCAGTGGGACCCCAGCAGAAGATGGGAAGGGACTACGCATCAGCCAGCTCCCTCTCAGACAGCTGAGGGCCGGCTGCATTCCTCTCCGGAGGGCCAGAGCTTTGGTCAGATAGCCCCTCTCTACATGCTAACCTCTCTGGGTCCCGGTAATTCCTCTTTCCCTGTGATGGTTTTAAAACAGGTATGTAAATTCTTTCAACACTCCTTCCACAAAAGGAGGAGTCTAATTCTTCACCTCTGGAAGTGACTCGATTCTAACAAATACGAGGTCTGTCCAGAAAAAGTCCAGCCATTGTTAATATAATGGGAACAGCTTGCACAACATCCATGTAACCTGGCAGCCAAGGAGAGTGGACTGGAATGCACATGCATGAACAATGATGACTTCACTGTGCTAGTCCGTGGAGGAGGTAGACACCCTTGAGTGAGCATGTGTACTGTGTGGCCGTCCATTCAAGATGACTGAGCAAGCAGAGCAAAAAATTCCATCAAATTGTGTGTTAAGCTTGGACACTCCTCCATGGAAACTACTTGCGTGATTCAGAAGGCTGCAGGTGTGGGCAACTAGTGACTGGCAGTTTCATCACAACAATGCGCCCACTCATGCATTACATCTCGTGCAGAGTTTTTTGGTGAAACAACAAATCACCCAGGTGATTCAGCCCCCCTACAGCCCAGATTTGGTGCCCTGAGACTTCTGGCTTTTCCTAAAACTAGAATTACCTTTGAAAGGGAAGAGATTTCAGACCATTGATGAGATTTAGGAAAATACGACAGGGCAGCAAATGGCAATTAGGAAAACTGTGTGAGGTCCCAGGGTGCCTACTTTGAAGGGGACTGAGGCATCACTGTTCTATGTACAATATCGCTGGTATCTTCTTCAATAAATGTTTCTATTTTTCATAGTGCATGGCTGGATACTTTCTGGACAGACCTCATACACTGCAGATGGAAGTGATGCTGAGTGACACCTGAGATTCAGTTATCAGCTCCTGCCCAGCCCCCTCTCTCAGAACACATTCCTTTGCAGCCCTGAGCCTCCAGGTAAGAAGTCCAGCTACCCCGAAGCTACCATACTGGACGGACCGTGTGGGAAACCACAAAGAGACAGAGAGAGGGGCCCGAGGAGTCTAGCTGTTCCCATCTCCTCCGCCCCAGAGCGGGACATGAGGGTGAGCCTTCAGGTGGTCCCAGCCTCCAGCCTGAGAGCCACCCAGTTGGAAACAAGCTCTCCTGTCCCCAGACTGCAAATTTGTGAGCAAAAAGCCTGCTGTCATTATTGTTTACAGCCACACAGTTTTGGAGGAGTTGGTTATGCTACAATAATAACTGGAGCACACACTTGCACCTTCAGACCTAGGTGTGGTAATAACACCTGTGGTTGCACAGGACAACCCCCCAACCTAAAGAACTGTCTAGAGCTAAGGCTGAGAAACCTTGTCTTAAAAGGCTTGTACAGGGAGACCCTGTATAACAGGAATAAGTCATAACTGTAAACTGGGCCAAGACGAGCTGCTTAATTTCCCCTTTAAGATGCCCTTCCCATCATTTTTCACGTTTTCATAGTCCCTGCTCCTCATAACTACCTGAAGTCCCCATGCACCACTGTGATCTTCTGTTGCCTTGGAAGATGAAGTGGCAGCCACTCGATGAGCCGCTCCATTGCCGGGATGGTGCTGGTTTCTGAGGCTCGATACTGCTTGATCCAGGTTCGCACCTGGCGTGCGATATAGTCCCCTGGGGGAAGAGGGTTAGAGCATGGTGTGCCATTCCAACAGCGTCCAAAGGTGTCGAAATTCAACCAGGGCCCTGAAACCCCTTGCAGTGCTCTGTAGCATCATCAGCCTCTGACTGGGCATTTCCCATGGGCTGTTCCTGCTGCCCGGGCGGGAAGCCACTGCCTGTTTTGCCTTGGCTGGATCAGTGTGGTCTGGGCCTTGTTCCCAGCCACATGGCCTCCAAGCCTGATCCCTGTTGCTCTCTGAGGTCCTATGAGCTCCCTAACAGCCTTTAGGAAATCCCTTTTTGGCCAAACAGTGGTTGGCTAAGAGCCACAGTGGACACTGCGGCCGGACTGCCTGGATCTGATTCCAGCTCTGCCATTCTCTCTCTGTGCCTCGGTTTACCCTTACCGGTGAGATGGTCCTCACGTGTTGCTGGAAGGACAGCACACAGAGAGCCCCTGATACTGTCCCCAGCATGCAGAAGTACTACACCAGGATTTGCTATTCTTATTCAGTTGTTTGGTAGGAAACTCAAGAGATACAACAGTTGAGGAACTTGCAAGTTCCATCTGAGACTGAAAGGAATTCTGGAGTTAACTTGGCTCCCAGCCAAGGTCTTCAGTTGATTTCACTGTTCCGAGTCTCCCTCCCTTGCTTCCTCTGTATCGTGTATTGATACTCAATTCTGTAGGACCGTCGTGAAGGCTACTCGAAATCCCTGCACGACGTGCCCACAAATACAGAGCTGGCACACAGGGCCGCTCGGAGAATGGTGGACGTGATTACTGTCACCGTTTTTGTCAATTGCCAATTACTGATTAGCACCATTCTTATAACCAATAATAAACAATGTATCAGGTCACCCTCCTCTGAGAGAAGAATGGTCCCCAGAGGCTAGAGACAGGGATGGCGAGATCATGCTCCTTCTGTGGAGCCCCCTGCATGCTCAGAGCATCTGGACACCTGCCCGGCAGAGGATCCAGCTGGGCCGGGAGAGGCGAAGGCCCAAAGCCACAGGAGTTTCACCCGAAACAAACCAGCCCTTCAGAACCAACCTCCAGTTTACAGAGTTACAGGAAATAGAAGACAACAGTAAATGAAACCATGAGGAAATAATCTAGACAACTGTACAAGAAGGCGTGTGGGAGGGGCTGTGCTGCATTCCTGAACTGGACCCTGATTTGGGAAAAACCTTCACTTATAAGATATGAGGCTGATAATAAGAAAATGTGGATATGCACTGGGTTTTAGATATTCTGGGAGAACGGTGCATTTTCTCGGACGTGATAATGGTACTAAGGCACATCCCTATTTAAAGGAAACGCAGACTGAAATATTTAGAAATGAAGTGTCAGGGTTTCTACAACTTTGTTAATCACAAACACACACACACATTTAAACAGATTGATAAACAATATGGCAAAAGTTAACCATTGTTAAAATTAGTAGTGGGCACATACAGGGTGGGGCAAAAGTGTGTTTGCAGTTGTTCGTATGGAAAACAAACAATAATTAATACGTAATAACACAAGAATAAACTCAGTGTTTTGCATACTCTAAACCTCCTTTTGCCCCTCCCTGTATAAGCTATTCATTGTACTATTTCACGTTTCTGTAAGTTTGAAAAGTCTCAGATTAAGGGAAATGCAAAACCACAGGAGCTGAGCCGCTGTGGAAACAGCCCCTCCAGGACCCACCCCCAGTCCCTGCACGCCAACCCAGCACTGCACACATTCCCTTCTCCCGGGAAGCGGGTGCCCCTGTCCCTGTGTCTCTGGCTCTGCTGGTCCCCAGCAGGCCTCCTGCCCAGGCCTCCAGATGCCCTTCCCTCCCAAGCAGCCTGCCCCTCTGGGCCGAGAAAAGGGACCGATGGGCTCCCTGCAGGTCCTCGGTGGAAAAGAGCTTTGTAATAACTGGACTGTGCCGAAAGGATCTTTGTCAAAAGTTGCTTTGGATTAGAAATCATGATTGTGTACCTTTTTTAAACAAATTTACTCACAGGCTCAAAATTAAAATGACAAAAGGGAATGCGGTGAAGTCTTTCTCCTGTCCCTTACAATTCTTTTTCCCCAAAGGCAACCTACATGACCAGTTTCCTAAGTGTCATGTTAGAGAGATTCCTCACTTCTACGAACAAACATTTAAATTTACTCAAACACACCCTCTTTTATACGGATGGTAGCATATTTGTGGACATAGAGCCAATGCCCGGCCCAGCAGCTGGGTTCTTGACGTTAATACGAGAAACCGCAGGGTTCTCGGAAAGGAAGAGCTGATGCCCCGAGGCTGGGTCAGTGGATCCGCTCTACGTACGATGACGATGACGATGACACTGCTTTGTGCTCTAAGGCTCACGCACACCCAGTGTCTGGGGAGGCGGGCCCTGGCCACATGAAATCAGTCAGATTACTGTGTCGTCTCTTCATGCTCATATGTCAGTGTCAAGAGCATCACAACAGTCCTCTTTAAAAAGAAAAGACAAAGGCGTCACCCAGGGCTCCGGGGAGCCTTCCCTAAGTTGTTCTCTCCACGGTGCCCTGTCGCAGGCCCATCGCTTCATCCACCCGAGGCTGTATCTTCATTCCAAGCTCTGGGACAGCTGCCACCTACTTTGCTTTTCAGGCCGGCCCTCTAAGGGAGGCAGGGCAGGGCTGCATTTTTATTTTATTACTATTATTACTTTTTTTTTTCACCAAACCTTTACTATTGAGAAAACTGCGACAAAGTGATGTGACTTGTCTAAGCTCACCCAACAAATCAGCATCTAACTTCTGGTCTGATGCTCTTTCCATCCGAAACAATGGATCAATACCAGTGACGTCCATTGTCTTTGCCTGGGCCCTGGCCCTGGTAACTAGAGCTGCCAGATAAAAACAGGATGACCACTTACATTTGAACTTCAGATGAACTATGAATACATTTTTAGTGTATTTCCCAATGAGGCCACCAAGATGGAGGGGAACCCCCAATGAATGTGTATCTCTGGTCCACAGGTTAGAATATGGGGGATGATACAGATCTGGCTGAACTTGGAAGGAGTGAGGCAGTGAAGACCCCCCCAATCTGGATGTGAATTTGGCAGGCCTCCTCTGTTGTAACAAAGGAACTCAAACTGTTAGTTCTGGGGACCCAGATCATGTGCGTGTGCAGTGGTGGAACTTGAATAACTTGGCAGAAATATGTTAGGAAGTTGATTCACTTTGGACACATACAGCCTCTGATATGGTCCTACGGAAAACCAGGCATGCTTTGGTTAAAAGCAGAGAAAAAAGAAAATACAGTTAGCTGACAGATTCTTTGGACTATGGTCAGCAATCCATGCTAGTCAAGAGTTGGATACTCTTGGGCTTTGCAGGGTAGAAAAAGTGAGGCTCTGGCTCACGGTGGTGTTTTGCATGCAAAAGCATGGAGACACTTGTGGCAGTGATTATAAACTGCATTTGTCAGGATTCACAGGATGCTGTGGTTCAACACACCTGACTTAAAAAAACTGACAATAAAAAATGCTGGTGAGGATGAGGAGCAATTGAACCTCTCAGACATGTAAAAAAAGCAGAAACTACACAAACAAAACACCTTGGCACAATGGCACTTTAAAAATCTATCTCTGCTGAAAGAACACTTAAGGGAAGGGATGAAAAACAGAGAAGAAACTGTCTTAAATGACCTTGGCTGGTATCAGAAAAAAGACATTTAAATGATCTGGTGAGATAAAAGTTGCAGGGAAGAGGGATTCTGACTCCATGAAGGGACTTATCCCAGGACAAAATGTTTTGGGAAGTGACATCTACATTAACGTGGAACTGGATTTCCAAGTAGAAAGCAAATAAGCCCACCTCACATTTAGCAGCCGCTTGGTGCATTAACGCCCTGACACCACGCAAATCCCGAAGCAGAGGCAACAGTGAGGAAATGTTCAGCATGAAAGACAAGTGGCCCGGTGCTCACCGTGTTTCCCGTAGTCTTCTAGACCCATAGCCTTGAAGTCCACGCTGTGAATTTTGCACAGGACTCTGTTCATAGCAGTGTATATGGCCTGCCTCTGGCTGGGCTCCAAGCCTGGCAGAGTGGGGTCTTTGTAGACGAGGCCTGGGCAGTACTCCATCAGGTAGAAGGGTGTGCCGATGATCCTGGGAGGGGCAGACACAGACAGGGCATTTCCAGGGCCCTGCAGTGTGGCGGGCTATTGGTCACGGCTCCGCCCTTTCCATCCCGTGTGAGTGCTGCGGGTGCTGGGGGAGGATTCGGACCCAGAGTGCTGGACGTTCCCTTCTCCCTTGCACATGAGCACCAGGGCTCAGAAGCACTCCTGCCCAAACCAGTTCACACACACACAGCCCTGTCCGTACTCTTGGCAAGAACGCCCCTCTTCTCTTTCCTTTGTGTCCAGGAGTAGAAGCCATTGGAACAGGTTTAAGGTCAAGGACATAGGAAAGCAGCACGATGAGAGAGGTGGCTGTGGAGTCATACAGAACCCCTACCCCTTCCCAGCAGTGTGACTGTGAGAGATTCACTACGCCTCTCTGAGCTGTTTTTGTTTTTAATCTGTAAAATGTCAAAGGTAGTTGTAAGAATTAAGAGAGCAAATGTATATGAAGTGCCTGGCATGTGTGTCTGGTGCTTCCAATGAGGGTCCAAAAAATATCCCTTATTCTTCTTAATGTTATTTTTATCATTATCCAGTGGTATAAATGGCATGTATACCACCCTATAGAATTAAGGTGGCACACTGAAATGTCATCTTTTGCTCATTATTAGAAATCAGTTCACTACTCTAAAAAGTTGTTTTGAAACTTCTACCATTATTATAACTTACCCTGATTTGAACATGAGCTAGGTATTTATATTATTAAATTATAGTACTTACCTTCAGTGTAATAATGCTGCTGTGGTTATGAAAGAAAATGTCTTTACTTTTAGGAGATGTATGCTGCCTGCAACTTACTATAAAAGGTTTAGCTAAAAATAATTTATACATGGATATACATAAAATATACTCATTTATAAAATAATTATATAATTATTACTATTTATATACACTTATTTTAATATGTAATCCATACACACATCTATATATATTTTTACACATAATGTAGAAAGGGAATGTGGCAAAACGTTAACAATGTTTTAATCTAGATAAAGTGCAAATGGTGCTCATTATACTATTATTTCTTCTTTCAACTCATGTATGTTTCACAATTTTCATAATTAAAAAGGGGAAAGGGACAAACTCAAAAAGCATGTGACAAAGCAGTTTAAAAGTTTAGAAAGCCTATAATAAAACAATTAAACACAAACAACATAAACTAGAAGGATATATATTTTTATAACGTTAAGAAAGATGTTTTCTATCAATTCTCATAAAAGCAGGCATTTCTTTATCTTTCAGGATAACTGAAAGACCTGTGAACTTCTGAGGGGGTCGCTATAGTCTCTTTTCTTTCCTACCCAAATTTGTCTTGACTGAGACAGACTGGAATCTGACTTAGTGTATTACTGGCTTTTCTGTAGCTTGAATACACAAGGGAACCAATCAACCTGAACGTTACCTCGAATCCTCACAGAGGTCAAGAACTCTGGGGACGGGCACTCCAGCATTCGCCAGGGCTTTCATTATCCTGCCAGAACAAAGGAAGATGAGCATCACTGCTGGGGGAACTGGTGAGACTTTCCTTTTTCTTCTTTTCTTAATTAACTGATTTTTAGACACAGAGAGAAAAACATGGATTTGCTGCTCCATTTACATAGGCATTCACTGGTTGCTTCTTGCATGTGCCCTGACCAGGGATCGAACCCATAACCTTGGTGTCTCAGGATGACGCTCTACCTAACTGAGCTACATGGCCAGGACTGATGAGGCTTTCTTATGATTATTTTTCTGATTTAAAAATTAGTATATGCAGCCCTGGCTGGTGTAGCTCAGTGGATTGAGCGCGGGCCTGTGAACCAAACGATCACAGTTCGATTCCCAGTCAGGGTACATGCCTGGGTTGCAGGCCAGTTCCCAGCAAGGGACACATGAGAGGCAACCATACATTGATATTTCTCTCCCTCTCCCTCTCTCCTACCCTTCCCCTCTAAAGATAAATAAATAAAAATTAAAAAAAATTAGTATGTGCAGAAATTAAAATGTAATTCTCAAAAATATTCAATTGACCCAAAAGCAGACAAAAACAAAAAATGGATGAAACAAACAAAAAAGAAATAATGAAATTATAGACCACTATCAAACATCTCAATAATTATATTAAACTGAATACACTAAACATTCCAATTAGAAGACAGAAATTGTCACACTGGATGGAAAAACATGCTTTAACTATGTGCTTTTACAAGAGATAAACTTTAAATATAAAAACAAAGATAGAAAAAAGATAAGTAAGAGAAAATGGATGGAAAGGGAAGTACCATGCAATTGGTAAGCATAAGAAAGCTGGTGTAAATACATTAATAATCAGGAAGAAGGCCCAAGTATTTGGAAATTAAATAATACTTTCATATTAGCCATGGGCCAAAGGACAACTCAAGAGAAATTAAGAAATATTTAAAAACTCTAATATTTATTAAGCTAAATTCATAGTCAAAAACCGTTTCTTAAAGAAAACTCCAGGCCCCAGCAGTTTTACTGGTAAATTCTCTGAAACATGTAAGGACGAAATGTTTAAAATTTTTAAACAGGAAGATAGTCTTATCACCAATAACTGGCTGCTGCTTTTGATCGCCTGGTTCCCTTTCACCACGTTACCATTCCGATCGTAAGGCCTAGATTTGCCTTTGGGGAAACAGCTCTACCCCACCGTAGGTCCTCCTGGTCTGGGGGACTGACTGACCCAATCTCTGGTTCCAGGAATGGGCATAAAACCCAGAGATGGCCAATCTGAGCACAGCATCCTCCTGACTGCAGAGACAGGTTTGTTCAGGGACAAACCTGTGACCCATATTGGGCAAATGAGTCAGTCTCAGGGGGCATGCTGGAAAGATCCTGGGTTATCTAGGAAAGTTAAGAGGTGAAGAGAGAATGAATGGGTCCTGGTGACATTATTTGGACCCCTGGATCCAGCCATGCCTACAAGATTTAAACGATAAAGCCAATAAATTTTACCACCTCTTCTTCTTATTTTTATGCTTAAGTCAGTAGGTGGGCTTCTGTAACATGCAACTGAAGAATACTACTAACATGCTACCCGAACATGACCAGGTGAACACTGTGGTTTGTTCCTTTCCTTTTTGTTTCCATGCATAAGTCTTAAAAAAAATAGTTAATACTCTATATATGTCTCATATCTGTTTTTATTACATTAAAACTTTACCACACACATTCTTATGTTATTACAGGCATACTTTTATTGGCTGCAATAATAGTATAATCATTAAGGCTGGGCTGTGGAATCCCACTGCCCATGGGCATCATTAAGCCAGACCCCATCACTCACACACCTCTTTAAGCCTCACTCTCCTCATCTGTAAAATGGGGATCATAGCAGTAGCATATCATGGACCTGTGAAAATGCTTTGAGTTAACAGTTCAAAGCATTTATTGTAGTGTCTGGCACACAGCGACACTCTGTAAATGTTGCTATTACTATTATTGTCGTTGCCACAAGTAGATCTATCAAGGTTTACGTAAACACTTCCCAATTATTGTAACTTCAGGGTGTTTCCAGTGTTTTACTATAAACAACACTATGGTAAGCATATTCATGCATACAGCCTTTTTCCCTATTTAGAGTTATTTTTTAAAGAGAGACTTAACTGGAATTATTAGGTCTAAAAGTATGACTACTCTGAGGTTTTTAGTAAATTGTGCCACACTGTTTTCCAAAACAGTTGCTCAAATTCACATTTGGCATTTCGTAAGCAGATACCATATTAGGGTTCACTTTCAGATGCACATTTTATTCCTTTGCTGACAGGGAAACTCTGTGTGTCCCAGGAGTTGTGGAGTGCCGCCCAGACTCCAGAGCGCCTGTGCCTCTGGGAATGACTAGAGGACGCTCACAAGCCGGACCGGACGCACGAGGCAGAGCGGTGGTTTTACATTGTAGGGCCTCTCTTCTATAAATACACACCGCTTCTGCATGACACATATACAAATGCTCAGAAAAGGCTATAGGTTTTCTCTCCTGTTGAACCCCTGGCGCTTCCTAATTATCAGTCATCAGTCCCTGCAACATTTGCAGAAGTCCGATTTCAAGAACCAAAAAGCCCAGAGCAGGGACAGTAAACAGAAAGAAGGAGAAGGGCCCTGGAGCCAAAATCGCACTGTCCTCACTACTACCCGCAGCTTTCCTTCTGCAGAGCAATGGTAGCCCAGGAGGAGGAGGAGGGGGAGGAGGAAGTCTTTCAGGAGTGCAGGCCCCACCCTGGAGCCCATGCATTTCTTCAGAACTCATTCTCCAAGAGATTTAGAGGTGGTTTTGTTTAAATCTACTATGTTTACATTTTCCTGTTTGCAAAGCAAGCGATTTTATTCTTTTAAACATTTTATTATGGAACATTTCGAACATACATAAGTAGAGACATTTGTATTAGAAAGCCCCATGTGTTCATCACCCATTCATGGCCACAATTGTTGGGCTGTAGCGCCGTTAATATATTGATTTTGCCCTGACCCACGTGGCTCAGTTGCCTGAGCATCGTCCTGTGGCGAGAAAGGTCGCTGGTTCGATTCCTGGTCAAGGCACATGCCTGGGTTGTGGGCCCAATCCCTGGTTGGGGTGTGTGTGAGAGGCAACCAATCAATGTTTCTTTCCCCCTCTTTCTCGCTCCCTTCCCCTCTCTAAAAATAAATAAAACCTTTTAAAAATATATATTGATTTTAAGATTTAAGGTCTTAGTCCTTAAGACTAAAGGGTAAGACTAAAGAGTATCTTAATAATGCCTTTTTTCATCTAGAAGTTCTAAAAATGTCTATTCTCCTACAGGTTTTGGTATAGAAAACAAACTTATGAATAAAATTAGGTTACATGTTCTTACTTGAAACAACTTTGGAGAGTCACACTTGCAGTTTTAAAGGTCGCAAGGCATTTAATGGAGCACTGACTTGTCAGCTCAGGGGCTGAGCTACAGAGGCCGAACAGGTGAGGGCGCCCAGGGCCCTGAGAACTTACCTGAATTCCCTCTCTACAGCGTGGGCAGATGGAAGGAGTGTCCCTGGGGGTTTCTTCCTCAGAACCAGCTGCTGGTCAGCCAGCCTGATGTAGTAAGTTGGATTTGACTGCCCGTGATCAAACTGAAGGAGTTCCAATGGGCCTGCAGGTTGGAAAACAAAGAAAATTCAAACCCACTCTGAAGGACAGACCTGGAAAGACATTCCTTTTTCCCAAGGAGTTCAGCATTTGGGCTACGCTGTGTAGGAATGGCACCACACTCCACCAGCTTGGGTCCCGAGTCACGTGCCACGCCACTGTGGCAAGGCCACTGGATTTACACCACAATGATACCCTCGCTTTTATGGTGTCCGATTTTATCCTTCTCGCCAACTCCTACTCTGTGAAGTAGAGCTTTTGGGTTTTGTTTGTCAACCACAAGCACAGTCATGGCAACCCATCTTGCTAACTAGAATGCATTAACCCTAAGGATGAAAAGTTCCCTCGTGCGTCCCTCAGCCCGTGCTCGGCCAAACCACGCCTGATGCTGGGGTGACAGCTGAAAGGAGTTAAGCAGCGGCCTACAGCTCGAGCCAAAGCTGCTTTCATGAGATGCGACCTCCCTCCCCAGCAGGCTGAACCCTTTGTCTCTTTTGCAGAAACATCCTCATTAGCCCTCAGCTTCATAATAAGACTGAACTCTGGACACGGATTTGTTTCACTTGATCAGAAGAGCCAGAAATGGTAGTTTGCCTGAGCTATCCGGCTCGGTCAGAAGGCGCCCCTCCATCTACGGCCACACCACCCTGAACATGCCGGCTCTCATCTGATCTCAGAGGGTCGGCAGGGTCAGGCCTGGCTGGCACCTGGGTGGGAGCAGGGGCCCTCCAGCTGCAGAGGCACTGAGGATGCGCCAGCCACTGGAACACATTGCAGCGTGAAGTCCCACACAGAGCCTTTTCAGGGACCAACTGGGTGAGGCAAAACTTGGTCACCAGGTAGAAATGTCTTCAAAAGCTCACGAGGCACCTGTCTTTATGAGGGTGGAATGTGAAGGAGGGCGGGACCTCTGAGGAAATGCAGACAACTTATCACATTATGTATGATATAACTTTTAAGTCACCTTCACAAACAAGCTGTCACCTCAGAAAAAAAAAAAAGAACCCAGAAACTTCCAGCACCCCTGGGCACATTCTACAGCCCCCGGTTCCTCTCCTCCCTGACAGCTGTTTGCAGGCGGTGGCCACACGGCGCACTCCGTGGAAGGGCGAGCAAGCGCACTTTGCAGGGCGCACAGAAAAGGGGGTGAGTGCTTTTTCCCAAGCAGAACTGAAAGCAGCACTGCGACCCGCCGGGCTCAGCGGCCGTTTTCCTTACCACGCTGCCTCTTTGGCTCCGGCACACTGCACTCGGGTCGCTTTGAAAGTGAGAAGCAGCCCGAAAGCCTGACCTTGGAAGGAGTTACCAAAATACAAAAACTCAAGTACCTGTGGTTTGGGTCCCCAGTAAGTCTTCGAGGTACTTCTCCAAGGAATCTTTGGGAATCTCCATTGTGTTTCTCACAGGGCGCGTGTTTGGAACAACCGTTCTCAAGGTAAAACCCAAAAGAGTTTCTAATTCCTTTACTGCAGCCTCTGGATCATTAACCTGGTTTCAAAGAAAATATTGAACATGCTACCCGTCATCCTTGACCTCTCCTCCTGTGTGTTTTCTAAGATGGTAACTTTTAGAAGGAAACATCCAAGAACTCAGTTTTCGGGGCAAGGACTTTGAAGTCAGGATATTCATTTAATGAGGAAGCCATAGAACGAGTTTCCTCTTCCCATTTAATTCCAAAACACATTAAACTTTCTGTCTGCGGGGCAGAGTTCCGGTTAAGAGTCCACGATCCTCCCTCGTGCCAGGAGGGGAGAATACCGTGTTGCAGCATCCACTCTGTCTCTATGAGCCCATCAGCTTCAAAAGGAAAACTCAGTCGTGGAAAGCTGGACCAAGAACCTCCCTTCCATCGCTTCTCGTGCTTCTCGGCCACACTCTGGGCTGGACTGTGGAGCTGCTGGCTCCCCACTCAGAAGAGTGTCACTAGGACAGCCTGTGACTGCCGTCCCAAACGTCTGCAGCCTGCCACTCACCTGCTGTGTCCCTCTTCTCGAAGCGCCGTCTCAGCACGCATTTGTCTTACTTCCCATTCAAAATGCACGCAGCCAGTCACGCCGATTTCAGAATTAAAAAACGAACAGGCCACGGCAACATGGGGAAAACCAGTACAGGCAGCTCCCACTAGGAATGTAAGAGGACTGCACGGAGATGCTCACACTAATGCCTGGAACGCAGCAGGGCTTCCAAGGGCAGTGACCGTTACCTTGATGGTGTGCATACCCAGGCTGGCAGCCGCTCGGAGATTCTGCCCAAGATCATCGAGAAAGATGGACTCAGAAGGCTGCAGACCAAGCCGCTCCAAGCACAGCTTGTATATCCTGGGGTCCGGCTTACAGACACCTTCCAGACAGGACTCCACGACCTGAGGGAGGGACGGGAATGAGACTGAAAGCGGTGCTCCCACATGCACGCGGCTGTATTTTTTAAAGAACGGAAGGAAGACAGCTGAGATTTGCTAGAACAAGTAACTTGAGAGTATTTTGATAGAAGATGCTGTTGCTTTTTTAAATTGAGTGACTTGAACATTTTGGATTAAACCTGGCGGCCAACTGAGAAAACGGAAGCTCTGGTTCAGATACAGTGACCTTGTGCGAACGGTGAAGCCATACCAGGCCTCAGTTTCATCATCAGTAAAGTAGGAAAACTAATCTTACCTGTCCTGGTGGTTGTTGTGAAACTTAAGGAAACTTGAACAAGTTCCAAAATGACAAAGCATTTTGCTAATGTTAGATATTGTGCCTACGCTGAGCAGAAGGGACGTTGTACGTTTCAGTTTTAAGGAAAGTATTTCACCATTTTTCCAGAAAGAAGGCACTGCTTACTGTTACAAAATACCCAGGCCTTTAATGTCTATATTTCAGAAGTTAAAAAACAGCCGTACTCAATTTATACGGATAAATCCTACAGGAGGGCTGACACCAAAGAGACCATTGCGGGCAAAAGCACTTGCTTTCTTGTGAAGAGCCTCCTGCATCCTGACAGCCTCGCTTCAACTATATATCTAACCTGGGACCAGTGTGGCTGCTGAGGGTTCAGGAGACCCCAGAAAAAGCTGTCTCAGTGTCAGGCTCTCTCTGATCCAGCACCCTGCTGGGAGTCCCCTCTTATACTGTCCCCAGGGCTGAATCTCCTATAAAGTGGGCCTCAGATGGCCACAGAGGCCTACCACCAATAGCCTCTGGTCTGCCCTAAGAACAGAACTAAATCCCTGACTCACTTCTAGAATGACCCACACTCTCCACGTCCAAGGACAAACCTGAGGACCCCTCCCTCTGCTCCACAGTGGCATTACTGAAGGCTGGCAGAAAACTGCCCTTCCTGGTGAATAAATGTCCTGAGTAAACGGGACCTCTCTTCCTGGTCTCCCAAGGACCTGAATGAGCTACAAAGACAAAGAAGCTCCCTCTAAAGAAAACATCAGTGGGAGGCAGCAGAGACACCAGGTGTTTCAGACACCAGTCAGTGTAGCACGTTGCAGGGAAGCCACGCAGCAGGACTGGCTGAGACAAGAGAAGAGAGAGGGCGCAGAGCCCAGGGAAGGGGGCCGAGTTCTGACAAGCGGACATCTCTTCTCATATGTAGTTACATTTGGGGCAAAGTAAAAAAATTCTTAAGATTTAAGTTAGATGAAATTCCTCCCCTTCTCTTTCTGTTCTACCTTACAGGATAAAAAAGTTCTGATTTGTTTTACAACAATGCGAATACACTTAACACTACTGAACTATACACTCAAAAAATAGTTAACATGGTGAATTTTACGTAATGTGTTCTTTTACAGTAAGAAATAATGTAGAAAATTAGAGGAAATTTTAAAAATATTTTTGTTGACATTTTCCTTCTTAGAAAGAGAGGAAGCAGGGAGAGAGAGAAGCACGGACGTGAGAGAAACATCGAACGGCCGCCTCCCGCACGCGCCCCAGCCGGGGATCAAACACGCAGCCCGCGCGAGCCCACAACCTAGGTACGTGCCCTGAACAGGAGTCGAATCCACGGCCTTCTGGACAACACTCCAACCAACTGAGCCACATCGGCCAGAGCTAGAGGATTTTTCAAAGGCCACATGCATCTCAGCAGAGACAGGTTCCTATAATATTGGTTGAAGAGTTCGGGGGAACAGCCTCCAGTGCCGACAGAGGTCATAGAAGTGGTTACCCTACCTTTACCTCTATCAAAAATTTTTCGCCTGCCTTGTAGCTTTGGAGAACAAACACCTAAATCCTTGTTCTTGAGGACATGGATTTTCAAAACTCCTGGTGTCCTACAGACCTGAAATATGAGAACTGGCCAAAAAGCAGCTGGGAAGCATACGCCAGAGGGCCTGTGAGGTCTGAACAAACGAGTCCATTGTTTTAAGTTAGTTCACGGATCTTTCAAATTGTAGCTTTTTGTGGAAGAGCCCACGGTGAGCCTGGCCAACTTAATTCGTCCAGATGCAGGTATCATCCCTGTAGCCACACTTAGTGGAAGGAATCTCTGTGTGGAGGCACTGTGCCAAGTGCTTTGCATGCATTATCTTCTGGGATCTGCACAGCTACCCTACAACAAAGAAATCGCTCTTCCTATATTACAGGTGAGAAAACCGAGGTGGCAGAGACAGGACTGGATTCTGGACGAGGTCCCTGAGCACTCACAGGGAAGGGAGCTTGGAGGAGGGCCGCATTGTGGACAAGTGGGGAAACCAACAGTCAAAGCAGGTGAGGAGCCACGCAAAGTGTCCAGAGGGCAGAGGGCTCTCTCTCTGCCAGCCCTCTTACAAGGAGCGGGGGGAGGTAGAAGGTGGAAGCAGCATTAGGTGAGGAGGTTCATTTCCAACGCCTGCGTTCTGAATTTCTGCCTGTCAGTTCGACTGGATTTTATATTCTAAAATATCACGATCCAATAGAACTTTCCACAGGGATGGAAATGCTGTCTCTCCAATATAGTAACCACTGGCCTCAGGTGGTGACTGAGCACTTGAAATGCAGTAAGTGCGTATTCCAGAGGGTGGGGATGGTGGCTGTCACGTTGAACACAGTGTCCCTTCACACACAGCCAGTGCCCAGCACATAGTAACTGCTCAGTAAGAACTGGTTTTCAGTTTAAGCAATTCATCTATCAGTAATTTATATCCATCCCAAGATAATGACCTATCTTCTGTTAGGGAAATGGGGAATCCTTCATAGATGTAACTTCCTGGCACTGTGACAATCTAGCACTGCATGCACTGTCTATTACAACAGCCACTAGCCATGTGGAATTATTTACATTGCAACTAATTAAGAGGAAATACAATTCAGTTCCTCGATGACACTGGCCACATTTCAAGTGCTTAATGGCCGTATGTAACTAGCAGCGGCCATGTCGGACATCCCTCTTACTGGAGTCAGCTGCACTGGACAGCGCCGGTCTAAGAACCGATGCCACGGAAACACGGGGCAACATGGTTGGTCTTTGAAGGGAAAGGTCGAAGGGCATATTAAGAGGGCTGATGGAGGTGTGTGTGTTACGTGACGACTACGGTTCATACCCAGAATGTAAGGAAGTCTCTAAAGCTGAGGCTTCAACCACTTACCAAATGCCATAAATGTGTGACTTTGCCAAGAGCTCAGTGATATTTTAAAAGTCCTCTTTTCAACCTGTTATGTCTCAACCTAACTTGGTCAAGTGTCTGAATAAAAATACCCACCACTCAAGACCTGCTACAAGGCAGCGTTTAAACATTACATCCTGCAGCAAGAACAGACTGTTTTGATTATTGTTTTGGATCACTTCAGACTTACCACATCAAACTGTTTCCGGTCCAGGGGCAAAAAGCTTTGGCCATTGGAAAGATAAAAATTATTGCTCAAGACTGCGGTCTTAAGTCCTTTTGCCCGAATCTGAGTTATGGCCTCAGTCATCACTGGGAACTGCTTCGCCACTTGCTCACTGGTCAGCAGAGAGAAAAAGGAGCCCACGGGCACACAGGTCTCTGACTAAGAACGGGGGAGGGGAGGGGAAAGCAAGCAATCATTCAGAGTAAAATCACCAACAGAGAAAAAGACATAGGCATATCCCCAGCTTCCTAACTCTACCTGGCTGTAAACGCCGGGGCCTCTGGCTTGCTGCCTAAAGGAATCCTCTCCCTCAGCCATCTGCAGAACTTTGCATATAAGATGGCAAAAAATGACTTAGAATTAGAGAGACAATGGTTAGGGAATGGAGCTATTTATATCAGTATTCCAGTTAAAGGAGTTCTTTATTTCACTCATGGGTTGTCAATTTTAAAAAGTAGCAGGATACCAAAAGAGGATACGTTAAACTCTAAAAGTGTATTAAGTAGATGTAATTGAATTTTTTGTGATCCAGAAGACATTTAATGATCTTGTGTCATCTCAGCATCACCCTTATGAACTTCAGTTTCTGATCAATTTTTTAAAATTCAATCTGTGTGGGATTTGAAAACTCTTACTTTATCACGCTTTAAAATCTGCAAAGGCAAGTCTGCTGTTTTATACACATACACATTTTACAGTAACGTCAATGAAATACAATTCACATACCATACAATTCACCCATTTAAACCATACAATTTAATGGCGTTTAATATATTCACGAAGTTGTACAACCATCACCACAATCATATTTAGAACACTGTCACCACCCTAAAAAGAAACCCCTTACCCATCAGCAGTCACTCCCCCACACTCCGATACTCCCAGTCCAAGCAAATCACTAATCCACTTTCTGTGTCTTACAGATGTACCTCTCTGGGACAGTTCATATAGATGGAATCACACAATCTGTGGTCTTTTTTGACTGTCCTTTTTTGGACTTAGCAACATGTTTTCAAAGATATGTATATGTATATATGTACAATTGTGGTAGAACACACATAACATAAACTTGACTCTTTTAACCATGTCATGTACACAGCTGAATGTCACTAAGTGCAGTCGTGTGGCCATCTCTACCGTCCATCCACAGGGCTTTATTTACTGTGTTCTCATTACATTTTAGCAGTTATTGTGGAGGTCACATGAGTTCGTATAAAGGCCTTAGACAAACACACGGTGCAGAGAAAAGGCTCAACATCGTGATTGCTTAAGTGAGCTTTCCAATCAAAGCCGTCGTGCAGACAGCTCCTGTTTCAGATGAACAATAGCTGGCGGGAGGCTTAGTGATGGAATATTTTTACTTATTCATATATGCAGTTGAAGTTGGGTGCTTGGGGATGGAAGAAATAGCTTAAAATTTATAATGACTAGATTTTTACTTCTTTATTTGCAGTTTAATAAATATGGATGAGTGTTAGGCACGAAGAATTATGGAAATTCAAATATGTTTATCACTCACAGTTTCAGAGCAGAGTCTCCCAAATTCTTGTAAGAAAGTTTCTATTGTCATCTCTCCTCTCATAAATTTCATCCAGGGCCCGTTTTCACCACCTGAGATGAAGGCCTTCAATAACGTTCCGGAAGGGATGTGATTCTGTACCTCCCATCCTATAGGAAGTAAAATATGCAATAGGTGAAATCCATGAACAAATGGCTGCAGTTTAGGGAGTCCGGGCAATTACCACATCAGTCCCTGTGGCATCACTGTGGCACCTAGTGGGCTCTACTGGGAATTGGAAGAAATTCAGGAAATGTGGATTTCAGCCTTCGATCTGCAAGGGAGCAGCAGTACTAATCCGTGTGCCTGAGTGGACACCACTGCTAAGCCTCATGTCCTGACCACCTGCCTGAGATGACAGTGGACGCTGCATTATACATGCACTTCCCAGGTTTCATTAGCTGGCTCAGACATAGTAGGTCACTCACACGGTCCTGGCCACACAGGAAGGAAGGACGTGTGGAAATAAGCCAGATTCTGACAGCACTCCAAAACAGGCCCTCCATTTGGTAAACTGTAGCAATCCTTTACGGCGGCTTAGCAGGTACACCGAAACCTTCACTAGAGGGATGCTGTCTTTGTGGAATAAAGGAGAAAATGCCTCTCTACAAAGAGCTAAGGCAGTGGATGGACTGGCACTTGTATATACTGGAAACATCTGGTCAGGGCTTGCTTTTTTCGCACAAAGTTGCTTTCTTTCTATATGCAGCTGCTATGGGGCAAATATATATGTAACATTCATAATTATATCTAAGACATAACTTACACATATCTCTTATTTTGATCAAGTAGTGACTACACATCGAAAATGTTTCAAACAAGATAGAAAGGCAAAAAAGAAAATAAAACGACAAGCAATCCCATTCTTAGAAATAACGAACGCTACCAATTTGGAGTGTGTCTTTTGAGGACAGCAAGGCTTTTAAACCCCATTCCATATAGGAATACTTCTTTAATTTTAGAACGAAAGGGTATAGCGTCTTTCAAGGTCTCAGAGCTGGCAAGCACCTAAGAAAGCTGGCCCGCTCCCGTGCTGCCTGCAGGAGTGTGGATGAGTACAGCCTCAGTGGGGAGCACAGTTTTAAATGCACATGCATTTGATGTAGTGGTTCCACTTCTGAGACTTTCTCCCATACAAATATTTGTAACAGTAAGCAAAGGTTATGTACAGGATGTTTGTGTAATAAACAGAACTAGAGCCCTGACCAGTATGGCTCAGTTGGTTGGGCATCGTCCCACGGAGCGAAAGGTTGCCGGTTTGCCAGGGTGTGTACAAGAGGCAACCGATCAATGTTTCTCACCCTCTCTTCCTCTCTCCCTTCCCCTCTCTCTAAAAATAAATAAATAAAATATTTTAAAAAGAACTAGAAACAGAAATATATTAATAAAGAGCTGGTTAAATCAACTATGGTAGATCCATCCAACGGAATACCACACAGATGTTAAGATGTATAAACTGGACCACAGCTCAGCAAAATGTGGCGTAGGGGCCACATCTGTCTTTGCAGAAAACGTTTTGTTGGAACACAACCACACCTGTTCCTTCACTGTTGTCGACTGCTGCTTTCTCCTTGCAGCAGCAGAGCTGAAGAGTTGTGGCAGAGCCACAGGGTTGCAAAGGGCTAGCTGACACCTGAACTGTACCTGTGCCTAGTGATGTGAAAAAGGTGCCGAGATAATCTACTAAGTCAAGAAAGGAAAGGTATAGAAACATTTGTGAAGTGCGATCCAATTTGGCATTTGTGTATATACACGTCACACACACAGACACAGACACACTCTATGTGTGTGCATATACATACTTAGGTACACGCATAGACATATATGTAATTTTGTGAAGGACAAACAAGAAGCTTTTCACAATGGAAACCAGTGAAGGCTGGAACCACCAGGGAGGGGTGGAGGTGGCCGCAGGACATTCACCTTTGCATGTGACACACTTAGCACTCACTAAGAGACAAGGATACGAAGGGCTCAAGGCAGTAGGAGTGGAGAGAAGCAAATGGGTTCTCAAGATATTCTAGAGAAAGTAAAGAAGATTCCTGCCCAGTGACCTTTATGCTCTCTGTCTGCCAGGCAGGAAGGTTTGGGGTGGGGCAGTACAGCCACTCCTGGGGGCGTTTGGAACAACCCTGTGGTAAAAGCGAGAGGAATCTGAGTAGAGGAACAGAGAAGCTGAGGGCCCAGCTACTCCTGGAACAATAACAAAAAATAGCTCACTTAGCCAGTTTGCACTGCCGGGTAATTTTTTACCCAGGAGCACAGAAAACCTGCACTTGAGTTAATTTAGCATGGAGAATTGCCCAACCAGCCGCCACAGCAGGTCAGAAGGAACGGGACAGCTGTTTGGCGCTTTTTCCTTCCCGCTGGCTGGAATGAGAAAGTAATGGCAGCAGGCGAAGCAGCCAAGGCAGAACTCACAGCAGAGCAACCCAATGGAAAGAGCCGGAGTCCTGATGTCACAGAGCTGCGCACTAGCTCCATACCGGGGCTTTCAGGTGCACAAGAAATAAACCTCATCTTGTTTCAGTCACTGTTTTGTTAGGTTTTCTAACGCTGAGAGCCAAAACTAGTCAAAGTGAAGTCAGCTAAACTAAGCAGGAAAAAGGGTAAAACCAGGAGGGGCTGACAAAGACAGGATCAGAGACTGGAGGTTGGTGGAAGAGGGAAGGCTGTGATCCAAGGGCGGGGTTCCAGCATTCAAGACTGTGGAAGTGGCCCAGTTGTGGGTGGGGTGGGGGAAAGGTGGTTAAATCCTACGCATAACAATGGCACCTCACCACATACTGGGAATTTTAGGTGAGTTGAACACTCGCTTTGGGCCACCTCATTTCACTCTCCAGCCCCAAGAGGTGGGAACTATTATTAGCCCTGACTTAATGACGAGGAAGGTACGACTCAGAGAAGTTGAATAATTTGCCCAACATCATCAGCCACTGAGTGGTGGCTGGAATTTGATTCAAGAGCCAGAATATTACCCACTGGGACACACTGCTGCCCCAATGTTCCTCTCCATCTCCCCTTACCACCCTCCATTTCCCCCCACCCCCATCCCGTCTCTGAAAGTGAAATAGAAAAAGCTCACCTGCAGCCAGTCTCCCTGGAGAAGGAATGAGAACTCCACCCATGTCGAAAATGACCGCTCTGTAAGGACCGCCTCCAGAGTGTGTCCATCGCCAGGCTCCCTGGGGCCCGCACTGGCTGTGTTTCAGGAAGGCTGCCCTCCAAGCCCACTGGAGATGTGAGGACTGGAAAAGCCGTCCTACGCGCATGTTGAGGCCAAAGCTGCGTAAGAAGGCACAGGGCAGTTTGCCTTCACCACCTCCAGTCCAGAGTTCAGCCCTGGGGCTCAGGGCTGTCGACTGGACACCCCCACCGATCTCCATCCAACACTCCAAACCGCAACCAGAACTGAGCTCTATCTCTGCCCTCCCTGACTACTCCTTTTCCCTGGGTTCCTTAGCTCAGTAAAGGACTCGACCATTCACCTAGCTCCCCATGCTAGAGCACTGTGGAGTTGGTCCCTGCCTTCCCTCAGTCCTCCACCCAGCAACCTCAACTCCAGTTGCCCTGGGCTATCGGTTCCTCCGGAAATCTCCACAACCTCCCTCCACTCTCACTGCCAGCATCTCACCCACAGATCACCGCAGCAGCCCCGGAAGTCACCCCCTTGCCTCTTCTCAAACCTCCTTCCCGCTGTTTCTGTACTCTTCAACCAGAGTAATCTCTCCAAAGTGTAAATTCTGTCACATCCTGACCTCATTTAAAAACTTCAGTGGCTCCCCACTGCCCTCAAAATAAACTTCCTTAACCTGACTTAAAAAGCCCTGTAAGATCTGCTTCCCCCAGTTTTTACACATTAACCTGGATGATCTAGACCCACAAATCTATACGCAGCTTCCTCAAGCAACGTTCTCCTCCTGCTCCCAAGCCTTTCATATGTTCTTCCCTTGGCCTGGGATGCTCCCTTCCACTGGTTACCTCGCTAATTCCAAGTCGTCCTTTAGGTCATACTTTACCTGTCACTTCCTCAAACCTCTTCTGGCTACCAGAAAAGGCCAAGGAGGAGTCTCCGCTGTATATTCCTCAGATGCCCTATAGTAACCTCCTCCTAGCACTTATGATGCCCCCATCATGCCGTCAGCCCTCCGTCAGGTGACTGCAGTAGCTTCCTAACTGATCTCCATTGCCTCTTGCCCAGACTTCAAAAAAAAAAAAAAAAAAAAAAAAAACAAGCAAATACATATAACGCACACACACACAGATATATACCTAGGAATACATGTAGAGACAAATCGAATGTTGCAAAACTATAATTAGTTAATTTAGGTGAGAGTTGTATGATGAAGGGTATTGAGAAATCTTACACCATTCTTTAAACTTTTCTATAGGTCTGAGATAAAAAGCTGGGGGGTAGGGAGGACAAAATAATTAAAGCAAATTCAGTCAGTTTGCAGTCAGTTCCTCATGAAAATCTAGGTTTTTTTGTGTGATTTCTGTAGTTGAAAACTTACTGAAAATCAGGTTAGAGTGAAACAGGTTGGTAAACTTGTAGAGAGAACCTACAAGTTTACTAGAGTCACGTCAGTGCCACCCTAAGGATGCAATAAACTAAGAATCTAAAGAAAAGATTCTTAAACAGTAAATCTTCAAGATGATATCCTTTGTTTCTCACATAATTGGAAATTTGCTGAACTGGGGAGTGAATTTTGAAATGAAAAAATGTAGAGGTTGATTTGCGTTTTCAGTTTTACTTACGCTCCAATGCCAAGGCCAAAGTTTATAATGGAAGTTTATTTATAGGTTCCTAAAAGCACCAACACATTTTGTGTGAGGGCTTAACAGAGATGAGAAGTATCTCTGGGGCCTGAAGGACTGGCTTTTGTCCTCACTGACGACACTGTCCTCCACATACTCCTGCTAATGGATGTGTGGGCCAGGCTCCCGTGACTAGCCTGCTTATTCTTCCCATTTAGAGGCGACCGTTCAGTTCCCAATACTTTCTTCAGAGACAGAAAATGCTGTGACTCCTCGTATCTCCAGGCCAGGGTACCTGCCATGTCTGATGATTGAACCGCCTCTCCCTACTTTATCAGCCTGTGAACTTCCATTCATTTTTACAGGACAGCCTCAGCTTCCCCCATCTGGAGAGCCTTTTCTTTCCTTTTCCAGGCAGACTATGTTACTTTTTTTTTTCTTCATTCCCATTGCTTTTTCTGCATACCTTCACTAGAAGTTACCCCCCTACACAGTACTGTTTTCATGTCTATCTGCTCCTGTTATGGTAAACTTCTTAAGGCAAGGCTTATCTTATTTTTTTATATCTCTGTCCCCTAGGGCTTAGCACAGTATCTAGACACATAGAAGATGCTCAGAATAAATGAGTTGCAAGGATAACTGGATGAATCAGAAAACAGGAAAATTGGGAGACAGGTTTAGTTGTTGCCAGCCCCGAAGAACTGTAACAAGACCAATCTGTCCATCTGTAGCTACAATTCTAGCTTGCTGAAACTAGCACCTTTCTTCTGTGTGATAAAGAATACCTATCTTCTCTCTACCTCCCAGAAACAATGAAATTAGTAAAATATAGATTTACCACCTAAACTATGCTATCGTAAGAAGTCACACACATTGAGTTGCACGTTAAGAAGATGATTTGGTAAACAGATTGAGTGTTGGCTCTGGAATCAGATAGCTTGGGTTCAAATTCTAGTTCTGCCACTTACTAAGTGTGAAATCCTAAGCAAGTTACTCACCCTTTCTGAGCCTCAGCCTCCTCCTCTGTAAAATGGGAACAATTATTGTACTTGTCTCATAATGTCATTGTTACTATTACGGGAGTGTTTATTACATGAGGTAAAGTATGTAAAGTACTCAGGTTAGTACCTGGCACACTATTAAATGTTATCTACTGCTGTAATATTCTATAAAATGTTCACACGAGTTCTCATGCCATATGCGTATACTGTGTGCATACAGCATGCGTACTTTCACATAAACCAGTGATTATTAACAGGGGGCAATTTTGACCCCAAGGAGACATTTGGCAATGTCGGGAGACATTTTGATCATCACTGCTTGGGGAGTGCCACTGATGTCTAGTGGCTCAGGCCAGGGATGCTGCTAAATAGTTTATAAAGGATAGGAAACACACACACCCAGAAGAATTATCAGAACCCAAAATGTCAACAGCGAAGACATTGAGAAACCCTGATATGAAGTGTATACTGAAACACATTTCATAGGGTACTGTCACAACTTACATATACACATACATCATATGTTCATGCTGTGTGTATATAAAGTCTATACACCTTCACATGTCCAGGATGCGCTGTGACACATCTAGACATCACAGCATTACTAGAATAGCACACACTGGTCGTGTATGTGCCGCTATGTATTCATTGTGACTACCTAAATGCTAAAGGCATACTGGGAAGAATACTGGATCTCAGAAAAACTGATGTGTACAGAATACAGGCTCTATTCATTTCATCCTCACAGCCGTATGAGAATATTATCCCAATTTTACTCAAAACCTAGACCAAGGTCATGTAACTGGTGGTCAAGGACGACTCCATAAGAGCAGGAACTGGGTATTTATCTTATTCACCAAGATATCCCCACCACCCCAACAGTGCCCTACGCTCTCTGTAAACGCTTGTGAAGAGATGGGGCAGGGCAGCAGAACCCAGATCTATCTCTAGCACTTTGCGCCCCAACCAGCCCGCCGCCCCAGCTCAACGGAGTCGAAATCACTGCGATCCAGTCCTACTCATCCTAGGGGCCCTCGGAGAAGTGGATTCACCCAAGTCTCAGCGTACCCCTCTGTGAAGGGGGGCGACACAAAGCAACCCTGCCTAGACTTACAGCTAGCGGTCAAACACCACCGGAGGCAACAGCCCTCCACATCAGAAGGGTGCCTCGGACAATTCGCAACCTCGCGGGGCGGGGGCCCCCGCGCCGTCGGCTGAGGCGCGCCGAGGCGATGCCTGCCGGGTCGGTTAACTCGGGCTTGGGCGCAAACCCACCGATCGGCCTAAGGTGGGGGAAAGAGAGCCCGCAACGCCCACGACGTTCCTCCTTCCCAACCTCTTCGCGATCGCGTCCAGAGGGATCCACCTCCACGCCGCCACGCCAGCCACGTGTCTGCCACCCCAGCCAATCGCAGCGCGCGCCGGTCCACGCAGGAGGAACCCTACGGGTCGTCGACGGCGGCCGGGAGGCGGAAGTGGAGGTTGTTGTGGCTCCGAGGGTCGTGAGAGGAGCTACTCCGCCGCGGCGGCGGCGGTGGCGGCGCTGAGGTGGTGGCGGCGCTACCCGCCTCGGGCCGCTCGGCCTCCCAGCTCGCCTCCCAGCCTCTCCTGAGCCCGCCGGGGCCCGCGCCGGCCAGCGCCTGCCCTATGAGTGTGTCACTGGTTGTCATCCGACTGGAGCTCGCAGAACACTCGCCCGTCCCCGCCGGCTTCGGCTTCAGCGCCGCGGGTGAGTCCCGCCGTCTTCCCCGCAGCCCGCTCCTGGGCCCCGGGGGGACCTGTCCTCCAGAAGAACCGGACGGGGAGAGAGCGCGCGAGGGCCGGTGCCTCAGGGAGAAGCCGAGAGGGGGTTGGTTCCCCCTCTTTCCATTCTCCGAAGGCCTTCCGGGCCCCTCCCTCTGGCGTCTGCCCACGGGAGCGCTGTTTATACCTGGCGCGTCGCGGCTCCGCCCTGGGTCGGAGTCGAGTTTTGTAACTTGCTTTCTTCCAGGCTTTGCGAAGGCGGGGACTGAATTCCCGCCGACGGCCCCTGGTTTAGCGAGCTGGCTCCTCTTTGGAAAAAACCCTTTTTTAGGCGCCATGTATTATAACAATGATAATGATTATAAATAACGTTTGTGCACTTCCCATATGCCAGTGCTGCCCTGTGTGCCTTATTTTTATCTTAACAGCTCTTTTAGGTTGGGCGGGTGGGGGCCCCTTTTCACAGATTGGGAAACTGAAACCCGGTGACCAGGTGACTTGCCCACGAGGATCTGTGAGTGGAGAGACTGGGGCTCTAACTCAGAGAGCCGGGCTCGAGAGTCTCGAGTTCTTCTTTAGCAGCCACATGGCCTCCTCAGGTTGGGAATGCAGCCGTGACTGTTCCTTGGACCTCAATGACCAAACTGCAACATACAAGAGATAGAGATACTTAGGGAGTGCTCCCTGTCTGCTGGAGCGTTAGTTTGCGTGCAGAATCAGACGCGGCCCCTGCTGTAATGTGGCCAGCAGTTCACTGGGGGAGACAGATGAATCAGTTACGGAGTAAATGTAGAAGTACAACTGGGCTAAGTGCCGGGAAAGTAAGCAAGAGACAGTTTGGGAAACTATTACAAGAGGCTCCATTTGGTTTGGGGACAGGGACTGAAGCAGGTAGGGATGTTGGTGTTGGAAACTTGCCTGAGTATATGAATTTGGGAGCTGCAGATTAAAGATTGAAGATGATTTAATGAGTTATGAGCCCTTTTCAAAAGCTGAAAGTGATCTCTGAGTTCTGAAGGCCAACCAAATCTGCATTAGCCACATAGTTACTTCTACATAGGTGGGTCATTGATGCATTCAGACGTTAGTGCAATAAACCTTTAAAGAGCTTCCAGCGTGTGCTAGGTAGGCTTTGCGGGGTTACTGGTGGGCAAAACAGGTCTGGTCTCTGCCCTGGTCGAACTTTTATATTAAGGATAGTTCAGTCGAGTGTCCAAATTCCTTTCGCTTTTGTGTGTTTCTTTGATTTAAGACAGTGGTCCTAGACGCATGAGTCTAACACAGAGTGTTTAAGAAGACTACCCCTAAAGGTATTGGAAGTTTTCTTAATGATAATGCCTTGATACCTTCATTTTGGGCTCAACACACAGTTGCACCACACTAGGTATTACAGAATGGTCGGTTCATCAGGACGTAACCACTGCCAAAGCTTCTTTAAGCTATTACTCTCACTGAATTGCTTTAAAGTGAATAATTTCAGTGGAACAGCCCTGCATTTCTGAACTTACTGCACTGGGCGTTTCTCGACTGTCCACTGGGCACCGCAGGAGCCCCGGAAGGGGGTGAGATGGAGGAAAGCAACAGAGAGAAAAGGGAACCCTGTCGATGGATGCATTCAGAGCGGAGACGAGCCCACTTTTATCATCAGGTGTTAATCATGCATGTGTTCCTCAGCCAGGGAAATGTCTGATGAGGAGATCAAAAAGAAGACCCTCGCTTCAGCTGCAGCCTGTTTAGAAGGGAAGTCACCAGGAGAGAAAGCAGCGATCATACATCAGCATCTTGGTCGTCGAGAAATGACAGACGTGATCATTGAGACCATAAAGTCCAACCCAGGTATTCGCTCTAAAACCCTAGACTCTTTGTAACATGCGTCCCTGGTAGTCCGCTTTACGCACATCGGTCAGTGAGCCCATGATGTTGACCTCTAGGACACTTTTCTCTCTCACTGGCTGTACCTCACATGAGATTGTCAGGCCCCATTTCGTCTTCCCAAATATTTCTCCTAAATTAATCCTAACAAGCTGAGTTGACAACTCTCATCAATGAGGAGAGCTGCTGACCACCTACGTCAGTGGCAGAGCATGAATGAATCCAGATAAGCATGCTGTGTATCGCCCCCCGCCCCCTTCTGCCAGCTCACCCAACCAGGGGGCTGGCCGTATACTTCATATCCAGCGTGGAGGTAGTCAGAACTGGTAGGTTTGGTTTCAAACTTAACAGCTCTGAATGTCCCACTTAAAAGAGCATGATGTGAGGTACCTGCTTTTATTTTGGCACTGCCAAATGTAAGAGCCATCCTTGAGTTTCTGAGGGCGGTAAGAAGATTTTTATGGGGCAAAGAGCACTTTCAATTTGAGATGCCCCTGAAACACGGCTGTTCTATGACTATAGTTTTTAATGGAACGTATTACAATTTCTCTGTCAAAGCTTATTCTTCTGACTCAAAATTTTAATCTAATTAGAATCCTTAAGCATATTTCCTATCAATTTATAACCTGCTAATTTTTGATTTGTGAAAGATGAGCTGAAAGCTACAGTGGAAGAAAGAAAGTCTTCAGAAGCGTCCTCCACTGCACAGAGAAGTAAAGATCAGAGTAAAGAAAGCATAAATGCTGCTCCCGATTCTCCATCCAAACAGCTTCCAGACCAGATTTCGTTCTTCAGTGGAAATCCATCAGTTGAAATAGTTCATGGTATCATGCATCTGTATAAGACAAAGTAAGAAAAATCATTTTCCTTTTGAGTTGGTCCAGTTTTTAGGGAAGAGAAAAATCTTTTGTCCTGAAGGGAAGTGGCTGCTTTAAGCTTCAAAAAGATAGTACTTTTCTCTATTGTGTGTGAGACAATTCTTAAATGTTTTACATTTGATCAATCTTGTAGTTTGGATTAGAGCTTCTTATAAAAGAAACGTGTGGATAGACTTTCTAGGAAAATATTCCCTGAGAAGGCAGGCATTCAAGGTGATTGGAAAATTGAAAGAAAAGAAATAATATAAATGACCCATAACATCACAGTAGTCTCACATCCCCACCAAATCTTTTTGAAAGAAACTAAGAAAATAGGTAATGGATTGTAATTTCATCACCTCTTTTTACCCTTTTCTGTGGTCCCAGCAAAGCTTGCAGGAGGCCAAAACAAAAGGAGCATTTGGCTAGATAATCTTTAAACTGGGCCATCAGCTCCTGGGATAATTGCTAGCTGATCTCTTTAAAGGCTGCCCTTGTCCTAACTTGTTTGTGAAATTCCTACCAGGAAACAGTGAGTACTCAGGTAGTCATTTGGAATCACAGCTGTTGAAGTGAGTTTGCAGCATTTCAAAAGCAAATTGCTTTGTGGGAGGTTTTTTCTCTCTCTCTTCCAGCTATTCCAGCCCAGCAACACTTTCTGTAATCTTCGGAATGCTTCAGAATTCCCTTTCTTGCATTTATCACTCTTTTCTATACCCTTTAGAGAAGTCCATATTTAGAATTGTGCTTCTAAGTTACATAATGAGAGATTACTTAAAAGAACTAATGAGAATAAGATACAAACTGCAAATTGCCTAATGCAGATTTGTAACTGTAACAGGCCTTTAACTGAAGATTAAAAATTTTAGTTGTGGGTGTGGTGTAGAACATTTCGAAGCTTACCTTAAACATCACTGCAGATATGTTTAAGGGATTTTGTGTTTACCCATGTAGTGTGGGTTTTCCGGTAAAATAATAGTTTGTTTAAATTGATTTGTAAAATATTACAAGTTTTTTTTTTTTTTCCTATTTTCTTGGACATAAGCGTTGTCTGATGTTGTCTGAATTAACCATGCCTCATCTATTCAAGACAGTCTAATTATTGTCTTATTAGCAAGATGACCTCCTTGAAAGAAGATGTGAGGCGCAGTGCCATGCTGTGTATTCTCACAGTCCCTGCTACAATGACCAGTCATGACCTCATGAAGTTCGTCGCCCCATTTAATGAAGTAATTGAACAAATGAAAATCATCAGAGACTCTACTCCAAATCAATATATGGTGCTGATAAAGTTTAGTACACAGGTAAAAGTTAAGATATTAAAAATCTCTTTGCCACAGAAACGGTGTTTTTGAAACTGATACTAGCTGTGCGTATAATTTGCAATATTTTGCACTTAAGATTCATACATATCTTTAGGGTGTTGTAATTCTAGAAATATTTCCAAATTCATTGGCAGACACTACATTCTAATTCATAAATCACATTGGCTATGAAATGTAGGGTTGTGTGCGCGCGAGCGCGCGTGTTTATCCAATGGTAACTATTCCAGTAGAACAATAGTTTCCCAACTTTTAAAAGTTGACACTAATTATTATGAGCCATTATAACATGATGCCTCTGCTTCTTTCATTCTCTTTTTAAAAGACATTCTTTGGCACATTTTAGAAAATAAAATCTTTTTTTAACTTTTTTTATTTTGGTGGTAAAGAATTTTCCTGACATTTCTTGAAGTATTAAAGATGTTTTAGAATTCTGATTGGAAATCACTGCCATAGAGAGACAGAAACACTGAAAGAATGGTGATATTTTCAGTTTTTAAAAGTACTTGTGCATTATAACACATATTTTTTGATACAAGAAGGCTTGCTATACACTCCATTTCACTAGTTGCATTAAGCGATATTTTCCATGTGTCTCAGTTCTAAAAATGTTAGAAAGATTCTCTCTTAGTTTCACATGTTCATTCTTATGAGTATGCATATTTCTGTGTGAATGTAAAAATGAGACAAGCATTAGGTATTATCCAGGTTATTAAAGAGCCACCTTATATGTAGGCTTCATTTATTTGTTTTTTAATAACCTGTTATATTTGTTTATTCATTAATTTTGAAATGCAGCTTTGTTAAAAATTACTTCTATCTCACCTCATTGATAAACAGGCTTCCTGAATTTGCCCCAGATAAATAGTTCTAATTTTCAGATTGACAAAAATGAGTGTGTCTGTAGGATCATTTGCCATTATCTTTGACTAGTCACCAAGATTTGTGGGTGAGAAGGAGCCCATGACTCAAGGCGCACTTGTCATTTCCTTGTTCCTCATCATGGGAATCCAGAGCTGACAGCGGTAGCAGTCATTCATTGGCCCTGGGAAGGAGAATAGACAAGTGAGAGTTGGATTGTGTGTGTACCTGTTCCATGGCCCACAGGACGAGAACCCTGAGTGTGGAGTTCTGTGTTCGAGAGGGTGCGCAGTTGTTATTTCTGACCTTTGAGAGCACCCTGCCATGGAAGGAGACATTTAAAAACAAGTGTTTCAACTTTCCTGAGACTTAGACTTTACAAGCTGAGAACAGAAAAGCACTTAAACAGCCACTTTCACTGAGTGTCAGGAGACCTTCCAAGGTCACTGAAGAGCCTTGCAGACAGTGGGCAAGTGGTAGCAGGTGTGACTAAGGACAGTGATGATGATATGCAACCTTTATTGACTGCTTGTTCTATACCATTCACTGTGGCGTGTGCTTAATGTGCATCATCTCATTTAACCTTCCCTACATCCCTGTGAGGTGGACAAGTACTGTTGTCATCCTTGTTGTACAAACGAAACTGACTGCACAGGTAGAAAGGCTGGTAATTTAACTTAGGGTTACACAGCCTGAAGTAATATGACTGAACTGGGATGGAGCCCTCACTTTAATCCCTAGGGTCTACCCCTCTTCCAGTAGGAGTGGGATGAAAGTGTGGGGAAGGGATGATAGCTGCTGTCTGCAAGAAATTGCGTAATGGTAGTAATTTAGTTACTGCTTCTACTTAACAATTAAGCATTTCAAGAAAAAGCCATTGCTCTTAAAGAATGGGGAAAGCCATCTTAGGTTGCCTCCTCTTGGTATTAAAGAGACGTATTATCCAAAAACTAGTCTTTAGCATTTTGAAGTTAATAAGTGCACTGTACCCGATACACAGGTTGTCTTCTGAAAGAAAACCCTTCCTTTCCCCTGCTAAATATAACTGTTCAGAATTAGTCATCCTGCCTCAGCTGTTTAGTTCCCTTCTCATGTTAGGAAAGCATAAATTGCCCGGCCGGTGTGGCTCAGTTGGTTGGATGCTATCCCCTAAACCAAAAGGCGGCTGGTTGGATTCCATGTAGGGGCACATGCCTGGGTTGCAGGTTCAGTCCCCAGTCGGGGCATCTATGGAAGGCAGCCAATCGATGTTTCTTTTTCACATCAATGTTTCTCTCCCCCTCTTTTTCCCACTTTTCCCCTTTCTCTCTCTCAAATAAAAAAAAAAAAAAAAAAAAAGGATAATCAGTCCATACTTGATTACATCATCAGAGTGAAACTAAAAGCTACTGAAAAGCTTACAAGCTTTTACTGTTAAGATTCAAAACCACACGAGGGTAGACCTGCAAGACAATTTCTGCCTGGTACAGACCTGAATGTCTTCCTAGATGTTAATGATAAGGCATTTTCTTATGCAGAGCACACCCCTCCCCCCACCCCTGCTGCGGCCTGCCCCCAAGCAGCCCGTCTACGTTGATAGGGCCAAAGCACACAACTTCCTGTGTTTGGACTAATGGCCGATGGGAGTGAGATCCAGACAAGCCTTGGCCTCTCTGCTGCCTCTAAAAATTGCAGAGTTTAAAAACTGAAATCATCTCTTTGTTACTTTCTACTAAGGCTAGGCTAGTCTAGAAGATTTAGTTTACTTGTATTCATATTCACACATGCCTTTGCAACGGACTGCTTCTGATTTTATCTGTCTTCCACTCCAAGAGGGAGACTTAGTATTTTAAAGGCTCGTTCCTCTCGCTTTTGGCATTACATTCTAAGTTGTTTAAAATCTCTTAATGGGATCCTTATCTATCGTGTGTTGTTATTACTTGATTTATTGAAGAGAAGGAGTTAGCTTTATACTCCATACCAGTTCCCCTGGTCCTTTACTTTTTCAAACAAAGATGCTAACATTTTTTTAAAAACACTATTTCCTAACAATCGTCACTTAGAATATGGTTCCAAGCTTTGCAAAAATGCGTGTTTACGTTCAGCTGCTATAAAAGTGCTGACTTGCAGGGGGTGAGTATTGCTGTCCAGGGAAATGTTGGCTGTTGCTGGTTGAATATTAAAATTATACTGGCTGTCAGCTGATTGCACTTCAGTGGCTTCTGCTAGTTACGGTAAATTATGATGTATCCGGAAACATTGTAGAGATGTAGACTATTGACCTGCAGAGTTCGCTTAGCCAGTGAACCCTCTTCCTGCATCCGTAGATGTTACTTTTGACTGTTCCTTTCTCTCTCTTAAGTATAAGTTTGAAAAGGTGATTAAGAGAATAATTGAAGCTATGCATCGTGAGTATAAAACTCGTGTTCAGGATCTCTCTCAACTTTTTCCTTTTCCCCATTGGTGTACCCAGGCTGACGCAGATAGTTTTTATATGGCGTGCAATGGTCGCCAGTTCAACTCAATAGAAGATGATGTTTGCCAGCTGGTCTATGTGGAAAGGGCTGAAGTACTGAAATCTGAAGACGTGAGTATGAGTAATTCCTATATTTGATACACATATCAGAATGGTGCAAAGTTGAATGTTAAGATATCTCTGAAAATATCTAGAAAGGCCAGTCCATAGAGACAAGGTAGATTAATGAGAAGAGTGGAGAGTAACTGCAGATGGGTATGAGTTTTCTTTTTTTTTTAAAAGATTTTATTTATTATTTATTTATCTTTTAGAGGGGAAGGGTAGGAGAGAAGGAGAGGGAGAGAAATATCAATGTACGGTTGCCTCTCGTGTGTCCCCTGCCAGGAACTGGCCTGCAACCCAGGCATGTGCCCTGACTGGGAATCGAACCTCGATCCTCTGGTTCGCAGGCCCGCGCTCAATCCACTGAGCTACACCAGCCAGGGCGGGTATGAGTTTTCTTTTTAGGGTGACAGAAATGTTCTAGAATGAGGTGGTGGTGATGGTTGCTTTATCTTGTGAATATACTAAAAATAACACTGAATTGTACACTTTAAAATGGTAAATTTTATCTCAATTTTTAAAAATTGTCCAAAAATGTAAAAAAAAAAAAGATACTTGTTTTTTTGTTAAAGATTTTATTTATGTATTTTTAGAAAGAGGGGAAAGGAGGGAGAGAAGAACATCAATGTGGGAGAGAAACATTGATCAGTTGCTTCCCGCACGCCCCCAACCAGGGACCGGGCTGCAACCCAGGCTTGTGTCCAGACCAGGAATGGAACCTGCGACCTCTTGGTCGACAGGACAGCACCCAACCCACAACAGTCAGGGATGTTATCTGTATTACTAAAATTGAATGTTCAACTATTCCACATTGACGAAATATCACCTGGATTCTAAAAGAAGTGTTTTTGTTTTAAATATCAACCCTTAATCTCCATCCTGCTTCTTGATTCTGTTTCAATATCAGTTTGTAATTGCTCTGATCTACCACCCTCCGTGGGAACTTCTCCTACAGTATGTGCTCACTGGAATCATTTTATAGAATAGTAGATTTAGCTGTTATATTTCTAAGATTTTCTTTCTTTTAGAGTAGACCTAAAGGTTGTCTATATCTTGAAATTAACTTGCTGGAAATAAGTCCTGATTACATTCATTCTTCTATCATGGGATTGGGTAAAATAAAAATTGCTAAGTGGTAAAATGAGGCTTTCTTTGTGCCAGGTGCCCAAGGCGTAAGTTTTACATTCTTTTCTAATGAACATGGCTTCTTGAGGGATTTCCTGTGGGTATCTACTCTTTGGTGACTATAGAAGCATGTGATTTTTTTCACATGTTCATGCCTCAATAATTCCTGCTCTTTTTTTTTTTTTTTCTGTAAAAACATTTTGAGTGAACATAATTAATGAAGTAGCCAGGTGTCAAGATAGCCGCAATTTTCATATTAATAATAAAGATTCCACTCCTTGGCATTTCTCTGGCTGTGGCTCCATTTTGAAGTCTTACAGAGAAGTGCATGGGGCTTCGCCTCCTGACATTGTGTCCAGAGGGATTTCTCGGTTTAGTCTTGGACTATTTTCTGAAGCTACTTTGAAAAGTGTGTACCCCCAGGTACTTAATTCCTGCTCATGTTACAGCTGGCAGGGTTCGTGTCAAATATTATTGCCTCAGAGGTGCCTTTCTTGACCCCCTACACTATCATGTCCCCTATTTCACATGCTGTTACAGCTTCATGTACTTTACTTTCCTAGCACTTATGACCATTGGTGATTATACTTTTTTTAGAAAACTTGATTTTTCTCTACTAGATTTTAAGCTCTATGAGGGTGGAGCTGACCTTTTTTCAGATTTACTGTCTGTTTTTGCTCACCGTTGTCCCACACCTAAACAGCATTGGGCACACAGAGCAGTGACTCGATAAGTGTGTATTAAATCAGTAGGTAAATGGCCCTGGCTGGTGTGGCTCAGTGGATTGAGTGCCAGCCTGTGAACTGAAGGGTCGCTGGTTCAATTCCCAGTCAGGGCACATGCCTGGGTTGCACGCCAGGTCCCCAGTAGAGGGCGCATGAGATGCAACCATACATTGATGTTTTTCTCCCTCTTTCTCCCTCCTTTCCCCTTTAACAATAAATAAATAAAATCTTTAAAATATTCAGTAAGTAAATAAAAAAAAATAAAACCAGTGTTGATATTATTGTCACTTAATAGAAAATATTAAGCTTTTATCTACTCTTTGAAATAATCATTCAGATCCATGCCTGTTCTGCTTTTCTTCATGCATGTTCTGTTAACAGTCATAGGCCTTTACAGTTAGTAAGAGGAGTCTGGTAACATTGCAGATTCTTTGTAAGGTTTTGGCAGGAGTCTCCCTTCCAAGAATGTCAGCTCTGTGAAGGCAGGTAGCTTTGCTTTATTCACCTCGATATCCCTAATGCCTAGCACAGTGCTGGGAAGATAGGCGGTGCTCAGTCAGTGCTTGATGCTTGAATGAAAATCTTACCAATTTAAATTACTTGCACAGAGCAATAATGTTGAGAACAACCTTCCAGGAGTCAAAAAGCAATGAGAAAACTATTGTGTTTTTTTTTTTAAACAAGAACTGGCTGGACTTCTGGCCAAGATGGAGGTGTAGGTAGACACACTGTGCCTCCTTGTACAACCAAAATAAGGACAACAATTTGGAAACAAAAAACCACCAGTACTGCCAGAAAACTGAACTGTATGGAAGTTTGACAACCAAGGAGTTAGACACATTCATCCAGACCGGTAGGAGGGGTGGAGTTGGGCAGCTGGGCAGAGAGGGGTCTCTGCAAAGCAGGTTGGGCAAGGCGGCAGCTGACAGACAGGAGTACGCAAGGCAGCACTGGGCAGACCCAGCGAGGTGGTGGATTGTGGAGGAGCATGGTGTACAAGGCAGCTGGTGGACCAGGTGGTCCCACATTCATGCGCAGATAAACCAGGCAAAACTGGAGAGCAGGCCAGACCTTGCAACCCAGGGTCCCAGCATGGGGAAATAAAGCCTCAAAACACCGATTGAAAACATCTGTGGGGATTGAGGTGCCAGGAGAGACTCCCAGCCTCACAGGAGAGTTTGTTGGAGAGACGCATAGGGTCCTAGAACGCACACAAGCCCACCCATGTGGAAATCAGCACCAGAAGGGCCTAATTTGCTTGGGGGAAGTGGCGGAAGGGACTGGAATCTGAGAGAGCACCATTGTTCCCTCTCAGACCCTCCCCCACATATAGCATCACAACCCAGCGACTGGGTTGCCCCACCCTGGTGAACACCTAAGCCTCTGCCCCTCACTATGTAAGGGGCGTGTCAAGACAAAAAAAAAAAAATGGCCCAAACGAAAGAACAGATCAAAGCTCCAGAAAAAATAAAACTAAGCAACAATGAGGTAGCCAACCTATCAGATACATAGTTCAAAACACTAGTAATCGCCCTGGCTAATGTAGCTCAGTGGATTGAGCTTGGGCTGTGAACCAAAGGGTCGCCAGTTCAATTCTCAATCAGGGCACATGCCTGGGTTGCAAGCCAGGTCCCCAGTGAGGGGCCATGTGAGAGACAATCACACATTGATGTTTCTCGCCCTCTTCCTCCCTTCTACTCTCTCTAAATGAATAAATAAAATCTTAAGAAAAAACACTGGTAATCAGGATGCTCACAGAATTGGTTGAATTTGGTCACAAATTAGATGAAAAAATGAAGGTATGCTAAGTGAAATAAAGGAAAATGTGTAGAGAACCAATAGTGATGAGAAGGAAACTGGGACTCAAATCAACGGTGTGGACCAGAAGGAAGAAAGAAACATCCAACCAGAAAAGAATGAAGAAACAAGAATTCAAAAAAATGAGCAGAGACTTAGGAACCTCCAGGACATCTTTGAATGTTCCAACATCTGAATTATACGGGTACCAGAAGGAGAAGAGGAAGAGCAATAAATGGAAAAGTTATCTGAACAAATAATAAAGGAAAACTTCCCCATTCTGGCAAAGGAAATAGACTTCCAGGAAGTTCAGAGAGTCCCAAAGAAGTTGGAGCCAAGGAGGAACACACCAAGGCACATCACAATTACATTACCCAAGATTAAAGATAAGGAGAGAATCTTAAAAGCAGCAAGACAAGAGGAGAGAGTTAACTACAAAGGAGTGCCCGTAAGACTGTCAGCTGATTTCTCAAAAGAGACCTTCCAGGCAAGAAGGAGCTGGAGAGAAGTATTCAGTCATGAAAGTCAAGGACCTACATCCAAGATTGCTCTATCCAGCAAAGCTTTCATTTAGAATGGAAGGGCAGATAAAGGAGTTCATTATCACCAAGCCTTTATTATGTGAAATGTTAAAGGTACTTATCTAAGAAAAAGAGGATAAAAAACATGTACAGCAAAATGACAGCAAACTCATTAACAACCACACCAAAAACCAAAACAAACTAAGCAAACAACTAGAATAGGAACAGAACCACAGAAATGGAGATCACATGGAGGGTTAGCAACAGGGGAATGGGAGGATGAGAGAGGAGGAAAAAGTACAGAGAATAAGTAGCATAGACGGTAGGTAGAAAACAGACACAGGGAGGGTAAGAGTAGCGTGGGAAATGTAGAGGCTAAAGAACTTGTAAGTATGACACATGGACATGAACTAAAGGGGGGGATATGGGTGGGAGGGTGTGTGCAGGGTGGAGGGGAGTGAAGGGGGGGGAAATGGGACAACTGTAATAACATACTCAATAAAATATATTAAAAGAAAATAAAAACAAGAACTGGTGGGTGAAGAGTGAGACTTATGTGACGTGTCCACTGTAGGGTGCCAGCCTCCCTGTGATGGACCTGACCGAGCTCCCCAAGTGCACGGTGTGTCTGGAGCGCATGGATGAGTCCGTGAATGGCATCCTCACCACACTGTGTAACCACAGCTTCCACAGCCAGTGTCTGCAGCGCTGGGACGACACGACGTGAGTACAGGAGCTCACCTCCCACCTTATCAAAGCCCACGTTACCCTTTCCCAGAATTAAAAATAGCCACCCTCCCAAATGAACCATTGCAAGTATTCGACTTTTTAAATCCGGGTACCATGATAGTAAAATGGTCACATGGAAGGACCTTTTTTTTTTTTTTTTTTTGTGCGCTTTCCCAAGTTTATATGGGAATCAGCATTCTTAGACTAATTCCTTTTTCGTATGTTGATTCAGAATCCTTGTGGAATTTCCCAAGGCAGCATGAGTTGTTTCCCTCCAAGGGCCAGAGAATGAGGGAGAAAGAAAGTGGAGCTTAGGTGTGAGGCTCTTACACTAAAATGAAATCTGGGTCTAAAATCTTGTTTCTTTCCTGCACTTGATACTTCCCATTTTCTTTGGCTTTCTTACCCATTGGGCTGTAACGGTCTCCCCTAGTAGATTTATCACACCGTTGATAAATGTGAGGAACGTCGATGGCTCGGTGGCCAGTAGTAACAGCAGTCGCTAAGGATGAGGTGTGGGCACACCTGCAGAGGCCTTGTTTGTAGGGCAGCATTGTGCAGGTAAAGAACTGAGGTAGAATCTGGGCCTTTTTTTTTTCCTTTTTTTAAATCAAACACTGTTCCTCCCTTTGTAAACTGCACTGTGGGACTCAGCTAGAAAGGTAAGTCATACCTGGCCTTGTAAAGTACAGAGAGGAAAACGCAGAATTAAACAATCATACAAATAAATGTGAAGTTCATAACCATAACAGGTGTCACAAAGGGGCAGTGTGCAGTGCTGTGACTGGAGAACTAGGACCCTGACACAGCCAGGGCTGTCTGAGAAGTGACATCTCAGGGAGGGTGAGTAGGAGTTACCCAGGTGAAGAGGCAAACCTGAGCAAAGGCAGTGTTGGGGAGGGTCACCGTCCAAAGTCCAGAAATTGGGAGGGGTGAAAGTCCACAGGGATCTCTGTTCTCCACCCTCAAGTGACCAGAGGAATGCCAGCTTCACAGAGCAGGGACCTTGTCTGACTTGTGTTCGCCGCTGTGCCCCTCGCGCCTAACAGGAGAACTGGTGCATAGTAAGCTGAGGACAGTGAGACAAGGGAGGGCTTACGATAGAAGCAGCAGCAGGTGAGAGCCTGGGCGGAGCTGCTTTGGCGCTAGAAGTGGTGAGGGAAGGAAGTGAGCCAGGGGAGAGCTGCCGTCAGCTCGCTGGGCAGTCAGAGGGGAGGGGACCTTGGGGACGGATTCAGCAGGCCAGCCCTGGTGCCGCCGCTGCCCATCGCTCCCCTGGTTGCAAGTGTCATGGGTACCCCTAGGAAATGCACACCTCGGGAAGAAAAAGGGGTGGGCGTGCTCCTGGGAGGGAGAACGTACTCAGTTTGTTTTTTATTCATCCAACCGCTACTGCAGCCACCTCACAGACCAAAGGGATGACAGCTACTTTCTTCCTTTGACAAGACACCTGGTGCTCACCAGCTGCCATTTCGTTATTTCTTCAAGTTGTCTTCAAGAGTTTATTTAGACAGAGGGGAGGGAGAAAGAGGGAGAGAAACAGCAATGTGTGGTTGCCTCTCATGCACCCCCAGCTGGAGAACCTGGCCTGCAACCCAGGCACATGCCCTGACTGGGAATCAGACCAGTGTATGTTTTGGTTCATAGGCCAGCGCTCAATCCACTGAGCCACACCAGCCAGGGCTGGATTTTTTTAATGCCCCCTTTTTCCCCCATCTTTATTGAAGTGTAATTGACAGTCAGAAATTACATATTTAAGGTGTATGACTTGATGACCCAATATATGTATACATTGTGAAAAATTCACCACAAGCCAATCAACATATCACTCACACCTTTACCATTTCTTTTTTCTCCTTCCTTCTTTCCTTCCTCTTCTTTCTCTCTCTTTTTATTTTTTTGTGGTAAGAGCACCTACAATCTACTCTCTTAGCAAATTTTACGTACACAGCACAGTATTGTCAACTGTCACATTGATGTACACCCATTTGGCAGAACTTCTTCATCTTACATAACTGAACTTTGTGCCTCTTGACATCTTTCTGTTTTTCCTTCCCCACCCTGGGTCCTGGTAACCTCCTTTCTACTCCGTGTATCTATGAGTTTCTGTTCAGTGCAATTTTTATTGGCTTTTTGTAAATCAGAACTGGAGTACACAGAGAGCACTGGTGGTATCTGTTTTTTACTTCAGTAAAATTTACTACAGATTTTCATTCCAACTCTTAGGAGTGGTCTTGAGAGGATAAGATACATTTTAAGTGATTTAAACCTTTGGGAAGAGGAGACAAAGTAAAAATTACCTATGGCTAACCAGACGTGAAACCAAATGAATAGTTTGTCTCTCAAAGTTCCTAATTCTAAGCTGTAGGGATTTAGTTTCTTGATTATATAAGCTTTAGACAGGAGAGTGGGCAAAGGTTTAAGGCACATGAAGATCTCTCTCTTTTCCTCTGCTTTATCAAGACTTGGTATTTTTTCCTTTTGTTTGCAGATAGCTTGGAAGTGTATTTTGAGTGATATTTTTAGTTGTGATAAAAGTATATTAGAGAGGGGGGGTTTGAAATTCAGTTTTTGATTTTGGGGTTGTGTAGTAGCTGTCTTACATTTAACCTGTACCATTATCTTTGGTGTCCTGAACAGGTGCCCTGTTTGCCGGTACTGTCAGACTCCAGAACCGGTGGAGGAAAATAAGTGTTTTGAGTGTGGTGTTCAGGAAGTAAGTAATGGGTGGTGGGAAAGATGAATGAACACAGCTTTTAATTGTCCGGAGTTTTCTTCTGCCCTGTGTGGCTCAAATTCTTATGAATTCTTTTATGAGACTGATTCTTTTTCCTTTTTGTCTAGAGTCAGGCAAGAAATAAAACTACAAAAATTATTTTATTTCTAAGCAAAATATTAATCTAGTCTTTGTTCTTTGAAAAAGTCTACACTTTTATTAATAAATTATGAATTTTTTTCTTGCTCTTTACATAGAGTTTCATTAAAATCAGAGCAAGAAAATGATCCGTAAAAGCATCCTTACTTGTTGGGTTTTAAACATATATTAAAACTCGCATACAAACAACTCTAAATCCTATTCTGTGTCAGCGCCCTTTCTATGGTGAGTGAGGCAGGTCATGTATTTTTATATAATTATGATCATACATTCTTCTTGGCAGAACCTTTGGATTTGTTTGATATGTGGCCACATAGGTTGTGGGCGGTATGTGAGTCGACATGCTTACAAGCACTTCGAGGAAACCCAGCACACGTATGCCATGCAGCTGACCAACCACCGGGTCTGGGACTATGCCGGAGGTGAGCACCACTCCCATTCTCTCGTTGGGGTTCGCTGTGTATGAAAACTTCTCGAGAATCTCTCCACTTTCTCTCGCAGCTTGAAATCTTCCTAACAGCGGTGGCAAACTCAAGCCCTACACGGCTCTGTTTCCTGTGAATGGCCTGAAACGCATGTTATAAAGAGAGTTAATGCTTACATTCTTGCCCTCTTGCTCTTTTTTTATATTCAAATGATTTAGGCTACTTTTAAAGAAATACTGCAATTTAGATCTGTAAAAAAAATTTTTTTGTCAGTTACAGAGTAACTGTTATGGAGTAACAGTTATGGAGACCCTTTTCATTCTGAGAGAAACATGTCTTGGTTGACTTATTCTTTTCTTTAGATAATTATGTCCATCGACTGGTTGCAAGTAAAACAGATGGAAAAATAGTACAGTATGAATGTGAGGGTGATACTTGCCAGGAAGAGAAAATAGATGCCTTACAGTTAGAGGTAAGATAAGTTATTAGTAATTACTAAATAGCTATTTCTACCACTTTTTATTGTTCTAATTTGAATGATGTTTTGGGCTTTTAATTTTTTTAACAATATAGCCTTTTTTATTTAAAAAATGTTACATAGTTTTGAGAACCATTTTTAGTATCTTCCCATTTTCCTTATAGATTTTTTTTTAAGCATTTTTTTTTTATTGTTACTCTATTACAGTTGTCCCAGTTTTTCCTTCTTTGCCCTCCTTTAGGGTTTTAATTTTGTCATTGACTCTGCTTGTCAACTTTTTAAAAAATTATATTACTGCTGTGAAGGATTATTAAAATATTTTATTCTCATTTTTTTCTTTGAAAGTCTAAGTTTCATTGTGCCTTATTTTCAATATGAAGTTCCAGATTGTTTCAAGTTCAGTATTAAGGTGTCCTCTGTAGCTGCTATAAAACCGGAAGTTAAGAATCTTCCTGTTGGCATTATAGTGCAGTTGGAAACTGAGCAGACTTGGTCAGAATGATGAAACCCCAATAGTATTTTTCCATGCCGGAGGAGCTTTTCCTTATCTATTGGGCTGGCATTTGATGAATTAGAGGCTTTTATACACAAGTGTATACTCAAAGTTTATATTTTTTGAATTTGAAGCTTATATTCATAAAGCTATCTTGGGTATTCATATATTTGAAGAAACAAAATTAGCACAACCTGATTTTTCTCCATAGCAGTAAATACCATCTCCTTATAAAATTGATGTTGTGTAAATTTTATGTTAATGAAGGAGAGGTTTACCACGAGTCCTGTTTTATAAATTTCAAAATGATTGTTTTAAAAACAAATACTTTAACCTTGGGAGGAAATAGATATTTGAAAACTTGATCATCTCCAGGCTTTTAAGTTCTGATCAGTAGGGTGGCCTAAAATAAGGGTGGTGGTGTTACCATCACTAAATTGTATTGATATGACAGAAGTTCAAACCTTTTACATTAGGTTTTTAGAATGAATAACCCTTTCACATGACTGCAAGTCCATCCAATGATTATTTTATTGAGGGCTGCTGTCTGTCAGCCACTCCTCCTGGAGATGGGACCGCAGCATCAAACAAACTCCCTGCCCTCTTGGAGCATACCTTCTGGGGGTGCAGACACGTACTCCCAATTGTCCTCTCTCTCTGTTGCACTTTCAGTCTCTTCCCCGGTCTGTACACATGTTTAGATCTAGTCCCCTAGAACAGTCTTTCCAAAATGCAGGTGTGGTCTGGCCACTCCTTGGCACACATTCTCGATGCAATACTGCAGAGCCTTCCGTAGACCCCACCTCTCCACACCCTACACCACAGGCCTCGTTGGTGTCACTTCTTCGTCTCTGAAGAGACCCGAACATGGCACAGTGCGCATCTGGGTTCAGTAGTGCACTGGGATCGGCACCTCTCTTTTTATCGTCTCCTCCTCCTGTCCGTTACGAGCCCCCTCAGATGTCTCTCGCAGAAGTCCTTCCATGTTCTACTGTCAGAGGCCATGTGTCCTTTCCCTGCAGTTACACAGCACTGTTCGTTCATCCATGTAGTCAGGCAGCAAGAGTTTATTAACATCCAGCATGTCCCAGGCTCTGAGGGTACAGACGTAAAGATACAATCCTTGCTTCCAAAGGTTATATCTTTGAAATAATACCGTCCAGACAAGGAAGACAGGCAGATAAACCAGCGATTAAGTGCTAGTGTTGTAGGTGCTATTAATGATAGGCACAGTGCTGAGGGAGGGGCCCCTTAACCCAAGGCTGGGAGAGACGGGGACAGCTTCCTGCCGGGGGAAGCAGGAGGCAGGGAAGAGGAGTTGGGTGGGCTGATTCGAATTACACTTTGACTTAAAAACCATGTTCTTCTTAAAGTCAGCTTGAACAGGAACCTAGGTTCTTTTACTGTGCGTTCTCTGTTTGTCCCTGACTAGATCGTAAGCCCCAGGATGACAGAAGTGTAACTGTGGTTTGCTGAGCAGAGTGGAGCCAAGGTGTAACATGTATTTTGATGGTTACTCTTAATTTTCTGTAGGTCATTAGAAGTCAGGTTTTAATTGGATTTCAGAGACTGACAACAGTGGCTTATGTTTTGTTGTTTGTTCTTATGTTTTCAGTATTCATATTTACTAACAAGCCAGCTGGAATCTCAGCGAATCTACTGGGAAAACAAGATAGTCCGGATAGAGAAGGACACAGCAGAAGAAGTAAGTTTCTGCTGTAGTGACTGCTGAAATGCCATGGTGCGGGGCAGTCTGATGTCGGGCTGGGAAAAGGCAGAGCTGCTGGGATGGAGGAATCTCAGATCCCTCCTTCTCAGTCTGATAGATGGGTAAAGACCATTTTGCCTCTAAAAAGAAAACCTTTCTTCTATGTATGTCAGTTGTATCTCAGTAAAGCTGGAGTTAGGGGAAAGAAAAAAGAAAACAAGAATTTGAAATAATTTGGCTCAGCTCAGAAACCTAACTCTAGACCAGGGTTCCAGAAAGAAGTGGTAAGCACCTGAATTGTCATTACATTAGAGATTAACCAATGTCAGGGGACAAGCATTTTTGAGCCACAATGAGAGTGAAATTAATATAAAAAAAAACTATTGCAAATGCAGTCAACTAAGTATAATTTAAGAAGGGGAGGGAGTCAAACATATCTTCTCATGTAGGATTACTAAATCAAGTTGTACGTAAAATCAAGCAAAACTTTATTGTATGCTGAGCTCAATACCATATTAAGTTAAGGAAGAAATAAAATACCTGGCATGTACCCCCTCCCCCCCAAAAAAAGGAAAAAGGAAATCTTGGATTTAAAAGCTTTAGTATTTTGAGGTTTGGGGGGGTGTTTGTTTGTTAACTTAAGTAATGTTTTCTACTGCCTGGTGTAATTCTATTTAAAAAATAGAAGTATGTACATGAGGATTGTAATTTGAGTCAGCCAGTTGGTTTGTCAGCTTGGGAACAGCTGCTTTGGGGAGCTGAACATGGGCCTCTGAGACAACAAGACGTTACTTTGGAGTTGATGGGGAAAAAATTGGGCAGAAATGCTGGAACTTCCGTGGTCACCATGGGTCCTTATCAGTCTAGGGCAGCAATTTTTAAGCAGTGTGCCACAAGAACTTTTAAAATTTGCGACACCTGACTATCTAGTCAGGAGCACTGACCTCCTTTCCGCCTAGACCGTCAAAAAAATGACAACAGCCAACACAACAGTAGCTGTCTGGTGTGAATCAATCAAAATTATACTTTTTTTTTTTTTGTCAGATAGGCAAAAAATACATTTTTTTGGTGTGCAGCAGAATTTTAGTAATTAGTTTATGTGTGCCATGACATGAGAAAGATTGAAAATCACTGGTCTAGGGCAATGGTTTTCAGATTTTCAACAAAGATGCCATTTTTAAAAAGATGCCCTTCACTACTCCAACATTTGAAGAGAAAAGTGGTGTGATTTTGGTGGAAACCCAGGTGAGGTCCCAGAGTCCACCTGCTTGGTTTTTCCCTTTGTCTATAGTATGTACACAGAACCCAGAGGATTCCAAAGAGGGAGTTTGAAAACCAGTGAACACTGGAGGATCGTGTATAATTAGGATTCTAGGAACCATTTTCTATACCTACATAATTCATTGATCCCCCTGCTATTAAATGAAGGTTTTGGAATTTTTTACATGGTAACTTTTTTAATCCCCACCAGTACCTGGGCTTTCAGATGGGGACTGCAAAGCTGGGCTTGGGGCTCACCTCCAAGTAGGATTATCCTGGAGCTGAGCTGGCAGGGCTGAGCTCTTTCCTAATGCCAGGCTCGTGCGTCCTAGTTTCTGGGTGTGGCCACAAAGGAGGAGAAATCCAATTTTTAAAAATAGGCTTGCCCTGGCCAGTGTGACTCAGTTGGTTGGAGCATCATCCCATAACTGAAAGGTTGCAGGTTCAATTCCCAGTCAGGGCACATGCCTCGGTCGCAGGTTCAATCACAGATCTCCAATCCCTATACCTGATCCCCTGTTGTGGTGCATATGGGAAATATCCAATTGGTGCTTCTCTCTCCCATCGACATTTCTCTCTCTCTTTCCCTTTCTCTCTCTAAAAGCAGTGGGAAAAAATGTCCTCGGGTGAGGATAAAAAATAAAATAAAAATAAGGCTTAACGCTAGCTTTAAAATGATCTTTAGTTAAAAGTTCTTGATGAAATGCTTGTAAGAACCTTCCAAGCAATGGAAATGCCTTTCCAGAGGCACTCAGGTCCTGAATAGGGCTTGATTGGAGCACGGGGGGGGAAGGACGTGTCTTTCTGACAGCACTCAGGAGCGAGCACTGGCCGCTGCCGCTCGGCGTCCAGTGATGGGCTCCCAGGGAAGAGGAGCACTGGCAAACCCGAGCAGCCTCACTAATGGGCTTTTCCACAGGCTGTACCAGCGTGACCACCTAAAGTGCTTCATGCAGACCCTCGGGAGCTAAGCTCAGGATTCTCTCTGCCTTTTAAGATTCTTTAGGATTAACTGCATTCTCTAACACATGCCCATGAAAAGTCAAGCAGCACGGAAGCTAAAAACTGAAACTTGTGTTTAAGTTTAGGTAGGGATAAGATGAAGGCAAGGGCAGCCCTATATGAAAAGCTTGAAGGGCTTGAAAAGAATGTTTTGTTGTCTAATAACAAATGTTCACCCACAAGTTAATGGAAGATGCAAGCCTTTGTTCCTGCCCCCGGCCTCCTTTTGACCAGCCCTCTGTCCATTGGCACCTCCGACAGTAGAGCACGTGCAAGGATTAACAGTAACTGAGCGCAGGTTTCACTGACAGCAGTTCTTGTTCGTGGGCCTCATAAAAGTTGGTGGTGTGGAGGGGAGGAGATGAAAGTTGAGCTTCTTTGTGAACTTCAGTTACACTATTCCTGTCTCCCAGTGCCTTTGGTAGTACCTTTATTGTAGCGTGTGAGCAGAGTCCATTCTCGTGAACCTCATACCCACTTGCAGGTCCTCAGTTTTAACGGGCCATGCGTGAAGAACGCAGATGAGGCCGTCAGGACAAGGGAATGTCCCTCGAGATACTGCTTTTCTCTGTGCCCCTCTGGATCCATGTTAGCAATCAGTTTGTTTCCAGCTGTGGGCTGTAAAGTGGGTTCGGTGGACCACAACTGGCATTTTTATTAAGTGGAATAAAACAGGACAGGTGTAAAATATCAGAGTGCATCACATTTAATATTGTTTTGTGAAACTCCTGTTTCAGTTGTGTGCGTTTGTATACTAGGTATTTCTTTGGGCTAATGGACAGAAATGTTTTTAAAAGCACTAATTTAAACCACGTGACATTCTATCTATAGCATCTAAAAGCAGTGTTAAAAAGCTTTTGGGGTTACTTGGTACTTTTCATTTTGATTTAAATGTGTGTGGCTTAAGTGTCTTTAGTGATCAAAATATGACAATTTGATTCCCTTTCTGTTCTTTCCAATTTCCCTAAACTATCAGGAGCCAGTTTAGGAGAAAATGTCAAAAGGATCTAATGCTCTTTTATTTTAAAGCAATATGGAGGAGAAGATGAATGACAGACTAGAATTAAAGCAATTTTAACGCTATTTTTATTTTTATGACAGAGAAAAAAACAGAAATCTCCCTTTAATTGCATGTTTTTCCTACTTAATGGTAGTTGGCTGTAAAGTTAATTTCTCCAAAGCAGTTACTTTCTTATTATTACAAAGGGGGGAGCAGTACTTTTTAGAGACCTACTAGGGAGGCCATATGGCAAATATTTAAAAAGAAAGTGTTGGCCCTGGCCTGCTAACTTGAATGGAGCATTGTCGTGATACACCAAGGTTGCAGGTTCAATCCCTGATCAGGGCCCATACAAGAAACAACCAATGAATGGATAAATAAGTAGAACAACAAAGCAATGTTTCTCTTGCTCTCTTCCTTTTTCTCTGTCTCAAATTAATAAATAAAACAATTTTTAAAATTGTTTTATTAAAGGGTTAAAAGCAGTGGCCCTTTGGGATGACATATGCATCTTGGATCTCCGCTGAGTTTAGATCTTGCCCAGAGGTCACTTTTCCTATTCTGTACAGCTTAGGCCTACAGTGAAGGGAAAGAGAAGTTTAGAACTTGGCTTTGGACCCAGACTGGGGGTCCAGTCTTGGACACACTCCAAGGTCACACTCTATCTGAATGACCTTGGATGTATTGCCTCAGTTTCTATAAAAAGCTGGCATACTTAAGTCATAGGTTTGTTATAAGAAGATACTACTTATAAAATACCTAGCAGGTGCCTGGGCCATAGGATTTAAATTCTCAGTTACTTTCAGTTCTGTCACTATTGCCTCATGATCTACCCAACCTCACTGCTTCCCCTTCCCACCTGATCTTCTCCCTGTGTCCTAAGGTCAGTAGAGGTGAGTTATTTAGGAAATCCCAGTAGAGATTTAATGTACATCTTTACCTTGGAGTGAATCTAAGTATTTAAGAATGTAATATGAATGAGTCCTGTATGTATTGCCTGTATTATGAAGAACTCAGTAAAACAAGAACTGATTATATTCCATGTGGCTTCAGGGTACTTGAGAAATTTAATAGTGAGTTGAGGGTGGGAAACCCCAAAGAAAATCAGTTAGATTAGATAAGCTTCTTGGATTATCTGGGTAATAGTTTTGGGAATGTGATCTCAGGAGGTAAAAAACAATGGTGAGTTAAGAATGGGAAGCCCTGTTCCAGTGTCTGTAACCAACCGTCTCCTGCTCTACTGCCTGAAATTCATTCTTTACTTTCGAGCAGTTTCACTGGACATTCAGCAGCTCCTGATCCTTTGTTTATGCTGGTATAAAGAAATAGTAAGGGAAAAAAGGATTTCTCAAAATTTTTTATTCCTCTTACAGGAAGTCTTTAAAACGATTCTCACCTTTTCTAAGGTTGTGTTGTCCAAGTTATACACAGATAATTGGGGGAAAATTGAGAAGTTAGTCCCAAAGGCCACACAGCTTTATCTTTGTGAAATGAAACTGATCTCTGATCGGCCCTGGAGGGTTAGCTCAGTTGGTTAAAACGTCGTCCTGATACACCAAGGTTGCAGGTTTGGTCTCTGGTGGAAGCACATACAGGAAGCAACCAATGAATGCATAAATGAGTGGAACAACAAATCAATGTTTTCCCCACCCCTCCTCTCTCAAATTAAAAAAAGAAACTTCCGTTTGCTTTTTCAGATTAACAACATGAAGGCCAAATTTAAAGAAACAATTGAGAAATGTGATAATCTGGAGCACAGACTAAATGATCTCCTAAAAGAAAAGCAGTCTGTGGAAAGAAAGTAGGTATAATCTGTCTATTCTTTAAAATAGGTATTTTGTTGTAAAAGTGATCATGTAAACAGTTAATTTCCTTCATTCCTAAGGAAATACTGATTTTCAAGTGTATCACCAGGTTTTTGGGAGTTACACTGTGATTTAGAAATCAGTGTGTGGAGCCAGCGTACTGTGATTTGTGTTTATTAAAAAACACGGTGTGTCGTGCCAGATGGATGCCGTGTGGAATGCAGTGTTCTCTTCTGATATCTGTGTGCTTGTGGTATGTGCAAATATTTTCCACTTTGTAGCAAGCAGTTTCCTCGTGTCCAAAGCCATAGTGACTGAGAAATGGCAGTTAGGAAGGAGCCTGTGTCTAAGCTGGAGATGTCTGCGTTCTGACCTTGGACAAGAATTAAAGGCCACAGAAGTTAAACGTAAGGCAGAACACTCATGGGCAGCTCGGCAAGAATGTGACTCTCCCATCCTGTGGGAAGGCAGTTGCTGCTGATGGGAGTCACCTTTCTGGTTTAAGTCATATTCACAAAAGTGGCTGGGCTTTTACCTCTGGACAAAGGGATAAAAATAAATTTAGGGGGGATAACCATTCCTTAAAAAAATTTTTTTGACAGATCATTTATTTTGGAGTAAATTTAGATTTATACAGGTTACAAGGTTAGCACAAAGTTCCCATTTACCCTTCACACATTTCCCCCATTGTCAGAAGTTGGGGTTTTTTTTTTTTGTTTGTTTGTTTGTTTTTTAAGATTGTATTTATTTGTTTTTAGAGAGAGGAGAAGGGAGGGAGAAAGAGAGCGAAAAAAACATCAGTTGCCCCCACATGCCCCCAACCAGGGACCTGACCTGCACCCCAGTCCTGTGCCCTGACCGGGAATCAAACCGTTGGTGACCTTTTGGTTTGCAGGACGACACCCAACCCACTGAGCTACACCAGTCAGGGCAGAAGTTGGATTTTTTTTTTTTAAATAGTTTTTTGTATGTGTATGGGAAAAATCTTTATAACATAAAATTTTCCATTTTGTCATTTTTAATCGTACAGTTCATTGGCAGTAAGTACATTCACAATGTTGTTTCCAGAATGTTTCATCACCCCAAACAGAAACTTTCTACCAAAGGTTTCTTTAACTGCTGTAAAAACACTTCAACATTGGTAGAAATAAAAATCAGAAATCCTTCTATACTTTTGCCACCCTAACAAATTGAACTGTATTAAAGAATTAAAAAGTTAAAATTGTTAAGTTTTCCTAGATCCTGACCACTAGAGGTTGCCATTATTGATGGTACCAATAAGTATTTATTCTTACAGATCTTTTGCTGTTCCTATATAAACATCTCACATACGTAATATTCGTTTCTACAAAATTAGAAGAATAATAGATATTCTATTTTGTTAAATACTCCGTTTTGGAGATTTTTTTTTTTTTACGTTGGCACATTTAGCTCTATCTTGAGTTTCAGAATGGCTGCGTAGTACTCCATGATGTGGAGGTCCTACAGTAATTTCAGGCAGCTCCCATTGATGGACATTTAAGCTGTCACAGGTCTAATACTACACTGTAAACAGCATTGCAGTGAACATCTTTTTCCATGGGTGAAAGATGTTCAGTGCAGTCCCGACTGTATCTATTGTATAGGATGTTCCTAGAGGTAGAGCAGCTGTGTCAAAGGGCATGTGAAATTATGACTTTCTAGTGATCTCCAAGTTGTCCTCGAGAGTTTGTACCAGTCCCCGCTCAAGTGCCATGTGTGGGAGTGCCTCTTCCCAGGTGTAAGCTCTTTGGTGTTTTTTTTGTTTGTTTGTTTGTTTGTTTTATTTTTAGAGAGAGGAGAAGGGAAAAAGAGAGGGAGAAAAACATCAACCTATGATTGCTCTTATGGGCCCCCTGCTGGGACCTGGCCTGCAACCCAGGCATGTGCCCTCACTGAAAATTGAGTGGGCGACCCTTTGTTTCACAGGCTGGTGCTCAACCCACCGAGCCACACCAGCCGAGCTCTTTGGCATTCTGATACATAAAAATGATGTCTAAATTTGTGATTCTTTGCTTATGAGTAAGATTGGGCATCAAGAATAAGGGCACTCCTTGAAAACCCTTCTCTAATAAATGCAGTAAGGCCAGGTCACTTAATTCTCCAAGAATATCGCTTTTCCTCATAATTTCTTTAGCATCTCTATCCTCTCTAAAGCCACCTGTTTTAACCATTGACTGCAAAACAGAGAAGCATAAGTTTTACCATGAATCACATAATAGCTTTTGCTATGAAAAATTTTCTGTGCTTAAAAAAGAAAAATTATCTTGAAACTATACTTGGGTTAACCAGAGCAAAATGCTTGCTTTGTGTAGCTGTTGCAATGGCGGCAAACCAGTCTCCCTAAACAGGGAGGGAGGAGTCCACCCTAAGTAGATTCTGAGATCATGGCTCCTCTGTTAAATCCCAGAGCAGAAAGGGGTCTGTGTCAGCAAATGAAAAATGTGCTTTTGTCTTCCTTTGTTTTGCAAAAGGTGCACTCAGCTCAACACAAAAGTAGCCAAACTCACCACAGAGCTCAAAGAGGAGCAGGAGATGAACAAGTGCTTGCGAGCCAATCAGGTCCTCCTGCAGAACAAGCTGAAGGAAGAGGAGAGGGTTTTGAAGGAGACGTGTGACCAGAAGGATCTGCAGATCACTGAGATCCAGGAACAGCTGCGTGATGTCATGTTCTACCTTGAGGCGCAGCAGAAGATCAACCACCTGCCTGCTGAGACCCGGCAGGAAATCCAGGAGGGACAGATCAACATTGCCATGGCCTCAGCCTCGAGCCCTGCCTCTTCTGGTGGCAGTGGGAAGCTGCCCTCCAGGAAGGGCCGCAGCAAGAGGGGCAAGTGACCGTCACAGAAACAGGTGTCCCTGAGACTCTTTTCCCTGGCATATAGAGGGTGTGCTGGGGCCTAAATGTGAGGGTGGGCCCTAAGTAAGTACAAGTGAGGATCAAGCTGTAGTTGTTTGGATCTTTCGTTTGCTAGTGTTCGGTGTAATGAATGCAGAGGGCTGACGACTAGGAGAACTGATGGAGGAAAAGGGCAGTGTTTTAAAAGGTGGCTGCTTTTTCCAACCTTAGTTCACTAACCTCAGACATTCTAATGACCATTTTGCCTTCCTACTTGATAGATGACCCAAATTTGTTGTGCATTCTTCTGTTGTATTTATTGAGTTGGTGTTTTTGATGTTCAGTTCTGGGGTCAGTAGGTAACATTACCTATTTCTAAAGCATCAAACCTCCCCGAGGTCATTGCAGCTGCCTTGGAGAGAGGTTCACACTGGCTACTGAGGATTTACGAAAATTCCCAAGCACTAGTCTCGTATCATTGTCATCCCTCCCTGCCTCTGGGGAATTGAAGGACTGGTTGAATGTTATATGAAAAGAGGCTGGGCCTATAAAGCAGGCACTGGCTTGTCTCCAGCAGCCATATCTTCTTGCTCTGGGGCTAGCCAGGAAAAACAAACAACCCGGGGCAGACTGAGTAGACCCAGTGTAGGAAAAATGGTTGTGTTTCCATTTTGTTTATTTTTGATGACTCTACGCCTCCCTGTGTACCTCGAATAAGGAGGAGGCTTAATGGTGACTCCCAAGGCTCAAATCTCAGAGTGAACTTCCTAGCATCTAGCAAGAATGAGCAGGCAGATTTATCATCCATTCAAAAATGTAGAGTGTGAGGCCTCAGACTAGGCGATTGTGTATTTTGCTGGGATCAGTATTTTTTGAATGTTTACAAAAGATTGAGCTGCATTTTCAGGTTGCGGCTAGAGGGAGCTTGGGCAGATTTTCAATTATGCTTTCAAGCTATAACCAAAGGCTGTTTCTAAATCCGAAAATAAGAATTTTAACAGAGCCCCCTTTAAAACAGTCATGCGATGCTTATGGGCCAACAAGAGGGGCTGTGTACTTTCTCTAGAAACGTAGATATCAAATAATTCATGATATGCCATAATGAGCAAAATTAAAGCGTAAGAGCCATTGGAACTTAGCTTCCAAAAAAGGTAAGCCGAATAGGTTAACAAGACAAACTGCTAAATGATGAGTTTGTTTTCTGCTTTATAATTAGCCAAAGCTCAAATGACCACATTTCCGAATTTTCTGGCCTATGGCTAGGCCTCATCCCCTTTGACATAAATGTCTTACAGGCTACTTGTTAGCACACCAACCATCTCACTAATCACCACCCATTGTTGCGGGATGTGCTGCGCAGCATTTCCCAAAGGACCTTGCCTGTAACTGTGCAGAATGAATGTACTTAGACGCTGTCACATTCTACTTAGGGCAGACCAACTGTAAGTCCCCCTCGGACTTGCCAGATACCACGGATATCTTAGAACAAGAGTGGGAATGTAAAGCATAACCTATTTCTCTTTCCTATAAAGATTCTATTTTATTTAAAATCTATTTTTACACTAGTTAGAATCCTGCTTTTTTGGCCAAGTACTTGTCTTGCGTGTCTGACCTTGCAGAAGCTGGGGTAGATCAGAGCATACTAATGAAGAGAATTAGAAGTGGTTCACAAAGCTTGCTGCCTCCTCATTTCTCTGTGATCACCTCCATCCAGTGGCTCTGCCACCAGCCGGGAGAACGCAGATTTTCTGTGCCAGTGGGATAAGTGTTCTCAAAGGCCGTACCCAGAGGATTGAGCAAGTAGGCAAATGTTTCCAAACTACTTGAAGGTTTCTAAAAAATGTTGCAGAAAATAAAAATCTTAAGATATGTAAAGAAAATGTTTTTTAAAAACCAGTTAAAGGGTTATGTTTGAATTTGACAAAATTACGTAAGATAGAAGCTGTTAGTGGTTTTTTTTGTTTTGTTTTGTTTTTTCAGGATGGAAATGAACCACTTAACATATCCATACTACCTTGAACAGTGAAATTGCATTAAAGTAACCAAACTTTGAAATGACTCTTCTGCACATGAAATTTGTCTCTCTCTCTGATTGACATTTGCTTGGGAGCTTGTATCTAAATAATATGAGGAAGTGTCAGTGGCCTTGATTTCAACCTTGCAACACTGTAGCAAGCAGCTAGATTAGTTTCATCTTTCTGCCCCTTAGCTTCCAACTTCCCTAATTAATAATAAGAATCTGAACAGATACAGATGAGGAAACATTATTTTAATTTGGAGGCTTGATGTAGAAGACGACCCAGGGACAACTCCTGCACTAGAAGCAATGGATTTATATACCTAAGACTTTTTTCCAGACCCGTCACCATGCTGAGATTTATTTTTGGAAACCGTCACAAATGTGACTTGTCAGGATACACCGAGTTAAGATGAATCTTAAGTGTTGAGGCAACCACTCCCTCCTTGTTTGTGTGGTGAAACTGTCCTCCTCCAAGGGGCTGAGAAACTCTCAAATAGCCAGCCTACTGAGTGTAGGAACTTACCAGATCACGAATGAACCACCTTCTGTCATCACTTGGAAACCCCTCTCCTAGTGCAGTCGGGATCCACAAACTACAAGTACTACCCTGAAGATTTGGCTGCTGAGCCCGATGTTGCATCGCTCAGGCTGGTGACAAATCCTGGCTCGTGGGATGAAGTCCACGGGCTCATCTAAAAACGGAAAGCCACAACATTTGAGGAAAGCTGTTTCGTTTTCTCCGGGATAAAACTGAATTAGCTGTTATGGTGTTTCTGCTGTGGTAGTTCTTTCTTGGCAGCAGGAGGGAAATTTTTCAGGAGTCTCGAGCCCTGACTCCTACTCCTTAATGACGCCAAGGGACAACTAAACCACTCAAAGACGCCACCTTGGGCAAGTTCAGGAGGCCACCAAGTGGGGTGTTCCCTGGCATGCCTCCACCACCAGCTAGACTTCATTCTTGCCTGCAAAAATTTCCGAAATGGGAGTCCTAAGGTATCTACATAGCGACCTCACCAATAGATGGAGCTTTTAAAGGTAAATTTTTAAATGATAGGGAAGAGCGAAGTGTAATAGAAGCTCTTCTCCTCAGGAACCCTGAGTTTTACCTCCGAGTCAAAACCCAGTGTGTCCTTAGAAGTTGATTTTTCCCCCAAACGCTGCACCTCAGTCAGCTTGGAGTGAATGAAAAGACATTCTTTGGATTTGTGCATTAGGGGACTTCAGGGAAGTTATATAAGGCTTTTTTTTTTTTTTTTTTTTTTTAACTCTATGGGGGGTAGGGGAAGGTTGTGGCCTATTTCTTCCGATTACTATCATAATCTGTTCCTTTACATGCTCTTTTCATTTTTTAAAGTTAATGGGAACCCTTACCTTGCATCCCAGAAACACACTCTTTTCGATAATGGGTTCTATCAAACATTAATTTTGAAAACTATTTCCAGAAGCCAAAAGTATTTGAGAGTCATTTCAGCTAGTACACTTTTGGAGCAGTCCCTCGCTATGATTCTGGATATTTAGGAGAGCATGAGGGGATTTTGCGTTCTTGCTGCTTTGAAGAGGGCCAGGAAAAGATGAACAATCTGTTGTTCTTTACAAGATGATTGTGGTCTTTGGGGCCTAATGTCAGATTGCTTCAGGTCGGAGACTTCTTACTCAAACAATCTGGAAGACACAGTTTGGGACTTGGCACAGGGCTGTGCTGGTGCAGATAACATTCACTACTCCAAGGCTAATTACCAAGCACACCAAGTGAACTAAAGCCGCTTCACTTCTTTTCAGACCATGTTCTAAATCCCCAGACCTGGGACTCCTTTCAGATTCAGCCTCTCAAAATAAATGCAGAGAGGTCTGCCAGGGGGTGGAGTCAATCAAAGAGTGAAATCACCTGCAAGGTCTTGGAACGTGAAAGTTTGCGATACTCAGGATAAATCTACCCTAGCCTGTGACTGATGGTGCCATTCTGTTCAGAAGATAAACCTGTAGTCCTGGGCATAAATGTTGAATAGGAAAAATAGTTCTGACTTGGCCTCCATGTCTTTTGTCATCTTTGGCTGGAAGAAGCAGCAGGGCTCAGCAAATCACGTGCTTTTTCGCATTTAAAAAGCAAGAGGCAGCCCTGACTGGTGTGATTCAGTGGATTGGGAGCTGTCCTTCAAAGTAAAGGTCACTGGTTTGATTCTTCAGAGTACACGTCTGGGCTGTGGGCCAGGACCTGGGTTGGGGGCGCACGAGAGGCAACTGATTGATGTTTCTCTCCCTCTCTTCCCCTCTCTCTAGAAATAAATAAAATCTAAAAAATAAATAAATAAAAAGGACAAGCCACCCCTGGCTAGAGTGGCCCAGTTGTTTGGAGCATAGGCCCATAAATCAAAAAGTTGCAGGTTCGATTCCTGGTCAGGGCACATGCCTAGGTTGTGGGTTCAGTCCCTGGTCAGTTGCACATATGAGAGGCAACCGATCCAGTGTTTTTATTTCACATCAATGTTTCTCTCCCTCCTTTCCCGTCTCTCTAAAATCAATAATTGTACCCTTGGGTGAGGATTTTTAAAAATCCAATTAAAAAATAAAAATACTTAGTAAAAAAAGCAAGAGCCCACTGAGACCCCTGCAGCTGTAGCAACTCCTGACTATCAACGTGCGATCTTGTGGTTGTGGCCCAGCGGGCCACACATTCAGACCTTCCCCGGAGGACTGGGAGAAGTCAAGTGCCATTAAAAGAATGAGGTGTTTCCTCCACTTGAGAAACTTGCCTGTATCACTTTACATCATTAACATAATGTTAGCACCCAAAGACTCTGGGTGCTAACTGAAAAGAAGAAACACAAACTAATTTCTTGGCAGAAGAACAGATCACAGAGAAAAACCTGGAAGTGAAGAAGAAGAGTGAGTGGAAAATTTTAGGAGGAATAAGGAGAGTTGCTGTCTTGGAAACCTTCCAGTGGAAAGCAAGCAAATTGTGATTTATCGCACATAGCCAGAGGGTCCTCCGGCAGCCTTTTCCAGGAATTATCTTTCGTGAAAGACTCAGCTTTCATCATAGCTTTGCCCACTCACACGATCTGATTAGTTTATGCTTACGTGGAAACTATGAGCCGGAAAGGCTTTGCAAAAGGCACAGCAATGGAAGGGCCACGTCACACAGCTCTCCTACTTCCCCACTCCACCTGTCCTTGGGGGTGGGGGGGAATGGAAATCCTCTTTTCAAAATGCATGCCTCAGGAAAACAGCTCTGCTGCATTTGTTTCCATGCTGCAGAAAATGAACCCTAACTGGCTTTGATCCCAAACAGGGCCAACTGCAGAATGTTGTGATTCTGCAGCCAGGAAGAACCCGGAGGCCGCCTCTGGCCACTCTCCCTCCCCCCAGCACATTCGACTTCAATTATGTGGGAACACGCCGGGGCTGGGGGCTGCTGCCAGAACTGTCCTGGCCCCGACAGAGGAGGCCTCGTGCTGTGGCCGAAAATCTTTCCTAAAAGTCCACACAGGATCTTTCAGTTGCTGCCAATACTACACTTTCTCTTTGGCGAGATTCCTGGCTCTCCTGAGCCAAAGTAACTCTAAAGCTCTCTCCTGTTCTTTTCTTCTCATGTGCTGTGTTCTCTTCTCCCCGCAGCCCCTCTACCCCTCACCGTTGTAAACGTTTCTGCTTCTCAGAACCAGAATAATCTTGAAAAAGATAACCCACCCCAAGCCCTACCATCTTCTTGGTTAGCCCTCAGGAGAGAGCTGCCTTTTGGTGAGCTCCTAAAACCAGTGCTCTTTCCATCTTCTGAGAGAACACCCCTGTGGGAAGAGAGGTAACCGACACCAAAGAACACTGATTGGATTACTGGTCACTTGTCTGAATCCAAGCAGACTAGGAAAAACCTGGAAGAACATTCCTGTGAGAGACCTCTTTTCCAGGGCCCCAGGTAGGCCATCCAGAGGGGCGAACCCCAAAAACCTCATTTTATTTGGTAGGACCCAGAGCTGACAGAGGAGCATCTTGCACTTGCTGAGAATCGGAGGAGGAAAGTCCTGTCCTGTCTTGACATAATGTGACTCCAGGGCCAGCCCCCACCTCTTGAACTTTGAACCACTTACCAACCTGCAGTGACGGTGCTGAGCGTTTGCTGTATACTGTTTCACTCAATCCTCGACGCCAGCGTGTGAGGTAGGTAGTTACCCCATTTCACAAATCAGGAAGCCAGTGCTCAGGGAAGACAGTTCAGAACACCACCACTGTGGACTTGGGGGTCACAGTAATGCGTAACAGGGTAGTGAGCAGTCTCAGCATTGTCTGACCCCCCCCAAATCAGGGCTCCTCACCACTCTGCTCCTCGAACTATGTCCACAGACTACTGAGTTAAGACCACTTTTGTGTGAGGACATGAACCAGTCCTGTGTACCCACTGTGTTCATGGAACTAACTTTGCAACTTCTCATGGTCCTCTCTCCCACTTCCCTGGGACCGGAGCCAGAGCTGATGATAAAGGAGAGAGAAGATGCCAGCGGCTCCCCCGCACCTGACACACGGACCCAAGGGCTGGCTTTGGGGAATCGCTGCGATGGATGTCTGTTGTGGCCCCTTCACCCCGGGAGGCTTGGGGCCCAGTCCACACCAACCATTTAAACTGACGCTTCAGTTCTTTTCTGTAGAGCTACATGGAAACCCAGGTGCTTCCCTAACTGGAAAAGTTGGCTTCGGGAACAAAACTGTCTTGACTCGAAGGAGCTCTTTCTTTGACAGTATCGACTCAGTTACCGCCCCCAGAGGCACAGTCAGACAGGCACATGCAGGCTAATGGGAAACTTTAGATTCTGGTGGGATCAGCTTAATCTGTGGCTTCGATTTATTACAGAAAAACAGGGGAGAGAGAAAGCCTAGAACATTTTTATAAACTACTGGGGGATATTGTAAAGCTGTGCTAATTTGGTAGGTCTAAACTGGTGTGTGTGCTGCAAGCAAATGTCTCCCGAGAGCAGCTCCTTTTTTTAAAAAAAAATTCTTTTAACAAGTCAAATTTAATTTATAATATAGATCCAAGACCTATTTTGTGTTATGTAACTCTTATTTCCACTTATCCTACTTACAATGATATATTCTAAATGCTATAAAACAATAGCAAGAACATTATAATTTATTTTTTGGATATATTTTATTGTTTATGCTATTTCAGTTGCCCCAATTTTTCCCCTTTGCCCCCCTCCACCCAGTACCTCCCATTCCCTTCTGCAGTACCTCCCCCTTGGCTCATGTCCATGAGTCGTGCATATAAGTTCTTTGGCTACGCCATCTCCTATACTGCTAACATCCCCCTGCCTATTCTGTAACTACCTATTTGTACTTCTTAAACTCTTCACCTTTTCCCCCAGTCTCCTCCTTCCCCCTCCCAGCTGGCTACCATCCAAATGATCTCCACATCTATGATTCTGTTTCTGTTCTGTGTGTTTGCTTAGTTTGTTTTTTAGATTCGGTTGTTGATAGTTGTGAATTTAGTGCCATTTTAATGTTCATAATTTTGATCATCTTCTTTTTCTTAAATAAGTCCCTTTAACATTTCTTGTAATAATGGTTTCGTGATGATGAACTCCTTTAACTTTACCTTGTCTGGGAAGCACTTTATCTGCCCATTCCATTCTAAATGATAGCTTTGCTGGAGAGAGTAATCTAGGTTGTAGGTCCTTGCTTTTCATCAAGTATATTAACTTTTTGCTCTGGCTGGCGTAGCTCAGTGGTTTGAGCACGGGCCTGCAAACCAAAGGGTCGCAGGTTCGATTCCCAGTCAGGGCACATGCCTGGGTTGCAGGCCAGGTCCCCACTGTGGGGCACGCAGGAGGCAACCACACACTGATGTTTCTCTCCCACTCTTTCCCCTTCCCCTTTCTCTAAAAATAAATAAATAAATAAAAATCTAAAAAAAAAAAAAAAAGATGTGATAAAGTTTAAAAAAAGAATATTAACTTTTAAAATACACAAGTATATTATTTGTTTGGTTTTTTTTTTTTTTATTTTTGAGATGTAATTACCATATAGGAGAATGCAGCTCTTAAACGTGCAGCTGGATGAGATTCGACACTTGTATACAGTGGTGCAATCACCACGCAAATCAGGAAGGAGAACATTGCCATCTCCCTCCCAAAGTAAGGTATTTCATTTTATTTTTCATTAAAGATTTTATTTATTTATTTATTTTTAGAGAGAGGGGAAAGGAGGGAGAAAGAGAGGGAGAGAAACATGATGTGCAAGAGATAGAGTGATCGGTTGCCTCTCGCACGACCACAACCAGGGCCTGTGCCCTGACTAGTAAGCGAACCGGCAATGTTTCACTCCATAGGCCAGTGCTCAGTCCACTGAGCCACACCAGCCAGGGTGGCTATTTTATTTTTAAAGCAAAAATAGAGGAAAATGAAAAAGCACCCTTATCTCAACAGAAGAAATCACTAGCACTTTAGTGTGTTTCTTTTGGCCTTTTCCAGGCCTAATTGTTTTTATATGGTTTACTTTTTTCTTTCAGGGATTATTTAGAGACCTACTAAGTGCCAGACACTGTCTAGATTCTGGGAAATATAGCAGCAACTGTAATGGCTCCAATCATTACCTTCCTAAACACAAACTTCAGACAATGGTAAGTGGTAGAAAGAAAAATGACATGATGTAAAAAGGGGACAGGAGAGCAAGGCTGTTTTTCAGTAGGCTTGTCAGGGAATGCCTCCGTGGTCAACTGTGTGGGGGGGGGGGAAAAAGGCTGATTCAGACTCTGGACTCCAGAACTGTGAGGGGATCAACTTTGGTTGTTCTAAGTCCTCCAGCTTGTGGCACTTTGTTATCAGGGGAAACTAACACACCGTTCTTTGCTTCTCTTCCCTCCGACAGCAACTCTTTTCCCTGTCCGTGCCTTCAACTGGACTTTAAACTCTGCTTAAGACAGTTACAAAGCCTGTTAACGGTGTTCCTGGATCTCAGAATAAAATCCAAAGTCTTACCTAAGCCTACAAGGTCTTCTGTGATGTGGCCCTGACTGCCTTTCTAATCTCATCTCACACTGATTTGGCTGGCCCTGACCTGCCGTTTGTTTGTTTTTTTTAATTTGAGAGAGAGGCCTGCGGGGAGGGATGTCAATTTGTTGTTCCTCTTATTTATGCATTGGTTGGTTGCTTCCTGTGTGTGCCCTGAGCAGGGATTGAACCCACAGTCCCACAACCTTGACATATCCAGATGATGCTCCAGCCAACCGAGCCACCCGGCCAGGGCCTGACCTGGCCCCAGCTCTGCCACTGCCTGGCTGAGTGGTCTAGGGACCTGCCTTTTTAATTTTATCCCACATCCCTCTCCTTCTCCTTTATTTGTTCCCAGCTATTCTGAGACTTGCATGGTGAGTTGCTTTGCTAAGGCCACACACTGAATGAAGTAAACAACAGAAAATGACTGCCTCACAGTCTGGAAGCCAGAGGCTGAGATCAAGGTGTCTCCAGGGTTGGCTCCTCCCCAGGGCATTGAGGGAAGATCTCCTCCAGGCCTCCCCTGTCCAGCAGAGATCCGGCGGGAGGTGCCACTGTGCGTGGGCAGGCAGTGGGGTGCACGGGTTTGTGCCTCAGCCTGGAGCTAGCCTGCCTGGGTTCAGGCCCCAGCTCTGCCACTGCCTGGCTGAGTGGTCTAGGGGCAGTCACCTCTGAGCAGAAACAAGATTCCATCTTTTGCAAAATGGGGGTGATAGTAATAGCTGTCCCTCATAAGACTGTTGTGTTAGTGGCTCCTGGGCTTGTCTCTGTCACTCTCCCCGAGCTGGATGACGTGCACTTTGAAAGTGGGGACCGTTTTTCATCTGCACAAGGCCTGGCCCAGAGGGGCCCCTCAACACAGGGCTGTGGGATGGAATGAAGGAATGAACACAGGCCCAGCAGACTTTGCACGACTGAAGGCAGGAAAGGATGGTGCCTGCACCTGGCACAGCCCCTGGAATGTGCGCAGCTTTCATGAACCCCTGGGATGCATCGGGAAGGCCGATGAGGAGTGCGCAAAACGTCGGAGGGACTCAGAAGGGGTCAAGGCGAGGATGACTGAGCACGCCAGGAACGACTTAGGGACACAGTGGTGTTTGAGACGAGTCCAGAAGGACAGAGCTGCTGGCCTGCCCTGTGGCCTCTGTCTCTGGAACGCCAAGGCAGGTCTGGAGAGCACCACCTCGAGCAAGTTGTGTGTCAGGTGAAGGAATGTATCTGAGAGGTGCCTTCCTGCAGCTGTAAGTAGCAGAATCCCAACTCACGATGGCTCCCACCTCCCACGAGGAGGGGAGTGATGATCTCACGAAGTAAGAATGGAGGAAGGTCAAGGTCTGGATTGGTACGTGAGCGGCTCGGCAACCTTACCAAAGCCCTGGTCTGGAAGCACTCCGGAGACACTCCCCCTCATGTTCCATGAGGCCGACCACGCTTCGCCTCCCAGGACAGACTGGCGAAGGGCCTTGCCACCCCAGAGCACATCCAGACACTTGGGCTTCATTCTTATCAAAGAGAAGAATCATGATTAGTTGTAGCCGACCATGTCAATCCTATCCCCCTATGTGACAGATTAGTCAGGGAGAGTCATCAGACTCGGTTTTGGCCAGTCAGATGGAAAGAGAAGGCTGCTGGAAGTTCTGGAAAAGATTTTATTCCCCAGCGGGGGAAAAACAGTGAAAATGAGAAAGCGCTTTTTTGCTGCCACCATGCTTCCTTCCTTCTGCCTGTGTGAGAACATGGTGCTCAGTGTCCCAGCAGCCATTTTGTGACCCAGCGGCACAGCACTGCTGACCCACTGAGGATGGCAGAGCAGGGAGAGAGAAACAACCTGGGTCCTTGGAATCGCTTACCTCCAGACAGCTCACACATGCAATGAATAAGCCTTGATTAGCTAAGTCCCACTAGGAGGGTGTTCTTTCACGCAGACTGAAGCATTCCTAATCAATAGTGTCTCTAGCTCTATCAATATAAAGGCAGGAGAGGTGAAAGGAGGAGACACAGCAGGGCGTTGGGAAGTGGGCGTTGCTGGGTCTTTCCACGGGGCAGAGCATTAGACCTTGTATGTTCTTCCAGCGTTAGAACTTGCATTAGTCAAAATTCATTCAGTCAGAAACCCAACCCTAAGTGATTTCCACAAAACAGAGCATTGCTAAGCTCTCGTCTAGAGAGGTCCAGGCTGGAGCTGGCCTTGGGGACTGCTGTCCCGTGTGCAGAGCTCACTAACCACCCCGAGCTGGGTTGTCCCTCTGGGTCGACTTCCTCCGTGGGGAGTGGCAGAGCCCCCTACGGCTGCAGGCTCTCCTGACACGAGCTCCGATCATGCTTGTCCCTCCCCTCGCTAGCTTCCACGTAAAATCCGGGGACTCGACTCTCTCTGCGGCCATGTGCCAGAGTGCTGTGGGTTTCGGGGCAACTGTGTCCACAAGCAGCTGGGTCAGGGAGTGGGAGCTCTCCGGTGGGAGGAAGGGAGCTGAGAGGAAAGCATGGGGGTGGAGGCTGGTTCAGGAATGCGGAGCTGGGCAGAGGAAACAACCATCATCCACCATAAAACCAACCCACCACCAACTGGGACTTTGGAAACTCTCAATGGATTTCACTGCACTCAATAAGTACCTTTTGCACCCTATTTGGTGCCACGAGCTATGTGTTAGGAGCTGGGGCAGTAAACACCATCAAGAAAAAGTCCCTGTTCCTGAAGACTTTCCAGTCGGACACGTGGTCAGATGTGGAACCCGGCCACTGCGGCCCAACACTGTAACATGAAGTGCTCTGGGGCCGCGCCCTGGGGCCATGCCCTTCTCTCTGCCTGGCTGTGGGGTGAAGGGGGGCCACAAAAGAGATGTGCCTTTTGCACTGAGCCCCGAAGTTGAGGTAGGCAGACTGGCAGGTGGAAAGAAAGGGGTGGGGCAGGGTCCTTTGGCAGAGGAAACAGCAGAAGCAAAGGAACAGAGGGGAGGAAGTGCCTTCTGAACCCCGAGAGGGCCAGGGGATTCCCAGCTGGCTAAAGTTGGGTGTCACGCATTTGGGTAGGGTGGTGGGCCCTCAAACATGGCTGCATGTTAATCCCCCAAACCTGTGCATGTGCCCTTATATGGCAGCAGGGACTCTGCAGAAGGAATCGGGTCAATGAACGTAAGATGAGGAGGGTCACCGGGGTCACCCAGGTGGGCCCGAGGCAATCGAGAGCGTCAGGAGAGCAGAGTCAGTAGGAGGTGCTGTGGACAGAACGAGAAAGGGTGCTGGGCCTTGGGGCTGCAGCCCAGGGATGTGAACTGTGCCCAGAAGAAGAGGAGAAGGCCGAGGGTCTCCCCTGGAGCCCCCCAGAAGGAAGCAGCCAGACAGGCCAGCCCCTTGAATTTTGCCCTGTAAGGCCCATCATGGACTTCTGACCTCCAGAACTGTAAGATAATACATCTGTGCCCTTTTAACCCACTGAGTTCGTGGTGATTTGTTACAGCTGTGGAAGGAAACATACAGGTGGAGTGGGCAATGGGAGAAGGGTCAGGTTAGGAAGACCTTGTCTACCCAGCAAAGAAGTGGGGGCTTCCTCTCCCACAGGACAGGGAAATGAGGAACTGGTACAGGCAGCCTGATTAGACGGCTGTCCAGGAGAGAGAAGTCCGGCATGGTCGTGGAAAGCACGGCGGGGAAGGGGTAGGTGGGGACCAGAGGCCAAGGCCCAGTGAGGTTTTTGGAAGCTCAGAGCAATGATGGTTCAGTATTAGGCCAGTGCAGGTGGAGAGGTGGAGACAGATGGAAGTTGTTTCCAAGTTGTCCAAAGGCTGGATCAGGGAGCATTGCAGGATGGCGTTGGGGCGGGGAGGGTGGTAGGTGGGAGGGGCCGGGCCTGGGGGTCACCAGCGTGCACGGCCATGGACACGGTGCTCCTGGGAGCTGAGGCAGAGCGTGCCGGAAGGGGAGGAACAGAGTTCTTTTTGCTTTAATCAATGAGACGCTCATGCTGGTGACTCAAAGCCCAGGGCAGGGGCTTCTTTTTCTTCTCCATCCTGCTTCACCTCTCTGCCTGATACAAAGACACAAATCACATGGCGACCCTTGCACAAAGCCCTTGGCAAGGATTGGGGAACAATGTTCTCAGTCAGCCCTAGAAGGCAGGTGCTATAATCATCTCCATTTCATAGATGAGAAAACTGAGGCTCAGAAAAGTGAAACGACTTGCCCAGGGTCACCTGACTAGCCAGGAGTAGGCCTGGTGTTGAACCCTGGGCAGTCTTCACTTGGGAGGGAAGTGGCGCTGGCCAGGAGGAGGAAGGGTCATGGCCGTGATGGTGGGCACGTGGGTCTGAAGGTGCTGCAGGACGTCTAAAAGGAAATGAACAGCAGGCAGGGGGCAGGAGGGGTCCGGAGCTCAGAAAAGGAAAGATGTGGGGATTTAATGTACACGCATGCCACATCTATGGGGCAGAAGTTGCCTGAGTGTCCTCATGACCTGGCCGCAGGCTTCCCCCAGAGTGAGCCGCCTAAGGAAGAAAGAGCAAGCATGCCAGCATGAGGGGGAAGCCGCAGCCTTTTAGTGACCTAACATGGGAGGGGCCACACCGAAGCCAGTCCCTAAGTCCAGCCCAGTCGCAAGGGGACTAGAACTGAGCTCCACTACTTAAAGAGACATGTCAGAGAATTTGCGGGCATGTTTTTTAAAGCACCATGCCACCAGTCACGCTTCCCCCGACACTTCATTCATGACATTTGAGTCACATGGCCATCCCTGCCCCAGTTCCTGGTCAGGGAGATGGATGATCCTAAGATTGGTCACTTCTGGGGCCACACTCAGCTTCCTGGAGGCCCGAGCCTGTGCAGGAGAAGGGAGACACCTGAACAAAATGGGGATTTGGGGAGAAAGGAAAGAATGGGCACTTGTGGGGAATCAACAGCCAGCGCTGCAGGGAGTACCTGGGGGTGAGTGGCTGTGATAGGCAGGATAGGTGTTTCAAAGGAGGAAGAGCTAGATTTAATACTTAATTAAGTCCCAGATTTACTAATGTGTGTTGACCAAACAAAGAAGGAAAAGAAGATGAATGGAGATTCCTCTCTGACTTGGAACCCTGTTTTGTCCCCTCTGCCCTAGAAATTTCGTAACTTGTGTCCTCTGCAGAGACACAAGAATCCTTTTTATCACTGAGTCTTTGCAAAAATGCTTTCATCGTGAAAGTCAAGGCTGTGTTAAAGGATCTAATGTGAAGCTAAGACAGGTTTTGTTTTTCGATTGAAGTGAAATCCACACAACATAAAATTAACCATTTAAAAGGGAAGAATTCCTTGGCATTTCGTACATTCGCCATGTTGTATGTCCACCAGCTCTATCTAGTTCCAAAATATTTTAGTCATCTCGAAAGGAAACCCCACAGCTATTAGCAGTCACCCCTCATTCTCCACCCCCCTACCCCCACCGCCAAACCCCCGCCCACCACCCCAGCCCTGGCAACCGTCAGCTACCTTCTGTCTCTGTGGGTTTGCCTGTTCTGGACATTTCATGTGCACGGAATCGTATACCACGTGGCCTTTGTTTCTGGCTTCTTTCACTTCGTACAATGTTTCTGAGGTTCATTCCCGGCAGTATGTATCAGAACCCCATTCTTTCTTATGGCTGAATGATACTCCATTGTTTCCACAGGCTGCTTGTGGTTATCCACCCACCCAACTATGGACATTTGGGATGTTTCGCCTTTTGGCCGCTGGGGACAGTGCTGTGACGGCCACGCGTGTGTGCACATTGCTTTGAGTGCCTGTTTTCAATTTTGGGGGGTGTAAACCTAGGAATGAAATTGCTGGGTCATATGGTGCTTCTGTGTTTAACTTTCTGAGGAACCAACAAACCATTTTCTAAAACAACCACACTATTTTCCATGCCCACCAGCAATGTCCGAAGGCTCCAGTTTCTCCACATCCTCGTCAACACCTGCCGTTTCCTGTTGTTTTGAATGTGGCCATGCTAGTGGATACCAAGTGGCAGGATAGCTTTTAGAGGCGTCCATTAATTGCCTACTTATCTATGTCAAACTAACAGGGTCAAAATCTTGCATTTGATTTTTCCTTAAAAAAAAAAAAAAAAAGCAAGGGGGAGAAAACCCTAGATCTCTACCCTTCGTTCATGCTAACAAGGCTTGGCCTTTGAGCAGTTTGGGGTTGGAAATAAACACGTTTAGGAGCTTAAATTCACTGACATGTGCTGGTTGCACAAAAATATGAATGTACTTCATGTCGAAGAACGGTACACTTAAAATGGTTAAAACTGTAAATTTTACGTATAGTTTGTCACAATAAAAAATAAAAAGACTGGGTTGTGAAGATTAAATGGCATCATCTACCTAAAGTACTTAGAAAAGAGCTTGGCATGGGATAAATACATACATTATATGTTTATATATTATTTATATGTATCTATATCTCAACCGTTAATTGGTGGGTGAACTTAGCAGGGGCTGGTTCTGCTATTTGCTGCGCCCTCGTCGTCTGCAGCACGGTTAGGATTGCTCCGTGACTCTGGTCACTGTGCTCCAACATTTGAGCAGAGTGGACGCAGTGCAGGCTGGGGTGGGGCATACCGTGGGAGCGGACGTGGGTGTCAGTGCTACACAGAACAATGGACAGGGTGATCCTCCTCATGTCAGTGTATCCAAACACAGGAAAAAGAAAAGGAGGAGGGAATTAAGAAGTAATAAATCTGCCTCCTCAGTTCCAGGCACCCCAAGGCTTTCCCAACAGGCCCAGCGGGCACTGGCGAGGCCTGGCTTTGGCCACTGTTGGATGGCCTGTCACCTCACCTGCTACAGGTCTGTGCTCCGAATGCAGGACACCGCAGGCCTCTGTGGGCCTGCGGTGGGGAGGGCCAGAAGGGCCGGTGCGGAGGGAGACAGGCACGCAGGCACAGGCCCCAAATGTCCCGTCACTCCCTCTCCCTTCCCGACAGACAGCCCCTCGCCTTTCTCTCCCTCAGGGCCATGGAGGCTACCGGAGGGTGAGCTCCGCCCAGCTCTTATTTTTCATCTGGAAGGGGGTGGAGAAGAGTGTGAATGAATCCATTGCCCAGTTGCTGGAGGTAAGTCTACGAAAAACAAGCCCCAAAGCTCAGTGTAAAACAGCCTAAGTTGAAATGTGACAGATCAGCAGAGTGGGGTATTATTCAGTCTTAAAAAGGACAGAGATGCTGACATGTGATGCGACTTGGATGAACCTTGAGAACATCATGCTAAGTGAAAGAAGCCAGACACCATCAGACAACAGAGCATGGTGCCACTTACCCGAGGTCCCTCGAGGAGTCAAGTTCACACAGATGGGGGCACCGCCGTGGTCCCCATGGGCTGGGGGTGGGGGGTGGGGAGGTAGTGTTTAGTGGGGACAGAGTTTCGGTGGGAGATGGTGAAAAAGTTCTGGAGGTGGATGGTGGTGATGGCTATGAAAAATGTGAATGCACTCAACACCACCGAGGAGGAGGAGGAGCAGTAAGCAGACTGGCAGAGAGCAGATTAAGGGGAGTGATGGGGAGTGATGGCTAATGGAGGTGGGATTTCCTTTCGGGATGACGAAATGGTCTAAAATTACACTGTGGTGGTGGTTGCACAACTCTGTACATGTGCTAAAAACCACTGAATCGTACACACTTAAGTGGGTGAATGACATAAAATGTGAATTACATGTCAGCGAAGCTGTGAAAAGAATAGTCCGGGTTGGACATCTTAGGGAAGGCCCGAAGTTAACATTCTCTGCATCCAGCTGCCTTTCTCCCATTCATCTCTTCCCCCTCTCTTCCTGGCCTTCACTTCTCCAGCACTTCCTGGCCTTGAACCCTTTCAAGCACCTACTCTATGCCTTCCCCCCTTTTAAATCTAGTATTGTGGAGTGTTCTGCTAAGCATGTACGCCCTTAAAGGAATGGGAGAAAGGAGAGGATTTTAAGGTCAGCCTGCAATAAAAGGTGTATTTGTAAAGTGGTGTAATAACATTGCCCAATAAAATGAGATCAAAAGGTTTAATCGGGCCTAGGACAAGGAAGAGTTGAAAATCACAGACTCGGAGACCATGCCAAAAATCTGGATGAAAGCTGAAAATGCCATCCCCGTGCCTGGCCATCTAATCTCCACAAGCTGCACCTGGGCCGTTTGGCACTGGGTCTCTTGTCATCTGCCTGCAAGACAACCCCTGAAAGCTCCTGTGCAACTCAAGAACACCTGCCGCAGCTCTGATTGTCGGTCAAGGACGAGGAGGATGACCTTTGCAAGGTCATGCGATCGCATTTCTGGAGAACCAGCCTATCTGTCAGGGTTCTCTGGAGAAACGGAACCAACAGGAGATATGTGAGGGGGAGCCAAAACCCCAGAATTATCTTCTGGAGGGCAGGCCCCTTGTAGGACAGGCTTCGCCTGCTAGGTTAGTGTTCTAGGAACCCGTCTCTATCAATGTGCCAGCTGGTGTTGTTGTGAGAGGCTGTGCTCGGCTTCAGTGAATGTTTTTTTGGGGGGGCTCTTTCAACATGTCTGCCCATTTCATGATTTAGGAGCACACCTGCCCATCCTGCATGAAGTGTTGCAGTTTTTGACCAAAAAGGGTATGACCCCCATGCACCACCCTCCCCATTGACTCACTCTCACCATGAGCGACCTTTTTTTTGTTTCCCCAGATGATATAAGTCCTCAAGGGGAAATGTTTTGCCAATGTGGAAGAGGTGAAACAAACAAAAAAATGGCAGAAGCACTAAAAGGCATCAAACTCAAGTTCAAAAACTGTTTTGAGCAGTGGGAAAAATGTCTCAATAGGTGTATTGCATCACATAGAAAGTACTTTGAAGGTGACTGAGGTTTAAACATATAAAAGTAAATTCCAGTTTTTTGGGGGTCCCCCCTCATATAGATAGCATTGGCTTGCTTGATTACAGAGGCTCAGAAGTCTCACAATCTGCTTGTCTGCAAGCTGGAGAACCAGGAAAGTCGGAGGAGTAGTTCTAGTGTAAGGCCACAGGCCTGAAAACCAGAAGAACCGTTGGCATATGTTCTGGTCCAAGTTCAAAGGCCCGGGAAAAAGGAGTGCTGATGGCCTCATTGCCAGTCTGAGGGCAGGAGAAGACCCGTGTCCCATCAAGTGGTCAGGCAGAGCGGGAGAGAACTCTCCCTTCCTGCCTTTTGTTCCATTTACATCGTCAATGCATCTGCCCACACACACTGGAAGGGGCAATCTGCCAGTTCAAATGGTAACTTTTTTCTGGAGACACTCCTACAGACACATCCAGCAACAACGTTTGATGAGATGCCTGGGCACCCCATGGCCCAGGCAGGGTGACACAGGAAATTAACCCTCACAAGCAGCTTTGCAGGAAGCACCTCCAGTACTGTGCTCATCAGGATGGCTCCCGAAGTCCTGATGAGGTGACGGGTCTGAACGCCGCTGACTGCTGAAAGGAGGCTGAGAAGCCTTCTGAACGCTGGGAGGAGTTTTTAAGCCGATTTTCAAATGTCCCATCTCACTAGATGTGTAACAAAGAAGGGCCACAAATTCTTCCCTCCCTTCATGCCCTGCCTGTGTAAAGGGATTTTGCAGATTATTCTATCAAGAGACTTGAAGTCTGCCCTGGCTGGTGTAGCTCAGTGGATTGAGCGTGGGCCTGCGAACTGAAGTGTCTCTGGTTTGATTCCCAGTCAGGGCACATGCCTGGGTGGCAGGCCATGCCCCCCCATCCCTGGTAGGGGGCGCACAAGAGGCAACCACACATTGATGTTTCTCCCCCTTCCTTCCCCTCTCTCTAAAAATAAACTAAAGAGATTTGAAGTCTATTTCCCCATCCCTCAAATCTGGGCGTGGCCATGTGTCTGGCTTTGACTTAAATGTCACATTAGAAAATGTGACACAAGCACAGATCTAGAAAGTACCTGTGCCTTGGGGCTTCTCTTGCTTCCCTTGGGAACCTTGTGACCACTGCCATTCGAACACGCCCAGGCTAGTCTGCTGAGACGTGTTGGTAAGCTATCTTTACGAGCTGTCTTTACTGTCCCCAGCTGACATAGAGCTGATTGCCACACATATCATTAGGCTGTCGCAGACCATTCAACCCCGGTCGAGCTAGCCGAGTGGAAGGATTGTTCGGCTGACCCATCAGCCGAACTTTAAGAAACAGAATAATGTTTGTGGTTGTAAGCTAACACATGGGAGGGGGCGGGCGGTGGTTTGTTATGCGGCAAATGCTAACAGATACACAAACTTTCAGGATGTTCTTAAAAAGGCTTCTGTAACTTTAAAAAGTGTTCGTCTATCAGGATTCCTGAGTCATTTTCAGGAAACTAGAAGCATTTGCTTGTTGCTGCGTGAAGACTTGCACTGTACTGGCCCTCTGAGGCCAGAAATGAACCCCTTGTGCAATGAGAACCCTGCGCAGGGGAGAGGGGAACCAATGGTCGAAGGGCCCCTGCTCCGACCTCCTCTAAACCTGCAGAAGGCCAGTGACTGGCAGCAGTTCCCCAGAAAGCCCCTCATGGTTGCTTAGCTCCAGAGTCTTCTGACGGACTAGACGGACACTGTCCCGAAGGCCTGCAAGGCCACATTAATGGGGAGAGAGGTAAGCTTTACCCAGGGCTGAAGGCAAACTCTGCCCGGACCACGTGTGATGGAAACATGTCGGTCGGAAAGGCTAGTTGTCCACCTGTCCCCTCACTGCCTGGAAATGCTTGGGTCATTAGGGGGTGGCCTTGGAGGCCAGGCCCGTCGTCACAGGGGCCCATGGCTGGTAGCCGTTAGCACATATGACTAGGAAGCGTATGCCATTTCAGGTTAAATAAACAAGCACGTATAAAAGGAAGATTAGTCTCTCATCAGATGAAAGCAGCTCAGGTTTCCTAAGTGCCTATTAGGTACAGGTGGACTCCGGCTAGGTGGCGGGAGTGAAGCACCTGCTTCAGCAGTGCCCCTGTTTGGCCAATACGACATCCCAGCAGAAAGCAGTACAGATGTGACAGAAAGGGAGGCAGGGGTGAAAAGGTCCCGCCACAGGCTTCTCTTTTCCATTCCTGCAACCTGGTGGCGGGCGTTGCCGAGACTTTGAGAACAGCAGCTTGCGGTTGACTACAATGCAATGAAAGTGCTAGAGGCAGGCACTGAGCTGGCTGGCAGCGGGAAGTGCGGATGGGCAGCACGTGGCCGGGCTGGCAGGAAGTGACCTGGGGTGGCTCCTGCCACTTCTCTGCCCTGGTGTTGCCACCCCTGGGGTGAGCGCCAAAGGAGACAACGCAAATAAGAGTGCTCTGTAAACCGTGGCGTGCTAGACAAATATTATGCCTTCGGACACCTGACATTTTATTTTGTTATGTTTTTGGAAAAGGTAACGTGTGCATGGTAGAACAAATTTTCAAAAGTAAATTTTCAAACGGTCAAAAGGAATATTGTACGTAAGTTTTCCCCTTCCCTAGGATCAGGTTTTTTGTGCCCCATCTAGAAATATTCCATGCATATGTCAATAGTAAAATAAATATATGTGTATATATGTATACACACACACACATATACTCATTCGTACTTCCCCTTGGTTTAACACAAGTTGGTGTATACCATAAAAAATATCCTATACTTATTGTTTTATTATTTTATTTTAAAATTTTCTGGGTTTTGGCTTAACAACAGGTCTCGCTCCCGTCCAACTTTACTGAGGTGTAATTGACAAATAAAATTGTACGGGCCCAAAGCATACAACGTGATTTGATATTTGCAGACACTGCGAAATGATCACCACAGTCCAGTGAACTGACACACCTGTCCCCTCACGCAGTTGCCTTCGGAATTTGCTTGTTTGTAGCAACAAAGGCTTAGAGGGCCTTCTGGGTCAGTGCGAAGATCTGCTCTTTCTCGCTGAGCAGCTGAGGACACTCCATATTGCGTGGCGGGTGGGACGCCCTGCAGGGCGTTTGACCGTTCCCTGTGGGTGCAGCTTCTATTCTGCGCTCCGAACAGCGCTGCAGCGATTATCCTCATACATTCATTCTGCTTTTCGTCCTTGTTGGGACGGTGCTGTTTCAGTTTCGATAGGTGCTGCTAGCTTGTCCCCTTGCAGATGGTGACTTTTACAAGAGACAGCTCTCTGTCTCATCAAGAAACAGGCAGTCATCGGGGGCTTGCATTTGATGAAACCAAGGAGAGAAGTTTATTTTTCCTGGAGGGTCCCCTCAGGCCTTCACTGTCTCATACGGCAAAGTGGCTTAGAGCCCACACACTGGAGACAGACACACTGCTGGGGGTTCAGATCCCAGCTCTACCATGGATTGAGTGCCACCTGAAGCAAAGTCACTGAACCTCTCTGTGCCTCAGTTTCCCCATCAGTTCAGATGAGAAGAACGATCCCAGCTGCCTCGGGGTTTCTCAGCCAACCTGGCAGGCACCACTGTTACGAAGGGCTGGATGGTCCTCTGTTCGGGAAGGGCAGGGCTGGGCATTGTGGATGTTTAGCAGCATACCTGGCCTCTACCCACTAGATGCCAGTAGTCTTTCCCCTCCAACTGTGACAGACAAAAGTGTCTCTAGACATTGCCAAATGCCCTCTGGGGGTGGGGCAAAACCTGCCCCTCCTGGTGAGCATCAGTGGCTCACTGTGAAGATTCTATGAGGGAGTTATTGTGTAGAAAGCACTTAGAACAGAGCTGGTACATAGTAAATGCTACAGAAAGGTCTGCAGTTATTATCACTCCTGAGCCCTAAGGCTTACCTTACGGAAAATAAAAAGTTTTGATAATAAGTGGGCTTCGGTGAGACAGGGAGCATTGTTAAGCCTGTATCTGATTCCACTCTGGAACAAGACTCCTCTGGTCCCTCTTCTAAGATCATGGGTCAGCAATGTCAGTATTAATCACAGTCTGATCCCTCTGGGGTTCCATTGAGGGACTCCGGGTATCCTGTAGCAAACTTAACAAGACCCTCCCTGTGCTAATGGCCAGGTCAGCTGTCACCGGTGCTGCATACATCCCTTTTACATCCCCTCCTGCATTTTCTACATGGCGCCTGCTCCACATCACCTCTAAGCTCTCCATAAATCCGGGGCCCCTGAAACAACAGGCTGCCCGCAAAATTCACCCCAGAAAGGGGGCATCTGAAAACAAAAAGGGAGAAAGAGGAAGGATAAAAAGGCTGAGTTTCTTTAAATTTCTGGCTCCGTACGGCAGAAGCATTTCCAATGAAAAATAAAGAATTCTTTCTTCTGTGTCTATTTCAGCTGGCATCCAGCTTTCGCCTTGTGAATAATGTCCCTGCATCGTTATTCTGTCCCACAAGGTAAAACAAAATGAGCAACTTGACAACCAGAAGTGTGCTTGTGGGGAGGAAAGGGCTCATTTAAAAGCTTTTTCAAATAATGCTGCTGTGTTCCCTACTATTTTACCACACACCCTCGTTGTTGTTGTTTTCTTCAAACTTATGAGAAAGTTGTTACTTTGCATACAAGGTGTATAAATAATGCCTCTTGGAAGTGCCCCCCCCCTTTTCTTAACTGCTTTTAGTCTTTTGGGATTCCTGGAGTGTCTACAAATAGATTAGCCTCTAAGAATTCTGAGTAACCATGGTTAGAAAAAAACACTGGTTTAATTAGCCATGGTCCTATTTTTGAAATTACATCTGCGCTCTCTCTCCCTCTCTCCCTCTCTCCCTCTCTCCAATGAGGATTGGTCTTTGCAAAAACTTTAAGAGGATGGATTTTTTTGGTGGGGAGGGGAGTGCATGTTAGTTTTGATTTGAATTAATTTTCATGCTTTTGGAAGTGAAATCAAGAGTATTGAGTGAATAATGTAGCATCATACATTAAACATGATCCACCGAGGAGAGCTGAAGAGAAATGATTGCGGATAAATGAATCGCTGGGAATCCTGGATCACCGGATGTGTGCTGCTGTACTGAGTGACAGCAAATCAACATCCGCATTTCTGCTTTGCACGGCAACATCAGTTTTTCATCTCTAAATCCCCAGACTTGATTAATCATTGAAGTGATGAAAATTAGAACGCCAGTGTCTTGCTGAAGGGTTACAGAGAATCAGAAAGCAAGTGCAGAATCCACAGGACTAGATGCCCACGTTTGAAAGTCTTTGGTTTCTCACTTGATCCTGTTTTTCATTTCTGAAATGGTGGTTGCAATGGCCACCGCTTTTTTAGAAGGTAAAATTGTAGCAATACTTCTTAATATCAGAACTCTTTCACGAGTGTTTCTCATTGCCTGCGATGACAACTCTGCAATGATACTTGGTTTTGTTTACATGTGTGCCACCAAAATCATTTGGGGTGGGGAGTACTCAAACATTTAAAGTTGATTGGATACAATATTAGTCCCTGACTTCAGCATTTGTCTTTAAAGAATTCTAAATGCACATGGAAATCACAGGAAAACACTTTTTTTGGTTGTCTATATTAGTTATCTTTTGCTGCATACAAATTACCCCCATATCTGTTAATTTAAACAACAAAAGAGTTAGGAATCTGGTGTGGTGTAGCTGAGCATCTCTAGTTCAAGGTCTCAAACAAAGCCTAGTTAAGGTGCACTGACCAGGGCAGAGGTCATATCAAGGACTGATGGGGCACGATCTGCTTCCAACCTCACCCGCAGGGCTGTAGGCAGCCAACAGGCAGCCCTCCCTGCCGAGGGTGGGGGGCCTCTCCAGAGGGCAGCTCTAACATGGCAGCTGTCTTTCTTCAAAGCAAGTGAGTGACAGAGGGCAGTCCCAAATGAAAGTCACAGTATGTTGTAACCTAATCTTGTAAGTGAGAACCCCTACTTTTTTCTTTTTGTTAGAAAGAAGCCACTAGGTCCAGCTTATATTCAAGCAGAGGGTATTTCACGGGGTCTGAACACCAGAACAGGATCGTATGGGGTCATCTTGGGCTGCCTGCCACACCAGTTTGTCATAAAGCGCATTATCCTGCCATTAGGTAATGCCTTCTCACACCGCAGTGGCTGTTAAATAACCATCACTTCAGGTGTCTAGAATCCAGGTGAAGAGTTTACAGTAATAGATGTTCCTTGGTTTTGGGTGGTAATCTTTCCATAAAGAAAAATGGGGGTGGGGGAGTGTATAAAATAGAATGACAGTAGAGGTTCTCTCTGTCTCCATTTTAAGAGGAAAACATAAGTCAAATTTTAATGATGAACCTTCAAACATTCCAAGTGTGAATGTAAAATGGCAGTCACTTTGGGGAAAAAAGTTTGATAGTGTTTTTAAACGTTAAATATAAATTTACCATATCACCAAACATTTCATTCCTAGGAATCTACTTGGGAGAAATGAAAAGATGTTATGACATAATGTTTACAAATGTTCGCAGCAGCATTATTCATAGTAGCCAAAAGCTTGAAACAATCTAAATGCCCACCAACTGGTGAGGAGATACACAAATATACAACTGAGTACTACTTGGTGATAATGAATGAAATGCTGATCTATGCTACCATGTGGATAAACCTCAAAAACATATACCAAGAGAAAGAAGGCCAAGACCACCCACTGTAAGATTCCATCTGAAAGTCTAGAACGGGTAAGTCCACTGAGACAGAAAGTAACTTAGTTGTCGGGGCTGAGGATGGGAACTAGGAGTCACTGCAAATAGGAATGAGGGATCCTTTTGTGGGGAGGGAAAGGTTCTGAAATCAGTGGTTATGGTCGCATAATTCTATAAATGTATTGAGAATCATTGAGTTGTATAAACAAAATGGGTAAATTCCATAACGTAAATTATACTTTAATAAAACCGATAAAAGTATTTTCAATGATAATGGGTAAAAACGAGCTTTCTCAGCGTAAATGAAATCAAGTTCAATTGTGTCCGTTTCAGGCCTTTTTATTCCAGTTCCCTTTTTCCTTCCATCTGTCTGAAATTTGGTCCTAAGATTGAATTCTGGGAACTTGGTCCCTGATATAGCTAATTGTCAAATCATTAAACTACAGAAAGTTTATTGTTTTCCTATTATGGTCCTACTTTTTTCCTCCTCTGGTTTTTTAATCTCAATTTCCTTTGGGTTAATTTTTAAAGGATTTTGCAACTACTGGTTTAAAAGAATTCTAGTCCCCTAGTCTCCTTTTTACTCAGATAGGAGATAAAGCTGATTTTCCTACTTTTCAGGTGTTTGCAGAATATAGTGATCATTTCTGCCTGGACTAAATAGGAGATGAATTTCAATTTGACTACTGGAGACTCGTGGCTTAAGCATTCTCAAGTAACTATGTTTTTTATCTGGAATATTGAGGGGAATTTTGGTGTTTTCTTCCTATCATTTCCTAAAGTAACTTTACTTTTTTAAACACTGAATTCTTCACTTAAAAAAAAAGTTACGTACTTGCTTCCAGTTTAATTGCAACACATTTAAAAAACGGACTACTGTGCTGGCTAACAACCCAAGTTAAAGTAAAACTTCTAAAGGGGCCAAGGTCTAAAGTTCGCACATTCTTGTGAGGTCTGTTCTGTCTCCACCGAAGGAGACCCCATTATCCATTGCTCTACCAATCACGTACACTTCCTTTTGAGTCTCATGAATGAAGAAAAAGAAGTTCAAGTGAGGGGAAATGGGTTCAAATGAAGGTCAGATACCCAAGAGTTTTCTGGTTACTGTGTTGCAGGGGTGGAAAAAGTGAGGAAAAGGTAACCAGATGTGAATGGCCCCGGGAGGCTGCTTGATTCCAACCTTTAGTCTTGGCAGGGAAGGAGAGGACAGCCTGCCTTTGAGACGCCAAGTGACACTGAGAGAGCCTACTGTGTGCCAGGTGCTGGGGATACAAAGTAAACTATGAGATGCTTGTGTTCAAGGTGCTTTACACGTTGCAAGACACAATGTCCGCCCTGACTGCATTCGCAGTCCTTTTTTTAGGTTGCATCAGGTGGGGGCAATCTCGGGTTCTCTTAGCAGTCTGAGGACGTTGAAGGAATATTGGGGGGCGGGGAAGAAACGCTTCCCTCTAGTCCTCCGTACTAGGCCGGCCCCGCAGGCAAAGACAGACACGCCCTCTCCAAAGGGCAGACCCGCCTCGAGGAGGGCGGACTCGGGCAGAGCCGGCCGCCGGGCCCTCGCCCGACCCCCGCGAACGCGGCCCAGCGCGGCGCCCGCTCCTCACGTGTCCCTCCCGGCCTTGGGGCCGCCTCACGTTCTGCTTCCGTCCGACCCTTCCGACTTCCGGTAAAGAGTTCCCATCCCGCACCTCCGCGCCCACCCGGCAACGCTTCGGGGAGCCTCTCTGTGTCCGGCCCCCGATGCGCTCGGCGGCCTCAGATCCTCGGGGCCCAGCAGCGGCCATCGAGCCTCGGCGCCTACCTGCGGCAAGGTGGCCCGGACGGCGCTCGCTCCCGCGGCCGGAGCGGCGGGGCGGCGGCATCGCAGCTCCGGACCCGTATCCCTCCGCCGCCCCTCCTCCGCCCGGCCCCGGCCCCCCTCCCTCTGGGCAGCGCTCGCCTCCCTCCGCCTCAGACTGTTTTGGTAGCAACGGCAACGGCGGCGGCGCGTCCCGGCCAGGCTCCCGGCAGCTCCTCGGATTCGGCGGGCCTCCCCGCCCATTCGTCGTCCTCCTTCTCCCCCTCGCGGGCCCGGGCGCCCCCCCGGCCGCGCTAACCCGCGCCTCCCCGTTCGGCGCCCGTGCGTCCCCGCCGCGCTCCGGCGTCTCCTCGGCGCGCCCGGCTCCCGGCTGTCCCCGCCCGGCGTGCGGGCCGGTATATGGGCCCCTCACCATGTCGCTGAAGCCCCAGCAGCAGCAGCAGCAGCAGCAGCAACCACCCGCAGTCGCCAATGCCCGCAAGCCCGGTGGCGGCGGCCTTCTCACGTCGCCCGCCGCCGCGCCGTCATCGCCTTCAGTCTCGTCGTCTTCGGCCGCGGCTTCCTCCTCCTCGGTGGCGGCGAGCGCTGGCGGCGGGCGGCCGGGCCTGGGCAGGTGGGTGTCGCGCCCCAGCCCCCTCCGCTCCGGGCCGGGCCCAGCCTGGGCCTTGCATCCCCTCCCCCGCGTCCCGCACTGTCGTCCCCGCCCCGTGACCGGCCGGGCTTCGGAGGTGGGGGGGCGGTGGGCCGGGGGCCCGCAGTGGGGGTGGGGCTCCCCGCTCGGGTCTGGAGCCCGGGGGGGTTGGGTGGGAGGTGCCGCGGGTTTCCTCCGGGAATGTCAGGCCGTGTCCAGCCTCCTGCAACACCCCACCCCCTCCCCCGAACGGTCAAGATGGAAGGACTGGGCAGCCTCCCCCTCTCCATTTAAGCGTTTGGGAGCGGTTCACGGGTCTCGGCAATTGTCAGCCCCTGTTCCACCTTCTTTATGCCTCCTCCGCCCCAAATGCGGGGATGCTTGGGCAGCGCCCCCACCCTCAGCTTGCACGTGAAGGTGGGAGGGTCTTGGGGTTTTGGTTCCGTCTCCAGAAACTTGCCCACTCCCCCGGAGGGATTAACTGGGGGGGGGCAGTTAGGGCAGCCTCCCTCCCTCCCTCACTGTTAGCAGGGCGGCCTCCGGCCACATCTGGGGTCCTTAGGGTCTGTCCCGTGCCTGCGGCCACCCCCCGCCTGCCCCTGGGGTGAGGTGGGTGGGCAGTGGTCCCTGCACCCCTCGGCTTTTAAAGGGGAGGCGGCGGCTGGGCTCCGAGCTCCCGCAGCGCTCCGCCCTTCCGCACCTGGGGGTGGGGAGGGCCCGGCCCCCTCCCGGCCGCCCTGCTTCCCCCGCAAGGCCTCCTGCGCGGGTGGTGGCCGAGCCGCAGTGCCGAGCCGCGACCGCGCGAGAGAAGGCGCCTTCGGGGAGCGGCGGGGGGCGGCCGAGCGCCGGCGCGCCGCGCATTTTCCCCCAACCCCGCCCCGAGTTCTGAGACTTCGAGGGGAGCTGGATTCCAGCAGGGGACGTGGCGGGGCTCCTGGAGGCGGAAACGCGGGTGTTTACTTGCGGGGTCTCCCCCTCGCCCCCCAGTACCCAGGTTGGTGGTAGAAACGGGGGGCTCAGGGCTGTCTCCGGTAACCGGGTGGGACCCGGGAGGGGGTATGTGTGTATGTGGGGGGCGGTGGTCAGTTCGTGTTTCACGAACTAAGAAAATGCTTAGTGTTCACTCGGGGCAGCAAATGTCAATAGACTCCATTCCTTTGTGGCCAGTGTCCTTAACTCGGGGAGCGCCGCCAGAGCGCACCAAGGGCACGCAGGGCCGCCCCGCGTGCCCGAGCCCATCCGCGCCGCCCGGGGCCTAGGCGGCGGCCGGTGGGTAACTGGGGTCCTCCTCAAGCAGACAGGTATCCTGGGCCTTGGAAGGTGGGATAAAGGACATTGTTTCTCTTCATCCATTTCGTTTTGAAAACAGGTTTTTAGCAATCCATTTCCAAAGAATTTTCGTTTACGGAAGAAGTTCCCCATCGAGATGAATCTGAGCTGATTTTTAAGTACTGTAGTGGTGCTGCCTTCAGTGGGGGGGGGGAATCATTGGTTTTTTGACTCTTACCCTCCCTCGCACGCAGTTTCCCCTTCTCTGAAACACCTACAAAAGCTGTATCCAGTTAATCTAATTTAAAGGGAGTGCCGGTTTTCATAGCTAATCCATTTAGGATTCTGTAAGTTAAAGTTCCCTTTTCTCAGTGGCACCCATAGAGAAAGATGGGGAAGATTTAAATACAATTTTTCTGGAAAATGATGATGCATTTTTTCCCCTTCTTAGATATCAGAAATTTAGCAAAGTCAACTCGTTCAAATAAGAATTAAAGCAGACTTTTAGGTTGCATTGGCTCTCAGACGTGAAGTTCTTGAGGCATAAATTGTAGCCCTACTCTTTTTGATAAGGCGTGGTTTTGTATACTGTATTGGACTCGTGTAATGTGAAATTTTATTCTTGTGCGGATCTTTAGTTAATGTACGTGTAGACTTCTTTAAATTCTGAGTCACTTACCTGGGTTCTTTAAAAACCAGTTACACTTTCGAGAGTGTCCTCACTGGGGTTTGAATGTATCAGCAGTTAAATAAGTGTGTGGGGCCAACGGTGAAGAAGAAAATGCAGCATTAGGTTTGACGTGTTTAGAGATAGAAAATATTCTTGAAAGTCTGGGAGTTCACATGTCTGCTTTAAAGAATGCAATACAACACAACATTTCTTCATATTTGATTTTTGGGTCTTTTGTGGGGGAGGGCGAATAGTTGATTTGAGTGGCTTTCAAAAATTCTGCTTTTAATTGTCACATACATTTCAGAAGGTGGCTTTTATTCTTCCCTTAGAACAACGTAACCACAATATTAAAGTTTGAACATAATTTTACCTTCATCCAATCCTTATTTTGGCTTTTTACCTCTTCATTTTTACGTCATTTTAGTGACTTATTTTGTGTTCAGCTTTTTCCCCCTCATCATTTTTTTAAAGTTTCTTCTTCACCGTTCCATTGTTGGGATTGCGTTTCCACATTTTTGCTATTATAGATAATGGTGCAATAAACATCTTTATACTAATAGCTTTCTGGTTCAGTCTAATTATTTCCTTAGAGAAAGTTCCCAGGAGTGGCTTTACTAGGTCAAAGGGCTTGAAGGTTTTCAAGGCTCTTGCTAGCTGTGCCCTGTGGTGAAGTTTCCAGGGTTAAGAGGGTGGTTCTTCTATAGAATGGTTTCTTTGTAGTTTGTCAGACACAGTAAAGGATTTTCAAGGGAAAAGTTACACTGACTATGCAAGTGCATACATTATTAAGTGCTTTTGTTAGTTACCTGGTGGTATTTGTGATTTTGGTTTCTCTGAGGGTTTAACGAAACAGTGTGTGTGAAGCCGCTCTGAAAACTGGGACTGTTGGTGTTAATGAGGAAACACGGTTTTCTTACCTGTCATGCTGATGTCTACTACCTAGAAGAGTGAAAGTCTGGAGGAACTTGTTCCAAAGCTTTTTGGTGGTTCGCTGTTTTGTTAACTTCCCTCATGCATCAAAGTATTTTTTATTAGCTGCTACCCTATAACTAATTTATTTTTGGTAACTTTTATGTAGCTTCATGGCACTGTTGGGAATTATCACTGGTTAACCCGTATCTTTTCCTTTTCCCCATTTAAAAAAAGGGAGTGGGTTTACAACCTTTACCCATAGTCTCACTTCTAAATACTTTAACATTAGAGTTTGTTTGATGGGATTAAGGTTGAATAAAAAGCTTTAGTTTTAGTAATTTTCGACTTAGTGCTTTTACCGCTTCTTTCTCTGAAGGCCTTGCAATTTAGAAATTATGCTGCAATATAGTTTCATTGTTCATTATGCTTCCATTTGAATGTCAGTGAGATGTTCATTTCTTTAAATGCCTTTAGAAGAGCCTAAAAAACTACGTTTATTCAACACATAAATGCATTGAAAATATATGTATAAAGCAGGTATAGGTGCTTGGGATCTATCAATGACATCAGATTAGCAGACTCTGTGCCATTAGGTAAGAGTTAGGAGATGAGAGGGGAACCTGTAGGGTGTAGTGTGGGAGGTTGGGGGGGTATGAGTTTCAATTTAAAATGGATTAGCGGAGACCTCATTGAGAAGCTAACATTTAAGGAAAGTTTTGAAGGAGGTGAGGTAGTTTTGAAGGAGGTGAGGTAGGTAGTTTTTTCTGTGTTTGCTTTTTATCTAGATTAATTAATCACATAGCCCCATTTGTAATTTATAAGGTTTCAACTGCATCGTTTTTTGTTAATTTCATATTCTTATGTGGGTATTGATGATAACCAAACTTGAAGTTGAAACAAAGGTTAATTGGCGTCTAGGTCATTAGAGGCAAGCTGTGATTGCCTGTTAAAAGAGGCACATTTTTGTATTTCTATTGGGCTTATTTAATTTTTCATTCCAAGTACTTAGAGAAAATATACTTAAAAAAAGAAAAGATTTTATTTATTTATAGAGAGAGGGGGGAAAAAGAGGGAGAGAAGCATTGATGTGAAATAGAAATATTGATAGGTGGCCTCTGACCAGGGACCAGCCGCATCCCAGGCATTTGCCCTAACCTGCAACCTTTTGGTTTGCAGGACAGCACTCAATCCCCTGAGCCATGCCAGCGAGGACTAGAAAATATACTTTTTAACATTGGGCAAAAACCTCTACATCATATTGCTTATCAAAGAAAAGTCTCTATTTGCTTAAAGATTTGCTTCTGAAAAGTCAAAGCATTCATGGTATCAGTCGTGGTGTTCCTTTTTTTTTTTTTTTTTTTTTTTGTTAAATGTAAACTTGTATTTTCTGTGTTTCTTTAATTAGAAAGACAGTTACAGTTTTACACAGGGGATGTTAACTCATATCATAGCTATTTAATAGCCATGTGTTTCGACTTAAAGGAAGATCTGATTTTTTTTTTAGTCCTAAATAGCTACAGCTGTGTTAGTACTTACATTCATCATAACAGTGTTTTTATACCTTAAAATGAATTATAAGTTTTTAGAAATTTTTTTCCCTAGAACTGTAATTTTCTATTTGGACTAGATAATAATAGTATTTTGATAATTGTATAAAATGTTGAGCCTGAACGAAACTCTTTTGTAGCTATTTCAAATGATTATGACAACTTCAGTGGAGATAGAGTTTATTAACAGGCCTACCTGCTGCTATATTTTTAAGTGAAGGTACTTTTTAATTTTAACAGCATATGTGGGTCATCTATGACTGTTACTGTACCAGGATTTTAAAAGGTTGATATAGTGGTCTTTATAACTAAATAACTAAACTAAAGGAAAAGTAGAGTACTCTTTCCTCTCTAGGTCTTTATGCCTCCTTAGATGTTAGACTTCAAGAAAAGGGATGTCTTGTACCAGAAAAGTTACTCATCAGTGAATAGGAAGCTGGTGTAAAGCCTTTGAAAAATTTTAGCATCTAAATCTGGAATTTGTAATATAGACACTTTTGAACCCATAACCTTTACTAGCATGACTTATGATTGGAAACAGATTAAGGTATATTTTAATGTTTTCGATATCCTGAAAGTATGGTTTCCTATGCAAAAAGAATTTCTTCTGCTTTTGAAGATGAACATTCTATGTAGAACAGTATTTTTTTAATTTATTTTATTTATTTTTAGAGAGGGGAAGGGAGGGACAGAGGGAGAGAAATACTAATGTGTGGTTGCCTCTCATGTGTCCCCCACTGGAGACCTGGCCTGCAACCCAGGCATGTGCCCTGACTGGGAATTGAACCGGCAAACCCCTGGTTTACTGGCTGGCACTCAGTCCACTGAGCCACACCAGCCAGGGCTCTATGTAGAACAGTATTATTCTGCACAGAGATGCTTGCCAAATGAAGTAGAGCTGTAATTTTGTAGGCAGATGTGTCGTAAACTACTTTCCTGTTACTTAAAACACCAATTCAAAAGATTTTGTGTAATAATGTATTACATGTATATAAGGTTTAGAGCTTTCAGACATGTATAGATGTGGTTCCTGATCTTTACCTGTTTATAGTGTAATACATAAAAGAGATGTACTTGAACCAGTGTCCAGAATAGATTTGTTCTTGAAATTAAATTGAGACAGTCTTTGAATGAGTACTATGTCAGTTATATTTGAAAGTCCTATCTCATAATTTGAAAAATAGCTTTAAATGCTCATTGTAGAAAAGTAAGAATGCAGAGAATCAAAAAACAAGAAAAACTCAAATTCCTATAAAATTAAAATTGCCACAATCTTTCCTTCGAGAGAAGCACTGCGAGAAATGTGGCATATACCTTTCAGGCTCTTCGTGAGCGCCACTTGACACATACAGATGCTGAACAAAGTGGCATCATGTGGTACACTGTTTCGGATTCAGCAGTGTGTATCATCTTTTTGAATATCTGTTTTCCCCCTAAAACTGTAGCATTTCAGAGCATGAAATAACAAAATCTTATTTTACAATAAAATGGGAAAAACTCTAAGCTTTGAAAGGTTAGGGGACTTAGTGTAACATATTTGTAGAGTTTATGACATCCCTTTCTTTAAATAAATGTAGATGTAAACAAAATCATGCCGTGTACTTTAAAGAATATAGAACCACATATAGTCCTTGCCCTTCAGTATATCTTTTTGTAACTTTGAATTTGGCTTGCTAAAATAGGAAGTCTAAAAAAATACGTAATTTTGTACATATGTGATATGAAGTCTACTTTAGTGCTAATGCCTTGATTTTGTTATTTTTAATGGGTAAGTATTGTTATAGATCTTGGTTGTCAATGAAAATTTGCCACACTCATTATTAACCTTAAGTTTTATTTGCTAAAAATTATTTGCAGTTGTATGCATATGAAATTTTTTTCAGTTTTTTATCAGTATTTTTTTAATTGTTGATCTTGTACAGTTTTCTGTCTTTTACTCCCCCCCAGCCCACCACCCCAGCCCTCCCCACCTCCCTCCCATTTCCACCCCCCATAATTTTTGTCCATGTGTCCTTTATACTTGTTGCTCTAAACCGTTCCCCTTTTCCCCTGAAATTCCCTCCCCTCCCCCTCTGGTCACTGTCAGACTGGTCCCAAATTTGCATATGAAAATTTGAAATTTCCTTTAAAAAATTCTTACATGGATTACTTATACTTTAAGCCTTGAAGTTGAGTTAAGTGACTATAAAATATCAATTTCATGCCATGATTAATAGCTAACTGCTTTTTGGGACTGGATAAAGTGGCATTCTATAATGGAGTCTTTGTAAACCCCATCAGTTTGCGGTATGAGGCTTGTCTGCAATGTAATTATAAATGAGTGTGGCTTACTATTATCAGGTGTATCAGACCTTTAGAATGTTGTCCTCTTGTAAGTATTACCTGGAAAGGATTTATCTAACCATGTTGTCAATATTTAGGATTGCCAGTTTTTGTACTGTACTGCTTTTTATGGAACATGTTAAAAAATGTTCTTAGCAGTAATCTTTGTAAATAGTCAAGATTAATCTTGATTATAGTTTTAGTTTTAAAAAAGAAAAGGCTGGTTTTGAACCAAATCATGCATTTTCCTTTTGGGGGTCATACACATTTTTTTGTGGACTTTGTGTAGTTAACTGTTTATTCCTGAAACACACTTGAAAATCAGGTTCAGAAAAGATTTAAAGTCTTCGCAGATTACAGAAAGGTAAACCCTTCAGGGAATCTTTCAGAGTTTATTTGCTTTTACTTTGCACATGATTCTACGTCGTTTGCTTTTTTGATTTAAATATTGCCAGCCAGTAGAGAGGTAAAGCTTTTAGGGGGAAACATATCGACTGCCATTAGAAATAACAGCATGATAATTAAGGATGGGAGCATTATGAAAAAGGGATACAAGGGCTCAGAAAGTAGTCATGAGCTGCTTGTTGACGGGGATACATTCCGAGAAGCATGTCGTTAGGTAAAATCAGAGTTGACCTACACAAATCTAGATGGTATAGCCTACCGCTGTGATTGTGCATGCTGTACTTTTACACACCTGGCAGTGCAGTGGGATTGTTTACACCAGCATCAACACAAACATGTGAGTAATGCGTTACGGTTAGGTGAAAGGAATTTTTCGACTTCATTATCATCTTAGGGGGGCCCACTGTCATATATGTGGTCTGTCATAGAACGAAATGTTGTTAGCGATGCCTGACTGCACACCATCCCAGTTGACTGTAAGTTTCTAGCTCTGTGCTGTGGTAGACCCCAGAGGCATCACTATTTTATAGCACAATGTAGTTAATTGGCATGCTTGTAAGGGTGACTCATAAGACAAGGTTAACTTGTTTTTCATATCTCTCAAAGAGGTATTTTTTAAACTGCAGGTCATGACCCCTTAGTAGATTGTAAAACCACTCTCGTGGGTCATGACAAGCATTTTTTGAAAAAATGAAAAAGAATGGAAGATGTTAAAATGCATTTCATTGTTAAGGGCATAAGAATTGTTTTAAAGAACTTCTGTGTCACTTTGTGTTATGCAGTGCTGCAGTATAAAGTAACTTTTTATTGATGTGGTCAAAGTCACTATGTAGATGTACTCAGATGCAGTAACAGGAAGGTTTTTGCAGTTATGTGTAGGCCAGGGTTGCCAGATTGAGAAAATAAAGGATGCCCAGTTAAAATTGAATTTCTGATAAACAATGATTTTTTTTTTTTTTAGTATAAAGATGTTCCAAGTTGCATGGGACAAAATTATTTATCTGAAATCCAAATTTAACTGGGCATCCTTTATTTCATATGACAACCCCAGTCTAGGCTAGAATTGGGGTTCACCCCTTGGTAACTAAAATTTAACTCCGTGAGCCCAGGTCGGGTAGCTCAGTTGGTTGGCGTGTTGTTCCGATGTGCCAAGGTTGTGAGTTTGGTCCCCAGTCAGGGCACAGTGAGGAGACCAACCAATAAATGCATAAATAATTGGAGCAACAAGTCGATGTCTCTCTCTCTCTCTGTATGTCTGTCTCTTCCTCTCTCTCAAATCAGTAAATAAAAACTTTTAAAAATTAACTCAGGAAGGCAGAAACTTTACTTTGTTCACTACTGTATCCCAGTTTTCCTGAACAGGCTTGGCACTGGGTCATGTGTTTGAATGAATCGGTATGCCACTCGCTCTCAGGCTCAGTTTCTGTATCTGCTGAAAGAAGAAAAGAGTACTCTTCTTCAAAGTGAGATACTACATTTTTATTACATTGCACTCCTGGCACTTAGCAGACCCTCAGTAGTTTAGAATCGTACAGATTTGGAGTTGGAGCGGCCCTGGTGATTTTTAGTTCTCATTCTCTGTATAGGTGAGGAAACTAAGGCCACAGAGGTTATTTGTCATGTTCTCCCATCATTGGCTGCATAGCTGGCTTTAGAATCTTGTTCCTTTTTTTTCTAATGTATTTAAGACTTGTTTTCAAAATTTCTTGTCTAGTAATCTAAGAAAAGATTCACCTATCCAGAAAAAAAATCATTTTCTAAATGTTACAATTAGCAAAGGCTCCACTTCGCTGTTTTTAAAAAAGTATTTATTTTTTTAGAGAGAGATAGGGAGAGAAACGTCAGTGTGTAGTTGCCCTTTGCGCACCTCCTACTGGGGACTTGGCCCGCAATCCAGGCATGTGCCCTGACTGGGAATCGAACCGGCAACCCTTTGATTCTCAGGCTGGTGCTCAACCAGTGAGCCACACCAGCCAGGGCTGGCTGTTTTGTTTCCTGTCACATATATTTCAAGTGGAAGTGTGTTGTCCATTTTAAAAATAAAGCAATTCATACTCATTTCAGCAGCACATACACTAAAATTGGAATGATATAAGGAAGATCAGCATGGCTCCTGCGCAAGGGTGATATGCAAATTCTTGAAGCATTCCATATTTTTTGGAAACAGAACAAATGGACAGGATCCAGAGGGGAGGAAGGAGGGGGGGAAAGGAGGAAAGAAGGAGAAGGATCTAGTTAAAGAACAAGTATAAATGACCCACGGACATGGACAAGAGGGCGGGGATTGACTGTGGGAGGGAGGGGTGGGGCAAGGGAGAGCCACAGGAGAAAACTGGAACAACTGTAATAAAACAACAATAAAACAAAATAAAAATAAAGTAACTATTGTGTTTCTACCAGGCATTCCTTTTCTTTCCTCTCTGAGTATCCTGTTCTGATTCTTAGCCTAGATGGCAAACAGGTTTTACCTCATATGCCAATTCTAATTGATGGGAGTGTTATGTAGAGGATACTGAGATCTCTTTTGGCCTTGGAGAAGTCGTGAATAGAGAAGGGGGTGGGGTGATTTTTTTTTGTCCTGGGTACCAGATGGTATTTGCTGACTGTAGCTCTGCAAGCTTCTGATTGGTCACTTCTTGTCCAGATACTTCATATATACTTCACAGCCATAACAATCTCCCCAAATATCTTTCATTGTGTCCTCTTTCTATTGAGAAACTCTCAGTGGCTCTCATTACTAGTAGAATCAAATCTAGACTATTCAGCCTGAAAGTCAAGTCCCTCAACAAACTGCCCACACTGTATTTATTCTCTAGCATAAATCAAATTCTTCCAATCTAGTTGTCCTCTTAAACATAAGTCTTTAAAGGCTTACCCCAAATTCCCTCTTGCACAATGTCTCACCGTATTTGCTCTAGGAAAATGGGACTCCTTCCTCTTCCTGCAGCTTTGGCATTCATCACACAGCACCGTGTATATTTAAGTGCAGCAGCTTGTCCACCGACAGACTGTCTCCTTAGGATGAACTCTTGAGATAAGAGTAGAGCTACGCTCCACAGCATGAGTGGGTTAACCCCACCAGCAGATGGTCTTTCATTTATTTCTCTATGGACATTTCACAGTCAACCATTCTGGCCATTTTAAAATTCTGTGTGTTTACTGTGAGCCGAGTTTGTTGTCGAAGCTATCATTTTCGAGTGTGGCAGCACCGAGTGCTGACAGTGTCAGCATTTAATCGTGGTTGAAATGAGAGATTTAAAAAATCTTAAGTAGTAAGAAAATGATGGCTTGGGACAGGATGAATTATTCTGAAGGACAGAGATCCAAAAGTACCATTTTTATTTAGTAATAATCAGCAAATGATAGAAAATGGATGAATGAAATGGGAAAACTGGGAAGTTTGCAGCTAAGGATGGGAGAAGGCTAAAGTAGTTAAAGTTGGACCGCTGAAACTTTTGTCAAGACCTGCAAGCAGTGCTACAGTTTCACAGTCCATCGATTAAAGCGTCTAAGCTGGCAGGGGTGTCCAACCTGTGGGCCAGGATGGCTTGAATGTGGCCCAACACGAAATCATAAACTTACTTAAAACACCAAGAGTTTTTTTGTGTTTGCATGTTGCAATGTATTTAATGCGTGGCTCCAGACAACTCTTCTTCTAGTGTGGCCCAGAGACGCTGAAAGGCTGGACAGCCCTGGCAATGTACAGTGACACGTGATGCGGTTATTAAGAGATGCCCAATACAGTGTTCATATTGGGTCTGCAAGCTTCATAACCCCCTCCTGTCCATTTTGGACTTAGGAACATGTAGCTATGCAGAAAAGACTAAACATTTTTTCATTGCTCAGTGCACTGTGATTTAGCTGAAATTACTAGGTAGTTATTCCTTATTGTGGTAGATCGCAGTTTAATTAGATGTATCAAGATATAGTTTACATAAAGTTCATCCTTTTTGTGTATAGTTCTTGAGTTTTGAGAGACATATAATCATGTCGCCACTACCATACACAAAATATGGCCCCATAAAGTTCCCTTGAGCCTCTTTTCTGTCAGTCCCCTTCTTCCTCCAGCCCTGGCAATTACTGATCTGTTTCTTGTCATTATAGTTTTGTCTTTTCTAGAATGCCATATGTATGGGACCATACAGTATAACCTTTCGTGATTGGATTCTCTCACAACGCTTTGAAGTTTGTTTATGGTAACAGCAGTTTTTCATCTTTGGCGCCAAGTTGTATTCTGTTGGCAGTGTGCATGCACCATAGTTTATCAAGTGATGGACATCTGAGTTGCAGGTTTTGGCTGTTACAAGTAAAGCTGCTGTGAATACTTGTGTAGACTTTGTGTGATCATAACAATTACATTTCTCTTGATTAAATATAATGAAATGGGATTTCTGAGTTGTATGGGCAAGTATTCAATTTTAAAAGTAATTGCCAAACTGTTTGCTGAAGTGACTGTACTAATTTGTATTCCCCTCAACAATGGATGAGATTTCTTTTAAATACTTTATTTTTCAATTACAGTTGATGTACAATATTACTCGTTTCAGGTAGAGATTTCTAATTGCTCTAATTTTTTGCAACCCTTACTTAGTATGTTAATCTTTAATTTCAGTTATTTAGTGCTGTTTCATTGTGGTTTGAATTTGCATTTCTTTAATGCCTAATGACCTATAAGATCTTTTCATGTGCTTACTTGCCATTTGTGTCTCATGTTTGGTGACAAATTATTTGGGATCTAACTTGTTTGGAAGTAAAGGAGCTTCTTGCATTGCCTTCTTTTTACATTTAGAGCATCTTGAGGACAGGAAGGGGCAAGTGCTTTGTATAACTTCGTATACTTGATAAGTGGTAAATTACTCATTGGTTATATGAGCATTGGTTCCTATATTAAGCAGATGAGTTTACCCTGCCAAGGAAAAGCCATCATTTCAAAAGGAACATGGCATTTATTTTCTGGACATTCCATAGTTAAACTTTTTTCCTTCTTCTTGAGTACCTTGTATTTGCCAGGCTCTGGGGATACAGTAGTGAACAAGCCAGGTGAGAGCTCTTCCGTCCTGGAGCTTACATGCTAGTGCGGGAGACCAGGCAGAGAATTCGGACTGCCCTTGCCACTTCTGATATGTTTCAGTTGCTAATGCTTGCTTCTATCTTATAAAATAATTGAAAGAAATCTTGGGGTGGGGGGGAATTGACTGTTTTCATCAGGAAGTAGGTCTACTATGTCATAAGGGTTTTATTTCTTTTAATGTTTTAGGGATAGCCACTGGCTAGTCCCAGAAATCAGTGTGTTTGAGAAGCCTCCTGATCTAAACTTGTGAAAGTCAATTAGGGTCATGATTGAAGGGAAGGGGAAACAGTGAGTGGACCACACCATAAGCTTCCTATTCTTCGAGGGTGTATGTGTGTGTGATTTTTCCCCATTTTATTACAACACACACACTGCTACTAGATAATCTGTTGCCCTGTCCTCTTTTACTCATGAAGAAGCTAAGGCCCAGAGAGACTAAATGACTCGTTTAAATTTACTTGGCTAGAAAGTAGCAGAGATGGAATGACTTACTATTGTATTTAACGTTTCTGAAAAGGCATATCAAGTGAGAACAGGGGAAGAAAACTTGAGGGATTTAAGGAATGCTAAAATTAGAGTTGACCCTTGAACAGCACAGGTGTTAGGGACACCCATCCCCTGCACAGTTGAAAATCCATGTATAACTTTTGACTCCTCAAAAACTTAACTACTGACAGCCTGTCGTTGACCAGAAGCCTTACTGAAAACACAGCCGATTAACACATGCGTGTTTGTAATACCTAGCACCATGGAAATGCTGTGTAAATAGTTGTTATACTGTATTGTTTAGGGAGTAATAAGAAAAAAAAAAGCCCACACCTGTTCAGTACAGACACACCCATTCTGGGCCTAAGTACTTAGTGCCTGTCGGCAGCAGCCGTTTTTCCCTGCACGTTTTTGACCTGCGATTGTTTGAATCTGCGGGTGCGGAACCTGCTGATACAGAGGGCCGGCTGCATCATCACAGCTTGCTATTCGTTCACCAGATAGTGAACATCTGGGCTGTTTGCGGTTCTTGGCTATTATGAATAAACCAGCTTTGAACATTCTCATTTATTGCTCTTGAACGACTTACCTAGGAGTGGGATTGCTATGTTGTAGAAGTATGTTTAACTTTATAAGAAACGGCCAGACTTTGTTCCAAAATGGCTGTACCATTTTCCCTTCCTAGAACCAGCAGTGTCAGCGAGTTTCAGTTGCTCAGCATCCCCCCTAATAGTTGCTATTGTCAGTCTTTAATTTTACTCAGTAGATCTCACTCGGTTAAATGAGTATGTCTTTTGTACACTTATTCAGGTTTTTTAATCTTTTTATTAATGTTATATGAGTTCTTCATATATTTTGTGTGTAAGTCCATTATCAGTATCTTTTGCAAATGTTTCCTCATCTGTGGATTGACTTTACATTTTAACAGTGTCTTGCAGAGAATAGACTATTTAAAAATTTAATGAAGTCTAATTTATCAATTTTTTTGCTTTTATGGTTTGTATTTTTTCTGTCCTGTCTAAAATCTTTGTCTAACCCAAGGTCGTAATGATTTTCTCCCAGCTCTGACTGGCCTGGCTCAGTGGGTTGGGCATCTTCCTGAAAGGCGAAAGGTCACGGGTTAGATTCCCAGTCAGGCACATGCCTGGGTTGTGGGCCAGGTCCCCACTTGGGGGTTCTGTGAGACGCAACCAATTGATGTTTCTCTTGCATGTTGATGTTTTTCTCCCTCTTTATCCCTCATGTCCCCTCTATCTAAATAAAAATAAAATTCTTTCTAAAAAAAGATTTTCTCCCATATTTTAAAAGTTTTAATTTAAAATTTTTATGATTGGGTCATTGATCCGTTTCAAGTTAGCCTTGCTAACCTCTTATTTATAGCAGCTTCTTTGTACATTCTCTTTAGGATTTTCTGCCTAAATGAGCATGTGGCCTTTGAAAGACAGTTTTCCTTCTTCCTGTCCAATCATTGTGCCTTTTATTTCTTTTGATTGTACAAGGTAGAAGCTTCAGTTTGAGTGTTTCATCAGTTTATTTTTCTTTTACATTTTGTTCTAATCAGGATTCACATGAGGTTCACAAGTTGTTTGATATGTTTCAAGTCTGTTTTAACCTCTCTACAGTTTAACCCTTCGTTATTTTATGCTAGGTGCTTTTGATTTAGTGATCAGTACAAAGTTCTTGGGTTTATGGAACTTGCTCATAGCATTGTCATCAAAACATACATTAAAATACATGCCTTAATGTTTTATCAATAGGTAGATAAACCTCAATTGGATTTCATTGTAAAGCTTAAAAATAATTAAACGAGAATAAGAGTACTTTTGTGACATTTCTTTTTAAAAAAATTTTTACTTATTTTAGAGAGAGGAAGGGGGGAAGAGAGAAACAGAGACAGACACTGAGAGAAACATTGATCTCTTGTTCCATTTATTAATGCGTTCATTGGCTGCTGCTTGCATGTGCCCTGACCTGGGGATCAAAGCTGCAACCTTGGCTTATTAGGACAATGCTCTAACCACCTAGTATCTGGCCAAGGGCTCATGACAATTTTCAATTATATATACATTAAACTTTCATGAAAAGTATTTAATGCTATTGAGAAGTTTTTTTTAGAAGTACCAGTTTGTGTATAACAGCAATAGACTTTATTTTTAAATTGCAGTTATTAACACTGCAGCCACATTTTCAGCACAGAGGTCAGCAGACTTTTCTTGGTAATGACCCAGATAGTAAGTACTGGGTTGGCCAAAAAGTTCATTTAGTTTTTTTCCGCAAAACACATTTTTTTTCATTTCCACCAACAACTTTATTGATTTGGGTATTTTTAATATGTTGGCTATCTTCTGCTATTGGCGTCTAGTGGGTAGAGGCCAGGGCTGCCCCTAAACATCTTCCAATGCAGAAGATGGCCCCACAGCAAAGAGTTATTTGGCCAGAATGTCAGCAGTACCAAGAAGCTTCGCAAACCACTTCTGACACCTTTGATCGGTCACAGCACCTTCTCCATACACTGCACAAATCTTCTTTTGCCTTTCAGTTGTATTTTTACCTTTCCTGAAATCATAAAGCATAATACACTGAAAATAATGCATATCTTCTTCCATCCTCAATATTAAAATGGCTGCACAAAAATTCACCAATTTTGAAAGGTTTTTTTATCAAGCTGTCACAATACAGTCTAACAAAATTGTTTCTAATAAAGTAAAAGAAAACTAAGCACTACTAGAGCCATTGTACCGAAAAAACTAAATGAACTTTTTGGCCAACCCAATATTTTAGGTTTTATGGGCCATATAACTTCTCTGTTACATATTCTTCCTGACTTTTCTTCCTTTTTTAAAACAACCCTGTAAGAACTTAAAAGCCATACTTACTTTAGAGGCCAGGTGGAAACAAGTTGCCAAGCCTATAGTTTGCTGACCCTTGATTTAGAGAATGATTATTCTGAAAGCTTTCATTTCCTTTTTTTCCTATCCCCTCTTCTTTGACTCACTCACTGACTTATTAAACATGTATAAAGTGTATATCATGTGCAATGTACATGTCCTCTGTGCTAACTTTGGTAGATGATATAAAGGTGAACATGATACTGCCTGTCAGCCTTGGTGGTTTAGGTTTTGTTTCATCCAAGAGCTCCTAGACAAGGCATGATGGGTGTTGTAATCTAGGCGTTTATTTTGCCACACGATGTGCTGTTTGGGGCTACATCTGTTTCTGGTACCTTCCAATTTTCATGAATGCGTGCTGCTGACCGCACAGTTTTCTCCAGTTTGGGTCTGTGCCTCCCTGTGGAAGCATCATTTTTGGATTTGCGCAGAAAGCACCGTGTGATCAGACCCTGAGTAGTGGGCATATGGCGGGTTCACCAGCAACTGTAATGCAAGGCAGATACGCTAAATTCCAGTCTAGAGACTTAGAGCACCATATGTTTGATCGGGATGGCATGGTTCAAGGAAAGCTTCTTGTAAAGGTAACATTGAGTAGGCTGGGTAGGGTTAAATTTTTATTTACAAAAAAGTAGACACTTTGGATAATAAAGTAAAAGTAGGTTACAGTTTCTAATTTTTTTTTCTCTTTCACATGTTTATTTTCAGTCTGATACTTGCAGTCAGTAATGCTTTCTTCCTTGTGTTGGGTTGGCCAAAAAGTCTGTTTTAGTTTTTTCCATAAAAGACACATTTTTCATTTCCACCAATAACGTTATTGATTTGGATATTTTGAGTATGTCGGCTATCTCCCACGTGGTATAATGTTGATTGTTCTCATGTTTCAATTTAATTGCTATCAACTTCAGTTGGTCTACCCAACCATGGAGCATCATCCAGCAAGAAATCTCCAGCATAAAACTTCACAAACCACTTTTGACATGTTCAATACACCTTTCCCATTATACTGCACAAATCTTTTTCTTGTGTTTAAGTTGCATTTTTATCTTTTTCTTGAAATAATAAAGCATAATTTGCCAAAAATGTTGAATATCTTCTTCCATCTTCAGTATTAAAATGGCTCCAGAAAAATTCACCAATTTTGATGGTTTTTAAAAAAATGCATGCTGATATGACAACTGTCACTATAGGATCTAACAAAATTATTTCGAATGAAGTCGAAGACGACTAAGTGCTGCTAGAGCCATCTTAGGGGAAAAAACCAAATGAACTTTTGGCCAACCCAGTATAGTAAACAAGATGAAATACAATGTTTAGAAGTGAACTATAGATAAGATACAGGGTCTATTTAAATAACAGCAGTGTCTAATTTTTATTTTCTTACGTTAAAGATTTCATTTGTTTATTTTAGAGAGATGGGAAGAGAGGGAGGAAGAGAGAAACATCAATCAGTTGCCTCTCATACGTGCCCTGAATCGGGGACCAACCTGCAACCCAGGCATGTGCCCTGATCAGGAACGGAACCAGTGACCTTTTGCCTTGAGGGAAGATGCCCAACCACCTGAGCCGCACTGGTCAGGGCTGCAATAGTTACTAATTTTTAAAAATATTTTGTTTATAAATAGTTTTAGACTTAACAGAAAAGTTTGCAACAGTAGTACAAATAATTCTTTATGCTTTACCTATCTCAAGTAACATTTCACTGTTCATTTTTAAATTTTCTCTCTAATGTTAAAATATACATATGTAATTTAATATAAAATTAAAATTATCAACCATGAGAGACATGGTGCTCCTCAGCCCTACATACTTTAAAATGTATTTTTTAATAACAAGGACATTGTCTTATAAAACCACAGGGAAGTCATATTATGTCAAACTATTATCTATAGGCCTTATTGAAATTTTACCGGTTGTTCTTCTGATGCTCTTCACAGCAAATAATTTCCTCACTGGTCCAAGAACCATTCCGGGATTATGTGTTGCATTCAGGTGTCATGTGTTTATGGGTTCTTTTAATCCGAAGGACTTTCTTCGTTTTTCTTTGTCTTTTATCACTTGACACTTTTGAAAATTGGTTATTTTGTAGAATGTCCTTTAACTAGGGCTTGTCTGATGTTTTCTTGTGATTCAATTCAGATCATGCATTTTTGACAGGAATAGCACAGAAAGTGACGCATGGGTCCTGTTGTATGATATCAGGAATTAAAGACATGGCGTGCGTTTGTCGCAGGTGCAGTTAACTGTGATCACTTAATTAGGATGGTGTCTGCTAGGTTCCTTGACTGTAAAGTTATTTTTCACTTCGTCATTAATGAATATCTTGTGGGGAGTTATTTTGTGACCATACTCATTTAAATACCCTGTTTCTCCTTTACTAGATTTAGCATCCAGTGCAGTTGTTGTTTGAAACAGTTGTTATGGTGGTTATCAAATGGTAACCTTCTAATTCCATCATTCCTTATACATTATTAGTTGGAATTCAGTTGTCAGATCGGTAGTATGATGAGAGGAGATGGAGCATGAGATGAGTTCTCGAGGTGAAAGAGAGCAGGGTTCTGGCTCGGTGACACACACAGTTTCTGTGAAAAGCTTATCCTTCACAGCCCAGGAGCTGTGAGAAAGTACAGAGAGTCCAGGTGGAATGCCTCTTCTTCCTGATGGGTCGGTCTTTTTATTATAAAATACCCCTCTTTATCTCTATTAACGTTTTTTCACTGCTTTTTAAAAAAGATTTTGTTTGTTTTTTAGAGACAGGGGAAGGGATGGAGAAAGGGAGAGAAATATCGATGTGTGCGAGATGCATCTATCAGTCGCTTCTCACACGCCCCCTCCTGGGGACCTGGCCCACAACCCAGGCATGTGCCCTGACTGGGAATCAAACCTGCAACCCTCCAGTTTGCAGGCTGTCACTCAATCTACTGAGCCACACCAGCCAGGGCTTTACATTGATTCTTAGAGAGAGAGAAAAGTATCAATTCGCTGTTCTGCTTGGTTATGTATTCATTGGTTGCCCTCACCAGAGACTGAACTTGGAACCTTGGCATGACGTTCTAACCAATTGAGCTACCTGGCCAGGGGAGGGAACATTGTTTTAAAGTCTGTTTTGTCTGATAATAGTACAGCCACTCCAGTGTTCTTGTATGTGCTATTTGCATGCTATGTCTTTCTCTGTCCTTTTATTTTCAGTCTACAGGGTCCGGCAGAAGTAATGTCTGCTTGAGTGTGGTTGGTAGAGTAATAATATGGGTGTAATAATCCATAGTTTTAATTAGAACATTTCACCTAAAATGTCATATGATGTGCTTGTGTGTGATATTGTTGTATTATAGATTTATATGTTTACTATGATTTTGTAATAAAAAAGGGTGTTAGTTGTGCCAGATCCAGTATTTGCATCTTTGAATCTGAAGTATCTTTTTTATAGACCGTGTATAGTTGGATCTTATTTTTTATCCAGTTATACCTGTATCTCTGATGATTCTACTAATAATCTACCAGTTACCTTTGACTACAACCTCCACTGTTTTATTTTTTAAGCCTCACCTGGGGATATGTTTATTGATTTTTAGAGAGGAAGGTGCAGGGGGAAAAAGAACGAAAGAAAGAAACTTCTGCATGAGAAACATAGATTGGTTGCCTCCTGTACACACCCTGACTCAGGATTGAACCCCTGCAACCTAAATATGTGTCCTAACCAGGAATCGAACCTGTGACCTTTTGGTGTATGGACAACACTCCAGCTGAGCCACCTGGCCAGGGCAACCTCCACTGTTTTTGGAGCAATCATAGGCATGAACTTACCTACACACAGTTGCAAATGAAGTTACTTTGGGAAGAGAATCTGAGGTGGTTTTTTTGCTGTTTTTTTTTTTTTTAATCGAATTTATTGGGGTGGCACTGGTGAACAAAACTGCACAGGTTTCAGGTACACAGTTCCACAGCACATCATCTGTGCACTGTATTGTGTGTTCACCACCCCACGTCAGTCTCCTTCCATCACCGTTCGTCCCTCCTGTACCCTTCTCCACCTCCCCCTCCCGCCTGTTTTGTCTTAATTGTGGTAAAATATACGTAACATGAAAGTTACCATTTTAACCAGTTTTTAGAATCTGTTTTTATTAAGTTTATTGGGGCAATTACATTATATAAATTTCAGGTGTGCAATTTTATAGTAAATACAGCATCTGTATACTCCAGTCCGTGCTCACCACCCAAGTCTAGCCTTCTTCCTTCACTTTATGTTTGACTCCCTGTACCTTCTTTGTCCTCCCCTACTCGCCTCACGGACAACACCATTCTGCTGGCTGTCCCTGAGGTTTATTGTACTTGCTCATTTTGTTTGTTGCTTTTCATTTTATATCCCATAGCTGAGTGAAATCGTACCATTTTTGTCATTCCATCTGACTTGTTTCACTTAGCATAATACTCTCAAGATACATTCATATTGTTGCAAATGGCAGTGTTTCATCTGTTTATGGTTGAGCAGTATAACCTTTTTTAAAAGTAGTTTAGTGGCATTAAGTACATTCACATTATTGTGCTACCACCACTTCTATAAAGTTCCAACACATTTTCACCCCAAAAGGAAGCCCTGCACCCATGAAGCAATTCCTTGCTTCCTATTTTAACCACTCCCCAGCCCCTGGCATTTACCATGGTATTCTCTCATCTATGAATTCTACTTACACCTCATTTAAGTAGATTCATACAACAGTTGTCCTTTTGCGTGCGGCTTATTTCACTTAGCATTTCTTCAAGGATCATCCGTGCTGTAGCATGTATCAGGACTTCATTTGTTCTGAAGGCTGACTAATATTTCATTGTATGGATGTACCACATTGTGTTTGTCTGTTCACTGATTGACATTTCAGGGGTATTTTTTCACATTTTCATTACTGTAAATAATGTTGCTGTGAATATCCGTGTGCAGATATCTGTTCAAATCCTTTCAGTTACTTTGGGTGTACGTTTATAGGTGAAGTTGCTGGATCCCATGGTAATTCTACATTTGATTTTTTGAGAACTGCCATACTGTTTTCCACAGCGGTTGCACCATCTTACGTTTCCATAAGCAACGCACAAGGAGGGTGCCAGTTTCGCCATATTTTTGCCAACATGTTATTTACTTACTTACTTTTAATAATAGCTATCTTAGGGCTGAAGTGGTAGCTCATCGTGTCTTTGATTTACATTTTCTGATGACTAGTGATGTTGAGCGTATTTCCATGTGCTTTTAGGCAAACTGCATTATTTGGAGAAATGCCTATTGAAGTCTTGCCCATTTGTGAATTAGATTGTATTTTTTCGTTGTTGTTTAGGTGTTGGAGTTCTTCATGTATTCTGCATCGTTACCCTCTTGCCAGATACATGATATGCAGATATCTTCTTCTGCGCATTGTCTTTTCACTCTGATAGCACCCTTTGCACAAAAGTTCTGAATTTTGATAAAATCCTTAAACCTTATTTTTTTAATGTTGCCTGTGCTTTTGGTATCACAATTAAGAAATTATTGCTAAATTTAAGGTTGTGGAGATATTCCTCTTTGTTTTTTCTGAGTGCTATAGTTTTGACTCTTAAGTTTAGGTCTTTGATCCATTTTGAGTTAATTTTGTATATCATGTAACAGTTCGGCATCATCTTTTTGCATGTGGATATTCATTTTTTCCAGAATTGTTTCTTGAAAAAATGTCTTTTCCCCACTGAATGCTGTCAGTCCCCTTGTTAAAAATTAGTTGCCCATGAACATTAGTTGCCCGTGAGGATTTAGCCCTGGCCGGTGAGGTTCAGTCACGTGCCTGCCTGCAAACCAAAAGGTTGCCAGTTCGATTCTCTGTCAGGGCACATGCCTGCCTGGGTTGTGGGCTGGATCCCCAGTTGCGGGTATGTAAGGGCCAACTGATCAATGTTCTCTCCCATTCTTTCTCTCTCCCTTCCCCTTTCTTTAAAAATAAATAAATAAAATCTTTTTAAAAAAGAATTTATCTCTGGGCTCTCTATTCCTTTCCTTTTTTTTTCTTTTAAAAGATTTATTTATTTTTAGAGAGGGGAAGGGAGGGAGAAAGAGAGAGAGAAACATCAATGTGTGGTTGCCTCTCACATGTCCCCCACTAGGGACCTAGTCCGCAACCCAGGAATCAAACTGGCAACCCTTTGGTTCGCAGGCTGGCTGGTACTCAATCCACTGAAGCACACCAGCCAGGGCTCCATAGGTTTTTATGTCTGTTCTTATGCCAGTACCACACTGTTAATTACTGTAGCTTTGTAGTAAATTTTCGAAATTGGGAAGCCACACTTAGCTTTTGTGTGACTTGAAGTTTATAATAATTACTCCTCTCTCCATGCTGCTTTTTCTTCTCATGTCATTTATTTGTTGCAGAAACTGTCATTCGTTAGGTTGAATTGACCACATTTTGGATAACTGACTTGAAACTTCATGATATCAGTTAATATAGTTTGCCCCATGTTTCCTGTAAAAGTGTAGATTTCTAAATTTGATTAGATCTAGGCTCTGACTGCAGTGAATCAGAAGGCACTTTTTTTTGAGTTAGAGAAATTGTCACATTACCTGTCTTCAACAGTTTCAAATTCATGACATCTTATTTCGTTTTTAACCATATCAGTTTTCACCCTCTTATTTCGAAGCAGTATAAACTTCCTATTTTTGTAAATTTCTTGGTGTTAATTTGGCATTTTGAATCACACTTAAACTTCATTTAATGACTATTGGAAGCTGAGAATCCTGACAGTAGTTTTGTTAAATCTAATCAATCTAACTGCAAGTATATTTAGGACTAGAATGTGATCATGGCTTTTCTTTAATGTTCATTTTGTTACTGCATGAAATATTAGTATGCTTTGTTTCAAAATACTAAAGAAAAAACAAAAGTAAGGTGTACTCTGAGTGGATCCAGAAAGAGAAAAACAAGAATGCATTGGGGATTTTATCAGTTTCAGAGAAGGCTGCTATGGTATGTTAACATTCCCCTTGGGTGTCCAACCACCTGGTATATCAAGGGAAGCCAGTGATTTCCACACTCTGTGCCACTGTTTATACCATGGTGAGTCTTCTACTATTTTCCCTGTTGAACTATTTATTCTAAGTAAATTGGATTGTCAAAACAATTGGTGCTCTTATAAGTCAAATACGTAAATGTATAATCAATGAAAAAATAGTGTGACTACTATAAAAGAAAATTATATTTTAAACTCTTAAATAGCTTTGTTGGGGATGCCACATGAGTTTAAGAGCATTTAATTGGTGCCATTTGCTTAAGTCTTTCAACTCTGGATCTCACCAACCACTAAAGATAATCCTTTTAAGCAAGATTTAGCCATTTTTTTACCCTTTGGCTACAGACTACAAATAAATAGAAAAACGTAGTCAATTCAAATAATGTTTGAAAAAAAAGTACAGTTTTATTAGGTTTAATTGTGAGATTAGTTTATTCCAATTTCAGAGAGGCCACATAACTTAGAAATAAAAAGTCTGCACTTTGGAACACCTGGTTCAGACACTGCTCTGCTGCTCATGAACTGGGTGGCTTTGCTCAAGATGTGTAACTGCTAAGGTTTGGTTTCCTCACTTGTATGTAACGGTAGGGGTGAGAGATCTGACGTTGTATTACTGTAGCATCTGGTTTGTAGTCAGTTCTATAAATGATAAATTATCAGTCGTATTCTTTAGACTTTAGGAATTTCTCTGTCTTTGCTATGTGTGAGGCAAAGAGTTACAGAATCAGAATGTTAGTGATGGAAGGAATCTCAGAGGTGATTTGGTTGAAGACATTATTTTCTAGTTGAGAGAAGGTGACAGAGCTGGAGACGAAATCGCAATCAGCCCTGGCCCCGGGGTGCGTTGGATCAGTGTGACTTTCCTGGGATTGGCATCATTCGTAGTGCTAGACTTTTTGGACCTGAATTGTGCTTCTCTCTGAATGTTTTAAGTCTGTGGCTTAATTTGAGAGTTGTAATTTTACCCAAATGAGATTCCAGTTCTGTTATTCCAGAGTAACTAACGTTATGAGGAATATAACATTTCATTTTATTAATTTTTTTTTTTCATTTCAAAAAGGGCCTAATCTTTCCTAATGGAACAAGCCTTAGGGTGTATTATGTTCTCTAATTAAATTAACTTGAAAATAGGGTCTATATTACTGGAAATTACTTGATAGCCAGCTTTGTGGGTGTACTGCATTGTTTTGGGGGCGGGGGAAAGGCACTTGTTACATAGATTCTGACAGAGGCATTTATTATTTAGAAGTGAAAGTACTTTAAATGATTTAACTTATTTTCAGATGTTTTTCTGTAGTTGTAAACAGTGTCTATTTTTAGAGGTGAGGGAAAAAATATGGGAGGTGACTTGACGTCAGGCCCATCAGGAATAGAATCTATGTTTTGCTCCTGAGTAGCTTTTTATAACAGAGTGATTGGTTACTTTTGGAGTACAGATTATTATATTTAGTATTGGTTATGCCAGTAGTCTGTTTTTATTTTTACTTCATTTATTTTAGTTTGATGACACTCACTCTCTTTCTTCCTTCCTCCCTTTCATGACCCATACCTGTTCTGGGCCTCTGAGCCAGCAAAGCTTGGAGAGAACGCTACCATACTTAGATGGCTTTTATACTTACTGTTAGATGAGCCCACCCCACAGATTGAGCACCTGTACTTTATTTGAATAGATTATAAGATATTTTAAATTTGAAAATATTTTTAGCCTGTTTAGCCTGTTGAGTTTAATAAACATAATATTTAATCTTTTCAGAGGTCGAAACAATAACAAGGGACTGCCTCAGTCTACGGTGAGTAACTTGAATGTTATTTGTTTGGAAAAATTGGTGACTAAAATGTGACTTCTACACCATAGACCAGTAGCCAAGGCATAAAAACTCCCCTCTCTTCAGTGTTAATAGTTCAGACATATATTCAGGGACCGGCACAAATAACATGCCTTTTTTATTACATAAAAATCTTTAAATTACAAAATCATAAACATGTAATTCTGTAGCATAACAATTTCATGCTCAAGCACACCATATGACATTTTAGGTGAAATGTTCAAATTGCTCTCCATCTTGTGCGAGACATTCACATACCCTATCAACCACACTCAATAGTGTTACTTCTGCCAGAGCCTATAGGTAGGTAGGTAGGTAGATGTGTGTATATACGTAAATTTTTTTTTAAACTCTCACTTGAGGACTTTTTTCATTGCTTTTAAAGAGAGAGGAAGGGAGAGAGAGAAACATCGATGTGAGAGAGCAGCATTGATTGGTTGCCCACCCATAGGCGCCCAGACTGGGGATCGCATGCACCTGCCTTAGGATCGAACCCGCAACCTAGGCATGTGCCTTGATGGGGAATTGGACCTGAAACCCTTTGGTTATGGGGCAACACTCCAACCAACTGAGTTACACAGACCAGGGCTCAGATTTCTTTAATAGATCAATATTGCTTGGTATAAAATTATTAGCTATATATGTGGTTTTTGATGATGACTGTATAAATGGTGAAATTATCTATAAATAATATTTTTCATGTATAATGGTGTCATCAGTTCTTTTATAAATGACTGAAAGCAGATCTGACTCCTAAAAAGTAAGTGGAACACCAGAACTGGAGTTTGCAGAGCAGTTTGGGTTTTTGACTTGGAATTAATGTGCTATCTTATTCTTTTCACTTTTCTCCCTTGGAAAAGGCCTTTTGGTTTTAAATTTCAGAACTTTTTATCAGTGAAATTAAATTGGGCATGAATGGGCCCTGTCTGGTGTAGCTCAGTGGATTGAGCGCGGGCCTGTGAACCGAAGGATCGCGGTTCGATTCCCAGTCGGGGCATATGCCTGGGTTGCCAGGCCAGTTCCCGGCGGGGGACATACAAGAGGAAACCGCACATTGATGTTTCTCTCCCTCTCTCCTTCCCTTCCCCTCTAAAGATAAATAAATAAAAATCTAAAAGGGGAAAAAAAAAAAAGTACTTAAAAAAAAATCTTTAAATTGGGCATGAATGGGAGAAGGTATAAGTTCCACATGATGGGAGAAGATAAATGAGAAGCCTAGTAATTTTTGAGACTTTGTCTTTTTTGTACAGATTTTCTTTTTTTAGAGTCAGGGAGACACACACTTATGTAGTATGTAATGAGTGGTGTGGCTGATAGATCCATATAGCGCTATCCTTGATTCATACGTGCTGAGAGCATGTAGTCAAGGGTCTTCTATAGAGAGGCCCCCAACTCTGCGATATTGATTTAGTAAGACATTCTCAATCCTTTCAGTGTACGGGTCTCTGAATTTTGGTGCATACAATTTTATAACAATCACCATAATCAAGGTAGTGGGACAGTTCCATCACCTCCAAAAATCCCTTATGCTACTTTATAGTGAAACCTACTCCCCAACCATTGATCTGTGTAGTCTGTTCCTGTGGTCTGGTCTTTTCTCACATACATAAATTCACTTTTGTTTTTTGTATTATGTATAGTTGAAACATTGTTAGTTGGCATGACTGATTTTCCTTTTGAACACCTAAGCTTCTGTCCTCCAAGGAAGCAAAAGACTATAGTAAACCCAATCTTTCTTTAATGCATATAAGGTATTACAAACCTAACTAAACATTTTGTAACAAAATAAATATTAATTTTAATGTATATGCAAGGATAAATATCAATTGCTAATAATATTTTTTCTTAATATTCCAGATAACTTTTGATGGAATCTATGCAAATATGAGGATGGTTCATATACTTACATCAGTTGTTGTAAGTTACCAGATTATTGGGGAGAAACTGCCTTGGTAGTGCAAGAAAATAATCTTATGAAGTTATAAAATGTGGGTGAATGATTCTCTATGTAACATTTTTTAGGTCATATTTAATCAGGATAATTTAGAAAAACGAGATAAGAATTCTACCCAAATTATTGTAACTCTCATTATAAAAAGCATTCTTGTTAACCCCGCTGTGTACATAATAATATTAGAAGTTTTTTAGTGCATTATTTTGCCACCTAATAAATTTGGAGTTAGAAATATTTAACTTCAGTATTTACGTTCCTACTGTAAATTCTGAGCAGGATACTCTGAAGAATTTTGAGAATTCAGTATAGATGTTTTAAAAATTTTTTATTCTGTCAAGTGAACACTGGATATGTTGGATGGAGCCTGATGAGCTATATATAAAAAGTAAATTGAAAACCGCCATGACTGAGGAGCACACTGTTTCTTTGATAAATTCATTGTCTGTTTTCAGGGATCCAAATGTGAAGTACAAGTGAAAAATGGAGGTATATATGAAGGAGTTTTTAAAACATACAGTCCTAAGGTGATTTTTACTTTTTCTCTTTTTGTTAAATGTGAACGCTCATGAATCATCAATTACCGTATGTTTGTGTGGTTTCCCGACAGTGTCTGTTTAGTTTCTGACTTAGCAATCTGTAGTTACGAGGTGCGTATGTTTGTCACATTTTCACGCTCAGTGCTTTACCTTTAAAGCACTTTTTAAAACCACTTTGTATGATTTTACTCTTCAGTTTCAAATACTGATTATTTTATAGATGGTATATATAATCGAAAAGACTTCTTGCTCTGTGTGCTTATTAAAATATTGTGACCTTTCCAAGCATTGCGGACCAGAAGAGGGAGAGATTGGGGTTGTTCGTTTGTTTACCTTTTTATTACTGTTAATGTGCTTAAGACATACCATGGTAGCAAAGACCAGCTTTTAGGTGAAAGGATTTTAGAATGATGGAAAGGAAAACAGGTTGTATTTCTGAGAAAAAGGTGTAATTATAAATTCTCTGGAGATAGATTATTTTTGCCAAAAGTATGTAAGAATAGTACTTCGACGTGCTGAAGAATACCTGTCGTTTTATTTTATAAATGTTTAAATATTTACTCGTGTTTTTCATTTTAGTGTGATTTGGTACTCGATGCTGCACATGAGAAAAGTACAGAATCCAGTTCAGGGCCAAAACGTGAAGAAATAATGGAGAGTATTTTGTTCAAGTGTTCAGACTTTGTTGTGGTACAGTTTAAAGATATGGACTCCACTTATGCAAGAAGAGGTGAGTTTTCATTTCCTAAATACACTTCATGGTTTATAAGATTTGTTCAAGCAGACTCTGTAGGCTTTTTAAAAAAGAAATACAAGCTTTTAAAAATAATCTGATTAAAACAAATGGGAACTTCAATGCATTTTTGTTGGAAAATATTTAAAACTTGAGTGGAAGATTGCTTGGTGCTTTTAGCAGGATAATGAGAGTTTGAGTTTTATTAAAAAAGTAGTTTGTAAAGGATTTTCTACAGTTTTATGGTTAATGCTACTGATTTTATGCAACTGAAAATTTCTTGTCCCATTCGTTCTAATTTTTTAGTTTTATAATGCTTATAGTTTTATTACGCTTATGGTTCTATAAATGCTCTGGAAAGAAATCGAAAGCACAGGATTAAGGTAGAAAGGCAGAGAGCTGTGGATAGAAAATGATTATTTAATGAAGATAAATAGTAAAGTAGATCGTGTATATTAGAAAAAACAGAGTGTGGGACTACATTTTGAGAATATAAAAGCAATGATGTAGTTATGTTAAAAATTTAGTATGTTTTAAGTATCCATTGAGAAGGAAAATGTAGGAATTGCTGTTACTCACGGAGCGTACTTGGCAGTGCTGAGTGTTCAGTAACATTGAAAGACTCTTCTGGGCAATTTTGAACTTGGTTCTAAAATTCTTAGATTGATTTGTTTTCTTTTGGTCAAATTCCATAGTCACTTCTATTGCAAATTATCACTCAACAGTTGTTAATTTTTATGATTCAAATTATGACTACGAGTGGTTTTATTGTGCTAATTTTTTTACACTGTTATTTAGAAGTTGCAAGCCACCCAAAGGTTAAAGCCTTTCTCTTGGACCTCTTAACAGGTTTCTCACCTATAGTCAGCTTGCTCTTCAGAAGCTAGCAGTGCTGGGTGCTCTGCTTTGCAGTGTGTCTGTGTCCTTGATTCGTAACTCTTAGTCTAAGAGCCCTTCAGTGGCCCATACAAGGAAACAAGTCTTTTTTCACTTGTTGCCTTTGGAGTTGATCTTGTTTATGGGTAGGGGTACAAATACATGTTTATACTTACACTGTTGAAGTATTTCACTGTTTTAAATATAAAAATTGACTTCGGAACATAAGCCAAAGGGAAGATAAAATTTCAGTTCAATTTAATACATAGCACTCTGGAAAATGTATTGGCCACAACAAAATGTTTCCTGTTCTATTGGGTACCAGGACATTTAGCTAACAGCCATTCATGATATGCTTTGTTTTTGTTCTTAAAGTGAATTGGCATTTCCTAAATTTGGAATGTAACTGTTAGTTGGAGATACAGTATCCCATTCTTTGATCCTCTTCAAAATTTTTATCTTTAAATTTTTATTTTATTTTGTTTATTATTTTATTATGTTTTTATTACTCAGGTAATTTGTGTTTATTGTAGAAAGCCAAAAAAAAATACGGATCAGAGTGACAGCTTTGATAGTGTTTAGTACACTCAGTAAGTGAATAGATATGTTTTTATATAGTTTTCTTGATGAGGACATCTGATAGTGGAGTAATTTCAGATGTTTTATTTAAAGACTGTAGAGATTTAGTGAATTGTACAATTGTGTCAGTGCATAGTATCCTGAAAATAGTATTAAGTCACATATTTAGGATTTCTGGTCTCTTAAGCCAGATTCTTAACACTACTCGGGCAGAAGTTGCCTTCTATGAAAGTATTATTATAGGACTTTTGGTTAAGATGACAGCATAGGCAGACATGGCTCATCTCTTTACACAACCACATCAAAATTACAGCTAAAATATAGAACAGCCATCACTCAGAACCATCAGAAATCGAGTTGAATGGAAGTCTGACAACTAGGGAATTAAAGAAACGACATCCATCCAGACTGTTAGGAGGGGCACAGATGCAAAAAGGGCTGGTCCCACATACACGTGTGGTGGCTAAAAATTCAGAAGGGACATCTTGGGACCAAGGAGTCCCAGACCCACACCAGGACCCTCAGCCCAGGGTTCCAGTGCCAGGAAGATAAATTCCCACAACTTTTGGCTGCAAAAATCAGCAGGGATTGTGTTGGTGGAAGAAATTGCTATAGCCCCGAGCTGTTCCTCTTAAAGAACCCACGAATGGACTCACATTCTGAGTTCCAACATGGGGATAGCAGCTTAAAAGGCACCAGTGGAATACTGGGAGAATCTGAAGTGTCTGGTATTTAGGTGAGCCGAGGCCATTGTCCCTTTCTAAACCTTTCCCCCACAGGCAGGATGGTGCCATATCTGAGATTCCATCAACCTGGTTAACACTGTCTGACCCGACTTAGAAATCCCTAGAGACTCTGCCCCACTCAACTTAAGGGCCCACCTAAGCTGCCTTTCCATGTGAATGGCTGGTCTTGGCTCCTGCTGCGCAACTTCCTAAATCCTCTCAGACAAGCAACAGCTGGCCTCAGTGAGCCCCAAGTCCTGCACTAGCAGCAGCCAGCCTAGATTCACAGCTTGGCTTCACCTGGGAATCTCCAAGCTCAGCACAAGTAGCAGCCATCTCAGATTGCTTTATAGCTCAAGCAGGGTGGCCCTGGGCAAAACACAGGTGGAGGCTGACCTTGTCCTGTACCACTTAGGAAATCCCAGGGTCAGTATACCCAGTGGACAACTACAAACCACATTGGAGCACCACCACCCTACCCCTGTGCAGCTGATCCTACATGGAGGGTAGAGGTTGATGGTCAGTGGTCATAGCCAATCCTTGCAGCTGACTGGCCTGGGTAAATCCCTTCTGTTGACCTGCCAAAAGCAACCGAGGCTTAACTACAAGAGGAGGGTGTACTCAGCCCACACAAAGGGTACACCTCGAGTACCCAGCTTGGGGACTGTGTCACTTGGACTGTGTCACTGGACCCTACAGGGCATCTACTATGTTAGGCCACGCTACCAAGACACAGAGTCAAAGGAGCTCTACCTAATACACAGAAACAAACACAGGGAGGCTGCCAAAATGAGAACACAAACATGGCCCAACTGAAAGAACAGATCAAAACTCCAGAAGAAGCTAAACGAAATGGAGATAAGCAATCTATCAGATACAGAGTTTGAAACACTGTTTATAAGGATACTCAAAGAATTTAGTGAAGACCTCAGCAGCATAAAAAAGATCCAGTCAAACAAAGGATACACTAATTGAAATAAAGAACAATTTACAGGGAAACAACAGTGGAATGGATGAAGCTGAGAATCAAGTCAATGATTTGGAACATAAAGAAGCAAAAACAAAACAAAACAAAACAACCACACAGAACAAGGAGAAAAAACAATCCAAAAAAAGGAGGATAGTGCAAACAGCCTCAACTTCAAGATAACTTCAAGAAGTCCAACATTCGTATCATAGGGGTGCCAGGAAGAGAAGAGAAAGAGTAAGAAATTGGAAATCTATCTGAAAAAATAGTGAAAGAAAACTTCCCTAATTTGGTGAAGGAAATAGACATGCAAGTCCAGGAAGCACAGAGAATCCCAGATAAGATGGATGCAAAGAGGCCCACTCCAAGACACGTAATTAAAATGCCAAAGGTTAAAGATAAAGAGAGAATCTTAAAAGCAGCAAGAGAAAAGAAGTTAGTTACCTATAGGGGAGTTCCCGTAAGACTGTCAGCTGATTTCTCAAAAGAAACTTTACAGGCCTGAAGGGATTGGCAAGAAATATTCAAAATCATGAAAAATAGGGACCTACAGCCAAGATTGCTCTACACAGCAAAGATGTCATTTAGAATTGAAGGGCCGGTAAAGATCTTCCCAGACAAGAAAAAACTAAAGGAGTTCATCATCACCAAACCATTATTACAGGAAATGTTAAAGGGACTTACTTAAGAAAAATAAGATCAAAACTATGAGTGATAAAATGGCAAAAATACGTATCTATCAACAATTGAATTTAAAAAACAAACTGAGCAAACAAGAACAGACAGAATCATGGATATGGAGAGTGTTTTAATGGTTGCCAGGTAGAAGTGAGGTATGGGGGGAATGGGCGAAGAGGTGAGGAGATTAAGAAGTACAGCTAGGTAGTTACAGAATAGCCATGGACATGTAAAAGTACAGTACAGGAAATGGAGCAGCCGAAGAACTGAACTTACGACTCATGGACAGGAACAGTGGTGTGGGGATTGCCTGAGGGAGTGGGGGGGGGGTGGAGTGGGAAAAATCAGGACAGCTGTAATAGCATAATCAATAAAATGTAATTAAAAAAAATAAAATCTTTAAACATGCAAAAAGAAAAATGTATTATGATGGAGATGCTGTCAGTATAGAGAAAACTTTTTTAGAGTAATTAATTGGCATGGTTCATTAATTATAAAAAATAGAAATCACGGAATTTAGTACTGCTTTTATTTTGTGTTAAAGACTTACTCAGATTTCTAGTCCCTTTGAGTAAAGGAAGGTAGGGTTTAACCATTGATTCTTAATTCTGGGTTCATAGTTTAGTTATCGATGGAGTTTCTAAAAATGTCTAGTTCTCATTTTTAGAGATTCTGACTTAATTATAATTAGCTTCAGAGAGGCTCTGGGCATGTGTTTCTGAGGTGCAGTCAGGGATGTGAACCACTGGTCTCATGTAAGATCCTAGAAACGGCTCTTTTCTGTGGGTCTTGAAGATTGGTACTTTATTTCTCTGCCTCACGAATGTCTTTCTGCCTCAGAATTGGGGATTATCTTGAATAGTCTGCTGGTGTTAGTTTGATACTATTTTTCTGCATTTTAAATGGGTAGATGGACTGAGGTTTTATTTTAATTTTTTTAAAGGATTTATAGAGGTAAGTGAGAAGGAAGACATTGTTTTCTTTCTGAGCTTTTCTCTTAATTTTCTTTGTAATAGTGATGTCTAGTTCTTAAGGTGGACACTAACTAAATTTCGAGCGCACAGTCTGTGTGTCAGATTCCCTGCTGTGTGCAGTGTGCGTTGGTTTCACTTGAGTCGTTACAGCTTCTTTCTGAAAGGGAGTGATTATCATCCGTGTGTTGTAGATGAGGAAACTGAGTCGCAGTTTTAAGTAAGTTGGTGAAAATGAAGACACAAACCCAGCATTCTCTCACTCCAGGTCTTGTTCTTAAATGTTGCACTGTAGTGACGTAAATTAGGGGGTCTTATATCTTGTTTAGCTGAGTTGTGTGAATAAATCTGCGTTTACCTTAATGGATTTCCCTACAAATAAGGCCAAAAGTAAAACCAAAATTTTCAATGTAGTATAAAATTTAGATTTTTATATGGGTTGTGATTCTTTTCTTTTTTAAGTCTTTGGCTTTATTTTTGGAGAAACTTTTTAAAGTTAGTAATGCTGATGTGGCTTTTAAGTTCTTAATGCTAGCTAGCTTCATTGATTTCAGTAAATTTTAAAACTTGTCATATTTATATACAAAAATGCAAATGAATAAGAGTTCTAGAAATAATTGATAATCTTGTTATGATATGGTGAGTAAATTTCATTTGCTTTCTTGAATGTTATACACGTACCAGTTTGATTTATGGGCAAAATGAAAATAGCTGTACATCTTGTAAGCTGTGGGTTCCTTTTGTACACAAATAATTAGCATTTTATCCTTTTTTTTTTTCATTTATTTACAAACAGATCTGGAATATTTTCATTTTTCCCTCTTCATTTTTCCTTTAATTTTCTTTTTAAGCAATTGGCATACCATTTCATCTTGCTTTTTACTTGGTTTCCTGTCTTTCTAATGTTCCTTTCTTACCTGCTTTCCTCCCTCATCCTGTTTCTGCTGTTCCTGTTATTGCTCCTCATTCATATGTTGCTCTTCAACTTAATACTCCAACTCAACTATGTTTTTTAGTTCTGTGGCTTCTCCCACTTTTTATTTCATTCTTCTTCATGATTCTTTCTCCTGCTTTATTTCCATTGTAGTATTCTCAGTCTACAGAACAGGAGTCAGTAAGCTTAAGGCCTGTGGGCCAGATCCACTCATCAGTAAATAAAGTTTTGTTGTAACACAATTATGCCATTTCTTTATGCATTATCCTTGGCTGCTTTGATGCTACAGTGATGGAGTTGAGTAGTGGTAATAGAGAGTATATGGCTTACAAAGCCAAAAAGCACTTAATAGCTGGTGCTCTATTGAAAAAAATGGCCCATTCCAGTCCTGGATCATTTCCCCTACTGCATTTGGGCTGTTAGGTCTGATCAAAAATACATACCATTCTGGTTTTGGTGAAATAACACAGAATATACTTTGTCTCTAAATTCATGCTTTGAGTGTAGTCCAATACTGTGTAATTTCATTTAATTCCTCATTTGTGACCATTCAGATTGGATTTAGCCTGAAGAATCCACTTTGCTTACCAGCTCCTTTGTCATAATAAGTGAAAAATCATATGTGATTATTGGGAATGCTCTCCATCACCAACTGTCTACCCTCTCCTCCATCTGCAAATTTGTCAACCTCCTTTCCATCGTTGTTCTCTTTCCTTTGGTATTTAGTAGAGGGAATGTCTCAGTTCTTGTTTAATCTCACCTTCTGCAGTCGTGTCCTGGACTCTTTGCCATTTCTAGGTTCTTGCTCTTTTATATCACCTCTCTGCTTCTGACCTTTTAACCTCTTCTTTTCCACTTATTCCTGCCCTTTAGCCTGAAAACCTATTTAAATCCCTCTTATCCTAAAAGGATCCCTTTTTATCTTGAATTCTTCTAGTGGCTATGCTGCCTTTCTTGCTTTCTTAACCAAACTTCTTAACTCTTATTTTCTACTGGACTTCTCATGCCGTTATAATCTACCTTTTATACTCCCAACTTGGAAACTTCTGAGGCTACCAGCAACCTCTGATTGCTTGTTTTTTTTTTTGTACTCTTTCTCAGTCTTTACTGCATTTGACACTGCTGATTCCCCTCCTTCAGAATCTGCTCTTCTCATGTATCTTGTTAATCATCCCTTCAATACTGTGTTTTGGGGCTTTGTTGCCATCACATTGCCCTTAATGTGTTTGTGTTCCCAGTGGTTTTCTTTGCCCTCCACTTACCTCATATCAGCTGCTCGTATACACTCATAATTTCAACTAGCACATATACCTCCCATAATGGCCATATCATTTGATAACGTGTTGTATTATAATTAGATGTTTCGCTGTTTCTTATTATTATACTTTGAGCTCCTTGTATGTGGCTACTGTATTTCTTTTTTTAATCCTTGGAGGCTAATACAGTGTTTTGTCACATAGTACAAGTGTAATACAGATGTCTTTTGAATGAATGAAATTAGAGCCTTCATGTAAAGAGTGAGGAAGCTATAAGTGGTCTTATGTAAATAGCTCAGCAACAAATATTATTGAGCTGTAGAATGTGTACACATTGCTGTGTTTGTCACTATGGACAGTACAGAGAAATTCAAGACTTAATCTATTTTGGGTCCCTTTTGAGAACTTAGTGAAACTGTATACCTTCACTTGAGAAAGAACACACATATAGACTCCTACATTTAATTCCATGGTATCACAGTTTCCTAGGGAGTTCATGTACCCCATGTTAAGAAGCTCTGCTTTAGGCATTTTCAGAGTTGGGAATAGCGAGCTATGTGAAAAAAATCAAGAAAAATGGGATATTGAAATTGGTGGTATAGTTTTCCAAATGGAGTCCTCAGACAAGTTGTAATTAGGCAGAGCTGGGGTGTGAATGTGTGGTTTAGAGAGTAGTGTGAAATAATACCATACAGATTATTTTATTCCAGTATTGCACTATGGTGTTCTCCTGTGGTTGCCCTGTAGGTCTAATAGCATGAGGTCCCATGAGTAACAGAGGGCTCTCTTCTGAAGGGTGTGGCATTAGAAGTGCCGGGGCAGCCATTTAAGAAGAGTCAGATCCTGGAGCAGGATGTGGCCGGGGAAGCCTTGGATTCTGAGAAGTTTATACGTGGTTCAAATTCATTTATGGTTGGTACTCTAGTGGGATGGGCAGGCCACAGCTTTGCAGCTGAGTAGGCACATCCTTGGAGATGGGAGTGCAGTAGACTTTATAGATGGGCAGGAAATGCTAAAGTTGGATGGGCAGTCAGCTTTAAAGCTGGTTGATCTGGATCAACAGCCTGCCCTTTGGGCAGGAGGGAGGAGAGGCCCTGCAGTAGGTAGGTAGCTGGGGTGGTGGATAGGCAGGTGGTCTAATGGCTGGGGGCTATCCAGGTAGGTAGGCAGGAAAGCCCTATAGGGAGGGTTGGCTTGGGCTTTTGGGAGTCACTTCTCTAGTGAGCCAGCGCTAAGTAACTCTGTGTTCTGATGCTCTTTTGTTAGAACCATTATGAAGTTGATTGCTTCAGCTTTGCTGTGGGCTAGTAAAAGAAGGATATGTGTCCATACTGGGAGCAAGGAGATGAACATTTACTGAGGTCACTGTGTAGGTAGCACAGAGATTATTGAGATTTAAAAAAAAAAAAAGGAAAGCTAAATGGAGTAATTTAAGATACATAGTAGGCAGTTGCTTATTAAAATAAGGCTACCTTCTACTTAAAATTTTTATTTATACATTTTTATAGAACTTCTCTGCTCTATTTATTTGTATGCTAAGGTCAAAAATATGTTTTTATTTATTAAAAATGCAAAAAGTAGAATACAGCATAAAGTAGAATTTACACAAAATTAAAGTACTGTTTAGTACTAATAAGAGTAAGGTGGTCTGATTCAAGATATATATGGAAACTAAAATTTCTGCTAGACTATATCAAATAAAAACATTCACAATAGGAACAGAACTTGAAGTATGTAAAAATAAACGTCATATATATGGATAAGCTAATGACTATAAAAACATTACAGAAGGAACTAAAATATTTGACTAAGTGGAGAAATGTTCCATACTTTGAATGGAAATATGTAACTCTGTGAGAATTGCCTGTTGTCCTCAAATCTCTAAAGATAATATCTCTGTGTTGTAGAAAATGACAAAATGATTCTAAAGTTCTTTTCTATAGGAGTCACAAAAGAGGGCTTGCCCTACCATACTGTAAGATGTATCAGAATTAAAACATAGTTGTCACCCTGGCCGATGTGGCTTGGTTGTGGGTTCAGTTCCAGGTCAGGGCACATACTTAGGTTGCAGGTTCGATATCCTGTCGGTGCACATATTATGGGAGGCAATCAATTGATATTTCTCTCTTCCATCGATGTTTCTCTCCCTTCCTCCCTCTTTAAAAGCAGTGAAGATTCCTTGGGTGAGGATAAAAAACAAGCATAGTTACCATAGTGGTAAAGAATACAGAATCCAAAAAAGATAATTTATATAGGTACTTTATTAATATATGATAAAGATAATACTTAAATATGGAGTAAAGGTGGATTATACAGTTAATGATGTTGGGACGTTGAGGCAAATTAGATTCATACTTCACACCAGTCACCAACGTGAAACTTAAATGGTTAAAGGGGAAAAAGCATTAAAACTGTTATGGAAATTCTAGAACAGATCTATGAATTGATATCATTTAGACACGGGGAAGGACTTTATAAGCATGCCATCAAAGCAAAAATTCATGAAGTAAAATACTGAAATATCTGATTATAAAAAAATTAAAGATGTGCAGAAGTACTGTAAATTTTAGAAGACATGCTGCAAAACGGGAAAAATAGAATAAAAGAATTTTTACAAATGGCTAGTGAACATATGGAAAGATAGTCTACCTCACTAGTAGTCAGAGAAATGTAGTTTCAAAGGAGTGGGATGTGATTTTTTTTTTTTTCTCTCAGCTTGCTTGAATGGTAAGAGTGAGAAAGATTAATATTTACTTTGTGACTGTGAGGGACTCAGAAAATGACTTACATTCTATGTTGTCAAACTGTCTAATAGTTAGCTCAGAATGAGTCTAGGGCGTTTTCAGGAGGACAGTGTACTTGTATTGTGTAATGCTAGTATACCCAGTTGCTATCTGGTTTTAGATTTATTTTCTCTTGCTGTGCAGAGTCTCAGTGGAGTCTTATGAATAGCAAGTGCGTTAAAACTAGTAATAATGCAGGGCAGTGAAAGAATGGGGATAAATTGTCTCCATTTTAATTTCTATTCCATCTGACTAAATATAAAACTGCTTGCTTTTTTTACCCAGATAGCCCTGGCAAAGAGTTTTAAGTGAGCATGTGCATTTGAACAGTTGCTCTTCTAGTTTATATTAGAACAGAACAGCCTGAATCTGTAAACTGTTTTATATATTTACCAAGGAAACAGAAAGGCATGCATGTAGATGTAAGAATTGGAATTCATTTATTTCATTTACTTTTTCCTTTACCTATTTCTGAACACTTTGGCTATAGGGTTGAGAGTAAGTTTTTGTAAAAGACTACTGTGTTGGCTAATAATACTGGCAGTTCAGTTCCTAAATTTCATTTTTTGATTCCTGAATATTTCTGAATTTACTTTTTTTTTTGCCCTAAATATTCTACAAAATTACATATTTTCTTTTCCTTTCTCATTCTTTAACTTTTGTATTGCTTTGCAAATGTTATATTACTAATTACAGTTTCTTTTATGTCACTAGAAGGCTTAAAAAAACTAAGATGAAATATTTTATTTAAAAAATAATTTGCTTAAAGTTTTAACTACAGAATCCATTTTGTACATCTCACAGAATTTTTTTAGTAGGAAAAATAAACTATTGTTTTTTAAGTAGGAAATACTTTTCTCTCAGGGATATTTTTCTATTTTTATGTCATTGTAGTACTATAAAATTTAATTACTCATTTTATATAGGAAGAACATGAGGGTTTATTTTTATTCATGCATTCTGGAGCAAACTAGAGCTACAGGCTCTAGGTATTCAGACTTTGGATCACATACTGTAGCATCAGAAGTATCTTTCTGGTCACTTGTGAAGCCTCTACCCTGTGTTCTTTCCGAATGGTGCATTGATTGAGACCTCTCTTTCCTAGTCATACTCTAGGCTGCTTCGTCGGTCTCTGTAAGGACAGAGACACAAATTGCAAACAATATTTTTAACGAGAACAGTACTTTTGGGTTTGCTTTTTCCTATAAGTTGATTTTTTCCAGACTTTGGTCAAAAGTGTACTTAAGTCAGATCTCAAAAGAAAACAAAATGACTTGGGTGGTTTGGTTTGATTGTTTTTTAATTCCTAATTAATTCCTCTGCTGTGTGTATCCCTTTGAAGCTGACAGCTTTTAGGGCTCTACCTACCTCAGCTCTTCCGATAGCCTCTGCCTCAGTTGTCTTGCTAAGGCGCTCTCTCTCATTTCTTTCTTGAGTAGTATATTTACTTTGAGTTATAGGGCTCAGGAATTTTTTTCTGGAGATCACAGTCCAACATAACTGCTTAGAGAACAGAATAATGGCATTTTCCTGGTAGTTGTGTATAGCTGCCAGGAATAGGAGGCCTTTTGACAACTTTGTAAGTGTATTTATTTTATTTTATTTTTTTAACATATTGATTATGTTATTACAGTTGTTCCATTTCCCCCTCTTCATTCCCCTCCACCCTGCACACCCCCTTTAGTTCATGTCCATGTGTCATAAGTTCTTTGGCTTCTACATTTCTCACACTATTCTTGCCCTCCCCCTATTTTCTACCCACTGTCTATGCTACTTATTCTCTGTACCTTTTCCACCTCTCTCCTCCTCCCATGCCGCTGTTGCTAACCCTCCATGTGATCTCCATTTCTGTGCTTCTGTTCATGTTCTAGCTGTTTGCTTACTTTGCTTTTGTTTTAGGTGTGGTTGTTAATAGCTGTGAGTTTGCTGTCTTTTCACTGTCATATTTTTATCTTCTTTTTCTTAGGTAAGTCCCTTTAACATTTCATACAATAAGGGCTTGGTGATGATGAACTCCTTCAACTTGACCTTATCTGAGAAGCACTTTATCTTCCCTTCCATTCTAAATGACAGCTTCGCTGGATAGCGCAATCTTGGATGTAGGTCCTTGACTTTCATGACTTGGAATACTTCTTTCCAGCCCCTTCTTGCCTGAAGGGTCTCTTTTGAGAAATCAGCTGACAGTCTGATGGGAACTCCTTTGTAGGTGACTGTGCCCTTACCCCTTGCTGCTTCTAGAATTCTCTCCTTCATTTGAATCTTGTCTAATGTAATTGTGATGTGCCTTGGTGTGTTCCTCCTTGGGTCCAACTTCTTTGGGACTCTCTGAGCTTCCTGGACTTCCTGGTAGTCTATTTCCTTTGCCAGATTGGGGAAGTTCTCCTTTATTATTTGTTGAAATAAGTTTTCCACTTGTTGCTCTTCTTCTTCCCCTTCTGGGACCCCTATAATTCAGATGTTGGGACTTTTAAAGATGTCCCGGAGGTTCCTAAGCCTCTCCTCATTTTTTTGAATTCTTGTTTCTTCCTTGTTTTCTGTTTGGTTGTTAGTTTCTTCCTTCTGGTCCACTACATTGATTTGAGTCCCAGTTTTCCTCCCATCTCTGTTGGTTCCCCATGGATCTTCCTTCATTTCACGTATTGTAGCCTGCATTTGTTCATCTAATTTGTGAGCAAAATCAACCAATTCTGTGAGCATCCTGATTACCAGGGCTTTGAACTGTGCATCTGATAGGTTGGCTATCTCTTCATGGCTTAGATGAATTGGCTCTGGGGGGGTTTCATTTTTTTCTCCGGTTTGAGCCATTTTGGTGGGTTTTTGTTTTGTTTTGTTTTGTTTTGTTTTTGGTCTGGTCGCAGCTGTTACGTAGTGAGGGGCGGAGCCGTAGGTGTTCCCCTGTGCGGGGCAGCCCAGTCGCTGAGTTGTGACACTGTTTGTGGGGGTGGGGTCTGAGAGGGAACAATGGTGCCCACTCTGCTCTCTCCTGGATTCAGGTCCCTTCCGCAGCTTCCCCTCCACCTGGATTGTCTGCACATGGGAATGTGGGACCACCTTGCGCGGCCTCACTGGGTCTGCACAGTTGCCACCCCGTGCCCGGGGTCTGCCAGCTGCCGCCTGTGGGCCCAGAGTCCGCCAGCTGCCACCTGTGCACCTGGGAACTGCCAGCCACTGCTGCCTGTGTTCCTGGGTCCGCACCTCCACTTTTTCCTGCTGCGACTCCGCCCCTCTTACCGGTCTGGATGAATGGTTGTTGGACTTCCATACAGTTCAATTTTCTATCAGTTCTGATGGTTTTCTTGTTTCTAAATATTTGTTGTCCTTAATTTTGGTTGTGAGAGGAGGCACAGTGTGTCCACCTATGCCTCCATCTTGGCCGGAAGTCTAGATTTATTCTTTTAGCTCAATATAGTGCACTTCCAAAGAAGATTCACTTCATTTTCAACCATTATTCAGCTGCTTATAGTGGAATAATATGGATGCAAGGATTCTTTTAGTTTAGGTTTGGGAAGATAGTTGTAGTTTTCTTCCTTTTTACCTTGCTCCGTAAAGTTTTCCTTGGTAATGCTACATTCACATTCTTGTTTTCCTCTTTGTTCTCATTGATAGTTTGTATCCAGTCATTACTGTAATTTCCTAACTAATTTTTGCTCCAAATTCTGTCACTTGAGGTTAATCTTGGACATTATCACAAATAAATTCTTAAGCATTGCTTTTATTATACCATCTCAAAATCTACAGTGGCTTATATTGCTTACAGAATAAGTTTGGATAAATACCTGGCATTCAGGGCCCTTCCCAGTGGAACTTCTCATTTTTCAACCTAATCTTTCATTATTGCCTATACTAGTGGCTACCAAACTACTGCATTTTATTTTTTGCAGTAAAGTTTATTACTGCAACAGTAATTTTTGCAAAGTTTCAGCATGCAACTTTGTTGCATGCTGAATCCCAGCTGCAACAAAGCAGTTGGTGGAGGAGAGGAATGGGAGGTGTCCTATGACCTTACTTATGCAGCTTTCCCTTGGTCTACTTGAGGTCTCCTTAAGAAATTATAGAGTTCCTTGGAGCACATTTGGAGAACCAGTTGTCTGCCTCATCCTGAACATTTAGCTTTATAAAGCAGTGTGTGGTATCTTTTTGCCAGTGTATTTTGTCTTTTGTCTCTCTCCACACATTATAATGTTCTGGAATATAGAAATCCTGTTTATAAAACTAGGGATGTGTACACTCCATGGTGTCGAGCATTAATGTCTCACAAATAGCAGGTACTCAATGTATATTTAGTCTTTGAACTGATATTTTTAAAATTTTATATATTTTTTCACTCACTACCAAACCAGGGAAAAACTAGTGTTGTTGTTGTTGTTGTTTTACATAGACATATTGCCATAGATGATTAGAATTATAATTACCACTCATTTATATAGGAAACTCAAAAAAACAGTCATTGCTAGCCAAATCTAAAAACAGCTTTCCTACAGTATGACATATTCAGAATCTGTTTTTCTAACAGAAGGTTGCTTCTGGTAGGCATTTTAATATACTTTTGAAATATAAAAAACAAAATCTCAAGTGTTAACTTTGAAAATAAGCCCCCGTCCTGACTGGTTTGGCAGTTGGTTGGGTGTCATACAGCACCGCCAGTTGATTCCTGGTCATCGCATGTGCCTAGGTTGTGGCCTGGTCCCTGGTAGGGGCGTGTGAAAGGCAGTACATTGATGTTTCTCTCCCTCTCTTTCTCCTTCCCTTCCTCTTTCTCTAAAAATAATAAAATCTCTAAAAGAAAAAGAAAGAAACCCCCAAATGATTCTTACACAAGTCAGAGAAGTCAAGAGCATAAATAAGGGAGTTAAGTGTTAAAGCTTGTATACAGGCTATTTGAAAGTCTTTTAAAGTAATTAATTTTCCATAGCTGTTGTGTGTTAGAAATGCACACATACTTGAATTTGTATCTGTGTACCTAGTGTTTTCATTCATGAAGAATAGGAAGAAATCAGCTTTAGCCCTGGCTGGTGTGGCTTAGTGGATTGAGCACAGGCTGCAAACCAGGGGTCACTGGTTTGATTCCCAGTCAGGGCACATGCCTGGGTTGAGGACCAGGTCCCCAGTAGGGGGCACGCAAGAGGCAACCACACACTGATGTTTCTCTTCCTCTCTTTCTCCCACCTTTCCCCTCTCTCTAAAAATAAATAAATAAAATCTTTAAAAATCAAAAAGAAGTCAGCTTTATTTCAGTTCAGTTTGAAATCATACAGGTAAAGGTTACCATACCTTAGAGATTATGAGTTCTGTCAGGAAAAAAGTCCAGCCATTGTTAATATAACAAGGATGGTTTGTGCGATATCAGTGTAACCTGGCAGCCAAGGAGAGTGGACTGGAATGTGCATGTGTGAATAATGACGACTTCACTGTGCTAGTCAGTGGAGGGCAGTAGGCATCATTGAGTGAGCCTGTGTATTGTGTGGCTGCTGCATTCAAAATGACTGAGTAGAGCCGAACGAATCTGCACCAAATTTTGTGTTAAGCTTAAACATTCCTCCATGGGAAATATTCAGATGATTCAGAAGGCCGCAGCTGTGGGCAGCTGATGATTGGCAGCTTCATCACAACAGCACATGTGCTAAATGCATCACGTTTTATGCAGAATTTTTAGGTGAAATATTAAGTCACCCAGGTGACTCAGCCCCCCTGCAGCCCAGATGTGGTGCCCTGCAACTTCTGCCTTTTCCCAAAACTAAAATCACCTTTGAAAGGAAAGAGATTTCAGACCATCAGTGAGATTCAGGAAAGTATGACAGGACAGCTGATGGTGACTGGGAGAACTGTGAGGTGTCAAGGGGACTAATTTGAAGGGGACTGAGGCATCATTGTCCTATGTACAATGTTTTTTGTATCTTCAATAAATGGTACATTTACTTTATCTTTCCACTAACCAGGGTAAAAACATCCCCCTTTCTACTTAAAGGTCACAGAGCTAATTTTCCTTATTCAGGTGCCATAGAGGCAAAGATTTGATTAGGTAGGTAGGTTTCTGTTTGGGAAAATGACATCTTTTTCTATTAAGTAAGAAATTATTTTAAAATTTTGTATATAATGTGAGAATTTAGACATTTGGCCTTTTCTTAATTTTGTTGCATTGGGGCAGTCCTGTCTTATATTGGTGTGTCTTATTTTCTATTTTGTGAGGTCACATGGCTGCTTACTGGTGTGTTCTTAATGGTAACATCTCCATCTACTGGAAAGTCACAGTTTTGCCACTACTGGCTTTTATTTTATCTCAGAATTTCACCTGCTGGGACAAGAAAAGATTATAAGCAGGGAAGGCTCTATTGCCTGTTTGGGGGTACATGTGCTACAGAGACAGATCCTGGTTTCCTGTCCCATTCCTACCATGTGTGAATTCAGGCTGACTTATGTTATGTTTTTATTACCTTATACTAGCACTCCCTGATCTCTTCTCTCGTAAGAAATTTTTATTTGAAGGAAAAACTTTAGGACTGACTTTTATGGATCTAATCTCAAAGACTTGCGTTTTATTATTATATAACCATCATCTCGGTGGTATATCAAACCACTTCTAACAGTTTAAGTATGAAATAGTTCTTCCTGATAGGCCCAGAATTACAATTGGAAAATAGTTGTGGTCATTCAAAATGAGCAGGATCCACGCCTGCCCATTTTTAAATAGGCAAGTGCTTGTCTGGTGTATTTTGTAATGTAACTATAACTTTTTGGTATTTGGAACAGAGTCTTTCAAGTTTCCTATAATTTTGTGTCTAGGACCCTGATACTTTCAAATGTTAGTCTGCGAATGGTAGATGTTACAAAAATTTATTTTCAAGTTGGTTATTTGGAACAGATCACTATTCCTGTAGAAACTTAGCCTTCTGAGCTCTGTTACTTCCTGTCTTTCATCTCTATCCCATTTTCACAGCCTGGTTTTCATGGCTTTTGTCATCACTTTTAACTGCTTCTCTTCTAGAATGCCCTTCAAGACCTACTCTGATGAGAGCCAACTTCACCTTTACTCTTCTACTCCCTTTCTTTGCTCCTCACAGGGCTCTCAGACCCTTCCCAAGCCTTCCATTTGTTTTAAATGAAGAAATGGGGTCATTTGTTTGATCTTCCTCTGGCTCTCCATTTTAAACTCCTTTCTGTCTACTCCTATAAATAAAGATAGCCTGCTGGGTGTGGATGAGGGAAATGCCATTGTGGTGCTGGTTAGGAATATAGTTTCTGGCTCATGCTGGAGCTTTAGGAGAGCTCAGCAGACTTTTTTGTACGTGTCCCTGCAAGCTTAATGACCACTTCCCTTAGTGTACTCCGTCTACTTCATTTCCTTTATCTGCGGCAGAATGCTCTTTCTTCCCACTTTTTAGAACGTGTAGGCAGAGTCCTTAACCTGGATCCATGTCTTCCCAAATGGTTCGTGAAGTGGATTCAGAGCATCAGTGAACTTGCATGGGGGAAGATACTAAATTTTTATTTTTATTAACCTTTAATTCAAATTTAGCATTTTTCTCCATTATTAATAAGGGCAGCAAACCTAATGTTGGCAGTGTCTGTACCTCTAGCACCTATAGAATTCAGTTAATTTTATATCGCTTGCATAGATATGGATACCTCAAAGTAATACTTAACGCTCGTTGCCTCTTTAAAATTACAGTAGTTATTAGATTTGCTGTTAGAGCTTATTGTTTACTGATTAATAAAGAAGCGCATATATTACTATGGCACAGATTTGGTTTTTTAGATTTTGATAACGGTGTTTCATATAATTGATTTCCTGTGTATTTTATGCAATTAAATCCATAAGCTCCCCCCAAATGCGAAAGGGATACATGAATCAAAGAGAAAAGGTTTCAGAATCCCTAATCTAGAGGCTCCCTGTGCACCACGCCCCTTCCCCCGCCCTGTGCTCCCTGCAGTCCTCTCACCTTTTTCCCCTCCTGCCCGAGGGCGTTGTCTCCACTTGTCCCCTTGGTTGTCTTGTTCCTACCCACACAACCTGGGCCTCGCTGTGTTCGTTATCCCCATCTTCTTCTTCATGCTGTTCTTTAATACTGTGTTTTGTTTTGTTTGTTTTTTTTTTAAGATTTTATTTATTTCTTTTTAGAGAGAGGGGAAGGGAGGGAGAAAGAGAGGGAAAGAAACATCAGTGTGTGGTTGCCTCTCATGCATCCCCCACTGGGGACCTGGCCCGAAACCCAGGCATGTGCCCTGACTGGGAATCGAACTGGCAACTCTCTGGTTTGCAGGCTGGCACTCAATCCACTGAGCCACACCAGCCAGGGCAATACTGTGTTCTTTAATATTATCTATATAATAAAATTCATGGTTGAGTATATACTTATAGTGTGAAAATTCATAAAAGCAGATGAATATAAAATACAAAGGTAATCTTATCTGTGGACTTGTGTACATTTGGAGAAATTTTATTTTTAGTGCTACTCTAGTCTATGTTACAGCCCCTTTACTTTTCCCTATTTAATTCTTTTTTTTTTTTAAGTTATATTTTTAAATTTAATTATTGATTTTTAGAAAGAGAGGAAGTCAGGGAGAGAGAGAGACATCGATTTGTTGTTCCACCCTGTTATGTATTCATTGGTTGATTCTTGTGTGTGGCTTGATCAGGGATTGAACCCACAACCCGGGTATTGGGAGGATGCGCTAACCCACTGAGCTACCTGGCCAGGGCTTGCTTGTGTGTTTGAAGTCCTGATCAGCTGTTGGTTTTAAAGCCACAGCCTTTTGTTCCTCAGAACTATGTTCTTAAACTTTAACACTTTTCACATTTGATCCTAAAAGATGTGCTTCACATCTGTAACTACTCTTCTGTACCTAGGAACTCCTGCAGGAAAAGCCAGGGATTGTATCTTAGTCACATTTGACTCCCTAGCTCATCCAAACTCGGTGACACCCAATAAATGCTAATCAGTTGCGACATCGGCACCCACTGTAACAGAGATTCTATTGTGTACAGTTGGTCCTTGTGTAACTAACTCTCATGGTACATGTTGAAAAAATACTTTTTTAAAGTCATTGAAAAAAGCCACAGTATTAATAATTGGTCAAAACAGAACAATATTATTGAAATAATGTTTTTATTTATCTAAAATTTTAATGTTTGAGAAAAAGCAGATTTAATTGAGAGGAAATAATGGTTTGAGAATTTTGGTGAAGACTTTTCTGGAAATATATTTGAGGGTTTCTGATGTTAAGTCTGATGATGATTTTTAAGCTTCAAATAGTTTTATATAACTTTGTATTTTTAATTTATATTTATTTTATAGCACATTACTAGCAATTAACCTAATTTCACCACTATTTTGACTCTTTAGAATATTCTCAGACAGTTCTGCTTTTTCAGGGTCATAATTGACTGAGAAGTAAGAAAGGGGAACTTGAGGAGGAGAGCACCTATCCTGGTTCCTGGGTTCGGGGTTGAGGGATAATCATGGGGTAGGGGCATGTATTGATCAAGACATTTCTTCCCGATCACCACCAGGTGGCTCCATTGGCCCAGAATGACTGGGTTTCTACCCAGAATCAGAAAGAAGGGAGGCTTTGAGAGCTCACGTGTTGTGAGGGTAGAATAGGGGAACTTGGGGAGGGAGTCCGATAATCTTGTACCTTTTCTTCCTTCTAGTTTAGAGATTTTTGTAAATTGAATGTTTATAAAGCAGGGAATGAAGCACGTGATGAAGTTATTTCTGTTATTTCATCTGATAATTTTTATTGTTTTTTTCTTTTTTTTCTTTCTGTACCTGTAGTTCCTTCAGAAACAGGTAACATTTTTCTAACAGTCACTTTGTATTCTTGCATCTTGCCTTTATAATGCTTTTATTTCTTACCATAGAAAATAATGGGAAGTTAATATACTCTGATGTATGGCATTGGGAAATCAACATGCAAACTCCCATAATTGCAGTTAGGTTGCAGCCAGTTGATTTTCTGAACTTTGCAGAAATTCCGGCTACAACATTGTACTGTGTGATACCAACCATGTTTTTAAAAAACCCAAACATGGCTGTTAATAAAACAACATTTTTAAAATTTGCAGTAGTGGATAATGGTAACAGTGTAGAATGGAATTGGAAGGCCTTGCTTCCTTCTAGCTAATAACACAGTGCTGATCTGAAATAAAGTGTTCATGAGCAGGGAGTTCCCCAGCATTCTGACATTGTGGCCTCATTTTGTGCTGACTTCGTTTCTGCACATTGTTCCCTACGCTCTTTACTCATCATCAACGAGAGACTTTTCTTTGGGGGAAATTTTAAAAGAATATCATTCCTTATTAAGGGAACACTTTTGCATTTTCCCTTCCCCCATTTCTGCCTTGAAAGAAAACCATAATGCTAAGTAAAAACATGTAAAAGGAATAGTTCATTCCTTTTACAAGTTTGGTATTGTAAACAAAAGATGTAAGATGAAAATGTACTATTGAAAGAAATAGGTTACTGAATAAATGGCCTCTTACTACAACCTAAACTGTGATCAGCAGAATAAAACTTAGTTCAGTGAGGTTTGCTTTTTCACCTTGGCTCCCACTGAGGGAGCCCTTCTGTTTGTTTAGAATAATATTGATGATAAAAGTTATTTAAGCTATTTTTGTATATTTCAATCTCTCAATTTTATGTCAGCTCAGCTATCTCTAGTCTTTCCTGAACACTTTGCCATACATACCTGCAGTGAGAAAAAGTCCATTTACGTGGTTCTATGAAAAAATCCATTGCTGCTTTAAGCTTTAATTTTGTGAATAAAAACAATGCTATTTTTAATGCTGGATTTCCACCTAAATATATGCTTTATTCACATAAACAGATGCTTTTCAAAAACTAGTGCGATTAAAACATTAACAGGATCTTAACTATAAATTAATAATCCTGTTGCTTTTTGCAGAAGATAACATGACTGGTTTGGAATTTTCCTGTAGCCTGATTGTCTGTTCTAGTCTTGTGAAAATTAAAGTAGGGAATTTTAGCTTCCTAATGTAAGTTACCGTTTGATATTTTCTTGGAGCATTTCTTGAAAATACACATGGCAGAATTAATTTTTACCAAGAATTTGTATAACTTTAGGATGATACAGAGTAGGGCTTGACTCAGGTGAGTGTCTTGTAAAGCCACATTTTTAGGACCAGCAGAGGCTTTCATCTGAAGATGGCATCATGAAGACAGCATCAGCTGGTCCGAACCCCTTAGAAAGCCTTTCCCAATGCAGCCATCTTCCAGTGACTGCTGCACCCCACTCCCAGCTGAGGTGTGCTGCTCTGGGGACTCCCCTCTGTACATTCTTGGCTTGTACAATTGCTAGTGGTGGGAGGCATGCTGCTGGTAGAGCTGGCATCTAAGCCCGATGGTACCATTATGCTTTTATTCCCTAGTGTGTGCACACACCTGTGCACACCCATGCACCCCTAGTTTGGGGTGAGAGGAGGAAAGAGCTAGTTAGACTTGTAGTGCCATTCCTAAAATTCCTGGCTCGAATTTCTTATTTTGTCATCACTTAGCCCACTAAGGAGCAGGTGATAGGTATAGAAGCAGTACCAAATCAAAAATCCCTCTGGAAATGGCTCTTTTGAAGAAGACGCAGATGCTGATTGTTCCTTTCCTCCTTTTCCTTGGTGGCAGACTGCAGTAAGGGTGGGGGCACAATGACTGGGAGCCAGTCCTCTCTAGCAGAGCCAGATCAGCAGACGTGTCAGTGCCCAGCCCTGTGCTAGACGATACCTTGTGGATCCAGTCATTTAAATGCAAGCGTTTACCTCCAGACCATTTTCTAATTCTAACATTGCCCAAGTGGACCTTGATTTAGCTGGATCCTAACCCCCCAAGTAGAGGGAAATTTTCTTTGCTGGATAGTTATAGATAGTGCCTGTCAGTTGAACATAGTGATGCTACGTTGTTTTCACAAGCTAGTTGTAGTTGTCCTCAGGAACATTAAGAGAGGAGGAGAGGGCACAAGTGAGAAAGAGTTGGTAGGCCTGCTGCCTGCAACTTTTGGGGACAGGTAACACTGCAGGGCCTGCACTTTGGTAACAGGTGGCTATAGGGAAGAATGGTGCCTGTGAAGGGATGAGCCATTTAGAATAGCTTCAGTTACTAATGTCAAGAATATCTTAGGGTACTGATACTTGCATATAGATAATATGTTCAGAAAGTTAAAAAATCTTAGGTCTGGCTGCAGAAGCTCTGAGGGTATCTCTTAAGTACTGGGTTCATTAAACAAGAGGTCTTGTTTTAGGTGAATGGATAGAAATTTTCCAGATAACTTCTACAACACAGAGTAACTAATTTTGATATAACTTAATGACTTGTGAATACATAACATTTATGTGGCTTAAAAGTATATGGGAATATATACCTTCATTAATAATTACCTGTGATGCCAATTAAGTTTTTTTGAAGGCTATAGTATTAGGAGCATTAAACATCTGAAAGCATATTGTTAATGAGTATTATTTTTTTCTGTATTAGAGATTCCTTTTTCATAATTATTTGTTAGCATACATCTTTGTTGATAATTTTTTCTTTGTTGATAATTTATGTGTATATAATGTAGTTTATTGTCCAGTTGCATGATCTTTAAACCAAAAACATCCTTTACAGATGCTTTTACTGATTCTGCAATCAGTGCTAAAGTGAATGGTGAACACAAAGAGAAGGACCTGGAACCCTGGGATTCAGGTGAACTCACTGCCAATGAGGACCTAGAAGCTTTGGAAAATGATGTTGTAAGTAATGTGTTTGGATCAGTATCAGACTATGGCCACATGATGTGATATGACATCCTGTCACTTGGTTTTAACTTAAGTATGCTGTTGTTATAAGTATATTTAAAGCAGCAGTTTTATTATGTAAATATAGACTGTCATCTGTATTTCCACCATCCCCACCTCAGGGCAGTAAATACAGAAGATGTTTTTTTGGGATGCTTACAAATTATTTCTCTGTTTTTAAAGTAAGTCATAATAAGCAACTTACAAATTTAAATTGGAAACCATGGGAAACTGGAAATGCCACCCTACTTTGCTTTGAGTACTCTGCCCCAAGAAGGCAGCCCAAGGCAAGTGGTGTAGTATCTTGTCTGCTGATTTTAGGTGAGGTCCAAGTATAACCTTAGGCTTCTCTGAGGAAGCCTATTATTAAGGTATATAGTTAGGTGACATTAGAATTAAAGCAACAGGTACATCTCTTAATCTTAAATTAGGATTATTCTCCACAAAAATCTATTTTTAAAAGTCTCTTGGCAAATATTTTTACTTTTCCTATAACATATCTGTAAGTCAAATGTTTAAGAAAGACTCTACTTTTAGGATTCTGTAAATTAATTTTCTAAACTGTAAAGATACAAAGCAAAATCTCTTGCCAAAAATGAGTGTTTAGTTATCAAAATTTAAATTGGATGAAGACTCTTCTATGGAATATTACAGAGAAGTCTTTATAAACAAATCTGTTTTATCTTTTAAGTCATTGTTCAGTCATAAATACATAGGAAACATCATTATTTGGATGTGATGTAGGCAGCACATCATTATTAATTTTCAAACTTTGAAGAAGCATATATAACCTAATGTGAAGGTTCTGAGGCCTGTGTAGCACATCACTTGTGTGGAGGGTATGGAGAAATAGGCACTCCTTTTTTAAAATTGATTTTAGAGAGAGAAAAAAACAAAAAAAAAAACATCGATTTGCTGCCCCACCCATTCCTTCATTCGTTGATTGATTCTTGTGTGTGCCCTGACCGGGGATCAAACCTGTAACCTTGATGTATTGAGATGACACTAACCGACTGGGCTACCTGGCCAGGCAGGCACTCTTTTTTTTTTTTTTTTTTTTTTTTTTTTTAAATGATAGGCAGAAAAATTGATAGATGCTTTCTAGAGAGCATTCAGGCAATATCAATCAAAATTTAAAATACACATACACTTTGTCTAGCAGTTCCAACTCTGAGAATTTATTTTGCCCTAATATATTCATAAGATGGTCATATAATTATGTATGAGGATTTTTTTGGCAGCCATTTCTGATAGTGCAAAATTGGTTACATCCTCACTGTCCATTAGAAGAGTGTGGGTTAAGTGCATTTATTGTACCTCTGTTCAATTGAAATACTGTATGTCCACTAAAAAGAATAGTATTCTGATGTGGAAAGATACACAAGGCTTAAAGAAAAAGCAAGTTTTAGAACAAGAAGATCAATCCTATTTGAAATTTTTAGGAGAGCTGATTATATTCTTATATATGCATAGGGACTGTCTAGATTAAGCCCAAGAAGTTGTTAATAGTGGTTATGCATGCCAGGATTGGAAGCCATTAACTTTGTTGGATGCCTTTCTGCACAGTTGAGATTTGTTACATGGAGCACACTACTTAAGTAATTTTAAAGCCTCCGTAGGTAACTGATTCCCTGTCCATGTGTTAGGACTAAAGGGTTGTGGTAGTGGTGGAATTATATTATAGTTTTATCTGGATTAGCACAGAAAGACCCAGAGTTGGTGGTTGACTTAGAGGCAAGCTTCAGTGTTAATGTTGTCATCAACATTGCTTGGGTGATTCTGTGTTCTCTCTTCTAGATGGATAATGATTGAGTACTGTATATGGCCTATTCTATCAGTCAGTCTTTAAAAGAGGAATTGAAGTACCATGTTTTTTGGACTATAAGACACACTTCCCCCAAATTTCGGAGGAAAGGGGGAGTGCGTTCTTATAGTCCGAATGTAGCTTACCTGGCTCGCTGTGGTGGTGGTGGGGTGGAGCGGGATCACAGGTTATTAAATATTTTACCACATTTTTTGCTTCAAAATTTTTTCCCTATTTTCTTCCTCTAAAACCTGGGTGCATCTTATGATCCGGTGTATCTTATAGTCCTAAGAGTATGGTAATAGAGAGTAGTGATTACTGAGACATTAATATTCACCAGTGAAGATTTTTTGTGCCTCTGCCCCTGATTCGTTGATTCTTATAGATTAAAGAATGCAGTTAAAAAAAATACGTAGTTTAGCTTTGGAGTATGGTAGCTTCCTCATAGAATTGTAGAGTTATCTATACTGAGATTACAGGTTAGGGCACCAAGCCCTAGAACCTCCTTGTTGAGGACCCACAGCTACTGATGGAAAAGCTAGTTCTCAAACCTAGCTCTTGTGACTTTGTACAGTGGTTACTTGTTCACTCTGTCATGCTGCTTTCCCTTTGGGCATGCCCAGGAGGGTGGGGACAATGGCAGGGATCTAGTACCATGCTCCACCTCAAAGCAGTGATGTAGGGGGAAAGCTTTAGCTTCTCCCTTCCTTCCCCCCAAACACTGGGAATATTTTTGGCCATCAGAAAACACCACTTGTCTCACACAGACCTGATGATCGGTCAACTCGAAGATTTCCAGTGAATACCCTATAGAAAGATGTCTGTCAGGGCACAACGCACTCTTGAGTTGGCCTGTGTACACTGGGGCATACTTTCCACTTCTTTTCAAATGGCACCCGTTTCCTGGCTTCTTTTCTTTTTCTGTACCTGAATAAAACTTGCTTTACTCTCAAAAAAAAAAAAAAAAGAAAGATGGCTGTAAGGGAATAGGGAAAGGAGAGAATCCTGACTTAAAGGCTCATATTTTATGAAGTTACAAATATTCTAAGTTTTTACTGACAGCCTCTCAAATAATTGTTTTATATAATTATTTACCAACTTGTAGGGGTTGATGTGGAAGGAAAGTTTCTCCTAAAAACATTTCTAGTCCTGACCAGTATGGATCTGTTGGTTGGCCATCATCCCCCAAAGCAAAAGGTCAGCAGTTCAGTTCCTGGTCAGGGCACATGCCTGAGTTGTGGGTTCATTCCCAGGTCAGGACACATTCAAGAGGCTACTGATCAATTTTTCTCTCCCTGTCTTTCTCCCTCCCTTCTCCTCTCTCTAAACAAAGCAAAACAAAAAAACATTTTTTAAAGGTTTTATTTATCTATTTTTAGAGAGAGGGAGAGAAAGCAATGTGTGGTTGCCTCTTGCGTGCCCCCTACTGGGCACCTGGCCTGCAATCCAGGCATGTGACCTGACTGGGACTTGAACCAGTGACCTTTCGGTTTGCAGGCCAGCAGTCAATCCACTGAGCACACCGGCCAGGGCCAAAAAAAACATTTTTAAAAGAATATTTTGCCTACATTTTTAATTTGCTAGATTGTGCTGGTATAGTATGATATTGTTAATGCAGATATTGATTATAACTGAATTAAGACAAATATTTTGTCATTTTAAAAAATGAGCTTCATTTTTTTCTAGTCTAATGGATGGGATCCCAATGATATGTTTCGATATAATGAAGAAAACTATGGTGTAGTGTCTACGTATGATAGCAGTTTATCTTCATATACGTAAGTTTAAACAGTTTGCTTTTATGTATTTAGTGCATTTGTCTTTATTATCAACTTAAATTATGATGTTGAGTAAATGTTTCTGTTGAATTTTAAATAAAACAATTCTGTGAAAGCATTATCCTGTTACTGCCTAAGTTGATAAATTCCCATTAAAACAGAATAAATGTAGTTTACCTGCACTCTAAATTTATGCTTTGAAGAAATTTTATTTTTGTTATGTTTTTAAATTGTAAAAACTAAATGTTCAAGTGTAGAGGTTATGGGGGAATAGTCAATTTAACCAGGTTTGAAAATGTTATATTCCTCTAGGGAAAGGGTAACAACATAATTCAAATTTTTATTTACAAATAAATAGATCACTGTAACTCTCTCACAGTTTTACCAGAGTTTTATTTCAAGCTCTAAATTTCCCTTAACAGTCGATTGTGACAGATATATAAACTATGACTTTAAAACACTCACTTTGCTTTTTCTTTTCCCCATGTTTCAGGGTGCCCTTAGAAAGGGATAATTCGGAAGAATTTTTAAAACGAGAAGCAAGAGCAAACCAATTAGCAGAAGAAATTGAATCAAGTGCCCAGTACAAAGCCCGGGTGGCCTTGGAAAATGATGATAGGAGCGAAGAAGAAAAATACACAGCAGTTCAGAGAAATTCCAGTGAACGTGAGGGTCACAGCATAAACACTAGGTATTTAAAGAAAAGCATGATGCAGTATTTTGGATACACAATTCAAGGTCTGCGTGACAAGGCGTATTACTATATTTCATCTTCCTTTAATGTCGTTTAGGTAGAGAATGCAAACGGAATTGGTTCAAGGCTCTATTAAAGAAAAGATTATAGAAATCTTGGAAAATACTTTGAGAGCCTGAGCTCTGTGGAGCCAAGTGTTGGATAACACTATGAGTAAGCCAAGGTCTGGAAGAGCTCATTTAGATTAGAGGTGTGTTCACAGTACTAGGAATGTCCGGTGTGCAGAGGAACTGGCAGAACCTGTAGGGTCTGAGGAAGTGACATTTTGTGATAGGGTAGTGAATCTGTCTGTCACTCAAAGAGAAATGAGAGAGAATTCCTCACGTGGTGAAAAGATGTGTGAGAGAACCCAGCCAGCGGAGGAAAAGGCTAGTCTTTCATGTTTCTGGGATACAGGGTGAGTGTCAACAGTGTGATGGTGGACACTGGTGATAGGGACAGAGGTAGCAAAGGACTTTGCATTTCATACTGAAAGAGCACCTTGTAGGCAGGGGATTATGTAAGGAAACTCTGGGACATTGAGAACTGGCTGAAACATGGAGATCAGTTAATTTTTTGAAGTCATGCAAGGGTGAGCACCTGGTAACTAGCTAGACCAGGGGTAGCAATAGCACGATTAGAAAAACCAGGGGCGATCCTGAGGTTTATTTGATAGCTGAGTGAACTGATGGTTGTACTGGTAATGGAGCTAGAAAACATGGAGCAAGTTTGAGGGGAGACACAGTGAGTCCATTTGTGCAGTTTTTAAAAAGATTTTATTTATTTATTTTTAGAGAGAAGGGAAGGGAGGGAGAGAAACATAAGGTGTGGTTGTCTCTCACCTGCCCCCTACTGGGGACCTGACCTGGCCTGCAACCCAGGCATGTGCCCCGACTGGGAATGGAACTAGCTACCCTTTGATTCACAGGCCTGTGCTCAAGCCACTGAGCTACACCAGCTGGGCCTATTTGCCTAATTTATTGCACTTGAGGGTCTAACGGCTCTTTTGTTTATTTATTTGCAAATGTGTTGAAAAGCACCTGCTGTGTACCTGTTAGAGTAAGATACATATCCTGTTTTAAGACACTCATAGCTGAGAGTCTGGTGATTCGAATTAAAGTGTTCATTGGGAGATGCCGAAACTGGGCAACTGGCAGTGAGGATTGGGGATTCATTAGCATTGCTGCTATTAAAGCCGTGAAAAGCCACGAATAGACACAGAGAGAAAAGGTCTCAGAGGAAACAGAGAGAAAGCCAACGAGGAAGAAAGTTTCAGGAAGATAGACCATGATAGATAGAATCAGCCAGGTAAGAGGCCAAGTGGATTAGAATGAACATGCAGCTGTTAAACTTTGTGCTTAGGAAGGAGAGTCTGAGGGAAAGGAGAGGCTGGAGGCTAGAACTCGGGGCAAAGTGGGAGAAAAAGGTTGTCTGGGAGTGAGGCAGATTGGTTTAGTGTTTAACCTTTTTATAACAAGAGTTCCCTTCTTCCTATATTACTTTAAGGTTTGTTTCATTGGCCTGGTACCTTTTAGGATAAGATAATTTAGAGGATCTCTCATTTTCAGGGAAAATAAATATATTCCTCCTGGACAAAGAAATAGAGAAGTCATATCCTGGGGAAGTGGGAGACAGAATTCACCGCGTATGGGCCAGCCTGGATCGGGCTCCATGCCATCAAGATCCGCCTCTCACACTTCAGATTTCAACCCGAATTCTGGTTCAGACCAAAGAGTAGTTAATGGAGGCAAGTATTTTGACCAAATTCGTCAAATGTCATTGATCAAATATACAGCTTTCTAAATATTCACATGTTTACATGATGATAAGAATGTGCACACCTTTAATGATTTCTGTAAAGTAGTTTTCACTTCAAAAATTAATTTAAATTTACCTGATGGGTAATTAGTAAAATTAGTAAAAATTAGTGTAAGTCATTGGAATGTATTTAACATGATGTATTACACCTGTATTAAGATAAGGTGCTAAAATTAACCAAAGACATTGGCAAGTATCTTCACTTGGCAAAAAAATAAAATTAAAAAAACCTTCCACATACAAAGAAATTGGAAACTTGGGTATGTTCTCAATTTGAAAAATACTTGGTGATAAAATTATTTACACAAAATTTAAATGGAAAATTCTAACCTGTGTGGAACACTCAGTATTAATAGAGATTTATTTTTATTTACTGTGTGCTTATACATTTACATTCTGCTTACTTTAAGAAAGTTTAGAGGGGATTTCTAACACAAGACACGACCAAGAGTCATGTGAAGAAAGTGAAGAGTGAAATGTGCTTAAAAAACAATAAAAACAACTCTCAGTGTAATAGTGGATATTGTAGTTGAGCATAAGTAAAAGAAACTTGCATCTTTAGTAGGAAGACCTTTTTCTCCTCTAAGAGTCTAGATTGACTGTAGCCCATCGGTCATGGGTCTTTCATTTGAGTCTGGGATACTAGACAGCAGTACTGTAGACAGTATGGAAATGCAGTACTTAATAATATGATAGCATGTTACTAATTTGGGGGGCAAGTGGGCACTCAATTTTATGTATTTAAATTTGGAAAGTTAAGAGGAAAAATAGAGAACTCCAAGTTTCCAATTTCATTTATTTTCATTGAGTCTTTCTCCAGAATTCCTCTCCAAATGAACACTCTTGAGTATTTCCGTACTTCGTAATGGGGATGAGATTTCTTTGCTCACTGAGTAAAAAATTTTAGTTGTTCGTGAACAGAATTTTCAAAATAAAAAACCTGAAGGGGGCTGGGAGATGTGCGATACTCAAGTGTGTGGAAGCCTGTGGAGAGGAGGCTGGACCGTCACGTACGTGCCGTGCCGCGTTTGCGAGTCAGCGGCGTTCTGACCCGCGCGCATCCCTGTCAGCGCCAGCTTCTTTGGTCAGACTGCTCTGTAGTTGCATTGCTTAGTAAGCAGTCTCTTAGATAAGTTAATCTCTCTCAAATAAAAACTGCGTAATATATAATTATACAGCAGGTCCCACATTTCCTGATTTGAAAAGATTAAAATGTTTTTTGAAAAGGCAGTTACTGTTAACCTTTGTCACTCCTGTGACTCGAGAAAATAGTGTAAATAATGTTTTATTTCTGCTTAAATGAACTTTTGCTTAATGAGACTTCAAACGGAACCTTACGTGTACGCTAGATGAAAATCACAGATGGCTATGAGAAACCAGCATTTTTAATGGGATTTTATAGCTGCTGCTTATTTTCATATGTCTCAAAAGCTAAAACTAATGTAAATCGTATTCCTGAGTTTTTGTAATTTATTGTGTGAAGTTATCTAGTATATGTAATACTCCTGTAATCTATTGATTACTCAGAAACAGTTGTAGAAGCAGGATTAATAGGCAAAGTCTTAACTGTCTTCTTCAGTAGTATGTGTAGATCCTAATTAACCCTTTGGGAACGTGTATTCATTTAAACAGACTTACTTTGAAGGAGGTTAAAGTAAAATGTGAATTTATGTCAGTTTAAGTTATGCTAAAACTTACCACAAATCAAATGACTGTCCTCAAAGGGTTAAAATGTACAAGAAATCATTTTTATCATTTTACTTTTTTTCTGTTTACTTTTTTCCCTCATTTTTTTCTTTAGTTTTTATACTTTCCTTCATATCATTTGTTCTGTCAGGTGTTCCCTGGCCATCGCCTTGCCCATCTCCTTCCTCTCGCCCACCTTCTCGCTACCAGTCAGGTCCCAACTCTCTTCCACCTCGGGCAGCCACCCCTACACGGCCGCCCTCCAGGCCCCCCTCGCGGCCATCCAGACCCCCGTCTCACCCCTCTGCTCATGGTTCTCCAGCTCCTGTCTCTACTATGCCTAAACGCATGTCTTCAGAAGGTACAATACCACAATTTGTTCATGTTTTTGTTTGTCTTTGTTTAATTCCTATGTGAGTTTATAATTAGAAAAGTTTCCTCTTCATTATTTGATAACCTATAATTTCCGTGTTTTAACTTTAGTTTATTAAACTATTTCTATTAACCTTTTGTTCATTAGAGAGAAATTTGATAAAATGCCATGTGAAACTGTGAACTATCCTGAATTGTAAGCATGGGGTTTATCTCTGCCTGGTAATCCGTTACCAGGGATTACTGGGAGGGATCTGTTACTCGGGCTTCTCTGTAGCGCCAGAAGGCCTGGCCCAGGGCCTTCTCCCTCCCAGTTCGCACTGTGTAAGGTGGCTAATGGCAGACAGTGAGGTTTCTTCAGCCAGCCTCGGACTTACTGCAGAACCTGTTCATTTCACACCTCCTTGGCCCAGGTGCTAGTGAACTGACCTGTTGGCCGTAGGCAGGAGTGGTGGTTTAGGGGTACTTTTTGAAAGGGAGAGTCCATGTAGCTGCCGTTGTGTGTCAATCCTTAGATTACAGTCGTGTTTGGTTTCATGTTTGGGGAATTTAAAAAATTAGCTTTGCAATATTTTATAATGAAAGTCTACTTGAATCTGGAAGAAGTTCTTGATTTAATAAAAACCATGTATGAATTTCAATCTTTTAAGTATTTTTTGCCCTTCTAAAAAAATAAAATCCTGTAATTCTTATTCAATATTTGATGCTAATTCACCGTTGCTACATATCAAATATGTGGATATGTTGTAGAAAGGTCACAGTTTAATTTAAATGCAGTGCATAAACTTAAAACCTGTGTTCTGAGTGATAATGTCCTTTTGATGTTCAGATATATGTGTTAAGATTTTAATCGGATTTGTTCATTAAAATTGGCATTGATACAGCTAATGTTGAGACTGGTATGGTCTTCTGGCATAAAGCGCTTCCCTGGAGAAAATTGTGTTGGCCACTCTTTGATAAGTTGTTGCTATCCAGGCAGGGAGGTCATGGGATCCTGACTAAAGAGGCTCACCTTCAGCAGCACGCTGCACTGACCATCAAGGTGACTTCCTTACTCAAAAGTGCCTGTATTGGTGGCCACTACCCAAGAAGCTAACTTCCATCTAAGCGTTTGCTACAGTCCATTGTTTAAATACGTGATGTTCGTATCATGAGAATATGTTAGATAAATCAGGACTCCTCAGTGAGTGCGAACATCTTCATGACAGTAGGATGTAAGGACTGCTTCTGCAGAAGTACACCTTCTGCGTATTCAGGGAAGCTACATTCAAGGTTTCCTCTTAACTAACTTGAGTTAAAGAGTTAGAATGTGTTACGTAGTTAGGTGACACTGAAGCATTTTTTAAGTGTGAACCTCAAAATTAAAACTATTAAATATAGTGGTTTTCTGTGCTTAATAGAGGAGAGTATGTTTTGCTTCTGTATTTGCTATATTACCAAAAAGAATGCATTTTTTAAAGTTGTACTTCGATTTTCTTGAGCTATGCCATCCTACATTATCAGTCTTTTCCTAATAGAGATGTAAAAAAATATGTAAATACCCAATTCTTAATCATCCCTTGTTATACATCATTCCTGTCCCCAGTTGAAAACTATTCTATATAAGATTAACATTCTTTTTAAGATTGTATCCATGATTAAATTCCTATTGAGGATGCAAATTAATGTGACATTAAAAAAAGTGTGGCAGCAAAGGCGAGGGTTCGAAGCCTGGGCTTCGACGTTAGGATGAGTTGTGTCCAACGTTAACTCTGTCCGGATTCTCTGATGAGAGCCGTTCTGTACAGTTTTCACCAGTGGTGTTGGACAAAAAGCACAATCTTCTTTAGAAATAGAAATCATTACTGAGGTGGCAGAATCAACAACATAGAATTTGGATAATTCATAGGGTACAGATTTCTTCCCTAAAAGTCAGTTATTCTGGTTTTAAAAGTCATGCTTTAACAGTAGAATTTTCAGCCCATAGCCTGTTGAATCTGAGGAGCTGCATGCAGGCAAGGGGTAGTCTAAGCCATGGGTTGTAAAACTGATCACCATGGCAGGAGAGGGAGCCAGACTAGGCTTTTGGAGAAATTTAAGGAGGGTGTGTGCGTAAATTTTAATAACACAAAAACATATAGGGATTAATAGGGTTTTTTGTTTTAAAATTTTTTTATAATTTTAGAATATAGAAAATTTGAGGGAAAAAGTTAAAAGGATATGGTAAAATAAAAATTATTTCGTCATGTAGCCGTAACTTCTGTTAACGTTTTTTATTATACTTACAAATAATAATTATAGGTTAAACACATGGCTCAAATCTTTGAAGAGTTCTGACATCTCATTGATTTCTTACCACCAACTTTATCCCTTTAAAAACAGAGATAAAATTTATTTGTAAAACTTTGTGGCATTCTACAAAGTAATTCTGAAAGAATACCACCAAAAATATGTATGGCTTGCTCCCCACCCCCTTTTTTTTAACCAAGGAAAACAGAGAATGAATGAATATGAATGGAATATGTGTGAATGGGGGTGTGTGTGTATTTAGCACAAAAGTTGTACTGATGGACATTGTGGCATTTATGTCATGTTCACTGTTCCTTTCTTAGGGCCTCCAAGGATGTCCCCAAAGGCCCAGCGACACCCTCGAAATCACAGAGTTTCTGCTGGGAGGGGTTCCATTTCCAGTGGCCTAGAATTTGTGTCCCATACCCCACCAAGTGAGGCAGCTGCCCCTCCAGCAGCAAGGACCAGTCCTGCAGGGGGAACCTGGTCATCAGTGGTCAGCGGGGGTAAGTAACACTTGGCTTAGAGCATATGACGGTGTTTATTTTGTAATTCTATTATAGTAAGAAGGGCAGTGCTCAAGCTGTTTGAGGAAGTGTGAGTAGTGTATATATTAAAAATGAAGTAACCAGGAATTGGAAACGATGTATTTTTTATTCTGGGCTCCACAACTTACTTCACCTTATGTTAAAGCAAATTCTGTGATCACTCTGAATTTCAGTTTTCTCAGTGAGTAAAATAATTTTTGCTGAGTCTACTTTATGGACTTGTGACAAGATTCATATGATACTCATAAGTATGAATATACTTTTTATAAAGTACCACTGAAATTTAAGTCAAATACAAAATGTTGCAATGTTTGGAGGGACTGCGTTTCTGTTCTTACTGAGGCTTACATGCTGTGTGTTTCTATAGCATCTGTCTATGGCACTGATTCCTGACTGTACTTCCCTTGTGAGGAATGTTAAACATACATGAAGGACTCAAGTTTTATTTGTGAATAGCCTGAGGAATGTGCTGACAGCAGCTATAAAAGTGTAAAAATTACACTTTGACAAGATCTTATCATTAAACTAAGATTGCTTTTGCTACTTACGTTTTGCTTTCATGGTAACTGTGGAGAGTTAGATCAGTTAACAAAATAGAATTTCTAAATATCTTTATTTCTTAATTTCTGCCATTAATCATTTGACATACTCAGGTGATGTAGAAGTCAATTTTGAGAGTAAAACATGATTATAGAAGTGAAATAGTAAAAACGTAGTTGTTAGAAACATACATAGGCCTGGTCAGTGTGGCTCAGTTGGTTGGAGCATTGTCCTGTAGACCAAAAGATTTCAGGTTCGATTCCTGGTTGGGGTGTGCATGGGAGGCAACCGATTGATGTTTTCCTCTCTCTCTCCCCTTGGAATCAATAAATATGTATTTTTAAATTTTTTTTTTTTTTTTAATACACATAGCCCTGGCTGGTGTGGCTCAGTGGATTGAGTGCCAGCCTGCGAACCTAAGGGTCTCTGGTTTGATTCCAGTCAGGGCACATGCCAGGGTTGTGAGTCAGGTCCCCAGTTGGGGGTGTGCAAGAGGCAATTGCTGTATCTCTCGCACATCGGTGTTTCTCCCCCTCTCTTTCTCCCTCCCTCCCCCTTTCTCTACAAATAAATAAAATCTTCTAAAAAATACACACAGAACAGTGTAACAAGCTTGTTTTTTACACTAATTAGAAAAATGGTAATTATTCAATAATAGTTTCCCTCTGTGATCCTGTGACTCAAAAAAGTAAAGAACCACCAATGTGAAGCAAATTGAACCATTTTCTCTAAACCTTTGAATCTGAGCTCTGTAAATGGGCTTATAATGGAATATGAAACCTATTAGATACTTACTTTGAAGTTGTCGCATAGAAACCCCTGCTTGGGTTATCTTCCCTTCTTGACTAACTTGATCCCTGGTTTCTTCAGATACTGCAGAATGGGTCTTGATGTGGCAAGAAAGAACATATAGGACTGACTGGCTACAAGCTGCTAAAAGGTGTTTGAGTTGATTATTGGAAGGAGAAATGGATAAGCCTAATTCTTAGGTGTCCTGCACATGTACTTTTTTAAAGGAAACCATCTCACTTCTTAGTAGAGAATATTGCTATCTTTATTTTTTAAAGTGGCATTTATCTTGCCTTAGAAATCCAGTTTCTAACTTCATTTAATATACTACTGCCTTTAGAAGTAATATATTTAGTTAGGAGAAAAACTACAGTTGTACTTAGGTATTAGTATATTAATCACCACTACTATTCGTAGGACCTTGGAAAAGAAAAATTACGTGATACGATAAAGAGTAATTGGGAATGGGGGTCACATGGGACTGTTTTTATCTAGGTCTTAAAAGAAGCCTCTTTGAGGACGTGCCATTGGAGCTGAGAATGTAATGAATAACTTTTCTTTTTCTTCTAGTTCCAAGATTATCCCCCAAAACTCACAGACCCAGGTCTCCCAGACAAAACAGTATTGGAAATACTCCTAGTGGACCAGTTCTTGCTTCTCCCCAAGCTGGTATTATTCCAGCTGAAGCTGTTGCTATGCCTGTTCCAGCTGCATCTCCTACACCTGCCAGTCCTGCATCCAACAGAGCTGTTACCCCATCTATTGAGGGTAGGTAAGAAAGGGCTTCCAGGTCCATAATACCATTTGTAGAGTGCAGTGTTATTATGGGTTGAACATTACATGAAAAATGCAATGTTTTATTCAAAGGTGGGTATTTGTGTGCACATTTAAAATTTTATGTAAATGCGAAGTGAGCTGTTTAAGTAATGCTGCTAATTTCATGTGTTATTCCTGAATGTCTTGTTAAGAGAGATAACGTTGCTGAGTAGTAAATATTAATATAAAGTAAATTACTGGTATTTCATATGTTGACAAAGGAGAAGAAAGCCTTCTTAAATGGAAATAATCTTTTCCAAAAACATAGGAGATAAAAATGGTTGAATATTTTCCCATTTTACTTTTCTATCATGTATATAACTTTGAATTTTTTTTAATATTATCTTCTAGCTAAGGATTCCAGGCTTCAAGATCCAAGGCAGAACTCTCCTGCAGGGAATAAAGAAAATGTAAAGCCTAATGAGACATCACCTAGCTTCTCAAAAGCTGAAAATAAAGGTTAGAGCTTAAAAAGTATTTAGGTATAACTATAGAAACATGAAGGAATATGTCTAATCTCATGCCTGATGTAAAGTATTTTTAATTAACACTTCTTCTTAATATTATGTATATTTAGATGCATAATTTAGCAAATTCCAAAGTCCATAATTATTAAAATTTTTATTATTTTGATAACAGAATTTATTTTCACTTCTAACATCCCATCCTAAAAGAATTTTAAGTTAAAGATTAGAAATAAATCTGTATCTAACAATTATTAATTTTACAGGTATATCACCAATTGTTTCTGAGCATAGAAAACAGATTGATGACTTAAAGAAATTTAAGAATGATTTTAGGGTAAGTGTTGCATTTGAATTTTGTTTATTTTTCATTGTTTTTTTTTAATCATTTTTTAATCTTTCGATTGTAGTTGACATACATTATTAATGTTTCAGGTATACACTTAAGTGATTAGACATTATGTGACTTACTAAGTGATCATCCTGATCATTTTTGCACCCATCTGACAACATACCCAGTTATTAGAATATTATTGATTATATTCCCTATGCTCTACTTTACATCCCCATGACTATACTGTAACAACAATTTGTACTTCTTTTTTTAATGTTTTACTGATTATGCTATTACAGTTGTCCCATTTCTCCCCCCTTCATTCCCCTCCACCCTCATTCCCCGCTTTTTAGTTCATGTCCATGTGTCATAAGTTCTTTAGCTTCTACATTTCCCACACTATTCTTGCCCTCCACCTGTCTATTTTCTACCCACCGTCTATGCTACTTATTCTCTGTACCTTTTCCCCCCTCTCCTCCTCCCACTCCCCTGTTGCTAACCCTCCATATGATCTCCATTTCTGTGGCTCTGTTCCTGTTCTAGCTGTTTGCTTACTTTGCTTTTGTTTTAGGTATGGTTGTTAATAACTGTGAGTTTGCTGTCTTTTTACTGTCATATTTTTTATCTTTTCCTTAGATAAGTCCCTTTAACATTTCATATAATAAGGGCTTGGTGATGATGAACTCCTTCAACTTGACGTTATCTGAGAAGCACTTTATCTTCCCGTCCATTCTAAATGACAGCTTCGCTGGATAGTGCAATCTTGGATGTAGGTCCTTGACTTTCATGACTTGGAATACTTCTTTCCAGCCCCTTCTTACCTGTAAGGTCTCTCTTGAGAAAGCAGCTGACAGTCTGATGGGAAGTCCTTTGTAAGGTGACTATCCCCTTATCCCTTGCTCCTTCTAGAATTCTCTCCTTCATTTGAATCTTGGCTAATGTAATTGTGATGTGCCTTGGTGTGTTCCTCCTTGGGTCCAACTTCTTTGGGACTCTCTGAGCTTCCTGGACTTCCTGGTAGTCTATTTCCTTTGCCAGATTGGGGAAGTTCTCCTTTATTATTTGTTGAAATAAGTTTTCCACTTGTTGCTCTTCTTCTTCCCCTTCTGGTACCCCTATAATTCAGATGTTGGGATGTTTAAAAATGTCCTGGAGGTTCCTAAGCCTCTTCTCATTTTTTTGCATTCTTGTTTCTTCCTTGTTTTCTGTTTGGTTGTTTGTTTCTTCCTTCTGGTCCAGTCCATTGATTTTAGTCCCAGTTTTCCTCCCATCACTATTGGTTCCCTGTGCATTTTTCTTCATTTCACTTATTGTAGCCTTCATTTGTTCATCTAATTTGTGAGCAAAATCAACCAATTCTGTTAGCATCCTGATCACCGGGGCTTTGAACTGTGCATCTGATAGGTTGACTATCTCTTGGTTGCTTAGATGAATTAGCTCTGGGGCTTTGATCTGTTCTCCTGTTTAAGGCATTTTTGGGTTTTTGTTTTTGTTTCGGTCTGGTCACGGCTCTTATGTAGTGAGGGATGGAGCCTTAGGTGTTCTCCATGACACTGTATGTGCGGGCAGGGTCCAAGAGGGAACAGTGGTGTTTGTTCTGCTCTCTCTCGGATTCTCGTTCCTTTTGCCGCTTTCCCCAAGCAAATTGGGCCCTTCTGGTGCTGATTTCCATGTGGGTGGGTTTGTGTATGTTCTAGGACCTTGTGGGTCTCCAACGAACTCTCCTGTGAGGCTGGGAGTCTCTCCTGGCCCCTCACCCCACACAAGTGTTGTCAATCAGTGTTTTTAGGTTTTATTTCCTGGCGCTGGGGCCCTGGGTTCCTAGGTCTATCTCGCTCCCCATTTTTGCCTGGATTATCTATGCGCAAATGTGAACCCTCCTGGTCAGCCAGCCGCCTTGAGTGGCCTCACTGGGTCTACCTGTTGCCACCTGTGCCCAGGTCCACCAACCTCCACTTTTTCCTGCAGCGACTCCACCCCTCTTACCGATCTGGATGAATGGTTGTCGGACTTCTGCTATCAGTTCCAGTTGTTTTCTTGTTTCTAAATTTTTGTTGTCTTTAATTTTGGTTGTGTGAGGAGGCACAGTGTGTCCACCTACGCCTCCATCTTGGCTGGAAGTCCATTGTTGTTGTTTTTGCATTAGAATTTTAAAACATAAATAATTAAACATTACTAAGAACTATTCTGTGAGCTGTCTACTAAAATAGATTATATATACAACTACAAACATTGAACCGTGTGTATAGAAAGCTAAACACTCTTAATATTTTTTTTTTCCTTTTAGATTTTATTTATTTATCTTTAGAGGGGAAGGGAAGGAGAGAGGGAGAGAAACATCAATGTGTGGTTGCCTCTTGTATGTCCCCTGACAGGAACTGGCCTGGCAACCCAGGCATGTGCCCTGACTGGGAATCGAACCCCGATCCTTCGGTTCGCAGGCCCGCGCTCAATCCACTGAGCTACACCAGCCAGGGCTTTTTTTTTTTTTTAAGAAAGCTAAACATTCTTAAAGTTGTCTTTGCCTGTACTTCAATTAGAGTACCTAAAATCATGAGATTTGATAAGAACAATAAAAATATCAAATAAAGGAATACAATTTTGATGTTTGAAACTACGATAAGCTACCATTTGATATGTATTTGGTTAGTTTATTTGCTGAAGAGCAGAGCAAGGCCAAGGCATTAATTACCTGATGTGATGTGGCAAGTGGAAGATGCCCTCCTGCACTGTGGGCTTCTGCCGCGTCACAGATTGACGTTTTGTGCACGAATGTGTTGCGGTAGAAATCTTTGGTGGACTTACTGAACATACTCTAATCTCTCCTAGATAACGGTTTTCATTCTTTTACACAATATTTAATATACTGTGGATATCAAGGTACATTTTGAGGCCAACTCAAGAAATCATCCTGAAACTTAGCTTCTTAGAGGGGAAAAATCTGGTTTTCAGCCTTTTCCTAGCTGAAGTCCTCCTGACTACTTGTCCTGCTCAGCTGCATTCTCCTGCCAGAGCGAAGGGTTTCTTTCTTGTACCCTTCTTTTTACTGCATGTGAATAGACCCCTAAGCAGAAGGTGGTGTTACTTTGCATAATCTTCAGTTCGGTATCAATGATGTCATACTACAAGTATTCTTGCCCATTTGCTTTTGTTTCCTCAGCATTATTTTTCAGCCCCTTCTTAGAGCAAACTTGAGTTATTATCCTATGAAGGAAATTTTTTTTGCTTTGAAGCATATGAGTTAGTTTATTTTGAGCAGTCTTATGAGATAAAATTTACATATTATACAATTTAGCCATTTTAGAGTGTAATTCAGTGGTTTTTAGTATATTCACAGCTGTACAACCATCACCAAATTCAATTTTGGAACAGTTTCTTCATCCCAAAAAGAAGCCTCATATTCCTTAGCAGCCACTCCTCATTTGCTGTCAGGTACCCCTGTCCTCCCAGGCCTCCAACAACCACTAATCTAATTTCTGTGTCTCCGGATTTCCCTATTCTGGACAGTTGATAATAATGCAGTCACACAATATGTGGCCTTTTGTGACTGGCTTCTTTCATTGATCATAATGTTTTCAAGGTTCATTTATGTCAGAGCACCTGTCAGGGCTTCATTCGTGTTTACGGGTGAATCGTACGCCATTGCATGGATAGACCACTCGTTTTTCTGCTTATCAGTTGATGAGTCTTTGGGTTGCTACCATTTTACTATTGTGAATAATGCTGTTATGAACATTAGTGTACAGTTTTTCCGTGGACATGTTTTCATTTCTCCTGCGTGTATACATAGGAGTGGAATTTCTGGGTTATATGGTAACTATTTTTAACTTTTTGAAGAAAACTTTCAGGCTGTTTGCCAAAGCAACTGTATTATTTTACATCCCCACTAGCAGCATATGTCACAGTCATAAAGATCTGCTCTTATTTTCTTCTAAGATTTTTTTTTTTAAGATTATTTATTTACTTATTTTTTAGAGAGGTGAAGGGAGGGAGAGAAACATCAATGTGTGGTTGCCTCTTGCATGCCCCCTACTGGGGACTTGGCCTACAACCCAGGTGTGTGTCCTGACTGGGAAACGAATTGGCGACCCTTTGGTTCTCAGGCCAGTGCTCAATCCACTGAGCCATACCAGCCAGGCCATCTTCTATGAGTTTTATTTAGGGCTGTGATCGTTGGTTTTTTGTTTTTTTTTTTTTAATTTATATATTTTTTAGAGCTAGGGGAAGGGATGAGAAAGAGAGGGAGAGAAACATCAAGGTATGATTGCCTCCCATACCCCCTCCCACTGGGGACCTGGCCTGTAAGGCAGGCATGTGCCCTGACTGGGAACCGAACCAGCAGTCCTTCGGTTCGCAGGTCGGCGCTCAGTCCACTGAGCCACACCAGCCAGGGCAAGAGTTGTGATCATTTTGAGTAATTTTTTTACATAGTGTGAAGTAAGGATTCAGATTCATTCTTTTGCATGTGATACCACTTCTCCCAGCACCATTTGCTGAAAAGAGATTGAATTGAATTGTTTTTGTATCTTTGTTGAAAATTTGTTGACAGCAGATGTGAAGATTTATTACTGAACTCTCCATTCTCCTCCATAGAGCTATATGTCTATCCTTTATGCCAGTACCACACTATCTCAATTAGAGTTAAGTATGTTTTCTTTATTTACGTATTTATTTTAGTAGTATTTTTAATCCTCACCCAAGGATATGTTTATTGATTTTAGCGAGAGAGGGAGACAGGGAGGGGGAGGAGAGGGAGAAACATCAGTGTGAGAGAAAAACATTGATTGGTTGCCTCCTGAATGTGCCCCAACTGGGGATCAAACCTGCAACCCAGGCATGTGCCCTGACTGGGGATCAAACTAAACCCCTCAGTGCACAGAATAACATTCCAACCAACTGAGTCATGGAGCTGGGGCTATAAATCTTTTTTAATACTTGACTTCTGAATTCCAGGTAGATGCAGCATTAAAAGTCTGTCGCTTTAGGATTTCTAGTCCTAATACTGTTTAGGGCCTGAAAAATCAAATCTATTATTAATTCTTTTCAGTTTACATTTATGATATTAGTTTACATTTATTGAGACACTATTCTAAGTGTTCATAAGTTTTCTATTGTCCTAGCATCCCTTTGAAGTACATGTATTATTATCCCCAATGTACCTGTAAGGAAACTGAGGCAAAGACAAGTTAAATAATTTTCCCAGATTCATGAAGCTAGTAAAAGGTAAGCCAGGCTGTCTGTGTGTTTGAGCTCTAGCAGTGCTTTGGGCGGTAGCCACTGCATAGTATGTACTGCATTGTTCAGCGACAGAACCACCCTCATGCCACGCACATGTCCTTGAACTATGATGGCTCACAGAAATCTGGGCTTTCATTGAGACAGAAATAGGAGTACCCTGTGTTGCTATTTTTTTCTTTTTCCCTTAAGAGCCAAAAGCAAAGGCAACAAAAGCACAAGTAAAGTGAATTACATTAAACTGAAAAGCTTTCGCTGAGGCTGGTGTGGCTCAGTGGTTGAGTGCTTGCCTGTCAACCAAAGGGCTGCCAATTTGATTCCCAGTCAGGGCATGTGCCTGGGTTGTGGGCCAGGTCCCCAGTAGGGGGGTGTGCAAGAGGCAACCACACACTGATGTTTCTCTTCCTCTCTTTCTCCTTCCCTCCCCCTCTGTCTAAAAATAAATTTAAAAAATTAAAAAAAAAGAAAGCTTCTGAACAGCAAAGGAAACCATCAATAAAATGCAAAGGCAACATACTGCATAGAAAAAATATTTGTAAATCTAATAAGGATTTGATTTCCAAAATATCTAAGGAACTCACACAATTCAATAGCACCCCCCAAAAAAATCTGATTAAAAAATGGGCATAGGATCTGAATATACATTTTTCCAAAACAGACATACAGAGAGATGACTACAGATCCATGAAATGGTGCTCACCATCACCAGTCATCAGGCAGGTGCAGATCAAAACCACGGTGAATTGTTTCCTCCTACCTGTTACAGCAGCTATTATCAGGAAGAGAAAAAATGACAAATGCTGGCCAGGATGTGTGAAAAGGGAACCTTTGTGCACTTCTGATGGGAATGTAAATTGATGCAGCCACTATGGAAAACAGTACGGAGAATCCTTGAAAAATTAAAAATAGAACTGTCATATAACTCAGTTCCACGAAAACACTAACTTGAAAAGACAGCTGTGTCCCATGTTCATCGCACCATTATGTGCAATAGCCGAGGCATGGAAGCAACATAGGCATCCATCGATGGGTGAATGGATAAAGGGAATGTGTGTGCGCGTGCGTGTGTGCACACTAGGGAGTATTATTCAACCATAAAAAAGGAGGAAACACTGCCATTTGTGACAGCATGAGCGGACCTTGAGGGCATTGTGCGATAAGCGAAATAAGACAGACAAATACCATCTGATCTCACTCGTGGAATTTTGAAGAAAACAAAGCCCAAACTCATAGATAAAGATCGGTGGTTGCCAAAGGCAGGGGTTGGTGAAATTGGTGAAAATTGTCTAAAGGTACAAACTTGTAGTTACAAAGTAAATGAGTTATGGGGATGTGATGTACAGCATGGTAAGTATAGTCAACACTGCTTTATTGTGTAACGGCATTCAAAAGTTACTAAGATCTTAAAAGTTTTCATCGTAAGAAAAATATTGTAACTGTGATGATAGCTATTAACTAGACATACTGTGATTATTTCATAATACACTGGATCATTATATTTTACACCTGAAACTAATACATTCCTGTGTTAATTATATCTATTTTTAAAAAGTAGTCCTATTTAGTGGGGAAAGAATCTCAGTTTCCTTCTGTTTAATATACTGCAGATAGGAAATATGGCAGAATGCTCAAAAGCATTAATTGTGCCTTAGTTTTCCCATGTAAGTTGGCAGTAATAGTATATACATCAAATAAGGCTGTTGTAACTACTGAATGAGCTTGTAGTTTAGAACAGTACCCAGCCAATAGTGAGTACTTTAGATATGTTTACCATTATATGAATAACAACAGGAAACATCTCATTTTTGCCTTACTCAAAAACCCTTGTGGTAAACACTGGAGAAGTCGTCTATAGTACACAGTGATCTGTGTAGCCGCTGCTAAAGATTGTTACAAACACATGCTGGCTTAAAAATGGAGTGCCTGTATTGTGACTTAAATTGTTACTAGGTTCGAATAAATGTCCTGTCACTCTTCTCTCTCAACTACCTTGGTGATGCAGTTAACCATGAGAGCCCCTGAGCTATGTAAGGCTGCTTCCCAGAATGCCAAGGGCCCCAGTAGTGGCACTTTGACATTGTTTTGCCCATCCCGAGGCTGAGGATATAGTTCTCTCTCCATCCTTACGGCCCCTTTTGCTGTGCAGCTGCCCAGGACTGCTGCTTGTACTTGTTCTCATTTCCACCTTTATAATTTCTACTTTTCCTTCTTTTTTTTCTTGCCATTTTCTTCATCTGTCCCTTTTTTCCTCTGCGGAGTATGACATCTTAAATCATCTTCAGATGGCCCTGGCTGGCGTAGCTCAGTGGATTGAGCGCGGGCTGCGAATCAAAGGGTCGCAGGTTCGATTCCCGGTCGGGGCACATGCCTGGGTTGCAGGCCAGGCCCCTAGTGGGGGCCACGTGAGAGGCAACCACACACTGATGTTTCTCTCCCTCTCTTTCTCCCTCTCTTCTCCTCTCTAAAAATAAATAAATAAAAATCTAAAAAAAAAATCATCTTCAGATGGAAGTAGCATTGATTTCTTCTGTTCTACAAACTTATCCCATCATTTATTTCACTAGTATCTTTTTGTTTTTGTTTTTTTTTTTTTTTTTTTTTTTTTTAAATTTTTTTTCTTTTAGATTTTATTTATTTATCTTCAGAGGGGAAGGGAAGGAGAGAAGGAGAGAAACATCAATGTAAGGTTGCCTCTTGTATGTCCCCTGCCGGGAACTGGCCTGGCAACCCAGGCATGTGCCCTGACTGGGAATCGAACCGCGATCCTTCGGTTCGCAGGCCCGCGCTCAATCCACTGAGCTACACCAGCCAGGGCTATTTCACTAGTATCTTTTTGACCTCTGTTCTTGCTGGTTGGTACTTGTGTTTTGTGGTTTCCTTTTTTACTTACAGGTTAGAAGATCTATGAAGGTATGTTAAAGACCAACATGTCTAATGAGGTCTTCCTCAGAAATCCACCTACTTCCAACTTTCCAAGCCACTGCTTCCCGAGGCCAGGCTCTGGTCTTAGTCCAGCCTCCATAATGGTGTTTCTGCATCCCACTTGCTTCCCTCCAGTTTATTTTCCACAGAGCTGTTGTACTCATCTTTATAAATTCTGCTCAACACTATAACCTGCTTAAAATTCTTCAGTGACTTCTCATTAACCTGAGAATTAAATCTAGAGTCCTTAACATAGCTTCCAAGTTCCTTTATCTTTTCAGTTCTTCCTTGGTGAGTTTGTGGCTTCTTGAGTCACTGCTGCAGATGCACCCACCTTGCTGTGGGCGTGGGTGCTCTTCTTTTCCACAGTGGGGCCATCGTTTTCCTTTCCCTGCATTTTTAAACATGATACTTACCTTTCGCATAGACCGTTCCCTTTTGCCAACTCCCCTCCTCCCCCAGACCTCTTTCACATTTTAGACTAGATGACACTTAGCATTGAGAAGCCTTCTTTTTCTGTAAGTTGCTTTTTCTCATAGGACCCCATAGCATTTTCCTCATTTTGTGAAGTGTCTAATCTTACTCAGATGGTAAGCATTGGGAGGATAGGGACTAGTTTAATACGTTCCATACCCAGCAGGCACAGTTTCTGACATGTGGTAGACAATCAGTAAATATTTAATTTTTGAGGTTAGGACATTTGAGTGCATAGATGACTATGGTTCTGTTACTGCCTTATAATGAAGACGTTACTCTTAAAGCACAAAGAAGCCTTATTCCATATATTTCCTGCTTATAAATAACATTAGTTTGGTTGTGCGCATGGAGAAAATTGACTACTGTAGTTACTTAAAATCAAGTATAATTATTTCCTTTATTTAGTTGCAGCCAAGTTCTACTTCTGAATCTATGGATCAACTGCTAACCAAAAATAGAGAGGGAGAAAAATCAAGAGATTTGATGAAAGACAAAATTGAACCAAATGCTAAGGATTCTTTCATTGAAAATAGCAGCAGCAACTGCACCAGTGGCAGCAGCAAACCAAACAGCCCCAGCATTTCCCCCTCAATCCTCAGCAACACGGAGCACAAGAGGGGGCCTGAAGTCACATCCCAAGGGGTTCAGACTTCCAGTCCAGGATGTAAACAAGAGAAGGATGATAAAGAGGAGAAAAAAGACGCAGCTGAGTGAGTAGACCTGGCATTTAGCATGTCCTGTTACTTAACTTTTTCTTAAGGTATCCAGGGCCTTCTAACTCAAGAATTTATCTGGACTTTTAGAATGTTTATAATTCGAACGCTACTTATGAAACAACTTGTCTAAACAAAGGACGTTTTAAGTAAATAGGTTGTTGTACCCTGAACTCTTTTTCCCTTCCCTGCCATTTTTGTACTCAGTGGTAAAACAAAACAAAAGAACACCCTTAGGTATAAATTAAGGAAGGCTTTTTCTGTAGATGTACAGGGCAGTGAAATCTCACTGACTTTTGGGACCTATATCCCCTGGGTGCTAGGTACTGGCTCTGTTGCTAGGAGTAAGAACTGCCACTGTCAACACAAGAGAAGAGTATCTGGTATCCCTACTTGGAACTGAACATTTTCTGTCAGAAATAATGTTTTAATTAATGGTTAGCTTCGTTAAGGTAGACTTAATTTTGCACATCCAGTATATGGGAGGAGAGCCCAAAAAACCTGGAATGTGTCTTCTGGAAGGCAGGCCCCTTGTAGCACAGGTTTCCCCCGCTAGGTGAGTGTTCTAGGAGCCCATCTGCATCAGTGTACCAGCCGGCACACTGTGTTGTTGTGAGAGGCTGTGTTCAGCTTCAATAATTTTTTTTTTTTAAAGACTCAACACATTTGCCCATTCATGATGGGTGATTTATGGGCGCATCTGCCCACACCACACTGTTGAGTATTCAACAGTTTTGGACCAAAAATGGCATGACCCCCATGCCCCACCCTCCCTATTCACCTGATCTTACCCTGAACGAGTTTTTTTTTGTTTCCCTGGATGAAAAAAGTCCTCAAAGGGGGGAACGTTTCACTGATGTGAAAGAGGTCAAACAAACTAACAAAACAAAAGAAAAGGCAGAAGCATTAAAAGGCAACAAAATTGACAAGTTCAAAAACTGTTTTGAACAGTGGAAAAAATGTCTCAATAGGTGTATTGCATCATATGGAGAGTACTTTGAAGGTGACTAAAGTTTAAACATGTAAGAGTAGATATGCGATTTTTTTATAAATAAATTCCAAGTGTTTTTGGGTCCCCCTCATACAGGGATGGGCGAAAGGAGGTTAAATTGCCAGCTATCATTACCTTAAAAGATAAATCATAAGTAAGGATATAAAATAATAAGACAAATAATACAATAATTAATAACAATAAGAATATATTCACAGCTTTAAACCTACTTTTGCCTACCTCTGTATTATCAATTAAATGGACTTTCATGGGCTAGCCACAGAACCTCACTTAAACACCATTGATTTATTTGTTATGGGTCCCATGCAGTCCAGTTACAGCTGAACTTTTGGAATGCAGCTCATTAATAAGTTGGAGAGTGCTTATTCTTTATTTGAGGCAAAAAAAAAATTTTTTATTAGTTAACACTTTTTCCCAAGGTATGTATGTCATGTAGGAAACACTCTGTCACATTAAAAAATAGTGCATGCAAGAAATTGGTATATTAAAGATTGCCTTTCAGGACATTTTATAAGGGCTACTTATGTCTTTTCAGTTAAAGTATCTTGATTGCCTTTGAGAGAAACATTATACATTATACTTTTTAAAAAAAACTTGTCATTTTTTGGTCAGTCTTTATTAAATTAAGGAGTGATGTGTGTGTGTATTAATAAAGTGGATCAATGATAGAATTGTTATAATACATGTTTAGCAATTTTTAAAAAATACTGTCAGGTAAGGAAGACTTTAGAGACACATAAATTCCATGCAGCTTTCACTGGCCTTTATATTTTTGTTCTGATTTAGGCAAGTGAGGAAATCAACATTGAACCCCAATGCAAAGGAGTTCAACCCTCGTTCTTTTTCTCAGGTAAATTTATTTCCTCTTTGAAGTAATCTAGCCTTTAAAAAAAAATTATTAGTAGTAGTAATATTTCTTTTTTCATACCTGACATCTAAATTCAGTTATAGTGTGCTAAAACGACTTTCAGTTCCCTTTTCTTATGGTGTCTTATGGTCACTGATGAGCATGTTTGAGCCACAGGAGGGATGCTTGTGTTGTCTCCGAGTACATGCCATCTGGGGCAGATCCCTCAGTCTCTTTGACTCGGACATTGAAGAGTCTAGGCAGGTTGTCGGGTTCGTAGACATACTGTTATTATCTATTCTGCTGAATTTGTAAGAAAATAGATTATTTTTTAACTTTTTAAAACACTTTTTCGAGTTTCTTACAAGTCACCGCTACTATTTTTAGTAGTATTACTGATTATTGCAAAATTTTACTTTTTCTGCCAAACCGTTTTTCTTACTTGACATGTATGAAGTTTATTTTCTATACGACTTTTCATTAAAAGGGACAATTAAAAACAAATAAGACTTAGAAGGATGGGGAAAATTAGTTTTCAACTTATAATAATAGTTAGCTTTTCACCTTAACATAGTCGATTTTTGTCTCTGTAGCCAAAGCCGTCTACCACCCCAACTTCGCCTCGCCCTCAAGCACAGCCCAGCCCATCTGTGGTGGGCCATCAGCAGCCAACCCCAGTTTATACTCAGCCTGTTTGTTTTGCACCAAATATGATGTATCCAGTCCCAGTGAGCCCAGGCGTGCAAGTAAGTCATAGAATTTGATGTTCTTTGCTCGCCCTGGTTATTTGTATTTGACACTAGGCACGCTGTAGGTGTGCAGTGATGGTGTAACAGAAGTACTTGAAAAGGAAAGGCATGAGGCAGTGTCAGTGTAAGGACCTACATCTGAGAGTGGTTTCTGGTGAGAAAGATGGTTTCGATTTACTGTAGTTTAGGGTTTGTCCTTCTAGCTGTGGGTGTTTAAATTTTTTTAATGACTCAGAAAATCAGGAATACCTCAGAGCTAGCTTTCTAGTAATATACTACTGAGAGAATGGTAAAATATGTTCTTTTTGTCCTGAGAGCCTAATCTATTTTTTTTTTAATCCCTCAAGCCTTTATACCCTATACCTATGACGCCCATGCCGGTGAATCAAGCCAAGACATATAGAGCAGGTAAAGGTGAGAATAACCCTGCCTGTGTTTGCTTGTAGTCTGCATGCTGCATGAGTGAGTAACTCAGTTTGTAACGAGAAAATGCTTGTGGTTCAGCTTCGACTTTTGATGACCAACATACTACATGAGGTATTCAGATGCATTTTTTATAAAAACGGGAGAAGTACTTATCAGCTGTGATAGTTCAAGATCTTCAAAAAGAATAACTGACTTTTGAAGTTTTCAATGTTAAATTTGGAAAGAGGGTTTGCTAAATTTATTTACCAAGGTTCCTGACATTCTTATTTTATACTAACACATAATTTTCCTCCAAAGCCCAGAATTTCTTTTAAAGCGGAGGGTGGCTCCCTTCAGAAACCATCAAAATTCTACTAAAGGATTTTTTCTCATCTTAAAAAAAAAAAAAAAACATAAAACACCTGCAATATCATTATCACACCTTAAAAGAATTAATAGTACAGTAGTTTTCTAATACAGTAATCGCCCCATCCAGTTTGGCTCTTTGCAGTTTCAGTCAATCAGGGCCTACAAATAAAAATGTAAAATTCCAGAAATAACCACTTCATAAGTTGTAAAATGTAGGCTGTTCTGAGTGGCGTGACGAAATCCTGCACTGCCCACTCTGTCTTGCCCGGACATGAATTACCTCTTTGTCCAGTGTGTCCATGTTGTATATGCTACACACCCACACCCCTCACTAGTCACCTAGTAGCCTCCTCTCGGTTATTGGATCAACTGTTATGGTATCGTAGTGCTTGTGTTCAAGTTGGTCTTATTTTACCTAGTAACGGTCCCAAGGTACAAGAGTAGTGATGTTGGCAATTTGGATATGCCAAAAGGAGCCATAAACTACTTTCTTTTATTTTCTTTCTTTAAATGTTTTAATATTTATTGATTTCAGAGAGAGGAATCAAAGACATCGATTTGTTGTTCCACGTATTTATGCATTCATTGATTCTTGTATGTGTCCTGACTGGGGATTGAACCTGCAACCTTAGCGTATTGGGACGATGCTGCAACCACTGAGTTACTTGGCCAGGGCTAAAGCGATTTCTTTATGTGAAAAGGGAGAAAGTTCTCAACTTAATAAGGAAAGGAAAAAATTCATAAGCTGAAGTCGCTCAGGAACAAATCTTCTATGTGTGAAATTGTGAAGAAGGGAAAAGAAATTGGTGCTAGTTTGCTGTTGCCCTACAAACTCCAAAAGTCATGGTCTCACAGTACATGATAAGTGTTTAGTTAAGGTGAAAAAGGCATTAAATTTGTAATGGGAAGATGTGAACAGAAAATGTGTTCTGATCAACATGTTGCACCAGAAAGCACTGATGCTTTACAAAGACTTTAGCAAGGGGACTACTGTATTTCAGTGTGTATCTTCAAGATATTTTTTTAATAATATTTTTTTTTTAAGATTTTTTAAAATTTATTTGTTTTTAGACAGAGGGGAAGAGGGGAGGAAGAGAGGGAGAGAAACATCAGGGTGTAGTTGCCTCGCATGTGCTGTGCTCCCTCCCGCCCAACCAGGGACCTGGCCCAGAACCCAGACATGTGCCCTGACTGGGAATCAAACCCGTGACCCTTTCCTTTGCAGGCCCAAGCTCAGTCCACTGAGCCACACCAGCCAGGGCTAAAGTATATTTTATTGATTATGCTATTACAGTCATCCCATTTTTTTTTTTCTCCTTTTTATTCCCCTGACCTTCCTCTCACCAGCTCCCTTTCCCCCTTAGTACGTGTCTGTGGGTTGTTCATGGAAGTTCTTTGGCTTCTCCATTTCCTATACTATTCTTAACCTCCCCCTGTCTATTTTGTACCTACCAGTTATATTTCTTATTCCCTGTACCTTTTCCACCATTTTTCCACCATGCCCTCCCAACTAATAACCCTCCATGTGATCTCCATTTCTGTGATTCTGTTCCTGTTCTAGTGGTTTGCTTAGTTTTTGTTTTTTGGGATTGTTTTTTTTGTTTTGTTTTTAGGTTCAGTTGGTGATAATTATGAGTTTGTTATATTTTACTGTTCATAGATTGTAATCTTCCTTTTATTAGATAAGCCCCTTTAACATTTCATATTAATAAGGGCTTGGTGATGATGAACTCCTTTAACTTGACCTTGTCTGGGAAGCACTTTATCTGCACTCCCATTCTAAATGATCACTTTGCTGGGTAGAGTAATCTTGGGTGTGTAGGTCCTTGCCTTTCATGATTTTGAATACTTCTTTCCAGCCCCTTCTTGCCTGCAAAGTTTCTTTTGAGAAATCAGCTGATAGTCTTATGAGAACTCCTTTGTAGATAACTATCTTTTTCTCTTGCAGCTTTTTAAGATTCTCTCCTTATCTTGAATCTTGGGTAATGTAATTGTGATGTGCCTTGGTGTATGCTTCTTTGGGTCAAACTTTTTTGGGACTCTCTGAGCTTCCTGGACTCCCTGGAAGTCTTTATTTCCTTCACCAGATTGGGGAAGTTCTCCTTCATTATTTGTTCAAATAAGTTTTCAATTCTTGCTCTTCCTCTTCTCCTTCTGGGACCCCTATGATTCGGATGTTGAAACATTTAAAGTTGTCCTGGAGTTTCCTAAGCCTCTGCTCATTTTTTTGAATTCTTGTTTCTTCGTTCTGTTCTTGTAGAATGTTTATTTCTTCCTTGAACTGCTCCAAATCATTGACGTGAGTCCTGGTTTCCTTCCTTCACTGTTGGTTCCCTGTACATTTTCCTTTATTTCACTTTTCATAGCCTTCACTTTTTCCTCTCTGTTGTGACCATACTCAACCATTTCTGTGAGCATCCTGATTACCAGTGTTTAGAACTCTGCATCTGATAGGTTGTCTATCTCTTCATCGCTTAGTTCTATTTTTGGAGTTTTGATGTGTTCTTTCATTTGGACCATGTCTTAGAGTGTATGTCTTAGAGGCACACCTTTTATGTAGTAGCCTTAGGTATTTGCCAGGGCGGGGAAACCCACATTGCTGCTTTGTGGTGCTGTATGTCGGGGAGGAGTCTGAGAGGGAACAGTGCTATTTGCTCAGCTCTCAGCCGTTTTTAGTCACTTTACCCACTTCCCACAATCAAATTGGGACCTTCTGGAGCTGATTCCCAGGTGGGCGGGTTGTGTATGTTCTAGGACCCTGTGGGTCTCTCCAACAAACTCTCCTGTGAGGGTGGGAGTTTCTCCTGCCACTGCAACCCCCACAGGTTTTTATAGTCAGAGGTTTTGGGACTTTCTTTTCCCAAAGTGGAACCCAGGGTTGCATGGTCTGTCTCACTCCCTAGTTGTTCCTCCTGGTTTATCTGCACACAAATGTGGGACTTTTGGATCCTCCAGCTGCCACCTTGCTGCATGTCCTCTCTGCCCCAGCTGCCTCTCTCCACCCGCCTCCTGCCAGTCTGAATGAATGTTTCTTCTTTAACTCCCTGATTGTCAAACTTCCAAACAGTTCAAATTTCTGGCACTTCCGGTTGGTTTTTTGGGTTGTTTTTTTGTTATTGTCCTTCTTTTGGTTGTGCGAGGAGACAAAGTGTATCTACCTACACCTCCGTCTTCACTGGAAGTCTATACGCTTTCTTTTTAAAATCACAGTTAGTGGTACCATTTTTCACACCTGAAAATATCAGCATTTATTTCTTGTTCATCAAATATCCAGAGTGCAAATTTGCCTTACTGTCTTACACATTTTTTTAATAGTTGGCTTCTTGAACTATAATCCAAAGTCTGTGCTGTTCATTTGATTGACAGTAGCCCTTTTAATAGGTCTTTCTTAATTTATAATTTTCCCTAGAGTGTTTTCCCTTAACATTTTACATAAATCCAGCTTATTTTTTCCTTTGTTTTTTTCCACCATCTCAGTTTTGTGGATTGCATCCTGTGCTCTTTAACGTGATCCTCTGTCTCTTTATAAACTGATGCTAGATAAGATTAGGTTGTATTTTTTAAAAACTTAATCTGGACTGTTTCATGGGTAGTGTGTATATTCTCATCGGGAGTCATATAATGTGTTGTCATCTCTTTTTTGTAATAGCAGGAGCAGCCTGAACAAACATTCCCTATCAGCTCTTCTGTGTTGGTTTTAGCAGCCATTGAGGACCATTGTCTAGGCCTAGAGCGATTATCTCATTGGATTGCACATGATGACAACCTTTGTCATCCTTCCTCAATTATTAGCTGGAGTATTTCCATTAAAAAAACTATTTTGTTACCATGAAGTATAGTTTGTGCAAGAAAGGCAACTAGAATGCCTATCATTTATAAGCAGTTCTCAAAATAATGAGTTGTTTTCTTATTATCCTCTAAAAAAGGTTGACCATTGAGGGTGTTTTATTGTTCTGTCAATAGGGCTTATGGATTTTAACATTCAGTTTGACAGTTGGCATTTTTATTAGTGTCACATTAAATTTTTATAAACTAACCTAGGGGAGAAATGCTATCTTTATATTGCGTCTTCTTATCTGAGAACAAATTATGCTTTTCCCTTTGTTTAAATCTGGTTCTGTATCTTCAGTAATGTTTTTGAGTTTCTCTGAAAAGTTTGTGTGTTTCTTCAGTTTACGCCTTAGGTATTTTCTTGCTTTATTGTTAATGTAAACCAGGGTCATCTTTTCCATTGCATCTTCCACGTAGTTGTGTACAAAGTAAGTTTATGAAGTACTGTATAGGAAGATTATTACTCTCTTTATGTTTTGTATTCTGCCTCTGTACTCCGTGAAATAACAAAGTCAAGGACTTGCTTCTGAAATGCAGCCATGGATTGTATAAGGCATGTCTTCCCTTCATGGTGGTAGGGTCTTTGCACAGAACCACCTCTGTCTTCTTGGTACATAATGTAATGTTATCTTTTTTGCAACCTTTGAGAAAAATGGAATGGTGTTTGAAAATATGCCAGAGTCAGGGACTTGTCAAAGCAGAATTTCTTAGCTTTGGCACTATTGACACTTTGAGACAGATATTCTTTGTCCAGAGGGGTGGAGGGGTGTTCCCCGTGCACTGTAGGATATTTATGAGCATCCCCGGCCTCTACCCATTACATACTGCTAGTAACCTCTCCTTCCCCCACTTGTGACAACCAGAATGTCTCCAGACATTGCCAAATGTCCTTTTAAAGGCAACATTACTCCCAGTTTAAAACCACTGACATAATTAAACAGCTGAAGTATGGTTCATTTAAACTGTAATTTAAGTAAAGACTAAGGTAGATGCAATTTAGGAAAAAACACACCACCATAAAACCACGTGTCTCTTTGTGCATGTATGTGCGTACATGCACGTGCACAGAAGACGGTCTAGAAGGCTGCACACAGTGGTTGCTGTTGGAAGAGAATATTATGCAGATGTTGGAATGGTAATCTTATATTATCGAACTTTTAATCTTTTTAAAAATTATTTATTTATTTATTTATTTTTAGAGAGTGGGAAGAGAGAGCAGTATTGATCAGTTGCCCTCACACGCCACCAACCAGGCATGTAACTCAAGCATGTGCAGTTGAACCAGCAACCTTTCAGTTTGCAGGAGGACACCCAGTCCACTGAGCTGCACCAGCCAGGGCTGAACTTTTTAGCTTTTAAGATTATATTCAAGCATTTTTGGTAACTAGAATTTTTAATTTTAAAAAGGATAGTAAGGTTCTAGCTCATGTGGCTCAATGGATTGAGTGCTGGCCCACAAACCAAAGTGTTGCCAATTCGATTCCCAGTCAGGGCACATGCCTGGGTTGCAGGTCAGGTCCCCAGTAGGGGGGTGTGAGAGGCAGCCACACGTTGATGTTTGTCTCCCTCTCTCCCTCCCTTCCCTTCTCTAAAAATATATTAAATAAATAAAATCTAAAAATAAAAAGGATAATAAACTTGACTAGCATTTAGAGTTTGTTTTAATATGTGAGAGTTATAATGCGTATCACAAAAAGTGATAGTAAGTTAAACTCATTGAACTTATTATTTTTTTTCTTTTTTAAGAGCTTATTTACTTTTTAGAGAGAGGAGATACCTGAGTGTGAGGAGATACACTGGTTGATTGCCTCTTTCACGCCCCCAGCTGAGGAACCTAGCCGGCAACCCAAGCATGTGCCCTGACTGGGAATCGAACCTGTAACTCTTTGGTTCTCAGGCCAGTGCTCAATCCCCTGAGCCACACCAGCCAGGGAGACTCAGTGAACTTAATCAGACAAACTTTCATTTAATAAAAATGATGCTTGATTTTGGGGTGTCTTTACTAATAGGAGATGCTTTTTTGATGTGAGGAATCTCAAGATTAAATTCAGAAAAATATTTACTGTATTGGTTTCTTCTGTTAACAAGCTTGCTTTTCTAAGTGAATAAAACAGTATATAATGGGCTTTCCTAACTTTCAACAGCAATTATTACATTTTTAATAAAGAATTTCAAATATTTAAAATAACCAAATTCTATCTCTAAACTAGTGGCTGCTTTTATAGTTCTGATGATTTTATGAACATACTTAAGTTGTTACACTTTTTTGTGCCTCATACCTGATATAAGCAGTGGTTTATGATTCCTTCCCTCAAGTGGCTTATTTAATATCACACCATAAACTCATCACATAAAACAGTCAGTGCTATAATTGCCGTGTGAGGAAAGGGCACACAGAGCTTGCAGCTAGCTCTTTTTTGGGGAAACTGGAAAGAACATTATAGACAAAATGACATTGGAGCAAAAACCTCAATTGCAACTTTAATGGGGGGGACCAGAGCAGAGTCTGTGTGGACATAAAGTAATTTTTTAAGAGAGCTTTTTGGACATCTGCTACATGATAGCATGTGGTTCTGTGTTTGAAAAAGAGCAAGACAAGATTGGGGAGTTCAGTGGTGGGAAATTAAGAAAGATGGAGTTAAGGTTAATGTTGGGTCTGTTTTGGCTTTTTTGTTATACATTTGTTTTTCTTTGAATAAATTCATTGCCTTTCTTTAGCAAGTGGCATGATTTGGTGTTATAAACCAGGGATTATCTGAGAAGTAGTCTGAAGGAAATGTTTCATAGGTTGATCCAGTTTGGCAATCATCGTAAAGGGGGTCTAAGGAAGTTGCTTTCAAGCTGGCTCCTGAACAGAGTCAGAATTATCAACGCTGGGAGTGGGGAATCGGTGTTTGGGGCTCAGGAGTAGCATGTGTATAGGAAAACACCCCAGAGAGGCTGAAGGGGGGGTCACGTAACATAGCACTGGAGAGGCAAGTGGGAGGGGCACATCCTGCAGAGCCTCACGGACCGTGTTCATGCATTTGTACCACGGAGATGCTGTTTTCTCATACGAAGTCACCTTTTTCTGCAGTACCAAATATGCCCCAACAGCGGCAAGACCAGCATCATCAGAGTACCATGATGCACCCCGCCTCAGCAGCAGGCCCTCCGATTGTAGCCACCCCACCAGCTTACTCCGCACAGTACGTCGCCTACAGTCCTCAGCAGTTTCCAAATCAGCCTCTCGTTCAGCATGTGCCACATTATCAGTCTCAGGTAAGGTTGATAGGACCTAACTCATCATTTTTGTTCTGTTTACATAACTTTTAATTTTTTAAAAAGATTTTTTAAAATTTATTTTTAGAGAGAGGGGAAGGGAGGGTGAAAGAGGGGGAGCGAAATTGCAATATGAGAAACACTGATTGGTTGCTTCTCTTGTAAGTATCCCGACCCAACCAGGAACCGAACCTGCAACCCAGCCATGGGGCCTGACTGGCTGGGAATCAAACTAGCGACCTTTCGCTTTGTGGGACAATGCCCAACCAATAGAGCCACACTGGTCAGGGCCAGATAACTTTTAATTTGAACTCTTAGTAGGGTTTTTTTCTTCATATCTACTTTTTAAATTCTGTGGTTGATAGCTAAGGATTGGGAAGGGACTTTTTAATATATATTAGAAGGTGGTGTTTTCTTGTTTTTCGTTTTTTTTGTTTTTTGTTTTTTTTTAAGAGGAGAAGAGAGGGAGAAAGCGAGGAAACGTCAATGTGTAGTTGACTCTCACGCCCCCCACTGGGGACCTGGCCCACAACCAAGGCACGTGCCCTGACTGGGAATCGAACCTGCGACCCTTTGGTTCGTAGCCTGTGCTCAGTCCACTGAGCTACACCAGCCAGGGTGGTTGTTGATTATTTTAAGTATTTCAAAATAAATAGCCAAGACAAGTTTGAGATTTTTCAGAGTTGTTTGTGGAAATGTGGACACTGTGGAGTTAAAACATCTAACTAAAATCTGCTTGAGTGAGTCTGTTTGAGAGTTGAATGTTTTTTTCTCTATTTTGTCTTTACACACAGCATCCTCATGTCTACAGCCCTGTGATACAGGGCAACGCTAGGATGATGGCGCCAGCAGCACACGCCCAGCCTGGTTTAGTATCTTCTTCAGCAGCGCAGTACGGGGCTCACGAGCAGACACATGCAATGTATGGTAGGAAGCACTTGCTTTGTCTTTTGTAGTGTGTGGTTGACCATTCTTAATGTGTTCTAAAGCTCCGAAAAGATAACTCTTTTTAAGAATAACTTGGCCTTCTGTGACATTGAGGGTAAAGAAATTAAAGAAAAGATGGACCCATTTCTCTCTCTTACCTGCTTTTTTAAGTCTTTGACTAATAATTACTAATGTTCTGAAAGTCCTCTGTTCAAATGTCTCTCCTTTAAGTAAGTGTAATAACGTGTAAAACAGAAAGCATCTTTTGTGGAGAAAGGTATCTTTTCGCCTCCTCCCGTCAGCATTATCATTTGGTGTGCCCTGGGTGAGGCGTGCCGGAAAGCGTTACCATAATGAGAGCACTCTCCAGCATTTCCCCCCTCTTGCTCTGGGGCTTACTGGTATTACGTAGTCTTGTTGCTATTTCTTATAATGTTACTGTTTCTGCATCATGCTGTATTTTAAGTAGTCAAAATTATGTAATATTAGATCTGCTTTAGACATTTTTACACTTTAAGTAGAAACAGTGGTAAGATGAAAATGCCTAGTATTATGTATAAAACCAGATGCATATTAGACTAATTAATAATAAGCAAAAATTACATCTTAATATTATAGCCAGAGAACTTTGTACAGGTCAATTAGCAGCTGTCTGAAGTTCTAAAATAATGTGGTTTTCAATGTTGACAGTTTAAAACAAGAATTCTATTTATATCTTGTGTAATACAGAATTCATGAATTTTCCTCTATTTATGTTTTTAAAATGCACGTTTAGTGCCAATTTTATTAAGATGTAGGTTTTGTTTTTTACTTTGCTGAGAACTCCTGTACTGTCATTTAGGATTTGGCATTTCGGTTTTTTGGAGTTAGAGGAGAGAGATTTGAAAAGAATAACCACTGTGAGAATGAAATCACCGTTACATGTAACTACATGGATATTTTATTTTTTAAAACCTCTTAAACTTTTTGAATGACTAAGAGTGTAAAGGTTTTTTAGATAACAGTTTCTAACATTAACAGGTGAGCAGGAATGGTTCTCGGGCAACAACACACGCCCTTCCTGTCACTCAGCACGTCCACTTTCTTCCTGGAGGTGGGCTCCTGCCCCACACACAGGCTCACTGATTTTATAGAATGCTTAGGTCTGATTTTAATTTTCTACATTATCACTTCAGACTTCCTGTTGTGGATTATGCCCTTCAGATAAAAATGATGTAATTACTACATTTCTTTCAAGAATATAGTCCAGTCCTGGCTGGCGTGGCTCAGTGGATTGAGCACTAGCCTGTGAACCAAAATGTCACAAGTTCATTTCCCAGTCAGGGCACAACCCTGGGTTGCAGGCCAGGCCCCCATTTGGGGGCGTGCAAGAGGTAACCAATGGATGTAGCTCTTGCACACTGATGTTTCTCTCCCTCTCTTTCTCCCTCCCTTCCCATCTCTCTAAAATAAATAAATAAAATCTCTAAAAACAGAAGGAGGAGAATATAGTCCTGGCCAGGAACTCAGTTGGTCACAGCGTTGTCCTGATGCCCCAAGGCTGTATGCAGTTTGATTCCCAGTCAGGGCACATACAGGAACCAACCAGTGAACACATAAATAAGTGGAACAACAAATCGCTCTTTCTCTCTTTCCCCAAAAATCAGTAAATTCAAAAAAAATATATGTATATATATACTGACAGACTGATTTGACTTACGATTTTGGTTATGATCTCCTGTCATTGGCTTGTCCTTAGTTGTCTTCACCAGGACTAAGTATGTGTGAAAAAGACCCATTGGTTCCTCACCCTGCCTTTTATGCAGTTTGTATACGTTTCAACAGTTTTTCAGTTTGTTAGAGGCTTAGGTGAAAAGTTCATTATGATTGTTTTATATTTCTGGTGAATACATCATGATATAACAAGTGGAAAAACAATTATGTATTTCCATTTTCTGGCATACTCCTCTTGGAATAAGATCTGAAACTCGTGAGCTAAAACTTCCCTGGCTTTTAGGGAACAGCTCTTCTGCACCCATGGCTTTGAGGGTTTGTGGTGATGCTATGATGTTGAGCAGGACCTTTTTCCTTGGTGCCAACATCCGGCTTTGTCTTTCGGATGGATGTTCATTGGTTTGAAACAGCCTCACCGATTTGAAACAGTCTGCACAATAAATACTGTTATTTGAGGCACTAGTGGTTTTTATAACTACTTTCCCAGAACATTTCATTTGAAAAGCACTTGACCTTGGACCCTGAAGTCCATTCAAGTATGGGTAAATAGGAAATGTTGCAAACAAAGCAAAACACTGTACTTAATTTACTAGTCATCAGAGCTAGTTCTTTAATGCCAGGAGAAAGTTACTCAACTAAATGTGAACGACCCTCCTGCAGTTTACACGGGTTGTATTTAATTGATGTCTGTTGACAATGGCTAGAGCAAGGCTGTGATCTAGTATGATTTTTGCTGATTACTTGAGGTTCATATGGATACGTCATACCTTAAAAACAACACTAGGGAATTACTTTGTTCTTTGCTGTCATAAACCATAATTTAATCTGCTAAAGTAATTTCACTAATACTTTAGTAATTTATTTTAGATATTCTAAATCCTACTTATGCCAAATATAGACATATTTTTTTAACAAATACAGATAAATTTTAAGTACATTATTTTAAACTAAGACAAAACTGTTGTGTAGAAATGCTAATGATATACTCATCTCCCTTGAACAATTTATATTTTGTTTTCGGAAAGGAACCAAATATTTTGAGTATGAATTGTTTCTTTTTAAGCTACATCCTATCTGTAGATTTTAAAAGCTTTTTATGTAAACAAAGGAATATGCACCCAGATGTTGTGACAATTATGTCACCTTTTTGTCATTGATTAATTAATGGGGTCATAGTGAAGGCTTTGAGAATAGAAAGGACCACTAATGACTGCAAAATGAGAGACATACTGTTTTTACATTTTTGGTATATTTAATATAATTATGCTACCAGATTAGCAAACAGTTTAATTATTAGGAGATACATAGACACATCCTAATAGCTATCTTAGAAAGGACTTTGATCACAGACTTCATCTCTTTGACCTTAACCTGACTTTCATCATTGCTTCTGCACCTGCCCTCCAAAGAAGTCACTTTTTTCCCCTCCTTAACATCTGGTTTTCTAATTCATCTGCTTCGTAGTCTGGCCATGGTGTTTTCCCTTTCAGAAGTAGTAATAATGGAACTTTCTCTATATAAAGTCATGAGGAAGAGTTAGATCTAGAATCTTCTTTGGTATGTTTTTGGTAGTTAAATGCAGATAAGTTAGAAAAGAAGTAGGCAAAAAGGTTTAAAATGGCACCTATTATCCCTCCACCCAACAACATCTGTTAACGTTTGGGTGCGTGTCCTTCCAAGTGCATGCAGACACACACACACCCCCCTTACGCACTCATTGTAGTACAAAGGGTATCGCACCCATGTTTACTGTGGCTATTGTTACATTTCTAGATTTTTGGGTCCACTACCAGATGCTTGATAAACATCTTACAGAATAATGACATATACTAATAGTGATGTCCAAAATTGTTTGTCTTTTGAATTAAACTTGGTATATATTATTTTATTTTGATACGTTTTTTATATCAAGGTTAATCAGTGGAGTGGCGTGTTGCTGTTTATTAGATAATAATTTTATTCCTTTTGTTTAAGCCAGTCAGCCTGCAGAATTTGATACTCCAGTGCACAGAAGAAAAGTGTCTTTTCGTTCAGCCCTATCTTACTTAGTTTTTTGTAGCAGTTTTTAAAGTGCTTGTCATCTCTTGTGAAATAAGAATAATGAATTATGCATGGATACAAAAAGAAATTACTAGATATGTCAACCTTTCCAGAAAATTAGGAAAATGCAGACCTCAAAGGCTAATTTACCTTTCTATTTCCCAAATTCAGCATGTCCCAAATTACCATACAACAAGGAGACAAGCCCTTCTTTCTACTTTGCCAGTGAGTTGGGTTTTTTATACTAATTTTAATTGAACAGTAAAACACTTTTTAAAGAATACGTGTTAAGGGGGTAGACTTGTTGAGCAGTATTTTCCTGTGCCAGACAAAATTATTAAAAATATATCTGTAATTAATTCAGACTTTTAAAAAAGGAAATACAACTCAGCTTAAGAAAGCTGGAGTTTAAAAATTGAATTGTTTCAAAAATTAATTTTTGCATACCAAGCAAACATGTGACTTTTGGAAATGCCTGATAGTTTCCTTATGTGAGACGCTTTTCCTAAATAGCATTTTTTTTTTAACCAAGCCACAAACTTAGTATAAAAAAAGACTTTAAAAAGTTAGGTCTTTTTAGTGTCCTGGTAAGAAGTTTATTCTTCCCAGGATTTTGAATTGAGTAGGGTTGAAAAACTAAGGGAGAAACATTTCTGTCTTTTTAGTCTTTGCATGACTGAAGGTTTTAAAATATTAGGGTTTAAGCAGGAAAGCATGACCCACCAGAGACTGTTTTGGCAGCACCGGCTCTCTCACCACCAGTGAAAAGGTAAACGATTGCTCCCAAAGGCAGAAAGTCTGGACAGAGCTTTCTTTTGGAAATGAACTTGTAAGGTGTGTTTTCTCTATTTGTAGGTCAGTTTTTAAATAAAGCCTGTCATGGACTTTTGGAATTTGAATAGGAACAGTACTAACTTGCACAAATTCGTTAAAAATTTATGCCAGTAATGTGTCACTTTATGTGAAATACTATATATTCTCAAGGATATTAAGGATTAAAATTTTATTTTAGAGACTAAATTTTGGATTATTTTTGAATGACTCACTGTCTGAATCTACTAAATGCCAGATTTCAAAAAGCATTAGAAAACATTTTGACTTAAATTTTCATTAATTATGCCATGACTTGGTATCCAAAAATAAGTGTATCAATATTATTTATGTGGTGCTAGGAAATGTTAACAAATTTAATCCTTTAATAGATACTCTTTAAAAAGGAGTCTTGCTGTATATAAATACTATTAAAGGGAAACTATGTATGTGATATAGTATGTAAAAGACAGTGTCAGTAATTCATTTTCTTATGTACTCAATTTGAGGTCTCAAATGTAGTTACCCTCACCATCTTACTGTCTGTTAGTTTTGGAGTCACTTCCTGGTAAGTAAGCTGAAAGGTCCTTAATCATCGCACCTAAGCACTAACCGCCTTAGTACAGCTTCCCTTAAAAACTGAGTATCAGCACATTTTAAAAGAAACCAACAGTGGGGCTGCTAATTGTAATTTAATTTGCTACTTGAACTCCCCTCTCCCTTACCCTCCTCCCCTTTCTAAGCCATTTTGTCATGGTTTGGTCGAGTTGCCTTCTCCTCCCCTTTGGAATAGTTCGCAACTGTCGTTCTCTTCATTTTTTCTAAATTTAACATCGCATTTAAAAGTTGGAAGATTTCGTTTTGCTTCATTTTCTTTGTGAAGCTTTACAGTGCTGGCAATCCCTCCTGACTCGTGCATCCAAGGTCAAAATTAAAAAGTCTACTTCCAAACCAAAACACACAGCTTTATGGACCGAATTGACTTTAGTAAGATCATGGCTTAGGAAACTATTTTTGGAATGTGGTTAGGAGGATTTTAAAAATCCTGTATTTAGACTTTTAAGCATTTATTTCAAGGAACACAGCAAGTAGGAGACTTCTGGACAAGGTCTGGCCAGTACCTCTTTGATTTGCTTGACCCAATCCAGGTTTCATGAAGGCAAATTAAGTTTTATAAACAGAAATTTAACTGATGAATAGCTAAGTCATACTTTGGAGAAAATTCAATTTATCGTTAACCTGTCTGAAGTCTTTAGCTAAATTAGTGAGTATATGTAATAAAAGCAGTTAAATGATACACTTCCTGAAGATCAGAACTCACTGCCCTTTGCTCTCCACTTTTTATTTCCTGATTCTTTTATTTTTTTTCCTTGTTTACTCTGTGTTGGTTCCTTCCTCTTCCTCTTTTCTTTCCTTCCAACTCCCCCATTCCCAGCCTTTTAATTTTCCTTCTATCCCACCTTTTTTTGTCTCATTCTTATGGCCTTTCAAGGAGCCAAACTATATTTTGTTGTTATTAGTATTGACTTAATTAGCCAGCCATTCCATTTTTGTATTTGAGGAGGAAAAGTGGTTCCTGGACAATGTACTTGCTTATGTCTCTTAAGCAAGAAGATGAACAAAGGAAAATATTTCTAATTAGCTACCTTAAATTTTATTTGCTGCTTAAGAACTGTATATTACATCTGCTTATTTTTTCTTAAAATACATTGTAGTTTACTGGTGTTTAGAGTAGGAGAAGGATTTTTTTTTATTATTATTTGTTACTTATTTTCTTAATACTTTGGGTTATAAGATAATTAAAAGTGAAAGCTAAACTTGTTAGTACAAAAATTTCTTGAACAAATAAACTTTTAAAAAATAGAAACCCCGAGGTTCTCTACTCTATGAAACCTCATCAATAGATCGTGGGACTCGAGAATTGCTTTTGCCCTGATTTGGTGTCGCTACAAATAAAACATTGTAGAAGCTTGGCGGTAGGGAATGTTTTAATGCTGAATCAGGTTTGCCCGTGAGGGGGCGCGGGTGACTCGGGACGTCCCTGCGCAGCAGAACGTTCTGTGTGTGGTGCTGGAAGTGCGCCGCCGACCCACCGACCAGCTGTGCGTGGTCGACTGTTTTCACCCCTTAGATGTGGAAAATACCTGTGAGATTCTCCCAGGAGTAAAGATGCGATATTTACGTCGCGTATCTCAGACCGAGTCACTGCCTGGGCCGTTTGGGGATCCGACGGGTCGCGAGCGTGACGGTGAAGGGTGGCCTCCTAACGAGCCAGCGAGGCGCAGTCTCTGGCCGCTTCCGTGCACTCGCGGCGCGGTGAGTCCAGCGCAGTCGGCGCGTTGTTGCTCTAGCTCCCAGGAAGTGGTCACCGGCTTCTTAAAAACACCCAGAGAAATAGAATGCTTCATACCAACTATACTGCAAATTTTTTAATGAAAAACATTTTTTCAAAGGGAAGAAAAACCACTCAGCGACCGTGTCGCCACAGTTGTCCTGTGAACATGTCTCAGCGCATGTTAACTCGCACAGGTCAGGGAGGGTTCCCGATGCTGGGACGCGGGTGCAGCCTCTGTTTACTCTGACTTGGGCGTTAACCCCCACCGCGGCGTTGGCAGTGGATGCGCAGGTGATCTTAGCGCTGACTCTTTGCCTTGTCCTTCCCTCTTTTAAAAGATACACAAGGTTGGAGAGAGAGCCGTTGGGCTAGAGTGTTGGCGGCCCTTGGCCCTACAATGCCAGGCATTACAGAACTGCTGTGTGTGCCTAACCCTCTGTGTGACGCTGACGTGGGACTCACCCCCCCTTGCTATGGTAGTCCTCGGCAGCCTTGCCCTCTAGACTGCTGAAGTTAGGGGGCCTGGTCCCAAAGCGGTGCTTGCTTGTCCCCATCATCCCCCTCTGTGTCTGTATTTGTTCGGGCTTAGCTTTTTAAGGACTTTAGCAGTGATTGGAGAGAAGGCTGAGAGTCATGGGCTGCTGGAACACCAACCTCAGCTCATTGCCCCATCACAGTTTGTTTTGTATCAGTGTGCTGTTGATAGTCACTGGCCACAGTGAACCCATTCTGTGCTTTCGATTCTGAAATTGCTCTTTTGGGAAGACATGAATAAATGCATTTATACCTCATCGCCTTGTTTTATACCAAGGTATGGTCCGTGCCGAGATTCACAAAGAATTGGTTTTGGGTTCTTATCTTTAATGAACATGTTGTTACATAAACTGGCTCCTTGTGTTTCCTTTGAAGTCATTCTTACTAGTAAAATTCTTTCTAAAGGCTGAGGTGCTTTTGGAGAGAGTTTAGTTTTGTACATAGTTTAGATAATTCTATCTACTAGATTTTATAAAGCAAGGTGAGAGATCCTGGAACTGGGAGAGCCCAGGTGGCTTCTGTGATAAGCTGAGAAAAATTGCGGTCATTGACCCTGAAGATAAGACCTTGACCTTGCCACATACATGATCCCAGTCCCTTATCCCCAGCCCCGATATAGTCTGTGTCCATGGGACACAGTGCCAACTCCAGGGCAGTAGCATGGTGAGGTTAGCCAGATGATGGCCTTGAGCTAAAGTGTGAGAGAGCAAGAGAAAGTTGTGTGTGTGAGCGAGAGAGAGAGAGAGAGAGAGAGAGAGATATTGATTGATTGTTTGAAGTGTTTATGCCTATGTTACCTTTTCAGGAAAACCTAGTTATTATGTTGAGTAAATTTAAACTAATTAGATTTTGATGTAAAGTATATAGCTATGTTATGTGAATAAATGCTAGTCTAATGTTAAGAAATAACATCTCTTATTTTTTATGAAAATTGATGGTTTAAATGGAGTCAAATATAGAGATTGGTAACAGCATAAGTTAGGCCTTGAGCTTCAAGAAACGCAGTAGATGAGGCGTAGAGGAGCTGTTAACATCATCGCGTGTCAATTGTACACACTGCGTTTTTTCTTCCACTCCAGTTTCCACTGGCTCCCTTGCTCAGCAGTATGCACACCCTAATGCTACCCTGCACCCACATACTCCACATCCTCAGCCTTCAGCCACCCCCACCGGACAGCAGCAGAGCCAGCATGGCGGAAGTCACCCTGCACCCAGTCCTGTTCAGGTAAGGAGAGATTCGGAGGCCTTCAGGCAGTGCTTCCTCTTCTTGCTGAGCGCTCCCTGCAGCTGCGAGGCAGAGGCCAGGCCCTACATGATCAGAACACCCCGCACAGCCTCCAGAGCCATCACCCAGCTCTGCAGGCTGTGTCCCCGGGTTGGTTTTAAGTCACAGGAAGATACATATTAAGAATAAGATGATTGAGTTCTGGAAATATCAATAATGAAAAATCTAATTTAACGTAGAATGAGAAATTTGCTTGGGACTTTTTTTCCATTCCTCGTATTTATGTAAGTGTTTTTTCCTATTTTTTAAATCGTTAACCGAGGTAGTTAAGGATCTCTGACATCTGTCAGTTCCCTGGGACAGTGGTCTTGCTTTACCTCTGCGTGGTCGAGGGCTTGTAACCACCAGGCTGAGAATGGGGCTTGTATCCTAGAAAGGAGGTCTCTGAGCGGCTCCCACCCTGCTCTGACCACCCCGTACATCCCCTTGGCTTGCCATTGCCCCTCATCTGAGGCCCAGGAAGAGCCTGTTTCCATGCGCAAAGCTCCGCTTTGTGTGTGTGTGACTCTTAGCTACTTTTCATTAAAGAAATGATTTTCTTAATGCTTTCCTGTCACTCCGCAGCACCATCAGCACCAGGCCGCACAGGCTCTCCATCTGGCCAGTCCACAGCAGCAGTCAGCCATTTACCACGCGGGGCTTGCACCGACCCCACCTTCCATGACACCTGCCTCCAATACGCAGTCGCCACAGAATAGTTTCCCAACAGCACAACAGACCGTCTTTACAATTCATCCTTCTCATGTTCAGCCGGCATACACCAACCCACCCCACATGGCCCACGTACCTCAGGTAAATCAGCTTTAGGCAACTTTCTGTAAAGACCAGGCAGAATATGAAGGTTACCAGATAAGCAGCAAAGAGCCAGATGCTCTCCAAGCTAGGAAACCCTGTGTGTGATCTGCCTGTCTCCCTTTTCCCGCTCAAATACATGTGATCTGGCCCTACATGGATGTTCGTGTGGTTTTGTAATGGGATCAGTGAAGTTGCTGAATGGGCAGTCCTTTAACGTTTCCCAGCTGAGAGTGTATAAATATCTTTGAATTTGGAATGCTACCCAGTCCTCCTTTCCTTCCTGTGTCTGCTTCGCTGTGTTTAAATAGCTTCACTGAGATATATATGTATGTATGTTTGTATGTATGTAGACATACATATATAATCTCTCTCATGCGCGCACGCACGCACACGCACAGAAAGTGTGGCAGGGAGGGTGGACCGGAACAAGATTGTAACCCTCTGACCGCCCCGGGCCTGTCAGCTTGCGTGTTAGTCACACGAATCCCAGAGGAACCCCTCCTCTTGTTTTCTCTGGTCACCCGCGCATCTGCTTGGACTACGTGTTGTACTTCTTGGAAAGGCTTGGCCTTGTACGTTGGGGCGGTATAACGAGAAGCTGAACGCACCCGGGTTTTCCTGTTTTTCTTACTGAGCAGCCCTGGATGCACTGTGGAGCTCACCCCAGTGTCAGCTTCTAAAAGGGGAAAGGTGTGGTGGCCGTCTCAGTGGCTGCTGTCTGCATCAGCAGCGGACGCAAGTCCAGTGCAGTCCAGGGCCAAGTTGGATTGTCTTAATGAGGCGATGGAGCTGCACTGAAGTCGAGCTCTAACGCTGTCCGTGAGGCCCGCCCTGGAAGTGTGGAGGGTGAATCTGCTGTGTATTCGATGTCTCTCTCTGCTGCTTTCACAACAGCATGTAGGTGGCTCTAAGCTAGACTGCCTCGCTGAACTCCATGTCATGTGACACAGCGTGCCGCCGAGGCTTTGGCGTGGTGGGGGCTGGAGGTGCGACTCAGTTGGCGCTCTCAGGTGACCTTGTCCTAGAGTTCCGCAGCTCCGGGAAGTTGCTGTAGTGTGGCGCACACTGCAGTGGACGGTTTGCTTTCGATGGCGGGGAGGGGTGCTGGTTTGGTCAGGTGCGGGCCGGCACGGTTCGGCTGAATCAGGAGCTTCATGAGAGCTGGGGTCCTGTCGATGTCTAGCAGTGGCTGGTGGCTAAGGAGGGATGCGAATTTACATGTAGGTTGGGGTTCCTAAAACCCTCACTTTTGTGTTCTTGTGCTGAAGGAGCAAAATGGATTAACACAGGGAAGCCCAGATATGCCGTGGGCCCATTGGAATATGTAAGATAATGAAAACCAGCATTTCATTCAAGGCTTCTTGCCACGGTGTGGAATTGCGCACGGTGCGGGAGGCGCGGAAACGGCTCTTCCGGCCTTGCCACGTCCCTGCAAAACTGAGATTTGCCTATTTGGGTTGACGGAAACCTTCCCAACTTGACAGTGAGACCAGGGTGAACTCACTGTCGCTTGGCACAGGGACACTGGGCTGGCCTGGGCTCCGCCTCACTGCTCCTCCCTGTCTCCCTGGAGCCATTCACTGCGTCTTCCTCCTCCTGCTGCTGCATCAGCGCATCTTTCAGCAGAGTAGCGGGGCTGAGTCTCTCCGCTCCTTGCCCCGACTCATCCTTCACTGAGGTGTGCTGGTGAGCAGGCGAGAAGTGGAGGGGCGGGCACCGGGGGGCAAACGAGGAGAGTGTCCATAGAACAGCATGTGACAGTCCCTGCTCATAAGGCGATGATCTGCTTTCTGTCCTGCGTAAAACTTCTTCAGGCCCCACGTGGAAGCCAGACTCTGAAGCATGATCGCATCTTGTCTCTGTAGTTGAACGTGTGGCCCTTGGGTCGGGGGCCTGATCTCGGTGAAGACCACACCCCCCCATGTAGAATCCAGTGATCAGGAGCGCTGAAGGCTAGGACACTGCAGCCCTGGTTTCCCCCAGGCTCTCTGGGCACTTGCTCCCTCAGCCTTGCAGGGACGATCTGCTAAATGGGCAAAGCATGTCCGTAGGTCAGTTATGCTCTAGGGAGTGTCCCCTGAGAAAAGAAAGGGCCCCAAGGGCCACTGTTGCCCTTTCCTGAGAGCCCCAGCCCTGTGAAAGGAACACAGTTGACATGTTGTTTAAGCTGGAGATGTTGCCTGTATGCGTAAAAGAGCTCTCTGTTTCAGGCTCATGTACAGTCAGGAATGGTTCCTTCTCATCCAACTGCCCATGCGCCAATGATGCTAATGACGACACAGCCACCCGGCGGTCCCCAGGCCGCCCTCGCTCAAAGTGCACTACAGCCCATTCCAGTCTCGACAACTGCGCATTTCCCCTATATGACGCACCCTTCAGGTGAGGCGTGTGTGTGCAGGGGCCGCCGGGCACCCCGAAGCATTCTGCTCGCACAGGTCAAATGGCAGGCAGGGCCAGCGCTTCAAACCCCACACTGAGAACTAGCAAGACCCGTCAGTGTGCACAGTAGGGACTGTGACAATCAGCCAGTGTCAGGGCCTGAGGCTTCCGGAGCCGGGTCTGTGTGTGTTCTGATGGTACAGGGTTTGGCTTGAGCAGCAGCAGCAGCAGCATTCTGTGGAGCCGATGCATGCCTAGGGCTCAGTTGGCCTTCCTTGTTTACGACAGGCTGGACAGGGCAGCGTCTCCTTCCTGAGTCCCAAAGTCTGACGTGGGGGGCGACCACCAGGACAGTTCGATTGTAGCTCTGGAGAAAACTACTGATGAGAAAGTGCTGTGTGTGGATCGGTTTCGAGAGTAGTGTTAGCTCCAGCTACGCCCTGACAGGGAGAGAAGGCCGCGATGGTGCTCTAATATTGATGGCTGCCATGGTGAGGTTTCAGTCTGACCTGTTCCTCTGAGAGCAGTACTGGTGCTTGGCTAGCTTTTGGGGAGGGGGTATGTTAAGGCCTGTTTTTCTACCCCATGAGCAACGAGTCTTCTGGGAGCTTTATCTGAAGTGGTTTTATGTCTTACTGGTTTGTTTCCACCTACCCCCTCCCCCTCCCTATTTTGGTGCAGATGGGAAGGGGGGAACTGAGCGGAATTTGGAGTCTTGTTCAGCTAGCACAAGGGTAGTTCACAGTCACGTGCTGCAGAGACACTAGGCTAATGTGCGGTGTTGCCAGTTTTCTGTTTAAATATTCACTCTTCTTTTTTACAGTACAAGCCCACCACCAACAGCAGTTGTAAGGCTGCCCTGGAGGAACCGAAAGGCCAAATTCCCTCCTCCCTTCTACTGCTTCTACCAACTGGAAGCACAGAAAACTAGAATTTCATTTATTTTGTTTTTTAAAAATATGTTGATTTCTTGTAACATCCGATAGGAATGCTAACAGTTCACTTGCAGTGGAAGATATTTGGACCGAGTAGAGGCATTTAGGAACTTGTGGGCTGTTCCATACTTTCATACGCTGTTTCAGAGTCCTGCAAGTACCCAGCTCTGCTTGCTGAAACTGGAAGTTATTTATTTTTTAATGACCCTCAAAAGTCATGAACACATCAGCTAGCAAAAGTAACAAGAGTGATTCTTGCTGCGATTACTGCTAAAAAAAAAAAAAAAATCAAGACTTGGAACACCCTTTTACTAAACTTGACAAAGTTTCAGTAAATTCTTACCGTCAAACTGATGGATTATTATTTATAAATCAAGTTTGATGAAGTGATCACTGTCTACAGTGGTTCAACTTTTAAGTTAAGGGAAAAACTTTTACTTTGTAGATAATATAAAATAAAAACTTTAAAAAAAATCAAAAAATAAAAAAAGTTTTAAAAACTGATATCCAGTTAGTGTGTGTTTGTATAAGCTGCTAGTTAACATCAAGGCAGGAGGGCTGAGTGTGCTTTCTTAATACCCTGGAAGGTTAGTTGTCAAATGATTTTTCTTCTTCACCTTTAGTTCTGGTTCAAGGTCTCTCTAGAAAAAGACAAGACAGAGATATTCTCTTTGGTGGATAGAGATCTGCTTCAGGAGGAGGAAGGCTGGCCAGAGGTGGGCAGCGCTGAAATCCGCATCCTCAGCCTGACACCGATTCTGTAAGCTTCCCTTTTTAGAATCTCCGGAACCCAGATGAATGTGTGTCTTAGTCAGTTGTCCTGATTCAGGCATCTGTTTTACCAGTAGGGGGCAGGAGATAGTGTAAAAAGCTATGATCTTAGATTTGCCTGAAACTAGTATGTTATTGTACGTCAACTGTAATTGAAAAATAAAAGTTCATTTAAAAAAAAGATGGGGCAGGGGAGAGAAGAGCAAACTTTGAAGAAACCCAGAGGGCAGAAAAGATGCCGTGATGTATACAGAGCAGCTTGTGACTGTAGGCACCTAAGCATGTGTGACGGTCCCCAGCTTGTGGGAGGACGATAGAGGGAGCAGCAAGTGTCCGAGCAGGGCTCAGGCTCTAGCGAGACCTAGGTGTGATGGGTAGAGCCTTCAGATTTTGTTGGCAAGAAGTCAAGATCCTGAAAACTTCTTTTAATTCGTATATAGCAATTTGTACACTATAGCAAAATTTGCATTATTCAAGAATAAGTTACTTATACAGTACATAAACAATACATAAAAATTTGCCAAAGACCTTCTGCCTGTAATGGTACAAGATGAACCCATTTTCCGTGTTGTTACAATGTGCTCTTATTCCAACCAAACCCTGGAGTCAGGTGCGTCCCTGTGGAGAGGCAGTGGGTAAGGCACTGCAGGCTCCTCCTGCCTGCGGGAGAGGCCAGAGCTCCCGTGGCATTGCGATGGGAGCCTCAGCCCCGAACGAAAGCATGAAGAAACCACGGGCAACCCTTAGGGAGGGGGGCGTTCAAGGCCTTGGTTTTAGGTTAAGAAACTGTTATATAAAAATAGTGTTCTCTGGTCTAAGATTTTAACGATTGCTATTCCTTTTTCCTACACGGTCCAGAAATGATCAAAGGCAGAAGATTTATACCAGATAAAGCCATATGGATTGCTGGTCTAAAATTCAAGGCAGGTTAGTTGACTTAATTCTTTGGTGCTGGTGACTGTTAGTTTGTCAAAGTCCGTTAGAGTCGGACCAAGGGAGCGGCGGTGCTGGGGCAGTCGGGCCGCCCTTGGCGTCCGCGGTCAGGGATACCCGACGAGACCGCGGTGCGCACTGTCCCTTTGGCACCGAGCGTGGACTCTCGGTGGAGGCTGCCGCCTTGGTCTCTTGCCGCCAGCAGCGGCCAGGGGAGGACTGGAAGGAGCGCGGCGTGTGCGGTCGTGCTGGCTGCCGCCCGCAGAGTCGCTGCGAGGGCATCCTGCCAGGGGCCCACTGCTCCCTCCTGGCCACCCTGACCTGCTCTAGCAGAAGAGAGAGGCGTGGGCTCGGTGTCACTTCTTCCCTGGTCGGGACGGGACTTTCTGTCAGCATGTACTTAAGTTGTCCTGGTAACTCGGACATGTTTAGGAGAAAAATGCTTTTCATGAACACTTCACACGGAAGCAGTCTGCAGGTGGGTGACTTCAATTCTCGTCAGTCTGAGCTTGTACTTTGTAACCAGGGGGTCAGAGCTGCTCGTTTGCTGTGTCTGGCGTGCCTCTCAGCACTGCCTGAGGATTCTACGTGGCGAGATTGCTAAGGAGTGCGTGCCCTGGCTTGAAGATGTCATAGCCCAGGTGCAACGGATGGGGGTTTGCTTGGTTCATTGTCTGTTTGACCCCTTTCCTGCACCAGTGACTTGTCAGCATTGACTTTCTGTGATGCGCTTTCTCTTTTAAGAGAGAAATTCAAAATAGTGCCTGTTCATCTGGTTCACCCTTTGCTTAGCATTCATTACTTAGAGAAACCTGCTTGGTGTGTAGAAAATTTGTCCTTAGAAATGGACCAAAAATCTGGACCAGGCTTGGATCTGCTTTACAACCTCTGAAAACACCCAGGAATGTTGGTTTTAAAAGTAAAAGTAAAGAGGTGCGGCTACTTGCCCCCCAGTGAAAAACAGAAAATTAAATTCTGGAAGCAAAAGTCTGGCCTCTTTGAATACAGAATGCAGCTGGAGGGAGCAGCCCAAACCCTCACCCCAGATAAGGCAGGCAGCAGTTAGTTTTAGGCCAAGGTTTGCCTTCAGCCTCTGACTGGCTGTGGGTGTATCTGCACACATTAGAACTATGCTGACCTTCCCTGGACTCCAGTTCCTAGAGGCCCCTTCAGTGAACCTGGCTGTACTGAACGGCTCTGCTGGCCCTGGAAGCAGCTGACTTGGTGTTCCGTCACTGCATTCCCCGTCGGCTCCGTGACAGTTCATACAGCGCCCCCATGAACTGTATCACTTCTGAAGGAAGCCTAGATGGAGGTTGTACTGCAGGGCCTCCCTGGGTGCTGGAGATGTGTGCCCAAGCGCACGCTTCCTCGTGCGAAGCAGGACCGGCAGGGACAGAGCGCCAGCCCTGGGCCGTCGCAGGAGTTCCTCCAGAGCTGTGGCCCAGAGTCCTAGCTTCCATTTTGGCTCAAGCACGAGCTGGAAACCTTTTGTGGGGTAACTTAATAAGCCGTTAGACGCTGGGGAGCTCTGAGCTGGTCCTGCTGGTGGAGGGTTTCCTAGACAGGCCCGGGAGCCCGCTTCCCTCCTTGCTTGTCCCTCCCTCCCCCCTCAGTTTGACTCCCCCCATAAAGCCGCTGTAGAGCAGAATCCAGTTTTTCACTCACAAGGCACCAGGGTAGAACAGTAACTTGCCACCCTATTTCAGTAACCGCCTGAATTCCCCTGAAAGGGTGACACACTTCACTTCTCTCCACTAGGAAGGACAGTGGCTACTCAGCAGCAGGTGACTGTCCTGAGGGGGCAATAGACAAGGAAGCCAGGCGGCTGGCTCGGCCAGGAACTGGTCAGGTAGGGTTTGCATAGCTGTCTCTGACTGCAAAAACCTGGGTGTTAGTTCAACAGTACAGTGAAATAAGCAATGCTTGGTTTAGTTTTCAAACCTGAATCCTCTGCAAAATTTATCTGAGGTAAAATGTTTAACATCGTTGAGCTTAGTTGTAAGGCTGAGTGTCGAAGCAGGACAGGTGTGGTCACCTGCGGCAGGGGCACCGCAGAGTGGCCATGTGCACTGAAGCTACAACGGGAGAACCACGGGAGCATCCAGGGCTGGTTAGTGTTGTGGGCTTCCTGATGACCCCCTCCCCTCTAGTAGAAAGTCTGTCATCAGCTATGACAGTGTCAGTGAGAGAGAGAACAAGTTTCCACCGCCAGGCCTGGCCCTTACCCACTCCCTCCTCTAAGAGTGACAGGGACTGGTCCTAGGGACCCACGGCAGGAGCCAGTGGCATCTGCAGACAAGAACTACATCTGTAAACAATAAGGAGAAAGCCAGGCTGAAACTTAGAGGGGCCCTTTAACAGGCCTAATAGAAGGGTCACGTCCAGACTGGAAGAACAGTTAACAGTGTCCCTTAACTCTCTCTGGAAGGAAGGAAGGAAAGGCAGTTACATTCACAAGTCCTGTCTGGGCTCGCTGTGCTTGCTCCTCCAGGGCGTCCATGAGGCCTGGGCTTCCGCCGCCTGTCAGAGAGGTGTGTACTGGTTGTCTATGGCCCGCAGGTGGCTCCGGGAGGAGGAGTCCATGTCGTAGTCTGAGTCCCGGGCGCGGCTGCTGGGCTCTGGCTCCAGGTGCCGCAGGCTGTTGGCCAGTTCCTCGGGCGAAGGCACCAGGTGGAAGATCTGCTCGGGGGGAGAGGACCGGCCTGGGAGGCCCTCCGGGCCGGGTGCCCGTGGACAGCCAGCGGAGCTAAGGTGGGGAAGGCCCAGCTCTGAGTCCCAGCGAGAGAGGGAGAAAGGGAACAGGACAGTGTTGGAGGAACCTGGGGACCAAGGGACAAAAAGACCACACTGTCAGTGTTCACAGGGCAGGACAGTGTTGGACGGACACAGAACAAGATCTCTGCATCCCTGGGTTCGCAGCAGGCCCTCACCCCCTCTGCGGTTCCCTGGGCCAGCCGCCCCCTTGATCAAGGGGCATTGGGTGCACACCTGGTGGCTGGGAGACGACCACCACGTAGCTGGACAGCCGGACGTCACAGGCAGCTCCGCACTCGAGCGGGATGGGCGAGCGCTGGAAGTGGTGGAGCATGTCCATGACCGAGGGGAAGTGCAGGTGCTGCACTCGGCACTGGCCCCGCTCGGTCAGCGACAGGCGTAGGTGCTGTGGGGGGGGGAGAGGGATGGCTCAGGCCGGGGCCCCTAAGGGCTTTGAACTTGGGGTGGGGGGTGCAAGCCCCACCTGCCTTGCCCCATACCTTGGCTATGCCCTGGAAGTTGAACGTGAGCACGTACTCCCCGCGCCGTGTTTCACTCTGCCGCACCAGGAACACGCCGTGAGCGTCGGGGCCCTGCAGCTGGACCAGCTGAGCTGCCTTCACTCGGGAGATGGGGCCATGGAACCAGGGGTAGCAGGACAGGAAGTGGTCTGTTTTCTGGCAGGCTGGGTCCAGCAACCCCCCAGGAGAAGCCCCTGCTGGAGAAGATGGGTAATGGTGACCCCTTGTGGGTACTTTATGCCCTGGGCTGAGGCTGGGTTCGGACATACTCAGCACCAAGGACCAGACCCACTGACCTTGGTTCAGGGACTCTGTGCTTCCCCTTGTTGAGCTGGACATGCCGGGCTCTGGAGCTGAGGGAATCTGCATCTCTGGGTCCATGCTCTCCAGCCTGCTGGAGAAGAGGCTAGGGTTAAGGCTCTGCGCAGATCAGGGTTGGAGGGACAGTGCCAGGAGCGGAGCTGGGGGCGCCTCACCCTTGGCCTGTGCACTCCCGGAGCTCAGCCATCCATGAATTCAGCTGCTGCTCATCTGCCACCTCAAAGATGATGTCTGTCCGGTCCTTCACCTGGTGGGGAGGAAGGGAACAGTTGTATGGGATCCTTGGGGGGGGGGGGGGGGTAGTGCCCCTGGATGCAGAAAGCTGCGTCACTCACCTTCAGCACAAAGGTGTAGAGGTTGTCGGGCATCTCTAGGCGTGTGCATCGCCGGACCTCCTGGATGCTGGAGCAGGCTGCTTGCAGCTTGGGCTTTGAACTCTAAGCAACCAAGGCAGAGACTCAGGGCTTGTCCCTGATGGCCCTTTGCCCACCCAGGCCTCTGTGTGTTTTCTGCTGAGCTCGTGCTTGTGGTGCTGCTAAGCGGGCACCCCAAGTCTGGAGGAAGGTCTTGCATTCTGGCTTTCAGGAGCCCACAGAGGGTCCTAGCCTCTGGAGCACCCCCCACACACTGAGATCCCCAGAGACCTATGTGGGCTGAGGGCCAACTGCCCTTCACCTGGACATGTGGACAGTGCAGCACGGACATGTGCTTGCCTGCTGATACCTCTTCTCCCCCCACTGGAGCAAAGAGGTCCTCGTGCAGCCATGTCACGTGGACTGCCCGACCCATCAGAAGCCCGGAGAGGGGCCATGACATGAGGGTGTCTAACCCAAGTCACATTTCTCTTCGGTGCTGACTGGCTCTGCCAGGGGCCCCCAGTCTGTGTCATGTCTTTAGCTCCCCACTAGTGTGGGTTTCTTCTAGCCTAACAGCAGCCCCAGGAAGCAGATATTGTCACTGCAGCTTATGGAAAAAAACGCCGATCTTGGGGGTGAAGCCATTCGATTCTGGGAAGGGAAGCGCAGGTTTTGAATGCCAGAACATCGAATTCCCAAAACTCACTAATCTGTCCTGACTTCAAGTCTCAGGACAAGCAGGGGCTGGAGGAGTAGCTTAGCCACAGGCCTTTGGGGCTTCTGCCAGCATGCCCAAAGGGGCAACGCCTGGCACGGCCAGCCCCAGTTACAGCCAGCCGAAATCCACATACACCCTTGGGTCCCGGAGTCTGCCATGACCTCCCCCACACAAGCTTCATAGTTGGGAAACGGTCCCCAAATCCTTGGCCAGCGATGGTGGCTACTTCCAGCAGAGGCCAGAAGAAGGTAAGAAAGGTGGAAAGAGCCAGAGATGAGTTGGGGGCAGAGGAGGCCCCGCTGAGCTCCCCTGTCTCCAGCAGCTCATTCCCCAAGGGCCAGGGGAGAGCGCCAGGTGCTCCTGGGGAACACCCTGGCGCCTAAAGAGCCAGCACAGCGTGGGGAGTGGAAACAAGAGTCAGGCTTTGGAGGATCCAGCCTCCACCTCCTCTGCCCAAAAGGGCACCCCTTGGCCAGCAGCTGCCTCTCCCAAAGGTGGTGGAAGAGCCGATCCCCACGGAGATGTGCTTGACCATGCTGTGGACGCGCAGGAGCCAGGCACCTCTGCCTGCCTGCCTTCAGCCTCTCCCCACCGGCAGGGAGGCCAATGAACAGGGAGGTGAAAGGGCAGCCTGGCAAGAGGGCTGGCCAAACGGGGGGTTCCTCCTGGTGCAGGCCCAGCCCCGCACAGGGCTCCTGGGAGGTCCCGGTCCTGCCCTGTTGGACACAGCAGCAGCCCTCTAGGAACCACTGGCCTTTGCTGGGGTTTGCTGCGTCATCGCACGAATGGCTCGAACGAGGAAACGAGGGGCTGCACAACTAGTCCTCCCCAGCCTTTTCACCTCCAGTTTCTCTCCCACGTCCCCTGCACCCCAACTTCTCAGCCTGGGAGTCAGACGTGGGGAGCACAGCAGCCTCACCCAGTACTACACGGGCACACCAGCACACTTGGGGAGCGGGGCCACTGCCCTGGCAGCTTTCGTAGCCAGCCGGTCCCTCAGAGCCCCTGTTTCCTGTCTGCAAAATGGGTAAGGTACAAAGGGCCGTTTCCTTCCTTCTGCTTCTGCAGTTGGCCCTGCCTGCCACTCCCCCCCCCCCCCCCCCCCCCCCGCCACCGCCCTCCCTGCTGGCTCCCGGCCTCAGGATCACTGAGAGGAAGTAGGCCAGGCCAAGAGGGGAACAGGCCTGGTCTCCCTTTCAGTTCTGCTCCAGGCCTGGCCGCGGGCCCAGCCCCAGTGAGTGCAGAGATTAAGCAGCAAAGCCACTGGTTTCGCTCTGAATGTGGGGCCCTCCGTGCCAGCTCCCTCCCCAGCTCCACCCCCAGCAGCTGAGGAACTGCTGACCTGGCGGGCAGTGGTAAAGAGAGGGTTCCCCTCTGCACCCGCGGGGCCCGGCTGCACAGATGCTGTCTGACTCCTGGCTGCCGTCTGCCTGCAGGGCCAGCCCGACGCAGGGTCTTCCAACCCTCATGGTGGCCCCGGGACCCCGAGAGCTGCCGCCCTTGGCCCGTTTGCCCAAAGTCACACAGCTCTGGGTGCGGAGCCGGGATCTGAAGCCGGGGGTCTGACTCCATGCTGCCCCAGATCGGAGGGACAAGTGGGAGGGGCGAGAAGATGGGACAGCCGCACCTGTGGTCTGGCTAGAGCAGGACTCGGAGCACCGGCCGCTGTGTGCAGGGACCAGCAGGTGCCTTCCTGGTTGAGAGAGGTGCCGACAGAGAACCGTGATGGAGACAGCGAACCCTGAGGCTCCGCAGCCTCAGGAACCCTGGGGGCGTCAGGCTCCCCGTCTCTCACGTGCCCCAGTTCACCTGCCTTGCAGAGCAAGCCGGGCCAGCAAGCAGCTGCTCTGGGAACCCCCCTCGGAGTCACACTGCTTAGGTAATCCAGACAGCCAAACCACTGGAGGTGGCTGCGGCACAAGCAGCCGAATCACCCACCACGTCCTGCAGCGTCCACACCTGGGAGCGCATCCGGCTCCCCACCTCCCAAAGGCTGGCTTCGTTCCCACGGCCACTGTGACTCCAGTGGGAGTAACCCAGCCTCTGCTCTGGCCGCCAGGACGCTCTGACGCTGTCCTCACAGAAGGGCTTGCGTCTCTACAGCTGTTCTTGGCTGGGCTTCGCTCCCCTTATCCCGCTAGACTTCGGGGTCCAGCCTTCGCCCTTCTGTTTCCTGTGTGACCCTGGGTAAGTGGCTCGGCCCTCCTGCCTTAGTTGGGCCGTCCAGAAAGGAGAGCTGCTGCACAGGCCCCCCCCCCGCCCCCGCCCCGCAGGGCGGGGGTCTGCAGCCAGCCGGGGTCGGGAAAGCCTTCGAGGGCGCACTGCCGCGTCAGAGCCCCAGTGTTCCCGAGCCGGCGCTCCAGCCTGCCCTGCAGGGGGCCAGGGCCCACCCCCGCTCCCCCCAGCGTGGCAGACCCTGCTTGTAACTCGAACGTGCCCTTCACCGTCCTGCAGTGGCGCTCACACGTGATGTGACCTACGTACCCTGAGAGAGGGAATATGAAGCGATGCGGTTCCCATGAAAATAAAATGTACTTCACTGTGACTGTGCCCATGACATACTTGGGTGTTTCTGAGTTGGGTTTTGAAAAGTGAAGAACGTGAAGGCGCCAGAGGGCAGGGGGAGCCTGGGAGGATGGTCGGCCTGTGCAGTGGGCCCTGAAACTGGGCAGAAGCTTCCTTGCACTTCCGCGTAACACACAGCGAGCTCTGGCTCTAGGTCCACCGTCTATGCAGGACTGTGGACAGCTCTGCTTTCACCCACAGATTCTGCCCTGACCCAGGGGACCCCATGGCTACCACTGGAGAGGCTTGGAGCCTCCAGTCTGCCTGGGGGCAAACGAAAGCAGCGACTGGATCCAGGCCTCCAGACCATCCCTGTCTCTCTGGGCCTTGCTTTCCCTGGACGCTGCCACCACCTGTCCCTGCTCCCTACGTGCTGAGGGGCAGGGGCCAGCAGCGGCCCTTCCAGGGTCTTCCAAGGTGCTGGGCTGCACATTCTCATACCCACTCAAGCATCCTGAGTGGGGCCTGCTACCATTCACACCCTTGAGACCCCAGCAGAGGGACTGGCCAAACCCTCACTGAGCTACAGGTGCTGGCGCCCTAGCAGCAACAAAACACACTCAGCCTTGGACTCACAGAGCGTCTGGCCTCCCAAGGGCACTGCCCACCGGGAAGCTGGGAGGCAGTGCAGGCCAGTTTTGCTACATTAAGAGCAGAGCTGAGCTTCCCAGGCCCCGGGATGGCCTTTGCAAATGCGCTGAGCTAGGGAGGCACATGGGCCTTCGTGTCCCTCATGAGGTGGCCACAGTGGGCCTGCAAGTCCCCGTGGGGTCTTGAGGCTGGGGGAGTCAGCTGGGGCTCATTTAAGGCAGCATGGGGAAGTGGGAGCTCATGTCGAATCCCTGGACAGAAGCAGGTCTGCCTGTGGGGCCAGACCCAGCTGTGACCACCTCCTCTGCGGGAAACAGCGCAGCAAAGGGCCCAGCACGAGGGCTCCGAGGTAGGGGCAGGCCAGACCCTCCCATTGGCCTTGTTCCATCCATTGCAACCCGCCTGGCCACCGAAGAGGCCTCTATCCTCCAGCGAAGGCCTAGGGGAGAGACCACCCACCATCTGGTGTCCCCCAGGCCACCCCAGCCCCTGGCAGCCTTGTCTCTGCAGGCTTCGGGCCCTCCTGTCCCACAGAAAGGAGCAGTGGCCCAGGAGACAGAAACAGCCAGACCAGCCATGCCCCTGAGCTGGCGTCGCGGCGGCACCACTCAGTACCTCCTGGGCTGTGGGCGCAGCGCCAACTGCAGCCTAGGTCTCCACAGGGACAGCAGGCAGAGGAAGCCTGCTGACTCCCCCAGGAGGGGAGGATGGGAGGCCCTGGAAACCCAAGGGCTCGGCCAATCCCAGCTCCCAGTCGCGGGAGCCGATCCCCTGCCCCCACCCAGGACCCACAGTGGGTGCCGCCGGGATCAGTGAGCAAAATGAGCGGGTGAAGTGTCATCACGGAAAATGCTTACTTAAGTCTCACTGACTGGTACCGGAACAACCTGAAGCCCACCAAAAGGAAACGTCTTTATTCCAAAAAGGATTTTAGGTGGCTTACAGAGACAGACACCCAGACAGGGAGTCCCGGTTGCATCTGAGCTTTGCAGCAGCCAAGGCAAAGGGTTTTTCCAAGAGAAGCAGCCTCTGGTTCACAGCAACGCGCTGGAGGCTCCCGCGGGCGTTGGCGCAGAGAACCCTGGTGAACCCGTGTTCCCGGGGCTTGGGCCCCAGCGCCCCGCCGGAAACCCTCGCCCAGCTGGCACTTCTGTAAGGCGGGCTGACAAGGCCACCACTCTCCTTGAGGGTGTAGCAAGACGGTGGGCACAGCGGAGCTCACCGTGGGTATGGGGGAGCCCTTGGGGGGACGGCCGCAGCTCGGGACGAGCCTCGGGAACCCAGGCTCTGGGAGCTGCGCCCTGCCCCGGAGCCAGAGCTGCCCCCAGAGGACACTGTCCTCTGTCGCCGCTGCCCCCCTTGTGTCGTCAGCGCTCGGGCTGTTTCCCCATCAGCTGACCGTGCGCTCGGCAAGGCCTCCCTGCCTTGCCATCTCTCTGTCCGGCAGGGCACGGACTGTGTGGCTGTACACGTCTGCTGAACTCTGCGGAGTGGACGCAGCGGGGGGAAAGCTCCTGGAGGACGAGGGGACGGAAGGGCCAATGCCCAGAGGCCAGGAAGGGCTGGCAGGGGAGCCGGCTGGGACTAGCCAGCGCCCTTGCAGCACCCTCCGGTGAGCGCCTGCTGTGCACCTCGGCCGTCCGCCAGTGGCTTCAGGACCGCCGGACTCACAGACCGGCCCCATTTCAAAAATGTTCTGAACTTCACAGCAAAGAGCATCATGTCAAGGAATGCAGGTGCTGGGGACCAAGGCAGTAGGAAGGTCGTCGTTCCCGAGCAAAGGACAGTCTTTGATGTTCGTTAAGTACATGGTGATGCTCTGGTAAGGGAAAACTCACCGCCCTGCTCTGGCCCGTCTGTCTGAAGACCAGCGGGAGGAGGTCCTCCCGGGACTGCAACAGGCCCTGAAGCTGGCGGTTCATCCCCACCTCCCACAGGAGGAGAGAAGGCCAAGGAAGCCTCCTCGGGGACAGCTCGGAGCACACACCACCCGCTGCTGGCCCAGAGCCTGCGGAAGGGGGCCACCCCCGCCGCCCCTCCCCAGGCACCAGGGAGCTACAGGAGACCTGAAGGAGGCAGAGGAGTTGCTCGCAGGACCCCCCCCCGCCCCGCCAATGACAGGGCGAGCAGCTGGAAAACAGGGTGACATCCTGTGCCCCCCCGAGGTGCTGCCACCTGTCAGTCCTGCTCCCAGCTATAGCCAGCTCCCCCAACTGCCTCCCATTGCCCCCCAAAACTCACTTGTGGGCCGCACTGCACTAAGCAAGGAAGCCCAGATCCTCACCGTGGGCCTGGGGACCCCACGTGACCTAGTCCTTATTAGCGCCTTGCCTTCAGCCCCTCTCCCTCACACTCTGCTCCAGCCGCACCGGCCTCCACCCATGGTTACATGAACCAAGCATGCTCCACCCCAGGGCCTTTGCACCTGCTGTCCCTGCCGTCCGACAGGCAGTTCCTCTGAATCCACCAAACCGTGCTCTTCTCAGGCGCTTAGCTAAAGCGTCGCCTCGGGAAGGCCCTCTCTGAACAGTGTCTAAATGCCTGCCCTCACCGTCACAGAACCTTTGGTTCCTTCGCTGCACTTACCACCTGTGAGGCAGGCTCTGGGGGGACCTTGTCTTGTTCACGGGGGATCCCCAGCCCCGAGCACAGGGCCTGGTGGGTTGGCCATGCTCAGTTTTACTCCCACAAGTATTTGTCCTTGACCTCTTGTTTGCCGAGTACCATGAGTGCTGGGGGTCAGTCAGTGAGGCACAGGCCCAGGCCCACTGCAGACACCTCCACCGCGCAGGCTAAGGAGGACCTAGGGGGTGGGATGAGGCGCCCCCCAGCTGCCACAGGAGAAGACTGGCTGAGGAGCAGGCTCTTGACCCCCGACCCCAGCACGGTGACCAAGCCTGTGCTACAGGTAAAGGAACGGAGGCCCAGCAGGCAAAGGCACTTGCCCCACCACAGAGGGGGAGCTGAGGCAGGCCCGGGCCTCCGTCCGTCTGCCCAGGCCCCGGCTCCGGGCTCTCCCGCTGCAGGTCTTGGTGGAGAACGCCTCCCCTCCTCCAGGGAGCCCTCTCTGGTCACGCCGTGGTCAGCGCGATTCCTGTGCCTGGGGCTTATCAGGCCTGGCCACCGTTTCCTGCTGATGTGGCCGCCCCCACCTTCTGACTGGGAGTTCCTCCGAGGGCGGGGACAGGGCACCCAGCCTTGTTCCCAGCTGGGGCCCAGCACTGGGTCTGGCCCAGAGGAGGTCCTTAGAGAGGGTTTGCCGCATGGATGGGGAGTAGCTGGGCGGCTGCCTGGGGCCCCAGCCCTCAGAGGTCTGGGGTGTGGTGAGTTATCTTACCCCCTGTGCCCAGGCTCCTCTGGGGGGAACTGAAGGCAGGGAGCCAGTTCCAGGGACTGAGCCCACATTGGACATACAGGTCACGGGTCCCTTCCCTCCTCTGCCCCCGACCGGGGCTGCAAGGCCCCCTCGCTTCAGATGCCTGTGCCAGCCACTTTTTGCTTCCTCATCTGTAAAACGGAGGTGATGGCGGCTCACGCCCTCCAGGCTTCTGTAGGGAACCTGTCCGCTGCCCTGAGCACACGGGAGCCTCCCAGACTGCCCTCCACTCCTGTCCCTACGGGCCAGGTCTCCCCCTGGACTACCCCCACAGAGGAGTAGGAAAGGGACCAGAGAAGCTTCGGAAAAGCCACATGGATCAGGTCAGCTTCCCCCTTTTCTTGGCAAATGAGATCCCACCCCCCCCAAGTGCCAGAAACAGACCGCCCCAGAGCCAGAGAGGAATGGGAGGCGCAGACCCCCACATGTAACCAGCCTGCTCACAGACAGGGTCCCCCCCCCTTGCCCCCTCCTCCGGGTGGGTGGTACCTGGTCACACCCGGAGTGACCGAGCATTGGACCCCCTGGGTCCTCCCACACTTGGACCCTGCGAGGCTCCAGGAGGCCGGGGGCAGTAACTAGCCAGAGACGCTGGGACTGACGGGCTGGGGCCCCACCTGCAGGGAGGTCCCCCGACGTCAGACAGACTCACAGTGACACAGTCACAAAGCCCCCTCTCAGAGAGACGGAGACCACCCCCCCACACACAGAATCACAGTGACAGGGACACAAAGCCCCTCTCAGAGGCTGGAGCAACCTCCCCCTACAGAGACAAACACCCAGAGACAGAGACCCCCATAGAGAGAGACCCCCCTAACACAACCAGCCTGGGATCCCTCAGCCACTCGCCCCCGCCCCCAGAAGTGGGTGGCGCCCTAGTGCGGAGGGGCCGCTGTGAGGACCGGCCTGCCCTCTGCTCTGAGGCCTGCCGTGGCGGGGCCACGCCCGAGGTGAGGGTGACGGTGCCTAAGAGGGGCCACCGCTGGAGGTCCGCAGGGGCGCGGCTGGACCGGCGAGCCAGGGCGCTGCTCCCCACTGGCACCTTCACCGGCGCATCTCGCCTCCGCCTCCGTGACGGACGTCCAGGCCGCACCCCGGCTTCAGCGGGGGCCGGACGTCCTGGGACTGGGCCTTGTGAGGCAGGAAGGAGGGGGCCAGGCTACCTAGGGACGCTCCCTGCCTTTGTCCCCCTCACACAGGCCGTGCCCTCCACACGGGCCACCTGCCCTGCCAAGCCTTCGGCTCTCAGGGTGACAGATGAGGACACGCAGCCGTCCGGCCTCTGGAGCTGAGCTGCTGTGAAGGGGGGGCTGTCACAGGCTGCTCGGCGATCCCTGCGCCCCGCGGGACTGGACCGTCCCCGTGGGCACAGCGGCCTCGGAAGCGCCCAGCTGGCACCCAGCAGGCCCCAAGCGACCGTGGGTCACAGGCCCAGCCAGACCCCGTCCCCTCAGCCTGCTGCAAACCAGCTGCCGCCACCCACACCTCGAGTGACCACATCCGGCTCCTGGCGTCCCTGCGAGGAATCCTCCCCATCCCCCACTGTCCCCATGTGACCAGAGCCCCCAGACCAGTGCGCCCTGTCCCCAGCCACACCTTTGCCCAGCCAAGGCCTCCCTCATACAGTGCCATTCACGGCCCCCTCAGTCCCAGGGCACTCCAGGCCACGAGGGCCCATCGGCCCCTCCAGACAGCAGGGGAAGCCACGGCTCTGCGTGGCCATGTCACGTGTCCGGGGCCCTGCCTGGGGAGGGGACACGCCCAGCATCAGACCTGGCACTGCCCCCCGGCCTTCCTGTGGGCTCTGTGCACCCCACGCCCCCCGAAGACAGGCCCACGGCAGCCGGTGGGGGACCACGGGGGGTGCCGCAGGGCCGGGGTGCCAGAGCCTCTCAGCCCCCGGGGGCCTGAGCGGGGTGCCCGCCTCCCGGCTCCGCTGCAGGTTCCCGAGCAGACTGGGGAAGCCCCTCAGCCCAGCCGGGCCCAGCGTCTGCCCTGCGCCTGCCGAGGGTGGGAAAGTTGTGGTGAAAAGTCAGCGAATAACCTCTGGCCTTGATGGGGGGTGAGCCAGAGGGGAGGGGGCTCGTCATCACTAAGATCCCCAAAGCCCTGACGGTAGCCACCAGCTGCCTTCGAAGAACGATGATTCAGAAGGAGAGGTGACAGTGAGGGCCCCTGGAGCCCGAGGGGCTGCGGGGACGCCAGGAAGGCTCGCAGCTGGCAGCGCCCTGGGCCGAGCTGACAAGGAGGAGCCCCAGAAGCTGGCCGGGCCACAGCTGCAGCCACCACACCAACACCCTCCCCCCTCGAGTGACCTGTTGTCCTGCGTTCAGTGAGCACCTACTACGTGGTATGCCCTGAGGCGCAGCTCTCACTGACATCAAAAGCACAACAGGAAATCACACCAGCCACAAAGAATAAAAGCCCGCTGGATTAAATAATTAAAAGTGAGAGACAAAACCTACGTGGTTATCTGGAGCCCAGGCCTTTCTAAGCAGAAAAAGCAAAGAATGAAGCCATGAAGGAAAAAAAATCACTGGATTTCACTGTCCAGACGTGAAAACCTCCGTAAGCCAAGAAACTCGGGATCGAAATTGGAAAGTCAAACGGCAAACCAGGGGAATCTCTGCAACATGTGACAGAGAGCTAATGTCACGCAAGGACTCTTGCCAAGCAACAACAACAAAAAAAAGGCAGACGGTGCAGGAGACGAGCACGCAAAGCAAATGGCCTGCAAGTCACAAAAAATGCACATGACCAAGAAACGTAAGAGAAACCGTCAAGATCTGTAGGGACAGCAAGTCGATTAGTGGTTGCCGGGGGCCGGGGGGGGGGGGGGGCTAGGGTTTGGGGACAGGAAGTGGGGCGGCCTGCTGAGAGGCACAGGGCTTCTCCTGGGGTGATGGCAATGTGGCGCTTCCACACGGTCAGCTTCCTGTCATCTGAACCGCATCTCACCCCCGCTGGCAATCGGAAGGGACAAGATAACCACCTTTCACCTGGAAGTCGGCCTGACTCCCAGTGTTCGCCCCACTGGCGAGAAGATACGTGGGTATAGCCTTTCTGGAAAGCTCTTTGAAAAGGGGACCTCGCACACTTTAGAAATGGCTGGTAAGCCCGTGCAAAGATGCTCGGGGTCACCCGCCGCCAAGGAAGCTCGGGTGGAAGCCACGGGAGGGAGAGCGGCTCTAATCGGAAAGGCAGGCGGCAGGGAGTGTCAGGAGAAGGTGGAGAGTCACTGGCTGCGAGCGGAAGTGGTTCAGGGCTTTGCGGCCCGGTCGGGTTGGTTCTTCACACGCTCAGCACCGACTTGGCACCGAACCCAGCAACCCGGCTCTGCAGATGGGACCCAGAGGCCGGTGAAGCCGCGGGTCCACTAGGCACGCGCTCTGCACGCCCCGTGTGGGGCGCGTCACAGGCGCTGCGTTTGTTTGCGCCCTGAAAGGCAGACGGCCCTCCTCCGGCAAGAAGGTCGTGACTCGCCCGGTCCCCTCTGGAAGGGGACCCACAGTGTCCTCCAGGTCGGCCCGTGCCCCGTGTTCCCGGCAGCGGCTCTCCGAACCGCCCAGACGTGGAACCCCAGCGACACCCACCCAGGGACGAGCGAAGGGCAACCTGTGGACCTGGAACGCGTGGCGCGAAGTCAGAGCAGTCAGTCCCGAACGGCCGCGTGCCGTCCGAGTCCGTGTACAGGAAAAGAACAGAACAGGCAAATCTAGCGGCAGAAAGCCGATCGGTGGGGCCTGGGTTCTTCCTGAGTCGATGGCAGCGCGGTGCCGTTGGATCCCGGTGGCGGTCTGCGCCTGCAAACCAGCGCACGCCTGAGACAAGTGAGCGCCACGGCACGTAAGCGGCGTCTCAGTAAAGCTCGGAGACAGCACGCACCTCTGCGAGCTTAGGGGGGCTCCCGAAGCCACCCCCGGCCAGCACTCCCCCTCTGGGGCCTTGGCCTCAGGAGACAGTCAGAGATGAGCACCAAGATTTACGGACGCCGTGCTTGTCACGGGGCTGTCTATTTGAACCAAAAAAAAGTCAGAAATGATTGAAATAGGAGTCTGGGTGATTACAGATAGACGTATCATGGCCTAACTGTAGAAATGAAATGCTGGGCAGCCCATATTTTAAAGAAGACATTCTTGGAAAATATTTGAGAAAACAGAAGACCGCTCAGAACACGCAAGCGGAAAAAAAGGCAGACACGGGTCCGCGCCACAGGGCAGGGGGTTTTGTCCAAAAGTTCCCACCTGTGTTTCCGGCACCCCCGCAAGCGCCCGGCAGCCGGCAGGGCTGGGGGAGCGGGCGCCGATGGAGCGGCAGCCCGGGGGAGAGGGTGAGGGACTCGCAGGGAAGACGACGACAAAGGCGGCCGCCAGAGTGGAAACGCTGACTCCCGCTGGGTAGCAGGGCTGTGGGTGGCGTTTCAGTTACTTCTTTGTAATTCCTTCCATGAGCTTTATTCATTGAAAAAAACAAAGCCAGAAGCATCAGGAACTCGAGCTTGGAGGCCCTCGGCAGGTTGGTTTCCTAGATTACACGAAGGTTTGAGATGAGACGAAGCAGGGCCCCCAGCTGCAGATGGGTCCCGGGGAGGTCTCTCCCTCTGCGGCTGCTGCTGCTGCGGCTGCTGGGGCTGCTGGGGCTGCTGGGGCCTTTCGGCACCCCACCCCGCTCAGCACGGTCGGGAGTCCGGTCAGGCCTGTGACAGGACGAGCCCAGGCAATGGCCGCAACGAGGGAGGACCCAGAGCCCTCCCCACCCCCAGGTACCCGCTGGCCCCAGAGGCTGAGGTGCAGGGCCTGAGCAACACGGTGGCCTCCTCCCCGGCTCAGGGAGGACATAGGAAAACGGGGTGTGGGGCCCCAAAAAGGAAGCTGAGGCGGCCCCTCCTGCCCTGGGGGAGGAAGCTACCCCTCCCCCCCCCCCCAGTGAGGGCTGGCCGCTCAGAACGCGGAGATCTCTTCTTGTGCATCTTGGTTTCCTCCCCATTCACAAAGAAGTGGGCGGGGGATTTCCAGCAGCACCGCCCGGCCTGCGGGCTTGTCAGCTGGTGCCCAGGCCAGGCCGCTGTGAGGCCGGCCAGGGGGCCGCCCATCCCTGGGAGGGTGTGCGGGGACCCACCTCTGGACCTGGCCACTTCCTACACAGGAAGCCCCTTCTTCCGCCTCGCAGGGTGGGGACCTCGTGCCAGGCCCTCCCTGAGTCTGTTTTGGCTCTTAATCACCCAGCAAGGCAAGGACTGACGTTCCATTTTCCAGATTGGGAAATTGAGGCTCAGAGAGGCCAGGGCGTCAACCAAACCCCTCCCTGGCCTCCAGTCCGAAGCCCGGACTCTGCAGTGCAGGGCTCCTCCTAAAACCCAGCCCCCCAAACAAACACCGCAGAAGACGAACCTCCAAGAAGCTGGCGGCAGCGGACGGCCCTTGCAGCAGGAGGGGCCGTGGAACAGCCCCCAGCAGTGCCAGGGACTTGAGTAAATGATGAGAAGTGAATACTGTCCCCGCCCACTCCCCCACCCCACACCCCGCCGTTGGAATCGGGGCCCTTGCTCATCTGCGGATTCACAGGATTCGAGCTGAAAGGAAGCTTGGCGATACCATCTGCCCGCGGGTTCAGCGTGGTCGGGGCTTTCTTCGAAGCGGCAAAGCAGTTTTCAAAAACGATCTCACGGAACCCAGTAAGGGCCAGAGGGGGCAGCTGTGCGTGCTGTCGGTGGCCCCGCAGGAGCCCCGCCCACCAGCACCCCTTCCTTCGTCCCCGCACCAGTCCCGGGAGGCCAAGCTGAAGCCCCTCGGTCGCCCATTTCACAGCTCAGAGAGGGGCAGGGACCCACGTGGGTCACACAGCAGCCTCGGCAGGGCAAGGACTGAACCTCGTCTCCCTCAGCGCCTCTGCCCCTGGTTTTCCCAGGGGAGGGTGGGGCCCCCCGCACAGGCAGGGCCACCAGGCTGGATGGAGGCTGCGGGCGGGCGGCCTCCCTGCCGGCTCTGGGGCCCAGACCCGAGGGCTCCATGCTGAGCGCCGCCACTTCCCGGCTGCGTGGCCTCGGACAAGTCTCTCTGCTTCTCTGTGCCCCGGTGCCCGATCTCATTGTCCCCACCCCACAGGGGCCGTGGTGACTCCATGGGACGTGTCGGATGCGGCACGTGTCACGTCAGAAACGACGGACAGCAGAGCTGGCGACAGCCAGGCATCCGGGCCGGGCAGGCGTGCCGGGCGCAGCTCACGGTGGGGGCGGGGGGCCCGGGCTGTGGGGTGGCCATTTTCACTTGAGAGAACAGAGGCAGGGAGGGCAAAGCCTTTCCCACCGGGGCGGGGGATGGGGGGGGGCAGAGGCAGGAGTCGCCGCAGCTGCCCCTCCCACCCACAGCTTCCTGCCTGGCCTTCCTCCTCCTCCTCCTCCTCCTCCTCCTCCTCCTCCTCACACTCCTGCCTCGAGGAAACCACCAGGCCTCCGGCGGACGGACGTCCCTTTCTTTCTGCTTCCTCTTTCCCACACTCGGGGACGTGGCTCCAGGCTCAGGCCCCAGCGTCCACACCGCAGCCACTTCGGCCTCGATGTCCTCGTCCGTGGCGTAGGCACAGGGCCGGCGGCAACGCCGAAGGCTTGCGGCGGGCACCAGGTGGGCTGCTCCCGCGAGGCCGTCCCGCCGCGAGCCGCTGGGCGCTCACCCGGGCTTCCACGAGCACCCACCGCCCACGTGCCCCGGCCTGGTCCTGGGCTGACCCCGGCACGGGCGGGGAGCTGAGGGGGCCCAAGGCCTGCGTCACCTCTCATCACAAACCCAGTCCCGCAGGCTGTCTCCCCTGTGCTCGTGAGGGTGGGGCCAGGTGGCCTCCCTCCTGGGTGTCTGGGCGCCCCTTGCTCACCCCGTCGGCACCTAGTGCATCTCAGCCTCGCCCACGTGACCGCAAGCCCCAGCAGGCGCTGCGACCATCCCATTTTACAGACGAGGGCGGCTGAGGCCCAGCGTGGTCAAGTCACTTGTCCAAGGGATCCCAGCCCGGAAGGAGCAGAACGGGAAGGACTCTGAACCTCATCGCCTGGCCCACCCCCGACCGCCCCCGGGGCCGGCAGGACCGGCCACTCCCAACCAGAACACTTCTTCCTGGGGGGTGGGGGTGAGGCCTGGAGGGGGGCGGCGGGGGGCTCACGGCTGTGAGCTGAGTCCCTTGAGGTGGCCTCCACCTCCTTCCCTGACCTCTGCCCTGGGCCTCAGCGTCCCCACAGGTAAATGGTGGCATCGGACGAGATGGCCACAGGGCGCCTTTCCTGGTCTGAGAATTCAAAACGGACACACCACCGCCAACCGCTGCGAAGCCCTCCGAAGACCTGCTCGGCCCCAGGTCCGGCCCCAGGTCCGGCCCCGCCGCCTGGGTTCCAGCCCCACGCTGGCCATGAGACAGCCGAGTGAGCTTGGACAAGTCAAGGGTGAACCTACCCTCTCGGCTCCAGCTCAGTGGCCTGCGGAGTGGGGCCGGTCCCAGAGGCCCCCTCACAGGGCCGCGGTGAGGGCCGAATGAAGCCGGGTCAGCACGGTGCCGGGCGGAGAGCAGGGGCCAGGCCGACGAGGCTACCAAGGCCGTCTCAGCCGCAGCTGGAACCCCAGCCTCACCCCCTGCGCAGGTGAGGGAAACTGAGGCCCGGGCCCCAGGCCTGGCACGGCTGCCAAGGCTTTGAGATCATCTCAGCCTGGAGGCCTGGGAAAATGGGGAAACTGAGGCCCAGAAGAGCCGAGGGCTGGCCCAAAGGCGACAGCCAGCCTGTTTGCTCCATGTGCCAATGGACCCCCAGCGCCCAGGAGTCCCTGCCCCAAGGCCAGCCACCCTGCGGCCTAGCGGCTGCCCTTGTCACCTCCCCCCGCCGCTGGCTTCCCACCAGCTCGCTCGGCAGAGCTCGGGCAGGGCCAGGGGTTCCGTAGGGGAAACCAGGAATCTGGATGTTTACGTGAAATCTCTCCGTTTTCCGTTTTTGAATATTGGCAGCCAATCCACCTTTCCTAGTTTTCCTTCAACTGCCGAGCGGGGTAGCGCCTCACAGGCCTGGCTGGACTGGCACTCTGCACCCTCCGACGTGAGCTGGGGGTTGGGCGTGGGGGCCTCTTGGGGTCCGGGGAATGAGAGGGGAGGCAGGTGCCACAGGAAGAGGGGCCACCAGAGGACCTTCTAGGAGCAGGGTCAGGCCACCCTCTGCCGCGGCCGCCCCGAGGCTGGCAGTGCCCGGGGCCACCCCAGAGGGTTCCTGCGTCCCGCCCCAGGCTGGGCTGCCCCAGCACGAGTCTCGGCCCCTCTGGGCCAAAACCCTCCCCTGCCCCACAGGGCCCCACCCAGCCCAGCCACAGCACTCTGCCCACCTCACCCCTCCTTGCCCCCGCCACCCCTGGCGGTCTGGTTGTCCCTCGGACTCGGGGTCCGTGACTCTTTCTCACCAGATCTTCCAAGACGGGCGCCTTCCCTCACCTCGCAGGTCACCTCCTGCCAAGGGGCCCTCACTGACCACCCCTGGCTCTGGCGGCAGCTATCCCCAGCCCTCCCCCCACCCCCACCCCCACCCCCGCCAGGGCCAGCACTCAGTGGAAGGGAGGGTCGGCCCCCCTCCCAGCGGCCTGCAAGGAAGCCCCTGTGACTTCCCTGCCCCCTTTGGACCTTGGGAGACAGCCACAGGTGTCCCTGCCAAGGCCCTGCAGGCCCCCGGAACAAGGAGCCCTCCTGCCGCAGGCCTCCGAATGAGCCTGCTTTACCGGCGAGCAGACTAGGCTCTGAGTGGGGAGGTGTCCCTCCCAGGGTCAGAGGCACAGCCGGGACCCAGCTCCCACGAGCTGCCAGAAGCTGCCGGCCGCTGACGGAACAGGCCTTCTCTGTCAGGCCAGACACTGTGCAGGGGCTGGGGGCGGCCCCCCCCAGGACCGCTCCCTTTGTGGGCCGTACTCCAGGTCGTAGGGCGACCAAGCCTAGGACAGGGCCCGGGGCAGCCTGAGGGGAGAGAGCCCCACACACCTGGATGCCCTGCCCCTGCGCCCGGCTTCCCCGGGGCCAGACCACGACTGCCAAGCCCGGGGACTCGGACCGGGCCCCGACTCAGGGCGCCCAAAGAACAGGAGCCTTGATGGGACCCAAAGCAACACTGGAAAGAGACCTGTGTTCCCAGCCCCAGAGGCATTGCCATAGCAACCACAGCGCCCACACGCAGTGCGCCCGTCAGGCGCTCAGCAGATGCGCTCCCCAGCCGCCACATGAGCCACACGATGCGGGCGCTATGAATAGGCCCCTTGTACAGAGGAGGAGACTGAGGCTCCGAAAACTGATGTTGCTTGCCTAAGGCCCCCAGGCCGGGGAAGAACGAACTCATTATTCCAGCCCGGCCCATCTGACTCCTGACACCTGGTTTGCCCAGACGGGTTATTTTCAGCAGCAGCAGCTTTTGCAAGGGAAGCCCGGCCGCCGTGCGGAGGAGGGCCGGGTTCGGGGCGCTCTCCGCCTCTCGTGGTGTCTCCGACTCCAACAGCGATGAGAAAAACGAGTTTTCACCTGTGCTCGTGTTTTTCCGACAGCTTCCCACTGCGTTTGGAATGAAATGCAAACTCCTGCCGGAGCCTCGGCCCTCACATAGGCCCCATCTTCCCTCTTCGCTCCCCCAACCCCAACCCCACACACACTGGCCTCGCCTGTTACTCTTTCTTCAAAACGCGCAAAGCGCTTTCCCATCTCAGGGCTTTGCCAGGGCTGTTCCCTCGGCCTGGGACTCCCAGGGAGTCTTAGCTCAGGGTGCAGGTCTCAGTCCAGAGTCACCTTCTCAAGACTCACTACACAACGTTGGTAATCAGCGTGGTGTTGGCGCAAGGAGGGGCCGATGGGGCAGACGAGGCTGGAGCGCGAAGATGGACACTGACTTTTGGGGGACAGCAGCACCTCAGGCAAGCGGCGCTATAATGTGAAGAATCATGACCCGAACCTCACACCCACACACAGGAGCTAATTCAAGGTGGACCCTCATTCAAAATCGGGGCACCCAGACAACAAAGCTTCTAAACTAAAAGCCAAGAATGAGCCTGAGGACCCAGGGTAGGCAAAGGTTTCTTAAACAGGACAAAAAAAAGCACTAACCATAAAGGAAAGCCATTGGTTAAACGGGGCTGTGTCAAAATTAAGACCTTCTGTTCACGAGAAAGTTCCGTGTTAAAGGAGTAGAAAGGCAACCAACTCACAGAGCAGGAGATGGTATTTACAATACAAAGGAAGTGTATCTAGAACACGCAAAAACTCCTACAAATCAGTAAGAAGACGGAAAGTCAATAAAAACAACCACCATTTCACAAGAGTCCATTCTGATGTCCCATAAACGTTTGAGAAGGTGCTTGACCTCTGGAGTCGTCAGGAAAATGCAAATTAAAGGCGCAGCGAGACACCGGTGCCCGCCCACGGGAAGGGCGGAACCCAACACTCACGCACACAATTGCGCAGCCACTTTGGAAAAGTTTAGAAGTTTCTTGTGACGTTAAACCCCCACCTAACTGTGCGAGCCCACTCCCAGGACCCGACTTCAGAGAAATGGAAGCCCCTGTCCCCCCAGGACCTGCAGGCACCGCTCACGGCGGCACCATCCGTCAGAGCCCCGAAGTGGGGACGCCCCCGCCACCCACCAGCAGGTGAGTGGGTGAGCTCACGGTAAACTCACAGATGCGGTGCGTCCGCAACGAAATACTGCTCAGTGGCGAAGAGAAATGGCCCATCCACACTCGCGGGAACGCGCACGGCCCCCAAAACACGGTGCTGAGCAAAAGCTGCGGGACAGAAAAGGCCGAGTGCCACGTGACCGCACTTACATGAAGTTCAAGATCAGAGGCCTCTCCTCCATGGGGGCGGGGCCCGGTGGGGGTCACTGACGCAGGGAGCCACACACACTCACGTCCCACACTCGGGTGCGTGCACCTGACGCGGCAGTGAAGTTAGAGGGACAGTCGCGGCCCACGAGAGGACACTTTGACAACACCCCATCCCAACCGCCAGTTCGGGCCCCTGGCTTCCCTCTTGGCGGCCCCGCTGCTCCGCCCGTACAGCACGGTGCGTATTTATAACTCCACCTGCCCCTGCCGGCTCACTCCTTCCACAGCCCTGCCACCTCCCAGTTCCCCCGGTACCTAGCACGTAGCAGGCGCTCAATGCATATCCGTTGAACAAATGAACGTGTAGCTGTCAGTCTCCTGACCTAGCATGCGAGCCCCAAGGGCTGGACCACGTCGGCTCGGCTCGCTCCCTAGAGCACGGAGTTGGACCACAGCGCGAGGAATTAGCGAAAGCCACGCAGTCTCATCAACCCGACACACCTGAGTCGGCGATGGAACAGGTGTGTGGGATAGCGGCCCTTCAGTCTCACTACCCAGCTGGAACTGAATTAGTTGCAAAGGGAAAAGACAAAACTGTTAAAACTGGAAAGAAAATAAGACATCCACAACGCATGGGGGGGGGGGCGTGTGCGCGCGGGTGCAAAGGAATTCCACAGTGGTTCCGAACCCCCGAGAAAACAATCTCCTGCATGGCAAGGTTAGTCTGGGTCAGGGTTGCCTAGGACCAACCTGCCACAGCCCTAGTGACAGCACTGAGAGTGTCCCTGGATAGTCTACAAAATCGCCGATGGGCGCGCCTCAGAGCTGTCCAGGTCATCACAAACAAGAAAAGAGACGGGATCCGTCACAACCACAAGGCACCTCACGACTGAATCCAATCCCAGTACAGAAATGGGACCTTAGGGAAAACTGGCAAAATCCAAAGCAACGGCAAAGTTCCGTTGAGGGTGGCGACCAGTGCCGGCTCCTGTGACGGACACACAGGAATGTTGTTGCCTTAGGCGAAGCGGGGCGCTGTGTGCAGGGAAACTGCACTATCTGGGCAGCTTCTCTGTCCATCACATGATTCTCAAGGAGAAAGTGCAGTTTTGAAAGGTACACTTCCCTCTGGGCACTTGGCGGCCACCTGCTGGGAATCCGAGGTCCCACCCCATCTGCCACCGTCCGGCCCGGCTGAGCGCAGCCCGCCGCGGCGCTTACCTTGGGCGGGTCGAAGAGCTCCAGCACGCGGTCCGCGCCGCCCTCCTGGCCTCGGGCGCGCCTCAGGGCCAGCCGCCCGCGCTGCCAGCGCGGCCCGCTGTCCATGGAGGCCTCGTCCGCCAGGCTGTAGCGCAGTGTCGCCTCCTTAAGGGCCTCAGGCGGCGGTTCTCGGGCCAGGCTCCAGGGCAAGAACTTCCTGGCCAGGCCGGGTTTGGGCCGGGCCTCCCCCGCGGCTCCAGCTGCCGGCACTTCCCCGGCCGAACGGCGGCGGATGATGTGGCGGAGGCTGTGGCGCAGGTGCTGGAGAGCACAGGGCGCGGATGGCCGCGGCGGGGCCAGCTCCTCCGAGCTGCGGGCCTTGGGCAGGGCAGGGGCGGCGGGGCTGGGGCCCGCCTCGGCTCGGGGGGCCTCGGCCTTGGCCGGGGGCCCGCGGCCCGCCTCCCGGTAGTCGCGAGCCGGCGGCCCAGGCGCCCGGCCCTGGCGCACCTCGCGGCAGAAGTAGAGCTGGAAGAGGTCGGTGAACTGCAGCGACACGAGCTCGGCGCGCAGCGGCGCGTGCTGGGGATGCTCGCGCACGAAGAGCCAGTACTGCCGGGCCAGCTCGCGCGCGGTGGCCACCGCGTGCAGCTCGCAGAACTCGCTCCAGCCCCGTGGGGCCGGGGCCGCGCTTGTGGATGAGGAGGCGGAGGGCGAGGAGGAGGCCGCTGAGGGCTGCAGGGTGGGCCCGTTCATGGCGGAGATCCAGGTGGCGCGGCCGGGCTGAAAAACAGGTGGGAACAGGGTGTGAGCATACAGGTGAGAACTGACCCCTTAAACCCACCGCCGGGGATTTGTCATTCACCAAGCCCAACATCAAAAATTGAAAATTACTCAAAACACAGTGCTGGTGAAGATGCGGTGAAATGGGCACTTGCATACCAAGTCTCGGCCGTCAGGCGGTACAGCCTCTTTGGAGGGCAATGTGGCGGGTCCGTTTCGGACCCAGGGTTCCACTTTTAAGTGTTCAAGAGAAGTCTTAGGACAACCCCCTGCTAGAAGTTTCCTGACCCAACATTGAAAATAGGGAAAAAGTAGATACAACTGTTAGGCAAAAATTTAAACTCCCATGGCCGAAAGTCTTTTTAAAAGAAAGGGTTTAGAGCCCTGGCTGGTGTAGCTCAGTGGATTGAGTGCGGGCCTGCGAACCAAAGGATCCAGGTTCAATTCCCAGTCAGGGCACATGCCTGGGTTGCAGGCCAGTTCCCAGTAGGGAATGCTCGAGAGGCAACCATACATTGATATTTCTCCCTTTCTCTTTCCCTTCTAAAGATAAATAAATAGAAAGAAAGAAAGGGTTTATTAGGCCATTGCAAGGCAAAAAGAAAAAAGGGAAGAAAGAAAAAGCAGTAAATGGCTGGTCCCGGGGCATGGACTCTGAACCACCGGCAGCATAGTTAGGTGGGAAGGACAACAGTGTCCTGGTCCTGGAGGTCCCCAGAGGTTTTTATACACCAAGGGTGGGGGCGGTGGGGGGTGGGTTAAGCCTGGTCCGAAAGGATTTACACTCGCCACAGACAAAACTGATGCAAACACACCCACCGCCCAAAAAAGGAAAAGTGTTCGCCCCTGTGGGCAGCACGTTAGAAACTTCATGTGTAACTGAGAAGCGGAAGCTCCTGGGGTTCGAAAATCACTTGGAAATGCATCCTCAATGTCAATGGATCCAAAGGAGCCAGAGCAGACTTGTGTCATCCCTGGCCCTCAGCGGCACTGTTCCGCCCCTTTCCCGCTCGGCCCACTGCTGTGACTTCGGACACCTCAGACTTTTTTCTTGTCACAGCCCAGTTGCCCATCAGTCAGAGACTGTGGTGCACCTGCAGGCTGGAATCTCCGGCAGCAGCGGGGAAGGATGTGGAAGACCGATGCCGCCACCTCGGTGACATCTCCAAGGGACACCATGAAGCAAACAAAGCAAACCACAGAGCAATGCAAGCTGCGCGATCCTGTTGACACACACACAAAACCCAACCACCAGTTTCTGTGGGCACGCGGGTGCGTGTGCGTGGTGGGCAAGGAAGGTGTGGCTGGAGCAGACCCATCCAGAACCTGTGGCGACCTCTGGGAGGGCGGGGGCCAGAACTGGGGTGCAGGCGAAAAGTAACCAAGGACGACCGTGACGACTCTTCACCAGAAAGTGTGGTTGACAACACGGAGCCCGCCAGCTACACAGTTCCCCGCATGCCACGGTCTCTGTCTCCTCGCGAGGATTTCCCTGCCAGGTGTGTCCGGCTCTTCCTCAACCGCCTGTCAATCACCCATTCTCCCTTCTGAAGTCTAACACCCCTCCAGCCCTTCTCCTTCGTCCAAAATGTCTCATACACCCAGTGTGGCCTGTCTTTGGAACTTCTGGTTTCTGTGAATTCCCCATGCGCAGGTATTCAAACCTGATGTTTCTCCTCTTTGAAAACCAAAACCAAAACCAAAACCACAGAGCCCAGCACCACCACCGACTAGTTGTATGACCTTGGGTGAGTTATTCAGCTTCTCCCTGCCTTAGTGTCCCCATCTGAAAAGCGGGGACCGTGACTGTGCCTGCCTCATTGGAGCGTTACAACGACTGAGTTTATTAATGTAAAGGCCTCAGAAACTAGGAAAAGCATAATAAGGGTTGGCTGTTTTTATTGTTATTTGAATGTTACGATGACTGTATTGTTGCCAATAAATACAAAGCAACAAATGAAGAGGAACAGATTGCCTAGACTCACAAAAGGTGCAAAGATACTTCCTGCTCAGCCAGCCCTTGCCCTCCCGTCCCAGCTGGGGCCCCTCTGTTCCACCCTCAGGTTCCCCCTTGGGCACATCTGAAGGGCAGAAGCCCCCCACCCTCTGCTGTCCGAGGTGCTGAACCCCAGAGCACCCTAGTCACCCACCATCAGTAGTGGCCTTCCTTCCAGCTGGACCCAGCTGGGCTTGAGCCCCCACTGGGGACACATAGTCATGGCTGCTCATTTGCCTGCCCCCCAAAATATTACTGAGGGCTTACTACATGCCAGACACTGTGCCAGGCTCTGGGGAAGCAGCAGTGACCCAGACGGAAATGTCCACTCTCCTGAGGTTGTACCCCCCCCACACATACATGAGCTGGGTGGCCCCGATACCTGACTGGACCTCTTTGAATCCAGGGCTCCCCGTCTGTCAAACAGGGAGCAGTGTGGTATCAGCCTCATACGATGGCTGCAAGGAGTCCTTATAAAGGGGACTTGAATGGAGATCTGAGCCCAGAAACTGGGGTTCTGTCACCCACCATCTCCAGACCATGGTGATGATGCTGCAGCTGGTCAAAGGACACCCAAGACAGCATATAGCTGAGCACCTACACACATTAGGCTCTTTGCACAGAGTGGGCAGTCAGTGAAAGCTGCCAGACAGAGGGAAGGGCAAGGAGCCACATGTGCCCTTGACCATCACACTCCGAGAACACATGCCCCATTGCTGAAGGAAGGGTTTCACCTGCCCGTGGGGGTGGCCTGGACCCCGGCCAACCCTGCAGCATGCCTTGACACAGGCGAGGCAGGCCCTGTGCTCTCAGATCCCAGGCCCAGACCCCTGCCAAGGGGGCCCCATGGAACTGCCCCACTGGCTCCAGCCGCCTCTGGGCGACTGCGTTAGCATCCTGCAGCCCTGCCTGCTCTCAGCCTGCTCAAATCTCACACGTGAGCAGCCCTCCCTGAGCTCGCCGACCCCGTACAGCACGATGCTATTGTCCAGCAGCTACGATTATGTGATTGGTGCCTATCTTCCCACCAAACTGAGCTCCACGAGGCCAGGAAGCCTATCCCCATTCTACTGCAGCAGCTCAACGAATGCCTGTTAAATGAATAAATGCAAGAGTTCAGCTGAATGTGCACCCTCTCACTCTTCTGGCAGACACAGGGCAGCCAGCACCCACCAATGGGCCAACCCACCTCCTGTGCACCCTAGGCCTCTGCCTGCCTATCCCTTGGCCTGGGACACCTGTCCCTGTCCACCCCTGCGCATCAGTCTTGAAGTCCACCTGCAGGGCCAAACCCTAGCAGGAGCCTTCTCGGAACAGCTGTGCCCATTCCAAGCTCCGTCCCTGCACAGGCGAAGGCTGGCCGCCCTCCTCGCCGTGGCCCGCATTCCAGCTTCTCCATAAGAGTGACGTGTCCTGAGCACTCACTACATCTCACACATTTTTCTGACTGCCCTGGCAAAACAGGGATGCCTCCAAGCTTCACAACAGCATTCAGAGGTAGGGGCGATAACTGCCCCCATTTTACAGGTGGAGAAACTTAAGCACGGAGAGGCGCCACAGCTAAGGATGAATGGCAGGAGGCACCTCCCAAATGCCTGTGGGTGCCGAATGCACACCACAAAGAAGACTCTTCCTAGTGAGTGTTTGTGGAATGGATGAGTGTGACCCCGGCAGGAGTATAAAAGTCTCATTCAGTTCCTGGTCCCCAACACACCAGGTGGTCAGGAAAATAGCCACAGGGTGAAAATAAGGAAACAAAATAGGCGATGCTTGCTCGTGCTGTGTGCCCTGCTCCGTGGCAGACGCCTGCATTATTCTCATGTTCACTCCCTATTGGAGGGGAGTCCCAGCATTATGCTCCACTTACAGCCGAGAAAACCGAGGTGCTGGATGAGTAGCTCTCCTGGGTCACGAGACCAGCGAGGGGCAGGGCTGGGATTAGAACCCAGCTCGCTCTCAGTAAACATGAGTGATGCTGCCTACCGTTTACCTCCCTCTACCAGGGCTGTGCGGCCAGCGGACTGAGAGGCCCTCCCATCCCTGCCCACTCCCCAGGGCCCGGCCACAGCAGGTACCTAGAAATACCAGCTGTATGAATTAATGAACTCGCGGGGTCTAGATGGGCTGCAAAAGGTGCACTCCAGAGCCCATGCCACTGACCCAGGAGGGCTGACAGAAAAGGCAGTGAGTGGGGGTCTGAGGAACCCACCGGGACCCCTACTCCCACCCAGTCGACCTCTCTGTGGTGGAGCTGCCAACCAAATCTGGGTTCACCTCCTTGCTAGGTGCTGCAGAAGAGGGGCCTCCCCCTCTGAGCCTCAATGTCTCCATCTGTAAAATGGGCTGATGCTCTCTGGGCATTTACTAGGAGTATTCCAGGGACTGATGTCTGCAGGGTGCTTGGTGCAGGGCTCCAAAAACGCGTGACTATTGCCACTTTATTACTATTATTGTTAGGAAGGAGGAGGGCTAGCTCCAGAGGAGGCCAGGTCTGCCGGCCAGGAGAAACTATGGGGAGAGTCTGGCCTGGTGGGCAGGGTAGGGGCACCGTGGGAACTGAACAAAAGGCCTTCTCAGGGGAGAGGCGACTGCTTCAGGCAGGAAATGGCCAGTTGTGGCCCAGACCAGGGAGGTGACGGAGCCAGGAGGCCTCTGGCGCTGTGGGCAGCCAGGCCACAGGAAGATAGTCTCCTTGGGCCTCGGCTCAGGTGGTGGCTGTTTATTGAGCACTTACTATGTGCGAAGCTAGGAGGAAGAGCAATTGATCAGATCATGCCAACTCTGGGGTCAGGGACTAAAAAGCTTTGGACAGAAAGCAGTTATTAATCACCTGAGGGTTCCCAGGAGCCCCCAGGCTGAGGCTGTGGAGCAGGAGTTGGAGGGACCTTTGGGCACCTCTGTCCCCTGACGAGCATCTAGGAAGGAGCCTGGGCAGCCAGCAGGACAAATAGCCTTCCACCCAGAGGGGCCTGCACATCCAGAGGTCCCCCGCCTGCTCAGTCTGGCCTCTGGGACAGGGACTCCCCAGCGGTGGGGAAGGGCTCCAGGATTCCCCCGGTGCCACAGCGGGGTGAAGGACAAGGGGCGTGTGATGCCAGAAGATCCCCTCCCCGCGCCCCACTCCCAACCCCCCACCGCAAACACACGGAGATGGAGACAGCTTCCTCCAGCCCAGCCTAGAGGCAGGGCGGGGTCAGGTCTGCCTCCCAGGACCCCAAGCTCAGAACAACCATGTCCACTGGAGTGCCTGCCAAGGGCAACCTAGCGAAGGCCCTGAAGTCTTAGCCTGTTATCTGGTGTCCCTCATTCAAGCATATCCATCCTAAAGGACCCTCAAGTCTCCACTAAGTCAGGGAGACAGCAGGCTCCGAAACAGCTGGGAGTCCTGGCTCGGAGCATGGGGCCCATGGCCCCAGAGATGAGGCTCTCAGACTCACCCCCATCCAATCACCCTGGGTAATGTAATCTCGGCAAGCTACCATTTCCCTTTACACTATCAGGCCCAGGTGCAGAGAAGGCTCTTTCCCACCTGTGGGAATTCTACCTGCCAAGGCTTGGGGAGGAGATTTTAAATTGTGGTAAATGAAGTTAAAATGAGCCAAACATAGCCTCCACCCTCCCCTAGGTCCCCAGCAGCCCTGCCCCCAGCTCACAGATGTTTGGGCAGGAAGTCTCAAACCTTCAGAGACACCTCCTCTGGGGAGGCCTCCAGGTTTGACTCCAGGCCACAGGGAGCATTTCTGTCTTCCCACCCACAGCACCAACTTCTCCAGCAGCTGAGACCCTCTGCCCAGGAAGGCCCAGAGAGCTGGTGGGGGGACCCCAACACACACTGCCGGGCAGGTGGCCCACGGCTCTTTCACACATTCAAGCCAGCAGGGCCCATGGAGCAGCCCTGGGGAGTAGGGAGCAAAAGCTCTGGGGCCCCAGGGAGGCTGAGAGGTGGGGTCTGCGCTAGACCCCTGGGCTGCCAGCGGGGCCCTGATGCACTCTCTTGGGTCCCCTCATGCTCAGGGACATTTATCAGAGAGGCGCAGTCTGCCAGACAGGAAATGTCCTCTGCTTCCTCTGCCCCCGCCCCAGACTGACACCCAGGCCCAGCGAGGCTTGGGGAGGCGGGAAACAACAGGGACCATCCCCCCAAGAATGGGCAGTGCTCTCCAAACCCCACCCCCTCTCAGTCCCAGCCTGTGACTTTTTCTTGTTAACTGCCCCTGGGTGGAGGAGAGAAGGGTGAGACCTTAACAAGGGGAAGCAGCTCAGCAAGCTCCCCCTCCCCCATCAGCGGGGCTGCTTTGGGGCAATTCGGGAGGGATGCCCTCAAACCTACCCACTCCTGTGCCTCTCCCCACACTCATCACCCTCTCTGGGCCCCTCCTGTGACATGACACCAGAGTGCCAGCTCTCGAAGGCCAGATTCCTTGCCAAAGGCCCTTTTGTGTCCACCTCCGCCAATCACATTTCCAGTCCCCTGGTCCCCCAAGGCCAGTCTCCCCCACCCCCCACTGTCAGGCGCCCTGTGAGTCAGCTCCCGGTGAGCAGGGCACAAACTTCCTCCCTCCCAGGCCTCCCTGGGGACACTTGGGGCAGCGGCAGCCTCCCCCTGGCCAACCAGGGTGGGGGCCCACATCCGGGCTGGCCCCCAGAGGCTCCAGGCCTGGCTCACAAGGAAGCCTGCAGCCCGGCCCCCCTTGCCGACCCCTGACAGGGTGGCGTGGGAGGAAAAATCTTCCAGCCATCTGCTCAGCTGCCGTGTTTCCGGCCTGGGCGAGCCGGGGACGCCGCCAGGAGGACCTGCTCTCCTGGGGAAGTGCCCCTTGCCCCCGCCGGGAGGAAGGATGCTGGGCTGAGCAGCCAGTGGTGGCCGGGGGGGACCCTGGAGCCCTGACCAAGGAAAGCTGGTCACCCAGGCCTCAGGGCCTGAGCAAGCAGTATCCAGCTGTGGCCTTTGGACCTGCCTAGTTCCCAAGGGACCTCAGGCCCCTGGAAGCCAGGGAGCTGGGGCGCAGGGCTCCTGGGTCCAATTAGGCCTGACTCAGCTAGTGACCCCAGCTGAGTCACTTCCCCTGGGCATCCTGCCCGCCTCAGTTTCCTCAGGGAGGAGGGGTAGCTGGGAAGTCGCAACTTGCTTTACACCTTTAGATTCTGTGAGGCGGACTTCTCCTGCCTGCCAGACGGAAGCAGCTTCCTGCCCCTCCCAGCCCCAAACACTGCACATCCAGGGCCCCCTAGGGACCCTTTCCCAGGAAACCTGGCGATTCACTGCCAGCCCCTTCTGGGCATTAACAGCAGTCGCTCACACTTACTGAGTGCTGACTGTGTGCCAGGCTCCGTACCTGCCTCTTCGCAAAACAACCGTGTTGTGAAGTCATTTGTACTCCCACGTCCTAGAGGGGGAGACCCGTCACTCAGAGGGGTTAAGGTACAAGCCCAAGGTCACAGAGCCATAGAAATTACCCCCAGCACTCTGCCAGGCTCACACACTTAGAATATGAGCTAACGTCCAGGCTCATAGAACCTGGAGAGGCTGGGATTCTCGACCCACAAAGGGCAGGTGAGGCCCAAGGTTGTCAGGTAACCTGCCCAAGGCCTCACAGCTACAGGCTGGCAGAGCCCATATTTGGCTTCAAAGCCCATGCTGCTACCAGGGAGAACGGGAACTTAACAGGAAAGGCCTCTCGTTTAAATAATAATGATGATGATAATAACAACAACAACTACTATTATTATTATTAAGTGCCAGGCCCAGTACTAAGTGTTTATGCACCCTGTCTCTGGCCATTCAAAGTGGGTGGGTGCTAGGACAGGCAGTGGGCGGTGCCTCCAGCCCCACCCGCATCTGCCCAAAGAGAGGTTCCATCCAGGAGGTGGAGGTGTCCAGGGTGGTACAGCGGGGCCCGGACATCCAAGGGGCCCCACAGGCTGGGCTGCGCCAGGGCTCCCTACCCAGCACCTGCTGGGCTCAGGCTACCACCTTATCTGGAGTGGCTCTCCGGAGTTTGACTTGTATTAGAAAGTTCTGCCCTGGCTGGTGCGGCTCAGTGGGTTGAGCACCAGCCTGTGAACCGAAGGTGCCCAGTTCGAGTCCCGGTCAGGGCACATGCCTGGGTTGCAGGCTAGTTCCCCAGTTGGGGGTGGGCAGGAGGCAACTGATCGATGTTTCTCTCCCTCTCTTTCTCCCTTCATTCCCTTCTCTCCAAAAAATAAATAAAAGTAAAGTAAAAAAAAAATAAAGTTCTCTCTATCAGAGAAAGCCCATGCCCAGCGTCCAGAAGAGTGGGAATGGGGAGGACCTGATAGGAAAATGAGCAGAGCCAACATCCACAACAAACAGTATAGTAACAACCTCATCATTATTACTCCTTCTCCTCCTGATCACGCAGTTGTAAACACTTGGTGAATTCACCTATGTACAGTCCCAAGGATGCTAAAAAGTAGGTACACTCCCATTTGACAGATGAGAAAACCGAGGCTGACGTGGTTAAGCAAGGTCTCCTAGCCAAGGAAGCAGCATCTACTCAACCTGCCTGAGTCTTCAGAATTCTTCTCCCCAAGACTCAGGGAGCCCGGATCTGACCACGCAGGAGGTGCCCCAGGCGTCCATTAACAAACACTCCACAGCCCACAGCTGGTAACACTCGTGATGGCAACGATAACATCGCCACCTCCACCTGTAACAGAGCCCTTTCTCTGCCAGGCAGCAGGTACTTCTCATACACCGGCTCCTTAAGTCTCCACCACAAATCTGCTATTATCTCATTTAACATAATGGGAAACTGAGGCTCACCAGTGTCACTTGCCCCCACCCTCAGCTGGAAAGGAGGCAGCGAGAGAATTGAATCTAAGCCTCCAGGACGCTCCTCTGCCATTGCTGAGCCCCTGAAGGTCCTCAGTCCAGCCCCCTTCCCTGCTTTGGCCTCTGTAGCCCGCAGGGACTCCAACAAGTTCTAGGAATGTTCACCCTTTGGCTCAAAAGGGTTTTCCCTCCTCAAGGGGGGTTGTGGGAAAAGGCTCAGAAAAAGTGTATTAAAAACCCTTCCAGCTTCCCCAACAGGCCCTGGCCTCTCATTCACTGACCCCAGGCCGCCCAGGCGGCCTCTGCCTGCTCTCCCCCTATTAGGGCTGGGTCTCCAGCCCCCACAGGCCCTGAGGAGCCGCCAGAGCTGTTTCCGCTAGCTCTGGCAGCCAGGTCAGTGACGGGAAATCCAGACACGACTCGAGCCCACAGCCCTGGAGACCTATGCGCCCACCGCCCTGGCAGGGGCCCCGTGGCTAGACTGCAAGTGGAAATGTGGAATGGGCTGGCGGCCCCAGCTAAGCCTGGCAGCGGGTGGGTGTCAGGGGATGCTCACCTCCCAGGCAAAGGGGGCGCAGGTCTCAGCCCCTCCTGCCCCCAAAGCTGGACTGTGGCCCTGCAGACATTGCATCGCCAGGCCCTTTGCTCTCAAGCCCCTGCCCACACCCCAATTTCACTTCCTCCCCCTAGGTCCGGCCTGGCCAGGCCCCTCCCTGGAGGCCCCCAGCTGCAGGCAGTGACCTCCTCACCTACATCATCGTGGCCCCGGGAATGGGGAAGAGAAACAGGGGAATGAGGAAACTAAAGAGAAAAAGCAGCAGCGGGACAGGCAAACACAGTTCCTCAAATACAGTCCCCATCATTCCAAAAGCCCTGGTGGCCAAAGGAAGGGAGGGGTGTCTTCACTGGGCACTGAGGGCCTCTGAAATACCCTCCCAGCCCTGCTGACCTATCAGTCCAATGCCCCGAACCTTACCCCACCCTTTCTTTGGTGGGAAAATTCCCCTGGAGCCCCAGGTCCTGGTTGTGAGGGTCCATGCCCAAAGATACCTGGGCTCTAGGACCCCCTAATCCTTGTGAACCTCCAAATTCAGTGGCATGGGGGCGTCTGAACCTGCTTACCCCAACAATGCAAGGAGTGGGGAGAGGGGCTTCCAAAATCGAGGTGCTACCCTGCTAGCCACATGACCTGGCCTGGGAGAGGGAGTGAGCCCAGGCTGGAGGGCTTCTTCTATTCTCACAGCCTCAGTTGGACCACTTTCACTTTCAAGGTACCTAGCGGTGACCCCCGACCCTTCCTCACCAATCACAAGTTGAGGGGGACTGCTGCCCTCAACCGGCTGGGCTGCTGAAGAGGACTGGCAGTGTTGGCCATACCCTCTCAGCGTCTCCCTCTCCGCCTGGGCTACCCCCCATTACATCCCCAGCACGTGTGTGGGTGGGGGTGTCACTGGGAGGGTGTCGCGGGCGCTGAAGAAGGGTCACCCCGGGAACGCCCCCATTCGAGTTAGCTGCAGGACAATATTTTAGGCTGTCGTACGAGTGCGCAGACACTGGGCAGAACTGGACACGGGCCTCCTCCTCCCCCATTAAAGCCCTCCCGTCCCCGAGGACGCCAGCGCTTGGGAAGGCGGGCTTACCTGAGAGAGAGGGGGTCCGGGTCCGGGCCCGGCCGGCCCATGGCGTCGCGTGCCCCTGGCCCCACGAAATCCCGAGGGGGCGGGTGGGCCCCCGCCCCGGGCACGTTCCCTCTGCGCGCCGGCTCCTGGCTCTCAGCTCTCTCAAGCGGAGCTCAGGCAGGAAACCCGGGCTCGGAAAATGGCCAGCGTCTCATCATTTCCGCCGCCAGAGCTTGACAGCTGCGGGGGGATGCGCCCCCGGGCCGCCGCCGGGGAAACTTTGCTGCTGCTGCCGCCGTCGCCACCGCGGGCCGCGATAGTCCGGGCGGGCCGCCGGGCGGAGGCGGTGGCCCGAGCCCATGCCGCCCCGCGCCGTTATGTAAAGAGGAACCGGCTGTGAGAGCGCAGCCCGGCGGGGGAGGGCGGCCACGGCAGGGGCGGGGCCTGGGCGGGACCTGGGCGGGGCCACACGAGCTCCGCCCATGTCAACCGCGAGCCAGACTCAGCCGGAGGGGGCTCGGGCCGGACCTGACCCCGCCCATCAACCAGCTTCTCCTAGGCTGACCTGGTCTTAGCGTCTCCAACGCCAGACCGGCAACAGGAGGGGCTTTGTTAGGCCACGCCCACATCTCTCCCCCCGATTTCGCAACGCGCAGCCTAAAGAAGGGAATGAAAGGTCCGAGGGGCGGGACAACGTTGGCCCCACCCACGTAGCGCCCGCAGACCACCAAGTGCCTCAGCCAGAGGGGCGGGGCCAGATGCTGGAGAGGCGGGGCATGGGGCGGGGCACGGGCGGGGCGGGGCGGGGCCGGGCCCAGCTACCAGGCCTCGAGGGGGCGCGCCCCAGACGACTCCCTCCTGCTGGGCCCTATCTGCGCGCGCCGGGCCGTTCTGTGCAATAGAGACCGCAGCTTTCATCATCACCCGGGGAAGGATCCCAACCCCACCCGGCCCCGACCATCCGCGTCTCTGTTAAGCCGACCCACCACGACTCCAGCACCCCCATTCTGATTCCGTCCCGACCCTCAGTTCTGCTCTTGCCTCAGCCCATGCCTGTACAGACAGGCCTCTATAGGAGCACTGGTCCCCCTACTCCAGGAAGCTTTCCTATAGGACCACTGGCTCCCATGCTCTCCTAGCCTCCTTCTATGCTCTCCCCAGGTCTACTTTCACTTTCTGTGCATGCCTTATGTTGGGGGAGATTGACAATAGGTTTTCCCCTAGTCTGAGGTGGAGCATAGCCTCAGGTAGCCCCTCCCCCAACGCACGGGAAGGAGAGGAGAGAGGAATGCCTATACTTACCTCCCGCCCACGCAAGAAACAAGTCGCTCCCGCTCCTAGTTTGCAGGGGCCACATCACCCCTTCCCAGACACCATACTCATTCCTCCATTCCACTGCCTCCCCCTCTTGCTAGCCTTGGGCAAATGACTAGATTTCTCCATACCTCAATTTCCTCATCTATGAAATGGAAACAATACGGGTACCCACTCCACTGGGTTCCGGGGAGGATTAAATGTGTTAATGCATTAAAGCAGTTAGCGTGGGGCTTTGCCCAAGGGAAAACACTGCTGCATGAGTCTTTCTGAAACTATCAAGCCTACTCCCACCCTTGAGCTACAGGAAGGGGTTCCCCCGAAGGTGGGGATTTCCAGACTCCACCCAGATGGGAAGAGGGGGACCTTGGAGCCCTGTAACCTTGAACGAACTGGCCACAAACAAGTGCTTTCCACAAATATGTATTAAATACCTACTGTGTGTCAGGCACTGTTTCAGGTACTGAGGACACAGCAGTAAACAAGACAAACCCCTGCGCTCCTGGAGCTGACATTCTGGTGGAGGAAGAGCATAAAGAAGTGAATGGAGTACAGTGTTACGAAGATGACAAAATAGTTACCCATGGAGAGTAGGAAGAGGCTTACACTGGAGGGAGGACCTCTCTGAGGAGCTAACACTGGAGCTGAGGCCACACCTCCACCCCATCCCACTGCTAAAAGGATCCAGGCCTGATAAGGTTTGAGGGAAGGGCATTCCAGAGCAAAGGAACAGCAAGTGCAAAGGTCCTGAGGTGGGAACAAGCTTGGTGTGTTGGAGGAAAGTCAAGAAGGCAGTGATGATGGGAAAATGAAAAGGTGGGCCCATCATATGGAGACTGCAAGGTCCTGGTGGTAAGTTTGGGAATTCTTCTGAGGACAATAGGGAGCCATGGAGTGCTTTGAGGAGGACCTGTTGAAACTCAAATCCTAGCTTTGGATTTGGGCTGTTGGCAACCCATCAGGAGGTGCCCCAGTGATGTTCACACTCCATCTGAGGATGAGGGATGGGGGTGGAGGGTGGGGATGGGGGAAGGTGTCAGGGAAGGCTTAACTATTCACCCTATATTATTATCTCTTTATTCCACCTGGGGAGACTGAGGCTCAGAGAGAGCACTTACTTGCCTGCAGAAAGACAGTGCCAGGTGATGCCAACAGAGCAGCCAGGTACACAGCCGTCGTCAAAGGGTCGCTGAAGTCTGCCAGCCGCAAGCACTTTCCCTCTCACTGCCCAGACGACTGTTCTGCTGACTTAAACGGAGACTTGTGGTTCTTCCCCTTTTTAATCACCGCGCACGCCTTCTCTCGCGCCAGATTTCTCTGAGGCCCAAAGTGGTTTTCTTTCTCCCTGAAGTTCTTCTCACCAGCGTCCCCTCCAGAGTCCAGTCTCTCGTTTCAGTGCTCTCTGTGATAGAGATGTCTTACTTGCTGTTTTTGTCTTAGAGAGGGAAAGGGTTACAAGGAATACCCCTTCTGTCTTCTTGCCTTGCCCTGGATTTGAGAGCATTGCGGCGGCGCAGAGTAGCGATTTCATCTTCTCTGAGGCTGGCCGATGGTGGCTCCTCCCACTCCGCAGGTCTCTGGGCCCCAACAAGAGAAAGAGGCTTGAATTCCCCCAAAAACAAGCAGGGCAGGCTGAAGGAAGCTGCTCTCACCGCCCTTCCTTCCAGTGGGTGAGGGCACCTGCTGCCTGCCAAGTTCCAGGGGCTAAAGACTCTCTGGATTGATAACAACAACAAAACAATAGCTGATGACAATATTAATAAACACTCACTAACACTATTAACAGTTAACAACAACAATAACAAAATGGAAGTTAAGCAGTGCAGGATTAATAATAAATGGGTTGATAACAATAAATATAATAATGTAACAACAGTTAATGAGTCTAATGAATAATAATAGGATTACAGGGTTAATAGCAAATATAAAATAACAATAGGATATTAGTAGTAATAATAAATATGATAATAACAGTTAACAGGCCTAGGATTAATAGTAATAATAGGAACCAATGGTTACAGGATTAATAATAATAAATATAACATAACAATAGGTTAGTAATAACATTAATAATAAATGTAATATAATAATAATATGGTCATAGTTAACAGTTCTAGAACTAAAAACTCAGCACTTAGTTACAGGATTAATAAAAAATATAATGATAACAATTAGCTGGGACAAGATTAACAGTGACAGATAGAACCCTATAATTATAATAATTAACAGATACAGGGTTAATAATATGATTAACAGTTTTTGAGGCTTGCTTGATGCCAGGCATCTTCTACACTAGTACTGACAAATGGAACTTTCTGTGGTGATGGAAATGTTTTATCTGGGCTGTTCAGTACCGTCACCAGCCACATGAGGCTACTCAGCACCGGAAGTGTGGTTAGTGTCACTGAGGAATTGACTTTGTGACTTCATTTAATGCTAATGAATTGAAATTTAAATAGCCACATGTGGCTGTTGGCTACTGTACTGGACAGCACAGCTCTGGACATTTTACGTGATAACAAATTTGATTCTCACCGCAGCCCTGGGGTAGGTACTATCATTATTATAATTGTCCCCATGTTACGATAAGGAAACTGAGGCACTCAAAAGTGGAGTCATTAGCCCTGAGTGGAATCTCACCACACTTCAAGGCAGGGTGCCATTGTCTGAGGGGCCCTCTGATGAAGAAGGAACACTCACCCTGACTGGGGCGGCTCAGTGGGTGTGTTGTCATCCTGCTGGCTGAAAGCTCCATTCCCAGTCAGGGCACGTGCCTGGGTTGTGGGCCAGGTCCCCGGTGGGGGCGTGTGCGAGAGAGGCAAGCCACCAATGTTTCTCTCCCTCTCTTTTGCTCTTCCTTACCCTCTCTCTAAGAATGAGTAAATACAATTAAAATTAAAAAAAAAAAAAAAACGAAGACTCTGGGGTCATCCAGACAGGTTTATAATTCCGTTTGGCCTCCTCCTAGCTGGGTGGTCACTTGGACTCTCTGGGCCTCAGTTTCCTCACCTGCACAATGGGGACAATCACAGGGCTGACCTCTTTGGGTTGCAAGGGAGAATTTGATGAGAAAACTTATGTTAAGGGCTTGGGAGTGTAGGTGGCACTTCCACATAACACATGCTCAATGAAGAATGTTGGTTTAATTTTATTTATTTATTTGAGAGAGAGGGGAAGGGAGGGAGAAAGAAAGGGAGAGAAGCACTGATCGGTTGCCTCTTGCACGCACTCCAACCAGGACCTGAACCCGCAACCCAGGCATGCGTTGTGACTGCGAATGGAACCAGTGACCCTTTGCAACCCTTTGCTTTGCAGGATGATACCCAACCAACCGAGCCATATCAGTCAGGGCTAAAGAATGTTGGTTGAATTTATAATTGGGTATAAGAGTCAAGTCATATGTCCTTCAAGGAGTGTGAAGAGCGGTGGCCAGGGAGAGTAGTCCTGTGGGTGGTATCCCCCACACCCATTTTACAAATGAATATACTGAGGCTTGAGTGTACAGATTTACCCAAGGTCACTCAATCAGTGAGTGGAGTACACATCTGTACAAGACACTTCTGGAAACTGGTCCTCTCCCTCCTGGGAATGAGGTCTGGGCCACTGGTGAGGAGCCCTAAATGCCTAGTCTGTCCCCTAACCAGGCAGGGGCTGGTAAGTGGACTGAACTTTGCTATCCCCCTAAAATTCATGTGGATATCCTAATTCCCCAAGGTGATAGTGTTAGGAGGTGGGGGGCCTTTGGAAGGTGATGATGGGTCATGGGGGCAGAGTCCTAATGCACCAGGTTAGTGCCCTTATAAAAGAGACCCTAAAGAGGCCCCTCTCCGCTTCTGCCCTGTGAGGTTACTGCTGAAAGCTACCATCTCTGAACCAAACAGCCGGCTCTCACCAGACACTGCATCCGCTGACCCCTTGATCTTGGACTTCCAGGCTCCAGAAGTGGGAGAAATAAATGTCTGTTGTTTCTAAGCCACACAGTTTATATGGTATTTTGTTATAGCAATAGGAACAGACTAAGACAGAACACTGGCTCCGAGGTGGGGGGGGGGTGCGCTACTGTAACAAATACCTAAAAAGGCTGAAGCAGCTTTGGAGCTGGGTCGTGAGTAGGGGCTGCCGGTGTTTTGAGGTGCATGCTAGAAAAAGCCTATATTGCCGTGAACTGACCACTAAGGGCGACTCTGGGGAGGTCCCAGAAAGAAAAGAGGAGGGCTGTAGAAAAAGGTGTCCCTAGACTGGGGGAGAATGACCCCAGAGGCCTTCAGAGACCATCAGAGCTCCCCTCCCGTCACAGGCCCACAGCACGAGTGCTCACGCGCAGGAGGATCTCAAAGGAGAAGCGGGCCGCTCAGCTGCTAACCCCAGGAAAGGCTCTAGCAGGCCGTCAGCGGCGCCCGCAAAGCTGTGGGGGGCGTGGCTGCCTCCATCTAGATTTCGGAGGGGCGGCCTGCTGCACAACCCAGGCAGCTGGCCACCTCTGAGACCAGGGCAAACACCCCCCTCCCCATCCCTCAGAGTCGTGAGGGCGCCTCCAGGCTGGCAGAGCCACCTGCTTACAATTCCAGCCCAGGAACCCTGCTCCCAGGGCTTCGCCTAATAAAGCCATGGCTACACATAGAGAATTCTGGGTCAGAAATGCCATCCTGATGCGGCCAGAGACAGGACTTCCCCTGCCCAGTAGGTCCGGAGGCAGGACCACAGCCTCAGTGTCCTAGGGGGCAGAGCTTGAGCCAAAGAGCCCCCAGACCTATCACTTCTTTCTTTTCTATTTCTCCCTTTGGGAATGGGAATATCTACCTTAACCCTGTCCCACCATTATATTCAGAAGCCCATAACACATCCGATTTCACAAAAGAGGAATTTGCCTCAGAATGAATGGGTCAACTTTGAGTCTCATAACTGATTTAGATGAGACTGGACTTTGGGATCACTAAGTCAGGGAGTCATTGGTTACACGGCACATAACTAATAAAGCGTTCAAGCCAGCTCTGGGGCTGCCCAGCCACCCCTTTCGCTACCCATCAAGGTCTAGCTGAGGCTGGGCGGTTCAGGAAAGGGCATCGGAAAATAATTCCATAACTGGGCCGTCCTCCTTCCACCCTGCAGTCGGAGCTCCCCAGGCTTGATTCCTGGGGGCTGTGGGTGGGTGGGGATCCCATCTGCTGAGCACAGGTGCCTGATGCTGTCTGTGCCCTCTTGCTTCCTTCTTGCAGCTTTGGTTCCCTTTTCTTTCTTTCTCCTTTCTTCTCTCTCCCTCCCTCCTTCCTTTCCTCCTTCCTTCCCTCCCTCCCTCCCTTAGACAGACAGACAGGAGGGAGAGAGGAAGAGAAACATCAATGTGTGGTTGCCTCTTGTGCACCCCTGCCCACTGGGGACCCCGGCCCACAATCGAGGCATGTGCCCTGACTGGGAACCAAACCAGCAACCCCTGAGTTCGCAGGCCGACACTCAGTCCACTGAGCCACAACAGCCTCTCTCACTCTCCCCCCCGCTTTTTTTTTTTTTTTTTATTTGAGAAAGAGAAACACTGATTTGTTGTTCCATTCATTTACGCATTCATTGGTTGCTTCTTGTATGTGCCCTGACATGGGATCCAACCTACGACCCTGGTGCATCAGGACGACCCTCTAACCAACTGAGCGGGCAGCCCAAGGCTGGCTCCCTTTTCTGTCCTCCCAGCACCTTTGAGTCTAAAACTGCCCTGAGCCCTTGCCTAAGAAAAGGACGAACAGTTTTAATAATCTGGACTCCACTTCCAAAAGTATGCACCATGCTGAGAACATCACAGGCAATAGTATACCCTCCCAGATCCTCCCCACTGGGAGGGGTTTACTATGAATTTCCCCATTTTTCAGATGAGGAATCTGAGGCACAGAGCAGTGAAGTGATGTGTCCAAAGCGACACAACTCATTAAGAGACTGAAGTGCGGTAGCTGGTCTGGTCTCAAGGCCTATCTGATCACAGAACTCCAGCTCTTAACTATCTACTATGCCCAAATACTAATAACGATCTTGCTAATAACAGAAGTAACCATTATTAAAGCATTATGTGCCAAGCATTATTTTGAGGGCTTTACACGGATTAACGATGTAATCTTCCCAACAATTTATGAAGGACAGAATATTCTCTCCACTTGACAGAGAGAAGGAAACTGAGGCACAGAGAGGTGAAGTGACCTGCCCGAACTGCGAGGCTGGTCCAAGGCCAAGCAGGGATTTACACTCAGCCTCCAGAATTAAGCCCTCTGCCGGGTGGCTGCGCACCCCCCACCCACCCCACAGACCCCAAGCCCAGCAGGGAGCTGCAAGCCATCCCCTCTTCCGAGGGCGAATCTGGTTTCTGCGGGGAAGTGACTCAGTGGCTTCAGGACCCGCAGATAATTATTCACTTCCAATCCCGGTAATTAAAGGCTCTAATGGCTCCACAGAGGACCGACAACCTAGTTACTCGCGCGGTCTCCACCCCTACCCGGGTTCAGCGTGGGCGCACGAGCTTCCAGGGCGCCAGCTTGGCCAGAGTCCCAGACTACCCGGTGCTGCGGAGCTCGAGAGTGGAAGGGCGGGGTGTGTGGGGAGGTGTGGCCGGCAGGCTTGCGCGGGGCTCTGGCGCCCCCTGGTGGCCTCGGGGTGGTGTAGGGCTGGCCGTGGCTTCCAGCCTCACGGCCCTCCTTGGCCTAGACCCCCTCTCTCCTGGATTCCCCCCAAGGTTCCTTGGAAGCCTCCCAGGCGCAGGTCCGATGCCTCTAATCCATAGTCGAATAGCTACCAAGGCCAAAAACACAGATTTGGGGCATAGTTTACCTGCTTTCTTTCTTTAGTGCTGGCTGTGTCACCAGGGGCAAGTGATTTGAGCTGATCTGTTTCCCCATCTGTAAAATGGGAATAAGGGAGGAACTTACTTCATAGGATTGTAGTGAAAATTCAATAAGTGCTCAATAAATGCTGTTGCTATTTATTTTTATATTATTATTATCATTATTATTAATTTCCAAGGCGCAAATCTGGCTATGTGCCATGTCTCTCTCCAGCTCGAAATCATCCACTGTTCCTGTCACCTCATGAATAAAATTCAGACACCAAGCCCCTTCACAGTCTCAACCGCAAAGACCTCATCTCGTGACAATATCCACCAAATACCCTGCACTCTGGCCTCACCAGACTTCTTTTTGTCCTTGTTTTGTGTTTCCAGACCTTTGCTTACACTAGTCACACTGTCTGATATTCCCTTTCCCTTTCCTCTGCTGGGCAAACTCCTACACACCCTTTAAAGCCACCTGAAATGTGACTGCTGCCTGAAGCCTGCCCGGGTTTTCTGGAGACGTTGCCTCCTCGGTATCAGGCCTCTAAGGGGGAGCAGGCTTGGCCCTTACAGCGCAGTTACTCATTAATTTGTCTGTGTTATACCTCCCAGAAACGTTTTAGTTTTTAGTTAATATTTTTATTTTTTAATAGGCTTTTTTATAAAAAAAATTTATTTACTCATTTTAGACAGAGGGGAAGTGAGGGAGAGAGGGAGAGAAACATCAAAGTGTTGTTGTCTCTTATGCGCCCCCTACTGGGGACCTGGCCCGCAACCCAGGCAGGTGCCCTGACTGGGAATCCAACCAACTATCCTTTGGTTTGCAAGCCAGTGCACAATCCACTGAGCCACACCAGCCAGGACATATATTTTTAATTAAAAATTTTAAATTATGGATTTTTCCCCAAGGGCTCTATATTTTTATTTTCTTTTAAGATTTTATTTATTTTTATTTTTAGACAGAGGAGAAGGGACAGAGAAAGAGGGAGAGAAACATCAATGTGTTGTTGTCTCTTATGCGCCCTCTACTGGGGACCTGGCCCGCAACCCAGGCAGGTGCCCTGACTTAGTTGTCTTTCAATTTTCCATTGCTCAAAGATGTTTGAACTTCCACCCAAAACTTGTAAGCAGGACAAGGTAATAATACCTAATAGTTATTGAGGCCTTACTGTGTGCCAGTGCTGTTCTGAGGGCTTTACATCGTTATGAGTAGAGGCAGAAGGCGTAGGCTCACACGCCAGACCACTTGGATTCGAGTCCACTAGCTCGCCGTGTAAGTTCAGGCAAGCCACTCCATCCTGGTTTCTGTACCTATACAATGGGGGTGGTAAAATCGGCCCTACTTCCCAGAGTTGTCATGAGAAGCAAAACACACAATAAGTGTTCAGTAAGTGTTACCTGTTACTCTTTTTTTTTTTAACCTGTTATTCTTGAAATCTTTCATAACACATTTTGATATGGGAACTGGCATTTCTTCAGTTTTACAGATGAGGAAACCAAGGCACAGGGAGGTGAAGTGACTTGCGGGCAGTCACTGAGCTTGAAAACGGCAGAGTGGGGATTGGAACCCAGGTATGCACATTAAATCCATTAATTTCCAGCTCCAAGCAAGACTACAAGTTGCTTTATGAGTTGGGGCTTGATAGGCAAATGAAAGACCTCTCCCTGGCCTTCTGCAGTCCTGGGGTGGCTCAGGGACCAAGACCGCCAACCCTACCTCCCTTCAAGTCCTGACCTGATGTAGCAGGAAGAAAAACATATCCCACTTAATCTCCCACCAAAGGCAGCCATTCTGGTGTTCAGGGCAAGGGGTGTGGTTTATCTCAAAGAGGGGGTTATTGGTTTGCGGCTTTTGCTAGGGCAGTAAGTACCTGGAAGAGGAGGCAGCTAGGTACTTAGGAATACAGGCTTTGGTAGCCAATAGACCTGGGTTGTAGCCTCAGCTCTGCCCCTTCCTGTGTGACTGTGGGTGTGTTACTCACCTTCTTTGAGCCTTGGCTTGAGGGTCAATATAAGGGTCTGTGAAAGGAACTTGGCCATGGGCTGATATGCAGCACATCTTGGTTATTACTAAAGAGCAGGTGAAACTCAGAGGAAGTTTAAATTGCTCCTTGGGAGGAAGTATTTAGGAATTCGGGGGTCTACAGAAGAAGACAGAAGAGAGGGTTTAGGGAGGGGGATGAGAGGCCCCACAAATGATGGAGGAGATGAGAAGAGGAGTTGGCAATGCCACCTTTGAAGGCAGGGCTCTCAAATCCTGCGTTTGACACCACGCAAGGAGCTGGCAAGACCTTCCCAGTCTCCACACCTTCAGCAAAATTCGCTCATGCACGGGACCTGGGCCTCAGGCTGGCGTGCACAGGCCCCTGTCTCTCCTCCACACGGACCAAGGGAGGAGGGCCCCGGAAGGGGTCTGGCCATTCCTACAGTCCACCTCTCCCCAGTCCCTCCCAGCCTGTGGCCTGGGCTGGGTGTTCGTGGTGGAGGGCGGTTTCAGTTCCTCCTTGGGGCTGGCTGGTCCTAGCCACTTCGGGGGTGGAACAGCCGCTGTGGAAAGGAACGCTGCCCCAGACCCCAGCTTGGAGCACTGCCTTTCCCTGCGGGTGGCTGAACGAAGTGGGGGATCATGGGAAAGGGTGGGGAGGCCGAGGTCCGGACGCAAGCTGACAGGTCCCGCGGGCACCTTCCTGGGAGGAACTGGCTCAGGCCCTGAGTCGCGCATGTCCCAGTCACCCAGTACCTCCTATCCGCCAGGCACTGTGCCAGGCACTGTGCCAGGCACTGGAGACGCCACAGAGAACAAAGCAGACGAAACTCCCTGCACTCCCCGACCTACCTTCTCACCGGTGGGGGGGCGCATCACAGGTTAGGCACGGAGTCTTCAAACACAGGTACGCTGACTACAGTTGGCCTGTCCCGGGTTTGGGCCTATTTCACCGCCTGCGCCTTCTCATCTCCTTCGTGGGGCTCCCTCCTCCACCAAGCCTTCGGAGAAAAGCCCACGGGCCCCCCTGCTCCACCTCTTTTCTCCGACCGCTCTCTCTGCTCTCGCCACGCGGACTTGCTTCTTGCTGCTGAGCCTTTCCCCTTGCCAGTCCCTGTGCTAGGGACGCATTCCCTCTGGACGTCTGCACGGCTTTTGCCCTTATTTCCTCAGGCCTTTCCTCGGAAGCTACCTTCTCTGTGGCCCTCCTAGCGCAAACGGCCAACCCATCATTCTCACTCACCGGCGCGCGCTCTGCCCAACCCCCCCACCCCCCGCCCCGGCTTTATTTTTCTCCCGGGCTCCTAACGTCACCTGATGCACTGCCTGGGTGCTGCTTCCTTACTTTCCCCCTCTGGTGAGGGAGGGCAGGAACATTTGGCCGTCATTTAAAAAAGTGATTTATCGAGGTGAAATTCACAGGATGTAAAATTGACCACTTTGCCCTGGCTGGTGTGGTGGCTCAGTGGACTGAGTGCTGGCCTGCAGACCAAGGTGTCAAAAGTTCAATTCCCAGTTGAGGCACATGCCTGCACTGTGGGCCAGGTCCCCAGTGGGGGGCGTGCAAGAGGTAACCACACATTGATGTTTCTCTCCCTTTCTTTCTTCCTTTCCCCTCTCTCTAAAAATGAATAAATAAAATCTTTTTTAAAAATTGACCATTTTGAGCCCTGGCTGGCATAGCTCAGTGGATTGAGCGCAGGCTGCGAACCAAAGGGTTGCAGGTTCGATTCCCAGTCAGGGCACATGCCTGGGTTGCAGGCCAGGTCCCCAGTGGGGGCCACGTGAGAGGCAACCACACACTGATGTTTCTCTCTCTCTTTCTCCCTCCCTTCCCCTCTCTAAAAATAAATAAATAAAATCTTTATAAAACAATTGATCATTTTGAAATGAATTCACAATGCTCTATGCAACCTCCACCTCTATGTAGTTCCAAAACATTTTCATCACCCAAAAGTAAAACCCCCCCCACCCGTTAAGCACTCACTTCCCATTTCCCCCTCCCGTGCCTGGCAACGGCCAGTCAGCTGTCTGTATCTAAGGATTTACCTGTTCTGGACATTTCATATAAATGGAATCATACAGTACGCAGTCTTTGCGTCTGGCTTCTCTCACTCAGCATCACGTTTTTGAGATTCATCCGCACAGTAGCAGGCGTCAGGGCTTCATACCTCTTTATGACTGAGTCATATTCCATTGCATGGACGTACCATGTTTTATTTATCCACTCATCCATGGATGGAGATCTGTGTTGTTTTCACCTTTTGGGGATTGTAAGTAGTGCTGCTATGAAAATCTATGTGCTTGTCTGTCTTTTTAACTTGTATTCTGGCCCTGGCTGGGTAGCTCACTTGGTTAGAGCATCAGCCCAATATGCCACAGTTGTGTATCTGAAAAAGCCTTTGAGCAAGAGTGCTGTCACTTGATTTAAGTTTTACTAGGATCCCTCCATGGAGATTGGATTCGGGGGTTTGGGAGTTGGAATGGCCGAAGGGAGACCTGAGAGAAGGTTACGGCAGCCCACCTGGTGAGCTATGACCAGTGGCCTGGGATGGGGAAGCGGCTGCAGAAATGGAGAAGTGACAGACTCAAGACATGTTTTTGAGGTGACATCCCCAGGACTAGGTAATGTAGCCACGACCCAGTTCTGGTTCTCAAATTCCTCTCTCCAGTCCCCATGAATCACTGTTTCTTTTCTATAGTTCCAGCCACAAAGATGCCTGGCTATTCATAGAAGCCAAAAGGTGAAAAGAACCTAATGCTCACGGATGAGTGGTAAGATAGATAAAACGTGGTCCATCCACACGGTGGAACATTACTCGGCCTACTATTCCTGCACTTGCTCATTCGGCTCCAGCCCTGCTGGCCTCTTCTTCATTCGGACATGCCTGGAATGGGCCCATCTCAGGACCTCTGCACTTGCTGTTCCCTCTGCCAGGGAGACCCCCAGATATCTCCACGGCTCCCTTCTCCAGTTCCTTCAGGTCCCTGCTCCTCAGAGAAGCTTCCTCTGACCAGCCACCTTGTCTGAAACGGCATTCACAGCCCTTCCACCCCACGGACGGGCAAATCGTCTCCCTGGCACGGACCGCTTATAGAGCTCATCTTATTTGTGCAGTTTGTTGATTGATTCAGCCACAGTGCCTGGCACACAGTAGGCACTTAGTGAGGGGCTGCAGAATGAATACATGGTGCTGACCAGTCCGATTGGTCTCCTGCCCTCAGGCCAGGACTGGGCACTGATTGAGCCCTGGAGGTGGCTGGCCGGAGGCAGCAAGAGCAGGAAGTAAAAGCAGGTCTAGGGAGGTGGACTGTGTTATTTCGTGCAGAACAAAAATACCAGCGATTGCTGTTTGCTGAGATCACCTACCGTGTGCCACGACCTTTGTGTACCTTGACTGTCTTTATTTTACACATAAGGAAACTGAGGCCTGGAGAAGTGAAGCCATTTCTCCAAGGCCCTCCAGAGCTTTCCCTCTTCCCCTGGGGCAAGAGCTAGGGCTGCAGTCCTCCACGGACTTCGTCAGATCACCTGAAATGTCCTGTATTCAGTTTTTTCTTTTTCCAACAAATCACCAATTTTCAGCCTGTGGAGTTATTTTTCAATTGAGTTGAGCGTTAAATTTCCTAAATCTGGCAACCCTAGCCGGGGAAGGGCTCGGACGCCGGTCCTAAGACTTCAGGACCCTGCTGTTTTCTCCGGGCGAACCTCCCCGCTGTCCTTAGCCCTGGAAACCGGCTGACTCTCGGGGACCCCGTCTTCTTTCCTGAGATTCGTCATTCAAGATTGCGAACGGGTCGCGGTCCCCTTAAGAGTGGTTTCGGGGCGGGGGCCAAAGGGGCGGGGCCCACAGGGCTGGGAGAATCTGCGGGCGGGCCGGGCCGAGCGGCCAATCCGGGGGTGGGACGAGCGTAGGGGCTAAAGAGGCGCGCCCGCGGGTCCCCGGCCGTCCGGCTGCCCCGCCTCCTTCCAGCCGAGCTCTGGCCTCCGGCGGCTCCGCCCGCCCGGCCGCCGGGGAGACAAAGCGCCGCCGCCACTGCTAGTGCGGGTCCTGGGCCATGGCCCGGCTGCCCCCCAGCCGGGCGCCTTCGGTCCTAGGCCGCGCCGCGAGGTAAGGCCCGCCCGGCGGGGAGCGCTTCGAGGGGGACGCGGGCCCAGGTTCGGGCCGCCCTGGGCCTCGGGTCCCGCAGCCGGCGGGAGAAACCTCTTCTGGGGATCTACCTGTTTGCGACTCCACGTCAGCAGTGATTTTCCCGTTAAGGACCCCGGCTGTCCGGGGCGAACTTGGCGGATGAACTGCCCCTCCCGCGTCCCATAAGGGGCCTCTGCTGCTGGGAACTCTGGAGACAAGCCCTCCACTGGGCTTCCACATTTTGTTGTTTGGGGCTTTAACTGTCCCCCAGGAAATTCAAGAGCTCCCCACACGACACACAAAGGGACAGAGGGCTGCTAGGAGCGCGGCCGACCCGGAGATCCAGACTTTACAAGGGGCGTGGGGCTGCCTCCACCCCAGAGGTGTGGGGGAGCGCCCCTGGGGCCCCTGCTTTTCATCCCTGTGCTTGCCACACCCTCTCCCCCGTGCCCACTGTTCAGGGACACTTGTGGCAGCTGGATTCAACCCCAGGACCTGTGGTGTGGTTTCTTTCCTGGAACTGCGTGCCAAAATGCCATGTCAGTTTCTCCAGAGTCCCCCACTCTGGGCCAGCTGTGTCCCTGGAGACCTGGCGCTAATTATTTGCCTTTTTTGGATAGCTTTCCTGAATGCTCACTACCTGCTAAGCGTTTTGCAAAAATGGTTTTTCAGGATTAACTTACTCAACCTTTCCCAGAGGGGTGCATGTTAACGTTCTCATTGTAGAGGTGAGGCGGTGAAAACTCCGACTCACAGAGGCAGTATTTTTGGTGCCTTGCCCGTAGTTGGCCATGGGACTTTCCTCATTTTAGCTCATTGAATCCTCTCCACAGCTCATTTGACAGATGAGGAAACTGAGGCTTGGAAAGGGAAGTGACCTTCTCAGGGCCCTCCAGCCTGGACTGGTGGAGAGCGTGGCCTTGGGACCAGGGAGCTGCAGTTGCTAGGCAGGCGGCTACAGTCTTCTGCCTGGGCTCGGGCTGTGAGTCAGTAGCGCTGCCCGCAGTCACAGTGGACTCTGGACTTGTTAGAAGCAACCTGTGTCGGGGAGATAAGGCAGGGACCAGGCCCTCCCAGAGGCCCAAGCCCCTGCTCCTCCCACATCTGCCCTGCCCCCTCCCCCTTGCTGAGGCTGGAAGCAGCAGGGTCCATGGACAGAGCGGGTTCCTGTGTCACCAGAGACCTAGTACCGGCCAGCTCCAATTTGGGCAGTGAGGGGGGAGGGCTGCTGCGTGTGAGGGAAATCGCTCTTTCTTTGGCCTTAATGGGGTGGGGCCACCCCAGGATTAGCCCCTTTGGGCCACTTGTCTGGAGCATGCGATTCTGGGCACAGCATTGTACCTTTGGGCAAGTCGCCTAACCTCTCTGTGTTTCGGTTTCCACATCCATTAACAGGGAGTGGGGACGCACGCCTTCTGAAGGAGCTGTTGAGAGGTTTAAGACGACTGTTTGACTCATTCTACAGGTATCTGAGCACCAGCTACGCTCTGGACACCGGGATGGAATTCAGGCAAAAAAACCTCCGCCCTCCTAGAACAGGCGAATGCGACCCAGGTAACTTCAGGCTGGGTGCCCAAGAAGGACTGGGGGAGTCTCGTGTTGAGGGTGGTTGGGGATGCTCCCCTGAGAGGGAGCAGCCAGGGCAGGGGCCCTGAGGCAGGATGTGCCTGCTGTGTTTGAGGAGTAGCAGGGAGTGCGGGCTGGCTGACCCTGAGTGAGCGAGGGGGAGGGGACTTGGAGGCCCGGGGAGGACTGAATTTTGTAGTGAGAGAAGGAGGCATGGTGGAGGGCTGTGACTGCATTTGGTTTTAAACAGGATCTTTCTTGGGGGATGGATTTCAGTGGGGCTGGGGCAGGGGCCTTGGAAGGATCCTGGCTCTTACCCTGAAGAGCGTGGACAAGGAGGGGCGGGGGTGGAGGCGGGGAGACCAAGGAAGAGGCCACTGGAACCATCCAGTTGAGCGATGATGGGGACCTAGAATGGGGAGGTGGCAGTGAGTAGAGATTAGGCCACTGATTTGGAAGTGGTCAGAGGGGGATCAGCTGGACTTGATCAGTGGTCAGAGTGGGGTGAGGGGAGAAGCCAAGGGCCATTTGGCAAAGTGCCAGAGCACTGAGCCGGACGTCTGGGGAGGCCAAGTGGCAACAGCTGCCACTGCTGAGCAGGTACTGCATGCCTGGCACCATGCTTAGCACCTTCTGTGTAATTGATTCACCATGTCATTGTCACAACAATACTGACTTAGGTGCTTTTATGATCCCATTTTACAGATGTGGAAATAGAGGCTCAGAGAGGCTTAAAGCTTGCCTGAGGTCACACAGCCTGGACACTACAGAGCTGACATTTGAACCCCGAGAAGATCAAGTCAAGAGCAGACTGGGCAGAGGGCGGGGAGGCGAGCGGTGGCCTCAGAGGTAGGAGGGAAACGGGGCAGGCAGCGTGGGCGCTGCCTGTGAGGAGTGGGGCTGGCGTCTGCATACAGTTGTTGGGTTCTGGGGGAAAGGCATGAGTCTCATTTTGCAGAGGAAGAAACTGAGGCTCAGAGGAGGGTAGCCTGTCTGAAGTCACAGGTCGGGAGGGAGGCAGAGCAGGGACTAAATACCCTGAGCCTCAGGGTCTTTGGCCTTGACCTGCTCAAGAGAGGCTGACCTCCGCTATGAAATCACGGTGTGTGGTGCCTCTTCCAGGAAGCCATCCTTGATGGCCTAGGCTGGTGAGATGAGGTGAATTCAGTTAGGAACAATCACCCCATCCACCCTGGATCAGGTTGAGCTACCACCCATATACCACATTCCTCCAGGCCCCATGCAGGCTGGGGAATGAACGTTTGCTGAGCACCTACTGCATTCCAGGGACTTCACATATTTTGTCTTTTGAAAAATGTACCTACTGTCCTATATAGAGTGAGGCCGTGAAGCAGGAGCCCAACAGGGTGGGTCCTCACAGTGGCCGTGGAGAATCCCAAGGGAAGGTGTGGTCGAGTTAGGGGCCCATGTGTCACCTCCCAATAGGTCCTACCTGGCCTCTGTTGTCCCATTATGTGCTCCTTGGGGAAAGTGGGAAAAATCACTGAGCCAAGCACATAGTTAGATTCTTCTACTTTGAGTAGCCGATGCTCTCTGCTCACCCCCTCCCTGTAACTGCAGGCTGAGCTCTGGGCCCCTTTTCTGGATGATTTCACCACAGCCTTTTCTGCCTGTCCGGCTGCACCTGCCGCCTGGCCCCTTCCCCCTTCCGCTCCAGCCTCACAGCCTCCTGCCTGGTCGCCCGGCACAGCAGCAGCTTCCCACTGCAGGGCCTCTGCTCTGCGCTTGCTGCTCCCTCTGCTTGGCACGTCTCAGGGGCTCCCTCCCTCGCCTCCTGCAGGTCTCTGCTCAAAGGTCACCTTCTCAGTACAGCCGTTCCTGACCCCTTCGCACCCCGTTAAAATCAAACAGTCCTGACCCCCTTCTCCATATTAGCTTCCCTCCAGCACTGAAGACCGGACCATTGGGCAGACGCATTTTGTCCCTTTGTCACTTGTCTGCCCCCTTCACTGGCCACTGGCATCAGCGACAGCATCACTGGCAGCAGCGACTCTCTCCGTCTTGTTCACTGCTGGTGTCTAGTGTCTGGGACAGTGCCTGGCACACAGTGGGTGCTTCACTGTTGGATGAATGGAGTCCCTATAACTCTCTGAAATAGGTTCTGTTCATGTTGTCATTTCACGGACAGGCAGATCCAAGCTGAGTTATGAAACTAGAGCCGGGACCTGAAAGGGATGACAAAAGATCGGCCCGCCTGGTCCCCAGGGACGCTGGACACAGCAGGGCCTGAAGTGAGGCCTGGGTTTGAATTTCAGCTCCGCCCAAACTTGCTTTGTGGCCTCGGGCGCGTGACTAGCCTCGCTTTGTTTCCTCATCTGTCAAATGGGGGTCAGGCTATTTCCTGCCAACCAAGGTTCGTTGCAAGATGAGTTAAGATACATAAAATGGTTGGCATGCAGGAATCCCCAACATTGTTTTGGGGAGAAGGATGCAGGAGGGTTGTGGGTCCTGGCTCTGCTCCTGAAGAGCTGTGTGAGCCTGGGCAGGTCGCTTCTGCTCTGTGGGCCTCAGTGTCCTTATTTGTGAAGGAGGGGTGTTGAGTTCTGTGATGCCCAAGGGTGGCTGGGAGGTTGGGGTGAGGCACTGGGTGACCTGGTGGCCGTGGCCCCGTGAGTGACAGTTGGGTTGGGGTGGGACAGGCCCTGAGCTCCCTGCAGAGCCATCCTCGCCGCCATGAAGCTGAATGAGCGCAGCCTGGCCTTCTACGCCACCTGCGACGCCCCGGTGGACAACGCAGGCTTCCTGTACAAGAAGGGCGGCCGGCATGCGGCCTACCACCGGCGCTGGTTCGTGCTGCGCGGCAACATGCTCTTCTACTTCGAGGACCCGGCCAGCCGCGAGCCCGTGGGCGTCATCATCCTGGAAGGCTGCACTGTGGAGCTCGTGGAGGCCTCCGAAGAGTTCGCCTTCGCCGTGCGCTTCTCGGGGGCCCGGGTCCGCACCTACGTTCTGGCTGCTGAGAGCCAGGCCGCCATGGAGGGCTGGGTGAAGGCGCTGTCTCGGGCCAGCTTCGACTACCTGCGGCTGGTGGTGCGCGAGCTGGAGCAGCAGCTGGCCACCATGCGGGCTGGGGGCTGCCCACCCCCACCACGTCGGCCCCGCGCCCTCCTGCCCAAGGAGAACGGCTGTGCGGTCTGGAGCACCGAGCCACCCGCCGCCTCCACAGGCACCTCCACCCCGGCCCGGCCTGGCCCTGAGCCCCCGCCACTGCCACCCCGCCGGCGGGCCTCTGCGCCCAACGGGCCTCTTGCCTCGGCCTCCTTCACCCAGCTGCACGAGTGGTACGGGCAGGAGGTCAGGGCCCTGAGGAGCCAGTGGCTCAGAAGCCGGGCTCAGCCCTGAAGGGGTGGGGGGAGGGCCTGTGCTGAGGGGCAGGGGTCCAAACTAGCCCTGAGGTCGCCAGCGGTCCTGGTTCTGGAGGGACTCTAGTCCTAGGTCCCGCTCTGATGGGCCCAGCCCTGAGAGACTGGGGGCCGGGGCCCAAGGGAAACCATGGTCAAGCCCTAAGGAAAACCGAGGCCCCTGTGTGGGCTGCTTTCAGGGGACTTAAGCTCTGAGAAGAGGCTGGACTCGGAGGGGCGCTTGAGGACTCAGAGGAGGCCACAGTACCTCCTGAGAAGAGTTGGGGGCCTGGCTGAGCCTCAAGAAACGTGAGGACTGGAACTCCAGCCCCAGGCCCAGCCTGGGTCACCCAGCAAAGGCCTGTTGCTGGTGTCAGGTCCTGGCTGCAGTGACTGGGACCTGACGAGGATCTGTGGCCTGAAGGCAAATGCCCTGTCAGCCCTGGTCCCCGATGGGGCCTCCACACAGACAAGGAAGGCTCGGTGTGCCACGCTCCTGGGCGGGACTTCCTTTCGCTCCCGAAGCAGCAGGTGAGGAGGTGGCGGCAGGTTGTAATGCCTAACCGGTATGGTGAGGTTGCCTGGTCCCCAGGGCTCCTGGCTGGAGTGGGGCCCAGGCAGGACTTTGCCCTGGGCCTCAGCCAGGCCCTGAGGCGGCACTCCTGGTGCGGTAGCGACCCTCCAGCCTGGAGCCTATCTGCGTTCCTGTGCTGGCTCTCGCGCGTTCTCCTGACAGTCCTCAACCGCACCTTCGGTCTCCCGTGCCCAAGCCAGCCCTTCTCCCCCTCCCTGGGGCTAGACTCGTGGGAGCTCTTCCGACCTGGCTCAGCCTGGCTGGGCAGCCATGGCCTGAGCTGCCTTTCTAGCAGGCTTCACTAGGGCGGGGTGGCCACCAGCTGACTCCCGGCCCAGAGAGGGCCAGGTGCTGATCCCGTGGGGTGAGGAGCAGCTGTGAGGCTGTGTTTGGCTTCTGGGACTCCCTCGACCCCTGGTTTCCTGATGGATGGGGAGGCCGTTGTTCTCATCTCCACCGTGGCTGCTCTTCGTCCAGGAGACCCTGGAGCTGGGTCATGTTTACAGTCCTCAGTGCCCCGTGCTGGGGGCTCCCTGAGGACACCTCCCCCCACCCTGTATTCTACAGAAGACAACCCCTCTTGGTGACAGACTTGGCCTGAGACCCCGTCTTGCTGTCTTTGGGAGACCTTGGGGCTTGGGACGGGCGGGGGGGTGCCATCTGCCTGCAGTCACCGGCTCACCGCTGGCTCGGGTGTCGGGCTCCTGTTTTAATTTAATTTTTGATACTGAGGTGTTTTTGTTTTTAAACTACAAAGCTTGGCATTTTCACGACTTCCGTTTCTGGCCCGGAATCTTGGCTGGAGACAAAGGCATCTCAAGAATCTCACTGGGTTCTTTGCCTTCTCCAGGCCAGCCCTGATCAGGGCAGGTACCTGTGGGGCCTTGGTGTGCTCCCTGTCCCTTTTCCCAAGTCCTGAGTGGTGTTGGTGGGGGCTGTGGCTCTTGTCCACAGGCCCTGGGTCGCCAGGTGTGTCAGGAGCTGCCCAGACCTGGCTGGTGGGCGAGGTGGTGGCCCCAGTCCTGGTGCAGGTTTACAAACTCTAAGGGTACTGTGCCCTGGTCTCCATGGGGGGCTGGTGGGGATTACCCCCATTCCTGCTCCCCATCCCCAAAGCACAAGGTGGGGTCAGGCTGCCTTCAGAGTTGGGTGGGGGGAGGCAGCCTGGGAAGGGGGATTGTAAAAGCTAAAATAAAATAATGAATAGTTTGTCAAGTAATGGCTGGTTGTGTGATTTTTCCCATCAAAATCCTGGACTGACTTGCCTGGCGGAGCCAGGGACAGGCCCTGCAGGACCAGTGACCAGTGTGCGCGCGCGCCCTCCACGGCCGGTGCTCTGCCAGGCACTTCCTCACCACCTCTTTTGGAGGGCGCTGGCCCTACTTCACAGATGAGGAAACTGAGGCTCACAGAGGTTAAGAGATCTGCCAAGTTCACACAGCCAGAAAGTGTCAGAGCAGGGACGGAACCCCTGGGACCCTGAGCAGGAGGGGGAGGGCCTTCCAGAGCAATAGGGGCAATGGAAATGGGGTCGCACGGCTCCTTTCCAGAGGGGAGAGCAGGCAGGGGGAAGGGGAAGGGTTAGAAAGTCAGCCGGGCCAAAGGCCCGCCCGTGGGGAGGACCGTCAAGCATGGCAAATGGAGGAGTGAAAAGCTGGCTCTTGTTGGTTGGTTCGTGGGGCTGCCCTGGGGGCCTGCAGTTAGGATGCAGGCACCAAAGGTAGTTCAGAGGGAATGGTCCTGCAGCTGCGGTGGTGTCCACCACGAGCCCGGGCGGATGCAGGGGCTCTCATGCTGTCGCTGTCTCAGACTCCCTGGGCGAACGGGAGATCACAGACAGGAAGAGGCTGGCCCAAGGCCCACCAGCATGATGGACTAGCAGAGCTTGGGTCACATGTCTTCCTTGTCAACCTGGGAGAATCATGCACATGGAGGAAAATGGCTTAGGATGAGCAACCCCCAGTCCTTGGCCTGCGGAACATGTTCAAGAACAAGAAATGAAAGATAGCAAGGTTCGGGAATCATGCCACTCCGTGTGCATCCAGGCCACGCTGAGTAATTCCTTCCACCTCTCCTGGGACCACAGCTGACAGGCGGGGGCTGGGGAAGTGGCTCCCGGCACAGGCTGAGTCAGAGCACTGCCTGTGGCACTTGTGACCACAGCCACCAGAGCGCAGAATGGGGAAGTGGCAGGGGGGAGACAGCTAGTTCCAAGAGGGAGGGTCACCTGCTGGCTTCTGAGGGCTGGAACGTTTCCATGAATCCAACTGAAACCGGGAGAGGAAGACAAGCCAGCCGAGACCTGAGTGCTGTGCGTCCACCAGCCAGTGCGCTAGTGTCTCCTCTTGACCCAGAGGACGTGTTCAGGGCACATGTCTGGGGACTCAAACACCCCAGGAGCAAGACAACGCAGAGAAAATTGTTACCTCAACCGTCTTTGGGTTCAGAAGGAACATTCTGAGAAGCCACGTGGGGCAGGGGATGAGAACCTGAAGAAGGGCTATCAGGCCAGAGGTTAAGTGCTGGCTGCCCAACATCCTTCCACCCTGAACGGCTGGCCAGACTCAGCCCTGGCCCAGGGGCTCGGTTGGTTGGAGCATTGTTCCGTACACCAAAAGGTTGAGAGTTCGATTCCCAGACAGGGCACCTACCTAGGTTTCAGGTTTAATCCCTGGTCAGGGCATGTACAGGAGGCAACCGACTGATGTTTCTCTTTCTCTCTCCCCCTTCCTCTCTGAAATCAATAAAAAACATATCCTTGGAGGAGGAGGACTAAAACAAAACAAACAGACAAAAACCCTTCAATCAGTTGTGCCTCTCCCATTTGACTTGTAGGAATTAGCTCAACTTTGGCTGCTAAAGAATGACTCTGCGACCCAATTTTGGCCAATGCAGTGTGAGTGGAAGCAACTTCTTGCTTTCTAAAAGAGACACAAAGAAGAGCTCTTCATTGTTTTGAAAAGGTAAAGTTATGCCTGAGGCCTGGAGCTATGGCAGCTATCTTGTGATCATGAAATAGGATACTCTAAGAAAAGCATCCTCCAAGTTTAGCACACACCTGAAAATACCCTTGAACTTCTGAATCAACCTCACCTCTGGATGGCTTGTTATTTGATTTGCAGTAATAAACGGCCTTGTTTAAAGCTTTCGGGGAGATTTTTTTGTTATTTGCAGCCGTAGACTTCCTGATGGATAAGCATGAGTGACGGCAGCTTCTCCCTCTAAGGAGCATGGCTGCGGCTGATCAAGATCAGGGCTGTTGTTGGCTCGGTGGGGTGAAGATCAGGGCTGCAGTGGGACACCTGGGAGCAGTAAAGGGGCCGCTGCTTCGCACCCTCTCCCTGGGACCCTCCCACCTGTCCCGCTTTGAGTGGACACGCACTGAAAGAGCGGCACTCTCCTGTACTTGCTCCCGGCCCTGCACCCTGTCTGTTCCTAAACGGGGTTGCTGCGTCCCCACTCTGGGGCCAGACCTGGGGCTGACTGTCCACCCTCGCCAACCCCTCCCTGGATCACCTCACTTCACCTCACGTGGACTTTGTTGTACGAAAGGCCCTGCAATTTGTCCCAATTTCTAAAATTGCCGCATCCGAAATGAAACTTCCAAGGCAGTAAAATAATGAACTGCTCAAGCCCGGCTGCAGATTTTGTACTTTCTGGTGAAGACTTTCTAAAAGGCGGCCCCTGACCTGTTTTCGTGTCAGGGTTTCAGCAGTCGAACGGTCCCGACAGAGGGGACAGGGGGCTTGTCTGAGTTCCAGCTGCCCGTCCTTGGGGCTGGGGCCGTGGCTGCTCTTGCCAGGGGCAGCTCTGAAAGCCCTTGAGTGTTGGGGCCACTGCCCTCTCTTCAGTGCCCAGGGACCCTGTTGCCGTTGCCCGTCTAGCTGGGGGCCGAGATAGCCCGGGGCAGTGCCCAGGCCCCTAGACTGCACTCCGGAAGGGCAGGGGCCAGGCCTGCTTCCCGTGCACCTGCCTCCCAGGGCCCGCCACAGCGTCCAGCACAGAGCCGCCAGCCACCGCGTCCTCTGCCCCTCGGCTCCCATGATCCTTTTCTCCCTATCTAGCTTCTTGGGCAGGAGTTGGTCCCGAGACAAGCTGGGCAGTCAGGGTCCTGGGAATCTTGAACAGGGGGGAACAGATTAAGGTCTGAGGTGGCCTTGGAGAGGGAATGAACAAATCAAGATAGACGGTGCAGTGCCCTGCAGCCCAGCTGAACTTCTTGCCTTGGATTTCTCCAGGTTTCCCCTGGATCTGCCCCCTCCCCGATAAACTGCTTGCACACCTTGAAGGAGGTCACGAGTTCTTTCAACCCACCAGTTCCCAATTATGCAAAGAGACACAGTGGGTATTGTTCCTTCTCCTGTTCTCTTGTTCTGCCAGCATCCCGCCCAGGGCCTCGCACGCCCAGTGGGGCCAAAGACAATGAGATGAATCAGAATTGCCTCCCATTTACTGAGGCCTATGATGTCTTGTCACCTGAGATACTTCTTAAAAATGCAGATCCCTGGGCTCAGGCTCCAGGAATTCTGGGTCAGTAGTTTGGGGCAGGGCCCAGGAAGCTACATTTTGAGTAGGAAACGAGGGACTTTAGGAGCAGATTAAGAAATGTTCATTTGGACTTCCGGCCAAGATGGAGGCGTAGGTGGACACACTGTGCCTCCTCTCACAACCAAAATTAAGGACAACAAATATTTAGAAACAAGAAAACCGGACTGATAGAAAATTGAACTGTACGGAAGTCCAACAACCATTCATCCAGACCGGTAAGAGGGGTGGAGTCACGGCAGGAAAAAGTGGAGGTGCGGACCCAGGAACACAGGCAGCAGTGGCTGGCAGTTCCCAGGTGCACAGGTGGCGGCTGGCGGACCCCGGGCACGAGGTGGCAACTGTGCAGACCCAGTGAGGCCGCACAGGGTGGCTGGCTGACTAGGTGGTCTCACATTCGCGCACGCAGACAATCCAGGTGAAGGGGAAGCGGAAGCGGCGGAAGGGACTGGAATCCAGGAGAGAGCGGAGCAGGCGCCATTGTTCCCTCTCGGACCCCGCCCCCACATAAGCGTCACAACGCAGCGACTGGGCTGCCCCACACTGGGGAACACCTAAGGCTCCATCCCTCACTACGTAACAGCCGCGACCAGACCAAAACCGAACCAAAACAAACAAACAAACAAAAAAAACCCCACCAAAAATGGCTCAAACCGGAGAACAAATGAAAGCCCCAGAGCCAATTCCTCTAAGCCATGAAGAGATAGCCAACCTATCAGATGCACAGTTCAAAACCCTGGTAATCAGGATGCTCACAGAATTGGTTGATTTTGCTCACAAATTAGACGAAAAGATGCAGGCTACAATACGTGAAATGAAGGAAGACGCATGGGGAACCAATAGAGATGGAAGGAAAACTGGGACTCAAATCAATGGAGTGGACCAGAAGGAAGAAACTAACAACCAAACAGAAAACAAGGAAGAAACAAGAATTCAAAAAAATGAGGAGAGGCTTGGGAACCTCCGGGACATCGTTAAACGTCCCAACATCCGAATTATAGGGGTACCAGAAGGGGAAGAAGAGCAACAAGTGGAAAACTTATTTCAACAAATAATAAAGGAGAACTTCCCCAATCTGGCAAAGGAAATAGACTACCAGGAAGTCCAGGAAGCTCAGAGAGTCCCAAAGAAGTTGGACCCAAGGAGGAACACACCAAGGCATGTCATAATTGCAGTACTCAAGATTAAAATGAAGGAGAGAATTCTAGAAGCAGCAAGGGATAAGGGGACAGTCACCTACAAAGGAGTTCCCATCAGACTTGTCAGCTGATTTCTCAAAAGAGACCTTACAGGCAAGAAGGGGCTGGAAAGAAGTATTTGAAGTCTTGAAAAGCAGGGACCTACATCCAAAATTGCTCTATCCAGCAAAGCTGTCATTTAGAATGGAAGCGAAGATAAAGTGCTTCTCAGATAAGGTCAAGTTGAAGGAGTTCCTCATCACCAAGCCCTTATTATATGAAATGTTAAAGGGACTTATCTAAGGAAAAGAAGATAAAAATATGACAGTGAAAAGACAGCAAACTCACAGCTATTAACAGCCACATCTAAAACAAAAGCAAAGTAAGCGAACAGCTAGAACAGGAACAGAACTACAGAAATGGAGATCACATGGAGGGTTAGCAACAGGGGCGTGGGAGGAGGAGAGGGGGAAAAGGTACAGAGAATAAGTAGCATAGATGGTGGGTAGAAAATAGACAGGGGGAGGACAAGAATAGTGTGGGAAATGTAGAAGCTAAAGAACTTATGTCACATGGACATGAACTAAAGGGGGGAAATGTGGGTGGGAGAGGGTGTGTAGGGTGGAGGGGAGTGATGAGGGAGAAATGTGACAACTGTAATAGCATAATCAATAAAATATATTTTAAAAAAAAGATGCTCATTTGGCCCTGGCTGGTGTGGCTCAGTGGGTTGATTCCCAGTCGGGGCACACACCCGGGTTGTGTGAGAGGCAACCAATCGATGTTCCTCTCTCTTCCTCCCTCCTTTTCCCCTCTCTAAAAAAAATACAATAATTAAAAAAAAAGACCTCATTTAATCTTCAAAGAAACTTATCAGGCAGCATGGTAACCAGCTCCTGGTGTCCACGCCCTCATGTAGTCCCCTTGCCCACTTTCAGCCGCCATGTTGTGAGGACCCTCAAGCAGCCCCCTCGCACAGCAACAGCCGCCCTGCCAGCAGCCCGAGCCCACTGGCCAGCCACATGAGGGGCCATCTGGGAGGCGAGTCCTCCAGGCCTAGAACTGGCCTCTGCCCTAGCTGACGGCTTAGACACACAGGAGACCCAGATGCCTGGAACATCTGGGGAAGCCACTCCCAAATTCCTGACCCAGAGAGATGTTGATTGTTTTAAGCCACTAAGTTCCAGCATTCTTTGTTATGCAGCCATAGGTACCAAAAACAGGTAGATGCTTTTGCGATCGTATCCATGTTACAGATAAGGAAACTGAGTCTCACTGAAGGGCCCCAGATTTCCTGATAGTGGAGTCAAACCCAGGCCAGGCTGAGTTCAAAGCCAGTGCTTTTGACAGCCCTTGGAGGCTGGAGAAGGTCACAGACCGTGAAAGAGATCAGTGGTTTTCTCCCAAGCAGACGGGGCAACCCACCAGAGCGAGGAGTCACTTTGGCTAAGACCCGTCAGGACAGCTCCTGGCCCAGCGCCCCCGACACCAGCTCCTGGGTCTCGGGGGGTGGTTGCAGCCTCCTGGGCACCTGCAGAGGCAGCCCGGTCTCTAGGGCGACATGCACCCTGTTCCTTGGCCGTGGAGAGCCTGGCCTTCAGAACGACCCCTAGATAATCGCCCCAGTGGTCACAAGCCACTGAGGTCTGCGTTTCCGCTGATGCGATGCGCAAGGAGGTAGGGCTGCTGACGCAATTCAAGTTGCTTCATTAGGAGGGAAGGGAGGGCAGGGACTTAAAGTCACCGCAAGGGGTGATCTGATCGAAATTCCACCTGGGAAGGTCATGGCGGGTAGTCACGCCCAGGCCTTTGATGTCTTTTCGTGAAGGCTTCTCTTTGCTTCCAACAAGCCTGCCTGCGCATTGAGGTTAATCCACCTTTGAAATACCAGACCTGTTAACCCTCAAGAGAGCACCTAATCTTAACTCTCCTGTGACCCAGTCCCTGCCTGGCATTTCCCCACCTCCGCAGAATCTTCCTTACGTTCCGCCTTAATTTCAAATGCATAAAAGAAGCTGCAAAACTGTTATTCTCAGGAGCATTTCAGTTCTTGTTCCCCGGCCCGGGTCATCAATGTGACACAGACTCATAAAAAATCCTCTACAGGTTTGGCCACTTCTTATGTTGACAGATGGGAAGCAAGGACCACGGAGGCCTGAGGTTCAAGGCTAAGGTGGGAACGGGTCCTGCCACCCTCCCCAGGCTGCCGCCTCCCCAGCAGACGAAACCTTCGAACCTCCTAAAAGCACAGGCCCGACCACAGCAACTTCCTGCCTCACATGGCTCCTCAGTGCCCTTGGGAGAGACGTGTCTCCCACCACGCCCCAGGGGGCTCAGGGGCTGGCCTTTGTCCCTCTCCTCCCCTCCACCCTCACCTCGAATTCCACCCTTCTTTGGACTTGTCCGCCCACGTTCTTGTCTCTGTCCCACACGTTGCCTGCCACCCCTGCCCTCCTCCTCTAGCTCCTATCATCTTTCAGGTGGCAGCTGAGATGGCCCCTCCTCCGAGAAGCCTTCCTGGACCCCATGACTCACACTGTCATGGTCCCCAGTGTTTCCCAGGGGAGCGATGAGCACATAGTAGGTACTCCTGAAATACTAAACACCTGATGAACAGCTGCCAAATTGCCCCAACTTGGCTCTCTGCTCTCCCCGTCCTGATATAAACCTGCCGCGCGCCCTGAGTTCCCATTCTCCTCCAGTCTCTCCACTCCCTGCTGCCCCACAGTCCCTGCCCCAGAACTCCACATTGCTGTGTTTTTGCTACATTTGCCATCTCGGATGGCCAGCAGCGGCAGGTGTCCTGTCAGCAACGAGCCGATGGCCCAGAGGGAGCTTTAGTTCTCAGCCTGGGGGGCACCTGCTTCCACAGGTTCTTAGGTGGCTGGTATGCCTCAGAGGCGGTTCCCCCTCCACTCCTGCCCCCACCTACACCATGGGGCCACATCCTGGGGGCTTCTGACCTTCTCCAGGGCTGTCAACCGAGGGTCCAAAGGGCCAGCCTCTGGCTTCACTTCATTTGAGTTGTTACAACCACCTTATAAGGAAGGCACCGTTACTCTCATTCCCCACTTTACAGCTGGGAAAAAGGCGGCCCAGGGCAGTTTAGACATTGGCCCAGGGTCACATGACCCCAACAGGGGGAGCTGGGGTTGAAAGGTGGTCCAGCCTGATGTCCTGAACTCTTGGCTCCCATCCTTCTCCCCTCCAGCTCTGACTACAGGCTGGGCCTTCCCGAAATGTCACTCTTAGTGGCTAGCTGGGGACCTCCAGGGCCAGTGGGGCCTTGCCCCTATTGGAAGGCCACTACCCTTCCCAGCTTGGTGGGGGTACTCAGGCCTCCCAGGGGACTGTCCTGCTGGGTTTGGTGCAATTAGTTATCCTAACCAAGGGGGAGGCAGTTAATCACTCAGTTCCCACTGCGAGGATGTGGGGAAAAACTGGGCAATCGGAAGGTTTCCAGACACAGAGGAAAGGTCTGTCTCGGGGTACCACGGGGCCTTGGCTCACAGTGAGTAATGTTTAATGCCACCTCGGGGACTTCAGGCACGCTCTTGCCAGGAGTGGTCAAGGAAAAATGAACCTCCGGCAGCTGATGCACAGAGAAGACTCATCCTCATGGGACGAAAGAATGCACCCCCATGCATGAGGACAGGGATGCCATGCCCCCCACACGCCACACACTGTTTCGTGCGTCTCACATGCGTGATCCTTCCTCACACGGACTTTCTGAGCTGGCTGCTGCAACACCCCCGTCTTACAGATGGGGAAACCGAGGTCCTAGATACACAGCTGAGAAAGGCGATGCTGTGTTGGTCTCAGGAGGCTGGGGCACCTGCCACTCACACCCCACGGAGCGAGGCACAGCCTGTGGCCACTGCTCTGGGGACAGGGCATGACCTTGCCTACCTGGCCCCAGGGTCTAACCTGTCCCCACCCCGCTCACGGGTGGAAATGGGTTCCAATTCTTTGGTCCTCCGTGGCTGGAGCCCACAGCACAGCCGCCCACCAAGATGTCCACACACCCAGACAGGTGGCACAGGTGAGCACGGAGGCAAACCGTGGGCACATGTCCCGTCTAAAAGTGGCAGCCACTCCTCGGCCGGCTGTTGTCATGTTGGAAGGCAGGTGCCGTTGCCAGATCTTAACGGTATTCCAGGGAAGCCGGTGATTGTAATTTCTATACAACATTTCCCCCTACTTTAGTGGGAGCAAATTAATTTAAAAAACCAGTTTTTAAAAACACCATTTTGTAAAACACCTCTGAGGGCCAGCTGTGACCCCCGAATTGCACCCCAGCTCCAGGACAAAGCAAACAAGACACCTGGACATTACTATACAATTCTGTATTGAGCGACGCATTTACAGAACGTGTTCCTTTTTTTTTTTTTAAATTTTAAACAAAGTTCATCAATCTCTCATAGAAACGGCTGTGTGGGTGTTTGCTGTTTTCAGCGTTATAGGACGTGACCCTGACAGAGCTGTTCACGGGTCCGCCAGCTCTGAGTACGACAGGATTTCCTCCGCGTTCAAGAGACTGTGCTAAGTGCTTAATCAAATCCCGTCACACAGAAGCCGGCCTCGGCTCTCTAAGGATCGCGGTCTGCGTGTAGGCCTGGGTTTCAATGAATGTGTGTGGGTCTCAGCGGTAAAAAGTGGTGCGTTCCCCCCCGGTTGTCTGAATTGCGACAGGGTGGTGGTGACTGAAAGGAGATGTCGTGTTTGTTCCAGATCTGATGACTCTGAAAATTGGTCACTGTTTCCTATTGTCAAAATATAAAAATACCTTCATCTGGATAAAAATGTATACAGTGGAAAACTCTTCAATGCATAGCCTGGGTGTGTGGAAAAGGGGATTTTCCCGCAGGGTCTGCGTTGTTCTTCACTGCTGGGCGTGGCGGCTGCGGCCGGCGCTGGGTGCATGAGAGTTGAGAGTTCCGGAACAGCCCCGCGTTGTCCCCTTCCGGTCACTGGGTTTCACTGGCCTGGTTGCAAGGTGCTGGCGGCACCCCTGAAGACCCCATCGGCCGTCTCTCCCCGGCAGTGGACTGGCACCGATGACAGCCACCTTCTTGTCGTCATCGGGGTTCGGCCACGGAGGCACCCATGCAGCCTTCCCACAGAGTTTGGGGAAGGACGAGAAAGAGGAACAGGACGCTCAGTACGGTGCCTTTTGCGTCCAGAGCGGGGACTCTCCGCCCAGATACCGAGAAGATGCTGGAGGAAAGGCTTCTCTGAGTTGGGGGGGTTGAGTATTTGCTCCCCAAAAGGTCACGTGTTGGAAGGCAGGAGGGTGGGCTGGGAGAACTGCGTGGTGGCAGTCAGGCTGCGGCGAACGTGGCCTTCTCGCTGGCGCTGCACGCACGTGGAGCGGCAGACACCTTCCGGAAGCAGCCCCAGGGCCCACGTGACCGAGGCGGCGAGAAGGGGAGCTGGGGTCTCTGGTGCGCTGAATCAATCCACTTTTTGGCGCCAGGTGCTTGTGAGGTGACTGACGCCACCGTTTTCTTAAAGCACAACAAGGGGCTGACGGTGGCCACAGTCTTGCTCTGGAAAACCAGCAGTGAAACTTCCGCGCTGCGGCCGTGACTCCGGGTGGGGCGTGGGGCCCCTCTGGCTCAAGCGCCACCTTCCAATCACCTAACCGCATGCCTGGCTTCCCAAAGGATCCGGAAACGCGTCTTGCCCACACAAGGACGGGATGGACGCCCGACCTCCGCGGCCCAGGGGTTTCTGACCAGAGGGCGTGCAGGCCGTTCGTTTCGTGCCCTGTCAGGCACGTCTCCGGTGGGACAGCCGGCCACAGCCCACATCTCCGCGACACGTCCAACAGCACGGGGCCTTCCGTGTTCCCAAGGTTGCAGAACAGACCACCAGAATGAAACACGTCCTCAGTGGCATCGAGGTTTCCGTTTAGAGTCTTTTGGACTTTATCTTCTCAGCACGGTTTCCGGGAGGGCAGCTGCGGCGTGCTGTGTCTCATAGACAGACGTGGGGGAAGAACCGTGGTTCAAAGGTTATCTAAGTTTTGGTCGGTCTTTAAGAGTGTTTCGTGATGGCTTTGAACAATTGTCTTCTTTTAATCTCATCTAGTGGCAAAAACGACACAACTTCAGTGTACACTTCGCAACAGTTGTGACGGCATCCTGATTTTATAACTCTCTGTAATATCAAAACAGCATCGGCTGGGAATAAATTCCAAAGGATCCTTTATTAAAATATCTAAAAGAGGTCTATAAATATTTATTCATTTTTCTAAAAGAGTCTGGAGTTTCCAGGTGGAGATGCGGCGCCTCTTTGCTTCCGCCTTGTGCAGAGAGGCTGGCGGGGAGAGGAGGGTGCCCCCTGGGGCAGGGGGTGCCAACGAGAGGAGGCGGTGGCATCCGCCCCTCCTGCTCACGCACAACTTTACAGAACCAGGATTACAACAAAAAAGCGTAAACGGCAGAACGTCGCGGTCCCGTCTCGGTGGCTGAGCTCCTCCCTCCCGGACGCGGCGCTGCCTGGGGCGGGGCGGTGCGAGAACCAGGGCCGCCGCTGGGCGCGCCCCCGGGCCACCCTTAGAACTCCCACTCCAGCGCCTCCTCCCGGTTGGCAGCCCTCTCTAGCCGGTAGATGATGCTGTTCAGATTGGCCATCTTCTCGTGCCGCCGTTGCAAGTTGGGGTTCGCCTTGGTGCTGGGGTGCAAGGCCCCGGCCGTATCGGTGGTAGGGCTGGCACTCGGCACTTTGGCAGGGGGGGCGCCAGGTGGGGATGGGGAGATGGGAGCTGAGGAGGAGGGGACAGGTGACACAGACATCATGAGGCCTGGTGAGGAGGCAGCCGAGGGTGAGTTCAGGGACACCTCTAGGCTGCAGCGTGAGGACTCCGAAGCCGACTTAAAGCTCAGCGGGTCCGGGTACAGCCGCTCTCCGCCCCTGCTCTCCTGTGGGGGCTGTAGTGAGGGGCAGTCCGGGGCGGTCCCGCTCGGAAGAAGGGGCCCGGGGGCCACTTTTGGGAGTCCATCACTGCCCGGAGGGTCGGGGAGCATCTCTGTGGGAGAACCGTGGCCTTTGGCCGGCTCCCCCGAGTCCTGGGGCTGGCTGCCCGCCTCTTCCTCAGCGCTGTCCTCGGCCTGCTCCTGCTTAACCCGCACCTGGGCGGGGGCGGGGAGGGGTGCGGTGCTCTCCTCAGGGCCCTCCCGAAGCTCCAGGTCCTTCACGGGAGGCTTCTGGTCCTCAGCCTCCGAGTCGGGGCTCTGCGGGGTGGGGTCTGAGTGGGGGTGGCCCGGTGGTAGGATGCCAGGACCCCCACTGGGGTCGAGGTCTGGTTCATCTTGGGTCCCCTCCACCAACATCTCCCGGCGCATCCGGGACCTGGGGCAGAGACGTCGGTGAGCGAGGGGGCGGAGGGGGAACCGGCTAACCCTGGGCTCACTCCACAAGAGGGGCGTTTTGAACCCACCCACTTCCCTGGGGGCTCACTGGGCACTAAGCTCCTCCACACGCAACATCTTAGCAAGTCCCCTCCATAACACTGCAAGGTGGGTGCTAGGACCGTCCCCACTTCACAGAGGAGAAAACGAGGCTCAGAGAGGTTGAGTGACTTGCCCCAGGTCACACAGCCAGTAAATGGCAGAACGAATACTTGAACTCAGGACTGTTGGATTCCAAAACTCATGATCTAAACCTGCACTGTCCAGTACAGTAGCCATTGGCCATAGCGGCTCCTGAGCATTTGAAATGTGGCTGGTCCAAGTTAAGATGTGACGTAAGGGTAAGATTTTCAAAGCTTCATCCAAAAAAAAAAAAAAAAAAAAAAAAAAAAGAAGAGTAGAAGATGTCATTAATAAAGTTTTTATATTGATTAAGTGTTGAAATGGTTACATTTGTGTATATTGGGCTAAATAAAATATATTACTACAAAGAACTTTTATCCGTTTCCTTTATTTTTTTAAATTCGGCCACGGGGAAACTCTGAACGACTCATGTGCTTGCCCACATTTCTGTGGGGCAGTGCGTTCTCAAGGTCAAGCTCAGGTCTAGTTTGTGACGGCAACTCCCTGCTCCCCTCCTGAAGGGACTCTTAGACACCAGCCCAGAAGGGGAAACCGAGGCACAGAGTGTGACTTGTCCAGATCGCCACAGCACACAAGGGGCAGAGCTGGGACCAGAGTCTGGGTACCCCAAATTCTAGTCCGGCACCCGTTTTCTCTTCATTTCAACAGTCTCCCTGCTGCGGGAGGGAAACCGAGTCTCACCCATCATGTTTCAGAGCAAGAAGGGCCAGGATTGGGTCTAAGCCCACTAATTATTTTCCTATTTAGCGAATGAGGTCCGGAGGGGTCAAATGACCCATCCAGGGCCATCAAGCAACAGGGCTCCCTCAGCACTCCAAGGCTGTAGCCTTCCGCCCGTTTACATGAATAAGAGTACGTGTTATTGATATACAGTAATAACTGTTCTAATGATTATAAACATCATAACAATGGGTGCTTATATGTACCAGGCACTGGGCCAAGTGCTTTGCACAGATTATCTCATTTGTTTTCCATAATAACCCTTGGAGGGGACATTACCATGACCATCCCCACCGGTAAACCGGACGAGGCTCAGAGAGACACGGGGACTGCCCCCATCACAGAGCCAGCAAGCAGCTCGGTCGGGCTTTGAGCCTAGCAGCCTGGCTCCACTCTCCTGCCTCCCTGGCTCCTGCCTGGGGCGGGGAATGGGGCCCCACCCCAGGATCCTGGGCTTAGAGGGACTGGGAGGGATCATCTTGTTTACTCCCCTCTCTCTCAGCCCCCAGTCCCTCCACAAAGGTGGCCTTGTCCACCATACAGGGACTCTGCCATCTCCCTCAGTCCCCGCTAAAGGGAAGAACTGCTGGGACCAGGAGCAGCCCTGCAGGTTTCGGATGGCTCAATGCCTACAGCTCCATGATTTGGATTTCCAAACTATAGATTAAATGTAAATATGAAGCTGGTAGTCATTCATCCTATAGTATAAATTAGTCTTTGCAATTCCTGCCTCCCAAATCTATGACAGGGCCATCCTGGTAATTTTTCTCAACACATCCTGTTGTTCGTCATTCCCAGAGTTCACTGCCATTTGTAACAATACACTAATAGGAGTGGCTAACAGGGACCTTCCCTGACAGTCTGTAAGAGATTCGAGGGTGAGAACTTTGTCTTGTTCTCTTCAGTGTCTGGAACAGAGTAGGTGCTCAGTAAACATTTTCCAAATGAACTGATGTGCTCTTCTGTCACGAAAACTGTCTGAGAGGGGTTTCTTTTGGGAGTGCACTTCTCTTTGCTCTTTGAGGTAAACCCCTTCACCCTTCCAAACCCAGCTCCCGGGCGACCTCTTCTGTAAACTCTTCACCAGGGCGCAGAATTCCCCCCCCCCCGCCCCGCCTGGCTCCCATTCCTTCCTGTTTTACAGCATTTATTAGGTTGTAGTGAAATTATCTGGGGCATAATTTTAAGCTCCCTAAGGGCGGGGATGTTGGCTTTGAACACTGTCTCTCCAGACCCTGGCTGAACGAGTATTTTGGATAATAACGGAGTGCTCAGTTCCTATGGTGAACAAAACAGGTGAGGACGTCCTGATACAGTCCCAGGGAGGGATGGAGGCCGTGAGGCTTTAAGAACCGGCTTTATCTGATGTGTGCTGGGCTCTGGCTCTAAGCCAGATAACGAGCAGTATTTTACACTGTGTTTATGCCTCCTGTTTCATTGGATCCTTGACTCAGCACTGTCCGGTGTCGGGTTCCTGATCTATAACACGGGGGCGAGACTCAGAGAGGTATAGTGACTCTCCTGAGAACATGCAGCCGAGGTGGGACTTGAACTTGGATCTGTGTGAGGCCCGTGCCTGGGCTGTGGAGAGAGATTTCCCTGGGCTGTGGAGAGAGATTTCAAGTGCTCCACCCCACCAGGCTCCTCCAACCTTTCCTCCCTTGGGGATCAAGAGGCCTCTTCTCTGCCCCTGGAACATGCAGAGGGACTCTCCTCTCTGGCTCCACAGGGGCACCAGAGACAGTTCCTGCTCAGGAAGCCTGGCTGGGACCCTGCCTGCCCCTCCTCGCCTCCATGGCCCTCCCCAGGTGCCCTACCTGTAGTTGTGGAACCAGTTGATGACGGTGTTGGTCTTGAGGTTGAGCTGGAAGGAGAGGAGCTCGATGGTCTGCTGGGAGGGGTAGGGCTCCAGCTGGTAGGCCTTCCGCAGGGCCTCCTTCTCCTCGGGTGCCAGCACCACGCGGGGCTTCTTGATTTGCAGGAGGCTCAGGTCCTGGGGCTGTAGGCAGGGGCTGGGGCACTCGGAGCGGGTGGCTGGAGACTCGCTGTCTGAGCCGGTGCTGATGAGGCCATACCTGCGCTTCAGGTAGGCTGGGGAGGGTGGTGGGGGGGGGAGAGGGAGGGCTGAGACGGACCTGTCCAGAGGCACCTCAATACCCCCACCAACCCCAGGGGCAGCCGGAGTGGTGCTGAACCATACACCAGTCAACCTCGCTGAGAGCCCTTTGTGCCCCAAACTTGGGGGCCAAGCTCCCGGTCATCCTTCTCTCTCTCCTTGCTTTCCTTCCACACCTTCCCTGCCCCTTGGCTGAGGCTCTCATCTGGCCACACCTGCCTGAGACCCCACACCTGCCTCTGAAGACCGGCATTAGCCCCCAAGATGCTAACATAAGTAGAGGGCGTAGCAGAACACCTCACACACAGGAAGTGCTCAGAAAAGGGTGCTATGAGGCATCCTCTTGATGGACAGTGTCACAAAACTTCACTGTGGTCTTGTTGGGGGTAGGGGCAGGGAGCCCAGCAAATACATCTCAACCTCAAGTCATCAAAATGTGGGGGGAAGGCCCACTTCAGAAGGGAGGATGTGAGGGATGAGGGTCTCACTTATCCCCACAGTAATGCTGATGCTGTGCCTCAGAGTAAGGCAGATGCTCCTGACTCTTAATTTCCGATGAAGTGTAAGGAGGCACAGAGAGGGGAAGTGACCTGTTACAGGTCACACAGCTGGGAAGTGGTGGGCCAAGTGGTGCGCCAAGTTGTCAGAGCCAACAGCCTAGTTTTGGCCCTGGCCCACGTGTCCCTCACAGCCTGGTAGGACCGGGGGCTCTCTCTCCTCATGTGCCACCTGGGGTGACCTGGGTGACAACTGTCAACTCCTTGAACCCCATGGTCCCACTGGACTCTGAGCTTTTTAAGGAAGGTCCGGGAATCCCTTGTGCACAGCATGGGACTGGGCGGGCACACAGCAGGTGCTCGCCGGCTCATTTTTTCAGGGATAAAAGATAATAACAGACAATGCAAGAACCTGACATCTCTTTGCACACTGCCCCCCAGGAGTCTTGTTGGCTGGGTCGATCTCCCTTTGTTGTGCAGAATCTGGGTACCGGGCAAAGGGGGACCTGCCCGTGTATCACACATCACAGGGCTGATGTGGAGGACGGAGGGTCAGAGAGGGGGCGTTTGGGGCGAGGCAGTGGGGCAGGCCGAAGACTTTCCAGTAGCCGCGGGTGTGCGGAAGGGTACTGAGGGAGACGGGGCACTGGAACTTCCTCGGGGGAAGCAGTAAGTATTTTAACTGCTTTCAGTTATATTCTGTGGGGTTACTGTCCCTTGTGGTCCCACACCAGGCGAAGACCGGACCGCCGGGGCCCGGGGTTTATCTGGGTCACAACCAGATATGGTTCCAAAGGGAAAACCCGGGGCCAGACCCAGGGGACCTGGCGCTCACCTTTCTTCTCCAGCTTCTTCATGTCTCTCAGCTTCTCCACGTTGTGGGGGTCGCTGAGCCACAGCTGCATGCGCACAAAGGGCTCCCGGCCCTTCAGGCTGAGCTTGTGCCAGGGTTTGGGCCGGGACAGCAGGTCAGACACAGAGCCCTGCGTCAGGCCCAGGATGCTCTCCCCGAACAGCCGCTGCCCTGGGGACAGGGAGGGGCACTGTTACCCCAGGCCTGGCCGAGGTGCTCGGGGGAGAGGCCGAGCGGAGAACCCAGGTTGTCTCCACTAACTCAGACACGGGGGAGCCCACACCCAGCGTGGACCTAGAGGGGGCCTTTCTGCAAAATAGAAGGCTGCGGGGGGCGGGGCAGACAGCTACCAACAAACACGCTTTCCTACCTCAGACATCCTTCCCTCCTAGGGGGTCCCTGAAATTGTCTGCAAGCTTCACATGTACCTCGCTGTCACCTTGTTAGACGGCAGTTTGACAGATTCTACCAAAGCTTTAGTGTGAGCTGCCTCTGATCCGGCGGGATCCGCCCTCCGGCGTGCCTGCCCAGGGCCGCAGAGCTGCGTCTGGACGTGGCTTCAGAGGCAGCAGGGGAGCGGGAACAACCCAAACGCCCACCGGCTGGGTGGGAAACACGGGGCGTCCTGGTCTAAACCCCTCGGCAACAGCGAGGGAGGACGCAGCGTGCGTTTTCAAAAGCGAGCTGTATAGGACAGCGTGCGTCTGAGTGCGAGTCCACCCACGTAGGGAAGAGGAAAGAAGACCCTCGTGCACACGTATTCTTGTACGTGTGCAGAAAGTGTGTCTAAGGTACATAAAAACTGGATTGTGACTGGGAGGCTTGGGTGCATTTTATTTATCTGTTTGTTTTATCTAATTCTCTAGGGGCCCAGGTCTGAGTCGGATGCCTCCTGGAGGGTCCTGGGGGTGCCAGGGTGGACGGGCGCCTGCAGGCTGGACCCCCGCACCCCGGGAGCTCACCGAGGGCACTTTTCTCGAGGAGAGTAGGAGCCACCCGGGGTGGAGGCAGCAGCCCCCCGCCCCACCACCCCGTACCTAGGTTATTGTCGGTGAGGACCTCTTTGACTCTCTTGGTGATGGAGTACGTGTCCAGCTCAGGGGACATGGCCACAATCTCCTGGATGCCCCCCGTGGCCTGGCTGCCGGAGTACATCTTCCCACTCAGCGAGGAGCTGGAGCGTCCCTCCGGCTGCTGGTTCTCCTTGCTGCTCTCCAGGGCCAGGCTCAAGGGCTCCTGGGAGCTCTTCTCGGGCTCCGTGGGGCTGGGGGGTGGGGACGGCGAGGACCTCGGTTCGGTGGGACTGGCTGCAGGCCACAGAGAGACAGAGAAGGTGGTGACTGCGACCTGGCCTAGACACACACGGGCTGGGCTGTCTTGTTTGTTAGAACCAGGAGTTGGCAGCAACCCCTTTTGCAGCCACCATAGTATCTCAGGGAACGTCCCAGGTGGGAAAACCAGCAAATGAAAGTTTACACAGTTGCAAAGTGTCCTTCCGCAAAAGAGTTATTAGTCACAGAGGGAAAAACAGCTTTGCAGGAAAGACAGCTGGCAGATGCCACCTCAGCCAGGTGATCTGAGATGGCATCGCGCATCGAGGGCCAAACCAGCCTCTGCTGCCTCCTGATACCATATCCAGTGGGACCTCGGTTCCCACTGGAACTCAACTCGTTCCAGAAGGCTGTTCAAGAAGTGATCTGTTGGAAAACCGGATCTCCTGTGTTTGGCACCTGAGAGGCGCGAGACCTATCATACAGGTAGCAGCATGAAAGTGTTGTCAGGTCAAGAACTGAAGTTTTGTTTGACAACCGAGACATTTTGTCGGTGAACCACTTGGTCGAGAACTGAGCTGTTCGAGGCGGGAGATTTCGAGAACCGAGGCTCGACTGCACTGGGAGAGGTCCAGTGTCTCTGCTGGGACACCCCTGCCTGACGAGGACACTTCCGACAAAGCCGGGCCCGGCCGGTCTGTAAACCAGCCAGCTGCACTGCGACTTCCTGCTGGTGCCAGGTCTCTCCCTCGCCAGCTGGCAACAGCAACGGTGATGACAGTAACCAACAGAGCCTCCTTTTACTGGGCACTTTCTGCACGCCCAGTGCAGCGCTACGTGTCAGTGTCGGCCGGGACCCCTGGGCAGCCTGAGAGGTGCGCAGCGAAGCCGCAGAGTTTGGAGCGGTGCACTGCAGCCCCATGCGCTGGCGGCTCGCGTCTCGGGTCTCAAGGGCTCTATGGTTCCACCTGCCCCCAAACTAGCTGATCCTGGACATCTAGGTGACATCCCTGTGACGCTGGAGCTGACATGTCCCCGGTCACTGTCACCAGCACAGACACAATGTGAATGGGGAAGGGCCAGGCTGGGAAAACAATAGACTGTCCTCATAATAACCTATGGGGCAGGGTTTTTTTTGTTGTTTGTTTGTTTCTTTTTTCTTTTTTTAAGATTTTATTTATTTACTTTTAGAGAGAGGGTAAGGGAGGGAGAAAGAGAGGGAGAGAAACATCCATCAGTTGCCTCTCGTATGCCCCCAACCGGGTACCTGGCCCACAACCCAGGCAAGTGCAATGACTGGGAATCGAACTGGTGACCCTTTGGTCTGCAGGCCGGCACTCAATCCACTGAGCCGCACCAGCCAGGGTCAGAGATTTTCAATGAAAAAATTTAATTATAAAGTATTTATAGTTAAAGACTGTTGACGGATTCTGACGGGATCAGAGGCTGGAGCTCCGAATGCACACTATTTTCTTCATTTGCTTTGGCACCACCTAGAGGTTTGAAACCTCTGACAGACAGAGGCATCCTGCCGGAGGCAGGAAGGATGCAGGAGGGAGGAACGCCCGCTAGGAGCTCACCGCAGTCTTCCAGGGGGTCAGTGACGGTGGCCAGAGGGCAGGGCCGGGGAGAGCGGCAAGAGCGGGCAGTAAAACAGATGCACGTGCCACCGCACAGCAGAAGAATGAGGGCTCTCTGCAGTTCCGGGGGCTGGCAGCGCCCCTCGGAACAGCCCAGGGGGCACTCACCCTGGGAGGCGCTGGGCTGCTGGCCGATGGCCTGGCCGAGCTGGTCCGAGAGCCACAGCTGCATGCGGATGAAGGGCTCCCGCCCCTTCTGCGTCAGCTTGCTCCACGGCTTCGGCCGGGACAGCATGTCGCTCACACTGCCCTGTGACAGGCCCAGCACCTGGGGATGGTGGGGCAGAAAGGGCAGGTCAGCAGGCCCCAGGGACATGGGCCATCACCTCCCCCCGCCAAGACCCTTAGGCGCTGCTGTTCACTCTGCTCCCTGAGAGGCCAGGGCTGCCTTCGTCTGGTCTTCATTTCCCAGGTGCCTGCTCTGTGCCTGCACTGCGCCTCCACCTGCAGTGCCCCTCCTGATTTCCCCACATGTAAAAATCTGACCCAGCCGTTAAGGCCCCTCATGGGCCCCCTCCTCCAGGAAGCTTTCCCGGGTCTCCCACTTAGGTCACTTCTCCCTTCTCCGGGCTTGTCTGACTGCTTGCCTGCTCCTCTGCCTGGGCAGAGGTGATGTTAAAAAACTCCGTAACCACTGGTGTTGCAGGGGCACCAACCAACCAGGAGACCCCTGGCTGGGCTGAACCTTAACCCTGTCAGTGGCTGGACCGATGGAGGGAGGGCGTGTCCTGGAGGAGAGGGGCTGGCTCAGTGGTTGTTCCTAACCAGATAAACATGCTTCACTGATCTAGCACCACAGAACTGAATGCCTTGCCTGTGGCCCTCCCCTCCCCACAGGGCCCAGAGACAGCTCCTTACAGAAAAATGGACTTTTGTGGTCGCAAGGACCTGGGTTCAACAAATCCTGCTTTTGCCCTGTTCTCGCCCATATACGCTTCTGTCCAGACTACAAGCACCGGGCACTGGGTCCTCGGTTGGTCCTCCCCGCCTCCCACCCCGTCCCATGGCCCTGAGCTTCCTGCCGCCTCCCCACCCCCTGTGCACCATCTTCACCTTCTCCCCAAAGATCCTCTGGCAGATCCCATTCTTGGCTAGCTTCTCCTTGACCTGGCGCGTCAGCTCCAGCGTGTCCACCTCCCGGTACATGTAGAGCTCGTACTGCTCAGGGGTCAGGGGCGGCACGGTGGGCTTCAGGGTGCGGGGCACGTATGCTGGGTAGTAGGCCAGCCTCCCGCCGCTGCCCGACTCAGGGACGCCCCCCTCAGCCTTGAGCTCGCCCAGCCTGGGGGGCTCGTCCTCACCCCCTGCCGCTTCGTCCTCCGGGGCCGTGGGGGCCTCCTCCCCACGGGGCCAGGCCCGTCCGTTGGGCTGGCCGGAGTAGCTGGAGGAGGAGGAGGAGAGCGAGGGCGAGATCGAGGTGTAGGGGCGGCTGAGCAGGCCGCGGTCCGAGGCCCAGTGCTGGTCAAAGTAGCCGGCGTCGCCAATCTCTGACTTGACCTTGCGGATGATGCTCTGCACGAAGGCGGCGGGGGACAGGACGGTGAGGGGTGTCTGCGTGGCACTGCTGCTGGTCCCCCCGCCGCCACTGCTGTCCTCCTGCTTGACGTAGGTCGGGGCCCCGTTCTGGCTCACAGCCGCCAGCGAGGGCCGCTCTGGGGGCGAGGGAGGCACCGAGCGGCCCCGGGGGCCCGCCTCCATCTCCAGCAGGGCCTGCTGCTGTGCTTGCATCTCCCGGCGGGCCTGCTCCAGAATGTTCTTGATGGCGTCTTCGGAGGTGCTGGCAGACGCTGTGCCGTTGGTGACGCTCAGGGGGGCTGTCGAGTTCTTGGGCTCACCTGCGGGGTGCATGAGAAGGTGGCCAGAGGCCCTTCGTCAGGACATGGCTTAAAGGACAAAGATGGTCACGGCATCAGTCTTTATACCAGCAAAATGCTGGAAGCAATTTCTGTGCCCACCAACTGGGAACTGGGTAAGTAAATTATGGTCCGTCTCCGTGGCAGACTATTAGGCAGCCATTAAGATGGGCAGACAGTGCGATTTTAGCATATGTTCAGAAAATACTCACGGGGGATAATGTAAAAGAACACTCCCCTTTTATGTATGCTACGATCCATCTATGCAAATTTTCGAAGATAAGAAAAACACTAACTACTGCACACAAAAGAGGCTGCTCCATTTATTCTAACAGCAAAATAATGGCACAAACCTAAATGCCCATGGAGGAGGAAGTGGATGATAAATAGCGGTAAGGGCACACAACAGAATACCATGCAGCAATAAAAAGGGAAGTCACTGTGTAAAACCACACATGAATCCTGAATGAAAATGACAAGTTCCAGAAGATGATACACAGTATAATCTGCTTCCTTTACAGCTCCAAAACAAGCAAACTAAGCAATATGTTATTTAGTAAAAAAATCTTTTAAACTAGTAAACAGAAAGGAACAACAGAACGATGCTTCCCTCTGCCCCATGAGTGGCCTCTCCCACGTCGGGGTCTCCCCACCCCGAGATCACACCAGATCAACACGGCCCTTTCTCTGTTACCTTGCTGTGCTGCCTCCACCCCAGTGGGTCCCACAGCGCCATTAAAAATAAATAATTTCTGTTGCGTTACTGGTTAAAAAGTAATACAGCAAGGGAATATTATTCAGCCACAAAAGGGAATGAAGCAGAGGTACCTGCTACAACATGAAAAAAAATCTTGAAAACATGTTGCTAAGTGAAAGCTGCCAGACACAAAAGGCCACATCTTGTGTAATTTCCATGTACACAAAATATCCGTAATGGGTAGTCACGGAGACAGAAAGAGGATTGGTGGCGGCCTGGGGTTTGGGGAAGAAGGGAATGCGGAACGACTGCTAAATAGACACGATGTTTCCTCTTTGGGGATGAGATGTTTTGGAACTAGATAAGTGTGGTGGCTGCACGACACTGTGGACATAGTAAATGCCACGAACTGTCCACTTTACAAGGGTTAATTCTGTTATGTGACTCACCTCAATTAAAAATAATAATATGTGCATATTGTAGAGAGCTCAGCACTGACCGTGCAGGGGTATGGGGCTGTAACCTTGGCCTCTTTCCTCTTGCTGAGCTCTTCACAGAATGCACACCTCCTGGCTGGCCCTCTGGAGCAAACATGCCTCTCTGCTGTGATGCTGCCTTTTGAATCTCCCTGCTGCCTTGCTGCTGACCCCCAGTGAGAGAGAGCACTGAATAGGGAGCCAGGAGCCCTGGGTCCTCCTTTGGTCTCTGTGTAACTGTGGGCATGGCTCACCCTCTCTGGCCTCAGCTGTCCTGTCTGTTCTGTGGGCGAGTAGATTAGACTGTTTCTCATGGTTCTTTTTGCCCCAGTAGAGTGTTTCATCCACATCTGTAACCTGTGTTGAGCACACAGCAAATATTCTCAGAATGATTGCCCCTCTCTTACTACAGTGGTTGAGCAAGAAGCAATGGGTGTACACACAGGAGGGGCTCAGCAGGTTATATGGCTGGGGCACTGTAGGCTCCTAGCAGGGTAAGCCGCCCTCCAGCCCTCCCCGGAAACAGGCACAGGGAAGGCCCCTGGGAATTTCGTGGTTCCCAGCAGCAAGGTGAGGCTTGGGAATCAAGACACTTGCTCTGAGCCAACACCAGGGGGCAGCAGACACTGCAAAAGAGAGTGGGAGCCTGAAACCTGTTCTAAGTCAGCAACCATGTTATAGCCATGTTGCACTCCACTGTGCTGAGTGCAGGGATGCAGCCGGTCTCTGGCTGCAAGAAGCCCCCAGACCAGTGGGAGGGACAGCCATATCAGCAGGGTCATTTGTAACATGAAAAATGCAAGAACAGAGACATAATAACGGTCACGTTTACCTGTAAGAAAGGCTAACCTTTCACGGGCACCTTCTATACGCCAGGGCCCAGGCTGAGTGCTTGCCAGGGCTGATCTCACCTGACCCTCACACAGCCTTAAGGACTATTAACACTGTCCTCATTTCACAGGCGAGAAAATGGAGGCACAGAGAGGCTAAGTAAACTTGCCCAGGGTCACACAGCTAATCAACACCAGGGCCAGACAGAATTTGCAGCAAAGCACACTGGCTCCATTGCACCAAGCATACATATAATTTGGGGGCATCTGAAGAGGGGCAGTATCCAATCTGTCTGTCCAGGGGTAGGGGGCACCTGGAGGAGCCGACTTCTGAGTCGAGTCATAAAGCACAAGGCGCTGGCCAGGTGCCGGGCGTCTGGGACGAGAACGGCAGCAGGGATGACGGTGAGCGTGGTTCTGCACCGTTCCCATGCAAGGCGTGGAGGGATCGGGAGGGCTCTGGAGACCACAGGCCTGTGGCGGAGCTAGGGTTTCATCCTCAGGGCAACGGGAGCCGTGGAAGGATTCTGAGTCGTGACATTGCTACGGGTGTGCCCTAGAAAGATCCCTCCGATGTCAGGGTGGAGTGAGGAGTGACCAGTGAGGAGACTCTTACAGCTGTCCCAGCAAGTGACGATGGTGGCTCACTGGCTGGTGGCAATTGGGGTGGGGGGTGGACAAGCTTGAAAAAAATCTCTTGGAGGGTGAGCGTCCCCTGGATGGGCTGGCTAAATGGCTGCCACGGATGAGAGGTCAAGGGTAGCCCTTCAACTCACTCTGGGTTTCTAGCACCGTCTGTGACAGGCTCCCAGCCCTGAGTGGGTGACTTTGAAGAGGGAGTGAGGGGCAGGGGAAGACGATGAGTTCCATTCAGGCGTATTGAGTCTGAGATGCCAGTGGGGACCCTGGTAGAGATGCCCAGCAGTTGGCTTGTGGTTCTGGAACTCATGAGAGGTGGCCCCTCAAAGATATCCACGTCCCTGTCCCTGGGACTAGTGAATACGTTACCTCACATGGCAAAGGGGACGTTGCCGATGTGATTATAGTGAAGGGCCATGAAATGGGGAGATTATCCTGAATTATCGGGGTGGTCCTACATAATCCCAAGGGTGCTTGGAAGAGGGAGTCGGAATAATCCGAGAGACTTGAAGAGGCCGGGCTGCTGGACTTGACAATGGAGGAAGGGGCCAGGAGGCAAGGAATGTGGGCCTCCTCGAGGAGCTTGGAAAGGTAAGGAGCGGACTCTACCCTGGGGCCCCCGGAAGTGGGCAGCCCTGCTGAGTCCCCGACTAGCCCAGGGAGGCGGAGTTTGGCCTTCTGACTTCCAGAACTGGAGGTAACAAATTCGTGCTGTTTTTGGCCACTGGGTCTGAGGCCGACAGCAGCACTGGGAGATGGACCCGGCTGGGAAGGTGTGGACGGTGTGGTCTGAGACGCGGGAGGAAGCCAGACCAGTGCCTCCTTGGGGGTCAGAAGGTGCGGTGCAGGGAGCGGGGACTGGCAGTCGGGGTGAGGCTCAGGCCTCGGTGCGTGTGGTGAGCTCCTCTGTGATCTCCGCTCCGGGACCTCCTGAAAAGTGGACACTGACCGACCCAGGCCAGTGCTGCCGAACTGTGTATTGAAGGAGACATTCCGAGCTGTGCTGTCCCATAGGGCTGCCACTTGTCACACAGGCGATGTGGCCAGTGTAGCTAGAGAAGTTGTCATTTTATTTAATGTTAATTAATTTGAATGGATACAGATACGTGTGGCTAGTGGCTTCCTACTGGACAGCATGGATCCGGGGCTTTCCAGGCCTAGACCATGCCTGGCTGCAGACCGTGAGAGGCAGAGATTGGGATCCCCTCCGGGTGCACGATGGGAAGTGAGGGGCCGAGGCCCCAGAGGCCACTGGCTCCACCCACCACACTCACCCCCCTTCTGTGACTCGATCTCCTTCTTGGCCTGCTCCAGGATGTTCTTGATGGCGTCGTCTGAGCCCGTCTCTGGTGTGCGGATTCTCGGGGTGATGCTGCCTGGGAGAGGCAAGGGGGCACCTGTCACAGGGACCTGCATATGGGGAGCAGCCCCTGGGGCTGGGCAGGGCGAATGGCTGGCCCCTCCTCCCAGGGCTGGGGGAGTGAGGCCCAGACAGCGAGTGCGTGTGGCAGGCCCAGGGCCAGGCTAGTCTGTGTGACACCCTGTGGACCTATCAGTGACTCTGGCTTGAGATAATAACGACAATGGTGGCAGCCACTGTCACAGCTCACAGTCCTCAGGCAGTTACTATGCGCTTTATACTCACGTAACCCCCCTTGGAGGTGGATGGATGGGGCGGCTGAGGCTTAGGAAGTTCAAGTGAGCTCCCTGAGGTCACCCCATGGGTGAAGAGCAGAGCTGGGGCAAACCTGAGGGCAAACTCTGGTGTTGTGAGGTTAGGCTTGGGCCCTTCATATGGGTTAGCCTGAAAATCGAGTCTGGCAAGTTTCACGGTCACCCAGGCCACATAATGGATGGATAAACTGAGGCTTCGAGGTACCTACCAGGCTCAGGGGGTAGCTGCTAGGGCAGCTCCTGAGACCCAGCCTTTTCCCACTACCACTGAGCTGCCCCGTGAGGGCCAGGTGGGGAGGAAGACGCAGCCACAGGCCCCAGGAAGGAGGGAGAGAGGATGTGTCTCCTTATTTTACAGAGGGGGGAAGTAAGGCACAGGAAGGCAAAGGCACTTGTTGCAGGTCACACAGCTGGAAGCGGCTGAGCTCGGCTCTGACCCCCGAGCCCGCGTTCTCAGCCAGCAGCTTGCCCGGACCCGGCTGCGGGAAAGGCCTGCGGCAGGCACTCACCTCGCTGCCGCACCTGAATGGTCCTCAGGGCCAGTACGTTCTGCTCGTCCGACAGGAACTGCTTCATCTTGATGAAAGGCTCCTTGCCCTTCACCGTGAGCTTGCGCCAGGGCTTGGGCCGGGCCAGGATCTCGCTGACCGAGCCTTGCGACAGCCCGAGCACGTAGTGGCCGAACACCCGCTGCCCGATGTTGTGTTTGAGCAGCTGCTCCTTCACCTGGAACGCGATCTCGGCTGTGTCCAGCTGGTCCTCCTCTGCTCCGGCCCCTGCCCCGGCCGTGCTGCCCCCGCCACCGTCAGCTGGCTCGAGGCCCCCGGGGGGCTCAGGGCCAGGGGCTGGGGTGGCGGGGGCCGTGGGGGGCTTGGCGCCGTAGAAGGCCGGGGGAAACACGAGCAGGCTGCCCGCCTCTCCCTTGAAGGTGGCTGGGGGCACCAGATGCTTAGACAGCAGCACGTCCCCTGACAGTCTCTCCCCTGAGGCCAGGCCGGGGAAGGGGGACAGCGAGAAAGTCCGAGGGCCATCGGGGCCCAGGCCGGGGCCCAGCAGGGGCTGCCCGGGGCCTGGGGACAGGGGGTCTTCCGGCCCTGGCGGGGGCGGGAGCTGCGAAGGAGACAGGTAGGACTGCTCCGTGCCCAGAGAGTCCTTGATGGAATCTTCCTCCGATGGGTCCTCCTCTAGAGAGAGACAGACAGACAGACAGAGGGAGAGAGGAGAGACGGAGAGCGAGTAAGACAGAAAAGCAGATGATGGTGGGGAGAGAGAGACAGGGAGAGAAAGACACACGCAAAGAAAGCCACAAAAGAGACAGACAAGGAAAGAGAGGCAGAGAGAGAGAGAGAGAGACAGTGAGAGTCAGGGGCAGAGGGAGACAGGCAGAGACGGAGTAAAAGGGGCAGAAGGAGGACAGAGATACAAAGAGGGAGACAGAGTGACAGTGAAAGACAAAGGGCAACGTAGAGACCACGTTCAGAGACAGGGAGAAGAGGAAGGGGGGGGGAGGAGGAGCGCTATAGGCGTCCAGCGCTGACACTGCGTCTGCCAGCAGCCCCTCCTCCACCCTCAGATCCCACCCCTCACGGCCTGGTCCCCCGCCGGGAAGAACTTTAACTGAGCACTGGTCACGGACCCAGCTCCTTGCCTAGGAGCAGGGAGTTCGGATTAACCCTACCCAGCAGGGGGCCCACTTCCGGGCACCCTGTACCTGCCTCATCAGTTAAGTGGGGCCGTCACTGGTGCCCCCTTCCCCATTTTTCAGGTGAGGAAATGGAGGCAGCAGAGTTTTGGCTGGGCCACAAAGCTAAAAGTCATGGTGTCACTGCACTCGGAGAAGGGACAAGTGACTGAGAAGGTGACTTTGGAGACAGCAGCGTCTGCAGCCCACCCCCAGGGGTCTGCCGTGTGGTGTGGTGCGAATGCCCTCCCTGACCCCGACCTCATCCCACTGCTCGTGAAGGCCCAGGGCTGAGTGGAGCCTTTGGGGGCCTGAGCGAGCGGTACGTCCTTGCCTGTGTGCGCGCATGTGTGTGACTTCCTACGGGACGGCTGCCCGCTGGCTTAGCCAGGGACGGTGCCCAGCTCGGTGCCCGGCTCACAGCAGGTGCTCCATCAGCATGCACCCCTTTTCCCCACCGTCCTCTGGTCCCAGTGGAAAGCAGTGGTCCATGGACATGGAGAAGGCCAGAGGCCCCTGGCAGCCCCCACCCAGGCCCTCAGCCCTGAGAACACCCCCTCACCTACCAGGGCTGGCCAAGAGACCGGGCTTCTCCAGCAGAAATTTCTGTGCGGGGAAGAAGGCCTCCTTTGCCATGAGCAGCGAGTCCTCGGGCTTGGCCAGGCTCTGAGGAGACGAGAGGCCGGGCTGAGAGGGCCTGCTTGGGGGAAGGCTCTCAGGGACAGCCTGCCCCACGGGGACAGTGGCAGGGACGCTCACCTGGGGGAGGTTGCAGGTGCTGGAGGCCAGCTTCATGGCTTTCAGGATGCTGCCAGGGAAAGTGGGGACAGTGAGGCCAGCCAGGCTCCCCCCGGCTCGGAGGGAGGCCCTGGGGAGGTGCTTCCAACGGCTCCCCTTCCCGGCCGAGAACGAGCATCCTCACCCCCCGGACCCCGCACGGAGCTGGGTTCATTGTAACAGGGGCTGTGAGGAGCAGGCGTGAGCAGCTTCTAACGTGGCCAGGAGGGGTGCTGCGCTATCCCACTCCCACACCGGCCGATTGAGCTTATGTGATCGACACACCCTCCCTGCCTCCCCTCCACCATCAAACCACCCCCAGCAAGGCTGCCTGTCCTGTTCTCCTCTGGACAGCTCTTGATGGCAAAGGACCAAGCATGACACCCAAGGTACCAGTGGTGAGGAGACGAGGACACCACGAAGTGGAGTGTGGTGCGAGGGAGCGAGGCGATGAACGTTGCCGAGGGCCCTCGCTGCCTGCACGGGTTACCCCAGCCAGGAAGGAGGGCCGGGGGGCCGGGGGGCCGGGGGAGCTGTGCAGCCTCACTCTGCCTAGTACCTCAGCTCTGTTTTAATTTCTTCGTAGTCCGACTGCGCCTGGAGCTTCTCTTCCAGCTTCTAGAGGAGCAAATAAAGATGGTTAGGCTGGGCTGTCCTGCCTGGGGATGCCCCCCCCCCCATCTCCCATCTGCCCACCTCCTGCCCCACGACCTACCTCGATGGCCTCAGACTTGGCTGAGAGCTGCCGCTCCAGGTCGGCAATCTGGTTGGCGGAGGCCTCCTCCAGCTCCTGCAGGGAGTTCTGGAGGTGCTGCACATCCTTCAGCAGCCGCAGGATCTCCCGATCCTTGGAGGCCAGGGCCGCCTCAAGCCGAGGGCCTGAGCACAGCGCGAAGTTCACCTTATCCTGAGGACAGAAGAGGGCTTTGAGGGGCTGCAGGGCTGGCCTCCCCATGCCCGAGTCCCTGTGCTGAACGCCCCAGAATGACTCGGCCCCTCTGACAGGCTGGTGGCTTTCCTCTTCTGGCCTTTGAGCCTTTGCTCAGGCTGGTCCTACCAGCCTGGATGCCTTTTCCTCTGTTCTTGAAACTAAACAGGTGGGAGGGAAAGTGAGCAGGGAAGGTTTTCTGGAGGAAGATGTGTCTCGACCGTAATGAAGTTCAAGAACACGTTAGGGATTTGGACGACTGCTTGGCAGCAACCACTGAAGGGGAACGTACGTGCTTCTACTCGTTGGTACGTGTGCAGGAGAAACGCAGGCCCCTGTGCACCAAGACATCCAGACCAATGCTCACAGAAGCCCACTGGAAGCCCTCCACAGGTCTACCAAGGAGAACGTGGGTGGACTGGGGTATATTCCCCCAATGCAACACTACCCAGCAATGAAAATGAGTAACCTGCAACTACTCCCAAACAACATGGATGACTCTCCCAGATGCAATATGGAGTGAAAGAAGCCAGATGCCACCGTGTGTGTGTGTGTGTGTGTGTGTGTTATTCACATGAGATCAGATACAAACACAGGCAAAAACCATCTGTGTGTTAGAGATCAGGGGAGTAGCCCCTGGATGGGGGCCCAACGGGGGCTTCTTGAGGGCCATTAATGCTTTACTCGATCTAGGTGCTGGTTATGGGGTTTGTTCATTCTGAAAAATTTAGCGTGCTTATGATGTGCACATTTCCCCTTATGTATATTATATAATAAGACATCTGTTAAAAAGAACAACAGAAAAAGGAAACAGATAGCTGGGTGAGGAAGTGGTGGGAACAGGATGTTCCCAGCGGAGGGAAGAGCACAGCCAAAGGCAGACAGTGACCAATAAGGTTAGAGCTGAGGCCTTGCTGCCACAGGCAACACCAGGGGTGGCTCCTTCCTTCTCCTAATTCGCCACCAACCCCGAGCCCCACTGCTTCTTCTCTAGGTTTCAGGAAGTGGCCCTTTGGTCCTGGATGAGGATGAAGAGCTTGCTGTTTGAGGGAACCTGCAGTCAGGCAGATTTTGGGCTCAGTTACAGATGAACCTGAGAAGCAATATAAAAGCAACAAAACACTGCCAACCCCAGTACTCTTCCATGGAGATAAATGACAATTAAAACAGGAAGCGGATGCCATGAACACATTAAATTAATTAGCATCGAGCGCCACTCAGAAAAGCTCGCCCCCCAAACCAGCAAAGCTCCCTGTGGCTGATTAGCACGGGCCTTTGCTGGGCTCCACGGGGCTTAATTAAGAACCATCAGCAAATTCTCTCTTCGGCGCCCTCATGGGCTCTCTCGTGCTCTCAGTCTCTCTTGTGTTCACTCTCTGTGTGGTGCAGATATCGGGCCCCCTGACACATACACACTGCCTCCTGGGACACACCTACCAGACACAGCATGCACCGACACACGTGCCTGCCTGAGCACTCATGCTGACACGCACTCACACAGAAATACACAGGCATCAGGGCATCACCAGACACACACAGACACGTATGTGCTCAAAAAGACCGTATGCTATTGTGGGCAGAACCCCAGACTAATAATAATAATAATAGTAATAATAATAGCGGCATTAGACAGTTACTGAGCCAAGCAGCACTTTAGGTACTTTACATGTAATCCTCTCAACATCCCATAATGTAGGCCTTACTTGTACAGATGAAGAAACCGAGGCACAGTGAGGTTAAAGGTACAGTCATTTCCCAAAGGTCACAAGTAGACGCTCATTCCAATACTCGAACAGAGAAGCGGACACAGGCATATGGGCCTGTGCACCAGGGTGTCAGGTGAGGCAAACATCACGTCGTCGGCCCCTTCGGGTTCACGGGTGGAGACAGCAAACCACCCCGGGGCAGACCCGTTGCTATGGAAGGAGTTGTGAACCAAATGCCTCGGATGCAGAGATCTGTAAGCAGGCGGACCATCTTGCACAAGAAACCCACAGCTTTCTGAGAGAAGAGAGATGGGCAGAAGGGTAGGCCGGGGTGGTTCTGACTAAGTCCCTTGGCAGGAAATGACCCTAGGACCCCAAAGGGATGCCAGCCAGGAGGAGAGAGAAAGATGCACTAACCAGGCTTAACACAGAGACCTTGGGGTTAGTGACAGAGACTAGTTCTTTGTAGTATGTGACTGTCTGGGAAACCACGCTGGAATCACCCCCGGCACATTTTGGGAACCAATGGCTGAGTATGAGCATTAACTTCAGATCTTGGTACGTGGCCCCGCTTTGCTCTTGGCCTGGGAGAATACCATGCATTCACCAAGCAGTGAGACCAGCGGCCAACAGCGACACCTGGTGGCAGCCGCCACAACTGCACCGCTGCTCTACTGATCAAACCCTCCATCCCACCCTCTCCTGCCCTCTTGCAGGGCAGGCATCTGGCAGTAGGAATGATGATCCTCTTTGGTCTGAGTAGGTTCCTGGCATTTTTGGACAACTCGGGGTAAGGGGACCTTCAAAGGAAGATCCTGGACTTCCAGTTCATCAGGATAGAAGCAGCTTGAGCTTGAAAAATTAAAAGAGCTGGGGCTGTATTTTTACCCTTAGCTGGTAAAACAGGTCATAGTGATTATGTTTGACCTTGGCCATGAAGATGCTACATGCACTGTGAGCACAGACAGACCCACACATCCACGTGCACACTATCACAAAGGTGCGCACAATCAACCTCCATCTCCGTACCCACGTACGTGGCCTTTCTCAGCCTTTCCCTCTGGCTCTCCCACCGTCCTTACCGCGCTGGGGCCCTGCGGGGAGCAGCAGGCCAGGCGGATGGAGCTGTTGACAGAGGCCAGTTGTTCCCGAAGACTTTCCACCTCCCGCTGGGCGGCCTCGGCTCTCTACGGGACAGAAAGGGACATGTGGGGTTAAGAGGTGAGTGGGGCCTCACTGGCCGTCACCGTGGGCCCTCCACCATCTCCCTGCACCGTCTCAGGCACGGGCTCAGCAGGCAGGACTCAGAGGGCCCCCAGGATCCTACTTTCTGGGTCTTGGATCCTGAACTTGACTTTTGGCTCCCCCAGGGTTCTCGGGATTCCAGGAGGAGTCAGAGCATCCCCATCCACCGGGGCGGGAGGGGAGATGCTGTCTCAACGGGACGGGCACTCTTCCACACCCTGCCAGGCCACTTCTGTCTGTCACGTAAACTTCGAGCCGCTCCGGTCAGAAGGCGAGTTTGTCCCCAGTGCCCAGGCCACCTGGTGTGGAATCCTGGATGGGGCACCAGCTGAGGTGACATCCCAGCCCACGAGCTGCTGTAGGCTGCTGGGCAAGTCACTTCCCCTCCCTGGGCCTCAGTTTTCTTCCTGTGGAATGGGGGAAATGAAACCTATCTCTTGCAGAGGCGTGTTGACATATTTCTAAACTGGAAAGAGGCAGTTTATTTAATTGGGTCTCTGGGGGATCTTAACTCTTCAAACATTTCTGAGGCGAAAAAACTTGGGCGGAAGCATCTAAATGTGAATAACAACCTAGCCTCGTGGCTTTGGAGAGAAATCTGTACTTTGTCACTGCCTGGCTTGCGTGACCTTGGGTAAGAGATTTCATCTCTCCAGCTTCAGTTTCCCTGCCTGCACAATGGAGATTATAAATGCAACTATCTCCTAGGGTGGTTTTTAAGCAAGCGATTTGGTAAAACACAACTCATCAAGCATCTTAGCTTGGTCCCCAACACACATAAATGTGTCAGTAACTGGTTAACTTTACTAACAGCAACAGGGTACGTGGGATCTTGAGCCATGACGTGAAAAGTTAGAACAGCTGCAGCTTTATTTTTACCCTCCGCTGGGGACACAGGCCCGAGTGATTGTGTTTACCTTACACACTGATCTTGGCAATCAAGAAGCTATGCCCACTCCCTACACACAGAGAGCCACACACGTCCGTTGGCCCATTTTGTTAATTCATTTTTAATAATTTGTTTATTTGTTTATTTATCGGTATCCTGCCTTGTTCCAGAAAAGGCTCGAGTCTGTTTTGTTTGGGGTGTGCGGTGGCAGAGAAAATATTTTCATTTCTGCAGTTAGGGCTTTCGGAGCAAATGTGACTGAAACTTGGCATCTGGGCTGAAAGACAAGCCCAGGAAATCAGTTTATGACTGATGAGCTGGAGGTCTCCAGAGGTTCGCCTCCCAGAAGGTATGTGTTTGCAGTTCAAGTGGGGGATGAGACCCAGGCTGTGGGCGTGTCCCTTGGGTTGCAAAACTGGGCTCACAGCTCATGGTCTTACCTTCCCGAGACAAACATTTGCATTGCAAATGCGGAAAACCCAGGACCTCCGCCCTTCTGTTCCTCATGACACTCAGGAGATGAATTCATCTCCGGCTCTCAGGAGGCCCCTCTCCCAACTAACTACCCAGGTTCCTGGTTAAGGGGTCCCTCACCCACAACACAAACATGAGCAGCTGACCTCGGGTTTCATCTCATCACCCCAGATCAGAACTGGGGCAACCTGGCAGGGTCATTGCTATACAAGTAGTAATACTGCTCTGCTCTGCTCCAAAATCCTCTTCTTCACATTCGGTGTGTTAAAAACTTAGTATGGTGATATTTCTTTTCTTTTCCATACTTTCTATAATGAGCAGGTTTTAATTTTATAATCAGAAAAAATAAACATTAAAAAAAGTGCTTCCTATTTAAACTACTCTAATTTCCTGCCCTGACCGGGTGGCTCGGTTGGTTGGAGCGTCATCCCTCACAGTAAAGGACTGCGGATTGGATTCCCGGTCGGGCGCACACCTGGACGTGGGTTCCATCCCCAGTAGGGAGGGGCACATACGGAAGGCAGCCAATCGATGTTTCTCTTTCTCTCTCTCTTGCCCCTTCCCCTTTCTCTCTAAAATCAATAAACATATCCTTGGGGGAGGACTAAACAAAAAAAACTACTTTAAGATCCCTTTTCTTTAGCCAATTTGACTGGCAAAGATCCAAAAGTCCCCCAACACAAGGTGCTGGGGGCAACGCTACCAGGAAATGAGCCCTCTTCCGCCTCGCTGGAGGCACGACCCCGTGGAGGGCAGTTTGGCCCCATGTGCGGAATTACGAGCGCACAGATACTCTGCCCAGCAATCCCACCCTGGGAATCTACCCGACACAGAGGCTCGGGTACGCACACACGGCTACCCGTGCACAGTTAGTTATTCGCTGCAGTGTTGGAGATGGCGGCAAACGCCTGGAAACACCACGGATGCTCATCAGCGGGGGACTGGATGGACCGGTGGGGAGCCGGGGTCGGCACATGGCAGCCGCTGCCCGTTTCTGCAAGTAAGGTTGTACTGGCGCACAGCCACGCACACTCGCTCCCGTACTGTCTATGCTTTCGCTGTGAATGGCCAAACGAACAGTGTGACAGGGACCTGCACAGCCAACATTATCTGGTCTCCGATCCTTTACCGTGAGTTTGCTGTCTCCTGGGTTAGAGGACGGTGCGTCTGGTGGTGGCGATACTGCACAGCAGTAAAACAGAAGGAATCGCTTTATACCCAAACATGAAAGAGCTCTAAGAAGTAGAGGCTAAGGTTCAAGGGGGTATGGACAGTATGCTATTGTTTCTGTTTTAAAAAGGAGTAAAAATAGCTCTGGAAGGAGGTGTGGGGAACTGGTAGGAGAGGCTGCCTGGTGGCGCGGGGGGAGACGGAGCTTTCTGGGAGCCTTTTCCGGTTTTGAACTATGTAAGTGGACTACCTGTTCAAAACATAAACCTAGAAGTGCTGTTCTCTTCCACGCTGCCTCTGCAGGAGGGCCAGGCCTCTGCAGTGCCCTGAGCCTGGAGCACCTGCCCAGCCTCGGTGACCTCCTCTGGGGGCCTTCCTCAACTGCCCCCAGGGAAATGACCACTTGCCCTGTCACGCAGCTGGCCCCTCCTGGCCATGCCCCGAGCTGCGACAGAGATGTGGGGGGCCCACAGAACCTCAGACTGGGTCCAAGTGGCCACGCCTCACCACCTTTCCAAGTCCTGCCCAGCTTTGCCCACCAGATCCCAAGCCAGAGGAAGGCAGGATAAGGGGCCCCATTTGTAAACATGAAAACTGAGACTGTGAAAGACTAAAGGGCTTGCAAGGACTCAGGCTGGGACTAGAAGATGAGGCTGCAGGGAAGGCTGGGTCCACCCGGTGCTGGCCAGCGTGGGTGGGATCAAGTGAGGAGGCTGGAGGAGACCCCAGGTCGGGGCGGGGAGGGAGAGAAGCAGCCCTAGGCTTGTCCCTCATCACCAACCCTGGCCTCGCTCAATCTGGCTGGGCGAGACCCACGTCCCAACTTGGCCTGGAGACAGGTCCCTGCAGGCTGGGATCACGGGACACCGCTCTGCTTCCCTTCTGCCTTCTGCTGCCCCACGACACCTGGCGAGGTCTGCCACCTGTGGTGCAGGCTGCCTCCGGGCCTCTGCCCAGGCCCTTCCCTGTCCTGGACCACCACACTTGCACATTCTGGACTGATCTGTCAGGTCTCAGCTCCATGGCCCTTCCTCCAGGATGTCCTCCCTGACTCGAGTTTGGGTCAGGAGCCCCTTCCCTGACCGCTGCTGCCGGGATCATCCTACTTCCAAGTGTTCTTTCTGTCTACACCCTTGCTCTCCTTCCCCGGGGAGCTCAGGATCCCGGACATCTCCCAGCCCCAGCACTCTGCGTGGCATGTAGTTCAATAAACACCAACTGAGCGCAGCCCTGTCCTCCCGGCCTGGCCGAGCCCCCCACCACGTGCGGAACGAGCCCCCAGCACACAACTCCTCACCTGATTAGCTTTCTCCAGGTTGGTCATGATCAGGCCGACTTCATCTGCCCTGAGACAGAAAGATGAGGCCCTGAGGAAGGGATTCGGGCCACTGCCAGGACCCCTGCCCATCCTGATACCCCCAGCCCCCTGCCTGAACCCAAGGGTCTTGACATGGAGGCCTAGAGAGGCTGCCTTCCACCCTTCCTACCGGAGAAACCAGGCTGGGGGAAGAACCCAGGCGGTGGGGAAATGGGAACGGGCCCCCGCACAGCAGCCTGGCCTCTCATCCCTCCCAGCACAGCCGCCTGGCCTCGCTCCGAAGCTGTCCGCGGAGCTGCACCGCCTGGCCTTCACCGCTGCCAGGCCTTCCGCCTGGAGTGCCGCCTCCAGAGACCAGGCCCGCGCTTCAAAACCCAGCCCCAAGGTGCCATCCCGGAGCCCTCTCTCAGCTACCCCTGTGCTAGTCACTCGTTTATTTTGCTCCTTTCCTCTCTCCAGCATTTAAGGGGTCAGGACAGGCCTCCTCCACCTTGGCTGCCCCTCTGCCTGGGGTCGGGGAGCATTCGGTGACTAGAAGCCACACACGGGCGTCATGCTTGCTCAGGGTCCTCTTCTGCACAAGCTCTCCCAACCGTCCAGAGCACCCTTCCCGGCATTCCTCAGGAGGCCATCTCCTGCTCACTTTGCAGGTCTCCTCAGGGAAGTCCTCCCTGACTAGCCTGGATAACAGGACCACCCCTCCCTGTTGCTCCCTCTTGCTGTTCCTGGTGCTTCCCTTCACAGCATTCACCGTGTGCCCAGAACCCTGCCAGGCGTACAGTAAATGCTCGGGAGTGTCAATGAATGAACGGACTTATCACTGCCCATTAGTCAGTGTCCGCCAGGGCCATGTTCTAACATTCCCTCCAGGGACCCAGCACAGCACTGAGTAAACAGTCGTCACTAACTAAATGTTTGTGGAATAAGTGATGTCTTAAATCCTGAAGGGACATCGAGTGCAGAGTAAGGGAACGACACTCAGCCCTGAGGGTTGGACCGTGGAGCTGGGGAGGGGGCGCAGCCCCAGGAGGCTGGGGTGAGGCACAGTAGGCCCTGCCCAGTAGACCCTGCTCAGCCTGCGACCCGGAATGTCATCTCCAGTCTGCGGTGCAGAAACGGCACAGCAACGACCCGCAGGTGGGGGGCAGGGGCTGCTTAATGAAACGGGCACCTCAGGCAGAGTCAGAAAGAGGAGGCATGCCTGGGAGGGTCGGAGGGAGGGGGCAGGCCTCAGCAGGGAGTTCGCTTACTTGGATGCCGCCTCTTCATCGTACTTCCGCCGCAGCTCCAGCAGCTCTGTCTGTGTGGCCTTTAACGCTGGGAAAAGTAAAGAGCCAGGGTGAGGCTGCCCACCCCCAGGGAGGCGGAACCCACTGCTGCAGGGCCTGGAAGGCAGAACGAGGTCCAGGGTAGTGAGGCAAGACCTTTCTTTTGAGTTAGAACCGGTGACAGGTAGTGTTTCCTGGCCCTATAGGAACTTCAAGCTGGCGAGAGGCATGCGGAGTGGCCGGGGTGGGGAGGGCAGATGAGATGATCCCATAAATCTCAGAGGACCCCCATCTGAGGGCTGCGTCCCATGGCCCGGGTATGAGCCCACCGGCACGCTTAGGTCACTCCAGGACCAGGGTAGGACCATCCACCCACAGCTCAGCCACCCCAAGGTCTGGACCCGACAGGAGTAACAAATGCAACAGATACAAGTATAACGAGTATTATAATAAATGAGGGGCTTCTCATAAAATTCCAGATTTCTGATCTCTGTAGGAAATTGAAGGGATTGGCTGCACTGGGCCATAAGGCAGTGCCTGGCTGGTGCTCAGCAGTGGCCATCTCTTTAGATAAGGCTGGGCGCTCCAGTTTTCCCCAGACCCCACCCTTCCCTATTGCCTTCCCCACCCTGACCAGCTTGGTTGTGTCCTGGGCTGCTGAAGGGTTGATGTTTGCCACCCCTACGTTAATTCTATCTGAAACCTTTTCTCCACAGTAGTATGGCCTCCAGGGACTAGGGCTCAGAGCCCCGCTGGATAATGTAGGCCTGTCCTTCCCCTTCCCAAATGCCCTTCTTGCCGTCTCGATTCTAAAAAACCAAAGCCTGTGTTCATAGTGTCAGTGCCCCCTCTTCTCCTGGTCTGACAGGGCCAGGGTCACATGCCACATACCTGAATGCAGGACCTTGATCTTTTCCTCTGCCTCCCCCAGTCTGGCTGCCAAAGTGATTTGTACTTCTTGAAGGCCCCTGCGGAGACACCGGGCTGCTTGCGCCAGCTCTGCTCCCATCTGTGTGGACGGGCCTCGACCGGCCCACCCCCATTTCCCAGCCCCTCGCCCTCTCCCTGTGACCAGCACCTCTGTCCTCCGCACAACACAGCACACGCCCTTAAACTCGACGTTCGGGCAGTTAGCCGCCCTGCTCTTTTGCTGATATGTGGCCCCATTGTGGCTGGCCCAGTTAAGTTTCTGGCAGCGTTTCTGGGGGGCCTACAGCAGCCAGCAACCTCGCCTCTCTGGGCCTCAGTCTCCGGGTCTGGGACGCGGGGTTTCTGACAGGGTCTGCCCCAGTGGGTGCTGTGAGGCACACCCAGCGTGCTACTCAACACCGTCAGTACCGTTACTACCCCCAGGAGGCACTCTCCCCTCCCTTTGGCAAGAGTCTGGGATGCCCGTCCTGCCCATCGGGGCCCAGCGCGGTGTAACGCAGGCAGAGAACGAGAGGCCCTACCTGCACTGGTGGAGGGCTGAGGCAGAGCCTCGGCCTCACACCATCAGGGTCAGAGACTCCAGGGAAAGAGCCCCCTTTCCCTCTGATCTCACGTCCTGCCGACCCCCACCCCTGCCTCGCTCACTCCACACTCGTCTCCTAGCTGTTGAAGCACACGGGCCATATTCCTGCCTCAGACCCTTTGCACCGGCTGATCCCTCTGCTGGCAACGCCCTTCCCCACGTGCCTGCAAGGCCCCCTCCCTTGCCTCCTCAGGGCTCTGCTCCCCTTCTCCGTGAGGCCTCTCCCCACGTCAGCCCTCCATCTCACCCCCTCCTCCTCTGCCTTGTTCTCCTCACACCCGTTATCGTCGTCAACTAACACACCATTTATGTTATTTATCTCATTCATTTCTGTCTTTCTCACTATGGAGTAAACTCTAGGAGGGCAGGCCGTTTTGTACATTCGCTGCTGTGTCTCTAGAACAGTGGCTGGCACGTAAGTAGGTGGCTCCATAAATACGTGGAGTGAATGAATAAGTGAGTAAAGGAAAGGGTAATTGTGATGACCACCACTAAACTGCCCTAGAAATGCCCGAAGAATCCAGATATGATTGCCCCAGCACCAACCGTAAGGTCAACCATTTGCTGGCACTTGCTCCCCTGTGCGAGCGCCCCGCTAGGCACAGGCAGGAGTCACCTCGTTTCACTCCCGCGGCCGAGCAGGCGTTGGTGCCCCCCGGTGATGGTCAGTGTTATGCGTCCACGTGGCTGGGCCACAGCACCCAGTAATCCAACGCCACACTCACGTAGGTGTCGCTGCGAGGCACCGTGCAGATGTAGTTAACATCTACCATCGGCTGACGGGAGTAAAGGAGGGTGTTCTCACTGATGTGCCGGGCCTAATCTAACCAGTCCAAGGTCTTCAGAACAAAATGGAGGAAGGGGTTCTGCCCCAAGACTACAACACTGGCCCCTCCCTGCCTGGCGGTCTCCAGCCTGCTGGCAGCTCTGCCCATTTGGACCTGCCAGCCCCAACTGTGCACTTTAAGTCCTTGAACTACATCTCTGAGTTAACTTTAAAAAGTCCCACTGGTTCTGTTTCTTTGGAGAACTCTGACTGATACACCACCATTGGCCCCTTTTTCCGGATGGGGAGACTGAAGCTCAGAGAGGTGACATGATCGGCCGAGAGCTGGCCACTGAGCTGCAAAGACGGAGCTCAGACCCAGGCCTGTGCCTCCATCTCAACCTGCATCTGGATTCTCCAGCTGTCCTGGGCAGGGGTGGCTTTCCTGGTCTCACCTCCTGGCCAGGTGGGGCAGCAGAAGCCCGTCTGTCCCTCCCCTACTCACTTCTGTTTCTCCGCCTCATTTCTCTGCAGCAAAGTTTCTGTCAGGAGGGCTTTGCTGGGAATGCCCGGGAGGCGGCCCCCCTCGGTCAGCGTGGGCCCAGCTGGAGATGTCCCCTCTCTCTGCTCTGGAGGAAGAAATAGATGCAAAAATACCCATTGCTGAGAGCGGTGTGACAGCCAGAGCCACTTTCTGCAAACCAGATCGATCAAAAGTGCTGTGAGAAGAATCAATTTCCTAAACTCGGTGCTGGAGAGAGGGCAGCTGGCGGGACCTGCTGTCCCCGAGGTCAGCTGGGTTGTAGCCATGGCGAGGGTATGACCACGGAGGTCAAGTTCCCATCCTGCCAGCCTCCTGCAGCGCACCCAAAGGCGTCCTTTGCCCTCAGACTCGCCCCTGCCTCCTTGGCCCCTTATTTTTCTTGAAAGTCATGGTAAAATATACGTAACATAAAATTCACCATTTTTAAAGGGTACAATTCAGTGACATTGAGTATATTCAGAATACTGCACTGATTCCAGAACATGCCACCACCCCAAAAGGAAACCTGTCCCCATTAAGCAGTCACCCCAATTCCCCCTTCTCCTGCCCCTGGCCACCACTGGTCCTGCTTTCTGTCTCCATGGATTTTGTACGCTGGACATTTCACACAAATACAGTTGTAATATACACCCTTTTGTGACCGGCTTCTTTCACTTAGCATAATGTTTTCAAGGCCCATCCAGGCTGCAGCGTGGAGCAGGCCTTCGTTCCTTCTGACGGCTGAGTGGCAGCCGTCCTTTGGATGTGCCACATCTGCTTTTCCGTTCATCGGGGGCTGGACATTCGACTGTGGCTACCATCTGGCCATCGTGCGTAGCGCTGCTAATGCACGCTGGTGCACACGTTTTTGTCTGAGCCCCTGCTTTCGACTCTTCGGGAGAGGAGCAGAATTGCTGGGCCACAGGGTCGTTAGGGTTCATCGACTGGGGACCCAACCCTCTCTTTCCCGCTCCCCACAGCACACGCTCAGCTGTTCAACTGTCACCTGCCTCAGTGCGGGGGCCCTGAGCCAGGAACGCCTCTGCAGGCTCCTTGTAGGGGTTAGTGCATGCCTTTGGCCCTGAATTCGTTACAGGGGAGAGGGTGCTCAGGGTCCAGCTGTCGAGGGTGGGTGGTTCAAGAATTCCAAACTCTGGCCTCCCGGCCTTAGATCCCAGTGGCTCGGAGAAGTTCTGTCCCCGTTGTTAAGCTCCTACTGTGAGCCTGGCACAGGAGGGTAAGTGCCCAGCTGGGCGGTGTGCAGAGTGAGCCCCTCAAGGGGCTGACAGAGTGGTCAGGACCTGGCGAGCGCTTGCCCTCTCTCTCTCTCTCTCTCTCTCTCCCCCCCTCTCTCACACACACACACACACACACACACACACACACACACGGGGAATTTTCCAGGTGCTGAGGTCATGGCAATGAACAAAAAGACAAGGTTTGACCATTACGATACAGGATGCTACATGTCCTCAAGGAGAGATGCAGCCCAGGGCTGAGGACAGGAGCCCTCAGTCTAAATCCCCATCTGACCACCTGCTGCCTCTGAGACTCAGTTTCCCCATCTGTAAAATGGGGCCAGTGACACCTTAGGCTGAACCAGGAGACAGTGGGATGCTGTGTGAAAGGCACACGACACACAGCAGATGCTCTCAAAGGGCAACTGTTTTGATGACTATTGTTCTTATAGATGGAAGATCAAACGCCAGAGGAACCTCAAAGGCAGGAGTGACGGTTTTGCTGGGGAACCTCAGAGGCGCCTCCACATGACCAGGGAAAGCACTGCCAAGTCCTGGCTTGCCAGGGAGGAATGGCTGGAAGGGTACTCTGGGTACAGGAACAGAGTTGGCAAAGTTCTGTAGTTTAATCACAAGAAGACCCATTCCAGGACCAGGCACATAGTAGGTGCTCACTGGGCATGTGGGTGGCAGGCAGGGAGCTGTGAGATGGGCGAGTGTGAGAGTGGACATTTCCTGAGAAGTGACTTTGCATCCAGTTTTCATTTGGCAGGCCCCAGCCCACTTTATCTTCCCCACAGGCCCAATCCGGCCCACCAGCTGCTCGATAAATCAAGTTTTACTGGAACACAGCCACACCCACTCGTGCGCATATTCCTATGGCTACTTTCACACATGACTGAGGAGCCTTGCAGATACGAGGTAAATCCTGCTCATTCATTCCTTAGACAAGTATCTCTACACCTGTTCCCCTCTTCACTGCTTCATTATTTCCACGAAGCCTTTCTCACCATCTGAAATCCTATATATTTTACCAATTTACTGGTTGACAATAGACAGCACCATGAGGGAAGGGATTTTGGTCTGGTTTGTGCCTGGCTGTGTCCCCAGTGCCTGGGACAGTGTCTGGCTTGCAGCTCAATGAACACAGAACTAAATGGTCACCAAAAGCTTTCGTGTGCCTATTTGCCGAGATGCCCATGGTGACCTCCAACGTCACCTACCACAGGTAACCACCAATCCTTTGTTTATCATTCTCTAGCTTTTAAACATTTTAATCACAATATATGTACACCTAAACACGTTTTCAGCTCTTTGAGTTTCTTGACTTGTGTCATCTGGGGCTGAGACAGTGCTGTGTTCGCCACATCCTCTTGGCTCAAAGCCAGACTTCACTTCCCAGCATCCTGTGCAGCAGGCGTGGCCACATGACTGTGCTTTAGCCAGTGGGATGTGGCTGGAAGTGATACGTATACCACTTACAGGCCTGGACCCCATAAACTTTGGGAGGACCTTCCACATTCTGTCTCTACCTGTTGGCTAACTGTCAACATTCACGGTGCCACTGCATGTCACTCGTTGAAGATGGCAGGACCACCATGGCTGAGTCCCTGAGTGACTGTGTGGAGCATCCCTTGCCATTCATTCCCCTTCAAATACATGAAGCCTCTGGCATCTGGGCTAGGTCTGCGGCAGCAGAAGTGTGCCCTGCCCCATCCTGTACCTAAAATGATAAAGTCCATCTAAAAAAAATGCCCTGGCTGGTGTGGCTCAGTGGATTGAGTGCCAGACTGCGAACCAAAGGGTTGCCAGTTTGATTCCCAGCACATGCCTGGGTTGCTGGCCGGGCCCCTAGTAGGGGCGCACAAGAGGCAACCACATATTGATGTTTCTCTCCTTCTGTTTCTTCCTCCCTTCCCCTCTGTCTGAAAATAAATAAATAAAACCTTTAAAAAATAAAATGATAAAGTCGAGTTCCCTGCGCACCCCTTGCCCCTGGGAGAGTTTGGCTGCCCAAGTGCCGCAGACCAGTGGTTCACTAGGGACATGCTGTGAAGGCCTTGTCAGTACCTTTAGGGCTGAGGAACTCAGGGTGCCTCTTCCACGACGGGTGGAGGTCTCGCCGCGGCTGCCCACTGGGGTCGAAGCTGGGGGGCTGCAGTCTGTCGTCTAGGCTGCGCGTTGCCTCAAATACAGGCACAGGGTCTGCAGAGAGAGAGGACGACAGGGGTGGCAGGGGCCCTGAGAGTTGGGGGATGCCCAGGCTGAGCCGGGGGACCTGGCGGGTCCCTCTATGGGGGGCCGGGGTTGGGGGGACAGTCCACAAGAGGTCCCTGGAGTTGTGTTGATGGCTTAGGGAAGCAACACAGACTTCCTGCCTTATGAGAGAGCAGCCTTCTCCAGGCACCGGTTCCGGGGAACATGTGCAGTCCCCACAGGTGTGTGCGTCCTGCACAGCTGGGAACAGTAATAACAATAACTGTCACCATAATTGCATTTTCCAAATTCTCCGATGCCATCTGGGGTGGCCATGAGACTGTCTTGCATGCCTCCAACCACAGGGCATGGACCCTGCTCTGAAACCCATCAGCCCAAGGACAGCCTTCCCACAGGCCTTTCCAGGTAAGGCTCGCAGGCAGCGAAGACAGACACAGACCTGCTCCTGGGGACGTGGGGCTGCTCTGCGGGCACAGGACTCCGCCTTAGGCTGCATGGGGTCTGGATGCTTCCACCCAGTTCTCCCAGCTCCCTCCCATTTCCCTTCACTTGCGTTTCCCCAGTAGCATCCTTGCCCATAGAATCCTTGGACCCAGTGGACCCAGACTAATTGTTTTTGACACGCGGGGCTGATTAAATAAGGGCTTTTCTGGAGATGCCCACCTGAATGTTAGATGCCTCCCCACCTCCCAAAGCTAAAAACTGAGGAGCATGCAGGTCCTTCTGCCTGGAATTCTGCTCCCTCTCCCACCATCACCTGGCGAGCACTTCCTTTCTTCACATCTAGAATCCAGCACCTCTTCTTCCAGGTGCCTTTGCTCAACTCCCCACCTGGGCAGGCACAAAGAACACCTAGATAATGCCCCAGGTTGATGTGGCATCTTCCTGGTTACGAAGCCCGCCCATGGGAAACAGGCTCCATCACGCTCCCAGCATCCCCCCTGGAGGCTGTCCTGGGTCCAGCTCGCCTTCACGGATGAGGAAACTGAGGCTCAAAAGAGCCAGGTAACTTGCTGAAGAGTGGAGGTGCGATTTGGGTCTGACTCCCTCTCTCTGATGCCTAGTGATGTGACCATTTCGACCTCAGCAGCTACGGGCGAGTGCTCACGGGGCCCGGGGAAGCCAGGGACTCCTCTCTCCAGGTCAAGGGGCCTGGCTCTGGTCCTCAGCCCTTTTAAAGCACCAAGCTCTCACTCTTTCTGCTCCTTTCACTGGGGTCTCCTGCCAGCATCTGCTTGGCCACTGCTCCCTGGGGCGGGGGAGTGGTGGACAGGATGAAGGCAGGGGGGCCCTGAAGACCGACCCCTGGGTCCAGACTTGCTTCTCGGGATTGCTGTGCGACCTTGGCAAGAGACTCTAACCCCCCGTGCCTCACCGGCACAGTACCCATCTCGTGGGGCTGCGATGAGGATCCAGGTAAAGTGCTCAGCACGGCGCCTAGCACTTGGTCAGCTCAGGCCAAACGGGAGCCCTTGCTATTGCTGCCCTCCTGGTCTCCAGGCACACGGACTTTCTCCCCTCAGTCCCTCACAGGCACCTTCCCACCCCAAGCACAGGCAGGAACCTCTGCCAGGAACACTTGGCCCTCCCCTAGCCCTTTCAGCTACTTAATGCTTCTTCATCTTTCCCCTTTCAACGCCATTTCTTCCAGGAAGGCTTCCTTGAGCAGTCAATACGAGTTCTCCCGGCTGCGTACACCTTTTTACCACAGTATTCATCGTGCTTATAATTGTCATTGAGCTGCAAGTCCACCCAACTAAAGCACGCTTGGCCGAAACCCACAAGGCAGGCACAGGACCGTATCTGTTTTTGCTCACTTGCTGGACCCCTTGTGAATGAACACACAGTCCGACCTAATAAATATTTGCTGATGGAAGAAAGGGGATAGTGCCCACGCATGGGGCCTTCAGGTCCGGCTGGAACAAGGTCCCTCTGCTGCCACCCATCTGTTTAGGTGGCGGGAGGCTTGGACAATGGGCGTTTGTGCCGAGGTAAGCAGGTGCGCGGGAAGGCCGCTGTCTTCCTCTGTCAGCGCTCCCCCGCGCCCCGTCATTAGGCAGGGCCTGCTCAGCGGGGTATGCCATTATGCCTCCCCGGGCTGATGTAATTATACATTGACATAATTAACCCAGTGAGCGCATTAGGCAGGCCAGCTAAAAATTCATCTATAATTATTTGTTGTGTGCATGCTAATGAGTTCATCTGCACTGCCTTTGTACAACACGGACAAATTAATTTACAAGTCTGGATTTTTTAATAAGTTCAAGGAAACGCTTCCTATTGTGTTCCAGTTTTTGAGAAAAGGAGAAAAAGGCAGCGGGCGCCTGCCAGGGTCAGGGGAGTCAGATAAACACGGGAGGGCGCTGCTCCCAGCGGCCGTGGAGGGCTTGCTCCGGCTCCGAGGAGGAGGGGAAGAGCCAGCTGTGGTTCGAGAGCTGGCCGGCCAGGCCAGAGTACACTCGGGTGATAAACGACGGCACTGACGCCATTCCCGGGGTCGGGGAGTGACATTTTGTTCTGCTTGGAGGCCCTGCAGGTCACCTGGTGCTGCCTGTGCGCTCTGCCCAGGGGAAGCTGACCTCAGGTGGCCCCTGGAGAGGCTGGAGCAGTGGCGCTGGGTGGAGACTCAACAGGTTCGGCAGGTTCCGAGGCTCTGTCGTTCCCCTTCGTTTGCTGGCACGGGGCGGAACAGGGTGGTTCGGCTCGCAGAAGCGGAAGTCCAGCTCTGGGTCCACATCCCTTGGGGCCCTGAGCCTTAGTTTCCCCACTTACAAAATGAGAAAAGTAGAACGGTGCCTACTTGGAAGATTTAAAAAGATACTGAGAGAGGCAGCACGATTCAAGGACCTCTGGAGAGTTAACCTCTCAGAACCTTTACCTTCTCACCTGCAAAATGGGGCTGCGCACGCAGAGCGGGGGTGCGAGGACCAGGGGAGAGAACGCGTACAGGGACTCGCACGGTGCGCGGTGCGCAGCAGGGCTGGCGGCTGAGTGTTAACCGCTGAGAGGCGGCGGCACGCCTGGTCTCGTGGTGTTCTGGGGGCCGGCTGTCCACATGCTGAGCTCTGTGACATCTTGGGACAGGGTTTAGCCTCATAAACTCTCATCAGCCCCTGGGAGCTCCAGAATCCAACAACCCTACTTGGAATGCTACTCTGGGACCCAAAGGCTCCGGCTCAGAAAGTCACCACGGGGAGGGACCTATCGGGCTGACTTGTCCAACAGCCCTCGGCCCAGTGCACAGTTGGGGGAAAGCAGGGTGTTGGTGACTTCCCTGAAGTCTGCCAGCACGTTGGTAGCAGAGCTGAGATCGCGCTTGGGCCTCTTCTTCCCACACTACACGCTCCTGGCTCCCCAACTGGAGGGAGAGAGTGGCGGGGGGAGGGGTTCAGATGATTCAGCCAGTCAGGCTACAGCAAATCCTAACAGCCAAAGCACTTTAAACATTTTAGAATTCACTCCCTCTTCACCACAACACTGTGAGGTAAGTATTGTCATGTCCCTATTTTACAGATGGGGAAATTGAGGCACAGGGAGTATGTAAAGGTAAAGCCTGGTAAGGTAGACGCTGCAATCCCCATTTTTCAGACAGGAAATGAAGGCCCAGAGAAGAGAGGCCATGTGCCCAAGGTCACCTCGCTCAGGAGTGGCCGAGGTGGGATTTGAACCCAGGTGACAGCTGTGGGCCAAGCTGCCTCGAGCGGGGGCATGGGCGATTTCTTACGTTAGGCCACGAGCACCAGACTGAGGGCTCTGTTCTCAGCCTTGCCACTGGCTTGCTGTGTTACCTTGGACAAAGCACCAGACCTCTCTGAGTTCTGGGCTCAAGTTCCTATTACGAGTATACCGGGGCACACAGTCAACACTGGGTGTCACCAGAGAAAGGGGGGGGGTCCTGCTGAAACGAGCGCTTTGGCCCTGGGACTGCCCCTCAGAGCTGGATGCTCAGGGAGGGTGATTATTAAACGCCTTCACAGCCGAACTTGACAAGAGAGGTGCAAACATTGTAAATCTTCCAAATTCCCAAAGCTGCCCTCAGATAAAGGGGTGGGCGGCCTGGCGGTGACACCTCCGGGGAGTCACGTAGGCACCCCCCCAGGCTCCGTTTCAGGTCAGTAACACAGGGATGAGGGCCCTGCTGCCCGGGGCTGTGCAGGGGCTGCAGGAGCGTGCTGAGCCCCACGGCGGCCGGCAGGCACCAGCAGGTCCCGGGCGTGCGTGCCCTTGTTCTTCTCATTCCACGTGGCAGCAGTGGGACGTGCCACCCAGCTCTTCCTCCTGGAGAGACCCTCCCGTGAGAAGGTGGTGACTGTGCATCTCCAGGTGCTGCACCTTCGGACCCACCGCAGCGCTCACTCGAAGGCCACCCCCCAACCCCCGCCCCGGGCTGCTTCCAGCCGGTGACAGAGCCTGACCGGCAGCAGGGTCGTTCCTGCCGACGCTGGCACAGGCAACCCCCTGCAATGGGCTGAAATCCGGAAGTCGAACCCCTAACTCCTGATGGGAATGCGCTTGGAGACGGGGCCTTTACGGAGGTAAGTTAGCGTTAAATGAGGTCGAAGCGGGTGGCGGGGGATCCTCCTCTGATGGCACTGGTGTCCTTATAAGAATGGGAAGAGACACCAGAGTTCACTCTGGGTGCACAGAGGAAAGGCCACGTGAGGACACAGCGAGAAGGCAGCCACCTGCACGCCAGGAAGAGGGCTCTCACCGGAAACCAACCTGCTGGTACCTTGATCCTGGACTCCCAGTCTCCAGAGCAGGGAGAAGCACATTTCTGTTGCTTGAGCTCCCCCACCCCCCATCCGGGGTAGTTTGTGATAGGAGCCTGAGCAGACTGCTCCATCCTGCTTTGGGGCTCCCTGTCAGCCTGGTTAAGGCGTTCTCGGAGTGGCACTGCTGGCTGCGTTCCTCCTCCCCGCTCCCTCCCTCCCTCCTCCCCTTCCTTCCCCAGGTGTCAGACCCGAGGCCCCATCTGCAGGCTCTCCTGCCTCGTCTCCTTCCCCTTCACCCTGCATGGGCGGCCCCCAGTGCATCTCTTGCACACCCAGTGCTCTCCTGGTATCTGTGTGCTTCCAGAGGCCCCAAACCAACGTATGACTGCTCCTTTGCCCCTCAGAGCATCAGATTGGAACAGATTCTCCCTCAGAGCTTCCGGAAGGAACCAGTCCTGCCAATGCCTTGACTTTGGGCTTCCAGGCTCCAGAACGGACAGAATGAATTCCCACTGTTTTAAACCACTAGGTTGTGGAGGCTTGGTACGGGAGCCCCAGCAGCACCAGAAAACTCATACCCTGTGCTCTGGAAGCCAGACGTCCAAAGTCCAGGTGCTGGCAGAGCCATGGCCCGGTCTGCTCCATGCCTCTCTCCCGGCTCCGGGCGTTGCTGGCATCCGTGGCTTGTAGCGGCATCACTCGATGTCTGCCTGTCATCACATGGCCGCCTTCTCTCTGTGTCTCTCTTCTTTTTATAGGGACACCAGTCATACTGAATTAGGGTCCACTCTAATGACCTCCTTTTAACTTCATTACATTTGCAAAGACCCCATTTCCAAATAAAGTCACATTCACAGGTACCAGGGGAGACACAATTCAACCCATAACATGTGGTAACTGACTGGGTACAAACTGAAAAACGTAGGACTGAAGAGCTGCCAAATCTCATAGGAAGGAAGTCCTCCCTCGAGTCTAGCCCACTGCCCTCCCGCTGCACCCATTTCACCCGTTGTTTAGGGAGACAAGCCTGTTTCTTAAGAGGAAATAGCAGGTCCTGGGCTCTGATCTTGCTACATTTTCATCCTCTTCAGCTCCTGAAGAACTAGGCTGTGGGTTGTGTAGTGTCCCTGATCTGAACAGTACCAAGCAATCACTTCCCTGGGTACTTTCTACTCTTTACCCCCCACTCCCAGGCACACTGTGGACTTCCCAGCCCTTACATGGCATGGGTAAACTCACTTCTCCTAGCTCCCCCATCTGGAAGAAATTCGCAGGGCCCTGAGCTACGCTGTTTGGGTTGGGTCAGGGAGGAAAAAAATTACTAGCATCTGGAAGGCTGGAAGATTCTACCAAATTATATGCAGGTAAAATGCTCGGGGGCTGGCAAATCCAAGGGCTCTCTCTTACCTTGTCTAATGGTGTTATTCGATGCATCAGCTAAATGTCACTGGCTGCTCTTACAAACGCAAATTGAAAGAGAGAGAAATGACAAAAGATCTTTAAACTGTTTGGAAGAGGGTTCTCAGAGAACCTGATGGTTGTGGGGGGAGGGCCCAGGGAAACCTTGCTTTCAATCCTCAGTCCTCCCATGGGGTGTTTCTGTTTGGGGCAGAATAATGCCCCCCAAGATGTCCCCTCCTAACTCTCAGAACTTGTGAACGTGTTATGTTACGTGCAAAAGGAACTGAGGCTGCATATGGAAGGTGGTTAGAGTCGGAGACTGAAGATGCTGTGTAGCTTTGAAGGGGTAGGAAGGGGCAGGAAGGGGCCACTACCAAGAAATGTGAGTGGCCTTCAGTAACTGGAAAGGCTTAGGAAATGGATCCTCCGCCTTAGAGCCTCCAGAAGGAGCACGGTCCTGCCGACACCGTGATGATAGTGCAGTGAGATCTGTTTTGGACTCCTGGCCCCTGGAACTGTAAGGTACTTAATGTGTGTTGTTTTAAGCTACTAAGTTTGTGGCAGTTTGTTACAGCAGCAATAGGAAACTAATACATTGTCTAATACAGCCATTTATTTTATCAGTACGTTTTTATCGAGCACCTACTCTGTGTCGGACACCATTTCTTCCGTTGCTAAATGCTGCCTGAGCACCTGGGTGTGCTGGGAGCTTCTGGGCCCTGGAGACACAGCAGTGAGTAAGGAAACTGCTGCCTTCCTGGGGCTGAGGTCCCAAAGGGGAGAGGTGGGTAAAGGACAAAGAGACGATGGCAGTGGGGGCGGTGCTGAGAAGAAGAAGGAAGCAGGTTGGGGGAGACGTGGCCTGAGGTGTGTGTGTGTGTGTGCGTGCGTGCGTGTGCGTGTTTGGAGGAATGGTGCTGAGGCAGCCTGGCCAGGAGGCCCTGTGAAGCAGGGACGTTTGAGCAGAGCCCTGACACGATGACAAGCCAGCAGGGGAGTGAGAGAGAATACGCAGACACAGGAAACACAGGGATAAACAGCCCCGTCAGACCGAGAAGGGTGGCAGACCCTCCTGAGTCACTGTCCCAGAAACTCGGCTTAGCTCCACCTGCAGGACACCTGATCCATCTCACAGATGAGGACCGGGGGGGAAGTAGGGGGGGGGGGCGGGGGAATGGGACACACTTCTGGGGCAGCTTCACCACCCCTCCTGGTAGGCTCATCCTGGCACAGCTGCCAAGGCTGGTGGTGGGGTTCAGAGCCAGCTCTGGCCCTCCCGACCCCCATTTCTGGCTTTCATCCCCCAAGTCCAGCGCCCACCCATCCTAGTACAGAAGCGGCGCCCACACCCACAAGCCTGGGGCAGGTGAGAAAACCGAGGCCCCGCAAAGGGGAGCCCCTTGTTCAAGGTCACCGCACTAAAAAAGGCAGAGCTGGATCCGAACCCAGTGTGACCCAAACGCCAGGTGCGGACATCCTCACGTCACAGCTTCTGCTGCATCCACCTGCCTCTGAAAGATGACCAACTGAACGTGTGTCCCTTATGTGACTCGATGTTTTTAACTTAAAGGTACTTTAAAGAAATATTTTGTTTCACTATTGTAAACAGACAATTGGTGTTCTGCATCATAAATAGAAGTACTTTAACCCTAAAAATAAGCACAAAGAAAAAAACCAAAACAACAAAACTGATGTTGTGAAATTCCAGTTAGACGCTGCTACCTGCCCAAGACCTTGAACTCAAGGCCATCTCTCCTTTGGTTAAAAGGGGAGATGCACAGGTGTTTCAGACGCTCCAGCACCTGACTGAGACATCACCTGGAAGGAAGCAGAAAGGTGACACCAGGCACACGCTGTGTTCAGTGTCGTGCCAGGTACACCACAGCTGCTCCCAGCGACACGTGACCCCACTTGGGGAAGTGCTGGGTCCTGTCGAGTCCCCAGTCTCCAAAGTGGCCTGTGTGCCTCCTCCCAACACCCGGTGCCTGGCAAGCCTCATATCCCGGTGTCAGGAGAAGTGACAGAACATCCCTGCCACGCACGGCTCGTCCGGAGCCAGGGAGCCCAGGTGTCTGCCAGGCTCAGCACTTCCACCGGAACCCTTTCAGCCGAGACCCGCAGCTGCCCAGAGCCATGAGGCGGGGGACTTAAATTTCCCTCCCTTCACTCTTGCAATGTACAGTCAATACACAGACAAGGGCAGTGGCAGAGGGAATCAGATCAGACTTAATAAAGCCTCCCAAAACAGGGGACCCCAAATCAGAAGTGTCTGACTGCCACAAATCGCTTGAATTCACTGAGCACGTTGGCAGACACGGAAGATCAAACAGGAACCGTCCGAGGTGGCAGGCCCTGCGAGGCGTGCAAGGAGGGGGAGCATGGCTGGGCGGCGGAGTGCCTTTGTCTTACAGCCGTCACCCTGCTCTCTATGCATACACTGCTTAATAAAATGGCTAATTCATTTTGGTTACACTGGATCTAAACCCCTAGAGAATACTACTGCCAACAAATTTGTAATATTTTAATACCACGCCAGGCTTTCCAAAGGCACGGTCGGATGAGATGGGTGAAACACCATCTTCCCATCTTTCATCAGCAGCTCGTGCTGTTGGTGTTTTTTTTTTTTTTTTTTTTTTAAGTGTCTATAGGGTTTTGGTGGGGGGCGGGGAGTCAGGAATCTAAGAGAAGCTGTCTCATTCCTCCCACTGTGTCCATCTGAAGGAAAGTGGCATTCAGAGCTTTTTTAGGAAAGCTGGAACCGTGAAAGCTGTCCGAGAGGCTGTTTAGAAACACATATATGCAGAAGTATGCATGCGTCCCTCCAAAATACTTAGAGACAGAAGCTGTCTCCCATCTGGGCCCCAGCTCTGGGCTTCTGTGTGGGTGGGAGGCTCAGGCTACTGACGGAGGTGGCAGTGAGAATAACTTTGATCCTTTCATCTCAATTTTCTGATAGATGGGGTGTGGGTCCCTTATACACAGCTGTGAGCTCTATGTCCGCCCACCCTTGCTTCCCTCCACTGCCAGGGTGGCTGCTTTGTGGGGTCTCCTGGCTTAAGAATGGACAGAGAGGCTGAAGAGGGTCTTCCTTCTTGGCACTGGGCGCTGATGGTAATAACAACACCAACAATAACAATGACAGCCAGTGTTTACTGAGCATTTACTATGTGCCAGACACTCGGCTGAGGACTTCACACTCTTCACCGCATTTAATCTTCCTAGGGGTACCAGGAGGTAGGTGTGCTTTTCCAGGAGGGGAATCAGAGGCTCAGAGAGGTAAGGACAGTTACTCAAGGTCGGGATGCAAAGCCACATCCCCTGTAATGAAAACAAAGTCCCCACGTATGGAGCTGCACAGGGAGCTCCAGGGGGGCAGGGCCCACGTCTGCTCTGCTCCGTGTGGTGCTTCCGAGGTTGTGCGAGGAGCAGCTGGCGAAGAGCAGGCCCTCAGTATCTGCTGAATGAGCTGCATGGGGCTGCTCCTCTGTGCCAGGCACCACGCTAGGTGTTCCCCCTTCTCACCGAACCCACCCTATAGGCCGGTAATTAGGTGAGGTCATTATCCATGGTTTACAAGTAGGGAAATGGAAGCCCAGAGTAGTCAAGTGTGTTACGGGAAGCCAAACAGCAGGACGGGGCACGGCCCCACTTGCACCAGGGCGCTTCGGCCTGCAGTCCCTGCAGCGGCGCCCCTCCTGGCATCCCTCTGCCCCCAGATCTGAAGCTCCGTGACTGTCTCCCCTCAACAAAATTACCCCTCTGAGGTCCAGGCTTTGGGGCCCTGGCCAGGAGGACCAGGATCTTGGCTAGTGAGGGTCACTTGGGCTCCCCTGGGTAACACATCCACATTTCAGCTCATCGTCTCAGCTCAGAACCTCTCAGCCCACTGGCAGCAAAGACCGTCAGCTAGTTTTCACTCATTAGAGCTCAAGCCTCAAATGTTTTTTTCTCCAAACCCTTTCCATTTTTAAATTAACCCTGTTTTTGGGTTAGGAGCCAGGGGTCTAGATTCAGGCTTCACAACCTCTCTCTGCTGTGTGACCTTGGGCAAGTGGCTTGACCCCTCTGAGCCTGCATTTCCTCAGCTGCACAGTGCAGGCAGGATGGCCGCACCTGCCTTCAAGGGGGCTGCAGTGGGGGTTATCAGTGAGCTTGTTTCTGAAAGGGACTGAGTACGCTGACCAACATGCAGGCACCACCCTGGAAAGAGTCCCACAGGGATGGTGGCCCATGCCTGAAACCCACTCCAAAGACCACCCCTTCTGAGACTCCCCTCCAGCCATCCCTCCTTGCAGCCCGTCTTCTGCTGTGTGCTCTGGTTGTCCACAGGGCTCACTGCACATAGTAGGTGCTCAGAGAATAAGCTGATGAACAGCTGTAGCTGAAATGCCTGTCCTCCCTTCTCAAAGGGAACGGCTGCTTATGGAGCACCTACTGGGTACCAGCATGCCAGATGCTTTGCTTTAATCCTCTTCCAGCTCATAACTACCAGGAGCAGTGAAATTTAGACAGGTGGTCACGGGGAAGGGGTCTGCTGGCAGAGGAAATGGCATGGGCAAGGGTGTAACAGGAAAAGGTGGGGCGATGCCTTCTAAAGTTATCTACCGCCTTTGGGAAAACCTGCCAAGCCTAGCTTTTCCTTTTTATGGTTTAAATACTCTTACGTTATCCTTTGGTGCTCTCCTGACCCCTACATTCCCAATCGAGCAGAGGCAAAGGTGGGGAGGGAAGTGAGGACAGGTGGAGACAATTTCTTGTTATACTGCAACCCTTATTTCAGTGTGTTGACTGTGAAAGCGGTTTATCCACTAGATGGCGGTAGAACTAGTCATTTGGGACAAACGCAAAGCCAATTCTAAATCTCCCTCACTACTATATAAACTAATGTGTATTTCAGATGGCTCAAAGATTCAAATTTTTAAACATTAAAATCACAAAAGTACTAAATAAACGTATGACTTTGGGCTGAGAAGAAGCTTTCAGAATATGACATGAAATTCAGAAGTCATAAAAGCAAAGTAAAATTCCTTACTTTTTACAAACATATTTTGAATGCCTGCTATGTACCGTCTACAAGAGACATTGTAAACAAAGTTAAGAAACAAAAGACAAACTAGGGGAGAATACATAAAACACATTTACCAGGACAGAGGTTAATATTCCTACCGTATGATGAACATCTACAGATCAGTAAGAAAGAGATCTCTCTGATAGAAAAACGGACTAAAGGTACAGGAACCAGTGATTTACAGAAGAATAAAATATGAGTGGTTTGAAACATACAAAAAGATATTTAGTGTAACTGATAAATAAATAAGTGCAAAATCAATCAAAGAGAAAAAATTCGTACTCTTTCTGACCACTGATCCTGAGCTTGTGGCCAGTACACGGCTACGATATTTTTTCCTTCCCGAGTTTTCTTCCTTATCCTGTGAACGAACCAAAATTACTCAGGATTTTCAATGACACGGAAACATGGATGCTCACACCGGGGGGGAGAGAAGGGAAGCAGGATGCAGAATGGCACATGCAGAATACAGGGCTGCTTTGAAACAGTACGTGGGGAAAGGACCAGAAAGAAAAGAACAGAATGTTCCCACTGCTTTTCTCATAGGTAGTTTTCATCCTTCTTTCTATTTTCTGTATTTTCTGAATTTGACAGTGTGCATAGGCGACTTTTATAATTGGGGAGAAAAATTTAAAAACCTTAAATATCATAACGCATTTTCCTATTCCACAGACTCAGTAACCCTGTTGGTTAAACCGCTCCCTTCACACCCTTCACAACTGACAGAACCTTGTGAAATCAACGGCAAAGGCGTGTGACCCCGTAACCTATACCCTGATGTCAGCTTTGCAATGGGCCACCGATCCCTAAACCCTCGAAATGCGTTCTCGCACAGCCTATCAAATCCTCAGGTCACCTTACGAGTAGGTTCTATTATTGTCCCTCTGCTGAAGACACAGCAACCGGAGCTCAGAGTGGTTCAGGCCCCTGCCCAAGGTCACACAGCTCAAAAACACTGAGCTGACAGGCCCAGCAGCTGCGCCTGCCCCTGGAGCTCCAGCACCTGAGCCCACCGGCCTTCTGCCTCCTGAGAGGAGGAGGAGGAGGAGGAGGAGGAGGGAGAGAGAGATGCCTGCCAGGACTTGCTGCCTCCTGCCTCAGCTTTTAAAAAACCAACGCGAAGCGGAGGAAACATTCTGGGGCACTCGCCTCTCTTGTCTGGTCTCCTCAGCCATGTTCCTCCAGCTGCCCTTTTACCCACTCTCCGCGAGTTTTGATTTTCTTTTCTTTTCTTCTCTTCATTTTGTTTTTAACTAATCACTTAGTTAACGAGTCAGCTAGCTGAAGCTTGGGTCGGCACCTAGTGACTCCACTCGCGCGAGGAAGAAATCAGCCGTCACCGCCACAGAAGTCAGAAAGGTTTAAATCAAATCATCTTCCACAACAATGACATTAATTATGCTTTTAACACGTTTTACTGCTTTTTTTTCTCACTTCGCGCCACATCTGTGTGAACAATATCCACAAGATTTACGGTTTTCTTTCGTAATTACAGACATCCAGGCTGCACACTTATCAAAATACTTGCTGAGCAATCACGCTGTATCGCATGCTCTGCCAAAGATTTGTGTTGGCAGCAGTCATTCAAAACGAAAATGTTGAATCAGGACTTGTGTGGCTTTGGAGGTGGGGGGGAGGATTTTGACAAATAATTTGCCTGTCAAGAAATATAAAAACAGGAGAGTGCGTCCTGGCAAATTTTCCAGGGGTGTTATTTTTACGGAGGGGGTGGGGGCCGTGTGTGTGGGGAAGACAGTGAGCCGGGGAGCTCTGAGCACCGAAAACACATCTGACATTTGGTTCTTGTGTCTGAGGATAAAATTTAATGAGAACAAAAATATGTCTTCCTAATTCCCCCAAGAAATCATTAAAACATTTTGTTATTCTTAAATGTCTCAGAATGAATTAGAGGCCCTAAAGGGGCTGTTCGCATAGTGCGTCTCCATCCGTTAAGGCTCCTCGTTCTCTACCGCGGTGACGGCTGGGGACACATGTTTCCCCTGCACCTCCATTTCCGGGGAGAGAGTCAGGAAATCGGATGCGTGGAGTCAGCACCAGGCTTGGAATGGCCCTTCGGGGAGAGGGCAGGAGGGCATAAGGACCTTCTGGAAAGTTCCCGCCTATCTTGGGAGCTCTCAAGGCCCTTGGCTGGCACTGCAGTCCTGGCCCTGTGATTGTTAACAGCCTTACCTCCAGAAAAGTGAGGGTCCCGCAGTGAACCCCTGAAACGATGTCTCTTTTCCGAGCAGAGGTTGGAACCCCCTCCCCACTGCCTAGAACCATTGATGTTCCCTTAGGTTTGTGACAACAGGTTGGTTAAGTGAGTGACAATCCAGTCACCTCTTCGCCAGAATGCAAGCCCCCTGAGGGCCGGGCCCTTGTCTGCACCAGTGGGTCCATGTCGTGTTCCAGTTCTGGTGAGCGCCAGGCACGCAGCGGGTGCTCGGTAAATGCTATCTGGGTCAATAAACACGTGACAGGAAGGGGGCTCTAGTTGAAAAAGTACCTTTTTGTTCAAACGGCCCTTCCTTGCCTTTCTGTAGCTGAGTCGTATTTCTAATTCATTCACCAAACAGTTATTAGGTGCCTACTGTGTACGGGGTTCTGGGTGTACAAATTTAATAGGACTCAGTCTCAGGCTTGGAGAATCTTACTTCTCCCAGGGAAGCCAGACACACGTATGATCGTGACAGTAGTGACACGTAGTCAAGTAGCACCACGTGCAGGCACACTGAAGCCTCCCCAAACCATATGAGGTCCTCACATTATTCCGAATTTATTGAAGAGGAGACCAAAACTCAGGGAGGTGAATTAATTCATCCTCAGTCACCCAGTACAGGCAGGGTTCCAACCAGGGCCTCGCCCTAAGCCTGGAAACACAGGCCCGTGTCAGTGCTGCCCCCTGGTGCTATGGGCCAGGCACCATGGCACCCAGGGACGAGCCTGGTGTGAGGACTCGGACGAGGCGAGCGTGGAGTCTGAAACTGAGCACTCTCCGGTGTCATTTGTTGCTGAGACTGAGAGTCTTGAGAGACTGAAAAGAATGGGAAATAAGAGAGTATATTTTCCCAAATAACTCTGGTGAGGGTGGAGAGACTATAAATTAAAAGGCTGCAAGGAATAGGGCCTCTCGGATACGTGTGTGGTGTGTTTCTCAGGGTAATAACCGGGCCGCAGACACAAGGCCGGTCCAGCCTCATGCCACAGGGCACACCATCCGGGGGAGAGGGGACGCTCAGGGCCCTCAGGGCTGTGCTGTCCAGCTCCAGCCGTTCTCACCGCCGAAGCATTCTCGTGGAGAAAGCCCACGTGGCCGTGCTGCCTTCCCAAGAGTACAGAATCGGGACAGAGCACAGGGCTGGGCAGAGGGCATCCAAGCAGGCAGATGGCTGAATGGTGGCCCCAAACATCCGCCAGGTCCTAATCCCTGGCCCCTGTGAATGTGACCTTACTTGGAAAAAGGGACTTTGCAGGTGTAAGGAAGTTGAAGATCTTGAGATGAGATCATCATGGAGTATTTGGTGGGCCCCAAATCCAGTGACCCCAAATACTTATTCGAGAAAGGAAGGGGAGGTTTGGGACACAGAGATGAGGGAACAGAAGACCAGGTAAAGACAGGCAGGCAAGGAACTGCTGTGGCCACAAACCAGCCCTGAATCCAGCATGACCTCATCTCAAGATCCTTCACTACTCACACCCGCAAAGACCCTGTTTCCGAACATGGCGGCATTCTGAGGTTCAGGGTGGACATGGATTTTGGGAGGACACTATTCAGCCTTCCCGAGTTGCCTAAGACAGATGAAACAAGCAGCTTGCCCAGCCTCAGCACAAAGATCCCACACACAGCTTTTATTTAAGTACACTGTCCTCTTCGTAAACCCTCAGCCCCAGCCGACCCCCTCGGCACTGACCCCTGCAGCTTCGAGGAAGAACTTGCATTTTTGCGAGAGGGTTAGGGTGCTGTCCTGGGACAGGGGCCCCTCCCAGCTCCACTCTTCTTAAGCAATTCCCTACACCGTTCTAGGCTCCCTTTCCTGAGTCAGTACATGAGAAGGGGGCACAGGATGGGCCATTTTTGAAGAGGCAAACTTCTCATACAAGTATATCAAGAAACAGCATCTCCAGCCTCCAGAGGCCTCTCCCAGGAACTCGGGGTCTAACTCAGAGACCACTCAGTGTCTAACAACGCAGGTTAATGTTTTTTTTAAATTGAGGTGAAACTCCTGTAACATAAAACCTACCATTTAAAAGTGTACAGTTCAGTGGCATTTACTGCCTTCACGATGTCACACCCCACCACCACCTCTGTCCAGTCCCAGAACATTTTATCGCCTCAAAAGGAGACCTTGGGCCCACTTAGCACTCACTCCCCATTCCCTGGGCTCCCCCCGCCCAGTCCCTGGCCACTGCCGATCTGACTACTGTCTCTATAGATTTGCCTCGTTTGGACACTTCATGTAAATGGAGTCCTACGCCATGTGGCCTTTTGTGTCTGGCTTCTTTCATTCGGCACAATGTTTTCGAGGCTCATGTACATCGTAGCAGGTGTCAGCGTTTCATTCCTCTTCATGACCGAGTTGTATTCCACTGAATGGATAGACTGCAGTGTGTTCATCCATTCATCTATTGATGGACATTTGGGTCGTTTCCCCTTTTTGGCCACTGTGACTAGTGCTGACAGGTTAATCATGCCTATCTCCACGTCTTACGTAAAAAGAGTCATATAGTATGTGTCCTTTTGGGTTCCACTTTCATTCTACATCAAATTTTTGAGGTCGGTGACACCACATCAGAAGAAACTTTTGAGGTCTTTCCTGCAGCGTTCTCTGCTGGCAGAAAGTACTGGGCACCATTTCTCCTCTGGTGGGCCAGACAGACTTCTTGGCTTCCCAAGAAAGTCAGATGGGAGACCTTGCCAGAAGTCCCGCTAAGCTCCCTGGGCTGACATTGGAAGGGGCAGGGGGAAGACGCAGGAGCCGTGTGGTAATGTCGCATCAGACTGGGTAGAGAGGCTGTCACCCCAATGCCCCCATCCATAGAGGGCATGGCTGTACCCGAGAATCTAAGCTTCTCCCCAGATCTCACCATGAGGATGCCCCTGTGTAATGGCCTAATGGCTGTTTCTTCGCATTATTTACTCAATTATGGAGCCCAAGCATTTCTTACCTGGTGCTTCAACTAATTGCTTGTAAACACTCAAGAAAGCAGCCTCGGCTTCCTGACTTCTTTTACTAAGGGCCACCACCTTTGGAAACAAAAAGGAAAAAGTCACATGTTACTATGATAGCTGAGTCTACAAGCAAATCTGATCATTTTATTCCTGTGCAGACATGGGACAGGGAGGGGAAATGAAGGTTAAAAGCAACAGGTTAAAAAGTTCAGGTTCACATTCCAGCTCCTCTGCTGCATTCTGGCTGTGCGACCTTGGGCAAGTCACCGTCCCTCTCCGATCCTCAGTTTCCTCATCTGTAAAATGGGAGTAAATAATAGAACCTACTTCCTAGGCCTGTTGTGAGGAATAAATGAAGATGCATACAAGCAGTTAGCATGGGGCACACCGTCAGTTATTAAGTTACTATTCTTCTTCTTATTGTTAAAGGGCCACACTGGGGGTTTAAACATGGTATATGTTTTGGAGAAAAAGGACATACATCTGGGGAATATTTCTTGCCACTAAAAATTAAAGAGAAATCATTAAATCTCTAGTAAGATATCAAACAGCTTCAACAAATGTCAAGGGTGAAAGAGCTGTATGAAATGGTTCCTGGTACACCAAAGGCGCTAATCAACGCTTCCTGCCTGATGAACGCATGGGTGACTGACTAACTCAGAGGTGAAGACCCACATTCACGCACTCACTCCCTGGGTCGCAGGCTCGTCTTGTTGTGCCAGCGAGACTCTGTAAGGCGAATCTGGGCCAGACGCGGCTGGGGCTTGGCACCACATCGCGCCATTCTGGGCTCAGAATTCTGAGCTCCGGCCTCAGGCCCTTTGGTTTAGTCCTGGGCCTTCCTGGCACATGGGTTCTTGGCACCCATGGGCCACCATCCCTACCCTCCTCGGGGACATTCTACGATGGCTATCTCCCTCTGTACTGGAACGGCTTTATTCTTCTTGGCACCAACGGACCTCTCCGCCTGGTGCCACCTTCCTAGACGATGATTCTATTGGAGCATCTCCTTGTCATCCACCCTCCTTCAGAGTTGTACTTTGCTTATGAATCCCAATGAAGCCAACGAAGAGGGTGTTTTTACTGAGTTCCTCCCCTGGAAGCAAGCTCTGGGAGCACAGTGCTGGGTGCACAGAAAATGCTCAACATAATTTGTTGAAAGAACAAATCCAAGTGGGGTGCACCAACTCTAGATCCTGTCTGACACCGTCCTGGAGGAATGACAGAGGCCACTTCTGAGGGTCCATTCACAGAGGTGGCCAACATGAGGCACAGACCCTGGAGACAGGCCACCTAGTTCAAATCCCAGCCCCACCACTTACTATCTGTGTGTCCTTTGGCTGACAGGTCACTTAAATCCAGTGCCTCTACTTCTTCAGCTATAAAATGGGGATAATATGACAACCTCCTTCAAAGGCTTGTGAGACGAGCAAATGATTTAACACATGTAAAGTCCTGTGCAAAACTCCTGGCATGCATTAAGCCTCCTAGACATGTCATTTCTTGGTATGACCTACCCCTTATTACGGGGACAGGCTCTGCCCAGTGCTGGGCGATCAACCTCAGCTGTGCTCATCTCTGGGCTCCTATGGAGACCCCCCACATCCATTCTGGGAAGAAAAACTTTAAAACCACAGTAGTTCCTCTTAAAGCTTCCAATATGGCAGCCACGAGCCTCACGTGGTTACTGAGCATTTGAAACACGATGAGTTCAAATGCAGGTGTGGTATGAGTACAAAATACTATGTTCTAAAGACAGTATGAAAAAACCAGAATTTACAACAGCTCATTGACATTTTTTATATTGAGTACATGTTACAGTGAGGACATTTTGGATATCATAGGTTCAATAAAATCTATTATTATTATTATTTGTGTCACCTGTTTACTTTTTTAAATATAGGTACTGTAGAATATGAAAATATATTCTCGGATCACATAGCATTTCTATTGGACAGCACAGCTTGGAGGTCTTACAAGGTCTACACCGAACTCATTATTTGAGAGGGGTGGAGAGAAATGTATGGTGGATGTTGAGCAAGTGGTTTTAAAAAGGTCAGTTACAAAAGTTCCTTTAGTTTTTTGGTTATTCCGAGAACAGTCTCTGATCCTTTGCCTTCCAGAGTGAATGAGTCTCTCACTCATTCAGCAGACATTTCCTCAGCGCCTGCTACGTGCCAAGCACTGGGGGCTGAGAACTCAGCGAGGAAGGATGCCAACGGATGCCACCTCAGGCTCCACCCTTAGGGGACTCCCACTGGGGAGACTGACATCAAAGCGGATTCTCCAGACAATTCACTAACTACAAGAGCTAACTGCTTCAAAGGCGTGTGTCAGTCAGGGAGCCTGACCTGGTTGGTGGGCAGCACATCAGGACCTGTCTCCCCAAGACGGGGAAAATGGGGGCAGAGAGAAAGAATGCTCTGGAATCTAGGCAAAGGGAAAAATCACCTTCGTGTTCTTTCTGAGATGGGTGAGACACAGTTCCTGCTTTGGGCACTCACAGCTAAGTGCAAGACACAGCTACGCCCAAGAGGAACCACGGTGTGGGAGGAAGCGATGCAGACACCGGGCCCTCCAGAGTCATACAAGGAGAGGGCAGGTAATTCAGGCTGGGGGGCACAACCCTGATGCGCTAATTCTAATAATGACAAATGTAATACTCAGAGCTTACCACGTGCCAGATGCTCTTACTGCGCACGACCATCCCTCTCCGTAGACATACTGATCGCTGAAGGAAGCTGCCGTCATGATCCCCATCGTACAGATGAGAACACCAAGGCTCAAGGAGGCTAAGTGACTGGCCTGTGATTACACGCAGTTCGTGACTGACAGAGCAAGATCCATACCAGGTCTGGAGGTTCCAAGTACTGGTCTGACTCCGACACTGGCCCCTTTTTCTCCTGGGTGGAAAAGCTCTCCCAGGCAGTAACGACAGTCACGCGGACCTGCTGCCCACCCAGAACCCAGGAAGAGCCATGAGAAATACAAACAGTTCGTCTCCCGACCCCTGGATGGAGAATTATCAAAGAGTGGTCGGCAGAAAGCCTGAATGCTTCATTTTCCAGCCGTCCATGCTGAGCACGTGTGGTGGCTGCGGTTTGGGGAAAGGCGTCAGAGTGTTCCATGGACTTCTAAAAAGGAACTCTGGGCAGAAGCGGGGGCAGGCGCCCACAGATTCCGTTATTGTTTCCCTTTCCCTGTCTGCAGTACCCTCTACTTTCCATTCATGGTGCTTGTCAGTTTGTAATGGTGTATTGTTTATGTGTGACTCCTTCTAATTTGGTCTCCCCACTAGAGCTGTGCTGTTGAACAAGGCAGCCACTGGCACATGTGGCCACTGAGCACTTGAAATCTGACAATTCCAAATTCAGATGGGCTCTCAGTACAACATGTGGGATTTCTAAGTCTTAGAATGTAAAACAGGTTGTAAAATAGCTCAATAAATTTTACATTGATTTTATATTAAAAATGATAATATTTTGGACATATTGGATTAAATAAAATATAATATTAACATTCAACTCACCTGTTTCTCTACACTTTTTAAAATGTAGCTATTAGGAAATTTAAAATTACATGCGGCTTGCATTACATTTCAACTGAATGGTGCTTCTGTAGATCAAGAGTCGGCTAACTACGGTCCTCAGGCCAAACGTGGCCCTTCCCGTGTGTGTATAAAGTTTTACTGGAACACGGCAGGGGACATTCTTTCATGCATTGTCTACAGCCGCTTTCATGCTGCCATGGCTCAAACGATAGTTGTGACAGACAGCCAGGTTGCAAGGTTAAAAATATTTACTGCCTGGCCCTTCAGAGAAAATCTTTGCTGATCCTTTTTTAGAGGTTATCTAAATGACTACACAATATTTTCTTCTCTTTTTTTAAAAGAAGATTTTACCTACTACTATTATTATTTTTTTAGAGAAAGGGGAAGGGAGAGAGAAAGAGAGGGAAAGAAACATCGATATAAGAGAGAAACATCAATTGGCTGCCTCTTGCACACACCCTGACTGGGGACCAAACCCAGAGCCCAGGCAGGTACCTGACCAGAAGTCAGACTAGGGACCTTCTGCTTTGTGGGATAACACCCAACCAACTGAGCCACAACGGTCAGGGTTGGACAATATTTTCGAAAGCAGAGATCAGAAAACATCCTGGACTGGCACGCAGTTTGAATCGGTTCAAGTTTAGGGCTTCCCATAAAAAACGTGAGTCTGGAAGAGACAGCCATTTGGATATCCTGCCCCATCCAGCCTTGTTTTAGAGCGATGACCTGTCTGTGTCCGGAAGGCCAGTTCTGAAAGCTCAGGGCCCTACTGACTGCTGGGCCTAAATGTCATTTAGCGTCTCCTGGCCTCAGTGTGTTCCTCCATCAGGTGGGAAGAAAAGTTTCCGTCTGCCCAGGAAGCTACTGGAGAGGAATGAGCTGATACGTGGCAAAGAGCCCCACGGAAGTCTGCACAAAGCTTTCTAGTACATCAGACAATTCTTCCTCCGACCATGTTGGAAGGGTGTCTCTTCCACGGCCTGCAGCTCTCATGCATTCCACTCACGTGCCCAGAACAGGTGAGCTCGGCACAAATAAAAGGCCACGTGCGTCTGCGCCAGGGCTGGGTCCTACCACGCAGAAGGGTGGGAGAAAAGTGTTCACAACGACAGATTTGGCTTGTGACAGGCAGATCTTTGAAGGCCATCTGGGGGAGGAGGAGGAAGGAGACGTGGAGGAGGAGAAGGTGGCGGCCAGCTACAGACACCAAGAAGGTCACCATCAGAAATAGCTGAGCGTCTGACGGCGCATGCAGCATTTCCACCACCTGCTGTGAGAGAAGGGTGACAGTGGGTTTGGCCCCCCACTATGCAAACAACAGGTGCAGAGACAGTGAAGCCAGAAAAGAGGCAAAAGCCAGTTCTAGCTGCCTAGCTTTCATCTATCAAGTGGTTAAAACTGGCAAATTTGGGGACCCCCCACCCCACCCACGAGACTGAGCTTCCACAACTGTCGGAGACAACACTGACACCTGTCGGCTATTGAGAAGGGCTCCGTGCCCAGATCTTTACAAGGACCAGTCAGAGCTTCCCGAACATGAACTGTGCTCAGTGCTGTATCTTTGGAATCCTCCCAATGACTTGAAGACGCGAGCTCGGCTATTGTCTCCGTTCTACAGAGGGAGCCACTGAGGCTCAGGAAGCCAAGCCCCTTGGCCAAGATGAAGGAACCAGTTAGCGCCAGAGGTAGCATCTGAGCCCAGAATCCTCTCATCCCAGGGCCCGGACTTGCTCCCAGAAAACCTGTGCTTCCCAAAGTGCGCTGTACAGCCCCGCAGGCGTGAAAAGCGGGATATGTGACCAAGTGTGCACGTGCTGAGTGGACATGTATAAAATATGTCAACACGCCGGACACTTAGACAAGAGCTGCAGGAAAGAAGTCCCCTTCACCATGGCTCGCCCCGCGTTTTCCCAAACGCGGGGCTGAGAACAGCTTCCGTTTACCACGGGGGTCCTGGGCTCTGGGGAGGGTGGGATGGGGTGGGGGATCTGATGCCGCAGGGTCCTGAACGAAACTGAAGACTAGCGGGCAGGTGAGAGGAGGCGGGCGCTCAGAGGGTCTCAGGACCAGCACCTCTGAGGAGGAGCCCAGAGGACTGAGGTCTGGGAGGAAAGGAATCAGTCCAGGAGAGCAGGGGGCACCTTATCACCCTCTGAAGCCTGCATCCCCTACTGGGGTGTGCAGGCCTGGGGGTGCACCTGGGGAACAAAGAGGGGCAAGAGTGAGGGGAGACGCGGAGAGAAGAGGGCGTGGAGAGTGAGCATTGCAAGCAAGGGGGCACAGAAAGCAGGGGATGCAGAGAACCTGGGGGTTGCCGGACACCAGGGGGAGCACAGGGAAGAAGGGAGCCACGAGAGTAGGAGAGGGGCAGACCCAGAGGGCGGCAGACATCGGGGGACACGCCACAAGAACGATCTATAGTTACCTGAAGACCTTTCAGGCTATTCTGTTGAGAGAAACGGGTGTGTTTTGGGCTGTGAATATTCCAGAGGTGGCGGGGGCAGGGGTGAAGAGAGAGGGTAGACATTTCAATGAGACTCAGCCTTAGAAAGTTCTAAATTCTCAAAATGGACTACCTTATGAGGTACTGAGCTTCCCATCAGAAGAGGCATCCAAGTACCTAACCATCCATTTGTGAGGTTGTGAAGGCACGCAAGGAGATCTGCACATGGGGAGGTTTGGCTAGATTCTCCAGAAGGCTCAACTCTTACTTTAAGAGTCTAGGTGACAGATTACTTTTCCTTATAGTAACATTCTGATATTACTATGTAGTGATGCTCCGATTTAACCTGATTTCATACCAGGTAATATGAGATAACATTTGCCTTGTTCGGCTAATATAAGAATTGTTACTAATAATAATAGTGACCACTAAGCACTGACTGTGTCAGGCACAGTGCTAAGTGTTGGACACTCAACAATTCATTTAATTCTCCCAAAACTTTTGGTGGGGGGCAGTCTGTTACTACCTATTTAACAGATGAAGATAGGGGGTGCAGAGGGTGAGGGTCACTGCGTGTTGGGGCTGGGACTCAGACTCAGCTTAGTTGAACTCCAAAGCCCACACTTCTTGCCCCCACTTGGGACTGGGAGGTTTGTGGAAGGGGCTGGAATATTTGAAACAGCAGGAGAGGCCGGGCTGGCAGGGGACCGGGGCTGCACTCTGTCTCAGGGCGAGTCCGTGCTCCGTCCATGCTCCATCCACGTGCGGAGTGCCCCAACCTCCTCTGCGGACTGGTGCTCACCCCTCAGTCAGCCCCTGATGAGCACAGACCTGTGCTGATGCCAACTTTTTATCTGGATGGCGTTCCAGCAGAGGGAGGGACTGGTATTTTAAAAAATGAAATAAAATAATACATGTGCAGTGTTAACACAGTGCCTGCCACATCACAGATGTCCAATAAATTAATCTTCTCGGTGGATTATGTACCGAGCATCTCCTGAAAATGAGGCTCTTGTAGGCCCCAGGCCTTTGGCGTTTCTAGAAGACTGGCCAACCCATGCCCTCGTGGAGCTGACACTCTAAAAGCAGAGGCAGACAATGAAGTCAATCATGGCAGAGGATGAGAGAAAGCGAGCAAGCGCAAGAGGAAAATAAAGCAGGGAGGACAGGCGTTTGGGGCAGGGTGCCCGGTGAGGTCGGGGAAGGTGGTGGGGGAGAGTTGTGCGGAGATCTGGGAGGAGTAGTCCAGGCAGAGAGAACGGCATGTGCAAAGGCCCTGGGGCAAACCTGTGTTTGGCTGGTTTGAGTGACAGCAAAGAGCCCACGAGTAGGACGTGAGTGAAGGGGAAGAAGAAGAGAGGGGTTCAGCGAGGCAAAGGGCAGGCGTGGGACCTTGTAGGCTGCTGTGAAGATTTGGAGGGTTTTTTTATTTGTTTGGTTTTTTTTTTGAGGGGGATGAGGAGCCACGGGAGAGTTTTGAGCAGAGGAGGGACATGACCAACATCCATTTTAACAGGCTGCCTCTGACTGCTGTGTGGAGAATGGGCTGGGGCTGGGGTGGAAGCAGAGAGATGGGGGAGGCAGCCACTGCACCAGTCCCGGCAAGCAGGGATGGCAGCTCAGGGCAGGATGGCGGCGGCGGAGTTGGGAGAGGTGCTCAGGCTTCGGATCGATTCTGCATTCATGCGCCTGATTTGCTCCCAGGGAACACAGAGTGGACGTGGGGAAGGGTGAGAGGAAGAGGGGGGTCAAGGAGATGCCTCGGTTCAGGGTGCAAGCAACTGGATGTTCTCGAACTGCCACTGCTATGATTTTCCCCCCGTCAGAGGCCAGGGTGGGACAGGTCAGCAGTGGACACTACATCCACACTGATGGAGTAAACGAAAGAACGGACACGCTAAGGAAGGAAGGGCAGAGGCCACATGAGCTAATTCTTCTGAACTACAAATAAAACCCCGCATGGAGAAGACGACATAATGACAGCCTCCAAGTAGCCCAAACCGAGCTGCACCCGGGGAGGCTCTGCGGAGACCTCTTACAAGCACTCTGACGGGGCACTCAGTGGGGTGGGGGCAAAGCCCCAGGATCTGTCCCAGAGGGCCGGGGCACGTGTCTCTGGGAAGCCGACAGCAGGGTAGGAAACAGGAAAACTGGACCTGGGAGTGAGCACACCTGGGTTCTGGTTTCAGCTGGGGCCTTGCATCCCTGTTCACCTTTGGGCAAGTCATACTCCCTCTCTGAGCCTCAGTTTTCCCATCTGTAAAGTGAAGGTGCTGGGTTTGAACCCCTTCCAATTCAGTTGTGCAATGACCAATCTCCCCAAGCAGGCAGACAGACAGACAGACACTTGCCTCCCCATGCATCAGTCCGCAAACCACTGAGGTTTCGATCAAAGACAGTGCAGCGCCTTTCTCTCCCGTGCCTCCCGCTCCCCCAGCAGACCCACCCAGGCTGGGCCCGCCAGGGGTCTGCTGGGAGACCAGGAGCCAGGGGAGAGACATACTGTGCAACTGTATTCTAATATTTGTAATTATTCCCAGGCTAAAAACGGGGCACAGAGCAAAGTGTTTTCAAATGTCGGCATTAATGAATACGTTTTATCCAACATAATACAGGCATTTCTGTCAGGCTCCCTGAGATCTTGTGAGCGACACCCCACACTGGGCTGGCTTTCACGGCTTGGAAGCAGTGCAAAAATGAAATGTCCCACGAGCGCAAGCTGGCAGGCCTGCTATTAGCAACAGTATAATCATCAATTACGTCCAATCACAAACTACTGATTTTATAATTATCAAACGAAGTTCCAACTTCTCACCTTCACTCAGTGGCAACTAATATAATCTCTTAGTTCAAAAAGGAAGGTTCCCCCTCTTTTTTTCTTTCTTTTCCTTTTCCTCTTGTTTGCTTTCTCTTGCTCTCTTCTGGGAAAAAGAATTTCTAGGCCTCCATGTAAGACTGCATTTAAATTGCTTGTCACTCAAAACAAAGGCAAACCACTCATTTGTAATTCACCAGCCACCTGAACAGACTGCCTGTTTTCCTTTAAGCATCCATGCACTGAAGCACAAAGATCATTTTTCTATTGTTAAAATTGTATAAGCCAGGGCTTTTTTTAGCAGCGAATACACAATTTCCCTTCTCTTCCGAGGGCTCCCGGTATAAAAGGGACAGGAGGCTTTTTAAAATGCCTTACAAATAAATTTTGCTTTGGGGTATTTAAAAAAAAAATCAGCTACCCGCTCATATAACGAGCCAAAAAGCTATCAAGGCATATACACAGCCACATGAGGGCAGGACGGAAGTTGGGTTTCCCGGCCTGCCCAGGGCATGGCCAGTGTACGAAACGGGAAGCCTCGTTTTCATCGGTGCTGGAAGCATCCGTGTCCACTCTTCCCTTTTGGGGAGCTGCTGACACCACGGCCGTGGCTCCGTGCTGACTGGCATTTGGCTGGCAGACTATGAGAGCAGAAACAATCCAGGAACGGGTGCCCGAGCCTGGAACTTGCCGCTCCAGCCAAGGTGGGCTCCAGCCACGTGTCTGACTTCCTGGCTACCTCCCTCCTGAGCGACAAGCCACAGAGGTAGCCACAGAGCCCCTGCATCCAGCCAACTTCCTGTGGCTCAGCCGCTGAAGGCCAGGCCCCCTTTGACAACAGCTCAGTGTTTCTGCAAAACTGATTATGATCTTTACAGCTTCCAGTTTTAATCTGGAGCTTTTTATAATTTACAAGGACCTTTCACAGGAGTTAGCGCCTCTGAGCCTCCACAGGCTCTGAGGGCTGGGCCTAGGCAGGGAGAGGCCCTGAGAGGCTGATACAGCAGCTCAGGGTCACACAGCAGGGGCCGAGGTAGGTTGTGAACGGTGTCTTTGGTCTCAGAGCCAGCTATGTGGCAGGGAATTTGGGGCTGGGATTCGTGTGACTTTCCCCCTGAAGTGGAAGCGCAGCTGCCATTCTGGGTACATCAGAACAGGCTCAGGTTCACCCCCGAAATGTCCCTTTCTTGTGTCTGAATACACTGCGCTTTCCTGAGTGGGATAGGGAGGAAGGAACAGGGCTCCCGCTAGCCCACAGAAGTTATTCACAAGCCACAGACAGTTTTTTCTCCGCAGCAGGACTCACGAGGATTCCTGAATTAAAACAACAGTGAGACCATTATGAATGATACTGTGATAGCAGATACATATTACACATTTGTCAGAGCCCACAGAATGTACAGCACAAAGAATGACCCCTTATGTAAATGATAGGCTTTAGTTAATAATAATGTATCAATATTGGTTCAGCAATTGTAACAAATGTACCAAAATGAGGGACCTCAATAATAGGGTGCTGGGGGGAAGGAAGAGGGAATACACAGGGACTCTGTATTTTCTGCTCAAATTCTCTTTAAACCTAAAACTGCTCTAAAAAATAGCCTAGTAATAAAAAAAAATTAAAGACAGTAGTGAGCATGTATAAAAGCAGTTACTATATTTCAGGTACTGACTGCTCTAAGCATTTGTCACATGAACTCATTTAATCCAGACAACAGCCCTGTGAGGACAGTATCATTACCTTCCTGATTTTACTAGTTGGTAAAAAAAGACACCAGAGAGGTTAAGTAATTTGCTCAAAGTTACACAGCAAGTGACAGAGTTAGGATTCACACCCTGGGCTCCAGAACCCGTGCCCTTAGCAGTGACAGTGGGAGTAACCCTGGGTTGTCACCCGAAGTCTGTCCCCTTCTCTGTGGGATACTGTCCTGTGTGGGTGTCCCATCTTGCTCATGGGTGTCACACAGCACATCAGTCTAGGGGTCATGAACGATGGACCCAGGGCCAGACGCACCCCATGGACATATTTTCTTGGATCCGCTAGTGTTTTAAAAATATTTGAGCCATCAAAATTCATCAAGTTACATGCTTAAGATTTGCGCATTTTGCCGTATGCAAATTTGTACCTCCATAAAGCACTGTGCGCATGAAAATATGTGCATATATATTGAGCCAACATTTAAAAACCAGAAGAGATCCAAATTGCTGGCTCTCTTAGGAAATCAGAGGATCTGGCCACCCTGAGCCCACGTTCCACTGACACCCGCCTGGAGCCCAAGTGCAGCCTCCTGCTGGGAGAGGCTGGGGGGTTCGCGGTGCACCCCAGTCCGCCCAGGCCCCTGCAGCACAGGTGTGGGCCTGCCCAGGGCCCACAGTAAGCTTTAGTGTTTCTCTCTGGCCCACACCAACACCCTTTCGCCAGCGCTTTGTGGTCCCCCTGCACCATCCTTCCTTCCTTCCCTCAATGAGTGATTTCACAGGCCGGGTGAAAACCAGGAGTGACGACGGGGGGACCTGGACTGGTCTTACTTCTCACTTCCAGGTAGCCCCACGTGGCTGGCCAACTGCCTTTCTGAACTGTAACACGCACAGAACGTGAGGCCCTGCAGACTCAGGTTCGTTCGTCTGGGCTTGGGAGGACGGGGCCATTAGAGCATCTGGGTGACTCCGTGCCTTCCTGGGTGACGGGAGACTCGCAGGCAGGGCTGAGAAAGGCCCAGCAGGGCCTGGCGCTCTGTGTGTTCTGATGGGACTGGTGGGGCAAGGAAGGTGGGTCCCAGAGGAAAGGGGTGAGTGGGTGAGGGCAAGGGGAGACCACAGGAACACAAGCAGCTGGGGGTTCAAGGAAGGGCTGGAAAGCACCTGGGCTTCAGAGTCAGGCTAGCGTGACTGAGGTCTGGAACCTGCATCCCTGGCTGTGAGTTTGGGCAAGTTGCTGAGCCTGCAGAGCCTCAGCTTTCTCAGCTGGAAAACGGGTTCAGTGAGGTGAAGAGCTGCTCGGAGAATCAGATCAGGGAGGTGAGGCAGCTGGCCCAGCGTCCGCGTGGCCCGCACTTGAGGGATGTGCATGGGGTGAAGGGATGAGCATCCTTCCTTGACCTCCCCATGCCTCCGTTTCTCCAGCCTGGGTGTCAGACACCAGCAGTTTAAAGGTATGCTTTGTTTACTGTTAGATATGAGGTGAGGTGGGCAAGCCATAAAAGGTTCCAGGGATTTCTGGGCAAGGGTTCCCCGGTTGTTAGACATCAGTGTTACCCAAGGGGGACGAGACAGGTGGGAGCCCCTGGACTATGAGGGCTGGAGTCAAATCGCTGGAGTACGGAGTGGGGGCAGGAAGTCAGTGATACCGAGAGTCATCCCCTCTCACTCTGGCAACCAGCACCCTCCAAATCACAGAGCTCCCTGAGGTCTGTGGCCAGGCCCAAATAACACCGGCTGCTCCTGGAGCTGGCTCGGTGACCCTGACCTGACCTCTGAGCTCTTGCTGTCCCATGCCCTACCGACCACGTGCTCTCGTGTCCTTGACCCTGGAGGGAGGGCTGCAGGGGTCCCAGGTTGCTGCAGTCTCCCCTCCTGACGCATCCCCTAAGTTCTCCAAAATGCCAGCCCAGAAGAGTGGAGTTAAAAGAGCAAGCGTGTCCTTTATGGAGAGGCGGCCACCCAAATGTCATGCAAGCACCACCCTGCCCAGGCTATTAAATATAGCAGCCGTCCTTCTGGAGGGTCTCTGTGGAGTGTGGCTCGAGACAGCCCCATGAGAGCCGCAGCCAGACACCGCGGGCACCGCTCTACCACTGCCTTCCCGGCTGAGGTTCTGGGCTACGGGCTCGGCTGCAGAGTCCAGGGACCCAGGTTCCATTCTCAGTCCCCCCACTTCACTGTGGCCTTAGGCAGCCACTGGCCTTCTCTGAAGATTATGATAAAGGTGAAAATTGAAATGGTAACAGTGAAAAGTGATATGCATAAAAAATGCTTAGCGCACAGCCTGGCAAACAGACAACACTTAATAGGTGCTGGTTTTTACTATTACTGATTATTATCACCTTCAGTGTGCAAAGCGCTATCCTGAGATGAATAAACTATGGCCCCAGCCCATAAGTTCTAGAATAAGAAAGAGACCAAGAAGAAGGGCAGAAGGCAAGCAGTATTTGAGGAGGGAGAATAAAAGAGGGAGTGGTTTATCCTGCAGGGCACAGGCTAGAGGAGGGCTTCCAGGAGGAGGTGACCCTGGCTTGCAAAGGATGAGAAGAGGGTTGATTGGCAGAGGAGGGGGAGAAGGTGGCATGTGCCGAGGTGGGAGGTGAGAAAAGGCCTGGCGTAAACAGACAACACTCACTGTCCCTTCAAGTCCAAGGCTGTAAACATTGGGCCCATGGTCCAAGTCCTCACATGCCCTTGGTTTTGGTTTTTTTTCAGGTTAAGAAAATGTTCATTTTGAGCCAACATTTAAAAATCAGATTTTACATAAAAATTGAGATTTCCAACCTGTCCAAGAAATACTGGAAAACGTGGCCACAGTGGGCTCACATTCCTGCATAACAACAGCATCAACAAAAACAGCGACAGCAGAGAACACCGAGTCGGTCGGTCTGAGCATGCCGGGCACGGCTCCAAGCGCTCCACACTCGGAGGAGTCTAAACCAGTCCCACGAAAGCCCTGCGGTGCGGGTGCCACGATGTGCTGGTAAAGGGGGTCACAACCGGTTGGTGAAAAAGAAAAGGCCCCGGTTTGTCGTGTTGGCCAGTTCCCACAGGGCAAGCACTCCCACCACGGCGATTTTAAGCTACCGACTGTCACTGACCAAGGAGTTCGCTGTACGGGCCTCTGCGGCATGTGAGCGGTGGGCGCCGTTATCATCTCTGCTCCTCAGATGAGGAAACAGAGGCGCAGAGAGGTCAAGAGACTCGCTCAAGGTCACACGGCCAGGAGAGTGGGCGGAGCAGGGCTTTGGAGACCGGCAGCCTGACTCTGGAGTTTGCGCTCTCAGCCCCCACAACATGCCGCAGGATCAGACTGCTGTCCCCTGCCCCGGCTGCGTGGAGTCCCAGTTTCTCTCAGCCCCCACCGCTCCCCGCGTTGCCTCACCTCCGTCTGTGTGCTCCTGCACCCCTGCTTTGGGGTGTGAAATGCCGCCCTGGCCCCAACTTCTCCCTCTACTTCTGGGAGCCCCGCAAGGTACCTGGACACTAACAGAAGGTATTCCGGGTGGTGGAGAACCAGCTGCTGCCCCTTTGTCCTGACCCACGTGACACAAAATGCCAGCAAACCTTTTAGTTCAAGTGTTCCCTTCTTTTTTCTTATTCTCTCTTTGCCAGGAGTACTAACAGCAACAATTTAATGAAAGCAATTTTTTTGTTCCCCTCTTCCTCTCCTGCCACTCCATACAACAAAACCTGGAAATAAGATTTATAGGGAAAAAAGATCAAAACCAGCTCATCTTAGGCTGGAGATGGGGATGCCGCTGCGTCCCGTATCCTCTGCTAGAAGGCACTTCCATTTGTCCGGGGAGGGGCCTTGGGAGGGGGCCCCCATTTTCTTTGCTCTTTCTCAGAGACAGGCAGCCCTTGCAAAGCCCCCACAACCCCCATTCTCCCAGAGGAGAGCCCAGGACGGCAGCACATGAGGGAAAGGCATATGTTTGGTAAGAAATGTGGGAATCATCAAGCGTGAGTAGATTCATGTAAGTAATTTAATTACCTCGCACAGCTATGAAATCTCTTGGTTTCTGCTTCCGTTATTAATGATGAATGTTAACTATCAGAGGACACTGGAGGAGGCTTCCTGACGTGCTGGGAGAGGGGGGTTAGGTGTTCCCCAGCTGCCATACCTGGCTTTTCACTAATCAGGCTGGTCCCTGCTTCCGGCTGATCCTGCCCCATCCTGGAATTAACTGGGAGGTAGGTTATGCACCTTGTGATGGAAGTGCCCAGCACCCCCTAGTAATAGGCCTGTCAGAAACAGGGAGCCTGAATATGATCAAGCCTCTGGGTCCAACTGCCAGTACATAGCAAATACGAGGGACAGAGGAACAGGTAAACCAAGCCACAGGGATGCAATCAGCCAAGTCTCAGCTAGAGGTGAGGTGACTTGCCCAAGGTTGCAAAGCTAGTGGTGGAGGTGGGATTTGAACCCATGAGCACAGCACACCCCCGAGACTGCATGAGACACCAAAAAAAGTGCAGCTGGTTTTTCTGGAGGTTGGACAAGGAACCAGAACAGCTCAGGTGCAAGGAGGCCGCTCCCACCATGAGGGTAGAGGTCCTCGTTCTGCCCTCTTTCTAGGCAGGTTTTCTCAGCGCTTCCTCAACCAGTCCTAAGTTCAAATTCCTGGGCTAACGAGTATCACTAGTTTATCTTGAGGCCAGTCATTATCCCAGGAGTCTGAATTTGAGATTGGCTGACTTTGATCTGGTGGAGCTGTTAGCTTCAATGCCTGTGGGGTAAACCTGGGGGTAATATTATAATACATTCTTGTGTAGGCTAATTCGGGTGGATTTTTGTTTCTTGCACCTAAAATTTTTTATTAAGATGAACCTCCAGCTGCCCTTGGCACCGACCCCTCCCAGTTGGAGGTAATGGTGGGGTTGGGGTCTCCTTTCTCCCCCCCCCCCAAGGCTGAAGACAGAGCCCAGCTGGAGAGAGAACACGGGCGGGGGTGCTGCACTGCTCCCGACAGCCCAGGCAGCCGGGCAGTTGCCGTTCCCCTACCCACTCTTTGCAAAAAGCAACAGGCAAGGCAAACAGATGGCAGAGAGATGGTTTTTTCCTCCCCCTAAATAACAAGATGGGTGGGGGGGGGGGAGGAAAGAAGATGAACAGACTTCCACTGGCTAGGCGAGCAGAGAAATGGCCATTTTTGCTGATAAACTTGGCCTCAACACTGTCCCTGAGCCCAGGCTCGTGATCTTTCCAGGGTGCGACGGGGAAGGGTCCTCCCTGCTACTGCTTATCGATGTCTCATTAATTTCTTTCTGTTTCCCACCACGGCGTATACCCGACTCAAGGTGAGAGAACACAACAGGGCTGCGACTTCTCAGATTGATAGATTGCGTTTCTGCGCAGGGTCCGTTTCATGCTTGGTGACTTTGCAGCAAAGCAATTATCACTGTGGAATGCATAATGGCCTAATTAATAACTAATGTCAGGTTGGCCTCTGAGCCATGATTATACCTTAGCAAGCCAACTTTTTTTCCTTTTAAATATTCCATGAGAAAAGTATTATTATAATTGACTGGTTATATCGTCAAAGTGTCCCTACCCCGTGGACACAGGGTGTAGCAGTAAGTCCGAAAGCCTGGCGTGCAGAGAGGTGTTCATTCCAGCACCAGCTGGCTGGACCTTGTTCCGTGTTTAAGCAACGCTGCACCTGAGCATCTGCACCTAAAAGCAGAGCCACCTCTCTGGAAGCAAGTGGGATCCCTTTCATATTTCTATGAAATCTAGGGCACTTCACAAATAATGATTAAGGGCAAGGACTCTGGAGCCAGGCTGACTAGGTTTAAATCTCGTCTCTTCAACTTACCAGCCTTGTGACCTTGGGCAAGTTACTTAACCTCTCTGTGCCTCATTCCTCTCATCTGTAACGCTGATAGTGACAACATTTACCTTATAGGCTGGTCACGGGGATTAATGAGCTGGTGTCTGCAGAGTATTTAGAATGCTGCCTGGAACAGAGCAAGAGCCATAGCAATGTTTGCCAAGATCACCATGTCAACATCCAGTTAATAAATATTTACTCAGCACCTATTGCGTGTCAGGCACCGTGAGCGCCCTGGGAACACAATGGCCTGCAAAGTCTTTGCCACTCTTTGCCACTCCTCAGGCCAGGGCATCCTTACGGCTGCAGACCGAGAGTGCTCCAAATCCTGAGCCCCGAGTCGGCCCCCTCCCAACTCCCTACAGCTCCAGAGGGGTCTTTCTAGAACAGGCTTCTGGTCATACTGTGCTCATGTATGAAAACACTTGTGGCACCTCCTCTGTCCATGAGACAAATCTCAGACCTACCTTGGTAATTCAGGGGCCCTCTGTCCTGCCCAAACGTGTTCCTCGGCCTTGTCCTCTCCCCAAGCCCACATATCACAGCTCCAGGTAGGGTCAGTGACACAGTCACAAAACAACCAATGAAAGACAGTCTTCATTCAAGCTTTCTATGCACTGTGCTTTGGGCTGAACATTCCACACACGACTACCTCATTTTATCCTCATGGAAACCCTGTACCATTTTACTGATGAGGAAAACAGCTTCAGAAAGAGGGGAAGTGACTTGTCAAGATCACTGGGCTACTGATCAAACTGGAGCACGAATCCAGGTCTGCCTGACACCCAAGCCTGTGCTCTTACCATCACTTATCACTCTCTGTGTTCCCTCCTGTCCAAGGTTTCCTCACCTGAGCTGGGACTTCACCTCCACCAGGAAGTCTTCCCTGATTTTCTTGCCTTTTTTCTTAGTAGACAGTGGGTATGTGGGCTTCCAATGGGTGGCTTGGCCTCTTTGTCGGACAGAGCTAATTTCTTCTCTTAGCCAGTCCAGCACAGAGCAGGGCACACAGTAGGAGCTTTATAAAACCTGCCAAATTGTTAAAATCCTTCCTTACTCTGGCTCTGCTGCCCCTTGAACTCCATTTCCTGGTCACTTGTCCAACATGTGCCAACCCTACTGGGTAAAGGGTTTGTGTTCCAGTGCCATCCCCAATAGCTAACGAGGTGGGTGCTTTACCCATTGGGGAATCCGCAGTGTAGCAGGCAGGTTCTGGGCTCACACAACCTCGGTTATCATTCCCTTCTCGGGCACACGAGATTAGGCTATACTCCCAGCCTCCCTTGAAATTGGACATAGCCTCATAACTGAGTTCTGGCCGAGGGAACGTGGGCAGAAATGACATAACTAATCTCCAGGCCTGGCCTTTGGGGACCTCCCATGAGGTCCACGATTTTTTCCTCTTTCCTCACGTACTGACTCAATGAAGGGGACTCTGGGACGGAGTGAGGAGCAGAGGCTGAAGGTGGAAGAAGTCTGGATCCCTGCATGACTGTGCGAAGTGCAGCCCCCCGCCCCCATCAGCCAGCATGGACTGTGATGAGTGAGAAGTAAACCCCAGCTGTGTTTGGCGTTGTTGCTGCAGGAACGAGCCGCTGGGACGACTGTACGCGCACGCAGGCTGGAATCCCAGCTCTTCTACTTCTTCGCTGTGTGATCTTGGTGTCTCACCCTCTCCGAGTCTCGGTTTCCTCCTCACCTGAACATGGCTCAGGATACAGAAACCCACACCTGTCCCCTAGCCCCATGGCCTGCTTCAGGGCAGGGTCTCAGGGCAGGGCCACTGCTTAATTCTGGGACATAGGACCTGGCTGATTTTAATCTTTACTTGTCCCCACGAATATCTAGTTTTATGTATTTTAATTAAATGTTATTCTGTGTTTATGCTGGGAATTTTATGACAGGGCTGGAGTTCATGAATCCCAGGGAGGAAATAAGTAAGAGACCTTTGTCTGTGGCAGTGTGGGCTCCAGGGCCAGGAAGGAGGGGGGCGGAGGGGGTTTCAGAGGTGGGGAGGCAATGGCGTTCTGGGGTGGGCCTGGTGCAAGGCGACTCTGTGTTGGCAGGTGGGTCTGGGGGGCTAGGGGCTGGCACAGTTGAGGATCTGGGGATTCCAGCCACCTCTCCTTGATTTTCAGCCCTTGCAATGCCCACCTTCCCTCCTGCCTCGGGGCATCTGCGTGCAATTCCCTGGCAAGCAATTCTGCCCTTCCCGTGGCTAGAAGGTTCCTACTCTTGCTTCAGTTCACAGGTCATTTCCTCCTGGAAGCCCTCCCTGACATCCCAGGATGCTCTCCTAGCCCCGTGGGGCTCCCTGTCACAGCCCCTGCTATAGACAGTAATCATAGATTTACTCGTTCGTGTGTCTGAATGGCACCTGTCTTCCTTCAGAAGGTCAGCTCTGAGGGAAGGTCAGCTCAGGGAGGGAATGGACTTTGTCCCGTTTGCTCCTGTGCCTAGAACAGTGTCTGGCACGCACAAGGTGCTCCGTAACTATTCACTGGTAAATGAATGACTAAGTCGATTCAGTCTCTCCCATTCCCTACACACCTAAAAGCAGGAGTTACCGAACTTTTCCTGTAAAAGGACAGATAATAAATAGTTTTGGCTTGGCAGGCCATACAGGTTCTGTTGCAACTTCTCCACTTCGCCGTTGCAGTGGGAAAGCAGCCACAGGTGACCCGTAAGTGAATGGGCGTGGCTGTGTTCCAATAAAACTTTACTCTGGCCCGAGGGCCATCGTTTGCCGATTCCTATCCTAAAGCCTGCCATTTGTATCTCTGTTCTTATGGCTTAGAATTACTTCCAGTGGTATGCTGGGGCCTGGCCTGCAGCAGCTTGCAAAAGCTGATTGTTAAGATTTTCGGGAATTTTGCAAGCTGGTTGCTAAACGTAGTCATTATTAAAAATTACCTCCTATAAACCTGTAATTATGATAAATAAATTGTATTAAAAATAATGGTTCCACAACATGGATAAGCCTTGAGGACATTATGCTGAGTGAAATTAGCCCGTCACAGAGAGACAACGGTGGAACGGCTCCGCTTCCGTGAAGGACTCAGCAGAGGCCCAGGCAGAGGCAGGAAGCAGAACGGCGGCTGCGGGGCAGGGAGTCTGTGCTGGACGGGCGCAGAGTGTCAGTCTGGTGAGACAGGGACAGCTCTGGAGACGGGCGACAGTGTTACTGCGCAACAAGGTGAATGGGCCTAACGCCACACAGCTGTGCACTTAACAATGGCTAAGATGGTAAACTTTATGTTATGTGCATTTTTTCACACACACACACAAAAAAAATTGGAAAAAAAAAGAAATAGCACTCATCACTTCCTAATTATCCGATTATATTTTACTCTCGCTTTGCTCTGAGGATCTGTACAGCTATCGTCTGTCTGCACGGTAGAAGCCCTACAGATGCTCTTGCTGCCCATTTCTTCCCAACTCCTTGCGGGCCGCTTGAACTTGCCACGGTGGGACATCTACACCATGACAATCGGCAGACGCTACAAATCGGCATGCTCCTCCCCCCAACCAGTGGTTCAGCAGTTACCAGCACCACTCATTGATGCCAGGTGTCCGTCTCCTCCCCTATCAGATGATGGGCTTCCAGGGCAGAGGGGCTTACCCATTAGAACACAGGTGGCAAACACAAGGCCCACAGGCTGAACCTTGTTTTATCCGGCCCAGCACCTTATTTCTACTTGGCAGCAGCACCAAGCTCTCGCGTAACTGTTAAGGAGTAGTTACATTTATACAGTCCTCAAATTACATTTGGCCCTTTGAAGGCAACTGTGAGGCTGATGTGGACCCTGGTGAAACTGAGTTTGACACCCCTGCATTAGAAACACCAGCAGAAGCTTGTAAAATCCTGATGCCCAAGCCTCACGCCAGACTAAGAATGTCAGACACTCTGGGGTGGGACCAGGTCTCAGTATTTTTTTTAAGTCCTTAGGAGATTCCACTGGGCAGCCAGGGCTGGAAGCCAGTGGGTTTGTCTAAGGTAGAGCGTTTCAAACCATAACATGTACACAAATCACCCAATCGCTGGGGGACCTTGTCAAACTGCAGATTCTGACTCAGGAGGCCTGGGGGCAAGAAGGCATTTCTACTCAATTGTGACGTAGATGCTGCTGGCCCATGGACTACACTTTGGAACTCACCTCTGGGTTCCACTTTAGTTTGCAAATTCCTTTCACCTGGGTGATCCTGTGGCTTCCCCACTCCCATGTCCCTGGGATAAAAAAGGTGGGTAGTATAAGAACCCATTTTACAGGTTGGGAGACTGAGGCTAGAGGTGCCGTGAATTGCCTAGGTCAGTAGGGAGTGTAGTGGGGCTTGAACCTGGCTTTCCAAGACTCCAAATCCTTTTCCTTTGCCTTTACCAGCTGCCTGATCTGGATCTAGGGATTACATGAACCCAAAATAGTATTGGGGTCCTTCCTTCTCCTGACTGTGTGACCCTAGGTGGGTTTCTCACCCCCTCTGTGGACTCACTTATGCTGCTCAGGGCACGGGGAGGGTTTGGCGATGACACTGGATGACAGAGGGCCTCTTGCAGAGCCCGCCTCACCCAGGACACCCACATCCAGGAAGGTTCCTTCTCTAGTACCTAAGTTCGGGGATGGCACTTCAGGCTCCCTGCCTTGGCAAGGACCCAAGGGGGCCATGCAGTCTAAGCTGGGTAAAAGGAAAGGCAAGAATGGAGTCTTTCTGGGTACAACTGCATTTTGCCTCCGAAGTATTCAGTGCATCCATTAGTTACTGTGCCGTGGAATGACTTCACAATCATAATCACAATCATCAGGATCACCGTAGCCTCTGACACCAGTCTACCTTTCTCTGCGCCAGACATTGTTTTAAGTACTTACCTCTATTACCTCATTTAATCCTCGTATGCACCTTATAAGTCAGGGGCTATTAAGAGTTCCATTACACCTCAAGAAACCAAGGCACACAGAGAAAAATAACTTGCCTCAGTAGCAAAGCTGGGATTTGAACTCAGGCAGTCTGCCTTCAGACTGCTTCTAACCACTGTACATACTGCCTTTCAAACCTGAGGGCCTGTCCCTCGCTGTGCTGTGAGCTCCCCAGGGACAGGGCCATGCCTGTTCTGTTCCCTGCTATATCCCTAGGGCCCTGCACAGGTCTGCACACAATAGGTGCTCAGCTATTTCTGAAACACATGACTAAACAATAATGTTTACCACCTTAGCCTGGCACCTGGCACCATGCCTGGCACATAGTTGGTGCTCAATAAACAACCATGAATTAACAAATGCACGAGTGACTGTGTGAATGGCCGTATGTCCCACGACACTGGCGTGGCTGCTGCACTAGCTTTTGCTTTTGCCATCCCCCTGACCCTTAATGCCCAGGCAGACATGAGTATTAGGAGATGCTTGGCCGATGGCGGCACGAGATAGATGTGCTCCCTGCGGCCTCATCTCCCCACTGTGTGGCCCTGCCTGGCCTTCCATAATGCAGTCCATTAAAAGGCTTGTAAATTTTCATACACGAAAGCCGACCATGGCGTCAGCATAGACTAATTGTTGTTAAATGTGCGGGAATGTTACCGCCAAGCTGCTGGAACGATCATTCTTCCCAGCTCAGCCCATTCCTCTGCAGGCAGAAAGCTTACAACGTGCGCACAAGGCCAAAAAGCAATTCGTGTCAAAAAGATCAATAATATAAAAATAAAGCATGAGAATTCTAGTTAAAGGGAATGTCACATAAATATGTGCTTCACGTCCATGATTCCAAGATTAAAAAAATCAATCAATATCATTCTTTGGATGATGTTATTTCTAATGAGAAATACCCGGAACAACTGCAAATAACTGCTTAACTGGGGGGGAAAGCATTAATAATTTACTTTATAAGGCATATGATACCGAACGAAAGGGGATCGCTGCTGGTTCTTAATTTGGTTGTAATACGGCATGACAGGTTCAATGATGCTTTGGTGGATTCTTAATATGAAATCCAGAAGGATGTTCAGCTCATTATAAGTTTTACCTCAAGCTGAGCAAGATGAAGCCAGAGGGGCAAGACTCAGTTAGGGGAGCCAAGAAGACTCACACCATCAACATTATTAAGTCATCAAAGAGGAGGTATAGGGACTGTGAGTGTGCATGGGCTGGCCGGAGGCGGTGAGGAGGGACAGAAGTCCTTCTTGCTGCCTCTGACTTAAGCTGCAAATGACACCCTGTTTACTGAGCACTTACTACACACACCAAGTCCTGGGCTGGGCGCGCAGACCAGGGTTCGAATCCCAGTTCCCTGTAAGCGTTGGGCTTCCCTGGAAGATTCCACCTGAAAAAGCTCACCAAAGACACAGCTAAAAGGCACGGGTCTGGCTGAACGATGAGGTCGTCCCCAGCCCTAACCAACAGCAAGTGTCCTGTTCAGGCCCTCAATCTAGAATCTAAATTTTTAGCTACTCCTACACCCCCCCAGGTCCCTCCAGGGACCCCAATTAGCCCTCTAAGATGAAGTTCTTCCACCATCTCCTCTGCTGAAGAGCTACGTGACCTTAGGCAAGCCACTTGGACCTCTCTGGCCCTGGTTTCTCACCTGTCAAAGAAGATACCGGCAGCACCTCCTTCGCCGTGTTGCTGAGAGGTGCTGGTGCTCAAGAGGCATCACTAAGTGCTCCCTAAACGTTGCTGGCCGGTGGCCCAGCCTGAGTTCCCACTCACCACCATGTGCAGGGTGCCAAGCCTGTTACCGCAGTGGAGAAGTGGATGAGAGCAGAAGCCTCCTCATGGGGGTCTTGGGAAGAACGAACTCAACGAGGCAAGTCTCAGCTCGTCCGCTAGGAATGCCGCCTGAAGTTCAAGGAGTGTCTGCTACACACTGGGCTCTGTTCTTGGGGTTTTCCAGTATCGACTCATTAAACTCTCACATCGACCCTATGAGGTAGGCCCTATGATCTTCAATTAAAAGTTGCCAAGGGTGTTAACCAGACTTACTGTGCTGATCATTTTGCAACGTGTATAGATCCTGAATCACTGTATTGTATACCTGAAACTAATATAATGTTGGATGTGAATTAAACCTCACAAAAAGGGAGAGGGGAAGCCAAGGAACCTGAGACCCAGAGAAGTTAAGTGACTTGCACAGGATCACACAGCTGGGAAGTGGATGAACTAGGATGTAAGGCTGCCAATCCGGCTTCAGAGCCCACGTCTGCCCCCACCACTTGTCTTCCCCGTTGGGTCCCACTGGCCAGCAAGGCCCCTTCTTCCCAGCCCTGCAGGCTGCTCAGGAATGCACATGTCGAGGTCCACTGGGGCCCCAAGGGGGCCCCACATATAAAGGGATGGTCGCGCAAGTGCTGGGAGCAAGAGAGAAGGGTAGTTTGGGGAGCAAGAAAATTATGATATCGAAGAGCAAATAATGTTAAATGGAAAGAAAGAAAGAAAAAAGCCCTGTAATTAAACTGCAGGAGTCCTGCAGGCAGATGCAGAACAAGAGGGGACCCAGGGCCCGGGCAGGGAGGGACGTGCCTGTCTCAGGTAACCTGGGCTGCATGGACGCCCTCCTCGCCTTTCTCGGGCAGCTCGCTGCAGGACACGACCTGACCCCTCGGGATCTTGTCCTGGGTTCGAATCCCCTTCCCCACCCACAACTGCCTGAGGGGGAAAGTAGGGGTCTCAGTGTCCAGGGCTGGGAGAGATGGTGGGGGGAAGACAACTGATGACTTCAGGCCCCAGGTAGTGCATGTGGGCTGTGAGAAGAGGCTCGAGTGGGGGTGTGGTGGCTGGAGCGGGAGGTAGGAGGGGTACAGCCTCCTCCTCTCTGTCATTTCTGAGAAGTCGCCCCCCACCCCCATGCCATCGGATTAGCAGCAGAGGGAGTCTGTTAAGACCTCATTCAGAGCCGTTCTCTCCTCCACCCCATTTGGAGCCACAGCCAGGGCACTTAACGGGGCCCCAAGGCCCTGAAAGACCTGGTGCCCCTCACCTTCAGACAGAGGCATAAGGATGATTAACGCCAAGTGCCATGGCGGGAGGCTCTAAGCCCGACCAGAGGCTTGTGGGGGAGGTCAGGGAGGGCTTCCCCACTCCCTGAGTGCAGTTACTTAGGCAAGGGGACAGGGAGGGCAAAGAGAGCCTTCCAGGCGGAGAGAACAGTGAGTGCAAACACGGGGAGGTGTGGGCCCTCTGCTGGCTGAGGGGGGAGGTGGAAGGGGCCAGGCAGCCAGCACTGGCCTTGGATTCCTGCCCTATGGGCTTTCTCCATCCAACACCGCCCCCCTGCGCCTGACTTCTCATGCCCCCTCTGATCTCCCCGTGCCTCAGTGCATACCCAGTCCCTCCACAAACAGAACTTGTACTGAGTCTGCTTCCCACCCACTGTAGCCATTGGAGCTTGTCTCAGAGATGCGCCTGCTCCCACTAGACAGAATGCAAAGGGGGAGAGACAGACGCCTCAGAATGGCTGGCACACCCTCCCCGGGCCCAGGAGGGCAATGCCAGGCCTGAAGCTGTGGAGGCTGGTGTGTGGGCACTGGTTCCTGCCACCCTCCCTCGGGAACGAGGAGGGGAGAAGGCTGCACTCTGCACAGAGACGGAGGGCTAGGAACTTGGTGCTGGAAGAAAATGTGGGGAGAAGGCTAAAATGTGCCTCAAGGCTACGGGAGGGGCTGGGAGCAAAGAAGAAAAGGGAGGGGAAGGTAGAATCGAAAAGGAAGGGAGAGGAGAGAGGGAGATGAGAGTAAGGAGAAGTGGGAAGGAGGAGGAAGCTGTGTGCTGAAAAGGTGGGTGTCCTGGTGATTTACCGCTGTGAGTAACTACTTAGGGCACAGTGGCTCTGAACTACTCCATCTGACCTGTCTTTCCGTCTGAACCACTGGGCTGCAGTGACCTGGTAGCTCAGCTGGGTTTCGTGGCCAGCATGGCTACTTGACTTTGTGTCTGCCTCCTGGGTGTTCCTCTCTCACTCACCAGGGCCTCTCCCCGTGGGTGGGCTGCTCGCAGCAGGGTGGTCACACCTCTTATGGAAGGCTGTGCTGGAAGAGGCAGGACGTGGAGCTGCCAGGTCAGCTAAGGCCTCCGGTACTGGCACAGGGTCACTTGCGCCACATGCTATTGGTTGGAGTGGACACAAGCCCAGCTTCAAAGGATGGAGACACAGGCTCCATCTCTTGATGGCAGAGGGCCATGACATGATGCAGACGGGCGTGGATGGGAGCCGCCGTGCGCCTGTCATGGGGACAGGTGTGGACGTGAAGCTCAGCAAACAAGCGGAACTTCTGGGAGGAAACCAACAGGCTCTTGACATGATTCCTAGAAGTCGTTTCAGTCACAGGGACTGAAACCCAGGGACACTCTTTGAGGGCAGGGATGGTGTCCTACCCTCTGTGGGCCTTCCACAGCTCTCACTTGAGCCTGGTACACGGTAGGTGTCCCATGAGTATTTGTTGAGAGGACCTGCAAGCTGCCAAGCAGAAGGGCGGGCCCTTCTGGGAGGGCACAAAAGCTTGTCCTCCCCCGACACGAAGAGGGGTCGAGATGGCAACAGGTTGTGACATTCACCAGGCCCAGCATCTAGAACACCACCTGGTACGCAGGAGGGTCTCCATAAATGTTTGGTGAGTGAATAAATGATTGCATGGACTCAACTGATGAAGAATACCTCTCTTGGTAAGCAGTGTCTTGGCCTCCTCTAGAAGCTCCTAGAAGGTGGTCACACCACGAGAGCTCCTTCTGACCCCAAGACGGCACGGAGAGAACGCCTCAGCCTCGGCGACCAGGCACACCCACCACGATAAGAACAAATGACTCACCGGCCACTTGACAGAGAAGTTTCATTGAAGCTCCTGCAATCCCACGAGCTGTCACAACGTGCAGATGAGGGACAGTGGCTCGGAGACATAAAGCCCCCTTGGTTGGCAAACCGCTGTGTTTGGATCAGGACCAGGTGAGTGTGTCTGTTTCAACTCAACCCAAAGGGCTTGCTGTCACGCGGCTACATGGGCCTTCGTGGTGCAAGGAGAGGAAGACAGAGACAAAACTCCCCCAGGAGCGACGCTGCCAACTTCCGGGCTGCGCCGAGGCACGCGCTCCTCTGAAAAGTTTCACCTCTGGTTTAGCATAACAAAACTTTTAATTTAGATGTTTTCATCTCTCTCTCCAAGTAAAAATAAGTTTAAAATAATGACTGTAATAAATGAAGGTAATTAATTGTAGTTTGTTCCTTTACTGTCTAGTCAGCTTAATTTTACCTTTTCAACTAATAATGAGAAAATAATTTTTGCGCTCGGAGGGTTAATGATATGTAACTGCGAGAACTGCTAATTGCATGTTGCAATCCATCCATCAACAACCCCATCTGTGCGACTTGATTATGTTTGCTAAATTATTGCTTTGAATTATCTTTCATAAAGCAACTTTTGTAATTAGCGGGGCTTTCGTCTTGCTCTTTTCTCTGTGAGCAAGGATATTCAAACTTTGGCCATTTCAAGCTGTCTCCATTAAGCCACCTTCTTTGGCTGTCTTTGTTTCACTGAGCAGGGGAATCAAGGCTGGCCTGTGAGCAATCAAGGCGGAGAGGAAAAGCTTCCTTGATTCACAGCAGGGCAAATTCACTTCCTCTCCGCCCCCTTCCCACCAGCACACACACAGACTAAAAAAAATAAGTAAATACAAGGCCCACACTCACATGTACAGCATGACAAGATAAAAGGGATGCCCAGATTCTGTGTGCGCCATGGCGGGGAGAGTGAAATTGAGGGATGAACTTGAACATGTTCCATTTCAACAAGAGGCCCGTTCTGGGGAAGAAGGAATGCCCTGTGGCGTTTTATGGGCTAGTTTCTGTGACTAGGGAAGGGGTTGCCTCGGGGAATATTCCTGGGCGGTGATTAATGTGCACTGGGGAATCCTCAGCTCTGAGCCCAGGGCCTGGTAGATCATGAGAGGGAAGCGGCATAAAGGATGAACCCTCATTAAAAAAATTAAAATGAAAATTTGGATTACGAACGGGCTGTGCATGTGCAGTTTGTTCTGGGTGAAAAGGACACTTTTCACGAACAGCACCTTTCTCTGGTCATGTGTCTCCCCTGAGGTGTGTGTCTGGAGGGCGGGGGCGAGTCTGCTGCAATGGATTAGTCGATAGATCATGAGCAAAGCAGGGGTTTCGGAAATCAAACTCCAGACAAATGTCGTCTTTTTGGTACATTAAAGGGACAATGGGAAGCCATCTTAAGAAAATTAATGAAGTTCTTTGAAGATCCCCAGCTATTACAACAGTGTCTATTCAACAAGCCAAATAGGTTTGGAAATGAGAATTCAGCTTTGTCTCTCCTTTTGGCCCCACTAAGCTTTTCTCTCCCCCAACACTGACTATCAGCTGTGTGCCAGACACCCTGTCAACTGCCTCTACTTAGTTCTTTAAATCCTTCCCGTTAGCCACGTTTGCCAGAGAAAGCCAGCTGTAGCGCAGAGAGGTTAAGAAACGTCCCCCAAGCCACACAGCCACTGTAAGCAGCAGGGCTGAGTCTGAAGCCAGACCTGCGTCCTATCTGCCTTTGCTTCCCACCACCCTGAACATGGGTCTTCTCTGGATCATCAATGAAACCTAAGGTTTAACTCTTTCTTTTAGTGAAAAAATGACACAAGTCATCTCTATTTTCTACAGGGACAGAAAGGCTCCTTCTTTTTGATAAAAAGCCTTAAGCACCTAAGAAAGAGGCAGAATCCAACCCTGATATAATGAAGGCTAAAGAAGCCAATGTTGGAGGTCATTGGTAATAGGGATAATAAACAACCAAGACTTCTAATACTCAAGGCAATTTTCTAAGCAGCCCATGGGCATTAACTTAGTTCTTCCTCAGTCACAACCATATGAAGTAGGTAAGATTACCATCTTATTTTACAGATTTTGAAACAGGCACAGAGAGGTCAAGTAAGTTGCACAAGACCAAACAGCTAGTAACTGGCAGAGGCAGGATTTGAACCCAGGTTGACCCTGGAGTCTGTGCTCTTCATGCCAGGCATTACACGGAACCCTTCCCCTGCATTATATTTCAGTTCATTCTCAAAACAACATGAAGAAAGTCGATAGTGTCTGCATGCCCATCTAACAGGGAAACCGAGGCTCTAAGTGGCTAAGAGAAGCTCCACCACACCCAGCCACATGACCAAACAACCGAAAACGTAATGCCCTGCACAAAAAACTCAATGCCTGCCTCTGGGCTGAGCAGAGGCATCAGCTGCCTGAGAGGCCTTGTGTGCTGAGTGGCCCTCGTGGGACCAGGAGCTGGCAGACAGGGACCACTTTTTTACAAAACCACAAAGCCATGACAACACATTCCCAACATTCCCAGTCTTCTTTCTGTTTTTCTTTTTCTTCCCCCTCCCTTCTAGCTCAGGCACCTCACAACCAAATGAATCAATACTGAATGGCCCTATAAATAAATAAGCATATCAGTCAACTCAGTAATAAAACGAAGGGATGAAAAATATGGAAATCAGCGACATTTGTGTAAATCCAGTTACTGTTTACTTTAATATTGCCTTATACGCTTATGCAGTTCCAAAGAGACAGATCTAAAGTAATGTGGCGCTTGGCGGACAGCAGACTTAAAACGCGTCTCTGCTGGTGGGCGCTGAGAAGGACCAGTCCTTCAGGGGCCCAGCCTGCATCCCGGGGAAGACGGAGGTGAGCCCGTGAGGGCGGGGCATGTGAGTATCGGCCTCTCCTGCCTCGGTGCGATTTTGCTGTTTTCCTAGCCCACCTCCTGTGCCAGCCAGACAAGTGGGCATTCTTAGAGCCTTGGCCACAAAGTCAAACCAAGAGGAGAAGTGGGGGAGGTCCAGCCCCATCTCAGGGCTCCAAGCAGGCAAGAGAAACTGGTCTGAGGACAGCTCAGCTGCTGCCAAATGAAGTGGGGCCCGATGGGTGGGACGGAAAGAATGTGAAAAACGCCGACTGTGTACTCAGAGGGTGGGTTGGTAGAGAGGATTCTGGAACAGGCAGTAAGTGTTTCGACTTATCTGCAAGGCTGCCTTCTTCGAGAAGCAAAGCCAAGCAGAATGCTGGGGGAGAGCAAGGGTGAGCAAGTACAAGCCTCCAAAAATGAGAAACTGGCCAGTAAGGTGGCTTGTTCAAGGCCACGGATATCATACATAGCAGAGCTGGTGCAAGGCTGGGCAACGTCTAGGAAGAGGGGGGGTTTCTTGGGCTCGGACACAGGAATCCCATCGAACCCAACAGAGAGCCCATACTTCTCACAACACCACTGGCTGACCTAGAAGGAATCGGGTAAAGAAGTTCCTCCCAAGCTTCCAGAGGCTGCTGGCCTCCTCTGGCAACTCCAGGTGGGACAGGAGACGGAACTGGGTTTGGGACATGCCAGGGGCCTTGAGTCTTACCTCAGCTTGGAAGCTTTTTAATACAGGAGCCACCATCTCTCTGATTTCCTGAAAAAGAGACCAGTGAAGAGTTCACCACAGTGCCAGGTGGGACAGCAATGGCCCCTGACTGCAGCTCATTGTCGTCCCCTAGGTCAGCATTCCCCAAATGTGTCCTGTGGACCCTGCACTCAGTGGCACCTTGAAGGGTTCCTCTTACATACACTTACAGAGGGACGCACACACAAGGGGCCATATCAAGCCCAACACCAAGTTTCTTCCCTGCAGGACTTTTGGAACCTGTGCTATAATGCACACGGGGAACTTCTGGCAGAGGGACAGAGGGAGTCGCATTTCTCCAGTGGATTTGATCATGGAATCCTCTTTGATGTGAAGGACCTGTGCAGCTGGTAGTCTACTGTGGGTACTCTTTGGGGTGGGGACTGGAGAGGTGACCCCAAATCTCCACACCTGGAGTTATGTCACCAAAGCCCCTTCATGAAAACCTTCTGTCCCTTCGGTGTTGCTCAGGGGCTGTCTCCATCAGGTCGCCATCTCTGCTTCCCCGCCCAGCACTTTAGCGACGTCACACTGTATTCGCCTTTCCTTTCTCACCAGAGCATAGGGCTTCTGGCACCTTGGCTGGGTCACCCCTCACGGCATCCAGCTCAGAGTCGGGGCTCTGCAAAGGTCTGATGACCTCTATGACAATGGGCTGCCTTCGGAAGGGAGCCTCCTATTTCCAGAACCTAATTTCCTGCTTTGCACAAGTGACCTTGAGGTTCCAAGTCCCAAGGGCTCCCCTGGTAAACTCCCAGGAGTTCTCCCCAGTGTGCAAGAGAGAGGGTTTTAAAATCAAGGGTCCTAAGATCCCAACCCTACATGCTCCAGTTCCCTGTGAGCCCCACTGGCTGTCAGCCAGGGCCTGTAAGAAACGTGCCCCCCGTCCCCCAGAGGAGGAGCTGGGGGCGCTTGAGAACACGGGGAAGGAGGTGGCAGCAGAGAGAAGCAGGAAAGAAAAGAGGCTGGCAGAAGAATACCTATACTCAGGTAAAGAATAAGGTTGTGTGGCTTCTGCCCTGGGGGAAAAATCCCTCTTCTGGGTCCTGGGCTCCCCTCCTCACTGACACACATGTCATGTCCCCTAGGGCTTCTCAGAGATGCGGATGTACAGATGCGTGTTGGGCATCTTCAGAAGGGACTCAGGGAGTGCGTGTGAACCTAGTGGGTTTGATCACAAGAAACCACAGCCATGGAAAAGACCATGCAAGTCAAAGGTTGTCAGCTGAACTGCTGTCAGATGGGGAAGTGGACACAAGGGAGGCAGGCTGGGAGGTCCCATGGCAAATTTCTGAAGGGCACACAAGCCTCATAGGGGTGGAAGCTGCTCAGCTCTGTGGGGTGACTATCACGTGGGCATGGAGCCTCTGTGTGGCCAGATCTACCGAGCATCTCAAAGACGCTGGAAATCCAGGTTACTGGGTAAAATCTCTTGAGATGCTACACACTGGCAACTTACTGTAAAATCTGTGGAGCAATAAAACACTTGGGCAGGACACCTCTGGTTCAGGTTCAAGATATATCAGTGCCAGGAGGCAGTGCCCTGAATTTACAGACAGGGGGCCCAAGGCCCCACAGGGGGCTGGCTTGCTCAAAGTCCTGAGTGGCATGGCTGGAACCTGATGCAGGTCTAGATTCCCCAAAGAGGCTTCTTTCAGAAGCCCATGCTCAAGTGAGTTTAGGGGATTCAAGTGTGAGTGAGGCTCCACAGGGAGGGGTTAGCAGGACTCTGGGCCAGTGCACCGTCTGCTTAAGCCCTCGGGGGAGATGAGCGAAGGCACCAGCAGGCCGTGAGCTGGCCACCAGCCAGATGATGTTCTTAAGTAAAGCCTTAGCGTGACTCTCCCCATCAGGAGAGACCAGCTCCAAAAATGAAAATTTTCAGAGGCACGACTATAATAGGAATGGAAACTTATTCCTCCTAATTACATAATTGCATAATTATGCAGTATTAAAATTATGTAAGCCGAACTCGAAGCTTAAAACCTGGCCTGGATTTCCCTCCTTGCCTGGGCCCAGGGAAGGGGGATGAGATGGAAGGCTACCTTTCATCTCTGCTGCTTCCCAGAGACTGCAGAGACAGAGGCAAAGCCTCTGGTACTCATTCTGGGCACAAAAATCAATGGAAAGACCAAGCTGTTCTCTGTTCTAAAAGGGAAGGGAAAGTCGCTCAGGATTACCATTCTTCGCTCCTGGAGTCAAAGCAAGCACCGTGTTTGGCCTTTCTGAAGCCATGACATGGAAAACAGATCTGAGATTCCTGCCCCTTCTCTTCTCTAAGTGCACCTCCCCTAAGCTCTCAAACCTTAGATTCCTGCCAGACTTGCTCCACGGCCAAGTTCTAGCGAGATCTTACTTCCCTCTCTTGCCTTGAAGAATCAAAGATATTCATGACTTGGGTGAGGAGGATTTCACAGCTAACAGGTTGCCCACGTGGCCCAACCGCTGGGTGGGCCTGTGTCTTCTCCATCTTTCCACGGACCCCTCCTCCATCAGCGAGATGGCACCAGGACCCCTGGAAAATTCTAGCAAACAGAGTGGAATCAACACCTCCAGGTCTGATAGCAGGAGCTCTTGCCTCCTCTGAGAGCCAGGCCACCAAGCAGGTGTGGACAGGCAGCTCAGCTAACCTGCTGGGAGGAGCACAGCCAGCTCTGGGGGTGGCCGGGGCCTCCGTTTCCCATAACGGCTCTGAGGTGCCACCGGCTTCCAACATTACATGGAGTCAGAAGGCTTTATTTTTCCTATCTGTGTTTACTTTATCATTAAAAAAAATGAGAAGCAACAGGGGGCCTGAGAGAGGAGGGAAAGGAATTCACACATTCGCCCCTGTAAAGAACAGAAACAAGTCCTTTCTAGCCCCTTCTCCTGATGGGGCCCTTACATTGTTTAGGGCTGGTCATTATCTGGACCACCCTCCTGGCAGCTGGGGAAGACAGAGCTGGTGGCTGGGGTTGTAAGGGATGGGGGTGGAGGAGAAGAACGAGGCATGTATGTGGGGGTGGGAGGCGGTTTCAGAGACGGAGGGAGGGAGAAAGCGGGTGGCTGTGGCTGTCATCTCTCAGACACCAATGGAAAAGCAAAATAAAATCAAGAACTCCAGACAAATGGCTTTTGCCATCAAGGCCAAGCATTTGACTTCTATGAATGTGGGGAGAAAATGGATGTTTTATAGAGTCCTCAAAAACAATGACTTCAGTGCAGAAGCATCCTGCCCTTACTTTAGACAGCGCCGCTGAGCACCACGGGACCAAGAAACCCCGAAAGGTTGGAGGCCGTAATTTTTCTTTGGGGCTAATTAGCTTCTTTTCTTGTTAGTCACTTATGTCTACAGTTTTCAAAATATAGTTTGAACAGAGAAAAATCTGCATTCCTACTGAGTTAATTCTGTAACAGCAAATATACTGTACCTCAGGTACATTTTTCTTAAATTCCCGGCGGAGTTCAATTAAATGTTTATGAGAATGTTCACTCTCCTCCTGCCGTGCAGACAGCTCAGAAGCGACGGAATTAAGCTCCTTCTGGAACAATAAAAGAAAGAGAGAGAGAGAGAGAAAAGAAAAAGATTTTTTTCCTCCTTTTCCTTTTTAATCATCATACAAAACAGTATTCCGAACAAGTTTTCTTAACTTAAAAAGCTGAGAAAAGACAGGATATTGACTCCTGGTACAAATGAATAATTTACGAAACTGGAGATGCAACCAAAAAAATAAAAAAATAAAAAATCCAGGACAGCTCTTTTTGCTGGTCTGAAGTCGGGCCAGATCGATAGTCTCCCATAAAGTTGGGTGGAGTTGTTTTTTTTCCAGCTCCCCCCCACCCTCCTGCCCCACCTCTTAAATTTCCAAAGGAGTGATGGCATAAGCTTGTCAGTAACTGTAGAGAAACATCTCCAAACCGTGTCAAAATAGTCAAGTGCGACATATTGTATGGGCATATCATAGTGAAGGAAAGTGCTGTCGACAGCTTTCATATATCAGAGGCGGGAACTGTTCCAACTATGACTGACTTACACTTAAGAGTTCATAAATACGCCTTTTAAGATATAGATGGCTTTATAATTTTAGGAGATTTTGGAAAAATGAAGGTGCCAATAAGAAGCAAGCTGACCTTTGTGTGTATCCTGCAGTACATCATTTAAGGTTCACTTCAAGTGTAAGAAATATTTTACTGAAGATGCCTGGATTCGGGAGAAATGAATTAGGAGGTTGCCTTGCTAATGTGCAAGGAAGGCGCCAGGCCAGGTTTTCGCAGGACACACCATGGAGGGGAAAAAGAGAGTGAAGGGTGGAGTGGGGGTGCTCCAGCTCACACGCAGCACTGCCAGCGTCTGCTGGTTGTACATGTGTATTTGATCACTCCTTTTGTAGCTTTCTTCACTTTAATGGTGGCAGTTTCACACGGGCAGTACAATTCACCATGAGTTGTCATGGATTTCATTTGCATAATTCAAGAAATACTCTGTTTATGTGGTCTGCTGCTTTCTTGCACCATCCCAAGATGGGCTTTTTTTCTGGACCATAACTCGAGGAGCATTTCTGTATTTATCACCCGATTATATCTGCAGCAATCAAGCCCTATAATTTCCTAAATCCGGTGATGCAATAAATTTCTGCAATCAGATTTATTAAAAACACACACGCAGATGCAAGGGTGTATTTCTAGGGTGAACTCTTTAATCTAACGTATGTATGATGAGGCCCAGCACCGTGTTGAAAGACCCCATTTGTCATTGCTAATATGCATTCATCTTGCACACACAATGAAACACTTTTACCATTAGATAATGAAATAAAAGTACTATTAACCGCTGCAAATCCTTTTCCCTCTAAGAGACAAAACGCATGGTAATTGTCTTATATCATGTCTGAGAGTCGGTAAATCTGTTCAATAGCAGTTCACCATAGCACCATAAAACTCACACCCATCGGAAGCTGGAAAGCCTGCCCCAAACTCAGGATGTGTGTCTGCCTATGGAGCCTTTGGGAGAAATCAGGGAGAGAATGTCTATTTTTGGAGAAATGTCTAACCTCTGGATATTCATGAGACCAGAAGGGAGAAGGTCCAGGCAGGCATAAAGGTAGCAATTAAAATAGGCATGGGAACCGGGCGTGTGGTGCTCTCCAAGGTGCTGAAACCAATTCTGTGCTACAGTAGTGGTTACACCAACTGAAGGGGCAGGGGCTTAGGGCTCAAATGCCCCATGGAATTTTGAGCCAGGTGAGGAATAAGGTGCCGTGGGAGAGAGAAACAGAAACAGTTTCTAACAATCTGCCCAGGTGACAGAAGGGGGAAAATGGAGATTTCTGGTTTATCATCTTTTAAAAATCATTTTCCAATAAAGAAACTACAATCGACCACAACCAAAAAATTGAATGATTGGAAAGGGATCTGTATTTTCGGCAATAGGACAAATAAAAGGAGACAAACACCAACCAGGTGGTGCGGCCAGGTGGACAGAACCTCACCTGGCAGGAGAGAAGAACCTGGAGTGTCACAGTCAATTTGGTTGTGGCAGAGTGCTCACAGTTGTCCTCCATTTTTCTTGTCCATCTTGAAGACAAAGATGTGATTTTTACTTTGCTGGAGGACAATCAGAACTGGGTCTTGAGTTCACATCACTTGGCTTTGGATGGTCTAGTATTTGACATCATGTTCTTATCTCTGGGCCACTGTCCCTCCCTGCACCACAGCAACCAATATACCTGGTAGGGGCTGGACTCAGACTCCTCATTCAAAACATCCAAACCAGGCTCTGAGAGGAAATCCCAGAGGAGGGTAAGTCCACCTGCCTGACACGACTATCCTGGCTCCCTCCACCCAAACCTCCTAGACTGCTGGTGGGTGTGAATCTGTCTGCTCTGTCCACATTTCTGATGACAAGAAGGGAGATTAGGCTGGGGAGTATCAGCAGGGCCCCAGCCCTGGCCCCATGTAAGCCCAGATCTTGGCATCTTTCCTGTTCAACCCTAGAGGAGCAGAGGGTATGACTTATGTCCATGTTCTTTTCAACTTTGTCTAAATACGCTCATCCTTCAACCCTAATTTCTTGTTGCATTTCTATGGTAAGCTTACTAACAACAACAACAATAATGATCACAACTATCATTTATTGGGTGCTTACACGCATCAGGCATCATGGTAAGCTCCTTGCAAACATTATCTCAGGTAACAAACACATTAATGTGTCTGTTAGGTGATTCAATCAGGGAACTAAGAAGTAAATTAGTCTATTCTAATAATTCAGGGGTGAATTATCTCCTTGGTGGATTATAAAGGCAAAATCGTAATGCCCTGCTCTTCATAGGGCTTCTACTCCACTTTCCCAATAGCTGGGCAGGGGGCATTCAGGGAGCTCATTTTAAACACTATAAATGTGAAAAGCATCAAATACAATACCAAGTGTTCAATAAATGTTGGCCGATATTAATCTTATATTTAGATAAACTGAGAGCTCAGTGAACACCGCACTAGATCAGTGATTCTAACAGTTTTACATTTCACAGGTCAGTAAAAATCTCACCAAAAAAGAAAAAAAAAACCCATAAGACCGATGGGCTAATGCCAAGTCTTACTGTATCAAGCGGAGACATTAGAAACCACTCTCTCCCACCCTAAAAGACAGGATATTTGAACATCGACAAAGGCAAGTGGGCCAGTGACGGAGTTGACAAATCTTTAAAAATGAACACATTTAAAACAAAAAGCTCACAGCACTGTATTTTGAAGGAACAGAAAAAACCCCTCTCATGCACATAAACCAGAAGCAGTCTGAAGTAAAGTTTTAGAAACTGAGTGTCTGAACCAGGGTGCACGCACACAGCTAGCCTCTCCTTTGATGATCAAGCAGAATTCCGGATCCTTGCCCAGCCCAGCCCCCCGCCCCCAGCCCCAGGGAGCCATGATTAACACAGCCCCAGACTTTGGGCCAGGCTCAGGCGGGGTGGATACTCATCTGATTAACCGGCCATCAGCAGCAGACAGACAGCCCGGAGCCCGGCGCAGACCATTCAAATAATGATCATCATAAACAGCCCATTTGCAACTAAAAAGAAATAATTTTAATGAGCTTGAAGCAGATGATAGATGCAGCTGAGGCTCAGGCCAATGTGCAGAGAGAAAGGAAGCTGGGATTGAGCTGCACCCAGGACCAGGAGCAGCAGGAAAAAGCTGGGGTGGCAAGGAAGGGCTCTTCTGATGCGAGGGACAGCCCTGTTGCCAGCCCACTGGAAGCGCCCACTGCCTGGGGAATGCCCCTAGCTCCAGGTGCTGGGCAGCCTGTGGGCTTAGACCCCCAAGGTACTCAGAGTCAGAATGTCTGAGCTAGAATCACTGTCCAAACTTCAACCGCACACACCCCTCTGCATGCATTTTGCCATATTGATATTCCACATGAATTTCTATTTACTTAATATTTATATTTTCAAAACAATTCCTATTTCTTTCTTTCTGATTGAGATGTGCAGAGCTTCAAGTTCAATTTTAAGATGGAACTTTTACATCCTTGTAACCACTGCCCAGATCGAGGTATAGAACGTTCACATTCCTAGCACCTCAGCAGAGTCCTCCTGCCCCTTCTAGTGAGCACCGCTTAAAGGAAATCAGTATTCTTACCCCAGCATCAAAGATAAGTTTTAAGTTTTATCTTCTCTTGACCTGTATGTAGAGAACCTCTCTCTTTTAAATCTAAATAAACGCATTTGAAAAGGAAATGTTTAATGACTAGAGAATCCTATGCCACAAACTGATTGCAGCAGTCAAAATAAAAGCACAGTGAAAACAAAGCATTGATGCCTGTCATTGTAACAGAGGGTTGGTTGGCAAGAGCTGGGGCGTTCAAGGTAGCGTGCGGCCAGACAGACTTTCCTACCGTTAGAATGAGAAGGAATGGAAGGGCGCTGAGGCAGTACAACCCACTGCTCCTCCTGACCTGAGTCAATCCCTTCTGAAGCCAGACCGACTTACTGCTAATAACCACCTCACGTCCTGTCAGTGGGTGCATGCCCCACACTTTGGCAAACATTAGTTGAATCTGATTCTTCCGTTTTAGAGATGAGGAAACAGGAACAGACAACTTAGGCTACCTGCCCAAGCCACAGAGCTGATGTAAGAGGCTGGATTTCTTCAGAGGGGACAGTGGGTCTTGAGTGGGGAAGAAAAACTGGTTATCTATGGGGAGGCAAGTTCAACAATCTTAGTTCAACTGTCTCCCCAACCAGGAGAGATTGGGACTTGCATTACAAGAATACGTAATTTTGAAAGAAATTTAACACCTGATCCCAAAGTGTCAACTATGTACACAGTTTTGAGCTAGATGCTGTGTTCTTTTTTAAAAAAAGATTTTATTTATTTATTTTTAGAGAGAGGGGAAGGGAAGGAGAAAAAGAGGGAGAGCAACATCAATGTGTGGTTGTCTCTCTCACGCCCCCTACTGGGGACCAGACCCACAACCCAGGCATGTGCCCTGACTGGGAATCGAACTGGCAACCCTTTGGTTCCCAGGCCCACCCTCAACCCACTGACCTGCACCAGCCAGGGCTAGATGTTATGTTCTTATAGGGGAGACACACATAAAACACAATCTGAGTTGTGCATATGCATATCAGTTCCCCCAATATATGTCCACACTCTTTTCGGCTCTGAAGACACCCCCACACCCAGACACATCACTTTAATTCACACCAACTCTGAGAAGAGACCTTCTAAAAGAATGCAGTAATTGTTAGGAATCAGGGTTATGGAAGTGAGAACCTCAGGTGTTTCCAAGGCTTGGAGGGATTTGTAAAGGGAAACAACTCTTCCTCAGTATGTCCCTCCCCTGCTCAAAACCTACTTAGGGCTCTCCGCTGCCCTAGGACAACTTCCACACTTCTAATTTAGGCATCACTGAGTCCCTGCTAGCCCCTCCCATTCTCTCCTCTCCTTGGTACCTTCCCAACCAGACTGAATTCCTTGTAGAAATCCAAATGCACCGCGGTCTTCCAACTCCATGGCTTCACAGACTTCATCCCTCATCTAGATGATCTCATTCTGTCTTTGCAACTGATCTTAGTCATCCTTTTGTCTGGACCCAAATGTCCCCTCTTCCAGGAAGGCTTCTTGGACCCTCCCCTCCAACCCTGGGCAACTCCTTTGTGCTGTTAACCCTTTCTGATATTTGCCCTCTGGTTTTATTTTTTAAATCCCTAGAACCTTTCCTTCAGGTGAATTCTTACATAGAAGTTCCTTATAGAAATCAAGAGATTATAGCTAACATTTCCGAGTGCCTATTATTATATATATGACAAGGCTGTGCAGAAGAAGTCCATCCAGCCAATGTTAATATAATGAGAAGGTTTGTGCAACATTGATGTAACGTGGCAGCCAAGGACAGTGGACTGGAATGCACATGCGTGAACAGTGACGATTTCCCTGCACTAGTCAGTGGGGGCAGCAGATGCCATTGAGTGAGCATGTGTACTGTGCAGCCGTTGCATTCAAAATGACTGGGCAAGTAAAACAATGAATCTGTATCAAATTTTGCATTAAGCTTGAACATTCTTCTGTGGAAACTATTCACATGATGCAGAAGGCCGCAGCTGTGGGCAGCTGGTGATTGGTGGCTTCATCACAACCATGTGTCTGCTTAGGGCAACGTGTCATCACATCTTGCGCAGTTTTCTGGTGAAACACCAAATCACCCAGGTGATTCAGCTCCTCTACAGCCCAGATTTGGTGCCCTCCGACTTCTTACTGTTCCCAAAACTAAAATCACCTTTGACAGGGAAGAGATTTCAGACCACAGATGAGATTCAGGAAAATATGACGGAGCAGCTGATGGTGATTGGGAGAACTGTGTGAGGTCCCAAGGTGCCTACTTTGAAGGGGACTGAGGCATCACTGTCCTGTGTACAGTGTTTCTTGTATCTTGTCACTTCTTCAATAAATGTCTCTATTTTTCATCTTACATGGCTAGATACCTTCTGGACAAACCTCGTATACTAATATTTACAGACCATACTAAACATTTCATGTATATTATTATATCCTGTAAGGATCTGCGAGCAAAGTGACCGTTGAGACTCCAGGCCAGGTATAGAAAACCAAGAAGAACAGACTTCTAATACAGTCTCCCACTTCCCCAAACACAGACACAGAACTCTGCTTTCTCTTTACTATAGGGAGATGCAACCAGAGATGTTGGACCCTCATTCACCCAACCATCCATCCACCTACTCATCCATCCAACCATCATCTCTGGTGTGCTAGATATTCGATAAGGGAGATAGCAATGATGAATTAGATACTGCTGTATGTTCCAAGAGTCCAGAAACCAAAGGAGACAAGTTAGGGCATAAATAATTCAGGTAAAAGGGGACAAAGGCCATCATGTTGAGATGCAGCCATTCCAATGCAGGCTTGGAGGAGTGTGAAACCCTAATATATCTCCCGTATTTGAGATGGGCATGGAAACAAATGCGACAAGGGAGAGAGGTACAGTCTCACCCACCTCTTCTCACTGAATCACTGTGTGGTTCCCAGCATGGGCAGGGGCTGCCAGTACCCACTAAGGAGTTACCCAGGCTGCAAGTCCTTTATCTGACCTCCATCCAATCACCTAACGGACCATCCGTTTATCTACTCATCCAATCATCCATCTATCTAATCGCTCAGTCATCAATCAACCATCCATCCATCCACCCATCCACCTACCCACCTACCCACCTATCTATCCACTCATCCATCCACTCATCCATCCATCCATCCATCCAACTCATTACTGAGCCCAAATTCTGTGCCAGGACAGGGCTAGGTATTGGTATATAGAAATCAACCAAGTCCTTGTCTTTGGGGAGTTCACCGTGCAGTGGGGAAAACAAACGGGTCAACCCTAATGCGGTGTGCCTAAGTAAGATGTGACAAGTATAAACAAAGTACGAAAGGAACACAGAGAGCGCAGTGATTTCTCATGATTTGGGGAAACATCTGATCTGGGTCCAGAAGGCTGTATGTGGGATGAATAAGCCAGACATCCCAGGCAGAGGGAATGGGATAATCACCAACAGCCCCCTAACTGGTCTTCCTATTCCTGCCTTTCGTTCTCTTCTTTTTAATATGTACCATTATCAAACACTCTATGCATTTTACTTACTTATTTTACATACTATAATGAAAACTCCATGACAGCAAGGCAGAGAATCTGGTCCCTCCCTTCTCATCATATACTCAGTGCCTAGAACAGTTCCTGATACACAGCAGGAACTCTACAAATGTCTGTTGGTCAAAGGATGAATAAATGAATGCTATGTATCAGAAGCCCTGAAAGAGCCTGGTCTGTCTGGGGAACAATGACGTGGTTCAGAGACCACAGACCTGTGTCCAAATTCTAGCCTTGACATTTCACTAGCAGCATGACCTTGGACAAATGACTCACCTCAATTTCTGTGTCTTAACATGGGGATACAATTTTAAGTCCACAGTGTTATTAAGAGGATTTCTCGAGAACCAGATTGCAAGAACCAGGTGAAGTACTTGGTGCATTGTCTAGCGTCTTCAGTATTCATACTCTTCAACAGAATGTCAGTCCCTCGGGGTGGGGACTGGGCCTGTCTTGCTCACAGCTACAGCTATTCTAACTGAGTGCCAGGTGCACTGTAGGCACTCAACACACATTTGTACATGAATGACTCTTAGTAGATATAAGCATGAGAAATCCTTTGTGGCAGAAGCTAGGTGGGGTCCCCTTGGGGGGCACCAAATGTCCCATTCCTCGTCTCGGGTCCATGGAGCCATTCAGGGCTCTGACATCAGAATCCCAGGCAAACACCAAGGAGGAGGGTTTTCAGGGGACACTGTGGGGCACAGCGCAAGTGTTGCCTTCAAATGGGCCTCAGAGGCCGGCTCTTGGAGGGGGTGGGGGGGATGACCTGGGAAGGAGGGCACATACTGGCCTGCTGCAAGCAAGGGGACAAGACAAGATGGATGGTTCCGCAGCCCGCTGAGATGGATAACTGAGCCGCACTGAGAGACAGCCCGGGTTGCCAGAGCCATCCATCACTCCCTGCACCGTATGTAAATTTCAGATGCCAAGATGTATTGGGCCAATTATCTGAGGCCGGGGCAAGGGGCGGTGTCTACAAGAAAGAGTTTCCAGCCAGGCTGGCTTTACTACACTCCATCAGCTGGGCCAGGGTGATAGTTCACACTCAGGTCAAAGAGCCCAACCTTGAGGCCTGGGTGTGTGGGTGAGACTGCCAACAACTTCTTAGCGATTTTTATACAATAACTGTCCCACAGAGCTTATTATATATACTCTGTCCATGCTAACTGGCATACAAAAGTTCATTTAATTCTCCCAATAATACTTGGCTTGCAGTGGACTCTCTACCTACAACTTCTGTTGAGGGAGCAAATGAATGGTCCTATGCTATAGGTACCATTTTACACATGGGACTTGCAGAGACCAGGCCACTTGCCAAGGTCACACAGCTGGAAAGTTACATGGTGATGTGAACCTATGTTTTTCTGGGTTCTTTCCTCCAGATACTGATGGGGCATCCTTTCCTGGATCTGCCTGTCCTCAACAAGGACTCATGTGGCCTGAAAAGCAGGAGCATGATTGGGCCCGGTCAGTCCGTCTGTCTGTCCATCCATCCACCCACCCACCCACTCACTCATTCATTCACTATGTTATTATTTAAGTGCCCACAATATTGCCAGAACAAGCCAGACTCAGGTCCTGCCCACATAAAGGATTTGGTCACACAGAACAAACAGACTCTTAAGATGTGGTCCCTCAGGCTCTGCTAGAAGCTCCCCCAGCTCTGGCTTCCAGAAAATCCAGGTGGCAACTTGCTGTTAGATGGAGGTAGGCCAAGAGTCAGCATTTGGCAGAAAGAGCAGGTTAGAGGCCGGAGGCTCTTGCTTACTGGCTCCGTGAGCTTGGGCAGACCCCTGGCCTCTCTGCATCTAGGATTTACCACTGGGAAATGGAGCCACGGCGACCCCTCCCTCCCAGCAGTGCGGGCAGGATGAGAGACCCGTGGCTGGCAGGGGGCCCAGGCTGCAAGAGGTGTCTGGAAGGGCAGGGGGCTCTGGGCCCAAGCCTGGTGCTTGGGCTGGGGCCACCGCCAGTCCTGAGACCCCAAACTGTGGTGGGGACATTGCTCTCTCTCATCAGCACATCCTGTTAGCCTAATCCAGCCGTTTTTCATCCTGTCTAGTGCGGCCATCCTGGGCCAGACCACTGTCATCACTCGTCTGGATGACCACAGGAGCCACTTCACTGGGTTCCCCACTGCTGCCCTCACCTTTCTACAGTCCCTTCCCCATGAAGCAGCCGGAGGGATCTTCTGAAACCTAAGTCACATCCTGTCCATCCTCTGCTCAAACCCCTCAATGATCCCCACCTGACTCAGCGTCAAGGCCAAAGGGCTCACCAGGACATCAAAATGCCACGTGATTTATCTCTGGCCTCGCTTCCTTCTACTCTTCCCTCACCCACTCTCCTCCAGCCGCACGGGATCCTTGCTGGCTCCTGAACACAGCAAGCAAGCACATTCTTTCCACAGGGCCTTTGCACTGGCAACTCCCTCTTCCTGTCCCCCACCCCCTCCCTGCATTCCGTATGGAATCGCCCCTTCTCTCCTCTGGGTCTTGGCTCATGTCGCCTTCTCACAGAGGCCCATCTTAACGTCCTTTTAAAACAACAAGCACCCATCCCTACCCCTCCTGTCACTCTCTCTGCCCACCTCTCCTCCACAGCACTGTCGTCATCACGTTTACTTGGTTATGTTTCTGTTTGTTTACTTCAGGTTCCACTGCCTGCCCCCTCCAGTGTCAGCTCCAGAAGGACAGAGACTTTGTTTGGGTCACACTGATGTATCTGTCCTCAATGCTGGACACACGGCAAGTGCTCATTACTTCCTGAATGAGTGAATGCATGAGTAAAGGAACAAATAAAAGATGGACTGGCCAACTTGTGTCCCAAACCCTCACCCTCTGCAGTTGTCCCCACCTCAGTGCTCTGCCCCACCTCCAGGGCCCCACTCCCACCCTCACGCATCAGGCAGGAAGGCAACCCTGGTCCTGCTGCAGGAGGCTGTCCTTGAGAGAGGATGCCAATCAAACACCTAATTATCTTGCCACAAACCGGGAGCCACATCCGATCACTTCCTCCTGCCCTTGATTGCTGTTTTATATTCCAGAGTTCTCAGAATGCAAAACCTCGTGGCACGAAGAAAATAAAGTAGCCCCACTCTGGTGGGTGTCAAGTGAGGGGCTGGGGATCCCTGTGCACCCTCTTAGGGCGAACACATCTGGTCCAGCTGGGCCACTTCTCCCTGTGCCCTTGACCTTCCTCTGTTAAAAGGGGGGAGGGCAAGCACATCAAGTAATCATCCATCCATCCATCCATCCATCCATCAGACAAGCATTTATTTGAGTGCCTACTATGTGCCAGGTGCTGGGGATCCAGCAGTGGAGCAGTAGACAAGGTCACTGCCCATGTTGGCGTTACGTGGCATTTATACAGTTCTGGGGACCAAGCAGAAGGACAGCAATAAAGATAGTGACAGACGCTGATACTCTTCTGCATGTACTAAGTGACAGACTCGGTGCTAAGGGATTTATAGCCGTTCTTCTCTGAGCCTCACAATAGTCCTTTGAAAGTGATGTTTCTCATCCACTTGTCAGATGAGGAAACAGAAGCTCAGAGAGGACAGGTCACCTGCCCCAGGTCACAGAGTATCCTGACCTAAATCCCTGGAATCACGGCATTGCCCTCTCCATCCTGAGGCAGGTGTGCTACTAGACACAATATTCTGGGACCTGCAGCCCTGCGCCCCGCATCTACCCCAGCTGTCTGTGAAGAGAGGTGAGTTCTGATCAATCCTCGGAAAGATTCACCCAGGACTTGGAACGTACTGAACAATGATCTTGAACTTCTAGAACTGCACTGTCCAATATGGTAAATACTCGCCTTGTGTGGTTATTTAAATTTAATACATCTAAGTTAATTTAAATGAAATACAATTACAAATCCAGTTCCTCAGTCTCACAGGCCATATTTCAATGTGCTTAATAACCTCAGATGCTAGTGGCTACCCCATCGGACGGTTCAGGTGTACACCATTTCCATCACCACAGAAGGTTCCATGGGCAGCACTGCTTTACCACACCTAAGACATGAGGATTTCTACTGTGCATCCCATGCCCTGCACCTGTCATTCATCTCTCCAAGCCCCGGCAGCTCCCAGAATTCCCAGACCAAACCCTGACTGAAACCAGGGGCCAGAACACATGCTCAAGTCTGAGAAGACACGACCAGGTGCTGGGGAGGATGTGGAGCGCCCGGAGCACCGTGTACCGCCGGTGGGAAGGCAAAACGGTACCGCCACTTTGGAAGACAGTTTGGCAGTTACCTAAAAAGTTAGACACAAACTTGCCTTATGACCTAGCAATGCCCTTCTCTACCCGAGGGAACTGAAGATACATGTTCGTACAAGGGCCTGTACATATGTGTTCGTAGCTGCACTGTTCATAGCAACCAAAAAGGGGAAACACCCCAAATGCTCCTCAACTGGTGAAGAAACAAAATGTGGCCCATCTGTATCATGCAATATTATTTAGCAATAAAAGAAGAACAGAGATACGTAGACCTGTTACAACATGGATGAACCCTGGAAACACACGGCCACGTGAAAGAAGCGGACACAAGAGAGCATGTAGCGTATCATCCCAGTTACATGGGATGACCGGAAAATCCACAGATGTACGAAGTAGATTTGTGGTGTCCTGGGGCTACGAGTGGAATCAGGACACAGCCGTAAATGGGCGCACGAGACCTTTTCGGGTGACGACAATGCTCCCCCACTGGCTTGTGTGATGGGCGCACAAGTCCGTAAACCCTAAAAACCGGGAATGGCACATGCACGACAGGCAGATTTTATCACATGTCAACTGTGCCTCAACAGAGCTGTTTTAAAATAACCTCAAAAGAAACAGGAGGCCGGGAGCACTCTGCTCAGCTGCCGCTCACAGTCCATCCGGCTCACACCAGTGCTCTCTTCAGAGCCCTCTGTCCTTGCGTCGGACCGTCATTGTACCGACGGACTTTTATGGGCACGTCGCTGGGTGTCCCTGGGCCTCAGGCTCCGTGGCCAGCATGTTACCCGGAGTGGTTCCCAGCATCCCCATGTCACAGATGGAAAAACTGAGGGCTCAGAGAAGGTACTTCTGGCTCAAGGACACAGGGAGTGGCGGAACCAGAGTTCAGGCCAGTGTCCTGTTGGTCCCTTGTTCTACAGACCACGGGATACTGGATCCAGTTCTCCCAGAGATGCTGGTGACGGCTCAGAAGAACAAACTTCATCCTGTGCCCTTGAAACCATGAGCTGGTGGCTGGGGCCTGTCCCTCGTGTCACCTGACGCTCTGCTGGCCAGGAACCACGGGGTCAGTTTCAGATGATTTCTATTCTGAAGCAGCATTTTGTGTTTTTTTTTCTTTCTCTTTTTTTCCCCTAGGGGTTTATAAACTCTGTCTTTTCTGTATCAGGTTGAAACTTAGAATACAGGTTGTCAGCCAACATGCCAGGCATTTTTCTAAAAATAACCCAAATTAGGTAAGCCATTTTTAAGCAACGGAACAGTCAGGGGAGGGAAAAAGTTGTTGGGCGGGAGAAGGAGGCAGGAATTTTAACGGTGGTTTCAGACAGGTTTTTTTTTTTTTTTTTTTTTTTTTTGAACGGCTTCAAACTAAATATAAAGAAGGTCTTGTCTGAATGAGATGAATTAGACCAGCGGTCGTGGGCACAGGCCACGGGTTGGTACGTGGCTGGAACATGGGCCTCAGACGGGCTGCTCAGGGAGGCACGTCCAGCCCCGTGTGTGTGGGCCTGCAGACCATCTGGGGAGGGCTCAGGACGGGAGGACAGAGAGGAGAGGAGAGCAGGGGGACAGGCAGAAACAGGACTTTCTTCAGGAGTTGGGGGGACACAGGGAAGGGGACCCAAACAGCAGACACAGTCAAGGCTGGAGTCTGCGGCTCTCCCAGGCAGGACCCCTGAAGTGCAGAGGGTGACCCACCCCATTAGGCCAAACTCTCACCTGAACGCACCTTCACTCAAAGGCACTTTAAGCACTCACATCAGGGGTCCAGCTGCTGTGTTCCCTGCAGACCTCACCGGGGCTGACAGGTGAGAGCCAGGGCCTGGCAGGTGATATCAAGGGCGCAGCATGGAGAATGGGAGATGAGTGTCCCCTTGAAAGGGGACAGTGATACTCAGCTCTGGCTGATTGGTGCCCTAGAGGCTTGTGGGCCCAGTGGGGTCGACGGGTCTGATTCTACAGAAAAGTACGAATTTGAAATCCAGACTTTTAATCTAAAAATCTCTCAATTTTTAATTGGTGGCAACAAATTTAGGGAAAAAATCAACAATGTAGCCAAACAAAACAGATTTACTGGGGGCTTTGGACCCTGGGCTGCCAGTTTGCAGACCCCAGTCTACCCTGTTAATCACACAGGATGGAGGGAATAAAACAATATTGGCTTCCATTTACAGTGTGCTTTTGATGTACCTGGCCTTGAGCTAAAACAGCCCTCTGAGGTGGGCACTGTCATAGTTTCCCTTGCACAGAGGCGCACAGGGAGGCACAGACAGGTTAAGTCATTCGCCCAAGGTCACGCAGCTGAGGGGGCACAGCTGGATTCCAGCCACAGCCTCGATTTAACCACGAGGGGATGTCGGCTAGGGGGCTGCTGGTACAGCAGTCCACGCTGCCCTGTGGGATCAGAGGCCCCTGGCGAGGAGAGGGTCCTAGCAGTCCAGATTCACCACAGCTACCTTTTATAACCCGGCTCCCAGAGAGGCTAGGGAGGAGCGTGAGGAACCAGAACGTAGGTCTCTCCTGCTGTCTGTTCCGCCCTGGCACTGCCCCAGCCTGGCTGGCCCTGGAAGGTCTTCAGGAGGATCTGTGCTGTTTCCCAGCACCCTCCTCCCCACCCTCTCCCCCATCTGGCCCTCTGGAGCCAACCCCCCTCGAATACCCTATAGTGGGGGGCAGAGGTGACCACCTTGCAGCCATCATGGGGTCCCCAGGCTGGCTGGCTGGTGACCCCCATACCTCCAGTTCCCTCCTCCCAGGTTCCCAAACAAGGAGCCAGTTCACAACGTAACCCTCATTATCATTTCTATCCCTCCTTTTCTCGGCAGATGTGCTGCGTGGTGTTACAATGGTGGGGAAGGAAAATAGAAAGAAATTTCAGAATTTGTTCTCCAAAGATATTCAAATTAGTTAATCAAGGGGCTTATTATTGCTTCTCTTTTCCCTCCCCACCCAACAGCTATCCATGAAGATAATTGATCAGCTGCTAATAACTGATTACACTTTACAAGTGTTTTCTTGTGCCCATTACCAGCGTGTTTAAAGACATTTTGTGAAGTTCTAATTATTTCAAATTGTTCTGCTGTACAAAACACCTTGGAACAGTCAGCTGGTAGCTGTGTCAGGGACTTTGGTGCTGGTCAAAGCCTATTTGGAGACAGTGATCAGGGACCTGGGTAATCCCTTCCTACCCCTCACCTCCTTCACCCCTCCCATCTCCCTCCAATCTATTCTCCACATGGGCAGAAGAATGCTGGCCTCCAACCACCATCCCTTAAAGATAAGCAAGGTTCGAACTCCTTAGCACACACTTCATTCATTCATTCGCGCATTCGTTGACTCGTTCTTTCCTTCGCACAGTCATTCACTGTTTTCATTTAACACAGCACAAACTCTTGTTGTCTCAGGACCCTTGTATACACTTAAAAATGACTGAGGATCCCAAAGAGCTTTGTTTACGTAGATATTATCAATCAATATTTACTGTGTTCAAAATCAAAACTGAGAAAACTTTTAAAGCACAAGAATACACATGCACACATTCCATCAACCATCACAGCGACATCATCCCACATTGTGTAGCTTTCCGGAAGATTCCACTGCGCATTCTCTTACCACACACACACCAGACTGATGGTCGGGGCACTGGGCTGTGGGGGTGCAGTAAGTGCAAGGGCGAAGGTTCTTAAGCAGATGGAGAAGTCCATCTGGTGCACACGAACATAGGCAGCCTGTTTGCCTCTCTTCTGCCTTCGCTCCTCCAGGCTGCAGGCCTGGGGTCAACCATGCTCAGAGGTTTGGTTCTGGGATAGACAAGGCGTCTGTAGAGCTGCTAATAGTGTCGGGCACTTCTCTGGACGTCCAGGAAAGATGAACTAGTCAGGTGGTCAGAAACCATCTGAGGTGGAAAGATGCCAAAGGGGTGTCAGGATTGAGGGGATGCCATGGTTTGAGCAGCTTAGGTTGTGAGGAAGGGGTGGGTGTAGGTGGAGGAATGTCCGCCATTAATGTGGGGAGAGGCCTCTCTTCCAAAGGTCAGTGACGAGTGTGACTGTGTAAGTAAGCAAGAAGCTGAGGATGATCGTTCTGGTGACAGCCTCTGAGTTAGATATGATGGGCAAAATAAGACTCTGTCCTCACCCCTCACAAGTCCTAAGCAGTAATTGTTGAATTACAAAAGAACAGATGAAATAAGAATGCAAAGGCTAGACCACAGAGTGGGAGAAGGTATGTGCATTTACCTAAACAAGATTGTGTCCAGAATAAAAAAAATGCCTAAAACTTCATTAAAAAAAAAAAGACTACCTAATAGAAAAATGGGTTAGCGACTTCAACCAGTGCCTCTTCAAAGAGGAGATCCTAATAGCAATGAGCGCACAAGAAGATGCCCAACCTCACTATCATCAGGGAAACGAACATTTAAACCACAACATGATACCTGTACATACCCATTAGAATGGCTAAAATGAAAGAGATAACATCAAGTGTTGACCGGGATGTGGGGCAACTGGATCTCCCACCACTGGTGGGGGTGTCAAATGGTATCTGGGAAAACTACTTGGCAGTGTCAACTAAAGTGAAAATATGCTGATATATGCATTGTATGGCCCAGCAATTCAACTCCTGGGTACCTGTCCCAGAGAATACGTTCACCAAAATAGAGCTCACTATGCAAAGCAGGGTTGTGGGCGAGCAGCATCAGCTTCACCTGAGGACTTGTGAGAAATGTAAGAACTGAGAGGACTCACCCAGATCTACTCCACTGGGGTCTGTATTCTGACAAGATCTCCAGGTGATTCGTAAGTACATTAAAGTTTGAGAAGCACTGATCTGGAATGTTCTTAGAAGCACTATTCATAATAGCCTCAAACTGGAAACAACCCAAATGTACACTAACAATAGAATGAATAAATGAATTTGCAATACATTCACCCAGTAGCATACTGCAGTACAGCCATGAGCATGAATGAACTACAACAACATACAACAATACTGATAAATCTTACCAATGTAACGCAGAACTAAAGAAGCCAGATGCAAAAAGAGTACACATTTGACAATGTCATTTGCATAGGTACAAACCAGGAAATGAATCAATGCAGTCAGAAGTCAGGAGAGTGGCTGTATCCTAGGGGGCACTAGACGGGTACAAGGGATGCTTCTGGGCGGCTGGGAACAGTTCGTTTCTTGATCTCAGTGCTGATTCACAGGTGTGTTCAGCTGTGGCAATTTGACAAGCAGCACCCTTGGGATTTGTACACTTATCTGAATGACTGTTCTGGGGGGTGGGAGGAGGAGAGTTGGGGGAGGGAGGTCCAGCTCTTTTTCTTAAGTCCAAAATACTCTGGAAGCTGCCTGCATCTTGCCATCTCCACTGCCATCAAGCCCCATTATAGCTTGTCTGGACTGGTGCAGTAACCAGGCATGCACCTTCCTGATGCTCCTACCTCCCAACACCCCCTGCCAAGGGGGCCTGCGCTAACGTGAATCAGACACCATCACTCCCAGGCCAAAAACTCCTCAGTGACTTCCCATCACTCTGGATGCTGATGTCCCACATTCTGCCCACAGTCAGCGAGCTGGGTGTGATCCGGCCTTACCCCCTCTGCTGGTGATCACGCCTCCTGCTTTCCGTGTTCCAGCCACTCTGACTTTCACCAGTCAAGCATTTGACTACCTCAGGGCCTTGCACCTGCTGTTCCCCTTGCCTGGACCTCTCTTCCCCTAGATTTTCCTGTAACTTGTCCTTCAGGTCTTCTCTGACCATGAGACCTAAACGGGACCCTGTTCTTATTCTCTCTTGGCACCTGGTGGCTCAGAGCATCCTGATACACCTGTGCTTGCTTGCTTCTTGCTGTCTCCCCTGCTCTACTTTGATAGCAGGATCTGTGTTTACCCTGTTCACTATTGCGTTTTAGGCTTGTGATAGCACATGGCACTCCCAGTGCTGGCCCTCTTGAGCAGAAGGAAAAGAGCTGGTCCTCCCTCCCACTGCTTCTCCCCAATGCATCACAATCCTCTTCCTCGCCTGCTGTTCCTCACCTGTCCTTTATTTCTGGTGTTGTGGGTTCTTCATGTTAGTAACCTATTTATTGCGGTAGAACATCTATTCAGGAAAGTGCACACAGTAGGTGCTCAATAAATACTCGCTGAAGGAACAAGGCAAAAGGTGGGCTCAAACACACAAAGACTTATTTGCAAAGCATTCCTGAGCATCTCCTGATGCTCAGTTGTCATTGATTTTAATGGCTGTGTCACAATCTGGCTGGCCCACTTAAAGTTTTGAAAATCTGTCCTTGAGGGACATTAAGAAAATGAGACAGAAAGGCCAAGTTTAAAAACAGAGTGGTTCAGTAAAAATATCTAATCGATGGCTTTTGAGTTGTGGGGTGACCAGCAGCCACATCCGCCAGCGACCTGAGCCAGAAGGCAGCTTTGTTATGGGAGGTGGAGGTGATGTGGCCAAGGGGAGTTCGGGTAAGAGCCTGCAGGGTCACCTGGGCCTTCGGAGGAGGCCTGGCAATGGCTTCCAGAGGCCTAGACCTTCACTGGGGCTCAGCCCTGGAAACAATAGGCTGTCTTAGGGGCTGGGACAACAACTTCTAAAAATAATTCGTTCTCTTTCTCTGGCCAGCATTTTCAGTACAAAAAGGTTCATCAGAAAGTGTGACATTGGAGAGAGCTTTCAATGTGCCCCTTGAGAAACCCTCCCCAGCTTGGAGGGTTGGGAGGGTCTGAAGACACTTTGAAACTTTCCATCGAAAAGGGATGAAAGGAACAGGTACTCGCTGAGCTCTCCCTACAAACTAGGCACCGTGCAGGTGCTCCAGCAGGTCATCTTCTTTATTAACCACTTATTGTGTGCAAAGCCTTGAGCTCAAGGCTTTACATGTATTATGTCATTTATCATCATTAACTGCATGTTGCCACTGTTATTAACCCCGTTTTGCAGATGCATCAACTGAGGCTTTGAGAGGCTCGGGATAGTGCCGGAAATGGGCAGAACCCGACATTGAATCTGGGTCTGCATGTACCCAACTCCACAGTGCCAGCCCCCGTCCTGCCCGCCTGCCTCCAGGAACTTGGTGGAAATGGACTGTGATTCCCTCACGGCAGGTTAGGAAACTGTCCAGATCCCACCGGCTGATTTGAGGGGACTCCCATGGGTGAGAGGTGGGATGATTTGAGCATCAAAAAGTAATTGTCATGGATTAAAATCCATCAGAGGTTTAAATCCAGTTTATAATAATAAGAAAAAAAAAACATTGCAAAACCCTTCATGTGTCCCTCTGGAGGAGGCTGGAGAACCAACTCGTTGCTCTGAAATCCGGTTTAAAAAAAAAAAAGAAGAAGCCAGGGGAAGAATCAAACCAGGTGCCTCACAGAGGGCTCTGGGCCCAGCGCTGTGGTCAGCACCACCTCCTTTCAGCTAACCACACCTGTTACTGCTCCGCATGCACGATCTCACCAGCACTGTCACCACCCAGAAAGTCACCATTTCACATGGCACGTTTCTATTCCTTACCTAAAGTCAGCAGCTGCTAAGTAACAAAGCCAGTATCTGCTCCCAAGCAGACACTGATTCCAATATCTGATTCCAAGAATCCAGGTTCTTCCATTATATCAGTTATTTTAACAGCAAAAGTTTTTACACTGCTAAAGTAATATATGCATATGATAAAAACAGCAACAGCACAGGAAGACTTAACATTAAAATGTCTTTTTTTCCTGGAGGTGCTTGTTCACCATTATTCTGTGTCCTTTCAAAGATATTTCATTCATATTCAGGCAAATGCATAAGCATAATCTTTCTCTTGTGTTACTCAGACACAGCACGCCATATACCATGTTCTGCAGCGTGCCAGTTTCACAGAATTTATCTCACCTACTCCTTTTATGAGTACATAAAGAGCATCTAGCTTCTTGTTACAGCTGCAGAGTACACTTTTGCATGGAGGTACCTTATTTTGTGCATCTGATCCCTTACTCATGGACACTTAGGTTGTTTCTAATCCCTAACTAACGGACACTTAGGTTACTTCCAGGCTTTGCTATCACAATACTGATCCTGGACCAGTGCACTGAGACGTGTGTCTCAAGGATAAGTTCGTAGATGAAGAAGGCTGGGCCCCAGGGCAGGCACATTTGTAAATGGGATGTATGCTGCCTGCTGGCCCTCCAACGGGACAGCATTGATTGTTGCTCCCACCAACCACAGGAGGGACTGCCTCTCCCCATAGCCACGCCCTGACTACCAGCCCCACTTTGTCAGCAGAGGGCCAGGACAGCAGAGATGTGAAAGGGAAAAAAAGGAGGGACACGCACAACTGGAGTGTGTCCAGAAGAGGGTGACGAGGAAGATGTCGAATGTGCCAAGGACTTGCTCTGTGATGTCAGAGAAGTCACTCGACACCTCCTTCCCTGGCCTGAAATTCTCCTTGAGCTACAAGAGCTTGGGAATCAAAATATTGGCAGGGGCGCTGGGTGTGCCTGAGTGCCCTGGACCAACAATCCCTGCGGCCAAATAGCACGTGCCAGGCACTGTGTGTGGGCGGACACACATCACCTCACAGTCACCCTGAGGGAAAGGTGCGGTTATTAGTCCTGTCTGCAGACTGGGAAAGTGAGGCCCAGAGAGGATCAACTGCTTGCCCGAGGACACACAGAGCTAAGAATGTGGTGACCCCAGGTCACCCGTCTTCAGGGTCAGAAGCCTTAACCACTGCGTTATCCCAGTCCAGGGCTGTCTCACTCCCGGGCTGGTGACCAATGAGCTCACCCTGCCTCGAGACCCTATTTTTGCTTCCTCCTGTTGCCAGATGCCTCAACCCTGAGACTTCCTTGCATGGAAGCTTCCTGGTGACCTCAAACTGTTTCCTCTGAGGGAACTGGAGCCTGGGCACAGCTCCATGCCCATGAAGACAAAGCAGGAGCTGTCTCCAGCAGTCCTGGAGGCCTGCCCATGGAGGTCACTGAAATTTCTTTCTTTCTGGTTTCTCTTCCTCCCCTGCAGAGATGGCCTGGCGCTGCCAGCCTTGGCCACCCAGGCGCCCAGCTGGGTCCCCGCTGGAGGTGTATGCCTCACTCATTCATTCAGCAGATATATTTATTGAGCATTCTCCATTAAGAGGCCAGGCTCCAGAAAACAACCTGAACTTACCTTCCAGTCACACCACTTCTTAGCCATGTGACCTTGGGCAAGACACTCAAGGCCTGCGAGCCTTGGTTTCCGCATCCGATAAACAGGAATTATAATGAACCTCCCAAGGTAACCAGGTGGTTGAAGAAGGAAGGAGCATTTGGAAGTGCTCGGCACAGGATCTGGAGCAATGGATGAGGAGTCTGTGGCAGGTGCTGTTCTGACTATTATTGAGTAAGATTGACCCCTTCCTTGCCCTCAGGGAGCTTAGATCATTCTCACCAGCTCCCCTGGAGTGTCCTTGAAGGGGCATTTGATGTGTGCCTGGGCGGGATCATGGGCCAAGGTCTTCGTCCACTCTTGCCATGGGGACCAAGGCCTGCCTTCCGGTTCCTGCAGGAGGACCTCAGCTGACCCCAAAGTCAAAGCTGCCACCTCCTCCTTCTCCATCCTCCATTATAAACATTCTAAAATTAGCCAGCAGTTGCAGATTCCAAGAGGAGCTGGCTTCTGGGAGCTGGGAGCTTTCATCTCTGTCCCAACGAGTAATGAATGGTCAGTCTTGACCACCCCACCAACGGTCTCGCGTTTACAGCTGTTCCACCATCAAGGACACTGGGGCTAATGGCTCTGAGACGAGAGACCAACTGGAGAGCGCCAAGATGATGGATGCAGGCACCCAACGCCAGGATGCTGGCCGCCGGAATGCGTGTAAAAGGGAATGCTTAATTTGTTTAGAGCCACAATTACCTGGAGCCTGCTCCTCAGGTATGATTGAGTACAAAAAGGGTCCCAAGTGCGGTCTATGTTTAGAGGAATTATTTCAAGGGGCGCCAATCTTTGAGCTCAGCTGCTTGGATAACTTCCCTCACCCAATGATGGGGGCACCCCCTGGCTAGGTCCCGCCCACTGTGAAAGGAAACAGGGAGACTGAAAGCAGGCCCTCCGGAGGGCCTTGGAGATTGGTCTTCATCCCCCCGATCCTGCCCTGAAACATTTTTGCACCAAGCCGGCACCCTGCACACTTTTAAACAGATACCCTCCCAATTCAATGCCCCTCCCCCCAAGGTTCTGTGCACCCCACTGGAGCTAATCCGAGGAGCCAGTGGGCCACGGCACCCCTGCTGAATTACAAGGATTTCTCCTGCCAACCAAATATTTCACCCAGCTGTAGATATCATGAGGAAACGGCAAACAAAGAGAGAGATTTAATAACTGGAAATAAGACTAAGGATACAGATAGTTTAATTTTTTTTTGTATTGCATCTAATTGCAATCAACAGTAGACATCTGACACAGTGACAGCCTCAGCAAAATTGCTGCTGAGAGAACAGAATCTTTGTCTAAAAATAATCAGACATTCTGTGCACCACTGTTTGTTATAACGGTAATCGATGCTGGAGGCTTTGAATTCCATCAATTTATAGATCTGCGCCGGCCTGCCTGGCGATGGGGCGCGGTGCATGGGGGCCCGCGCCGGCGCGGGCAGTGCTGGGGCCCGGTGTGTGATTAAGATAAGCCCCGATTCCTTTCCTACATTCCTTATCAGGGTCTAATTCTCCAGCAGGTAGAGATGTTCACAACAGTTAAAGATTAGTGCAGCTTCTCAGACGCCAAATTTGAGGGTATTGATCAATAAATCAAATCAGGCCAATCAATCGCCCAATCAGGAGAGTCTAGCCAGTGCATTATTACCGGCGCCTCCAAGCCAAGGCTTTTCATGGGTTTCATCAAAACAGCCTCACCTTGGCTTCCTGCCAGCTGATGGCTTGCCTAATAGACTCCACAGCCGAGAGGGGCTCCTGCCCAGCGGAAGAGCAATAAATTTCTCATCAAACAGCCGATGGAGAAACAAGATGAACATCTGTTTTGCTGCAATGAAACTCCTGTGTTCTTCAGAATGCGCAAACCGCCTCTGACAGACCACCCCAAAGGCGGCTTCCCTGGCACGCGGCCGCCCCGCGGAATATTCCGCCGGTTATTTCAATCAGGTAATTTAAGGAGACTTTTGCATTCTTCTCTCTGCAGCTGCTGGAGCTCTGCAAAGACTATTCCGGCGCAGTCGATAATAAATGCCATCCTGGGACCCTGTAGTATGAAGGCAATTTTATGATACCCATTATGTGGCAATGTAACTTCATTAAAAGCTGTTTATTCCCTCTAAGCATTTTAAGCACTTTCCCTCACCCATAAAGGAGGAGCCGGGAGGTTATTTTTACAGAAAGGGTTCTAGGCCGTATTTCTTCCCTCAATAACATGCAGGAGCCTCACCCTCTGGCCTTCTCACTTCAGCAGCCCCCGGGGTCCCAGCAGAGAACTGTTTCTCCTAGGATCCATGCATGGGGCCACTTCAGTAGGATCCATGCATGGGGCCACTTCAGCTGCAGAGCTGACAGGTCCAGGGAGGAGCGGACCAGGAGGCCTCATTCCCATCAGACCCCGACAAGCCCTTTGTTCTAAGTCCTGTAAGACAGGGATGAAGAAAGTTTCGGAATATACCAACAGGAAAAAGGCCAGCCAAAGGCAGCATTTTCCAAACTGGGGGCCCCTTGGACCTTTCCTTTTGCATTTCTATGTTGACACTAATCCAGGGAAACTGCTCCTTGGCCTGTTGTGAAGGCCCGATTCTCTTTCACAGGAATAGCAGCTGCCGAAAGATCATTTCATAGCTCACGACTTGAATGTCATGTGTCAATCTTTCTTTGGTGGAGGTCTGCAGACTCTGGGACCGAGAGCAGCAATTCTCAAAGGTCTGCAAGATTTGTTTTCCTCCCTTTAAAAGTGTCTGTTCACGTACTGAGCTGGAAAAGTCGGGGCATTTGGACCTCCGGGGAAGCAGCAGAAGGGAAAGAAGTGGAGTGAATGCCTCTGCAGTGAAGAGCAGCCTGCGAACACCAGAAAGATCAAGAACACTGCTGGTCCCTCTGGGCCTCGGTTTCCCCACCTGCCAAGTGGGGCTGATGAGACCCAGCCCGGGGTCTGCTGTGAGGTGCGGAGATGATGCTGGGCACAGAAAAGGCCGGGCTCAGTGAGTGATGATGAGGACCCCCGAGCTTGCTGTCTGAGAGGACAAAGGACACTGAATGGCAGAGCTGGGCAAGCAGGCGGTAGGCTTGTGCCAGGGCCAGGGAGCTCTGGGGGCCAGAACTCTACCTGGGATGCAGGGGGTCTGCAAGGCAGAACGCACGAGGTGGAGGGGAATGCTTGGGGAGGATTACCCATGTCTAATGTGGTGGATTCAGAACGAGGATAGATACCACAGGCCCCCTGAAAACCACATGGCATGCGGAGCCACAGGGAACAGGGCAGTAACAGCAACAAATGGTAGTAACAGTGGTGACAACTGATGCCTGTAAGCCCAAACTGGGTGCCAGCCACTCTTCTAGCTTACTTAACCTGGTAAAATAATTATTACACCCATTACGCAGATTAGGAAGGTAAGGCCCAAAGTAGTAAAGTTAGTCTTTCCAGGCAGAATTGATCGTTTTTTGGGTGATGACTGAGTGCCAGAAACTGCTCCCTGTTCCATGCATCTTACATGCATTCTCAATTTATTTTTAAAACACCCCTCCCAGGTAGGTGTTGTTATTACCTTCATTTTACAGGTGAGGAAACCGAGGCTCCGAGGAGAGACATGATTTAAGCAGTTCAGTAGGGGTGGAGCTGGCATGAGAATCCATTCCAAAGTCCTGGACACATTTGGGGGCTGTTTGCTGGCCTCCCAGGGGCCTCGCTGGGCTCCCTGATCACTGTGATGAGGAGGGGAGTCCGTGGCCCCTCATGATCTCCTGGGTTCCACTACTGTCCCGTCCAGTCTTTCCTTTGGGTGGTCTTTGCTCAGTCTCCCTCTCAGTGTCCCCTGGCCTTACGCTGACCACTGCCCTTCCTACTGTCCTTTCCTGAGCCTTGTAAATAGCCACTGTCCTCTGGTGAGCTCCAAGACGCCACTTCTTGAAGAATGGCCCTGGGCCCCCACAGCCTCTGCATTTCCCCAGCGGAGCTCTCTCAGCACAGGCACAGGCAACCTGAAGTCACTTCGAGTGGCCCTCTCGTAGGTGTCTGTCCCAATGAACCCCAACTCTATCGTGTTCACCCCTGTATACCCAGCCACATAGCAGGTGCTTATTTTTGTTGAATGATCAAATATTTGTTGAATGATCAAAGTGTGGTCCCCTGAGGTGACGCAGTCCACATGTGGCAGAACCACAGGGTACCCAAACTCCCCATGAAGAGAACCCAGGTTCACGCCAAGTTTCTAGTGGCCTTCCCCCCAACCCCCACCAACGGTACCTCCATCAATTCAGTCCTAGTTTTCAGCCATGTTGCTGTTTTAGATGTGGAGAAAGGGCAGCTAACTCTGTGGCTTTGTGAGGGAAAAAAACCCCAGTGAAGAGTAAAGAGAGGGGACAGAGTCATCTTTCCACCCTCGAGCCAAGGCAGTTGTGGAACAAAGACGAGCCAGTCAGAGGGCCGGGCCTGTCAAACTGGGAGCAAATTATAATCCTGCCTGATCACGGGGCTGTCCACCAAAAGGACAGATCTGTGCAGGGGTCTCGCGCACGGAGAGGCCACAGTGTATTAGATTTATCATACACTCCAGCCAAGATGTGCTGCCGAGATTTCAGGGCAAGATTTATTACCCTGGCTGGTTTTTAAAATGAAAGTGAAAAGAGGATATTCTGGCAAAGCCATGGGCTGTTAATGGGGTGAGAATCACATAAAATGGATCATCTTTGAATCTCTTCCTGTGCATGCACAGAGAGACCTTTGCAAACCCCCCCCGGGGGGGGGGTTTCCAGAAAAAGAAGCTGCTTCAGGCAATGTTTTCACAATGACCTGTTGGCTGACCCTGAGTGAATTACTCTCATTCCTTGGAAGCGAAGTTCTCATTTGCAAACAACAACAATAACAGTAACATAAAACAGTAGCTATAATTTATCGGTTGGTGACTATATGCTGGACACCTTGCATGGGACAATTCTTTGAATTGTGACAACCGTTTGAGACAGTTGCTATTTTCATCCCTATTATACAGATGAGGAAACTGAGGCTCAAAGAAGTATAGTCACTCGGATAGTCTGGCAAAGTCAGAATGCTAACCTGGAGACAGCCCCAGCCAGAAACCTTCACTGACCTACTGCTCTGGGAAGTTGGCTCTACCTGCTCAAACAAAAGCTACGGGACAAACTCAGACCTCGTCATTCCTGTTCTCAAAGCGGAGATTCCAACAAGGAAGCCCCAGCCTCCTCCCAGTCCTGGGAGTGTCTGCTTTTTGTGGAGACAGAAAGAAAAATAGGCAATTTTATTTTGGTTTCTCATGATAATTGCTTTTGGTTTCTCAGGATCCCAGCAGGATGCTGGCAGGCCAGGAAGGGCAGAGACGAAAAGGATGTGAATCCTCGCACAGGCAAGGCCGCATGTGTGGCTGAAGGCGCTCAGGGTGCGGAGGACCTCAAACTGTAGAAGAGTGAGTCTCCGCTGGGGGTGATTTTGCCCCCTGGGGACATTTTGGTAATGTCTACAGATACTTTTGAAATTGTCACATGCTACTAGCACCTAGTGGGCAGAAGCCAGGGATGTTGCTAAACACCTTACAATGCACAAGACAGCCCCCCACTGTAAAGGATCATTCGGTCCATTGTGTCGACAGCGTGCATGGTTGAGAGACCCAGATCTGCAAAGAGCTGGGGACATTCGGCCTGGAGTAGAGAAGACTTGGGAGGGACAATCTGTACATACTTGAAGAATGGGGGAGGAGCTCAGAGCTGTGTGGGCAAAGAAAGTTACACACACACAGGTTTCAGGTCAACATCAGGAAGGCAGCCTTGAGGATCAGAAGTGAGTTCCCCTGTCCCCAAAGGTGTCCACGCATAAACTGGCCAGCTGGTGGGCTCTGCATGAGGGAAATAAAGCCTGCAACAAGGGGCTGGACACAATGACCTTTGCCTGTCCAATCCTGATGCTGAATTAAAATAAAAAGCCCCCAGAAAAACAGCAATGCAGTTTGAGGTTACTTCTGGAACTTTCCATGGATTATCCCATTTCACCCTGCTGGAGGCTCAGAGAGGTAAACTCACTTGCCTGACATCACAAAGGTCACAAGGGGTGGGAGGAGGAAGTGAGGGTTGGAATTATGAAGATACCCCTCAAACTCAGCAATCCTCCTGAAGATAAAGCACAGCCCCCATCCCGGTCCATCGCTGCTCTGATTGAGAATCGGTTAGGACACTTGGACCCCACCAACATGTGAGACCTAAGTTCAGCAGTTCAGCCCCCTCATGTGAAGGACACAAAAACATGTTCATACGTTGCCCAGCCCCCCACTTGTTTTTTTAAAAACAAAAACATTGCTGCCAGCAGTGAAAAGACATTGTCCCCAGCGCACACTTTAATTGATGTCCCTGACCATTCAGGAATACGGATGAAAGAAAACTCACTTTATTAATAGGCCCTCATGCTAATTAGCACAATTTATTGTCAGAGAGGCGGCCCCTGCCTTCTGTAAACGTTACAAGTGGGGACAAAAAACTTTTGTCGTGAACCCGAGATGGTGTCGCTGTGTGACCAAGACAGCTGAGCCTGCCACAAAGAGATGGGAAAAGCACGAGGCTTAAAGAGGCTGCACCGAGGCAGTGAATTTCACTTTATAAATTTATGCCATAACCTGACCATTTCTCAGTGATAAGGAAGCCGTGAATTTAAATGTTGGCCATCTCTGCGTGAAAACGTGCATTTTTCGCCACTTTGAGAAAGTCTCCCTAATGACGGAGCAGCTTTGTTGAAAAGTCCAAAAACATGTGGGCGGGGGTGGGGGGGGGAGTAGGGTGGGGAGCTGGGGGGAAAAAAATCTTAAATGTTTAATATTCAATAAATGTGTCAATTTTACATACAGAGGCAAATGGGTCTTTATTGAGGAATTGGTAAATTTCCTCCGAGAAAAGTAAGTGCATTTTAGCCTTCAAGGAGTCCCAGCTGAATAGAAATGGAATGTGATTTGTGATAAAACTCAGCTGCTCTATAAAAGACGTTAAATAAATGTTGCTGTTTCACCAGGGATATACAAAATTGATTGCATTATAGACTGATTCTAAGATGCTGCATCCCTGTACGGCCTCCTCATCAGCTGCCGTGTGTGTGGGAAGCTGCTTTCAGAGACAATTTAGACTTCGTCACAGCTCCTCTTCCAAAGGCGGTGGCAGAATTTTCTAGAAATGCAAACTTTTCTGCCCATTCTTTGTTTTAGGCTGAAACATAGGGAACTGCTGATACTTGACCATTTTGGACTTCCAAAAAAATGACAATTTCACCTGTATCTAGATATTTCTGGGAACTGGCTTTGTCAACTTGGGGACGGCCATTGATAACACAAAGGAAAATTAATTGACTGTCGATTCCAGATGGAGGCATCACAGGTCCTTGTGTCTGCTCACCAGAGGATACCCTGGGCCTGGGTGAGAATCTTGCCTTTCCTCCAGCCCAGCTGGGTGAGTTTGGGATTACCTCCTGCCCTTTCTGAACCTCAGTTTTCCTCATCTATAAATGGGTACAACTCCACCTTTTGCTCAGGGTATCTGGAAAATCGAATGAGGTAACAGATCTGACCCTAGCTAGGAAACTGTCACATGTTCAGAACCAGGTAACAAGGGATCGGCTGTACATCCAACCAGAGGGACGCAGGTGGGCTATACAAGGTGGATAGGACACACATAGCCCTGCCCCCAAGGAACTGATAATGTCACTATGAACGTGTGAACTCTCAGGTAAGAAATCAGGTTTCAGGGATTGGAGAGTAGACCCAAATTAATTAGGCAGGCTTTCCAGAAAGTGGGTGCCTGAACTCAGACACTCTCAGACAGGTCCACGCAGCCATGCCCCCATCATCCCATTTCCCTTGTGCAGCCAGAGAGTGATTCGACATACAAATGGGATCTGACACTTTCCTGCTTACACCCTCCCCAGGCTCCCCATCCAATTCAGGTAAGCTGAACTTTCCAGCTCGCCTGGTCCGGACCCTGACCTCCCCTCCAATGCATCTTCTCCCACAGACTCCCTTACTTTGCTCTTGCCACTCTGCCCCTTTATTCTGTGCTGGGACAATGCCAGGCGCATACTAGTCCCAGGGCCTTTGCACGTGCACCTGGAAGCCCTCTCCTTCCGGTCCTTGGCCCGGTTTGGTGGTTCCCAAAGTGCGGTCCTTGGACCAGCAGCAGCAGCGTCACCTGAAAACTTGTAAGGAATGTAAATTCTTAGACCTGTTCCAGGCCTGCTGAATCAGAAACTCCGGGGAGGGTGCCCAGCAATATTTTTAACAAGCCCTTCAGGTAATTCTAATGTACATTCAAGTCTGAGAACCATCGGTCTGGCTCAGTCCCACCCCCCGTCAAGTTTCAGCTTACAAACTGCTTCCACAAGACCAGCACCCCAAGACAAGGCCAGGTTCTGAGTGTTGTGGGCCCATACTCTACCTCCTCATTTCTGCGAAGCATTACTGCAACTGTGATGTAATAATTGTTACATGTCTGTGTCTCTTGTTGACTAGACTGAAGCCCCATCACAGGTACCAATGTGCCCCAGCACCGAATTAATTATACCCAGTAAAGAATATGTGCCCAGTAACTGTGTGTTGGATGAGCAAATGACTGAACACAGAACAAATAAATGAGCCTTGGAAGGATGGCAGATGTTCATAAAGAAAGTACCCCCCTGGGCCCTGGCTGGTGTAGCTCAGTGGATTGAGCACGGGCCTGCGAACCAAAGGATCGTTGTTCGATTCCCAGTCAGGGCACATGCCTGGGTTGCCAGGCCAGTTCCCGGCAGGGGACATACAAGAGGCAACCGCACATTGATGTTTCTCTCCCTCTCTCCTTCCCTTCCCCTCTAAAGATAAATAAATAATATAAATAAATAAATAATAAAAATAAATAAGTAAAATATTAAAAAAGAAAAAAAAGAAAAAAAGAAAGTACCCCCCTGGGCCCTGGCAGGGTAGCTCAGTTGGTCAGAGCACCATCCCAAAATGCCAAGGTAGCAGGTTTGATCCCCAGTCAGGGTACATGCAAGAATCAACCAATGAATGCCTAATAAGGAGAACGACAAACATCGATGTTTCTCTCTCTCAATCTCTTCAATAAATTACAAAAACAAAGAAAGAACGTGTTCCCTAGAATCCTGTTCTCCATCCACCAATCCATAGAGCATCCCTGTCCAATTTTCCAAGTATCTCCCCAATCAGATCAGAAGCCAATCACAGTGGTGCGTGGAAATGACCATCAAATTAGAAAGAAAGAAAAAGGCAAACCAGCAGAGTAGAGAATCCCATCTAGTGGGTGAACTAAACCTGAACGTCCCCCAAACCTCTCCTCCCCCAAGAGCGACTGGCTGCGCAGAAAGCTTCCAAACAAAAACCTGCAGACTGACAAAATCGTGAGGAGGAGACCTGCCAGTCAGCTCGGAAGACCCCGGCCCCACAGCCTCCGCATCTTCTGCCTGAGAGACCGCGTCTGCACTAAGCCCGAGTGTATTGGAAGCTTCTTGATGTTCCATGGCAGTTTGCTCTGCTCTTAGAGCTAAAGCTGGAAGGAAATCATTTCCTTTCCTATAACTCAGAGCAATTACAGTCTCTAAACGCGGACATCTGGCTCGCTGCTGCTCTCCTTACTTACGTTTTCCAAACGGTATCAGTTCTGGGAAGATCAATTATTACTGAAAAGTCGAGAAACGCTCACCGGTTATTTGCATTGATTTGGTTGACAAGACACAGGTTCCTTGTGAACTACGGATGTCCGTGGGGGGGACAGGGAGAAGAAAAACGCAAGACTCCAGGACGGCTCAGGCCTCCATCACTGCGGGGAGCAGAGGGGGTGGAACGCACTGCCCAGGACGGGGATGTGGCGCTGTCCTCCTGCAGCCCCCCAAACAAGGCTGTTTCCATAAAGACAAATGGGCAGCTGGCACCGGCCAGCGCCACAAGCAGCCGAGACGGCATAATTGGCCTGTTACCGCATCATCTTTAATCAATAGGATCTGGAGTTTCCACAGTTTGTACGGCCCAAATCTCCCTGGCAGCCAAGAACCAGCAGGTTGTTAAAAGGCCCGATAGTTCTGCCTTGCTAATGGGTGGCTTGTTCCCTCAGCCCTGCTGATTTTTAAAATAAACCTAAATCCAATAATTGTTTAATGTTTATTTTTATTTAGTTCTGGTTCAGATGCTCTGCGTCTCTCTGACAGAAATTGATATCTGGCTCGTGGTGAGCTTTATTAACACACACACTCACCCATTTGCCACATGCCCGTTGGGAAGTGGTCTCTTTATCTGGCCTGGCTGAGGCGTGGGCCCACACACCCAGAGTGAGAGACGGCCAGAAGGGCACGTTTGCCAAGTTCTGCTTTCTCCTGGCTCCTTTCCAGGGATGTGGAGGGGGACCCTGCTAACTTTTCACGGGGGAGCCGTGTTCTTCACTTGGGCAGCAGTCAAAGGCAACGTCTGGCCCCTCTCTGCCTGTGGCCTGTGTCTCGGCAAACAGCTCTGGCTTCTTCAGTGTCCCTGTGGCCAGATGCTGGGATGACGTGCCAGAGAGGGCACGTGTGCCTTTCCTGTGTGTGTTCGCAATAAACAGGTGCTGTGCTCCGGAGACCCACAGAGCCACTTGGCCACCTGCGTACGACGGCAACACAGGCCGAGGCTTCCCTGCACACCCTGGGGACCAGGAGACAAGCTGCTGGTACTGGCTGGCGGGAGACCCACCCCAGCCTCACACAAGAAGCCCCTCTTGTCATTACTTATGTCACATCTCAGACAAGCAGGGGAGATGCTGAGTATAGAGGTGAGGTTTTGGTGCTGGGCCTCCTTTAAGCTCAGCAGTGTCGCACTCTTAAGAAGTGCCACTCGTTTCGCTAAGAGGTTCAGGAGTTTGCTCCCAAAATCACCGCAAACTGATAACCTGAAAATTGAGCTAGCCAGAATCAAGGCACACGCAAGGGTGGACTGGAGACTTTCATCCCACACCCTGCACTGTGTCCATCGAGCCGGGGGCAGCCCCACCTTCACATCATCTTCCCCTCCCACTGAATCAGCCGTTGATACCTGAGAGGGCGCCGTGGAGTATCACCAGCATCCGTTCCCTCCTCCTGGTGCCTAAGTCATCAGCTGGTTCAGACGCTCCCTGGCCTCTCCCTGCCTCTTCCCCCGATTCCCAGACCTCCACAGGAGTCACCGATCCCAGACCCAGACACAGGCCTGTCCCGTCACTCCACCCAGGCTTCCTCCTGCTTCCTGGGAGATGCCCAAATTACTCCTATGGCATTTATGCTTCTTCCTATTCCTGCCCCCTCCACCTTGGCCTCCCCACCACATGGGGCTGGAGGTCTAGGACCCAGAGACTGAGTTGGGGCAATGTGCTGCTGTTTTCATCTTTCCAACACACTAAAGAAACAAAAGAGGAAATGATGTTGAAGTTCCTCCTTACGCTGGAGAAAGGGAAGACTGGAATCATAAGGCAGTTTCCCCAGAGGGCACAAGAGGAATTTTGAAAAGAACCCAGGTCTTATCAAAAGAGCTGAGTTTGCACCTAGCTTTAGCCACTTGCTAGCTGTGTCCTGGGCAAGTCACCCTATCGTTTGATCCTTATGGTGGCTTGCCCTGGGAGGCCTGGGGTGATACACAGGTGCAACTCCTCACCATTGTGGGGATGTTATTATGGGCATCCCCATTGCTAACAGTGGTCAGTTCAAGTTCTATCCCCGTAACACCCCCCCTCCATTGGGGCATCCCAACAGCAGACCGTGTTTAAAAGCATACCTCTACTTTCCTCATAGGGCACGTGGGTGGGTCATTCTGTGCTCCCGGGCCCTGTGGGCCACGCCGCCTGCCACCGGCCACGCCAGCGGAAGCACGTTTCTGTGTGGAACCCACTCTCTAATAATTGTCCCAACACATACAACAAGTACTCAGGGTCTATTATCAGCTAATGAGTAAATAATATTCTGTTCTAAATCCAAAAGCACTATTAGATACCAGAGGGGGACTAATGGGGATTTTAAGACCCCTTTAATCACATATTAACATGCTGCAAAGCAGGCCGCAGAGCCCATATGCCAACAGCCCTGAGACTGGGAGGCTTCTTCCCTCTAAACAAAGAACAAAGTGGGGGGTGGGGGTGGGGAGGGAGAGCGGGCCTGCATCCTCAGGTCTGGTCAAGCAGCCAGGCCACCCCTGAGGCTGGAAGGACACCCCACAGCTGACTTGCTGTCTTTGGGTTAAATGGATGTTACTGAACCTGTTTCTCCTTTTCCGGGAGTGACAGGAAAGAGGGTGGATCAGTGTCCTGGGGCTGCTGTAACAAAGTGCCACCAACTGGGGGGCTTAAAACAACAGAAATTTGTTCTCCCACAGCTCTGGAGGCTACAGATCCGAAATCAAGGAGTTGGCAGGGCCCTGCTCCCTCCAAAGGCTCCAGGGGAGAACCCTCCCTCGCCCGGTCCAGCCCTGGTGGCTGCTGACAATCCTCGGCATTGCTTGGGTTGCAGCTTGTAGCTGCGTCACTCCAATCTCCACGTCCGTTGTCAGAGGACATCCCCCCCCTCCCCCGAGTATCTGCTTCTTCACGTGGTCCTCTTACAAGAACGCCAGTCAGTCGGCTTCGGGCCCACTCCAATCTGGCATGACCTCATCTTCACTAATTACGACTGCAGAGTCTCTATTTCTAAACGAGGCCACATTCCGAGGTTCTGGGTGGATGTGGACTTTTGGGAGACACGCAGTCCACAACGACGTGAAGGTTTCACTCTGAGGGACTGTAACACAAAGCTCCTGTCATCTTCCCTCCCCCTTAACCACCCACCACTGAACATTCCAGAAAAGTTCAGGCACCCGACCCAAATTCCTCCCACCAATCCATCACGTCATATTAGCAACTTAGTTTCTTATTAGCCACTTCCCATCGAATCACATTAATGTTTGCTTTCCCTAATACGATGCGAGAGTCGTCTCAGATTAGCGACTTCTCATCACATCAGCAAAAACAACTGCTAATACAGTGCCGTCCAAACGTGGCGCAGTCTGATGGAGAGAAGCTAACCCAATCTGACTCTCCCCCACCTCGGCACAGGAGTGCTGGCCTGTTGTTGAGCAAAGCAGGGACATAGTGGGACGGGTCCCCTGTGAGCAGAGCCACATGGGTCACCCTGGACAAACTGGATGAGGTTTGAGTATGGAGAAAGGTTCCCCTTAGAATGGACCAACTCAGGGGATCTCCCGTTTCCAAACACCCTCTGCGCCCATAAGGAACATTCTACCCCTGGAATCTGCAGGGGAAAGGAGACAAGGCAGAGAGAGCGCCCATCACACCTTCCGTAGCCCAGTCCTCATCGCATGAACTTTACTGGCATGACAGGGCAAGGCGGTGTTGCCAAGGTTGATTCATCAAGGATGTGTGGACACAGCAGAGTCAGGCGATGCGAGGAGCCGGTAAACTGGGTTGTTGTGCTGACAAGGCCCCGGGGTGGGGGAGGTGACGCAGCTGGTGAGAGGGAGTCACAAAGTAGTTTAAGGAAAACCCATCTCAAGCCAGCTCTGAACTCACTGGGGTTCAAATATATCACTGTCACATCCTAGCTGGGTGAACTTGGGCATGCAGTTTAATCTCTCTGGGCCAGTTTCATCCTCTGTAAAATGGGGAAACCTACCCCCATAGGACCTACCGATGGAGTTGTTATGAGGAATAAATGAGAGAAGAACAGAAAACACTTAGAAGCTTGCACAGCACTTGGCGTGTGGTAAATCAGCCTTGAGACACAGTAATGGCCATGACTGCAAATCCCAAAGTGAGTCAAGTGCATCCCATGTTCTGAAGTAAGCTCTACTCTAGACCCTGTGCAAAAACAAAGTTGAGTATGGTACAGTCCCTCTCGGGGAGTCATGATGCACAGTCGGGAGGCAGGGGTCATATCACAAGAGATCTCCAGGCCAAGCCAAGGAGTCTGAACTTTGTCTTGAGACAAATTGGGAGCTGTGGAAGCCAAAGCCCCCAAGTTTTAGTAGAGCCTGTGAGGACAGAGGCATTGCTTCTCTCGCTGCCAAACCACCTGTCATCTTACTGGTTCCTTCAGTCCTGGGAAAAAGAGCGGCCTGAGGGACAGCAAGAGACAGAGAGCCAGAGAGAGCAGTGACGAAACTGAGTATGGGTGTCTCTCGGCCAGCCTACCCGAGTGACCGGCAGAGCCCTCAGCCCATTTGAAGCTGCAAGGTTTCGGAATAACTTCCCCTGCCTCCAAACGGTGCTCCAAGTAGCAGCCAAGAGCCTGCTGCCAAGAGGCAAGTAGCCAGGATTTCCTTCCAACAGAGATATCCCTTGCCAATCAGAATGCAGCCAGCGCAGGACCCGGAAAATTGGACTGTTTGCCATCCGCCGAGCAGATGACACCGTCAGGACTCATCGGCACTACCCAGTGCGCACCCCCCACTCCCCAAAGCCTCCCAGCCAGGAGGAAGGTCCCTGCCACAAGGACCCTAACACCTGCCCCCTCCACGTGTAACCTCCATGGATCCGCATGGTGAGAGCAGGCCTCTGCAGTCAAAATGCATAGGTTCCAAGTCCAGCCCTCCACTGAGCAGCTGTGCAACCTGGGGCAAGTCCCTTGCCCTTTCTGAGTCCCCTCTGTGTCCACGCCATGGGGTGCATATCTCACAGACTTGTTAGGGGGATTAAACGAGATCGTATATGAGAAGTGCTTTCCCAGCAGCTGGTGTTTAGTCTGTGCTCAATAAATGTTTCCAGTATCTCGAAGATGCTTCATCTACCTAGAACTCTGCTGACAATACCAGCTACCCAGAATTGGGGCCGGGGACCGGAGGGTTAGCAGAAAAGGCCTCTAAGTAGTTAAAATGAATGTCAGAACCAACACACAAAGTCCAATCATGATAAACACTGTATACAATATTAGTAATATTATAGTCCTATAATTAATATAATGGCAATACAGTAATCAGTAACCACCACCCCCCAACACTGGGCCTGACAATCCAAACACATCTTGTGATTTAACCAGCGGTGTGCTGGTAAATGCTTAATAAGCAGGTCTCTGGAGAAAAAGAAAGTTCTGACGTGCACCATTTCCATGGTGCATACCCCCCACCGCCATCAACTTCGAGCTCCCACTGTGATGTCACTGCACCTGGAGTTAAGGAGCAAGGCTGTCAGCTCTGGTCGCCACTGCATTCACCTTCCCATGTCCCTGCGATGTCAGCGCTCCTCTAGGTCCGCTGTCCAGACGAAGATGGCGAGGCTCAGAGACACCTGCCCCCTTGCCCCAAGGTGGCACAGCGAGGAAGCTGCAGCAGTGCCATGCTTTGAATCCAGGCCTGTGCGGGTGTCAAAGCTCACACTCTGCTCTCGGCCCAGATTTTCCCCATTAGCAAGCAATATGGACTTTCTTTCCTCCTCCCCAAGCCCTGGCATTTTCCGAGCCCACTTCTGTTCACTCTCTGTCCGGGGGCCACTTTCTCAGCAAGGTCACTCTGGTTTGGCTCTGCAGACCCTCGATGGTCCCATTTGCTATGACTTTGGTGACCTTCCCACTTCTCTTTTCCCAGGCAGTTGAGGCACGCACCTCCCTACTCCAGACAGCTGGAACCCCACATTTTCCTGATAAAACAGCTGACAGGCCCACACCCGCTATGTCTCTACCTCTGTAAGTAGCACCTCATGATGCAGGGGCCCTACTGGCAGCCTCTACACGCCCTCTTGGCTTCTTCAACCCTAATGTGCACAAGAATTACTCAGCGTCTGGTCGGAGCATGGATTCTGATTCTGGGGGCCCCACACGGGGCGGGCGCCAGCACCTCAACAGGCATGGGGGTGACACTGATACTAACGGTGTGTGGGGGACCACACTTAAAGTAGCGATGGTCTCAATTACAAACATCCAAACCCCCAAATTGCTCGTGGGATCCCTCACATTCATTCCTGTGTGTGTCAAGTTTCTATAAACCCCAAAGCAACAGCAGCCCGACTGCCAACCACAAACACCTTGGCATCAGCCCCGATCCCTGCGGTTCCCTCACGGTTAATTTCTGTGATTGTCTTTGGCTTATTCTAACTTGTATTCAACAAACACCAAATGCCCACTCAATACCAGGCTCAGGCTGCTGCTGGGAATAAGAAAAGACCCAGTCCCTGCCGCAGAGAGCAGACGGTTTCTTTTACTGGACAGAAAATGCCTAGAGGGTTTGTGAGCTTGGTTTGCAGGTAGCAATAACAGTAAACATGAAGGTAGTGCTTACTGAGTGCTTTATAAATGTTAACTTTATAACCCACCCAGTGCAGTAGGTCTGATGATTAACTCCATTTTGTAGAAGACAGAACTAAGGTTCACGGAATTGAAGAAGTCACCTACCTGCTCAAAAGTCATACACACTTGAAAAAGAAACTATTTAAACCCCTACAGGAAAAGAAAGTGTGGCATGTGTTTATATGCTGGGGACTAAGAAATGCTCTTGGGTAGTATCATGAACTTGACCCCATGAAGGCAGGGGTGGGTATGAGCACCAGACAGAAGGGGGCAAGTGGCTCTAGCTGACGTGAACAGGGAGGAGGCTAACATCATTTAGCACTCTTAGTTGCAAGCATCAGAATCCCAACTGAAAGTGGCTTAGCCATAAAAGGTAAACCACTGCTCATTTATCTTAACAGTGTAAGAGGAGCTTCAGGCATGGCTGGATTCAGCAGCTCAAACAGTACTGAGAGTTTGCTTTCTCCCTTTCGACTCTGCTTCCCTCTGACCTGTCCTTGCTCGCTCTCACCACGGCTGTCTCCCCCAGTAATCTGGGGAAAATGGCCGCTGGCAGCCCCAGGGTCACACTCTCCCAGAAGAGAAGGACTTTTCTCCCTCCGGGTTCATGTAAAAGACATAGGGAAGTTTTATTGGAACACAACCACGTTCATTCATATACGTACTGTCCACAGCTGCTTTCCTGTTACAACAGCAGGGCTTGAGTACTTACAACAGAGACCATGTGGCCTGTCAAGCATAAAATGTTTGCTATCTGGCCATTTTCAGAAAAACCTATTTTAGACAGCAATAACAGCAGTAGTAACACTTAGCTAAACTAACGTGCGCTGGGCACACACTGTATGTCAGATGCAGTGTTGGGCACTCGTTTGCTTCTTACACCAACGTTATGAGGTGGGGAAACTGAGGAGTGGAGAGGTTAAGTGCAGTCACGCTCAACGTCAGGCAGCCACCAGCACAGACGGAACTCAAATTCAGTAGCCTGACCCCAAATCCCATACCCATAACAGCTCTGCTAACCAAACAAGGGTCTTCAGGAAGGTTCAGTAGGTAAGTTTCTAAATCAGTGTGTGATTTTCCAAGGACCGGTTCAAGAAATACACGAACGCACACACGTGCATTGGCGGAAGCAAGGAGTGAATCCTACACAGCTCCCTCTGCTATGGAGGGGTTCAGTGCTGTCTGTCAATGCTCAGGAACTAACCAAGGCTGCCTGTCCCAGAAGTGGGGCCTTACTGCCATTTGAGCCCAACATGAGCACCACCTCTAGGCACCAGCTCTAGTGATAAACCTGCCTCTCAGAACTGGCTCTCTCCAGTTCTGGCCACAGGACTCCAAGAAGCCCATTAACCTCTGATGTTTCTCAATTTCAAAAGCCTTGCCTAGGAAGTTGCTGGACAGCCCCAAAGATAGGGTCCCATCTCCTGCCCTTGGCAAGTCACTGAAAGGACAGACTTTTATTGCCAATGGAGGGAGGCAGGGGTTGGTGGTCAGAAGCATGCCTACATCAAAAAGGGAATCAGGGCTTCCCACATGCCTGGGTTCAAATCCTGATGCTGCAACTTAACCAGCTTTGTGACCCTGAGCAAGGCATTTCTTCTCTGAGCCTCAGTTTTCCTGTCTGTAAAATGGGTGTATTGGCAACACCCCTATGAAGGGTAGCTGTAACTTTAAGGGACAACATACAGCAAGTGTTTGGCATAGAATGTGAAAACTAAGAGAACAGGGCTTTGTAGTCAGAATGGCCTGGACTTGAACCCAGTCTATACTCCACTGCTGTGCCACCGCTGCTTCGCTGTGCCTCACTCTCATCTGTACAATGGGGATTGTTGTAAAACCTGCTTCATGGGTTGCTGTGAGGATTAACTGAGCCTGTGGGTGGTCAGGGCCAACACAGTAAAATGCTCAACAATTTTAGCTTTTGAGATTACCACCAACCAAGGCATGCAAGAGATGATGCTCTCAGCAATGCAATTTCTGAGCTAAAGGTGACACGAGCTGGCCTCGGGCAGAGTGTCCCAGCAAGCCAGCCCTGCAGACACCCAAACTCCACACATCCCCCTGCCACCGTGGTCTGGGCTGGGTCCCCAGGAGACATTCTCCTAATGGGTCTCTGACACTAGTGCTCAGAGCTGTGCTGGGGCAACTGACGGGGGCCCTCAGTGCTCCAGCTCAGGGACTCAGAGCCACATCAATAGACATGGCCGGGACCTCTGGGGGTCTTGCTCAGGTCTCACCCTCAGCCCGCAAGACGGTGAGCTCCACTTACACACCCACTGCAGACCTGACATTCCCTCTGTGAGGTCACAGTCACCTCAGATTTCCCGGGGTCAACAGGGAGCCCTGGGCCTCCGCCTGCTGGCGAGCTTTGCTCCCAGCATCTGCCCCATCCAGGGAAGCAGCGCTACATCTACCCGGATGCTCCGGCCAGGAGCCTGGGAGGCATTTCCACTTTCCGTTCCACCACATTAAGCCATCCACCAGCTAGCACCATTGGCTCCACGGCTAGGGAAGCCCAAGCTGTCCTCCGCCACCACTCAGCCTCCTCCGGGCCCCCTGTGATGCTGTTTCACAGGGACCCCAACAACGCTGGAGGAGAGCATCGCTCCTCTCCTTGCCCTCCATCGGCTCCCTGGGCACTGAGTTGAGCACTTGGACCCCTTTGTGCGGCCAGTGGGGCCTGCATGGCTGGGCGCCACCATGCTCTCCACCTGCCTCTCCCCGCCCCACCACTCTCTCGGGAGCTCAGACCCCAGAGCGACCCTACCAAGATAGGCCACATGAGTGTGCTGGTCCAGACTCACACTCACAGAGGCAAAGAAGCACGCACCCCGATACACAGAGATGGCAACACATGCATCCAAACACACCCTGCACTATACAGGTGCACACACACCTCGCACAGGGATGCCTGCCTCTTTCTGTGGATGACTCCTCAGCCTTCGAGGTCCATTTACTATCCCCTCCCCCACCTGCTGCTCCACCATAGCACACTGCTGATTTTCTTTGTAGGGTTGTGACCCTATTTGTTTATATGCTTCACATCCACCTTCCCAGCCTCCTCCTGGCCGTCTGTGCCTGGGACATTTTCCTGTGTTCATCGCTGTATTCCCAGCATCCAGCATCCAGTTAGATGCTTAATATCATAGGAAAAAAGATATCCCCATTCTATTTTAAAAGGGGGGCTACACCTGCATGCTTGTCGATGGGTTAAAAGGTGCTGGACCGACAAAGAACTGAGGAAGAGCCGGGACAGGGCTGGACGGTCAGGAAACTGACTGTTCGTCCCACACTCATCTTTCCTGTCTGTTTTTCAAAACTACGCATTTATTGCTTACAGAATAATGCACCTTTAAAAAGTAGTATTTTAAAATGGGCTACCCCAACACTTCTCCAAGCCAGCCCAGCACCCTGGCAGGAGATGCCAGGTTGGGCTCCCAGGTGGATGCTGTCAACACCTGGGTTCTGGATGGCGGTGGGGGGGGGGGGGCGGGGAGTGCCGAACACCAGCTGGGTCTGAGGACTGGGGCTCTGCACGGCCCTTCCCAGGAGTGAGGGGAAGGGTCCTGGGTGTGAGCCTCACACAGGCCTCATTTCCTGTGCCTTCTATCCTTGTGGCCAGCCTGTCTGTCAGTGAAGGAAATTGTGTTTGTCCGGGGCTGGGTGTTCCCAAAGCACGTGGCTCGCTGTGAGAACCGAGGTGCAAGGGCGGAGATCGCAGTTTATTGTTTGACAGTTTTTTATAGACTCTTCCCAGAAATGGAAGCTGAGCATACTGGCCTATAATCCCAAAGTCCATCCTCACACCTTTTTTAAAAAATAGAAAGTTACACATTACACAGCTAGCCCTGTTCTGGGTCATAATCTCACAATATTTCCCTTATCTTGAAGGAATCAAAAAAGGAGTAACAAGATTCACCAGCCCCATGCCACATGCTCTGCTGGGTGCTCCAGGCATCCCAAGTGGCTGTTCCCTCCCGAAGTCCAGGCTGTCTTTCCCCGTGGCCTAATCACACGACGGGCTTTCTCCAACTGTCTGCACACAGCCAATCCTCTTAGAGAAGATAAGGGCTTATAGAAAAAAAACCCAAAGGTGCTTCCACTAGTTGGTCATTTGCTATTACACACCCCTGCCCCCACCTCTGCCCTGCTGGGTCCTTCCTGTCGCTGGAGTGGGGAGAAGAGGGGATTGTCTCTGATCCTCTGTTTTCACCTGACATAATTGAAAACTGGTTTTCCATTAACCTGCTCCATCGATGGCTGTCTGCCTTGCCTCTCTTCTGGGAACCTTCCTGACTCTGCCTCTTGGGAATCATGCTGGCCCTTTGCGCATCTCTCTAGGGGATTTGGTCTAATTTCTATGTCTTCTGAGGGTCCCATTGGCCTTACTGATCCCTGGACAATGTCTCGTTAAGACAATGTGGCATCTCACACCCCCTCCCCATCGTGTCTCCGTGAAGAGATGGTGGATACTCTCCTTCAAACGCACCTACCTCATGGAATATCTGTAGCTGTTGCAAAAGCCACAAATTACTATCTGTGAGTGACTCTTCACCCTCCCCAACTCCCTCTATTAGCTTAAAAGTTACTTACAAGGCAGAGATGGCAAATATACAGCATGCATGTGTGCGGCCACTGCCACCTACTCATGGCAGACATTACTAATAGATCTCCCACTCCTGCCCTACAATCCAACCCACCGATGAATTCAGTTAGACCCACACAGTAAATCTCAAATCAAGTAATTCTTACCCATCTTCCATCTGCCACCATTCTTTACTCAGACACCTACAATCACCTTGAACTGTATCTTCTAACTTCTCCTCCTGTCTCCTTTCCCAGAGTGTTTTCTTTCTTTTTTTTAAAGCTTCAATCTTTTGAACGTAAACCAGATCCTAGCACTTCCCTATTGAAAATCCTCCAATAGCTTTCCACTGCAATTAGAACAGGACACCAGCTCTATCTGTGGCCAGGCCCTGCGCGAGCCGCCTTGCCTTGTTGGTCTCTACTGTCAGCCTCTCCCAACGAGAATGCAAATTCCTTTATGGGAGGGGTTTTGGCCACCCAGTTCAGGAGCCCCAGTGCCTAGAGCTGTACCTGGCACTTCAAATGCTTGTTGATTGAATGAGATTCATTTGCTGAGCCAAAATGTGATCTGAGAATCCTTCTCAAGGTGGTAGCCCAGGAATCTACAACTGAGTTCTTGAGCTGGCATGCCAGATGCAACTTACTTTCAAAGCCTGTCTGGGAGGGTCTACACACCTCTAATTATTTGGGAATGAGCGCACAAGTAAATCATTTTAGCCCTCCCAACCGACTTTCGTTCTATGTCTATGAAGAAAATGTTTTAGTGGAAAAATGGTTTGCTAGGGTTGAGCTTTGAGCCCAACAGGGCTGGGGACAGGGTCCCTCAGCGCTGGGCATCTGCCAGCCCCCACCCTGGCGACTCTGTGAGGAGCTGCGTCCATGTTGAACCAAAGCATCAGCGAGGCTGCACCGCAGAAGGAGACGCTCAGGAAAGTCAGGCCACGCGCTGCCGCCGCCATAGGACATTACCCTTCACAACTCGCTGACTCATCAAGATGGCTGGAAACCAGTTCTAGAAAATCTAAACTCTGGAAAGCCCCGGATTCTCAGAACTGGAAGGCAGACAGAAAACCTTTCCACACCGGGAGCCCAAGGGGTTGGGGAGGGCTCTGGGTTCACCGACTGCTTTCCCTGTCCAGGGACATCTGGGAGCAAAAGGTGAATATTTCTGTTGCGTTTGCCAGGTTTCTTGGGGAACAGGGATGATGGCAGAAGGAAAAGGAGATGGAGGGAGAGAAGAGTAATTAGTGCTATTAATTACATCTCAACCACAGCCTATGTTTCTGCCCCGGGATTAAAGAAACATTCATTTGGAATGACTATTAAGTTCTTAGATTCAATGCTTCACAAATCAGGTCGGTGGAATGAAAATTCTTTCCCTGTAGGGACCAGGAGGCCGAGAGCAAAGAATTTCTACCCAGGTTGCTGCGGCTCAGCTGGAAAGCCAGGGCTTGTGAGCCAGGGTGGAAGACGGTTCCCTTGTTATTGTTTCTGGCTGTTTTTGTTTTTGTTTTTTTTTTAAGCTGCTTCAGGCAGGCACATGTTCCAAATGTATAATCTAATGTGCTATAAAAGTCACTAATGTGATTATACTTTTATATCATATTAGAGAAAATGAATACTAATTCAATACCAAACACTAATTCAGTAGAACCCCAAATTGCTGAGAGGCTGCAAAACATTTACTGTGCTGAACTCTCCAGCTGGTGTCTGAGAGTGTGGCGATGTTTTCAGGAGTCGGTGGATCCGATCTGGTGGACTGGGTAGTCAGAGATGTTGGGGTCTGTCATCTCCCCTGTGACGGACAGATGCTCAGGTGGGTCCTCCCAGGGAACATACATCCTGTCCTCTTACGAGGGACTTCTCAATGCTCAAAAGAATTTTTCGAAACACAAGGACTACAAATCCTTTGGGATTTTAAAGCTAAGCATGTAGTTCAATAGGACAGTGTTGGCAGATCCGAGTCAAGGTTGGGAACAGCTTCTTGGAAGGCAGACCGTGGAGAACTGCGCTAAGAAGTTAATATTGGTGGCCCACATTTACTGAGCATTGACTACGAGGCGGTGCCTGGCGGATGCTTTCCTTCCATTCGTTCACTTAGCCCTCAAGAGGACCCTGTGAAGCAGAGCCTTTATTTACGCCTGTTTGACGGAGGAGGAAAATGGAGGCTCAGAGAGGTGAAGTGGTTCGTTCAAGGTCACACAACCTGTTGAGAAACGGAGCTGGGAAGCCAGGCCAAGCTATCTGGATACAGAGCTGAATTCTTTATCATTCAACTTAGCTGCTACCTAGGTAAGGAGTTGGGTCTGTTTACAGACAACTACACTCTAACTGCATTATTTCATATTAGTCTTAAGGCAAGTCTTGGGCAGATTTGCTGTCATTCACATTATACAGATGAACGACCTGAGGTTCAAAAAATTGACCTAACTTGCTCAACGTCACATACTACTTAGGAAGTGATAGAGCCAGGACTCGAACTCAAGGCTGCCTGGCTCCAAAGTCAGGGCTGGTAACCACTGTACTACACAACCTCCCAAGTCCCCCAAACCAAGGCCGCGATCCTCAAAGGAAGGTCCCCATACCACTGCTCACCAGGCCCTCTCACTCCAGCTGCTCTATACTGTCCTGGAGACTTCTCCTCCTGCTTCTGCCCTGGAAGTCCCTGGAAGGGCAGTGTAGGTCAGCTTTGGAAACGATTCTCATTCTCTGGACTCTCTCTTGAGGGACCCCTGACTCCCAGCTCCCCCAACACCTCCATCTCATGGGCACGATGTCCCATGTTATCATCGAATGTCCCCAGCATCTCCCTACCCCAGTCAGCTGCATCCAGAAACGCAGGGCCAGAATTACGACACGTCAGTTTGCCTTCATAAATAATATTTTGCAATTTCCTCATCTGGGGGCATGGATAAATTATTCTTTTGCATCAAGGTTATGCTGATCAAAAAGGTGGCCTGGCTGGCCTTCCTTGAGAGTGGGGATAAAAAGGAGGCTCTGATTACATTAAGGCGCCAGGCAGAGGGGGGAGACGTGGGTCCAGGGCCTCTGCTTTGTGGCTGCATGACAATCAGATATCTGAAAATGCATGAACTCTGATTTTAAGGTCCTGCTGGAGAAGGGACTGACATGACAAGCAGGTCTGACTTTCACATCAGTCGTGATGGCTGACAGAAGGAGCCCTCTGATTAGAGTGCATTTAGCACTGTTTTCTTGCTCCCTTCACTGAGAGCACCTATCCTGCCCGCCACAATCACATACACACGAGCACACGCAGACAGCCACGCACACATACACACTCTCTCTCCCCACAGGGTTCGATGGGCTGAGCTGTGCCCCCCAAGTTGATATGTTGGAGTCCAAATCCCCAGGACCTGAGAATGTGCGTTATGTGGGTCTTTACAGAGGTAAACAAGTTAAAATGCGATCATTCTATCGGGCCCTAATTCGGTAAGGCTGGTGGCCTTTATAAAAAGGGGAAGTAAGACACAGTTACGCATGGGAGGGAGATGCCTTGAGAAGCTGAGGACAGCCTTCTCCTAGCCAAGGAGAGAGGCCTCAGAAACAACCCTGCTGACACCTTGCTTTTGACTCGAAGCCTCCAGAATTGTGAGGAAATAAACTTCTGTCGGTCAAGCCCCCAGCCTGCGGTACCTTGTTATGGTGGCCTAAGCCAAGGAATACAGAAGACACACATTTTTAAAGCAGGAAACAAGCTATATCAAGTGGATCCTACTGGAATGTGGCCATTACTGGCATCTGAAGCTAATTTTGTGTTCTGAATTATGTGTCTGCTTATGGTCAGTGGGGCCCCACTAGAACAGAAGCTCCATGAGGTCAGACATATCTGTCCACTGCTATAACCCCAGCAGTTAGAATAGTGACCGACTCGGAACATTAATTTGTTGAATGAGTGAGTAAGTGAGTAAATGAATGAATGCTGGAAAGAATGAGTTTGTCTTTACAAGCTGCAATTTGGAGGGACTCATCCTTCTGCCTGCAAGGGTGGTCGCCAGAGATACGTCTTAAACAGAGTGCAGTGGCCTGCCCCAGCAAAGGTACCCCTGCACCTCCGGTTGCTTTGTGAGGTGCAGAGAAGAAAAGCAAGAGAATGCTGGCCCCCTCCACCGCCATTTTCTTAGGTGCTCAATAAAATCCATCAAGTGGCTAAACAATGGCAACAGAAAGCCCAGTCCTGCATAATCACTTAGAAACGGCCAGTGAGACGCCAGACCCGATCCAAGAGCGTGTGACGTGGGAGTGGGCCCAGCCAGCCTTCTGCAGCTCGGCGGCCAGCTGAGAGACCTGCCGGTGCTCCTAGGGGAGGCCAACGGCACCAGCCCCTGCTCTGTCTGGCCGTCAGCACTGAGAGATGGTGACAGACACAGTCCACTTCTCCCCACGCACACTCAAGACACCCTCGGGCCATCAGTCTCAGCAAGATGACGCCGAGACTCAGCCTTCCCCCGCCGCCTGCCCTCCACGCATCCAGGAGGCGCCCAATTCTCACTGCCCTCCCAAATCTGGACGAAACGGCGAAACGGCGAATTCTCCCTGTCAGTGCTGTATATCACTTTGAGATATATACCATATTAGCAGAAAGAACTGAATTATATTGCATTCATGATGCAATTAAACACTTCACTAGGAATCAATGTAAAACTGATGAGGCCTGAAAGTAGTGCATATGGCTTAGAACATTATAAAACATTACCTTCACTCAAATCCTTTTCAGTAGCAATTTAAATCTTCTTACAGTTACTGCTGCCAATGGTAAACCATCTACTGATTCATAACAGTGCATGGTAACGAATGAATTTTTTTAAAAATTTATTCAACTACTAAATTACCCATGAAACCGGAATAGCTGACAGGAGTAATCTGAATTATTATTAGCTCTGCAAGTATTCTGCATTAGCCAATTTAAAACCACGGTTCTCAGGCAGGAACCAGTTAGTACAGCCGGAGTGTTAAATGACTGCAATAGTTCTTCATTTTACTGCTGCTTACATTTAAAGGTCAAGAGATAAAAATTACATATGACTCCAAACATAGGAAGGGTGTTTATCTTTTCCTACGGATCGGGTCAGTTGAAAACTTTAAAAAACATTTGAGGTGCAATTGTACGAAATCGAAGGGCTTTGGAAGATTTAGGAATCAGAAAGCCGGTGCGGGGGTGTTTCTTCCCTCCTCCCTCACCAAATCCTTGTGGTCTTGAAACTTGCTCCCCGAAATGGTCTCTCTAGTCCGTATTTTTCTTCTCTGACCTTCACATGCCCCCAGGCTTTTCTTAGAGCTCGGGCAGCTCTGGAAGGATCTCAGCGCCACAGTAGGAGGAAATCACAGGCGTGGGCGTTGCCTCCCCCACCAACCGGTCATTTGGTCCCGCTCCGCTCCGTGTCTCTGCCTGGGGCAGCAGTGAGACAGAATCTACCAGGCCCCTACTCCCTTCCCTAAACTGCCTTCCTGTCCACGCCCACCGTCTGTTGGTGCCCCGCCCCCCCCCCCCCCCCCCCCACCGCCCAAAGCCCAAGGGAAAAACTGAAGCGAGAGAAAGAAGCAGTTTTCTTCCAGAGTCCAATGTTATCAATGCATGATTGAACAGGGACCATAAAACACCAGCCTCGTTTCTTTGTGTGGCTCTGGCGAGATGGGAACACGGGTTTTGAGCTCTGGAGCAAGGAACAGCTAGGCAAGTTCAAGGCATGATTCTTTTTCTTCAAAATTTCCTTTCTTTGAGGGAAATGTTTTCCCCCTCCTGTAACCACAAAGTTAATATGTGCTCATAATTTTAAAATTCAATTGATGGAAAAGCACACACAGAAAAAGTTTGACAGTCCTATCTTTCCACTTTGCATTCAACCATCAACCAATAATGATTAAGCACCTACTGTGTGCCAGGACCCCGGGGCTACAGCTGTAAACAAAACCACTGGAACACTCTGGGGTCCACCCTTCTGGGCTCCTCTCTGTGTGTCAACTAACACGTACATGCATCTGTAGAATTTTTTCAAAAATGGGATCCCATTCTACTACTTGCTTTATTCACCCAACAAAGTGTCCTGGACACCTTTACCTGAAAGGCTACAATTCTACCGTGTGTGGAGATCATGTATCTACCCAGACCTGCACAGCCATTTTTCTGCTAATACAAACCATCTGACAAATGGCCATTATTCAGGCTACAAGTGAGGGTGTGCATAGCCTGATGTCAAAGAGAATGTTCAACGTGCTTGGGCATTTTAAGGGTGAGGGAGTGTGGAGAGTGGGGGCGCTCCTGCGGGAGGTCCTTTCACCCGGCAAAGCAAGCATCTGTGCCCCTGTACCCTTCCCTCAATGGTCTTTTGCACACAAGCTGATTTCCACGGATTGGTGCAGCTTTAAACTGGGAGCCCTCACAAGCTTATGAGCAGCAGCAGCATGAACATCTGCTATTTGCAGGCTGGCGAGTCCACCTCGGTGAGGGTAGCAGCAACTGCCCACCTCCTCTGCGCTGCCAGGTGGCCTCTGTTACACCAGTGGGTCCAACCAGGGCGATTCCACCTCCTGGGGGACAGTTCGTATGTCTGGGGACAGTTTTGGTCATCTCACTTCTGGGGGAGGGTGTGTGTTACCGGCGTCTAATGGAGACCAGGGATGCTGTAAAACACTCAACAATGCACAGGACAGCCCCCCAAACAGAGGATTACCCAGCCGCAAATGTCAATAGTATCAAGCTCGACACTGCTCTCATCGAAGGCAGCCAGTTTAGGGTGGAATGGTTGAGAGACTGGATTTTGGACAGACCTACATTCAAGGCCTAGTTCAGCCACTGGCTAGCTGGGTGACCTTGGACAAATGACTTAACTTCTCTGAACCTTGGTATTGTTTGTGTCCTTACCTACTTATTAAAAGTATCAACTCGGGGATCACATAAGATAACTTGTGTTAATTATTATTATCAGCAGTAGCAGTGATCAGTGACATTACCACCATGCATCTTGAAAAACTGAAACGCCATGCATGTTGGACGCCAACTCCCCAGTCCCAGGTAACCACCGTTCCACTTTCTGTCGCTATGAACTTGACTCCTCTAGGTGTCAACACGACTGTATGATACAGTGGAATCATACAGGTTCATCCATGTTACAGCATGTGATGGGACTTCCTTCCCTGTGAAGGCTGAATCGTATTCCGTGGTATAAACATTTTGTTTATCCATTCACTCGTCAGCGGGCACTTGGAGGCCGGCCTCTGGAGCCAGACCTCTGACCATCCCGTAGGTGGCCTTGCAGCGCCAGACCTGTTACTAACCCTCTCCGACTCTGATGAGTCTTTTGTAAAATGGGGTAACAAGAGAATTCACCTGAAACTATCCCAACTCCCTCTTCACTTACATCTGCATTTGCTTGTTAGGGTTTCCATAACAAAGTATCACAGACTGGGTGGCTTGAAAACCAGAAATTATTTTCTCACAGTTCTGGAGGCTGGAAATTGATCTCAAGGCGTCAGCAGGGTCTGCTCCTCCTCTGAGGCTGCTCCCCTAGGCTTGAACTGCGATAGACGGCCATCTTTGCCCTGGGTCTTCACACGGTCTTCCCTCTGTACACGTGTGTCCGTGTCCTAACTTCCTCTTCTTATAAGGACGCCAGCCATACTGGATTAGGGCTCAACCCAATGACCTTGTTTCAACTCAATTACCGCAAAAGTAAAAGTAACACCTATCTCTAAATACAGCCCCATTCTGAGGGACTGGGGGTTCGAACTCCCACACAGGGATTTTGAAGAGATGTAATCCAACCCAGGGCACCAGCTTCTTCTCCAGAGGCTGGAAAGCTACAGGGTCTGATTTCTCAGCCTCTCCTGCAGCTGCAAGTGGCCAGTGAGAGCTCTGGACAATGTGGTGAAGCGCAGGTACCCCTGAGGAGGGCTTTTCTTCACGAATTAAAAGGCAAAGTCCTCACTGGAAGTAAAGCTTTTGCCCTCTGCCCCCATTGGCTTTGCCTTCTTACTCCTTCCTGGCCTGCAGACATGAGACCTGGAGGAGGAACGGTCATCTTTCAGCTATGACGATGAAAGCCAAGGTGCTGAAATGGAAAGACAGAAGAATCGCCTGCCTTGAACTTTGTCACGTGAGAAAAACAAACGCCTAAGACGTCCTTCAGCAGGTGAATGGATAAATAAACTCAGGCACATCCAAACAAGGGAACATTATTCAGTGCTAAAAAGAAATGAGCTATCAAGCCATGACAAATGTGGAGGAAACTTAAATGCATGCTATAAAGTGCGAGAAGTCCATTTGAAAAGGCGACATATGTATGACCAACTACATGACATTCTGGAAAAGGCAAAACTCTGGAGATGGTGAAAAAATCGGTGGTTGTCAGGGGGTGGGGGTGTGGATGAGTGAATTCAGCAGAGCACAGAGGATTTTAGGGCAGTGAAAATGCACTGTATGGCACTGTAATGATGGGTACATGACAGCACGCACTTGTCCAACCTACAGAATGTGCGACACCAAGAGTGAGCCCTAAAGTAAACTATGGACTTTAGACAATGATGCGTCAATGTCGGTTCCTTGATTGTAACAAATGTGCCACTCTGGTGTGCGATGTCGATGTGCGAGACTGTGCATATGTGGGGTCAAAGGGCACTCTGTACATTCTGCTCAATTTTGCTGTGAACCTAAAACTGCTCTAAAAATAAAGTCTATTTAAAAACAAAACATAAACCTAATGAGTTTAAGGCTCTGTTTCCAGTTATTTGTATTCTTTACAGGAGCAGAACCTCAGAGGGACCTGGGGCCACTGGCTGGGCCCTGTAAGGACAGAGGGGGTTTGGGCAGACTAAAGGAACCCACCTGTTAAGGCACGGAAGCCAGCAGAGCCTGGCCAAACATTACATGAGAGCGCAGATCCTGTGTGGGTCCTTCTGCCCTGAAAATCAGGGGAAGGTGGGGGTGTGGTCAAGGAGATAAACACTGACGGCTCCGAAGGGCTCTTGGGAGAGCTGGAACTCCAACTCAAGGTCAGGAGGCGTGATCAAAGATGGAGACCACGCTGCCCCCAGGGCCTTCCCCCCAGCGTCAGCCTTTCCCAAGATCCTAACGGGAAGCCCTGCCTCCTTTGCCCCAGGGGAACAGAACTCCCCACAGAGAGCGCAGGACCCAGCTTGCTCCCAGGCCACTCAGCACAGGAGAAAGCTGCTTCCATGGCCCACGGTTTCCCCACATTTAGGCAGCTGGACAAATAAATACCTTTGGAGAGGCCCAAGATTTTCATCCCCACCTGCTGCCTTCCAACAGCTCCCCCCTGCTAAAGGGGAGTCAAGCTCAACCCATGGAGGTGGTGGGAAGTTAGGGCGTTCATGCGTTCATTCACTCACTCCTCTTTAGGCATGTAGGGATTCAAACTGGTCGCTGGGCCTCCAGAGGTGAACAGGATGGATGGTCACGACCTAAGGGTGTTCTCAGGGAAGCGCAGGTGAGGAAAGAGCACATGGTCTCCCCACTATGTGAGCTGTGCTTCCACAGAGTGAAGCTCAAAGGGGGCTGAGGGAGAGGCAGGGGGACGTCTGGGGGTTCTGGAAGGCTGAGACAGGGCAAATGAGGCTGTTTATTTAAGCCTCTCATGCCCAGTGGGAAACTAGTCGTCAGGAATTCAGAGTATTTGTTAAGTACCTTCTTCATCCCAAATACCATTTTAGGCATAACCAGGGGCAAAAGTGGGAGCCATTCAGTACCCCAGTCCTGGCCTTCGAGGGCCTCATGATCTAATGGGGAGGGAACATAAAGCGGTACAGGCACCAGGTAGCGGTGGATTCACACTGAGTTACAAGCCTGGGAGATACAAGAGTTCCGAGAACACAGGGCCAGCCCGGGAAGCCTTCTTGGAGGCAGCGGCCACGCTACAGCAGAACCTTACGTGCCAAGTCGGTGTGGACAAACAGCTCCATCAGGACACCAAGTAGGTATCTAGGAAAAGACGTTTTGACTAGTCACCCCCAGCCCAACTGGATGAAACCCTCAAGAAGAGGAATCACAGGAGATGGTGACAGAGAGGGAAACTGAGTCCCAGGAGTATCAGAGAACATATCTACATGCACATCCCAGGCCACCCGTGCTGGGAAGGTGGGCGCTGGACAGCTGCTTAGCACTCGCACGCACACGAATGGGGAAGAAGTCCAGCGCCGAGGTTCAGGCAGAAGTGGGCTCCAACTTGGAAAGGAGGCATTGTCTCTTTAAGTGAGCATAGCACTGTATCATCCTTTCTCTTCCTATTTTGGGTTTTATTAGCAAAGCAGTACAATGTTTATACTAGTGGGTATTACATTTGCCAGAACAATTACAGTATGACAAATGGTACATCAATGTAATCCATCAACCTCGCCAAGACAGGAATCCTTTACTCAGGACTGCCATTAATTCTGCTCTCTCGTCTCTGGGGTCCAGGGCCCACGTAGCCATGACAACACGGACGACGCCTGGTGCGAACACTAGGGCTCCATGAAGGATGGGCACCTCCTTGGTGTACTGGAATTTAACCTCTGACACCCACTTATTAGTCTACTTGGAGCAAGAAATTAGATTTTGGGGCTGAAGAAACGCATGGCACTTGAAAAGGGGTGCTTTTTCTCCATCACGTGCAGCACCTCCAAAGCAGGAGGGAGGTACACCTATGGGTTGCGTGGCCGGCCTGCCTCAGGTTGCTGGATACCATCTTTAAAGACAGGAGCAAATTAAGGCAGGGATGTGTCAAGTCTCAGCAGCAACGGCAGCTTTTACGGAAAGGGGGCGGGAACCCTGGGCACAGGGTGTAAGGACACTGAGCACTGGGAGAGAGGGAGAGGACAAGTCATTTTTATCTACACAGAAAGCCTCAGAGATGCCAAAAAAGCAAGCGCCTTTCTAGGCACATGGAGGAAAGAGGATTTGATGCACAAAGGGCTCAGATCCCTTCCCGATTCCAGCCCCAAAGGGTTGGAATATAACTTCCTGACCCTCCTTCCACCTCCTCCAGCTGCAGCTTCTCAGAGCAGCTAAATCCCCGTGGTTAAACATGCCCTCAGACGAGACTGCAGTCATCGGCTGCACATTCTCCAGGAGTTTCAGGGCTCCTTGATTCATCCCAACTGGCAAATTGCAAGCCGGGAGCGGCTTTATAAAATATGAAACGACTGCTGTCAGTTTTTCCATCAGTTCTACATATTTTGCTGTTAACAAAAGGAACCAATAACCACTTCTCATAAGGAAAAACAAGAATAAAATCAAAGGCCCCTAATGGAGACAATCTCCAAAGTGCAACAACACAAGCCCATTTCTTTCTTTCTTTTTTTTTTTCCCTTCCCTGACAAATCAATCTGGCCATGGTCCAAGGATACAGGCAGACAGACGGAGCTACCTCACCTGTTTTATTAAGCCATTACCAGAATCATTTTATTCCCATTTATAATGTTCAATACATGGTCTGAAGACTTTTCTAATATAGTAATTAGATGGAACACTAGATAGATGGATTAAATTGGGATGATATTTTATGCCATTGTACATTGCTTTACAATATTCTGCCTGGCTTCTGAGATACCAAAGTGTGAGCGTGTGCATGTATAAATGTATCCCTTTTATTCTGGATGGGAAGGCTGTACTTCGCATGTGGCTCATCTCAGCGTGAGCCTTCCCTTTTGGAAATCCGATGGAAATTTATGAATCCAGGATAGAACTCGCCAAGAAATGAATCCAACATTCTGTTCCTCTGCCCCCGAGCAAAGGTTTGCCCAAGCATCACCACTGTTGTCATGGTCACTGTAGCCAGCACTTACTGGGTGCTTACTAGGTACCAGCATGGAGCTGAGACCTTGACATGCATCAGGAGGTTACATAACTTGGGAGGTTCAAGACCACAGGCTTTGAAATTGCCCAGAGATGGGTTTAAGTCCTGGCTCTGCTATTTCCTTGCTGTGTGACCTGAGGAAGGTCACTTTGTCTAAGCCTCAGTTTTCCTCACCTGTAAAGTGGGGATAATACTGGTATCCATCTACAGAACTCTTCTTAGATGCTTACATAGTTAGATGATGCTATGGGTGGGGCTGAATAAGAAAGTAAGTGCTCAATAAATGGCAGTCATTTTTATATCATTTTGTTTAGCCCAAGGAGATGGCACTGTGCCCAGTTTCCAGATGGGGAAACCGATGCTTAGAGAAGGAAAACACTTTACCCTGATTACCGAACAGGGAAGTGGCAGGCACAGGTATCTGTGTCCAGAGTTTCTCATTTAACAACCACAAAAGATTGTCCCCTTTGAATAAAGATGGGGCACCTCTGCCAAGAAGTGTGTGTGTCTTTGCGTGTGGTAGGGGGAGGATGTTGAGCTAAGCCTTGAGCCGATAATTTGTATCTAAGATATAGATTTAAATTATAATCTTAATTCTAAAGGACTAAGAAAGAAAGGCTCAGTGGTCAACAAAAATGTCCCTTCATGTACTGTCTCTTCTCATCCCTTAAGGCGACAAACACACAAAAACGAAACCAGAGAACGAGTCCCATGGCTCCCCGCTCCCTTCGCAAGCACTGTCCCCAAGTGGAACAATAGCCATGGAAAACTAAGAGCTATGATGCCACTTTACAGAAGCTCAGAGAGGTGGCATGCCCTGCCCAAGGTCACACAGCTCTGGAGGTCACTTTAGGACTTCTGCAGCCCTGGAGTCCCATCCTGGTGTGAAAAGGGCTACAGATTCTCCCAATTCTGATTACGCAGAAAGAACCTAACCCTTGTTCCCCCAACCTCAGACGATCTCAGCCCTCCTGTGCTGTATTTAGTTGTGGCATTTTTTCCCCATTTTGTGTATGAATGGAGAACAAAAACTGGATGAAGCCTATTACTATAAAAGAGAAGGGTGCACCCAACCACAAAGCTGGAAGCTGACTGCTTTTGAAGACCTGCCTTCTCCACGGTCAGGAAAATAAAACTACCCTCTGTACACATTTTTCTATACTGAGAGGGGTTCTCAGTAACTATAACTCATTAAAGAAACCCTCAATAAGACTCCAAAAACCCCTTTGCTGCCAGCTCAATCCACGGTGCTGATGGAAAGGCGAGACATGCCTCCACGCCAACAGGCTCTGGGAGCTGCGGATCTCACTCCTCTGCCCAGGAAATCAGGCCGCTGGGTAGACTGATGCTTGGGAAGTTGTTAAGCGGGCTTGCAGCTCCCCTCAACAATTCTGCCGTCTGTCAAGTACAGTCAACACGGAAGGCCTCAACACTGGGAACATTTCTGCAAGGAGCAAGGCAGGGGGGTAGGGAGCTGAACCCAAACGGAGGTGAAAAGAACAGAGAAGTTACTAGAAATGCCAAATCCTGACATTTACTCTGGGTCAGGCCTCATGACCTCACTGCTTTGCCCAACCACTCCATTCATATGCCCATTTTACAGCTAAAAAGTGGAGTCTCAGAGACGTTAAGTGTCTTAGCCAAGGTCGCACGGCCAGTTCAGGGCAGAGCTGAAATTTGAATCCAGGTCTGTCTGATTTTAACATTGAGGACCTACGAATATGAACATCCCTTCAGTACAGTAAAGGTGGGCTCACACCTATGGTACAAAAGGCAGCTTATTGGGCGGTGTGGGGTGGGAAATGTTCTTTTAGAATCTTATCCAACTGGAAATGACCTTGGGAAGCTCAGCCCTGTGGAAGGCATGGAAAAGCCTCTGCGATGTGTATAACCATCCCTTTGTTCGTTCCTTTATATGATAGATTTTCTTATATCAGGTTTTCTTTGCCACAATATAAAAGCCTTTCAAGGCAGAGGAAGCAATCGGCTGGGTCTGAGACGAGGTGGGGAAATGGATCAGATAAAGCCAGGAGCTCCCACAGCCCTAGAAGAGCACCCTCTGAGGATCCAGGAGGCTTCACCCCAGGGCAGAGCTACGATAACAACAAACTCTGTAGCCACGACCTCGACCGCCAGCATTGCTGAACATAAAAACCCATTTCCCGAAACAACCGTTTAGGGGCTTCTTTCCTGGATCACTGGGTCTCCCAGGGAGGGGAACTTCACAGCTGCCCAGAGACCCACTGCACACACTGTTCCTTATGGAATCTGACTTTAGAGTTTCTTGCTGCGGCCAGGCCTCACTTCCTTAGAGAAATACCTTTGGCGATGACAACACTACTTCATCTAGCCTACACTTTGACTCGTAGTGGCAGGAGGGACTCTTGTGATGTTTTAGATGAGCCAACTAAGGACCAGACAAGGGGACTGACTTGCGGAGTCACACAGCAAGTGAGAGTCACACTTTTCCCCAACACGAGCACTTGCCTCTGCACCTGGAGGGCTCCAGGGGTGGGAGGAGACTCTTACATCTCAGGAGGGGCTCCACGGCACCTGGGCCCCCAACCCTAGGAATCGTCCTTGACCACCCCTCTCTCCTCTGTACACTCCATCACTGAATCCCCAACATTCTGCTTCCTAGATGTCTCCCGAATCCTGCCCTTCCGTCCCCACTATCCTCGCAGCCATGCTCACCGGGCCCTTCGTAATCTCTCACCTGGCTTGGGAGCCTGACTTCTCCTCGAGCTCCGACCCTCTAAACTCTTCTCCATGCAGCGTATCAACAAATGCTAGTTTGCATCATTGTGTCATCTGCCCTCAGAAGGTGATATCATGCCTATTTTACGGATGGGAAAATGGAGGCTCAGAGAAGGAAACACTTTTCCTGGGCTGTCGAACAAGTAAGTGGCAGGCACAGGCATCCGTGCCAAGAGGCTGCTCTCACTGAATCATGGCTCCTGCAAAGAGCCGGAGGAGGGGTGCCCCTACCAGGAAGGTGTCTAAACCCTAACTACAGTAGTCCCCCCCATCCATGGCTGCGCTCTCCATGGTTTCAGTCACCCGTGGTCAGCTGTGGTTTGAAAATGGGAAACGGGAAATTCCAGAAACAAGCAACTCGGAAGTTTTAAATTGTAGGCTGCTCTGAGTGGTGTGATGAAATCTCACACCTTTCTGCTTCATCCTACCCAGGATGTGAAGCATCCCTTCGAGCAGCATTTCCATGCTGTATATGGTACCTGCCCACAGGCACTCAGTGGCCACCACGGTTATAAGGCTGACTGTCGCAGTATCACAGTGCCTGGGTTCAAGTCACCCTTATTTTACTTCATGATGTCTCATTCACCTCACTTCATGTCTTCTAAGTAGATACATTAAATCATCTTCCATTATCACAAGAAGAGCGATTACAGTACAAAATAAGGTATTTTGAGAGGGAGACCACATTCCCATAAGTTTTATTACAATATATTGTTATAATTGTCCTACTTTATTATTAGTTACTGTTGTTAACCTCTTACTGTGCCTAATTTATGAATTAAACTTTATTACAGGTATGTATACATAGGAGTAAATGTAACACGAGTATATATAGAGTTCAGTACCATCTGCGGTTTCAGGCACCCACAGGGGTCTTGGTATGTAACCCCCAAGGATAAGGAGGAATGCTGTACCTGCTCAAAACTCAGACCGCAGTACTTCCTGCCCGAACCCGTCCGAGGCCCCTCCTGCGCCACACAGAAAGTCTGGCCCCTCACCACGACCCCATGGCTCTGCCACCTCCTTCTGCCGCTGGGCCCCTCCCTGTCCTGGCTCCAGCCCCATGGACCTGCTTTGGGCATCATTCACATCCCAGGCTCTGCCACGCAGTTGCTTTGGTCACAAATGCCACTGGCTGTTCCTCACTCCTCGACACTGCATGTCCACTCTCTGCAGCCTCCCCTAGGCTGGAGAGGCAGAAAGCGTCCCCAGCACACACCCTGCACCCTTCTGCTCCCCAGCCCTCTCCATTCTCCTCTGAGGGACTCAGACCACGCAGACCAGCAGGATCCTCCTCGGCTCTGAAGAGAGTGTCCAGCTGACAAAGAGGGATGTCACATCCACAATTTTCCCCCATCCTCCTCGTGAACAACCCAAAAGGGTGGGGCCCCTTTCATCCCCGTGACTCCCCCAGACCCCCGCCAAGGGCCCTGACTTAGGGACGCTGGCAACCTGCTAGAAATCACACAGCACAAAAGACGGGACTTGAGTCCAGGCAGGGTCCTGGTTTGGGTAGAAAGCTCCACAAGCAGAACCCAAGGTGGGCAGGGGATTCTGGTGCAGGTGAGTCACAGAGAGAAGGCGCTCGGGAGGAAGCAGAGGGGGCACGGGCAGCAGGGATGGGCAGGGATGGGAGCTGAGAGTGAGGTGGGCTCAGCAGGAGTCCAGTCTCTGCCGGATCCCAGGGGCAGCTCTGAAGGGGGGGGTCCTGCCCTGAGGGAAGGGCGCCGGGTTGTTAGCCGGTCAATGGCTGGGGGCCTCTCCCAGAGTGGGCTGGGATGGAATATCTCTTCGCAGGCAGCTCCTGGAGGCTGAGAATCCCCTGGCAGTGGGAAGCTGCTGTCCCCCTGCCTACCGCAGCAGGCAAGGGGAGTTTGGGGCCACCAACAACATCCACCGTAGATCTGTGGCCCTCCCTCTTCCTAGAATTCAGCCAAGAAAGGAGGCAGGTTGGGATTCCTTGCTTGACCAAACAGTTACAGCCATCTCCTGGGAGGGAGACCCTGGGGGCTGCTGCGGGAGCTGAGGTTCAGAAAGGTTGAGCGTTCTGACTGAGGCCACACAGCGATTCATCCCATTTACCACTGAGCCACGACCCCCTGTAATAATGAAGGGCTGACAGGCTGCCTCTCTGCTGGCCCCCCCTCCCCTCCTGCCCCCACCCATACCTTCTCCACACCCCCACGTAGCTGCACCTCCCTTTGCGGGCTCTCCAGAGCCCGGGTGCTGGATGGGAACAGTGACACCTTGTCAAATAGGCTTTTGATAAATGCAAATCTCTCTTAATTTGAATTTAATTATCAATGAAGTGAGCGACTCCCAGATCGCTTCTCCCCATCAGAAACTGGCAGATACATCTGTGCGCAGAGCGAGACTGGCATCTGCTGGTCCTCATGCCAAGCCCCTCCCACTGCCGGCCTGCCTGGCCATGGCTGCTGCTCTGGGGGAAGCGGGGGGAAGAGGAAAAGGGGGTGCGGGAGTCCCGACAGCTGGAGCCCCAACCTCTGCAGATTTCTATCGCCCAGACTACAGCCTTTCACCCGGGGGCTCAGAGAGTTTGAGACACTTGTCCAAAACCCCACAGCAGGGCAGATGACCTGACATACTCGTGGCCAGAGCTTGCTCCACTGGCCAGTGGCCACCGTCAGGAGCAGGGGATGGTGGCCCTACACCTCATTCCAGCCCTGGTCCCATGCTCATCACTAAGCAAACTCTGGGGAGAAGGTGCCAGCCAACAACGACGGGGCACTGGTGCCAGCACTGCACTACGCCTTTATTCATGCCGCTTCGTTCCACTTGCACGACACAGCCCCGTGGGGAGGGTGCCAGGGCGATCTCCACACAGGGACGTGGAAACCAAGAGGCCGGCCAGGGGACAGCCCTGGGTCTCCCAGCCCGCAGCGCAGAGCCCGGGCTCTCACCGTGAAACGCGCACGTACCTGCCGTGGGGTTGGCCCAGAGGGCGGGGGGCTGGCAGGTCTGAGCAGAGTGGCTCAAATTGTGGGCAAGAGCCAAAAAGTAGAATCTACACCTTAAAAATAGTAACACAGACAGCGCACCTACGCTGTGGCAGCCCTGACGTCAGCCTGTTACCGAGACGAGCTCACTGCCTCCTGTGAGGAGCCCCATTTTACAGATGAGCCAATGCAGGTGCCCAGAGCTGAGCACCGTGGAACCGCAGCGATTTTTAAAGTCAGGCAAAAATTATACATCTCTGTACGCAAACCGGGAAACCCAGTGAGTCAAAAATAATGATCACTCAATTTCCCACCACCACTGACAAGTGCAACAACCTCTGAAGTTTCCTTTAAAATATTCTTAAAACAAAAAAGAGGTGGCGAGGGGCAGTTAGAAGTTAGATAAGTGAGACCAGAACAGAGAGATGCTGACCGCAGCTGGTGCTGGGGGACCAGGACAAGGGGCTCATTGTGTTGTGCTCTGTATTTCTGTGGAGGTTTGAAATTTTGCACAATAAAAAGTTTTTAAAAATTTCATCTCCCAGGAACAAGTAATATTTTGGTGTCTTCCCGTCCAGACTGTTCTGTCACGGCTGAAGTCTTCGCCCAGGCCCCAAGCACACTAGCCTCCTTGCTCTTCCTTCAGTCGACAGGCACTCATTGTCCACATAATGTAAAGTTCAACATTGCAACCATTTTGAAATATTTAATTCAGTGCCATTTAGCACATTCATAATGTGGTTACAACCATCACCTCTATCTGGTTCCAGGTCATTTTCATCACCCCAAAACCCAGTAAGTACTCATTCCCCACCCACTCCCTCTTCACCCAGCCCCCGGTGACCCCCGTCTGCGCTCTTTGCCAGTGAAAGAAGCCTCCTCACCCCCAGTGAGACGGGCTTCTCCATCCCCTGTGCTAGTGTAATCAACCCTGCACTTAGAGGAAACTGGGCCAGCCTCCCCTGGAGGCAGCTGCCATTTGAGGCAAAGGACCCACCCCCTCCACGCCTCTGCTTCTAGACCTGCAACTAGACTCAAGTCCCAGCAGGCCCATAAGGTAGTATGGCCCTTGAGGAAAAACTATTTGAGTTTTCTAATTTCTGCAGATAGAAAACTTGGGAACAGATGTGGGAATGGATATTAAGGATGCAGGATAATGGTGGAAAGAACGTAAAGCTGGATCAGGCAGAGCAGACGGACATGGGCTCACTAAGCAGAGCACTGGCATTTAACATGGAAGCTCAGGGAGTTAGAAAGGACTCCAACAGGGGTTGGTTGGTTGCTTGGTTGGCTGGCTGAAACATGGACCAAAAAGCGGCTACTGTGGGCGAATTGGAAATGTGGACTTGCCTTAGTTAATGTAGAGGAAGCCATTCAAAAAGGCTTAGGGAGATGGGAATGTTAGAGTGGACTTAAAAAAAAAAGACTTTATTTGTTTTTCAGAGAGGAAGGGAGGGAGAAAGAAAGGGAGAGAAATATGAATGTGTGGTTGCCTCTCACATGCTCCCCACTGGGGACCTGGCCCGCATGCAACCCAGGCATGTGCCCTGGCTGGGAATCGAATCAGTGACCCTTCAGTTCATAGGCCGGCACTCAATCCACTGAGCCACACCAGCCAGAACTGAGTGGATTTTTTCATTTAAGACCGACACTCCCACCTGGGAGGATCCAGAAGACAGACCTTTCCCCACAACTGTGAAATAAACTCTGAGGGGCCCCGGAAGTCTTGAAAGAGCTCTGTGATGGCGGTTCTCCATAGGCCAACCTCATAGTGGGAACTGCGTTCACTGAACTGGGAATCCTAAACACAATGGGAGTAACTGGACCCCGGAAGCCAAGTGGTGATGCTCAGCCACCAAAGGCAAGGAGGGCAAGGTTATCATGACGGACAGCGGGGTCAAGGCAGCAGGCAAAACTATCTGACTCACCCAGACCTATGGTGCTAGCTAGTTGATCATTCTTAGACGTGAAACGATGGAGAGCCTACTAAATTCATGCTTGGTCTATGTAAGTTATAAGTTCTATGTCAAGTGAACAAGTCTAATCTGAACCATAAAAAGAGTGTCACAGCCACTCCATCAGTTCCCAGAGTTGAGCCAGTTCACAGGCCAAGAACCCCCTGAATGAAGGGGCGGCTGGGCCCCCTGAGGGAGGACTCTGGTGTACTACTGAAATCTTACATTGTGAAATCTGTCTCCCAGCCTTCCCAAAGGGACCTACTGCATTTTACCATAATAGGGCTCAGAGATGTCTGGCGACCCATGGACTTTTTGCTTACGTCTGCCTCACAATGAGCCCAGTGGGTCCCAGAACCCGTCTTGGGGTTATTCCCCGAATCCCGGAACACGTAATTGGAGTAAATGAACTCAGCAGTTGGCAGCGTCCCCATGCTGGCGCTCTGACCTGTGCAGGGAGGGCCAGTAGGGTGGGAAAGGCCAGTGGAGGCCACTAGACCTGCCTCTGCCTAGGAGACCAGTTAATCAAAAGCAGCCCTGCTCTCTGAAGGGACAGCAGAGACAGGTGCCATCACCAAGGACTTGAAAGATGCAGAGGGGCAATTCCCACCACATTCCCATTCAGTCTGCCTACTCGGCCTGTGCAGAACACAGATGGATCTTGGAGAATGATAGTGGATTATCATAAACTTAACCAGGCGGTGACTCCATCTGCAGCTGCTGTACCAGATGTGGCTACATTGCTTGGGCAAATTAACACACACCCTGGTACCTGGCATGCAGCTACTGACCTGGCAAATGCTTCTTTTTCTATACCTAGCAATAAGGTCCAGCAGAAGCAGTTTGCTTTTAGCTGGAAAGGCCAGCAATATACCTTCGCTATCCTACCTCGGGTCAAATCAAGCCTCCAGCCCTATGTCACAATTTAGTTCTCAGGGATCTTGATCTCCTATCCATTCCACAAGCGATCACACTGGTCCATCACAGGGATGACATCATGCTGACTGGACCCAGTGAGCAAGGAGTAGCAGCTATTCTGGACTTACTGGTAAGATCTGTGTGACAGAGGGTGGGAAATAAACCTAAAAAAATTAGGGGTCTTCTACCTCATTAAATTTCAGGGGTCCCCGTAGTACAGGTCATGTGAAGCTATCCCTTCTAAAGTGACTGGTAAGTAGCCTCATTTAGCATCATTCAAGGACTTTATTTCTTCTTCTACAGAAGGAGTTAGTAAAGTTTTGGTTTGCAGGACGATTGGATTGTTGGGTGAATTCATGACCTTGTTATTATCTGTATTTGGAGATTAAGTGCGGTTTAAAGAGAAGCATGTGAGTACCACGTTGACAAGGGCTGGATTTGTGATGGTTAATATTGGGTGTCAACTTGACTGGGCCACGGGGTGCCCAGATGTTCGGTCAAACATTGTTCTGGGTGTGTCTGTGAGATTAACACCTCAGTTGGTAGACTGAGTAAAACTGTTTGCCCTCTCTAATGTGGGTGGGCCTTGTCGAATCAGTTGAAGGCCTGTACAGAACAAAAGGCTGACCCTCTTGCTACAAGGGGACACTCCTCCTGCCCGACTGTTCAGCTGGGACATCATCATCATCATCATCCTGCTTTTGGATTTAAACTGAAACACTGGGTCTTGAGCCTGCCAGCTTTCACACTAGAACTTAACCACTGGCTCTCCTAATTCTCATGTTTTTGGACTTGGACTAGAATTACATCAATGGCTTTCCTGGGTCTCCCGCTTCTCTGGAGAATCCTGACTAATACAATTCGTAACCTGATGGCTCATTTGCCCCTTAGGTGTTTTGTTTAGTTTCTGCTGTCCCTGAGATATCACAGACTTTATACAAATATCCAAAATTCTGGTTTCTTTTTTAAAACAGGGACTATCTGAACACACTGGGCTTGCACTTCTTCCTGGCAATCATCATCTAGAGCCGGTCGCCTGGGCGTCCTTGCTCCAGTTAGCCGCAGTTTCTACCACTCACTGCAGCTTTGCATCTGCTCCACCCGCCTCGTTAATCCCACCCACTGGGAACCTGTAGGGATATGAGGGAGTATAACTCAGCCATGAAAAGGAATGAAGCACTAACGCACGTTACAACACAGATGAAGCCTGAAATCGTGACAAATGAAAGAAGCCAGGCACAGAAGGCCACTTATGAGATTCCATGTATAGGAAAAGCCCAGAATAAACAAATCCACAGAGACAGAAAGGACACTGGTGGTTGCCAGGGGCGAGGGGGAGGGGGAATGGCAAGTGACTGCTAATGGGTACGAGGTTTCCTTATGGGGTCATAAAAATGTCTTGGAACCAGACAGAGATGGAAGTTGTACACCACTCTGAATGTACTAAATGCCACTGAATTATTTTAAAATGGTTAATTTTACGTTAGGTGAATTTCACCTTGATTTTAAAAAAACAGTATCAACCAGAGCCAGGTTCAAATTCCAGTTCTGACATTTATAGCTGTGTGAGCTTTACCCCTCTGAACCTCAGTTTCCCTATCCGTACAATGGGACCAAAAACAGCACCACCTTTCATGGGTTTTATGAGGATTAAGTGAACCAAAGTATATAAAGTACATGAGCTCTGGCATATTCCAAAGTGGTGAGCGCAAGCCCTGGCCAGGCAGCTCAGTTGGTCGGAGAGTTGTCCCCAACATGCTATGCTTGTGAGTCTGATCCTCCATCAGAGTGTATACAAAAGGCAGCCAATGAATGCATAAATAAGTAGAACAAAATCGATGCCCCGCCCCCCCAAAAAAACAGTAAGTAAAAAATAAACAAAGTGGTAAATGCTAACCATCAGGGGTTGCTGAGTCTCTTCAGTTCCTTCGGGACTGGTGTCAACCAGAGGCCCGAGAGGCGCCTGGGGGCCTAGCAGGGATGGCCAGGTCTTCCAGACCCCGTGGCTACATCTAACATCCAAGGGAGAGATCAAACATTTCCTGCCTATTGAATTGAAGCAATAGCCGTTTAGCTAGCAAGAAAAAAAACTGTAAATATCAAAGCTAATGCATAACCTTCCTGGGCTTGGCTTCTGTTCCTTTCTTTAATAATTATTGTTTAAAGAAGTCTGGGATAGGGGTGGGCTGGGGGGTTGGGGCAGGTAGATGGGTGGGTCTCCCACTCCACTTCGAGTTCACTGCACGCACTGACTTGTGTCCTCCACATCAAGTATCTGCAGCCACGAGGAAGCAGCCAGTGGCTGTTTGCTCTCCCCACGTTATTTATGGCTGGTGTGAATTGGCAGGATCTCCCCCGGTGCATAACTTTTTCCTTGACTTGTTTCTTTCCAGAAGATCCCAGACTGGGGTTGGGGGGGCGGACAGCCTCGCAGACGCCAACAGAACAATCTTCTTTCAACAGCATTAATTATCTGTATGGCTTTCCATAACAACAAAAGAAAAAGTCTTGACCCCACTGCCTGCCAATATTTAAGGCACTCAGAGAGGGAAATCCTTTTATCTTTGCATCTCCCAGAGCAGTTCAGTTTGATGAAACGTCCTTCCCATACCCCACCCCCTCCCTTTTTATATTCCGAACTTTCTGGCCTGATTAATTCTTCCCAACTCTGTAAAGGGCTGTGTATACTCTTGAGTGTTGACTTGATTTTCTTCCATAAAAACATCCTCGCAAGAAATTAAAACAGCTTAGTCCATACTTGCTACAGAAGCTCCTTGTAAAGAATCTTATTCCTCAATAATAGCAGGGGGTGGGGGGTGGAATTAAAAGATTTGTAGGGGCAGACAAGGGTAGGGGGAGAGAATGTGGAAAATAGAATATGAGTTGAGAAGATTTCTTTACTTTAAATTAAAGTTAAGGATTAAAGGCATCAGGCTTTCAAGAGTTATCCTGAAAGGCTTTTTAGCAGTCCCAAGTGGACGGGCAGTAATCTTCTTTCAAATGGCTATATTTAGACCACAGAGCACTCAGGCAGCCGAACCAGAAACTTCCAGCAGGGGACTGCACGCAGCCTGGAGGATGGCATTTCGATATTAGCTGCGGAAACGGGATTTAACCACCTAAGAGCGATTTGTTTTTGAGGCACATGTAGCACTTGGAAATAGCACACATTTTAAATATCAGTGGAAGAGGTTCAGAGCCAGAGTTGTGCAAAGAGTAACCTTAAGAACTTGGGAAAGCGAGACCTCACTCCAAATGCCCCTCCATTCAAGGGGTGCCAGAGTCACACCCATAATGACACCTCTGATGTAAGCATCTATAGGTTATAACGTCTACAGATGTTTTCCAGTTGGAAAAATTATCTTAAAACCCTGCCTCTCTTAGCTGATCAATTAGTAGATAAAGAAGGAGGAATTATTTATAGGATATGTTTACTTCATTCTCTGCCTCCTAGTTTAAGCTCCTAGTTTAAGATGATGTTTACAGAATCAGAATTTGACTACGTTTACTGCTACCATGGATAAGGACTCTGAGTGATTTATAAAGAAGGTTAGTTGAGTGCGGGCTATGTGTTAAATCAATATGGTAAAGAACAATTCACCCCAAAATATAAGATATCAGGTTAGTTCTTTTAAAACAACTTAAACAAGGTATTTTTTTTTAATGTCTGAAATAAGACATCAGTGCTGGTGCAGCCCAAGAACAGAACCCCCAGGAGCCTGATGGGTGGCAGGCAGGAATGCAGACACAGGAGCCGGGGAGAACGAGAATACTCCGGGTATGGCGACAACAGGACCTCCTGGGCTGGCTTCCGGGTGTCTGGGGTTTGTTTTTTTTTTTTTTTTGTTCATTACTGGAAGCACTAGCAAGTGCTCTAAAATCAAAAGTGACAAAGACCCAACTTGCAAAGCAACATAATCCTCTCCCAGGAAGCAAAAACACGTTTCCCACATTTATCTCAAATTGCAAATCAAAGAAGACCCTGACATATTTTCTCTGAGCTAATCAGCAGCAGCCTGGCAACTTTACAGGGGTTTAAATTAGACCAGATTTTTTGTGTGTGTGGTCACCTTCTTTCCTTACCAGGACACTGAAGAGAAGGTATCAAGGATTTCAGGACAGGGGGTGTCCATACAGCCCCGGGCAGTGGTGGGAAGGGTGGGAGCTAGATCTTCCTTCACCGGTGAGATTCTACCAGGATTCCCCAAATGACTGATTTTCCACAGCCCAGCTCCTAGAAGTGAGGCCTGGGAACCAAGAGGAATGAGGATGTCTCCAGGGACTCTGATGTCCCCTGCAGATGCCAACTCATGTTTATTTGTGGTTTCAAGTGCAAGGAGTCACAATTTAACCCGAAACATTTCCAAGTCTATGTAATCATGGCTAGTGTCCCTCCCAGTAGAAGTCACCAAGCCCATCTGAACGCACGAGCTTTCCTCTATTCCTTCACTCATCTGACACATGACTACCAGGCACCAGCTACATGCTTGACCCTGCTCACGGCACCAGGGAACACAGGACAAGTGGAGAGGGTCCCAGCCCCCATGGAACTGAGAGAAGTACAACCAAGCAAGCAACTTGAACGCAGTCCTAGAGCTGGGCGGGTGGCTATGTAGAGATTTTCCACACTATTCTCTCTTTTTGTAGGCATGCAAAATTCTCCATAGTACAGTTTTTTTTTTAAAGTAAATGCTATTTATTTTATCAGTTTGTTCATCCAACACGTATTTGTTAAAGGAGGCCCAAGAGTCAGGCACTAAGCCAGGGGCCTCCATGCCTTCAAAGAAGTCAGGCTGGTGATGGTAGATGTTCGCCTATCAAATGAGTGAGAACAGTTAAAACTGTTTAAAGAATTTGGGGGCATTGTAGGGACACTCAAGAGACCAGCATAACCTGTCAGCTCAGCAGGAACAGTTGATGTGACTATGTGTGTAGATTTGAAGAACAATCTCTGGATAACCACCATGGTCACCAGTTAAAGGAACACCACAGACTGTACTTGGACTGTACTTGGACTGTAATTGGACTGTACTATGTCCCATGGGCCAAATCCAGCTCACCTAATTTTATAAATAAAGTTTTATTGGAACACAGGCATGCTCATCCTTTAACGTCTTGTCTATAGCTTTCACCCTACCATGGCAGAGTTGAGTACTGTATGGCCTACAAAGTAAGAAATATTTACTATCTGTCCCTCTAAAGAAAAAGTTCATCATCCCCTGCCCTATAGTGTTTTTATATTATTAGGAAAAGTTTAAAGTTTTCTGTGAATTAAGTCACCAACCCCCAATCTACCTTCTTTGGTGGCCTGCTTTGAACACGCTGAGTTTGCTTAGAGGTGTATCTCTCTACTTTGGCTATAGCTGGAAAGCTTTTAAAAGCCCCCATGCCCAGGCCACACACCAGATCAATTAAATCAGACCCTCTGGTGATGGGTCCTCTAAACAAAAATCTGTATATTTAAAAGCTCTCTCAAGTGATTCCAATGGGCAGTCAAGGTTGCAAACCACTGGCTCAAAGGGAAGAACAAAGGGAGCCAGTCTGGTGTTGAGTTTTGAAGAATGAATGAGGACAGTTGGTCCAGTGTAGCAGCCTTGTGGGAGCTGGCCCACCTCTAGGACCAGCGGGGGTCCATGGAGAGGCCCAGTGTGTAATGGATGGACACTGATGGTGCTGCCCAATGGGGAAAGCAGGTGGAGGGCAAGCAATGATGTGTTGGTAAATATTTAAGAACTGACTCTCCCGGGGAAAAAGTCCTGACTGGTAGTGCTTGCCAATTTCTGGGGTGTAAATACTTCTACCACAGCCAACTTCAATCTACCAACTGGACGTCACTGAGCTCAGAGCCAGAAAGAGATGTACAGTAGCACGCTATCATACAGTATTTCCATCACACTGCTATGATAGACGCAAATAACCTCAAGAGCATATAACAGTGAAGTGGAGTAAAACAATTAGAAAGTAACGAGTTTTGAGGATTTATTACCTTGGTTTGAAATAAATATAATTTATGTAACTGTAGCAAGTTTGTATCATTTAATTTGTAATTTCTTCTAAAAGTCCTGGAAATGTGACAGTGGGTACACACGAACTGGTATAAGTTGGCCCTAGCACAGTTGTCACTTTGGGGCTCAGAAGGCCAAGACTTTGCAGTTGTCGAAACAGGAAAGCAACTGGGGGGAGGAATGGCTGGTAGTTACTAAGAGAATTTACATGGAAAATGTAATACGGTATAGGCACTGAGGCTTGCTACTTACTTCCTGGCAGGATGAGCGTGGGCATCGTGGTTCACTCCCTGAGCCCTTAGATTTCTCATCTATTAAATGGGATTACTGTACTATGAGCTCTGCGGTCAAGTTGGCCAGGATTCAAATACTGGCTCTAGGACTTCCGACTGTGTGACCTTGAACAAGTAACTTGACCTCTCTGAACTTCAACTTCCTCATCCGTAAATTGGAGATAATTACACTAACTACCTGATGTACCAGGTAGTTAAATGTGCTCTTCCAGGGAAGCCGTAGATGGCACATAGTAAACAATCAATAAACATTAGCTCTCGTTATTATTTTATAAGCCTGTTGTAGGATCACATGAACTACTTGTTGTTTATCGGCAATCATTAATTCCGTCTGCCATATATTTCTGACTTTCTCCCTACCATGCACAAGGTAGGACTGCACTTCTGGCTGCTTGTGGTCAAGTGAGGGCATACGATTTACATTTGGCCAATGAGCCGAAGGCAGAAGTGATGTGTCACTTCCAGGATAGAACGTTTTATTGGTGCCACAAGACCCTTCGCAGCTGCTCCGTTAGCCTGGGTTCCTGAGCAACTTCCACGAGCAATGAGCAGAGCTCACAATGGACACATCGCTGATGGACATGGCAGGGGAGCAAGAAATATGCCTTTGTTGGGTTAAGCCACTGAAACTGGGGATCTTTTGCTACAGCAGTATAATGTAGTCTATATTGATTGACACATTGTTAATTAAATAGCATTTATTGCTACTATTAAGAATAGTCTTTAGCCCTGGCTGGTGTGACTCAGTGGATTGAGTGCCGGCCTGTGAACCAAAGGGCCAGCAGTTCAATTCCCAGTGTAGGGCACATGCCTGGGTTGCAGGCCAGGTCCCTGGTAGGAGGTGTGTGAGAGGCAACCACACATTGATGTTTCTCCCCCTCTTTCTCCCTCCCTGTCCCTCTCTAAAAATAAATAAAATCTTTAAAAAAATAATAGTTTTTAAAACCATAAATGTTATACTTCTACCCTATCCTCAACTAATTAGTATTGACAAGGTATAGGAAACAAAGCATGGTATTAACTGTCCAAAGACCTGTATTTCAATCTGCCGCTTGCTAACCCTGCAATCTCAGGCCAATCGCATCAGTTCTCTGAGCCTGTTTGCTGATCTGTGATATGGGAATAATAATGATGATCATATTTCTCTTGCTTTACCAGGCTATTGCACAACTATAATAATAGTGCATTATATAAAACATAGCTACTATCATCGGAGGAAATTACAATCTCTTATTGTGATAAAGTTAGATTATTTCCATTGATCTTCATCAAGCGCCCAAGAAATTCCCGTCAACTTTTTGCTTTGTTTGGTATTAACCACTTTGAGATTTAATTCAGAGGAAACAATACCTCTGGTCTCCCCATTCAGGGCTCCTGCACAGGAATCTACATTCTTGAGCATCTTCTCTCTTTCTCTCTCTCAGGAATCTACATTCTTGAGCATCTTCTCTCTCTCTCTCTCCCCTTCTCCCTTCCTCTCTCCCTCCCTCATCTTACTCTGAATCACTAACATTCTATCATGTCCCTTGGCAACTTGTCCCAACAATCTCACTCCTTTTGGACAGTTCTTTCTAAAATCTTCCTTAGAAATGTTTACCCTGGGATTTAATTAACGCTGGGACCTATGTATCGACTTACAATCAAAATGCAGAATGAAATCTATATATCCAAGTAACATCCACAAACCAATTAGTTAACACCACAATGCCTCTTAACAACCGACTTCTTAAACCTTTAAAAAAAAGAGGTTCCTAATTTCATCACTTTGTCCAGACCACTTCTCAACGTTTTGCAGGGCTTAGCATTTTCTAATTATGAGCGCAGTCTAATCCAATTGAGATTTTGCCACTGGTTTTCAAGTGCTCCAAGTGATGCTGTGAAAGCAACACATTTCCCCCCAAATAAATCAAACGTCTGTATTATAATCATTACCTTAAAATACTCTGTAGATGTATTTCACTTTAAAAAATCATGACGACACACATCTACTTGTCAAGTGAACACGAGTTCTCAGCATATACTGCATGTCACCAGGAACTAAATGTTAGGCAGAAGGCCAAGAAGGGGTGGGAGGGTTAGGCCTTGGTTTCTCCCTTAGCAAGCAGAGACCAAGGTGTCCATCAAATTGTAAATCACAGTAGCCAATGACCTGCAGACTTATGCCAAAATAAGAGGGTGTTCATCCATTCATTCATAAATCTTTCTGTGTGCCAGACCTGATCTCTGCCCTTACGAAACTTACGGTCTCTGGGGGAGAAGATACCACACAAATGATTGTTCCCATTGTGTTAAGTGCCAAGAAGGAAGAGAAGGTAAGATGATGTAGCACCAGAAGATATAATAGAGCTGCATCATCTAGTCAGGAGGCAACAAAGACCCTTCTGAGCAGATGGTACTTAAGCTGATACCTGAAAGAGGAATAAGAGTAAACCAGGGGAAGAAAATGAAAAAAAGACATACCATGTTCATGGATTGGAAGGCTCAGAAGTGTTAAGAAATTTTATTCTCTCCAAATTGACCTATAGATTTGATGTTGTTCCAATAAAAATGCCAGGAGATTATAGTTTTTGTTTTTATAAAAGTTGACAAGCCAGTTTAAAAAAATTTTTTTAAATTTATTTTTAGAGAGGGAGGAAGGGAGGGAAAAAGAGAGGGAGTGAAACATCAATGTAAGAGAGAAACATCAATCAGTTTCCTCTTGTACATTCCCTGACCGGGCACTGAACCCACAACCCAGGCATGTGCCCTGACTGGGGATCGAACCAGTGACCTTTTGCTTTGTGGAATGATGTCCAAGCAACTGAGCCACACTGGTCAGGACTAATTTTAAAATTTATATGGAAATTCAAATGACATATCCAAAAAATCTTAAAACAGAAAAACAAGGTCGAAGGACAAACTTTTTGATTTCAAAACTTACTGTGAAGATACAGTAATCAATAAAATGTGGCATTGCTGTAAGCACAGACATATTGATCAATGAAATAGAATAAAGTGCCCAGAAATAGACCCACATATAGATGTTCATTTGACTTCTGAAAAAAGGCTATACAGACGGAAACGGAAAATCCCTTTAACAAATGGCACTGGAACAACCGGCTATCCATGTGGGGGGAATGACCCTTAAATCTCTACCTTGCACCATACAAAAATTTAATTTGATATGAATCAGAGACCTAAACATAAATGCTAAAACAAGTAATCTTCTAAAAGAAAACACACGAGAACAGATTCATGATTTGGGGCGAAGATCTCTTAGACAAGGCACAGAGGAAGAGCATTCCAGAGAGAGGAGACAGCATGGGCAAAGGCCCTGGAGAAGGAAAGAGTTTGATTTTTTTTTTTAGGAACTCCAACACGGCCGGAGTGAGGAAGGCAGAGTTAGAAATACCAACTGCCACAGTGATCTTTATTTAAAAACCTGCATTTTAAGAGATGAAAAGACAAGCCACAGACTGGGAGAAAATATTGCAAATTACATATCTGACAAATGACTTACCTCCAGAAAATATAAAGAATTCTCAAACTCAACAATAAGAAAACAAACAACTCAATTTTAAAAATGGGCAAAATATTTGAATAGACACATGACCAAAACAGACATACAATTAGCTAGTAATAGTAGCACATGAGAAGATGCTCAACAATACATTATAATCATGAGGGAAATGCAAATTAAAACCACAAGGAGATACCACTACCCACTTATTAGAATGTTGTGTGGTGTTTAAAATTAAAAAAATGATATTACCAAGTGTTGGCTAGTGTACGGAACAGCTGGAATGCTTAAATTTTCCAGTTAGAAATGTAAAATGATACAGCTACTTTAGAAAAGCAAATTGTGATATAACCACATGTGGAATACTACTCAGCAATGAAAAAGAACAAAGCACCGATGCATGCAACACCACAAGGGAAATCTTAAATGTGTTGTGCTAAAAGAAAGAAGTGAGATCTTAAAAACTAAACACACACACATATGCTGTACGCCTTTTATGTAACACTCTGAAAAAGGCAAAGCTTTAGGGACAGAGAGCAGAGCAGGGGCTGCCAGGTATGCATGGGGGGAGGTTTTGAATGTCAGGGAGCAGCACAAGGAAATTTGAGGGGGTGATGGAACTGTTCCATACTCTGACTGTGGTCAAAGCTCACAGAACTGTACTAAACTGAAAAACAAATTACTGCATGTTAATTAAAAATAAATTTCACCAGGCATCTCACCTTCTGCTTAAGCATTTTACCAGGCTCCCCACCACCTACTGGAGAGAATTGACAGTTCCCAGACAGATGTTCAGGGGCTCAGAACACCTTCCAAGGTTCCTCTCCAGCCAACACTCTCTACCCACCCATACTCCCTGACTCCTGCTGCCACTCCAGCTAGCAGAAACTTCGAGGCTCCGGGCCACAACCTCTCTGCCTCGGAGCCTTTGTTAATGCTGTTCCCTCTGCCTGGACTGTCCTTACTTCTCTCCCTCCCTGATAAGCTATTCGTTCCTTTAAAAATGGCTCGTGTCGCCTCCTTGGGACTCCATCAATGGTACGTTGCACTGAGGCATGGTCTGCAGAAATGCTAAGCCCAGCCAGGGGCACTGATGCTGTCCAGTGCCCCAGTACTTAAGGAGATGGTGGCCAACCAACGTCGTGGGTTAAGGTGTCTACATTCCAAGGGTTATGGCATGGGGAAAGCAAGAGAGGCGAAGGACATGTCTCCAGCTGAACAACACAGACTTTCTTTATAAGATTTATTTTAACCTAAAGAAACACAATAAGCTGGGAACTCTCAGGAGATGGAAATGCAGACCGTGTCCAGCTGCTCAAGAGAGAATAGATCCTTGAGGTCTGCTACAGGCTTTGCCAGACCTACCCTTTTGTGGCCTCCAAAGTACACAGCTTGTCCTAAGTTTCCCCCATGTCCCCATGTCTCCATGTTCCCATGTCCCAAGTTCATGGTGAAGAAGCAGTTCCTTCCCCACACCCAGACAGGTGAAGGCAAAAGTAAAGCCCCACAATGCCTCTTAACAGAAATTTCTTAGGCCGTGGCTCTGAGACTCAGGAATAAAAAGCAGGGTTTCAGCATCATGCAATTAATGCAGCAAACATTGATTTCTGCACTGTAAGAAGCTGGTTCATTAATTCCAGATGCTCCCACCAGTCAAACCGAGGCTCAGCTTCTTTGCAAGATGAGGCAAATGAGAATACTGAATATTAAAATTCCTTTCTGCAGCAACCTTTATTAACAAACAGAGCATAGAACCCACCCACCCAGACTGCTTAATTCTTCCTAAATAATTAACAGCACCTGCTCACCTCCCCATTTATATGGGTAAAACTCACCACGCCTCTCGATGCCCAAGTGAACTCTCCTTATGAGAGGAGATATCAACCGACCACTGACCTCCCCCACTCCCACCCAACCCTGAATAACCAGTATTTGCTAAGTGGAATATTCCTCCATGCCTCCCAGCATTGGAACCTCTCTGCTGGATTAGATTTTTCTCCAAATCACCTTTCAGAGGGAAGGACCCAACAGGGACTTTCTGAAAAAGATGTCTGGGTTCTACGAGGTGAAAAAGAGAAAGGGGTGCCCCTTGGGAGAGTGTTTGCCTTTGTGGGAGGCTTGTGCAAGTTGAAACCTTTCTTTTTTCTCCTTTTTTACAGGTAAATTTCCCATTAGGGGAGTTGTTGGATTTAGCAAGTTTCAAGCTCTGTAATTCAAAACCAGGAAGATGCAAGAATTGGCTAAGTGTACTGTTGGGCTTTCTTGTAATTTGACAGAACACTACTACTCAAAGCGTGGTCTGCTGAGGTAGCTGGGCGTCACCTGGAGTCAGAAATGTGGAATCCTGGCCCCTATCCAAGTGCTAATAAATCAGAACCTGCACTTAAGCATGATCCCGAGGTGTTAAAGTCTGCAAAGAACTGGCTCAGGTGGTCTGTTTTAAGGAGGTAACAATGAGGAGGGACTGTGGACACATCTGTTAGGAGAGTAACAATGCCTTTTGCTTGCCTGGCTCAAGCTTGCCCACTGGAGGTGCCCAGCCCTGCCATCCCAAGGACCACTATAGCTCTCAGACCAAACCTTCCAACAAGGCTGCCACCCAGGGTCATCAGGCCACTGACCCAGCAGTGATGTCCTGGCATGACTCAGAAAACCCGAAGCCATGGAGCCTTCGGCATGACTCCCTGAAAGAGGTGGTCCCCGGACCAAGAGCACCAGCATCACCCGGGAACTGGCTAGAGATGCAGCCCTGCAGGATGCCCCAGGCACCCCCAGGAATCAGGGACGCTCTCCGGGAGGAGTCTCATGCACACTCAAGTCTGAAGACTACAGAGTGCGACCTCCTCCCAGAAGGACTCCAGTGAAGTGGAAATCTGAGACTCAAGCTGGTGTTCAATGGAGAGACAGACCCCTGTTCTCTAAATGAAGAATGTGGGGGAAAGCCGTAAAAGTGAAGAAAGTGATGAGGTATCTGGGATCCAGGTTCAAATCCACAGCCTTCCATGGTATTTGGTGTGTTTCTTTGGCTACAGACCTCAACAGGCCCAGCGCTTCGCCTCACCTGGGCTGCTCCCTCTGGCCCACCCTCCCAATTCACACAAGCAGTTTCTTTATCCACGAGGAACTCAGGGATGAAACACTTGGTCTTTTGAACGTGTGGGTTCCCCCTTCGTGCTCCCACCCCCCACCTTCTCAGCTATCCTGGTGAACACGCAAAGATTTCATGCACCAAATACCATCCGGCTCCAATTGTCATTTCAGGATCCGCACTGTTTTAATGAATGCCAAAACTGTTTTTTTACTTGATAGAGCCTGACAAGACCAACAATCACAGATTAGAGAGAAACTTCTTGCTTTTCAACAAAGGTTAATAAATAGTGACAGCATTAAGTCTATTCTGATTAACTATGCTGAAAGATATTATTGCTGTTTGTAACATGAAATCATTATTGGATTAAGCACAGCATATAAAAATGAAATGTGAGTTTTAATCTCAAACATAGACATGCAGGCTGCTCAAATAAAGGCGGGGGTAACACTCCAAGGCTCCTATTAATTCTGAACTTGCTCTGGTGAAGGGATATTATCTGTTGTTTGTCTGGTCTAGATTTGATGGTTCCTCGGTGACCCTTCCTATTGCCCCCCGCCCCAACCCGAGATACTAAAAGGCAAATGGCTGGGACAATCCTCTTTGCACATCGAGTGGCTAAACAAAGCATGGCAGGACCCAAATGGGGATCAATGGACCACAAGTAGCCTCATTTTTCCAGGGGTTCTTGGACCTCAAAGACCTCCCCCGAAAAGTGCCAAACCAGGGTAAGGAGATGGGGCAATTCCACCCTTGTTTTCTAAATGAAGAAGCTGTTGGGGGTGGGGAGTGAAAGTGAATAAATGGCTCCTAGAAGATCATTAACCTGGAACAGGGGTAGGAAAGAGATGAGCTCCAAGTTCAAAGCCACTGCCTTGCCCCTTCCTTGCCATCCCGTCCACTGTGGACACTGAAAATATCCCCAGCTACACTGTTCAAGATGTTTTTGTACATACATTCATCCAGCACCCAGACAGCCGTCTCTAAATGCCATTTCCCAGTAAGAGGGGCCAGGGCTCCAAAGGTGGGGTGGCCAATGTACACAGTAAGTTTTCCTGGAAAGCCAGGAGGGTAACCAAGGCCACCGGAGGAGTCCAAAGGGTTCAGAAGTCGGCTTGCAGAACCTGCCTCCTGCACCACCCCCCAACACACACTGGAGATGGGACAGTCTGAGCAGGAACAGTGAGCACAACAACTGAATGGATGAAGACACTTCAATTAAGCTTGCATCCATGGATTCATAACAATATTGTGAAAGCTCTCACTGGCCACTTTTGGAGGATGCCAGGGAACCAACTCTTTATTTTGGAAACCGGCAAATACAGGGAAAGAATTACACATATCCTCCCTTTCCTGGATACAAGGTAAGCAAATAACTGATGAGGCGTGGTTTCTCTGTAGAGAAATTGTCCAGCTAAGGAAGAGAGAAGAAGGGACGAAATCAACGTATAAACACGGTGCAACCCGTAGTGAGTTAATGGACCCAGGCAATGCTTATTGATGGGCACCACACCCAGAGACGAAGAGCTGATGGGGAACTTGACAACAGATGGATCAGGCTGGCAGCTCCTGAACCCACGGGTCAATTTCAATGTCACAGAAAGGGAGACAGCCAGACCTCGTGTACCTCTGAACAGAAGGGCACACCGCCACCTATGATATGGTCTTGCCAAAAATATCAAACCAGCATCCAATCAAGCCTCTGGGGCTACCACCAGTTCTCAGCGGGCCCAGGGGACAGAGGAGAGTGTTAACTGATACCTTGGGGACACGCTGAGCCAGGGCCAACGGGGGGAAACTCCATGGCGCAAACAGCCTGGCTTCTTCAGCAAGAGGAATGATTATAAGAAAAATAAAAGAGGAAGAGAGGGAGAGAAACAGGATGGGGCAGAAAGACAGGGTGAACAAAGAGAGAGAGAAGACCAGGGAAAAGAGAGAGAGGAGACAATAAAATATGACCCATGAGTCCGTAGTGACATAAATAATTGAATAGGTAAGTAAATGGGGAGAAGCAAAAGCTCTTCAGCTAATAAATATAGAAATAAGACAGAAAGAGAAAATCACCATTTGGCAAACACCATAGCAGTAATTGTTTCAAACAAGAAGCGTCAGTACAGATGCTAAAATTAGTGAGCAAAAGAATGATAACCACTGTCGTATTTACATTTGTCTCAAAGTGTTTCCCCTACAAGATATGTACTAATTACAAAGGGAAAAATAACTGCACAGTGCAGAATAGCAGCAGACATTCTCTTAAGTAGGTGACTAAGTTAACATCACCAATAATGGGACAGATGGACATGATGTGCCTCCTGACGTGATGCACTGAGGACACCACATCGCTCCAGTAGCATTTCTGCCAAAAATGCGTAACCTGCAGCTAATCATGAGTACACCCTGCATTCCCAACTCAAGGGGCAGTCTACAAAACAAACGGTGAGTTCTCATCAAAAGTGTCAAGAGCCTGTCCCTTATTACTATGAAAGAGTGGCTCCTAATTCTCCCTTACTGTGACCAGTCCCTGAAAAGTGTATTTGAGATTCCTTCACACATCAAACAATTCTCCTTCACTTGGTTCCATAGGGCATCTCCCCACATCCTGGCACTGAGTGCAGGAAGGAAAAAAACATCTTAAAAATATATTCAAGGATTTTTATTGTTTCACAGGACCTGGAAGTTCCAGGTTACTGGCTTCAGACAGGGCTGCATCCAGCCACTCAAATGACGTCCCCTCATCCCATTCATCTCCTGGCTCAGCTTTCCTCTGTGTGGGCAGTTCTGTTCTCCCCTGGCAGCTCTCCTTCCCCAGCTTGGCAGCTCCCAGGAAAAGAAAGCACCTCTTTCCCAACAGCTCTAGCAGGAGCCCCAGGATTTACTCTGCCTAGACTAACTTGGGTCCGTACGCTTTAATCTGTCCCAGATTAAAGGAGACTAAAGGGGCATGCCAACCAAAGCAATGCATGACCCAGGACTGGGCCCTGGACCAGAAAAGGACAACAGCGGGCAACTGGCAGAACTTGAACAGGACCAGCATGCTAGGTTATAGCATCACAGCAATGTTAGTTTCCTGATGTCGGAATTGTTCTGTGGTCACACCAAATGTTAACATTTAGGGAATCTGGGTGAAGGGAATACGAGGAATTCTTTATACAATTTTTCTAAGTTTTTGTAAATCTTTTCGTAACTAGTACAAAATAACAAGTTCAAAAATAAAAAAATTAAATAAATTAAATGTGAAGCCTTCCCTAACTGCCCTACCTGAAGAGGTTTCCCCAGACAACATTTTACAACAGTTCTCAACTCACAGTGCTCAAATTATAAATTCACTTGCGGCGTCTTTGCCTTATGCCTGTAGGCCCTCTGAGCACAAGGCACCTTCCTATCAGAGAGAATTGCTGTCCTCTCTTACTATCGCCTCCCCCTCCTGCGCAGTTTTTATCACTCTTTGTAATCACATATCCATTTCCACTTGGCTCATTCATTCATCTTTCCAGTCAATAAATATCTGAGAGCGCAGGTATGCCACAAACACTAGACATTGAGAACCCAGCACTGATCCAAAGGCACAGAACTTCTACCCTCACACAGCTTTACTCTCTCTATACCATCAGACCCAAACCTCAGGGGTCAGAGCGCACGCCTGCTGCTTCGTACTCAGTCTGCAGTGCCTGTCGCAAAGCTGGCCTTCAAAAAGTGCTCCCTGGAAGAATGAAGGGCTGAATAGCATACACAGCACCACTACCTCCTCCTTCACCTATAGCAGACATTGCCAATGGATCCCAGAACTCTTTCTCGTTGAGTCTGGCCAAACGGGTATACAATGCCTTTGCCTAAATGCATGAAAAAAGCCTTGATTAGCTTTTGGTTTAGACGTGAAGAAATAAAGGGCCTTAGCGCATAGATGGAGCCCAGTCCCCTGACATTCAGCCCTGCACAGGCCCCACTGTCTCATGGAGGAGGAGACATTTCTACAACAGCTGCCCAGTTTTAGACAACTGCCAGGCCTCCTTAGACCTCATTCGCACCTGGACCCTCCCGAACATCCCCTCTCCTGGTTCATTCCAACCCACAGGGGCAGGCAAAGAAACATTCCCCCAGAATTGAGCGACTATGCCCAGGTGTTGAAGAGCAAAGAAACTTACATGAAAGTGGCCTCATACTCCGAGGAATCCCACGCAGTGTGTAAATCTGCTTCTGGTGCCCAGGCAGTTCCTGAAACAGGGACCAAGGAGAGAGCGCCCATTGGCTGTGCCATGGTATCCGGCGCTAAATTATACTTTATCTTCCATTTTCCTCTATTTGTCTCATGGGTTTGAAGTCAACTTAATCCTCTTCCCCACCAAGTATGGGGGAATTCCATCTCTACAAGATGAGCAAGTCCAACCCTTTTCTGGGCCAAAGTTTCCCCATTTGTAAAGGAAGCGGGGTGGTTTGACGGCGGAGAGCCCTGGGTTCAGATCTCAGGTTGGCCACTTCTTCAAAGACTGCGAGCAAGTATGGAACAGCTCCCTGCCCCAGATTTCCACATGTGAGGTGGCCATGCTGTGAATACACTGGGGAGTGCGGCTGGAAAGTGCCCAGGTCAGAGAGCAAGTGTTCAATGACACTCCCATCTAAATTTCCCATTTCTCACCTTCCAGGACCTTCTCGAACTATGGGTACCTGTGGGGGTGGGAGGCGGGGCACTTGACAAAGATTCTGGAGTTGAATTTAGCCTTGAAACAGGTGGACTCTGGACATAGTATCTATGCAGGGGAGTCCCCCAAGGGCAAGGACCTGGTCGCCTGCAATGTCCCCATAGTGTCAACCGCCTTGGGCAGTGCCTGGCCCAAAGGGACTGTGTGTATGATATAATTTATTTGTTTCTCCTCCTTATGCATTTTTAATTTTAGGCATGCACTTTCTTGCTGTGGCTTACAGGTCCCACCCCAGAGCTGTCCCTGCACCCTCAGGCCCCCACCTAAAGAACGAGCATTCCATCCTCCTTGCCTGCCAGGGCAGATGCCCTGCTCCTCCGAATTCCCCTGAGCCAGGGAGGACATCAGGCCCTGCCCAGGTGAGGCCTGCAGCTCCCATGAACTCCCCGAGGCAACAGGAAAGCCAGTGCGGACCATGCAGAAAAGAATTGTGAGGTCTACATGACACCTTTACCTGGTTGAGAACTAGGCAGGGAATCTTGAGGAAACACGTATGTGCCCTGACAAGTGTCAAAATCATTCCCACAAAGGAGAAACTTAAGTGGCCAAGGATTCGTTCAATGCACTTCAGGTGGGTGGGCTACGGTAGGAATCTGTGGGCTCGACCACGGAGGAGAAAGACAGCCTGGTCTCACCAGGCCTTGATTCAGGGAACGGGGGACTGTCACAGAAAACTATGCATTTGGGTGCAGGTGCATATGTTACAAAGAGCCTTAGTTTCCTCGACGGCTAAATGGGGATAAGATGCAGATTCAGTGGGATGGTGTCAGCGTATGCTGAGCACAATGGCTGGCACGTAACTAATGCTCAACCAAGGGACGTGGCGCTACACACTGCGTCACCGCTTCCGAGTTTCAGACGGAACACATGGCCCTGCGGCACAGAGCTCTCCATCACCACTGCACCCAGGCTGCCAGGGCAACGCTGCTTCCATCGCATCCCCTCCCTCCCCAGCCATGCAGGACCACGGCTGCTGCCTCATCTCGCCGGAAGCTTCCATGCCTCCCTGCCTTTGAGCCTAAGAATCCCTGAAACAGAAAAGTGTTTCCCACCCCTTCCCCTTTCGGTCACATGTCATAAGTGTTGTCACCCAAGGCCCTTCTCCTGGAAGGTTTCTGGGATACCTCCATCCAAATCCATCACCCCCCACCCCGGCACTCCCACAGCACCGTGCTCCTCATCTATCGGCAAGTAATACCCGTTATTAGTCATTGACATCACCACTGCAACCAGAGCTGCCACTGATTACCACATCAAGGGGAATTCTCAGCTAATCCTCTGCACCACCCCATGCAGCAGGTATTACTGCTTCCTCCACTTTGCAGACAAGGAAACTGATTCACAAAGGGGTGAAGGCATTTGCATGAGGCCACCTAGCCAGGACGGGACAGAGGGAGGCTTTGCACCCGGGTCTGTGCAGGCTCCAAGTCCTTGCCGATCTCCTGATGAGTGCTGGAAAGGCAGCTGAGGAGGTGGGGCCCGTATCCCCATCTCCTGGGGGCTGGGAGTTCTGGGCCCTGGTGGGAGAGGCAGAGGCAGAGCAGCGTGTGTGCGTGTACACACAGATGCACACGCACAGAGCTTCCTGGCTTCCCACAGTAGCCCTCTCCTGAATTTCCAAACACATGCCCCCCTCCCCGCTCCGCTGAGTCATCTTCCTGGGAGGAGGGGGAGAGAAATCAATACTCGTTGCCTATCAACCCGATTATCAAGTCAACTGGCATGGGCCCACAGGCTACTCCTGATCATCCCAAAACCCCAAACCCCATTTCATTACCGTTAAAAGAACACTTCCTTTTAATCACCCCCAAATATTTCCGAGGAGGCGGAAAGAAAGAAGAGAGCCCGGGGAGAAGTCCAGACGATGCATCTTAACATGGCAGGGGCACAGTTCAGTGTGCAGGGACAGCAGGCCCTTCCCGCAGAGGGCTCTGGGCCCCGTGGGGACCTCAGCGTGGCTCCCAGGTCTATTTGGGGAGCAGTAATGAATCTCACTCACCGGGTGGACTGGCCAATACCAGCTACTTAGAGGAGAGTAGATCTCAAGACACAGCAGCAAAAATCTGACTGGAGAAAAACAGCATTTCGGGCAAAGCATGAAGCTGAGGTCCCGTTTATCCTCTGCGTGGGCCATGCGGCACCATCCCCTCCCACTCCTTCCTTCTAAAGGACTGTCAACAGCCCTGGCGGGGCCGGGGCGGGGGGCATAGTTGGGTGGAGCATCGTCGCCCTGCACCAGAGGGTTACGGGTTCAATATCTGGTCAGGGCACTTACTTGGGTTGCAGGTTCAATCCCCGGCAGGGCACATACAGGGGGTGCCTTCTCTATCACATTGATGCTTCTCTCTCTCTCTCTCAAGTCAATAAACATATCCCCCAGTGAGGATTTAAAAAATATTTTTTAAACAAATAAAGGAATGTAAACATTCTCTGAGGGCCAAAGTGGGCTGCAAGCCCTCCAGGTGGCCCCAAAAAGGACAGCCAAGGTGGAGAGCAAGGACTGAAGCAGGAGTCAAGGTGAATGGGGTGGGGCCACTATGACACTCAGTGATCTTGGGAGGGTCTCTGAGGTTCCCTGGGCTGCCATTTCCTCCTCTATCGAGTAGGTATGGAGCTGAGAATCCCCTCTCCACCTGGGACTCCGGGAACAATGACAGCTGCGAGCCGTCAAGGAGCACTTGCTGTGTGCCAAGCCCTTTCCTTAAAGGCACTACATGAACTATCTCATTTTATAGATGAGGAACCCATGACACAGAGAGACGAAGCCACTCGCCCCACGTCCCTGATCCTGGCAGTGAGCACTGAAATACTCATGGAAGGGAGGGAGGGAGGGAGGGAAGAAGTTCCCTTCATAGTCAGTACACACTGAGGTCACATTCACTGCCTCAGACCCATTCCTGTGGTCTTCGAGGGTTGTGACTGTCACAGTTTTCTGCCAGCTCCCCTACCTCTGGCCACCACAATCGGAGTTAAGTGACTCACTTCAGGAGACATTCCAGGCACCCATGGCTCTGCGAAGTGTGCAGTGCTGGAGTGGTGGTGCCAAGAGCAGGCAGGCCCCCTCTTCCGTGGGCAGCTTCCAGGCTGTGCTGGAATCCAACCAGGTGCCCTAACCCTAATCCATCACTCATCCATGAAGCATCTTTTGGGCACCTACGACACACCAGGCCTTTTGCTCCAAGTATCCAAATGAGTTTGGTCATAGGACTGGGGACAGGGTGAAAACCCAGAGGAGTTTCTTTTACGTGAAGTAGAAGAGGCTCTGCCTGCAGAAGATGGCAAGACTCTCAAAACAAGAGCGCTGCCCCTGCTGGGCGGGGAGCTTGCAAACTTACCTGTTGCCAACATGAATGTTTTTCTCCCTGTAGATATCAAGGCATCAGATTTGAGTCTTATCAACATCTGTTAAACTGGCAAGGAACGTTCCCTTGCAAAAAGATAAAATAACCGTAACAACAACGTTTTAAAAAACTATTTACTGTGCCAAATGCCAAAGCTAAATGTTTTAGCTACACTGTTCCACTGAATCCATGCTACAACTCTGGAAAGTGGGGAACTGGAGGCCCAGAGAGGTTAAGTAACTGGCCCAAAGTCACCCAGCAACTGGAGGAATCAGGACTTCTACCCTGGAAGATTCCAAAACTTCTCCAAGCTCCAGTTTTCTCCTCTGTAAAATAAAAATTAGTAGGATGTCCTTGCAGGTGTTTCTTCAGAGACAAAATGAGATAATATTCATGCAAAGTGTTTTTGCCCCGTCCACGGGGAAGGCTTCACTTGGCTAGACTGAGCATTTCATCATCAAAGTGGCCCTGACAAGGCTTAAGGCAGGTGGGCTCAGGGCGCCACATGGGCCAGGCTCGGGGGAACGACCCCTCTGTGCACGCAGCTCTCCCCTCTGCCGTCTGCCGCCAGTGCTTGGATGTCAGTCACTTACTGACAAATGCACAAAACAGTTTTGGGTGCCCACAGCTGCCTCAAGCCCAGGCTCCCTGGATCTCCTGGTGGGGAGGACTGCCAGGTGGCTGTCTTGCCGGCTGGCTCCTGCCCCTGGCTGATGCCCAGACTGACTTAACCCAAGTTGTAGCTGCCTTGACAAACTGTTGGAGGAGAGGAAAGCACAGCATTTGGCCCGGGCCACCCATGAAGAGTAGCCACCCCACAGCCTGTGTCACGACACCTGGGCGCTCCCAGCTGGGTGCCTGGCACAGAGCAGCTGCAAGACAGCACAGAGTAGGCAAGGCTGCAGGAAGGGTGGATTACAAGGTGTGTTTTTTATAACAATGATACTGTGTGCCAATACGATGTTTTAATATGGGTTTAGGCATTCCAGAAATAACAATAATAGCTCAGTCTACCTAACCTTTCATGTAAAGTACGGAATTTAACCCTCGCAACACCCCCTGCAGTAGGTACTGTTATTAGCCCAATTTTACAGATAAAGATGAAATGAAACAGACAAAATGATTTGCTTAAGATCACACAAAGGTAGGCCACACTGAGCCTGGGCTGCCCGAGAAAATCTGCCATGCTCAAGAAAGGCCCCGAGGTGACAACTGAGAGATAGCCCTGAGGCTGTCACCGTCACACTCCCATTTTACAGATGAGAAGACTGAGATTCAGAGAGGTGGAGACCTGCATTCAGCACTGGTTCCTGACCATACTGAATCTTGCACAGCACCTGGTTTCTGGTCTGTAAATTCTGACTCCCCAACCCCAGCCATCCCCATGACAGGGAGGTGAGGCAGACAGGGATGAGAATTAAAAAGAGGGGCCTCTGGCTTGGTAGAGAGGCCCAGCAGCCAGCAGATTCCCTGTAGGGCATGGGTTTCCTGCCCTAGCGAGGCAACTGTGGCAGGTCACACCCTGTGGGTGGTAGGGTTCAGGGCCGCTATTGGTGTAGCTATCTGGGGGAGCCCTATTACTGGTGCTATGGCCAAAGTAACCCCCCCAATGCTTAGCTGCGGAAACCTCACCCAGGGTGCTGGTCTCCCCTGGGTCAGATCAGCTACTGTCAACCAGGGGCTCCCATCACCAGGGGCAGGCAGGCCCTGGAAAAGCACATCTGTGTATTATAAAATAGTTGTGTATTTGGAAAGCAGCACTCCTCCAGAAACAAGACCCCCGTTGCTTACAGGGCCCAAGCTCCAGAGAGATGTGAAGCTCAACAGAACCTTCTCAGCAGGAGCAGGGCAGATAACAGTGCCACCCTCAGCAGCATGAAGGTTCCAGAATCTCTGACTGGAGCTGGGGCTGGCGGGAGCCTGGATGCCTTTCAACAGTGCTGGCCACACTGTGTTCTCGAGCCCAGAGTCATGCAAGATGACTGTGCTGGGGTTCCAAATGCAAGAGGACGAGAGAGCTGCACATTCTCACATGCGACATGCTCACGCAGCACACTCACACTCAACACGCGCTCATACATTCTCTCACAGATGCGCTCACATACAGTATGCCTTACACTCTCACATGCAATGCACGCTCATGCATGTTCCCACGTGTGACACCCACGAGTACACATGACATGCCCGCCTATGTGCTCACATGTTCCTATGCATGTGCTCACATGTACACACACTCTTACATGCACACACATGTAGGTATACAGACCCACAGTCAGACACCCATGTGCCTCCCCAAGAGGCTCACGTACATCCATGCAGACAGAAGAAAGCCCCAGAGAAACACACCAGATCCACACAGCCGGCCACACCTATGACCACATTCCAGACACATGCACGGACAGACCTAGAAAACACACAGATCACTCAAGAACACACACACACACACACACACACACAGATCCACACCCAGTCTTGAGTGTGGACAGCCACCAAAGCCACAGTGCACACTGAGACACAGAGGGAGCCACGCACACTGGGCCAGATGCACACACAGACTCAGGGACACACACACGCAAAGTCACAACCTCCTGCTCCCACACCCCCAAGTCCTCCCAATGGGCAGCAGGTCCCAGCACTCACTCTGGGCAGGATGTCCAGACACAGGCGACACCGTCCTTCCGGCCCTGGCCCAGCAGCCTGAGCCCACTCTGAGGGCCTGTCAGCAGCACCACCAGCAAATAAAAAACGAATGTGCAAAAATAAAACCGAAAGGCTGCGATAAAGCAGTCCCCTTCCCACAGGACTCTGCGCTGACGCAGGTTCTGCTCTCTGCAATAAACATTTCCTTCTAATTTTAAAAGACATTAGCATTACCTCTTTGGCTCTCAATCCAGCCAGACGGTACCCGCCTGCTAGGCTGCCCACTGGCCACACTGGGCAGCAAGGGGATGCAGGGTCCCAGGCCTCCACCCCAAGCCTGCAGGTCACCCAACATGATGTGTACTGACCTAGGGACCTGTTGGCCACCTGAGTACACTGTACATCATCCTTGCAGGCCCCCATAAAGCAAAGAGATAGCCCCAGACTTCTCCCAGAGAATTGTCTCACTCCGGCCAGAATCCCTGCAGACCCAATTCCATCCTCCAACATCAGCACCATACACAGGGAAGGCAGCTTTCAAATGGTGGATCTGCCCTGGACAAATGGGGGACGCCATGTGAACCGGGGCACTGTTCCCTACCCCCGGCCCACAAATCGCCCTGCCTGCAAACTTGAGTCTCCCCTCACACCTCCCAGCAGTGACCCTATTGGGATTTCCGGGCAAGGACTGAAGGGAAAGGGAAACCACACACCAGTCTGGGAAAGCAGAGTGAGTTATTTTACGAGCTCAGAAGCCTACACCCCAAAATGAAAGCTCTCCAGCCTCAGCTCTTGCTGCACCCTGCTTACCCTCAAGGTGATTTCTGCAAAGCACACCTCCACGCCTTTGCCCAAGCTCTTCCCTCCTCCTAGGACACACTTCTCTGTCTCTTTGCCAGAGCTATGCCTGGTTGTCCTTCAGGTGTCAGCTTCCAGGTCACTTCAACCCAGTGTTGGAGGTCTGGGATCCCACCTTGAGTGGGGAAGCCCCATGTGAGCCATAATGTAGGTGAGCTCCTTCTGGAAGCTTCCTCAGCCTTCCAGACTGTGGAGTGCCTCTCCTTAGCTCTCACAGTCTCCTAGGCTCCCTACTCAGGGAATAGCTCTTCCCAGGCTCGTTCCACCTGCCTGGTCCTTGTCTGTCTCCGGTAGCTATGAGGAGGGGTCCCCCAGGACAGGGAGCGGTCCGCCATGTTCCCCCAGTTCTAAGCCCAATAGATGGCTGCTGAGTAAATAAATGAACAGACAGCTCACACAGGAGGAAGCTCAGCTCAGTCTCCCTCCTCTGGATTTTCAGAGAAACCAGGAAAGGGAGACTCAGATAAGCCCTTGCTAGAGAGAGATACAGGGATACAGGGTCCTGGCTCCTGGCTGCTCAGCCCAGGAGCTGAAGCTGCAGCCCCTCCGGCCATTCCTGACTGTTTACGCATTGCTCTAACCAACTGATACTCCTCAGGCCCCAAACATAAAAATGCTGGATGAAAAATAAACGTCAGCAGATGGCTCACAGCACCCTCAGCAGCCTCCCTCCCAGGCCTCTTGAATCTCCCTTTGCAGGACCCCTCCATCAGTCCTGCAGCCCCAGTGCCGCGCCGCAGGGCCCAGGCATCCCTGACAGCAGGCTGGGACCCCTGCAGCAGCTCATCCCCCTCCCAACTCCGGTCTCCCCTCACCACCCCTCCTCTCCAGGGCTGCCCGAGGGCTCCAGGCCAAAGCAGCAGATCCTGTCACTGCCAGCCCAGGCTCCAGCTCCCGCACACCTCCCTGTAGCTCTCGGAATTAACCCCCCCAATCCTCACCCTGAGTCTCCAGGAAAAATTCCAGACTCTACCCAGCTGCCTGGGAGGCCTTGCCTGATCACACCTGCTCCGAGTGTACCTCAACCCCAGTTAAACGCTGCACTAGTCCCCCATGTCCCTGGTTCTCGTCCTCTGTGCCAAAGTCCAAACTGTTCCCTGTGCCTGACACTGTTCCTTGGTGGAAAATGGCCACCCGTAGTTCCCTGCTGGCAAACTCATCCTTCTGGTGCCACAGCGAACAGTCCTTCAGTGGCTTCTTCACAGTTCCTAGCTCTAAGCACCTGCACGCCAGGTACCCAGCCTGCAGAAAACCACCACCTTATGCTGCCATGGGTGGTCTTCTCTCCTCAGAACCCCCTGGAGAGCAGGAATCCCATCTTATTGACCCAAGGGCTCTCCAGATCTGTCCAGAGCAGACACATTAATGTGTGTTAGTGATTACTGCTGGGATGAATATAATCTTTAAGTTCCTTCTAAGCCTGGTGCCTTGCTTTAGAGCAAGAATGTAGGTTCTCATATTAGTTTGTTTCTAATAAATCAAGACATAAGGAAAGATCCAGATGCTTCTGCTTCCCTTCCAAGTCCCCATGCTCTAGTCTGGAGGTAGAGGATTTGTGGATCAGCGTGTGGGCAGTGGGGGAAAAGGCTCCCTCAGAAATGACATAGGAAGGAGGGGGAGATGATGGGACTAACCACCCCAAGACAGGTACCTGAGTATCCGAGACCCTCAGGCTCAGCCAAGAACAACACGGGTCTCAGGGAGTACATGGATCCAAGGCCCCCACATCACCTTCCTGGGGCTCCTGCCAGTGGTCAGGACAGGGTTGGCATGAGGCAGGCTGTGTGCTCTTAAAGACAGGTGGGACCCTGAGAAAGGAATGGCAAAGACCCCAGGGCAGGGTCCCCAGGGTTGCTGGGCTCTGCCCAATGGGCTGGCAAGGTGGCCCCACTGTTAGGATGTAACCCTTTATATCGAGGAAAGACTCATCCTCCTCTGAGGCCAAGGTCTTTACTGCCCAGCCTCTGGTTGGGTCTCCTGGATAACTCCAGCTTGACTTGCAAACATGACCAGCGGCTGCACTGGCCCTGCTTTTTGGAGGGGAAGAGGAGGCAGGAGACCCCTCGAGGCTGGAGGAGGGGACTTAAAGCATCAGAGAGGAGGGACAGGCAAAACAAATGCCATGGGATCTCAGGCAAGTGACTTCACCTAGCTGAGCCTCAGTTTCCTCCCCTGGAAATGGGTGCTGAGACCCCACCCAGTGGAGCGCCCAGCCCGCTCCACATGTGGGGACATCATGGTGATGATCTGGGCGAACCCAACTGGCTTCGGGAGGGCGGGAAGGAAGGACAGAGGGGAAGAGAGTGGCCCAGGGCAGACACAGAGCCTGGGCCCGGGCACTTAGGAAACTTGGGGCCATGGTTCCACCCCACAACAGCCACCCAGAACGGCTCCACTTTGGACCCTCTGGGCAATGCGGAAATGTGAACCAGGCTCTGGTAATGGAAATGCTCGGAGTGCAAGGCAGCTCTTGGTTCTCCACACTGAAGGGAGCCTCAGTGGCACGGGTAACACAGGGGCCATCATTCATCCATGAGCCGCTCTCATCAGGCGTGGCCAAGCCCCTCGTATATTGGCCCCTGCCCCTGCATTCACTGCCAGCTCCACTTGGTCCTGGGGGACGTGTCACCCCCTGGTCCCTGAGCCCATGCTGGAGGAAAGGGTGGGAGCGGGGCTCAGGGCCTGAGCTCTGGGGGCAGCTCACAGCTCCAGCAATGATCAGGCCTCGAGAGCTGACACGGTGTGTGGGAGGCTCACTCTGGGCCAGTTCCCGTATCATGTGTCTCCCCCCCTTTATGCCCCTGAGACCTTGAAAGGAGGCACGAGCACCCAAAGCAGACAAAACAGACAGGGACTGTGAGTTCTCATGGGTCATAAAGAGCAAAAGTAGTGAGGTATTAATAATATCGACAAAACATTGATAATAATAACAGCTGTAACTTACCAAACACCAGCTTTATCCCAGACCACATGCAGGGTCCTCCAATAGCATCCTCGCATTTACTCCTTAGCACAGCCCTTCAGGCAGGCAAGCAGCATCGTCACATCCCCGACTACCCCATTTTATAGATCAGGAAATAAAGGCCCAGAGAGGGCAAGCCGCCTGCCTGAGGACCACGAGCGGGTAACAGACCAGAATCTGATCTCAAGCTTACTGACCTTCATGCTCTTAACCACAGCTGTTTCCTCCCGAGCAAAACCCCTGCCAGCCCTTCCACAAACAGCGGCTGAGCCCATAAGAAACTCCAGAGGCTGTTCAGGGCTGGGGAGGCTGTGGCGAACGTGATGAGCCTGCGTGCTCTCGTGGTTGGCCAGCTAATGGGGGAAAGACAGACACTGAAGGGTCCATCCTCCCAAGGCTGAGGAGGCTGGGTGAGAGACTAGGAAAGAACTTCAGAACAAAGAGATTCTACCTTCTCCCAGAGATGAAGAGAGCCCCCCCAGCTGAGCAAGGTATTTCCCAATCTGCACAAAAATTCTGGTCCAAAGGGGCAAGAGAGGCATTCGTTGGACAACTGAACACAGAGCCTTTGTATTGCTTAGAGTGGTGGGTGCCACCAAAGGGCCAGGCACTGTCACAGCTGAGACCTGGCAGGACCACACTCCTCCCTGTCCCTTGTCCCCAGAGACGGTCCAAGCTGGAGGCAACAGAAGCAGCTACCTACCTGCCATGGCAAACAGGCTTCTGGCACGACCCTCACCTCCCCCTGCCAGCTCCAGGTCCCTGTAAAACATCTCTTGACCTTCCCGACACAAGGAAGTGGCTGGGCTGCCCACAGGGGGGCCCAGCTGCTGTCCCTGCCTCCCCTCCGTCGTGAGGCTCTCAGAATTATCGATTCTGCCGCTGGAACGGCCAAGATAATTTTGCTTAGCTTCAAATACCTGGTTCTCATGAATTCTTTGGCCAGAAGGTTATAAAGCTTCTTCTAAAACATGGGGGAAAGATTAAGCCTGCTTATGGTTCATAATACACTGTACCCTGTCCATCAAGCTGGCTGCCTGCTATTGAAAGTTCACTATTAGACACTTATTTAAACAGCCTCAGAAGGCTTCCGAGGAAAGTGCAGTTATGCATTTTTCCCCTCCTTGCTGGCGCAAATGACTGTAGATAAACACCAATCCGCTCCTGCGGATCACAGTCACAGGACATAAATTTTTCAGGAAGCTCGAGATCCGCACAAAGGCTCCGCCAAGCTCCCATTTCACACAACATCAATGTTTGGCCTCCAAGAAATAAAAGCTCTAAGGTGCCCGTCGCTAGGGCAAAATTATCAATTGTCAAATCACTTTTAAAAGGGAGAGGACGCAGCATTTCTGCAAGACATTTCCTCCTGCCAGATAAATAAATAAATAAATACATACATACATACATACATACATAAATCAAAGGTGGCTGGACAGTCACATCACTGGGACTTTTCCCCAGAAGCCCAGGTGTCCGTCCCCTCTAATTCTGGCCCTGACCACGGTCCCTGAGCCAGGCGAAGCAGCCGTGGCTCAGAGAAGTTGGTTCCAGCTGAGTTCAGTGACTTAGTGACTCAGGCTTTGGATTATTTTTACTTTCTCAAAGTGGGTTTTTTTCCCCACTACTTTTAGAAGTGGCAGACGAGATTTGTCTATTATAAAATATTTGTTGCAAACACACACGCACATACACTCCCTCAGTCAGCACCCCACACACAGTTCCCATCTCTGTAAAAATCTCAAGTCGCCGTGGTGTGAGGGGCAGGAGATGAGGAAGCTGAGACCCGCTCCTGGGCAAACCGGGGTTTATGTAACACTCTGGGTCTCGTACTCAGCACAGTTCCAAGGGAGCTGCAAACCTGGACAGACACCGTTTTGCAGACAAGGAAACTGAGGCATGGAGGAGCCTAAGGAAGGAAGAGGGAACCAGAGACGTGAACTTGGATGTACCTGCATTCAGATCTCAGCTCCACCACCTTTGAGCTGTGAGGCCTTGGGCAGGCAGGTGAAACCTGCTGGAGCCTCAGGTTCCTGATGCACAGACGGGGACCGCAGCTGTCTCTGCCTCACTGGGTCACCACAAAGATCAGCTTCTAAATTCATACTCATTGGTTTTGCTGTTAAAGGGCTCAGACCCTTCTAGCCAATCGCTGGCAGGACCAGGCCTGGGTGTGAGAGGAGGGAGCACAGTTCTTGGAACAGCACTTTGTATTCTGAGTCTAGACCTGCCACTTCCAGGCCAGGCCATCCTCCCTTTCCTCAGACGCACCAGTCTCTAGCATGAAAACCCACATGTGATGTCTTTACACCTGCCTCATAGGGAAGGAACTGTTTTTATCCCCAACTTACAGAGAGGGAAACTGAGGCTCAGGGAAAAGCAAGTTGTCAAACACTAAGGAAACATAAACGGCCTCAGCCCCTGACCTCAGCTCCGCTGCTCAGAAGCCTCTGCTGTTCCTCGCTATGGCAGCGAAGACCCAAATCTCCATTTTTCCATCACATCAAGACTGACACTTGGAACCCTTCTTCCTCCCCTGGTTGAGGGAGTCATCCCTCCCTCTCTTCCCCACAGAGCTCCAAAGCTCAACCTGAAAAGGATGCTCTTGTTCTCAACGTTTTCTAAAGAAACAACCTCCCTGAGGTTATTTCCTTCCAGAAAATGGTGACATCACGTCCATCTACTTCAAACAGCTCTATAAAGACTTGAATTAATATATTGCAAAATAGGAATCCAGTCCACTGTGTTTCTAACCGATACTGAAGTGCTTCAGTCCTTCACTTTTTTAGAATCAAACTTTTTATTGTGGGGTAATTGTAGGTTCCTGTGCAGTGGTAACAAAGAATACAGAGATCTCTGGGACCTTCATCCACTTTCTCCCAATAGTAATAACTTATAAAACCCTGGCGTGAAATCGCAACCAGGATGTTGATACCAATACAACCAAGATGCAGAACATCTCCATCAACGCACGGAGCCCTCGAGCTGCCCTTTCATAACCACACCTGCATCCCTCCCTTCCTTGGCCTCGTGCCTGATCTGTTCTCCATTTCTCTGACCATGAATGTCTTCTCCATTTTTCTGTCTGTTATGCTATGTAAGCCCTGGCCAGGCAGTGCAGTTGGTTAGCGTGTCATTCTGATACATCAAGGTTGCAGGCTTGATCCCTGGTCAGGGCACATACAATAATCAACCAATGAAGGCATAAATAAGTGAAACAACAAATTGATGTTTCCCTTTCTCTCCCCCTCCCTCTCTCTCTTCCCCCCACCTCTTTCTAAGAATCAATAAAAATAAAGAATGCTATATAGATGGAATCATACAATATGCCATTCTTTTGGGGACTGGCTTTTTAATTAGTATAATTCTGTCAAAATTTACCCAAGTTGTTAGTGTATCAACAGTTTTTTCCTTTTCATTGCTGAGTAGTGGTCCATGGACGCACCATAGTTTAACTACAGACCTGCTGAAAAACACCTGGGTCGTCTCCACTTTTTGACTATCACGGATAATGCTGCTGTGAACATTCTACATGAACTTAAATTTCCATTTCTCTAGGTCACAGTCTTTCATTTTTAAACCCCTATCGGCACATAATTTCATTCATTCGACAAATACTTATTGACCACCTACTATGTGCAGGTACTGTTCTAGGAACCAAAGACGAAGCAGCAGATGAAGCAAAGACCCCTGCCCTCTCGGGTAACACAAAACTGAATTACTGGGCAGACGATTACAGCAAAGTCTGCTCTACAGCAATACGCAGGCATGGACAGAGTTCTCTGATTAATGGTAAAACTAGTAGCTGCTCCCACCAGGTAGGTCAAGTGCTAAGCACTTGAGTGAGTGTCTTTTCTCAAGGAAAAAGCATTACCTTTGGTTAAACCTGCATCACCTGAAGCAACAGCTCCAAGGGCCAGAACACGCTGTGGCCACTTTTAACCCCGGGTGTTTTCTTCAGGAAGCACCTCGTTACACTGGAATGAGTCTACAGTGTTCCCATTTCATTAGCTTTAGAAAGCACCGATGCCATCGCTTGGCAGTTTAGATAAACATTTTCCCAACGTTGACCGTCTTTGACATTGCATCATCACTTTTAATCCTCATAAACCATAAACCACTCCTCGAGGAGCCCAATTTACAGAAGAAGAAACTGAGGTTACAAGAGGCTAAAAAGCAACCTGCCAAAGGATATATATATATATATATATATATATATATATATATATATATATATACACGTTTTGAAAGGGCAGAACCAGGATCTGAACTCTCAATCACAGGGGGAGATGACCTGACGGCCCAAAAAAGGCACCCACTGCTTTGAGGCTGTCTTCCTCTCCCGTACCGTAACACCTCAATAGAGGCCCCGGGCAGTGACCATTTCCGATATAAATTGCATAGCTCCTCATTAACTGTGAGAAATCTAAATGCTGATCACCTCAATCAATATGTTCTAAGCTTTCATCATTATAAAAAAAATAATCATGTCAGCCAAACCTGTTCCGTGACCAAAATGTTTCCCTCCTCAACACACCTTTGCCCCCACGATCCCAGATGCCAGTGGGTTAAGCACTTTCTCCATCATAAAACAGACTTGGTCTTAAGTCCTAAACTCCTGACATCCATTGCTCTTGTGACAATAAAAATGCCAGGAATGATATAATAGGAATATTTAACCTCTGATGTCACTGATGTCTTCAGCAGGAACAGAGAGCTTGCGCTTTCTCACTGATATGGGCTGGCAGCCAAGGGACGATTACTGCGCTATTATCAGGGGACGGCGGCGGGGGGGCGGGCGACTCACTGCCACGTCACATCCAGATTAAGTAGAAGGGGACCAAGGATTATGCTGCTGAAATCAGGCTGGCACAAGTAGGAACCTCTGGACTCTCTGTTGGCTGCTTCTCTTCCTGATTTCTGATCTCATGCCATTACAACAACTCCCAAACCAGGGCCGGGGCACGGAGAAAGCTTTCCATTCACAGTAACTCATGTGACAATAATGCCCAGAGCTTCCGCCCTGGGCAGTCCCTTGCGGGAAGGTGGACAGACAGCAGGGAGCAGGAAGACTTCTCAGGGCTTACATTCAATGGGGAAGACAGATCCTGATGCACTAAACAACTCAATGCCCAATTACAAATGGAGAGAAATGCTGGAAAGGGAACCAAGGGGTGCATCCCGTGAGAATAAAGGGAAAATGTGCTTTAGTAAAAGTGGTCAGAGAAGGCCTCTCTGTGGGGAGACTGAATTCCATTCACACTGTCTTCCACAATGCTCCTCAAACCTTCCGAACACGCTCCCTCCTCGGGGAATGCCTAGAAAGCTCTCCCACGGCTTTCTGCGTGACCTGCTCCAGATGTGCGCTGGTAAGTGCTTAACAACCAGCTCTCTGGGAAGGAAACCCTAATTTGTGGCATTTACCAATTTCCACGGTGCAAATCCTCCCACCATGGCTGATTTCAAGCTACCACCCCGACGTCACTGAACGAGGAGCTAGGGAGAGACAGGCGCAATTGGCCCTCGTGAGCATCCTGTACAAGCCCATCCCAGCACACCACGGCTTGCTCCCCTTTTTATCCAGGCCTTTAAATGTCACCTCATTGGAGAAACCTGTTCTAAGCCCCTATCGTCCCCTCTCCCATTTTACTTTTCTACACCTGGAACTCACTTGTTCCTTTGCTGCCCATCATCCCTGACTAGGAGGGCAGCTCCGCAAAGGCAGGAAATTTTGCTGGCCCATTCACTGCTAAATCACCAGTGTCCGGAACAATGCTTGGCCCATAGCAGATGCTCAAACACTCAGAGCATAAAAGGATGAGGAGGAGGCCCATGTGGCTGGGCTGCAGTGACATGAGGGAGAGCAGGAGAAGACGGCGCGAGGTCGGCAGGCTGACCGCCCGGGGCAGGGACACTCTGATGTGGGGCTTCGACCTTCTCCCAGAAAGCATCTGAGCAACAAAACTGATGTGTTCTCAGAAGCCCCCTCTGGGTGCCGGGTGGGGAGAAGCCCGGAGGGGACAAAAGTTGAAGCCAAGAGAGCCCCCTGAAGACACTTCTATGGCAGCTCCAAGTATCAAAGGGAGGAAGGAAGAGACCAAGTGACACCCCTGAGACAAATCCTAGGGGCGGACTCCTCAGTCCTTGGGGGGGGGGGTGAGGTGTGGGGACCCCAGCTGGATCCAGAAGCCTCCCCAAATCCCGTGCACTCAGCAGGAGCCTCTCCAGAAGGGGGTCCACCAGGGCGCCTGAGTGACGCTGGGCCTTGTGGGCCGTCTGCCAACCCGCCCACCACGTGGCTCCTCATTATACAGTGTCGTCGCTGCTGCCAAGCCTGCGCAGCCACTTTCATACCGTTTCGCTTTTAAAATAGAAGTTCCCTGTGAAATTGCAAATAATTCATTGCCGAGAGTCCTTAAAATGTTCACAGGTATTTAAAATGCTATATAATCAAGTTCGCAAAAATATAAAGTGTAAGCGTTAAAATACTTTAATGTTCTAATTAAAACCGACCACTTATGCCCTGGCGCTGACTCCTGTTTACTATTTCCGTAATAGCTGGTAGCCTGCTCTGTGGGAGGAAAAAAAATTTTTTTTTGTTTAATTGGCCTTAAGAAAAAAAGGGAAAAAGTTAAGTTTGCTTTCTCTGGCGGTGCACCGAAGGAACCCAAAATCACACTCTCAAAATATCCACAGGTTGCCAGCCGCTAAGACTTGAGGGAGCAGGGCATTTGTGGCCCCTGCATTTGCTCCCCTGGAAACAGAGATGGACAGGAATGGGAGGAAAAGGCAGCAGCAAAACGTAACACCTGAGGGTTCTGAGAAAGCCCACCACCCCAGTTAGGTCTCACTGGTGGAGGCCAGGAGGGAAATCACATTTATTGGCAAGGTGAGTCAAGGCTCTATCTGCGCCACACACCCTGGTCTCTGTCAAACGGCCATGATGCCTTTGTATCTGCTCTTCCCTTGCACTTCCCCCAGCAAACTTCTACTCACCCTTCAATTCTTAGCTCAAATGTCACCTCCTCAAAGAAGCCTCCCCTGATTTCCCCCCACCCCAGTACTCAAGGTAATTGCCCTATTGTCTGGTCTGCTCTCACTGCTCTGCTGTGCCAAGAGGTGGCCTGTCATCCTGCCCCCAATAAAATGACCTTGAATGAGTAGGTTCTCTGGGCCAAACATGGGCTGCATTATGGAGGGCAGCCCCCAACTGGTGGCTGTCCCTCCCCTCCCAACTTCGGCTCCCAACACACAAACTCCTTTGTGCTTCCCTTTCCAAAATGTTAGTGAGTGTGTAGGTTGAAAAACCTCATGATAAAAGAACTTTTAAAGCACAGCTCCAAATATCTCATTCTCCTGTTCCGATGCCTTCTCTGGCTCCCTATGGCCCACCAAGCCACTCAGCAACACTCTTCATGACATTGAGACCCCATATTCTCCCCACCTACCTCCCACATCTCCATTCCACAGGTGAGCCAAGCCACCTGCTCAGGGCTTCCCAGGTATGGCACTTGCCCAGGCGTGGCCCTTGCCCAGGATGATTTCATGGCCTGTCAAGTCTTCCAGCTTTCAAGGCTTGTTGCAAATGCCCCACCCTCTCTCCCAGACTCCCCAGCTGATCTAACAGCTGTTTCTCTTCTGCTCCCATGTCCTGGGCTTCACCCTCCCCGCCGAAGGCCACCTGCCACCTCATCCACTCCAGTCACTGCTGCTTGTGGTTTTTTTCAAGACTGTTTAGGAAATTTGGTATCACTCATCTCTCCCCCAAAAAGAGCTCAGCACAGTACTTGGTATACAGTAGGTGTTCAAGAGTTGTTGAACTAACTCAAACACCTCTTCCCACTGAAGTCCAGAAAACTCCCCAAATGAATGCCGGTTCAGGCCATCGGCATTTTATTTGGACTGACTCCAACCCCTTTAGTTTCGCCTCACGGTACGCTGTGATTTCCACATTTCCCCTTCTCTCTTTCCCCTTCATCTCAGCTCGATACAAAAGCCTGAACTGCTTTATCCACAATGTGAGCAGAAACACAGATGCTACCAAGTCACCTGCTGTCCCCACACAGACACCCCCAACCTTCCTGGCGATATTCCTGTTTTTCTCCCAGCAGGCTGATTTCAAATGACAAAATAACACATTCTGAATTCTAAAAACCTAAAATCTCCTTAAGAAAGCCTAACACAAAAATTGCCTATAATCTCTACCACCCAAGAAAATGCAAGAGAGATCCCAGAATCATCCCACTCATGGGTGGGGAGCTGGGGTATTCACACACCAACTCCTGGGATTGGGGACTGGCCCTGAGGGTTATGTTCCACCACGTCTGCCCTGCCCCAGCCTCAGGGAAAGTGTCCTTGTGGTTTTGGACAAAAGCCCCCAGGGCACAGAGAGACCTACCTCAGCAGCCAGTTGAAGCCTGCCTAAGATCGCTGAAGAGTCTCAAAAGAACAGTGACAACAGTAACAGCACCTGCTAATCTGGCTGTGCTTCTGTCTCAGGCTGCACAGTGCATGACCACTGGCCCAGCACCAACCCCCGGCTTCACCTCACTGTGATTCGGGGATTCCTGTCCCATCCTCTCCCATTCCCTCCCAACCGCTGGGTCAGAGACACCTGCCATGCCTGTCTGGCCGGCCAGCATCAGAATCTCCTTGTGGGTGGGGAAGCCCCTCCTCACAGGAGTCTGGATGGGAAGCTGAGCTGGTTTCTGATGCCTACAGCGAAGAGTCCTGGGCGGGGTTCCTCTCTCACGCTAGGGGGAAGCTCCGGACTTGGGCTAGGCCAATGAGCAAATCTCATTGGCTGAGAGAGGCTCTGCTTTTTTGATTTACAAAAACTACCTACTATGTGCTGCTCAGGTCTGGCTTTTATCCACATAGTAATACACAGAGAATAATAAATGTCAAAAACCCCGAGACAATAACTGTCAATTGACCCTTCCCTTCTAAAAAAAAATTAAAACTTCCCATACTTAAAAAAATGAAAGCAAAATCAAATGAACTGTCTGGAAGAATGAGAGGCCCCGCCCTGAGGAAGCTGGTACGGTACGCCAGAGGGCGTTTGCTGCCCTGGGCTGCACACTCCGGGTGGGTGGCAGCCGCGGGCAAACCAGAGCACCGCGCACCCATCACCGCCCCAGCTCATCGGGGCCGTGCTGGGGCGGTGAGGGCTGCTCCCTGCACCCCAGACACTGCCTCCACTTCCCAGAAATGCTCCCATAACCTGGGGGGGGGGCTTTATCAATCATTTTGTACTTAACTATAATATCTCCTATTTACTGAAGAAGTCTGTGTCGGAAGCTGTACCAAGACCTCAACACCTCATCACCGTAGCTTCACAACTCTACGATGGTTATTATCAGCAGCACCTCAATTTACAGGTGAACAAACTGAGGCTCAGAAAAGCCTGATGGCCGTAATATCAGTAGTAATAATAACTCATGTTTGTTGAGAGCATATTATGTACCAGGGACTATCCTAAGTGCCTTACATTGATTTACAGTATTTCATTCACTTCTCCAACAGATACTTGCTGAGCACCTTCTATGTGCCAAGTCCCATTTCTGGTGCTAGGAAGACGGCAGTAAGTAAAACAGACAAAAATCCCTGCCCTGCTGGAGCTGACATTTTAATGGAAGAAATCAGTAAACAAGATCAATAGTTAAAAGATATAATATGATCAATCATGTTCCGTACTAAAGATGAAAAATATGCAGCAGCGAAGGAAAGAACGGTGGGTATGCCGGCATGCTGCTGTGTGGTGAAATTTTAGTTCAGGCGGCCAGACGAGGCTCCCCTGATGGGGTCGCTTTTAAGTAACAACCAGACAAAGTGAAGGAGCCAGCCAGGCCGACTTGTGAGAAGAGGGGGAACCGCAAGTGCAAAGGCCCTGACACGGGAGTGTGCCCCACCCGTTCAGAGCAACAAAGGAGAAGGCCGGATACTGTTATTCCCATTTTACAGATGAGGAACTGAGGACCAGAGCACAGAAGTGACTTGCTCAAGGTCACCCAGCAAGAAAGAAAATGTCCCAGGACTAGAACCCGGGACTTCTGACACTAGACCAGATGGTTCCACTGAGATGTCAGTGAGCAATTACTGTGCGCCACCTGGACTAGGATGCTTGTGAGAACCAGCCTGTCACCAAGAAGAGCTGGGAAGTAAGGTGTCCTCCCACACAGTCCCAAAGTCACAGGAATGCTCCCAGGCTTACAGGTGAGTATGCAGGTCCTTCTGCTCCCTGACAGAGCAGGTACAAGAACAGCGTCACTGGGGGATGTGCAAAGATTAAGCTAATAAATAAAGCTGCCCAATCAATGGTTCTTGGAGCTCTGGGGAACAAGAAATCGCTCCTCATGCCAGCTCCTCCAAGTCCCACCAAACCCACGACTTCAGCCAACAGCAGCACGGAAGACAAGCTGAGGCTGGAAGAGAAGGGTCTGGGCCCAAGAAGGGGCTGCAGCCCATGAGGTAAAGCAACTGCGCCTCTCTGAGCCTCACCTGTAAACAGGGGTGGTAACCAGTCCATGCTCCCCACAACCAAAGGTGCACCCAGGCGGATGCCACAGAAAGTCACAAAGGGCGGGGCCAAGTTTGACTAAATAACACATGCCTGTGGCATAAATTAAGAGGTTATGAGAAAGTCAATCTCCCATCCACCCCATGTGCCCCTTGCGAGGGGCATCCACTGATGGCCGTTTCTTATGAGTCCTTCTGGAAAGTTCTATATCAAGAATCATTCTCACTTGTTTGTCCATGCAGAGAGCAATTTGTCCGAGGTCACTGGCTTATAAGAGGCCGTGCTGAGAAGCCCCCACATCACTCTGATTTCACAGCCCATGTTCCCAACCTCTGTGCCACTGTGTCCCCAGCCCTCAGATAGATGTTCTGCCCCAAAGAATCTCTCCCTTCCCCCGGGGCCGCTACTGCACTTTTGGGGCCACAGGCCTCATCAGGCCAGGCCAGAGCCCCAGCTGGCGCAAGCACCTGGCCACCAACCAGGACTGCTGCATCCATCCCCTTCTCCCCACTCCATGCTTGTCTGTGGTCCATGCCCCCCTCACTACCTATGGTTATGGGAGACCCCTCAGCAGTCTTCCAGCCCCACAGCCCACTCTCCTCTGAGAGACCTTTTCTAACGTAAAATTCGAACAAACCACACCCTTGCTCAAAACCTTGCCAGGGCTCCCTGCTGCACTGCAGAAAAAAAAACCAAAGTCCTTCCATTACCTAACCTGGCCCCTGCTTACCTTCCCACCTCCCCTTCCCTCTCCCCCTGGTTACCCACTCCCCGGCCACCTGGCCTTACCTGGCTCCTCCAGCACACCGGCCTCCAGGCTGTGACCTTCGCTGTCCCTCCTGCCCCACGCTCTCCTTCCATTTCTCTTCACTCAGAGAACTTCCTTGCCACAACTGAAATCCGATATGCTTGTTACTTTCTCTCAGAGCTTCAACAATACCTCACGTGTTCGGTGATCATGCACCTTGCCTTTTCTTCAGGGCCTGCCTTCCCTCCCCCACTCCGGAAGGGAGGCTCCATGAGGGCAGGAACCTTGTCTCAATCACTGCTTCACCCGCGATGCCCAGCACAGTGCCTGGCACACCGTGTGGGCTCGGCTGCTTTTTGAATGAGTAAATACAATTACCAGATGCAACACCCCTCCACAATGAGCCTCCTGTGCACTCGATTTCTCATTGGCCCACTTCCATGCCATTGTTATGAAAATCTCAGAGGACCGGGCTGGAAACCCCGGCTCCCCTCCAGAGTTAAAATGCCTTTGCCGTTCCTCCCCTCCCCACCCCCCACTACCGCCGGGGCTCCCTTTGTCTCCTCCCCTCTTCTTTGCTCTTACATTAAGCAAAATTTCTCCATTGGCAAATAAATGCTTTTTCCATCAATAACCACAGATGACTAAATCAAACCTTGAGCTGCTGTTCTTATCTCTTAAACAGACCCATGGATTTCCCAACTAATCAGAAGGTGAATCAAACGCTGCCATTTGAGGTGGCAGATAATCCGGTCAATTCCTTCCAGGCGGAGGGATCTGGGTGGGAATTTGCGTATAGCCCCCAAAAAACAAACACTCTTGTAAATAAAGCCGGCCTCCATCCTTTCTCCACAATGCAACTCTTATTGAGTGAGTCAGGTGTTTGGCTGATTAAAAATTGATCCATTTCAAAATCTAATCAACAGAATAGGATTCTTTCATACGTTATCAAGAGAGCTGCTGACATCGAAAACCAAACCTGTTATTAACCCATGAACTCCGGTGACCCGGTGTTCGCCGCTCCGCGAGACCGTAAATTATTCAGTGGTCCAAGACCAGGGCTACGGGGCCTGATGGATTTAGAAGGGGGCGCAGTCCAGGGGGTTCAGGTCGATAGCATGGCCCCGCCGGTCCCCGGAGGCTGGGGTTCCAGACACTCGGGTCTTCGTATCATGACTGCAAATACATTAGCCGCATCCGCCTGGGCCCTGCCGCGGCTGTGCCTTTGACAGAAAAGCCTCGCTCCACTCCCCGGGCAGGGCAGACAGGCAGGCCAGGGCCTCGGAGGGAGGGTGGGGGATTTGGGGGGAGTTGAGGGCTGGAGAACCACATCATCCCTAATTCCCAAGTTAATAAATTATTTTCGTTGAACTACAGAAAAGGAAAAAAAACTAAGCAAAGATGAGAAGGTGCCTGGCCGAATTTCGCAAGCGGGGACAAGCAATAGTCAGCTCAAATATTTTACCTCCTCCTGCAAGGAAGTGCCCTGTTGCAATGGAACTGTTTAAAAGAGGAGATGAAAAAAGCCAGCCATTGGCTACTAATGTGTCTGGCAGAGCCCAGAGGGGCGATGGGCTTTCTCGCCAACTTCTAGGCTCTTTGACCTTGAATTAAAGCCTTGTTAAGAGTCATATCTTATAAAAACAAGAGCAGAGTAAATAAAGGTTCCCATGCTGCTAAGCAAGCAGGAAATCAAGCAGCAGCAAAGGCTGTACTTCGCATTATTATTTTGGAGTCCGTATGCCACAGCTGACCTGATTAGAAAGAAGAATTTAGGAGGGAAAAACGTAAGAGTCCCAGGCAGAGTTGAAAGGGGACGGGAAGCTGGACTGTCAGCTGAGTGACGCAGGGGACTGAGGGGAGTCACTTCCTCGCTCTGAGCTCCTGGGAGACCCCAGAGGTGTGTAGAAGCTCCCATGGGCTTCTTGGAACAGCCGCTGGCGACAGGCTCTGTGTGCTGGGAAGCCGAGGCCCAGACCCGATTCTGCCACTTTCTGGCTGTGTGAGCTTGGTCAAGTGACTCAACCTCTCTCAGCCTCGTCCCTCAAATCGGAATCATAAAGTTGCATGAATTTCAAGCTCCGCTACGTATTTTAAGGTAATCCCTATATGGGAATTACTCAAATGCTGAATAAATGGCATCTGCTGTCATTGTCAAAATTACTGCTATTGTTACACCAGGTGTTTTGCAGTCCTTAGAGGAGTGTTTAATAAGGTTGGTGGTGAATTAGTATCCTCCTCAAGTGCACACTCCCAACCCAAATGCTTCACCTTTATAAAAATGATGATTCTGACCTTCCTCTCTAGTGTATAAGTGTTTAGTGGGAACCCCAGAAAGCACCAACACAATATGTGTTTGAGCTTCAAAGCCAAGTCCCAAGTTCAAATCCCAGCTTGGCCACTGGCTAGCTGTGTGTCTTGGGGAAATTGAATTCACTTCTCTGAGCCTCAGCTTTCACAGGTTTAAAAAAATGGGGTGATAATATAGACCCCATAAAACTCACTGAGCACAATGACTGGCACATAGTAAGTCCTCAATTAATGATGGCAATGATCATCATCATAATTATTCAGACTAAGTTTCCCACTTGATCAAGTGGAGATTGTTTTGTTCATTTACTGGTGAGAGTTGAACCTGGCAGGAGCCTTTTGCTGAGTGGGCGAGTCGCTCCTCCTCTCTGAGCCCTGGGTTCCTCTCTAAAAAGGTAGATAACAAGAACCTCGAAGGGCAAGGCCCCCATCTGGCTTAGTCATGACACTATTCTCTCCGTCTAGAACAATGTCCGGCCTACAATAAACAGTTTAATAAAGAAAGAAGGTCACATTAAACATATTCAACGAGTTCTTCCCCAGAAAACGCCCGTGCCCAGCACAAGCTATCAGTAGCAGGTGGACAAGGAAAGAAGGTGAACATCTCCCTCCCCAGCCACAAACCCTGAGGAACCCCTTGCGGCTGAGGGAAGTACCCCACCCACCCCAGCTTAAACAACCTGGACACGTTGGCTCCGCCCCAGAGAGCACACAGGAGGCCAGAGAGAAGCTGACAACAAACTCCTACAGACCGCTAGGAATCCTCTCTTAAATAATAATCTATGTGTAAGTCTGAGGCCCCTGTGACCTCTCCTCAAAGCAGCAGCATCCTCTGAAGGGCCCTGGACCTGATCGTATTGATCCCATCTAAGTTGTAAGTTTGTGGCTTTGAGTTAAAAAGGCAGGGTTGGCCTGTTCAGTGGGCTGCGGCCTGGCAGTTCCAGGGGTACCTGGTCAGCAGCTGGAACAAGAAAGAAATCAGATCTGTCCTCCAAAGTTGGGGAGAGTGGCTGCTTCTGTGGGCAGGGCTCAGGGCGGGGACAGCAGCTGACAGTGGGCATCTCCTGCACCAGAGAAGGATGGTGGGGAATGCATGGCCAAGCGGGGATGGAGGGAGGGCAGTAGCTCCAGGAGACCAAGCCCTATACTTTGGCCAAGCCTGACCTTACCTGGCCAGAGGGTGGAGTCTCAGGAGGCCTCTGGCCAGGGGCCCAAGGAGCACCACAAACCCCGCAGTGATGGCCAGAACCTAGAGTGCACCTAGAACTGAGACAGGCTCTCAGGCCAGCCAGGCCCTCCCTGCCATGGGGGCTGCCTTACCTGCTGCCTGTTTTCCTCATGACAGGCCTTCCTAGAACTGCAGACAGAAATCAATGCGCTGGTCCTGGTGCCCACACCCGCCACCTCTCCCTCCCACCACTAAAGTTCAGCACTGCTTCCTGTAAAGCTGGGGCAGGCGCTGAGCTGAGGGGCAGCCAGAGGTGGGGACACCACCTTAGCCCCCTGTCCAGGCAGGTCCAGGGAAAAGCCAGGCCACACCAGGCCTTTGATGTCCACCTGCCGGGGAGAGAGCTGACCAGATAGAGAGCAGCAAAGGGAGAGTCTTTCTGGCCCTCCTTTTTACTTAGCACAGGACAAACAGGGGCCAGTAGTATACCCTAAAGTCTTGGTTGGCTGAATCGCCTGAGACCTTGGTTGAAAAATCAGGTTCTCAACCCAGCCTTGGAGACTCTTCAGTTTTAAGAGATCCAGGGTGGGGGTCAGGATTCTGCACTTTAACAAGCCCCCTAGGTGATTCCAGTAAGAAGCCAAGTTTGGGGAACACAGGAAGTGTACAAAGATGCAGCTCCCAGATGCTAATCACTGTGATGCTCCAAAGAGAAAAGAACTGGAATTAAGAGGATAGCCAGGTAAAATACAGGACTCCTCGATATTCAGATAAACAATGTAGTTTTTTAGTATGCGTATGTCCCAAATATTGTATGGGGCATATTTATATTAAAAATTACTTGCTGTTTATCCGAAAGTAAAATTTAAATAGGCATCCCATGTTATTTTTTATTTTTTACATCTGGCAACCCAAACTGAAAACCACTTACCAGCCGACACCAAAGGACTACTGACATAGCTCAGCCATTAAAATGGATAGTAACAGTCAACACAGCACTAGCTACACGCAAGACCCTATTCTACATGCCTCGCACATATCAATGAACTCACGTAATCCTCCAAATAGCAGAGGCAGGCATTACTGTCCCTGTTTGACAAAAGAAAAAACTGAGGCACAGAGGGTGAAGTCACTTGGCTGAAGCCACGCAGCTAGAAAGTGGCAGAGCCAGGTACTAAAGTAAGAGACATCAGATTCCAGAGTTAAGTATAGACTTAATCACTTTACTACTCTCTAATGGAAGAACACATAATAAAAGACATAAAGGACTAGACCAGGTAACCTAGCACAGGGTAGAATAATACAGCATGACTTCGCTTCATGAAATGCATGTGTAAATTATACATGAAGGCATGAGAAACATGAGATGGTCACACACAACTGGCAAAAGTGTAAACTGGTACAACCACTTGGGAAACCACTGAACTAAAGCTACGCACACACTTCCCTACAACCCAGCGATTCCGCACCCTGATATACACCAGTGGGTTTCGACCAGAGGCAACTGTGCCCATCCCCTAGGGGGCACTGCGTGATCCCTGGAAATGCTTTTCATTATCACACCTTGGAGGATGCTACTGGTATCTATCTATTGGACAAGCCAGGATGCTGCCAAACATCCTATAATGCAGAGGATGGCCCCCCCCACGAAGAATCACCCAGTCCCAGATGTCAACAGTGCCAAGATCAAGAAACCCTGATTTACACCCAAGAAAAAATGTGTGCACCCATTTACCAAGAGATGCTCAGGCACCAAACAGTCCTAACGTCGTTCACAGAAGCCAGTGCCCAAATGCCCACAACACAGGAATGGATGAACAAACTGCGATCCACTCACACAGTAGAATGCTAGAGGGCAACGCGAATGCACGCACTGCAGCTGTACTGTACAAAACAACACGGATGAATCCCGAGAACATACTGGTGGCCAAAGGAGCCAGGCACACAGGAGCGCACGCTGGGAGATTCCCTTTACATCAAGTTCACGAACAGGAGAATATAAAGAATGCAGTTAGCAGTCAGGATGCGTCACACTTGGGGGGCAGGCTGGCAGTGACCAGAGGGGGCGAGATGAAGCTCGGGTGGGGGGCAGGGATGTTCTATTTCTTCACCTAACGGTGGTTCCGTGCGCACATTCAGTTCGCAACAATTCATCAGCTGAGCCCGTTTGATCTGTGTTCTTTTCTGGACGTTTCTTACACTTTGACAAAAAGCCTAAAGACATCATGATAAAGATTTATCTCAAAAGCGGGTGGGTTTTATTTTCTTAGCTGTTTTTTCCACAACTGCCATGCTGAACATGTCTTACTTTTTAAATGAATGAACAGGCCATCAGCAAATACATTTACATTTATTCATCGAAAATACACCCCTGTGATGAATATTGTGTTCAGCATGAGACACTGGGGGTGGGACAGGGAGTGAGCACTCCTGCGCTCAAGGAGCTTACAGTCTTGGTGGGGGCGTGGGGCGGGGCATGTGACCACCTGGGGCCAGGCCACAGCCACCACCGCAGCCACGAGCAGTCAGGCAGTTTATCTGCCCAGCCCAGTGCATTAACCAGCTTGCTTTCCCTGGGGCCGGGCCAGGTCTCCCGTGCCGTCCTGCACCCTCACTGCCCCACCAAACTTCCCCTTCCTGATGCAGGGCTGAATCTAGCATTGACGTTCACTGCCCGCCCCGGTGCCCGTGGGAGTTTGCCATTCCCTGAAGTAGAGACTGAACTCAGCACTGTCCTCTGAGAGATGGACAGAGGGTTATAGAAACAGAGGAAGCAAAACTGTGGAGGGGAAAGGAGACCCAGAGGCCGAGAGATGTGCTCCTCAGAGAAGCACAAACACATACGGACAAAATGCTACCATATAACTAAAGCAAGGTTTCATTTGAGGTCAGCCTTAGTTTAGGGGTTGCTGACCACAAATACTTAAAAAAGTTAACGCCCAAGCCAGTATTGACAGATGGCAGGAATCCACTGGATAGACCAGGTGTGGAAAACTCTTGTGGCCAGGGGAACAGCACAGAGTGGGAAACGAGGCTGACCTCTGGAGCTGCAAGAACCTCAACATGGCTGGTGCATGGGCGGGGGGTGGGTGGCAGGGTCAGCCAGTGTGTGTCCGAAGAGGTGAGCAACAGCTAAAGTTTACTGAGCACTTACTATGTGCCAGGTACCTTGCTAAGGAAGTGCTTTACCTATATTGTTTTTACTGAAACCAATGACCCCATTTCTTAGATGGGAAAACTGAGGCTCAGAGAAGTGACGAGATTTGCTCAGTGAGAACAGTGGAGCTGGGATTTGAACACAGACCGAAGCTGACTCCAGAACCACATTTTTAACCATGAGATTTGTCCCTCCCCTCCCACAGGGGAACCATGGCAGCACTTCCAGCCCCCTTTCTCCTCTCCTCCCAGGAGTCTGCCTGGAGCTACCAGACCCTTCAGGAGGCACACAAGTCAGCCCAGGCAATGGAGCCGAATAGGGAAAGGCAGGGCAGGTGAGCTACAAAGCGCTGCTGCAGGGCCCTGTGGGAGCGCAGCAGAAAATACCAGCTGCTCCAACCAGGATCGCCTTTAATCTCTTCAGAAAATGGATGCTGCTCCTGGGTCCCCGGAGAGCCCCAAGTTTGGGCTGGAGGCTTTCTAGAAAAAAGCTCACCGTTGCCTGCATCTCAACAGTCACGCCGGGTGACGTCTGACACTCCACCACAGCACTGGCTGACAAGTGTCTTCAAAGGACAGAAATCGGCAGCTTTGCTGTCTTTTCATACAGACATCATTCACCCACAGGAAACACTTTCCCCATGCATTGTGAGAGTTATTTCGGTTCGAGGAAGCCAACCCCAGAGTGAATCCAAGAAAGAAATAAAAGGAAGGGGGGAAAGAGCAACTCTGGCAAAATGAGAAAAAGTGCCGTTTGGGTAAACTGCACACCCAACAATCTTTCAAGATGGTCTTTTTTAAGATCAAAGATGAGGGGGAAGGATTGTGCTGAGTGTCAGCAGGTGCAGCAGGCGCAGGGAGATGTGTGGGATTTTGCTGGTATCTGTGGGCCATGTTTAAAAAATGGGAAAAATCCATTTCCAAGGAGCCAGCCCTGCTGGGCTGGGCTTGGCTGTGACTGGGGAGGAGGGTAGCTGATGACCCTGTTAGGGGGTCCCCACGGGCTTCTCTGAAGAGAATCTGAGACCCACGGTACGGGAACATCCCACATCTACTTATGCTCCACATGGGTGGTCTCTCTGGGTGGGTTACTGATATGACTGTGGCTGAGTCACTACTTCCCAGCCCCTCGCCAGGCTACCCTTCTTCCTAGCATCTCAGCTACACACCTCTCTCCGCTCTAACTGA